>CM065777.1:76282572-78782572 GCA_033296515.1 Macrochelys suwanniensis
TGCTGTACAAACACATAATAAGAGACTATCTTTGCCCCCAAAAGCTAACAATCTAAGCCAGCAAGACAGACAAAAGGCAGGAGAAAGGAAATATTATGGTACCCATTTTACAGATCCACAGAAAGGTCATAGGCCATAGTTAAAGTCACAAGGGATGATTGTGGCGGAGCTGAATCCAACTAAAAAATTGAAGTAGATTTGGTGTTACAAAATCTTGTTGGTCAGATTTTGGTTATAAAAAACCCCAAAAGGAGGAGTGGTTCAGATTTATAATCAGTTTTGTCTGAAACTCCATGTCTTGCATGTTTGGATAAATGTTTTTGTCCAATTTCTCCTACTCAAAGAAATGGGAGCAGTGTGGGTCAGTATCCTATGCAATGAGATGATTGTAGGCCCCAACACAATTTCTTTTAATCACTTACAGCATTTTTCTTAATAGGTTTGGTCTCTTTAACGTTGTTCTCCAACTCTGATTCACTGGTTTCCTGTAGATTCACTACACCTTCTCTGGTTTTCCGGTGTACAACATGTTGTTACACACACTCGGTGCTGAGAGTTAGCTTAAAATAGTTCTGTGCCATAATTACCAACTTCAGACTTTTTGAGTCTATAGGGAGATGTCCATGACAAAACAAAACAGCAGAGAGGAAAAACTACCAGGTTCTTCCCTATTAGGACAGCCCAGATGTTATTTACAGCATTGTTTATGAAGCATTTTCTTTGCCTTGCTGGCTTTGATCCACACACACTGTCAGGTTTGAACATACACGTCCTGTCACATGTTGACTGTGTGCCCTGACTAGTAAACATGTAGGAATGCAATTTATAAAGACAGGCTAGAGACGCAATTAACAAAAAATTACAAACCAGAGAAAGGAAATGATGCAGGAAAATGAGCTAAATCTGGTCAGATTACAAGACACCAAGGTAGCTGCATTACATGTCATTTGCACTGGAGTCATTAGTAAGTGTCAATATAAGTATGTGCTGTCTAGCACTCATGAAACTTTTATCATTATTAGGTAACAGTACTGCTCAGATGGACTTGTTACTACAGAATCCCATGGGTGTGCAATCTTTAAATGGTGATAGAGAACATTATCACATTTGGCATTTATTCACACTGTGCAGCAGAAGATTGTAAAACTAGTTCTTGTCCTATACAGTTGAGAAGAAAAAAGTTTCCAGAAATGTTTCATTCAGAATGTTTAAGAAGAGAATGATATCTGACATTCATTGTGTTTTCTTGTTAAAGCAAAATAACGTCATAAAAGATAATTTAACAAGAAGAACCTAATAAACTCTTAATAGCAATCAAGTCTGTCTGTTACCTGCACTGAATTTGGTCAAGCCTGTAGATTGTAAACTCTTTAGGGCTGGGATTTCGAGCATATTCAACCTGTTTTGAAGGATCTTAATCTGTTATGGAATTATATATATAATAATTAACTATAAGACTCTGACTGGTTTCATAGAGTTATTGACCAGAAGGAACCATTAGATCATCTAGTCTGACCTCCTGCATATCACAGGTCATTAAATTTCACACAACCACCCTGATATCAAGCCCAGTTTCCTGGGATAGACCAAAGCATTTCAGTCCTCAGGAGTCTAAAATGCTGTGTGTTACAGGATGTCAGGATCAGGGCCAGCTCTAGGCACCAGCAAACCAAGCACATGCTTGGGGCAGCACATTTTCAGGGACAGCATTCCGGCCATTCTTTTTTTTTATTATTATTATTTTTTTTGCTTGAGGCGGCAAAAGCCTAGAGCCGGCCCTGGCAGCAGCAGTGCGTCATGTGCGGGGGGCACCCTGGGTCTGCTGCGGTTCTCACCACCTGCTGCGGGCCAAGCGGGACACTCGGGCTGGGGGCCACCCCGCATGGTGCACGGAGCTGCCTGCAGATGCCGCAGGGTGGCCGCCCCCAGTGCCGCCGCCAGGGCTGGGTGAAGCGGCCTGAGCCACCCAGGGGCTGCAGCAGGGAGCCCAGGAGCAGCAGCAGCAGCGGAGCCATAGAGGGGACTGGTGCCCGGGGCGCTGCCATGCGGAGCCCGCCTCCCGCTCTCCGGGGCTCCGCTCCCTCTGGGGCTGCCCTGCCCTGGCTCCTCAGCCCCCTGCTGGGGCAGTCCCCCCGGCTCTGCCCTCCTGGGGTGGCAGGAGATGCGGGTGGGTCGGGGAGAGAGCCCAGGGCTGGGGCGACGGCGGGTGGGGTGGGGTGGGGTGGAGAGCCCAGCGCTGGGGCGGCAGGGGGTGTGGGTGGGGGAGAGCACCGGTGGGAGGGTGAGATCCCAGGGCTGGGGCGACAGTGGGGTGGAGCCCAGGGCTGGGGTCGGGGGCAGCCAAAAATTTTTTTGCTTGGGGCAGCAAAAAACCTAGAGCCGGCCTGGTCAGGATCAAGGGCCTGCAGCTAGCCTGCTTACCAGCAAGCTCAACCCTCAGGCAGTCTAACGAGTACAGAAGGGCCCCAGTTGAGTCTCCTGATTAGCCCAACCTCCCAGTTGGCTTAGGGGATCAGCAGACCTGTTCTTAAGATAACCAACAGCACTAGTGCACTGGCTAATCAAAGCATTCACCTAGTTCCTGTCCTGCACCAGCCCTTCTTCTGCCTTCCCAAACCCAGGTAACCCAGTTCTGACCTTCAGTTCTGATTGCTGGCTCTGACTCTGTCTTCACTTTGGCTCTGGCATCTGACCCTCTGCTCCAACCACTTGACCTGAGTGCCCACACCCATAACAATTTGAGCAGCCCACAAAAGGAACCCATCAAGGGGAAAAGGGGCTGTGGATTCCTGCAGGAAATCCACATCCCATGCTGCATAGGAAGGCTAAAAACCCCAGCTCCCTGCCAATGTACATCTGAGGGAAAATTCCTTCCTGACCCCAAATATTGTGATCCATATGACCCTGAGCATGTGAGCAAGACACACTAGCCCGGAATCTAGAGAGAGGATTCTGTAAACTGCCTCAGAGCACTGCTCCATCCCATCCTGTGTCTTGTCTCCAGCTGCCTACTTGTCCTTTTTCTATGCAGAGTTATAATTAAATACCATACTTATTTAGGTCAAATTTTTCAAGAATTCCTTAATTTTGGGTACCTAATTTAGAGTTACCAAAAAAAAAGTTAGGGACAATTGCTCTCTGTCACACATTTTATGCATTCAAACTTAGGTCATACACCTGTTTGGGAGGCATCAGTGAAATGTGTATCAGGACTCCTGGTCTCTAGGAGAGGAGCTTGGTCTAGTGGTTAAGGCAGTAGTTAGAAACAGTAAAGCAAACACACAGATTTGGTGTACTCACGTGGAAAGGCAATGTCACTAAGTAGACGAGACTTGGATCAGTCATATTTGAGGACTATACTCCGAAGTGAGCTTGTACAATCTCTCAATTACCTTATTAATATCAGCCATTTGAAGAGATGAGATCAGAATTCATAGTATCCCGGTCCTAGCTCTGTGCACCTTCCCTTAGCCCAAAGGACATTTTATGGAGAATCTCTTTATCCCTCCTTCCATCCTATCTTTACCAGTCCCAGTCTGGAGCTATGAGGACCTTCCACCCTGGAGGACTCCCTGCCTGCCTCTGAATATTCAACCACTGCTTAGCTCCATTTCTGCTTTGTCTTCTTAGCCAAACCCTACCTTCTCCTCCTCTGAACCACAGGTCTAAGAGTTAATGTCCACACAGAGCAGCTCTTGGTTTTAAAGGCCTGCTGTGGAAGACTTATGCAGAATAAATTGCATGGAATTTAATTTATCCAGTTTAGGAGGATAAAAGACTCAATGGACCCAACTGGGATTTGAGCTTGTGGTTCCAGAGAGGTTAACTGTTTACCTTCTGAGGCTTAGAACACATTCATCCCTTCCAGATACTATATATAAGACATATGTAACTATAATTAAAAGCAATGAGATCTCTCTATATGCATCATCAAGAGAATGGACCAGCACATGGTTTATGTAAGCAGTCTGCAATATCTTTAAGGGTTGCAAATCTCATATCATTTCTCACCCTCATAGACAATGCAGGCCAATTATATTTCTCTGCTGGTATTTAAGGACTTGGAGCCCAATTTTTAAAGTTATTTAGGTGTCTAAAGGTGCACGCAGGTACCTGGTGGGATTTTCAAAAGCACCTAAGTGCCTAGCTCCCATTGGAAGTTTAAGTGCCGCAGTGCTTTTGAAAATTCCATCTGGCACTTATCTGCATCTTTAGGACCTAAATACCTTTAAAAATCTGGCCCTCAGTGACATGTATTTATAATTCCTTATTTAAAGCTACAAAAATGTTCAACTGAGGTGTTAAGATTAGCTTGGAGGAGGGATATTGTTAATCAAATAGATGCTCAGCACTAATAAGGTATTTATAGAAATATTAACAGGAAACTCAATGTTAAGCTTTATTAATTCAACCAAAATATCCTCTTCAGAACACCGTGGGCACCTAATAGAACTAAAGTGATAGGGACAGAAGAACTGCATACCAGCCAGTGAGAAATGAAACAGAGGCTATGGTATCTGCTATGGCAGTGACCCAAAGCAGTGGAGGCTGGTGACAGCTGAAAGTGGGTAGGCAAAACTGACACACGAAGGCACAATTCAGAATAGTTAAGAGCAGCAGGTTAAGCTATTTCTAATGCAAAATAGATCAAGCTAAAACTGACAAAAATACAGTCATCAATGCCTATAAATCCTTATCCTTAAGGAGTCAAGAGAAGAATCCATTTACTGTTTGAACAAGACTGGAAATCTGCAGGCAAAGTGAATTTTATAAAGTGGCATAATAGAATGTATGAACTTTCACATTTAGAAATGATCTCATGCTCAAGTTGCCATAGGTGCTGGAACGAGGGGTGCTGGAAGTGTTACCGCACCCCCTGACTTGAAGTGGTTTCTATCATATACAGGGTTTATCATTTGGTTCAATGGCTTTTAGCATCCCCTACTATACAAATTGTTCCAGCACCCCTGCAAGAGGGAAAGCCAGAAATGATGAAGAGAATATGGTCTTTGATCTTAGCATTATAGAAGTTGTTTAGGAGGTACCCATAAGGGATCACGTTCTGCTCTCAGCTTCCCTTGCAACCCCTCTGCAAACAGTTGGATTATGCCGGTATAAATGAGAGCAGAATAGGCCCAAAGTGGACCTAATGGGCCAAACTCCTCTTCAGTTATCCTGGAATTGACAGTGGCATTACACCAGTGATGAATGTGACCCTTCTGCCCTCATGTATACCCTTTGCACTATCATTAAAGTCAGTGGAGCCCATTCCTCCTTCACTTACCTGGGTGTAGTGTTATACCAATAAAATAAAAACCAGCAAGATCTTTTTAAAGGGGATGAGACAAAATGTCACATTTATTGTGAATACAAAAAGAATCATAGTAAGCAGTCAGTTATAGCTATAACATTTCATTCAGTTTCACATTCATTCACACACACACACACACACACACACACACACACACACACACACACACACACACACACACACACACACACACACACACACACACAGAGGTTCTGTATAGATGTCATAGTTACCAGCCTAGAAGTTGCTCATGCCAAGTTACTGGCCAGGTAACCTGGGCATGAGGGTGGAGCCGAGTCCTTGTCAGATTCATCTGATACTCCTGGAGGTTGGTTGCAGAACCAGACTCAAAGTCCTCAGTATTTAGAGGCCATTCTTATAGGGATTTATTCCTATGTCAGTCTATGGGAATTGCTTCATCATGCTGTTGCTGAATCAATCAGCAGATGGCACATTAATGATGGCATTCCTAGTGGCTCCACATTGTCAGATGTTATCTTGTTTTTCCTATCCTTTGAGATGATCGGGTGGGTCCCAGTTTACCCTCCGGGGGTTGTCTGGTCGTTCCCACTTTGATGCCGCCTTCGGCCGATGGTCACTGAATTCCTAGGCTGGCACCTCCCTGCTCATTCATTCATGTACACCAAGCATTCATCAGCAGACATAATGTCTTCAACACTTTTGGGGTGTGTACTAATTTATTTGACACTCCCTGCCCTTTAATCAAAGAGGGTGGGGGTCTTTCTATGCTGTTTCTAGTTACAAAGCATGCATAAAGAACAAAGTCAAATAACTTGTTTGCAAGTTTCTCATAGCAATACTGTATCTTTCTGAGAACAGATACAATCAATGGTTTACACAGACAGTAGCTTGTAAGTTTAACAAGGGATCCAAGAGCTCTTTTACTTGGTAATGCTATGAGGTTTAAATTGTGGGGGACAAATTATGGGGAGTTACTTTCACTTGGGGAATCACTTTCAGTACCTTCTTTAATATCCCTACAGTAGCCTCCCTTGAAATCAATGAGAAGCTGCACCCAAGTTAATGAGTGCGGGAACTGGGCTCACTGGGTTTTCCCTGGGTATAAATTAGGTAGAATTTGGCACTCCGATTGTAATTTGGTAGAGACTGTATGTATAATAGCTCTATATGGTGCATACCCCACCCTCCACCCTTTCCGGTCTGTTAGTCTCTAAAACTTTTTATGACATTCTTCAAAAAGTTGCTTTATTTGTATGTTAAATCTCTTATCCTGATACAGGAATGTGACCATAAATACTTTTATAAGAGAAAATCAGCCAACTAGAAATCCTTCCTTTATTCTAAAGATAATAGTTACATTTGTTGGCTGATGCTGTTGATTTTTTCCAAACACAGAAGAACAAATTCTGCTCTCAGTAGTACAGTAGTACAAAGGTCTGGGGGTTAAGTCACTGTAACAGAGCACAATTTGCCCCATGTATCTTTTCTATGGAGAAGTACTCTGCTTATTTGAATGCAACAGCTGATCATAAACTATTCTGGATTTGGAGATCAAAGTAACATGGTCTTTTATTACTAGCCTTAGAGGAAAGCTATAGGCCAGATACTGCTCTGTGACTGAGCCATTTCATTTCATAAAAATTCAAGGAAAAAGATATTTTTTAGCAAGTGGTATTTATAAAGCCAACCTCACTACTTTTTTTTATACCTACAGGTTGGTATACAAAAAGTACAGACTTAACAGAGGGCTAGATGTGAAGATGAGGGGGAAGGAGAATGGAAAATTACAATAAGGTTATAGCTCAGCAAGACGGAAAACTGTGTGTGGTGGGGGAAGTGCTCAATAGCTTAGATGTCTATACACAAATGCAAGAAGTATGGGGAATAAACCAAACTCGAAGTATTAGTACATAAACTAAATTATAATAATTGGCATCATTGAGACTGTCTGGGATAAATATAATTACTGGAATATCGGAATAGAGGGGAATATCTTGCTTAGGAAGGACAGGCAGGGTAAAAAAGTGGGGAGGTATTGCATTATAACTCAAAAATGTACACACTTGTTCTGGGGTCCAGAAAGAAGTGAGAGGCAGACCAGTTGAAAGTCACGGGGGAAAAAACCAGGGGCCATGTCACAGTAGGGGTCTACTATAGTCCACGAAATCAGGATGAAGTGGATGAGGCATTTTTAGAACAAATAACAGAAATGTCTAAAACACGAGAGCAGGTAGTAACGGGGCACTTTAACTATCCAGACATCTGTTGGAAGGGTAATATGGCAAAACACAAAATGTCCAATAAGTTATTGGAATGTGTTGGGGACAACTTCTTGTTTCAGAAGGTGGAGGAAGTAGCCAGAGCAGCTGTCATTGTAGACTTGATTCTCACGGTCAGTGACGAATTGGTTGCAAATTTGAAGGTTGAAGGCAATTTGGATGAAAGTGATCAAGAAATGGTAAATTTCATGATTCTAAGGAAAGGAAGGAGTGAGATAAACAGAATAAGGCCAATGGACTTCAAAAAAGCAGACTTTAACAAGCCCATAGAACTGGAAGATAAGGTTCTATGGGAAGACAATCTAAGAGAAAAAGGAGTACAGGATAGTCAGCAGTTTCCAAAGAGAGAGATATTAAAGGCATAACAGTAAACTATTTCAGTGTGAAGAAAAGATAGAAAGAATAGTAAGAGTCCAATGTGGCTCAATCAGGAACTCTTTAATGACCTGAAAACCAAAAAAGGAATTCTACAAAAAGTGGAAATAGGGACAAATTGCTAAGGATAAGTATAAAAGAAGAGTACAAGCATGTAGGGACAAAATCAGAAAGGCTAATGCACAAAATGAGTTACACCTAGCAAGGGACAGAAAATGCAATAAGAAGAGGTTCCATAAAACATTAAGTCCAAGTAAAATGTAGGTCCTCTACTTAGTAAGTAAGGGAGCTAATAATGGATGATATTAGGAGGGCTGAGGTGTTTAATGCCCATTTTGCTTCAGTCTTCATTAAAAAGATTAATGATGACCAGATACTTAACACAATTAATATTAACAAGGGGGAAGGAACACAAACCAATATAGGGAAAGAACAGGTTAAAGAATATTTAGATAAGTTAAACATGTTCAAGTCAGTAGGGCCTGATGAAATTCATTCTAGGGTACTTAAGGAACAAGCTGAAGCAATCTCAGAACCATTAATGATTATCTTTTGAGAAGTCAGGATGTGTGAGGTCCCAGATGACTGGAGAAGGGCAAACACAGTACCTATCTTTAAAAAAGGAGAACAAAGGGGGCCTGGGGAATTATAGACCAGTCAGCATAAGTTTGATACCTGGAAAGGTAACAGAACAAATTGTTTAATAATCAGAATAACCCGGTTAAAAAAAAAAAAAAAGACTGACATGTAATTCTCAAGAGCAAATCATGCCAAATCAACCTAATTTCCTTCTTTGACAGGTTACCAGGCTAGTAGATTGGATGAGGGAAGCTGTAGACATGATATAGCTTGATTTTAGTAAGGCTTTTGACACAGTCCCACATGACGTCCTCAAAGCAAACTAGAGAAATGTGGTCTAGATGAAATTACTAAAGGTGGATGTATAAGTGATTGAGAGACTGTACTCAAAGAGTAGTTATCAATGGTTTGCTATCATACTGGGAGGATGTTTAATGTGGGGTCCTGCAGTGGTCTGCTCTAGATCCAGTGTTATTCAATGTTTTCTTAACGACTTGGATAATGGAGTGGAGAATATGCTTATAAAATTAGCAGAGGACACCAAGCTGGGAAGGGTTGCAAGAAGTTTGAAGGACAGGGTTAGAATTCAAAATGACCCTGACAAATTGAAGAATTGGTTTGAAATCAACAAGATGAAATTCAATAAAGAGAGGTACAAAACACTACACTTAGAGAATGTCTCACCGCACATTTTTTTCAGTGGAGCATAAAGTGCATACCCTCATGGCCCCCCCCTCCCCAGTACAGGTACAGTAGTGTAGCTGGGGAGGCACAACAAAAGTAAAGACATGCCTGAAGGGTTTGGAGATGTACTCGAGCACATACCCTACTATTGTAGGACCAGCAGTGATCTGTATACTGTATAACCTGTATGCTCAAAAGGTCAGTTACACCTCCCCCCTCCCACCCCATTTTGTCACCTCTCCCTGTTTGAATACCTGTGAAGTGGCTTTCCCCCTCCCCCTCCCCCTCCCTCCTGGAATGCTTGTGAGATGAATGGGCTGCTGGAAGATCGGAAGAGCTCCCAGGTAGACACGGTGTCTGGAACTCTGATTAGGCTGCGTTCACACACCCAATGCATGGACACTGCCCGAGGTGGAGTGTGACCAACCAGACGCAGCCAAGTCATCTCTAGTCGCAGGCCCTGAGGAGCAGGTCCTTAAAAGGGGAAGGGGCCATGTGCTCAGGAGATTGTACCTCCCGAGAAGGCCCTTCGCCCGGACCGCCTGGCCAGTGGTACACCACGTTGCATTCCATTATGCCTCGGGAAGACTGACCTTCATCACACCGTCCATCGCTGCGCTGTGGGACACTTACCTTGAAGGACCCTGACATCTCCAGTGCCGTGCCTGTCCTGGGAGCGTGAGTATGCGAGTGTGAGTGTGACTCTCCCCACTCCACTTCATTTGAGCTTAGCTGTCAGTATAATAAACGTGCTGCTTTCTGCCAAACTCTGGTGGGTCATTAGTCCTCCCTAAGCTTACTCACTGGCCCAATTTCGGGTAACACCTACATGCTTTCTACTTGCCCAAGTCTTGCCTCCCTGCCTACATTGCTGTTTTTAGCAGTGCAGTGTCCTGCTTCCTCCCCACTGCTGGAGTCTTTCCCCTCTGCAGAAAAAGACTTCCCCAGCAAGGAAAGGGGAAAGGGTCTGTCAGCTCCCTGCCACTAGAGCTTTCCCCTGCCGGAAGGAAAGATTCCAGCGGGGGAGAAAGGCTCTACCAGCTCCCTGATGCCAGAGGCTTTCCCTTTCATGGGGCAAGGCTCTGGCAGTGAGCAAGCAGGCAGCAGTGAAAGGCTTTGGCAGGAGGGAGAGACTCTAGCAGAGGGGAAAGCTCTGGCAGGAGGGAGGTACTGGGGAAAGGCTCAGCTTTTTCCTGATGCCTCCTCCCTGCCACAGTCTTTCCTTGCTGCAGCGGGAGACCACCCAATATTTCTCTGCACTTTGGAAAAACCACTCCCAAAAAATCTGGAAAATTGGTTATAGTGAAGTACATGCTAAAGCCAATCTCTTATGTACAATTTTAATGTATTCTTCTATAATGTAACATGGTGCAAAATAACTATGTTATACTTGCACTAATTACTACAATCTACATGGCCACTATTACCAAGGCAGCAAAGCATCAAAGACCAAGCAAAATCTTTCCCAAAAGGGACTCGTCTGTCTCGTCTTCCTGTTCCACACAATACGTTCTCTTTCTCCCAAGAAGATTTACATTTAGCATTCCAAAAACGTACACCAGCTCCTTCAGAGAAGCTGACTTTTGGCCTTTGCCTTTGTTCTTGTAGCCTATGTTTGGAGTGTACAATTCTGAATACTTTTTCCAAATTTGTTTTGTTTTCATTAGAATGTTTCATGAGGATCAAATCCTGCATCCCAAGTGTGGGCCCCAGAAGGCTGGTGCAGTGGCATTGGGAAGGATTGGTGAATAGGAGGGAGATGTGAACACGCTGTGTACCATCAAGGAAGAATACAGCTCAATATGGCTCATTTACCCTAGTGCACAAAAGCATTTTGGGGATGGAATCATTGACTATGGGGATCTACTGACTGAACACCAGTAACTGAAGGGCTGGTAGCTATGGTGGCTACCGCAACCTTGAAGCTGCAGTACCAGTGATGGATCAATTCTGCTGGCACTGTGTGGCCTAGGAGAAGATTTAACCTTCCATAGACTGCTTCAGCACATAGCTCATTAGCTGGGATGTGCACGGTGAAAAGGTTTTAACCCTTAAAGAGAAATAGCTCTGCAAAAAATAAATGACATGGAAAAGACAAATTACTGACCTTAAATTCTATGATGAGGTGGCCAAACTGTGGCTCATGAGCCACATGCGGCTCTTTTTACCATTAAAGTGCAGCTTGCGAAGCCCCTCACGCTCTCCCCCCCATTTTCCACCTACCAGATGGGCAGGGGTTGGGGGAGAGCATCTCAGGACCTCTGCCTTGCAGTGGGGTGATGAGGGAGGGGATTCAGCCCTATGGGGCGCACCTGCCAGGGCTTCAGCAGGACTGAGGCTGAAGCCCTGAGCCCCATCAGGCACCTCCTGTGGGGCAGAAGCCCTGACCCCGGCTCCCAGCAGACATGCCCCAGCTCTGGAACTTCTGAAGATTGTTGTATGCTGCTCAGAGGGCAAGTAAGTTTGGCCACCCCCATTCTGTGAGGAAACAGGAACTGATCTTTCTTCTGTTGTCTTTGATGGGAGTAGGCGCACATATTTGAAAGGATAAACACTAGAACTAAGAGCATAGAAATAAAGGACTACCAGGGTGCAACTGACAAAGACTCAAAGTCAGAACATCCTGGATATTTCCAATAAAGAAACTCTCTTTAAAAAAAATATGGTAAGTTGATTTTTAAACTGATCTCTGGGTTTCATCACTTGAGTGGGAGAAGCAGGTGTGCAAATGACTTTAGTTGAATATGCTTCCAGTTCATTCCAGCAATTGTGTTCATAGCTCATTTGATTTGATCCTCACTAGCTGTAATACCAAAATACCAAATCCTATGCATTTCTAAAAGAGTATGGTTTTGGTTAAGGATGGGTGAACCTCAAAAGGTGCAGGGGTTTGATTCAGATAAGGTCCCTGGTCCAAACATCAAATGCTTATCCAAATCTTACTCGAATAAGCCTAATCAGTTAGGCCTAAATGAATTGTAGCCTTAGGGCCAGAAAACAAATGAAAGTTAACAGATGACTGGCCGAAAGGGGACTATAAGTCAATTATTAATACATCTAATATACAAATGTGGCCTTTCCTGAGGTCTGGATTTTCCCTCATTTCCTCTGGGGATTTTTCAACAGCTGGATGAGTGCAATAACTTATCATAAAGATGCATTTTCCTTTACTAGCTTCCATGCTTACAAACACAAAGGATTCAGGATCACATAGAGCATTCCAGTCTGAAGAACAATGCCCTCCCCCAGGTGTCAATAAATGTAATATATTCACCAGGCCAGATTCACCAATATGCTCCGGATGCTTTGCATCACTCTGGTAACACAAAGCAGACATAAACCTGGCTTACCTGTCAGTGGAGCAATTCAAAGCAGCCAGAGCATACCAGCGAATCAGACCCATTATTAATTATTATTGTTATTATATATCACATATAGCAGTACCTCTGCATTGCTCTATGGACTACACTGGAACATGCTGACACTGAACCTTTATAATTGCAACAAAAGTACTCAGTACACAAAAACATTTCTTTAAGCCAAATTATCCCACTCATCCAGCTGTTGAAAAATCCCCAAAAGAAATGAAGGAAACTCAGAAAACCCATGCTTTACATCAGAGGTGTATTAATTATGTCCGTTAAATCACATTTATAGCTACATTGTGTTGCCAGAATAGCACAAAGCAATAGAAGTATGTCAATGATCTGGGCCAAAAAAACTGCACTCTCTGATCATGGATTCAGGGAAGAGACTCACATGCTTTTAGTGAAGAATTAAAAAGCATGCAAAGAGTCCTCATTATCTATGACACCAATAGGCATTTGCTGTTTAGTAGAATAAAGGAACAACTTGATTAGCTCTGCTAGGACACAACAGTGCAGGTGCATGTGGCTATAGTAGGCGGACTGGGGCAATAATTATTTATTTACTTTATTGATTTATAGTTGCGGCAGCAAGATGCTTATTTGGAAATTTTAAAAATTGTAATTTGGGTAAAACTGCCTATAGTGAACAGCATCAAAACCCCCAGCTGCTTCCAAAAATGTTACTAGCCACGTTGTCATTTTGTCAAGAACAAAAACAAACAAATAACAAAGATCAAACAAAAAGCTAAACCAAATAAATATGTCTTCCTAGTGCCCTGAAGCTTGCCAGACTCCAGCCATGGCAGGCTGCCACTGGAGCGAATTCCAGAGGTGGGGGGTCTCTAGTTAAGGAAGTTCTGCCGCTGGTCCCAGAATGTTCACCCATAAAAACTTAAACCAGGAGACGCTCAGCTGGTCTATGGTGTCTCAGATGGGTATAAGATAAGCAGCACCAGTATCTCAGTATATCACACCAGCCAGGGTTTTGAAGATTATCACCACCACCATGCATTGCAACCAGATGTGACCAGGAAGCCAGTGCAAGCTTGAGCATATTTCTTTATAGTGGATTATCTTGCTCAGAATATAACAGCCACCATACTGGATCAGATCAATGGTCCATCTAGCCTAGTATCCTGTCTTCCACCAGTGGCCATTGCCACGTGCTTCAGAGAGAATGAACAGAACAGTTAATCATCAAGCGATCCATCCCCATCGCTCATTTCAGTATCTGGCAAGCAGAGGCTAGGGACACTTCAGAACATGGTTTTGATTCCCTGCCCATCCTGACTAATAGCCATTGATGGACCTATCCTCCATGAAATTATCTCATTCTTTTTAGAACCCTGTTATAGTCTTGACCTTCACAACATCCTCTGGCAAAGAGTTCCACAGGTTGACTGTGCGTTGTGTGAAGAAATACTTCCTTGTGTTTGTTTTAAACCTGCTGCCCATTAATTTCATTTGGTGACCCTTAGTTCTTGTGCCATTAGAAGGAGTAAATAACTCTTCCTTATTTCCTTATTCCACACCAGTCATGATTTTATTGCCCTCTGTCATATCTCCGCCCCCCCCCACACACACACACAGAGTCATCTCTTTTCCAAGCTGAAAAGTCCCAGTCTTATTAATTTTTCTTTATACAGAAGCTATTCCATACCCTTAATCATTTTAGTTGCCCTTCTCTGTACCTTTTCCAATTCCAATATATCTTTTTTGAGATGGGGCGACACAATCTGCAAACAGTATTCAAGACGTGGGTGTACCATGGATTTATATAGAGGCAATATGATATTTTCCGTCTTATTATCTACCCCTTTCTTAATGATTCCCAACATACTGTTCACTTTTTTGACTGTCACTGCACATTGAGTAGATGATTTCGGAGAACTATCCACAATGACTCCAAGGGCTGGTCCACACTGGGGGGGGCAGGGTCGAACTAAGATACGCAACTTCAGCTACGTGAATAACGTAGCTGAAGTCGAAGTATCTTAGTTTGAACTTAAAAGCACTTACCGCGGGTCAACACGCAGCAGGCAGGCTCCCCCGTCGACTCCGCTTACTCCTCGCGTGGAGCTGGAGTTCCGGTGTCGACGGGGAGCACTTCCGGGATCGATTTATCGTGTCTAGACAAGACGCGATAAATCAATCCCAGAAGATCGATTGCTACCCGCCGAATCAGGCGGGTAGTATAGACGTACCCCAAGATCTCTCTATTGAGTGGTAACAGCTAATTTAGACCCCATCATTTTATATGTATAGTTGGGATTCAGTTTTCCGATATGCATTATTTTGCATTTATCAACATTGAATTTCATCTACCATTTTGTAACCCAGTCACTCAGTTTTGTGAGGTCCCTTTGTAACTGTTTGCAGTCTGCTTTGGATTTAACTATCTTGTATAGTTTTGTAGCATCTGCAAATTTTGCCACCTCACTGTTTACCTCTTTTTCCAGATCATTTGTGAATATGTTGAATAGCACTGGTCCCAGTACATCCCCTGAGGGACACCACTCTTTACCTCTCTCCATTCTGAAAACTGACCATTTATTTCTACCCTTTGTTTCCCACCTTTTAACCAGTTACTGATCTATGAGAAGACCTTCCCTCTTATATCACGATAGCTTACTTTGCTTAAGAGCCTTTGGTGAGGGACCTTTGTCAGGGTTCCTTCCCCACTCTGAACTCTAGGGTACAGTTGTGGGGACCTGCATGAAAGACCCCCTAAGCTTATTCCTACCAGCTTAGGTAAAAAACTCCCCAAGGTACAAATTCTACCTTGTACCTTGAAAAAAAGTAACTGCTGCCACCACCAAGTGATTTAAACAAAGAACCAGGGAAAAGAACCACTTGGAGTTCCCCTTCCCACAAAATATCCCCTCAAGCCCTTACACCCCCTTTCCGGGGGAGGCTTGAGAATAATCTCCTAACCAATTGGTTACAAATGATCACAGACCCAAACCCCTGGATCTTAGAACAATGGAAAAATCAGGTTCTTAAAAGAAGGATTTTATTTAAAAAAGAAGGTAAAAATCATCTCTGTAAAATTAGGATGGAAGATATTTTACAGGGTACTCAGCTTCAAAACACAGAGGCTTCTCCTCTAGGCAAAACCTTAAAGTTAAAAAAGAAAACCCAGGAATACACTTTCCTCTCAGCACAGGGAAAGTTCACAAGCCAAAACAAAAATAAGCTAATGCATTTCTAATTAGTACTTACTAATTCTAATGGAGCTGGATTGATTGTTCTTGCTCTGTCTCCGGCAAGCACACAGAACAGACAAATAAAGCCTCTCCCCCACCCGCCCCCAGATTTGAAAGTATCTTGTCCTCCTATTGGTCCTTTTTTGGTCAGGTGCCAGTCCGGTTACCTGAGATTCTTAACCCTTTACAGGTAAGGACAACTCTTAACCCCATAGCTGTATGTTTATGACAGGCTGACAATCTAAGTACACTTTATACACTGGATTACTCTTGTCCCCATGCTTGTTGACCCCCTAAAAGAATTCTAATAGATTGGTGAGATATGATTTCCCTTTACAAAAACCATCTTCCCCAACAAATTTTGTTCATCTATGTGTCTGGTAATTCTGTTCAGGAGGCACGTAGTTACATTCTTCAACAGCTGTGTCTTCTGTGTAGACTTCAGGGTTTGCACCACTCTACGTTCTAAAGGTCCTGGACATATTTATAGTCACAAGCCAAAAGTCCAGACAAAACCTATGACCTGGACAGCTATGAACAAATTCCACTGCTTAGGAAAGGAAGTCCCAGAGATGCCTGATATTGTATAGCAGGCATATTTCTGCAAACTTCTTCAGTTGTGAATTTAGAATTCCCATTTCAAATGAGAACACTTAGCACCTTACTGGAACAAATTCAACCTGAAGGAGAATGAAACAAAGAAATCAAATCTGTAAATCAAGATAGGCGTTACAACCACAGGTTATTAAGCTTGATGCAGGTATTACTGGGTGAAATGCTATGGCCTGTGTTGTCCAGGAGGCAGTGCCAGATTAAGGTATAAACTAACTAAGCTACAGATTAGGGCCTCGCAATATGAGGGGCCTCTAAAAAGGAAAAAACTGACTCAATTTCAAATTTTTATCAAAATCAATTGATAAAGGAAATATGGGAAAAAGAAGATTCTCTCTAAATATAGACATTTTCATTCAAATATGACAAAAATATACACATCTGGATACACAAATACGCTTACCCTACCCTTGCCCTTCACTAATTATTCATTATTAACAGGCAGGAGGCCAGAGCTGAGAAAAAACAAAAAAAAGAATTGCACCTGTAAAATTAGTATTTCTATGCATAAGTCTATCAGTCTCCTAAGGCAGTGTTTTGTTGGTCATCTGCTACTGGTAAAATTCTGACTATGCCTTCATAAAACATATTTAAATAAATAATCTCACTGCAGATAAAATTGGGAAAAATGTGAGGTCGGAGATGGCAGTGTTGTGTAACAATCCTGTCAAGCTCATACTCGTATGTTAGTGCGTTCTTTCTTCTTTTGATCTGTACATACGTACAATTGTGTGTCTTAGTGCACATGCAGCTTTCTGCTTCAAGTGCTATCCATGCTTCACATGACTGAGTTTGCAGGTGATCGCCTTACAGACTTGAGTCGAGTGGATTTTGAGGAGGATAAATTTGTGTTGGCTTCCCCTTGTCAGTTTCGGGAACCTTCACAATAAATATCAGACATAAATAGAGGGTTTTGAGAAAAGCGACGGAAGATACACATAAATATCAAAGGTTTCAGAGTAGTAGCCGTGTTAGTCTGTGTCAGCAAAAAGAAAAAGGAATACTTGTGGCACCTTAGACACTAACACATTTATTTCAGCATAAGCTTTCGTGGACTACAATCCACTTCTTCGGATGCATAGACTGGAACATACAGTAGGAGGATATTTATACATTCAGAGAAACATGAAAAGGTGGAAGTAACCATACCAACTGTAAAAGGCTAATTAATTGAGAGGAACTATTATCAACAGGGGGAAAAAAAACTTTTGAAGTGATAATCAAGATGGCCCATTACGGACAGTTTTCACAAAGGTGTAAGGGTATTTAACTAGGTTACTAAACTTGGGGAAATAGATTCAATTAATGTAATGACCGAGCCACTCCCAGTCTCTGTTCAAACCTAAGTTAATGGTATCTAGTTTGCATATTAATTCAAATTCAGCAGTTTCTCATTGGAGTCTGTTTTTGAAGCTTTTCTGTTGCAAAATTGCCACCTTTAAGTCTGTCACTGAGTGATTAGAGAGGTTGAAGTGTTCTCCTACTGGTTTTTGAATGTTATGATTCCTGATGTCAGATTTGTGTCCATTTATTCTTTTGCATCGAGACTGTCTGGTTTGGCCAATGTACATGGCAGAGGGGCATTGCTGGACATGATGGCATATATCACATTGGTAGATGTGCAGGTGAATGAGCCCCTGATGGCGTGGCTGATGTGATTAGGTTCTACGATGGTGTCACTTGAATAGATATGTGGCAGAGTTGGCATCAGGCTTTGTTGCAAGGATAGGTTCCTGTGTTAGTGTTTTTGTTGTATGGTTTGTGGTTGCTGGTGAGTATTTGCTTCAGGTTGGGGGGCTGTCTGTAAGCGAGGACTGGTCTGTCTCCTAAGATCTGTGAGAGAGAGGGATCATCTTTCAGGATAAATTGTAGATCTTTGATGATGCGCTGGAGAGGTTTTAGTTGGGGGCTGAAGGTGACGGCTAGAGGCATTCTGTTATTTTCTTTTTTGGGCCTGTCCTGTAGTAGGTGACTTCTGGGTACTCTTCTGGCTCTGTCAATCTGTTTTTTCACTTCAGCAGGTGGGTATTGTAGTTTTAAGAATGCTTGATAGAGATCTTGTAGGTGTTTGTCTTTGTCTGAGGGATTGGAGCAAATGCGGTTGTATCTTAGAGCTTGGCTGTAGGCAATGGATCGTGTGGTATGTCCTGGATGGAAGCTGGAGGCACGTAGGTAAGTATAGCAGTCAGTAGGTTTCCGGTACAGGGTAGTGTTTGTGTGACCATCACTTATTAGCACAGTAGTGTCTAGGAAATGGACAGTTTGTGTGGACTGGTCTAGGCTGAGGTTGATGGTGGGATGGAAATTGTTGAAATCATGGTGGAATTCCTCAAGGATTTCTTTTCCGTGGGTTCAGATGATGATGTCATCAGTGAAGCGCAAGTAAAGTAGGGGCGTAGGGGACAAGAGCTAAAGAAGCGTTGTTCTAAGTCAGCCATAAAAATGTTGGCATACTGTGGGGCCATGTGGGTACCCATAGCAGTGCCACTGACTTGAAGGTATATATTGTGCCCAAATGTGAAATAGTTGTGGGTGAGGACAAAATCACAAAGTTCAGCCACCAGGTTAGCCGTGGCATTATCGGGGATACTGTTCCTGACAGCTTGTAGTCCATCTTTGTGTGGAATGTTAGTGTAGAGGGCTTCTACAGCCATAGTGGCCAGGATGGTGTTTTCTGGAAGATCACCGATGGATTGTAGTTTCTTCAGGAAGTCAGTGGTTTCTCGAAGATATCTGGGAATGCTGGTAGCATAGGGCCTGAGGAGAGAGTCCACATAGCTGTTAGGGTGCCAATGCCTGAGATGATGGGGTGTCCAGGATTTCCAGGTTTATGGATCTTGGGTAGCAAATTCTGAGTACTTGGTGAGCAAGTTATTTCAAACTATGTGCATATATGATTTATAGGCTCTTAAAGCCTATAATATTCAATATATTTGCTTGAATATAGGCTAGTTTTTCTCACTTTTTCAATGCCTGTCAAGAGATTACCAGTCTTTTTTCTGGTAAATTCTTTCTTTCTCTTTTGCACGTATAGCTTGTTGACACTGTGTGTCCGAAAAGTTTACTTGAGATTAATTAGTGATCCTGGGGGAGACAGAGGATAGAGAAGTGAACGTGAAGAGAGATGTCTGCCTAGAAAAAAGACTGGGACTTTCTACTCACCAGGTTTGGAGTGTGCAAGATAATATTTTATTATAGGTAGTATGTTTTGTAAAAATACTTATATAGACTTATAAATCACATATCGTATGCATAATACATTGTATTTTTATAGTATGGCAAAAGAAAAATCCCAACAAGTCAATGTTTCGTAGCGAAAATTAAATCGGAATAAACATTTGTAGATATATTTTATATATAGTCTGGATGAACTTTTTATTTCCCTAACAGAATTAATCAAATGTTTTTTCATTTATTCATATGAAAAGAAGGATAATTTTCCTTATTCATGGAGTAAAAAATTATATATCCTCTCTTGTTTTCCTGTGAGAACATAGACAAAATAGCAATCATTTTCACAGAAATTTCCTGGTAAAATAACACAGGTTTTCAGTGTGTGTGTATTTAATAAAATTTTATTTGTTTAGATATATAAATCTCTATTTATAATATTAATTTTTTTACTTATTTCAATAAAAACTTTCCGCTACTAATTTTAGTACTGATATTAGGTAATTCAGCATAACCTTCTATAAAAACAATTCAAATCCATTAAAAATACAACATGCATACAATTTTATGATGGTTGGCTTATTACCTGGGTGTAATTCATATCAATATATAACTAATAGCTGAGCTTTAAGCTTGTGGGTAATCTGCATCCTATATCCTCTATTGCCATCTTATATCCTCTAAGACCCTCATTGCGTATTCAGACAAGGAATTCCACAATTTAGATGCCCCAACAGAGGAGACAAATTTCCTGAGAACTCATCTAGTAAATTTACTGAATTTTTTTATTTTGTTTTTATATTGTATTGTTTACTTCTACTTTGCTTACATATGCAATTAATTCAAAGGATTTATCTAAAATTTATTTCTATTATCATTGTTACAGAGAGGGCTGCTGAAAAGGAAGATTAGTATTCTAGTTTTACAACTTTGCCTTTGTATATATGCAAATATAAAGCTTTCGTGTTTATATAGTTAATGGCCTTTCTGTGAAATTTTTATGGTATGGGGCCTCTTACACTTGACAGAGCTTAGGGCTTCAGAATGTCAGAATCCAGTCCTGGCAGGAGGTCAGGCTATATAAGCATAATGGTTCATTCTGCCCTTAGAATCTCTGAGTCTATTAATGTATAAAAAGTATCTAGTTGTTCAAATCCTGACAAAGTCCTTTCTTGCATAACACGGATTCATGACTGCTGATAAACTGTACCTTGTATCATTCAGTGAAAAAATGTAGGTGTCTAGGGAAATAAGATAAAGCTTTTGCTATGCAGTACGTTGATATTTCACTAGGTACCATAATCCAGGAGTCACCCTCCACAAGTGTATTTGCTTGTGTAATTATATAGCTAACTGATCTGAAGATGAAGCTTGCTAAATTTATGAACACGATTATATGAAGGGATTACTTACAATAGCTCGGGTCTGGATTGCCTGTTAGGGAAAAATCCAATGAAGAATGAAAACCTAGGGAAAGAACAGGTTAAAGAATACTTAGATAAGTTAGCCCTGGTCTACACTACGAGTTTCGGTTGAATTTATTAGCATTATATCAATTGATCCGTGCACCCGTCCACACGACGAAGCCATTAACATCGACTTCTAGGGCTCTTAAAATCGATCTCGCCACTCCACCCCCAACAAGGGGATTAGCGCTTAAAGCGATATTGCCGAATCGAACTAGGCTTAGTGTGGACGCAATTCGACGGTATTGGCCTCCTGGATCTATCCCACAGTGCAACATTTGACCGCTCTGGACAGCAGTCTGAGCCCGAATGCTCTACCCAGGTACACAGGAAAAGCCCCGCAAACTTCTGAATTTCATTTCCTGTTTGGCCAGCGTGGTGAGCTGCAGGTGAGTGCAGATCTCATCAGCAGAGGTGACCATGATGGCGTCCCAGAACCGAAGACGAGCTCCAGCATGGACCGAGCGTGAGGTACGCGATCTGATCGCTGTATGGGGAGACGAAACCGTGCTAGCAGAACTACGGTCCAAAAGGCAAAATGCCAATACATATGGCAAAGTCTCCAAGGGCATGCAGGACAGAGGCTACAACAGGGACGCGCAACAGTGCCGCGTTAAAATTAAGGAGCTCCGGCAAGCCTACCAAAAAAACAGAGATGCAAACAGCTGCTCTGGGTCAGAGCCCCAGACATGCCGCTTCTATGATGAGCTGCATGCCATTCTAGGGGGTGCAGCCAGCACTGACCCACCCATGTGGTATGACTCCGTATGTGGATCATAAGAAACCACCGAGGAGCATTTTTGGGAAGAGGAAGATGATGATAATGATGCTGAAAATAGCACATAGACACAGCAAGGAAGCGGAGAAGCCCTTTTCCCCGACAGCCAGGAACTCTTTGTCACCCTGGAGCCAGTACCCTACGAACCCACCCAAGGCGTGCTTGATGCCGGAGAAGGGACCTCTGGTGAGTGTACCTCTGTGAAAGTGATACATGTTTTATAAACAAGCGTGTTTAATGATTAATTCACGGCCAGTACAGCTACAGCTACTGGAAAAGTCTGTTAACATGTTCAGGGATGGAGCGGAAATCCTCTGGGGACATCTCCAGAAAGCTCGCCTGAATGTACTCCCAAAGCCTGTGCAAAAGGTTTCTGGGGAGGGCAGCCTTATCCTGTGCTCCGTGGTAACACACTCTACCACGCCAGGCCAGTAGCACGTAGTCTGGAATCATTGCTTTGCAAAGCATGGCGGCGTATGGTCCCGGTGTTTGCTGGCATTCAAGCAACATCCGTTCTTTATCTGTCTGTGTTATCCTCAGAAGAGTGATATCATTCATGGTCACCTGGTTGAAATAGGGGGATTTTATTAAGGGGGTATTCAGAGGGGTACGTCCCTGCTGGGCTGTTTGCCTGTAGCTGAACTGAAATCTTCCCCGCTGTGACCCACGCGGTGGGGTGAGGGGGAACAGCGAACATCTTGGATGTGTGTCTGTGTGTGTGTGTGTGTGTGGGGGGTGTTGATTAGGTTCGTGCTGCACGTTAACCCGAAAACCGCCGCCCCTCCCTTTTCAATTGCCAACCAGTTTTAAATTGCCAGCCCAAAGGCTGTTTGTTATGGGAAATGAGGGGGTTGCTGTTTGAAACCATTCCCACATGTTATGAAGGTTAAAGAAGCCTATAGACTGTGGCTTACCATGGCTGCCTGCAAGCCGAATTCTGTTGCCCGCCAGACCTGCTTGTGTGATCTCTCACACCAAACCGGCAGACCCTCAATATAACAGGCAAAGTGCAACCTTGGACCAAATGCACATGTGCTATGTAATGTTTGGAGCATTGTTCTCTAATATGTATCTTTTTAACTACTCCTCTCCCGTTTGTTTCCTCCCACAGCTGCAAATGTTTCAACGCCACCCCTTTCATCACCGTCCCAGAGGCTAGCGAAGATTAGAAGTAAAAAAAAAAAAAAAGGAATCGAGACGATATGTTCTCAGAGCTCATGCAGTCCTCCCACACTGAAACTGCCCAGCAGAATGCATGGAGGCAGACACTGTTGGAGTCCAGGAAGGCAGAATTTGATCGCGCGGACAGGTGGCGTGCTGAAGACAATGACTGGCAGGATGAAGAGAGACAGTGGCGGGATGAAGAGAGTAGGTGGCGTCAGCATGCAGAGAGAAGGCAGGATGCAATTCTGAGGCTACTGGAGGATCAAACGGAAATCCTCCGGCTTATGGCTGAGGAAAGGCGTATGGTTCAGGAAAGGCCGCCTGAGCCCAGACCGCCGCTACAGCCCCTGTGTAACCAACAGCCCTCCTCTCCGAGTCCCATAACCTCATCCCCGAGACGCCCAAGAACGCGTTTGGGCTGCCTCCGTGCACCCAACCACTCAAGCCAAGAGAACTGTCCAAGCAACAAAAGGCTGGCATTCAATACGTTTTAAAATGCTGTGTGTCCTTGTCCTTCCCTCATCCACCACCCATCCTGGTGCTTCCCTTCCTCCACCACCCATCCCGGGCGACTGTGGCAGTTACCCCCATAGTTCCCCCTATTTGTTTTATGAATTAATAAAGAATGCATGATTTTTAAGCAACAATGACTTTATTGCCTCTGCAAGCGGTGACCGAGGGGGGGGAGGGCAGGGCGGTTTGGTTTAAGGGAAGTAGAGTGAATCAAGGAGTGGGGCTTTTCATTAATGGGGAAAAACAGAACTTTCACACAGCATCCTGGCCATTCATGAAACTGGTTTTCAAAGCTTCCCTGATGCGCAACGCACCCTGCTGTACTCTTAATAGCCCTGGTGTCTGGCTGCACATAACCAGCGGCCAGGTGATTTGCCTCAACCTCCCACCCTGCCATAAATGTCTCTCCCTTACTCTCACAGATATTGTGGAGCGCACAGCAAGCAGTAATAATAATGGGAATATTGGTTTCGCTGAGATCTAACCTAGTCAATAAACTTCGCCAGCGAGCCTTTAAATGCCCAAATGCACATTCCACCACCATTCTGCACTTGCTCAGCCTATAGTTGAAAAGGTCCTGAATACTGTCCAGGCTTCCTGTGTATGGCTTCATGAGCCATGGCATTAAGGGGTAGGCTGGGTCCCCAAGGATAACTATAGGCATCTCAACATCCCCAACGGTTATTTTCTGGTCTGGGAAGAAAGTCCCTTGCTGCAGCAGCCGAAACAGACCAGAGTTCCTGAAGATGCGAGCGCCATGTACCTTTCCCGGCCATCCCACGTTGATGTTGGTGAAACATCCCTTGTGATCCACCAGTGCTTGCAGCACTATTGAAAAGTAACCCTTTCGGTTTATATACTCGCTGGCTTGGTGGTCCGGTGCCAAGATAGGGATATGGGTTCCGTCTATCGCCCCACCACAGTTCGGGAACCCCATTGCTGCAAAGCCATCCACTATGACCTGCACATTTCCCAGAGTCACAACCCTTGGTACCAGCAGCTCTGTGATCGCCTTGGCTACTTGCATCACAACAGCCCCCACTGTAGATTTTCCCACTCCGAATTGATTCGCGACTGACCGGTAGCTGTCTGGCGTTGCAAGCTTCCACAGGGCTATCGCCATTTGCTTCTCTACTGTGAGGGCTGCTCTCATCTTGGTGTTCTGGTGCTTCAGGGCAGGGGAAAGCAACTCACAAAGTTCCATGAAAGTGCCTTTATGCATGCGAAAGTTTCACAGCCACTGGGATTCATCCCAGACCTGCAGCACTATGTGGTCCCACCAGTCTGTGCTTGTTTCCTGGGCCCAGAATCGGCGTTCCACTGTATCAACAAGCCCCATTACCACCATGATGTCCACCTTGCGGGGGCGCCTTTTTTGAGAGAGGTCTGTGTCCATGTCCTCATCACTGTCCTCAGGGCGCTGCCGGCGCCTCCTCGCCTGCTGTAGCAGCTCCTGGTTCTCGTTCTCCATATACTCCTGGACAATGCGCGTGGTGTTCATAACAGCGATAACAGCTGCGGCGATCTGATCGGGCTCCATGCTTTCCCTGGTATGGTGTCTGCAGGACAGCAGAGTGGGAGCAGAGCAGAAGCGGTGGGTGGATAACAATGGTGTCAGCAATATGGCGCCTGCATGAAAAAAGGCGCGAAAGGATTTTGGAAGCGAAAGGAGCCTCCTCTGCTTTCTTGGAGGGAGGGGGGACCAAGGGTTAGGCTCCTTTCCTTCTAGCAGCAGATGGTACAATATGCGGGGAGGAAGGGTGGGCTCCTTCCCTTCTAGCTGCAGATGGTTCAATAGGCTTGATATCCATCATCATCTCCTGGCCCCCTCAAGGATTGAACTCGCAACCCCGGGTTTAGCGGGCCAACGCTCAGACCTCTGAGCTATCCCTCTGCCCGTATTATAGCGTGACTGAATCCCCACTAGACCTAATGTCCAGGTGTATGCTGGAGATGTATGGTAATTGTGAGCTGAGCAGGCTCCATGCTTGCCGTAGCAAACCCGGAAACCCCAGAAAACCCGGAAAAAAGGCACGAAAAAGATTGCTTTCACGGAGGGAGGGAGGGAGGGACGGGGGATGGCTTGACGACATGTACCCAGAACCACCAGCAACAATGTTTTCTGCCCCATCAGGCTTTGGGATCGCAACCCAGAATTCCAATGGACGGCAGAGACTGTGGGAACTGTGGGATAGCTACCCGCTATGCAACACTCCGAAAGTTGACGCTAGCCCCGATACTGTGGACACAGTCTGTCGACCTCATGGTCTTAATGCTTTTTAGTGGGGACACACACAATCGATTCCATAAATTCGGGTTTTAAAATATCGACTTCTATAATTTTGAACTAATTCTGTAGTGTAGACGTACCCTTAGATGTGTTAAAGTCAGCTGGTCCTGATGAAATTCGTCCTAGCATAGGAGCCGACTTCCGTCGACTCCACTGGGTGCATCGGGGGCAGGGCCCCGCAACGTCGGCCAGCGTCAGGGGCAGGGCCCCGCAACGTTGGCCGGCGTCCGGGGCAAAGGTAAGTGCTCCTGTAACGGGCGCGGGGCTGGCGGGGAGCTCCCGGTGGGTGCTGAGCACCCACCAATTTTTCCCCATGGGTCCTCCAGCCCCGGAGCACCCACGGAGTCGGCGCCTATGCATCCTAGGATACTTAAGGAATTAGCTGAAGCAATGTCGGAACTATTAGTGATTATCTTTGAGAATACATGGAGGAGTGAGGTCCTGAAAACTGGAGCAGGGCAAACCTAGTACCTAGCTTTAAAAAAGAGAACAAGGACCCAGAGAGTTATAGACCAGTCAGCCTAACTTTGATACCTGGAAATACACTGGAACAAGTTATTAAACAATCAATTTGTAAGCACCTGGAGGATAACAAGATTATAAGGAATAACCATCGTAGATTTGTCAAGACCAAATCATGCCAACCCAACCTAATTTCCTTCTTTGGCAGGGTTACTGGCCTAGTGGATAGAGGGGAAGCAGTAGATGTGATGTATCTTGATTTTAGTAAGGCATTCGACACAGTCCCACATGAATTCTCATAAGCAAACTAGGGAAATAGTGGTCTAGATGAAATTACTATAAGGTGGGTGCACAACTAGTTGAAAGACTGTACTCAAAGAGTAGTTATCAATGATTCACTTTAACCTGGGAGGCTGTATCCAGTAGGGTCAGTCCTCGGTCTGGTACTATGCAATATTGTCACTAATAACTTGGATAATGGAGTGGAAAGTATACTTATAAAATTTGCAGATAACACAAAGCAGGGAAGAAGGAAAGGGTTAGAATTCAAGATGACCGTGACAAATTGGCGAATTGGATAGAAATACAAAGGATGAAATTCAATAAAGACAGGTGCAAAGTACTTCACTTAAGAAGGAAAAATCAATTGCATAACTACAACTGGCTAGGTGGTAGTACTGCTGAAAAGGATCTGGGGGTTATAGTGGATCACAAATTTAATGAGTCAACAATGATGCAACTGAAAAAAAGGCTAATCACTTTGGAGTGCAATAACAGAAGTGTCGTATATAAGACACACAAGACAATTGTCCCACTCTACTTGGAACTGGTGAAGCCTCAGCTGGAGCACTGTGTCCAGTTCTGGGTGTCACACTTTAAGAAAGATGTGGACAAAATGGAGAGAGTCCAAATGAGAGCAACAAAAATTATAAAAGGTTTAGAAAATCTGACCTATGAGGAAAGGTTAAAAACATTGGGATTGTTTAGTCTTGAGAAGAGAAGACGGGGGTGGGGGTGGGGGGGAGGGACTGAGAACAGCCTTCAGATATGTTAAGGGCTGTTACAAAGGGGCCAGTGGTCAATTGTTCTCCATGTCCACTGAAGGTAGGACAAGAAGTAATGTGCTTAATTTTGCAGCATGGGAGATTTAGGTTAGATATTAGGAAAAAACTGTCTAACTATAAGGGTAGTTAAGCTCTGGACTAGACTTCCAACGCAGGTTGAGGAATCCCCCAGAGGTTGGATAAATACCTGTCAAGGATGGTCTAGGTTTACTTGGTCCTGCCGCAGCACAGAGGGCTAGACTGGACTTCTTGAGGTCCCTTCCAACCCTATATTTCTATGATTCTATGAACCTTTCAATACAATTTTAAAACCCACCTGTAAAATTCTGTAGTAGGGATATAACTTCCCGTTAAATTCAGTAGGTTTGTAGTGGAATTCTGATAGGTGCCTATATAATATCTCTAGAACCCTGTTGGATTCATCCCTATTACATGCTAAAAGACTTTCCCATGAGGTGATTTTTCTGTACAAGAATTTCAAAGGCTGCTGTATAACAGATATTATTACTCATCTATTCTTTATTATAGTAGCACCTAAGGCCCCCAATCAGTATTCAAGTATCATTGTGTTAGGCACTACACAAATATAGAAGAATCTCAAGAGAGATTATAATCCATTTTTTTTCTCATATTGATTGTAACTTTTCACACTGAAGTATCTTTTCCACATGGGAGATTCTAAGACGTGCCCAGCATTAGCATAACTTTGCTCCCACTGAAGTCAATGGAAATTTTATCATTGACTTCAATAGGAGCAGAATTAGGCCAAGACTTGGTGCTTTTGAAATTCCCAACCACATGTACAATAAATGTTTAATTCACCCAAATTATGTATGCACGTATGAACAGTATATGAATTTTCAACATGTCTGTTTCACATCACAGTGGGTGTAATTTCATTTTATCATTCAGTAACAGGTGCGGGGGTGAAGTTGTTAACATTGCAAATGACTTTTTTCACAAAACTTTTTGAAATTGTGTTTCAGGCACTTCTGTGCTCAGTAAAACTTTTGCCAAAACTTTTTATAATGGTACCTAAAGCTAGACTTTTAAATCCGTGTTTTGGTACCTGAATAAGATTTTTCAAAAGTGCCAAGCACCCAGGCACTCTAATCTCAAGTACTTTCAATTTTGTTGCAAAAGTTTTGCACAATTTTAGTTTTATGTAAAAAAGGCTCCAAAATTATATGCCTTGAAACTCTCTCAAACGAGGCAAAGTAGATCTTGTAACTGAAATTTAGACCATGTAGGCAGCCCCCTGCAGCCATGCAGAATCCCACCAATTTCCTTCCTAAGGATCTGCTTGTGCAGCTCTAACTTCAGGATCAGGTCCATAGAGTGCGTTAGCATTTTGTGAAAGCTTAGAATAATTCATAGATTCATAGATTCTAGGGCTGGAAGGGACCTCGAGAGGTCATCGAGTCCAGCCCCCTGCCCTCATGGCAGGACCAAATACTGTCTAGACCATCCCTGATAGACATTTATCTAACCTACTCTTAAATATCTCCAGAGATGGAGATTCCACAACCTCCCTGGGCAGTTTATTCCAGTGTTTAACCACCCTGACAGTTAGGAACTTTTTCCTAATGTCCAACCTAAACCTCCCTGGCTGCAGTTTAAGCCCATTGCTTCTCGTTCTGTCCTTAGAGGCTAAGATGAACAAGTTTTCTCCCTCCTCCTTATGACGCCCTTTTAGATACCTGAAGACCGCTATCATGTCCCCTCTCAGTCTTCTCTTTTCCAAACTAAACAAACCCAATTCCTTCAGCCTTCCTTCATAGGTCATGTTCTCTAGATCCTTAATCATTCCTGTTGCTCTTCTCTGGACCCTCCCCAATTTCTCCACATCTTTCTTGAAATGCGGTGCCCAGAACTGGACACAATACTCCAGTTGAGGCCTAACCAGCGCAGAGTAGAGCGGAAGAATGACTTCTCGTGTCTTGCTCACAACACACCTGTTAATGCAGCCCAGAATCAAGTTTGCGTTTTTTGCAACAGCATCACACTGTTGACTCATATTTAGCTTGCGGTCCACTATAACCCCTAGATCCCTTTCTGCCGTACTCCTTCCTAGACAGTCTCCTCCCATTCTGTATGTGTGAAACTGATTGTTCCTACCTAAGTGGAGCACTTTGCATTTGTCCTTATTAAACTTCATCCTGTTTACCTCTGACCATTTCTCCAATTTGTCTAGATCATTTTGAATTATGACCCTATCCTCCAAAGCAGTTGCAATCCCTCCCAGTTTTGTATCATCTGCAAACTTAATAAGCGTACTTTCTATGCCAATATCCAAGTCGTTGATGAAGATATTGAACAGAGCCGGTCCCAAAACAGACCCTTGCGGAACCCCACTCGTTATACCTTTCCAGCAGGATTGTGAACCATTACTCCTCTCTCAGTACGGTTATCCAGCCAGTTGCGCACCCACCTTATAGTAGCCCCATCTAAGTTGTATTTCCCTAGTTTATTGATAAGAATATCATGCGAGACCGTATCAAATGCCTTACTAAAGTCTAGGTATGCCACATCCACCGCTTCTCCCTTATCCACAAGACTCGTTATCCTATCAAAGAAAGTTCTCAGATTGGTTTGACACGATTTGTTCTTTACAAATCCATGCTGGTTATTCCCTATCACCTTACCACCTTCCAAATGTTTGCAGATGATTTCCTTAATTACTTGCTCCATTATTTTCCCTGGCACAGAAGTTAAACTAACTGGTCTGTAGTTTCCTGGGTTGTTTTTATTTCCCTTTTTATAGATGGGCACTATATTTGCCCTTTTCCAGTCTTCTGGAATCTCTCCTGTCTCCCATGATTTACCAAAGATAATAGCTAGAGGCTCAGATACCTCCTCTGTTAGCTCCTTGAATATTCTAGGATGGATTTCATCAGGTCCTGGTGACTTGCAGGCATCTAACTTATCTAAGTGATTTTTAACTTGTTCTTTTTTTATTTTATCTTCTAAACCTTCCCCCTTCCCATTAGAAAATAATGTACTTATTTTCCTTTAGTAAAGAGAATCAAACCACTTATTTTTCTTTACCTTATTTTTTCAGATGTATTTTCTGCTTCCTTGTCCATTGGTGCATACAGTCAAATGGCCTGTAATGATGTGACCCCAGGTATAGAACCTGTGAATCAAGCCCAGCCTTCATACAAAGAAAGTGCTCTAGGGAGTGTTCCACCAGTTTCCTGGAAAACTATTATGAGCAAATCATGTGCCAGCCTGCTCTAATTCAAGGTTGCCAGGTAAGAATTATCTGGCTTTCAGCCAAATAATGAAACAATCTTAAAATCTGTTTTGTGGAAGGGCTTCACATACGCAGCCTTACCTCTGCCAGCGCTGGCTCCTCAGCGTTCATAATGTTTCATCAGTTAACGATCCCACGTTGCATACCCAAATCCTACCTAAATGTGACCGGTTTTACTGGTCAGTGAGAATTTTCACACTGTTAAGTGTAGGTGTGGCTCCATAAAAGAGTATTTTAAATGTTAAACATTTAATATTTCTGAGAGAAACAGTGACTTTAGAATACAGATGAGGGAGAACATTAACTCCTACTAGATATTCCCCTGCTTATATGTCCAGGGATCGTGGCTGCCTACTTAACATTGCACTGGAAGCTCATTTTTAATTGGTTATCCACTATTAAACCTAAGTACTTGTCAGTGTCACCATATTCCAGGATACAATCCTTATCCTATAAGTGTGACCTACCTTCTTTGTTCCTGGATGTATGACCTTGCATGTGCGGTTTAAAATGTTACTGTTCAAGTGAGCATTTGCCACCTTACCAACTGATCCCGGTGAGATCAGTCTGTATAACAGACCGGTCTTCCTTATTTACCACTCCATCAATTTGTGTGTCATCTGCAAATTTTACCAGTAGTGATTTTTATATTCTTACGTATTATCAGTAAAGATACTGAACAGCATTGGGCCAAAAACAGATCCCCGTGGAGCTCACTAGAAACACCCCTATTAAGACAAGGAATGAAAAATAAAGGAGAAATGACAGCAGGTATGTGATCAGGTTAGTAGACAACTTTTCAGTGAAATTCAACTAAATGCATGTTTTCCACGAGAAGTGCGTGTTTTACATGCAAAAAATTTTTTCATTGAAAATCCAAAAGCCTCAAAACCAAAATATATCAACCAAAAATGAAAGTTTTTTAATTTGAAAATACTCCCACAGGACCTCATGAGAGTTGTAAACTGGTTACCTTATGTCCCCATTCTCCTCTGTGAGCTTGGCTTCCCAACCAGACTACATCTTCCATGGTGCAGCAAAGGCCAAGGATTCCCATAATGCACCAACTCCCCTTTCCAAGAGGGGAGCATCACGGGAGATAGTCTGACCAGGGAGCCTGGCCTATAGAAGAGAATGGGAGCTGGAGACATCCAATCTACAGCTGCCACATGAGGTACCACGGCAGCATTTACAAATAAAAATATTTAATTTCTTGGCCGAAGTATTTTGGTTTTCAGCCAAAATGTTTTGATTTTTAAATATCCACAGAAAATCAAAATGTTCTGTAGGTAAATTAAGATTAAAACATTTTTTTCCCATTTTTGTTTAAACTTTCCATGGACAGACCCCTCCTTCTTCCCATTTTTCAACCAGCTCTACTATAGACCACTGCAAGTTAGTGAAAATGAAAAATTCCTGGACCAGCTCTTGGCGTCCTTGACAACAAACGATACTTCACTAAGGAAAAATTTTAACTATCCAGGATTTCTGAGAAATGAATAGATGCAAGATATTGCAAGGAAGGTCTTAAATTGTGTAAAAGATGACTTTATGATCCAAGAAGTAGAAAATCCCAACAGGAAAGAAGCCATCTACTTATCAGTTAGGAGGAACTGATTGAAATGTGAGAGGGGAAAAAAGAAAACATAGTAATCACTGAATACCTGAATTATTGATCAGTAATGCAGCATGGTGTTATAAAGGACAGATCTTGCAAGACAAAAGTAATTGCAATTTTAAACAATTTAATTTTGAATTATATAGACAGGTTTTACTTTCTTGTTAAGTTGTCTGAAAAATGTTTGTCCCTTCCTAAATAACCGACCACAAAATTTTAACTAAAAGTTGGATTGTTCAGTACATGTTCAGTACATGGGAGAACAGCATCATACCTCCTTGACAGTTTCTTATCCCTGAATAGGTTAGGTTTATTTTTATTCCCTCAAATAAATGAACTGGAAGCTAACTGCATAAGTGTTACATTTACTCCCAGGTCCAACTGTTCAGGATAGTGAACAAGGGACTTATAATTAGACCTGGGTGACATTTCCCCCCCAGCAAATAGTAAATTTTTGGGGGCACAGAAATTATTTGTAGATTCAGGTCAAATTTGGAAAATAGTTTCAGTTGAAAAAAATTGGAAATGTAGACACTGACATTTAAAAAATGAATAGTTTCAACAATTTCAAGGAATTTATAAACAAAACATCGTTTTTGAATTTGCAGTTTGTTCTGAAAATGTCAGTGATGGATCTGAACAAAAAAAATTAAGTTGTGTTTCAGTGAGGGGAAAAAAAATTAAAACATCCAATTTCAGTTTGAAAAGAACTAGATTATGTTTTGCAGATTTTTTTCAGTGCTGCCACCAAACCGAAAAATAATTTATTGACTCAGCTCTACTTGTGTCTTCTAGAGAACCAGTTAAAGAATAAGTTAGTACAGTACAAACGTTCTTTGATATGAAAGATGTGCCTTCTCTCTTTTTTAAAATAGTTTTTCTTACACCTGAGTGTTTGTACCTATGAGAAAATGTTATACACATTGGTTTTGTGAGAGATGTAATCAGTAATCTGATAACATGGGGGAGGAGAGTCCTGTGATGATCTGCGAAAGATCTGTGTGAATGGTTTTTCTCCTTTGCTTTAAAACAAAATTATGGGAAGTATTCTATTTTACTAATGGATCAGGAGCTTTAATTGGAAGGTGAAAGAAAGATCACATTTCATATGAGGAAGCTGCCTTTGGTTCCTGTGAGTAAATGTGGATTTTCTACTAATGTTCAGATACTGAGCATGGCAGCACACTGTCAGAAGCTTTGCAAAATATGGCATGTTTCCAGGATTTGGTGATGGGAAATCTTGAAAGCATGAAAGAAAGGCTATTTATTCCCAGAAACACACTGTTTAGCCTCATAATAATTACCCATTCCTAATGTGAGGAACATCCAGGAGGCAAAGCTGTAGTGAATCATTTGTTTCTTTTATTGGGATTAAGTGTATCACTGAGTGAAGTACTAGTTGCATAATTGTGTAAAACATAAAAAAGAAGAGTGAACGAAACAACGAGAGAACGTTTTCTCTAGGCATCATTTCATATATTATGGAAATACCCATACCACTAGCAAGGCCAGCTTTGGGGCCACTCAAATTTGAAAGACAACAGCGGAAAGGATACTCCTGCCTCAACTTCTAATGCTGCAGAGATTTTAAGGTCAGAAAGGACCATTAGAGCTTCTAGGCTGACCTGTATACCACTGGCAATAGAATTTTATCTAGTTACTCCTTTATTCAATTCCCTGCCACTGTGTGGGTGTCAGGCATTAGTGCACCTTGATCCCTCCTATTCTTTGCCTATGGCACATAATAGTTTAGTCTCTTGTGGGAGTAATATGTTGGTCTAATTTTGGTTGTTCAGTTTAAGGCGCGGGTGCTGAGTGGTGTTGGTGGCCTGTGATATACACAAGGCCAGACTGGATGATCTGATCCCTTCTGGCATTAAAATTTGACTGTCTTGAGCCCAGTAACTATAATCGTCTCACACATAACACCAGGTGTGTTAAAGCTTCCTCACTACTAGTTTAAAAATGACTTATGGCTTTCATTAAATATAAACCTTGCCCTGTCCAGGGGGAAAAAGAGACCTCAGATGTATAAAAAGTTCTTTGCGCTGAATGTTTTCCTCAAGGGGATGATGACAAGATTTAGGCTGATGGTAAAACAGCAGCATTATTTGCTGTCGGGCTACCGTCACGCAGCCAATGTCATCCATGGAAATTTCACAAAAGTTCCTATTTTTTCCAACACTTGTATTTATTAAGGTGTAGGGGGTTATTAATTAATAACTTATTTACAGGATAAAGAAAAGGGGCAAGAAGAATGTTTTGGATTCCTTAATGCTAAATTAGCCCCAGGAACAAAGTGAGAGGTTTGGGGGCTGGAGGCCGCATTGTTTTTTTGTTTAAAAGGAATACTACATTTTTAAAGAAACCCTTAACAGGGACACATTTCAACTACCAAATCCAAGCCAGTGGCTTCCACTATGAATGGGCAAAGGTGGTTTTTGGTAAATCCCCAGTTGTTATGTTTTGGTTTCGCAAGGTCAAAATCAAAACCATGCTTTATTTGGGTTTCATTGAGTTTGGATTGATGTTTTCATTGGAAACCGTGATTGAGCCTATACATTCTTACACAAGTAATCCTAGGAAGGGCATAGTACTTCTAAGTAATACAGAGAGGAATTTGATTAAAGGAAGACATTAGCATTATTAATTCATCACAGCTACAGAGAAGAGGGGAACAACAGAATCCAAGTGCACTCTGGTTGCTGATAAACAAGGCAAAGGCTATGCAGCTGATTACTGCAGGACTAGCAGCACTGTTTAGAGAGCATTATCTTGAGTGTAGCTATGAGTCCCTTTTTCTAGGTACGAAGGCACTGCGTTAACACAGGTGATTTATCACCCGAGTAAAAAAGAACATTTTCATTACTTCCTGAAGGGTCCAGAAATGAACCATTTATTTTATCTAAAGAGGGAACAAGAGAAACTGCCTCTCTCTCTCTCTCTCTCTCACACACACACACACACACACACACACACACACACACCTCCAGCAGTTGCAGCAGTACAAGTTGAGACAGAACGGTTCCAGCCAGGCTCACACATGCACAAGCATTAAAGTTTATTAGGGTAACAGACTAACCTTAATGGGCAGCTAATTACTATAATGAATTGATTTAAAAGACATTCATTAGGCCTTTCCCACCCACGCAAAAATGAACTTTACGTGTTTGAAAAACAGTTACATACAAATCAATGCAATATACATCATGTATACGGGTGTGAGTGAGAGAAACATAAGAACACACTCCAGCAGCTCGATTATCCTGTCCATTGCTCCCATATAACTGCTAATGAAGTCAATGGAGGTGCAGGACCTCTGAAAATCTGGTCCTAGGTATCTAAAGTTGGGCATCCAAAAATTGAAGCTTGCAATATTTGGCTATTCATTTTTAAGGTGGGATTTTCAGAAGTGATCACTGTTGGCCTAACTCTGCTCCCCTTACCATGGACTGCAACTGGAGCAGAATTAGGCCAGTGCTGAGTTCTTTTAAAAATCTCATCCTAGATGCTGAAATTATGACCGTATTAGGGCTACTCTTTTGGGACCAGGAAATATTTTTTTCTGAGTGCTAGAATGACTACTACCATTCTCTAATAACATGATTTCCTGTACTTAAGCACTGGAATCACAGCCAGAGCAGAGATCCCATTTGCTATATAAATGCTGAAATTACTGAAGTTCTCCAGCACTGGAGTTAAATGTTGGAATTAGAGTGGAAAAGCAAGGAATTTCCTCTCTAAATACCATCTCACTAGCACTTACCTATAACACTGGGGAATTTTGTATCTTGCGCTGGTCTTTGTGTCATACTGCAGAGATGAGCAGGGGTAGGCTGAGTATGGTAGGACACAGAATCAACCTTCCCTTTCTCCTCCCCTTGTCTCAGTCTTCCTGGAGATTCCCCCCATGTCATCTCACCTAGTTCTACTGGTGGTGTTCCTTTTCACAATAATGACAGCTAGAGCTGGTCAAAAGACAACAACAGAAAATGTGGAAATGGCAGAAGTGCTTAATGACTTCTTTGTTTTGGTTTTTACCAAGAAGGTTGGTGGCGATTGGACATCTAACATAGTGAATGCCAGTGAAAATCAGGTAGGATTATAGTCTAAAATAGGGAAAGAGCAAGTCAAAAATTACTTAGACAAGTTAGATGTCTTCAAATCACCAGGGCGTGATGAAACTGAGTTGATGTCTGAGCCATTAGGGATTATCTTTAAAAAATTATGGAAGATGGGAGAGATTCCAGAAGACTGGAAAAGGGCAAATATAGTGCCCAACTATAAAAAGGGAAATAAGGACAACCCGGTGAATTACAGACCAGTCAGCTTAACTTCTGTACCTGGAAAGATAATGGAGCAAATAATTAAGCAATCAATTTCCAAACACCTAGAAGATAATAAGGTGATAAATAACAGTCAGCATGGATTTTTCAAGAACAAATCAGGTCAGACCAACCTGATAGCTTTCTTTGACAGGGTAACAAGCATTGTAGATAGGGGGGAAGTGGTAGATGTGGTATATTTTGACTTTAGTAAGGCTTTTGATACTGTAACGCATGACCTCATAAACAAACTAGGCAAATACAATCTAGATGGTACTATAAGGTGGGTGCATAACTGGTTGGAAAATCGTTCCCAGAGAGTAGTTATCAGTGGTTCACAGTCCTGCTGGAAAGGCATAATGAGTGCGGTCCCGCAGGGATCAGTTCTGGGTCCGGTTCTGGTCAATATCTTCATCAATGATTTAGATAATGGCATAGAGAGTACACTGTGGCAAATTGCCGGCACTACTATGATGGGTCCCGCACTTTCTCTTCTTGTGGGGGGGTTTCAGGGTGCCATTTCTTGCCCCTGAACTGGGGTAACAGCTATCCTACTAGTATCCCAGGGAAGGGGAGTGGAGAGGGAGGGACCCAGGCCCGCCCTCTACTCCGGGTCCCAGCCCAGGGGCCCTATGATAGCAGGTGAACCACTTGTACCCGTGATTCTTTCCCCTGGGCTACTTCCCTCTCCTGACCTTCAGCTTGTGGGGCTTCCTGCCTTCCCTCTGCACAAGCCAGGTGTCCCTTTACCTAGGATCTTAGTCTCCTTAGCCCGCTGCAGCACTTCTCAAAACTCTCCTCCGCTTTCCTCCGAACTGCTCTTTGTTTCACCACCAATCCACTCTGCTTCACTCCTCCAAACTGCTCTCTGCTCCACCACCAAACCACTCTGCTCCAGCTCCTCCTCACTCTGCTCCAGCTCCTCCTCTGGCTGATTGAAGCAGGGGGATTTTATCAGGTGACTGGGTTCAGGTGCTCTAATTGGTTTCAGGTGCTTTTAATTAATCTACAGGGAATAAGGCTTCTCCTCATCCTAGATCACTCTCCTGCTGCCTTCTGGCCATGCTGTATCACAACACTTAAAAAGTTTGTGGACGATACCAAGCTGGGAGGGGTTGCAAGTGATTTGGAGGACAGGATTAAAATTCAAAATGATCTGGACAAACTGGAGAAATGGTCTGAAGTAAATAGGATGAAATTCAATAAGGACAAATGAAAGTACTCCACTTAAGAAGAAACAATCAGTTGCACACATACAAAATGGGAAATGACTGACTAGGAAGGAGTACTGCAGAAAGGGTTCTGGGGCTCATAGTGGATCACAAGCTAAATATGAGTCAACAGTGTAACGCTGTTGCAAAAAAAGCAACACTCGAGGTCCCTTCCAGTTCTGGGATGCATTTGCAGGAGTATTGTAAGCAAGACATGAAAAATAATTCTTCCGCTCTACTCCATTCTGATTAGGCCTCAGCTAGAGTATTGTGTCTAGTTCTGGGTGCCACATTTCAGGAAAGATGTGGACAAATTGGAGAAAGTCCAGAGAAGAGAAACAAGAATGATTAAAGGTCTAGGAAACATGACCTGTGAGGGAAGATTGAAAAAAATGGGTTTGTTTAGTGTGGAGACGAGAAGACTGAAAGGGGACATAACAGTTTTCAAGTTACAAGGAGGAGGGAGAAAAATTGTTCTTCTTAACCTCTGAGGATAGGACAAGAAGCAATGGGCTTAAATTGCGGCAAGAGCAGTTTAGGTTGGACATTAGGTAAAACTTCCTAATTGTCAGAGTGGTTAAGCACTGGAAATAAATTGCCTAGGGAGGCTGCGGAATCTCCATCACTGAAGATTTTTAAGAGCAGGTTAGACAAACACCTGTCAGGAATGGTCTAGATAATTAGTCCTGCCATGAGTGCAGGGGACTGGACTAGATGACCTCTTGAGGTCCCTTCCAGTTCTATGATTCTATGAAAACATTCTCAACTGAACAGTTTTCTCTCAAAAATGCTGCTTTTGTAAAAATCAATACATTTCACAGGAGCATGTCAACTTCAACAAATTTTTTCAATGGAAATAAGTCAAAATCTTTTGTTTTGACAATGATGAAATATTTCATTTTGATAGTATAGCACAGGCCATAGAGCTTTCCTGAAAAAATTCCTAGAGCATATTTAATGCCCCAACCCGCTTCCCCAGCCCTGATCCCCCTCCCATCCTCCGAACCCCTCTATCCCAGCCCGGAACACCCTCCTGCACCCAAATCCCTCATCCCCAGACTTAGATTTCAGCCTAAACCAGGGCATAAGTGCTATTTTAAGTTTTGCCATTATTTGGGGCCAAAATCTCTTGAGAATAGCAGATCATTTGAGACTTTGGTGAGTTCTGTAACAGAATTAGAAAAAGCCTCCTCCAACTCCACACACTCTTTTCATTTGATTTGACATTAATGCATTTGATAAGGTCCTGGATGTATTTTATTTTAAAACTGTTAATGAATTATCTTGAGTTTATCTCAGGGCAGGTCTTCACTACCCGCCGGATCGGCGGGTAGCAATCGATCTATCAGGGATCGATTTTTCGTGTCTCGTTAAGACGCGATTAATCGATCCCCGATCGCGCTCCCCGTCGGCTCCGGCAATCCACCTCATCGAAAGGCAGAAGCGGAGTCGACGGAGGAGCGGCAGCGATCGACTCACCGCCGTCCTCATGGCCAGGTAAGTCGATTACGATACGCCGACTTCAGCTACGCTATTCACGTAGCTGAAGTTGCGTATCATAGATCGACCCCCTCCCCTAGTGTAGCCCTGGGCTAAGACATACATGGATCTGTCTGACAGCATGTAGCCACTATAAACAAGCATCACAGGAGTTGCAGCTCTAATTATAACAGACTGTTGTGATTTTTTAAAAAAAAAGAGATATGGACAAATACAATCAAAGAGATCAAGAGATGACATGTTAACAGGCTGGGACTTGTTAAATGTGGTGTTATGTACAAATGCATGTTATAATTTTAAGGTTACTAATTCACTATTTTCACTGCTATTTGATGAGCAGAAGGATGAATGATTCTGCTATTCAAGATCAAAATCTTTGAAAGGCTGTAGAGAGTCTGATGAAGTCATTTCTACTTCTCTTCCTGCCGCAAGTGTTGGGAGCAGAAATCAGATAAAAATAATCCCTTGCTTATGGGTTGGATTAAAGGCCTGGACATCATTCTGCATCTCTGATAATTATCTGGAATTATAATGCAACTCCTGCAGATACACCAGTTCATCCTGCATTGACACATACTTTTACACAGATACATACCTTACAGCAAGAAATTGTGAAGGGCTAGGTGAGGATAACAGTGGATTATGTTTTCACAACTGGAGAGCTGGGTGGATCTGTTTTAGGGTGCAACCCAGAGAAAACGAGATGCACAGTCTGCTTCCACCAGCTCCATACACATCACAAAATCACAATGCAATTTGAGAATCACTGTCGGTCTCTTCTTAGGAGAAGTCCAGCCCCAGAATAGAAGGGATGAGTCAGGACAGGACTGTTTGAAGACCACTGGCAAAGAGTTATAGAAAAGTTTGTACAGGCATTTGTCTTTGCTATGTCTGACACAGGCCAATTCTGCCATTATAACCACTACATTCACTCCCAAATTTAGCTTTTGCACATGGGTTACTCATGTGAGTAACTTCTTGCATCTAGTTATGCTGGCTCCACCTGTCTTTCATCCCTCCATCCAAACCCTCATAACTTTCCAGATGAAAACTGTTTGTTGCTGCATCTAACTGGGAGAGCTCAGGCTTAAGCCTGCCAAAAACCACATTTACTGCCTTTTGAATCAACTTATTTTCAGTCAATCAGCTGGTGGCCAGCCCTGAATGGCAAATCTTTTATTAATACAGATGACAGTGGAGTTGGTGAGAATTGCTTCCTGGCAACAGATAATCTTCTTTATTCCACTGAAGACAATATAACCAACCTCAATAGTTTGCATTTTAAAATCTAGTGTGGAGAAATTTTTTTAATTTTTAATTTTTTTAATTTTAAGCCACTGGCTTGTTCCCAATCAGCCACAGAAATTTCTTTTGCAGACATGGATTCCCTTAATATGTTCTATGAACTCCATGTGCTGTCATCTGGGGTCTGTCCATGGTCAGTGAGGTAAGCGAAGCTTTGCAAATGTGAGAGAGGTGGAAAAACTCAGAGGGGATGTACAGCATGGCTGTAAACAGGAGACATTTTTGTGTTCTGACTCTGATTAAAGCTAGCACTCAGAGAGCCAGGTTTTTTGTTGGGCTGTGGCCCTCAAGCCTGAAAACTGATGTGCATGTGGCTATTGCAAAACTCACAAAGAGTTATCCAGTCAAGGTGGCTGCGACTGGAGTAGTCTAAACAAATTCTGCATTTCTGGGAAGTAGCACTGCATGGGTCAGAAAGCCAGCAATGTGGCTACTGTAGAATGCATAGCATGCCAGTTCTCCAAATACAGTGACAAAGTGTTAGGGGGACTATTTTTATAAATGATTCCAATGGGAGGCCTAACCATGTGTTAACTGTGTTACTGCCTCAGCTTTGGGCGTACTGGGAACTGGCCATGCATTGAAGATGCATCTGGAGCAATCAATCTTTTTTTTCTTAAATAACATTGTTATTCTCATGAGCTTTAGCTTTTGCACCATTGTCAGGTTTCAATTAGGGGGAGGAAAATTGGTGCAGAAAAAAACCCCAACCCAATAACTGACCAGTGATGTGTTGCTAGAATTTTAACAGTAGGTTCCTCTCTGCTCTCAATAGGGTGATTTGTGCAACCAAGGGCCCTAGGAAGCACTATCCCAGGACTGGAGGCACTGCTGTTCTGCCTTGTCCTTGAACGGGAGCCATAAAGAGCAGAAGGCTCCTTGCAGTCTCTCCTCTGTTCACCCATCCTTCTACCTGGCACAATTTGGCCCCAAGCACATAAAGGCTGCACAGCTGAAATTTTCACACAACCTCTTAAGAGCTCTTGGGACACTCAACATTTCATGGCGTAGAGCACATCACAGCTGTATCTTATTTTCCTCTCATTCTCCTGATTAGTGCTGGGAATCAGAGAGTCTGGAGAAGTGGACACTCCAAAGCAAAAAGGAATTAATGTTAAGCAGCTTTGCAACCAGAACAGACTTTTCTGTTATACTGGAGCTGGCTGCCAGTTTAACACCTTCTTTTTTTTTTAAATTCTAAAGTGAAGTGAAGGGTTTGTATAAGGAAATGGGTTGACCCAGGAGAACAAAATCTCTAATTTATCTACTGGAGAGCAAGGGCCAACAGCAGTGCAAGTTTGTTCACACCAGCCAAATGCACCTAAGTCAATCAAGTCTAGAGAAACCTTTCTGATGGATGAGAAAGTAGTTTTGTCTCTGTGTTCAGTCAGTCCTGGACACAAGAAGAGGGAGAGGGGACAACACGGAGTTGGCTTGATGCGACAACTGACTGAGTCTTGAAATTATTTAAGTTTGTTCCCACTCTACCTCTCTAAACATTTTTGGTGCACACATGTCTAGACCAAAAACTGCATAAGATATACTTTTACCACAGCATCTGGCTGCTTGGGAACTTTACTGGCTATCTTGATGGCTTTGACCTCTGTCTGAAATGTGGTTACTGGTTAGACTGAAGAAGCTGTCTGAGTTGCTTTGCTCTTCTACAATGCACTTTCTCTTGACTCATAAAATCCATACACTGGTGATAGTTGAATGATGGTGTTTTCCCTGTCTATACATTATAGGGAGAATTGCTTGCATCTATGGTCACATCCTACTTGTACATGATGTTCCTTTGTAAATCTAGACTAACAGCCACAAACCCTCTGATGCACAGTGAAATCATACATCTGTCATTTGCAGTCTTCATCTTTTTTTTTAAATGAATGAGAAAGCAATTAGATGTCCCTCTCTATTTTTCCTTGGCAAAGTAAAAAATCAAAGATGTAAATACTTAGCTGTTGAAAGCGAGGAGGCATCTGTTACGTACTAAAATCCCTAGGGGTGGCAGTGTTGGCACAAGTGGTTTTGTGGCTTTCTGTTTCACATGCAAATCAATATGATTCACTTTTAGGGCTTGACCCCTTCCTCCTCACATAGGCAAAACTCCCATTGACTTCAGTGGGAATTTTATTTATGACGAGTGAGAAGCGTGCTCATGGAGGAACCAGTACATTGGTAGGTCAGGAAAAGAGCTAATATCAAACTAGTGACATCAGGATAATTAATAATACAAAGTAACAACTAATTGATTCCCAGGGGAGAAAGATCAGGCCCAATAGCATATCAGTCACAGTCTCTCTTTCTCCAAACAATCAATATGCATCAGTCATCTAGTTTTCTAACTAAGCTGTATTTTGCATTTCTGTACCTATCTGCCTGTCTATATCTGTAACAGGCTCAGCTTTTACTAAATCAAGTAGTGATCAGGGGTCACAATGAAAGTAAAGGTTTTGCACTTACTGTTGCAGCTGTTTGTTGATTGATGAAGAGTTGAGGAGAGGGGCAGAAAGTTGAAGGATGGCTACACTCTGCTAGATACTCTTCTCAAAAACAAACCCAGAGAAGACAAACCAGCAAGATTCCAACCGCAGAAGGTTTCCTAATGGATTTTCTATGGGGCCAACCAAGTCAGCTTTAACCTGCCACTCCTCTCACCAGATGAAAGTGTTATAAAGAAACAGAGTACAGACTTACAGAATTTCATTCCCTTAGGTAGGTTATTCCCACCTAAGAAACATTTAAACAATTCCATACAAAGTCATGTATCAGAGCAAGGCTTTCCACTTTCAGTAAACTTTGGGGGAGGGTTCCCCTTAATAGATAAATACTTCTTAAGTTTGATAGGTTTTATAATGGGTTCATCCTGCCAGTCCTTGTCTTTTGTGAAATTAGCTTCTGCATTTCAGGGTGCAGGCAGCATAGCATTGACTCCTATAAGGATTGCTGTATCCTTTCCGCATTTAACAAAGCCACGGCTGGACCTACTGCACTGCCATTTATATTTAATTCCGCCCCCCTCTCCCTTGTAGTTAATACTATAAAACTATTTCAAACACCACTTCATAACAAACACTTAGACCCTGGCAGTCCAGACTGTATCTACATAGACGAACAAGAGTTCTGCATGCTTGGCTTAAATTTTTCAGCAGAAAAATCACTCACATAGGTTTTGCCTTTACCACCAATACCACTGACTTAGGGGAGAAGCCAACCCTTGGCACAGAGAATGTAGTTGTGACTGATATAGTTTTTCCTACTCACATATTCCAGGGCTTAAGCAATATGACTTGCATGCACTTTGGATGACTTTGACAAATCAGTAGATGAGTGCTGTTGTGCCCAAGGATTAAATGAAAAACGTTTGCATTGTTGGTTGCCAGCATATAACCTCACTTGGCCCGTGATCCAATACTGAATGAAGTCAATGGAAAGCCTGCTATTGATTTCAATGGGTTTTAGATCAGGCCCCTGAACTTTTGGGTCATTTTGTTCACTGTACATTGAAATAAATGTGGGTAAATAACTTTAATTGAACTTTTTTTTAAAGTGTTAAACCCAGGCCAAGTATTTTGTATTGACCAGATTATAACACTAAGGAACAAAACCTTAACTGAAGTATTAGATCCCTGTTTATGAGTATATTCCTCCTCCATAAACTGCACTGCTATACTGATGATAAACTGGGAACTCTTTTGTTATATACTTAAAAGAAGTGATAATAAAACCCCTGAGACTACCAGCTGGCTGCTAAATCTAAATGCTCAAAAATCACGTGATTCTATGTTGCCAAACTTAGACCAGATCCTGTTCTCATTGGAGTCAATGGGATTTTTGCCAAGGATTTCCCTGGGAGCAGGAGCAGCTCTTTAGATTGTAAATGCTTGAGGGCCAAGATCTTGTCTCTGTAAATTGCCATGGACTGTAGATGGGGCAGGACACCAGGAGTGATGGAGTGGCAGAGCTATAAGTCCTGAATGTCAATGAGCTTTGCATGGGACCACAGTATGGATGCATCCTGAAGTTCTTGGAAGAGAATGAGAGCAAGGATGGTGCTGGAGGATCTGCTGCTATGTAGAAGAGTGGTAGGATGGAGGGATGTTCTAGGGTCTTGGAGCCTACTCCAGCCCATAGGTTTGAATAGCAGCAGTAGAGTGTCTCCATCCCTGCCTGAGGGAGAAACTCTTTCCTTTTGCCCCAGTGGAGATCCCCAGGGCTGAAGAACAACATCGGGTAGATTAGAATATATTTAGGAGAAGTCCAGTGTAGCCATTGATGGTATAATTCATAAAACTACAGAAAAAGCTCATTTTTAAAAATGTTAGCCTGGCAGTAGGCCTTATAAGGACCTGTCCACATGACTATTTCATGACCATTCAGAATTCTGCAGATAACTATTAGGGCTATTTTCCCCCCTTCTTTGTGCAACATGTTTTGTCTGATAATCTTGGAGTTTGGCTGAAAAAAGATAACCCCTTCCATGTAAATGAACTTTGACAGGCTAAACACACTGGAGCTGCAGAAACCATTTCCAAAAAAACCAAGAAAGTCGATGTGTTTTATTTAATCAGCACTACAGACTTCCTTATCATAATAGGGAACCAGTCTCAGTTGAGGTCTCTAAGTGATATTGTAATACAAATAATACGTAATTATAAATCTGCTAGTAATCTCTACAGGGTCATGGGGGTAAGGAGACACTACTAAAGGATGCTACATGCCACATGCTAATTCATCTACATAGTGGTGGAATCCACCAGCCCAAATCCCACTCCTTCCCTGGCCTGCCCTATTTCCATGGTATATAGGGTGGTAAGTAGGGAAGCCCCTGCCTAGTGGTTACAGACTATGGTTGCAGCCCTGCCTAATGGTAACAATCTATGGTGGCAGCCCTGCCTAGCAGGGCTAGACAAACCCAGGCCCTCCCACTCCCTTGGATTCCGACCAAGGGGCCCTCTTGAGCACAAGAAAAAAAGCATCCACTATCTGTGGGCCAGCTAAACACCCTCACCTATGTCTCTTCGTACTACTCCATCCCTCCTCGGGGTGCATTGTGGCTTGCAACCTGGCCCACAGTCCTCTGCAGGCTAGGGAGTCCTGGTTTATGCAGCAGTTCTTCGCCTGGGAATTTCCTCCTGGCATAATCCATTTGTAGCAGTGAGTGCAGGTCTGTCCCTCTCCACCCACCACTGTGCTGAGGACACTCCTTTTTAAGCCCCTCCTCCAACTGGAGCATGCCCAGCAGGACTGCCGGGGTGGGGCTTCCTGGGCCCAGGGTTGTCCCTGTACCCCTATGTCTCCAGTGAGGAGTTTATCTACCCCATCACAAACACCCCTTCCAGTCACTCATCCCGCAAAAAGAAATCTGCATTCTGGTGATTGTTCCCCAGCCTATGGACCACCTGGAAGCCATAAGATTCCAAGACCAAATACCACCTCATAATCTGGGGGTTGGTGTCTTTCATGGAATTTAGCCAGCAGAGAGGTGTGTGATCAATTATCAAGAGGAGGGGGCTCCCCAGTAGGAAATATTGCAATGCTTCTCTGGCCCACTTCACCACCAAGTCTTCTTTCTCTGTAGTCTAGTAGGACTTTTATGGAAAAAATAGTTTCCAGCTGATGTAGAGCATTGGATGCTCTTCCCCATTAAAGTCTTGGGATAGCACTGCTCCTAGCCCCACATCTGAAGCATCAGTGAAGTCAGGGTAGAAGAAGACTGGTACTTTGCTCAGAAGATCTTTCAAGGTCCTGAAGGTTTTGTCACAGACCTTGGGTGATGCTCTTGGGGCTAGAGTTCTGCAGTAAGTCAGTGAGGGGTACAGCTATCATGGTAAAGCTGGTTATGAATCTATAGTAGCCAACCAGTCCCAAAAATTGTCTAACTTGTTTCTTTGCCAACAGAATAGGTCTGGACCTTCCAACAAGTGGTGTAAATTTGCCCCTTCTGACAGTATATCCCAGGTATATTGTCTCCCGAAACCCCAATTGGCACTTGACTGGATTCACCGTGAATCACTGGATTCATCGAGGGCATGTAAGACCATATATATTTGAGGTGTTTCTCCCACTCAGCGCTGTAAATGATTATATTGCCTATATAGGCTGCCACATTCTGGATGTGTGGTTGCAGGACCATGCCTGTCAGCCATTGGAAGGTGGTCACAGCACCAAGAAGGCTGAAGGTCATGGTATTAAAATAATACAGGCCAAAATGTGTTGTAAAGGCTGTTTTTTCTCAAGATCCCTTTGTTAAGGGGATCTGCCAGTTGCCCTTGGTCATATCTAAGTTTGAGATATACTTTATGGCCCTCAATCTATCACTCAAAAATTCATTGACTCGGGGGTGGGATATGCATTCCCTCTTGGTGGCAGGCAACCCTTCAACATTCAGCTGGAGGACCTTAAGTGATGGACCTATGACTAGAAAATCATTGTCCTGAACCTGTTTGACTGGTTGACTGAGATTCATGGTAATTCTCAAATTTGATCTGCTATTTGGGTCTTACAAGGTTGTATATGCAGGTGACATATGCCTTGGCACTCAGTCACACTCCCTGAGAGTGTTCTCCCTTGAGCTCCAGCAACCAGTCAGCAACTGATCTGCTCAGGCCCTGCTGCTCCTTTTAACTGAGCCTGCTGTCTCAGATTGGCTGCTTCCCTGTAGCCTTTCTAGGCAGGCGTGGAGTACTTTTACTGCTCCTTTTCTGGGTCAGGTTATGGTAAGACCACAAGGCCTCCATCAGGGGGCCTCAAAGGGCCTGGTACACCCCATCCCTCTTGGTCTGTTATTATTTCTTTGGGGATTCCCATCTTCACAAAGACTTTCATGATTTCCATTACTATGGTTGCTGTGTTGGTTGTGTGAAGCAGAATAGCCTCAAGATATTGTGTTGCATAATCCACGATCACTGGTATGTGTTGGTGTCCATTTGTCCTCATCTCTAGCAGTTCTATCAAATCCATGCTGATCGTCTCAAAGGGGTGTCTACTTCCGGCATCGATATCAGGGCAGTCCTTGGAGCTCTTTTGGGTCCTGCCAACTGACACTCCAAGCAGGACATGCAGTAATCCCTTACCTCTTTGAAGATCCCTGGCTAATAGAACCGGATGGTAATTCTCTTAAGGAGTTTCTTTCTTCCCAGGTGGCCAGCACACAGTACCAGATGTGTGAGCCAAGGTAATTCCCTCCAAAAGGGCCAGGGTACAAGGAGTTGGGCCCAAACTTTGTTGGTCTGGTAGTCATGTACCAACCGTAGAGTTGTTTCTCTCTCAACTCGAAGTGTGGCCATTGTTCTAGCTTCTGTCAGTTGATCACCTCCCCGTTGACAGTGGCCAGATATTTATATGCCTGGCCCAAGGTGAGGTTTCCCCAGGGGTGAAAGTAAAATTTATCTCTTACCGATATGGGGGAGGGGGAAGGGGTTCAGGCAGAAGGGGCGGGGCTGGAGGTCAGTGCCCGGGATTCCAGCGGCAATTTAAAGGTCCCAGGGCTCCAGCCACTGCCCCTAGGCCCTTTTAAATCGCTGGCCCTGGAGCAGGGTCCTTTGCTGTGGCAGTGCTTTAAGCAGGGTCCTTTAAAGCACTGCTGTCAGCTGTACGAGCCAGTACCGGCAGCCAATTTTTACCGGTACACCGTACCGGTCCGTACCACCTTACTTTCACCCCTGGGTTTCCCTTCTGTTCCCTATGAAATCCCTGTTTTGGATCAGCCATTCCACATCCAAGTGATTTTGAGTTCACTAGCCCTCAGGGGTCCTTCCACAGGTTGTGGAGTCCTCTCCCCAGGGTCATCTCACTGTCTTGTGTCAGGCAGCTTCATGGATGCAGCCTCTGCCCTGGCAGCATGGTCAGCACCCCCAACTGGGTCATTCTTCTGCACCTGTAAGACTTTGCTAAAGCACTTCCAGTTGTGACTCAGGATCACTGGGTAACCCTAGAGAGGCAGCCATCCCCACACAGTGTCTCAGTGTGGTTCCCCACTGTCACTTACATCTCCTTTGTGGGGTACAGGTGCACATCTTTGTGTTCACACCGCAAGAAGATCATGTGGCTGGCATTCCATGGGCCATAACAGCTTTTCCCTTATGAGGATCTGGCTGCACCCCGAGTCTATTAAGCCCATCACTTAGGACCCATAGACTCTCACTGAGACTCTCATCTTGGCCAGACCCCAATTACAGACTCTGGAGGCAGCTTCCAGGTTTGCCTGTACTATAACCCATAAAGGGGCAGTCGTGCTGAAAGTGCCCATACTTGAAAAAACTGCCTGCCAAAGGGGAAACCATCTGTCTTCCCTCCATTAGGGATATCATGGCCAGAAGAGCCTTAGCTTCTGCAATCCTTGGCTCCCTAGACCTCTGTGTCCTGGAGTGTTCTAGCTTAGCTTCAATGTCTGCCACGGAAGGGATTTGGGCCTCGCCACAGTGGAGTCTCTTGTGCCTCTCTCCATCCCACTCTATCATCTACTTCCAGCAATGGCCTAGATTCAAAGACACTCCTTGGGGGTGTAGGTGTTGCCCTGTCAGCTGCCAGGTAATTTTCCATGAACCCACTGCCTCCGACATCAATGTCTTCGCACCCGCTCCCATCCTTTGACCAGGAGAACCTGGATAAATGGCTCAAGCACAAAATCCTCTGCCACCTGCTCCCTAGTTCTCCTATTTGGGTTAGTCAGTGCCAGCAATAATCCTTGAGGCACTGGGCCACTACCTAAGGGCAGGCCCCCGGTGCATATTTTTTCCTCCAGAAGCGCTGGTAGAGTATGTATCTGGGAAAATATTGAAAGAGTCTAAAATGCCTATCTTGACCTTATGGTAGTCTTGGGCATCCATGGAATCTAGCACCCTATAGGCTGCCTAGGCCAGCCCCATCAAGCGTGGGGCCAAGATTATGGCCCAATGATTGGGCAGCCATGCTGCCACGGTGGCCACATTCAAATGTCACTATGAAGGCTTTGGGGTCATACTGTGGGCCCATCTTTGTCAGATTGACTGGGACCCTGGCTTTAGGACCCTACCAGAGGACCTTGGTTCCAGGATAGCAGTGGCTCCTAGGAGTTGCAGGGGCACCATGATTTGTTGGAACCAGGTGTTGCTGTTCTTCATGTTATGTGGTCAGCTCCAGAATGAAGCTGTTTTTGAGCCGCTTGCTGCTGGTGTTGGGAGGTCAGCTGTTGCAATAAATTGATTCAGTTGCTGCGGCAGCTGAGTTGCCTGTTGTTGTTGGCTCTCCCTTGAAACCCAGCCCAAGGGCCTCTGCAGGATAGGGAGTCCTGACTTTGTGCAGCAGCCCTCCTCCTGGGGATATCCTCCTGGCTTAGTCCCTCTGTAGCAGTAAGTGCAGGTATGTCTCTCTCCACCCACTACTTACTGTGTTGAAGAGACTCCCTTTTAAGCCCCTCCTCCAACTGGAGGCCTGCTGGGGTGGGGCTTCCTGGGCTCAGAGTTGTTCCTGCACCCCATTGCTCCAATATGGGGTTTATCTACTCTTACTCAAGGGCCACCTTCAGATTTACCCCTTAATGACTTTATCTCCATACACACACACTCCCACACGCGCAGTTGTTGTCAAAACATAACACTTGCCCTTAAATGAGCCTGGTGTTTAATATGTAACTCTGCCCAAGCCAGGTGAAATCTCATTTTACATTTCTAGTTCCCTGTAAAACTCACAGGTGAATGACAATGGCCATTTCTATGGAGTATATTTGGGATTTAGGGTGCCTCTCAGTGTCAGTCTCAAATTTCTAATTATGCCCACCTGTGTCAGATCAGCAGTATTTTATTGTGACCATGCTCTACCCTGTAGTGAATAAGTTAGGCACTGAAAGTTGCTCATTCTTCATTAGAATTAAAAACAAAATGTTTGAGGGTCTATCTGGAAAAGTATGGTACTTGTGAAGGGGAGAAATTGATAGCCGAGTGTCAGATCCCTTATTGTGTACACATTACCATGTCTCTTTCTACAGTTTTGGCAATCCTGGCCTTCAAGAACCTCTTCTTCCCTAGTGATGGGTCTCTCCTGAACAAAAACAGCCAGTCATGGTAAAATGTGGTAATTACCACAGGGGAGATTTTGAAAAGCACAAGTGGCAGTTAGGCACCTCACACCTATTGCCTTAAATGAGAGTACCGCCCCTAACTGCCATTGCTCCTTTGAAAATCTCCTCACAGACAAACATCTCCCAGGGATAAGGCTGAAATGTCACCAAATCCCACTTAGTTGTGTGACCCAAATCTAGACTGAGCACATCTCTTGAGGAAAAAAGGTGAAAATACATTAGCTCCGGATCTTGCAATGTGCTGAGCACCTCAGTTATAGGTGCTTAACCCAGCTCACTAACCCACATAGGTCAGTCTAATTTTTTTGACCATGTTTCGCCATATCACATGACCCATCTCTTCTAGTTAAAGAAAAATCAAAATACAAAACAAAAACACCCCACACTGTACATTTATGCTCCATGGTACATTTAATAGAGCACCCAAATATGACTTACTTAATTTGAATACTAACCAAGGCCTAAGTCCTACAGTTGGATCCTCATGGTCCTGCTTCCACACGGAGCCCCACTGAAATTAAAAATGCCACACATATCTGATTACATACAACAAAAACTCTTTCAGTACCCTGGGGGCTGTGTGAGATAATGGTAACAATTACACAGGGCACATTTATAGCACCTTTCAGGTGAGGATTACAAAGTTATTTAAAACCATTCAGTCATTCTCATAACAAGCCTGGGAGGTAGTGAGGATTATTATTCACACAGAATATTCTTTATTGTTTGTGAAGCATGAGGAGACATTTTACTGATAGCATAGAGAGGTTAAATGACTTGCCCAATAGCACATCAACAGAGGAGCCAGGAAGGGACCTTGTGACTGCTTCAAATTGTGTGCTCTAATCACCAAAGTGCTTTTTTTTAAAAAATATTACTTAACCTGCAAGAAGTTAAGGCATTCACTCATACCATTGCAAGAAAACATGGCCTTTTGATTTACCCTGTCGTGAGAGTAGAATCTGGCCTAAGAGAGTGATACGCTTTAACAGCAGTATTGTGCGTATGCTTATGTGGCTCAGCTCCCCCCCGAAGGATGAATGCCTCCTCTAGACAGCAATGTGGTGAGTCAAGGTATTGTGGCTGAGACCGTGAGACCTCTGTCACTATGCAGACATACAGATATTCAAAGAAACCACAGCACTTTGGTTTCTTTGCCCTTGTCGTCTTAATCCAATTGAAGTTATATGTGTGTGTATATGTATTTTACCCACAACACAAACAGATGCTGTAAAACACCTGAGGGTGGTTTGCTTTCAGAAAGACCCATGGAAACATGATTCATAGAAGGCGGGAGGTGGGGGCAAGAGGGCCACTTCTATGGCATTCACTCTCAGTCTAACACAGGAAAGAACATTCCACATTTACTGTAAGTGATCTAACTACATTACGGTAATACTCACTCGCACATTGTTCAGTTACATAAACCCAAACTCACAGGCTTCACTTGTGTAATTATGGAAAACTTTCTACCAAATAAGAAGATTCCTTCTGGATGCCACATTGTTGGCAAGGGGTGTACATTTGCATGTAAGCAGAGAGTAGACACTACAGCGCAAATAATGAAAGCATTTGCTAAGCTTAAAGGGGTAGATTTTTTAAAGGGCCCATGATCACAGTTACATAAATTGGGTCATAACTACACAGATTTTCACCTGCAATTCTGTTAAGGGAGTAGAGTTGTTATAATTATTAACACCTGTGACAATAAGACTGATTTAAAAAAATAAAAATAAACCTCAAATGTACATACATACACACATATATATACATATACATATGTAACATAGTTCATTCATATATTTAGAAAAGCTTTTTGTAGCCACCTCTATATGGTGAACACAATTTAATAAGGCAAATGCTACAACTCTTCATCTTTGCAGTTTCAATTAAACATGGTGTCCTTTTTTACTTCCTGTCCTAAGCAACATGTACTATTGCTAGTTATCCACTGCTAAGCAGCTGACATGTTCCACCCTGGAGGTAGCTGCATTTCACTAGTGGATGAAATGATTCCTGTATGTAGATCCCCATTTTTTTGCAGTTAGATCTTCTAGTCAAGTCCTCTACACTCCTGTGGAGTCCCATGGAATTCAGTGAAGGGGGTTTGGATGAGAGGATTTGATTGTTATATCAAAGCCATAATTTGTAAAATACATTGGGAACCTTTAGACTAAAAAGCACTTCACAACTGCTGTTATTATTTTAAACAATATGGGATGAAATCTTGTGTCCGTTGAAGTGCCTGGGAGTTTTGACTTCAATGGAGACAGGATTTCACTTATGATCTGTTTAAGAATCCAAACAGCAGCAGCAATTTGTATTAATTCCAGTGATGAAAAGGGTCACTCAGTTCAATTTACTCTCATAACTGGAAAACAGACAAAAAGAAATTTGCAGAAAGAAACAATACACAAATCTATGAGATTGTTGGGCTAAAGTGTTAAAGTTTACATTGAGTCCATGTTGTTTATTGGTATCTTGTCTCTATATTTTTAGCAGAGAATACACCCAAAGTGTTCACTTTGCAGGGATATAATTATCATCTCTGGAGTCCAATGACATAAATAAACTAGTTAAGAATGGCTCTTGATTTTTTTTTGTCACCATAAACTCTGGATGAAAATATAGCCATTGTACAGCTGGATGTAGTTTATTGTATAAAAGTACTGCAGTTTTCTCCAAGAATTATAACATTTTATTAAGTATCAGAGGGGTAGCCGTGTTTGTCGCTTCTACAGATCCAGACTAAGGGTCCTGTGGCACCTTATAGACTAACACCCCTGTTAGTCTATAAGGTGCCACAGGACCCTTTGTCGCTTCAACATTTTATTATTTCATCCTGCCCTTTCTTCCTAAAGGACTCAAGAAGAAAACTCCATATAAATGAAGGAACTGTAAAACGTATGCATTCTTTTAACCAAGGAGCTAATTTCCTACTGCACATTCGTCAATTAGAGCTGATTTCCCTTTTCGTTAAAGTGGGCTTCCTGTTGATTCCCCCCCCCCCCCCATCACATACCAATGAAAATCAAAGGCCAAATAATTAAATTAACATGAAGCACCCATAGGGCTCAATCCTGCTCCCACTGAAATAAATAAAAAATACTCCCATTCACTTGGCTATAGAGGCCATGCCTACGTTACAGGCACTACAGGGGCACAGCTGCAATGTTGCAGCTATTCTCCTGTAGCCCTGTAGAGCCGACATTTGTTACAGTGACAGAAAGTGTTTTTCCATCACTGTAGTAAATTCACCCCCTTGAAAGTCAGGAGCTAGGTCGACGGAAGAATTCTTCCATTCTTCCAAGCAGTGTCTACCAAGCAGTGTCTACCCCGGGGTTTAGGTCAGCATAGCTATGTCTCAGGCATGGGAAGCGGGTATATTAGGCCAGCGCTGCTGCGGCCGCCAGACCGCTGGTTGCATAGTTTGGGGGGCAAGTTTTTGCTTTATGATGTCCCATGCAGGTTCCAGGGTGGCTGAGGAGGCAGTATGTGCTATTCAGCTTCCCAGGTTCACCAGTGATATCCCTGGACTCCAGAGAGATTACGGAGGAATCCAGGAAGCTGAGAGGCAAATACCGCCTCCTCAGCCACCCTGGAACCTGCATGGGGCATATCAAAAGCTTCTTCTTGAGAGTGAGAGCTTGGGGTCTGGGGAGGGGCTCCTTTGGGAGGAGGGAGGCAGGGGGTCTCAGGTCTCCAGCTAGGGTGGGGTGGAAGAGGCAGAGCCAGGGCTTGCTTCCCCGAAGGGGGGCTCCACCCGCTGCCGCCATAGCTAGGTCGACCTAAGCTTTAAGTGTAGCCCAGGTCATAATGTTTAAGGGCCAGGTAGAGCTATGTCTATTTAAACCAGCTGTGAATCTGTGTGCTGATGCTGAGCATAGCAACACCTAACTTTCAGATGCCTAGAAAATCACTTGAATCTACAAAGCTTGAGTTAGGTACCCAGGCTCCCTATACAATGAATGGGGAGAGATAGGTCCCTACGAATGGGATCCACAAAACCCAGAATACTAGATGGCTCCCCGACTACGCTAGCCAATAGCAGAGGCTGACAAGAGGGTGTGTCCTAAGCCCCGCCTCTGTCTGGGATTTAGGTGCCTATGTCCAGGTTATTAGGTAGGTGCATCCCTCTATTTGGGGTCTACAGACATGAATCCTTTGCTGGAGTTAGGTTTCTAAACTGTTTGTTGCAAGAAACACCTGAGGAGGAGGAAGAAGAGGTCATTGGGCCAGAGAGAGATAGTAAGAATGACTCTATAGCCTGATAGTTAGAGCACCCACCACAGAAGTAGGAGACCAAGGGTCCTGCCCCTGGCTCCAATCACTGTGTCATTATTTATTCACTGTGAAATAGCCTTCACAGGGGAGACAGAGAGACCTGCATCAGAATATCCCATAGCTCATTGGTTAAAGCACTCACCTAAGAGGTGGGAGACCTCTGCTCAGATCCTTTCTCCCCATCAGACAGAAGTGGGGATTGAACATGGGTTTCCTACATCCCAAGTGAGGGCTCTAACCACTGGGCTAAAAGTAGGGAGATGCCACCTACCCTGGCCAGATTTTGAATGGACCCCAAGCTGGTATGTGTGCTCTGAGCATGCCTACTAGATTGGGCTCCACAGGCAAGAGAGGCAGGGGAATGCCTATCTTCATCTGGGTTGAGAATTGTGCTGAGGCTTAGGTGTGAGATAGGCATCTGGACACCTAGAGTGAGGCATTGTGTCCATGCATAAAGGCAGAAAGGTAGGTACCTAGGGAACTTTTACTGGGAAAATTTAGGCACTGAGTGAGTTTATGTGCCTATAGAGTTAGGTGTATACCACCTGAGCAGGAGTTTTGTGGTCACAGTAGTGCCTAAAACTGGGGTCAAGGCATGTGAGTCACTTTGTGGATCTGAGTCACGAATCCTAAGGGTTAAGAAGCCAGAAATAAAGAAGAACCCAACACTTATTTGTTTTTTAAAAATCTCATGATTTTTAAGCCAAACTCAGGGTTTTTGGGGCCCAACTTGTGATTTCTGAAAGCTTGAGGTTGTCAGTAGTGGACACAGGACCAAGTATACCATGGAAGATGGGGAATAGCTACTCTCCTTCTGTTCAGCGATTATTCTCTTGTAGGGCAGGGAATCAATATTGAGCAGAACACATAATGGTGGCATGGGTCCATTGGGGCCAGTTTACTAGATTCTTATTTCGACCCGTCACAATTTCTTTCTAAATATTAAGATTTATTAAAATTAAAAAGGGTAAAATGAATAGTCATCATTATTCCTTATTTGTTTTAAGCATATATGTTCTCATGTTTTTAACACCTTACATTTGTTTTCTTCTTTCTGTGGGTACTTAAGTGTGCAAGTATATGGTAAGTCAACATACACAAATCCAACGATGTGTTATTTAAACATTCCAGATAAATGTTAATGATTGAAACATACATTATAAATGGAAAAATATAAATATGAGGAGATATCTGTGTGGGGTTGTTTTAGAATTGTGTATTGATATGAAATTGCGTGTGTAATATTTTCATTTCTGACAACCACATACTGTACATCATTTTTCATATTTAAAAGTAAAAATATATTTTTAATGGATGCATACCATGAAATGCAGAAAAGGAAAACTTTTCAATTATCAAAAAATGGGGGGGAGGGATAGCTCAGTGGTTTGAGCATTGGCCTGCTAAACCCAGGGTTGTGAGTTCAATCCTTAAGGGGGCCATTTGGGGATCTTGGGCAAAAATTGGGGATTAGTCCCGCTTTGAGCAGGGGGTTGGACTAGATGACCTCCTAAGGTCCCTTCCAACCCTGATAGTCTATGATCAAGGGAAATCATCAGAAGCAATCCCTTAGGCATGTGCCAAATTGGGACCTAATCTCTACTGGACACCAATGGGAAAACATATGCTTTGATAAACAGGGATGGACATAAGCAAGTGCTTTTCTGAATCAGGGCCATATTTAAAAGCATAAGTTTAAAAAATAAATCAAACACTTCTTTCCATTTCAGCATTAGTGGGCAGAGTAGGAATGAAGCTTCTTTTCAGATTAGGGCTGGTTGACTAGTTAAAAAACCTACATAAGAACAGTTTGCTGAGTCACAATGCTACTTTCATGTTTGCCTGTTTGTATCCCTTTATTATTCACGATTCATGAACATTTATTCAACCAAAGTTTTGTTTGTATGAAAGCTCACTTTCATTTAGATTTGCTTAACCAAGAAACAAGTGCTAGTATCAAATAATTGACCAAAAGGTTGCTACAAAAATTGACTGAAAAAAATCATATTTCAAACTTATTCATGACAGTAATATTGTAATAACTAGGACCCAGAATTTCCATTTTGCAAGAAATTCCATAATTTCAAATTTTGTTCTAAATCAGAACAAAAACAAAGAATTTCAAAATGAAATTTCAAAAAGGTTCCAAAACATTTTCATTTTTGGTCAATCAAAACATTTTATTATGAAAAAATAAAAATGATTCATTTCGATGTTAACATTTTTTAAAAGTTACTTTTAAAAATAATCTAAAATAAAAACATTGAAATAAAAAAAGTCATTTTGAAATAAAAATTCACAGCACTCTCCTGCCCCCTCACCCCTTCCCAAATGAAACACTGTCAAAATTGACATGTTGCTGCGGGAAGTTTCAGTTTTGACAAACACATTTTTTGATGGAAAATGTTCCATTGGAAAATTTTCAACCAGTAACTCTATATTGCACATTTTGGGTCAGATTCTGATCCCCTTACCCATCAAAATAAATGGAAGTACTTGTGGAGCAAGGGACTAATCAATTTAAGGAAGAGTTTCAAAATCTGGCCCTTAGATTACAAAAGACCCTATTGGAACTGGTCCATACTTGCAGGCATCTGCACCAGACTCTGCATTGGGTCTACTCATGCTGACCCAATTGCAGGATCAAGGTCTAGATTAGTAAGTCTCAGAGTTTTATTTGAGGAAATAGCATCATTTTGTTTTAGTTCTCGCTGTTCTTGGCATAAAATTCATTTTTTATTGGTATGAAATACAAGTCTGTTTTGACACTTGCAGAAACAACACAGACAGGGAGAGATGTCTTTCCAGCTATAAACTGAATTTTGTATGCCTTGTAAATAGGTTTTATTGCTCGTATAATATAAGGGAGGGGGGAAATGAAAATGTGTTACAAAACACAGATAAGCTCTTTATCTTGCTAAGTACTTTCCTATTTCTTGCAAAACAGGAATCCAGTTCATCAAGAGCCTCTGATACTTTCTTGTGCTTCAGCACATTGAGCAATAAGAGCAAACTCCTGAAACCTACTCAAAGCCTGAGTATACCTTACCATATAGTATAGGTCTTCTACTGGGGCTGGGGAAAAGGAATTCTCTCCTTTGTCCCCTGTGGAGCAATGGTAGTCTCAGCAGCTGTTGTGCCTTTTCTGTTCAGAGCAACTGGTGTGGAAGAGAGGGGTTTTTGCCTGTTCAACCTGGGCAGTCATGGATCCATTGCTCAACCCTAAACTAGCTCAATTAGATCTACCCTTTAAAGACCTGCACTGTACAGGGCTGAAGGGAGCCCCCAAAGGGCACATTTCTGTGGCTTTTAGGAGCTATGGATGTCTTATGAAGGCTTCCTTGCATCCTGTTCCTATCCCTAATGCAGCAGAAGTGCCCTGTTTATGCTGTATTTGGAGCCTTGCTGGCCCTTGGAGAAGTGTGTGTACAGGATTTGTCCCAACAAAGGATCAAATTCTGCTCTTGAATGTATAATACCCTTGGAGGCAATGGGAGCCATATGTGAGCATCGAAGTTTAGAAGTTGGCCTTTAGTAATTTAAAACTATCTCCCCAAAATAAGTGGAAATGTTTGAAGCAATCAAATGTTATTACCCCCTAGCTCTAGTCACCACACCTCATTAGTTCTCTAACACACTGGCTACTGCAGCTCCACTGGAGCCTTTTCTCATCCAATATGACATGAAATTGAATTTGACTTTGAAAATGATCAGTGGACCACAGTATTGCTAACAGACCTAAACACACATTGGGTCTAAGCACAGATCATCAGTTTTGAAAAAAGTATAAAAATTCCCAGAGGTGTTGATATCTTTCTTTTTCTCCAAGCCGGCCTGGTAACGAGGGCGTGTGGAGGTTCTTCAGAGTGTGAGCAGAGTTGCATTTTGGCTCAGTATGATTTCTTGGAGAGGCCTTCCAGAACTGGAGTACAATTGCTGAGGACACTCTGACTCCAAATCCTTAGAATCTTCTCCTGGGTTTCTCCAGTTATATTGTCTTAACGGAGGGCAACAGCACTGGAAGATCATGGATTATGAAGTGGTCATTGGGATAGATGTATCCTAAATTGTTAAGGGCGTTGCACACTAGTACAAGGATTTTGAATTAGATTCTGGGGAATCAACATAATTCACAAAGCACCAGTATGATATATTGGCATACACTCATGAAGTAGGATATTTAATATTATCCTTATCAATAAAATATATACAGCATTTTTACAGTGTTTTGAAATTTTTTGCTGTGTGGGTGAAATCCACAGCCCAAATAGGCATGTTTAAAGTTATTTTTAACGCTGGTTGATCTTGTCCACCCAAACAGTTTTATTACAGGGTAATACATCTCACTTCATGCCAATCCCAGGATTTCATCTCTCTATACAACCATGGATAATATTGAATTTAGAGAAATAGCAGCCTCCCCCTCCTACCTGAAGACAGGAGATAAGGAAGGAACAACTTGTAGAAGACAAACATGCCCCATGCAGAAAATCTGGTCTAAATTTTGAGTGGGAGGGATTCCTGAGGGAAGGTTGCCATGTGAGAGCTGGGAACAAGAAAGTGGGGTATCAGGGTTATTAGTTGAGTATCAGGGCTATTAGCCCTGATAATCAGCTATTAGCCCTGATACCTGATACTGGGGGAGTGGGGGGAGGGAGGGGAAACGTAGTAGGGCAGAGAGTTATTTATGAGAGGATGCAAACCTCTACAACTATTTTTCACATTTGGGGTTCCACAAAACTAATTTAGTTCATGAAGGAGTCTGGTTTTATACTACGACTCAGAATAATACCATTTTGTTCCTCCCGCTGTGCATGAGGAAATAGACCTATCAGAAATCTCTGCCTGCCTGTAATAGAAAAGTACTTCTGAAAATGTCATCTGGTGCTCCTCAGTTTAAAAAAATTCTTGGACGAGTTTATCCTGATGAAGTCCTTTGGCATTCTCCTGAGGCTTTTCTGCCTTCCTGCCAAATGTTAATTGGTACCTGTTCCTGTGAGTTTTAAGTACTCTCTCTTCACAGCTGTAGTGATCAGCCTCAAGGTCCTTTCATACTCCTAGCCTTTTCTCGGAGACGTCGTCTTGGCTTCCAAAACCTGACTAGAGCCTTTGTTCCCAGGCTGAGTGACCAGGATTTCTCTCCTTCCCTTTCATTATCAAACTTTTGAAGGCACACACCGCATAGGTGCTCAGGAACTCTGAGAACTGGGCTCAAGCTCAGCATTCAATTCACTCATTCCTTCAGAGACTACCTCTGCGCTGTACAATAAGAACTACAGAGCGATTTATCAACACTTATCATATAAAAGAGGAGGGATGGCATGTGGCCAAAGCACAGCACTGGAAGTCAAGAAATCTGGGTTATATTCTCAGCTCTGCACAGAGAATATAACCATGCCATGGCTCAATTCCCGCCATTGGCCTGTAGAGAAGGCCAGGAACTCTAGAGGCTATAAAGCTGCATCGCTTTAAAAGATGGTACAGCATGTGTTACCCTCTTATTTATTGCCTTTCTGAAGTACAATCTATCTCTGAGTTCCGTATTGACACTACTCTTGGCTGTGGCTAAAAGGCAACATCTAGCCCTATGTTAATAAGAAAGCCTTTTATATCTTCAAATAGCTCACAATATTATCAATGATCATTTTGAAGGCAGAGTTTTGTCTTCAGGGAAACCATCTGTATCTGCACAAAGATTATAGGATCAGGGCAAGAGTCCAAGAGCCAGGCAATGTTAGTAAAAGTTGTACTTTGGTATATGTCAGTGATTCACTACCAGAATATGAAGTGTCAGAAGCCAAGGGGAAAAATAAATAAAGCACCTCTCTGCTGTAAACCACATTTAAGAAGGAAAAAGATCTTTACACCAGCTTTAGATATTCATTATCTTAAAGTCAGACAGAGTTATGTCTGAGATGCCTATACTGGATTTAGCCTTCTTTCAGTGATGTATAAAGACCAAAAAAAGATTATACAGGTTCATTTTCCCAGAGTTTCAATGGAAATTCACATCCATGTAAAATATTCTGGAAGCACAATGTAGTCTCAGTTCCAAGGAACATTGCATTTAAATCAATACCTGATGCGGATATGACTCAGACCAAATGGCACATAACAGGACTGTTGTTGCTTACTGGTTTCATTGAGAACATCCTTTGCCATTCAATGGCCATAGTGTCTATTTTAGAAAAGTTACACTGGTATAACTAGATCAATTCAAAATCAGTCTAGTAACACCAATGCAAACATGCTGAAGTAGATGCTCTTAAACCAGTCTAAACTTCACTTATATAAATTACGGAATTAAGCTAAATGTATTTATAATTACAGCTAAAATAAGGTTTCATATTGATTTAGTTACACCAGTGCAACTTTTCTAGCAGGCCCAAGACGTCCAGCTCAGAGGTTTTTTTTTTTTTAATAGGGAGAATCGTATAGATGTTGTTGATAACTTCCAAAAAAATCACAAAATAACCATTTTCCTAAATGAAGATTAAAGATAATCTCTATCTCTGTTTGTAAAATAATTTGCTAATTTATCAAGCTGTGAATAAGTATAAACAAAAAGTTTCCGTTAAGAGCAAGTTAATAGCCAAACAATTTTATTCTTCAAAAACTCTCAGTATTGCTGATTAGTGTAGTGGTTTGAATGATGGAGACATAGGGCAAATCTTGAAAGGGTTGTTTCATTAGAATGACAGGCAGTAGGAATTCTCAGTCTGTTTCTTGAGCTTTCTTATGGGCATTCTTCATTTGCTGGATTTCATGATTCCTTTCTAATGTTTTGTATGTGTGCGCGTGTGTGCACGCAAACAAATGTGCACTGGTAACGAGCAGGGTGGATTCTTGGCAAGTATGGTATTTAGAATATATATGCCTTAAGCAAGAAGTCCCTCTGAATTCATTGGGCTACTTGCATGACTAAGGATTTGGCTTTGTAGGTCTTTAAATGGAGTAATCATTTTTAGATTGCTTTTGGGTGCGTATTCACCAAAAAATTTAGTTAAATCAAAATACAAATTACACCAAAGTTTGCGGTAATATTTTCAATTTATTTAACCTGCCTGGAAAAAACGTGCATAACTCTAACAGACAGTGCATTAAGTGAGCAGGAATTCAGGGTCTTTAGTACAGTAAATGGGACAGAAGATTTCCTGAACTGGTTACTAGGATATCTTTTCTGAGAATTTTTTTTCTGTTTGATGACTCTCAGTGAAAGAGAAAAAGAAAGAGGCTCAAGCCAAAAAGAATCATTAGTACAAGCGATTAAAATTAAAAATTCTGGCTTTTAAAATCCTGCCTCTTTAGGATCACCAGAAAAGTTGTTTACAGTGCAGTGAGCTGGTCTAACTTCTTTAGAGCATCAGGGAGAAAGTGATGTGCAGAGATGGACTTGAGACACTTTGTCATATAGTAAGCATCCTCTCATGCTCTTGACTCATATAATGCATATAGCATATGAACTAGTGACTGACTCAAGTACTAGATGTCTGAAAGTGAAATATACATGCTTATCTTTCAGGCAAAATCATTGTCATTGAGCAAGTTTTTGCTTCCTAGATGCCTTTTTCCCTGAAATCACTTTTGATTTTCAGTGATTTGCATGAATTTGCTCAGTTCTCAGTTAATTTTAGCATCATTTAATTTCTTGAGAAGATTTTTTCAGGCATTTTCTATGTGATAATGATATTTTCCCACTTGTACAGTAGGGACCCAATCCTGCACTCCCTGCACACTCAAAACTCCTATTGACTTTAGTGTACAGAGTATGCAAGATAGGACTTAAACAATGAAAACTCCATATTGGATTCTTGATCCTTCTTATCAGACCAGATTCGGATCATACTTTCTGGGCTCCATTTTAATTCTAGCACATCACTGTCCTCTCTCTGCCTCTCCCTGCTTCTCAGTCATCATCCCTCAGTTTTTCTAGTTCTGTTATTTTACCATAGGACACCTTCATTTCTCCAGGCTTCTAAAGGCTGGATTCTGGATGTGTAAGGTGATGTCATTTAAAGCCCCTTATATTCACTTACTTTCCTAGAGCTTCTTACTCTTGTTCCAGTCATGTTCAGGAGAACCTAAGGCTAAGTAGCTCTAATTTACATACCCAGGAGCTGGAAGAAAGCATCAGTCCTGGCCTGATTTTAACAAAAATGGCATACACAGCACTTTTGAATTGGTCATGTATCTCTGGATTCCCCTTTTATTGACTTTTCATTTCATTCTATTTTTAATGTTCTGTTTTGTAGTTCATCCATCCTGTATTTATTCTCTAAATCCATTTCTGTGGTGGGTTTTTCCCTGTTTCTTGGTCTTTTTTCCCTTTTCCTCCAATTTTCTAACATTTACTTCTCAGTTTATCCTCCCTCCATCCATTTTTTCCAATAACCCTTTTCCTTGTTTCCATCCATCATCATTTTTTCTCCCTCTTCTGCTATGTCTTTGGGATCCTTATGAATTATTATTATTTATATTACAGTAGAATCTTAAAGCCCCTAGCAGAGATCAGGGTCCCATTGTGCTAGACACTGCACATAGACTCAGTAAGAGACAGTCCCAACCTCCAGCAGTCTGCTAGATAAACTGATGACCCAAGGGTGGGAGAAAGGAAATATTGTTATTCCATTTGACAGATGGGGAACTGAGGCAGAGAAATTCAGTTACTTGGTTAATGTCAAGCATGTGACGGAGCCAGGAACTGAACCGAGATCTCCTCTCAGTTAATGACTTAGGCGATGTGCACACTAATGGCGATGTATAGAGTACAGACACTGCTGGACCAACTAGCCCGGGTATAAATAGCTGTGTAGACAGTGAGACATGGATCAGTCGAGTAGAGTAGGGTGCCTTACATGCCTGAACCTCCCAGGGTATGTACCCTACACAGGGTGTCTTCTCATCCATGCAGTGCCTCTCATGTCTACACTGCTATTTTAGCAGTCCATTGCCCCTAGGGTGACCAGATGTCCTGATTTTATAGGGACAACAGTCCCGATTTTGGGGTCTTTTTCTTATATAGGCTCCTCTTACCCCCCATCCCCGTCCCGATTTTTCACACTTGCTGTCTGGTCACCCTAATTGCCCCACTCTTTCTTGCTGCTTCCCCACTGCTAGAGCCTTTTCCCTCTGCCTTCCTGCTGCCATAGCCTTTCCCTGCTGCTTGAGCCTTTTACTGTGGAACGTAGCTACACGCCAGAGACAAGTGCGGAGACAGACTGCCTTTCTCTGCGGTGTGTGGGTACAAGGGCAGTGCCTGTACTCTACTCACTGTCGTAGGTGTAGACATAGCCTTCTTCAGTCTTTTAAAGTGTTATCACATCCTCCCCTCTTTTCTACTTTAGCTTTAGCTTGTTTTCTCACCAGTCGACCATCATTTGAAATAGTACAATGACGATACTAATTTAAAATGCCTCGGAAGGAATGTCTGAATGCAGATCTCAAGTTTACCATAAAATTCAGTGATTATTAGGAGGACACTACATTTCCAATTTAAAAAAAAAAAAGCCACTCTGAGAAAAGCAGTTTGTTCAAGAGACATCTGTATGTTACTGTAAAAGTTCTCCAAACTGCCAGTACAGTCATTAGTGGTATTTACCTACCAAAACACATTTGCTTTAATAAGAAAAATGGCATCAATGATCATTCCTTTAGTTACTTATTGTTCAATAGTAAGTGCAATGCTTAACAAGTCATGTGGTATTTATTCCTATGCACTGCACTTCACAAGTACTGCTACAGTATTGTCGCTGGAATAAATTGGATCAGTCTTTTAAAGGGTTATCAATTACTCCTCATTAGTTCCACAGCGTGCTCCCCACACATTCTCCCTGAGATACATGACTCCCAGAGGGGCAGGGAGAGTCCAACCACTGCCCAGAAGAAGTGGCCAGCAATGCAAAGGGTATCAAATCATACCCCACAAAGGGCTGTAAGCAGTAGGCACAGTGTGCCTGGGAGCCATAGGAGGCATTCTATTTCTCCAGGGCACATGGCCTCACAGTGCTGTTCTGGGGTGCTGCGGCTCAGCACTTACCCCTTGGGGTTGCCAACTTTATAATCTCACAAAACTGAACACCCCTGACCCGCCCCTTCTCTGAGGCCCCGCCCATGCTCACTCTATCCACCCTCTCTCTGTTGCTCACTCTCCCCCACCCTCAATCACTTTCACTGGGCTGAGGCAGGGGGTTGGGATGCAGGAAGGGGGTGAGGTCTCCAGCTGGGGGTGCGGGCTCTGGGGTGGGTCTGGGGATGAGGAGTTTGGGGTGTGAGAGAGAGAGAGGACTCCAGGCTGGGACTGGGCGTTGGGGTGCAGGAGGGTATGGGCTCTGGGTGGAGCCAAAAATGAGGGGTTCAGGGTGCAGGAAAGGGCTCCAGGCTGGGGCGCGTGCGAGAGCTCCAGCAGGGGGTGTGGGCTCTGGGGTGGGGCCACGGATGAGGGGTTTGGGGTGAAGGAGAGGGCTCAGGGCTGGGGCAGGGTGTTGGGGATGTGTGGGCTCCAGGAGGGAGCTTGGGTGCGGGATGGGACTCTGGGCTGGGGTAGGGGTGTGGGAGTGGGTGCAGGGTCCCGGTGGAGCTTACTGCAGCTCCCAGGAAGTAGATGCTAAGTCCCTGCAGTGCAGCCCCTAGACACATGGGCGGCTAGGGAGGCTCTGCGCGCTGCCCTCAGGCCCACAGGCACTGCCCCTGCTGCTCCCATTGGTCGCAGTTCCCAGCCAATGGGAGCTGCAGAGTTGGAACTAGGGGCAGGAGCAGCATGCAGAGCCTCCTTGGCCGCCCATGCACCGAGGGGCTGCAAGGACCTGGCGGCCGCTTCCAGGAGCCGTGCAGAGCAAGGGCAGGCAGGGAGCCTGTCTTAGCCCTGGGCCCCCACTGCACCGCTGACCGGACTTTTAACAGCCCGGTCGGTTGTGCTGACCGGAGCCACCCAGATCCCTTTCTGACTGGGTGTTCCATTTGAAACCCAGATGCCTGGCAGCCCTTTTACCCCTGCCTATCGTCTAGGCCTAAAAGCCACAGCCTAGTCTTTCCTAAGGACAACTCTTCTGCTGACAGAAGGATGCAAGTGCAACTGGTTAAAATTCCCTGATTTATCCCTTTGATAGAGCTGAAAACACAATAATGCTGGGCCATACTAATCCCTGATATAAATCCATTAACAGTGGATTTATATCAGGGCTGAATTTGGCCCTGTTAGCAGCAAGCAAGCAGTGATATGTTTCATCTGCTCTTGTGTTTACCTCTCCTCTTTGTGTGTTGGTCCTGAAAGTGGATTGAATAAACTAATCAGGCTCTTTCTAAATATAGCATTGTAGCACAGTATAAATATGCTTTAAACGTATTTAAGCCATGAAAGGGATTTCAGGATTAGTCTAATTAGACCTGCAGTGCTGCTGCTTCAATAAACGTGATGTGATGAATTTATATAATAGGATTGGTGCTGCACTAAGGCATTTGGGTGGGAAGTGAAAGCAAAGTTCAGAAACTGCTGAGGCTGCCTCCACCAATGGGAAAAGCTTTCTGGGGTGCCTCGGAGAAACCAACATGCATGCCAATTCAAAGTGAAAACTAGCAATGAATGCGCTGACATTAAAACAAAAACTGAACTCACCACCAGCAGACTGAAGACAGACATGTACTGACGCTAACACTAAAGGCTTGAATCTGATCTCAGACTGATGTAAATCCAGAGCCACACCAATGAAATCAATGATGGTACACTACTCGAATCCATGCAAATGAGATCAGAATCAGGCACTAAGTAGCCATAATCAGAATCAAGGGGTGGGGGGGAGAAAGGGGGAACAGAGCTTCTTAAGAAACTATTACTACTGCACCAAATGTTGTGAGTCCATCTTGTACTTCAGATCCCCCAAAATGCTGGTGCCCAGCTGCAGGCCTTGACTATCTCCAAACACAACCTCCCCTTCAGCCAAAAAATCTGCAATCATTAAAGCAATTTTCCTCCTTAAGATGATCATGAAACATTTCTCACTGAGGCATTAGCTGGAGTTTATTTCTGTTAAGATGTTTGTTGCCTTAGGTCACAAGTGAGGTATGTTAGATGGTTTGTTCTACCTAGTTCCAAGTGGGTGTTTGTCCATGTTACTGATAAATCATCACTGAGTTCAGCATGTTTGGCAATCTCTGATTAAAAGCTTGGAATTACAAAAGGTGTTGAAGGTTAGGAGAGAGGTGTATCGGAAGTGCTGTGAGCAGGACTTTGCACAGTAGCTACTTGCATGAAGCCTGTCTCAAAACAGGGGTCCTAGACCCACACTAACGTGAGCATTACAACCCTCCATAGAATTAAAACAAAAATTATACATGTATATTATCTTATCCATGGTGTTGATGCAATCATTTTTTTTGATACTTAAGATTGATATCTAAGAAAAGAACAGCTAAATTGCACTTGCACAAGATTCAAAATACTCAGCATCTGAGCATCATTTCTAGGGGAATGAGGAGATATAACCTTGAAGAAGAGGTGTGAGTATGGCTCAGATGGTAATATTGTTGCCTCTCCCCAAAATTTGTGGGCTTAAGTCTCATACCAGGACCAATGTTCAGCCCTAATGCTGATGTGCACTATTAGGGGATGCTGCCATGTCACAGGAAGAGATCTCCAACTAAGTTCCCTCCTACTCATCTCTGTCATTGGGTAGGCAGATCTCAAACACCCCATGGCATTTTGAATAGAGCAAAGGATAACGTGGTATTAGTATCCTTCACAAAAACACCTGTGCAGGGCTTTATAAGCTATTCCTGGGAACAAAATGGCTTTTCCATTTGCCTCTTCAGTCATTGCACTGGAACTTTGCCAAGCTTTCAGGGCATATGGTATTCTAGAAAAACAAATTGGAATGTATCCTTTCCTCTGTATGAACTCCTCTGGTCTATGGGCCAGCTTATTTTGAAGGCATTGTTCTTTGGGATTTGTACCACGCAGTACTGGTACTCAGTACATATAGCCTCGTTCTTCTGATCAGTGCAATGACTATAAACACAATGGGCCAAATTCAGCTGTCAAGTAATAACTACTACAACTCAATGGAATTACTCGGGATTTACAGTGGTGTAACTAGAATTTGTTCCAGTGTGTTTTCTACACAACTATAGAGACTCAGGCTATTGATTATGGGGCTCTTATAAACAAGTCAGCTGAATAAAAATTTTACAAGAGTCCAAATATGAAGCATATTGCAAAGCAGTGTCTGAGGAGAGTGTCATTAAAGTTGTTATTCTAATTTTTAGTTCAGAGGGCAACTGAGGATGAATATGCTAGGTTTGCATATCAAAAATATTGTCCAATGGAACCCAAAAGGAGTGTCAGAAGACTCAAAGAAAACCCTTAATTTAAGACATAATAAGTTTTATTACATATTTTCACAATGTACTTGGGTTTATAGCTTCTGCTGAGTTGGTGTACTTTCTGTGGGAACCTCCTCATTGCAATGAAGTGGAATGACAGGAAGCATTTTATTAGGGCTTATTTGAAAAATGTCCCATAAGTTTCAAGGAGTCAGGACTGTTGTCCAGCTGGCTACACGAAGTCAATGCATAAATCAATGAAAATTTGCTAAGCTGTATGGAATTGGTGACAAACTAGTCTCCCTCCCAACTACATACACCTTTTATTTCTTTATGAACTGAATGAGAACCTTGATGCATTATTCCTAAACAGTGCTGAAGAAATGCAATCATAGGGCCCACCTTAAGATCAATCATATTCCTAATGGACTGAGGTGGTGCAAAGCCAATTATCCCATGAATTGAATTTCTCCCGGAGCACCCCTGTACACAGGAGAAGCATGCTCTCTACTACACCACTTCTGGGGGTGCATTGCACTTGCCTCTGGGCCAGTGTGGGGGTTGGGGGAGAGGGAAGGGACCATGGCACAAAATCAGTGCAAATCTTTCCTTCTGGTTTGATTTGTGTGTGTTTGGGTGTGGGAGGGGATGAGGGCTCTGGGAGGGAGTTTGGATGAACCCTGGACTTTGGAACCCTGGAGTTTGGGTGAACCTCCCTCCCAGAGCGTGCACCGGCAAGGTCTGGGAGGGAGTTTGGGTGTGAGGTTAGGGCTCTAGGCTGGGGCCAGGGTGCAGGAGAGGATCAGGGGGTCGGCGCTTACTTTGGGCGGCTCCTGAAAGCAACCAGCACACCCCTCTGGCAGTGGCTCCTAGGAGGGAGTCCAGGGGGTCTCCGCACACCGCTGCCCACAGGCACCACCCCCTGCAGCTCCCATTGGCCGCAGTTCCTGGCCAATCAGAGCTGCGAAGTCGACGCTCTGAGCAGAGGCAGCACATGGAGACCCGGGGCCATAGGGCCGCTTCCGGGAGTGGCACGGAGTGAGGACAGGCAGGAAGCCTGCCTTAGCTCCGCTGCACTGTCAGTGGCAGCAGCAGCCAGGGAGCCCCAGGCCCTTTTAAATCGCCTAGGGCAATTGCCCCGGGCCCTTTTAAATCCCCTGGGCAATTGCCCCCTTCCTCCTGCCCCCACCCCCATCAGTGGGCCTGCAGGCATAGGCAGATACACTTGAGAGCACACAGATCACTGTGTGCAAAGAATATACTGTAGCATGCTAAATACCTACACTAGTTTAGCTTGCACACAGTTTTAACGGGTTTGCCTTTCGCAGGCCAGCAAACACTCAACTGTTGTAAATCAGTAGAGCTATATTAGGCCAGTCACACAGCACGACACACAGCAGCAGCAGCGAATTACCTTCTCGCTGCTTGCAAACCCCACAAACTTTTACAGCATTCCTTCCTAATAAACTGCCGGGAAGCACACTACCTTTCTGTCTTAATGCCTTTTACATAGCTCTTCGTCTCAGAGCCTGTCACTTTGATCAGGCTCAGAAATAAAGACCAGAAGCTGACTAAGAGTCTTGGGAATCGCGTTCTCTCTCCCCTCTCACTCATAGACACGTAACGGCACACACAAACACATTTTCATTTATTTGTTATTGACGCAGCATTTCAGTAAGTGATCCTTGTAGCACACGTACTTAACGGACACACTACACAAATATTTGTGTGTGTAAAATAATCAAGGAAACAGACTCATGTTTATTATTACTGAATCAGCAGCAGCCTGATGGATTAAAAACATCCTCAGTTTTCCCCTCCTCCCCCGATCTCCTGTTGTGAAAGTGCCAATGTTGCAAACTCTCCCTGCAAAAGATGATGGGAAGGGGGGAGAATGAAGCAACCAGTGACCTGCTTGACCTGGGTGATCTGAGTGTCTCAGGTTAGATCTCCTGGCCTCCATCCAAACCCCCAGAACATCAGTAACAGATATTTGGAACCAATTGGATTGGGAAAGAATACAGTAAATGTCTGTTTCCGGTTCACAAGGCCCTGAGCGTCAGCACATATTTTGGAAGTCTGACTGGCTTCCTGACTTTGAGAGTCTCTTGGTTTAGGCATCAGGGAGCAGCACTGAGAGGAAAAGAAAGCTTTACCTAAAGCCCCATGAATTGTTTGGTCACACACACACAGATATATAGGCCCTAATTTAAGTGGGTTGTGGAGCTCTTTCTACTTCTGCTATTTGAATGACCTATGGTACATTTACATGTATATTGTTTAGATTGGAAGGGATATTTGAGAATAGGGAGCTGAATGCTTTCTCCATTCAAGTCAATAGCAAAACTTCCACTCACTTCAATGGGTTCAGGATTGGACCCCGAAACCACACAATAAAGCCTTGTCTACACTAAAACTGGTTTTTAAAATCAGTTTAAACTGGTGCAAACCCCTATGTGAACACGCTTCAATTGGTTTACACCAGGCCAATATCAATTTAGCTTAAATCAGTTCTGTCTGGTTGAGCTTCAGCTTTTCATGGGGGAAGGGAGAGATTTAGAATTGTTTTAGATGTTGTCGTAAAACTATTTTGGATAGCACACCATGAATAGCAGTGCAGCAGAGCAGTACCAGCGCCACTGGGATCGGATCAGCCCAGTACCATAACCTTACCAGCTTGTTACAATATCTCATCATGTGATGCTGCAGTTGTGTGAGCTGTTAGCAAATGAAGTCCGAATACATGGGATCAAGAAGTGACCCTCTACCCGGGTTTCTCAAACGTCATTTCACTGCGACCCCCTTCTGACAACAAAAATTACTACATGACCCCAGCAGGGGGGACCAAAGCTTGAGCCCCACCATCCCAGGCAGGGGGACCAAAGCCCAAGGGCTTCAGTCCCAGGCAGGGGGCCTGTAACCTAAGCCTCGCCACCCAGGGCTGAAGCCCTCGAGCTTTGGCTTCAGCTCCAGGCAGTGGAGGTGGGGCTTGGGCTTGGGCCCCAGCAAGTATGATGCCAGCCCTGGTGATCCCATTAGAATGGAGTTGTGGCCCACTTTGGGGTCCCGACCCACAGTTTGAGAATCACTGTGACAGACTTGGAAAGGGAAAGTGCAGATAGAGTGAGAGCATTTGGACTGCTGAGAGGATGCAAAGAGCTGGTGCTGCCAGAAGTGAATGATCTTCTAGTCAGTGAAAAGAGGGGCGAGGCGGGGGGAGAGACAGAAACAGTGAGTAAGGCCCTTTTGTCTTCCTAATGGCAATTCTTAGAGAGAGATCAGTCTTGTAAAGATTTCCCAGGGACTGACTCTTCAAGGACCTGCGGGACTTTGTATTTGTTATGGGTGGTTGTGATGCTGCTGTTCTTTCTAATGCCCCTATTGCAGGTTTAACATTATTCCTGTTATTTAATTATTATTTTTTAAAGGGAGCATAATCGGTCCCTTCCAGCGACAAGGACAGCATTACTAATGAATGGGTCCACCAACACTATGGCATCTCAGCATACAAGTCTTACCCACTATCATGCAGGTTTTCATAATTTTTACATTCTTGCAAAATGTGCACCTGGAGGGACTACATGTCCATGACTGGGTCTCGTAAGGATACATTTCCGTTCTCTCAGTCAGAGAGCTGAGCTGGGTATTGTTGCCACGGTGACTGGGCAAGTACACAAACCGTAAATGCCAAGAGCAGAAGTGAGTTCGATCAAAAAGCACGGTAGTTTTCATTGCTGCTGAGCAACAAGTTTCCAAATCGGACCAGCTTTTTCTGAGTCCAAAGCCTTTTGGGGGCTCTGTTTATTCATAGGAGACATTTGGCAGAGGACATTAGGAGGAAGCTACTCAGCAAAGCAAGCCTCAAGCACTATCAAAGCAAGTAGTTGTTTGGGGCCCACGTCTCTCGGGGACTTACTTCCCATAGGAGTTCTGCAGTTCAGGCCTGATCTGCTGCATTTAGTATCAAAATCAGGAGGGGAAGGAACCTGCTACTTTAATGTCCTTTTCTAGCAGCTTGGGAATCTGAACATAAGACCAGCCCTACTGCCATGAAAGCTGCAGCAGGGAGACTATCACTTGTGTTAGTGGTTAGTCGCATAAATCCCACTTCCAGGTGACCAGACTACTGAGGAGAAAGCTGTTGTTTTCCCCTCTCTGTTTGGTATGCTTGGTATCCCACTCTGAAGAATGATTGCTGGTGGCTTTCCCCTCTAAGGAGCTTTCTGTGACTGGATGTTATTGTGATGGGTTCAGTCACAGAGACCACTTGGGACTGTCACCTGATGTGCTGAAGTTACCTCTGAGCTAGGGTGACCAGATGTCCCGATTTTATAGGGACAGTCCCGATATTTGGAGCTTTTTCTTATATAGGTGCCTATTATCCCCCACCCCCGTCCCGATTTTTCACACTTGCTGTCTGGTCACCCTACTCTGAGCCCATTTTCCCTGCCAGCTTGGGACTCCAGAACCCTGCCTTTTTGAGCCAGACACACTAGCCTGCTGCAACGCAGACCCAGGTCTGGTCCACACCCCCAAAAGCTGCAGACTTAACTGAAGACAGCTTTGCAGGTTACCTGCCTCCAGCACCCAGACACCCAGCTCCCAATGGGATCCAAACCCCAAATAAATCTGTTTTACTCTGTATAAAGCTTATACAGGGTAAACTCATAAATTGTCCACCCTCTAACACACCGATAGAGAGATATGCACAGCTGTTTGCTCCCCCAGGTATTAATCGCTTACTCTGGGTTCATTAATAAACAAAAGTGATTTTATTAAGTATAAAAAGTAGGATTTAAGTGGTTTCAAGTAATAACAGAAGAACAAAGTAAGTTACCAAGCAAAATAAAGCAAAAACATGCAAGTCTAAGCCTAATACATTAAGACACTGTTTACAGGTAAAAATCTCACCCTCAAAGATGTTCCAATAAGCTTATTTCACAGAATAGACTTCTTCTTAGTCTGGGCCCAATCCTTCCCCCGGTACAGTCCTTGTTAGTTCCAGAAGACATCTTAGGTGGAAAACAGGGGTGTTCTCATGACTGGCAACCCCCTTTGTTCTATTCCACCCACTTTTATAGCTTTGGCACAATGCGGGAATCTTTCATCTCTCTGGGTCCCCACTCCCCCTTCTAAATGGAAAAGTACCAGATTTAAGATGGATTCCAGGATCATGTGACATGGTCACATGTCCTGTGAGACCTTATTCTTCATTACCCATGGGCTGGCCCACAAGTACACAAGAAGGCTTGCAGGTAAATAAACCCATTCACAACCAATTGTCCTAGTTGATGGGAGCCATCAAGATTCTAAGCCACATTAATGGCCCACATTTTGCATAATTACAATAGAACCGCAGAGTTATACTTCATATTTCTAGCTTCAGATACAAGAATGATACATACATACAAATAGGAGGAATATATTCAGTAGGTTATAACCTTTGTTATGATACCTTACAAGAGACCTTTTGCATAAAGCATATTCCAGTTACATTATATTCACACTCATAAGCATATTTTCATAAAACATATGGAGTGCAACATCACAGCTATATCTTAACCAGCCCACCCTGCCCTGCTGGAAGTGCTGTATATGATTAAACTAACCATGGGAATGAACATTTTCCACCGGAACGGAAGACAGAAATATCCTAAAGATGCTCTTTCCTATTGAATTCCTGAAACACTTATTGCAGGAATAGGTCTTCCCTTTTTTCTGTAAATAGAAATGCAGCAAGAAAGAAAAGCAAACAGGGATGTCATGTCCAGGCGGGGCAGCATGAGTTGTGTGGTAGTAAACTCCTGCAAGAGAATGGTCACCCCAGGTGTGTTCAGGCTACTCTGTCACTTAACACTGGCAGCTCTCAAGAGGCAGAACCTGTTGTATGTGTTTGCAGTGGGTTTAGCTTTATTGGCATTTATATACAGTAATAATAGGGAGAAATGTTCAAGTGTGCCAAATTGCACCATCTTCACTGCTTTACATTAAAAACCCATAGATCAGGGAAGTGACTGCAGCTGTTCCCAGCCCCACAGGCAAATGCGTTTAGGACTTAGCGTCATTCATACTTTGGAACTGTCTTCCCATTTTAAAGATCGGAGCTGCTTCCATCCCATACAAATATGGCATTCTTCCCTAGCTTCTGATGCCATAAATCAATAAAGACAAGTTCTAGAGAATAGGGATTTTCCAAAATTTTCCATCAAAGATATTTGCAACCACTAAACACAATTTTTCATGAAAAGCACTTGCTTTCCACAGAAAATTGACTTTTAATTGAAAAACAGAACACCTGAAAAGTTAATCTGATTTGGCCATGCAGCCACAGCGCTTCAAGCCCACGTTTTCCTCTATGGACTGGGTTTCCCAGCTGGACTACATCTGCCATGATGCACCACGGCCAGGACCTCCCATGATGCCCTGCTGAGATCCAGCAAGAGGGAAGACTGTGGTGCACCGAAGGAGTCCTGCCAGGCCCATGCTGGTGAATGGGATCATGGAGCACCTGAACAACTGCCCTGAGGCATCACGGTGGCATTTCCAAATAGAATCTTTCAGTTTTAAACCAAAAGTTTTTGACTGAAATATTCAAAGTTTGGGCTGAACAAAAGTTTTGGTTTTTCACTGAAAAGTTGAAATTTTCCGCAGGAAAAAAAAAAGCTACTTTCTGACTTGCTCACCTGGGGAGTTACATTTTGCTAAAAAGCTAACTCCATATTATTTGAAGTTTTATGCACTATTATTTTTCTTGTGCATTTCAGTTGGGCTGTGGCTGGTTAAGAGATTGCATTGTATACTAGAAGCCAGATAATCGGAAATCCAATCCATAAATATAAATGATTCAGAAAATGCCTTGGTTTGCACGCATGCATGGGAGAATTGTTAGTCCAGATTGAAAATGAAGAAAGTAGAATTGGCCCTTTGTGTCTTTGCCATACTTTTAAAAGACCCATGTTATATGTTTGCTCCTTGGCAGAATGACAGCTATGAAGTGAATGAAAATACTTCAACCACAATTGAGTGAGTGAATGGGAGGAAGAGCTGTTGAAAAAAAAGTATCTTGCTTTCTATTGACTTATTCACATGACAGAAAGACAAGAGGCATTTACCATGGGGTAAGAGGCTTCTCTAAATTGTTTTAGGCGAGAAAATCTAGTTTCAGAGTGACTTCTGAAGTTAGTGATGAACATTTTGAAGTGAACGTGCTGTCCACGCTCCGACAGAGTATGAATATTCTGAAGCTTGCTTTCTGTGAAGCAGCACCTACGCTCCATTATCATCACTGCTGATGCAACATTACAATGCAATCAGGACAGATGTATTACATGAGATTATATAATACACTATACTGAGGTTATTTTGGCATTCTCTGAGGCTCCATTCCATGCAATATCTTCTCTCATTTCTTTCCCAGCCTGGACTGAGGGGGATTGTGAGTCTTTTTTTCCCCCTCAATGGGTTTAGGGTAGAGCAGGCTCTACACAGGTTCTGTGCTCCCAGCACAGTCTTACATATGTCAGGCAGCAACAGGTAGTATTTTTCTGATTGGCAATGTCTGATGACAGACAGAGTGAGCAGAGTGCCAATCATATCTCAGACTCTGCAAGAACCTCAGACTGTGAACTGAATAGCCACTTGCAACTCAATAGCCAATGCTTGTGTTCCTCTAGATTCAATTAACATACTTCTTAACCAAATTCTTCACATTACCACAATGCAAAAGCAAACTTCTACTCCGTAACTACTAACAATGGGCTTGAACCAAAAACCTTGTATCCAAACCTCAGATCTGGATCCAAGTTCAGATCTCAAAACTTATCTCTGTGATGGGCTGCATCTAAATACCAAAACTGAATCAGATCCGATGTAACCCCAAGTGAAGGCACATTCACATCCAAAGGTTTTGGTTTTCCTTACTTCAGAGATACTGTATTTGGGTTCAAATCCAGGTTTTTTTTCCCCCATCTTTTATAATTACTGCAAATACCTCTTTGTAAAGGTGAGATTTACTGATTAAAAGCTATACATAAGAGATAGGTATTATCATATATTATATACTGAACTTATCTACAGTACCAGAGGGGTAGCCGTGTTAGTCTGGATTTGTAGAAGCGACAAAGGGTCCTGTGGCACCTTATAGACTAACAGAGGTATTGGAGCTTAAGCTTTCGTGGGTGAATACCCACTTCTTTGGGTGCAAGCAGTGGAAAACTGCTTGCATCCGAAGAAGTGGGTATTCACCCACGAAAGCTTATGCTCCAATACCTCTGTTAGTCTATAAGGTGCCACAGGACCCTTTGTCGTATCTACAGTACCTATTTCTTCTATACTGTGTATATACACAAGCTAAGACTGGTTTAAATTCTGATCTAGAAATGAAACACCACATCAATAGTAATAATTTTGAATGAAGAACTGAGCAATGCCATTAGGGATAGTCCCTGATATATTCAGCCTTGGTGGCAAGATTAGTAGGTAGACAGATTTGACTAATAGCTTCTTCTCCATCCGTGATGTGATAGCAGTAGCAGTGCTGAAGAAGCTTTCACCTTGCAGTGATGATAGAATAGCTAATATGGATGGCTGGAACATGTTAATATGCGGGCCAAAAATCATGTAAGTAATCTTTTTTTATATTGTAACTGACACATTTAATTACATCTGAATGATTAACTACAATCCTGGCATTGAATAAAACCTAACTGCTGACCTCTGTCTTCCTAATCGGAAACAATTTTACACGTGCTCCTTCTCAGTGGTATTTTTCTAGTGTTCCCTGCCTCTTGCTTCTGATTCGGCATAGCAAACTGTTTTGTTGCAAAGAATCAGAAAAGGAGAAATTTGATTCCTGAGTATAAAAGGATGAGAAACAGAAACCAGCTCCCTGCAAGGGATGTACTAGTTTATGCAAATACTTTGCAAATACTATGCATTGTACTTCAGCGCCTTTAACATAGTATATGCTGTTTATACAGTCAGAGAAAATTGTGTTCTTTGCTGCTTCTCTTTCTAACAGCTGCAGCTTTGTGGTTTCAGTTGGTCTCTAAAAGCATTCGTGCATTAACCTGTAGGTTGAGTCTTCTGTAAGGGGAGGAGGGTTTATCCTTGTCTTTGGATTCATTGAGGGGATGAGGAAGGAGATAAAAAGAAAGGAAAATGAGACTATTTAAGATAACATAACTCAATGTAGGATTTCACTCAAAGGACCATTCTGAAGTAATAGAATAATTAATGCCCTGCTCCAGCAATGAGTCCCGTGAGAGCAGATCCTGGCTCCCCACATGGAGCATGTTGCTGGATTGAGGCCTAATACTGTAACTTCATCATGTAAACACTGAACTTTCTCTGTCCCTGCTGTGCTGATCAGTCCTGTTCCAGCCTCTGCTATTTTCTTGCTCTCTAGTTTTAGTCTTTTCTAGGATTACTAAATATAAAGGGCAACTTCTTATCTTGCACAGGAATTATGTTTATAACAAAAAAGGAACTTGGAGACTGACTGCCTTGAGAGTTGGATGATGGGGTATGTAGCCTTTTGCCTCGAGGTTGCTGACTTGAATCTGATCTGGATTGCTGCAGTCTAAGATTGCTGCAGTCTAATGGCTATTAGGTTGCGTACTGTGTTTGGTGGTCTCAGTCCAACTCCTGCTAAATATTTGTTCACATCACTAAAGTACTACCATACCTGGCATCCTTGTTGGTGCATGATTCTATGGTTTCTTATAACATCCTTAGTGCTGTGGTTCCTGAGAACCTTCAGAGGGATAAGGGGCAGGTGAGCGAATGTCAGGTCAAAATTAGGTAAGCATATATATAGTTCCTTTTAGTCACACACTTTTTTTAAATCGATTTTTAAATACCCATCTTTAACAAATTCAGATCCTATAAGGCCTTCCACAGACAAAACTTCCATTCACAAATCAATGAGGATTTTGCATGTGAAAGGACTGTAGAATTCAGCCCATCCTAATGGCTACACATAAATCGTAGAGATATTTTAATCTAATTTTTAAAGCATTTTTCCGTGATAAAAAAAGAACAAGGGACCTATAAGTAATATGAACACAGTGAAAAGTTTACATTTTGAAACTAGTGAAAACGTCACATGGCTTTTTTTCCTTTCTTCACTTTTTAAATTATATATGCAAGACTTTGTAAATTACTTGCAGAAAATGTATGAAACATCATTGTACATTTTTTGGGATAGGGATTTTCCTCTCACTATGTAGTTCTACAGAACTTAGCACCAAGGGGGCTCTGATTTCAGTTTGGGATACTAGACACTATCAACAAGATAAAAATAAAAAATGACAATATTGTGAGATATCCATAAGACTGTGCACACCGTCTGAAAATACTGATCACATATATGTATAGAAGATGAGTACTTTCAGATAATGCACACACAGTCTCATTATATATATATTATATATGCAAGGCATTTGTTTAGGTGCTTTGCAGAATATATGCAAGTTATCTGCAATTGAATTTCCAGAATGGCTATCCTGAATTTTAAAAATATACACTGCAATAGGTTTGGCCAAGAATTTGGCAACTATAATATATAGTATACCTGGTAAAACTATTCATAACTAACCAATCATCTAGTTCAGTCCTTTTTCTTCTTAATAAATTACCTGGAAATCATCAAGGGATTTTCCATAATTTATTTTATTTTCCCCCTCAAATCTATAATTTGTTTAGACAAATTATAACACACTGTGAATTATCCATATATTGAGCAATATTTATTATGTGTGATGTATTGTTTCTGTTCTTTGTTGGGATAGCTAAAATATTGTAAATTGGAGAAAAGTTAACAGCAAATAGTGAATGTTCTGGTTAGTTCATACACAGCTGTGTTTGCATGTATGGCTATCCACAAGACTGGCACCACCACAAATATTCATACAAATAGAAAATATTTGTGGAAAAATGACCCCAAAAAGACAGGAATATAGTCAATCATAGAATCAGCTGACTTTTGTGAATGGGTTTATTTGTGACAACAACATGTTCTGTTACTCAAACAAATGTGCAAAGTTTTGCAAAAATGTGTTTCAAGTCTATAAATTCTTAATCTAGAAATCTGTGGCCTCTTTGATTAGAATTTAAATACCATGTTCCTCAGCTGCTGTCAGCTTGCAGAAAAAGAGCCAAAGGAGAAAAATAAGCACAGAGTACATTTATGCCTAGATACCACAAAGCTGGCAGCTAAGGAAAGCAGGCTAAAGTATTATGGTACTCAATTTGAAAAGGTAAATACATGATTATTTCTGCCTTATAAATTAGATTGCATGACTTCAACCATATGCTATCCTCGTTCCTCCCAGACAAATCCAATTGATGTCAAAGTGAGTTGCATACGAGTCAAAGAGACCATATGGCCCTATATGGCAATTACTTTTTTAACTTAGAAAAATAATTGCCAAGTAACCTGTAGTGACAGGCGATTATAGATATTTCTACTCTAGTCACAAGAGCTTCAACAGGTGTGGTGTAAATATAGTACAAAGCAGCTAACTTATATGCCCCTAAATGTACATAGCCTTATTGAAAAGATACAGTGTAGTAACCAGTTATTAAGTTGTCACATTAAGATCCTAGTCCTGCACTTGCTAGGCCAGATCTTCACCTGGCATAAATTGGAGCCATACCATGTTATGATGATTTACACCAGCTGAGGATCTGCTCCACCTAATTCAGTGTACATTTTGCTGTTAGCTGCAGTGGGAGTAGGAGCAGGCACTAAACCATCAAAACATCAAGAGAATTTTCAAGCAAGCAGGCATGGTTTATTACAAGTCTCATCAGTGCTTATCAGTTTAGAACAAGAAACATCCATTTCCCAGCTTTTTTTTTTGTTTTTTGCTAGCTGCTAGGTTCACATAAGGCAAGCCCATCATGTGTCAGTTTGCGTAAATCTATGTGTACATCATGCTGCGTTGTTCCTTCTCCTGCTTCGTCTCTCAGAATTGTATTACTCAACACAGTATAAAATTCTTAGTCACTGACATCACCGGACTTTCTGTGGCATCGTCCCAGTTCTCTACATTACATTCTCCATTTTATAGATTGTATTTGAACTTGTTTTTGTTTGAAGAACACTGACCAACATCCTCATAACTGCCCGTCAGGGTCAAGTATCTCGCATTGCACCATCTCACATTTGTGTGTACCAGACTAAGGAGTCTCATTAAATTCTTACTTGCAGGAAACTGAGTCATTTACTGTTTTCCACTTTGATGCACAGCGGTTGATGGTTGTTCAAAAGGAGGAATTAGGCTTAATGTTTCTGTTCTGTGATATGTTAGTATCTTCACAGGATGCAAAATGACATTCAACCTCAGTTTTATCACTTGATCTTATACAGTCCCCTCATATCAATGATACACAATCCTGCCAGTCACATCTGCGCAGTCCATTATTGCCTAATGGAGAGTATTTTCCTATCATCGCTTAAAATAGACACCAACAATTAAGCAAACAAAAAGAGAATGCAGAAGAATTATTTGAAATGTCATGCATTTGTGTGAACAGCAGCCATCAATGCACTGGCATCCAAATGCCTAAACTTTGAAAAATGTAATTCCAAACTCCCAAAAGGTTCAGTACAAGATTTTCAGGGACACAACACAACAAAGGGGCAAAATGGCCTTCAGTGAAACTGCAGAGGTGCCTGGAACAAACCACAGATTAGACAATAGTTGACTATTTTTGGAGAACAGCAATCTCGTACATCAAAAACAAGGGGGACATGTGCTCCGTGAGTGCACAGTCAGACCAGCTGCTAACACAGAAACCATAACAGGGAGTGCATCTCTGCAAAAATTATAGTTGTGCAGGAAATCTAACCAGTTCTTACAAGAGACCAGACTATGAGGAGAACATGCCAGGGCAGGGGCGCTCTACCTCCTCCTCCTCTCCACCAAGGCCATGTATATGCAGCACTTCTGCAGGTATCTCAGCTGATCGCTATAATGAGTGGGTTTCTTAGAATTTGATTGATTTCAGACCCTGCAATTAGGATACATTCCAGATTATTCTAAACCTTTGCTATTTTTTGCAGGGCAAATGATTTAAGTTATTATTGTAGAGTACCTGAAATAGTTCTTGCTCTAATCATGATATACTGGGCTTGGCACTTACCCGCCACCCACGCTGAAAACATGCTATTGATGATAAAACCTGAAAGTCACCACAAACCTTTCATAATCTAAATTACAGAGATGATGTTGCCTGAGTAGCAATCACATTGTAAAGACTCATATGATCTTAAAGCAGGAGGCCAACACAGCTAGATAGAAAAGACCAAGGCCCAGATTTTTAAAGGTATTTAGGCACTGCTGCACTCAGGTCTGGTCTACACTAGAGTTAGGTTGATATAAGCTGCCTTGCGTTGACCTAGCTGTGGAAGTGTCTTCACTTAAATTTGGCTCCTGCTGACGTAAGTGCCTCTATACCCCGATTTAGTGACACTACTGCCCAGAGGGGCCTAGAGTCATGGTTGATGTAATTAGGTTGACACAGTGTCAGTGATAGTTAGTGTAGACACTGCGTTGCTTACTTTGACTGTTATTGGCTTTCTGGAGCCATCCCACAATCCCGACACTGACAATACAATCGATACAAGCACTTCTGGTGAGGACACGCACTGCCGACACAATGAGCCAACTGTGCACCACCCAAGCAATTTAATAATCGTGGAGGCTGAACGCCGATGTAAGTTAGGTCAACATAATTTTGTAGTGTAGACATGGCCTCCTTGTTGCAATACCTAACTGAGCTAGGAGTCTAAATCTCATTTTGAAAAGGGATACAGACACTTAGCAGCCTGCATCCCATTGGAGTGTCTAAATTACCTTTGAAAAAAGAGATTTAGACTCTCAAACCAGTTAGGCATTACGATACTGAGCTCAGCAACACCAAAATATCTTTAAAAATCTAGGCACAAGAGACAAAAATACTATTGTTTTGTTCAGTTCTAGGTATCTTATGTGATTTGACAGGTAAGGATTTGTGTTATATTCTAGTACACATTATCTGCAGTTCTTTATATGCAGCCTGGCAAGGGCATAACATTGTGTTTATTAATAATGATAATCACAGTGGATTGATTGATCCAAATTGGATTCTTTAGTGTTCATTCTAAATCATGTATTAATATTTAAGATGGACTTTTAACACTAGTATCATGATTCATGGATTGCCTTGTGACTCTGACTACATTTGACACAATATTCCCACCCACCCACTTTCTTCCCCACAATGCCTGACTGATTAAAAATTACAAGGCTGTTTCTTCTTCCCACTTCCTGGCAGCTTGCAAGGAAGTGCAGTTTCCTAAGGGCTCTTTTATTAAGCCATGGGGGAAGGGCTCGGGAAGGAATGCCAGGCCATTTGCTCAGCTGTCCTTGCTATGATTCAAGTATCCAACAGGGAGCTCACCTGGATCAGCAATCTGCTTCTTCTACCTGAGACCAGACTTCAACTCTGATTGTTCTACTGAAGACCTAAGAGGGGAATTCTAGTAAGATAGATGAACTCAGCAAGGGCTATATAAGGAGCCCCAGAGATCTGCTATCAGCTTGAGAGCCATGAGCTGATGACCACTTCTTTGACAATTCATTAGAAATTGGATGAAATACATGCAGGAGATTTCATTTTCACCTTTGTATGGTGCTGGGTGCCAAGGTTCATAACTAGTATATATCTATCTCCCTCCCCCCACTTCTCTCTCCCCCCTCCCTCTCTCTCTCTCCCTCTCTCCCCCAAAATTCTGGATTCCTACACATATATTTTATTGAAAGTTTGTACCTGAAGCCTAACGTGGTTTGGGCCCTTCTCTAGTAAAATAGTTACTCCAGCTAACAAGATTTAAATTATAAGGTGTCCTACTTTGTAATTATGTACCACTAATCTACCACTCCTCACAGACTGCACAAATGCTGGTGTTTTACTTTGCAAGTGAACACCATTTTCCCTCCCCCAACAATTTTTATTTATTTTATTTAAGGGTAGGAGAGAAGGAAGAGATGGGAATGGTTGCGGGACTGGAGCTTACAGCAGGCATATAGGTTCTATAAATGTGTTGCATTTACCTATTCTAGTCTGTTTGTAAATTGAGGTTGTGTGTTTAGGAGCTGTTCCATTAAAGCTTACTTTAAAATAATTCCATCATATGGGTTTTTTGTTTTGTTTTTGACAAAAAATGGATATTTTGACAAAATGGCACTTTTTACTAAAATGTCCACTTTTGCTGAAAATTGCTGGCTTTTGCCAAAAACCCAAAAATTAATTTTTGTTAGCTTTCGGGGATTTTGAATTTTTGATGAAAATAAAAAAAAGGTTGAAGAAAATATTTTATGAAAAAATCATTTTAATTAAAACATTTTGCAGAGGAAATATTTTTGCCTCTATTGTTAATGAATTTTGTGCATGTATTTATATCTATATCTACAAGTTTCTGATACAAAAGCAATTATAAAAACAGAAGATTATCTCACTGTTTACCCACTAAAGTTTAAGAATTCCCTTTACTTGATAGAACTACATTTTTTTAGATATGAAAATCCCTTGGTTCAAATCCAATGAGGGCAGCTGCTTCACAGATTGAAAAGGTACTTAGCTTAAAATGGTCTGATTTAATTTTTCCATGTGTACCTGTAATACACTACACAAGAATTTGCAACATTTTATGAAGGCTCCTACTGATCTAGTAAGGGATTTCACAGAATCATAGCAATTATGGACTGAGAAGAATTGCTGTTAGTAGAGTTGTGTAAATGTTTCAGGTCAAAACTAGATGAATTTTGCTTGGCTTCATCCCCAAACCAAAAGTCTTTGAGATTTGCTGTAATTTGGAAGAGGATTGTGGCCCTTCTACCTTCAGTCCAACTACCCTAGTCCTCTGCAGGGTTCCCTTCTTCTAACAAGTCACCGATGCACACTCTGAAATACACTAAATGAGCTGGAGTGTATTTAGTGGGTATTGGTAGAGGAGTTGCTGGCCTTTACCACTCCTGGCCCAACCAATATACTTTGCCAATCCAAAGTAACTTCAGTAACCACAGGATGAGGAAATGTTCATTCAGCCCTACTGTTCTTCTACTAAAAGTATTTTGCTCAGTCTGGGACCAGAGTTAGCAGTTTCATTGCTTTCAACAAAACTCACTGGGGTTTGCATGACCGTGGCCAGTTTCGCTTTGAGTTTTCAGGTTCACACATTCCTGAAACTCAAAGCAAAAGCAGAGGTAAGGGGATGTCCCAGAGCTGTGCAAAGAAAAAACTCACCAGTTCCATTTGCCTAAACCCATGCACACTGAAATTGGTGGGCTTTTCACAACCCAGCCTGCTATGTCACATTAGTAAGCCCCAGCCATCACATTTTTCAGTCATGAACTGAAATTCTGCCTCAGAAACCAGATCTCCTGCAGAGGTAACAGAGTGCAATAATCTGCAAGCCACCTAGCCTCCAAGACTCCCTCTTGACACAAAATAAAGCTGTAAGCATGAGCTCATTAAGGGTATAACGCAACCCTGTACACAAAGTCTGCATTAGGCCTATGCATCACTTAAGTCCCATTTCAGCTGTGGTGCATGCAAGAGGTGCATGCATGGGCCTTGTGCAGGCTATGCTCAGGGGTGAATTTCACCCCAGAACAATATGAAAAGATCCAATAACAGGGTGTGCTTAACACTGTACATTAGCTGTTATCCTACATACCTAGCCACTAACATCAGCCATCTTATTTAGATACAGCTTTTGTGACACAGCTATAGCTTTTAAAAATTATACAGTAGGAACATCTGATGTTAGCTGATGTTTCTGGATGGAAATATTTTACGGACAATACATAGGATTTGAATAATTGAATTTTTTGGGTAGGAAAGTATCAATTTCGATTAAATTTTTCAATTTTTTTAAAGGAACATTTGAAAAAAGCATTTTGTTTCTAATTGACATTTTGAAACTTTGGAAATGTCAAAATTTCACGTCAACATTTAGAAACAAAATGTTCTCTTTCAACTGAAAATGTCAATTTTTTTCATTTTTGACATTTCCAAATCAAAAACTATGCAATTTTTCAATATTTTGACTTCTCGGTTTGGGACAAAAACAAATATTGAAATGTCAGAATTTTCCATGAGATGGGAATTGTGTGTGCCTAGGATGGCCAAACTGCTCTAATTTGCACAATCCACAGTATTATTGGCTAACATACTCTTTGTAATCAGATAATTACAGCTATATTAAATTGTGCCAAAGCACTAATCTGAACTCACTTAAAAATAGTTACAAAGAGGTGCTTCATTCTAATTCTTAATTTATTCACCTTTCTTTGATGTTAATAAAGTGGTTTAGAGAAGTAACATTGGATGGAAAACCAGGCCACAGATGCCAGAAATGACATGAAAACTGCTTCAAATGTAGGAGCCTAACAGCTGCACAGCTAAAGATAACAATAAATTGTATTGGTTAAAACTATGTCTATGTATTTAAGTGTACTCATTTTATTACCAACATGTATAATGTGATATATACTGTAAGATTTAAGTGGTAGGGTTTTTTATTACCTTTTAAAGGGTTCCTGTGTGGAACAGTGGAAAATAAGGGCCAGATCATTGCATTTTTGTGGGTAGCATCCACATGTTCATATTGCCCAACGTTTTACTCTTTATGGGAAAGAAGAGTGCACTATGCAACATGTTTCTCCCCCCTCCCCATGAAAAAAATCACATGCCAGTGATTCATTAAATCTTATTTTTCATTGTCCTCATAACTGGGTAGATAGATGACTCTCAGTGAAACAATCTAAGGGATGGAGAATACCTCCAAGGCACTCTGCTTTTCAAGTGATAATCTATGATCAGACAAATGGAACAAGTGATTTGCAGTTTCACAATTGTCCAGATTCCTTGGATGCAACTCATTTTCAGTATAATCTTCTTAAATTCAGACTAAGGTTCTGTTTAGAGAAAGACAAGTTTGATGAACATGCCGTGATGCCAACCCCAAGAGTTCATGTCATGAGTCAGGCCTCAAAAAGCAGGAGAAAGGCCTTAAAAAAAAAAAAAAAAAAAAAAGTCCACAACTTTTAAAAAAATACATGTGGATTTATTTGATTTGGCTTCTGGCCTCCGAGCCTTTGGGGAATGTTTGGTTCACATTTTCAGGCTTTTCTCTGCAACCATTAGAGCTAGAAACCTGCTGTTTGAAAAATGAAAGCAAAATTTCCCATGTAATTGCCTCCAGGAGCTGGAACTTTAAGAAAAAGTCCAAGTATCACAAGCCTCACAATAAACTTGCAAGAATGAGCATGGGCAACACCATTCAGGAAAGCAAATTTAAAAATCAGTTCCCTACAGCTGAACTTGTATTTCTTGTGTTCATTGTGACGGGTTGGTATCACAGAAACCCCCCCTTGGGGCTGCCACCTGATGTGCCAAGACTACTTCTGCCCCTGCTTTCCTGCCTTTTCCAGCTTGGGACTCCAGAATCCTGTCTGTTTTCAGCCAGACCTGCTAGCCTGCTGCAAACCCAGACCCAGGTCTGAACCACGTCCCCTAACAGCTGTAGGCTTGCCTGGAAGCAGCTTAGGAAGTGCTCTTGCCTTTGACACTCAGGTTCCCAACTCCCAATGGGGTTCAAACCCTGAATAAATCCGTTTTACTCTGTATAAAGCTTATACAGGGTAAACTCATAAATAGTTTGCCCTCTATTTCACAGATAGAGAGATATGCACAGCTGTTTGCCCCCATTCAGGTACTAACACGTACTCCAGGTTAATGAATAAGTAAAAAGTTATTTTAATAAGTACAGAAAGTAGGATTTGAGTGGCTCCAAGTAGTAACAGACAGAACAAAGTGAATTACCAAGTAAAATAAAATAAAACACGCAAGTCTATGTCTAATCAAACTGAATACAGATAAAAACCTCACCAGTTCCAGTAAACTTCCTTTTACAGGCTATGGTCCTCCTAGCCTGGGTCCAGCAATCACTCACACCCCCTTGTTATTGTCCTTTGTTCCAGTTTGTTTCAGGTATGTTGTTGGGGGGTGGAGAGGTTCTCTCTTTAGCCAGCTGAAGACAACATGGAGGGGTCTCCCAGGGGTTTAAATAGACTTTCTCCTCTGGGTGGACACCCCTACCTCTCCCTAGCATCCAGTTACAAAATGGAGTTTTGGGGTCACATGGGCAAGTCACATGTCCATGCACAACTCAGTTCCTTAGGAGCCAAGCCACATTCCTGGCAAAGCTCAGATGTGGATTGGTGTCTGCAAGTTCTTTTGTCTGTTAAGTGTTTCTTGATTGGGCACTTAACCTGCACATTCCTTTCTCCAGACATTGATCAAATGCTCTTACTAAGGCTATGTATAAAACCAGCAAATATACAACCAATATTCATAACTTGAACTACAAAAATGATACATGTATACAAACAGGAGGAATAGATTCAGTAGATCATAACTTTTACAGAGATATGCTACATGTGCCATGTAACATAAAACATATTCCAGTTATATCATATATACATTTATAAGCATCTCCCCATAAAACCTTATGGGGTACACCATCACATTCGCTTCCTGCGAACATTAGAGTGACTGAGCTTTATTTGCACAAATCCACACTGAAAAATAAATAGTAAGCTTGCACACTGGAGTAGTTACCAGAAGTAGTATGTATTTTATTTCTTTGGATTCATATTTTATGTGAAATGGGATGCTACTTGACAAACTAGGTGCATAGAATTGCCAGAAAAACCCACATCAGAGCCCAATGAGTCAGGCAAGCATCCAACTATACCTCTTTCATCTATGCCCATGCATTAAACACACAGTTATTTTGTATAAATGCAACAAGAAAAAATTGAATTCAAACTAGATCCAGACAATAATTCTTATAAGTATAAATTTTCCTAAGTTCAAGGCCTGCTTGGACCAAAACAGAAAACATTTACAATTCCTAAATTTACCTCTTCTAGAGATATTCAAAGCACCATTGGCTTCTTCAAGCCTGATTACAATAGTTTATGAATGTTGATTATAATTGTTTTGCTAAGCCAATTTGGAAGCAGTAACAATACCATATGACATGTGTCACCAATCACAAACATCTAGCCAACATAGCTAAAATTTCAGATCTCAAATACTGAATACCTGCCACAACCTCTCTTTGATCAATGCATTAAAAAAAAGTTTTTCAAAAAAATGTTTTGAGTAAAATAAAAAACTAAATGAGTGAGAAAACTGATCTCTTCAAGGTCATTATTTCCAATTCAGAAACAAGACAGAACATGCAAATAAAGGGTTATCAAGGCCATCCATGTTCTAATCTAAAGGATGTCCCTCATAAATTCATAGGCATGTGGCATAAATTGGGCTTTGTATAGGAACAGCTCACATGGGGGTTGCTGAGCCTGACAGCCAGCTCCAGACTTTGTCCATCAGCTGATTCTGCAGCTATTCCAGGAACAGAACTCCACTGACTTCAGAGGAAGTTCTGCTCACAGAGTAGCTGCAGGATTGAGTCCTAGCCTTCTAGGCTTACAAGGTTACCTCTTAAAGCAGCAGGATACTATTCATTGCAGTAATTCCTCTTTATCATCACAGTGTCATATCCTCCTTCTCTCCCATTAAACTAGTCAGATGATCCAATAATGCGAGTTATATTAATTTCTTAAATGTATTGCACATACAGAAAAAATAATTTGATATAATCTTCTCATGCAAGCTGCTTTACAGCAATAAAAATTACAAAACAGTGATGGTATTATACACTGGACATTACAGAAAACAATTGTTTAAGACATTGCATAGCAGAATGACTTTGGGGAGCATTTGGGACTTGAGGGGAAAAAAATCTGAGTACATGAGTCTTGATTAGAGCAACTGTCCAGAGTCCAGAAGAGAGTGCAACAGCCACGCACAATCCTCTGATGGAGTATCGCAGAACTATCACTTTGGTGTCGAGGGGTGTGACATTGGCTGAGGGACTGGTTTGAAAGGGGATTAGCAGTAAAACAGCATGGGACTGCATGTTTGGGGTCTGAAAAAGAAATGATGTGGTCAAGAAAAAGGGCGAAGGAGCTGGGTGTGGGGAGGAAGAGCAAGGGAGAGGGATAAGACAAAGACAGATGTTCTCATTGTTACAGCACTAGACTAGGAATCAGGAATTCTGGGTTCTCTTCTCAGGTCTGTCACCAACTTCCTGCATGACTTTGGGCAATTCAAATAACCACTCCAGGCTTCAGTGTCCCCCTCTGTAAACCAGGAATTAAGAGTACTTCTCTACCTCAAAAGAGTTTTATAAGGCTTAGCCCACTGTGAGGTGTTCAGGTACAACAGTGAAAAGCCTATCAATAAATAAGGCAAAGATGGCAAGTGAAAGGTATTTGGAAAATTTCCTTCCATATATTCTATTTTTCTACTCCGTTCTTATTCAGTACCCATCACCATAATATCTGAGCCCCTGCCAATAGTTCACTGAGCAATATGACATTCTGAATCTCTGAACATTTGGTGCTCTACCCATCAACACTCACTAGGAAAAACCAAGTTCACATACCTATGTGTGCAGTTATGAAGAGGAAATTCCAGATGTGATGCTATAGTCACTGACCTTAACCCATTGACAGTGCCACATTTACCTGTGGGCTGGACGTACCAAAGCCCATGGCAACAGCAAACCATAGTCAACATCCAACTGATATGAGAAAGAAGATAAATGATATTACTTCACCTATTACACCAGTGGTTCTCAACCTATTTATCATTGCAAGCCACATATGCGGCCCACAATGCATTACCTGGGCCACAAGTTGAGAGCCACAGCACATGCCCCCTCAAATCCCCTCTTCACAGACCCCTATGCCCAGCAACCCCTCCACAGAGTGGGGCCAGGAGTGGAGCCCTGGGCAGGGGGCCAGGAAGCCTGGACCCTGACCCTGTGGGGCCGGCCAGCAGCCCTGATACTGACCCTGGACCCTGACCCTGTGGAGTAGCCCCCGGATCTTGCGGGGTTGGGTGGAAGCCCTGGACCCCACTCCCCGGATCCCCACTATGTGCGGCCAGGCAGCCCAGACCCCGCCACACCAGGCAGCCAAGAACCCTGCCACGCCAGGCAGCCAAAAACCCGGACTCCGCTGTGCAGCCCAACATCCTTTAGCACACAGCTGGGCCGCAGTTGTGTGCTAATTGGGCCACATACGGCCCATGGCTGTGGGTTGAGAACCTCTGTATTAGACCAACGAGCTTGAAAGCTTGTTCCTTTCAACAACAGAAGTTGGTCTAGTAAATGATATTACCTCATCCCCTTTGTGTCTCACATCCTGGGACCAACATGACTACACCACCACTGCATGCAACAGATATGAGAGAGAAGAATTGCATATTTTGTTATGATTCCCTGGATCAAGATTCAGGACTTTTTAGTCTAGGCCCAGAGCAATTGAAAGGGTAAATCATTGCTCAGTTGGAGAACACAGTGCTGTCTCTCCCAAAAACACTGTTAACATACTTCCTGAAGCGAGATTGGCAGTAGGTCGGCTTCCTGTGCTCCAGTGAACTTGCAGGTGGAGGTGGGGCATCAGAGAGGAGACTCTCAGACAGCCAGGGTGACTGCTATTCTCCCATTTGTGTGTTCCGTTTGCATTTCCATTTTCCTAAGAAGATATTCTTCCTACTTTAAATCACTTTTCCTTAAGAAAACACATACTCCAAAGAGGTTGTGCAAGTTAGTGCAGCCCCAGGATAGCAATTACTTCTACACATATGCCGAGTACAAATGCAAGGCTTTACTCACCCATCTGCTGGCATATCCTATCACACGCTGACATTCCCCTGGAAGCAACTACTTTACATTGGCTATGGTGTGGCTGGGAAAAACAAAACAACATCTCCAGAAATAGACATGCCAGCATGTCGTGCAATCCTTGGGTTTTATTGCAATGTGGTGTTTCTTTTTAAACAGGGGGAAAAAAATGTATATAAAGGATGTGTTTTAATAAGTAGGTGCCATTGCCTAAGGTTTATGATTCCTTTGGTAATACTTTTTAGTGTGCTTTTGAACAGACAGTTTAACTTTTTCTCTTGTGAATGTCGTCTTGTTAACGTCAACATATTTTGCTTAGTAAAAACGAATGGCCACAAGCTGAGACTTCATAACTCCAAAATTAAAAACGAAACTAGAATTATTCCTTTCTCTGGTGCACACTCTGTATTCTTTCTTCACTACTGGCCAGGCTGTACCCCATTCTCTATCTGGTTGCAAGGTAGAAGGGGAGAGAGGCTCCCCCTTTCTTCCTTGTGCTCATCTGTTGTACCACCACTTCGAGCACCTGAGGAGTAGCAGATACCATAGAGTTTCTATGTACCATCCTCCTGCAAGTGGGCTGTGCCAGTATGTTGGGGAGCATATGCTGTGCCAGATGCAGACTCAGCTCAGTTCACTCCCTCTCGGGGCAGCCGGGCCACCAGGAGGGAAGTTCTGACTTCCCACATCACATTCTCCCTCCTGGGCAGTTGTTCTAGGTACGGCACAACAATGTGCTGCCCTTCAGTCTGGGCAGTTCATAAATGACAGTCTAGCTTTATGCCAGTATTTTAGGCCATGTTTTACATGGACAGATCCCTGGGCCCACATGGAACCTCAATAAAATCAATAGGGATCCACTCACACAATGCTCTTTTCAGGACGGATACCTTCTATTAGAAGCTATTTGGGGGCAATAGGTATTTCTTTGTGTTTTGTATATTGTTGGCATTAAATAAATAATAGCAAGAAAATAGACCTGAGATATATAAATGGGTTGACAGCTCTATTTGCAGGGCTGGCTTTAGGTACCAGCCTAGGAAGCACATGCTTGGGGCAGCACTTTATAAGGGGCGGCATTCAGGCCGATCTTAGGGTGGCACATTCCGCTTTGGCCGCTTTTTTTTTTTTTTTTTTGGTTCGGCAGCAGTGCTCCGACTGTCTTTTTTTTTTTTTTTGCCTGGGGTGGCAAAAAAGCCAGAGCCGGCCCTGTCTATTTGTATTTATTTATTTAGGTTTGTAATATGTACCTACTCTAGAGACCAGATTCTGACCTCATTTGTACAGTGGTACATGCAAAGTAACTGTTTTGAACTCAATAGGACTTACACTGCTGTAGAATTAGACTTCTATACATGAGAGCAAAATCTGTCAAACATTTATGTCCCAACTTTTGTGCAGATTAAAGAAACTTGGGAGCCCAGAATTTAGTCAAAATTACAAACATGAACCATCCACCCAGTTCATTACAGAACAAAGATGATGGCTTTTCAACAGAGCCATAACTAGGAATTTCTGCGCCCTAGGCAGGGACACAGAAATTCCTAGGGGCTTACCCTCCGCCAAATTGCCGCCGAAGCCACGGGACTGGGGGACCTCCCACAGGCAAGCGGAAGCGGCTTCGGCGGAGGGTATTTTTAGCAGCCGCCAAAGCCACCTCTGCTTACCTGCGGGAGGTCCTCCGGCGTCTTTGCAGAAGGCCCCTCTGCCGAATTGCCGCCGAAGCCACGGGACCGGTGGACCTCCCGCAGGCAAGCGGAAGCGGCTTTGGCGGCTGCTTTTAATACCCTCTGCCGAAACCGCTTGCCTGCGGGAGGTCCTCCGGTCCCGTGGTTTCGGCGGCAATTCGGTGGAGGGGGCCTTTTGCAAAGATGCTGGAGGACCTCCTGCAGGTAAGCAGAAGTGGCTTCAGCGGTGGGGGAGGAGGGAGCACCCCTGGCAGCAGGCTTTTGTGCCCCTGCTAGCAGTGCGCCCCGAGGCAAGTGCCTCAATGGCCTCGCCCTAGTTACAGCCCTGCTTTTCAAAGCCACAACTGATTTTCAGCTGCAGAATGGTTACTGTCCCTTTAACACTGACAGATATGTGCTTCTTCTAAGTGTGACATTTTTCCATCTGAATTGTTCATAGAGTCTTTAATCTAATTCTAAAGTTGAAGTGAAGTCAGAGATATCATATAATCCAGTTGCTAGAGTGATATTTTTTCCTGTTGTCTTTAAATTTAAGCAGGGGAAACCTGGATTTTTTCATGCAGGCACTTTCCATGGATGTAGAGTAATATCCTTTTGCTGTGAGGCTCAGAAAAGTCCATTTATATTTAATTAAAAAGAAGCAAATAGTACCAATGATTTACTACACCATTCTGAAAATTAGTACTGAGAGCAGTAAAACTGCAATAACTAAGACATGGACTTATTAGGTACTCAATACACACAGACACTCCCTGGCATTGCCCATTCACAGGGCTGGCCCACAACATTTTGGCACCTGAGGCGAGGAGCTCAAATGACGCCCCCATGCCCCCTTGCTTCGACTAAAACTTTGAAAGGTTTCTTGTGCCCTCCTTCCTCCAGCACAGCACTCCACCATCTCTGTGCATCTAGAGCAGAGAGAATACATATGGCACCAGCCGCAGACACAATTTTCTACACTCTGGATCCTAGTGGCGCGCCCCACCCCCCCAGGTCTGGCACCTGAGGCGGTCGCCTCAGTTTGCCTCATGGTAAGGCCAGCCCTACCCATTCATGGAACAGATCTCACACACACTGTTCATGTCTGGTGGAAATGGGAGGTATCTTTAGTATCTGAAACAGACTTGTACTAAAGGTGCACAAAAAGATATACAATACTGAATTCATGTTGTGTGCAATTACTCCAGGTAGTCCTATACGATGCGGTGTCTACACTAGATAAATCCTAAAGGTAAACTATGTGAATTTGTAAAAAAAAAAAACAAAAAAAACTCCAATAACGCAAACTGGCAGCTGTGCTTTTAGTTAGATTTTAACTGACTTTTTCATTGGGTCATGGCTGCAGATTGTTGGATGCATATTGAGCTGAAAAGTTGAAATGGCATCTCATTTAATTTAGAAAAATAACCTTTATTGCGCCTCGTGACACAATACAGAGCAAATGCATAGATGTTCACAGGTGAAACGGGGAGGATGGATAGGTGGAATGTATGCAAACGTAAGCATTTTGATCACTCCTGACATGTTTGGAGGTTAGAATGTGAGCAGCCCTTTTTTTCTTAGGCCTGGTTTACACCTAAATCTTAGATCAAATTAACTACATTGCTCAGAGACATAGTTAAGACCCCTTCCTAGAGACATAGTTAAGACAACCTAAGCCCTGGGATAGACACCCCAAGGTTAAAGGAAGAATTCTTCCATCGACCTAGCTACCACCTGTTGAGGGGTGGATTTACTACAGTGACAGAAAAGTCTCTTCCGTTGCTGTAAAAAGTGACTATACTACAGTGGCATAACTGCAGTGCTAGTTCAATCTGTTCATTTTTCCTCTTGAGAAAATGCACAAATACATATTGATTCTAGGCAGATGCATTCTGAAAGTGCTTCCAAATTCATTAGAGCTTACTATCCAAACACCAGGCACTAAGCAGCTTATAAAAAGCTGTAAATGTTCTTGATTCACCCTTAGGATGATGCTGATGCTCAGGCCACTTTTGATTCCAAAGGCAGTGTAAAATGAAACATGCAAATCCAAGATAATTCTTAAGTCATAATAGTAATTACAGTGCATCAGATTATCAGATGGTGTATATCACTATAGCTTTGTTGAAATCAATGGAGCTAGCCTGGTCTACAACAGCTGAAGACCTGCCCCAACAGAACCTTTTTATGATTCAAAACTCAGTTATCTAACATTATGCTGATATTTATGAATATCTTTGAAAATTCCTCTTAATTATCCAAAACCAGGAATATCAAGTTTATTCAACATGCTCATGACATTTGGGGGGCGGGAAAAATTGTTTGGAGCTTTAAAGGAACAAAAGCAACATGGGATCAAATTGCAAATTAGGAAAGACCACCAAGCAACTTCTCTTTCAGTATCTATGACATTCCAACTGCAGCAAACTATGACACTCATTTTTGCTTCCACTGAAGCTAGAAAGTATTGGTTGTGTGGGCCATCTCCACAATTATAGGTAAGGGAAAACTGAGAAGAAACACCTCAGGTACTTACCAGCAGAAAGAAAGATGCAGCCATTTTAAAAATGGCTTTCTTAGGGCCACAGCTGCTTATGTCTGTCAAATTTAAAGGACCAGCCCCAGAAAGGCAGTGAAAAAAGTTCCTAAAGGAGGACAATCCTGCAGGGAGTTGGAAAGACCAGGATGCAACCAAGGAAGGTGCTGTTTCTGTGTTGTGAATATTGACATTATGTCACAGATTGGGAAGAATAATTTCCATACTTAATTCATCACTGTAGCCTTAAAGTCAGATTCTGTAAGATTCTGAGTTCCCTCAATAGCCACTGACTTCAGTGAGAGCTGAGGTTCATTCAGCAACTTGCAGGATGCACCCAATAGGCCCCTGAGTTCTATAGTATCTTGGAAGATTCTTTTCTGAAAAGCCTATGCAGCTGAATGACAAGGCACACTCTATGGAGTAGAACTGTTCCTCTAAAAGCATGATTGAGTTCTGGACACCAAACTTCTAATTACCTTCTAACACCGGAGTGTTTTTCATTTTGACCAGGTGTGGTTCATTCAGACAGAAAGCCACAGATACTTGCCACAGGTACAGCCCATTTCCTACTACATTTAGACCAGGGATAATCTTCAACATCTAGTAGAAAATGCCATGGATTTACTTCTAATGGTGTTTGTTCTAATAACATAGAAAAGAGAAATGAAATATGAATGTGGTATCCTTCATAACACATTAGATATCCAGCTTGTAGACCTTTCTGCAACACAACAGGAGAAGAAAACACTTCTTTGACTCAGCATGAGACACATGACTAAGTCACAGCTGGTGACTTAGATTTAAGTCACAGGCTGAGGTGAAGGTACAGTACAAGGTCAGGGCTAGGCTGCTGCATGGGTGTAAGGAGAATGGCACTTTGGGGCCACAAAGGGCTCTCATGACTGAACTAAAGTAGCCACTACGGAGTGATTCCACAGTCTGCAGGAAGGATTTCCCCACCACCCCCTTTCCTTGAGATACCTAGTGCACTACTCAAACTTGATGCTTTGATCCCTGGATTTGGCACCATACATGTACATTAGGAATTATATACTTTGGCATGGATGTCATTTGGTGCTCAGCCATCTAAAATTGTGGGGGACAAAAATGGTCCTATAGATTAACTTCTGAATAGGGCAGATAATTGTGAAGGATTCATTCTGTTCCTTTTCACTTTATTGTGCTGCTGAGTTTCTTTGATTGAATTTAATCATGGTCATGGGGTGCCTGGCCCCCTTAATAGGGAATGGATCCAGTTTACCTGTGACTAGTTAGTTGCTTCCTGATGGTGCCTGATAGAGGGCACCTGACCTCTATAAAGACCCAGGAAGCAGCAGAGAAAGGGGAATAGGGAGAGGCAGTAACAAGCTGCTGAGAATTGCTTAGAGAGTAATAGTTGGGAACAGGTTAAAAGATTTTGGCCTAAATCCTGGGTGTGCCTATTGATTTCAATGGGTGTTATATAACTAAATACTTCTGAGGCTCTGGGCCTTTGTGTATAGAGAACTGTTAGTGGAGTGCTATGGATAGGAGCTGTTGGAAAGAACTTCCCAGAACAGGGAAACTGTGCTGAGTAGAAAGCTTGTGCAGAAACACTTAGGTAAAAGGGAAGCAGGGCTGGCACTAGCTTTCCAAGCGGGTATTTGGGGCAGAGTCCAAATGGGTTGGCAGTCCGTGTCCCGCAGTGGCAATTCGGTGGCAGCAGCTCCGCCGCTCTTTCAGTGGTGGCAATTCAGTGGCGACTGCTTGGGCGGAAAAATTGGTAGAGCTGCCCCTGAGGGGAAGAACCAGCTCAGAAAGGGCAGGCTGAGCCCAGGAACAAGGTTGATTTTGGAGGGAGGCTCCTATGAGCAGAAGCAGGATTGGCAAGTAAAGGGACCTGAGGAGTGGGGTGCTGTGGGGAGTATTCTTGCAAAAGACCTGAGTTGAGGGTTGTGGGAGAAAAGCTGCAAGAAGCATGGAGAATTGCTGGTGGTGTGAAGGCCCTGGGGTAGGGGCATAGGAATTGGACAAGAGGGAGGGTTGGCTCTTGGGTGGGGAGCCTGGAGATAGTGATCCTGCTGTGGGCATAGAGAACTGCTGCATTTTAACCTATCTTATTCTGAGGGGTCTGCTGATGGTGGCACTTACACTGATAAATTATGCCTGGAAGCAGGGTTTGAACTGGACTCAGAGAGATGGCCAACATCCCTTTCCCAGTTGAGGAGAAATGACCACTGGTCTTCTCTGTGGTAGAAAAGATGGGCAACTTGGTTGGCCCTGGGGACAGTAGGGGAAATTGAGGCAGGAGTTACTTGTAGCACCATGGTTGGCTGCTGGAGAGTTCTCCTTTGGGTGGAGGGGCATGACCCCTGTTTCAAGCATACATATCCAACAACATGCCTTGATAAATACACAAAACAAAATTCCAGAGCTGACAGAGAAGGGTACAATAAAAGGAATATTGTGTATGCAGCCCTATTGGATGTATTGTTGATGGTACACACACATCTGAACCACCTGAGCATATCTTATCAAACATACTTGATTCACCTTTGGAGATGAGTTATCAATTCTGATCCTTTCCTACATTCAGACTATGCTTCTACTATGCCAGTGGATTCCATTACATATGTGCTGTGGATAACGGAGATCTTTTGCATTTGAGTGAGCTGCTGAGCTGAATTGCTCAGGTTGGGCCGGGACTTAGGGAGACACAAGCCATACCCCCTGTTTGCAAGCCATGCTTAGGTGGAGAGTTGATTTAAAATTATTTTTAAAAGATTCTTGCAAAAAACGTTCCTATTTTTTCACCTAGCTCTAGTGATGCAGGAGTTGCTAAGTTGGCTCTGCTACCTCATGATCCCAATACAGAGAGGAATCTCTTCAGGTAGCCAATTAAGCCAGCCTTAAGGATCTGGCCCCCTTATGTTGTGACATGAGGCAGTCTAGGAAAGAGTTCAATTTAAAAAAAACATTGTTTTTATTAACAGACAACTGGTTGTATTCAGAGTCTATAGGCTCTGTAAATGATGGTGCTTCAGGAGTATTTAGATAAGCATTTCCTGTTTTGCATAGGAAAACTCTTCTCTTGCAGAAACCATACCCCTCCCATTGGAGCTCACACTGCAACTTTCATGGAATGATAGAGTGTAATTTGAACTTTCCTGTTCCAGGGTAATCTCTGGAACATCATGTACCCTTGCAAGCTTTTTTACTTCAAAAGGAATGAGAATCTATAGCTACGCTGGAGAGCTTACACAGTGCTTATTCATAGCTTTCCTTTCCTGGCTATAGTAGCCTGCGTTATGAGTGGCTCACTTCATGAGCACCAAATGCATATCAAACATGTTAAAAAGGAGTGGGGGGCGGGGAACAATAGAGAACTTTCTAAGGTTTTCCCATTTGTAGTATTACCTGCACACCTGTGACCAAACATCACGGATGACTGGTCAGTGACCTATGTACATATTTGTTGGTAATTTCTGGACAGTATGTAGTGGAGAGCCCCCCGATCATAAATACCTCAATATCCATTCTTATGATGGTTTGGAATGGCAAGGTTTGGGAGGCAGCCTCTCCCCACTTCTTCCACAAAGCCTTCCTACAGTGATAGCTCCATGTCCCTCCACCTTCCCCCACTGGAACTGTTGCCCTGTGTTTGTTCCTGTCTAAGTTGGATTATGAGTCCTCTGGGGGAGAAGCCGTGTTTTATTCTGTGTTTTATAGACTCCTGTTCACTTTTGTAGTGCTACTTAAAATAGTTAATAATAAGAGCAAAGAAAATACAAAGATCTAGTTATGGGCAAAGATTTCTACTTTGTCAAGTCTAATGCCGCAGTGCAATCTACAGAACAAGAAAATATAGGGTGACCACACAGTAAGGAGGTTTATTTCTAAAAAATTGTGAAACTGCTATAGCAGCCCAGTATAAAATACAAGGGGGTTTTTTTTTTAGAGTCTTTTCAAAATGATAATAGGTAACTACTCTAGAGTGGTCTTGTGTAATAGCTATTGTACCCCGGGGAATCAAAGGATCACCACTGAGCATTGCCATTTGTAACACTCAGGAGTATTATCCCCTAATGGTTTCACTCATCATTATCCAGGAGAATGATTTGCATGTTACCTAAGCAGTGAATGGACATTTCACTCTGTTTTTAAAAATGATAAAATCGATGGGTAAACTTGAAAAAAATGTATAGAAAGCAGGTGAAGGAAACTGAATCAGGGCTTACAAATGTTAATCAGCTTTAATTGAGGACCAAAATCTTTCTTTTTTTCCAATTATATCTGACTCACTTAGTTTATTTGTTCCTGTTGATCAAGGAAGTGCCTTTGTTCCTGAGGAAAGAAATTCTGTGGATGCCTAACTATGAACCATGACTGACAGAACCTCGAAAACTCTTCATTTGTCAGTACGTAGCAGCGTAACTATATGATTTTGTTCTTGCTTTATCAATCTAGCATCACTATAACCAAATAGATTAATAGGTTATAAAGCCAGAAGGGACCACTGTAATCATCTAGTATGACTTCCTGTGTAACACGGGCCATAGAATTGCTCCCAAATAATTCCTGTTTGAAGTAGAGCATGTCTCTTAGAAAAACATCCAATCTTGATTCTAAAATATCAAGCAATGGAGAATTTACCACAACCTTTGGTTGATACTCTATACAATCCCTAGAATATTTACTCTCCCCTGCTTATCAAGTGATTCAATTAACTTACTCTATCCAGATGCCAGGGTAAAACATTTTTTGTCATTTCATTTTCTTATAAGGCACTGCAGTTAAGTGAAACTGATCACATGATGTCTCCTACTCTTTACACTAGGTTCAGTTCGTACACACTGAGTGGTAAAACCATTTCAGAGTCCCAGTCTCCTTTAACATTAGCCCGCTAACTACTCATACAGTGAAATCTGGGTGTGATGGGGTGTTACCAGGCAGCTGATGCCCCCTGCTGGAGACCCCGATACCTTGGCACACCCCTGCCTGAAGAAAAGTGTCCTTTCAAGGGAAAATGGTGAGGTTAGACCTCCAAGAACTGCCTAGCGAAGCCACTCAGGATCAGCTGCTGGCAGAACCAATGAGAATGGGTCTTCCAGAGGCAAGAAGGGCCTGGAACAGGCAGAAGCCAATCAGGGCCTAGCAAGCCAGGTAAAAAAGGCTGGCTGCTGCTTCTAGGGGTGAGGTCTGGGTGAAATTGGGACATGAGAGGACAGATTTTCCCTGTTGTAACCCAAGAGACTTGGATTGGCATGGCCAGTTTACAGACTCTGACTGCATCTTTTTGGTTAAGCCAGGTAAGAACTGTTGTTTTTTATTTTCTTGTGCTCCCCTCTTTGTCTGTATCCACCTGTTGTCTCCTACCTTATCCTTAGATTGTAAGCTCTTTGGGGCAGGAAACATCTTTTTGTTCTGTGTTTGTACAGCGCCTACTGCAATGGGTTCCTGTTCCATGACGGGGGTTCCTAGGTGTTATACGTCACGGGGTAGCTGTATTTGTCTGTATCCACTAAAACAACAAGGAGTCTGGTGGCACCTTAAAGACTAACAGATTTATTTGGGCATAAGCTTTTGTGGGTAAAAAACCCAGAAGTGGGAGTTTTTTAACCACAAAAACTTATGCCCAAATAAATGTTAGTCTTTAAGGTACTACTGGTCTCCTTGTTGTTTAGGTGTTACAGAAATACAAATAACGAATAAGGTTATGAAACTAAAAGCCCAGGAGGCCATCTTGAATTGAATATCAATTTACTGCTGACTCATGAGAGGTTTTACTTGTTCAGGCAAACCTGCAACCCTGTGGTTGTAAGGAGTAGGAACAGCTGTGCGCCACAATTCTCATTTCTCCTGTTGTATGTCAGCTGGATTTTCTTAGAATGGGTTAGTGCAGGGGCAGTTACTGTTGCTTGCTGAAGCATTAGCAAACGCAGCATAGCAAGAAACAGATATGTGTTAAGTCATCCCTTTGTCCCTGCAGTAGTCTTGAAAAACATAACAGTCTTGAGAATAGGCCTCCTGCTTCCTTTCAAAAAGGGAGGAAACACTAATGCATTTGCTCAACAAGTAGAAGAAAAAATAAATAATGGTGAACAAGAGACATGTAGTTCCCTCCACTTCAGAAATTACTGAGTGAAATTCCATACTTTGTATTGTGTAGGTCATGTGAGGTCACCATAATGACAATCTATGAATAAGCACTTATTGCTATACACTCTATGCTGTTCATATTCCTATTATAGTGTGAGGAAGGTGAATATGACTTGAGCAATTTTTTTTTTTAACTATTTTGTATAGTGGTATGACACACATCAATTGTACACATCCAGTATCAGGAAATACAGTAGCGCCAAAGGGAGTTGCAGTACTGTGTAATTATTACCATCATTTTCAATGGTATTTACCATGTAGTTGCCATGCTAAGGAATTAACTTATGTCATATAGAACAGGGGCACATGACACCAAAGGGAGCTTTTCCTCTTCCCTCTTCACTTCCTTTGTTATGTGGCTGTAGAGGCCAATCTGTTAGCCTAAAGTATAGATATAAGAAGACATTCTTCTCATGGTCCAACTACAGTCCAGTCTTGGATCATTAATAGCCCTAATATGTTTATAAGAGTCTATATCATGCTCAAAACTAGTTTTTGTGCACACACCCTGCCTCAGGAATCCTCTCTCTGATTGATTGCTGATTTCCTCTCAGTTTGCCTCTGGGCAAAGGCTGACTCAGAGAAAGGGGGAAGATATGCTATTGAAACTCCTACATAAAGCCATACAGGGTCAGACCAAAGGTCCATCTAGCCCAGTGGCCAATACCAGGTGCCCCAAAGGGAATGAACAGGTAATCATCAAGTGATCCATCCCCTGTTGCCCATTTCCAGCTTCTGGCAAACAGAGGCTAGGGACACCATCCATGCCCATCCTAGCCAAGAGCTTCTTTATTTTAAAGAGACAAGAATACTTTTTGTACTAACCCAATCATTACAATGGTTTTAATAAAGAATATCTACCAGCAAATACTATTTTTGTTGAAACAAAAGCTGTGTTTTCATATTCCCACTTAACTCTTGCAACTGCCAGCCAAATGAATGCATAGGTCATATATATTGTGTCCAGCCCCAAAGGTTTGAACAGAACATGTTTATGCTTTACGGTTGGCTCTAGGGTGACCAGATGTTCCGATAAAATCGGGACCGTCCCGATTTTTCATCTTTTGTCCTATGTCCCGAACGATGCTTGGTCGGGACGCCTTTTGTCCTGATTTCTGGTCTTCTTCCGTGTTTGTTTTTTTTTTTTTTTTTTTTTTTTTGCTTAACTTTGGGGAGACAGTCCCGATTTTTGGGTCTTCTCATCTGGTCACCATAGTTAGCTCTAAAAACTGTACTGTTTAGACTCCACAGTAAGCTCTTTGGGACAGTGTTTGTGTCTTGTCCCTTTGTACAGCACTGAGCACATGAGCATTACTTAACAAATAAAATTAGGCCAAGATTTTAAAAAATGGGTTCTAAAGTTAGACTTCTAAATCCAGTCATGTACCTAAATAAGTTGATTTTTCTAAAATGCTGAAGTCCGTGAATACTCGGCACTCTTTAAAATCATGCCACGTATTTAGGTGCCCAACTATGGACTTAAAAGCCTAACTTTAGGCATCCATTTTTAAAAATCTTGGCCTTGGTGAACAGAGTTCCTGTAGCTAACTGACCCTTCCTTGTGTTAATGTCTTTGGAATTAAGAGGAGAAGAAGCTGGAATGGATTCTACAGACCTATTTAAAATTAAATTTGAGTACACTTTTGCACAGGGTAGGAAATGAGTTTTAAAATGTCTCAGGCAGCTGAGAAATTGATTTTTAATAAATCTCTTGCTTCAAAACCTGGAAAGTAAAGCCTCCTGGTGTGATGATTAGGGGTATCTGTGTATGTACAACTTTTGAAATATGGTAATATATATGCACACGCATGCGTGTGTGTATACCTTCCATTACATTGCCTTACTTTAACAGAGCCTTATATGTACACTTTTAGTCTAATATTTTATTAACATAAGTTATTAATATCCTGGAATCCCTCTATATGGATGTCACAAGGGTTGAAGCACATACCTATCAGATCAGGGATAATGGGATAACCTTAATGACTGTTCTGACCAAACAATAGGTACGCTAAGGAGATGGCTGGAGTGGGAAAATGAGTTTGACCAAGTTTCTCTGCTGGGGGTTGGGAAAGTGGACAGTGGAAAATCACCAGCATTAGACAAAAAAAACAGATGTTTGCAGGAGGAGATATAAACTCAAGGGACTCACAGAGCAAGACACATGAAGCTTTGGGAAGAAGAGAGGAAGAGACATGCATGCTTTTGTAGCGGGGGCAGGGGTTGGTTTAACTGAGGGACCAGCCAAAGTCAGAGAAGGCTAGCTCACCTAAAGGTTCTGAAGAGAAACCATGAGCTGCAGGGGAAGGTCCCAGAGGACTCTGCCCCAGCCCACAGATCTCTCCAGAGTGGTGAGGAAACTGTGGCAGGGAAATGTGTACAGGTGTATGTATTCATTATTTTGTATTGATCTGTACATTCTTTTGTGCTGCTAAATAGAGTAAATTGTGTTTAGAGCCTTTTACAAAATCTGTTTGCTTTCACTATCATGTGCCCCTGTAGAGTTAAACTGTAACCCCAGAATGCCCACATGTGTGGAATTCTGGGAGAGAGTGTGTTTAAACTACAGGAAAGTCTGAGGAGTCAGTACTAGTCCCAGGGGCTAGACAATTGGACTGTGGCATCTCAGGTCACAGAAGGGAGGTGCGAGAGAGAGAATCTGCACCCCAAAAGTGTACCTTGAAACCTCAAACCAGGGGCAGTGCCTGGACTCAGGTCAGACTCAGGAGGTCTAAAGAACACATGGGACCAGTGAGGTGGGCCCTGAACACACCAGCTTGGGGAGTGACACAATGCCCAGGCTGGAATGTGATTGTGAGAGAGACACTATGCAAGGGGAAATTCTCTTTTATATTGTTGCAAAATAGCCCCTTTTCTAGCCAAGTCCATGCATTGAACGTGCATCAGGTGTTTTAACAGTTAATAGAGCTAATGGCTAAAATGACCAAAGAATGAATAGAAGTACTGAAATTATGACTTAACCATCAAATGAAAGACAACCCAGGATGATGTAGCAATGTGAGAAGAGATGTTATAAGATATATTTTTCCTTTTTATTTGCTTTTATGGAGGAACATATGCAGTGGTTTGAACAATTGTGTATGGTTTGCCACAATGATTGTCATATAATTAGATGAGCGGTTTAGTTGGTTGCTTGTGCTGTAGAACATGTCTTCATATAAAATGACATATGCGTTCTTGTTTTGTTTTGCAAGGTGGCGCCATGGATTAAATGACCAGGATTTTCCTCTCTCTCCAAATTCTCACTTAGGGCCTGATCAAAAACCCATCAAAGTCAACAAGTCAGAAGTGAAAATGAGCTTAGTCTCTTGTGGACCAGGTCCACAGTGCAAAACCATGTGTTTTGGAAGGAGTTCAGGATGACTGGTGATCCAGGCTCAAGAGAAGACCCATCCTGTTATAGAAATAGCAGGCTGCAAGTCAGGACTGGGTACATCAGCAGAGCTGTAGAGGGGAGTTTCCATAGCACAGGATGTTTGACCATGTTATCACTAGTTATGACCAATGCCATTTGCCCTTAACTTACACAAATTCGCTAAATAACTGTTAAAAACAACCAATGAGAAAATGGGGGGTTGGAGAGAGGGAAACCTAGATATAGTGTTTACAATATAATAGAAAGTTGGGGGAAAGTGTTGATCGTATGACCATGTTAAAAATTTATATAATTTCAATAAAACTCAGTCTAATAGACTTGTTGGTATATATTCTATAATTTACCTTTTCCTTAGACCAATCAAAATGCAACTTTACAATGACCGCATAGCAGGCAAGTTGTCATTCTGTCACACCAATGACCACCAGATGTATTTACCTTGAGATTTCTGTATGTAGAGATCACTATTTGCTTGATCAGCTACTCTGACAACTCAGCTACGTGTATACTGCATTTATACCTTCCCACACAAGTTACATTGCAACATTTCAAAGGGTTTTAGTATAATCCCAGAAAGACACATATTTATGAATATAGTTAGGGTGACCAGATGTCCTGATTTTTATAGGGACAGTCCTGATATTTGGGGCTTTGTCTTATATAGGTGCCTATTTCCACACACACACACGCCCCGCCCCACCCCTGTCCCGATTTTTCACACTTGCTGTCTGGTCACCCTAAATATAGTAGATACTGACATGCATCAGTTCAAAGTAAATTATGTCTCTGTGAGCAAACAAAAAGGGGAGGGAAACTTTCTAATTTGCCCCACCCACACAGTAACTAATGTAGTGGAAAGTCCAAAACGATCTTTGACGATTCTTGAATGTCACTGCTTCAGTTTCTGTTACAAGCCTCTTGCAGATGAAGATAGTTTGGTGGTAAAGGAGGTGTGTTTTAATTCTTCTGTTTGGAAGCATGCTTTCTTGTGTATCAATATTGGAGATGCACTTGTGGATGCTGAAAGTTGATTGAAAACCATGGAGTGGAGGCTGAAAATGTTTTCAATAATTTTTTGTTTGAGTATTTTATTTTAAAGCTGGTGATGCTTAGTAAGGATGACAAAGCATCTTTCTATAAGTGATGTTTTGTATTTTGGTGCTTTATAATGTCAATGACAATAAAGTTAACTGAACTTTTTAAAAATTCAAATGAATAGTTGGCTTGAGTTTTGACTGGAGATTGAGAAGTTCTTCATTTAACTGAGTTGCTCAAAACATCCCTAATTACAGTAGAATCATGATAAGAACAGAACTTCTAATTCATGGGCCTCCGTCTACAAACAGATTTAAACGCATAGACTGTTATCCCCATACAGAATCTGCACTCGCAGGTCCTCGCTCTTTCTGATTTCAGTAGGAGTCTATGTGGGGATAATGGTCTGTCCATCTGAAGCTGCAAGTAGTCCCTGTTCTTTCTAGGACACATCAGCAAGGATGAATTAAAGAGGTTGTGGTTGGATCCAGAGTCGGTTTAGGTTTGGGTTTGGTTTGTGGTTCAGATTCAAGTCTGAATCAGGGCTCACTTTGGATTTGATAACGACAAAATATCAAAACCTTTCTGACATCTTGGGCTGCTCTCTCATGATAACTGCAAGAGTTTGGCTACATTCAAACCAGAAAATACACCCACTTCCCCCCCCCCCCCTCCCCTGGGCTGGGGTTTGGATCTGAATCTATAATCCAAATTTGAAGTGGTTCAGGTATGAATTTCCAGTTCCTCTGCATAAATCCACCTTAGTGTGTGCCTTGGTTTTTCATGTGACTATATATCAAAATGTATCTTTTGTGCTTTAGCAAATTATTAACTTCCATATTTATTTATATATTAAGGTGAGAAGAGACCAGAATAGCTAGGGTTCCTTTGGTTTATTTCAATTCATATGTATATCATCTCTGTTGTGTAGCAGTAAATGTCATATTGATGAAACTGAAAAAACCCCATGATGCATCAAGATGGCTTATTACTGACTCATATGGTCTCAGCCCTCCAGCGATTCAGTACCTAATAAAAGTATTAACACCTAATAAAGAGGCTTACTAGAGCTCTGAAGCTAGTGATTGCTTTTTAATTACATATTTCTTTTGATTTAATAAGGTAGTAAATATTTTCTTCTCTCTTTAAAGCAAATATGCATCTTATGTAGTCATGGACTTTAAAGTGTTTTTATTTATATCCCTCACATAACCATCACCATATTTACCATGGGTCACATCAAGCCCTGTGTTCACCTTTTGCATTATTTTGGTTATCTTCACCCAGTTCAGCTATTTTATAAGCTGCAAAAATAACCTTTACAAATTAAGACACACATAAGTCATTCCTTGGTGTGAATATATTACAGAGTCAGAACCACCTTCACCTCAATCAGAGCATATTTGCACTGGTGCCTGCTCATCTCTGTGGTGTGCTCCAGAGGGTTCTCGGGGGGGGAAAAAATTCCCTAATGGCGGATAGAGCTGTCCCTAGAGACCCCGCACAGCATGGGACCAGCAACACAGACCCCCTGGACTTCCAAGAGCTAAGCAGATCAAAGCAAGCATATCTATCATACTGAGGGGGTTTAAACTTCAAGAATCCTTATAAAAAATGGAAAGGGAGGTGGACATTTTTTGCTGTTTTTACAATTAAATAGGCAGCTAGTATTGTTTCTAAAATGATTATGAAGAACAAGTTTAAGCTTTGTTGTAACGTGTGTTGTTTGCCTGGACTGCTCAAGACCTGAATGCTTGTGTAGGAGAAACTCTTTGAGTTGGCTTCTTAAATACCTTCATGCTATTTCACATCCAATACTCCTTGTTGAAACATAGGAGCCGTGTCTTATAACAAGCTTATTCAAAGTGATACAAAATATGAAAGTGAGATCTTGGAAGAGTGTTGCCGTTTTCATAATGTAATAAAAATAGTGTAATGATAAAAAAATAAGTAGTATGTAATAAAAACAAATTTTATATTTCCAAGATCACTGCTTTTATAATTTATACTCAGGTAAAGGAGAAAATCCCTGGAAATATTAATTTTTAGGAGGGGGGTTCGCGAGATGACATTTTATTGAAAGGGGTTCACAGGTTGTTAAAGCTTAAATTGGGAACCACTGCTCTATATCCTAGTGGGTAGGGCCCTTACCTGAGGTGTGGGAGAGTCATGTTTGCATCCTTGCTCCACTGAATGTTTAAGTATTTACATAATGTAACCGCTCAAACAGGAGAGCTTGAGAAAGACATAGTCTAGTGGTTAGTACGCTTTTGCTGGGAGATGTGGGTTCAAGTTCCTGCTCTGAATCAGGCAGAGTGGGGATTTGAATCGGGCGCTCTCTCACACATCCTGCGTGAATACTTTAACCACTGGAATACAGGCTATAAGGGCAGTGGTGGCATTTTTTCCTCTGCATTTTTTTTTGCATGACAGGGCTGACTTGGCCGAGGCACTTAAATCCTGGTCTAGGCTCACAACTGAGAATCCCAAGTTAGTCCAGAGTTCAGTGCCTAACTCCCTTTTGAGGGGCAGGGCTTAGGCCTTCCCCCTCTCCTTGGCATTTCCTATTAGCTAGCTTAGGCAGCACCCTACTTGCTGATCTTTGTGAAGCCCATTCTTAGGTGTCTAAGTGCCTCCGTGGATTGCATCGAGAGCCTGGTGCCTAACTTGGGGCTACAGATTCCACTAGGCAGCAAGGCACCTAGGCTCAGCATTACAATGCTCAACTTTTATGTCCTCTTTGTGGATCTAGCCTAAGCCTTTAAGGGTACGTCTACACTGCAAAGAAAACCTGTGGCACTGAGTCTCAGAACCTGGGTCAACTGACTCAAGCTTGTGGGACTCAGGCAGCAGGGCTAAAAATAGCAGTGTAGCTGTTCCCCCTTTGTAAAGTGGCAGAGCCCAGGCTCCAGCCTAAGCCCAAATGCCTCTGAGTGCAGTGTAGATGTACCCTATGTCTTAGAAGTCCTATATTCGTGCAAAACAGTCTTACCTGAGTCTTCGTTAGAGCCACTGTTTTACTGATGCTTGGCCAATTAGGGCAAATGAAAAGATAATGGGCCTGATTCTCCACTCCAGTTTTACACCAGTCTAATTAATGCTCGAGGCTGCAGTGCTAACAGCTGCTGAGAGCTGCAGGGCTATGGCTGTGCCAGAGGGAAGTTTGTCTGAGCAAACTTCTGTTGCTGAGCAAATCCGTGAGAAAACTCATCCAGGTGGCCTTATTACCTGTACTTAAAAAAAGCTTTAATAACCACCATTGGAAATTAATAAATACCTTGCACTTACGTAGTGCCTTTCATCTGAGGAGCTTAAAACACTTTACAAACTTTAAACTGTTTATTTACTTCACCAACCATTCACTTATTACTGAGGATAAACTATATCAGAAAATGCACAAAGTGAAGGTAAGCTCTGCAGCTTCCAAGCTCCAGCTAATGCAGCTGTGAGCTAAACATCCTTCTGGAACTCCTTTCCCTGCAACCACATTCGCCTAAAATAGGACCTGTGAAAGGCCCTTCTCTGTGCCCCTGGTAGAACCTGAGATAGGGCTCAACTCTAGCACTCTGCTGCCTCAGAAATGTTAACAAAGGGATTGAATATCTTCTCCGAATTAGATGGTGATTGATAAATTCCTTAGGCAGGTACTCTGCTGGTGTAAATTGGCAAAGCTCAACTGATTTCCATGCTGATCTGCACCAGATGAGGATCTGCCCAATGCTTGTTTTCATATATGTTTTGTACAACACAGTGCTGGAATTCAACCAGTAATGAAGTTAGTGAATCAAATTCAAGACTGGTATAACTCTGACTAACAGGGGAGTTACATGAAACATGAATTTGGCTCAGTGTTCCTTTGGCTGATGTGGAAATCATGGTCCTCTAAATAGTATGTTTTCTGTTTGTTCTTTTGTCAATATCTGGATGTAGCATATGGAGGCGTTTCTGAAGCTTGCTTTTTAGTGATGTTGTTTTCCACTTTTTGAACTGCCAGTGTACCATGAGAAATCCGCTCACTGAAATGACAGAAAAGGCAAGATGTACAGCAGAAATGGTATGGTCTGGCGCAATAAATTACAGGTTTCCTTTTCATGTATAGCACTAGAGGCGGCACTGATGCAATTAGCTACAGCTGGTTACAGAAAGAAAACATGCATCTGTGGATGGATCAGACTAGAGGGAACCAACTTGTATTTTTCTGGAATTTATCACTGTAAAAAGGAGGAGGGGGGTGGGAAGAACTGCAATTTTCATTCCTGGGTACAACAAACTTTAATAACCTTTATATCCTCTTTTGAAACACTGAAGCTGCAAAACCAGCTTAACCTAATAAACACTTTTACTTTATTACAGAGCAATTAGCAAATACAATCAGAGTATAGCAGCTGTTCTGATGGAAGAATTTGGAAGGGTCATTTTCTGGAGTAAAGAATTTGAAAGGGTTACTTGCTGGAATAATGAACCGAAGTGTACAATATGCCCAATTACTATCTTTAGGCTTAAAGTGTCCCATTTGATTTTCTGTAGTAACAAAGGCTCTGGGTCTAATTTGCCCAGAAGCTTTTGTTCCCAGCTGTTCAGTGAATATTTATTCCTAGCAATCATGCTGGGGTGTTTCCAGTAACACAACAGTAGGAGGGGCTAGTTCTGTGGACACAAGCTGTATGTGGTACACACATAGCTTAAGCCAGGATTCCCAGGTCCTGGTTCATGGCAGAGAAGCACACCTCCTCCCACATGCCCTTTTCAGCAGCTTATCCTACTCTTGCTTTTTTCACCTTGCCCTCCACCCTCCCCTCACACACAAATTTTTCACCATCTTCTTTGATTAGATGTGTGATTTTTTTTTTTCCCATTGGCTCCCTCAGAACCCAATAATTTTTCCAGAGACAGCAATATTTTCCACAAAAACTGGACCTTTCATTTATTATTTTTCAATTAACTTTTGATTAAAAGTAATTTTTAAAAATACTAACTTGCTGAGTCTCCTTTTTGTTCTTCCTTCTCATTCCAGTTTCTCTGATTACACAGGAATACTTGTCCTGGGTAATTTTCAGTGGTGATGTTCCCCTCTGTCTAATATTCTATCCCTTTCTCACACTGAACCTTTTCCCTGGTCCCCTCTCTGTGTTGTATGCCAGCCACAGAGCTGACAGAATCAGAGACACAAGGTGGCTAAGGTTTATATCTTTTATTGGGCCAATGTCTGTTTGTTTAGGGTGACCAGACAGCAAGTGTGAAAAATCAGGACAGGGGGTGGGGGGTAATAGGCGCCTATATAAGAAAAAGCCCCCAAAATCGGGACTGTCCCTATAAAATCGGGACATCTGGTCACCCTACTGTTGGTGGAAGAGACAACTGTCGAGCTTCACAGAGCTCTTCTTCAGGCCTGGGGAAGGTAACTAAAGTGTCCAAGCTGAATACAAGGTGGGATAGATTGTTAAGCATTTTTAAGAGAGAAGTCAGACACATGGCAGGCTACTGCCTTCTGCTACTCCTTGAAAGAGATTGCAAATAGAACTTATTCCCATATACTGGATGCTTTTTCCAGGCCCTGTGACAACATCCATATTTCTTCCCCCATGGGAGTATGCCAACCCATATTCCTCCATAAAGCATGCTAGCTATAATGGCCGTGCAGCATTCTGTACTAAACAGATCTTCTCTTCCACTTCTGCAGAGGCGACTGGTCTAGTGGATCTAAGGAGGGGGCAGGCACGAAAATGGGAGTGTTACTTCCATGGTATTGACCTCCTTTACTTCAATCCTCTGGAAACCCTTGCATGGGTGTTTTTAGGGGACTGGGCTTCACAAGCAGGGAAAAGGCAGGTTGCTCTCCATGATCTCCATCTCATAAAATCAGTTGTTTTCATACATTTTTATCATCTTGGACTGAAATATCACCATAACAGCTATTTTCAGGCATTTGGGGCCTCATCCAATTTGAACTGGAAAACAAAACCCTTCTAGCCTGGAATCTGAACTGGATTCATAATCATACAGGGAGGTTGGATCTTGGGAATTTAGATCTGAAATTAAAAAGGGATCAGATCGAAGGTTCCATCCTTTCACCCATCCCTAATTATTAATTTTTTTTAACAGTCCAGCTGAAGATCACAAAGGCATTAGCAGCAATATTTCCTGATTTCTTGACTTGCTTTTATTTTTAAAGCTGTGTTTAAAAGTAAAATGCCACTTCTTAGACTTCCTCCCTTGTTGCACAGCCTGCTTTAATGTTCCATCAAAACAAAGAAACCAACTGTTCACACATTAGGCATATGTTAGCTTTGGGGGAAAAGAAAAACAAATCAATATTACATGTTTTGGAAAAGGAAAGGAGCCAGGGTGTGTGCCCAGACGACAAATTTCTATAATCTCCAAACCTATAATTTACTTCAGAAATGCTTGGTTACCTTGAAGAGGAGAGAGGTCTTCCCGGCTTGCCAGGATAATGAATGATTCAGGTGTGAATGGAAACACATGAAGGGAAACAAAGATCTAAGAAAAGTTTCAAAATTATCAAGTTAAACAATGTCTCCCATGCGAATCCCCCTTGCTTCTGACACCCTGCTACAGTGACCCACGTACAAGCCCACAGAATGCCGAAAAGGACAGAGTTGAGGCATTTCAAGGGCACTCTGCAGTTCTATGGTTTTAACCCAGCTACAAGAAGCCTTAAACAATGGGAAAAGGGTGAAAGCAAAGGCCGAGGCAGCTGCCAATTTCTGTCTAGTTAATTACAAGAGCTTTCTGCAGCATTCTCAATAAACATGCTTTGGAAAATGGGAAGAACAACCTGTGCTCATATTTTCTATTCATGATGCTGAATAGAGAAGATGTCCAGAACACATGTTAGCTAAAGAACAGTGGCTGCTTATGCTGCTCATGAACGGAATATTTCATGTCAACTGCTCCCGCAAGGAACACTGGCAAGGATTGTTTTCTTCAGTATTTGCTTAGGAAACAATATTTACAAGTCCCATCAGTAATGAGAGACTGGAAATTGGTTCAAGTGGGTCCTTTGAATAAATTGGGAATAAAGCAAGTCTTTCCATATTGGAACAACAATGCATGTTTATGCACTCCAGGATTATGTTACCTTATACAGGAATCGGAGGAGGATAAAGAGCAGAATCCTCTACGGAGTCCTGTATAAAGTCCGCCATGCAAATCTGATGTACTTGTTTAGTGCTTAGTTACTACTGTGCTACTGTAATAGGTGCTATAGAAAAAATGTAGATTGATACCAGCATCTGCTCAGGGAGCTATCCCCAGGGTCAGCTGCTATGGGGCATGTTTGTGGTGGAAGGGAAGGAAGATAATACTAGTTGACTGTGCTGACAGTAAAAGTGGTGCAGTGAAAGAGGCTAGGCAGTGCATTGTTCAGAGTTTTTCTGAAGCTTCTGCTGATGGAGGTCCTGTGGAAGTTAAAATTCAAGTGGTGCCCACAAGATTTAACTGTTGATTGTACTCTACGCCTTCCCGTGCCAGCTTTTCTAGTCCATACTGTGCAGAATGGGGACTGCACAGTGATGCATGATGACAAACACAAATTGATGGTTGTAACTAGATTCTAACCTACTCTGATCAAAAGAAGCATAGGCCTGGAATAGCCGGGGTGCTCCTAGTGAAGTGTGAGGTGCATTGGCAGAGCAGTGTGTGAAGATATCCCATTGCCTTATTTATTAGGCCTTCTTCAAGACAATGCAAGATGACCCCTCCTTTCCTTGAGCACAGAATTTGCTCCCAAATTTTATCTTAAAAAATGAAATTAAAGAAACAACGGGTATTTAAGATTTGGGGCTTTACTCATGTGAGCCATCCCTTTGAAGTGAATGGGGCTACTTGCTCAGTAAGATGATCACAACTTGGCCCTCCCTGAGTTGATTGTTTGAATCAAAGATTTAAATAATTAACCGTATGCAAATATGTGAGAAAAGCGCATCTTCACTGTAGATTGCATACCTATATGCACCACTGGGATGTTACAATGTTCACAACATGGTACAGAAAAGGTAGGATTGTCCCGTGATTACAGCACTAGCCTGGGATGCTGGAGATGAGGTTTCAATTCCCTGCTCTGCCACTGACTTCCTGTGTGACCTTTGGTAAGTCACTTAGGGCCAGATTTTCAAAGGTATTTAGGCACCTAGTGATGCAGATAATATCTGGGGGAGGGGAGGTTTCAAAAGGAACTAATCAATGGAAGTTAGAGGCACTTTTGAAAATCTGACTTGGTGCCTGTCTGAATCTTTAGGTGCCTATATACCTTTAAAAATCTGGCACTGAGTCTCTCTGTGGCTCAGTTCCTCATCTGTAAACTGGGGGTAGTAATACTTACCTGTCTCCCAGGGATGTTGTGAGGATGCATATATTAGATTGTGAGGTGCTCAGACACCATAGTAATGGGAGCCATATGAGTACCTAAGGCCGGGTCTACACTACATAGTCAGGTTGACACAAGGTAGTTTACGTTGACCTAGCTGCGGAAGTATGTTTGCTTAAATTTGGCTCCCGCTGACATAAGTGCCCGTTGTGCTGACACAATAATACCACCTTCCCAAGTGGCATAGAGTCTGGGTCGGTGTAATTAGGTTAACGCTGAGATAGTGTAGACACGGTTACTTGTCGACTATTACTGGCCACTAGGAGCTGTCCCACAATGACTCACCTTGACTGTTCTGGTCACTCTTGTGAACTCCACTGCCGAGTGGGTCAGGTAGTCAGGAAACTGCCCTTCCTTTCAAAGTCCCATGAATTTTTGAAATTCCTTTTCCTGGTTGCATAGTGTGGCAAGCACACCTCACACTACATTGGAGAGCTGCAACTGCCCAGCTAACCATACCGGCTACATGCTGCAGATGTGCCCCGCCTGGAGTACACAGAAGGTGTTGGATATCCTGGGCTTGTGGGGAGAAGAGGTAGTGCAGACAGAGCTCAGATCCAGCTGATCGAAATGTCAACATCTATGAGCAGATTGCTCAGGCCATGCAGGAGAAGGGCTACAACAGGGACCAGCAGTAGTGCCATGTGAAAGCCAAGGAACTGCAGCAAGTGTATCAGGAGGCCAACAATCGATCTGTTGCGAAGCCGCAGATCTGTCACTTTTACAAAGAGCTGCATGCCATCCACAGCAGAGACCTCATCACCATCCCCCACCCCCCAAGAGCTCCAGGGATACTTCCAAGAAGCCTGAGTCACAGGACCCTGTCATGAACAGCAAGGAAGAGGAGGTGGATGAGGAAGAGGCATATGAGGAACAGGTGACTGAGGGTCAAGGGGATCGAGTTCAGCATCTTACCTTTTAATTTCCTTCATGAATACACTGACAATGGTACCTGTGTGTGTTTGTATCCACAGCTGCTGCCATTGCGGCCTTCAGAGTCTTCCCCCCTCCACACACGCAGAGACAGATAAGCAGGAGAAAGAAGAGGACTCAGGTGACATGTTCCAGTAGATCCTGCAAGCAGTGCTGTATCAGAGAATGAGCACAGGGCCCAGAGGATCACCCTTGCAGACATCATGGAGAAGGACAGAGTGCAGGGGAGAAAGGTATAGGACATGCTTGCACTTCTCAGGCAGCAAACAGAGATGCTGCAGACTTTAGAGGACCTGCAGGGTCAACAGTCCCATGCTCGCCTCCCTCTGTACCCCACAGAGAACTCTGTCAGGACCTCCCTATATCTCCCCTCAACATTCCATGTGGCGCGAGGGGCTGCTGCACTACCCCCTGCCACTCCATCCAGGGGGACATTGTAGACAATCACAGCTTCACATACACCAATCGTGTCTTTCACAGGTTAGTGTATGTGTACCTGAAAAGGAAATGACTGTTCTTTACCCTTCATAAACTCTGTTCCCTTAAGTTATTAAGTTCTAAATGTTCTTTTTTTTTTTTTTTTTTTTTTTTTTTTTTCCCTGGTTCATGTTGCAGAATAAAAAATTTTTGGGGGTGGGGGGGATGGACATAATTAATCTTTATTAGTTAACAAGATATGCTGGCTGGTGATGAGCAGGTCTGACAGCCATCAATTTTCTGTTACTGCACTGTGTCACAGAACCCATAACATCATTCACAAACAATATTAATAGGTGTATTGACTGTATTATGGGAAATGCTCCCAGTCACCCCGGCACAACTCGCTTCACTCCCATCAGGCATTGCAAAAACTTCCAACTAGCACAGGGTCTTTTGTGTGGTGAGTTATACAGTGGGATGCTTACCCACAGTGTACTGCATTCTGCAATAATACAAGCACTCCTGGGGAGGACGTGCACTACCAACTCAAGGAACCAACTGTGTGCCCACACGAGAGATTTAATAGCTGTAGTGACTGTATGCCAACATAAATTAGATTGACATAATTTTGTAATGTAGACATGGCCTAAGATAGGTAACACCTTACTTACAGTAGGGAATCCCCTCTGGTTGTGCATCCAAAACACTTATGGACTTATTAATATAAACATAGACTAAAAAGTAGACTTTGCTCCATATTGCTGTTCAGTTTTAGAGAAGTTGTCCAGCATTTACACAATAGTGTTTATTTTGCTTTTTCCAAGTATTTGATGCCTTTTTGGGTGCCATTGCAGAGTGCAAATCGCAAATATAAACAAAAATTATGGATGGTCCCAAAAGGACAAACTGTTTGCTTTGTTCAAGGACAAGCAGCTCTGCCTTGTTGATAGCCAAATAGAGAGCAAACCCTTCATTGCACTGCCACTAGAGTACGAGAGCGTGACAGCTCTCTGTGTTGCTCTCTTTTTACCTACATTGGACCAGAGGTGATTCATCTTTGCAAATGTATGTTGTCTTTTGTTACCCAAAAATGAGTTACCAGCTAATTTTGACAGTTGGTGGTGTACTGCTCTTAGGAATTTAAATCTAAAGCTTTTAATCCTTGTCTGGCCTTTATAAGCTTGGAAAGGGGAAAGTATGCATGGAACGAACTCACGCTGTGGGTCTAGCACAAGCTTTTAACCAAAGTTCCTTTGGTTTATTCTAGTGTTTCCCAAAGTGTGGGATGTGAAGGACTAGCTGGTGAGAGGCGCCTCAACATGTATAAATGAAAAGGTGTAGGCTTTTAGCAACACATGGGGGAGGTGGGACTGGTTTCATTTTCTTGAACGGGGTACTACGGGCATATGCTAAAGGCCCCAGCTTCTTAAGTCACGTGGTTTCATCAGAATCACAGCTCTTGCTTTCTTTTAGAAAATATTTCTAACTCTCACTGTTTGAAAATGTGAATGGAGCTGTAACCGATACTGGCTTGAGTCTGCAGCCAGCCTGAAATAATAATTTTAGAGATGCAAACTGCACCCAGAGATTTCAATAAGGTGTTAACTCCTAGACTCACTGCTCTGGGGAAACCTGCCAATACCACCCCAACAGGGAACTCCGTGAACGGGAGAGGAAGAGTCAGGGGGCCTGTTTTACCTAAATAACTGGGTACATCCCTGCTGCTGGGATAAGCACTGGGGGACTCTCCAACTATCAGCCCTTCTTTGGAGAGGAGAGATGCCCCTGCCACTGCTTCTTGGGAAGAGAAACATGCCCAATGCCGCTATCTCTGCCTCACTGGAATTTGGCACTCCAAGTTGGCAGGGGCCCGTACCGTAGGGTGTTCCGAGGGCTATGGATTCCCTTAATCATGTCCTCTGGGAAAAGCCAGTTTCTTCTACAGTGCTGGTGGGATCTGTAATCAGAGCTTTAGGCTGGTCTTGGCCATGCCACAGACCCTGATCCTGTAACTTGTCTGTCCACGTAGAACAAGTAGGATGGGGACCTAGTTATGCAAACAATATTGGGCAAATCAACACCCTACTGCTGTGGTGGGGCCTCTGTTCAGGGGCGCTGGAACAATTTGTATAGTGGGAGTGCTAAGAGCCACTGAACCAAACTCTAAACCCTGTATATGATGGAAACCACTTCAAGCCAGGGGGTGTGGCAGCACCCCCAGCCCTCCTAGTTCCACTACCTATGCTGCTGTTAACACAACTGTTTTACAACAAACTGCATTCCAATAAACATCTGAGCTGAAAGTTGACATGGCACGTCTCCCACCAGGAGCACACTCCACTGGAGAGAGGCGCTTTGGCTACCTTTCTAATGTTATGAAAATAAATATCCATTAGAAGCTTAATAGGGACTGCCACTTTCTTCTCGAACAGGTTTCACGTAAGAAATGACATTTGACAAGTTGTTTGCTCATCTTTCCTGCTATTTCTCCTCACCCCGCATTTTACTGCCATAACCCTTGAACAGCTAAAGCTGGAAACTGGTATGTTATTTCCTCCTCACCCTCACCCCCTTTGACTTTTTAGGTTATGATCTCTTTGGAGCAGGGATTGTGTCGTCATCATTTATGGACAGCACCTTCCATATTTTGAGCACTATCAGAATGCGAACAGCAATAATAATAAATAGTCCTATCTGTCTGAGAGCACATAAGCCCCATAGTATGAGAAGTCAGTAAGCAGGGAGTTTGCACAGGGACTCTGCGCACTCTAGAGCAATGGTCCCCAGACCTTTTACCTCACCCCCGCCCCCTTATCCACACACACACATGCAGTCACTGTTGGGAGTTAGGGCCGCGGTCGGGGCCTGATGCTGGGGCCAGAGTTGCTGCTGGGCTAGGACCCTGAGGCTGGGGCCACAGCTGGGGGAGGTCTGTGGCCGGGAGTGGGGCCAGGACCAGAGCCGTGACCGGGGGCCAAGAATGGGGGCAGGGCTGGGGCCATGGCCAGGGTTGGGAGCGGAGCCGCAGCCAGGCCACAGTCCAGGCCCAAGGCTTGGGGAGAGACTGGGGTCTTGGCCGGGCCAAGAATCAAGGGCCGAGGCTGGGGCCGCAGGTGGGAGCGGAGCTGCTGCCAGGAGCCAGGCCCGGAACAGAGCTGGGGGCAGAGGAGGTCTGGATCACATTCCCTCCCAACCTCCGCATGGGAATCCCCCCAAACATTCCTCCACACCCCCTTAGAGGGGCAAGCCCCACAATTTGGGGGCTACTGCTCTAGAGCTTTAATCCAGGGAGCTCTGCAGGGGAGAGAGGTTAGGGATAGATGAGGGGAGGGCATACCCAGGGGCTGTTTGATTCCATGGATCCAGAGCACACCCCTTTCCTAAGATGGAAAGGAGACAGCAGCTCATGAACTACCAACCCCTGAGGCTGCAATGGCAGTTAGATGGCTGCTACACTGAACCCTCTGGTGGAGGGTTCTGTCCCAGGCAGAGCACCCCTCCCCAGCCCTATTATTATCTCCTGCTTCTGCAGGGCCGAGTGTTCGACCTTTAGTCCAGCTTTTCAGAAATCTGCCTCTAAATCCGCACCTCAGCATTCTGTGCACCAAAAAAATGGTGTGTGTAAATATGGAGGCTGAGCTGAACAATTGGTCTTGGTATATCCCATCACTATTGGGACGACAACTGATATTTAGAAAATGAAATGGAAATGGTCAAGATGAATGTTTTAATACTATTGTGCAGTTCATAAGTTCCTTTGTGACAGGTGCAAAATAAGATAAATGATTCCTTTTTAGCAAAGTCGGTACCAGTTTTCCTCCATATTCTCATAAGGAGATTGCACATGTCCTAATTTAATACCTAACTCTTCTACAGCACTTTCCATCAGTAGATCTCAAAGCACTTCACAATCTTTAATGTATTTACCCTCACAACACCCCTCTGAGGTAGGGAGGTTCTAGTACCCCCATTTTACAGATGGAGACCCGAGGCACAGAGAAGCTAAGTGACTTGAACGAGGGCACACAGGAAGTCAGTGACAAAGCAGGGAATTGAACCCGGGTCTCCTAAATCCTAGGCTAGTGCCCCAAGCAACTTTCATGATGCTCTCTCAAATGGTCATTTTCAAATACTGCACAACAGTGCAGGGCCCATCTTTTTACTCTTGCAGCTGCCTGGAAGGAGTGGGAAGGACTGTGCAATGTGGCGAAATGGCCTGTCCTTTTAGCATCTTCTGGGAGATCTGGCTTTGTATGTACTATGTGGGCCAGATTCACTGCTGCAGGAGCAGAGGTTGCAATCTGCACCTTCTGTGCTTACAAGGGAGATTCTCCCAGGCGCTGGGCAGGTAGTGATGATATTACCATAGTTGCCCTCCTTCAGCAGTTCTGCCATGGCAGGGCATCTTAAAACTACAGACATAGCTCTACAAAATTCCAGGAAAAGGCACTGGATCAGCACCTCTTCCAGCCGTCGTGACCCCACCCATTCCTGTGCTGGGGCCACACCTACTTTGGGGCCACAAACCACTGCACCTGATCAGGGGTTGAGAGTGGCTTGTGCCACTATGCCTGTGTTCCTGGCAGAGTTTTTCCTGTTAAAGTCACAAAAACTGGCTTCCAACAGCTTGTGCTAATGGAATCCATAGAATGAATCTGCCCCGTGTGTGTATTATGTTCTGCTTAGCCCCTTAGCTGTTTAAGAAATAAATAAATAAATTATTAAATAATGTTCTGCATCAACAAAGACCAAATATTTATAAGGGTAACAGTAATGGCTAAGACAAAGTACCTGCGGCCTGATCCTACATGCAAAAATATTGCAGGATCAGGCACACAGGATTTAAAGGAGTCAGAGAAATTGTCTACTTTCTCTCATACATATTATAATTTTAACATTACATATTTTTATCCATCAGTGTTGTTACTTGATGGCTTTGGTCTTGTTGTTACATTGCAATACGCCACAACTAAGTTTGACCAAAACCAATTTTAAACAAACCTGATACCCTGCTAAATAAAAGCTATGCAATAGCACATTCACGAATAACAGCCGAGCGTGTTGAACCAACAGACAAAATTTCTTTCTTTCTTTCTCTGGTGGTTGTTGTTTTGTTTTTGTTAAATCTCCCTCACTTCTGATTTTGTTTTGTAGGTAGCTGGAGATCTGGTTTACTTTAAAACAATGAAGCAGGCAGAATCCCCTGAGGTAAATTTATTGAGTACTGGGAGGTCCTGATGACAATTGAACTGGCACCAAATCAATAAAAACAGAACAGAAGAAAAAAACAATAATTAAAACATTCTGTCAAAAAAAGAGAGCAGTAATTAAAAGATGAAAACTATTGTTTTGCTGCACTAATTACATTTTAATGTTCAATAGCTTGCTGGATAGTATAAAAGCCTATGCCTATAAAATGTCCCAGTAACAGTGCTCTTTCTGCAGCTAGCGTGATAGCTGTGTTTATGTGCTGTCGCAGAGTGGTATGTGCTTTCAACTCTGTGTGGGTGAAACTAGCTTCCTTGTAAGATAGCATGAGAAAAATATTTTATTATTTTCTTCTCTGGTGTGGAAAATTATTACTCAACACACACACACACACACACACGCACAATGGGCTTGATTCTAAAGCCTCTCTTTGTCGAGTACACCCATTGACTTCAGTGGGAATTTTGCACATGGAGCAACAATAGGGTCTGGCCCCGTGTATATATTGTTTTTGTCACATGTCACAGTGGCAGAGAGTACAGTGCAGTATTTACAGCATTAGAAATTGTACTTAATGGGCCTGATTCTGAAGTCTTTTCTCATAAGAAATTCCCACTGATTTCAGTGGGAGTTACCAAAGCATGGTGGCTTCAGGATAAAGCCCCTGTTATGGCCTATGAGAAACATGGAGCATACTGTTGACCAGTGTAGGGGACAATTTATGACATGAATTTAAATAATGACACAATAAAATGTGCATGTAGCGGAGCTTTCAGTCAGGGTATCGGAGATGACACACACAAAATGTAGCCCTGGCAAAATCCAGATCCATTAGGCATGATCTACCTCTAAACTAGCAAAGCTGACCTGTTTCTCCTTTGAATTCCCATGAAAATTGCGCTACTTTTTCTATAAATGGACCTCCCACATGTTCAAGTACACCTTTAAAACAATGTGCCACTTAAAAGTGTGTCATTTATCAATTCAATGAGGGAACAAATTCCCAGAAAATAATCCTTGGATTTGCAATGGGTTGAAAACATGGGAAGATATAAGAAAATTACTAACACTTACAAATTATATTTCAAAACTGGCTAGCATTTATACTGCCAGATAGTATGTCAAATTAAAAAGGAGTGTATGGGAAAATATATACAGGCTTAACATATTTTAGAGAATTAGCTGACAAACTAAACAAACATCCTTCAAACAATGGCAACAAAAACATAAATTAGGAAAACAGTATCTTCTTAAAGATAAAACTTTGGGAAAATTCTACCGACAGTTTCACCCATCTAAATCTCTCACCACCAAATTCTTCTGTCGGCTGCATGTGTTCAATCCTATTGAGTACAGAGGAGCTATCCAGCTGCACCTGTGGACTGAATTTTATCTAATATTCATAAAATCATAAGCAATGGGGACAGTTTGAACTAAATGTATCCACAATAGTAGCCAATATAAGGAAATTACAATTTAATTAGATCACTTGTATATGTATAGATATAGATCAGGTGTATGCATTTTTCAGTGGAAATACAGGGCAGTCTTGATCACCTGAGCTCCGATTGGGAGAAGGAAACAAACCAAAAAATCTCTCCATAGATATTGGAAGGATATCATGCTAGCCACTATAAATTGTACCATTTACAAGCAATGGAAAATTATAAGTGCATGGTTTCACACACCAATGCTGCAAAACAAAATAGATGCAAAACTCTCAATAAAATGCTTCAGGAAGAGCTATTGTTTAACAAACCCTTCTCCTATCTTCTGGGCATGACCTAAATTGACAGTCTTCTGGCCTGATGTAAGAAAATTGCTGCAGGAGTTATTTCATGGAGACACAGTATTCCCGAAATTCCTGTTGTTGTGGTGCTAAAGAAATGTCCTGATTTACTGAAATTAAACAAACACAGATAGTTGCTTAGAATTCCTGTAAATGCTGCAACCAGTACATGGGTTTCATCACTATGGTTGCAAAAACAAATACCTACCATAGGAATGTGGTTCACAAGGATAAAAGATTTAGTGGAAATTGACTTATTTGATCAGTATTAGACAAAAGGCAGAAATATTTGCAGGAAGATGGAACAGGTGGGAAGAACAGAATGGAAAAAAATTACTGATCAGTCTTCTGTAATAGAGGGGAGAGCAGTTTCCTCTGTGTAGGGGACCTCACCACTGAGCTCAGAGCCAAGCTTGACAACTGTACACACCTGTTGTAGAAGCCCCAGATGCAAGTGGCAGGTGTCAGCCAGGGGAAGGAGAAGGCATGATTGCAGTGTGCTTGCAGCCTGACCATTCTTCAGTGCTGCAGTAGTCTGTAGGGGCCTATAGCAGCAAGGGCACAAGTTAGGGTAATCCTCAGGGATTCTCTAACCTGTGTGGAGGCCCAGCCAGTTCCCAGCATTCCCTACCTTGTTGAGTTGTGCGCTGGCTCTATACTATAATCTATCACCTTAATTACTGCAATTCTGCTGTACTCCCTTAGGACCAATCCTGATCTCTAGGTACAGCCTGAGCAAAGAGGGTTGGTGCAGGGGAATTCAATACAATGATGGAATCATCCTCTCAGGCCATGGAAAGATAGGGCCCCTCCGTTGCCACTACTGCAGCCTGCAGTAGAGCCTGTAGCTGCTGTTTGTCCTTTCCAGGATCCACCTGCCTGTCACCTCTATTTTGCCATGAATGGAGACCCATGAAGCTGCACAGTGTGGCACACAGGAGACATGAAATCCCCCTGCAAGTTCCACACATCTCAACACCCACTTCTCATCTTGTCTACACTGGAAGTTTTTGGGCAATCTCTCCTCACTGCCTTCCCCCAGTGCCTTACCATTGCTGGTAACGGTGGAAGCACTAGTATGAGCATAACTCGGGTGTTTTCACCAGCATGTGACCAAATCTGCCCTGAGCAGGATTAGATGACACGATGGTTAAAAACACCCAAGTCCTAATGGTCCCATCATTGCTAGCACTGGTGGAGCTGCACCAATGCTAGTGCAGCGGCAGAAGATTTTCCAAACCCACCCGGGGGAGACATGGCCAGCGTGGTACTGTACTGGCCCTTCTGCTTACCGGGCCTTGTGTGCTTGTGGAAAAGAAGGCAGGATTTATTGTTTGGTCTGTTGACTACAGTAAGAAATTAATTCATGCTGTCAGCAACGCTGTTTACCCTTAATTCAGAATTAAGGGCTGGATACTCCTTCCACTGATACGGGAAGAGGGGAGTGAGAGCAAGTGCAAATGGGGTTATGCACCAAACACAGAGGAGAGGGGAGCAGCAATTCTGCCTCCATGCTCCTGCTTCCCTTGAGCCTATGGAAATCACTCTGCAGGAATATTGGGAGGTTGAGGTTTTATGGTTTGGCAGAGCCACCGCGTGCACCGCACAGGCAATGACAAATTCCTTCCCAGTTTAGATCTGCTCTCAAACAAGTAAACTTCCCCTCATTAGCTTTAAATCTCTATGGTTGGTGGTGTTCTGTGCTGGGGGCGGGGGACAGGGGGCTGCCATTGGCAGCCTCACTGCTTGAGTGGGTGGGGTTTGCCATCAGGTTGCATGGAGAGTCATCAGCTCCATAGTTGTGGCCAAAGATCCATGTGTTTGGGGATTATGGTTTCTCCAGAGCCTGAACATCTCTGCCCCCTTCCAGTTCTGTGATGATGAGGTGAGATAACCACAAACAACTACTTATGGTATTTTCAGAATGTTTCCTTCTCCTGTGGTTATTCCTGATGATCAAGACAGTAGTAACTAAATGAGTGCAATCTGGCCATTAATAAGTCCTAGAAACACAAACAAAAATTGTAATGGAATCCCTTTAGTATCACTGGGCTGGGGCAGCTGGCTAAAGCTAAAAAGCACAGTGTGTTTAGCTGTGTACCGTACTATATAAAAATATAACAAATCCATCTTAGCTGGAGCAAAGACTAGAGGACTTAATACAGCCTTTCTGTCTCTAACTTATGTAATTTTATCTATAATATGAAATGCTTAGATAGGCCAGGTCCAAAAGATTGAATATTTTATAACAGGATTTTTCCTTTTCTTGTATGTATTAGTATATACTGATTTTTTTTGATGAACAAATGAAAGTGGGTTAAATACCCTAATTTACCATGTTCTAAAAATACTTTACCTTTCAATAGGTTTTTGCTGTTATCATATGTTAATCTGACAAATCTAAATAAGATGTTTCAAAGACACTCTAAAGATGAATGAGTGGTCTGGAGCATTTTGAAGCTGAATAACCAAGTGTGTTGGCAATAATTTTACACTTTACTATAATGCACATCTGTATACAAGAGAGCAGCACCAAAGTCTGAGAGTTGAGGTGAATATGAAATTAGCCTACTAGAGTCTGCTTTTTCATCTTCTAAGTCAGCTAATGAAGCAGATGGGAGGTGTAAAGAGCTGTGATTGCAGTTGCATTTTTCCTATTCTTACCCATCCATTTATGAGCCTTTCTTGGATTATGTTGTGAGAATGAAACTGAATTCAAAGTCTCATGTTCCCCAATATCTAGATCATACTGCTTCTGGCTAGGCCCAGGGCCAGCACGCCCACTAGGCCACCCTAGGCAGTCACCTAGGGTGCCAGGATTTGGGGGGCGGCGGGCGGCTACCTCCTGCCTCCACGGCTGAGCGTGGAGCTGGGAGCCGGGGGGGGTGGCTGGCCGCGGCTGCCTCCTGGCTCCGCGGCTGAGCCAGGAGCCGGGGGGGCAGCTGGCCACAGCTGCCTCCCGGCTCCGCGGCTGAGCCGGGAGCTGGGGGGGGCACCGCAGGCGGGGGGGAGGCTGCCGCTGCCCGCGGGGGAGTGGGGAGCCATGGGGGGGGGGAGCTCGCTGCAGGGGTGGTGGCGTTGGCTGTGGGGGGCACAGGGCTGGTGCAAGGAAGTTTCGCCTAGGGCGTGAAACTTCCTTACACCGGCCCTGGATAGGCCTCATTTGGGCTTCTGTATTTTGTTCTGGACACCACATTTTAAAAAATATGCATAGACCAATTGGAAAGGATTCTCAGAACAATAACTAAGATAAAGCCAGTGAAAGAAGGTTATAAGACCTGAGCATGTTGAATATAGAAAGAAGACTGAGTGGAGGCATGACAACTGTCTAAAAATACATAAAAGAATATCTGGACAGAACAAGAAATAATGGACTTCAACAATAGCAGGGAACCTTAGATTAAATAAATAGTAGAAAAAATTAATTGGGTCAAATTCATCCCTGGTGAACTTCAGTGGTCTTAAACAAGGGATGAATTAGTCCATAACTCTAAGAAGAATTAGGCATTGGAAGTTGCTAAAATGCCATGGCTTTGCACTAGAGGCAGGACCATTGAAGCTTTAAAACTGGCCTTAACAATGCTATAAAAATGTGCAGTGACTGAGTAACACGTATTGGTGCAGTTTACAGTGTTGTTGCAGCCAGGTTGGTCCCAGGATATTAGAGGGACAAGACGAAGAGTTCTGTGTAAGCTTGAAAGCTTGTCTCTCTCACCAGCAGAAGCTGGTCTAATAAAAGATATTACCTCACCCTCTTTGTCTCTCTAATACGTGTGCAGTGGCATTTTTAAAACATGCATTTTTAGGACTGTATATACTGAAGTTCCCAGTGCTGCTGCCTAGAACCAGTGTTTCATGCTCTATTTTAAGCACTAGCATTCTCTATTCTTTTTAAGGCACTGACATAGGGGGCAGTTAGCAGAGAAAGTCTTTCAGGGAGTGGGGATTGTATGTGGACAAGTTTCATACCTTTGTCATGGGACAACTGTGTCTAGAGCGGGCCGGTTGTACCGTGAAAGGAAGCTCTCTTGGTCCCCCTAAAACTGACTCTGATGTCTCCAGCAGGCTCTTTTTTGCAGAGGAGACAGTCCCTGTTGCAGAATGTAACTGCTAGCCTGCCTTGCCCATGGGGATATCAGAAATTGTTAAACCTATTCTTTAAAAGGGATGTTTTCTTTAGAACATTTAAGCATATCACTACAAGCAAGGAGTAAAATACTGATTCTGAATGTGATCGCCCTTTACAACAAAAATATATAGTATATTTTATTTGTGGATCTCAAAGCACTTGGCAAAGGTGGTGAAATATTATCTCCATGTTTCAGATGGTGTAACGGAGGCATAACGAGGTTAAGAGAGTGATTACAGTCTCACAGTGAATCTGTGGCAGAACCAACAGAAGAACCTAGATCTCCTGATCTTACCACCAGATTCCCACACGTTCATTCCCACAGTTTCAACAAAAGCTAGCATTGGGACTATGGCCAGTTGCTTCCTTTGGTATTAATTGTAGTTAGTAACATTAGTGACACTCTGTTATTTCATCTCTGTCATCTCTAGTAGCTTATTAACAATCCCTAGGAAAACCATTATCATTATACTGTACATATATTTCAGTGCTTATTTAAAATATAAATAAATAAGAATGTAAACTCCAACAGTGTAAATGCATAGGATGAAGTTTTCAGGTCAGTCTAGGGTACTTAGACACATCTTTCATTAAAATTAAAATTCCACTGAAAGGCTCACATATACATAAACTTTACGATGCCTTTGTTTGCACCCCATCCAAACAAATCCCCAAAGCCATCTTGCAGTCCACACATTACTGCCTCAGCCCTAGACTTTCTACAGAGATAGACCCTGAGGCCTGTTTTACTGTCCAGTCCAGACTGATGTTGATTTAAAACAAAACAAAACAGTAAAGCATAATTGTTATAGAATGTTTTGTAGAAAAAGGGGAAAACAGAACAGTCTAAGCCTAAGCAAAAGTCAAAGCAGTGGAGTAAAAAGGAAGGCTAAAAGCTTAATTTATTTATTTTGGAACTCTTTGTCCTGACTTTCGCTAAAGGCAGAGACAGTCTTTTTACTTTGTTTGTATATTGCCTAGCACAAGGAAACCCCATAGCTGGCTCCGAGGCACTACCATAATCTAAATAAAAATAAATAATAACATGGCTTTCTCAGTTCTGTGCTCCCCATATCTCTGGACTAAAAGAGAGAAAATGCAATGTTAACAGAACCCACTCATTGAGAAGAAGCCCTTACATGCAGACAGATAATATCCCAAAATTCTTGGGCGCCCTTAAAGGTCTGATTTTTCTGAAGATTTACCAGCCGGGTTGTATATAGAAATGAAATATTGAAGTCTTGCTCATTCAGTTCCTGGCTGGTCAGATTCAACTTTTTACTCCTTTTTAAACAAATATTATAATAAGTGAATTTATGAATTGTGGAAGATGCCAGGCTGCCAAGTCCTCACTTTCTCCATAGAGCAGGTATAACTGCAGTGTAAGCATCCCCACAACGTCCAACATGCCTTAGCTCTGACGCAGAAGGAGCACAGATAGGGCTGAAATGATAGTCCAATTCTCATATTCACTCCCTCCTTAGTCTTTTTGGGAAAACTGGGGAGTATTAATTAAAGGCAAATTTAATGTTGACTTTTGTGATATGCAAAAAATGGAATGAGATCACCAGCTTATTTCACAGGGGTCACCAAACAACCTTCAGTTGCTAACAACAATCACCGCCAGCCTGAGACAGGAATGAACTGATGATACAGAGAGAAAATATTCGGCACCCTACTACCAATCCGCTGAACCAGGCTATTTTATTGACAAGTTATCTTTCTATGACGTTCCAGCATCACTGACAAGCACGGGCACAACACTGAAAATAGTTATGATGGCGTGCTACTGCAGAGCCAACAAGAAGAAAATAAAATATGTATTTGTATGATCTATAAATTGAGCTACTACTATGTTACATTTTTAATTGATAGAAGCTAGATAGCTTTTTCCATTAGATCATAACAAATTCAGGGCAGGACATGTTTTAGGATTAAAATGTTGAGACTAAATTTCAAAACACTGGGAAACATCAAAATATGCATTCAGATACAGAAGTATACATGCAGACCAGCTACTTGCTGATGCTTACTGCATACACAAATTGTCTTCACATACTTTACACTTACACATGTACATGTATGTTTTGTGTGAGCAATCACCTCTTTGTATATGAATGTGCCTATTTTGTGGGCACAACTTAGACACTAATGTTAAAAGGTTGGCTATGTGTGTCCCAGCAATATACTGCACTCAGCAATATTTCTCAGTCCATGAAGTCTTTTTTCCATTTGTAGCTACTGTAGTTTCCCAAAGATGGTATTTTTGGGTCTACTACTGTATAGTAGCTTACTAAATCAGCACACATATTTATTTTTTCCTCTTCAGAAACATGTACTTCCTCAAATATGAGGATTTGCTTTTAAGCACATGAGATCTGTCTGATTAAATAGTCAGGCTGACATTAGTATAACTTTGAAAAAGTTTTCTGCAATGAGCAATTTCAAACAACTAGTTATTTTATTCCTTTTCATTCCCCAAACATTGTAGTTCAGGGATAAACTTTGCCACGCCCATTTATTATATTTTAGTGCTATTTAATTGGTTCTGAGATTCCAAGTATTCCATGCCTATCCTGTTCTTCTCTGGACTTCCATATCATATTCCTTTTTCAAAACAGTTCAGTGGTTAGGGCATTGGGCTGAGATTCAGGAGACCTAGAATGTGGCATTGCCACTGATCTGTGACATTGTGGTCTTGAGCAAGTCACTTAGCTCAGGTTCCCCTCTCACCCTTTGCCTGTCTTGTCGATTTAGCATGTATGCATTTTGTGACAGAGACCTTCTTACAGTGTGTCGGTACAGTATCTAATACAAGCTCCAATCTCAGTTGGGGCTTCCAGGCACTGCTGTATAGAATAATAAAGTGGCCTTAAGGCCTTTAAGTGGTGTTCAGTTCCTGAGGGGCCTTACATCAGTGGCATAAGTTACAGCTGCTCCCGTGTAGCTCGAATTTGTGCAATGGCCTAGAAATTTGGGATCAGGGAGCCACAACCAGTTTTCCATGTCTTCCTCCCCCCCATTCCCACTTCCTTTGAATGGAGCTTGGTAGAGAATTGAGAACATTAAACAAAGCTATATAGTTTCTCATGGCACTGCCCAGAACCAGTATTTCTTTCACTGCCACAGGCAGTGACTTTTAAATTTTCTTTTTAGGCCACCAGCTGTCAGATGGTAACAATTTTCATTCACTTGCTGACGAGCGCTGGTTTTGAATTTTAATCCAGTCCATGTCTTAATTGTGGAGGCAAATACTTTAACTGAAGAAACTTCAAAACATTTTAAAAAACAGCCCTTGCCTAACAGTGCAGCTTTGAAGGTAAAAACAAGCCAGCTAAGAAAACAAAACAAAGCAAGCACCAGTGCTGTAAAGAGCAGGAAAAGAGCATCTTGTGCAGAGAAAGGAGTGGACATTTACTAGCTGTCTATAATGCTATTTCTGCATCGGTCTGAAGTATATGAGTACATTCTTTCAAAGGAAATCTAGGAGTTAAAGATATTTACTTTATTTATTGATTGATCATCCTCATAGGATCTAGGAGCCCCAGTCGTGGACCAGAAAGTCAATGTGCTAGGTTCTGTACAAACACAGAACAAAAAGACAGTCCCTGCCTCAAAGACTTCACAATGTAAATGTAAGACAAGAGACACTAGAGGATACAGATAGATGGGGGAGCACAAGGAAACAAAATGAAAAATACTGGTCAGCATGTAAAGCAGGGGCCTCACCCTCAAATCATCCCAGTTCATTGTTCCCAAGGCCACAAGGGACCATTGTGATCATCTAGTCTGACCTCCTGGCTGTACACAGGCTGTAGAATTTCCCCAAAATAATTCCTAGAGCAGATCTTTTAGAAAAACAATCTGGATTTTTAAATGGTTAATAATGGCAAATCCACTTAGTAAATTGCTCCAATGGTTAATTACCCTCACTGTCAACAAATTACATCGTATTTCCAGTCCGAATTTGTCTAGCTTCAGGTTGGAGCCACTGGATCGTGTTATACATTTCTCTGCTAGACTGAAGAGCCCATTATGAAATATTTGTTTCCCATGGAGATACTTACAGATTGTAAATAAATCACCCCTTAACTTCTTTGTTAAGCTAAATAAATTGAACTCCTTGAGTCTGTCACTATAAGGCATGTTTTGTAATCCTTTAACCATTCTTGTAGCTCTTGTCTGAACCTTTTCCCATTTATCAACATCCTTCTTGAATTGTGGGCACCAGAACTGGACATGGCCATAGGCGCCGACTTCCCCTCTTTCTCCTGGGTGCCCGACCCCCCTCCTGCCTTGCTCCACCCCTTCCATGAGGCCCCGGCCCTGCCCTGCCTCTTCCCACCCCTTCCCCAAAGTCCCCGCCCCAACTCCACCCCTACTCCACCCTCCACCCCGCCCTGCCCCTATTCCAACTCCTTTCCCAAATCCCCGCCCCAGCCCTACGTCTTTCCCACCTCCTCCCCTGAGCACGCCACGTTTCTGCTCCTCCCCCCTCACGGAGCATGCTAACGCTGCCAAACAGCTGTTTGGTGGTGGCCGGGGGGGAAGCGCTGGAAGGTAGGCGGAAGAGCGGGAACATGGCGTGCTCAGGGGAGGGGGAGAAGGAGAAGAAGGAGGTGGGGGGGTGAGGGGAGCTTGGCTGCTGGTGGGTGCAGAGCACCCACTCATTTTTCCCTGTGGGTGCTCCAGCCCTGGGAGTCAGCTCCTAATGTCCACTTATATTGCCAAAAACAGAGGTAAAATACTTCTGCACTCCTACTTGAAATTCCCCTGTACATGCATCCCAGGATTGTATTAGCTCTTTTGGCCACAGCATCACATTGGGAATTCATATTCAGCTGATTATCCACCATGACCACCAAGTCCTTTTCAGAGTCACTGCTTCCCAGGATAGAGTCCCTCATTCTGTAAGTTTTGATCTTAGATGTATATGTTTACATTTAGCCATATTAAATCACATATTGTTTGCAGGTACCCAGTTTACCAAGTGATCCAGATTGCTCTGAATCAATGACCTGTTCCCTTCATTATTTACTTCACCCCCATTTTTTGTGTTATCTGCAAACTTTATAAGTGATTATTTTGTTTTCTTCCAGGGCATTGATATAAATGTTAAATAGCGTAGGTCCAAGAACTGATCCCTGAGGGAGCCTACTGGAAACACTGCTCTATGACAGTTCCATGTATACAATTACATTTTGAGACCTATCAGTTAGCCTGTTTTTAATCCATTTAATGTGCCATGTTAATTTTATATCATTCTAGTTTTTAATCCAAATGTTGTACAGTACCAAAGCACACGCTTTATGGAAATCTAAATATATTACATCAGCACTATTACCTTTATCAACCAAACTTGTAATCTTATCCAAAAAAGATATTGTTATTTTGACAGGTTAGTTTGACATAGTTATAGTTTCTATAAACCCATGGTGATTTGCTTTTATTACATTACCCTCCTTTACTTCTTTATTAAATGACTCCTGTATCAGCCACTTCATTATCTTGCCTGGGATGGATGACAGGCTTTTAATAACCTGGGTCATCTTGTTTACCTTTTTGTAAAATTAGTCCAATGTTAGCTTTCTTCCAGCCTTCTGGAACTTTCCCAGTGCTCCAATACTTACTGGAAATGAACATTAATGGTCCAGCGAGCTCATCAGTCAGCTCTTGTAAAACTCTTGGATGCAAGTTATCTGGACCTGCTGATTTTAAAATGTCTTACTTTCGTAGCCTCTGTTTAACATCCTCCAGACATACTAGTGGAATGGAAAGAGTGTTAGTCCCATCACACTGTGTTGATATGTCATCTGTTTTTTCGCCAGCTACAGAACAGAAATATCTATTGACCATTTCTGCCTTTTCTGCATTATTATTGATAATTCTACCATTTCCATCTAGCAATGGACCAAATTATTGCCAGGATTCTTTTTGTTCCTAATATACTTTAAAAACTTTTTCTTATTGTCCTTAAATCTGCTGACCATAGAGTGCTCCTTGTGTCCCTTTGCTTCCCTTATCAATTTTCTACAAATGCTGACTTCTGACTTATACTTATTACTATCAACTTCCCTTTTCTTACATTTGTTATATAGTAATTTTAATTGTTTATAGCTGCCTTCATTTCCCCTCTAAACCAGGTTGTTTTTTTAACCAGCACAGCCTTCTTCCTCAATTGTGGGATTGTGGCTTTTAGGGAATCTAGTAAGGTATACTTAAATGATTCCCAATATCATTCACATTTTTCTGATTAAATTCTTCCTTTTACCTGGTTTGGCTCATAATTGTTTTCAGCTTTGTGAAATTGGCCCTGTGAAAGCACCAAGTATATATATTACTGATTTGGACTTTATTCTGCTTGCACATTATAAATGTGATCACGTCATGATCACTTGTACCTAAGCTACCATTAATTTTTAGTTCTGTGTACAGTTCCTTTTTAGCTGCGAGGACAAAGTCTAATAAAGAATTCCCCTGTGTCGGCTGCTACAGTTTTTGAGTCAGGAAATTGTCATCTATAATGTTTAGAAATTCCAAGGATGTTTTATTATTGGTAGCATGAGACCTCCAAAATATGTCATTCAAATTGAAGTCCCCCATGATCACACAGGGTTTTTTTTTCTCACATTATAGATAGGTGTGTAAGGAGGTGGCAATCCTATTCCCTAGTGTGATTTGCTGATCTGTAGCAGACACCAGCTAACACCCAATCTTGAGCTTTGTCTCTTAGGACCCTGATCCATAAGCTTTCAAGATCACTTTCTTCTGAGTCATCAGTGACTTGGAAACAGGTGATGCCATTTTTTACATAGACTGCCACTCCCTCTCCTCTTGTGCCAACTCAGTCTTTCCTAAATAGATTATAACCATTGATTTTAACATTCCAGTCATGCAACTCATGATCCCACCAGGTTTCAGTAATACCAACTTGTCACGGAGTCCCCGGGCGATGCTCTGGAACTACTCCATACGAAGCCAGTCAGGACTCTGGGAGATCCTCCTCTCTCTGAGCAGACCATCTCCAGGGCAAGAAGTTTACACAACTTTGACCTTCCTGGGACTAACCTCGGAGCATTCAGCATCCCCTTCCGAACTGTGCACTTCCCACAGCGAGCCCGCACAGGTGGGACTCCTGGGGAAGCCAGTGGGCCCTGCACCCCAACTCCGCAGTCAGACATGATTCTCAGCCAGCCAGTAAAACAGAAGGTTTATTAGACGACAGGAACATGATGTAGGTACAGAGAACAGGACCCCTCAGTCAGGTCCATCTTGGGGGGCAGGGAGCCCAGAGCCCCATCTGGGCCTCCCTCCATTTCCCTAGTCAGCTCTAAACTGAAACTCTCCAGCCCCTCCTCTGGCCTTTGTCTCTTTCCCAAGTCAGGAGGTCACCTGATCTCTTTGTTCTCCAACACCTTCAGCTGGCACCTTGCAGAGGAGGGGCCTAGGCCATCAGTGGCCGGGAGACAGGGTGACAGCCATTCTCTGTGCAGACGCCATCACACTGGCCCTCTTGGGCTCTGCAGCAATCACACACTCTTATCCCCCCACCTAGCTACTTAAGAAATGCATAGGGGAAACTGAGGCACCCACACAGTATTCAGAGAGAACATTAAGAACAGTCCCACTTTGTCACACAACTAGATAAAATTTGTACTCATAAATGAGCAATTCCAGTTTCTCTTGTTTGTTATCCAAGTTCCTAGCATTGGGGTATGGACAATTCATGTCCTTTGGTTCCTTGATTAATTTTGTTCCCAACATCTCAGTTTTGTTCTGTGTGCTCATGTTTTCCCTCTTTTTACCCTCACAATTTGCTATTAGTTTAATCCCTTCCTGATTACTGTAGCCATCTTGTCCCCAAGAATGGTCTCCCTTCTACTGAGATAGAGCCCATCCAAACTATACAGCCTCTCTCCCTATATAGAAAGTGGACCAATGTTCCAAAAAATCCAAACCCTCCATCCTATACCATTTATCTAGCCAGCAGTTCACTTCCAAAATCTTCTGCCTCTTGTCTTACTTCACTTATGAGGCAGGAAGAATCTCAGAGAAGATCGCTTGGACAGTCTTCTTCAGCATGTTTCCAAATTCCTGGAAGTCAACTACTACCTGCAATGTATCCCACAACATAGTGTCGTTAGTGTCAATATGAACCATCACCAATGGATCCTAGCCCATCGATTTCAGAAGCCTATCTTATCTTACAGTGGCAGCTTGTGTCTTAGCTCCAGGAAGGCAGTACCCTGTCCTGTTGTCCGCCAGTCTCTTGGAGAATGTTCTTTCGATTCTTCTGAGTATTGAATCTCCAACAAGGATTATCTGTCTTCCTTGAACAGTTAGAGAACTCTTTGCAGGTTAGCTTAATGTTCTTACAGGTTGGGCTGAGCTGCCATCCACACATGTCCCATAAATTTTTCCATTCCCTGGGACTTGCTGGATATTGATAGGTATCTTTCAAAGTTTCCATGTTGATGATCTAGTATTGATTTGAAACCTCTAGCTGTTTGGAATTTCTCCTTGTCCTCTTCTCTCTGGTGGACACAGTCTGCCCATTCTCATCTGTCTCTAGCTGCGTAGAATGCTGCCGTGACCTCTTGCCTCTGGTGGTTATAAACCACCCGGCCTCCTCTCTAACTGCATCTCTCTTCAATTCCTTGGTGGTCAGCTCCATTCTTCCTTGAGCTGAAGTACTGGTATTTCCCGAACCTGGCTGTCCAGGAGCTCCCTGGCTTCTGTGATCCTTAGCCTCTCTGATTTCTCATTTACTCTCCTAATATCTTTAAAGTTTCAGCTCTGATCCTGCAATGTACAGATTTTCTATGCAGCACTGAGTGCCTTCAACTCCCAGTGAAATTAATAAGCATTGAGGCAAGTCAGCAGCCAGCAGCAAGTATTCAGTATTTTGCATGGTAGGGGCCATGGAACCACATCTTGGCTGTGTCATACATTCTGGGATGGAGCTATCTGGAGCTGTCACGTCTGTAACAGAAATATTAGAATACAATAATACAGCTGAGAAACATTTGACATGCTTCTTGGATGCCAACAATACTAGTTCTTAATCAAAGATATAGGGTTTAAAATACTGGTCCTACTACACTTTAGAGACAACCCCGTCTCCCAAAAGATATACCTTAATGGTGAGAAGGCAGCTACTGCAGTTAACAGGGTTTAATTAACTGCATTAAATTTGAGCTAAGAAAAATAGTTTTAAACAAATTTACATGACAAAGATTAGCCTTGGGAAGGAAAAACGTGGCAAAGGCTGCAGTTCTTAGCCAACCGCACCTTTGGAAATTCCCAGAGTAGCTGAATCATTGGAATGACAATTAGCCATCGGCAAATTGTATTACAGGAAACTTAATAAGATGCAGTTTGCTAATAAGTCATTAAGACTTTATAGAAATTGCTCATATTGATCATAATCTTTGAAAAGTAATTTTTTAATTCCAGTGGGATTTCTCTACTCCCCTGCTTTCAATGGGAGCCTAAGCTAAATAAAGACAATAAGACCGATTCTGAACCACTGATGTCATTAGGAATTTTCCCATTGATTTCCGCAGGAGCAGCGCCTATAGAATCAGATCCCTGAAAAGTAAATATGACATACTGGATTCCCTGTCTTTCATTCGTTGCATGGTCAGCTTCTACCACCAACAATACTTTTAGTTTAGTTAATTTTTAATTAAATATACTTTACATTTTGAGTCAAGAAATGTGGGATCAGGCTCACAAAGGAAATAATGAGACAGATTTTTTGCCCAGGCTACGTTGTGCTCTCTCTCTCACACACACACACACACCAGCTAGCCCCAGGATTGAGAAAAGAAGAAAGGTATTTTACAGCTTCCTTTGGCTTTTCATTTACAGCTCATGTTCTAACTCATGCACATCACAGCTAAGGACTGAGCCCCTATCTAAACAGAAAGGGAAATAACTACTGTTTAAACAGTATGTTGGTATGCAGTGCAGTTGTAGCTGTGACAATCCCAGGATGTTAGAGGGACAAGGTGGGTGAGGTAACATCTTTTATTGGACCAACTTCTGTTGGTGAGAGACACACAGAGTTCTCCTTCAGGTAAGGGAAAGGTACTCTGAGGCCTGGTCTACACTACAGCATTATGGCGATGCAAGTCAGCTTACGTCGACCTAACTATGTAAGTGTCCACACTAAAATTTCACTCCTGCTGATGTAAGTGCCCCTCTATGCTGACTTAATAACTCCACCTCCACAACAATTATAGAGTCAATGTTGATGTAGTTAGGTTGACGCAGTGTCAGTGTAGACACTGTGTTGCTTACATCGACTGTTACTGGCTTTCAGAAGCCATCCCACAATGCCCCACACTGACAAAACTATTGGTGCAAGTGTTCCTGGTTAGGATGTGCACCACCAACACAAGGAGCAAGGTGTAGATGCACACAAGCGATGTAATTACTGCGGGGGCTGTATGCCAACGTGAGTTAGATTGACTTAATTTTGTAGTGTAGACATGCCCTGAGTGTCACAGCTAAATGCAAGGTGGAACAGATTGTTTAGCATCAGTAGTTGGATGGTCCCTTAGAACATATGCTAAGGTAGAGTGGCCGGGTAACATCTCTGCAGTCATAGGACAAAAGGGTGGTTAGTGGGTTACAGATTGCTGTAACAAGCCATAAATCCAGGGTCTCTCTTTAATCCACTGTAGTCCTCAACCATGATGGCTACATTAATGAGGCTAACCGAAAACTGACACCATCTATTATAAAGAACTCAAAGAACACCACACATCTCAATTTATCCAGGAACTTAAGGATATCATCAAATCCTTCCCCAAACAATTCCAAGAGCAACTCTACAAACTCATTCCCCCATGAACCCACCTCAAGGACTTCCTACATGTTTCCCAAGATACACAAACAAGGGAGCCCAGGCAGACCCATCATATCTGGCCACCGCACTCTTACTGAAGGAATATCGGGACTCATAAAAATCATCCTCAAACCACTCACCACACAAAGGGCCAGCTTCATCCAGGACACAATTGACTTTCTCCACAACATTAACAACCTCCCTCAGAACACCATCCTCGCTACCATGGATGTCACTTCCCTATACACCAACATGCCTCACAGTGATGACATAGCTGCCTGCCTCAAATATTTACAAGACAATGGACAACGCTCAGATATCCACCCCAAGCACATCGCCAAACTCATTCATTTTATCCTCACCCATAACAATTTTTACATTCAACAACAAACACTTTGTCCAAACCATGGGAACAGCCAGGGTACTAGGATGACTCCCCAATATGCCAACCTCTTCTTGAACATTTCCAGATAAATGCACTATGAAACCAATGATACACCTGAAATACATCAACGATATTTTCATCCTCAGGACAGACGGCTTAAGCTCCCTCATAGTTTTCCACCACTACATCAACAACCACCACCCGTCTCTCTGGAATGTTCACACACTAGAACAACTTCCTGGACTCCACATCATGGAAATTCAACAGACAACCATATACAAGAAACCCACAGATCACCAGACATAGCTGCAGAGTTCCAAACCACTCCAAACACACCAAGAACCACTCCAGACAAATAAACACTCCAAACACACCAAGAAATCTGTTATCTACAGCAGGGGTTCTCAACCTTTTTCTTTCTGAGCCTCCCGCACAACCCCTCCCCCTCCCCCACACACCCAACATGCTATAAAAACTCCATGGCCCACCAGTGCCACAATAACTGGTTTTCTGCATATAAAAGCCAGGGCCAGCATTAGGGGGTAGCAAGCGGGGCAATTGCCTGGGTCCCCACATCACAGGGGCTCCCATGAAGATACATTGCTCAGGCTTTGGCTTCAGGCCTGGGTGGTGGGGCTAAGGGCCCTGGGCTTCAGCCCCATGTAGTGGGGCTTTGGTTTTCTACCCTGGGCCCCAGCAAGCCAAGCTTGGCAGCCCCAATTAAACCTGCTCACGGTCTCCCTCGTGGGCCCTGGACCCCTGGTTGAGAACCACTGACATACACCTTAGTACACTTTAAAAACTTCCTTCAGACAAGGACACTCCACCAGAGAAGGAGATCGCATTATGGAATGGGCCATCCAAATATACGGAGACAACCTGCTTCAATACAGAAATAAACCACCCCTCCAACCGCATACCTCTAGTTGTCACCTACTACCCCACACTGGAACCCATATGAGGTATCATCAAACAACTACAACCCACACTTGATGGGGACCACATCCCAAATGAAATCTTTCCTGAACCCCCATTTCTGGCTTTCAAACAACCCCCAACTTCTCCAAGATCATCATCAGAAGCAAGCTTCCCACAGACAAGGACACACCATCTCATAGCAGCACCAGACCTTGCCAGAATCTGCAAAACCTGCCGACATATCTTCAGTGCTACCATGATCAACACCCCGCAAAACACACCTTTCAAGATCCATGGATCCTAAACATGCCTATCACAACATGTGATGTACCTCATCCAATGCACCAAATGCCCCAATAACAACTATGTGGGTAAAACCAGACAATCACTACACTGTAAAATCAACTCACACAGGAAAATGATAAAAGACAAAAGCACCATATGTCACTTGTGGGTGAACACTTTTCAGTCTATATCTGACCTCTCAGTCCTCATTTTCAAAGGAATTCTGTACAACAGATGTACCTGGGAGCTTCAATTCTTAACTTTGCTAGACATTGAAAACCATGGATTGACTAGAGGCACTGGAAGTATTGCTTGTTACAACAATCTGTAACCCACTAACAATCCCCCCACTCCAGCTGCCTCTCGCGGAAGTGGATTAACTATGCCGATGGGAGATGCTCTCTCGTTGGCATAGTAGCATCTTCACTGAAGCACTATAGCAGCTCAGCAGCACTGGTGCAGCTGCACTGCTGAAGCATTTTAAGTGTAGACCCAGTCGTGGATTAATGCACGGGCCCATGAGGCCCGTGCCCAGGGGTCCCAGCCAATTTGGGGACCCCCAGGAATGCTGGAACTGTGCCCCACCCCCTGCTCCTCCTCTTCCCCTGGAGTTGGGCCAAGGTAAGAGCTGCCCAGGGTCCTGGTTCACTGTGAGGAGCCCCAGACCCTTCACTTGACCTGGGTAGGGGAGTGGGAGGCCCTAGAGCAGCCCCTAGCCTGTGTATCCACTCCCCTGGGGCATGCAGCCCAGGGCAGGTGGGGGATCCGGGGGCCCAGGGGCACTGGAACTGGGGGGGGGGGCAGAGGAGCCATGGCCCCATCACTTTGAAAAGTGAGAGGGCATAGCCCTCCCACTTCTTAATTCAAGAAACCTGTCTTAGGGCAGGAGAGAGAAGGGAGCCCCCTATCATCAGTGCCAGCCCCTGATCAGCCAGGGCCAGCAGGCTCTATGTGAACATGCATTCCTACACTGCAGCTTTCAGCCCCAACTCCACAGGAAGCAAATGAGCCCTGTTCTGGTTAGAGGAAGCCTGGGCTTGGGTGAGAGGGTGTTGCAGTGTTGGGAGACAGGGAAGGGATGGATGTAGTTGTGGGGGGTAATGCCACCCCCAAACAGGAGTGAGACGTGGGAGGTGCACGTGGGGTACACGTGCCAGCCCCCTCCCCCCCTGTAATATCTGCAAGCTCTGAGCTTCTCTGTTTGACCTGTAGTGGTGGGGGAGGGGGTAAAAGGCAGTGGGGAAGGGGGATGGAGCTGGGCTAGGGCAGGGGGAAGAGAAGGGAGTGCGGGAAAGTAAAGGGGGAGTGGGGGAGAAAAATGGAAGGGGAGGGGGAGGAGCAGGGGGATGGGAAGGGATGGGGAAGAAGCAGTGGGGAAGGGGGATGGGATAGGGCAGGAAGAAGAGAAGGGGATAAGTGAGTGGGGGAGGAGAATGGGGGAGTAGGGGGAGGGGAAAGGGAGAATGGGGGGAGGCAAGGGGAGGGGAGAGGAGGGGAGGGGACAGGGGGCAGTGGGGAGAGGAAGGGGGATGGGGTGGGGTCAGGCACTGTGCGTCTGAATTGCCTGAGTGGCCGCAGCTCCAGCAGACAGGTCGCCGCAGCAGCAGTCCCCTACCCCTGTTAAGTTGTCCCCCACAGCCAGTGGCAGATTTACCATGGAGCCACTGGGTCCATTGGCACCGGGCCCACGCTCCGAAGGGGCCCCGGCCCAGCCTCTTCTCTGCTGCTTTGCCCGGGGATCTGTCCTGCTGTGGCACGGCAGCAAAGCTCCCCCTCCACCGCCTCCGCCTCTTCCTCCAGCGTGTTGTGCATTCGCCCCTCCTCCTCTCACTCTCTCTCCCTGCTCCCGATCAGCTGTTTGCCGGGGAGGGAGCAGCAGCTGCCGCCCCCTGGACTCCGAGCAGGGCGATTCCGTGCTGCAGCTGCTTCTCCCAAAGGAAACATGAACACTGAGACCCAGACGGAGGTATGGATTATGCCATCTTTAGACTCAAATCTGAATTAGTCCCAAAATAGTTATTGTAAGAGCAGGCGCGGCGCCAGCTTTTTTGCTGCCCTAGGCGGCGGCGGCGGGAGAGGCTGCTGCCAAAGTGCCGCCGAGGACCCCGGTGGTGGGAGAGGTTGTCGCCGAAGTGCCACCGTCCGAAGGAGCAGCCACCGAATGCCGCCGAGGACCCGGCAGCCGCCGAGGGACCTGAAATGCCGCCCCCACAAATCCTAGCGCCCTAGGCGACCGCCTAGGATCACCTAATGGTAGTGCCAGCCCTGTGTAAGAGTAGAGTATGAGGGCAAGATTGTCACTGCCTGTGCCAGTGCAGGGATATAAGGGGGCACAAGATGCCCCTTACTTCCCTGTGTGGCCTACCTGTATTGCAGATGAGAGAATGGGAGTGGGGCAGAGAGCAGCCTCCAGGAGGCTGAGTCACGATAACATCCCTGCACTACTTTTGCACAATGCAACTACATGCTGCCCCTTACTCAGGCCAGATTGATAACTGCTGACAATCTCGCCATTACTGACTAGCAGTTACTGAAATGAAAACATCCTAATTAGTTGTAACACTTTGAAAAAGAAAACGTTTACTCTAAGCTTTATAAAAATCACAAATACATCTAAGCATTTTCTTCATAATATTCCTTTTATATATAAGAACATAAGAATGGCCGTACTGGGTCAGACCAAAGGACATCCAGCCCAGTATCCTGTCCACCAACAGTGGCCAATGCCAGGTGCCCCGGAGTGAGTGAACCTAACAGGTAATGATCAAGTGATCTCTCTCCGAGTCCTGCCATCCATCACCCCCCTCTGACAAACAGAGGCTAAGGACACCATTTCTTACCCATCCTGGTTAATAGCCATTAATGGACTTCATCTCCATGAATGTATCCAGTTCTCTTTTAAACCCTGTTATAGTCCTAACCTTCACAGCCTCCTCAGGCAAGGAGTTCCACAGGTTGACTGTACGCTGTGTGAAGAAGAACTTCCTTTTATTTATTTTAAACCTGCTGCCCACTAATTTCATTGGGTGGCCCCTAGTTCTTCTATTATGGGAACAAGTAAATAACTTTTCCTTGTTCACTTCCTCCACACCACTCATAATTTTATATATCTCTATCATATCCCCCCTTAGTCTCCTCTTTTCCAAGCTAAAAAGTCCTAGCCTCTTTAATCTCTCCTCATCTGGGACCCATTCCAAACCCCTAATCACTTTAGTTGCCCTTCTCTGAACCTTTTCTAATGCCAGTATATCCTTTTTGAGATGAGGAGACCACATTTGTACGCAGTATTCAAGATGTGGGCGCACCATGGATTTGTATAAGGGCAATAAGATATTCTCTGTCTTATTCTCTATCAATTTTTTAATGATTCCTAACATCCTGTTTGCTTTTTTGACTGCCACTGCACACTGCATGGATGTCTTCAGAGAACTATCCACGATGACTCCAAGATCTTTTTCCTGATTAGTTGTAGCTAAATTAGCCCCCATCATATTGTATGTATAGTTGGGGTTATTTTTTCCAATGTGCATTACTTTACATTCATCCACATTAAATTTCATTTGCCATTTTGGTGCCCAATCATTTAGTTTTGTGAGATCTTTTTGAAGTTCTTCGCAGTCTGCTTTGGTCTTAACTATCTTGAGCAGTTTAGTATCATCTGCAAACTTTGCCACCTCACTGTTTACCCCTTCTTCCAAATCATTTATGAATAAGTTTAATAGGATTGGTCCTAGGACTGACCCTTGGGGAACACCACTAGTTACCCCTCTCCATTCTGAAAATTTACCATTTATTCCTACCCTTTGTTCCCTGTCTTTTAACCAGTTCTCAAGCCATGAAAGGATCTTACCTCTTATTCCATGGCAACTTAATTTACTCAAGAGCCTTTGGTGAGGGACTTTGTCAAAGGCTTTCTGGAAATCTAAGTACACTATGTCTACTGAATCGCCCTTGTCCACATGTTTGTTGACCCCTTCAAAGAACTCTAATAGATTAGTAAGACATGACTTCCCTTTACAGAAACCATGTTGACTTTTGCCCAACAATTTATGTTCTTCTATGTGCCTAACAATTTTATTCTTTACTATGGTTTCAACTAATTTGCCCGGTACAGATGTTAGACTTACCAGTCTGTAATTGCCGGGATCACCTCTAGAGCCCTTTTTAAATATTGGCGTTACATTAGCTATCTTCCAGTCATTGGGTACAGAAGCCGATTTAAAGGACAGGTTACAAACCCTAGTTAATAGTTCTGCAATTTCACATTTGAGTTCTTTCAGAACTCTTGGGTGAATGCCATCTGGTCCCAGTGACTTGTTACAGTTAAGTTTATCAATTATTTCCAAAACCTCCTCTAGAGACACTTCAATCTGTGACAATTCCTCAGATTTGTCACCTACAAAAGAAGGCTCAGGTTTGGGAATCTCCCTAACGTCCTCAGCCATGAAGACCGAAGCAAAGAATTCATTTAGGTTCTCCACAATGACTTTATTATCTTTAAGTGCTCCTTTTGTACCTCTATCGCCCAGGGGCCTCACTGGTTGTTTAGCAGGCTTCCTGCTTCTGACGTATTTAAAAAACATTTTGTTATTAGTTTTTGAGTTTTTGGCTAGCTGTTCTTCAAACTCCATCTTGGCTTTTCTTATTACATTTTTACACTTAATTTGGCAGTGTTTAAGCTCCTCTCTAATTACCTCACTAGGATTTGACTTCCACTTTTTAAAAGATGTCTTTTTATCTCTTATTGCTTTTTACATGGTTGTTAAGCCACGGTGGCTCCTTTTTAGTTCTTTTACTTTGTTTTTTAATTTGGGGTATACATTTAAGTTGGGCGTCTATTATATGGGAAAGTGATTTAAAGTTGAAATAGTGCAATTTAAAAAAACAACAGTACAGGAAGCGAACAATAAAGACCAAGTATCAGAGGGGTAGCCCTGTTAGTCTGGATCTGTAGAAGCGACAAGGAGTCCTGTGGCACCTTATAGACTAACAGAGGTATCGGAGCATAAGCTTTCGTGGGTGAATACCCACTTCTTCGGATGCATGCAGTGGAAATGTCCAGAGGCAGATATAAATATGCAGGGAAGGGTCAGGCTAGAGATAACGAGGTTAGTTCAGTCAGGGAGGGCCTCTTCTAGCAGTTGAGGTGTGAACACCAAGGGAGAAGAATCTGCTTAAACTTCATGTAATGTTTAAGAAAAGTTTTGTAAATGAGTTCTAATAGTTCATGGATTAGGGACCCAATCTTATGGGGTTCCACAGACTTCTGTATAGATTATTTAGGTTAATTTTTCTATCTACCCAATGGGACTCAGTGCTCAGTCTAGAAGATGCCATCAGAGATGCTTAGTTTTGCAGTTCTCAAACTGTGGATTTGTGTCTCCAGAGGTAACATGCTTGTTAACAGCAAAAATGTTTTTAAATAAATAATGTATAGAGGTGAGAAATAACAGAGCTCAACCCTATTGTCCCTCTGCAAATTTGTGTACACAGAGTCAATCCCTTACCTCTCTCTAAAAGTGAAAAGTTTCAAAAAGTTCAATGAATAGAAGATTGTTGGGGGCAGAATAGATCTGGACAAGGAGAAGTCTGGAGATAAATGTGAGAAGTGAGGAACATATGTTTTTTGTTAAAATATTATGTTTGCTGTTGAAGAAAAAAATCCAGAATACTTAACGTTATTGTTTTAGTTAAATAAAACAATTTAAATGTCTGTCTGGTGATGTTCTCCTCCTAATACAGCCTGGCAAGAAAATCCTCCAAATATTAATGATTAACCTCTTGAACTGGAGATAGTTCACCTCCCAATGAGTTCATAAATATCTGCTTCAATTATCATTGGTAAATTAAATAACCAAACAATCATTCATTTTCTGATATAGCTGTAAAACTCATCTGATAAGTTTTCAAAATAAATCACGGTTTAAAAATGTATAGTGTGTACCTTCTAAAAATGAAACCTACATCTATCTCTGAGTTGTGAAGAATATGTATTAAGGTTATAACAACCAATAAGAATGGACTTTTATGTAGAACCCATGATTAAATCGAGTCTTCCTAACTAGTGATTTAAATCAAATCCACCTTGCCCGCTGTGCTCTTGCCCCTGCCCTCTTCATTCCCCAGGGGGCCCCACAAATATGTTTGGCACCGGGCCCACAAAAAGTTAATCCGGCCCTGCCCACAGCACCAGCAGCCCAGGTACCACTCCAGGTGGGGGCAGAGAGACAGTCAGCCAGGGGAACTGGCTTCAATGCCCACACGCAGCCCCCCCTCCCCGCAATATAGCAGTCAAACTACGCTCATGGAGGAGATACACCTGGCCCCGGGGGCCCACCTCAGCTCTCACTGCCCCTTAGGCAGCATTTAAATCCGCAGCTCATCTGAGACCTGTCCCAGCAGACTCTGGCATCCCCAGCAGCCTAGGCCTCTTGCTCCACAGCGCTGGTGGAGCAAGGCTGCTCCCGGGCACTTGTTCTCTCTCTCTGCTCTGGGTGGCACTGGGGCTGCAGCTCCCCCCACACTTTTCTCCCTCTGGCAGCTGGGATGGGACTTTGCAACTTTTGGCCACAGAATGCGGCAGCTGTGGTGCTGACTGCAGGAGCCAGAGAGCAGCAAGTCAATCTCTGCCCCTGTGCCCACCCCACCTGGCAGGGCCGGCTCCAGGCATCAGCTTTCCAAGCTGGTGCTTGGGGCGGCATTGAGAATGGGGCGGCAGTCCGAGTCCCGCAGCGGAAATTCAGCGGCAGGTCCGCTCTTCCCGCCGCAGAATTGCCACCGCGGGACTCAGACTGCCGCCCCATTCTCACCTGCCGCCGCGGCAATGGGGCAGCAGGTCCGCCGCTCTTCCCTTGCCGCCACGGACTGGGACTGCCTGCGTCGGGGGCCGGGCTCCGCCCCCGACGCAAGCAGGCGTCGGGGGTGGGGCCCCGCTATGTCTGCCTGAGTCGGGGGCTGGGCCGCAGCAACTGCTTGGGGCGGCAAAACTGTGAGAGCCGCCTCTGCCACCTGGTGCACCTCTGGTATCCCCCAGGACACCTGCCCCCAGAGCTTGGGATCCCCCCGCCCCAGAGGATACGTCCTCTACAGACCGGGATCTCCTGGACACATCCAGTCCCCAGTCCAGGCTCCCCCACGTCCCCTGAGGGCACACCCAGAGCCCTCTCACTCACCTGGGCCTCCTCCCTTCATGGGACACCTCCCTGTTGCAGTTTAAACTGCCTGCAGGAAGCCAAGCATGTCTGCACCCCTCCACATATACATCCCCTCTCCAGAGCCCAGGGCGCAACATCCTTCTCCCTCCACCCTCTGGTGAAACAGACAGCTTCCCCCAAGACCATGGAGGTGAGGATTCCCCTTGGCTGGGGCTGGTGTGAGGCTCTCACACTGCCGGGAAGGTGACTTGTGGGACTGTTACCTTGCTCTGCACAAACCAGTACTTGAGTAACAGGATGAAATTAAGAGGGGGAAACTCAAAGCTCTCAGGGGAAACCTTCCTGGCAGTGCGATCTCTGGCTGCGGAACAGTCTCCCAAGGGAAGGGTTGGAAAACCCAAGACTTGGGACTTTTAAAAAGGAGACTGGAGAAAACATGCTGCAAGAAGCAGCCCTGCATTGGCAGGGAGATAGACCGAGATGGGATGATCACAGAGGGCTTTTTCTCCACTGACTTCTGTAATTCCATCCCACTATTCTGGGAGTATAAATTCTGGTACTAGAGACCTGGTGCCTGGATCCCATTGCACTGGGATTGTGAATTAGGGCCGTGACATGCAACTCTTACTGGGACAATAATGTAAATCCTGCTATTAGTACAGCTGTTTGCAGGTGCCCTTGTGTTTAGCTGAAGCCTTACACTCAGGGATCGAGTGCGTCCCCACTATATTGTGAACATGCATTCCAACACGGCTATCCTGCTGTTTGGATCCCAGTGTGCTTGTACTGTGAACTGTTGGCACTCACACCCTGCTATATTTATCTCATTGTGCTGGTAGTGCTAGTGCCCTCGTATAAGGACGACATTATGCTAGAAATATGAATCCTGAAAACAGTGCCCTGCTGTGATGGTCACTCTGGACTGTTAATGTGAATCTTCCTTTTTTTTATGCAGTGTTGTTGTAGCCCTATTGGTCCCAGAATATTAGAGAGACGAGGTGGGTGAGGTAATATCTTTTATTGGAGCAACTTCTGTTGGTGAGAGACAAGCTTCTGAGCTTAAGCAGAGGTCTTCTTCGGGTGTGTAAGCTCAAAATCTTGTCTCTCACCCACAGAAGCTGGTCCAATAAAAGATATTACCTCACGAAACTTGTCTCTCTAATGTGAATCCTGTCATTATGGCTCTGTTGGGTGCATCCTAATATACTGAGAGCATGAATCTTGGCTTCTAGAGGAGTGTAAATCATAATGCTAGTAGGCTGCTGTTTAGATCTTACTCCATTCTGAGCCTGGGAGTTTTAATTTTAGCATGTGTATCCTGATGCCGATTCATGAAGGCAGTGGAGTTTGGAAATAAGGTGAAAATAGGGCTGGACTTACAGAGGGGTGCTGTGGTCAGGGGGACCCTGAGGTCAAGAGACAAGGAGCAGGGTGGGCCTGGGGTGCGAGGCCATGAAAGGGAGCTCAGGGCAATGGGGGAATAAAAGGGGATAAGGGAGTTCTTTGTAAGCAAGCCTACTGTATTATTAAGGTAAAAAGCACTATAGAGAAAACATATGAAAAATAATGAAAGAACCAGCACACGTGCTAATAAGCTTACCAGAGATCACCCTATGATGGATTCTGGCAGGTCCGTCCTTCCAACCCTACCCTAAGGATTGGGGCCCTCCCATGGACCAATGGTCCTGTCCGTTTGCTGGATCAGGAAGAAATCACTGAGTCAGCCTAAACTTAAGCTATTTATCCAAAAGTCTTTTCTTTGTCTGTTGGTCTCTGGAGAATCCAGTTTGAACTAGTATATGCATATCTCTCCCCGGGGGCTGGCTTCAAAGGCTGATAATGGAGGAAATTCATTAGCATCCCCCCTTCCCTACTAGAGAAGGTACATCCAATGCCACAACAACATATATACAATTGCATTTTTAATACATTGTACCTCAAAGGTATTAAGCTTAATTCAGTAAGGTTTGGCTTCATTCAATAAAGTTTATTCAGGCTATTACAGGATATTGTTCATACGTCACAATATACATACACAAAATGTAGTTCTGTCAGGTTTTTTGCATTATGCAGATATAAATAATACCAAAACACTGCATTAATCTAATAAGAAGTCCCGACCATGCAAACATCCAAGCACCAGAGTAACTTTACTCACGTGAATAGCCCTCTTGCCTTTAGTGGGACTACTCATGTGAGTAAAGTTAGACATATGCTTATGTGTTTACACATGATGGCTAAGACTGCAGTGAAAACACCATTGTCTTGTCCAGAAACTGTGTGATTAGGATGAAAGGTCTTGCATAAAGCATTCTAGTTCAGGAAGGAGTAGGATGAATGACAGGATTTCAGGAATCACTGAAGTTGGTCATGTTCAGGCTGGACATGGGTGTGTGAATAGAGAAACACCATTAGAACAAAAAAAAAACCCCACCTCTCCCTGATTATTATCAATCAAAGCAGTTTCAGTAAAGTTGGCATTACTTTCTCTGTGTTTGTTCAAACTACTTCGCTTTCAAATTTCCTGTTGTACTGTATAATACAGGGTGATAATTGTCATCGCAATGATTCAGCATTCTGGGGATTTCCAAAGGGTGCAGTTTAATAGAAACTGTGATTTTTAGCCACCTTTTTCCTTTTCAAAAATTAATATTTTTTTTGTAACTTGTAAATTCTTTTCCCCCAATTCAAAAGTAGTGTCAAAATATACTTTATATTGACTATAGTATTTTACTTTCCACTATAATTTATCTAAAATATGGTTTTATTGGAGCTCTCAAAGCAGCTAGTGGGACAGAATTTTTTATATTCCCCAGAGAGAACGATTTAAAAAGTAAAATATTGTTTCTCTATTTTAAAAATTATTATCTACAGCATGTATGGCAAGCATCTGGACTACTATACAAAAGTTAAATACGTTATAATATATCCCATCAGCTAGGAAAACTAGACAATGTAAAAAGAAGTACTTGTGGCACCTTAGAGACTAACAAATTTATTTCAGCATAAGCTTTCGTAGGCTATAGCTCACTTCATCGGATTCATAGAATGGAATACACAGAAGTAAGATGTATATATACACACAGAACTTCTTTTTACCGATACAGACTAACACGGCTGCTACTCTGAAACCTAGACAATGTAATACACCCCAAAACTGGACACAGGAAAAAAAGAACCCCAAAGTGAAAGCTAATGAAAAGGAGAGTTCAGTATGGTCAAATATGAGCCTTATGAGTCAATTAGAACTAATTAACCTATTTCGGTTAAATAATATGACAGACTCAGCTCTCTATAGCTTTCAGCAATAACATTTCCTTGCCTTTTTCTTTCTTTGTCTGTTGTACTGCCAAATTGCTTATCACTATAGAATTCAGTGTAGTTGTGGTGGAGTTAGTCCCAGGATTTTAGAGAGACAAGGTGGGTGAGGTAATATCTTTTATTGGCCCAACTTCTGTTGGTGAGAGAGACAAGCTTTCCAGGCACACACAGCTCTTCTTCAGGTCCGGGAGAGGTACCCACATCGTCATGGCAAAAAGCAAGGTGGAGCAGATTGTTTAGCATAAGTAGTTAACCCGTACTGTAAAGTACCATTCAAAGAAGAGTGGCCCATTAACACCTCTGCAGTCATAGGTAAGTTTAAGATTTTGTCACAGTTATTTTTAGCAAAAGTCAGAGACAGGTCACCAGCAATAAACAAAAATTCACGGAAGCCATGACCTGTCCCTGACTTTTACTAAAAATAAGCATGACAAAATGGGGCTGACTCAGGGGAGGACTGAAGACTGAGTGGGGGTGGGGGAGAGGAGAGGAGATGAGCAGAATGTGGGGGGTCTAACACCCGCCATCTGCAGTGGCTCGGCACTGCAGGGGCAGCCCGCAGTGGCTGGGAGCTCCAGGTTCCCCGCTGCTTCCACCTCCGGTGGCTCAGAACTACAGGGGCCCACCACCACCTGCAGGGACTCGGAGCTGCACACTTCCCTCCCCCCCCCCCCATTGCCCACAGCAGCTTGGAGCTGTGGGGCCCTGCATGGCAGCTCAGAGCTGCAGGGCCCCCCACTGCCCACAGCAGCTCAGAGCTCAAGGGTCCCCTCTCCTAATGTTCTACTGTGGATAAATAACGAACAAGTGATTAGACTATCCCCTAGTCTAATGGTCAGAGCAGGGATCGGCAACCTTTGGCACATGGCCCATCAGGGAAATCTGCTGGCAGGCTGGGACGGTTTGTTTACCTGCAGCGTCCAAAGGTTCGGCTGATCGCAGCTCCCACTGACCACAGTTCACCGTTCCAGGCCAATGGGGGCTGTGGGAAGCGGCATGGGCCGAGGGATGTGCTGGCCGATCCCTGGGTTATAGTATACTCCTGAGAGATGTGGGAGACCCTGTTGAACTTGGTTCTCCTACATCCCTTGTGAGTGCTCTAAGTAGTGAGCTCAAAGTTCTAGAATCTAGTAGGCATCCTTTAAGCATACCTACCGGATTGGTCTCCACAGGCGAGTTAGGTGGGCCAACACCTATCTTCCCCCAATTTTCATGGATTGCTTCGGGGCTTAGGTGGGAGACATGCATACAGTTGCCAAAGGGAGGCAGCAGTGCACATGCCTGGAGACAGAAACTTAGGTGTGCAGGGAAATTTTACCATGAAAATGCAGGTGTTGAATGCATTTACCTGACTAGAGAATTCAGAGGGAGCACTGTGGATTGCAGAGGAGCCTTAAACTGGGACTTAGACAGGGGCGGCGAGTTGTATGGGCCCATGGTGCCCATGATCCAGCAAATTCAGGGCCCCGGGGGCCCAGCTCCACCAATGTTCGGGGCCGGGTCTCTCTCCCAGCCCTGCCTGCTGCCCCTGCTGCAGGGACATGCTGGCTGCCACTTCCCACAGCTCCCATTGGCCAGGAACGATGAACCGTGGCCAGTGGGAGCTGCGGGGGGCCGTGCTTGTGGACGGTCAACGTCAACAAAATTTCTCGCATCCCGCAAGTAGATTACCCTGATGGGCCACATGTGGGCCGCATGCGGCCCACCACTGTCCTACACTCCCGAGAAAACGCAAGCCACCAAGATGGCTCGACCATGGAAGCCTTCCTCACACCTTCAGTGACCCCAAAGAGTATTTTCATCAAATATATGTCAGGATCTGTGATGCTTGCAAAGTTGCCATTGAACAGAGGTTTTCAACAGAAAGCTTTACATTCGCAGTAAAATTGGAGAAGCATATAACTGATGCAGCAAATGGCTTGAAATGGGACATTGTCCCAATAAGTGAAGCTTTCCATGGTGACATTAACACGGAGAGGCTATCTCTTCATTTTGAACTGTTGAGTGATATTTACAGGTCAAGAAATTGCCAGCTTAATTCGGTGAGCAAAGTGAAGCAATTTCTGAAACAAAACAAGGGCTTGAGTGACATGTTGTTAGAAGTTATAATTCTCCTGAAATTATTCTACACAATTCCGACTACAATCTGCACCACTGAGAGATCATTCAGTTGCCTGCGCAGACTGAAAAATTATCTGAGAATGACAATGGGCCAAGAACATCTAAATCACTTGGCATTTCTCCACATTCGTAAGAATTCTGTCTCTGAATTGGACATTGCAAGTCTCCTGGATGACTTCATTTCAAGAACCAAACAACAACGAAAAGTGTTTGCTGCCTCCTGAAGAACATTGCAAAAGACGGGGCTGCATTTTGTTTTAATTTTAGAAAGTATTTGCTTTTGAGGGTTGTTGATCCAAGAGTGCTTGTTTGTTTCCGTATTCAAAAGTGTATTAATAAAGTTGATATTCTTAGTTAAATAATTTTTTCTTACGATAGTGAGTTTGTGCAATATTGGGAAACTGTTAAATGCTTACTGTTTCCAGTCCATTTTTACTTTATTTTTAAAAATATATATCAGCTTACAAGGCAGGTGTGGGGGCGGGCAGGACTTGGACCCATTCTGGGCACCACCAAAAATGTATTCAGACCTGCCACCCCTGAACTTAGATACCTAAGGGCATGGCTACACTTGCAGATGTAGAGCGCTTTGAGTTAAACCAGCCTTCAGAGAGCGCAGTAGGGAAAGCACTGCAGTCTGTCCACACTGACAACTGCAAGCGCACTAGCGTGGCCACATTTGCAGCACTTGCGGCAGTATTGGAGCAGTGCATTATGGGCAGCTATCCCAGCATTCAAGTGGCTGCAACGTGCTTTTCAAATGCGGGGGGGTGGGGTGGAGTGTGACCGGGAGTGTGTTGTGTGTATGTGGGGGGGAGATATAGTGGGTTTTTGGGGTGCTGAGAGTGTGTCAGCATGCTGTCTTGTACGTTCAGACCCCTCCCTCCTCCATGCCTCTCTCTCACTCACTCAATGCAAGCAGCATTCCTCAGTAATGGTTGCTTTGTCCCGGAGCAGATAAGCATGCTGACTGTCAGAAACTTAGCTTTGAAAGGGCATATCCGCATTTCTACAGCCAATTCCAAAACAATGACAAGAGTGGCCACTTCACTTAAGGGGATTATGGGACGATTCCAGAGGCCAATCAAAGCACAGTAATGCAACACCTCGTTCACACTGACGCTGGGGAATCTCAGCCGAGACGCAACAAGCGTTATGCTTCTCGTGGAGTTGGGTTACCAGAAGTGCTCCAGATGCAGAGTCCAGGCGCTCTAAATGCCTTGCCAATGTGAATGGGTCGTGAGTTAGAGTGCATGGGGCTGATTAATTCGCTCTAACTCGCAAGTGTAGCCATGCCCTTAGTCTGGGGTTTAGGTGGCAAACTACTTTTGTGAATCCCACCCTAAATTCCTGTAGATTGGGAATGGAGTGCACTCAGCATCTCTCACCTTGAGAGGTCAGCCCTACTGGAAGTTATGGGTGCTCAGCATGTTTCAGGAGTGGCTTAGCTGTGGCAATGACTTTACCAAGGAAATGTGCAATCAGGCAAATTGCACAAGGTATAAACAAACTGTCTTCCTAGTAGGAAATTTGCATGACCTTTTGGTCGTGACACTTGGTTCCCAGCTAACTGAGCAGACAAATCAAAGCCATTACTATGTTTACTCATTATTTGGTGAGCAGTGTTAATGTGCGTGCTGCTTTACAAACATGGTCCCATGGAATTTAGAAAGTGCACGGGCTGACCTATTTGTTGTGAATAGTATTTGTTATTATTTTAGCTCCCTTTATTGATCAGGGAATCATTCATTAACCAACCCTGAATCTGTTTGGTCAATAAATGATTTGAATTATGGTCTCATTAGCATCAGCGCACCTTAGAATTATGTATCAGTGGGGTAGCCGACCCGTGTTTCCACTGCTTGCATCCGAAGAAGTGGGTATTCACCCACGAAAGCTTATGCTCCAATACCTCTGTTAGTCTATAAGGTGCCACAGGACCCCTTGTCGCTTCCTTAGAATTATGGAATACCTAAATACCATATTTTGATGTTTTTCTAGAGTTTCTTTTTGTTTTGAAAGAATCTGTAATATAATAGGAATAAGCCATTTCAAGATGTGGTAACACTATGAGATAGCACCACACCCAGGTTGGATGAAAGTCCGTGGCATGTAGCCCATGACTGGCAACAGCCCTGAGGTGTGGTGATATCTCAGTCTCACCACACCCTGTCGTGTCTAACAGCTCTATATTAAGGTCCAGTTCTGCTACCCTTACTCACCATGAGTAAGAGTGATGGGATCTGGTGCTAGGTGAGTAAATGTTACAGTAAGGAAGCAGTATTTGTGACCATATGATGACAGTGAAAATTCTATGATCACAGCTTTGGAAATAAGGCATTAATTGGTTTTTGACAGTTTCAGTCTAATACCTCTTACCAGGAGCTCAACAGCACTTTAAGGTATTCCCTTTGTTTAGGTTAATTGCAGTTTCAGGTAGTAAGTATCTATCCAATTAATCTCCTTCTCCGCTCTGGACAGAGCACATAGCATTCCTTTTGCTACTAAATATTCTAAGGGACATGTTAGTTGGCAGGTTGGATTGAAAAGCAAATAAGCATTATGCAAACTGCAGGATTCTGGCACTCATGTTAAGATGAGTGAGCTGGCAAGAAATCCTGCCAGACTTTCCTGATCCCAGAGAGACCTGCAAACACTAATCCAAGAGACCAGCTAACAATAACAAAACAGAACAAAAAAGGGGGAAATACATTTTTATGGGCTGGGAGGGATGCAGTTTTGGAGTCAGGAGGTGGATTTCCTGTTGAGAGCAAACTATTGGACTGCAGGGACCACAAATTAAAAAACAAAAAGAACTCTAATGTGAGACCAAGGGAGGTCCTAGAGGCATGAGATTTTGAAGGATTTTATCAGAACTGGGTCCCAGCCAGGCAAGCCTGTGACTAAATTTCTTCCTAAACATTCTCCAGAAAGAGATGAAGTTTACTGGTGTCAGAACATATCATGGAGACACACCCATTGGCGCATATGGAGACACACCCATTAGTGCTGGTTTGGCCTGATTAATGACTACAGTATTAAACCCATAATCTTTACATCTCCATTTGGTTAGGGGGAAGAGGAAGGGAGTTTACAGGGAGACTCACAAAGGCACAAAGTGCTCTTACGTACCCAACTCCCACTGAAAATCAATGGGAGATGTGCGCCTCACTTTCATGTGGGAGACAAGGTGGGTGAGGTCATATATTTTATTGAAGCAACTACTGTTGGTGAGAGAGACAAGCTTTAAAGCTTACACAGAGCTCTTCTTCAGGCCTGGAAAGGTATTCCCAGGGTCACAGCAAAATGAAAAGTGGATCGGATTGTTTAGCATAAGTAGTTAGCACATATTGTAAGGTACCATTCAAGGTAGAGTGGCCTATTAACACCTCTGTATTTTTAGGACAAAAAGAGGAGGTTAATGGGTCACAAATTGTTGTAATAAGCCATAAATCTGTCTCTGTTAAGTCCATGATTTTTAGTGTCTAGCAGAGTAATGAATTTAAGCTCCCAGGCTCATCTTTTGAAAGTGTTGTGCAGTTTTCCTTTGAGGATGAGGGCATATAGGTGAGATATAGAGTGATCACAGAAGTGATCACATTTTGCTGTGATGCTGGGAGTTACTTTCCCATACCTGAAGAAGAGCTCTGTGTGTCTCGAAAGCTTGTCTCTCTCACCAACAAAAGTTGGTACAATAAAAGATATTACCTCATCCACCTTGTCTTTCTAATATCCTGAGAAAGACCTGGCCACCACTGCACTGCATATAATTCTCAAGTGTGCCTTTGAAAATCTCTGCTTTACTATATTTATTATTAACAACAGTTAGTATTATGATTGTAGTAATGCATAATGAGCCCCAGTCATGGAGCAGCGCCCCGTTGTGCCAGATGTTGTACAAACACAGAACAAAAAGATCATCCCTACTATAAACGGATTTTCAAATATTTCATACTTTCCTACATGATAAAATATATCTTAAGACATTCGATCCATTTGGGACTTAGCTTTTGTTTCTGAGTCGCAGTGATTAGAGCTTATGTTCAGTTTGAAGTCTTGCACATTGTTTTATTACCACAGTCCTGCAATCTGCGTTCCTTAAATGAAGATGGAGTTTTTACTCTATGAGGAATAATTCAGTTCTATAAACAATTATAAAACAATGTCTGCTATCTAGACATTTTGGTAATATTTCTTCAAATTAATGAGGGAAAGTATGCTGGAATCTCCAGCTTTTGTTCATACTAAGATCAGTCTGAAAAGATTATCCTGAACCACACAGTAATTAAATACAGAAGACAATTAAACTAGAACAAAGACCTCTTTGCTCCAGTTTTATTCTTTTATCAAGTCAAATGATCTATAATAGTGCAAACTCTTGGTGTTCTAGAAAAATTCTCTTTTGGCAGGTTCATGGATTCATAGATTTTAAGGCCAAATTTAGTCCTCCTCTGTATCACAGGCCATCAAATTTCATTCAGTCATCCTTGTATTGATCCCAATAACTTATAGTTTATTCCTTCACTTCAGTGTGTATCTGCATGTTTCAGTTTGGTGTGTGAAAATGTAGACTAGACTAGACTAGAATTTGATATTATACAGTGACTTTCATAGTCTAAGGGTAGTGTGAAGAGCTGCACAGAGCAATGGACTAGGCTGGAATTGCAACAATTATGTGAACAAATCCAGTAGCCAATATACACAAATTAGCAATATTTCACAACCATCAGCAATGAGAAAAACTGATTAAAATTGGGGGTTTACATTTCTCACCCAATCATTTATTTAAAAGATCTATCCCTTTAGTATGTGTTAATTTAATTAGGTTACTTTGCAATTCAGCATAAACAATTCTCTGTTTGGCTGTCTGTTAGCGTGGACACTATAAACTCTTTAAAATCATCTATTGGTGGATCTGGAGTTTAGGTCTTGTCTTCACATACAGCGCTACAGCAGAGCAGCTGCATGGGCAGTACACACAACAATGCTCCTCCCGCCGATTTAACGCCTCTGCTACGCTGACAAAATAAAACCACCTCGACAAGCAGCATAGAAGATGCTCCTATGCCAATGGGAGAGCTTCTCCCATTATCTTTGAAAAATCATGGCAATTGGGGGAGGTCCCGGATGACTGGAAAAAAGCTAATGTAGTGCCTATCTTTAAAAAAGGGAAGAAGGAAGATCCGGGGAACTACAGGCCAGTCAGTCTCACCTCAGTCACTGGAAAAATCATGGAACAGGTCCTCAAGGAATCAATTCTGAACCACTTAAAGGAGAGGAAAGTGATCAGGAACAGTCAGCATGGATTCACCAAGGGCAAGTCATGCCTGACTAACCTAATTGCCTTCTATGATGAGATAACCGGCTCTGTGGATGAGGGGAAAGCAGTGGATGTGCTATTTCTTGACTTTAGCAAGCTTTTGATACAGTCTCCCAAGGTATTCTTGCCAGCAAGTTAAAGAAGTATGGGCTGGATGAATGGACTGTAAGGTGGATAGAAAACTGGCTAGATGGTCGGGCTCAACGGGTAGTGATCAATGGTTCCATGTCTAGTTGGCAGCCGGTATCAAGTGGAGTGCCCCAAGGGTCGGTGCTGGGGCCGGTTTTGTTCAATATCTTCATTAACGATCTGGAGGATGGTGTGGACTGCACCCTTAGCAAGTTTGCAGATGACACTAAACTGGGAGGAGCGGTTGATATGCTGGAGGGTAGGAATAGGATACAGAGGGACCTAGACAAATTAGAGGATTGGGCCAAAAGAAATATGATGAGGTTCAACAAGGACAAGTGCAGAGTCCTACACTTAGGACGGAAGAATCCCATGCACTGCTACAGACTAGGGACCGAATGGCTGGGCAGCAGTTCTGCAGAAAAGGACCTAGGGGTTACAGTGGATGAGAAGCTGAATATGAGTCAACAGTGTGCCCTTGTTGCCAAGAAGGCTAATGGCATTTTGGGTTGTATAAGTAGGGGCATTTCCAGCAGATCGAGGGACTTGATCATTCCCCTCTATTTGGCACTGGTGAGGCCATATTTGGAGTACTGTGTCCAGTTTTGGGCCCCACACTACAAGAAGAATGTGGATAAATTGGAAAGAGTCCAGCGGAGGGCAACAAAAATGATTAGGGGGCTGGAGCACATGACTTATGAGGAGAGGCTGAGGGAACTGGGATTGTTTAGCCTGCAGAAGAGAAGAATGAGGGGGGATTTGATAGCTGCTCTCAACTACCTGAAAGGGAGTTCCAAACGGGATGGATCTAGACTATTCTCAGTGGTAGAAGATGACAGAACAAGGAGTAATGGTCTCAAGCTGCAGAGGGAGAGGTTTAGGTTGGATATTAGGAAAAACTTTCTCACTAGTAGGGTGGTGAAGAACTGGAATGGGTTACCTAGGGAGGTGGTGGAATTTCCTTCCTTAGAGGTTTTTAAGGCCAGGCTTGACAAAGCCCTGGCTGGGATGATTTAGTTGGGGTTGGTCCTGCTTTGAGCAGGGGGTTGGACTAGATGAGCTCCTGAGGTCCCTTCCCACCCTGATATTCTATGATTCTATGATCAGCACAGTTAACCCACCTCCCCAAGAGACGGTAGTTATGTCAGTGGGAGAAGCTCTCCGATCGACATAGCGCTGTCTCCATAGGGTTTATGTGAGTATGACGATGTCATTCAGGGGTGTGGACTTTTCATACCCTGAGCGACATAATTATACCGATATAGGTCTGTAGTGTGGACCTGGCCTTAGACTGACTTTCCTACTCTGTCTCTTTTTCTCTAGCAGTTGGGCTCATCACACAGCATCAAGGCAGTAGGGAGTGACCAACACATTCATTTTTGTGCCTGTGATTTTTTTATCAGAACAGAGAAACCAGATCACAGGAATAAGTCATTAAAATCCACTGTTCCACTGTCCTGTAGATATACTGATGGGAGAAATGTGGAGGTTTTAGCTCCTGCATTTAGGTGCTGCTGAACAGGAAGCAAAGGTCACATGATCATAACTAAATTGGCTATACTAGGAGTCTGTCTACACTACAAATGCTACAGAGGCATTGGTGCAGCACTGCTACAGTACCTAGCAAGACACTTGCCACAGAAGTAGTAAGTAGTAAGTAGTAGTAAGTAAGTACTACAGAAGTAGTAAGTCAATGGATGAATTCTTCTGTCAGCCTAGCAGTTTCTACACTTGGGTTGTCTTAACTACATCTCTCAGGGTGGGTGAAGTTTTCACACCCTTGAGCAACATACCTAGGTCGACCTAAGCTTTAGGTGCAGACCAGGCCTAAGAGAGGTGGCAATCATGTTATGTATTGGTGCTATGGATAAGTCTGTTAAAAGACATTTTGTGACAATATGATGGGGTTGTAGGAATTACACATGATCAACATGGCCACACTTTACATTACCTTAAGCAGCTTGATCTTTCTAGCAATATTCTGACTTTAAAAATCCAATTAAGAGCAGTTTTTCCTCCTACAAATGTTTTATTTTGTCTTCTTATAACAATAGGTTGCATTGTTTCTCTCCTTCAGAGTTTTTACTTTGATGTGTCAACTGCTGAAGGAAACACTGTGGACCAAAGAAGGAGCCCCACGGCAGTTGGAATTCAGTGTAAACAGCAGGTGCACTGCGTGGTTGAGGAAAGTTGCCAGTTTTCCAGCTCTTTTTCAGTAGGAAGAAGGGGGATATAGCAAAACATTTCAAGCACTTCATATTTAAGAAGACGTGAGAAGTAGAAAACAAAAATAAAGACGTGAGACGTGGCACGTTTCCTTTATTTGTCCACATCTTCCCCGTGCAAATTAAAGAATACGTAAATACTGCATCTGGGCATGATATTCCTATTAGGCTGCAAAAATGAGCATGCTGGGACAAAACTTCGACAGGTGTCCGGTGACTTTCACTGGAGCTACAGCAGTTTACACCAGTAGGCAATTTGGCCAGTTGTTCTTTAGGGGAATTGTACCAGCATTTTTGTTCTTTTACAAATCCAAACGAAAGGGCATTGAGAAAGTTTACTTTGTCCTCATGCTTCTTGGTTTGGTCTCACAGTTACAGACACTGTATATTAGTTCTTCCAATCTTCAAAACTCATTAGCAAACATTAAGGCCTTGATTGTGCCTGGTCCCTGCAAGGATCCACAAGGGTTTTGAATTAAACCCTAAAAGCAGACTTCCCATACTGCACCCTTGGACTGGAGGAAACAGAGAAAATCATCCTCCTTGCACTCCCCGTTGAGCAATGACTGCTTGAGTCTAGCATGGCTGCTATACTCCCTAGAAGGAGCATGGCTATAGCTCTGCATGCTCTCCATAGAGGCGAGCAGCGTTGGCCACTCATTGCAAAAATGCACACGGCCCTGGCTTCCAGTTTGCCTGTGCTCCCCTACGGCTCCTGGAGGCATTGTGCGCACAATGCCATCTGAAGTTCTTGGAGGGGTAATGAGCCTCTGCACTGGCCCCCACACCACTTCCATGGGCTGTGACTTAATGGCAGAATTGAGCCTTAAAGAATGAATCCTCCAACACTTCTTGGAAAAAACTTGGGTCTGAAGTTACATGCCCTGCTCAGAGGGGGTCAGTGTCAGCAGAGGGATATGAACTCAGGCGTTCCTGGCTCCTGGTTCCGTATTTAGAGCATGTCTTCTCTTCTGAAACTCTTTTTATAGGGCCAAATGTTGGTCCTTTTTTCAGTCCTTACCCAGATATAACTCATTTCCTTTAACAGGAATACTCACGTGAACAAGGCAAGCAAGGTGTGATCCTATGGCAACTCATGATGTCGGATACTTCCCTGATGGATTGTATTTTCTAATGGACAACCTCCCCTAAATTCTCAATTACTGAGAGACAATCTTAACTCATGGATATATTTGCTTTCCACAACCAACTCTCTATATAATTTTTCATGAGCGATGTACTCAAATACTTCGATGCTAATATCTAAACTCTATTGTTAAATTTATTCACCTAAATTTGGGATATTGCTGATTATGCACTATATGTATCTACTGACTTTTAAAACAAACTTTGTATTTGTGGATAATCTAAGCACTATACACAGATGTATAGACACTCTTTTCTTAAATTGTGTATTATAGATTTTTTAAAAATCTGTTCTTAATGGGGTTGAGAACCATCTCTGATAGCTCGCTCTCTGGGGCTAAAGAAAACCTTACATGTCTCTAAATAGTATTCTTACTTCACTTTTTGCTGTCCAATATTCTTACTTCTTATTACTTATCCAAAGTGCGTGAGGGCAGGGGAAGGGTTGGGTCAAATGTATTAAATATAAATTTAGTATGTATCTAAAAACTGGGGCTTTTTTTCAAGTAAAGCATCGAAGTCACAGTGACCCAAGTGGAAATGGAAATGTTATGTAACTGTCACTCAGCCCCCACTTCCTAGTCATCTTTCTATCTGCATCACAAGTGCCAAAATCCTGGCTCTGAGTGGACTATGGCAACTATATTTTAAACCTGAAAATTAATCTAGCTCAGAGCAGGATTAGCTGCCATTGAAGCATCAGAATGCCAACCTGCTGTTGCTACTCGGTTGGCAAAATGCCATCAACATCTTTTTAATTCCTTTTTCTCATTGAGGCTGGGTTCCTTTTTTGCTTCAGTCAAAGGCACTATGTTCTTAGGATGCTCACTGGATTACAGATTACACCCTGGTACTTTGCTTAATAATGTGCACTTTTCACACACAGTCTCATTCAAACCTCACCTAAGTCAATGACAAAAGACTCCCGTTGAGTTCAATGGGCTATAGATCATGCCCCTACACAGGATTATACTCACCGGATTATCAATAAATATATTTAAAAGGTGAAAGAAATACATATTGGCACACTGGAGAAGTGGGACAGATGCACAGGTCTTCCGAGGAGATAATCAATTACCCAGATAAGCAAACTGTACTCCATATCCCAGCCCAGTTTGTATATGATCTTCCTACCCATTTACATTCCTAAAGCACATTTATGGCAATGTATAAATAGATAAATAATTATTCATAATGAATATAACAGAGTCCTTTTCGATTTCCTGCACAGGAAGTGTGCAGGAAGAGGACATTCATCGCAAAAGGAGATTCTGCAAGTGGGATTTGGTTTTAGCTGATTCCCCTCTCCCCCACTTCTAATGACAATACATCTGCATTTTCAGGTGATTGAGATCTGATGTAGTGATCTCAGCACCCTAAAACACTTAAAAACACTTTGAACTGTACTTTTGGATACTTTAAGCCAACTACATCTATCATACAATACAAGTAAATTGCTTGTGACTGGAAAAAGACATTTCCCTTTTTTAAATCATTTAAACAGAATCAAGGGTTCTTAATTAATTACTTCAGCATTCACATCTCTCTCAATCTCTCTATCACTCAACATCCTCCCTTCTCTATTTAGCTATACTTCTCTTATTCCTCTACCATTCACATTTACCTGACATCCCCCGCATCGCTTTACATCTTTTCCGCATTGTTGTTTTTTATGCCACTGTAACAGCCCCATTAGATTATGAAAATCGAATTTCTTCAATTAAACAATACAGCACTTTTCATTGGAAATAAATAGGGCCAGGTCTTGCAAGAAAAAGTATGGAGGATTAGGAGCAAGGACTTTCAATCCGATTGGTTGAAACAATGTGCCAAATCTCTTGACTGTGTCTCATGTGGTTAAGTTATACAGAGATTCTCTGTGTTCAAAGGAGTTAGCCTCAGGTAAAGAAATGTCTTTCATCGTGTGTAAAATAAGCCCTGAAAAGTCCCTGATGTAAGAAGAGAATGTTGAAACTCACAGTTTGATCCCAAAAAAATCTATAAAATAGTAGTGGGCCTAACAGCAATTCTGTGTCTAAGACACTTGTGACTCATGTATTTTTTACAACATTAATTTTAGGTATGTTAGAATCTAGGATCTGTGGAGAATGTTTATAAGTATTTGAAGAGGTATCAGAGGTCTGGCAGGAATGAAGTTCAGACTTAATGACCCTCAGTAGTTGTTGAAATTCTTTTGTGAGACTGGATAGTGGCTCTTGATATGAAGTGGTGTTATCTCTGACTATTTACGTACCTCTTGTCTGTATTTAGGGTGTTCAAGGCTACAGCTGATCCCCTCTATCAGACAGCTTAATAACTCTGTTGGTATTTGTACGGCTTTCAAAGCTTTCTGTTCTCCTGCCATATGTAAGAATAAGACCGCTTTTCTGTTGAATTACAGTGGTGAATCCCACTCCACCTGTCTGCAAAATCTGACTAAGAGTAAATTTATATCAAGGGTCACTTTTTTAATTCCCTTCCCGCTTTCATAAAACTTACTCAGAGCTATGCTAACATGATATTTGCTGCCATCACATCCAATAATAAATAACAATAGTATACAGTGCTTTAGCTGCAATTTGTCATCATTATTGTTGATACTGTTGTTACAATGCATAGGAATAGAAATATGGTCATTTACTAAAGTTCAATTAATTCCTTTTACACTATTCCATCCCATTGTTGCCTTCGGCTTGTGTAAACACATAAACTAGGAGCAAATCATGCCAACACCCTCCACAGCCATGGAGGGTCCCATATAAATCAAAGATTCAAGGTTAGGGAATGTTGCATAGGAGTCATGCAATCCCTGTGCAGCATAGGTTATGGGGGCTCCCTGTATGTTGGGAGGCATGAAACAACAGCAAGTCAGAGGCAGTGCGAGGGCAAAGTGCTGCTAGGCATATCAATGGGTCATTGCCTCACACAGAGCAGAAGTGCAGGAGCACAGACACCATCATTGCTTTTAGGGATGCAGAATCATCTGCTCTGATCTGTGGGGTAGGAGGATTCCTTCACAATGGTTTTGTGGACAGCCCAAATGCTGAGACTGGCTGCTTTGTACACAGTTGTTCAGCATTTGGCTCTGGATATATATATATATATATATATATATATATATTACAAGGACATCTTCCTTTGTATAAGGAAAGTCACAATGTCTTCAAACCAGTTTTCAAATCATAATATCCCAGCCACTTTATATGTAAATATATCTATGAATGGAAAATAGACCATGTTAATTTATAGATCAGTCTCTTGAAATCAATTTATTTTAAATCATTTCAGCAACTCAGGACTCAATTTACTCTTCCTAATACAAATTTTTATCAATACTTACAAATAGAAGTACAACCCCCACTAACTAACAGGGGAAAATATTTTATATCAAAGACATCTGTTATAACTAGCTCTGTTACTCGTTTTTATCATGCAGTTGTCTATGTGATGGATAAAAAATTAGAACAATGGAAACATATCTGGGAAACATATCTGGGGACTCCATAACGTTCCAATTCTTCTAAGAATGGTAGAATTTATCATTAACATAAGACCATTGGAGACATACTAGAGGAAATGACGACTTATTGCATATACTATGGAATTGTGTAAAACTACAGTAATACTGGGAAGATGCACAAAAAAATGTGAATGAACTGTTGGAACAAAATGAAAATTCTCCAGTGACTTTGAGAATGGTTCTCTTGTGTATCCCTGCTTCAGATGACTCTATTTTTTTCTCACAAACAGAAATTACTGCATATTCATTTTTCCTGTACAATTCTATATATCACAATGCAATAGACATCATAAAAGTTCCTGCTGGTGCATGATGGATTTTAGAATTCTCACAGCTGTCCCCAATGAAGAGCTGGTTTACAGGCTGAGAAACAATAACAAGGCATTAAAAAATGGAATTCTTGGCTACATTCAAAAGTCTAAATATTCTGTCACTTTCATTGTGTCTTTAGGGCCCTGGTCCTGCAAAGACTTATGCACATGCTCACTTTTACACAGTGTGAGTAGTCCCATTCAATGCGTGAAATTAAGGCCATGCATAAATCATTGCAGAATCAGGGCCAATGTCTGTAAAATCCAAGTTCTTTTAGTTGTCGCAGGAATTGCTGTAACACTCCTTGCATATTATTTTCAATAAAGAAATTTTATATGAAATCTACGGTTATTGGGGCATGACATTTGCCTCCCAGGCCACAGGTAGGCCACAGCTGTACAGCATAGAACCTCCACATTCACTATTCCAGCGTGTGGCTGCAAACCATCTCTGGCCTTGGGTTTCAGCAATGGGTGTTATACCAATAAAATAAAAACCAGCAGGATCTTTTTAAAGGGGATAAGACAAAATGTCACATTTATTGTGAATACAAAAAGAATCATAGTAAGCAGTCAGTTATAGCTATAACATTTCATTCTGTTTCACATTCATTCATACACACACACACAGGTTCTGTATAGATGTCATAGTTACCAGCCTAAAAGTTGCTCATGCCAAGTTACTGGCCAGGTAACCTGGGCATGAGGGTGGAGCCGAGTCCTTGTCAGATTCATCTGATGCTCCTGGAGGGTGGTTGCAGAACCAGACTCAAAGTCCTCAGTATGTAGAAGCCATTCTTATAGGAATTATTTCCTATGTTAGTCTATGGGAACTGTTTCATCTTGCTGTTGCTAACTCAATCAGCAGATGGCACATTCCTGATGTTTGTGCTGTCAGATGTTATCTTGTTTTTCCCATCCTTTGAGATGGTCGGGTGGATCCCAGTTTATCCTCCGGGGGGTGTTGTCTGGTCGTTCCCACTTGATGCCGCCTTCAGCCGATGGTCACTGAATTCCTAGGCTGGCACCTCCCTGCTCATTCATTCATGTACACCAAGCATTCATCAGCAGACATACTGTCTTCAACACTTTCGGGGTGTGTACTAATTTATTTGAGACTCCCTGCCCTTTAATCAAAGAGGGTGGGGGTCTTTCTATGCTGTTTCTAGGTACAAAGCATGCATAAAGAACAAAGTCAAATAACTTGTTTGCAAGTTTCTCATAGCAATACAGTATCTTTCTGAGAACAGATACAATCAAGGGTTTACACAGACAGTAGCTTGTAAGTTTAACAAGGGATCCAAGAGATCTTTTACTTGGTAATGCTATGAGGTTTAAATTGTGGGGGACAAATTATGGGGAGTTACTTTCACTTGGGGAATCACTTTCAGTACCTTCTTTAATATCCCTACATGGGTACAATAAAACTGGTCATTAACATGATTTAACTGCAAGGACAGCCAAGCACAAACCATCTTCAGTCATTGGGGTTAAAACATGAATTATGTCATGAACTTTTTTCCAAACTGAAAAAAAGGTGAACTTAAATCAATTATCTCTCATGAATGATTCACTCAACTATGTAAACTCCTTGAGTGTTTAATTATAAACCCCTCAAAATAGGCATTGATAGTCCAAAGTAACAGTTTAAAACTACAACAACAGCAAACGAAATACCTACTACAAATGAGAAATCTTCAGTTATTGTTAAGTCTATATATTCAAACTCACAGATAGGTAAATATTGGCAATTAAGTTCCATTCAGAGGCTCTCTTGGTTTCTGATATTATCACACTAGTGCCAGAGCAGAAGCATTGCAGAATGTCAATTAGAAGCAAGAATTCAATATAGTACCTCTCAAAAACAGGAAATTGCTTGAAATTCAAAAACATTTTACTTTGTTAGGAATACTATAGGTTACTATTGCATTAGGAACATGGTGCTAAAAGAAGTTTTTTATTGTATGTACTATTCAACAAGAGTCAGGGGAGGGTGTCTGAATGTGAACCTTTATAAATTAAGCTTAATAAAATGTCTTGAATTTTGGCACAGGAACAGGGATTTCCCTACACCCCCCCTGAATTTCCCCAATACCTCCCACCCCTCCCAGTTTTGTGAACTAGTTACATGCAGTGTTGCCAATTTAGTGATTGTTTGAACATTTGAATTGATATTGAAACATTAATACACACTTTAAAAGCATATAAAATGTATGATAAAATACATGTATCTGAAAAAGTATAATAACTTTGAGAAGTATGAACATAGACTAGCTTCCTTATACAGCTGTTGTTTTTTATGACAATGTTAGTGCTTTCATTTCGGTGATGTTGGCCAATCTAATAATTTCAAATTATGATTTGTAAGCAAAGTCTAAATTAGCTCTCCCTAACAGCTAGTGATGAGCTGGGGGCTGGGGGGAAAGGCTTCAGGACCAGATTGTATTTACATTCACACCTAATCTACCTAGGTATTCAGCAAACCGAACTGTGTTGCCCAAGTGATAGATTTTGGCTGGGGTTGGGTTACAAATCACTTGAATGCAGGGGGCGGGGGTTAATGAAATGTTGTTATTTTTATTGTATGAGTAAAGGACAGTGGAACTGTACTTAGCCTGTGCTGATTGAGGGCACCAAAAGAGAGGGTGAGGACAGGTGTTTTGCTTGATGGTCTGCCTGAGTCACAAGTACTATTTGACCTGCCCCTCTCACTGTTTAAAGACAGAGCTGATTAGACTCCATAGATAGTCTTTTGTTTTGTTAAGTGACCACTACAGCTGAAATCACTGATAATCAGGTCTAAGTGCTTAGACCTGCTGTGGTACAGTGTTTCTGTGGAAGAGATGGCCCAGTCTTCACTAGCAGCGAGGTTCCCCCACTGAGAGCTCTGCTGAAATCCCCGAGAACTGGGTGGAACATCAAGAGACCAACTCGCAGAGGTCACAGTGGGAGGTTGTAGCAGAAGGTGACAGCGCAGGACCATTGGCAACAGAGTGATGGGGTGAATGGTAGCACAATGAACAACAGTGGCCAGAGTGAACAGTGAGCAGCTGGAGGAACAAGCAAGGTGCCTTCTTGCCCCCCACCTGGGAGGTGAACTCATGTGAAAGCACCTCTGAACTCTGAGTCTCCACTGACCAAGGACAACACCGGTGAGTGTTAATGACGCTGATAAGAATGCTGGAGACACAACACAGTTCATGCAAACAAACATGGCTGTGGCATCATACTTTCTATTTAAGTAAGAAATACCACACACTACAAACTGGAGGCCAATGTTAAGTGCATTATCACTTACTCATCCTGAAGTTGAACACTGGTTCTGAACAAGACTAGCAAATGCCTACTATCTTTCTGCAAGAAACTCAACTGACTGACTAGAAGCATGTGGTGCAACAGTGAAAAACTCAACAGTTGAAAAAGTGAAGAACTCTCACCACATTTGAAAAATTTGCATACATGGCTGATGAATGCACCGATATAAATAGGCATCAAGTATTAATAGGCAAGATGTGTACGTTATCTTGATGTCAGTGGTAGGCCAGTAGATGCATTTCTAGATGTTCAAGTTATAGAAGACACATCGGCTGCATCTGTGACAATCCACATCTTAGAAGAGTTAAATGCTTGTCAATTGGACCCCAAACAGATGGCTGCTTGTGCATTTGATAGAGCTGCAAACTTTTCTGGAAGACATGGTGGAGTACAAGCTTTGCTCAGAGAAAAGTGTAACCCTGATCTCTCCTATACACACTGCAGAGGCCATCTACTCCAACTAGTGCTAGTACGAGCTGCAGACTCTTCAAAAGACATTTAAAAAGCTATAAATGTAATGTCTTCATTATATTCTTTTTCCAGCAAGTGTCCAAAAAGACTGAGTATCTTGGAAAATATAGACGATACACTGGGACTGAAGTTCAAATTAGTCCGACCTGGGAAAACCCTCTGGCTTTCTCATGAGCGATCCTTGGCTGTTGTCTTAAAATTACTCCAGTGGTTATTACTGGCTTTGGAAAGTATCCCAAGATGGGATGGATCTATGTAGTGAGGCTGGTGGATTACTTTTGTTACTACGTTCAGAGAAGACTATTGCCATTCTCTCTCTTTTAAGTCTACTGTTGAAACCACTTGGGTCATTAAACAATGCCATCCAGGCATCTGCTAGAACAGTAGTAGATCTTTGTACAGCAATAGAAGCTACATTTGGATCAATCAGAGAGCTATCCATTGAAAAAGTACTGGAAGAAGCAAAGACTTCAGTACAGAAGTTGACTAATGAAGGCATTTATATTGAATCCTTAAGTGAAGAGGACAAGAAGTGTTTGTTAAGACAACTGAAAAAGTACACAGACTTGATTCTTAAAAATCTTCAACAGCGACTTCTAGATTCTACTCAACCTCTACGTAGCTTTTACAGATCCCTGTCCTATAAAACACCGACAGCTGAGTGAGGCACTACCAGCAATGGGGCTGTCATGTGCTCAGGACAGAATAGAGAATTTGAACACAGAGTGGAATATCACACGACAAATGAATGAAGATTTGACTTCAACTTCTTTTTTATCATCACTAGTGGCTTGACGCAATCTTTATGCTATGTTTCCTGGGATGAAAGAAGTAGGAATTCATCTCTTGCTACTCCCAGTCACAACAGCTACAGTTGAGTGTTCTTTTTCATCATTGAATAGAATTTTTTGTGTTCTGAAAGAAGTCACCTTCTGCCTGATCATGTGAATGGACTAATATCAACTGAAGGAATGGAAGTACCAGACACACGAAAAGCCACCAAAGATGAATACATTGCATTCAAGAAGTTCATTAACAGAGTTGTGCAAAATTATAACAAGAAATCAAGAAGGATGTAGATGGAGTGCTTCATAGAAGGCTTGAGTAGCCAACTTTAATTTGTGTGATGATTTTAAAACATGAGTTAAATCTAATAAAATGGTCATGAAACATTTTTCCGTTTTTACTATGAGTGCCTTAAAGCCCACCTTCACCCTCACAGTCTCACCCCTCATCAGCCCTGACCCCACCCCTGTAAATCCGAATGCCTCCCGCCCCTAATTTCAATTCCTGGGGAAAACACTGCGCAGGAAGACAAATGTTCTAGATAAAATCCTGACTTTTGAAACCAGTGGGAAAACTGTCATTGACTACAGTGGGGACAGGATTTCTGTATTTTCTGTACTCTACAAATTCAGTCCTCTTACTGATTTTTTCTTTATTTGGGGTATTCATTTAGTTTGAGCCTCTATTACAGTGTATTTAAATAGTTTCTGTGCTGTTTGCAGGCATTTCACTCTTGTGACTGTGCCATTTAGTTTCCATTTAACTAGCTTCCTCATTTTTGTGTAGCTCCCCTTTCTGAAGTTAAAGGTTACTGTGGTGGATTTTTTAAAATATTTCACCCCCCTACAAGGATGTTAAATTTAATTACATTATGGTCGCTTATGATGGGGTGTACTCCCCACACCAGCACAGCAAAAGCTCAATTTGGCCAAGTAGGCCCAATCAGCGAATTAAGCTGCAAATGGGGGAGATTTAGGCTGTGTGAAGGGAGTTAATTAGAAGCAAGCTAACTTGTGAAGGAACAAGTGGGGCTTCTATAAAGCCAAGAGACTGGCAACTGTGGGAGGGGGGAGGAGAGGAATTAATTAATGAATGAATCAATCCATCCATTCATCCTGCAGTCCCTTTCCCTGAGGTAAGGGAGAAGGAAGGGGAGATGAAGCACAGTAGGAAGAAATCCATGGGTGAGAGCATTAAGGTGGTGTAGGTGAAGACCTTAACTGCTCTCTGTAGGACCCTGGGCTGTAATCCAGTGTAGAGAATGGGACTGGGTTCCCCCACCAACCACTGCAAAGTTGTTGTTGTTAAGGGCAGTGGTTGTGAAGACTGCCAGTCACAGGTGGACTGAGATAGTCAGGGAAACGGGCGTGCGGGTGGCCTGATGCTGCTTGTGGTAAGAGACTTTGAAAGACCACCACAGAAGGGGAAACTGCTGAGTGATCTGGCTGAAGGGCTGACTCACGATGAGGAAGCAGCACCACCTGGAGACAGAGAGGGGCTGAAGACCAAGAGAGAGAGAGATGGAATGCAACTGCAGGAAGGGGCACTGGCCTAGTAGAGCTAATCCCCAGAACCTCCAGGACGAGGTGCTGTCCAGTGGTGAGTAGAGCAATCCCATCACATTGCTATTACTGAGCGGGACAGCTACATTCATCTCTTGGACTAGATCCTGTGCTCCACTTAGGACTAAATCAAGAATTGCCTCTGGCTTGTGGGTTCCAGGATTAGCTGATCAAAGAAGCAGCCAATAATGGTGTCTAGAAATTTTATCTCTGCATCCTGTCCTGAGGTGACTTGCATCCAGTCAGTGTTGGGGTAGTTGAAATTCCCCATTATTACTGGGTTTTCTAATCTCTAATCTCCCTGAGCATTTCACAATCACTTAGTCAGGTGGCTGGTAGTATATTCCCACTCCTATATTCTTATTATTCAAGCATGGCATTTCTATCCATAGAGATTGTGTGGTACTGTTTGCTTCATTTAAGAGTTTTACTATATTTGACTCTCTGCTTTCTTTCACATATAGTGCCACTCCCCCACCAGCACAACCTACTCTGTCACTCCTATGTATTTTGTACCCTGGTATTACTGTGCCCATTGATTATCATTGTTCCATCAAGTTTCTGTGATGCCTATTATACCAGTATCCTCATTTAATACAAGGCTCTGAAGTTCACTGAAGCAAACTAACAAACAGGAAGCTTTCAAATTATGATGTTCAGTGGTGATTTTGGCAGCCTCAGTCTACATGAATTCTTACAAGGCTTTGTATGAGCTTAAGTTCCTAGCTCTGCTTCTCATCACCAGGTGGTACTTCTAGTCACTATGAGTTTAGAAAGCTATGTGGCACTAAAAGGTGAACGAATACCCATGATCACTACTGTATGTATAGAAACATATGTGTTATGGTAATGAAGATAGCAATTCACATGATGAAATCATTACTTTTCTTTGAAAAAGAGATTGGCTTTTTTTATTTGGTATTCTTATCCTTTATTTTATTTTTGCAAATTCAGGATTCTGTTATGACTTTTTGTACTTATAAAAGCATATTGCTTCTTTTATCCTTCTACTTTAGGAGTACTTTGGCTGCTCCAGATTTCTGCCTGTCACCATGCAAACTGATTAAGAAAATTCTTAGAAAATGGTTACCAAGAGCTTGACCAGACTCAGCCTAATGAGGCCCAAATGTAGAATGACCCAAAATGAAGGTTTCAATATTGTAGTAGTGCAAGAATGTTCAAATACCATGGGAGACAACTTTTAAACATAAAGGATATTTTTGGTATCTTCAGTTTCATGATTCAGCAATTCAGTACATTTTTTTAAATGATTTCATTAAATAATTTCAGAGAGGAGAAATATACAATTAGATACACATAAAATCAGTTTGATAAATCATAGAATATTAATCTACTAACAAAAGACTGAAAATAAATATTTCCATATGCTCCATATTCAAATTTCCTGTTATCCCTAAATCATCTCTGGTCCCTTTTTTACTCCCACAAGGAAAATACTATGGAAAGGAAAACTTCACTAGTAGTGACAGGTTTCAGAGGGGAAGCCCTGTTAGTCTGTATCAGCAAAAACAACGAGGAGTCCTTGTGGCACCTTAAAGAGTAACAAATGTATTTGGTCATAAGCTTTCATGGGCTAGAACCCACTTCATCAGATGCATGGAGTGGAACATACAGTAGGGAGATATAAATACACAGCATATGAAAAGGTGTCCAGGTGAACGAGCCCCTGATGTTGTGACTGATGTGGTTAGGTCCTATGATGGTGTCCCTTGAATAGATATGCGAACAGAGCTGGCACTGGGGTTTGTTGCAGGGTTTGGTTCCTGGGTTAGTGTTTTTGTTGTGTGGTGTGTAGTTGTTGGTGAATATTTGCTTCAGGTTGGGGGGCTGTCTGTAAGCAAGGATTGGCCTGTTTCCCAAGATCTGTGAGAGTGAGGGATCGTCCTTCAGGATAGGTTGTTGTAGGGTTCGAGGGAGGCTACGGGCCTACCCAGAGTGCTCTGCAAGAACGAGGCACACACACACTGTGCGTTATTGGCTTTATTGAAGGTAAAATGACACACCCGCAATGGGGACTCCTGGCGTTGCTGTCACGGAGGCGGGGAACCCAGCGCACCAAAGCTTGGCCTGGTATGGAGTCCGAAGGCGGGGCCGGGCCCACACAGCTATATATGCAAAGCACAAAAACAGCTCATGCATAACTAAATAGGGACTGTCCACAGGCCATGTCCGCCCCTTGGCTGACAGCCATGCCAAGCAGTTCAAACTAGTTCAAAGCAGGTTACAACTGGCATACCGTGCCCTACAGTAACCGGCCGCCGAGAAAGCGTAAATACTCTAGCTAGGCCATAACATAATCTTCCGCAATTCCCTACAGTTGTAGATCCTTGATAATCCACTGGAGAAGTTTTAGTTGGGGGCTGTAGGTGATGGCTAGTGGCGTTCTGTTACTTTCTTTGTTGGGCCTGTCCTGTAGTAGGTGACTTCTGGGTACACCTGCACATCTACCAATGTGATATATGCCATCATGTGCCAGCAATGTCCCTCTGCCATGTACACTGGCCAAACTGGACAGTCTCTATTCAAAAGAATAAATGGACACAAATCTAACATCAGGAATCATAACATTCAAAAACCAGTAGGAGAACAGTTCAACCTCCCTGGACATTCAATAACAGACTTAAAAGTGGCAATTATTCAACAACAAAACTTCAAAAACAGACTCCAATGAGAAACTGCAGAACTGGAATTAATTTGCAAACTGGACGCCATCAAAGTAGGCCTGAATAAAGACTGGGAGTGGATGGGTCACTACAAAAACTAATTTCCCCTTGCTGATACTCACACCTTTTTGTCAACTGTTTGAAATGGGCCACCTTGTTTACATTGGCCTCATTAGCACTACAAAAGTGATTTCTACCCTTTCTTGTCAACTGTTGAGAATAGCCCACTTCCACCTTAATTGAACTGGCTCGTTAGCACTGACCCCCCACTTGGTAAGACAACACCCATCTTTTCATATGCTGTGTATTTATACCTCCCTACTGTATGTTCCACTCCGTGCATCTGACAAAGTAGACAAGACAAAGTATGGAAGAAAGGAAGTATTAGTGTCTTCATTTTACAGATGTGAAACTGAGATATGTAGCGATCACACCAGAAAGCTGGGGCTGAGCTAAGAATTGAGAACTCTTGAATCCCACTCCAGTGTTTACCACTCTAGTGTACTGCCTCAAGCCTCTACAGCATGTTTCTAATAGACAAAGAGAATCAGCATGTAACTCCATAAAAAATCATAACATTTAGGCATGACTGAACTTTAAAAACACACCATCTTGAGTTTTGTATTTCCCAATAAACATTTCATTTCCAGTGCACTGCAGCTATTGCTATGGGCTGCTTCCAGTGGGAATGACTTATTGCTCATCTGCAGTTATTTCTGTAATAAATAATTTAACAGTAATAACATTAGATATCAACTGGTCTTAATGGAGATGGAGGTTAATTTTATTCCAGTGGCATAACCACAAAAGTTTACTAAGAGGGAACATGGAATGAGAATCCTGTAACTGGAACCAGGAAGAACAGGATAGTAAAAGCCTGGCAGTGAGAGTTTGTTACCTATACACTCTAGGACACCCTACCTTTAACCTTCCATGGGCTCAAGGCGAACCTGGTTAATTTAGGCACCCCATCCTTTACCTTCTGTGGGCTCCAGGCAAAAGGCACCCACCCTTTCCCAGTTCCTAGGGCTCAGGCCCACCCTTACCCCATTTCTAGGGCTCAGAGTGTAATCTGGTTAATTTCAGTACCCACCCTTACCCAATTCCTAGGGCTCTGGGAGTAATCTTCTGTGGGTTTTCAGGATCTTTTACCAGTGAAAGAGCCTTACACAGTAATATTCTTATCTATTTATTAACAATTACCAAGCAGAATACACATGCTAGGCATACAATGCTATGCTCACCAATCCTGATCATGCAGATGGACTCCCCTGTTTGCCAGGCCAGGTCAGTCTCGTCTGGATTCTGGTTGATGAACATCACCGTCATGCAGAGGATTCTTAGCAGTTCTGATCTTAGGCTGTGTCTTAGAGGTGAGTTCTTCTTCTTCTTCCTGGTCTTCCCTTCTTATTATTCTTCTGTTCATTCTGCTGGTCTCCTTCTTGGACCCCAGTTTATATAGTGAAATTGAGTCCTGCTTAGCCATACCTTAACCAATCATTTTACTAAAATATTACTAAACCATTTCCTAACCAATCCTAATATTGTGAAATAATTTTTTAACTAATTATACTCCACCACCCTAATTGATTTACACCGAGCAAAATTAGTTATGTAACAGACAGAAACAGTCAAAGAACCAGAGAGAGGCCATACAGATGAACAATAGAGAAGTGGAGACCATAAAGACAAAACAATAAAGAAGTAGGCATTTCACAACCACAACTGTTGATAAGTGATTTCTTGCTAGACAAAATGCCATCAAAGTTTTCTTTAACCATTTTAAGATCTGTTTCTTTATCTGGTGATAATAGGTACTATTGGGACAGGATCGCCTTCTTAACAGGTCAATATTACATTGTTTTAATGTAATTTAGATGGAGTATGAGGATGTGACTTTCTACTTCTTGGCTGATGGCTGCTGCTCTCCTAATATGGTTGCAGGAACAGGCTTCATCCTTACAAGGTGAATGACCCCTTCACACTCAACCCACTGGCTATGTTTATGCACTGTGTCCCAGATCCTAAAAGATATTTAGGTGTCTAATGCCCATTGATTTCAGTGGTAGTTAGGTCACTAAATACCCTTTGAGGATCTGCACCTGGGTCCAGTCCAACTTTCACTGAAGTCAACAGAAAGACATTGATTTCATTGGGCATTGAATTAAACCATGAATGAAATTTTCCAGCTGGTAGCCAGGTACTGGAGCTGATTTGACCATCTCCATCAACCAAGCCTCAATCTGTAAACCTCAGTCTGTAAGAAGCAGCTCTATCAGGTGACGCCAAACGGCTAAACCAGTTAAGAGCTATGCTAAGCTTTTCTTAGGGGGAATATTTTCCTACATTCAAAGTTAGTAAAAAGTGAAAAAGAAAGGCAATTCGGTGGAAGTAAAAGGGGGGTGGGTGAATTCAGCCTGAGTTGTGATTGTTTTGTAACAAGTTACACAATGCTTTCAAAATGAAACAAAGATGTGATAAAACAGATGCAGCAGATGCAGGAAATATAGCACTTCTAGCAAGGCAGACTTTTGGGGGTAATTCAGTTTATTAATAGCATGTATTATGGAATAACAAGTTGCAGATGAGCATTACAATGTATCCTTACCAGACATTCCTTGTACATTCCTCTTTTGTTATTTCCAAAGTAGGGGTTGGAGAACCTCATGGGGTTTGAGGATTTGCAAACTTCACTAGCTATTCTTGTATTCCCAGGGCTCAAATTTGCAAACTATTTTTTCTTGTAATTTAAGTCCAATTTTTATTTTTAAGGATGATGTAATTTTAAAAAATCTAGCAAAAGGAAAGCCTGTGATATATTTTCGGAATAATACTACCTACCAGCAATTCACCCCTCCACCCTTTCTTTCCTTCTTTTCTCATGAGAGATCTAGCAAGAGGCATGGCAAATTTTCAGATCACATTAGGGATCCACATTAGAGCTAGTCAAAGCAAACTGCGATGAACCCACTGGTTTTAAACTTTGTCTTTCAGCCCATCCAGCCTGAGTGTGATAAAGAAAGGGATTGGAAACACTCTTTCAATCTGGACTGCTTGTTCCTTTGTTCATTCTAGCAAAAATTTCCACAATGGTCACAAAAAGGAAAAGGCAGAGAATGCACCAAAGGTCACATATGGTTAGGAGAAGAAGGAGCAATGTCTGAAGAGTGGCGGAGAAAGGACAAAGCTTCATCCACGTACCACCTCCAAGCCATCTAGAATCAAGGAACATGTGCTGTGACAGACACAAGGGCATGCCCTGCAGTAGGGAGTAACTTTCACATGTATGCAAGAGGAAAGACTGATAATGTGTTGGCAGCAGGAAGAAAAGCCAACTCATGCTCCTGAACCAAAGGGAAATTGATCAGTAGCTGTGCAAGTACACACCATTCAGCTCCACCCCCAAAGATTTGTAATACAGCATTGGTGGTGGTATCTAGGCTCAAAAACACTGAGAGTCCTACATATTAGACTAATAGAATAGAATAGAATAGAATAGAATAGAACATCAGAAGGGACATCAAGTTTCACCACCTGTATTTCAACAGTCATAGAAATTCGCCTACTAATTTTTGCTTCAAGTTCAAACTTATCTTTTAGAAAGAGATCCAATCTTGATTCAAGAGACTGAGAATCCACCACATTCCTAGGTACATTGTGCCAATGTTTAATTACCTTCCCTGTTAAAAAAAATGAAATTTATTTCTAATCTGAATTTGTCTAGTTTCAGCTTCCAACAAGTGGACCTTATGTCTTTTTCTGTAAGCCTAAAGGGCCGTCTACTATCAGAAATCTTTATCCTATGTAGGTACTTGTAGACCATGATCAAGTTACTTCTTAACTTTCTCTTCGATAAACTCAATATATTGAGCTTCTTTTGTCTCTCACCATAAGGCAGGCTTTCCAGACCTCAAATCATTCTTTCAGCTCCTTTCAGAACCCTTTCCAATTTGTTAACATCCTTTCTGAAGTGTGGACACCAGAGCTGGACACAGTACTCCAGTAATAATCTCACTAATGCCATACACAGAGGTAATGCCACTTCTCTATTCCTACTTGATATTCCCCTGCTTATGAAATGAAGGATTGTGTTCTCCCTTGTAACTACAGCATTGCACTGAGAGCACATGTTCATCTGGCTATCTACCATCACCCCTAAGTCCTTTTCAGTGTCACTGCATACCAGAATACTGTCTCCGATCTCATAAGTATGACCTGCATTCTTTGTTCTTAATCAAATGACCTTGTATTTGGCTGAATTTAAAAGTATGTTGTTCAAATGAGCCCACCTTACTAAGCAATTCAGATTTGTCTGTATACCTGACCAGTCCCCATCATTTTTTACCGCTCCAACATTTGTAGATGCCTTCAAGCTCATGTAATCTAGACAGATCAAGCCTGGAGTATGGTATGTGTGCTCAATGCCCATGACTGACTGCAGTAAACAGAGAGGGTGGATGATCCCATGTGGATTTCACATGCACAACATATACCAAGTGATCTAGCTAGCATATGGATAGCAAAGCATCCAAAGCCCAGAGCAATCTGAGGTAGCATCATACATAAATCTGCACACAGTGACCCTATCAGTTCAGAGTCAACACCTCATGCTGCATAGAAATTAAAAATAAGCACTGTTTTGTGGCAGGGGTTTCACCCTTCCCTGTGCCACACAACAGTAACAGGTTAAGCCAGTAGCAAAACAGAACAAGTAACATACAGGTCTTCATAAGCAGGGGGAATCAACACAGGCCTGGACTAACTAAAATATCATTCTCCCACACAGAGAACACGAGGACATGTCCGTTAAGAACAAAGTTGAAGTGAGATGATGTCGATGCATACGGACAAGAAAATGTATATGTTAAACAAATGAAATTTCACACCAAATATACAAATAATTGAAGACTAACATTATTACACTCCTGGCTGCATGCCATGTTGTATTCTGTATGCCTATCCCTAAACCAGCTTCTTGGAACCATCATTGCATGCGATCTCTACTGTTAACCACTGAAATGTGTGCAGCTGAAGAGATGGCTTAGCAGACACACACAGAATAAGCAAAAAATCTGTCATTAAGGCAAAATGTAAATATGTTGGTTACAATTGTCAGTGCCATACTCCATAAAAGCTCTGATGGATCTGAAATGCTATAAGTATTAAATATATCCAAAATAAAAAGACACAGATGTGCTGACAGTGGGTGATCTGTGTGTTTCTTCTCCATGCCAATTACATTTAGCACATTGAGGTCCCCAGCTGTGACCCCACACAGATAGCTCCAGACACAGGGGCTAATCAGTCAAATGTCCCATACCCTACCATACAGCAACAGTGTCATTGCAAGTGCCAGCAGCCATTGGCATTTGAGGCTACGTGGACTGAGGCTCCATATACACAATAAAAAGAAGGGCAATGCCTGAGTAATCAGAAAGCTGGTTTGGTGAACGAGCTGCAGTATGTGATGGACAGTAATGTTCACAAAAGAAGATTATAGCAGGCCAAAAGCAGCGCTGTGGTTATGATATGTAGAATTCCCTCACCGGTTCAGTCAAATACCAAAGCAGGGACAAAGTAGACCAAGTAGGCATGAGTGAGTACACTCAGGAGAATTCTCATTGTGTCAGGAATCTCTATAAAAGATATCCTTAACAAAACCATGCCATGCGGTATTCTGTGTTGTCAAACAGCAGCCGAACCATATAGCCAAATTTTGCATACCCAGTACAGGTGAGGTGAAGACTTAACACTGTGGGAAGGAGAAAAAGAGGGAACACAGGGAAATATTAAGTGTGATGATAGAGAATTAGTTAGTGCAAGGAATAGCTCCAGGACACAGGGTCGGCTCCAGGCACCAGCCGACCAAGCATGTGCTTGGTGTGGCACCTTCGGGGCAGCCAATCTTGGGGCGGCGCTCAGGGGGGTTTTTTGTTTTGTTTTTACACACTTCGGCGGCGTGGTGCTCAGGGGAGGTTGTTGCGGCGGGCGGCGGGGCAGCGCTCGGGGGGGTTGTTGTGGTGGGCGGCGCTCAGGGGGCGTGTTTTGGTGGGGCGCTGGGAGGGGTGTTTCAGCGCAGTGCTTGGGGAAGAGTTGTTGTTTTTTGTTTCGGCGGGGCGGCGCTCAGTTTTTTGGGGGTTTTTTGAGCACTTGGGGTGGCAAAAAAGTTAGAGCCGGCCCTGCCAGGACATTAACGCTAGCTAACACTTTTGCACAATCAACAAAGGAACTAAGCAGCTAGAAAGATGAATGCAGGCTTGTTCAAATTTTATCAAGGATATCTCTTGCCAAAACCATCCTAGAAATGGTCCCAAGGGCATGCACTGAAGCATGGCCAAAACAAGCAAGTCAGGACTGCATGAAGATACATGGATCTCACACCAAATCCCTATACACATCCAAATGTATTGGTGTAGCTGATGTTCCAATACATCCCAAACAGACCATACAAACACTATGGTGTATCCAAATGGTGATTCAATAGTACTGCCAGCCAACTGTGCTATGTGTAATAAAAAGGGGGCTGTGAGTACACATCGGGAAAGGCTTAAAGGGCACAACGCTCATAATAACAGGTGACAAAGGCCTAAACAAATAAACTGACAAAGCCTGAAAATTAACCACTGTCCCATGGAACTCAAACTGTCAGCGCCCAAAACCAGGAAAGATCTGGAAGAGAAAATCTGCTAATTTCAAAATGTGAAAATGCTCTCAGCACAGACCAGTGCCCAAGGAGAGAGCCCATAGAAAGAGTGGAGGCCCAGAGGAAAGTTAGAAAATGGGCCACTATTAAAGAGAGATATATTATAGAGCTGCACGCATGCAGTATACTATCACAGGATGCAGCCACTGTGGTAGGTAGTTTACCCAGCACACATACATAGCACTCATGTTGTATTCCAAGGCTTTTGCTTCACCACTACCACATAGGCTCACAATAGTTATAGTAAAATAAAAACCACATTTCCCTGGTAACTTTTGACAATCTATATGCCATGTATTGCAACCACACACATGCATGTGATGTGATGTGATGTTAACAGGTGCCTCTCCATCACTAAGAAACTCCAGTGCACCGATACACAACTGATACAGGTAACAGGTTGTCTAAGAAACAGAGAATTTGAACGATCTCTGCATAACCTATATGTCTCTCAGGACTATTGAAAGCAGATGACAAACTGAGCACATCAGGAATAGTTTGCTGAAGAACCCAGTATGGGAAGCCTACAAATGCCAGAGGCAGTGTAAATGAATGTGGTGCTGATGAATATGGATAATTGCACGTTTCATAAAGTGCACTTCACCAGCATAAAAAGCAGGCAGTATCACAAAGAAATCAGTCTTCTTGCTAATGCCAACATTGGTTACCCCGCGGCTAGCCAATTGTGCTACTGGGCAGTGCAGTAAATACTGCATATGGCTGAGCAATCACAGCCCAGGTCAGAACCACACAGAATGCATCCCCCAATTGGGCTACCCTGGACTTCCCATAAGCCTGTTTGCTGTGCCTGTTAGGATCCCAGGAGTGTAAATTTATTTCAGTGTGTAAATAAATTAATGTACACACGAGACAACAGCTGAAAATACCATCTCGTATAGGGACAGGGAAATGGGGTGACAGGGGAGCTGAAATAATCCCATTCTGGAATGTGGGCCTGAGCAAAGCCAGCCTTCAGCTAATTGCCCACAAGATGATGTAATCACTGTGATCATGGACACTCAAAACTGTTACGTGACTGTGCACTTGAACACATTAATGGAGGAAGTGGAGTCAATGGTGAGCTGTCTGGTTAATGAGTACATAGAGCAATTAAGGTACTGTCATTGGCCCCAAGCTGTACTCATCCCTGGGGTATCCTGACCATCATCCTATCCAGTAATTGTGTCTATTCTTATCATGCCAGGCTTCAGGGCTGCACATGTGTCTTTACTCAGCTCACTGCATTCTGTCCCATTGGGCCAGCATGGGTCCTGGTTACCCAATACGCAAATGATTTCATGCTAGGCCAGACCGAGCAGCAAGGCTCTGAGCACTTTCATGTTGTGCTTCCTGTAATAATTCCAGGCATCTGACATTTTTATGCCAGCTTGTGTTATGTTGTGGAGAACATGGATGCTGGATGACAGGGTACATGACACACACAACACTCTTGGTACAGGAAGGGCTCAGAGGAGCCATCTCTTTTGCAAGGAAAGCCCGTGGCTTCTCCAGGGCATATACTTATATTCAGGTCTGAGTGAGTCTGGCCATTGGCATACTGTTCATTGCAGCAGTGAGGGGACATTGAGGCTGTCAGGGTTCCCTCCCCACTCTAAACTCTAGGGTAAAGACGTGGGGACCCGCATGAAGAGCTCCTAAGCTTATTTTTACCAGCTTAGGTTAAAACCCCCAAGGTACAAAATTCCCTGCACCCTGAGAAATGCTTCTTCCACTGCCACCATCAAGTGTTCTAAACAGGAATCCAGGAAAGGGGCCCACTTGAAGTTCCTTTCCCCCCAAAATATCCTCTCAAGCCCATACCCCCCCTTCCTGGGAAGCTTGAGAATAATCTCCTAACCAGTTGGTCACACAGTGATCTAAAAAAACCCACCCCCGGGGTTTTTAACACCATAGAAAACAGTCAGCTTCTTAAAAGAAGGATTTTATTAAAACAAAGAAGGTAAAATCAGCTCTGTAAAATCAGGATGGTAACTAATTTACAGGGTACTCAATTTCCAAACTCAGAGAGATTCCCCCTCTGGACAAACCCTTAAATTACAGGGGAAAAAAAGGAATAACCCCTCCCTCTAACACAGGGAACACACACCAAGCAAAATAAACCAAAATCTACTCGCTATGCTGACTAGACTTACTTTAGAAAAGTGAGGATTTGATGAAAAGATGACTGGTTCCTTTTTACTCCAAGATCACTCTGAGTCTGACAAAGACCCCCACACAAAGCTTTCCCCCTCCCAAGATTTGAAAGTATCTTGTCCCCTCATTGGTCAGAGGCCAGCCAGGTCAGGTGTCAGTCTGGCTACCTGCATTTCTTAACCCTTTACTGGTAAGAGGATTTTATCTGCATCAGACCCTCTCCCCCTTCCCTTTATATTTATGACAGAGGCTCTCTAGGCGACTTGAAGCTGGATGACAGGCTGTTCTTTCCAGCTCTGTTTCTTCAGCAGGCCTGCATACGGTTGTGTTCCCATTGGTTGCCTTTTGTGATTGTTTGGGTGGTGTTAACAACTGCTGTTTGTGCAATATGGATAGCTGTTGTGGGATTCTGTTCAGAAACACCATGAGAAACTTAGAGTTTGTATGGTTTGTGATGGTTATTAGAAGCAGCTGCTTATGTTCCTTTGCTGCGATCTCCCAAGTATCCTGTGCTTTTATGATGTGTGGCATGTGTTTGCAGTGTGTATGTCTCTACATCCCTTGTAAATAAAAGGCTACTTTCACCATTTGTGTTGTATTCATTGATAATGAGGACCTTACAACCTCTTTCTGTGGTGTTGCTCTTCTGCAGATGTTGGCTGTGGGGCTGAGGTAAGCATCTGCAGCAATGTGCTGCTATATGGTGTACATATGTGGATATTTGGCGTGCACAGAGCAAATGAGTGGTAAGTGAAGGCAAGAATAGTTCTCTGAGCTGCATCCCGACACTGGGTAATACATGGACGGTATTAGTGTCTTGTTCATGTACACTGTTCAGTGTTCAAAGCACGGGAACAGGGAGAAGCCAGTGCAAGATTCAGGCTTCATTCCTTCCTCCACATACACAGTCCTAGTCCTGTCTCATCAAGCACTTCTTGAAAGCAGAGTTCTCTAACAGACACACTCTCATACTAGAACACCCCTGTAAGGGGGCACTGGCCCTTTGAGGTACTGTGAAGGGCCAGTCACCCAATTCCAGGGGTCCAAAATAACCAAGAATGAATGTTGGGTGAGAAGAAGATACTCCTCGGGAATAGTTAGTGTCTGGGATGGGGAAGGTATAGAGAAAAATCAGGGGCGCAATGAGAAGGTGGGGGGGCCGAAGGAGTCCAGCCCCCACTCCCATTGGCTGACTGTGAGCAGAGACCCAGCAGCCATCCCTGCCCAGCCATGCCTCAGAGAGCAACACAGGGCAGCCCTGCAGCTGGAGACCCTCCAGGTAATGGTTTGGGCAGCTGCATTTTCGCCCAACAGGGGAGCCTGTGCCAGAGTCCTGGCACTGCAGGCTTGGAGGGGGAGGCCCCAGCATTTCCCAGAGTCTTCTGGGAGACTGCAGCCCAGATGTCAGGGTTTTCCACGGGGAACCGAGGTGCTAAGGACCCACAGGACTGTAGTACTTCACCTTCCCCAGTGCTCTCTGGGCTGTGCCATGCCCTGGCACTGGTACATCCCAGTACTTCCTTCCTTGGCTGCAGCCCTGAAAACCTGCCTGCAGCTGGCTCTGCCTTCTGTGAGCCGTAAGCCAAGCTGAGCCGTCACTGCAGGGCACCATGCACCTTACTATTTTCTCTACCCAAGGAAAGGTGCCCTACTGGAGAGGTGTGCTCTCCCTGGGCCCCCTCCTTAGGAAAATTCTGCTTGAGCCTCTGGGAAAAACCCAGGCTATTATTCCTTTAAGGGCCCAGGACCAGGAGGCTTGTAGAATGGACAAGGTAAGGCTCCTCTCCCCCCAGCTGGCCCCAGCAGGTATTTGGGATAATTAGACCCACCTGGGAAGGGCCAAGGAGTGGTCAGGTGACAGTGGGAGGGTGACTCAAAAAAGAGATTCCAAGCCCAGTCAGAGAGTGTGAGCTGCTAGAAGAGCTGCTGAGGGAAGGCCTTCACCAAGATCTTAAAAAAAAAAAAAAAAAAAAAAAAAAAAAAGTATTATTGCAAAACCCCTGAATTGTGGGAGGGAAATCTACAGCCTAAGACTGAAAGCAAAGTTCACAGTCCCAAGCAGAGCTGGGCAACAACCCCTGAAGGGGACATTCTACAGGTTGGGAAGGCTAGAACTGAAAGCAGACTACAAAGGCCTCAGGAAAGAGGGATGTTCATCGAAAGGAAAGAGTCTACCGCCACGTGAGGTCTGAACACATAGGCCCCAAGAAGGAAGACTGTATAAACCTGAAACTAATCAGGGAGCTGAGGAATCTGAATTAGTTGGACCCAGAGAGAGTGGAAATACTGTTTTAAAGACTCTGGGTGTCTGCAGCCCCCTGTGGGGAAGCTACCAGTCCTAACATACATCAGCATGCATTGACCCTTTGCACTGTAGTTTCTTATTGTGCACATGCGTATATGTGAACACTTGCAAACCCAGAATTAAGCTTATGCTGAAATAAATTTGTTAGTCTCTAAGGTGCCACAGGTATTTTTCTTGTTTTCTTTTTGCTGACACAGACTAACACGGCTACTACACTGAAACCAGAATTAAGTGTTCTACATCATGTGTGGTATACAAGCCAGTGCCTTGATTCCACATTCATTCAACTTATTTAGGAAAATAGCCTGTCCTTGAGACAGGGATTTAAATCGGCCCCACGAAACTGCCAAGAGCTGTAGGTAATTGTATGGATAGATCAGGCGTAGGCAACCTATGGCACGGGTGTGATTTTCAGTGGCACTCACACTACCTGGGTCCTGGCCACAGGTCTGGGGGGCTCTGCATTTTAATTTAATTTTAAGTGAAGCTTCTTAAACATTTTAAAAACCTTATTTACTTTACATACAACAATAGTTTAGTTATATATTATAGACTTATAGAAAGAGACCTTCTAAAAATGTTAAAATGTATTACTGGCACGCGAAACCTTAAATTAGAGTGAATAAATGAAGACTCGGCACACCACTTCTGAAAGGTTGCTGACCCCTGGGATAGATATTAACAGAGGGGCCCGCTCTGAGGAGAATACTACAACTAGTGAAACAAAGGGTTCCTCTGGGTGGAGAAGCCATGGTTAATAGACCGCTCAGTGAGCGTGAAGAGACTGACCAGGTCTCCCTGAGGTAAAGTCAGTCTAGAGACAAACAGTACCTAGATTTTGGGGTTTTTTTGAAAAGCAGATAATCTGACCATTCTGTGAGTGGAAGGGACTGGTCAAGGAGACAGAAGATGTAGATATGATCTAGTTGGGGTTTCCCCTCTAGAATTGGCTCCAGTCAGTATCCAGTTTGGGCAATGGTGTTGATGTTTGGGTATTGGCATAATAGTCATAATAGGATAGCAAAGTCTATTCCCCTGCCGAGAAAATCAGGTCTCTTCTGTTGAATCAACCCAATGTCTGTTTCTTGAACAGTGCTTCAGGAGGCAGAGGGATTTTTGTGAGTCATGCTAGCAGGGAGCCGTGTGTAGAGGCTGTGGGTGCCTTACCCTGGAACTAGTGATGTCGTTTTGGCCTCAGGTAGACACGCTCACGGTAGCTCTTACTTTTAGCATGCTAGTTCAATAACAGTGTAGCCGGCGGCGGGTTAGTCACAGGCAAGTATAATCCCATCTGAAACACTAGGCACGTACTCTGGGCAGCTAGCTTGTCCTGGCAATCGCATCGTCATGGCTACACTGCCACTAGTGCACTAGCTCGACCAAAGCTAGTGTGGGTATCTCTCAATTGAAAATTGCATCAGCAGTCCAGTGCAGGCCTGTGTGAATATTATTATGACAGCCCTCCAGTGACAGTGGGAGCCCCTTGCTTGAGTCATTTGAAACTGGACTGGAAAATCTCTGAGGGATAAACTGAAGGGAATAATCCTGCACTGGGATGGAGGAGGACTAGATGACCTAATGATTCTTTTCCATGTCTAGTTTCTATGATACAGTGTTTGACAGTAATCAATATATATCAGGTATCTGCCGCACTGTCTGAATTGACAACAGGTTCCTGGCTGAAAGAAAGTTCTTGCTAATTACCTGACAGGTTGGGTTACACAACGTGAGCTCACCTGAGTGATGTAACAGTGCATGGCACTCTGTCTAACGCAACCTGTATTCCTGAAGTAATGCATTCTTCAGAAATTTAAAAGGACAAAACAAAAATAAAAAATACTTTCATTTAGATTGGGCCACTGCCAGTGAATCAGGTCCTGGTTAGCTACCAAGCCCATTCCGGGGGCAGTTAATTAGCATGAGGCAGGTTGTTTTGTTTCCTAATGGTACATTTTTAAGCAGTCTGGGTGGGACATGTGTCTTTCCACTAGTCACTACTGCACTACAGTCATAGCCCTGTGGTTTCACTCTAAGTGCAGGTAATTTCCATTGTGTCTATTATTAGGATTAATATGCAACAGTCCTGGGTGTAGTTGCAAAAAGTCAGGAGAGGAAAGCTGATGAGCCACATGACAAAGGGCTGAGGCATGCTGTAAACAAATAGCCTTGAACCTCCCAGGACACAACCAACTTGAAATGTTTTACCAAAAGATAAGGTGTGTCGTTCCGTTTTGGTCTTCCTCAAGCTAGGCCTCTGTTACAGTTTGGTGGAATATCACCGCACTGATGTGCTTGGTCTATTACTTTTCATTGTGATGGAATCTTAGGGCCTAAATCACCTTTCTCTTACACCAATTTTACCCTGGGGAAATTCTACTGATTCTAGAGGAGTTACTCCTGAGTTACGCTGAAGTGAGTGAAAGGAAGATTTGGTCTCTGAAAATGCACTTGTATCCCAGTTCCTGAGAACAGACAGATCTCTTCCTCTATTGTCACTCTTTGGTGGTTTTCTCTAACTTTAACAAGATGTAAACATTGGTATGAAGAGTCTCATTCACGTGGCTACTTAAAGCTAGGTTCATTTCCTCAAGGAACTCAGAAGCACGTAACCAAGATGACATTCAAGAGCACGCAGCTTTCAGTGCGTTGTGTAACAAGCGTGTTAATTGCCAAGCAAAATCTGACTGTATGTAAATGAGTGACTTATCCACTTGGCTGAGTAAATTCCCTGCTGCCTTCATTCCAGGTGATGATGTTGCCTTCATGACATGACAAGCATGCATGTCAAATAATAATAATGAAACATCATCTCCACCCCGTCATGAAGGTGTGTTAAGGCTGGTTCCTGTTTAACATCAAAGTTTCTACTACTCAGGTACAATTGGCCTCTGCAATCCTGGGTTACAGCTTTACCAGTTGTGTGAGTTGATTATGGAATGACAAAAATTCTGGAAAACATCATGATAGCTAAGCTCATCTTGATCCTATTGCATGGTTTGTTGGGAGGGGGAGGAAGAAAATGGAGCTGAGGTTCTAAAGTTAGATGATTGGCATAATTATTGCAAAGCTAATCAAACCAGTCTATAAAAGCACTTCCTGTACATAAGAATCCCACACTGCCAAACTCACAAGATATAAATAAAACAATTTCTCAAACCAGAGACCAAAAAAAAAGTGGCTCATACAATAAAACTTCTATATGTTGTTTGCTGTTTTTTGTGTGTATCTGCATGAGGCCCATTGGGCTGGAGAGAAGTCATTTTTAATTTGCATTATGGAAATATTTCCCCTCTGATCAGAAAGCCTCTGATATGAAAGTAAAGTAAAATCAGCAATGTTACATATCAGTTGGGTACAATATTAGAGAAAATATGAATTATTTGGAAAACCAATTATTAATAATAATTTTACTTGGATAGCAGTGTTACCTAGCAGTTAGAATAGTTTACTGAGAGCCAGGACTTTCTTGAAAGTTGCACCTTCTTCTCTTGATTGATTTCTTATATTTAGACTTTGATGGCACTGCTAGTTTCAAACCTCAGTGACAATTTAGATATGCATGTAGATAGGTAGGTGCCAGTTCTAATACCTCATACTGAATAAGAATAGGAAATGAGAAGAGAGAGTGAGTAGCTATAGGGGAGAAGAGATTGGGATGTGTGAATGGTACAATAATATGTGAGGGAAAGGGAGAAAAAGAAGAAGGGAAACAAATGAGAAGACAAGGCAAAAAGAAGGAAAGCAGTAGTAACTGTAAATATATATAGGAACAGATTCTCATTTACAACCTTTAAGGTACTCTGACAATGTAAAGAGGGAGGAAATTATATTGACTCCCATTGTAAGGTCACTTTGTACTGAGAAAGTGGTGTATAAAGGCCTTCATGTAAATGAGAATTTAGGTTATAATTTCCAAAGGCTAGCTGATAAAGTGGCTTAGTTCACCTCTCAAAACCTGCCTTCAATTTCACCTCAGGAAATAGGTTCAAATGCAAAAAAAGTGGCCTTTTAAAAATGTTCCTTCAATAGAAATAATAATAATGACCAAATAATTCAGATGACTGATAATAGGTTATAAAGAGTGTGTCTACACTGCAATAAAACAACCGTGGCTGGCCCATGTCAGCTGACACGAGTTCGCAGGACTCGGGCTACAGGGCTATAAAATTATAGTGTAGATTTTGGACTCAGACGGGAGTCTGGGCTCTGGGACCCTGCGAGGAGAGAGGATAGTGGCTCCTTACAAAATCTTCTACATTGACCAAGAATGCAGGGATAGAAGAACTGGAAATCTGTATGATCAAATAAGCCTTGACAAAGTTTCCTAGTGTTGCTCCTGAGTTTTAGTCCAAGCTGGATCCAAAATCCTGTGAAATCAATGAAAACTCATCCAGTGAGTATATTTGTGACAATATGCCTGAGATTTGGTTTTGTGCTTTCTTCTAAATAAGCCTTATAGCAAGTCCATTTAATATAATGGGCATTTTAGCCATCTCATACTGGCTTTCTTAGTAGTTTCTATTTATGTCCTGTTGGAAGATCAGGAGTATAATATGACATGCCATGAAAAGGTTTCCTGTTGAGAGGACTCTACCTAAAATATGTTAAAATACTGAAGAGTTTTTTAAATTGTACAATATCATAACCAAACTTATTAGAAAGTCTTTGTGGGAGAAGGGATCCTTCTTTAATAAAAAAACCCCTAAAATACATATCAGGCTTTGATCGTCATGCTGTGTTTGAAACTAAAGTAGTTGTGTTGTAATCACACCTGTGGTCTGTCACAGGGATGTTCGGGATCATGTTGATGCCTTGTGACTCTGGTTAACTAGTATAAAACTACTACAGCAGAATTTAAACGTATTGGAAAAAAGTGAAACCAGCAGTTAATCATCCTGTTCATGCACGCTGATTTTTTTTTTTACCTTGACTAATTTATCTTGTAGTGGGAGTAATTAGCTTTATTAGTAACACTGACTACACTATTACCTTCAGGCAAACAGCTTATTAGCTGACTATCACCGAGTTTCTCTTATACTGTTAGCCTGAACATTTACTCCAGAATTAAATGTCTACTGGATATAGGGCGTATATTTTAATTACCCATCTATAAATAAATACATTTTGGGAATTTTCAGGGAGCTATGCACCCAATCCTGAATTTCTTGCACACCCAAAATGGCCATTGACTCTATTTGGCATTTTGGCTGTGCAAGTACAGGAGGATTAGAGCCTGAGATCTGCCCACGTGTACTTTACATCTGCACACAGTCCAATTTGAGCTCAGTAAGGCTCTACTAGGGATCCACCCACGTGGATCTGAATGTGGGATCTTGGCCTAGATTTCCAGCTTGTCCAGCTGATCAGAAAGGGCAACAAGTTATTCAATCAGCCAGACAAACCCACGAATGGTGCAGTGTAAACAAGCCAGTTTCTTTTGTGGGATCGGAGGTGCTACCAAAGTTTACCTAAGGAAGGGGGCCCAGGGAAAGGACTCCACTCCAGTAGGTCATCTGTCCTGGGGTGGAGAATATAGTGGGGTGCAGGGTGCCTCTCAGGCACGATTCGGTGCACGGCTTACAGAGAGCAGAGACAGCTGCAGGCAGGTTTGCAGTGCTGTAGCCAGGGAAGGAATCATTGGGATGTGCCAAGCCCAGGCCCCTAAGCCAGGGTAGGGTGCAGCCCAGAGATCACAGGGGGAGGTACCATGCAGCTCACAGGCTCCCATCACCCCTGCTCTCTGTGGAAAGCCACAGCATCTATGCTGTTGACCCCCTCCCCCTTACTGCCCTCATAGGGCAGGGGCCTCAAGAAAGGGCCAGATCCTCCCATCTCAGCCCACAGTGCTGGGACTCCCTCCTTGGGTGGGTGTAGGCATCCCAGCATGTTACCTCCTTTGTAGGAGGTGGGTTCCTGGCCATGGGGCAGCCTTGTGCTGCTGTCTTAGTCATGGCCAGGAGGGAAGGTGGCAGCTGCTATCTCTGCTCAGAGCCAGCCAAGGGGTGAGGCCTGGGCCTCTACCCCTGCCCCCCACAGTATTCCTTATGGAAGCATGATTAGTGCAATTCTGTTCCTCACTGACACCTTTCAATCTGCAACCCTCCATAACCAAAACAAGGCCCTATGATGTGAGAACCATTATACTTATTCCAATTCCGCGAGTACTTTCTCCAAGCAAATGGAGCACATTAGTAAGCTGGAGTTCCTGGGGATTATGAAATAAAAATTACGCAAAGGAAAGAAGGTCACATATCCATTCATTTGCTGGGCATTACAGTGCTGAATACAATAATAAGCACTAGCAGCCAAACAGACGGCCAAATTCAGGGGTGATGTAAATGGTGATAAATTATATACCAGTAAATTATTGGGAGTTCAAGTTGATATAATTTACTGTGGGGGAGGAACAGCAAGGTTACAATAAGAAAAGCAATGAACAAGAACACAGAAAAAAGTGTACGAGAAAGCAAGTCCTTTTGTTTTACTTTCTTACACCTTCCTATTATTTGCTTTTCCTATTACACCTAATCTTCTTCTCCCTCAGTATGTAAGTGACACTCACAATGACTTACTGGGATTCTGTGTACAGCACACCTGAATTTGTCGCCAAAGATTCTATTACTGCCTAATGATAAAATCAAACAAAGCATTTTACAGGTTTAGGCAAGCAGCTAATGCAGCAAAAAAAATCAAATTTTGAAAAGTATTTTAAATATATTATACACAATTTAATTGTTAATGATTTGGAGACGTCATCTAAAAAAACCTCTCACTTGCAAACATCTTAACTGGTACATGGGCTCGAATAAATGCTTGTTGTAGTTCACGAAGCTAACTGTAACCAAACTGTACACCATTGGAACCTGCTTCACATGGCATAGACTGAATAAAATATTCTTTTAAAAGAGAATCAGGAAGAAAAGTTGTTGCAGGTGCCAGACCCTGGCACTTTCTCTTTGCTTTGTGCTGCTTTGTGGTCTCTATGCCCTGAAATCCCTGGCTACTGAAATGTCTCTTTAGGGCTATGGGCTGTTGATATTAGTTAGAGCAGTGTCTAATTTACAGTCTGGCTGGCCCCAGGATCAGGGACCTGCAAAACTGGCTTAATTGATTTTTGCCCCGCGCCCCTTCTGCTGTGCCAAGCACAACTCAGATGCAGCACAAGCCTTAAACCTCTGTTCCTATGGCAAAAGAAGTGGAGTAGTTGTGTGGCTGGAGTTTATACTATGTGAAAAAATAGGGGAAATTACGGAGTTGCACTGTGGAATAGATTACATCTCTCACTAGTCTATTATTTTACAGGACAGGCTCATATACCAATATCCAAAAAAACTCAGTTCATTTGACAAACTGTGTACCAAACTACTGGCTCCAACTGTTTCTAGCAGGCCTTATTCAGGTAAAACTACCACTGCATTGAACTCAGAGTTCTGCTTGAATAAAGACCGCGGGTTCCATTTAGTTTAAGAAAACAGAACTGTATTTTTTAAAGCTTTTTTACTACATTGTCTTCAAATGTGTCACTCTCCAGCCGTGGCCATAAAATCTAGCATGCATGTCTTAATGAAAAAAGCATAAAAAGCCATTGTTATTAAATATGTCACGTTATAAATGCACATACATTGGACAAGATTCTGGTTTGCATTCTAGCCCCTTTGTACTTGGGTGGTACAAAGGAGCTAGAATCTGGTTGCAGCCTGTTAGCAGGGAGTTTCTCTGGCATAGAAGAACTTTCCACTAGCATAAAGTCATCACAGCCAACTCCTGTGCCAACTGCCTTTACTCCCAGTAGGAGGGGGCATGTCAGAGCTATCCTATACCAATGCTTGATTGGAGTAAGTCAGAGAAACCCTTAGGTTGCTCCATTTCACATTAGGGCCAGCACATATTGGCTCTCTGGTGGGCCATCCCCCTTCCCCGTGACAGTAAGAGTTGAGACAGAGGGGGTGAATCTGGCCCATTATATGTACCTGTATAATGGAAAGCAAAGGTTTGGATCCACCTACACAAAACTGCAGTACACAGGATGAACAGGTATTTTCCACCCAGTAAAACTTTAATTATGAAACTAAAAGTACAAGTTACACAACTAATTTTCAACATCATCTGACTTGCCTGCTCTGCTTACTTTGGTCTTTAGTTCCCTCTTTCTAAAGGGAAAATTTCTTCTTTGGTAAGCAGAATAGACAACTACATAAAATCTTTCAAAAGTACAATGATATTTGATCTACTCTCAACTGTGTTTAAATGGGCCAAATGTAAAAGAGTGGTTTTAACCATTACAGATGTTTATGATTATTTCTGTAAAATACTCACCTTGCCTTGTTACTCCTGGGTTCAACTCCTAATACCTTTAACTGAGCACACACTGTGATCAGGGATGGGCAAATGAGTTTAGGATAAAGTAATCTAACCCCTCTCCCAAGCAAATTGTTTCAGTTCAGTTGAGAAGACAAATAGGCTAGGCCAAGTCTTGCTCACCTTGCCATGCAACCAATCTCATTGATTTCAGTGGTAATGCCCAGATGAATAAAGTGAGCACGACTAAGATCCCTGCTGTTTAACAATCCTGCTTGACTCCAGCAATCATAGAATCATAGAATATCAGGGTTGGAAGGGACCTTAGGAGGTCATCTAGTCCAACCCCCTGCTCAAAGCAGGACCAATCCCCAATTTTTGCCCCAGCTCCCTAAATGGCCCCCTCAAGGATTGAACTCACAACCCTGGGTTTAGCAGGCCAATGCTCAAACCACTGAGCTATCCCTCCCCCCCCTAAATTATCCTTCTCATCCTGTAATAAGGACTGGACCCATTAGCCAAAGGAAGCAACTTCTTACAACACAGCCTTTGCCACTGGGCCTACATTTAGCTTTCTTTTCCTCCCACAAATCCCAGTCCTGACCACCCCCTTTGATAAAAAAAACTTTGCTGCCCTGGTGACAGCTGTTGTTTCAGGCCAAAAATCCCCTTCTACCATGTCTTCAGATAGCAAAGTACTATGACTTACTCCATAAAATAAGGGAAACTTCCAGCTTTACAGACCAGCTTTACTTGTCTAAACTGTTTGTTCAGATCTAAGTTTAGTTCCTTTTTGCACCTTTCCAAAACTCTGAACTTTCAATTTTTCACCTAAGGGGTGTTATGACAATTCATCACCTCCTGCTCCTGCCCTAGCTGGGTGGGATGAAAGCATGCCTGCAAATGCAGTGTTCAATTGACTGTCAAGCTCCACCCTTGATGTTTTCCAATTTCAGTCATTAAGAGACTCTCTGGCTACCTGGGGAAGGTAGATGGCAGAATCCCTCTCTTTCTCTGCCTCAGACACACACGTGTACACACTTAAAGCTCTAAATAGTGGAGTGGGGAAGGTTCCCATGTGGGGCTTCTAGAACATTACATTTAAAATGTGTCACAACGTCAGCTCAATGCAATGCCACAAATGAGATCTCTTGGTATTGGATGGAGTTTTCAGTACTACAGATGATCAAATATATTTGCATTTTCAAAATTTCAATTAAAATATTTGCACAAAAGTTATTATTTTTTATCTAACCTACATCCTCATTTCCTGCTTTAGACATTAACAGAACCAGAGGCTGCAGAAAGTCTCAATTAATGCAGGCCCTTCCATTTTAATGAGGTTGTCTGAGGTTTGTTTTTAAGTTTATAAAATGTGTTTTGTTTTGTGGAGGGGAAAAAGTGCTTCTCACAATCTGAACATTTTAAAAATGTCTATCATCATGATATCCGAGAACTGTGCACTGCCATCTCAAACCGTGTAAGGAGCATTTCTTTGACATGTAGACTCATCAATATTTGTTCATTCAGATCAAACTGGTTACCCAATGCACTGCATATTCTATCATTGCTGGTAAATGGTTTCCACATAAGATCAGTAGCACAGTCACATACATCATGCATTGAATGAAGTTGTTGTACATGAATGTGGAGGCCCTCTGCTGAGGCAAATCTTCTTTTATATACTTAGCATTAACCTTTCATTTTCCCAGGACTGTGTCTGCATCACCAGCCTGGAAACTCTCTCCAGTCGTCAAACTGAAGAGAGCAGTTCAATTCTGGAATTCTGGTTGTTCTTGTCACAGGATATTATTTATTTTCCATGTGATGACTTTTTACTAGAGCTGAGAGAATAACTGGTGTTTTCAGTTCAGTGGACAAACTGAAAATTCCAGGGAAAAAATTGAAACTGAATTTTTTCGTTTTTTCTTGTCAAAGTAAAAACCCAAAACATTTTGTTTGGGTCAAATGAAATGTTTTGAATCTTGATTTGAAATGACATTTTTGAAAGGAAATGTCGAAACAGTTCATTTTTTAAAAAGTCAAAACAAAACATTTTGACATTCCGATTTTTTTCGTTATTTTTTTCAGCTGAAACTATTTGCTGAGTTTGACCTGAATTCACAAATAGTTTCAGTGCCCCCCAAAACACATTTTCCAGAAAATTTACTAATCGCTGGGGAAAAAATCTCCTACTTTACGTTTAACATGAAAAGACCACAGTGAGATTTTAACAAAATCCTAGAAATTGGAATGAAACTACACCTCCATTATCAGGTCATTCAGATCTTCCTCTGACAATGCAAGATTGTTCCCTAAAGTATGGTCTCGAGTGCTGTGTCCAGTTCAATTTTAAATTATTGTAATAATAAAGTTTCCACTTCCCTTTGGAGAATATCCTACAGTGCAATAGATTTCACTATTAAGAAATTTGCCTTGATAAATCATCCTAAACTTCCTTGTGCTTGATTTGGTCACATTATTCCTAATTTTGTTTTCCTTAGGCAAAGGCCTCTTTGTTAAGTTTGCAGAATTTGTTTGATGATTAGGGTGTTGTTTCTCCACCTTTAACAAAACTGAATGAGACTGTCATAGAATCATAGAATCTCAGGGTTGGAAGGGACCTCAGGAGGTCATCTAGTCCAACCCCCTGCTCAAAGCAGGACCAAACCCAATTAGATCATCCCAATTAGATCAACCCCACGTCCCAGTGGCGTGCTGTGCTGCCACGTAAGGTATCAAAACGAGACACTATGGGTGTGTCTACCCTGCAATAAAACGCCTGCGGCTGGCCTGTGTCAGCTAACTCAGGGTCATGGGGCTCAGGCTGGGGGGCAATAAAATTGCAGTGGAGATGTCCAGATGTCCAGATGTCTTCCTCCCATAAGGGAGGAAGGTCCCAGAATCCAGGCTCCAGCCCAAGCTTGGACGTCTATGCTGAAACTTTATAGCTCCCGCAGTCTGAGCCCCCCGGGACTGAGTCAGCTGACACAGGCCAGCCATGAGTATTTTACTGCAGTGTAGACATTCCCTAAGGGTTCGCACCCATCGAAATCAATGGGAGAGAGACAGGGCCTTACCCCCATAAATCATACTTGCTTATTATCCTAAGACAATTAACCCTAACTAACCCTTACTGCTCTGTTGTTAAGCATCTGAACTTTGGAATATCCTGTTGTTCTGCTGCCAATACAATGTACAACTTCCCCTCCACCCCCACGCCTCTCCTTATGTAACCTTACTAAATAAAAACTTGAAAGACTCAAGAATCCTAAACTACGCAAGTAAAAACAGGCCATGGATCTAAAGCAGGGGTGTGTAATATGGTTCTGTCAAACAAGTCTTCCCTCACTAGACTCTCGGGGACTTTATTAAACAGAAGAACCTTCTGTCCTCATTGTTTTGGCACAGCATTCCTGGTAATAAGCACTTTCATCTGTAAGTGTCAAAATCTTAATATATGACAAATAAAGCAAACTCTGCAGCATTCTTCAATGAGAGATTTGTTCATTTTGGTTTTGAGAACATTGTGTAATACTCGTTATATTGCAGCTGATTCCATGACATCTTCACACTCTTCCCTCTCCCCCAATAAACCCAGTGCTGTGACATGTCCCCATGCCGATGCATCAGACACATCAGCAGCACCTGCGACATGATAGACCTGAACTGTACAGCTGAATAAATGGGGCAGGTAATAATCCAAACCCAACTGCACGTGTGGTAGTCACTCCTACCGGACTCAACCCTCTAGATCAGTGGTGGGCAATCTGCGGCCCGCAGGCCGCACAAGGCCTGTCAGGGTAATCTGCCAGCAGGCCGCCAATTAGTTTACATTTGCATGACTGCCCGCAGTTCCCAGTGGCCATGGTTCACCATTCCTGGCCAGTGGGAGCTGCGGGAAGCAGCGTGGGCCACAGGTTGCCCACCACTGCTCTATATGTTGAGGTTGGTCAGACATCCTCATACCATCCCATCTTACATGCCACAGGACCTCAGTGCCTTGCAGAAGGATTTATCTCCTGAGAAGAGGGAAGCAGACTGCTGGTATGTGAAGGACACAGACCATGTTCTGGCTATCCCTCTCCAGTGTGCAGACGGACAGCAGATGCTGGCCTCAGAAATGTACCGGACTGGTGACCAGTGCAAGGAGCAGATTCAGCATCTCAAGAATAAATACCGGAAAAACAGGGACCAGAACTGCTCCTTGGGCAATTCGCTGACATCATGCCTATTTTACAAGGAATTTTACCGGGTGCTGGACACTGCCCAGCCCAGAGACAACCATGGTACATGATGAACTGGTCAGGCAGGATGGTGCCCTGCTGGCCCCAGAATCCAGCACAGGGACTGATGGGAGCTGGCAGCAGGAGGGACAATGAAGTCTCTCTGTTGCTGAAACTGGTTCCAGAGCAGGCTTTGGAGCAGGAGCAACAGCAACACATTCTGGGGCCATACACAGAGGAGCTGATGCATCCCCACAGGAACAGCCTACTGCGTAGCCTGCAGCTGTCACCGGTGGAACAGAAGCCACCCCTAAGTCCAGTAAGTTTCTGGCTCCATTTTAATGTTTATTAATACAGGACTGAGAGGGATTTCTGCTCTATGAACTATGCAAAAGTTATGAGAAGCCACAGCTAGCAGTGTGTATCCGCTAATGGCGGACTGTATTCCAGCAGTGTGGCTACTCCACACACAAACACCTGGGGTTCAAAGTGGTGACTGGGACATGCAAACAGTAAAGAACACCTTTCAAGGGTATTTTTACTGGAAAAGCACAGATTTGTGTTGGGCCATTCCTGTTTCTTAAAAATAATAACCTTTCATTGCCATGCCTCTAAGTATGCCTCTCTGTAACTGTTCTACGTCTATTGAGCTACCTGGAAACAGTGAGCTGTGTGTGTGTCTGGGCTGGGGCATTGTGTTCCATTCACAAATCTAGTCCATTTCAGTTAGAGGTAGTCCATACAGTCCATAGGTGACAAAAAATCATTTGTCCCAAATATGAATGTGGCTTGAAATTTTGTCCACAAATGTGCCAGGGGTGGGGAGGAGGAAGGCTGTGGATTTGTGTGTGTTTGCATGCAGCCATAACAGGCTAAGCCATGTGGAAATGAACATAGCATCCTGTTGATTCCATCATGAATTCTGACCTAATCCTGGGTGCTGATAGTTTCAAACTTTCCTTGAAGCAGGAACTCCAGATAGGTAGTCACATTGCAGGGAAGAGAGTATTTTCCAGAGCCAGCTCAGTAGCTGATTAGCCCATACCACTCACAGATGTGCTATTCGTTCACTATACATTTGAATACTTCTGTTGCATACACCGCAGGTTTCCCACCAGCAGCTTGGAATAACATCTCCCTTTGCCAGTCAGGCTACACACGAGAACTGTTATGTCCTCCACAAGGTGGAAGGCCTGAAATGATAGAAAAACCTTTTGCAGCACAGCCACTGATGGCAGTGCCCCCCTCCCTCCAAACCCATGTAGTTTTTCAATTTTCTAAAATCAAAATTTTAACTTTTAAAATTCTTCAATTCATTCACTGCGCTTAACCAAGCTGCATCCAGGGACCTTCTGTGGTCTGAGGTTCAGGTTGTAAAAGTAACATTTTATGTCCTTGAAATGCCACAAGGATTTTTTTCTGTGCTCCTGCACCGAGCTCTTTGTGTTCCAGGGCCCACAACCTCTACTGGCTGCAGTACCACCACAGCTCGCCCACACTGCAGCACAAGCCTGGCTCATTGTAACTTCACTGGCAGTTCCAAGAGGAAGCAAACCATGATGACTTATGTTTGAGGTTCTGGACAAGGCCTACAAGCAAATCCAGTACCAAAGAGACGTGTGGCTAGAGGAAAGACATGGCAAGAGGCAAGAGGAAAGGCTCAGGCTGGCTGCACAGCGTGAGGGCAGGAGAAGATGCTTGCTATGCAGTTCCTGGAAGAGGAACAGAGGCTAAGGGAGGAGGACAGAGCTCAGCAGAGCGAACTGTCTGAGTAGTTGATATCACTAGTGACTGTGAGAACAGTGGCTCCTGTTCCTGCATCACCCACACCGCAGCCTGAATCCCCTGCGCGCAACCTTGTGCTGCAGTCCAAATGCAGTTTGGAAGACTCCATGGCAGGGTGGCCCATGCAATCAGGCCCCATGATCGGCTGAGCAGGGCAACCTTGGCCCCATGCAGCCCTCCATTTGGCCCCCCCTACCCTACAAATGCCTCCACCTCCCTCCTACAGCACCACATGCATGGGAAAGAAAGAAAGAGAGCAAGAAAGAAAGAAAGAAAAGGAGAACAAGTGCCCAGTGGACATGCCAGGGTAGGGGGTTTCTGTCTTGTACATGGTTTCACTGTTTGCACTAGTTCATGTATGTTGTTTTCATTGTTGTTGGGTTTTTTTCCCTGTAAGGTTCTATTGTTACTAGTATGTTGGTGTGGCAACGGCAACTGGCCTGCCTGGGAATGGGTGAATGTTGTACTTTTCTAATACAGGTTTATAAATATTTTTTTTATTTCATCAGGAATGTTTCTTTCTATCACTTTTCACAGCATACGACGTGGATTCAAAATAATAAAGGTAAACACGTGATCAGTGACAATTAGGAATAAGTATGCAAAGACTATTCCTCAGTATAGTTATCTAGAGCAATTACATCCTTACATTATCCATACTGTGAGGAACCCCCCTCCCCATTTCATAAGTGGTCATGTTATTTATAAGTACACTGTATGGCCCTACAATTCCACACCCCTTCCCACAATCAATGAGTCCCCATACCCACCCCCTACAAGCATATTAATAAAGGTACTATTTCCCGGGACCATTCAAGTCCATAATGTGACAGGACAAAGTATCCCTGACTTCTGTTGCCCGGGTGCATCCAGCTCCCGCAGTGGTAGCTGCACTTTCTGGCTGAGCGTACCGATTCAGCAGCCTCTTGCGGTCATAGGTCCATTCAGGGGGAAATGGCTCACCTCTGGCTTCACAAAGGTTGTGAAGAGCACAGCAAGCCACAGTACTGTAATCAGCACTGATGACACTGGCATCCGAATGAGTCTGTACACCTCTCCAATGGGATTTTAATCAGCCAAAAGCACATACAGCAACCATTCTACACCTGCTGAGAGTGTAATTGAACTGTCTTTTGCAAGGGCCTCTGAAATCGGGGGATGGTTTCAAAAGCCAAGGCAAAAGGAGGTATGTAAGGTTCCCCAGAATAACAGTGGGGACAGTAACTCCATTTATAAGAACGTCATTTGGTGGGAATTGATGTAGGAGCAGCAGTGATCTGTATGCTATGTATAACTTGTTACTCCAAAGGTCTGTTCACTCCACACGCACACACCCTTTGTCACCTCTCACTCTTTGAATACCTGTGAAGTGGCTTTCCCCCTCCCCTCCCTCCTGGAATGCTTGTAGGATGAATGGGCTGTTAGACCGCTGGAAGATCAGAAGAGCTCCCAGGTAAACAGGGTGTCTGGGACTCTAATCAGGCAGCGATCACACACCCAATGCATGGACACTGCCCGAGGTGGTGTGTGAACAACCAGATGCGGCCAAGTCATCTCTAGTCGCAGGCCCTGAGGAGCTGGTCCTTAAAAGGGGAAGGGGCCATGTGCTCAGGGCTCACAAGCTTGTACCTCCCATGAAGGCCCTTCGCCCAGACCACCTGGCCAGTGGTCCACTGTGTTGCATTCCATCATGCCTCAGGAAGACTTACCTTCATAACACCATCCATTGCTGCGCTGTGGGACACTTACCTTGAAAGATCCTGACATCTCCAGTGCTGTGCCTGTCCTGGGAGAGTGAGTATCCGAGTGTGAGTGTGACCCCCCCACACACTTCTTTGCAGCTTAGATATCAGTGTAATAAACGTGCTGCTTTCTGCCAAACTCTGGTGGGTCATTAATCCTCCCTAAACTTACTAGCTGGCCCAATTTTGGGTAACAGGAATAGTGTTCCAGTCTGTCCATGAATGTAGACTCCTGATTGGTGGAAAACATCATGAATTTTCCCAGTACACCCACACTGAAATTTATAAATCATCCTCTTTGGTCCACAAGGACCTGCATAACAATGGAGTAGCACCCTTTGAGATTTATGTGCTCCTTGAGGAGGGCAAACTATGGGCACATGAGTCCCAACCTGATTGTCTCAGAAATCTCAATAATCACTTTACTCACCATTGACTTTCCAACACAAAACTGATTTACAATGGACCAGTAGCCGTCTGGGGTAGCCAGCTTCCAGACAGCGATAGCAACCCTCTTCTGGATGGGCAGGGGTTGCCCCATCCATGTGTCTTTATGCTGGAAGGTCAGAGCAAACTGCTCACAAAGCTCCAGAAATGTAGCTTTCTTCAAGTGAAAGTTTAGGACATACTGCTGGTCATCCCAGGTCTGCATGATGATGTGATCCCACCAGTATTTGCTTGTGGTCCTGCTCCAGAACACCAGTCTATATAGGGGGCATTAGAATATGTACCAAGCGTACTGAGAAGCATCAGCCAGTTCATCTGCCATGCCTGGGTACTCCTCCTCCATCATAAGCTGTGTCAGGTGCCTTTCTTGGGTGAGAAAATGCCACTGAAATGTCTGCCAGCACCTCACGGAAGCTCTGCCTGTTTCCTGACACAGGAGTGAAAAGTGAAAGCAAGAGAAGTTCTTCAGAAAGTGTCTCCTCCATATAGCTGGCTCCAGTAGCTAGGAGCGCACAGACCAAAATGACTGCTGGGCAGGATGTGTTGGTGGTTGTTCAAACTGACTGTAATGTTCATGATGGATGGACAAGTTTTTCCACAGTGCACCACACTCAAAGGGCTAGAGTAGGCACATTTCAGGTAGTGTTACCCAAAACTGGGCCAGCTAGTAAGCTTAGGGAGGACTAATGACCCACCAGAGTTTGGCAGAAAGCAGCACGTTTATTATACTGATAGCTAAGCTCAAAAGAAGGGGGCAGAGGGTCACACTCACACTCGCATATTTACGCTCCCAGGACAGGCACAGCACTGGAGATGTCAGGGTCCTTTAAGGTAAGTGTCCCACAGCGCAGCGATGGACGGTGTGATGAAGGTTAGTCTTCCGGAGGCATGATGGAATGCAACGCAGTGAACCACTGGCCAGGCGGTCCGGGCGAAGGGCCTTCTCGGGAGGTACAAGCTTGTGAGTGCACTCCTGAGCACATGGCCCCTTCCCCTTTTAAGGACCTGCTCCTCAGGGCCTGCGACTAGAGATGACTTGGCTGCGTCTGGTTGGTCACACTCCACCTCGGGCAGTGTCCATGCATTGGGTGTGTGAGCGCAGCCTAATCAGAGTTCCAGACGCCTTGTCTACCTGGGAGCTCTTCTGATCTTCCAGCTGCTCAAGCAGCCCATTCATCCCACAAGTATTCCAGGAGGGAGGGGGAGGGGGAAAGCCACTTCACAGGTATTCAAAGAGGGAGAGGAGACAAAGGGGGCAGGGGGGAGGTGTAACTGACCTTTTGAACATACATGTTATACAGCATACAGATCACAGCTGCTCCTACAACAGGTGGGTACTAGGAGTCTAAGATATGATTAGTTTGACTCAGATCTGCATGCTGCAATGTGGATGCCAGAGGCCCAAGTTAGGAAAAATTTTAACCTAGCATAGCATGAACAATCAGTGGAGATGCTCAAGCCCTGACTTCTCTAACGCAGGGTCAGCTGATTCAAGGCCCACTAACCCAGGCTTACATTGCAGTGTAGATATATCCAGAGGGAATCCATAGGGGAGCCAAGATTAAATTTCAGGAATTCTTTGTTCCCAGTCTTAAACTTACACAATACTAGAGAATGCCTTTATGTAAGAGCACCTTGAAAATTGCCTTCATCTTCAGAGCACAGCAAAGAAAACTTCAGGCCCATGACTCATATTCCAACAAAGAGGATGTCAAATCAGACACCTGCATGCTAAATATAGGGAAGAAGTATAGCTCTGTGCCTTTTGACTGTTTTTGTTATCACTGCAGCCTAACAGGCAGGCTTTGACATCTGCAGGGCATTAGGGTATCTTGCAACATTCATGAGCAATGTAGTGGAGTGGTGAAAAGCTGTGAATAGTTACCTCGAGACGTGGGAATGATTTCATCGTCATAATTAGCTGTGACGTGCTAGCCAGAATGAAATGGCAAAATGCCCATGGAGAGGACCAAAAAAAAAAAGTGCATTCCTCTTCATTTATCCCAGCTTCTCATTCCTGCTAGCTGTCCTGGTTTCAGAGGCATCCTCTTTCTTATGCCATTTTTCTACTCTATCACTCCAATTGCAGTTGATATAATCTAATCCATTTTAATGGGGTTCAAAGCAGAGCCAGATTAGTTCTCTAAATGATCCTAATAGCTTTCAAATGTTTGTATCTATGTTTTACGTCTTCAGTAACAAGAATGTAGACGTATTTGTAGTCTGTAAAAATAAAAGGGAAAATTGGCTTCAGACACTAGGTTTATTGCCAATAAAACTGCATATAACCACTTCCTCATTTATTAACAAAGATTCTCAGTAATACAATATGAGACTAAAGTGTTAAAGAATCTTAGTTGTGTCCACTTGCCACCTTTGTTTCCTATCATGCTAAGGTGAAGACGAATGATGTGGTTCTTCACTGACTACCTAGACCCACCTCTTTTACTGTCCTCCTATTTCATAGAGAATCACATTCATCTCAACATCACCTCTTGGTAAATCAGCCACAAGCCTTTTCACACAGTTAAAGAAAATGACAAGCACCAAACTCTGAATTTACTAGTCTTTCTCACTTTATAGACCAATCAGATTCTTCTGAATCTAGATTAGAACAGAATCAATTTTTAATTATGACTAATTTGTCTGATGGATTTAGCTTCTTTTTCTGCTCACAGAACATCTACAACCAAATAATGATGTCCTTGAATTTACTAATTATTCAAAATTATTTATTCAACTGTTTTCAACTTTGTGGATGGATCACAAACAGCCCCTGTGTGAGTATTCGTTATACACCACTCAAGATTTGTGTTAGGGTATGTCTACACAGCAAGGGAAGGTGTGACTGTAGCATGAGCAGGCATACCTGTGCTAGCTTTAATCTAGCTAGCATGGGCAACAATAGTAGTTAAATGTGGTGGCATAGGTGCAGGCTAGCCATCCAAGTAGGGTTGCCAACTTTCTACTCGCACAAAACCGAACACCCTTGCCCTGCCCCCTGCCCCACCCCTCCTCTGAGGCCCCACCCCTTCTACGAGGCCCCACCCCTTCTACGAGGCCCTGCCCCCTGCTCACTCTATCCCTCCTTCCTCTGTTGCTCACTCTCCCTGCTCTCACTCACTCGCTCATTTTCACCGGGCTGACTCAGGGAGTTGGCTTGCGGGAGGGGGTGAGGGCTCTGGGATGGGGCCAGAAATGAGGAATTCAGGGTGCGGGAGGGGACTCTGGGCTGAGACAGTGGGTTGGGATGCAGAAGGGGGTGAGGGCTCTGGCTTGGGATGAGGGGTTTGAAGTAAGGGAGGGGGCTCCGGGCTGAGGCAGGGGGTTGGGGTGAAGGGGGTGTGTGAGGGCTCCAATGTGCAGAGTGCAGACTCTAGAGTGGGGCTGGGGATGAGGGTTGGGGGGCAGGAGGGTGCTCCGTGATTGGACCAAGGGGTTTGGAGGACAGGAGGGGGATCAGGGCTGGGGCAGGGGATTGGGGCATGGAAAGGGCTCAGGGGTGCAGGCTCCAGGTGGCACTTGCCTCAAGCAGCTCCCGGAAGCAGTGGCATTTCCCCTCTCTGGCTCCTATGCAGAGGCACAGCCAGGCGACTCTGCATGTTGCCCCATCTGTAGGCACCGCCCCTCCAGCTCCCATTGGCTGCGGTTCCCAGCCAATGGAAGCTGTGGAGGCAGAACTTGGGATGGGGGCAGCGTGGACTGACTGGACTTTTAATTGCCCGGTCAGCGGTGCTGACAGGAGCTGACAGGGTCCCTTTTTGACTGGGTGTTCTGGTCGAAAACCGGATACCTGGCAACCCTACATCCAAGTATATACCCAGGATCCCTAGCAGGCTTATACTCAGGTGGAGCTCCCACTCCGGGATGAGAGCTCTAATAACTGAGATAAAGGTTATAATGACACTACCGGCTCAGGGTTTTTTGTGTGGGGGGGTTTGGTGAGAAAGGGCTTAGTCACTCAACTCCAGTTGTTCAAAGCTGTGCATCCCACGCAGAGATAGGTGCCTCCCTCCAACCCAGAATTGGGCACCTAAATCTTTTTGGGGGATGGCCTGTTCCCACATCCCTCTCCTCTGTATTTCCAATGGGCTAGCTTAGGTGGCTTACAGCTCAGTTTGCTGGCTTTTTTGGATCCATTCTTAGGCGCCTAACTCTTCCCTTGCATTGTATAACTCAGGGCTGTGGATTACATTAGGCAGCAAGATGACGTAGTTAAATTGACCTAAGTAGACAGCACTAGGTTGATGGATGAATTCTTCTGTCAACCTAGCTACTACCTCTCGGGGAGGTGGATTACCTATGCTGACAGAAGAATCCCTCCCTTTGGAATAGGTAGTGTCTACTCTGAAGCACTACAGTGGCACAGCTTTGTCACCGTAGCGTTTTGTGTGGACGACCCTTAAATCCCCTTTGTGGATCTAGCTGTTGGTATTGTTTCTGTTTCCTGACTGAGTGAGCATGGAAGCACTTCTGGCATGAATTCTCACATGTACAATGTTCTCATGTTCCTTTCTATGAATGCTTTTAATGAACATCTATTCCACGAAGGGCTTGTCTAAACAGAAAGGTTGAACTGATTTAACTACATCACTTTAGAATCTGATTTAGGTAAATTGGCTTAGACACCTTCTGTGAACATCCTTATATTCTCGTAAGAGTGTCAATTTAGATTAAATTGGGGGTTTTTTACATGGTTTAAGCTAAACTGAAATAAGGCACTCAGTTCTAAAAAGAGTGCCAGGCAAGGAGTTTTCACTGATTTCACAAAATCATGTTCCACACTGATTTAATTAAGTATGTGCTCAAAGTATGTGCATAAACAAGTCCTAAAATGTGATTGCTTTCCATTTAGCAAATACAAAAGGGACATGAATGTGGATGAAGCCAACTCATGTATAAATATTTAAACAAATATTTGTGGAAAGTTTTTTATATGATTCGCTCACCACCTATTTAGAAATAAGGCATTTTTGATCTCTTTTTAGAAAGAGGCTTGCTGTAGAGATAGGCCCAAGCTGCTGTGTTTGAATTTGATTCCAAGTCCAGTCTTCCCCAAAGTTTAAGTTTGGATCCAGGGTTTTGACTGGGGCTCCTCTCTAATGTAAACAGGATATTGTCTTTGAATACACCAGCTGCAATGGGGCAACAGTCAACCTCATAGAATGTCAGACAATTTGTTGTCTCTTCTCCTTAGTCTGTTAATGGATGCTATTATCATTGCCCCTGATTAGCTCTGGCTAGCAATCACATTGGGACCTCAGAGCCATAGAAATGCCTGATTTATTTCATTCAGGGCATTCCATTGTGCGAAGCTGAGATTTTCTGTTCCAAGTATAAAGTGTCAGAGGGTAGAAAGAATTTAATGCCCCCAATTAAATCCTATAAGAACAAGCATTCTTCACACTTTTGCTGGGAAGAGTCAGAGTGTCATATACCTCAGGAACGATTTTTCACTGCAATTCCACTGAAATTCAAATGGCAGCTCTACATACATTCCTTCAGTGCACGTAAATAATCTGCACACACCAATGTCATTCACTCCATGGACTAACTGAAACCACTCTTGAGACACGTGGATCTTTGCTGCTTCTTTCCCAGCTGAACCTCATCATTACAACATGATTAATACTGGCCTAATGGCACGTAACTTCTGCTTCCTAAGATTGGGATCAGACCACCAACCTGACTCTGTATTATAAATCAATGCTCCATAACAGTCAACAATTCCAGTGGAAACTACTTGGCTCCATTAGAGCACAGAACAGTTTAGATTAATTCAGTCTAGTTGTTCTTTATGTCGTTTTTATTTTCCTTTCATCTGTGATTTTAAAATGAATAGACTACAATATACTTGTTTGCCTATTTATTTTAGCAAAGGCTCTTTCATAATCTGAACAAGCTGCTTTAAGAGCAGGGATTTGCCATTGTACCTTTAACAAAACCCAACCGGGATTGTGCTGGGGGGCAAAAGGTATTGTACTGCCCTACCAATGAAGGGATGGAAGACAGAGAGTGAGAATAGAAGATTAGAAACCATAAATCAGATGTGCTTATTATTCAAAGGCAGGTAAACCTAAATAACCCTCAGTGCTCTGTGTAAAGAGCCTAAACACTGACAGATCCTGTTCTAGCCCCAGGCCTACCTTGCTGCCTCCTCCCCACTTGTCCTTATGCAACCTTGTAAAGAAGAAAAGACTTGAAAGACTAGAGCATCCCAAACTGCTCTCCAGAGAAAGCAGGTTGTGAGTGTGAACTGGCTTTTATAAATCATAACAGATTGTAACCTTCTGCTCTGATGAACAGGGGGATGGGGAGATAGCTATCTTGCCATAAACATTTGGGCTTTTAAACACCTTTTACCTGAACTTCATGTTTATTTATTATTTGTATTGCAGCAATGACCAGGAGCCCTAGTCATCGACCAGGACCCCACTGTGCTAGATGCTGTACAAACACAGAACCAAAAGACAGTCTCTTCTCCCAAAAGCTTACAGTCTAAATATAAGCCAAGATACAAGACATGGATACATTTTCAGCCTCCAGAGATTATTTTTTAAAATATTTCTTAAATAGTTGTTACATCTTTAAAACTTTAACTCCACTTTAACAAACCCTTTCCTGTGTGAATACATATCTGAGAACTGTGCCATTCTTCAGTGTCTGATTGGTTTAAAACTAATTCTGAGACAATCGTGTTTTCTTCTTGACACTTGTTTTACTGTTAATGATCATGTTGGAACCTGTGACATGCCCACATCCAGCTGCATCAGACACATCAAAATCAGTGACAGGATGGAACCAAATTACTAGGCCTTTTTGTGGCTGAGGAACCATGTGATGCACCACAATGCAAGATGACAACTGAAACATTTTCAAACTGCAATTTAACCACAGCAAAGAAAACCTCAGGACTCAAGATCAGAGAAAGAGAGAGGTGTTTGCAAACTGTAAAAGGGGAAGGGATTTGGTTTTTTTGCCTCTTCACAGGTTCAACATCTCTGACTTTTTGCCAGTTGCAAAAGAGTTTTGACATCTGCAGGGCATTATAAAAATCTTGTAGCATTCATGAGAAATGGAGGGAGAGAGCAAAGGGGTGGGGATTTAGTTCCAGTGGTTGGCAGGACAATCTTTGACTGCCTGGATAGGCAGAAATACCTAGCAGAGGAACAGAGAAGTAGGGGTATGTCTACACTGCAGCATAAGCCTAGGGTTCAAACTCAGACACAAACCTTACACCCCCCACCCTTCTGTCTACACATAACTCACACTATGTGTAAGGAAGTACGGGCTGGATGAATGCATGGTAAGGTGGATAGAAAACTGGCTGGATGGTCGTGCCCAACGGGTAGTGATCAATGGCTCCATGTCTAGTTGGCAGCCGGTATCAAGTGGAGTGCCCCAAGGGTCGGTGCTGGGGCCGGTTTTGTTCAATATCTTCATCAACAATCTGGAAGATGGTGTGGACTGCACCCTTAGCAAGTTTGCAGATGACACTAAACTGGGAGGAGTGGTTGATACGCTGGAGGGTAGGGACAGGATACAGAGGGACCTGGACAAATTAGAGGATTGGGCCAAAAGAAATCTGATGAGGTTCAACAAGGACAAGTGCAGAGTCCTGCACTTAGGACGCAAGAATCCCATGCACTGCTACAGACTAGGGACCGAATGGCTGGGCAGCAGTTCTGCAGAAAAGGACCTAGGGGTTACGGTGGACGAAAAGCTGAATATGAGTCAACAGTGTGCCCTTGTTGCCAAGAAGGCTAACGGCATTTTGGGCTGTATAAGTAGGGGCATTTCCAGCAGATCGAGGGACGTGATTATTCCCCTCTATTCGGCACTGGTGAGGCCTCATTTGGAGTACTGTGTCCAGTTTTGGGCCCCACGCTACAAGAAGGATGTGGATAAATTGGAAAGAGTCCAACGGAGGGCAACAAAAATGATTAGGGGGCTCGAGCACATGACTTATGAGGAGAGGCTGAGGGAACTGGGATTGTTTAGCCTGCAGAAGAGAAGAATGAGGGGGGATTTGATAGCTGCTTTCAACTACCTGAAAGGGGGTTCCAAAGAGGATGGATCTAGACTGTTCTCAGTGGTAGAAGATGACAGAACAAGGAGTAATGGTCTCAAGTTGCAGAGGGGGAGGTTTAGGTTGGATATTAGGAAAAACTTTTTCACTAGTAGGGTGGTGAAGCACTGGAATGGGTTACCTAGGGAGGTGGTGGAATCTCCTTCCTTAGATGTTTTTAAGGTCAGGCTTGACAAAGCCCTGGCTGGGATGATCTAATTGGGTTTGGTCCTGCTTTGAGCAGGGGGTTGGACTAGATGACCTCCTGAGGTCCCTTCCAACCCTGAGATTCTATGATTCTATGATTCTATGATAACTCACACTAACCCAGGCCTCAGATCAATGGTCCCAGGACCCCACGGGGGTGGAGGTCCAAGCCTGAGTCAAGCCAGGACCAGGGTTCAGACCTATTGCTTTGCCGTGTAGACACAGCCCCACTAGATTTGTGCTCTGGGAGTCTGCCAAAAGTATCCGATAATCCCAAAGGTCAACTTCCTTTGTCCTCTGGACTGTCAAATTTGGTGGATGGTAAAGTTTTCCCACCCTGCACCACAGACACAGAGCTAGAGCAGCCACATTTTGGGAGAGTGGTAGGAAGGCTGGGATATGGGTGGTTGGACTCAAACTTGCATAATGCAGTGTAGACACTGGAGCCCAAATTGGGACCCAGGGTTCAATAATTCCTAATCTGGGATTACAAATGAGTTATAGGTTAACAAACCCAGGATCTGCCAATTTAAATTCTACTAACCCTGGGCTTAAATTGCAGTGTAGACATACACTAAGGGAACACACTGAGATGTGCATGTTGCAGACAAGAGAAAAGAAGGGTGAGGTTAATGTCATAAGACGAGGTGAGCCCACTACCCCTGCATTGTCAGAACAATAAACAAGGAGCAGGCATTGGTATAAACTAGACCTTTAAATATATAGAGAGACATACCCATTGTTTCCTTCCCTGTTCCTCCCCGATCCCTCTGTTCCAAATAGAATTCCAGGCTTCATGTCCTCCCTCATATCTCCCTTCCTCCATGCTTTCTTCCATGCTGTCCCCTACACATGGAGAACCGTCGCTAAACCTCTTTGTCCAAACTACCTGTCTCACCTCATTCAACTCCTGTCTAAAAACTCACTTCTGGCCTCATCTCCTATGTGAAGGAAGCAAAATAAAACAACAGAACCATCAAGATGTGTTCATGCCTTTCTGAATGACTGTGTTAGCTCATTGTGACCCTTGTTTTTCATTTCTTTGTGTTGCCTCGCTTGTGTCAAATTTGGACCTCAAATCCTGCAAACACTTACTCATGTGCTTAACTTGACTACTGTGTGCAGTCCCATTGATTTTGGTCGAGCTAAAAACAGTAGCAAAGTTAAGCACATAAATAAGTATTTGCAGGATTGGGGCCTTCCATTGCAAGTTTTTAAGGGTGGATCTGCATCCTTACACTTTCCGTGATGAACCTACCATACCTTTGGCTGCTCAGAAATAATTACTAATAATAACAACTCTCTTCATACTCTTCTCTGAGTTACAACTGTCCAAACTCATTGACTTTATATCATGCCCACCATTTCACCCCTACAAACCCACTGTAACCTAGGGCAAGCCAGGAGCCAGGGTTCAAGGTAGCCCCCAATCCACTATGTGCTTAAGTGATTTGCTGGACTGAAGCCTTAATTAACAATTCTGATGTTGTGAGATCCAAAGGGAATCTATTTCATTTTCCCAGAGTTCTGTTGGTTCTGCAGGGCTAACTGGAATAAAAAAAGTAAGTTAATTTTTGTTCCTAGAAGAGATGATTCTAACAACACATGGAGAGTAGACCTATTGGGCACAAAGGTGGGATTTCTTTTCATAGTCACTTTTTGGTGCAGAACCACAATGTAAAGTTTAATTTTGAATTTGCAACTGATTGTTTCAAGGGCCAGGGCCGGCTCCACGCACCAACTTTCCAAGCTGGTGCTTAGGGCGGCATCGAGAATGGGGCGGCAGTCCGAGTCCCACGGCGGCAATTCGGCGGCAGGTCCACCGCTCTTCCCGCCGCCAAATTGCCGCCGCGAGACTCGGACTGCTGCCCCATTCTCGCCTGCGCGGTGGCAATGGGGCGGCAGGTCCGCCACTTTTACTTTGTCGCCACGGGACTCAGAGTGCTTACGTTGGGGGCGGGGCCCCGCAACATCGCCCGGCGTCGGGGGCGTGGCCGCGGCGACTGCCTGGGGAGGCAGAATCATCAGAGCTGCCCCTGTCAAGGGCTATGATCCGTATACATCTTTATATAATCATTCTGAAGAAGAAAAATCAATAGTCTTGTTGGATAGTGTTGCTGACACAAAATGTTGCTGAGTTCCACCTCCGAGACAGTGGTAAACAATTGAACCCATATGTAGGTGGTGTGGCAAGAGTTTGGGAGCACTTACAATGCAGGATGTTTTGTAAAGTTATTATTTTGGTTATTTTATTCACCCATGGGACAGAGAAGAATAATATGGTTCCCTTTTCTGACATCATGGCTGATATCTATGAGTTGCGTGACTTCAAGGGTAGGAGGTGTGAATTCGCACACATTATGTATGTAATTTTCAGTTGATTTGCTGTCTGGCTTTGTGTTGATAGAGATGGAACATGGCTTGGTGCGGGTGTAGGTCAGGGGTGGGCAAACTATGGCCCGTGGGCCAGATCCGGCCCATCAGGGCTTTGGATCCGGCCCATGGATTTGCCACCCCCGTGGTGCTGTGGGTCCCGCTCCGCTCCAGGAAGCGGCCGGCACCGCGTCCCTGCGGGAGGGGGATCAGAGGGCTCTGCATGCTGCTCTTGCCTGTGGGTACCTCCCCCGAAGCTCCCATTGGCCAGGAACGGGGAACCACAGCCAATGAGAGCTTCGGGGAAGGTACCCACGGGCACGCAGAGCTCTCTGCCCCCCTCCCCCAGGGGTGGCAGGGACATGGTGCAGGCTGCTTCCTGGAGCAGTGCGGGGCCGGGGCCAAGGCCAGGGCTGGCAGGTAGGGAGCCTGCCCTGGCCTTGCTGCATGCCGCTGCCACCCCGGAGTCGATCCAGGTAAGCAGCGCTGGGCCGGAGCCCACACCCCGAACCCTTCCTGCATCCCAACTCCCTGCCCTGAGCCCCCTGCCGCACCCTGCACCTCTCCTGCACCCCAACCCCCTGCCCTGAGCCCCCTGCTGCACCCTGAACCCCTCCTGTACCCCAACCCCCTACCCTGAGCCCCCTGCCGCACCTTGCACCCCTCCCTGCACCACTGCCTTGAGCCCTCTCCCACACTATGCACCCCTCCTGCATCCCAACCCCCTTCCCTGATCCCCCTCATACACCCCACACCCCTCCTGTGCCCCAACCCCTTGCCCTGAGCCACTTCCTGCACACAGCACCCCCTCCCACACCCCGCACCCCAACCCCCTGCCCCAGCCCTACAGTCATGGCCCGGCAAGCAATTTCCCCACCCCAATGTGGCCCTCGGGTCAAAAAGTTTGCCCACCCCTGGTGTAGGTGATTGGCTGGGTGAATTTCATAGAGAAAGCAGCTGAGCTAGCAAGTTTGAAGCTACCTCTTAAGCTGACTCTCCACTGGAGATGTAAGCCTTGTGGGGTGGGGGGGACAAAAATACACATTGTTTTAAGCTCTTTTCCTGTTGAAGGAGGCAATCTAGTCCATTATTAATTTTCATCTCTTATTATTTTTGTAGCATCATAGGTACTGCATCCAGCATCTACCTTCATTACACTTTTTGTTTATTTTGCTCACTGCATTTTTTATTGAGATGAACATGGAACTTCAACAAACTCATTACAACCACTTTCATCATCAGAATCTTCTCAGGCTCCTAATCCTGCTTTTAATCATGGAGGGGTGAGGTTCTAGCTGTGTCATCATCAACAGCGGTCCCTGCCAGCTAATACACACAGCACAGCATCTGTGCTGGGAATGGCCACTCACCCTCTGCCTTCAGGGATGGTGAGCATGAAGAGCAGGGAAGAGGTAAAAAACTGTTGAAAACAGACATGGGGAAGAGTGGCTGAGAAGCTGATGCTATTCATCTCACTGGTACCGAGTTGTTGCTGCATCTCTTTGTTGTAGCCACATGCTGTCTTTCTTATTTAGGCTATGTACACACTACAGCTTAGGTCGGTATAAATTATGTTGCTCGGGGGTTTGGAATAAGTTACCCCGCTGAGTGACATAAGTTACACCGACCTAAGAGCCGCTGTGGACAGTGCTATGTTGGCAGAAGAGCTTCTCCCACCGACAAGCTACCGGCTGGAGTAATTAAGTCGACAGGAGAGCTTTCTCCCATCAGCTTAGAGCAGGGATGGGCAACCTTTCAGAAGTGGTGTGCTGAGTCTTCATTTATTCACTCTAATTTAAGCTTTCATGTGCCAGTAATACATTTTAACGTTTTTAGAAAGTCTCTTTCTATTTGTCTTTAATATATAACTAAACTATTGTTGTATGTAAAGTAAATACGGTTTTAAAAATGTTTAAGAAGCTTCACTTAAAATTAAATTAAAATGGAAAGCCCCCCAGACCGGTGGCCAGGACCCAGGCAGTGTGAGTGCCACTGAAAATCAGCTCACGTGCCGCCTTTGGCACCCGTGCCATAGGTTGCCTACCCCTGGCTTAGAGAATCTGCACTAGCAGCACTACAATGGCACAGCAGTGCCACTGTAAGCTCTGTAGGGTAGCCAGAGCCTTAGACAGTAAGCTTTTGGGGACGGGGGCGTTTGTACAGCACCTAGCACAATGGGGATGGGGCCTCTAGGGCATTAACAATGTTCTGCCGTCCCACTGATCCTGCTGTTTGTTAGAATGGCTACCTTGTTGCATTTCTATTATTGAACTTTTTTTTTTACAAGAATAAGGTGTTGGCTTATAGTTGAATCTCCAACCTGGAGGACCAGTGGACTGCTTTTCATCTGGTCCCTATTCTTTGATCCGCCTGGCTTGGGCGGCCCTACCAGGAGTTAAAGCTCTCAGGGTCATTGAAACACACACGACTTCCCACCGCATCAATGTGCAGTTCCCAAGCAATTGTATACAGTAATACACACAGAATAAATCATAATAAATGGGAAAGCTGAATGTAGCTTAATATCACGGTGTCTTTTAAGGTGAAATTTACTCCTGTACAGAAGGCCAGCCTCACATCTATGCACCACTTAAGTTCTATTTTAAGAGCTTATGTGGGCTGTGGGCTTTGTGCTGGCCCTCTGCACGGGGTGAATATCACCTGTAAGAAATAAGCCCAAAGGGGCCCATTAGCTCATGTTGTTCACTGCAATGAAGTGATTTTTGTGCATTCTGCATATGGTCACAGATAGCAATCTTTGTTTAAAAAAAATTAAAAATCAGCAGCTCTGATTATGATCTCACTTACACCAGTATAAACCAGAAGTAACTTCACTGAAGTCTGGAGTTAAACTACAGTGAAAGCAGAGTTGGTCATAGAACATTTTTTGGGCAAACAGGTTTAAACTATAATAATGTTAGCTGGTCATGGATGCTGGCAGATCTGAGCAATTCTTACTGTAAATCTTACCAAAGAAATGTGCTTGCTTGAGAAACACACCAGGTAGTTCCCGACAAGTTTGACGATAGTGCAGATGATAAAGTCTTTCCATACAGTGGTTGTAATTTTTTTTCTTCTTCTGGCAATCAAATGAACCAAGGGATGGTTTTAATTCAGAGTCTGGAGCAGACACTGGGCTAATGGAGTGTCTTCAGGGGCCTGATCCAAAGCTCATTGAATTCAATGGAAAGACTCCCATAGACTTCAGTGAACTGTGGATCAGTCCCCAACAAGTACTTCAGATGCCAGTCAATAAATAAACACAAAGCTGCAATATTTTGTTTGCATGCAAAATATTTAAAATAATCAACACCATGATCTCATGTGGATGACTGGATGGGTCCTGCCAACACTTTATCTCTCATCTCCCCTGTTTGTGTCCTACTTTTCATCAGCTGGGTGAAGCTTGACTGTCCCCTACTCTTCTCCCACAAGCAGCTCCTCCCCTTTCCTTACCCCTATGGCTGGAAATCCTCCCAGATCCTGTGTGCCATGCAACCTTGCTCTCTTCCAGTAAATCTCTTCTGATTCTCATTTCAGGTAGCCTTTAAAGAGTGATTGAAACAATGCAGTTCCACTGTGTAACAATAAATGAGCTAACATGACACATATGTAGCACGAGGGTATCTCATGATGTTTTACTGTTACAAGAACCCTTGTCCTTCCCTCGCATAGACACCCCACCCTTCGTTTATTGTCCTCCTTTGCTCTGTTATCTCTGCATTATATAATGCAGGGCAGGGACGTGGCTAATCACTTGTCCTGTAAAGTGTCATGCACACATGTGCTGCTGTATTAATAATAAAGGAAAGGCTGCCAGTCAGCGTATTACGCTACCAATCAGACTGAAAGACCTCTGGCTTGTACACTGTCATGTAACAGCCCTCAAGGCGTCCTTCTGAACATTGCAAATCAGTATGCTCCAGCAAAAGATGTTTGTTTGTGTCGTTTGAGCATGGGACCCTACACAGCCGGACATCTAAAAGGTTCAGCCATCCATACCTGATCCCTCCTTAATGCCCCTCAAAGCAGGATTTTAGGCCTAATGTTCTTATCTCCGCTCTATATTATCTCCTGTTACATTCCAGCTGCCAAGCATTTCCCAGGGCTTTGGATGTTATGTTGACCAATTTAAATATATGCATATTTATTTATGTGTTTGTACAGTGCCTAATGCAATGGGGCCCTGATCTTTGACAATTCAAATAATAAATATGAATAATTATCAAACTACAATTATCAAACTACAATGTAAATAATGGACCAGCTTCTCTTCTGCATTCTACCCTTTTGTGCCAGCTGATGCACTGGGGAGCTTGCATCAGGTACAGAGTCAGCACATCCAACCCTGGCATCACTACCCCATCAGGCCCAGGTAGGAGGCAGGGAAGTGGCATGACCAGAGAGCTCTGCATTCCTATCCTTAGGGGTTGTTACTACCTAGCATAAATGAAAGCAGCGTTAGGTTGCTTTAACCTGTTCTGGGGCCAGGCCAGTGCAGATACTCCATGAGAATCAGTGAGCTGTTACCAGCCCCTTGACAGTCCCTTTCCTTGGTGCAAGAGAGAATTTGGACCATAATGTCCAGACATAAGTCACATTTTAAGCTATAACTGGTAAAGCAAATGGCAGACCACAAAATGTTAGTTATTTCCACTTCCACTACACTTTTTTTTGGCATATATGCAAATTAGTAAGCACTGTGTTGGTGAAAATACAGATAAGAAAATGATTCTTGCTCATTTGCATATATCCAAATAAGGATGTGGTAGTTATTGCTCTATTTGTTTTAACTCTTTAACTTGTAAGAGTGACTTGTTAAGTATGTGCATGTGGTAGGAAAGAATTCAGAGAGGGGCTTACTCATTTCATATTAAGAGGTCTTAATGTTTGCAAAGTATTTTGAGATCATTGGATGAAAAGTCATACATAAGGGTAAAATTCCTGTGGTGCATCCAGAATGCAACAGGATTTTGCTGGCTCCAGGTGTGGAGTAGGTAGGCAGCCATGAAACACACATAGTATTGGACTCCACACCTCCTGCATGGCATTGAGTGGGCTTGACAACCCGCTCTCCATAAGAGACGATAGAGTGAGGGGGCAATGAGGGAAGAGGGAGATTGACCCTGTGTCGGGATTATGTGGATAAAGTGCTACGGATGGTTGAACATTTTCTGTTGGAAATAACTTCTTTGACTAAAAAGAATATTTTCCATTCCTGTTGAAAATGTTCAGGTTTTCGTTAAAATTAAAAAGCAAAATTCCCCAAAGCAAATTTTTTCATCTTAAAGCCAAATTCGGTTTAAAACTGAAAAAAAAATGATTTGGCAGATTTTCAATAAAAACCTGACATTTTTCAAGGGGAAATGTTTTTTTTCCTGACCACTGTACTGAATGCCCCAAAACCCTCCTGCAAGGGCTGGAATAATAGCTGTGAAGGGGCTGCAGACCCGCTCTACACCTTCTTTGCTGTTGTTGGATCCCATCACAGTTTCCTGGGCTTTGTGCATGCAAGATACATGTCTTTTTAAGCATTATTATGGCAAGCAGTTTGGATGGACCTTCAAGTTGGAGACTGACTTTAGGTACAGCTGTTGGCAGGTTGACTCTCACCCAAAGCAAGATCCAATTTGACCCAATTTTGAGGAGGGAACAGAACTTCCCCACTGATGTGCCAATACTTTTGGTAAATACATTGTGTAACTTTCAACCTATTTATGTAATTTCTAACTGCGAAATTCACAGCATACCATCAAGACTCATAAAGTGACCTTAAATGATGATGTGGCTCAGCTCTTTGTTTTGATTTCCAAAGCAATGTTTTTTTCAGCAAGGTCTCTGAACAGAAATACCCAACGTTGCAGATGGTTACAATTATAGGCAACTGGAGCAAAAGGGCCAGGCATCATTTATCAGTTGGGACTTTGTTTTTGTTTTTGTTTGGTGCGATACCTGCCTGTGAGCCCTTCCATACGGTTGCACAATAGCAGCTTTTTGAGATTATGTTTCATAGTCACGGAAGACCAAAAAAAAATGGTTTAATAGGTTTTTCACAATCTTATTATCTACTTAACCTTCCAGCATCATTACTCACTTAATTGCAAGTCCTCTCAAAAAAAATCATAGCGTATGGTCTGTGCTGTGAGTTCATTACAAAACTTTGTAATGATAACTGGGGTTACTCCAAAGGAAGCAGTAACCTTGATAATTCTAGCTGGTTCCTGTCAAAAGATATCAAACTACAAAGACTGCTGCTTTTTTTAAAAATAAGAAGATTCTCCTCACATCCCATTTCTCCTCTTACATGTTTAGTGTTTGGGTTCCATCCTGCAAGGTGCTGAGCAACTCAAGAGGCATTGAAATTGACTCCCCTTGACTTCAGTGAGAGCTGAAGGTGTTTAGCAGCTCCTGGATTTGCTCAGCACCATGCAGGGTCAAGCCTTTTAGAGCAAAAAAGAGTTAATGATTAATTAAAAATGCACAGCAACCCAGGTAATCAGCTGGTGTAAATCAGTGTATTTCCACTGAAGTCAAAAGGGTTGCACTGATTTACACCAGATGAAAATCTGGCCCTGCCTATGGAAATAGCTGTGACTGCACTAAAGCAGCAGTGCTTAGTGTTGCCAGGGGTGCTGTAATGTTTCCTTTAATCTGGGCACCTTTTTAAGGAGACTTCGTCCCCGGTGTCAAGATGTTTTTGTTATGATCCTGCTTCTAAGACAGCCCTGGAGCTAACTGTCTCTCAAATCAAGATCCATAGAGGAGGCTTCCCCAGCCCTAGTAAGTGGAGTAATTCCCCCATGCTGCACTGGTGCAGCACTGGGAGAAAACCAGGCTGAGACTAGGGAGCAGTGGCGCTTAAGAGGTGGACTCCTTTTTCTTTATCAAGCTATCAGAGAAAGGCTGACTGTCTGCAGAGTCAGGATGGTGACTGGGAGAGGGAGAGCACAAGCAGCCTCCAGTGACCTGTCACTGTTATAGTCCCTGCATTCAAAGGAGTATAGGAGTTGATTCCTCTGTGCAACTCCTGAGCACAGTGTCCCAAAGTGGGAACCGAAGGAGGAGGTAAAGCCATGGTTCCTCTCCCTACACTAGTTCATGGAGTAGCCCAGCTCACACCAGAAGAGCTGGCTTCACTAAGCTAAAGGGTGCTGCAGTCTGTGTGTTTCCCATTGCACAACAGGTCAGTCCGGGAAAGGTTTTGCCTTCTTGAAGTACAGCTCCTCTCCGAACTCCCAGTGGGATGGTGTGGCTAACTACCACAATTTGGCCCTCTGTGTCCATGGATATCTAGAGCTTGAATAGTTCAGAAGACCTTAGACTTATCCTGGATCAGTCCAATAAATCAGGAAGTAATTGTCAATGGGTTTGTGGAGAAACTTGCACTACCACTGCCCATGTGTTACCTGTGGATAGAGGGGTTCAGTCTCCAAGTTTTTTTTTACTTTGCATTTATATTTAAATATGTATATCTGTATTCCTAATTGCAAAATGTGAGAAAAGATGATTTTCAACAAATTCAGAGAAATCTGCCTTCAGAATATGAAACAACCTTACAGAGTCAGGAGGGTGTGCTAAAGTCAAAAAGAAAATCGGGCAGGCAAAAAAAAAAGTTGCCTTCCTTCCTTCCCCTAATACAGGATGCGAAACATGCTTATCTGAACATTGATACATTTTTGAGTTATCTTTAGAAATAAACCCTAAACTCTTTATAAATCCCAATTAGCAGTTCAGGCAGAGCACAAAGTAATCTTAGCTTGAGAACAATATAGAAAAAGTCTGAGCATGTTGGAATAATTACATTTTTCCATGTTGTCATACTATCTGAAATGCACTACAAGGAGAACATGCAGTAGTAGGCAGTCTTCCTTCACAAAGAACTGGGGCCATTTCAACGTTAAAAAATAAAAGGGTACCTTTCTCACCATGGAAGCAGAGGACCCAGGGTCCTGTTTAGCGCACAAGTCAAAATGAGTTTGATTGGGCCTGATTCTGCTTTCATTTACACCAGTATAGATCAGGAGTAACTTCACTGGAAGTGTTAGATGTGAGACCAGAGCCAGGTTTTAGCATAGCATTCTCAAACCTAGTTTATAAATCAATCTGATGGGCAGCTTCTGCTTAGGAGCTATCCATGGATCTTGTAGGTTGGAACTGAAGTTCATTAGTACTGGATGGGTCAGATTTCACAGGGTTTGGCTACCTCCATCGGGCCACATGCTTCCCTGTGCCAGTGCAACCCACTGGTCAGGGTGTATTACATGCCTTATTTGTGCTTGAGCCACAGAGGATGTGAGTCTGTTACAACTTTTAGCAAGAGACTCTGGCTCTCTAACTCAAACTGTAGCTCCTGCTTTTAGCCCTGGAGGTCCCTGTTTCAAACCTTGGTATGTCAGTCAAGATGGCGGACAGCACACTGGCAGCAGCAGCACAGGGACAGGCGGTAGGCAGCTTTTTCAGGAGGTGTGCAAGGGGCAGTGGAGCCTCTGGTGCAGACTGAGGGTTATGCTACCATGTGTCATTGGTGTAATGTCACATTTCCAACAAAAATATAAAGAGATAAATTCTGATTCCATTTAAATGAATGGCAAAACTCCCATCGACTTCAAAGGACAAGGATTTAATGAGTACTGTCTCTTAGTCTGGCCACAGGGTGGGTTGTTTGTTTGTTTGTTTGTTTGTTGCCGATAAATCAGAACTGGCTGCATTTGAAAGCTGAAAAAAATCATAAAATAAAAGTTGTAAGCAATTTAAAAAAAAATTCTCAGTGTGGCCAGAAACTGTGTGCTAAGAATTGATTAAACTATCAAATTCAACCTGACAGACCAGTGCTGGAAAAATCTGCATAAGGGAAATAGTAACTGTCTTCGGAGATGAGGTACATGAAGTAATATCTTTCATTGGACCAATTTCACCCACCTTGTCTCTCTAATATCCTGGGACTGACATGGCTACAACAACAACACTTCTTATAATAGGAAATGTATAATGCATTCTATGATGGGCTGGGTCACAGAGACCCCCTTGGGACTGTCACCTGACATGCTAAGACTACCTCTGAGCCTGTTTTCTCTGCCACTTTGGGCCTCCAGAACCCTGCCTTGTTGAGCCAGACACACCAGTCTGCTCCAACACAGACCCAGGGTCTGAACCACGTTCCCCAAAGCTGCAGACTTAACTAAAAACAGCTTAAGAAGTGCTCCTGTCTTCAGCAACCAGACACCCAGCTCCCAATGGGATCCAAACCCCAAATGAATCCGTTTTACTCTGTATAAAGCTTATACAGGGTAAACTAATAAATTGTCCGCCCTCTATAACACTGATAGAGAGATATGCACAGCTGTTTGCTCCCCCAGGTATTAATTACTTACTCTGGGTTAATTAATAAGCAAAAGTGATTTTATTAAGTATAAAAGTAGGATTTAAGCGGTTCCAAGTAATAACAGACAGAACAAAGTAAGTTACCAAGCAAACTAAAAAAAAACCACGCAAGTCTAAGCCTAATACATTAAGAAACTGATTACAGATAAAATCTCACCCTCAGAGATGTTCCAATAAGCTTCTTTCACAGACTGGACTCCTTCCTAGTCTGGGCCCAATCCTTTCCCCGGTACAGTTCTTGTTAGCTCCAGCTCAGGTGGTAACTAGGGGATTTCTCATGACTGGAACCTCCTTTGTTCTGTTCCACCCCCTTATATAGCTTTGGCACAAGGCAGGAATCTTTTGTCTCTCTGGCTCCCCACCCCTCCTTCTAAATGGAAAAGCACCAGGTTTAAGATGGATTCCAGTACCAGGTGACATGGTCACATTTCCTGTGAGACTCCAAGCCTTCACTCTCCCTGGCCTGACTCACAGGAAGGCTTGCAAGTAAACAGAGCCATTTACAACCAATTGTCCTAGTTGATGGGAGCCATCAAGATTCCAAACCACCATTAATGGCCCACACTTTGCATAATTACAATAGGACTTCAGAGTTATATTTCATATTTCTAGTTTCAGATACAAGAATGATACATTTATACAAATTGGATGACCACACTCAGTAGATTATAGGGTGATCAGATAGCAAGTGTGAAAAATCGGGACAGGGAGGGAGAGTGGTAATAGGTGCCTATATAAGAAAAAGCCCCCAAAATCAGGACTATCCCTATAAAATCATGACATCTGGTCACCCTAAGAATATTCCAGTTACATTATATTCACACTCATTAGCATATTTTCATAAAATCATATGGAGTGCAACATCACACATTCATTCACAGTGGCCCTGATCAGACATAAGAGTCAATAGTCAAAAATGAGGAAACTGCGATTTTAGGGTCTAAATGGAATTCATGCTTCCTTCATGCTGCAGATTTCTATCTTCTTTTGTAATGATACAGCTATCTCACAACCCTTCCAGCCCAACAACGGCAGGATCCCTTCCCCACCCTATTCACCTCAAGGAGATATGTGCTACAAACTTTAACAGAATCATTTAATAACTAACATTATCATACACAACACATTTATTTCTTTTTCCTCTCCCCTCTTCTCTTTTTCTTTATAAATAACCAAGAATATTAAATGTAAAACAGTGGGCCAGACTCACTCAGGCTGTAGGAGGTATAATATACAATTCCTTATCTAAGCTGTCTTGTAAGGCACCTATAACAATAGCATCCATCTACTTGGTGACCACCCTGTTTCCCAATGGTATTCACCCCAGGCACTGCAGTGCTATGGGTGCCCTCTCTTGGGCTTTTCTGCTGGGGGGAGGGCAATTTTAAGTTTTGCTGGACATTCCACAGGAGTCCTCCCAATGGCAGCTGCTGAGGGGACGTGAGGAATCAGTTTGAGGATGTTCAGCAACACTTATTTGGGGGGATGATCAAGACTTCTACAGACCTTCCATGTGAAAATGGTATAGCTCCTCTCCTATCTCCTAATACACCACCATCCCTCACAATGATGGCATCGCTGCCTGCCTCAAATATCTACAAGACAATGGACAACCCTCAGATATCCACCCCAAATCTCACCAAACACATCCATTTCATCCTCAACCGTAACAACAAACACTTTCTCCAAACCATGGGTACAGCTATGGGTACTAGGATGGCTACCCAGCATCCCAACCTCTTCACAAGCCATCTTGAGGAAGAATTTCTGGACAAATGTACCACAAAACCAATGATATATCTGAGATACATCATGATATTTTCATCCTCCAGACAGATGACCTGAAGTTAGATTTCCACTACAACTTCAACAACCACCACCCATCCATAAAACTCTCTAGAACTCTCCCCACACTAGCATCAACTTCCTAGATACCACAATCAGCTTCAGCAATGGAATCCTACAGGCAATTATATACAAGAAACCCACAGATCACCACACCTATTTCACAGCTACAGGAACCACCCCAAACACACCAAGAAATCTGTTATTGACAGCCAGGCACTCAGATACCACTGAATATGCTCTGAGGAGAAAGTCCTTTAACACACTTATAGCCACCTTCACTAAACAAGGACATTCCACCAGAGAAGTAGATTGCATCATGGAACGGGCCACCCAAATACCACAAGAGAATGTGATTCAATACAGAAATAAAAAACCCTCTGACTGCACACCCCTAGACAAGTTGTCACCTACCACCCCACACTGGAACCCATACAGGGTATCGTTAAGTAATTACAACCAATACTTGATGTGGACACATCCTGAAATAAATCTTTCCTGAACACCCTCTTCTGGCCTTCAAACAACCCCGCAAACTCTCCAAGCTCATCATCAGAAGCAAGCTTCCCACAGATCACGACATGCCAACTGAAAGCGGCACCAGGCCCTGCCAGAACAACAGATGCAAAACCTGTAGACATATCTCCATTGCTACAATGATCAAAACACACTTTTCAAGATCCATGGGTTCTACACATGCCTATTACAACATGTGGTATACATCATACAGTGCATCAACTACCCCAATAACAACTATGTGGGTGAAACCAGACAATCACTATCCTCTCCAATGAACTCACACAGAACAATGATAAAAGATAAAAACATCATATGTGACTTGTGGATGGACACTTTTTGCAAAGTGATCACTCCACATCTGAACTCTCAGTCCTCATTCCGAAAGGAATTCTGCACATCTTCAAAAGATGAGCCTGGGAGCTTAAATTATTAGCTTTACTAGGCATTGAAAATCATGGACTAAGTAGAGACCCCGGATTTATGGTTTATTACAACAATCTGTAACCCACTAACAACCCCGCTACCCCTGCCAGTTACTTCCCCTTCCCCCCCCCCCCCCCCCCCCAATCTCATCCCTTCCTTTCCCTCCCTCTGACTGAAGCGGTGTTAATGTGCCACTTCACCTTGAACGTCCCTTAAACTAGATGTTAACTATTTGTGCTAAATAATCTGTTCCAGCTTGTATTTAGCTATGACATTCTGAGTATGCTGAGTGTGTATTTAGCTATGACATGCTGAGTTTCCCAGACCTGAAGAAGAGCTCAGTGTAAGCTCGAAAGCTTGTCTTTCTCACCAACAGAAGTTGATCCAATAAAAAGATATTACCTCACCCACCTTGTCTGTCAGCCTTATTCAGGCATTTCTCCTATGTACATGTTTTAAGTTGATATATCCATAGTATGTAACTCAAGAAACAGTCAGGTATAATTAGCTGATTTATCAATTGCTAGTAATTTATATAATAGACACTTACTTAGTTATTCCCTAGGATCAGTGAGTTCAGAACTCTCATTATGAAAGTGTCACAAAAGCCCTGGGGAAGCAGCCGGTGTGCAGACCTCAAAGGAGTTACTAATGAAACCATCAAGGTTGGAATAAAGTGAAAGACAATGAGCATTGAGAAAACTCCTGCTCTTTTTTAATTTTCCTGGTAGGAGTGACAGTAAACATGTATCAACATCCAGTAATTCTTTTCTTTTCTTTTCTTTTCCTTTTATTAAGAAAAGCTGCTAACATGCCAGATTACCTCATTTTCACATACAGCATGCATATGTCTCTTACAAAAGTATAAACACAGATGCAAGCCATGAGTTGTTTGGCTCTGCCCACTGGTAGTGACACCCATGCACTTACTGTAGCTAGAGAGAGTTGTTTTCTGAAGCAGGGGTAAAGGGTGTGTCAGAAAGAACTGTTTCCATTGGGAAGCAGAACTGAAATGATTCCACATTTCTTATTTCTTTAGGTATTTTGTCTACTGTGAACTGTGTAGGAGGTCAGGATAGGTTGGTTCTTTCTGGACATATACCAGCTTAAGCTGCCAGCAAGATTAATTGAGCCTCAGGTCCATCATAGGCTTCTGTCTGTCTGTTATTAAAAATTCAGATAATTACTATAGTTCTGAGAACACATAAAACAAGCTTTTCTCCTCCTTCCTGTTCCCATTAGGTGCATGAGTTGTGCCAAATACTTCACAGCACTGTCAAATCAAGATGAAAAAGTCACATTTTTGCCAAATTAAATAAATGAAAACATCCAAATTAATGTTTAAAAAGTGAAATTATACTTTCACTTTACATTTTTCAGTATCGCAAAAGGGAGTTCATGAAGGTAAACACTACCCATGAGCCTCTTCTACAACTTAGAAGAAAAAAAATTGCCTATGCAAGGCCTGAATGTTAACACCCTCTTCAGCAGTGTCTCTATTTCGCTACCACTGCCCCTTGGAATCCTCCCGACTCTCTGCTGGTCTAGTGGGTTGTCCTGTGATGTGCTTCTTGCTGATACTTTGCACAGGTTAAAGTTATCCCTGATGCATTCCTATTCCACAACAATCACCTCTGCTTCCTTTTTGCTTCAGTACATGTTACTTGACACATCCTACTCAAGTATAAACTCAACCTTTCTGAAATAGTAGTAGGCTAATGGGGAAGTTTTCTGGTTGGTGTACTGTTGGAATGCAGTTGTATGGTACTGTGCTACAAATTCCAGCAGCTGCTGGTGCTGACTTTATCTTCCACAGACTCCTTATGACCAGTCTATGTACTTGATTTATACAGCCCATGCATGCAAACCTCTTTACTTCAAATCTGGCCCCTGAGTGTTTAAATCAGAGCTCATATTGATTTAGCAAGTACAATGCTGGTAAAGCTTACTAGGCACTTTTTACTCTTGGCACCTCAATGGATGTTCCATTGATGTCTCCTCCTACTTGAGGGGACAGCTTGTCTCCTTTCCTCTCTAGCTAGCCTGGGGTGGGCCTAGGTCTCAAATCCTTTCCCCACCTCTGCATTACCATGCCACCACTCCACCCCTCCAGAGACAGCACAAATATCTTTTGGGAGTTTTATTGTTTCAAAACTAGAACTCCAACCTGGGTGGAGTGCTAATTGGAAGGGCACTATAGTTCACCACCCTAGCTGAGTAGGTAGTCTGAGTGCTCCAAAAGTAGGTAATAATTACCTCTGTTTTTGCCTGTATATGTTTTTACCAGTAGAAGTACAGAGTGTGCTGTTTGAGTTGATATGGTTTTCTTTTCTAGCTATTGCATATTTAAATTTCCAAAAGTCTTCCTTCTACTTCCAGCAGCTACCATTTTGTCATCAGTTCAGGTACAGTGGGTTATGGAGGAGACGTAGAGAGTCGATTTTAATTACTTAATGTTTACACTGTTTTTTCTCAGTCTAAAATGAGTGAAAGTGCACGGTTGCTCTTTGTGTGCAGAAAATATAACATAGCGCATTAGGAAACTGCAGGAGTAATTCAGTGAGGCAGAAAAATGTGACTACTAATCGTTATATAATCATTAAGGATATGATTTGGTCACAGAGCTCACGGAATCCGTGAATCACTTTACTGGATCCCCATGACTTCAGCTTCAGCTGTCAGTGGTGCAAGTAGAGGCAGGGCTGTACGTCCTCGGCCTATGGCTTCAGCTGGGGCTGTGTGCCCCTCCCGGGCCCCCACAGCTTGAGCCAGGGCCAGAGCTCAAGCATGGGCTTACATTACAGTGTAGACATATCCTTTGACTGCTCTTGTGACGCAAATAATAAAACTAGCAGCTTTATCACACATGCACATACACCCCACAGGTTGCAGCTGCAGCCTAGTGGAGTGAAAGGGGTTCTAGACGTTCCCAGCTGCTGAAGCAGGCTCTTGAAGATGGGGGAATAGCTTACCTCGGCCTTTGGGCTGCTCTGTCTAACACTTGCTGCTGAGCCAATCCTCAGAATCCCCGCCTTGTCCCTCCAACCAGATTGGCCACCAAGTTCAATTCCCCCCCATTCAAGAAATGGGGTCTTTATCCTGTTTCTTTTAGATTGCACAACAGCATTCCTCTCTTGAACAAAGTCCCGTGAGCTAAGCATTTCCAGTGTTTTAAAGCTGGGCAGGTATAATGAGAAGCTTTGTCATGGATTTCGGAGGCAGGGGAGAGTCCTAAGGCAAACTTCTTCTGAAGAAGGTATCTTTTGTAAAGAAAAATCTTTGATGCCTACCTTCCTCAGTCCATCTTAACTGATATCATTGTTTGATTTTAAGGTTGTGATTTCTCTTTAGAGCAGTTATCCTGATTCATGCAGTACAAATATCTCCTAAAGCTTCCAAAACCAAAATATATCGTAGGAGTAATTCCAGACATAAAGACAACAAGGAAGAAAGAAACACACATGCATGCATTTACATGTAAGGTATGGATTTCAGCCAATTAACATACACTGTATACATACCTAGACATTGGTGTCATGCAAATTTACGATATAAAGGAACACCCTAATTAAAGGACTACATCTGCAGTTATATTAATCCTATCCAACTTTTGCACTCATACTATAATTTTATAGTGTTAGGAAGCAATTCCATATGCACAATGAACCAATGTCCAACATTTTTCATATGCATATACAGTTTTCCTAGCCCTTGATCTCAAGTCCTTCTTTCCTGTGCAGTGTGTAGGAAGGAAGCACCATAAGGAAGCAAAGGTAAACATTAAGCTTATTGCCCCCTTTGCAACATGCATCCAGCAATTTTAGGACAGCAAGGGACCTGACAGCCTACAGTCTGCTCTAAATTGGGTTTCAGCTGCTTGTTGCCCCCAGGGGACCATGGGCCAATGGGAATAAGCTCTTTGGCCATATTCCATCCCTCTTCCTCCTACAACATGCCCTCTGTCCTATAGCTGCTGTAATGGTGTAATGGCTGTGATGGTGCCGGATCCAAATCCAGTGAAGTCAAAGGAAATCTTCCCAGGCACTTAAATGGGCTTTGGATCAGGCCCCAGGATACAGTTTTCTGCCAGTTCTGTGCCAGCAAGGGAACCCCCTTAAACCAGGGTTGTTCTGACCTGAGAGAGTCATTGTTTTTATTCCTCCCTGGTTGGCATAAAGCATCCTTAAAGCAATGGAGAATTAAGCCCTCTTTGTTTTCTCACTGGTATTCAGTTCAGTCATACCAGAGAACAGTTTAATAAAAATGTGTTGGTCAAAAAAATCTCCTGTCTCAGTTGGCAGCTGATCATTTGGAAATGGGAAGAGTCTACAGTTCGGGGGATATTGGCACTGTAAACCAAATCATCCTTTGGAGAAACAAGAGGAGGAGGGGCAGCAGGGAAAAAACAACAACCTAAAGATTCCACAGGGCAGAAACAAACAGACAATGAAAGGGTGTGTTCCTGCTGCTGCATAAATCCTTCACAGGGTGTTAACTCTTACAATAATAACACCAATACCTCCCCCTTCAGACAATTGTTCCTCTGGCTCTGTACCTTATTAAAGTGTAAACTGAAAGAGCCAAACACATGCCTATCCAATCCTTGTGAATCTTTCCACAAAAGTCCATGGAGTGACACTCATGATGACAATGGCCCAGTATTCTTGATGGGCCAAAATACTGTGTGCACTACAAAAATAGTCATGTTTACATACATGGTGAAATTTGATTATGGCCCAACCACGTTTTTACTATGGTATTTCCTTGCATATGTGAACAGAAAAAAAAACATGTTACAGCCAAATTAGGGATAATTGTGTATCAGTGTTAAAACAAGGTTCACTAATAAAGGGCAAGATCACCCCTTCTATGGAGAAACTTGAAGAAGGGATAGGTATATCCTGGTATGTCTTTTCCTTATATGTCTACTTTCTATCTCTTCACTCTGGCTTTCTCCTTCCTTATACATGCACTACTTGGTTGGTAAGGAGTTGGCTTATCATAGAATATCAGGGTTGGAAGGGACCTTAGGAGGTCATCTAGTCCAACCCCCTGCTCAAAGCAGGACCAATCCCCAGTTTTTGCCCCAGATCCCTAAATGGCCCCCTCAAGGATTGAACTCACAACCCTGGGTTTAGCAGGCCAATGCTCAAACCACTGAGCTATCCCTCCCCACTTTATATCCAGAAGGGAAACATCTCCAGAGAAAAGAAAGGCTGATGGGCTTATGCCCTCTTTATTCCCCACACTAAGATGTTGAACCACAATTTTTCATAAGGGCAGTTTCCCCAAATTGTATTTAAATTGCAATCACCCTAAGGGTTAGAAGCTGTTTTCTGCTGTGTTAGTACTTAGTCCTTTGCCTACTATGTAAAATGGAAAACAATGACTAGCCTGCATGCTCGGAGAGATACTTGGGGAAGGGAGGGCTGTATCTAAAGTAAAGTTGGAACTGGTTTGAAGCTAACACCATTTAATGGGAGAGTACAGCTAGAATAAAGGACCATTGTACCAATAGTTAAAGTTGAAACAGGGCCAAAAGTAGCAGGTTGAGAATAGCTTATACCCCTGGAGACATACTGATGTCTGAGAGTTTTTAACAGAATATGTGCATCAAGTCCCAAACCACCCCCTCTTTGTTTCCAGAGAGAGAAAGAAGAAACTGGTTCTGTGTGTTGCTGGTTTTGGCTTCTGAGATTAGAACTAAGTTGCACATAGGAGCACATCTCTTCATGTTCTCTCTAGAGCTCATCCAAATGCTGCCAAGCACTAGATGTTTAGAGTGGCGAATTGCTTGGAGAATTGTACTTGTTTGATGCTGTTCCATTTCTAATAGGTTTTTTATTGTTGTTCTTCTTACTTTTTTGTTTGTTTTAATTTTTTTATAAACAAAAGTTCAAGCTCAGCTGAAACTCTGGGAGTGGATGTCGTGTGGGGGTGGGACTTTCTCTGCGGTGTGTCCTAGATTTTCAGAGATGATTGCATTCTGGGGACTTGGAGCCAGCTCACACTTTCATGTCAGAATGCTGACTCATGTCCTCGCCTCCAGGGCAGCAGCAGGAGGAGGCGGGTGGGGGGTTGGTCTCTGGGCACTGACTTATGTAAATGAGTCTATGGGTTCTCATGGCTGTCACAGATCCCATCAACTTCTCCTATTTCTTCAAAGCCCTATGAAATGTTAATGTACCCGTGTCTGATTCTGCATAATACTGGTATTTTCCAGTTCCCCTGGCTCCTGCAGATCTTTATAAAACCAGCATTTTTTTCAACAGAATTCCCTAAAAGAAGCACAAAAGGGATTTATGTCTGAATTTTAGAGACAGTCAAAATGGGTCATGCAAAAGATGAATGACCCCCATGGCTAAACAAATGTTGCCACATGTAGTGATGTAACCATTATGATTTCATTTTCTCTGAAATGCACCTTTAAATTTCTACACAGTCCACTGCCATTTTATGAGGCACTATTGCTGCAGCTTGTGACAAATGAAATACTCACTGACTGCATAACTGCACACACATTGTCAAACACCAGCAACTTTGTTAGTCTCCACAGGGGACTTGTTTACAGGGCCTGTTTAAGATTAGGAAAATGAAGTGCACTTAATAAATACGTTACCTAACTTATGTTAATTAACATGTTTTGAAACACCACTTAAGCAAAAAGACATCAGTGTTTACAAAGACTTTGCACCTACTGTAGACACAATTTAGTATCTTTAAAAATGTGTTAGCTGGTCATGGTCAACCCTAGACTCCTCTCTACAGCTGACCACAACCAGCTACCATGTTTTAAAGGTGTTAATCCCCCTCTATACTAAAATGTAGGGCATGGCTACACTTGCGAGTTAGAGCACATTAAAGCAGCCCCGTGCGCTCTAACTCACGACGCGTCCACACTGGCAAGGCAAGTAGAGCACCCGGACTCCGCGGCCGGAGCGCTCCTGGTAATCCACCTCAGCGAGTGGAATAACGTTTGATGCACCCCCACTGGAGCGCCGCGGTGCCAGTGTGGATGCCCTGGTCTGTTAATGCGCTCTGATCGGCCTCCAGAAGTGTCCCGTAATGCCTGTTCTAGCCACTCTGGTCATCACTTTGAACTCTACTGCCCTGCCCTCAGGTGACCAACCGTCAGACCCGCCCTTTAAATTCTCTGGAAATTTTGAAAATCCCCTTCCTGTTTGCTCAGCAAGGCGTGGAGTGCTCTCAGCGAATCTTTCCAGGTGATCATGCCTCCACGCGCCAGGCGATCCCCAGTATGGAGCAATGGCGAGGTGCTGGACTTCATCAGTGTTTGGAGGAAGGAAGCTGTCCAGTCCGCTCCAGCCATAGGAATTACGATACTTTCGGGCAGATATCAAGGGACATGTTGGAAAGGGGCCATGACCGGGACACACTGTAGTGCAGGGTTAAAGTGAAGGAGCTGTGGAATGCCTACTGCAAAGCCCACAAGGCAAACAGCCGCTCCGGTGGTGCCCCTGCTACCTGCCGTTTCAACAAAGATCTGGACGCTATACTTGGGGGTGACCCCACCTCCACTCCGAGGACCACCAGGGACACTTCAGAGACCAGTTCAACAAGGCAGGAGGAGGAGGAGGAGGAAAGCGGGCGCGAGGGTGCTGAGGAGGAGGAAGACACCCCGGAATCCCTAGATGCATGCAGCCAGGAGCTGTGCTCAAGCCAGGAGGAAGGTAGCCAGTCGCGGTGGCCGGTGCTTGGGGAAGGACAAACACCAGAGGAGGTTCCCGGTAAGCTCACCTCCCCAGCTCACCTCCGCTCTGCCTCCACCTCCTCCCTCGAGGCGCCGCTGCTCTGCTTCTCCCCACTTCCCTCACTCCCTCCCAGGCTATGGTTGCTACAGCGATGGAAAAATCCTTCCATTGCTATAAGTTGCATCTACACTATGGGGTCACAGCAGCATAGCTATGGCACCATAGCTAAGACACTGTAGCACCCATACTGTAGACATGGCCTGAATGAATTGAGCTATGTTTGCAGAAGCACTCTTCCGTTGATATAGCTGTGTCAGTCAGGGGCCTGTTTTTTCACACCTTTGGCTGATGCAGCTATGCTGATGTAACTTTTCAGTGTAGACCAGGCCTGTGTTTAAAATTAGAAACATGACTAAAGCATTCTGTGATTTTACTGTCAATAACTCTGGGCTTGATTTCTCATTGCCCTATAGTCATTTAGAGCTGTACAAAGTGGGCATAAAATCATACCAGACGAGAGGGATAGTGTTTTACACGCACTTTGCACAGATACTAGTGACCGAACAAGGTGTCAGGAGATAGTGGTGAATTATGTTCTCTCTTTTTGCACATACAACACTAGTTTTGAGCACCTTTCAATTGAGTTGTACCTTATTTTTCAATTAATTTCATTTAAATCTGGCCCATAGTAATCTTAAAAAATTATATAAACCATGATCCTGCATTTCTGCAAAGGGAGTTTTGGGTGTGCCATAGTAATGAAATGCTGTTAAAGAACAGGCCTTACCTCCTTGTTCTACTCCTATCTCAATGAGGAATCTTTTGGCATCATTTCTTAATATTGTTTTATAATCCTGCCAGTGTCTTAGGGCTTTATGTGTTTCCAAAGGTCATGTCCTTTTTTTCAATCGATTGTCATAGCCCTAAGTAACACAAGTTATTGGGCTCATTACAGTGGGAACTGGTCAAAATGTATCACTGGTCTGTAATATATACGAGGTCAAGCTAGATGATCTATTGGTCCCTTCTGCCCTTAAACTCTATGAATCTATAGTGTTAATTTACAAATTAAGGATTAATACTTCAAATCTTTCTCCAAGTGAAAGAGTCCTGTTGGAGTCAAGAGTACCACTTAGTTGTATAAAGGCTATACACAGAAGTAAGTTTTTGTAAGATATAAGTGGTAAATCTTTAATATCTAGACTATTGTTTAGATTTTGCCCTTATATTCGGTAAAGTTATTATTTTATACTCTTTGGAAGTCCAGAGATATGAACTGAATGTTCATACTGCAACACTCGAAATAATACCTATCCATGCTACAGCACTTTAAGTTTACAAAGCACTTCTCAAGAATCCATGTAATAGACTATTGTAAATATTATTATCCCTACTTTACAGATGGAGAGTCTGAGGCAGAGAGATTAAGTGATGTGCCGAAGGCTACACAGTAAATCCGTGCTAGAGCCAGGATTAGCACTCAGCAGTGCCTGACTTCTAGCCCAGTGCTCTAGTCCATGCCAACTCCAAAATGCATGTCTACTTTTTTACATGTCCATTTTGCAACTCCCACAATGTGCACACACAATGACTATATGTACATATACAACCCCAACTTACACACAGCAGGAATTGTAAATCTTAATCAGACACATGCTAAAACATGTCCATTTGACAATCTGGGTCTAACAGTCTATCGATCCATACAAAATGAGAACCATTCAGCCAACTTGTAAATGTTTTATATGACTAAAGAGCCACTTCAAACAGACTAGCATAGGCGCCGACTCCGAGGGTGCTCCGGCGCTGGAGAACCCCCGCCAGCCCCGCGCCCAGACCCAGCTCAACTCACCACCACCCGGGACGCCGGGCAACATTGCAGGGCTCCGCCCCCAACGCACCCACCGGAGCTAACGAAAGTCGGCTCCTATGCAGAATAGATTTTGAAGGCAAAATGCTTTGTGTTCTGCCAACACACATAAAGAAGGATATTTTTTTAAATCACTGTTTTCTTGTTCATAATTTGCTTTCTGAAGAAATACATAGACTGACATATCTTCAAGAATAGACAAAACTCCTGATTATGCTATGCGTTAAGAGACATATCCTGGGAAGGGAGACAAGTTGCACCAGCCATTTAAAAGAAATACAACTTTTAGGCATTCAGTCAACCATTCTGAACACCTATTGATGACACTGTTTATTTTTTATTAGTTTGGTTTTGGACAAGGTAAATAAAGTGATACCTTTAATTGATCCACGGCATTTGGGATTATTTTTTTCTCTGGGATTTGTTCTCTTTTATTATTTCTTCATTCAAAGACCAAATCACAAGAGCCAATCACCTTCCCCCACCCCAGATGGAAAGCACAGATTCACTGTTGCTCTCCTGTCAATACTTGCCAGAGAATGCCCATGTTCTCTGTGTATATATATATATATATACAGAGAACATGGGCATTCTCCTGTATTTATCTTCCTACTGTATTTTCTTCCTACTGTATTTTCCACTCCATGCATCTGATGAAGTGGGTTTTAGCCCACGAAAGCTTATGCCCAAATAAATTTGTTAGTCTCTAAGGTGCCACAAGTACTCCTCGTTCTTTTTGCTGATACAGACTAACACGGCTACCACCCTGAAACCTATCCCAAAGGTGTTTGTATTTATACAGATGATATTTATTCTGTGCGTATTCATTCATTTTCAGTCACTAAACAGTGTTATGAGACTGATGTCTCACCTACAGGAAATAAAATGTTTCATTTCCTGTTTTCTTCAGATTTTGCACATAAACTATTACAGGAGCACACTGAAAAAAGGCAAAGGTGAATGAAAGTAGCAATGAAAGGGAAGGCCTTGGACCATGCTTGCCCACTTACTTTGATAATTGGCTCTCCCTTTTCCTCTTCTCACTATCTCCCACGTAGTCCTCTGTGACTTAAGCTTCTATAACTTCCATCAGACCCTTTAGCCTCCTGCCTCCTCATTTGGTTTCCAACGCTGATTCTCTCTCCCCAATCAGCAACAAATACTCACCAGCAACCACACACCATACAACAAAAACACTAACCCAGGAACCTATCCTTGCAACAAAGCCCAATGCCAACTCTGTCCACATATCTGTTCAAGTGACACCATCATAGGACCTAATCACATCAGCCATGCCATCAGGGGCTCGTTCACCTGCACATCTACCAAGGTGATATATGCCATCATGTGCCAGCAATGCCCCTCTGCCATGTACATTGGCCAAATTGGACAGTCTCTATGCAAAAGAATAAACGGACACAAATCTGACATCAGGAATCATAACATAACATAACACTTCAACCTCTCTAATCACTCAGTGACAGACTCAAAGGTGGCAATTTTGCAACAGAAAAGCTTCAAAAACAGACTCCAACGAGAAGCTGCTCTACTTGAATTAATATGCAAACTAGATACCATTAACTTAGGTTTGAACAGAGACTGGGAGTGGCTCGGTCATTATGTTAATTGAATCTATTTCCCCTAGTTAACTATCCTCACACCTTTGTGTCAACTATCCTAAATGGGCCACCTTGATTATCACTTCAAAAGTTTTTTTCCCCCTGCTGATAATAGTTCCTTTTAATTAATTAGCCTCTTACAGTTGGTATAGATACTTCCACCTTTTCATGTTTCTCTGAATGTATAAATATCTTCTTACTGTATGTTCCATTCTATGCATCCGATGAAGTGGACTGTAGTCCACGAAAGCTTATGCTGAAATAAATTTGTTAGTCTCTAAGGTGCCACAAGTAATCCTGTTCTTTTTGCTGACACAGACTAACACGGCTGCTACTCTGAAACCTAACATAGGGCTGTTTCTCTGATCTGTCAATATCCAAATTCCCTCTGTCTCGGACCAGAGCTGTGTCTTCTTTAACATTGCCCACTTGCCTCTCACCCAGCTGTTCTGTGATTTGCAGTTCATCATTTTCCAGTGGTGTAAACACATGAAAAAATTGGGAGGTGGAATTGGGTACCAGAAGTGAGGAAATGGAGAGGGGCTTGGTGGGGGGAACTTCTGTGGAGAAATTGGAAACAGTATAGGCAATTTTCTGCATTTCAGCTGATTTTAGGGTATTCCAACATATTTTGTACACAGTGTATAAGCATTTATCTACAAAAATAAGATGTCACTGGCAAGTTTATGCGCTTTTAAAAATAAAAAGTAGAATACACTCACCAAGCACCAATGGCACTTGGGTATTTTCTGCCAGACACACAGGAGTATTGATACAAAAACATACAAAAGAAGGTTTTAAACATTCAATATCATTTTTGCAAAACACACATAAAAATATTTTATTTGAAGCCAATAATGACCCCTCTTTTCTTACTAAAGCAGGTTATCCCCACCAATAGCCCTAATACTCAACCCAACTCATCGATTAGAACTACGTCGCTTGACATCGTCTGAAAAAGTCAAATATTTACTTGTATTTTATTGTACATTTGTACACTACACATACTGTAAAACAACAGAACAACTTATTACAGTCTCTCTGCCTTATTTTTCCATTCTTCCTTCCCTTTCCTATTTACTTTCATTCCCTCTGGGATTTCCTCTCTTTCTTCTTGCTGGTATATCTTTTCTTCCTATCTTTTTCATTGTGTTTTCTATTGCTTTCCAATCTGTGAAAATGTTGGGCTATCCTGGCAGAAACAAAGCAAATTTTGCAACAGAGCCCTGCATGAAGCCACATTGCATTTGACTTATAATCCTACTGAAAACATACTTTTTTTGTAAAATTTTTCAATGGTAATCTGTGTCATTTCATTGTTTGTTTTTTGTTAAATGCACTCCTTTAAGGCTTTGCCCTCAACCTGTTTCTGAGATGTATTGTCCATGTCTAAATTTAATTGTGAACTGTTAAAGGGCAGACACTGCTTTTTCTTTGAAGTTTGTACAGAACAAAGCACACTATACAACCTAATAAATAATACAGTCTAAGGTGTTTTAACATTAGCTTGGGGAGATGGGTTAGCTGATATATGTAACACCCAAGTAAAAGCTAATCAGGTCTCAGAAGTCATGTTATACTGCCCTGGAGATCTATATTAGCCCATGACACTCGGCCCTCATAATTTACAGTAACATTAGGTCTTAGTGCACAGTGATTACCTGGTTAGATGGCATAGATCATAAATTAATTTCCAAAACCAGTCTCCAGCTGGTGCTGGTGCATTGGCCTCGGTCATACAGACTGGAGATGTATCCAATAAGAAGGATCACACATCAAATACTTGATTTGATTTCCTCTGATGTTTTCAAAGATAAGAACCTCACACCTTTTTGAATGTCACTCATCTGAATGAGAGGAATGTTACAGTCTGTGGGAGTGCCAATTAAAGTTAATTATTACTTGACTGACCTGATTTGGCATTAAATGTCTGGTAGAACTTGCTTTCTTCTTGCGAAAGGGAGATTTTGTTTCTCTACACCCATCTGATTTCTCTTGATCATCCAAATATAAGGTTCAAAATCCAACACAGGGTATGTGTCCAAATCAATCCTTAGAACAAAATACAACTTTCATGGCTCCGCCCTGGTATGTCATTGGTTAGAGATGTTACCAGAAGGTGTATCCCTTCTGGTGGATCTCTGATGGCTGGAGTATCCTCATCAAAATAGTCTTTCCCTTTCGAGCCTGCTTTCTGGTTTCCATTAAGTTCTTTGGAATTGACTCCTCTGATTAAAGCAGTTATTTTTCTAACTTGCCTTCAAACACAATGAAAATAAGTTCAGATTCTGAGTTGGGTGAATGTGGGAGACTGGAGTAAGGAATGAAGTCTTGGCAATAAGAAAAAGCACCAGAAGTAGTGATGGATTTCAAGAGAACCTAGGCCCTGTTCCCGAAAGCACTTTAGCAGTGCTGTGCTGAATGGAGATAGGATTATTCATGTGCTTAAAGTTAAGACCTTGGCTACACTTGCACTTTATACTGCAATAAAGCTGCCTAGAGTGCTCTACCTTACTCCCCGTCCACACTGGCAAGGCACGTAGAGCGCTCTGACTCCCTGGCTAGAGCGCTCCCGGTACTCCACCTCCCCGAGAGGGGGGTCTGAACTTACAAGACAGCATGCTGACACACTCTCAGCACTTCAAAAAACCCACTCTCTCTCTCCCCCCACATACACACAACACACTCCTGTCACACTCCACCCCACCCCCCGCATTTGAAAAGCACGTTGCAGCACTTGAATGCTGGGATAGCTGCCCGTAATGCACTGCTCCCAATGCCGCTGCAAGTGCCACAAACGTGGCCACACCAGTGCGCTTGCAGCTGTCAGTGTGGACAGACTGGAGCGCTTTCCCTAGTGCGCTCTCCGAAGTCTGGTTTAACTCAAAGTACTCTACATCTGCAAGTGTAGCCATAGCCTAAGTGTGTGTTTAAAGGGTTTAGTTGAATCATGCCTCTAAGCCTGACAACTAGAAGATGGAAATAGAGAAAAAATATAGTAGAAGTTATATATCCAAGAATTAAATAAATGAATATGCCTGTGCCAAAGTTGTTTTGCTCTGTCAAGACAGAGTTTGCCAAAGTAGTGCCAGGTGTTACTGTGAAACACATAGTGGTGCCAGTCTTCAGGGTCCGGTTGGTGCCAGTAGAGTGCATTGAAAGTAAATGTTATTTTACCATGCAGTCTTTTTTTTAAAAAATCACCCACTTCTTTCTTTTGTATGATTCATTGTACTGTCCCCACCTGGCCATCCTTGTCACTATCATTGTCCATCTTCCTGCTGCTGTTGTTATTTTAGTACTTCACTCTTCATTTTGCTCATCAGTGTGGCTATGGGAGATAAGCCCCTGAGCATCCTTTCGCTGTCTCTTAGTTTCCAGAAGTGCAAAAGAAAAAAGGAATGTTCCTTTCAAACATTTGTATGTAGTTCTGAAAGCAGCGAGGTCTGTGGTCATTTTTGGTGGGAGTTCTGCAGTGTAGCTCAGGTTCTTATGGAAGTTCTGTCTCCTGCATTCTTGACCCTGCCCATTATTCTCTTTTATGTGGCATCTCCATTACTGGAGGTTTGCAAACATTGTAGCCCATTCTGTACGATCTTCTGCTAACCTCTTTATGGATGAATAGTCCTTTCCATCCACACACAATACCACATCACTCATCCAATATCTTCTTTTTCTGCCTCCTGTTCTTCTGGCATTATAAACATGATGTCTTCTGTGCCCATAAATATGCAGCGCTCACTGAAACTCTTAAAATGTGCCCTGCAAATCAAATCTTCCTTTTCATAAGATCCCTGATTAGTGATTGCTGAGTTCCAATCATCTCCAATACTTTTGTGTTGGTTACACAATCTATTCATGATAGTTTCAGAATTATTTTATAATGCCATAACTCAAATAATTATAGTTTCTTTATCAATTGTTTGAATGTACATGTTTCACAACCATAATTTGATATAACCCAAATGTAAGTTTTTAGGCATCAGAAATTAGTCTTCAGATTTATGTCCCTTCTCATCAGATGTGTATTCTTCCCCAATGTCTCTTGTGCTCTTGATACTCTGATGCTGATTTCAGAATCTGGTCTTCCGTCTTCATAGAATCAGAGAATAGAATCATAGAATATCAGGGTTGGAAGGGACCCCAGGAGGTCATCTAGTCCAACCCCCTGCTCAAAGCAGGACCAATCCCCAACTAAATCATCCCAGCCAAGGCTTTGTCAAGCCTGACCTTGAAAACATCTAAGGATGGAGATTCCACCACCTCCCTAGGTAACCCATTCCAGAGCTTCACCACCCTCCTAGTGAAAAAGTTTTTCCTAATATCCAACCTAAACCTCCCGCACTGCAACTTGAGACCATTACTCCTTATCTAGATCCATCCTCTTTGGAATCCCCTTTCAGGTAGTTGAAAGCAGCTATGAAATCCCCTCTCATTCTTCTCTTCTGCAGACCAAATAATCCCAGTTCCCTCAGCCTCGCCTCATAAATCATGTGCTCCTGCCCCCTAATCATTTTTGTTGCCCTCCGCTGGACTCTCTCCAATTTTTCCACATCCTTCTTGTAGTGTGGGGTGCAAAACTGGACACAGTACTCCACATGAGGCTGAATAGAGGGGAACGATCACGTCCCTTGATCTGCTGGCAATGCTCCTATTTATACAGCCCAAAATGCCATTAGCCTTCTTGGCAACAAGGGCACACTGTTAACTCATATCCAGCTTCTCGTCCACTGTAACCCCTAGGTCCTTTTCTGCAGAATTGCTGCCTAGCCACTCGGTCCCTAGTCTGTAGCAGTGCATGGGATTCTTCTGTCCTAAGTGCAGAACTCTGCATTTGTCCTTGTTGAACCTCATCAGATTTCTTTTGGCCCAATGCTCTAATTTGTCTAGGTCCCTCTGTATCCTATCCCTACCCTCCAGAGTATCTACCACTACTCCCAGTTTAATGTCATCTGCACCTTTTTGCCTTGAAAACATGATTAAGTTTCATAGAGTTGATCTTCTGCCTTCTGCCTGAGAGAAAAGCAATACAAAACACGGGCCCTGTAAAGCTTGTAGGCCTGGTCCTGAAGGAAAAAAATCTTCTCTCAGTCCCCTTATAGTCTCTAAGATGTCAAATATTTCCATCACCCATCTTTTACCTTGTCACATCATTCACACTTTGTACCTAGTGAGGGTACAAAATGTTCCTGCTAGGATTCCAATTTGCTTCAGATGGAGTGAGCATATTACTTCCTTTGAGGCTCAGGCACACTTATTGCTGGTTCAGGTCCCATATTATTGTAGCATCCAGGTACTTTCCTTAACCTATATAATACCCTTTATAATTATGGTCTATTGCATCAATATCTCCCTCATTCAATCATCTTTACAACCACCTGAGTTCACGTTGTGCTAGACATACATGTCTCGTCATAATCTGAACATGCTGATTTGGTTTGTCATTGCTACAACCATTTAGTCCACTGTGGAATTCTATGCTAAGAGAAATTGCCACTCGCTCCTCATATCCTAATGAGAGACTTGCCTATTATGCTTGCCACAGCATGCTCTGTGTCATTAAATGATGGCACGTCTTTTATGAAATACCTTAAGTTGTCTAGCCATGATAATGAAACTCTTTGCAAGTTGAAGCTGCTGGTGTTGATGTCATTACAATCAAACAAAAATCCCCAAAACTGACATTGAAAACCCTCTATTGACTATTCCTCAGTTTATTCATAAGGTTATAAATAAGGCAATAGTAGTTGTCTCTGTTTCAGGGTAACAGCACCTGTATTCTCCCTTCATGGTCCCTATAGGGACCTTAAAGGTTTCCAGTTCCCAGATACCACCTCTCCTCAGCAAAGATCCGTGTCTCACTCCCTCCTGATCAGGGATTTTAAGGCTGCACAGCTAGCTGGATTTACACTGGATATCCCCAGCAAGTGAGACTGCCTAAACAGGCCAGCATCTGTGCTTTGCTTTTGCTCCAAAGGCTATGTATTGCCCACAGTTATAAGTTACCACACAGCTCCTTCTAAGCAAGCACATTTATTCTTAAGGTAAAAGCATTACAGAGAAAACATAAAACCAAAAAAAGTTCCTATACACATGATAAAAGCTGACTAGAAGGAACCCATCAGTCTTATGAGGCTCTAGTAGGTCAAGTCCTTCCAACTTTTCCACAAGGATTTGGGCTCCCCCTCGATCAGAAAGTCTTGTCCATTTTCTGCATCAGAAAAAAGGCTTTGAGTCAGTTTAAACTCAAGCTATTTATCCAAAAGTCCTTTCTTTTCCCATTGATCTCTGAAGACTCCAGTTTGAACTAGTATATGCATGCATTCCCAGGAAGTAAAACCGCTCTGGGATCATTACAACCTGGCCAATTTGTTTTAATCACCACCCACAGTTTTTAGTTCCTGGAGGAGCCATGGTGGCCCTCCACCAAGGAGTAGACACAATCATACATAAACCATTCATTTAGAACAAAGAACTCCAAAGATATTGCAGGAAGTTGCCCTATCTGTCACAGTAGTACGTTAGAGAGTGCATTACTGGGAGACCCTGCGAATACCAGGCCTAAAGTGAAGTCGGTCCAACTTCTATTGATTTGTAGTCAAATATTGGATTCCATTTTGGATGCATGTACTGATAAATGTATTGAGTCAGATGCCTTTGCTTTATCTGCTCCCATAATGTTATACTCTGCAGTAAAGGACTCAAAACAATACTACACAGCAAGAGTGGCCAAAACTATTTCACAAAATCTTTCTTTTCCTATTATCTATATATAGTGTAACTCTGACAGCAATGTATATTCTGTAAAAATGAAGCTATGTGAAGACCATGCTTGTGGTTATTAGTTCTTGATTGCAAGAACATGCAGAGAGTAACGGCAGTGGCACAAGAACAACAATGAACATTTGTCTGGGAACATTTTGACTGTGGAGGCAAAAATATTCCAGCCACAACATCAGCAGAAGGAGGAGAGTCTGGCTCATTGCATGTCTGCTGATTACATAGTAACTGGGCTGACTTCTGGATTAATGGAAAGATGCCTGAAATCCTAGATAAGTTTAGCCAAGCAGATATAGCCCTGGCTTCTACTTGCTGGAATATGATAGCCAGCTTCAATAAGGTCATTAGGGAAATTGGTTTTGATGATGCATCTTGAGGACAGGGTGCTACAACATAACAGGTATCTACATCTTTTTCCAGAAGAAACATTAAGCCACTAAGAAAACAATTACAGCATTACTGTGTAAGCACTACAAGAAGACAAAATGACATCAGAGAAGAGTATTAATGCAGCAATATCCAATAGATCACATTCCAACTTCTCCAGTTACAAGCAAAAGTGCACAGAGACAGTCAGAAATTGTGCAGAATTTGAGCCAGTTCCATGGAGCTGAGCCTAAAAACACACCAACAAATGAGAGAGATGAGTACATATAACAGGGAAGTGCATTGGGCAAACTAGAAGGCTGTAAGTAGCCAGGGCAATATTTTCCACACAGACCAGCCCTTCTCCCCCAATTCCTTTACCCTATAACCATGAAACTCTCTCTTCCCATCCTATTCCCAGTACCTCCATACTTTTCTTTTCCTCCTTAAATCTCTCCAATATTTTCAGTCTCTTTCCACTTCCTCATCATTTACTCATTTCTTTCCTCTACTCTTATTCCACTAACTTTCTACCACTTCCCCATCTCATTCACTTACTTATTCATTCTCCCCATGTTTCCTCACTTCTCCTTTCCTACCCCAGTCACTCACTCCTCCTGCCTCATCATTTGCTCACTAGTCCCTGCCCTCCAAACACTTGCACCCTTAGGGTCTGATCCAGACCAGCCCTCATCAAAGCTGCTCTACCTTGTGCCCATGAATGGTAGCTCCCAAACAGCTGTTCCACAGTCCAGGATACCAATTTTACTCTGCCTCCTCCTGCCTCTACCCCTGACAGGCATGCCTTTTACACTGATGGGGGATATGGGACATAGGAATCCTCAGCTTCTGCCTTAAGAGAGCCGTGAAAAGGAGGACTTACCAGGGGCTGATCATTTGGCCCATCCAATGGGTAGAGAAATCATGTTTTCCAACTCAAGGAGAAATCACTGATGGTGTCATTTATGGGAGGGATGCATCCAAAGAATGTCTCCCATCCCACCCATTGAATGTGTGGTGAGCTGTAACATGAGTTGAGAGAGAGTAAATGACCCTGGAAACTGCAGGAACTCCGTTGTTCTTACTAAAAATCAGTGTTGTCTCATGGCACAGGCAGTAGCGTAGCCGGGGGGGGGAGCAGGGGGAGCAGCTGCTCCCGCTATGAGCAGAAGCGGCGCCGCCTGAGCCCCGCTGCCAGAGCCGGGCTCAGGCGGGGATTTAAAAGGCCCACTGCTCCTGCAGCCACGGGGAGCCGCGGGCCTTTTAAAGCGCCTCCCGAGCCCGGCTCCAGCAGCGGGGCTCTGGTGGTGCTTAAAAAGGCCCGGGGATCCTACCACTGCGGGGAGCCGTGGGCCTTTTAAAGCACCACCCGAGCCCCGGCGGCGCTTTAAAGGGCCCGGGGCTCCCCACAGCGGCTGGAGCCCCGGGCCCTTTAAATCACCACCGACGGTCCGGTCCGGCAAGGCGCTGGCTCTTGCTGGTACGCCGTACTGGACCGGACCGCGCCGCCGGGTGAGTACAGGGGGAGCGGGGAGGCGCCTTTTTATAGCGCCGCTCCCCCTGTGCTCCGGACCTGGCTATGCTACTGGGCACAGGAGTTGTGCCATTCTCCCAAAGGCGAGCAACAGCAGCAGATAGTGGGGGAAGTGGAGAAAGAAGTAACATTCACATACATAGAAACACATCCTGGGTCTAAATTATATAGCACTGAATCCCATTACTTTTCAGGGCACCAAAGATTCAAACCGTTACCTTATAGTCCCTTGTAAATGGACAATATTCAAGAGTCGGTGCTTCCATATAGTCACTTTTATATAAGGAAAAGCTTCACAGAAATATACAGTAATTTCATGTAAAGATCAAACAAAAGGACTTGCTTTCTTAAAATAACAGAAACAACTTCCTTGTTTATAAGTCACCAGATTTTCCCATCTATGGAAAGAATGGGTTGGAAGTTGACCACATTGCAAAAGCACTTGTCGAAGTCAAACTTCAATGAGTTAGTCTTTTACATATTCCTAAGCACGTTGTGTGAATCAGTGATGGGTGCAGTATATCTGTGTGCATGCGCACACGCGTTTTGCATGTGTATTTCCCCCATAAACACTCCTCCTGAAGAAACTGGTGTATTGTGCATACAGAGGTGTGTGCTGATTCATCTGCAGTTACTAAGCTATTGAAAAGAGTTTCTCCGAGGTAGATTAGGAGAGTGTCTAAATCCCTTGTCTCAGTTTCCCCATTCTGACTGGTGACTAAGACATACAATATCATTTGGCAAACAAACATATCAGTGTTATTTCAGCATTGCACAGCCAAGCAGCAAGGTTGAAAAGTTAGAGACCAGAAGGCCGGGGAATCTGTACGAAAGAGCTCAGCCTGAGTGTGCTACAGACTTTTTCCATTATGATTTCCCATGAGCACAGCTCTACTGGTGATAATGTAACACACTGATCAGTGTATATTAGGTATCCCCATCTGGGCCTGATCCACGGAGCATGCTAGTCTGTTTCAGCTCATAGCTATGGAGTATGGCTTTTTTTTAGGTTCAAGCTTTTAATTCTGGAGATCTTTGGTTCAGTCCCTGGTGTCAACCAAGATAGCAGCTTTTACAATTACAGGAGTCCTCGTAAGTCCTGGAAACAGAGAGGCTAGGCAGCAGAGAAAAGGAGAGGGTCTGGAAGCTGAGTGTTGGGGAATACCAAACAATAAACATAGGGTCTGCGAGCTGAGACTTCCGGGACTCAAGCAGCAGCATGAAAAATGTAGCATGCTGCCTAAGGCCCTGATTCAGCAAAAGCACTGAAGCATGTGAGTTATTCTTTCCCTGTTCAGGAAAGCACTTAATCCTCTGCTGAAAGTTAAGCATGTGCTTAAGTATCTGATGAATCAGGGCTTATGTGTGTCATTTATCCCTCTCATGACAAGTCCCCATAGAGGATAAACGCAGAGTAGCTTTAGCTCAGGTGGTTGAGGCCTCTGGCCCTGGTAGGGAAGACCTCAGGCTCTCTTCCTATAATTAACCCATGTTAGCTTGTTACAAACGTTGGAAAATTGTAAGGCTTAATAAATTCCACAAGGGTTGTAAATGTGAGGGGGGTTGTGTTGTTTTGTTTTAGTTTTTCATGCCACAACACATAATTTAATCTACAAATTTATCTTCAAATACATTCTGAATAACTGGATATTTGTCAAATAATTCTACACTTTATTAGCAAAAAGCCATTATTTCTTTAGGTGCTACTCCTTATACAACTCTAAGTTATTGTCTTATAGTGGGTTTAAAACTGTGAGAAACACTCTGTATTGACTTGACAGCTATAATTTATAAGGAACATAATGAGTCACTGTCACAGGCTGCTTGTCTTTGTTCTCTTCTACTTCCCTCTTTTCTAAAGGGAATTTTCTTAGAAAAAAATGTTCATTTTTATAGATAATTTTTGGACTGCTTCTGGAAAACAATATGAGTCAAAAGACAGTTATATCAAAGAACAAGTGTTTAAATGTATGTGGCCCTGTTGTTAACATACTAAATAAGATTGTTATAAAAGGGCACTATACATTTCTTAAAATCACAGCCCCCCACCCACACATACACAAATACCCATTGCCTAACAATAGCTTGATTATTCTAGCAGTGAAAGTAGCAAAATACTACAGCTCACAGGAAGTGCTTTGCAATACTTGGAGTTTGGCTATTAAATTCACCTTGAAGAATGATTCAGTAAGTGCTTTCATCTGTTTAAATAGGATTATTTTTCTCTTAATGCATTTCTAACTTTGTTTCCAAACATACAAATTATTGAGGGGAAACTGGATGATTAGGCTTGTGTTGAACCCCTTTGAAAAACAAAGCAAGACATGTAGGCAACCAGCTTCATAGTGGTAGTAACCTGGTAATTATTTAGATCACTTAAAGCCCATACAATGACATGTAAACCTGTAGCCATACAATAAATATGGGTTTTTTCTTTCTAATTTCACCAAGTGACAGATCATTTTACTTCCTTCTTTTCTGTCCTTTCCCTCAGGTGCTTTATGAGAGAAACCAGAGTAATAACTTGGGGTCTGAACCTAGAAACCCTTCTTTATGCAGGTTCTACTCATATCTCCAGTGGGGCTACTCAAATGCTGGCCGATGGGACCATGGGCCCACACTGCAATTCACATGATGCACTGGCACTGAGACCCCTTGAAGTCAACTGCAATGAGACTACTTATGTGCTTCACGCTAGCAACACGTGGAGGCAAAGTTCTGGAGTAATGAGTTGGGTCTGAACCAATGCCCATTGAAGTCAGTAGGACTCTTTCTATTGAGTTCTATAGATCACATCTTTAGACCCCAATTCAGGAAAGCACATAATCACATTTCATCACTTTAATAAGACTCAAGCATATACTTAGTTAACACATACTGATTAAGAACTTTCCTGAATCACGACCTTTCAGAATATGTGCACAAAAGACACCACATTCTTCCCTAATTCCCAGGACTGATTTTATATGTGTGTGTGTGCGTGTATATATTCAATGTGATCATGGGTTTATGGTTAGCTGTTGCTGACTGTGTGACTGAAGATGACAGATGAGTGAATCACTACCAGAGCACAAGCTGCTCAAGGTCAGACTTGTTTTCCATTTTCTTTTGCAATGATACTTCTGTTCAAGGTTATTCACTTAAAATATGAAGAAACAGAAATAACTTGGAAAATCATACAAGTGTTTAATTTGCATAAATGGAAAAGTAAATTTTCTTTGGCTGAGAAGAATGAATCAATATCATTTATTTGGAGGCAATTTTACCTCTTCTTTTGTCATTCCAGCTCCCTTCTTAAGATGCACAACTTTCTCATGTGACACAAAGAATTCTGCAACATACGCCACTTTTAAATTGTAGACTTTCCTATTTAACATAAGTGACATGTCAGACACACACTATATGACTTGCATGTCATATTAGCTAGAAATCTGAAATACACAGCATGCAAGAGATCGCAGAATAAATCCCCAAGAGGATATCCTGACCTCATCTTGCTGGCAGAAATCAGGAATAGCTCTATGGAAGTCAATTTACACTGGCATAAATGCTATATAAATAAACCCAGAATCATGCCTCATATGTTCAGTAGCAGCTATGTTCTGAAGTACATGCTATGTACTTTAGATGTGAAATGTGTGGTGATACTAATTTTAAAAAAAACTACTGCAAGCATAAATACTATCTTCACTACTAAGGCAGGTAGTAGGGGTTAATAGCAAGGGTTGTATATAGGAATGAAGTCAGTGGTACATCAGAAACCCAGATAATATGCCTTTACCATAACACTATATGGAAGTTTCTATAGATAGCTGATATCATTTACAAATATATCTCCAGTGGTTTCCTTAAAGAAAATGAATCCATAATCACTTGCGTAAAGGCATCGAAGTTAAACCTACATCCACAGCTGAAAGTGATGAGGCTATTTGGCAAAAAAACAGAATGTTTGGTTTCCTGTCTTCTCAAAGCAATGACCTCCAGTATTTAAGGAACCAGCAACTCTTAAAAATTTTGGAGCTATTTTTCTCATGCAAGCCATGGCTGCTGGTCACCCATTTAATGTACACAAATTAATTTGTAACAGCAAACAGGGCTGACATGAGTTAACCTGGTTATAAAGATGATCTAGTGGTATAGCTATTTATAAGCCATTGCACAGAGAACATAGGCTGGAGTTATACTCTGTAAGACACTCTAGTGAATAGACTGCTGGACTGGGCTATAGAAGACCTGAGTTCTATTCCCAGCTCTACTATTAACCTGCTGGATCATCTTAGGCAAGTCTCTTTACCCTCCCACCTTCTTTTTTGTCTTCTCTGTTTAGACTGTTCGTTGTTTGGGGCAGGGACTGACATCAGCATCTGGCCCTGTGTAGCATCAGCTGTCTGAGAAGTGCCACTTTACATGATACTGTTACTTTCATAAGATTTTTTTAATTTACTTTTAACAGCTGGCTAAATGAGTCTTTATCCTGTGACTATATTGAATATACCCATATTTTGGAACCATCATCAATCACATTGCTTTTTGAATAATATAAAACGGGCACTATTCAAGAATATTGCATTATTATTTAAAGTTATGTAGGACCTGATTGTGACATTTAGCCACTAGGTTCACTTTCCCTGGGGGTAGTGCATTAGTGAATGTCACCCTAGGCTTTTCCTTGGTTGGTGCTGAAGACATTATTCTTCGTGCTCATTAACGTCTGTGTAGCTCCAGCAGTGGGCAGGCATTGGAGAGTCACTGAGGCATTATCTGTCATACATAGTTGTCAGGAAGGGAAGACCCCTGTCTTTTCTCCCTCTTTGGCATCTCTATATATGGTAGTCAGACTGGGCCTAGTTTTTGACCTTGCCCATGGGAAGGGGGAGGAGATGGGTGACTGTGTATGCTGAATGTGGCCACCTTGGGTGGGTGGTTTCCACCTAGAACACAAGGAAGCTGGTGTGAGCACAGACCCACTACAGACATTGAAAGGCCCAAGAACTGGTTTATTGAGAAGCTGCACTTAAAAGTTGTTAAATTGTTTTCTTATTCCTCACATTTCTTTAAAATGGGCGGTATGGGGTACCTAACTTTTAGGCAAAAGCTGGGTAGAGTAGCTTTAGCAGTTAGCTTTCCATGAATTGTGATTCCACCCTGTAGTGAGGAGGAATATTTTCTGTTAATATCTAATTGTAACTTAAGGTGGTGTTTCATAATGTGGAATTGTATCACGCTGTATAATGCATCGTGAACCCCACCCTCCTCATGCATCATGATGCCAGTGTAAAGGCTTCTCTACACAGGGAAATTAATTCAGATTAAAGTAGTATTTGAATTGAAAGTGGAATAGCTGTTCCCGGTAATCTCCCTGTATGGATGCTCTCATTCTGGAATAAGGGTGCCTTATTCTGAATTAGTTTAAACCATGATGGATTAAGCTAATTTGGAATAAGGCACTCTTATTTCTGAACAAGAGTGTCCACATAGGGAGTTAATCAGAAATAATTAATCAGCAATAGGTGTTCTGAAATAATTCCTTGTGTAGACAAACCCTAAGAAGTCGATACAAGTTGAACCCATAGGATTTGAGTGTAATAGCCCACTGATATTATAATTGGTATATTGCTTTTGTGACTACAAGCCTGATTCTCATCTCAGTTATAACAATGGTTTTACACTGGTGTAACTACATTTACTTCAGTTGAACTCTTCATTTAAACCTGTACAAGAGAGATCAGAGGCAAGCCTTTTGCATACAGGACAGCTAGTCAAGCATGAAAATGAGGAATAGGGCCCTTTCCAGGCTCAGTTGTCTAGAACTGTTTATAACCGTCACTGCATGTGGCAGAGCTGAAAGGGGAGGGGAGGGGAAGGGTGACCGACCCCCTGGCGGCCTGGGTGTATGGGTGGTGCCTTTTCAAACAAATTGTGCAACTGGCAAAAGGAGGTGAATAACACAAATTTTCGCACGGGGCTGGAGAGCAAGCCTGGGGTTGGGCCTGGCTCCCCACTCCAGGAGCTGTGCCATGACACACTGGGTCACATGGTGCTGTGACCCTGTGCACCATGTTGCAATGCGACTCACTCAAAACTGGCCCAGCCACCTCCCTCCATCATGATGGAGGGGCACCTGGGCCAAATTTCAGTGACACTGCGACCCCATGCACTAGGTCACAGCACCTGGAGCAGGTTGCCAAGCCCAGCCCCATGAGACAGGAGCAGCAGCTGACAGGTGAGTGGAGGATGGGCTTGCTCGTCAGCCCACCACCACTAAACCATCAACCCCCAGTTGCAAAACCTGTCTCTACCACTGATCACTACTCAACAGCTTTCTCTTAATATTGTCACCAGGTTTGATTTAAAGGGGTTAGTTACACCCACGGAAGCTATTTTTAATCTGGTTACAGGATCAATCCTGCAAGGTGCTAAGCATTTGGCCTCCAGTCCAGCAAAGCCCTAAAGCATGTACTTAACTTTAAATTAATAGGAATACTCATGCACTTAAACATGTGCTGCAGTGCTTTGTTGAAATTGGGCTAAGGGGCTCAGAACCATGCAGGATCAAGCTATCTTTTTATCTTTCTTCATGGTACTAACACATTGTATAAATTTATAGATTTTAAAGGCCAAAGCAGTAACAGTTTGCCATCAATTGACTTGTGCAGTTCATCTCATGGCAGTTATGCCCTGGATCTGAAGAAAAATATTGCTGTCAGGCAACATTTCAGCTCAAATGCTTCTGTCTTTGTTGAATTTTCTCTAAGTTTTCTAATGCATTATGACAAACCTATCAACACAACACAAACAATTAAATAAACCGTAACTTTTGATGTCAGAAGGAATTACTATAACTAAAAATGTACAGGCACTCTGGTGTTCCGTCTCCAAAAAATATATAACGATCTTCCAATTCCAATTTTTTTCACTAAAAAACCACCACAAGGAACCAAATAGTCATTGCTGACAGATTTGTTAAGACTGCCTTTGTTCCAAAGTTTCTTTTAAATCAAGTGAAACTGTTAAAAATTTTATTCTATTAAAAACTCATCAGATCAATCAAAAACACACATGCACATACACAATGGAGAAGTTAAAAATGAGGCATTTAATCCAGATTGAAAATAGCTGTGAATTTTATCAGTTATACTTACAGTACAGTTATATGTCCTGCAAAGACTTATGCAAGTGAGGAACTTTACACAGATGAGTAGTCCCAGTGAAATTATTTTATCAATTATACCAATTGATACAATCCAACAGTACTCCTCAGATGCATAAAGTTGTTAACGTATGTGTAAGTCTTTGCAGAATTGGGGCCTTATCTTAGATAGCATCTTTCATTCAGACTATCTCAAAACAGGTTAAGGAGCCAAATAATGCAGCAAGCAAAGTTAAAATTGAAATAATAAAAATAATAGCAGAAGGAGAGAGAAAATAAAAGGTAGAGCCAAGGGAGATGGGAAAAATGCAGAATTGACATAAATAATGGATTAAAGCCAGTGTTTCTCAGTGACTGGTCTGTGGACTGGTTCTGGTCCCTGGGATCTCCCTGACACAGTTTAGGAAGGCAGCAAGCCTGTCCTTGGTATTAAAAAGGTTGAGAAATACTGGATTAAGCTATACCTCAGTAACTCAGAGTAAGCCAATGTTGGTGAGTGTAAACTAGCAAAATCCTGAACTCTGATCTTCCTCGGGGAACTGTTCTGTAGTAAAACTATAAAGTTAAGATTGGAAATCTCAAATATTGTAAAAATAAAGCAGTTCCAAGCCAGTGATGGGGGAATTCTAGACAGTAGGACTAGTAGCCTAGGGGTAAGAATGCTATTGCCAGATTCTGATCTCACACTATTGTTAGATGCAGTGTTGTTGTAGCCATGTGGGTCCCAGGATATTAGAGAGACAAGGTGGGTGAGGTCATATCTTTTATTGGAGCAACTTCTGTGGGTGAGAAAGACAAGCTTTCGAGCTACACAGAGCTCTTCTTCAGGTTTGATACTCATACAACTTCGCTGACTTAAGAAGTCACTCCTGAATTATACTGGGATGACTGAGATCAGAATTGCCTATGCCTATGATTTCCCTTGTAATCCTATTATAGGCTATAATGTGGGGACAAATACAAATCCTAATGCAGTTTCCAGTAATGAGGGAATCATAAGATTGTAAAAGGCATTTTTAGGTCTTTATATTTTTTAACATGGCTCAGAGACAGCTCAGCAAATACAGCCTTTCCCTCTGGGAAAATGAGTGAAAAGAGCTTCTGTCAACCTTCATTAGGACATGGCTCTTAGCTAATTAGAGACCCAGAAGAAATTCAGTGTGTGACTTCTAGTCATAACCAAGACTTCTAGTCATAACCAACTCTGCTTGAAACTCAACATGCACTGTGAAGAGTTGTTCCAAAATGTGCTTAGGCATTCAGAGAATGAAATAATGTGTACAACCAACGTAAATTAAAGTTTCACAGATGTAAAAAAATATATATCTAACTAACCCCTGCACATTTGCAAACGCAGCTCCAACTCCAGCAAAGAGTGACTTTTGAGTATCATGTCATTCACTTACTACAGCTGCCATGCTAGAATACCATCCAACAATCTTAGTAAAGCTGTGCACCTGTACAGCTGTTCTTTGTGTAAGACAGTAACAACAAATATTATCTTCTGCATTGTTAGAGAGCCATTACAGTTCCACAAGACGCTGAATAAAAATGCTTTGTGATCAACAAAATTATTTCATCTTTGAAGAACTTCTCGAAAGTTTTGCTTAATATCAGATTAGGCACTAGTAGTTTGACGAGTGATGGCATTTGACATATTCTCATTTGGGTGTGTATGTTTCCTATTTTATAACCTTCCAGTCACCTTGAAGAAGTGACATTTTCTCCCAAGTTAGTTCACTTGCTGCATGTTAATTGAAACATAAACCTCCAAGGACTTGTAAAGGTTGATGCCTTGCAATTATGTGGGAGAGCTGAATGTTAAATGAGGTAGCTGCTTAACATAAAGAATCAGAACCCACCCAAACAAGAACAGAGAATGGCTGGAATCTTTCTCTTTGAAACAACAAGAGGAAGCACCTTTCTCCATGGTTGTTTCTTTCTGAGAAATGGGTTCAGTCCACTTTTAAAACTGAGTGACTTTAACCCATTTAATTACTGTTTGTGGCCTACATTTGAATTTTTAAAATTGATCTAATTTACCCTGCCTTGGATAAATGTCATTTTAAAGGACTGTGATTGAAATAAGTGAAAGATTATAGAACTGGTTTCATTTAAGCATAATTACAGTAGGAATTTAAGCCCAGATACTGCTGCCGCTGACACCAATGGGAGTTTTGCCAGGACTGGTACAGGATCAAGCATTTAGGAAGCTTCCACTAACTGTTCTGCTAGTGCTTCTAACTTGCAACACCCCTGCTACTTGAGTCCTAGATTTAATCAGACATAACAAACACATAATACAACAGACACATGACATGGAAAAATGTGTAGAATGAAACTATTAAAAGTTATTTTCTTGTTCTGAGTATGAACCAAGAATTCCAAAGGTGAAAGATCAACACATTGCACCATAACCAAGCCCATAAATTACAGTGTTATGCTTTTAGTGATGGCTTATTTTGGATCAGAAGCCCTCCCATGAGCAGTGCTGTTCCACACCTGGTATGTTCTACATCCACTCGTCACATTTTATCCCTAGGCTTTTTCTGTCAGAGTCTGAATCTTAAAATTTTTCAGTGAGTTTCTGTGAATGTATGTGACATAACATTATGCAATGATGAATGAACAACATTTCACAAGCAAACTACAGTGGGGGGAGGGATAGCTCAGTGGTTTGAGCATTGACCTGCTAAACCCAGGGTTGTGAGTTCAATCCTTGAGGGGGCCATTTAGGGATCTGGGGCAAAAATTGGGGGATTGGTCCTGCTTTGAGCAGGGGGTTGGACTAGATGACCTCCTAAGGTCCCTTCCAACCCTGATATTCTATGATACAGTGCAAAATCAAACCACAGCAGCTACCAGGCGGGGCAGATAGCAAAAAGAGCATTACAAAGAAACCAGAAAAAGCACATCTAAAGTCTGACATTCCGCTAAGATACTTTCTCATTCCTCCTGCCCTGCCCGTGATGACTACACCTCCCAAGAACAATAAAGTGAAATGTAAAGAAAGAGAAAAGGGTCAGCTGTCAAAAAAAATTAAATCCTTGCCTACATATACACACTTAATTTGTGCATACTGCATAAGGCTGTACTCCACTGAGTCTGGCTTACTTGTCTCTAATTCACCTCTGTGCCACCACTGACTCAACTAGAAAATCTACATTGTGAAAAGATATGCCACCACTGAAATCCAAAACAGTTATTTTCACGCCCAGCTTTTAGTTAACAAATTGCAACTTTTAAAAAATAATACCTCATATTTCAAAGGAGCATCATCTCAGCCACTAAATTAGCACCCAAGTATGGGCGACACAAGCAATTTCTGTTTGCATGTATAAATGCAACTTTTTGCCCACATGAAATAACTGCTTGTGCTAAACAACAGATGGGAATGTAGAGGATGCCCTGTATGTGTATTTAAACACCTGTGTGATGGTGGTCCAGAGTGTGCATGTACCTATCTTGCATATGCAATGTGGGATATTGCATTGGGTTTTATTCAGATCCAGTAGTGTGCAGATGGGCCAGCACTAAAGTTTAGATCTAGAATCAGATCCAAAATTCCTCAAAGTCTGATCTAGTGTGCTTGTTTAAAGCCCATCTCTAATATGAATCATATAGATACACGGCGTCTCATTTATGCCAGTTTTACACTTGTATTACCCCGCTGAAGACAATAGAACAGGGGTTCCCAAATTTGGTTCATGGCAAGCCCCTGGTGGGCCGTGAGATGCTTTGTTTACCTGAGCATCCACAGGTACGGCCGCTCGGAGCTCCCAGTGGTCGCGGTTCGCCATTTCCAGCCAATGGGAGCTGTGGGAAGCGATGGCCCAGCCTGCGCCACTTTCTGCAGCTGCCATTGGCCAGGAACGGCGAACCGCAGCCAATGGGAGCTGCGAACGGCCATACCTGTGGACGCTCAGGTAAACAAAGTGTCTCGCGGCCCGCCTGGAGCTGCGAACCAAGTTTGGGAACCCCTGCAATAGAGAAGTATCAGAGGGGTAGCCGTGTTAGTCTGGATCTGTAGAAGCGACAAAGGGTCCTGTGGCACCTTATAGACTAACAGAGGTATTGGAGCATAAGCTTTCGTGGGTGAATACCCACTTCATCCGATGAAGTGGGTATTCACCCACGAAAGCTTATGCTCCAATACCTCTGTTAGTCTATATTGTGCCACAAGACCCTTTGTCACTCCTGCAATAGAGTAATTCCTGATTTATACTGGAGTGAGAGGAGGATTAAGTCCACAGAATTCCAAACAGCCTCAGAACGGAAAACTCATAAAGAAATAAAAATATTTCCTTTCTCAAAACTAACAATTAGAATCAATTAGCCAAATATAGCTAGGACATTTAGGAGAGATTTTGAAGGCATGCAAGCTAGAAATAGGGCCATATGTTCTCTTCCACCAAGTTTATGCAAAGTGAAACTACTTACAGCTTCCTGATTTTCTGCCCAGCCCTCAGAGAGGTTTGAGCAGCCTTGGGGCTGTTTTAACTTGGGCCAACTGGCAACAGCCCCCATGGGCCTTCCATCAGCTGAGCATAGCTGGAGCACACTGCTCATCCACTCATCCTCCTCCCCCTGAAGACGCGCCTCTCTGTGCCAACATGCCTCCTGCAGCAGGGATTGCAGGAATGGTGATGTTAGAGCTGGCTACACTGGCCGTACACCTGCTGAAGTCTCCCCCATGCTAGGGCCATCCTATCTCTGCTCCATTTGTGTCACCTAGGAGTGCAAAGAGAGCAGAGTGGGACAGAAATTCTGCCCCTGTATTTTTAAGTTAAAATAATATCACACTATATGGGAAAATTTTCCCTGGAATTATTAGTATGAAAATTGTTGGCATTTGATTAATAATCAGGGTTTGTTCAGAAATGAGCCCAAAACACACACCATATAGAAAGGGCATTCTGATATATGCAGATGAGTTCCGTATAAAGAATGTGTGGTTAACTGAAGAGAATGCATGACTAAAAATGACTGCAAATAACCTGCAAAAATCAAAGTATAGAATTAGTGCACAATGAATTTACAATCACAACCATAAATAAGTCCACAAATAGATGTAATGATCTTCCAAATTAACTGCATGATGATGGCTACAGTCTTGCAAAATGGAGCAACTTTTCTCGAGCACTAATAGGCATGCAAATCACAAACACAACCTCGGGGGGGAAATGAGTTGTGCACCAATTTTTTAAAATGGAGTTTTTTACATTAATCCATTTCAGATGAGTGTTATCCATTCTCTGTGTGAGGAAAATGTGCCTGATTTAAGATCCAAAAATATACTTTCAAGTTCCCTTTAACACTTCTGCATTTTCAGACATTGTACTTTACTATTACTACCAAATGGAAAACTTCCTTGAAGAAAAACATTTGTGGTCACCTAATACTGATTTGTTATACCTTAATTATTATTGGTATTAGATTGAAACTCAAACTTAGACATCATCTTAAATACGCACCAGATACAAGGTCCTTCTTTAGGAGCACCTCACATTTACTAACAGACAACGCGGCAAATTTAGGAAACCTCTTCAGATATAAATGATAATGAAATTATTGGTATTAAAAGGGCACTTTTAATCATGTTAAAAATCCTATAATTTAAATAAATACATTTCCTTACCTGTGTTACTAACATTCCAAGTTATTAAAAAAACCTAAATTTGATTTTCACCATTTATGCTGCTTATTTACTATTTACCTTTCAAACAACTTAGATAATTATTATGATTAGTTATTCACAGTAGTTCCTACTATGTGCTTTCCAAATACTCAAGAAGAATTATCCCTACCCCAACAAGCTCACAACCTAAGGCCCAGTCTACATTGGTTTAACCAACTTAAGCTAAATTAATGCTATATCAAAACAAATTGTCAAAATAATGTTAAAGTCTTAAAATCTAGTACTCAAAAAATGTTAAGTAGGAATTGCCAGATTTAAGGTTGCCTGTTGCCTTAATTTAACCTCTTTGTGTGTATGTGTTTTGATACAGTCTTTACATCATCACATACTATTTTTTCCATAGGACCCTGCCTCATTCAGCAAATGGGTACTTATTCAATTTTTCCTTTTATGCTTCTCATTCATTGTGTGGCCCCACGACTTATTTACCACAAACCGTTCAAACCCTGAACTGATACAAAATTATTAATTTCCTCCCAGGGATTTTTCTGGTGGTCTCTGGCATAAATGAGTGTTTTACAAATATTAATAAATTTATCTTCAAAACATCTCTGTGAGATATGAGTGTGGTATTTTTTATAGCCCCATTTTATAGATGGGGAATGGAGGTATAGAGAAATTAAGACTAAAATTGTCTAAAGTGTCCACTAATTTTGGGTGCCCAATTTGAGAGACATAGGCCCTGATTATCCAGAGGACTTAGTATTACGTGTTCAAAGCACAACTCCAATCAACTTCAGTTGCACTTGCGAGTGCTCAGCACTTCTGAAAACCTGGCCCCATTTGTCTCAAGTTGGGCATCCAGAAAATGAGGAACACACAATTGGTAGCTATCTATAAACATTTTGATTTAAGTGACTTGTCCAGCATCACATAGGAAAACTGAAGCAGGGATATAATCCAGTTCTCAAGGGCAGCATTCAGGTGGGCCTTTCTCTTCCTGCGCAGTCTTTGTCTTGTTCATTACCACCTCAATCGCTACCACTACACCTTCCAACTTCTGCAACAGATGAGGGAGGAGTGCTACAGACAACATTCTCCCTCATGACATAACCCTCATTCAGTCCCAGAGCAGGTTCAATCTGTGCACTGAATGAGGCAGAGGTCCTGTGGAAAAAATAGTGAGTCTGAGATCATATAATTCAAGACTGTATAATAATGCAGACATACAAGGGGGGTGAATTAAGGTTATATAAGCAATCTGAGTGCTTGATTTTGCAACTTCAACATTATTTTAATGTAATTTCCTAAAAAAAAATTAAAAAACCTAAAATATACATTCCATCACATGGAACTAAAGGTTCCTCCCCACAACCTTGTGTCATCAGATTGGTTTGGATCTTTAGATCCACAGCACAAACCTCTATTACTTGAGCTAATGAAGTAAGTGGTAGCAGTTGGATGCTGAGTATATGGATCAAGCACCAAAAAGTGTAGAGTCACACTCTTTGACAGTAGGTTTCATAAATTTTTGCTGGCAGCAAAGGAATATAGACACTCTGGACTCTGGGGTTTTATTCCAGTTCTGGAAGATACTGTGTTCTACTGATTATAGGTGCTTTCTGCCCCTTGTCTCCACCTCCCCCGTCCTCCCAGCCTGTATTTGTCCCGCTCTCTTCCTATTCTCCCTGCACTTCCCTGCCCCATATACAGTTCCCTGTTCCTGCCCCATCCTATTCTGCTCTTATCCTTCCCACATCTGCACCCATATACCACCAGAATCCTCTTTCTGCTTCATCCAACCTCCTTCCCCCCTTCTGCTGCCCCCACACCACCTCCTGTCTCTGCTTTACTGCCACTTCTACTGTCCCCTCTCAGCCTCTGCCTCTCCCAGTCCTCAGGCTCCCTTAACCCCTCCACCCCATATTCTCCTCCCCATTTCTCACCCCTCTGCATTTTATGTCAGGCTTCTTCCCCCTTCTTTCTGCCTGGGTGCCAGCAGCAGGAGCACTGAGAGCACAGGAAAGAGAGTCTCCAGGTCTCCGTTCTGTGGTTGGCACCGTTTGGCATGGAGCAACAATTGCAAGGAAAGTCCTGCTCAGCTGCTGCAGCCCAGGGAACTCAGTTGTTCTTGCAGATGACACATGTGCAATCTGGTCTCAGTAGGCATGGAGCACGCTTAGTGCAGACAGAATGTCTGAGAACTTGGCTACCAAATTCTAAGAAATCTCTACAGCGCAGGTGCAGAGGTTCTTCAGAAGCTCATGACTCGGCCAAACATGGGTGATTTTTTACAGAAAAATCCCTAACACAAGAGTGACACCACCCCCCACCCCATGCTCAAATTTTAAGTCCCTGCTCCAAAGCATGGAAGCCTTAATTCTTCTAAAAAAAATGACAGCCAATTTATTTTCCCCTAATTTCATTCTTGGAAAGGGCTGAACAATTTTTTGTTGGAACTTTCAACTCTTAGAGAAAAACTTAAATGTGGCCAGTATAATCCAGACTTGAATCTAGCCCAGTTGCTCCATATATACAGCAGGGAAATGGAGATCAGAAATTGCTCTCTACCAGTGCAAGCTGCAAATAAACCCATTAATATTATTAATGCTTATGAGTGTGGTAGCTTTTTAATAGCTTACATCCTTTAGTCTTTCTGAGAAGCTGGATAAGTTCCAGAATGCAAAGAAAGACTATTAGAAGAGATAGGTGAAATGGATCAGATAAAATGAAAGGTGGCCTGATACTGATTTATTCCTGGGGTTCAAAAAGATTTGCTGTGTGCCTTTATTCCCCTAGTTTTATCCAGCCCTTATAGTGAGAGTACAAAAAACCATGAGAGAAGCAATTTTCTCATTGCATCTCCTGTCAAAAACAAGATATACTAGGAATCTTCTGAGAGACTTTGATCTCAAGAGATTTCCACATCAAAGAGGTTTGGGTAGGCTTAGATAAACTATAGAAAAGCATGTAAATTTTTGCATAGGCTGAAAATGAAGATCCAGGTGTAGATTTTAATATCCCCAAAGATCACGAAGTTTGAATCAAGGGGTTTGGTCCAGATGCATGTATTCTGAACAAAACCTGATCTCCATATCCTTCTCTTATTTGCCTGTCACTAGTAATTTTCATCCTCCTACAGCTTTCTCCATATTTAATAGGACCAAAGGAAACATCTGAAGTAGACAAAGATTTGTTAGGTTCTTCTGTAGTTCCTGACAGTTTTCTCTGTTTTTGACTAACCTAAATAATTTTCTTAAATCACTGTAAACCCCTTTCTCAAATAGGAAATAAAGATATTAAACAACATTGGTCCTTGTAACCTACAATGGAACCTAGTGCCACATTGAAAACTGATCTTTTCTACATTTTGTTTTGAATCCATTAGCCAGTTTCTTAAAGGCTTTAAAAGACCAAATAAATGATATCTACAAGTTCTCCTTTATCACCTATTTTGCAGACATTCTCCAAGAATTCTTGTAGATTGGTGAGGCACAATTTTCCTTTATGGGAGATGTGCTGCCTTGTCCCTATCATAGCATGATAATCTAAGTGTTATATAACTCCACCTTTAATTAATGTTTCAACCTCAGCTGCTGGCTAAGGGTGAAATTCACTCTTTGCAGAGGCCTGGCATGAGGCCTACACACCACTTTAGTCCACTAAAACCTTCAAGATAGGGCTTGAGTAGTGCAAAAGATTTCTACAAGGGACGGATTTCATTCTAAAAGATAAAAGTACTTGCTCATCGGCAGTTATGTGTTGCATTAAGATGTGTTCAGTCATGTGCTAATATTGGGATATTAGTGGCAAAAACTGGAATAGAGGAAACGGCCTCATCCCACATGCTTTAAGTTGAGTACTTCTGCATTATTTAGTCAGACACAAACAATAATAATTTTAGAATACTTATAATGACTTGTCTGCCATTTTGACAGGGTTTTTTTACAATTACAGTGCAGTTATTTCACTCAATTTTTGTTTTAAAAAATATCAAGTTGTTGTTAGGCTGAAAACCTGCATATTTATGAATAAGGAATCAAAGATGTAGGTACAAAAATCCCTTTATTTAACTAAGGTTGCTGCCTTCAAACAAAACCAGATCATGTGGCAACATTGGAAGGTCAGCACTAGGTGAAAGTGAGTAATGAGCCACAGGCACTGACGCTGATACAAACGTCTGACCATCGGGTGGACTCTCTATTGGTAGTAAATAACTGTGATGCAGTTTTGGTAAAATGTGGAGCCGGTAAACGAAAAAGAAAAAGGAATTGAAAGCAGTACTAAATAAAATGAAAGGGGTCACAAGTCTATGGCCACAAGTGTAACTATAACCATGGTAAGCTCTTAGGCAATCAGCCACGTTGTTTCTTTACTCTCCCTCCCCCTGGCCTTGACTGCTTTCCGCTCTGTGACAGCTGCTGGACTGTGGGAATAGATTCTTTCTGGAACCTCCCCAGTTGTGTTTCTGAGCACTGAGACATTGTCGGTCTGCAAGCTAGGCAAAGTCATTGTCCCTCTGACACATATTTATTGTTTATTATACAGAAACGCTGCTCTTACGTGCTTATCCTGCACATATGCAAAGGTGTCCGGGGCCAGGCCAGCTAGGAACAGCTGCGGGCCTCTTCCCTTGACTAACTTTGCTGCTAGGGAACCAATAAGCCCAGCTGCACTGCTTTGGAGCTAACAGAGTAGCCACAGCACCTGATTGGCTGCTGGATCAGCAGCCCTGCTTATAAGCTTGGCACCCCTACCAAAAGAGCGGCTACTCAACATGTACTACCCCTACGGCTGCACTCATTCTGTTCCTGGTTCCAGCAGCTGCATGTCCTACTTCCAGTCCTTGCTCCTGCTGCCAGTCCAGCCTGTACCTGTTCATGTCCCAGCCCCAAGCTCTGTGCTGGCTTTGGACTAGGGTGACCAGACAGCAAGTGTGAAAAATCGGTACGGGGTGAGAGATAATAGGCAGCTATATAACAGAAGGGGCACCGCTACATACCCCCAGGCTGCAAGTCCTACAAATCTGCCATGAAGCTCCTCTAGCGGTTCACTTCAATCGATTCAAGACCCAGGCTTGGGTGTCAAGGGTTTTCTTCAGTGGCCAGCCCTGCATGCTTACATCCATCCTGTGTCCTCTGTGCCTGGAGTAAGACCCCCTAGGAAAAACTGCTCTGTCTCCTCCAGCCCTTGCCCACTCCACCTCTGCCTTGGGCCATCGTGTCAATGGACTTCATCGTGGAGATACCACCCTCCCAAGGTTACACCATGAGTTTAGTGGTGGCTGACAAAGATGGCGCATTTTATATAATATTGTGGCCTCCCCACTGCCCAGGGAATGGCTGGTCTGTTAGAAGACAACATTTTTCACCTTCATGGGTTACCCATGACCATAGTATCTGATTGGAGGTCCCTGTTCAAGGTCAATTTCTGCACCTCCTAAACATCAAACCTCATACCTCAACTACTTACCAACCTAGTACCATCCACAAAGCTAGACCACAAGTACTTAGGGTCATTTTCAATCATGGAATAACTTACCCTGGTGACGTTTTGATTGTAGCTGCCAGAATCCCTTAAGATCCATCCAGAATTCCACATCTCCCATAAAACCTTTTGTTGAGAACCCCTTCCCACACTACGCTCCTCCTCCTCCTCTGCTGATAACTGTGCAGGGCCAAAAGGAATACATGGTCCATCAGATTGTGGCGTCCAACTGAGTTCAAGGCAGACTCCAATATATGATTGACTGGGAGGGATACTGCCAGAGGAGCAGTTGTGGGAACCCATGGAACATGTTCATACCCCGGACCTCCTGAGCCTCCAGCAGGCCTACCCTGAGAAACACAGCTCGAGGGCTCCTAGAAGGCGACACCGAAAAACAGGTGGGTGCTGTCAGGGGCTAAGCCAATTAGGACCTGCTGCTGGCCTGATATCCTGACTAATTTTGCTGCTAGGCAACCAACAAGCCCAGCTGCACCATTTTGGAACTGAGTAGCCACAGGAGCTGCCCAATGTATACCATACCTGCAACTGTACTTTTCCTGCTTCTGCTTCCAGTCCTTACTACTGGTCCTGGTCCAGCCTGTCCCTGCCCCAGACACCAGCTCTGTCCTGGCTTCTGACTCCCTCAGCTTTGCCTTCTGACTGTGACTCCAATTAACCCTTCAGCTTCATCTTTGGCTTCTGACTCCCTGCTCCAACTCTTGGCTATGCCTTCTGACTACAACTCCGGTTTACCCTCCAGCTCTGGTATTTATGCCGACCCTCAGATTGTTCCTGGGCTCTGCCCTGCTGGACCCAGATCTGACCAGTAGGTCAAACTCTTGTTTCAAATCTCTAAGCCTGAGCACCCACGGCCCGGTACCCTACACAAGAAGAGGTTAAAAGCTGCAATAAACAAAAATTAGCCACTAAAACCAGACTCAGACCCAGGATTTGTAAAATGCATACAGGGTTTTTCTAAAGTGCTGATCATATTAGTATGATTATGGTCCTGGTGTGTTTCTACTTCACTTTTCTTCTAAAAGCTGTGGCCTGACTTTCAGAGTGGCTGAGTAGCCAAACTCTAATTAATTTCAGTGATAGCTCCAGGTGCTCATGCTGACTGAAAATAAGCTCTTAATCATTATCTCTGCATCAGTGAAATACACAATGGACTGTGGACTAGCACAGCAGTCTATTTATTAGAATTTTGGTAAACATCTCCATACCTGTGAAAACTGACTTTTTGCTTTCTCTTACTCATTCAAATGAGTGCTGCTAGAATATAGAGTTCTAGGATAACATTATTTTTACTGTGCAGCCTCCTTGACCCTGCAGAAGTTTGGATCACTCCAGAAGGTAGAAGGTGGAAGAAAATCTGACTGTATGCAAGTATCTGTTGCCATAGGAGTGGAGAGGCCCAGCCTCAAATCATCTGGAAAATATACAATAAAACTGAAAATAAGACCTTCAATGTCTGATGAAATAGCGGTCTTAATTTTAAATCAATCATTGGGGTTTAAGTGAGGAATATTATCAAATGAGGGACCAAATTCTAATACATAAGTGACTAAGTGCTATATTACACGTGGTCCTCAATGGAGTTACTTAGGTGATTGAAACCTATGTAAGTAAGAGCAAAATTAGGCCCTAAATGAGCAATTGCTTTAAGAAATCAGTGATCAGTAAGTTAAAGAAAGATGGAATTAGAAAGGTATTTCTAATTGATCATGAAAAGACCAGAAAACTGAGACCATTCTAACAACTGATGTTTTAAAAGACACGCTTTCACAGGTAAAAGGTACAATTAATCCCTATGTTGAGGATGAACTTCCTGCAATATTATCATTGTAATTATTTGCATTGTGGGAAAATCTAGAGGTTCCAGTCCCAAGGATAAGGGTCCTATTATGCGAGGCACGGTACCCAAATGTAACAAAAAAGCAGTCCCATTCCCTATTTCAAAGACTTTACAGTGTGAGACTGTCTACACTCCAATAGGAGGTGTGACTGCAGCTCATCGAGGTGTACTCTCGTTAGCTTTAATCTAGCTTGCATAGCTAAACATAGCAGTGAAGATGCAGCAGCATGGACCTCGATGTGGACTGTACAAGGAAGAAGGAATCCTGGGTACCTATTTGCATTGCTAGCCCATGCCAGTATCTCTGCCACTACCTCTTTCCTGCTGCTTTTAGCTATTCTAGCTAGATTAAAGCTACCCTGGGTTGCTGCCTCTGATTGCAGTGTAGATGTACACTTAGTTATATTCAACCGTTGTTTCATTTTATATTAACAGTTGGGGGGAAGCACAAGGAATCAGTGAGATCATAAAGATTAACATAATAAACAACAATCACAACACATCAGCTGTCTATAGGGTGACCAGATGTCCCGATTTTATATGGACAGTCCCAATTTTTGGAGCTTTTTCTTACATAGGCACCTATTACCCCCCACTCCCGTCCTGATTTTTCACACTTGCTATCTGGTCACCCTAGCTGTCTAGCCACTGTCAAACGTTTTCTAAGTATCATAGCATAGGTAAATTGTACGGAGAGATCTTTGAATCCAGGGGGGCCTACTCAGAGGTGCAAAGTTAAGCATGTGTCTATGTTTTTACAGGATTTGGGGCCTTCTTATGTCTTACCATTGATTCATTTGATTCATTTGGCTATTAGTGACTATTTCTAGCTGTTTTATTATTGTTGTTATTGTTATTTATTTATTATTATTAGGGAATTCATTATATGTTATGAAAGGAAAGAAACTTTATTTCACAGTAAACACAAAAAAACTAAATTTCTGACAGAAAGTGTCCTTATTACATATTTTTGTTTGTTTTTTCCTTGGTCCGAAGCCAAATCTTTATCAGCTCATTTTTACTATAGCTAATGCTGCATCAGGCAAAAAGTAGGCAATCACAGAGTGTTCTTTAAACAGAAAATAAAAATCCATATTCTTAGAATCTATAACAGATTGCTTCTCAGTTGAAAAAATGGTTTCATGTTGAGGATTGCTTTACAAGGAAAATAAGATTATGTTCGTCAATAAAATGAGGAACTTTCACAAACAGTGAAAACCAAAAGTGCTGACACAAGAGAGGAAGAATGTCACCACAGTGAGATACAAGGAAAAGAGTAAAACAAAAAAACAAAAAAAATACACTTTCAACCCCATATACACATGCAAACCCTTACACTCTCTCTCTCTCTTTCTTTTTCTGATGTGACTCAGGTTTTGCAAGAACAAACAAGAAATCTCTTCCTGCCCAGTTGAAATGAGCTGGTTCACACAGACCTTATTTTATATGTGCAGTCAAAAATGCACTTTCTGGCTAATACTATTTCTGATCTGCATATTTGTTTCCATTAGCAATCAAACACCAACCCTATACTTACAAACTGTGCACACAGTTAGTGTATGCAGAAATATTCGTATTTCTGTCTCGCTTTCTTCCTTCCCACCTTCTTTGTTTCACTCACCATTTGGATTTGTCTAAAACCGAGATTGGGAGTTCTTTAGGGCAGGTACTGTATTTTCCTATGTCTGTATAGCACCTAGAACCTGACTTGGTTGGGGACTTCAGGTGCTCCAATAAGACAAATGAATAATAAAAAATGACAAGAGGGAAAGGCTTTTCCCAAAAATTCATCCCCCTTTCCTCTCCTCCCCCCACTTAGAGGAAGTAACCCTCCAAAAAAAAAAAAAAAAAAAAAAAGATGGACATTTAAAATAACTCCATTATATTCTTGAATAGGTCCTTAGTAGTAAAGAAATATTCAGCCCTGGTTCTGAAAATCATCACGAAAGAAAACAGTGCAAGATACAAATGAAGATCTTGTGCAATATGCAAACATTCCTCATTATTAGAAGTAATGGGTGAAAATGAAATAGTGTGAAATGGTCTCTGTCATGTGAGACTTTTACTAAACAATTTAAAGACGAGCAGCAATACTCTCTGCATCCCTGATCACTAGGATGCTTTTGAAGGATGCCTTTAAACACAGTCACTGATTTGCCCTGCTGTTTCTTCAATATACTGACACTTTTCCTGTTCTTCCTCCCTTCCTTTCTGAGAATGATGCCTTTTTTAATTTGGCTTTATTTCTACATTTACGGCCCAATTGTGCTCCCATTGAAGTCAATGAAAGTTTTACAATTAACTTCAACAGAGGCAAGATCACCCTTCAATGTCTTATAGTGACTTCCTCTACAAAATTTCAGTTCTGTTTGCATGCCTCCTTCCTGCAACAGACCTTTATATTCTCATGCCATCCATTGTACTGGGAGAGCTGCAATCACAGGGAGGGCATATGACTGTGGATGGTTAGATCATCAATAATAATCTCTCTCAAAGTAAACAATAGCAATTACACTAAAAATCTGTGGAAAGCTAAACTTCAAAGGTATAAAAAACCCTGAAAGAAATCTCAAACATTTTCACACCAAAAATGTCCCTATTTTTGCATTGCTGTACTTCATATGTGTTACATTGCCATATGCCCACAAATATAGGAAACATAGTGGAATTAGGTGCTCTGATACACATGGTAGAGGCCTGAGGAAATGGCAGTACTGCAAAAGTTGGTTATGGGTCTATAATTGTGGCACATATCTTGTGCAGAGTATCTGAGTAATTGACAAAGTGGAGATTAATTTAGGCCTCTTCATATAGTTAACTGTGTTAAATGAATGAAACAACTTTGGCCGTTTGTGTATACGTGATAACCTCTGTTTGGTCATCAGTGGGGCTGGCTGGAAAGCAAGAATTCGGTTTCAGGGGGAAAAATTGAGATTTAGCATTTGGTTCTGTTCTGCATCATGACAAAGCCAAGACCTTTTGCAATTTTTCAGGGGGGAAAAAAACAGAGAAAAAGAGAGATTCTCCCTAGAATAGTTAATAATGTGGTGCCCTAAAATCTCTCCTGTTGGAACTGTTCCACTTTATATAATAATTCAAATATTCATTAGGCCAGAGAGAGACTGACTCTATATCATTCTGAATCAGTCAGAATCTTGATATTTAAACCTGGGTCTCCCACATCCCTAATCAGTGTCCTAACCACCAGGCTATTGGCTATTCTTGTGGGTCATTCTCTGGATTTGACCAGGATTTCATCCTGGATCTGAGAAACCTCCTAACAAAAGTGGTGTCAGACTGATACATTTCTGCAAAAGGTCTTGGTTTTAACTAACTGGCATTTTCTGTAGAAAAATTCCCAAATAGCTCTAGTCATGAGATATTAGTAAAAAGGGCGGTGTAGTGGGGCAGCTTGGGGTTAGGTAGAGGCAGCTGGTCCAACCTCCTTGCCAATGATGGGTGGTCATGACAGATTTCAGTTCGCTCCAGTGAGCGGGGGCTAGATGACGACTGGCAGTAGCCATTGAGGCAAGGTGGGTGAGAGGGTTGGGGGTTCCCCTGGAGGGGAGACCCAGAGCGTGGTGGGGTACTGCTGGGGCAGCATCCCAAGGTAAAGGGCACCGGGGTCTGGGAGAGACACAGGGCCTGAGGCAGGCGAGACACCGGCCTGCAGCGCGTGCTCCGTAAGCTGGAAAAGAGCTAATTCCCAGGACAACCAGCAGGAGGTGCTGCGCTGGTGAGTCTTCGCTTTGCTACAAGCGATCAGATGGAATTGCTGTGTACATACTGGGATTTCATTGATAGTAAGGATGGGAGTCTTTCCACTGATTTCTGTGGGTGTTAGTTCAAGCTGTTATATAAACAGCATATAGAGACAATTGGACAAACTCATCCTAGGTGACTTCAGTGGGATCCTGACCCAACACTCAGTGAAGTCAATAGAAGCCCTTCCATTGACTTCAATGGATGTTAGATGATTATAACCCTGGGTATCCACTTTAAACCGTGATTCCTGTGATACTCTTTTAAACAACACCTGGAGAGGCATTACCTCTTCTCTAGAGAATGAACTGTTACCATGAGCTTTTATGGAGCCAGCCAGATCTAAAGAACATGCAGCTTTTGGTACAAGTCAGGCATATGTAACTCCATACCTTATTCCCAAGAGTTCTCTGCTCTTGGGAATAAGAAGAAAAGAGAAGAAAATTAAACAGTGACTCAGGAAGGACAGGTGTTATGTGTTTTAATAGTAGCAATGTCACTGATCGGTCCATCAGCCCTCACGGAGAGAACGCCAATCACAACATGTCAGATGTGTTGTTCTAGCCAGACCTCCAACTACCTGCTGGCCAAGCTGTCAGTAGCACCTGACACCCAATTGACATAGCGCACAGCAGCCTAGAACTCCTGAGTGATCCACCAACTGCAGCCTCCCAAGCAGCTGGGATTACAGGCACACGCCACCACACTAGGCCATTTGAATAGTAATGATAATAAATATTTATATTATGGCAGCACCCAAAGGATGCATTGATTACAATGGGAGTTAGACTCCTAAATTCCTTTGAGGATCTGGGCCTTGGATGCCTAACATTAAATATTTTATGTATTGCACAGTTCCTTAGAGAAATCTGCATTGAATATGATGTTTAATAATATCAAATATTTGATATCTCCTTCTTAAGTCCTTCTTGCTCACCTTTGTTTTGAATGTCAAAAAATGGGAGAGTATGCAGAAAAGACATAAAACTGAGTTGACGGTGGAGAAAATGCCTTAGCCCTGGTCTACACTACGAGTTTAGGTCGAATTTATTAGTGTTATTTCGATTGATCCATGCACCCGTCCACACGACGAAGCCCTTAACATCGACTTCTAGGGCTCTTAAAATCGATCTCGCCACTCCACCCCCAACGAGGGGATTAGCGCTTAAAGCGATATTGCTGAATCGATGTAGGCTTAGTGAGGACGCAATTCGACGGTATTGGCCTCCTGGATCTATCCCACAGTGCAACATTTGACTGCTCTGGACAGCAGTCTGAGCTCCAATGCTCCGCCCAGGTAGACAGGAAAAGCCCCGCGAACTTTTGAATTTCATTTCCTGTTTGGCCAGCGTGGTGAGCTGCAGGTGAGCGCAGATCTCATCAGCAGAGGTGACCATGATGGAGTCCCAGAACCGAAGACGAGCTCCAGCATGGACCGATGGTGAAGTACGCGATCTGATCGCTGTATGGGGAGACGAAACCGTGCTAGCAGAGCTACGGTCCAAAAGAAGAAACGCCAATACATATGCCAAAGTCTCCAAGGGCATGCAGGACAGAGGCTACAACAGGGACGCGCAACAGTGCCGCGTGAAAATTAAGGAGCTCAGGCAAGCCTACCAAAAAACCAGAGATGCAAACAAACGCTCTGGGTCAGAGCCCCAGACATGCCGCTTCTATGATGAGCTGCATGCCATTCTAGGGGGTGCACCCAGCACTGACCCACCCATGTGGTATGACTCCGTATGTGGATCATCAGAAACCACAGAGGAGCATGATGATGATAATGATGCTGAAAATAGCGCCCAGACACAGCAAGGAAGCGGAGAAGCCCTTTTCCCCGACAGCCAGGAACTCTTTGTCACCCTGGAGCCAGTACCCTACGAACCCACCCAAGGCGTGCTCGATGCAGGAGGAGGGACCTCTGGTGAGTGTACCTCTGTTAATTAATACATGTTTTATAAGCAAGCGTGTTTAATGATTAATTCACGGCCAGTACAGCTACAGCTACTGGAAAAGTCTGTTAACATGTTCGGGGATGGAGCAGAAATCCTCCGGGGACATCTCCAGAAAGATCTCCTGGATGTACTCCCAAAGCCTGTGCAAAAGGTTTCTGGGGAGGGCAGCCTTATCCTGTGCTCCGTGGTAACACACTCTACCACGCCAGGCCAGTAGCACGTAGTCTGGAATCATTGCTTTGCAAAGCATGGCGGCGTATGGTCCCGGTGTTTGCTGGCATTCAAGCAACATCCGTTCTTTATCTGTCTGTGTTATCCTCAGAAGAGTGATATCATTCATGGTCACCTGGTTGAAATAGGGGAATTTTATTAAGGGGGTATTCAGAGGGGCTCCGTCCCTGCTGGGCTGTTTGCCTGTGGCTGAACGGAAATCTTCCCCGCTGTGACCCACGCGGTGGGGGGAGGGGGAACAGCGAACATCTTGGATGTGTGTCTGTGTGTGTGTGGGGGGGGGTGTCGATTAGGTTCGCGCTGCACGTTAACCCGAAAACCGCCGCCCCTCCCTTTTCAATTGCCAACCAGTTTTAAATTGCCAGCCCAAAGGCTGTTTGTTATGGGAAATGAGGGGGTTGCTGTTTGAAAACATTCCCACATGTTATGAAGGTTAAAGAAGCCTATAGACTGTGGCTTACCATGGCTGCCTGCAAGCCGAATTCTGTTGCCCGCCGGACCTGCTTGTGTGATCTCTCACACCAAACCGGCAGACCCTCAATATAACAGGCAAAGTGCAACCTTGGACCAAATGCACATGTGATATGTAATGTTTGGAGCATTGTTCTCTAATATGTGTCTTTTAAACTACTCCTCTCCCGCAGCTGCAAATGTTTCAACGCCACCCCTTTCATCACCGTCCCAGAGGCTAGCGAAGATTAGAAGTAAAAAAAAAAGGAATCGAGACGATATGTTCTCAGAACTCATGGAATCCTCCCACACTGAAGCTGCCCAGCAGAATGCGTGGAGGCAGACACTGTCGGAGTCCAGGAAGGCAGATTTTGATCGCACGGACAGGTGGCGTGATGAAGAGAGTAGGTGGCGTCAGCGTGCAGAGAGAAGGCAGGATGCAATTCTGAGGCTACTGGAGGATCAAACGGAAATCCTCCGGCTTATGGCTGAGGAAAGGCGTAGGGTTCAGGAAAGGCCGCCTGAGCCCAGACCGCCGCTACAGCCCCTGTGTAACCAACAGCCCTCCTTCCCAAGTCCCATAACCTCATCCCCGAGACGCCCAAGAACGCGTTTGGGCGGCCTCCGTGCACCCAACCACTCAAGTCAAGAGAACAGTCCAAGCAAGAAAGGGCTGGCATTCAATAAGTTTTAAAGTGCTGTGTGTCCTTGTCCTTCCCTCATCCCCTCCTCCACCACCCATCCCAGTGCTTCCCTTCCTCCACCAGCTATCCCGGGAGACTGTGGCAGTTACCCCCATAGTTCCCCCTCTTTGTTTTACGAATTAATAAAGAATGCATGATTTTTAAGCAACAATGACTTTATTTCCTCTGTGAGCGGTGATCGCGGGGGGGAGGGCAGGGCGGTTTGGGTAAAGGGAAGTAGAGTGAATGAAGGGGCGGGGCTTTTCATTACAGGGGAAAAACAGAACTTTCACACAGCATCCTGGCCATTCATGAAACTGGTTTTCAAAGCTTCCCTGATGCGCAACGCACCCTGCTGTACTCTTGTAATAGCCCTGGTGTCTGGCTGCGCATAACCAGCGGCCAGGCGATTTGCCTCAACCTCCCACCCCGCCATAAACGTCTCCCCCTTACTCTCACAGATATTGTGGAGCGCACAGCAAGCAGTAATAACAATGGGAATATTGTTTTCGCTGAGATCTAACCTAGTCAATAAACTTCGCCAGCGAGCTTTTAAACGCCCAAATGCACATTCCACCACCATTCTGCACTTGCTCAGCCTATAGTTGAAAAGGTCCTGACTACTGTCCAGGCTACCTGTGTATGGCTTCATGAGCCATGGCATTAAGGGGTAGGCTGGGTCCCCAAGGATAACTATAGGCATCTCAACATCCCCAACGGTTATTTTCTGGTCTGGGAAGAAAGTCCCTTGCTGCAGCAGCCGAAACAGACCAGAGTTCCTGAAGATGCGAGCGTCATGTACCTTTCCCGGCCATCCCACGTTGATGTTGGTGAAACGTCCCTTGTGATCCACCAGTGCTTGCAGCACTATTGAAAAGTAACCCTTTCGGTTTATGTACTCGCTGGCTTGGTGGTCTGGTGCCAAGATAGGGATATGGGTTCCGTCTATCACCCCACCACAGTTCGGGAACCCCATTGCTGCAAAGCCATCCAGTATGAGCTGCACATTTCCCAGACTCACAACCCTTGGTACCAGCAGCTTGGTGATCACCCTGGCTACTTCCATCACAACAGCCCCCACTGTAGATTTTCCCACTCCGAATTGATTCGCGACTGACCGGTAGCTGTCTGGCGTTGCAAGCTTCCACAGGGCTATCGCCAGTCGCTTCTGTACTGTGAGGGCTGCTCTCATCTTGGTGTTCTTGCGCTTCAGGGCAGGGGAAAGTAACTCACAAAGTTCCATGAAAGTGCCCTTACGCATGCGAAAGTTTCGCAGCCACTGGGATTCATCCCAGACCTGCAGCACTATGTGGTCCCACCAGTCTGTGCTTGTTTCCCGGGCCCAGAATCGGCGTTCCACTGTATCAACAAGCCCCATTAACACCATGATGTCCACCTTGCAGGGGGGCCTTTTTTGAGAGAGGTCTGTGTCCATGTCCTCATCACTGTCCTCAGGGCACTGCTGTCGCCTCCTCGCCTGCTGTAGCTCTAGCAGCTCCTGGTTCTCGTTCTCCATATACTCCTGGACAATGCGCGTGGTGTTCATAACGGCGAGAACAGCCGCGGTGATCTGATCGTGCTCCATGCTTTCCCTGGTATGCTGTTTGCAGGACAGCAGAGTGGCAGCAGAAGCGGCGGGTGGATAACAATGGAGTCAGCAATATGGCGCCCATATGAAAAAAGGCGCGAAAGGATTTTTTGCTCCCCCTCTCAGTTGCTTTCACGGAGGGAGGGGGGGAGCAAAGGTTAGGCGCCTTCCCTTCTAGCAGCAGATGGTACAATATGCTTGATATCCATCATCATCTCCTGGCCCCCTCAAGGATTGAACTCGCAACCCCGGGTTTAGCGGGCCAACGCTCAGAACGCTGAGCTATCCCTCTGCCCGTATTATAGCGTGACTGAATCCCCACTAGACCTAATGTCCAGGCGTACGCTGGAGATGTACGGTAATTGTGAGCTGAGCAGGCTTCCGTAGCAAACACGGAAACCCCGGAAAAAAGGCGCGAAAAAGATTGCTGTCACGGAGGGAGGGAGGGACGTTTGATGGCTTGACGACATGTACCCAGAACCACCAGCGACAATGTTTTCTGCCCCATCAGGCTTTGGGATCGCAACCCAGAATTCCAATGGACGGCAGAGACTGCGGGAACTGTGGGATAGCTACCCGCAATGCAACGCTCCGAAAGTCGGCGCTAGCCCCGCTACTGTGGACACAGTCCATCGACCTCATGGTCTTAATACTCTTTAGTGGAGACACACACAATCGATTCCATAAATTCGGGTTTTAAAATATCGATTTCTATAATTTCGACCTAATTCTGTAGTGTAGACCTACCCTTAGAGTGAAAGACTTAAAACTCAGTTCGTGTAGTTTATCCAAAAGAAGATTGAGAGGTGCATTGATTACAGTGTGTAAGTATCTTCATAGAGAGAAAATATCAGGTACTTGTGGGATATTTCATCTCATGGAGAGAGGCATAAATAGACCCAATGGCTAGAAGTGAAAGACAAACAAGTTCAAATTAGAAAGAAGTCACAAATATTTAATTGTGCGGGAGATTAACCACTGGAACAAACTACCAGGAAAGTGGTGGAGTCTCCATTGCTTGATGATTGCAAATCAAGACTGGATGTCTTTCTGGAAGATATGCTTTAGTCAAACACAAGTTATTGGGCTCAATACAGAGGTAACTGGGTGAAAATCTATGGCCTGGGTTAAACAAGAGGTCAGACTAGATGATCTAGTGGTCCTTTCTAGCCTTAAAATTTATGAATGTAACTGATCCCTCTCTGCTCAATTTGTGTGACTTGACTGGCCAATGTCCCTTCTATAAACCATACAACCATAAGAGCAGAGGTGGTTCCTTAGTTACCTGTACATCTTCCATTTTCTCCACCCTAACCTGGGAAAAAATCTAGATTTCCAATGTAGCTGGGATTTCCTACATTCCTTTCTTACATACCATTAGTAGCTTGTGGAGTTGATGGTGGTCAGGACTCTCTTTTTTGGAACATATAGGATTCTCCATTAAACCTTCTAGATCTATATATGTGGTTGTAGTACCTGGAAACCATTTGTACTAGCAGTACCATTTTATGTTATGGTAAGCTGAGCTTCCATCTGAATTTGTTCAAAGAATGGCTGTGGTTCTAGAAGCCGAATCACTAGAATCTCCCAAGAAGAACAGCCAAATTAGTAGATGATTAGTAGTAGCAATGGCAGTAACTTCAGAAGCTTGAGGAGTCTGCAAAGAGTTATCAATGGGATTATTCTTTTGCAAGACTGTGTGTTATTAAACACTACTAGTTTTCCCTTCTGTGTCCATGCGAATATGCAGTTTCCTTAATTTGAAGTTACCATATGACTATATAAGACACTGCTGGTAAAATGTGTACCGTAATAAACATCACCTTGGATAAAATTCACCCCAGTGAAGAGTGCCAATGCAAAGCCTATGGCAATTTAAGACTATTTTGAGGGGGTAAGTGGGACTTAAGTAATACATATTTCTTGTAGATGGGAGTGAAGTGCACCCTTGTGAACTTAGTGTAAATGGTCTTGCAAATTAAAACATAGCAATTTATCTACAAGCATTAAAAAACTGCAAGGAGAATTAACTATATGCACATACATTTAAAATGTCAGAAAACAGATCTAATGGCTACACCTGTCTTGCAAAGCAAATCATAACCGCAGACAAGAATTACACTAGAACAGAGGTTTGGATGAATAGAATATATTTTAAAAAAAATTAGGCTTCCCGAAAACTTACATAATTCATAACAGCTTTTACTTTAACGGGAAACCACTTCTAAAATGCACCAGATTGCAATATTTTCCATGTCAGCTATTTAAAGTGTTCCCAAGGGAGCATGCCCTTTGCCAATGCTCCAAACTTCCTTCTCCCCATTGAGTATGGAATGCCATTATAACCAATTTTTGCTTAAACAACTTTCCCCACTGGCAGTCGCTACCCAGAGATGAAGCCTCATCTGAAATGATTTTGTGAAACTGACAAAAATGGAATTTGATCTCCCAAGCAGGCTCATGCTTTCCTAACACATTTTGGTAAAGCGTAGAAGAGGTTGCGTCATTAAAGTCTGCAGTCAATTCAAATAATTTTTTTCAGCTCTGCATTAGACTTTGACTTTGCAAGGAAGCATACAGTAAGTTCATACACTGTACTGACCAAAGTTACTCTAAAAGTCCTGTTTCCTTCATCATCACAGGGTGGAATTAAAAACACTTGGCCAAGCTAGGCAGATAGACAGCTGCTTGCAATTAGATGAAGCATTACATCCATTCTCTTAACTAACTTCCCAACTGGATAACTACAGTATGGGCAACATACCATGACAACATGCTGGCATGTTTAACTTATCTCCATTTCTAGTGGTTTCTATACCTTCTCTGTCTGCCCAACACTGTCTGACTCTCAACATTCCCCTCTTGTTACAATACGGCTACTAATAATCCTATTTTGAGTCGAGTTGTTGCCACTCTTTACACAGAGGTGCAGCTCTATGGCAGTTTGCAAAAATGATGCAGTTAATCATTGCAAAAAATAGCAGGAGCCTCTTCACAGAACTCCAGTGATTTTTTTTTTAAACACTTCAATTCCCTTATTAAACGAAGGCCAAATCCTACTAGTCTTACTCACACAAATCATCTACTGAATGTGGCCTTTGGCTAAAAAAATGAGAAACCATATTCTCATGGTTTATTCCCAGTTCAGAAAAGGTGGGAGGGATGAGGGAGGGATGTCATTTAAAGGGGAAGTGGCAATACTAAATGGCTAAGAAAGATTTCACAAACTAAAATAGCATTTACTAATAGAACAACACATTTGATCCACATTAGAACTAAGGTAATGGAAAATTCACCAAAGTTTATGTTCTTTATTCATGTTAAATAGTCCCTTACTACATGAGGGAATCAGGCTCTAAAATAGTCTGTGAAATACCAAACCTATATAGTTTAATTCTTATTTGCTTTTCTTGTTCTTACTTGTGTAGGGAAAAAAGATACAGCCCATGTCCTGAAGATTTTATAATGAAAAAAAGGACACGTAGGCAAGTGGTCAAGATGAAATTGGCACACCTCTTGTTCATTCCATGCATCTGGGGGAAGCACCTTGGCCGTGGTGTATCAGGGGAGATGTAGTCCAACCCATAAAGATGAAAGAGCCCAGCCTATAGAGGAGAAAAAGGCACTCAAATTATGACTGCCATGAGGCACAACAGAAGCATTTCTAATACTTTAGTTTTGGGGCATTTACTTTTACAACCAAAAACAAATCCAAAAAACAAATCCTTTTAATGAAACTGTCAACTATCAGACTTAAATAGAATTATTCTGAACTTCCACCAGTATAGCTGAGATCTGAATCTGGTCCATTTGGCATCTCTAGATTTCTTAGAACTCTACACCTAGTTTTAAAACTGAAGTCACATAAAGTGGCTTTGTAGTCACCTTTGATACAATATTCTCTTTCAGACATCAGGCTTTTACCACTAAATGTGTGATGTCTGTAGGTGACAGGAAAGCTTTAAACTCCTCATGTGATGTGACACAAGCTAGGGCCCCAGACTCCAAACATATCATGTCAACACTTTCACCTTCCACTTTCTAAAATATTGCTGATGAGACCAAGTTTCATTTCACTGAAAAAGCCACTTTCCTTGAGAGTGGGGTTGAAGAGGGAACAACTCAAGAGGATCTAACTTTGAAATGTCAGTATAGGCTGAGGTTGCATCCTTGGCACATTTGAGCTGAACACTTCCCTAAATCAAACAAGCCACAAGATAATATGCAAGGCAACAGTGCAGACAACTCTCTACTTCAAAACTTGCCCTTGATGTTCAGGTGTCAGTTCTAGTGCCATGATTAAATACTTTTTACCCTCTCACCTTTCCTAGTTTAGACCCATTTTGTCAAAAAATGTAGTAATGAAAAGAGCTGGGAAAGGAGAGAGGGAAATGATTTGCAAGCCTTTTGATGAAATAAAGACTGAATTTCAATATGCAATGTTCAGATTTCATGAATGTTCATGTGAGTAATGGTATCCTTGTGCAAGGATTCTTGATAAACACATTTCTGGCCTGTATCGAAAACTGAGTTCTGCCATGTTGATTGGCAGTGCTAGATTGTCTTTTAGGTTGTCTGTTTGTCAAGTACTGGCTTCCTAAGTACTGTTCTCTCCTATCCTATCAAAAGTATTTATATTCCCCGCCCCCTCCATCATCATAACTCATACACTCTCTTTCTCTGTGCACACACATGAATACACCCTCCACTTATCAACTAAGTGAAGTAAAAAGGTCTCCAGAACAAACCTTCTCTGCTCCTCCATGTTCCGTTTTTTCCTGTTTTGATTCTCATGTGCCTCCTTCTCTTTCTTTAGAGTTACTAGCACTGAGCTAGCATTATCTTATTTTTTCTCTCTTAGAAGAAGAAAACCCATCTGTTCATGATCATTTCTCCTCACACAAAGACATCAAGCCAAATCCTCAGCTAGTGCAAATCCACGCAGCTCCATTCACTTCACCTGCAACTACACCATCCTCTGACTGAACAATAGCCTGCACCTTTCCCTCTCTTTTCTCTCCCAGTTCTTGACTACCACTTTTTCTAGTCAGAGTGTGCAAAATAGACTGATATTTCTGCACGGCTGATCACTGTGGACTGCTGTTAGCAGAAGAGGTAAATTGTGACTACAACATTGACTACACTGGTATATCAGTCATCAGTATAGGAACACAGGTGCAAACCCATAGTGAAAGTACAATTTACAGTCATGCAGTCTGATTTGTCCTAGTGAAACAAAAGTAAGCTGTACCAGAACATATCTTGCTTCACTGGTATAAATCATGTCTACATTGATGGTTTGCACCAGTACAGATAAAATAGTGGTTGAAATCCCAGTGTAGACAAGGCCTAAGCTAAGATGGTGTGGTCCACGAGAGGACTGTCCTCTAGTATCTGCAATGGATCAAAGAAGAGAACATCTGAAAATGGAAGTTCCTCTCTGCGCATGGTCACAGGCTCAATACCTTTTCTATGAGAGACTTTGCAAAAGGAGATGCACAGAGATGTGTTACAGTCTTTGAAGAAAAGTTATTACACTAGCAAAACAGTGAAAGTTGTATCAGAAGCTCTTCCCTTCATCCGCCTATTGTTGCTGAAGAGGAGCTGATAATTTCTTCTTCTCCATCCCAAACTCTTCCCCACTTATCTTTCCAGAGGCCCAGTCATCATCCTTTATACATGCCAAACTCCTGTTCTTTCCAGTTTCTATTAAGTCAGGTCCACACACGTCATGTGCTTGGGAAACCTGGGTACTTTTATTTTTCTGAGTATTGACAATAAATTGAAAGACGTTTACTTTGCAGTTTCTCCAGTCTCCTCTCCTTAAAGCCCTAAATTATTATGTATCTCTGGGTTCTCCATACATTTTAATGCAAGGCCCACAGATTTCAAAGGATATACAGAATATTACATCCTAAGGCAATCTGGGCATTCAACCCTAATTAACAGGTCTTCAATTAAGAAAATTGAATGAGTATTTTAAGCCTTAAAAATGAGAAAATATCCAAAACGTAGGCTGATTTAACTCCCCAATGACTCTAGTCTAATAATTCCATATGCCCAGTTTTATTATTCTTATATCCAGAAAATTACACTACAAAGTGATTACAGGGGAGAAGACTAAATCCCTCTGACAAATGGTTCTACATCATTTCTAAGGTTGACATTAGCAAAAGCCACTCAATTACTTGCATGGGGTTTTTTGGGGTTTTTTTTGGTCAGATATGTTCTTCGTAAACTGTAAGAAAAGGCCTTTGTAAAATTACTCATATTAAGGAAAAAGAAAGGGAAAAAAAGGAAACTAAAGGAGGCAGAAGCAAAGGATGTTATTCTAGTGTTCAGAAATAATACTCTCAGTTTTGCATATTGTGTTTTAATAGAGTTGCAGGGTTCTTAACTTCATAGATTTTAAGGCAGAAGGGGCCATCATGATCACCTAGTCTGACCTTGTGCATAACACAGGCCAACTCTTCTATTAGCAGGTGTTGGAACCCTGTGTGAAGATGCTGACCAATTCCAGGTCACTACTTGTGGCAGGAACGCCATCCTGAATATGGCGATTCTGGAAGCTGTTCTTTGGGCATAGTGGGCTAGGGTGAAATCCTGGTCACATTGACTTCAGTGCACCATCTATGGTCTAAGTCAGGGGTCTCCAAACTTTAGGAGATGAGGGCCACATTACACTTTTCAAGGGGCTTCGCGGGCCGGCCCATTCTCTTGAGCTTACCCTCCGCCGAATTGCCGCCGAAGACGCGGGACGGATGGACCTCCCGCAGGCAAGCTTCGGTGGCGGGGGGAAGAAGGGGAGGACCTCCCACAGGCAAGCTGCGGTGGCTTCAGAGGAGGGGGAGGACCTCCCGCAGGCAAGCCACGGCCGCTTCGGCGGCTTCGGAGGAGGGAGAGGACCTCCCACAGGCAAGCCGTGGCGGCTTCGGCGGCGGGTATTCTGGGACCGGCAGGGGCGCCCCTGAGTGCCACCCTCTGCGCCCCGCTGCCGAGGTGGCAGCAGCCTTTAAACTGCTGCCGAAATACCGCCGACATGCCGCCAAAGCGGCAGCAGTATTTAAGCTGCCGCCGAAATACTCACTGCCGTCGACGTGCCGAGGCGGCACCAGCAATTGGTTCGGGGGCCAGACAAATTGAAAGCACGGGCCAGATCCGGCCCGCGGGCCATAGTTTGGAGACCCCTGGTCTAAGTTCCTGTTCCAACTTTCATGAAGTTAATGGACAAACTCCAATGATCAAGCCTTAGGAGATAAACCATAGGAACAGTAGAACCTGGGAGAAGGATTGGGCTGGAATCTATATTTAATGTGTTATTTTTATTTACCTTGTTAATAAAGCCAAACCCCTTTTACAGAATGTGCAGGTTTGTCTGGAGCAGGGTGAGAAAGCTACCTTTTCCCAGGTGCTTAGATTCTTCAGTAGAATTGCACAGCTGGATAGCAATATACATAGATCTTTTAAATATACTATGAGGCAAATCATTTGATTGTCAAAGAAAAAATGAAAAGGCCTCCTGGGATTCTTGGTATTTGCACAGTAATTCAGGGAATTTTTAAGAAACATCTATATCAGGGATCGGCAACCTTTGGCACACGGCCCGTCAGGGAACGCCACTGGCGGGCCGGGATGGTTTGTTTACCTGCAGCATCCACAGGTTCGGCTGATCGCAGCTCCCACTGGCCACGGTTCACTGTTCCAGGCCAATGGGGGCTGTGGGAAGCGGCAGCCAGCACATCCCTCAACCCCTGATCTATATTATGCTTTACAGCTAAGAACAGCTTTTCAGGTTACTATTTTGTAAAATTTATTTCTACACTTCTGTGGTCTCTCACTGAAAGAAAACTACTTGTGCTCAAAGGAAAGAGCAATAATGACTTACAAAAATTGACAGAAAGGGAGGAAATTCATATTTAAATCCTACACACATGACAAATAGGTAGGAAGTTGAATCAAGAGACATGCTGGGGTCTACCTATTTATCTCTCGTGCACTTTTTCCATAGCTCCTCATCACTGTAGCATCTAAGGAAGGAACAGGTAAATTATATTTTGTATGTACATGTTGCTTCTATTTAATACTGTCCTTTTTTTGGATCTTCATTAAATACAGTAGAACCAAAGTCAATAATGAGGGGAAATCATATGGATTTTTCAATTTTGCAAATCTGCAAGTAAGCAAACAACCAATAAATAAAGATCTGGGACAAAATGTGCTTTATTCATTTGTTTTTACTAGTATAGTTTATTTGTAACTACTCATGATATTCCTTCATAGTATACTAGCTAATGTGCTGAAGATTTATGTTTTGTATACGTACCCTAAGGAAATCTTCATAATATGAGCCCTGCCCACTGCACTCTGGGCCTGCTTGCTCTCTCATGTGGGGAAAATCCACAGGACAGACCCAAAGGGAGGAAATCTCAGTGAGATCCCCCCTCATGGAGTTCCTTATTAATTGTTTTGTTGGGGAACCAGGGTTTTCCCTCCCACATTGTGAGATATACAAGCTATAGGTCTGTCCCACAAACCACATGTATCAAAGGACGATCCAAGAGCAGACCATGTACCAGCAATAGGTACCTGACCCTTCTTCCTAGTAGCAGGGTCTCATCTATCCATCTCTATAGCCCTCCTCACTGTTCTATCTGAACAGCTGTCCCTGGAATCCTCTTTAAAGTTGGGTTCCCTGCAGCGAAGTGGTGGCTATGGTGGTAATACAGTTTGGGCTTTTTTACCTTTCCATCAAGGACTCTGTAAGGTCATTCCTTGAGCACTCCTTCCCACTACATAAATCCCAGGCCTGCAGAAAGTAGAGTTTGGAGGATGCAGGGAATGCTGTCACAGAAGCAATTTCCCCTCTTCTTTTCATGCAGCCGGGGTAAGACCCATGTACTGCTAGTCCCCTCCCCATGAAGATTAAGGGGGTAAGATTGGGCTCTCTGCTGTTAGATCTTTGCTGAGAAGTGATGTAATGGCACTATTTTATTTTATTTAGAGTCATCAGGGATGAAGACCTGCAAAGTAAGATTTAGCAAGGCCCTGCAGCTGTGGGTAAGTGAACTGATATATATAGCTCAGATGTTTTGTCTAATAGAGTGTAAATATTACCTCCATCAAATGTTCTTAAAGGAGCAATACATAAATGACACTGTCTTTTCAAAAAGAAAATGCTGATTTCATTTGCTATAAACTATTTATAAAAAAAAACTTTATTAATAACGTCAAAAATACAATGGAAAGTACATCCCATTATTTTCTGAGTTCAAAATCCCACAAACATCTAAAGCTCCTTTGCAAAATAAACACTGTGATCTCTCCACATACTATACTTCCCTTGTCCCTCCCAACAGTACTACTGAAATAACAGCAGTCTTGCTTTATTCCAATTTTCAAGTCTAAAAAGTATTTATTTTGTATCGTTTTCAGATTTTATTTCCTATGATCATATACCTGTGCGAACACTGGTGTAAACTTACCCCCAAAGTACTGGATATTCCTCTCCAAAAATGTGGCCAAGCAGGCCTGTTCTAAGCAAAATGCTAACCATAAAAATCTTCCCTAAGGACAGGGGAGGGAAGGCTTTCTTTGAAAGGGGGCTTCTTGGTAAAACTTAGATTGAACAGAAAATAAAACTAACTCTAATTAAGGTCTATTGGCCCCTTGCTGGCCCTATGAGAATTGTTTCAATTACTGTGTGACCAGTGTCACTGCATATCAATAGCTGGAGCCTCTAATAACACCAATAAACTATTTTCTTTGTTTCCTTTGTTAAATTGTTTGGTTTGAAGTTATAAATTAATCCGGATTGGCAACATCAGTTAGCATCCTAAATTTTGGGGCCATTATCATGGAAACATATGGTTCAGGGTTTTTCAAAGTCCATTTCCACTACCACATTTTTAATTCCTTAGAGTACTGTCTACTATTTATCCTGTTGTTTCAAATATTCACACTGTAAGAAGAAGCAGAATTAAAAGATCAGCAACTTCACATCTAAACTAAACACACTCCCTCAGTCATGTGGGTCTGACTTTGAACCCAGAGTCTAAGCATTAAACAGAATTTGTATGTTGGTTTTATTTTTTTAGAGTGACTAATTTATTAACAATGTTGCCAATCACAAATACTGAAACTTTAAATAACTTGGGTTACCTAAAAAAACCCTGATACTCATACTGGTAGCTTATTCAGAAAGCTTAGCCTCCAAAGCCAGTCTAGCTAACTAGGGCCTTAGGGCCTAATCCTTGCGAACTCCATCTGGAGAATGTCCTAATTCTACTGCTACCTTTTCATGCACATCCCTCTGCCTCTCTTTTCCCCTTGTGTCCATTTACTGTTCTCATTTGCTTTCTCAGTACTTTCTAAAGTGAACTCAGCTTGATTTCTTTCCCAGCTGAGCTTTCCTGCATCATGTCCATGTTAACTACTGTGGAAGAAAGAGCCTTCACTCTCAGGTTGGAAGCAACAAAATCAGAGACAGCTTTATTCGAGCAATTGCAAGGGAAGAATACAACAGACAGAGAGCATCTCTGCCTCAGTTTCTCCGAAATACAAGCAATATCACACAAGCATTTATACTCTTTTATGGCATGCATTAATTGAAAACATCTGCAATTTGTTTGTATTATTCCCTATCTATTTCAGTATTTTCTCACTTTCTCTTCTCAAAACATTGTTATCTCAAGGCTGAGTCACACTGACTTTGCTCTGCTGTTTTTCCACCCGCTTCTGACGTGAGTCCTGCTTCTACAGGTCCCGCGGGCGATATTAGGCTAAGACTTAGCATAACAGTTGCTTTGTCTCTGACAACTTAACATGGCTGCACTTAAACCCTCTCTTTCTTTTCTTACCCCCACACTACTGTATGCTATAGACATAGGGAGGGGCACTACAAGAAAAGTTTGGTCATGGTAAATACACCCTTAACCCTGGGAAAAGTAAGATAAGTTTATCCAAACTTTTTTTTGGGTTGTTGGGTTTTTTTTAGTTTAGTTTAGTTATGAGTCACTTCTCTCTTCACCTATAAAAGGGAAATTATTTGAAAAGTTTTGGCCCTGGTGCTGTCTGCTAATGTTTGGTATGGTGATTTTTGTTTTAGTGATACATCAGCTGTGGGCTAATCAAACATTTCTGGACCACATATCACACCTCAGCTGGGCTGTTTTAAATGTTTCTCATGTGAAATGTTGATTTACAAATAATTAAAGTTCCTGTGAAATCCTTTTTCTTCCAGCAGTAATTCTACTGGAACTATCATCTATCAGAATGAATAAGAACAAACATACATTAGTAGTGCAACTTGCACTTGTGTGTAAGAATAACAGTCTGTTTTCTGGTATTAGTTTAATTGTTACACTATGAGGGTAAAAGAATTAGCACCTGCAGGTAATATGGAAATAATATAACACCTTACCTATAGCAGGATCTTTCTGATTGTAGCCTGCAGGGCTCATAGAGGGGAGTGAAAATATTGCATCATTGCAAACATATGAGTATTAAATGTATGAGAAACTGTAATTTCACAGACGTTAGTGGAGCTACACCAGGACTGAATTTGATTTCTAGTCATAAAAAAGTGAGTTAAAACTTTGAAGAAGAACCACTTGTTAGTTCCTCTCTGTTTTCAAGAGTGAAATCATTTAGTCCGCTATTAGAGCCTGTTGAAGAAGCCTTGTTCTTGTATTAATTCTCTTATGTCATGACACATTGCCCTGAAACTCTAAATGCCTTTTACGGTATCAGGGTTCTTACTAACAGGAAAATCTTGGTTGACTCTAAAGGTTCTGCTCTAACAATCTGGCTGAATTGATTAAATGAAAATGACTTGAATTGAATGTTTGTAACCATGCCATTAATTAAGAACACATTTGCCCTTATAATGTACCTTACTACAAACATTCATTCATTCATTAATCTTCACAGCATTCCTATGAGGTACTGTTATATCCATTTTACAGAAGGGTAAACTGAGCTCTCCTGCACCAAGTACACTTTTTAAAAAAAAGATGTGTGGGTGTCTGTACTTTGTCCTGGCCTGTGTCAAGATTCCCTCTCACTGCCAGAACTTATTATGAGGTTTGTCCCGTTATGAGAATTTGGCAAGTCTTTAGACAAGAGTGGGGCAAAGGAACAGCTGCCTTTCATGTATATTCCCCTTCACCTTACTAATTTATTATTGGAAATCTGATCAGGCATGTGCAGCCATGGAGTTATCAGCCTCGGTCTCCCAAGGAGATCTTTCTAAATACTCTGGTTATAGGTGCCTTAGAAATACCACAAATGATCAGTTTGGGAGGCATGGAACATCTGCCTATGTCATTGGCGGGGTAAACGTCCCTCAATGGATAGATGAGCAGAAAACATGTAAGGTGTCTTGATTACTATCAGGGACAAATCCCTGCTGCAGGGCTATAGTCCCAAAGTTAAGAAACAGCACACATGAGACTATTGCAGAGTAAAGTACTAGTCCATGTGAGTAAAGATGGCAGAATCAGGCCCACATGTCTATTTGTTCTGTACTTTAGTCTATTTGCTGAACCCTTGTATAGAAAATCATTACAACTTTACTTTACCCAGTACTTCAAATATTAAAGTAGCAACAATACAACACAATGTGTTTGAATGGAGCATCTTGCCTACAAAAGAATCATAAAATGTCTTCCAGTTTACTACAGAGCATAAATGATTGTTACAAGTCTTAGGAACAGGCAGAACATATGTACTGTATCTTCATTGGGACCCCACCCAATTCTCCACCCCTTGTGTGGACCCTAGATCCCAGGAGAGGACTCCATCTGATCTACAGACGTCAAGGAGACAGTGCCACAGAAGTGGCTGGCCCTCTCCCCATTTATTGAAGAAAAGTGGAGATTCACTTGTGGAGGATACCAGCTGTATGCAAGCCTCAGGTGAGGATGATCTGGACCATTAGCACCAATGGTGCTGCTTATCCAAGTCAAATAGGACAGGCCCAACTGAATTACTTGTGTGATCAATGATTGACTTCACAGGAGTGAGGGTTTGCAGTACTGAGTCCTGTATCTGAGTTGTTTCTAACCTGAATTATTCAAACTAGTTTTTTATTAGAATGGAGTATGCAAGCAAGCATTCATTTCCTCCACAAAAATTCACCTCATTTAAAATTCAGTTGAAAAAGAGGTTATTAAAATGAGGATTAAAAGTGACTTTGTTTTTCCAACAAAATTTGAACCAAGGTTTGAAACTTTGCACGTTCCTCACAGTTACATTTTTACAAGCACTCAGATACTGCAGTGATGCGGGCCAGTTACACACTTGGATTGGGAAACAATCCGATTTGAAATTAAATGTCACTTTCCATAAATGTAATTTCAATAATGAGAATTAAAGGTCTACTCCAAGACATGTTTGTAATAAAACAAAACCATGTAAAAGTGCTAGTTTAGGGCTCCCAAATTTTCCCTGTCCTTTCAATGAGGTGTTTTCTTCTCTGAAATTAGAAATGTAGCTCCCATGATTATTAAGGTTAATAGGATGTTGTGCACATGTATTGAGCAGAGAATGTACTCCAAGTATATCTTTATAAAAGCACGTATAAAGTATTAAAATACTATTTTGGGTCCTCTTCTCCTTTCTTCCTCAGTCTCTCGGACGATTTGAAGAGGGGAAAAATATCACTTATAGGAACTGTTTCCACCAGGCCGCTCTGCCTTCTGGTCTTTATATTGACTCTTTCAATGCAAAGAAAGAAAGATTTATTGTTACCTATCAGCTTTGTGTTCTTGGGGAACCAGGGCGCAGTATCCATCCTGTCTGCCTCATGAAAGACTTTCCCCCCCGCCAGCCTTTTCATGAACCAAAGCGGATCAAAAGAAAGACTTACAAAAAGCAATGAAAAGGCAGGGGGAGACACACCTAAACCCCTCCGGACAAGGGTGACAGGATTAAGGGAACTCCCCTAGCCTCATTTGCATCAAAGATGGGACAGGGAGGCATCTCCAATAGCCTTGCTGGATGAGCAAGCATCTCAGAGAGGTGATTAAGAAAAAACAGAAAGCATACAAGGAGTGGAAGATGGGAGGGATCAGCAAAGAAACCTACCTTATTGAGGTCAGAGCATGTAGGGATAAAGTGAGACAGGCTAAAAGTCATGTAGAATTGGACCTTGCAAAGGGAATTAAAACCAATAGTAAAAAGTTTTATAGCCATATAAATAGGAAGAAAACAAAGAAAGAAGAAGTGGGACCGCTAAACACTGAGGATGGAGTGGAGGTTAAGGATAATCTAGGCATGGCTCAATATCTAAACAAATACTTTGCCTCAGTCTTTAATGAGGCTAATGAGGAGCTTAGGAATAGTGGCAGCATGACAAATGGGAATAAGGATGTGGGGGTAGATATTACCATATCCGAGGTAGAAGCCAAACTTGAACAGCTTAATGAGAGTAAATCAGGCGGCCCAGATAATCTTCATCCAAGAATATTAAAGGAACTGGCACATGAAATTGCAAGCCCATTAGCAAAAATTTTTAATGAATCTCTAAACTCAGGGGTTGTACCGTTTGACTGGAGAATAGCTAATATAGTTCCTATTTTTAAGAAAGGGAAAAAAAGTGACCCGGGTAACTACAGGCCTGTTAGTTTGACATCTGTAGTATGCAAGGTCTTGGAAAAAATTTTGAAGGAGAAAGTAGTTAAGGACCTTGAGGTCAATGGCAATTGGGACAAATTACAACATGGTTTTACAAAAGGTAGATCGTGCCAAACCAACTTGATCTCCTTCTTTGAGAAAGTAACAGATTTTTTAGATAAAGGAAACGCAGTGGATCTAATCTACCTCGATTTCAGTAAGGCATTTGATACAGTACCACATGAGGAATTATCGGTTACATTGGAAAAGATGGGGATCAATATGAAAATTGAGAGGTGGATAAGGAACTGGTTAAAGGGGAGACTACAGCGGGTCATACTGAAAGGTGAACTGTCAGGTTGGAGGGAGGTTACTAGTGGAGTTCCTCAAGGTTCAGTTTTGGGACCAATTTTATTTAATCTTTTTATTACTGACCTCGGCACCAAAAGTGGGAGTGTGCTAATAAAGTTTGCAGATGACACAAAGTTGGGAGGTATTAGCAATTCAGAAAAGGATCGGGATATCCTACAGGAAGATCTGGATGACCTTGTAAACTGGAGTAATAGTAATAGGATGAAATTTAATAGTGAGAAGTGTAAGGTTATGCATTTAGGGATTAATAACAAGAATTTTAGTTATAAGCTGGGGACGCATCAGTTGGAAGTAACGGAAGAGGAGAAGGACCTCGGAGTCCTGGTTGATCACAGGATGACTATGAGTCGCCAATGTGATGTGGCCGTGAAAAAAGCTAATGCGGTCTTGGGATGCATTAGGCGAGGTATTTCTAGTAGAGATAAGGAGGTGTTAGTACCGTTATACAAGGCATTGGTAAGACCTCATTTGGAATACTGTGTGCAGTTCTGGTCTCCCATGTTTAAGAAGGATGAATTCAAACTGGAACAGGTACAAAGAAGGGCCACTAGGATGATCCGAGGAATGGAAAACCTGTCGTATGAAAGGAGACTCAAGGAGCTTGGTTTGTTTACCCTAACCAAAAGAAGGCTGAGGGGAGATATGATTGCTCTCTTTAAATATATCAGAGGGATAAATACCAGGGAGGGAGAGGAATTATTTCAGCTCAGTACCAATGTGGACACAAGAACAAATGGATATAAACTGGCCATCAGGAAGTTTAGACTTGAAATTAGACGAAGGTTTCTAACCATCAGAGGAGTGAAGTTCTGGAACAGCCTTCCAAGGGAAGCAGTGGGGGCAAAAGACCTATCTGGCTTCAAGATTAAGCTAGATACGTTTATGGAGGGGATGGTTTGATGGGATAACATGATCTTAGTCAAGGGTCAATTAATTGCCATCAGTGGTAAATAGGACCAATGGTCAATGATGGGATGTTAGAAGTTACTACAGAGAACTTTTTCCTGGGTGTCTGGCTGGTGAGTCTTGCCCACATGCTCGGGGTTCAGCTGATCGCCATATTTGGAGTCGGGAAGGAATTTTCCTCCAGGGTAGATTGGCAGAGGCCCTGGAGGTTTTTTGCCTTCCTCTGCAGCATGGGGCACGGGTCACTTACCAGAGGATTCTCTGCATCTTGAAGTCTTTAAACCATGATTTGAGGACTTCAATAGCTGAGACATAGGTGAGAGGATTATTCCAGGAGTGGGTGGGTGAGATTCTGTGGCCTGCATTGTGCAGGAGGTCAGACTAGATGATCATAATGGTCCCTTCTGACCTTAAAGTCTATGAGTCTATGAGTCTATGAGCCTACAGAATGAAGAACGGAGATTCCAAGGCAAGAACCGTACTGAACTCTGGGACCAGAAAAGCAGGGAAGCACTGCATCATGGGGGATCTCTGATCCAGATATTAATGAACCCACGCCTGCACACATCCAGCTCAGTAGTTATCAGACCAGTTCTAGTAATGAATCTTTTGTTGGTATCCAAAATACTGAAGCTGCCTAATTGCATTGTGAGCTCCCTCGGAAGGAACACCACCTCAGGAATGATCAGTTCCTATTGTCTAGCCTGAACAAAACAACTCTGGTATACTCCCTTGAGCCATCAGTTTACCCATAAACAAATCTAGTGTTCTTCCTTGAACCATTGTTCTTTCCCTACAAAACCCCTCAAGAAAGTGTTCTGATGCCTGGATCCAAAATCTGCATCAGTTCCACTGGGACTTCTCCTGACTGATTGCGCTGGGGGCTCTGCCTGTCTCCAGCACTCCAGACCCTCAGCTACCACCACCACCTGGGATCCCCAATTGATTCAAGCTTCACGAAGTGGTGAGAACCCAGCTCTCGCTCTCTCTCTCTCGGTATAGCCTTCTGACCCTGACTTGTGTGATCATTTATACTTTTCTAAACCTGACTTTTATAATCAATTTAAGTTAGATTTAATATTATAACTGTTTTGTTGGTTTGGCTCCCCTTGTATGGTTATTACCTGGGAATAAATAACTTTCATGGTTAAGCTGGTTGCTTCTCTCTCTCTCTCTCTCTCTCTCTCCTCCTCTCTCTCCCCCTCATGCGTGTTTTTTGGCTTCCCCATTCGCTCGGCACCAACGCTCCTTGTACCTAAGCTAAAGATCCATGCAGTGTCCAAAACTCCTGTGGGGTTTGCTCATCAAGTGGGTTACTACCAGAACAATTGTAATGTGAAAGTGGGGATAGGGACATGCTAAACCTGGGGCATATGAGGGTGGCAGCTTGGAAGTGCTGCTCGACCCAGCGTGCTCAGGCGTACTCTATTCCAGTGCGGTGCCCATGGCATATAAGGGTGACAGCTTGAAAGTGCTGTTTGACCCAGCCTACTGAGTCCAGTGACGTATAAAGAGTCAGCTTGGGAGTGCTGAGTAACCTGGTCCTCTCAGACACGCTCTGTTAATGTGTGTGTTCATCTGATTCTGGGGCTGGAAGAACCCAGCCCTGGGGAACCTAGGTCCTGCAGGATAGCTCCATTGGGAGGGAACTTGCAACAGGGAGAAGTAGAGCTCCGTATGAGAACACAAGCAGTTCATTGATAGAATTACAGAAACCCCTCCCCGCCCCCAGAAGAGCAGGGCCGGCTTTAAGCCGATTCCGGAATCGGTGGCGGGAGGGTTTTTTTTTTGCTCAGCTTATCGGCAGCGGGAGGTTTGGGTTTTTTTGCTCAGCTGATCGGCGGCGGGGCCCCGCCATCGTTATTCACGTGGGGCCCCGCACCCACTAAAGCCAGCAGAAGAGTAACCCTAATAAATGAGCATACCCCAAAGTAATGGGCAAATCTGGTAACACTATCTATCAATTGATTGGTATGTCTACTACAGGGAGACAGACTCATGCTCGTGAGGCTCAAGCTAGCACACTAAAAACAGCAGCATGAATTTTTGAGGCTTGGGCTTCCAAGCACAGGGGGTAGGGTGGGGTTGAGCCTGAGTCGCTGTGTCCACATTGCTATTTTTAAAGTTCTAACTCAAGCTTCCTTAGGGTGAGTCTGTCTATCCAAGCTGCTCCCAGCCGCAGTATAGATATACCTTTAGGGTTTTATATTGCCACCTTTTACCATAGTATCTGAGTGCTTTCCACTTAAAACTATCAGTAATAGTCAAGTCCCCAGTGGACTCTATGGAGTCTCTGGCACGTCTCTGTTTTCAGCATCAACTCTGCTTGGAATGAGATTTTTTAAAATTGTTTATTTATTTATTTATTTATTTCCTTTGCTTGCTTGGCTGGGGTTAATTGGAAGAAGGGACTGTCAGTATTGTGAGTCAAGGTGAGTCCAGTAATTTTTTTATTGGTCCAACTTCTGTTGGAGTGTTGTGTAGTATCCATGTGTTAGGTCAGGGGCAGGCAAACTTTTTGGACTGAGGGCCATATCAGATTTCCAAAATTGTATGGAGGGCTGGTTAGGGGAGGCTGTGCCTGCCCAAACAGCCAGGCATGGCCCGGCCCCAACCCCCTATCCGACCCCCCCTGCTTCTCACCCCCTGATGGCCCCACCCGGGACTCCTGCCCCATCCAACCCACCCCCCTGTTCCCTGCCCCATCCACCCCTCCCTGTCCCCTGACCGCCCCCGGACCTCCCGCCCTTGACTGCTCCCCGCCGCCCCATCCAACCCCCCCTCTCCTTCCTGACTGCCTCCCTGGAACCCCTGTCCCCATTCAACCCCCCTGTTCCCCACCCTCTGACCGCCCCGACCCCTATTCACACCCTTGCCCCCTGACCACCACCCCAAACTCCCCTGCCCTCTGTCCAGCCCCCCTTGCTCCCTGCCCCCTTACCGCACTGCCTGGAGCACTGGTGGCTGGCAGCGCTACAGCCGCACCACCCAGAGCACTAGGACAGGCAGCCACACCGCCCGGCTGGAGCCAGCCACACAACCACGCAGCACAGAGCACCGGGTTAGGCCACGGGTCTGCAGCTGCACTGCCCAGCAAGAGCTCGCAGCCCCACCACCCAGAGCATTGCTCCGGCAGCGCAGTGAGCTGAGGCTGCAGGGGAGGAGGAACAGCGGGGGAGGGGCCGGGGGCTAGCCTCCTGGGCCAGGAGCTCAGGGGCCAGGCAGGAGGGTCCTGCGGGACAGATGTGGCCTGCTGGCTGTAGTTTGCCCACCTCTGTGCTAGGTCCTGGTGCCATGGTTTCCCCTGGAGATGGTGCTTTGTGGGTTGTGGAGTTGTTCTAGTTGGTTCCACTTTTTGTTTTTCTGTGTATTGCGTGGCTATCAGGTTTTTTTGATAGTCGTTTGGGGTTTCCTTGCATGATTTCCAGATAGGTTTCCTGATTTTTTTTTCTTCCACAGCATGGGAGCGCATGATTGTTTCTTGTTTGAGATGGTCCCTTCTGGAGAACATGAGATGCAGTAAGTGGTTCTTCAGTTTTTCTGAAGTCCTTCTACCGAACTGTTCACCATATATAGAGTTGTATGTAGTGGTCAGAGGGGTATAGATGGTAAGACTTCTGGGGATTATGTTTTGTTTCTTACACTTGCTTAGTAAGCACATGTCACTGTTAAGTTTTGCTTCCTTTTTCATCATATTTTTCTTTCACATGGCAAAATTCAATATCTTCCATTGTTGTATGCAGTGTTGTTGTAGCCACGTTGGTCCCAGGCTATTAAAAAGACAAGGTGGGTGATGTAACATCTTTTCTTGGACCAACTTCTGCATAGTATTGTGAGTGACATTCTTAGGGTGGGAAGGCTTTTTTGAAGAGTAAAGTTTTGCAGCATTTTCTAAAAATTGTTCAGAGTCTGAATTCTCCTGATCTCCCCTACACGTTTTCTGCTCATCTGTCCATTGAGGAGAGGAGTTTCCCGCTCCCCTCCACCCCCAATGGCATAGGCAGGTATTCAGTCTTTCACAAACTGATTGTTTGCGGTATTTCTAAGGTGCCTATAACCAAAGTATCTAGAAAGATCTCTTTGGGACACCCAGGGAGAACCTGTGCATCTACACAGCTAGCAACTCCTCCCTCTGCAGCACAAACTCTTCAGGAGCCAAGCTACCTTTGGCTGACAACTCCATGGCTGTGCAGTAGATTCATGCATGATCAGATTTCCAATAATAAATCAGTAGGTTGGGGACGGAATATACATTCCATGAAAAGCAGCTGTTCCTGAGCCACTCTCTTACCCAAAGACCCACCAAATTATCATACCACCAAACCTAATAACAAGCTTTGGTAGCAAGAGGGAAGCATGTGGCTGAGCCAGGGCACCTCCCCTTACATGAGGGGACACATTTTCAAACTTGTAAGCTAGCATCAGTAAATACTCACATAAAAGAATTTTTTTTTTTTTAAGATGTGTGGGTGTCCTTACTGCCATCCTCTGACTCAACAATAACACATGCACATTTCTCACTGCAGAGGATTCTTTCCAGGAACCTGGTGTTTGGAATGAACTTATTAAACATGGGACAACATTGACTTGAAACAAAAGAACAGATTTGCTGGTCTCTGCATTGGTTCAGCTTTTCAGTTCCAGCACTGTTCATCATAATGACCACTCATTCCATTGGACTGTTTGTTGCCTGGTAATCATGGAGCAAATTGTCTTCAGTTGGGCAATATATCTTGAACAAACATTTTGTACTTATAAAAACCCAAATGCTGTGATGGATGAAATGAAAAACCAGGACTTTGCAGGTGTCCCAAAAAAGAAGTTTCTGGGACATCATATGGAAAACATGACATATGAGGCAAAAATCCAGGCCCCACTGAAGGCAATGAATGGCAAAACAGAAATTCACCCACAGTCACTATACCCTCATATCACCTTCCCCCCACCCCCACTTCTGGGTTTGGCTCATTTTGTGTCTCCTCCACTCAAGGAGACAGAGAGGAGAATATTGTCCTTTGTCTACACTGCTTCCGTGGAATATGAAGTGCTGCTGTGAAATGTACCAGAAATACAGATGCATTCCCTTACAGTTATGCAAACCTTCCCGAAAGCAATGCTGCCGAAGATTAAGACCATGATAGTCCTACCAAGTGATCTGCATTATATGCAGCCTCTACATTTTCAAGGCTTTCTGAGCTATCTTGACTAGGCCTATAATACTATGAATCCATCCTTGAGTCCTAGAAACTAGTAGATAATTACTTTTTTAATTATGAAGGTCCTACCTCTTCCGTTGCTATATATATTTAAGAGTATAAAGAGTTACCTCAGGTATTTCATAACTTCTAGAATTTTGTCTACATAATGCCAGTCCTGATTTGGGGATCTAATCCTTCAACAAATGTATATCAGAAAGTCCAGATTTACCGATCAGGGTGACTAAATCATTCACAGTAGGGCAAGCAAAATACAGATGTAAGTAACCACCTACCTCAGAAGTGTGTTCCCCAAAATTATACTTGTTTAGTAACTCATGTTGGATCATATGATACAATCACTCTGGAGTAGATCAGAGTGGAAGAGGGCTATGTATGGCAAACCTTACACTGAGTGAATAAAACCCACTTCAGCATGCTCATAAAAAGAGAACAGTACTTATCATTGGAGAGAGCACTGGGCCTGGTTTTGTAAAGCCATGGAGGTATCCCTCAAAGGTCATCAGGAACACAGATTGTCTGTCGGTAAACTAGGAGTCAGTTCCTGACAATTTCCTTGGATGCTCATATTTCTTGGTACCTTATGACTCAGGATTGGGTTTTCTTCTGGTAAATAAATGAGAAATGAAAGAGAATGAGTGAGCAGCAGTTTGGTGGGTTTAAACTGCAGAAAATAGGACACAGAGACCCTGTATAATAATGTCATGAACCTAAAAATTCCCTGTGATTCTGCTGTTCAAAGTCTACACAACCAACCATCAAGGTAGATCTGCAGTGAAGGAATTGTACGAACCCACCACTGGAATTTGCAAAGTAATCAAAAGACAAAGAGAAGCATAGACCAGTCATAAGCAAGATCTGCTGGTCAAGCAGCCAATTTGTCATTGCATTACCCCTCATCCCCTGCACTCCTTTCATATCATATCTAAAGATAGTATTGCTTAGAGCAGCAGTAATTTGCATTTTTCCCTCTGTTTTTACATGGATTTTAGGAGGTATCATATAGCTCAACTTTTCCATTCCCACCTGACTATGCCCCCCTATTGTGGCATTTCTATTTGTCTATCTGTGCTATTTATATTGCACCATCTCCACAGTACATACTATAGACACACTGTGACGGGATCCCCCTGGGGTGCAGCCTGGGACTGTAGGACCACTCTGCCCCCTTACCTCTCTCCAGCCTGGACTGTCTCTCACAATGCCTTGCTAGTGACAAGCAGCAAGCCCCACCAGGTGCTGTGATCACTCAGCACAACAGCATATGGAGCCCCACACCCAGCTAGATTGCACGAATGCTCCCAGAGCCACGCATGAATCACCCAGAGAAAGGCACCAGCCAAATCCCTTCAGCTCCCAGCATTACACCTCAGGAATATACCGTCTTGCGCTGCTCAAGATGGGCAGTGCAAATGTATTAATTGGTTCACCACTTCAGTTTGCCCCACACTTCATACAAACTCACTGGTAAAAATAAACAATTAAACAAATTTCATCATTATTATCATCATCATGTTTCTATTATGCCTCTGGCATTTAGGGCAGTAACAAAGCTCCTCCTCTCCTCTCTGTTTCTGGCAAGGCTTTCAATGGTTCCCTAGCTGTGCCCCAGGTTTTTCAGCTCTGCTTCCACAGCACTTCGCCATGTTGTTTTCGGGTGTCCTCGTTTTCGTTTGCCTTCAGGTGTCCAACTTATTGCTACTCTGGTGATGGAATCAGTTTCCATACGAAGCTCATGGCCAATCCATCTCCAACGCCTCCTGGCAATGATGGTGCTGTCTCCATTCCATACAACCTGCCTCCGAAAAATCCTCTGTATCTTTTGGCCCAGAGCAATCTCAAACCAAGATCTATTCACACAGTGCAGCCAAGAGGATCTAAACAAAGTTATTGACCATAAAAGGTAGATTTTAAGTGATATTAAATGATAGGCAAAAAGTCAGAGTTAGTTACCAAAAGAAATAAAATATAAGCACGCAGTCTAAATTCTCAACCCTATTAGACGGGGCAACATCTAGATAAAGCAGTTTTTCTCACCACACTGGATATTGCAGTTCATAGGATACAGATTTCACCTTTGAAATCTGGGCCAGTCCCCTCAGTTGGAGTCTCAAGTCTTCAGCATCCTTGTTGCTTGCAGTGTGGGTGGGTGAAGGAGAAAGGCCAAACTTGGGCCCCCTGTGTTCAGTTTCATACCCTCAGTCCATGTGCTTGCAGAACTCAAGTCCAGGCATGTCTGGGGGGCATTGCTGAGTGTCCAGGCAAAGTTGAGCAATTCCCCTGGTGTGGCCTCATGCAGGTGAGTCATTGAATTGTGGCTCCCTTGCTGGACAATGGCTGTTGATGGGTTGTTTCACATGCCTCCTGGGCATTGGTTACTTTCCTTGCTGTTGCCTCTGGGGAGATAATATCTGACTGATTCCCCAACTTACAGCATGTTTTAGTGACAATCATACAACACAATTCTCATAACTTCCTATGTATTAATGATATACATATATGGATAGAGAAATGACTTTCAGCAGATTGTAACCTTTCCCCTGATTCCTTACAAGGCATGCTTTATACATAATATCACAATTATATACAGATGAGGAATATGGGGGGTTACAGGGTGCTCCCCCAAGGCACAGAATGTCACACACACTTTTTAAGAACTATTGGGGATGTTATATGCTGTTACCTTACTGCATCGTAAATATGGCAGCCTCTTTGGGCAGTAATTTATAATGTCTTTCTTCATTCTTCATATGGCCTGTCTTGTCACTAAAGAACAAGTATTTTATGCAGGTAACATTTATTTCTGTGTAAGAGTTTAAAGAGTTAAGTCGGGTATTTCCTAACATCTAGAACATTGTCTACATAATGATAGTCCTGATTTGGGGATCTAATCCCCTAAGCATTCCACTCCTGCCAGTCCCTTTGTCTTGCCTAGGAGTTCTGTAGATAGAACACTTGGAAGAGAAGGCCCTTTCTATTGTTTAGCCTACTTTTAATACAATTCCTCCCTTTCCTATCTCTTCATACATATCCAAAACACCTGATCCTGCTTCCAGTGAGCTCAATGGCAAAGATCCTATTGACTTCAGTGAAAGCAATAGCAGACCCAAAAAGGGAACTTCCAAAATAGCTCCCTCTCTCAAAAATTGTTTCATTTTTTTTAAAGTATTCATTATGTGCCAGCACTTTGTGTGAGTGCCTTTTTATTATTTAAATTACCATAAACATCGAACAAAAATATTTACAAACTGAAATATAAGAAACTAAGCAGGGGATCTCAGAGATTGATGTGTGATTCCAGGCAACCTGGGAATTTTGTCAGCTTGGAAACAACAGGTTAACAGTTTTCAAAATAGCTGAACAATATAAACAAACATTTGCTTTGACTAAGCTGAGACCCTTTGTTGCCCTGGGATCAGCTCCAGGACATTTTCAGAAAAGCTTTCTTTATCTTCTGCCAGTGTGAAAGACTTTACCTGCAAATTGACTTGTGTGTAAAAGGAAGCCATCATTCATGCTAATGGACCCCCTCAGCTTGCTTTCACTGTACCATGATACCCTGGAGCAGAAATGTGAAGCCTGTTAAGCCCAGGGCTTAGCGAAAGGATTTAACAACTCTAAAATGCCTACCTTCCCCTGCACACGTGCTAGCCCACACATTTCTGTCACAGCTGGTCAGTGTAAACCAGCTCTTAAAAGATTTTGTGTTGATTTTTATGCCTTATGAGCTGTTTGTTTAAAATGAATCTTAAAACCAAAAAGCAAAAGCACAAGAAGGCAATAAAAAGTGTAAGACGAGAATTGCCCTACAGGTATTTCTGCAGAGTAGCACTTTTCTTTATGAAAGTTACTACTGCGCAAAAAACAAAACGTGACATCCGTGAACCATTTTCTCTCTTCATTGAACTTATGCTATAAATTCTGGGTAGCTACATTCTGAAAGAATTAGAGGAAGTGTATAGAATTTATGGAATTTGAAGGCTGGGAAAGGATTAATCTAAGCCCAAGGACAGACAAGTGGAGTAGCTGGACCCAACTGATCAGGACACTCAGATGAATGAAGACACAGTACGCAAAAGATGGGTTTAAGTGATGCGATACAATTATATTAAAGATAATTTAACAGCTGGGGTTGACAGTTTCCCAGTGCTGCCAGACAATGAAAAGGTTCAGGGTGGGCAAATGGCAAGTCAGACACCCCTCAACCTTGTCTCCTGAAGTCTAGATCCAGTCCAGCTTCTAAGATTTCACACACCCAACCTCATGCAAGAGAATGCGGGTGAAGACCTGGGTTCGTTGATATGCACTGAACCAAAGACCTTTCGCCCTCCACCCACACGCACTGGCTATAAGTCTCCGGGTGTCCCACTCAGATTTACCTCAGAGCTTGCTCCCATCATCTTCCTACCCCACACTGGACATAGACCAAATCTATGACACCACTAGCCTTCCCCTAGCCAAATCAAGCTTGCATGGTGATGTGGGAAAGTCAAAAACCTTTCAGGGCATCAGTCAGTTTTTGACTTGAGAGAAAATTCCTTCCCAGCTCCCCGTGGAGGGGATCTGGCCCAGGATGGGTGGACAGCACTTACAGAGCTGCCCAAGAGGGGTGCTTATGAGCTGGAAAGGAGGACAAGTAAACGAATCAGGTCCACTACCTTCTTCAAACTGGGCAATGGCAAACGAGGGGATGGGGACAACATCCTGCTGTTACTTGCACAAAATTCTCTGTTACATGCGCTCAAGCAAGGCATCCAACTTTACCCTAAATTTGTTGCCCACACAGTCTGACCATCCCACCTCTACCTAGTTCCTAGGGCTGAAGGCATAACCTGATTGATTTAGGTACTCCCACCCTTTCCCAGTTCCAAAGGCTCCAGGCAAAAGGCACCTAACTTTACCCCTCTGTGGGTTCTAGAATCTACACCTCTGTGGGCTCCGGGGCTCTACTCCTCTGTGGGCTCTGGGCAAACACACTTTCCCTGTGGACTCAGGGCTTAATCTTTTGCAGGTTTACGGGGTCTTTTACCAGTGAAAGAGCCTTCCACAGTAATATCCTACTTAACTTCTATTTATTATCAATCACCAAAACAGAATGCACACACTATGCATACAGTGCTCACCACTCCCAATAAGGCAGATGAACTTTTCTTGATGGCCAGTCAGGATCAGTTATCTGGGGGATTCCAGCTTCTGCATGGCATAGTTGGCAGGGTGTTGAGGTCTGGCAGCTCTGATCTTGGGGCTGTGTCCTGGAGTTGGCTCCAAAGAACTTCCTTTTGGACCCAAATGTATATAGTGAAACTTGAGTCTTGCTTAGCCATACCTTAACCAATAATTTTACTAAAATATTACTAAACAATTTTCTAACCAAAACTAACATATTGTAAAACAATTCTTTAACCAATCATATCCCCACCACCTTAATTGATTTACACCTAGCAAAATTAGTTATTGTAAAAGACAGAAACAATCAAAGAACCAGAGAAAGACCATACAGCTAAACAATAGAGAAGTGGGAACCATAAAGACAAAACAATAAAAAGTAGGGATTTCACAACCACAACTGTTAAGTGATTTATTGCCAGACAGAATGCTATCAAACAAAGTTTTCTTTAACCATTTTAAGATCTGTTTCTTTATGTGATGATTGTGGGTACTATTAGGACAGGATCGCCTTCTTAACAGCCCAATATTACATTGTTTTAATGTAATTAGATGGAATGTGAGGATGCGACTTTCTGCTTCTTAGCTCAGGGCTGCTGCTCTCCTAATATGGCTGCAGACAAAGGCCTCAGATCTTACAATATGGCTACAGGAAAAGGCCTTAACCTTACACTGCCCTCAGGGCTCCCCCACTTTCCACCCAGGCCATATGGGAGCATGGTAAGGGGAGGCATAGCCTGCTACAGGAGGACATAGGGTCTGTCTGTTCCTTACGGGTCTGATCAACTTCCCTTATCAAGATGAGGCATTTGTTTTCAGAGAATAAGGAAGGCTGAGGGGAAGAAGGATGGTCTCGCTCAGAGTCCTAAGGAAAGGGCTCAGGACACCACAAGCTAAAGGAACCTGCTAGTGGCCACATAGGAGGGGACAGTGTTCTTGGTAGACAAAAAGCACCTTTAGCAAGTGGCTGGTGTGGGCAAGAGCAAGCCACCCCCTTATCATTCTTTTGGACAGGGCTGCAAAAAGTCTCTAAGGGACTTTTTACTTTGAACTGTTGAGCCTGAAGGAAATTGGGTGGTGATGAAGTATTAGGTGGGTGAACTGCCCAGGAACCACAACCAAGGGAAGTAAATCCACCCTGTGTGAGCCTTGGCTTAAAAGTGTGTGTTTTTTTAAAGGGAGGCAACCCTCCCCTTCAGATGGCACTCGAAGTGGAGTCATGGTCACACTCTATTCAAATGGCCAACAGAAGAAGGGCAGCCATGGAGGACATTGTGCACTGTACATTAGGCCATGGCCCAAAAGCAGCAAACAAGACCAGCAGAAGCAAACCCAAGCCCTGAAGCGTTAGCTGCTGCAGGCCCAGCACTGGCACAGGGGGTGCGGCTGGCCTCCCAGCCATGCAAAAAGGAAGCACAGCAGGATGCACAGCAGCAACAACAACTTCATCAACAACAACTGCATGACCAGGTAAAAGAGGCAGGTGGCAGGCTAAGGGATTTCAGCAAACGTCCCTCCATTCTCTGCTTTTTAATAAAGAACCTGTGTTCTGAATGGTTTTCCCCCTGAAACGCTCACCCAACTGCTTCACCCTCAAGATGAAAATTCAGCAACTGTTAGTTGAAAAAAACAAAACACAAAACAAAATAAAACAGTCAGAGCTCTAGAATCCAGTCAATGATTAATTACAATTAAATTGTCACTGTCACCAATCGGTCTATCAGCCTTCACAGAGAAAGCGCCGATCACAACACGTCAGATGTGTTGTTCTAGCCAGTCTTCCAACTATCCGCTGGCCAGGCTGTCAGTAGCACCGGACACCTGATTGACATAGCGTACAGCAGCCTAGAACTCCTGAGCGATCCGCAGCCTTCCAAGCAGCTGGGATTACAGGCACACGCCACCACACCGGGCCTACAATTAAATTAGAAATAAAAACCAAACAAAAATTTATTAAAACCCTTCATTAAAATCTGTCAGTTATAGCTTGGTGTGCAACGAAATAAAAATGTTCCACATTTCAGCTATTCGTCACATATGTTGATGGCTCATATTGCAGACTGGCAGATTTGAAAGTTGAGAGGAAAGGTGAAAGATTCTTTTCTTTCCTTTAAGGTTTGGCAACAGCAGCCATTTCTAATGAAATTTTGTATTTATTGTACACAAAACTGTGCAGTAAACTAATCATGTTGATAACTCTGTTATTTCTCTCCCACCCCACTGTTTGGTCACTTGGTAGAGCACATTGAGTACCAAGAGCCAGGAGACCATGGTTCTGCTTTTAGTGCTCACATTTATTGTTAATCACATTTCCCTGAAGATCTGGAATAGTTCCATCAGTCTGGAATACGAGCCTTGCTTCTCAGCTGTAAATTAAGAGTTGCGCCCACTCCCCATCTCCATCTGCAATGACCTCGTTCTGAATGTTGTGGTTTGATTGTGCACGTAGGATTATTCACATGTGGATACCGCACTATGGTTGGGTGGCCTAATCCCTGCTTAGCCAGTCCCACGGACTGCTTCTTTGTGCACTGATTCATCTGTGTCTCTCTTCATTTGATCTGATCTAAGTGCATCTGATGCCACAAAGTCTTTGGCACCAGTATTCAGTTCCTCGTAGACATTGACTCCTTCTATTCTCCACAATGCAGTCTTGATCCAGTCCTCACTTCTTGTTCCATGTCTGTATTTCAATGTATGCTGCACCAAAGGACCATGACGTTAGATCAGCGTTTAAAAGGGGGGATATAAGTGCTTGATGAAGGATACAGGGGTCCTACCAGGAAAGAAAATAAATCTTTTAAAAATGCAATTCTTTGCATTCTGTTATACCATAAAAATACACTACAGACTATAGATTGTCTGGATTTACAAATGATTTCCCAATGTTTAATCCCTCTGAATTTCTTTCTTGTGGTTTCTTACATCATTGGAACCCTTCACTAAACATTTTTTAACCATTAGCTCAGGACTATATATTTTTCATGATTAAACAGTCTTTGTGTTTTCATTTTATCTGCATGTCACTTTTTACTTAGTGATATATCAGTGGGATCAACTCTCTCTCTCTCTTTCTCTCATTACAACATTTGAATTCTTCTTCTAAGAGAAATACAGATATTTCAAATGAACAAAGGGTGCCTTAAAGCAAAACTATCACTTGGGGCCACATTCTGCTTTCTCCGCTGACTTAAAAAGAAGCACCACAGGTTCCTTTTGACTCAGCCAGTGTTATGGCTGTCCAGAGAGTACAGTAAATAATTTGACAATGATTTTTATTAGTATTAGGGCAACCTTTAAATAATGCATTATTAATTTATTATTATTTATGTGTTTGTTTATTAATTTATATTACAGTAATGCCTATGGGCCCCAACCAAGTGGTAGATGTTATACATACCTATAGGAAGAGAGAGTTCCTGCCCAGAAGAGGTACAATTTAAAAATACAAAACAAACAAAAGGTGGAAGGAAGGAAGTGTTATTGCCCCACCTTACAGATGGGGGCATGTAGAGTACAGACACTACATGCCCAACTAGCCCGGGTATGAATAGCAACATAGACAGTGAGGATCTCCTGAGGTGAGTAAAGTGCCCTGAACCCCAGGGTATATATCCTATACATAGGGGTCGGTCTACTGAAATCACACATTTTTTGCAGGTTGGTCATGGCATAAATAGCAAATAGCTAATTTCGCAAATGTGTTCATACAGTATATACACAAGTATAGTACTGTACTACTGTTATGTTTGTAAGTTGCCCTGGATATATTTCAGGCAGAAGCAAGGATGGCATTGTATGGGTGAGAGGGTCATCGCTTTTGAGGGGGTGGGTCATCACAGCCTGAAATATTTTCAAAAGGGGGTCTTAGCAAACAAGAAGTTTGAGAACTCCTGAGTTCAGGGCACTCTCCTCTACTTGCCTAAGCAGAGCCTCACTGTTCATGCTGCTGTTTATACACATGCTAGTTGAACATGTAGTGTCTGTACCCTACTTGCCACTGTAAGTGTAGATGTACATACAGAGTGATTAGTGACTTGCCCATGGTAGCATAGGAAATTTGTGTTAAGGCTGAGAATTAAACTCAGATTTCCTGATTTCCCATTCAGTGCTTTAACCACAAGGCCCTTCTTCCTGTCTTTTCCAATCCTACCCATAATGCATCTAGCCAGCTGTAAAATGCTGTGCTTCCACAGGTAGAGTAGTTATCAGTGATTCACAGTCAGGCTGGATGGTCATATTGAGTGGGGTCCCATAGGGATTGTTTCTGGCTCTGGCTCTGTTTAATATCTTCATCAATGATTTAGATAATGGCAGAGAGAGTACACTTTTATAAAGTTTGCGGATGATACCAAGCTAGGAGGAGCTGCAAGAGCTTTGGAAGGTAGGATTAAAATTCAAAATGATCTGGACAAACTGGAGAAATGGTCTGAAGATGAAATTCAATAAGGACAAATGCAAAGTACTCCACTTAAGAAGGAACAATCAATTGCACATATACAAAATGGGAAATGATGCCTAGAATGGGATACTTTGGAAAGAGAAACTGGGGGGTCATAATGGATCACAAGCTAAATCTGAGTCAACAGTGTAGCACTGTTGCAAAAAGAGCAAACATCATTCTGGGATGTATTAGCAGGAGTGTTGTAAGCAAGACACAAGAAGTAATTCCGCTCTACTCCATGCTGATAAGGCCTACACTGGAGTATTATGTCCAGTTCAGGGCACCACATTTCAAGAAGGATGTGGACAAATTGGCGAGAATCCAGAGAAGAGTGAGAAATATGATTAAAGGTCTAGAAAACATGACCTATGAGGGAAGATTGAAAAAATGGGGTTTTTTTAGTCTGGAAAAGAGAAGACTGAGGGGGACAAGATAACAGTTTTCAAGTACATAAAAGGTTGTTACAAGGAGGAGGGAGAAAAATTGTTCTTCTTAACCACTGAGGATAGGACAAGAAGCAATGGGCTTAAATTGCAGCAAGGGAGGTTTAGGATGGACATTAGGAAAACCTTCTTAATTGTCATGGCAGTTAAATACTGGAACAAATTGCCTGGGGGGGTTGTGGAACCTCTGCCATTGGAGGTTTATAAGAACAGGTTAGAGAAACACGTGTCAGGAACAGTCTAATTCAGTGGTTCTCAATTATTATTTTTTCGCAGACCACTTTAAAATTGCTGAGGGTCTCGGCGCACCACTTAATGATCTTTCCAAATGTTTTTTCTACCGTTAGCTAACTATTGTAAAGCGCTTTGTATAAAAGCGCTATATAAAAAAATCCTTAATAATAATTAACATGTTTTGTTCTACAAATAAAAGCACACAACTCATATTTTAATATCAGTAGTCTTACCTTTCTAATGCGATGGATGTGCCCTCTCTCCCCCGCTGCGGCAGCCCCCAAGCTGGGGCTGGGAGGGGGGGTGTCTCTCTCTCTTCCCCACTGCGGCAGCCCCTGAGTTGGAGCTGGGAAGGAGGGGGGTCTCTCCCTCTCTCCCCCACCCCGGCATCCCCCAAGCTGGGGCTGGGAAGAATGGGGGTATCTCCCCACCACAGCAGCCACAGAGCTGAGGCTGGGAAGGAGGGCCATCTCTCCCTGGCAGCTGCAGCCCTGGAGCTGGGAAAAGTCGCTTCTTTCTCTGGCCACTGCAGCCCTGCACATCCCAAATTCCCCCCACCCCCTTTTCTCACCCTACTGCCCCCTCCCACCTCCCTCCTATTCCCCCCAAGACCACCACCTCACCTTACATGTGTGTCTTCTCCAGGGTCCCTCCAGGCACCTAATTAGTGGAGCCACATGGCTCCACTAATTAGATGGGTGGCCCTTCATTCTCTTGTGTGCAGCCACCCAGGTGCGCACCTTAGAGGGAACTATTCACGGACCACCTGAATGGAGCTTGCTGACCACTGGTGGTCCGCGGACCACAGTTTGAGAACCTCTGGTCTAATTATTACTTAGTCCTGCCCTGAGTGCAGGGGACTGGAATAGATGACCACTTGAGTTCTCTTCCAGTATGTGATTCGATTATTGTATTCAATTTGGCAGCCATAGAGGCTGAGAAATTGCATTTCCTTGCTCTCTCTAGCCCAGAGGTCCCCAAACTGTGGGACGCGCCACCCTGGGGGCATGGGGGAATGTTCCAGAGGGCGTGGCTGGGGCCTGGGACAGCCCCCACGGAGGGCAGGGAGGGAGCGCCACCCAGCTCCACTCCTAGGTCCGGCCTTGGCTGCTGGCCCCAGCTCCACTCCTGGCCCCAGCTCTGGGGGGGGGGGGGATGCGGACAGAGGTAAGGGAGAGCACAAGGTAAAAAGTTTGGGGACCACTGCTCTAGCTCATTATACTACTCTTAGTTTAATTGTTCTCCCATGCAGTTTGCGCCTTGATTTCCAGCATGCTTATTTCTCTTATGTAGAGCTCGTCTTAGCTTCTGTTACAGCTGCTGTCTCATACAGTCCACCTCACGTCGCTCAGTTCAAGTTCCTGAATTTATGCTACAGCTGCTTTCCTTCTCAGTCTGTCAGTACTGATGTGATTATTTGTGTCTATGCAGAGAGAAATCAGAGGATTCACAGCCTCACAGACATGAAATGGAGGGAACAAGTCACAGGCAGGAGGCACCTAAGGAGAGGAGGAGGGTCATGGCCATAAGACTCTGGACTGGATCCTCACCGTATCATCTTGCTTTCATAAGGGCCTGAAAAACGTTAGGGCTGGCCCTGTAATACATGTTGGGATTCTAGGATGCACCAGATTTAAAAAATAATTAGATAGAAGTGAGCATACAGAGGTGAGAGCCAGTGACGGCTTTGTTTTTTAATAATAAGAGAGGAAAAGAGACAGAAAAGCCAGTTTTCTCCTGGTGAAGGAGAGCCAACTATGAAGACATCTACCAGCAGGGGGACAAGGGCTTGGATCTGTAGCTAGACAGACACCAACTCCTTTGAAGACTATAATATTTCTGGAAGTCAGGACATAAGGGAGAACTGATAGGACACACTGTGTAAGTGAAGGCAGACATTAGTCAAGTGAATGCAGGAGACAAAGCAACCAGAAAACACCACAAATATATATTTTAAAAGCAAAATAATTATATAACCCTGCATCTCTCCATAATTTGCTGAAAAAGAACAGTCAGTTCTACCTATAAAAAAAGAATGTGGCTCCTTACTTAAAGGTCTGTAGAGAGATTTAAGGCCGCTTTTCCAATTGAGAAAATGTACATGGATGTAATAAAGATCAGATTTTGATGGACAGCTTTTCCTATAGAAGAAGCTTCAAACTCATTTAAAGTTTTAAAAAAACAGAGACATATGGCTGGATGGTAATGCTGGGCTGAACCCTATTTAATATCAGCATTAACTCTATAGAAACTGTTGCTATAGTAGTGACATCTGGAAGAAACCTTCAAATAGATTATTCTCTAACCTGGGTGAAGGATTTTGCCAGTGTATTCACCAAAGAGAGCCTTCAGAGCAAAACAACAACAAAGATGTTGTTACCTGAATTCAGAAGTTTGTGGCTAACAGACAGAATCTGACAACATTAGAAATACACAATTAGAAGAAAAGAGAGATGGAAATCAGAATAACCAACAAGCAGGAAGGCAGTAATGAGTCTAGAAACACAAGGAGAAACTCAGACTTTTATATGTTACTATCCACTGAACTAGATCAGTAAAATCACACCTTCAGCCTAACAGTTCCCTATCTAGTATATCTGCTGTTCATGGGCTGCAGTCAGAAAGCAATTACATTGACAATAGATAGTATTATGACTAAAGCTGAGATCTGCATGCACAAAATACTGCTAATTGCCAGGGCACCATTGGATGTAGTGTCCCACCTTTGCTTAATGTCGTTCAATACTTGTTTACCTTTGTCTGAGTCAGAAGGTTTCTCTTGCCTAACTTAAAAGAGCCTACTAGGTAGAGTCACCCAGAAATGTAATTCTTCCTTGGACCTAGCATCTCCATCTGACTAAATTTTTTTGTTGAAAATGTCACTAGAAAGAAGTTTTTAAATTGTACGAGCAGTGATAACTTATTTGTGAACACAGCTTTTGTCCTGTCCACACCAATGTGAACCCAAGCACTTGTCACTACATCGATAGTTTGTTAGCCAAACCCACTTTGGACGTGAATTTTCCTCACTTACATTGATTCCAGAGTAGATCCACTGAAGTCATTGGGCCTGTTGCTCCACAATGCCTTGCCCGTTGTGTAGTCACTTAATCCTGTACAAAGTGAGTGCATGGTGGGTGTAAAATGCCTGGTAGAGTTTTCCACTCACTGTTTACAGATTTAAATGACTACAGGGTGCAAGACAACAGAGTTTCCAGCCCAGTAATGTTAGAGCAATTCAGGATGAGCGTAACCAGACCCTGTAGATCATGTGAAAGGGTCATTAGCCATTTTTGGAGGGAATGGATGTGGGGAGAGAGTTTAAATTGAGAGCTGATTGGAAAACATGAAACCATTTTCAGGGACATTTAAAATCTTTTTTTCCCCATTTGTTATCAGAAAACACTGATGATAACCAGCTGCAGATAAGTCTAACACATTATTGGTTTTTTGCAGTGAACAAAGCCATTTGTTCACTGTATATGTGTTAAGAAAGATTATATCCTGCTCCCATTGAAGACTGTTGGAGTGAAATTCTGGCCTCATGGAAGTCAGTGGGAGTTTTGCCATTGACTGCAATGGGAGCAGGCCCTTGTAAAGTTTCTCAAATGTATCTAACACTCCAGCTGCTGATGCTTCAACAACAAATAAGTGTTTATATATTTCACGGTACCTGGTGTATTTGAAGACATAGCTATGTTGGTGGGTGTATATGAGTTGGATACTCTATAATTATCAGTAATATCTAATACCGATTCTGCATTGAGTTGAACACCAGATGTGTTATTCTGAATGTCCAAAAACTCTCATGCAAGATGCAATACTTTTTCTTACCTTATTATTCATTAAGCAGCACACACAAAAATGTCCAGCAATGTACAAGGGACAAAAATAAATACAATCCCTGCCCCAAGTCTTTTGTCTTGTATATCTGTTAGATATAAATATGAATGGAGAAATATGTAAGAGGAAGGTAATATTTGTTTCTGAGAGAGGCACTCATATAATCTGGTAGTGTGGAAGCCATAAAGATAGAGTACAAAAGAGATGGAGTAAGAAAAAAAAATTAGGGACTCTAGTTCCAATTCAAAGAGAGTGGCTAAGAATTCCCATCGACGCCGGCTCCTGAAGTCCTTGCTCTGGCAAAACTCCCATTGACGCTGATTGAACTTCACGCTGCAGGACTGGACTCCTAATCAACTAAGCACTTTTCATTTCAAGGTAATAAGTAGGTGTGCTGAAAATGCCATCATATCTCCAGTCATCTTCAAAGCCTAGGATGCCTTCACACCGTTTCATGGGTTTCCTCTTTCCAGTACTAAAAAAGGATGCTATAAAAGTCAAGATTTAAATGATATATTGCAATTTTATGGACTTGGAAGCTAATTTTGCTTAGAAGCATTTTTATGGACTTTGGAAGCTAAGAGTGGGGGGAAGCCAGGCTCATAAGATCAAAAACTTTCCTTTTGTAGAGAGAGGGTTAAGAGGTTTTTTCCGCCATCTCTACATCAGCCTCCTGAGTCCTCAATAATGAAAGGTATTAGCTGAAATATACATGTAATGAAGGAAGTCATTTTACCAGCCTCCCAAATGAAAGAGATTATTTTCAGTTTCTATTTACAAGGGAGGCGTGTGCAGAGCTCTTTCCCCTGCAAAGCAGTAGATGTTTTGCCTAATTAGTTTAATTACAAAATGTACTATACTAAGACTATTAGGTGAACATTAGGCTGCTTCCAGGTTTGAAATAGACAGATGTTAGCAGGATTAAATCACAATACTTTACACTTCTTTTATACTCAAGGAACTCAACACTTCTTTTTTACTTACTTTTTAAGACTACATAGTATGTACTATTATTATGTCTTCTTTTTCTTTCTCCTTTGGGGTCAAGTGCTGTTCACCTTAATGTTAGAAGTGGACCCACTGCCCTTATTATCAAGGCAAGCAGGATTTTAGCCCTTCGCATCATGTTACTGGAGTTTGATTATTTCTTTTTTAGTCAGCCATTCCTCCTGCTAAAATCCAATCAGATTCTAATCCTAGCCAAATTATGGCTATTGTCTAAACACTGGAGTGACATATTTTATGTACTCTAGGGAGGGAAAAGCAGATGATAATTGCTGAAAAAACAGGACTCATATAAAGTAATGAGGGTTTGTTTTGATACTTTTTTGAGAGAAGTGAAAATAACAAGGATGGGGGGAATTCTAGAAACTCAACAGATGAAAATAGAGGGTATCAACTGCAGAGTTTAAGATACATTTGTGTTTCTGTGGCAGTTTTTTTTTTATATTAAAAAAAAGGTTTCTTAAACTTCTTTGTGACGGCATCTATTACGATAGTTATATCTTACTAATACTTTCTAATCATAATAATAATTATCCTAATATTGCTTCCCCAAATATTTACAGTGCATCGCTCATCAGTTATATTATGAGGCATCAAAAGAGTGGGTAACAGCAGAGTCAGACTTGTGCAAAATTCGAATTCCCCAAATAAAATAAATAGAAGTTAATGGTAGATAAAATACTGGATACAAAATACAGCATGCATGCTGGAGTATTGATAGCAGTAGGTAAAATTACTGTCAATTCACTGCTACATAAAAGGTATATGTATATTGAGATCTGAAAGCAATTCATATTAAGCAAGTGTGATGGCAAAGAACAAAGAGCCAACAAAATATTTATTTACTGTATGCACATTCACAATACTTCAGTTAAGCCACTGGAATAACACCGAAGAATAATTTAGACCACTACCCTTTTCAGGCCACATTATCATTGTACCATGGGGTAGTCTGAGCAAAAATCTAGTGTCTAGACATAAACGCATTTAAGGGCATTAATGTAATCAACATTGAATTAAAATAGTACTTTGAAAAGTAACATAAAAGTAACATAAAAGGCAATACACTTTTTTCTCAGAAAAAGAGGGAACTTCTAGTGCAGTTTGTAGCAGCTATATATTTACCATGCATTTTTTCCTTTTTAATCTCTAAAATATACTTCTAAGAACCACACCAAAGATTGCCTTCCACATACCCCTCCAAGATACACACACACAATCAAATGAAAGGCTGTGAAACATTCTTGCATACCAATAGAAGCCATTTTCCAAAATTCTTCGAATGGCTAACTTGTGTATTTTACTGAATTACCCCCACCCCCCGCCCCAATAAGCTGAAAATGCACATGGTTTTCTGAACATTTGGTTTTCAAAAGATGTTTTGGTCCTGTGGTTCCATTGGCAGCTTCTTGCCAAGTTGCCTTCAGGACTGTTCTAAGAGTGTAAGTGTAAGCATCAGTTCAAATTATTTTCTCTCAACCTATCTCCATCAACATCTGCTGAGTAAATAATAAGAACAAACCCCAACAGATAGACTGATTAGGAATTGTGAGCAATCCATAAAATACAACCATCCATGCAATGGAAAAGCAACAAAGTTATCAACGGATCGCAGGGTATTAGTCCAATATGGGGAAAAGTGTGGTTTATACGTACGTTTGGTATGTGTGCAGACAAATGATCCAACACTCACTCACAAGCTTCCTTGAAGAAATATTTGATGAAAGAATATCAGTGAAAGACATTCCCCCTCTGTGCACAAACTGTGCTGTTCATGTTACTTCCAGTGAAACTTTACAGCTAAAAAATAACTGAAGAAACTGGATGTTTTTCTAAAAGATGTGCTCTAGGAATTATTTTGGGGGAGTTCTATGGCCTGTGTCATACATGAGGTCAGACTAGACTATCACAATGGTCCCTTCTGGCCTTGGAATCTATGAATCTATTGTCTAGTATACAGTGTAATGCAATGACCATCTGATTTTGTTAAATGACTAAATCTATTAAATGATTAAATCTTTGGACGCACCAATTCCTGTCAAGTGTAAACATACGGTGAAACACTTTTAAATCAATTACCTGATGATAAAGGAATAATCTTCTTACTTAAATGAAAGCAATTACTGTATGTCAAGGCTATGCATTTAAGAGGTTTCTAGAATCAGAACCATCTCTTCTGTGGTGTCTGAACTCACACTTTCAATAGTTAGAGTAAATAGTAGTAGTTGTTGTGTAGTGCCTGAACACCATGAAGTGGAAAATTGCAAAATAATAATAAAATAATCATTTTAAAAATATTAATTTTCAACAGCACATTTAATTCCACAGGATCCCATAGCACTCTATGCACTGTGTACTTAATGCAGCCACTTTCCTACATTTTGCTCTTTCTTTTTATTAACAATGAGTGTGACACAAGCAGAGAGGATATGGGATTTAAGAGCAGAAGTGCTGCTATTGTTACTGCTACCTTTTGGGAGTGGAGGTATAGAGGCGGGCATTACTAGCAGTGGGTGAGTCAGAAGAGGGAAGGAAGGAAGAGGGGTGAAAGTGTCAGAAAGCATGCCACTACTCACCCACACATGGAGATGACAATATTATAACGGCACTGGGCATTGTGCATAGAGTGCTAGCCTGGCTGCCTAATCTGTTTGCTTTGAAGCTCGTTGCCCATAATAAAGTGAGGATTTGCAGTGACCATGACTCCACACAGAACCAGCTGTCAAATGATACACAGTATGTCCCTAGCCCAACCACAAGACTGTGTATACAGAGACCTGGCCTAGTATTAGGATCCAATTCTTAGTATTTGCCACTGCCTTGTTCCCTATACTAGGACAAGCTGCTGCTGCTGACTGTTGTTAGCATACCCTGGCCCTGCTCTTGCCTCTGATAGCACAAGGATTACTGAATAACAGCTGGGATTGCCTTCCTTTTTCATTTTCCTAGCTAAGGATCGGCATTTTATGGAGGCTGACAGTCCACCCATTCTTTTCTTTTAGCCTCCTCATTCCTCTTCCTATAGACAACATTGTTGTTTTTCCTCTCCCCGGGTTTCCTGCAATATTGTGTCATTTCACAGAATGCACTGATGAAGAGACATATGGTATTGTCCCTTCAGTCCCATGTTTCGCTCCTTCCACGTCTGTCTTCTCCTCATGGGCCTAAATAATAGCAGGAATGCCAGTGGCCCCAGGAGAGAGGTGGTGGTGGTGGTAGAAACATGGGTTCTGTAAATGTCATTAACAGAAGGAGTGGTATTGGCAGTAATAAGTAAAGGAAATACAGTATAAGCAGCAGTAATTACTAGAGTGCTGCTTGTCTTTTAATTATTAGAGGTGCAACTGCTGCTGGTGCCAGTACTCCTAAGAAATTAAAGATTATTTTGAGTTAAAGAGCTCTAATGTCTCCTCAGACATCCGGAACATATGCTGCTGTCCTGCAACTGCTGTGTTGAAGAGAGAGGTGAGGAAAGTGAAGACCAAGACTTCCATATGGATTCTTTGGACAGAAAATTACCCCAGTGGAGCTACCCTTCCCCCCATAATGCCCTCCTCCCACCCTCACCATGCAGCATCCCTTCTTGGGACACTAGGTCTTGTATAGGCTTGGAAAAGGGAGAAACTCCAGGATCAAGGGCAGTCCACGGGCCAGAGACTTAAAGCTGTCAGGAGCAGCTATAGAAGCAGCTACAAAATGCACTTCCAAATGGAGACAATGTCATCAGACTATGCCTTCTTCAGTTTTTTATTGTGGACATTCTTTCCCCTCTGCTGATTGGCTGGGGACTCCAGACCCCTCCCACAAGCTTTTTCACTTGACACCTTTGTTCTACGTTTTTGCTAATGCCTTCCTGCATTCCCTCCTCACCTGACCATATAATATATGTCTATGTGTATATAATAAAGTGGGGGGAGGAAACCAAAAACCCATCCCAAAATATTTTTTTTTTAAACAAATGAAAAATAATCCTGGCACTAATGTGCTCTGCTTTTATGAGTAATTCCTTTCTCCCACTCCATGTCTGTGTTGACTATTTATGTCCAGGGCAGCAACCATGCAGAGCCAGTTGCAGGATCAGGGCCTTAGACTGTAAACGCTTTGGAGCAGAGACTGTTTCTTGCTCTATGGCCCTGAGCCCACTTTGAGAAGCATTCTTAGTACAGATGCCACGGGCCCTTAAGTTTGTATAGTGACTAGCACAATGGGGCCCTCATCTTGGCTGAGATCTACAGGCACAACTGAAATACAAATAATACAGAACAATAAAATTCATTTCCTGCCCCCAAACTATGACATAGCACTGTTGTGCACTATTGGTTACCATATCCTGCCTCATAGGTTTCCTTGGGAGGTGAAAGGATTCCAGTATATACAGCAGGGGTGGCCAGACTTACTGACCCTCCGAGCCACATACAACAATCTTCAGAAGTTTCAGAGTCAGGGCGCACCTTCCGGGGCCCAGGGCTTAAGCCCTGAGCCCTGGCAGGCATCTGCCATGGGGCTGAAGCCCCAAGACACCCCTCCCCGCTGGGCAGAAGCCAGAGGCGATGCATGGTGGGGGCCTGTGGGGTCATGTGTCTCCCCCCCACCCCCAGATTTTTGCCAGGGTTTGCTAGCCCCACTCCGTCACGTGGTTCCACCGGGTCCCCTCCCTGTGCGGCAGCTGCTGGAGCCCGCAAGATGGGAGCTGCGGCCATAGGGAGAGGCAACAGCAAACAGCTGGGAGCTGCAGGGAGAGCCCCGGAGAGCTAAAGCCGGAGAGCTAAAGCAGCCGTCCCTCCCTGCAGCTCCCAGCTGTTTGCAGCTGCCTCGCCATGCAGCGCTAACAGCTGGGAGCTGCAGGGAGGGACAGCTGAGGGTAAAAGACAGGGTGTGTGTGCTTGGAGGCATGAGTCAAGTTGTTGGGGGGGGGGTCAAACCTTTAAATTATGCTCCCCCTCCTCCCACATTCTCAGCAGGCACCAGTGGTCTCTGGCAGAAGCCCCTAGCCCCATCACCCCACTGCAGGAAAGAAGCCCTGAGCTTTCCTCCCCCTCCCGCCAAGTCGTAGGTGAAGAATATGGGGCTGGGGGTGGGGGGGCTTCACGAGCCACACTTTAACTGTAAAAGAGCCACATGTTGCTCACGAGCCACAGTTTGGCCACCCCAATATACAGTATGTAAAAGCTATTTGGGTCCTTAGGGATGTAATATATTGTAAAAATATAACTTGTTAGAGCCTTGATCCTCATATAAAACTCTCAGTCTTGCTGTCTTTTGCCCACAAACTCACAGTGGCTTCAGATGGAATCACAAATATGGATTACTCACAAGATATGATATGACCTGCACAGAAAATTTAAATGTTAAAAATCAGTATAGGCCCCATCTTGCTCCTGTTGAAATCTATGTCAGTTCCCCATGACTTTAATGGTGCAGGACTAGGACCTATAATATTTTCATGTGTAGAAACTCATCTGTAAAACCAAATAATCAAAGGTTTGGAGTTTTTTAATATCCCAAAGTGATCCAAAATGGACTTTACAAATGGGCCATTTTAAATTTTTTAAGCCAGGAAAATATATATTAAACAAACCTCTTCTGTTTCCTATATGCTCTTACAAATCCAAATAATTGGCTGAATTATTTAATTTTGAAATCTTTCTGGGGAAAGAATGTCCTAGCTGAGACTTTGCCTGCCAAGTTTAAGCCACAAATACATTTTTCTATGACCATATAAAACAGTGAAATTTGTGGTATGTAATGGGAATTATTATACAACCTTAATTCTGGAAGTACAGATATACAGTGTGGAGTAAGGCAAGTACCCAATGCTGTAGCCAGCTTTGATTTTATATATGTAATTATATGTATATTTGTCACCTTTTACTGCCATACTTCACAAAGTCATAACACTCAACAAGCCAGAATGGTTTTTATTTCAGAATTAGTGCTGACAATTTACACTTCAAATTGTAAGCACTAATTCTGAAATAAAAATGATTCTGGCTTGTTAAGTGCTATGACTTTGTGGAATGTGGCAGTAAAAGGTGACCCAAAAAAAGTTCAATTGAGTTTCCCTGTTGTTATTATAGTAGGGCCAAGAGGCCCCAAACAGGGAACAATTTTCAAATTGAATATGGCAAACCCCACATCAAACAATGCCTTCTGTATATTTATTCACGTTTCTGATCTTCAGTTATTTCTTCGTTAAATCAAAGATTTTATCATATGGGAAACCATAGGGGAATCTGAACTGTTTAAAAGCCAATCCCAGAATAAAAAAGTCCATTTAAACCCTTATAGATGAGTCTCTCTCTTGGCATTCTGTTTATTAATAGATCAGTTCTCTTCAATAAGGCTGGGAGGAAAACCCCCTTTTTAAAGCGATGAAATGAAGAGATTCGCAAGTGCTGAAACCCCCTGATCTGCCCAGCTCTCTCATCACTTGATATAGGCTTAACGTTTCGCGGTTTGTACAATTCAATGGGGAAAATTTCCAGCGCCAATTACACACAGCCTCGGCCGATTTAATAAATACCTGAAAAGAGAAGCGGCTGGTCAAGAGGCCAGTAACCTTTCACCTGCAAGGCCCCTCTGGCCTGTCCCTCTAGCAAGGACACACGACTGAGGACACAGGATCACATTGTATTCCCTGAATAGCTGAATCAGCCGCGCTGATGTTGCTTATCTGAGCAATATAGCTGCTGAACTTCCTTAAATCTTACTGTAAACCAGAACGGAACCTGGAAGTAGGTGGCGAACCTCTGCGGCAGGTTGCAGCCATAAAACATACGGGAAAGGTTAGGTTTCCAGTTACTGGAAGCTGCTTTCTCTTTTGGACTCTTTCTCATGGGGAAAGCATGGGATAAGCGTCTGGGGACTTGGGGGAAAATCCAGCCAAAAGCTGGGCTACTTCTCTTTTAAACTCACCCCCAGCACCGCTGTTCATAGTGACCTAAAGGCTTCGCCTCCCCCACCCCCAGTGTTCAGGTCTGTCAATGCGTCGATCCCGAAGCGCTTGTTTCCTCTGTACCGGGCGGAGCTTTGCGCTCTGCGGAGCTCAGGTTCAGCCGCAGTAAGCCCCGGCGGGAGAGCCCAGCTGCTCTGCTTTCTGCGCCTGGTCTGCTCCCTCCCGGGCCCACCCAGCAAGGCGGCGACATTCAGTCGGGACTCGGGAGCGCTGTTCCCAGGCCAGCTCCTCGCACCCTTCGGGGCTTCGCCGCCTGCAAAATCCGCCGCCCGGCTCGCACGCCGCGCATGGAGGTGAAACCCCCCTCCTCGCACAAGCAGGGCACCATTCCTCGTGAAAACTAGAGCAGCAGCCTACGTCCCACTTAGCTCATCCCCCCCCAAAAAAATTGCACCCCCAGCCAGCCAGCCCCCTCTGCCCACACACCTAAGAGGCAGTGCCGAGCCTTCCCAAGGTGGGTCAATGACTCCCGTGGCTTCCAGCACCCAGCTGGGTTAACGCCACCCGGTCTTTCCCTAGCGGGCCGTGTGTGGGGAGGGGCCGGGGGGAGTGGGACTGCTGGCGCGGATAACGTTTACGGGTCCTTCAGCTCGGACTGTAACAAGAGGAGGAAGGAAACTCCCAGCACCTAGTAAGATTCGGCTTGATCGCCCCTGGGGGGTTCCCTTCCTATTGAAAAAATGCCGCTGGATCGAATATTTCCCCGCGAGTGTTTTTAACTTTGTCAATTTCTTTTGAACCGGCTTCGGCTGTCAGCTGAGACTGAGATTTCTCCTTCCCTAGTCCTCCCGGTACCCCCCTCCCCCTTCCCCCGGGTTCATCGAGCTTATCTGTGGTCTTTGCATATTGACCACCAGATATGTAATAACTCCCGTAGTGTACGTGTCTTAGCTTTCCCCACTATTTCACTCACGGCTCTCGGGGGCCGAGAAGAAGTTGGGGAAATGGGAAATTCTTCCCCCAAATCTTCAACAATACGTGGTCAGAGCTCAGTTGTAAATAATGGTTGGTAAAAACTCAGGCAGCGTCTCATTACCATAAAACGGATTCAACTTACTGTTACTTAAAGTAACTTCGGCCAGGGAGACATGGGTCTATAGAAAAACCCTTTGGATGTAAAATACTCCCTAGCAAGAAATATCTCCATCTCCTCCACTTCAACACCCTCAGACATATGCGGACCCAGGAGTCGCGTATTTGTGGCCACATTTTGTCTTGTCAGTTTGTAGGGTTAAAATATGTTTATATCTTGTTTCGCAGCTGGATCAAGTGAACATTTTGTTCTTCTGCTCAGTCTCTGCAGAATTATTTCATTTGCATTAAAAAAACACGGAGCATTGCTGATCTGATTTCTCGTTTTGCTTCGTTGGTTATTAAAATGTTTATTAAAAGCTGGCGTTTGTTGCTTTTAATTAGCAACTCTGTCAGGTTGTTTTTAAAGATGCCGGAAAGACAATCCCATTATCCATCAGACGCAAAAACTATTTTACAATAAAATAATCTTATCCTTCTTATTTTGTTGATGTGGAACAATGGGGGGGAAATCCGGGGAGATAATCTCGTTATTTTTTCTTCTCTCACCGACTATTTATTTATATAATTATCAAGCTTATGTGAATTGGTTTATTTCTTTCCTGACACTTATATAGTGAAATATTTTGGCAAACAGCAACAAGGGAGCCAAGGACGACGATTTTGTTTTGTTCAGGTTAAAATGAATGTGCTTGAAGAACTGTAGCGCTAGAACTATTCTAGGGTTTACATTTGAATCATACTACTACTATTAGTGCTCTGTGTGTATGTAAAAAGGTGGGAGAAAGTTGTACAATAAAATTACACACTGTTTGTAATATACGAGTCTGAATTGCTGCTAATGCACGGAAGCCTGTCACTGGTTTATTACATGGTTTTGTTCGTAGTATCGATCACTATTGCTGCCACAGGTAACATTCCGATACCTGATATCTCACAAATATTTCCTGTAAACGATATGTTTTTTTAGGGAAGGTGCGGATCAAACTTTCCAGCGCACGATGGATCAGAGAGGAGCAGTTGTTTATCTTTTCCTACAAATCAAAGGCAAAACTTCACATTCGAATTGCTGCTGCCCAGTGAACTGGCCCCTCGGAGGCTGGCGACTTTCGGGTTTGCTCTGGAAGCTGCTCAGGAGGAAGGGAAGGAGACTGGGGAGGAGCAGAAGGCGGTAAAGGAGCAGGTGTGTGAGGAGCCCAGGAAGGGAAATAAGAAAGGCCATGAGACAGCAAAGGTGGAAAAGAAACGTAAACCAGCGCAGTATCCATTGTTAATCAGATCTCATGTCAGCTTCTGCGCACAACTGGGCATAAATAATTAAGGGTCTTTCATATGATTCATAGTGGGGAAAGATCAATTATGCAAAAGCAGGCTGTCTCTGCATGCTGTTTATTCTTTCATCTGTGGTGTGTCTGCTTCCCCGCCCCACCACCTTCTGTCTGACCCTGCGATGACCAGGGTCCAGTCCTCTGCAGATGGCACCAAGTCAGCAACATAACTTCACCAGCGCCAGCCAGCAGAAGGGGAAGACTGGCGGCAGGAGAATAAGACACACCGTTTTATTAAACAACCGTAGCAACCTAAAAAAGAAAACATGGGGGGGGGGCGTGCAACGGTAAAATATAACCGTATTCTATCAGTGGGGCAGGTGTGAAAGATTTGTCCAGCAGTAAGGGTTCTTGAAGGTTCATTGTTCCGTTTACGGGGTTCCCCATAGCTTTGCCCCCTGAACCGCTCGATGGAATTAAAGCCTTGTTCTGTCCAGATGCGGGCTACAGTATTATTCTTGCTAACGATGTGTGAGGTAGTTAGAATCCTAGACATATGAAGGTAAGGATCTTACTTTCCCAACCAAAGGAGACTTTTCGCTGGAGCTACTATCTGTGAACGCATCGCTTCCACAGGGTCTGAATCGGCTGCCGCTCCAGTGCAAAATGTTCACAGCAGTTGTAAAGGATAAACTGTAACTGGCGCCGATTCCCCCATCGTAAAGCCTGGCATCATGGGCTCCCCCTCCCCTTTTTTCCGCACACTAATTACTGATGGAGTAACGCAGCTAACCAGCAAAGTTTTATGCTTTTATGGCTCTGAAAAGGCATACTACAAAGGCACTTCGTGGTTTTTCTCCTGGATGGTGAATCAGTCACTGACACGGGGTTAGTTTCTATTGCCAAGGAAATACATAACGGCTGGTGTCGGGAAGAAAAGTCTAGGAGGAATCTTTTTTTTTTCCCCTGAGGTTTGGCATGAAAAAAAAAATCCCTTTAAAGTTTTTGTTTTGTTTTGAACATGTGCATGACTATATTTTAAAACAGGAAGTCCCTCCGAAAACGAGTTAGGGTCAGGTTGAGAATTATCTCGTTACACAGCTTTGGTTTTGCTCTAGGCAGAAGGGGTGTGCAGTGGAACCGTGCGAAATGCGAGTAGGAAGAGAAGTTCCCGGCATTTGGATTGCTTGAAATGTATTGCTTCATAAAATGGTTTATAAAACCCTTACCCATCTGTAGGGCTGCGGGCAGCTTCTCAGAAGCTAAACGCCGTGTTATTATCGCCTGGTTGAGTTTACCGTTGGCCTCTGGGGTAAAGCGACAGTAATCTAACAACAGACTCACCTTTGGGTAGAAGTTAGACATCATTTGAGATTCCGGGGGACTGTTGATGACTTGCTAGGTTTCTCCCAAGGGTGGCATGTTGTGTATTCCCCAGTATCTAATAATTAAAACCTCGCTGGAATATTAACTGAAAACCCTCGCTGAGGGTTAGCTGAGAAACTGCCCCTCCACACACATGCCCCTAGAGTTTGGGCGGTTGGAAGCACTAATGATAATGTAGCAGAGGACAATGGCTTCCCTAAACTTCCGCAGGCTTTTTAAAACCCCTTTAATAAATAGGTGTGAGAGCTTGATATCCAAGCCTAAAAAAGAAATAAATCTCTACCACCCACTCACATGGTTAAGGCAGCTTTGCTCAGCACTAACAAGTTTAAAAAGTGAATGTATTACTTTAAGGACAATAGAAAAGACACAATCAATTAAATCCACCAGACACGGGCCCATAACAGGTAAAGCCAGCACACAAGATTTATAATGTATTGTCTCCTTTTCCATGTTATACTATCGCCTGATTTTTCAACATGCTGGGCACCTCCACCATCCATTGACTTCAGGGGGAGAGTTATGGGTGCTCAGTAACTCAGCAAATCAGGACATTAATGTGCCTTTCCCTTGGATGATATGGGGACCAGGGCCTCCCTGTCACTCCTGTAAATACAATCATCGTGGCAATAAGCCCTAAGGGAAGTGTGAAACAAGAAGTGTTTTTTCCTCTGAGCTAAGGCAGTGGTCTTTGAGTTACAGACTTAAAAATGCCATTACGATAAAGCTAGGCAATCTTTATTGTAACCATTTCCTTATAGACTTAAGTGTGAATCAGCAAAGGTTCTTCCTCAGGTCTAATGCAGTGAGTTTTGGGTTACATATTTACTTGCCATTAGGTTAAAGGAAGGCAACCCTTCTTTTTAACAAGCTGGTCAATATATAAATGGTTTTGTCAGATTCACACTAGGCTTTCCAGGCTTTCACAGCTTAACTGTTGATCTTCCAAAGCAGAGTTCCTCTGGAAATTACCCAATGGCTCCCTTAAGATGTAGGGCTGGGCTGGTGTAGGGATAGTCGGGTTAGGAGGGAAGATAAAATGTCTGTTTTATTTTATGTCACCAGATGGGAAAACAGCACCAGAGATTTTGAGAGAAACATCTCCTGTCTTCTTTTACAACAATATATTTTATGACCATTTTGTTGCTCATACTCTTCCTCTCTGGACATTGAGCACGGTAAGGCGACACCTTCAAGCTGTGGAGCAGATATCTCCATTAGCCTCGATTTCTTTATCTCAACCTATTCCTCCACTCTGCTTGCTCTTCAGCAAAACCTTGCCTTTTACAAGCTGTCAAACATAACACTAGCAGTTGAGCATTCCCTGGAGGGGGGCATATTTACTTAAAAATCACTTCGTATTTATGCCTCGTTGATTTTTTATTATCCTTTTAACAATGTCTCTCACTTTAATACTAATTCACAGGGAAGGCGGACTGTCTATATCAGAAAATCCAAATGGGGGAAAGGAGGATAATTTCACCAACTCAAATCCCAAGTATGACCCCCTTCAAAGCCATTTTGGAATAAATAAATAACCCACCACAATGTGATCCCAGCTACAACTGTGGGGAGAGGGGACAATTTAATGTCATTACTAAACAACATGTACGATTCAGTAATAAACAGGATTAACACACAGCGAAAAAGAGAGCACAAAAACACGCTGAGAATCCGCAGGTACAGGTGCAGATGGGCTTTTCCACTGTGGAAATTCCACAGCCGCAGAATTCAGTTTCCTCACCGGGGAATGCAATCACAGGTGGAAGGTGGTATTCTGGAGAAAGCCTATACAGGTGGCTGTCCAGAGACATCAATGGACTTCTCTTCAGCTCCGGCTTTTCCCTCCTGCCCCAACACACTCCTTCCCAAACCCAGACATACCCCCAGCATGTCCCTTCCCCGCACAGCTGCAGAAGGGCATGAGCTGTAAAGTAGCATAATTTACAAGTGGCACGTTTATTTACGTTAGCCAAGACTAGAGAAAGTTTAGACAAACTTCAGAGAGGTGTAACTAAGCAAGGTGAATGGGGAAACAGGATGGAAAGTGCAAAACACTGCAGGCAGGAAGGAATCATTTGAACTGCACATACTGGGTTCTAAAGTAGTAGTGACAGAGAAAAAACATGAGCTTGATTGTGGACAGCTCAGTGCAAAACTCTGCTCAGTATTCAGCAACAGCCAAAAAGCCAACTAAATGTTAGAATGCATAAGGAATGGGATGAAGAAACATGCTGAAGGTATTATAATGCCATTATACAAATCACCTGGAACACTCTGCCCCCATTCTGGTCATTCTAACTCAGGAGGGAAATCTTAGAAATAAAGGAGGTTCAGAGATAAGCAACAGGAATTATTAGAGGCATGGAAATATTCTCATGTAAAGAGAGATTGAAAAGATTGTGACTTACCTTAGAGAGTAGGGGCCTGCTTCTGCTCTCATTGAAGTCAATGGCAACACTGCCTTTGATATCAGCTGGGTAGAATGGGGATTAGATGAACAAGAGGGGGGTATAAGAAAGGTATTAAAAGCAACCAATGGTAGAAAGCAGATATACAGGAACCTGTAGTGCTCTCTCTCATAATACAATAACAAGAGGACATTGGATAAAACTGAAATGTGCAGTTAACCCGTGGAACTCATTGAGACAAGATAACATTGAGGCCAAGGTCTTTGTAAATTCATAGAAGGATTGTACATTTATGTGAATAACAAGAATGAGTGCCCGGCCCAGAGTTATAACAAAAAGAATTTAAAAAATCAATAATAGCTTTATAAGGAATACAAACAAACTTGACTTCTCCATAACTACCTGTTCCAGGGGCTTCTTGCACCTTCCTCTGAAGCAGCACATACTGACCACAGTTTGAGACAGGCTACTGGACTAGATAGATCCCTGGTGTGATCCACCTATGTAATCCCTGCAATCTGCATATTCCTGGAGGTCTTTCTAGGCTGCCTTTATGGCTTTGGAGCTTGGAATTGGACCCATAGTAGCTAAGTGCCAAATATTACCCTAAAATACAAAATGAAAAAAAAATCCCTCCCTTCTAGTAACAGCACCTAAGTGACTTAGCAACCTAAGTCCCATTTTGAAAGGTGACTTTGGCACTTAGAAACATAAGTTCCATTGACTGTCAGTGAAGCTTCTTTTCTTAAGTGCTTAGGCCAATTTTGAAAATGAGTCTTAGATGCTTTTGAAAATGGTACCCATTACCCCAAAAGTAACATATATAAACACAAACTACCTCCCTCATCAAACTGTTTTAAGTCTGCAATCTCAATGGTTCTTCACTTGTGGCAGAATCATTTTAACTTTCTCTTCCTTCTCACATAATTGCTACAGTTATATAACTTCTACAATATTAGCGTTTTCTACTACTACTGATTTGGGGTTTAGTAATTTTAAATGAAAGTAGAAAGATTACAACCATGCAGCACCAGGTAAAATCTCCTTGAAATTTCAATCATGCATATACAAAGGGGGAAAGAAGGCATAATCACACCTCAATATTTTTCTTTATTTTAATAATAATTCCTTGCATTTATCTATTTTTATTTGGATTTTTACAAACTATAAAAGAACACCTAACCAATACTCCGGGTGCCCTTGACAAACTTTTTAAAATATCCTAAAAAAATACATAAGCAGCCACCCAGTTCAATTTCCCCAGATTGAACTAATGTAGGCATAACATCAATATAATAAACATTAATCATTTGACACACACAATCCCCAGAGTCCCAAACCTCTACTACCCAGCTCTCTCCAACACCCACACTTATTCATGGGCAAGGCAGACGGAGCGGGGGGAGTTTGCAGCATGCCCTCAAGGATAATAAACTGAAGCTGTTACGGACCTAAGGAGCATGTGGGGTACAAGTGTCTTGGTCTCTAACACAGAACAATCTGCAAACCTTGCCCCACTTATATGGATGGGGCTAAAGCTCAGGTGCTTCTGCTGACTGCAACTGTATCACTATGTCACAGGGAGAGAAGTGGTATCTTACATAGGTAGGTCCCCAGCCATTTAGAACTGCTGAAACAGGGTGGAAAATATTACAAAGTGCTATTTACATTATACAGACAGGGAAACTGAAACAGTGACTTACACAAGGATATAGGATGTCTGTGTCTTGTTCAGGAATAGAAAATTGATCTAACTCCCATTGCTTTGTTTTAATCCACAAGATTACCTTTCCCCAGTCCTTTTAGTGATGAAACACCTATGCGTGTCTAAAATAGTACCATATACATTGCAACATATTATTTAAATCCAAGGATTGCATACCCGGAATATTATAGATCTCTGGTGGCATTATATTCTTTTTGAAGATTAAATCTGAATTAGTTGGCCCAGCTGCATAAAGAATGGGGACATCTGTACTCCATATTCAGGCATTTGGTCAGTGTTCCAACATTCATTAGACAAAATACTGGGGTTAGCTTTAAAAGTTTCTGCATGGTATTAACTTTATTAAAAACTATATTGTAACTGCTTAGGGGTCAGGATCATCTGTAGGGGAGAATCTGGTCCTTGCTGTGATATGGAAATGTACCTTACTGTCCTCCATCCACAGGTAGAGTTCTGGTGAATCTAAAGTAATACAACACACTGACATTGCAGAAACAGGAGCTGCTACCAAATATATTTAATAAAGAGGTTTTATTATTGGTGTCAGCAGTATGCTAAGGGCCATATACTACCCTAGATCAATTAATGGAATTACACTGACCTCAATGAGAGTTCTGCATAACATAATGGATACATGTTCCTTTTCACAAAATTTAATCAAATCTAAATTTCCAGAGGACACGGATCTCATTAAAACAATAGATTTCTGAGATGGGCTGTTTCATGATTTGATGTGGCTAGGGAGACTGGCTTAGCATGGTTAACTAAAAGGGAGTTAGAATTAACCTTGTCCCAGAGCATTTTCCAGTAGGTTTCCTGTTCACTTCAGAACAAAATGTTAGTGGGAATGATGCACTCCACAGGCATACATCAAGCAGAAACAAGGATTGTGGGTATTTCAGAATGGAAATACATTTCATGCATTTGTTTGGACTTGTCTTCTGTTTTTCTAATGGTGGCCAACAGCAGTATTGCTAAAGAGAAATCACAGATCAGCATATCAGACCCAGCCTGTTCATCCTGAGCATGCTGGCTCAGTCACTGCACCTAGACTGGCAAATGCAGGCCATTTCACCTTGGATTCCAATCCACTCTGTTTCTGATATGGAGTATTAAAAATACTTTCCCATCATTCAGCAACAACATTATAAGTGTCAGAACTCTGTAATTCTGAGGTGCAGAAATTCCTTAATCAGATAGTCACACACTTCGGGGAGGGGGAAGCTCAGTGGTTTGAGCATTAGCCTACTAAACCCAGGGTTGTGAGTTCAATCCTTGAGGGGGTCATTTAGGGATCTGGGGCAAAAATTGGGGATTGGTCCTGCTTTGAGCAGGGGGTTGGACTAGATGACCTCCTAAGGTCCCTTCCAACCCTGATAGTCTATGATTCTTTGAGACCACTTTTCCTAATGTTAAAGTCAAACAAACAAACACACATAAATGATGTAACTTCATACATTTTAGGCCCAAGTTTATCCTCATACCAAGTAAAAAAATGTTATTTTAAATATTTAATATAAAAGCACCATCAAGAAAATAAGGTAACACACAGATGGGTTGATTTATTTTTTTAAACTAAACCAAAAAATTTTAAGCTCCTTCCCCTCACTGTCTATTGTGTCCTCCTTTTTCTTTGCAGTCTTCTATGCAACTGAAGGTGGAAAGGTATGGCACAAATGCAGTTGGGGGAAAATATAATGCTCTTCCTAAAATCACCATGGCCCTGGTGATGTTTGACTAGGATTGTTTTAATCTTTTCACAAAATCAGATGGCATGGTATTAACTGCCTGAGTCATCTATTCACTCTCCCTGCAAGGTGCTTTATGTGGGTTGCTCTTGACCACCTTCACTGATGATGTTTCAGTGTTCTCATTTGGTAAATTACACTATTATTTAACAGTGTTTCAATTATTGTTAAAATGTTTTCTTTCCCCAACTCAAGCCACTAGTCCTGCTTAGTGAGTATGTTATGGTTACAGATCAAGAGAAATGGGAGAACCATATAATTAGAGCCAGATTCTGTCAGATACTCAGGAGGTAGTATCTTACTCTGAACAAGCCTATTGAGTTCATTGGGATGTCTGGCACAGTAAGGTGCTACTCAGTCTGAGTAAAGGTGGAAGAATTTGGCCCCATGTTTGAAATGGGAAGATTAAGGAACTATCTGATGGAATTATGAATGGTACGGAGTAGCACTGTTGTGTACTCCTAATGAAAGTTCCACATATTAAAAGGACATTGGAGAATACTAAAATTAACAGGGATCCAGTTTAAAACAGTTTAAAGGTAATATTTGTTTACACAAAGCATAATTAATGAGCGGAACTCATTGTGCAACAGGATACTGTTGAGGCACTACTATACAGTCAACCAAGAAATAAACATTTATGAACAAGTTTCATTTTCAGTTACAGTAACTAAGACAAAAATGACACAAGCTATCACTAATGGTTCCAGGCATAAACTGGGTCAGAGAAAGAAATCTCCTATGGTAAAATATTATAATATTATCTGAGATTTTACACCTTCCTCTGAAGCCGGTGTCATTGACCACGGTTGCAGACAGGAATCTAGATTATGTAGCCTTTATTCTTTTCCTGGCAGTAGTATACTCAAAACCATGATCCCAGATATATTTTGCCTATTCATGGAACCTACAAGTTGTCGGAAATTGCTGTTTCTCAAGTAGTCTTATATGATATGGAGCAAAATTTTAATGCACTCCGGTGTCTTACAGCATGTATGTGCCATTACTCATCAAGATTACAGCTGTGTTTATGATCAGTTCCCAGGGGAATAATATGACTGAAGATTACTTCATTAAAGGCGATGAAGGTGAGATGTTCCATGTTTGGCGACTGCTGATAGAATGACAGAAAGCAAGAACTTAAATAAAAGCATTAAAAAGCCAATGCCAATTGACTCACACAAGGCATCATGTTCTCTCTGAATGTTGCATGTGAAATAATTATTAACAAAACAAGTGCTATCCCATCTTTGTGTCATTGTTGAGAACTGACCTAACCACCTCCCATTATCAATTTAAGTGTAGTGCAGGTAATCATCATTTCAGAAGAACTGTAAGAACTGTTGAATGGAGGAGAAATATCCCTCCCAGTTGGCTCCTACCATTTGAATTATGCCAGTAGTTTTACAAAGGACTCTCTGAAAATTTCCCCTCCTTAATAGATGATAAACTCAGTATACCAGAAATATAGCCAGGATGGACAGGGATGGTGTTTGCCAGAAGCTTTGAATCGGCGACAGGGAATGGATCACTTGGTGATTATCTGTTCTGTTCATTCCCTCTGGGGCACCTGGCATTGGGCACTGTTGGAAGACAGGATACTGGGCTAGATGGGACTTTGGTCTGACCCAGTGTGACCGTTCTTATGTTCTTATGAGGGTGCTTGCAGTGAAAAGGGGGAATCTAATCATTCCTTTTCCCATTTAAACAAAGCCACTACATCATAACCAAGGAGGGAGGAGACATCTGACATACTTGTAGTAAAGTGTACATGCTGGAAATGTTTACACTTAGCTCCCAAAATGTATACTGGGCCAGGTTCATCACTAGTATAAACATGGGTCACTGAGTTTATTGTTAGAGTAGTATTCTGTTGGATTTGAGTATTCTTGGGTGTGCAGAGCATTTCAAATGGGGCTGGGGGAAGAGATGGGGAAGACCTTGAAAAGGGACCTAAGGTACTCTTGCATGGGAAACCTTTTGAAAATATCTGATGCGATTTGCTATTCAGAAGGCAGAGCACTTGCTCTGAAGCTGGATTGTTATCAGCCCTTAAGATAAACCCTCACTGGCAGAGATGATTATGTAGTTTCCAAAGTGGGTGTGAGTTCCATCAGAGAGCAAGGAAATCATTCCAACCCAGCCTTCAGTTTGGTCCTGGAATATTAACGAAGGCTCCCCCGCAAACCCCCTCCAGCGCATCACTGGGAGGCTTCCCACCAGCAGGCTCCTATAAGCCTCCACCCCCCTCCACCCATCTTCCTCCCCCCTCATTCTATTTAAAGTAAGAAAATGTGCTTTACTGCAAGAGCTGCCAGCCCCAGGGCTGTAACCTCTGCGAGGGCAGCACAGCTAAGTCAGTGCCACACGCAACCGGACTGTTCGCCTGTCCCTGCTGGGACAGCTCGGGGAGGGCGAGTGTGTGTCTTAGTGCGTGTGCCTTGAGCTGTACTGACAGCAGGAAGCCCTAGCTGGGGAGTGAGGGGAGTTTTCAGGACTCATCAATCACCTCTATCTTTTGGGGGCAACCTTTTTACTCCCTCCCCCCACACACATCCCCTTGCTGCCCCTGTCCCATTACACCCGGCCTCCTGCCCCCTCTCCTGGAGACACTGTCACTTTCCCAGACACCCCACTCCCAAAGGCTGTCACCCCACCCCCCCTGCCCCACCACCCTCCCTCTCTCTCCCTCGATCCCTAGCTGCGGGACCGAAGTGAAAGTGAAGCAGCTCCAGGGGGGGGGGGGGAGTGTGTCACGTGACAGATGGGAAGCTGCCCAATCACAGGGGGCTGGGCAGGGTGAAGGGAGAGATTTGGGGAGCTGGCTATTCCCCCCCCCCCCCCCCCCACACACACACACACCGCCCCCAGGTCAACGCAGTAGCCGGGGCAGGAGCGCGGCGTGTGACTGAGGCGGCGGCGGCTGCTGGGTGCAGCCAGTGATACTCCCGCCCCCAGTAAACCCACCGCCACCCCGAGGCGGAGCAACAGGCCGGTGAACTCCCCCCCGCCCCCCAGCAGTGTCTCTCTCCCCTGGAGGCCGGGCCCGCCGCGGGGAGACCATGAGAGCGCCAGGCCCCCCGGGCAGCTGCCCCCCGCTGTGAGGCGGTGGCGGAGGAGAGGCAGGGCTGCCCGCGGGGATTTATAAGCTTTCTGGGGGCTGTGTCCCTCCTGGGGTGGCGCCTGCTCCCCCCCCCCCCCGCCCCGGGCTCGGTGCGGCGGCCGCCCCGCTTCCTTTTGTGCCCGGGGAGCGATGAGGCAGGGGGCTCCCTGCTCGCGGCAGCCGCAGCCTCCGCCTGCCCCCAGCGCCCCGCGGGCGCCGCAGGTAAGTTCGGCGCGGGGGCCAGTGGCCAAGCAAGAGTGCGGGTGGGGCTGGGTGGCACTGGAGCCCTGCCCCCCCTCTCCAACCACACCCCCTCCCCCTGGCTAAAGGAAAGTCTCCCTCTGTCTCACGAGCTCTTTAAAACTTTCTGGAGCATCTGCCCTTTCCCAGCTTGTTCCTATTGTTTTAACACCCCCCACCCCTTCCTGCCTCCCCGTCCCAGCACTAAAGTTCCCCGGGGCATGCTCCCCTGGGGGTGTCTTTCCCCTCTCCAGATTCTCCCCCCCCCCCCAACAACAGCAACACCCTTTGCATTTATTTCTGGTTTCTACGGTATTTCTCTCCAACCTGTCTGTAGGTATGTTTGTGTAACCAGACACTGAGAGTAGCTGTCTGCTGGAGAATTAACTCAGTCCCCCCAAAGCTTCGTTTGCATTCAATAGAGGTGTTTGTTTTTCAGGTTTAGACCGCCAGACGGGTGGAAGAAATCGCCCGAAAGGAACCACTTGGAAGATTTTGTTTCCTCCTGTGAAATCCCACTAGACTTGAGCAGGTGGGGGAATCTGGGGGGGATGTTTTTTTGTGGGGGGCTGCCTGGGGGAGGGGGGCCAGGGGAAGGGAACTGAAAGTGGAGAGATTCTGAGATAGTTTTCCTCCTCTCTTCTGAACGCAGGGAAGATAGATCGAGACTCTTACTGTTGGTTTTTAAAAATAAATAATACAGACTCTGGCAGATCTCTTAGTTTTAGAGAAGTGGATTATCTCCAGGATTAACGTAAAATGTTGATGTTTGAGGAACTGCTGTTGCTCAACCCGTAAATAAAGTGGAGATGTTGACAGATTGTCTAGCCTCTGGTAAAAGAGAACAAAAACAGTTCATTTCTTAAAGGACATCAGTACTTGGGAGGGTGGAGGAGAGAGGAAGGAGTTTAACTATTAACTTTTATCTGGATTTATAAATAAGTTGAAACTCTTGTCACTGATGCTCTTTAATGTCTTTGCCTTTCCATTCCCCCCCCTCGCACAAGATGGTGAAAGGCACATGAAAACGCTGATGCGCACATTAATTGGACAACGGGGTGATTTTATTGCTCACTAGTAAAAATAAATGTCACGGGAAAGTTGCTGTTTGTAGTTCAAACAGTGAGGAACTAGTCTGGACAAAAACTAGCAAAGTGGATTGTTGGATTCAAATTCTGCCCTGTTACATTTGGAGTTTGTTTTTACTTTTCTAGATCATTCACTTGAAGACGCTGGAGGACGATTTGCAAAAAGGTAAGACACGTTTTCACCAGAGATTAAAATTCAAGGCCATATCGTGTATTTGTCATGCAGCTGAGGCCCATTGTCTCAGCAAAACTCATATATTTGTTCAACTGAACTCCTGATGAATGGGGTAATGCTGACCCATTACTAGGCACTATTTGAACAAATGGGGTAATATAAAGTATTTAGCAAACATGTCGTTTGTTTCAGTTATACACCGGGATGTTAGTTAGAGCTGAGGAATTCTTCCTATCCAAAGAGAATATACGTTTTCTTTAACAGGGACTCAAGAAGATGATGAAAACATGTTTTAATAGTTTTCGTTGTTTTTCCACGTATGAAATTGACGTCTAACTTCACACACGTATACTCAAGGTGTCTCAAATATAAACTTAATTTGAGTTTTGGTATAAACTGAAAGGAAATAAATGGTTGTGCATAAAATACCTTCTTCATCGCAGCTTTACAATGGGTCAAGAAAACACTTTCTATAACTGTTGTAAATTGCCTGGTAGCATCAATCTTCTCTTGATTTAAATTAAAATAGAAACAAATGTGTTAGTTTTATTTATTTTGAGACAGCTTAATATAAACTTATTTTTTAAAGTAATAAACTAACAAAATCATTGGATTCACCTGGAGTTTTCTACTTTTCATAGGTTAGTCAAGTGAAAGCAAGAAGTTTTTTTTTGTGGGGAGGGGGGAGGAGGAAATGGTCAATTAGACAAAGCAACTGTTTGTTTATAATTGCAACATTAACATAAGCGAAACGTAGAACTACTATGTATAAATTAATTTCAAAATGAGAGCCCTAACATCTTTATGCTTTCCCATTTTTTACTATTTAGGAAGATAGTTTCTTTTATTTGACTGTGATAGTTTTCTTTCTCCTCTCTGCCAAACGGAAACATAAGGAGTGAGCAGGACAGTTCATTCTCATGGTTTATTTTGAAAGAGAAGTTTGTATGGTATTTTCAGATCTGAGGGAGTTCCTCTCTTTCTGTGCCAGCAACAAGTGCGTTGATATACTGAGCTGAAGAACTTGGGCATAATGCCAACTCAAGCAATTTAAACGGCATGGTTATTAGTATCTATCCTGTCCTTATCACATAGTAGTTGTCTTTAATAAACTGAATGTCCGTCCAAGTGATAATCGTGGCTGACAAATTAGTTCAAGTCTTAACTCTCTATTCCAAGCAAATTCTGTTTTAATTGATAAATGCTAAATCTTAATTCCATCAGAGCTATAAAACTTTGCAAAAGACAGAGAGGATTTTGAGGAGATTTTCTTACAAATAAGACAAATTGCGTTAACTTTCTTTTTAATTGTACCATATTTACAATGCTTTTGCCTTTAAACAATTTGTATTTCTGCATTTGCAAGAGGTAGTTGTTACTGAATCCCACAAATTAATACTTAAAAAAAAAATTAAAAGAGCAAATAATTTTGTTTGGAAACATTATTTAAACTGGTGTGATACCCCAAAACGTGTAACAAATTCTATAACTTTTGTGAAGTGTTGTAGCTGGAAGTGATAGTGAATATAATCTACTATAGCAGCTTCACTTTGAATAACTAGTTGCACAATCCACATTTTAAAAAAACCAGGGTTTATTTTCCTCATCAATCAGTTAGAAATGTCTTGTGTAAGAAACTATTACATTTTCCAACTGAAATAATAGTGAATTTATTTATAGAAAGCAATTAATAAAATTTCAGAGAAATATATATTTTTCTTTGTTTGATCCTAACCAATAATCAGCATTTAAAAAAAAACCTAAAAGACTTACGTGGGCTGTAATTTTTCAGTACTCCTCATGTTAACATGTAATTTTTCCTTGTAGAATTACTAGGTAACATTACAATCCAATGTAAAAATATATGGAAGGGGATGTATTAATAAAATTAATTAACTGTAAAATACAGAAATAGTAACTGAGCATATCTTTAGGATATGAACATTTTATGAAGAGATTTATTACAGAAGAGCCGCACTCTGAATTTGCTGATTCACGAACCTGCTAGCTATATCTTGCCAAAAGCTTCAGTATCCCTCATGTTCTCAGCAAACTGATAATAGCACAGTGCTGTAGTGTGAGGTCTCATGTTTCTAAGTCTTCCGTACTTTTACAAAATACACTACAGTACACTTACTTGCTTGGAAAGAGTCATAAATAGACAACTATATTTTTTCAACATTAATGAACAAAACTACATTTCAGTAATGCTGTATACTTGATTTCATGTTTTATTAATTTGCAAAATTCACACCAGTGGCTAGAAGACAAATGCAACTTAAGGTTCTATCATATGCCTTAAAAGCAGCAATGGTCAATTAATAAAATTAATCAATTATTTCTCTACAAACTGTGTATTGATGAAAGACTCTTTACCATTTGTTTACATTTTATATTAAGCTGATCAATCATACATAGCCACAACAAATGGTACCATTCTAAATGTCAACTTTTTAAGAAGTTTAAGTACAAAATATTAAGTAGTTGTTGTTGAAATATTACACTGAAACACCTGTAGCCCAGAAAATAGCACAGAAAAAAGTAACTGGCATTGTGTAGCAGATATATTTATTTGTTTCTGTCATTAATGCAACTGATTCACTTGTCCCAAATGATATTTAGGAAGATAATGGAAAATAGGTACTGCATTTCCAGCTGGAACTTTGGATATTATGATAAATTGCTACTATTTTTTCACTAAAAGCATTAAAATTATGACAATGGTTTCTAGCCTTTTGGTGCTTAAGTAAATATTGCAGTAAATAACTATCATGGATATTTGGCTTCATTTTTTGCAAAGCTGAGTGCTAGCAGCTAATTTAGTTTCATAGTTGGCATCTTTTCCCATCTTTTGCCCTGAATATTAGACAAAATGTTTGTTTCTGTAGTTATACTTTTTAGTGCATGGGATATATGCCTAAGAATGAAACCATGTGGGAGCTGCTATTAAGGATTTTTTGCCACTATTCTTAATTCCTTCACCTTATTCAAGTCACTCTGAGGGCACATCTTCACTAAATGTGTCATATTAGAATCCATGTTCCATTCATGTTCATAGTCATATTCTAATATGATAAAAATGTCCAAAGACAAGGCTTTAAAGATCCTCTTCTGCAAAGTCATGTATGAAAAATGTGTCCTAAGTCCATAGAAACACACACACAATGTATTTTGATCCACAAAAATATATGTATGCATGCCTAAACTGAGTAATCATATTACTTTATCTCCATAAGTTGTGTTATTCTGTTTTGGTCTCCTCCCTTGTTTGCCAACTCCATCACTTGCTACAGCTTACTATATGAACATAAAAAGAACAGGAGTACTTGTGGCACCTTAGAGACTAACAAATTTATTTCAGCATAAGCTTCATAGTTCTTGCTACTGTGAGGCACTCCACTGAAGTCATTGGGACTATTTTTAATAATAAGCAATACACTTGGTAAGGTTTGTAGAATGATTGATCCTTATACTGAAAGATCTGCAGGGCAGAAACCTGTTTTTGATGTATTTTCTGTAAAGCGCCTGGCACTCCTGAAGATGCTATGAAATAATAAACTTTGATAATGTGCTTAGGTTTGTATCTTTTATTAGGAAATGTGCCTACAAAGCTATTTAAAGCAAAAAGAAAAATACTGCGACAAAGTGGCTTCTAGCTAGGGCAAGATGTGCAATTGCTATGGAAGCCTTGATTCAAAATTAATCACAGTTTTAATAGACTAGACCATACCTTTTGTAAAGCCAGTGGGCTAGATCCTCAGCTGGTGTAAATCAGCATAGATACACTGAAGTCATTGGAACTATGCCAATTTACACCAGATAATGTTAGGGTCCTTCTTGGCTTTAACAGTTTTTTCCTTTAATCTTGCCACTTAAGGTTTTACTATGATCTACCCACATTCCAGAAGCATGAAAGAATGAAGACAGAATAACATTTTCCTTATTTCCCTCCTCCATTCAGCCTTTGGTGGCTTTTCTCTTATAATAGGATTTATGTTTTATTAATCATATATGTTGTAATCCATCCTAGAGCTCTTAAATGTACTTGTCCTCCTTAAAATCAGACATTTTTAATCACACCTGAATAGAAGTGTTATTATATTTAGAAACATTCCAGTCTTGTCTAGCTTACCAGATGTAGGTGTGTTATAAATAGCTTCCTGATGATACTGCATTTGTGATTAAAGGTTCCTAAACACTGTTGTTGGCAGCCCTCTTATTATCAGCTTGTTTGATGTAAAGGAGTTTAGAAAGGGTGCCCCCACACCCACTTCCCCCCCCCCCCCCCCCCCCCCCCCCCCCCCGAAATGACTTTAGTCTGTTTGCCAAATTCTTGACACTTTTCTTAACCAGGCTGCAGTATCAGTAGTAATAAGTTACACATTTGAATCTGTACATCTTGTGCATTAAGAATAGTAAGCCTACTTGGTCAGTAAAGTGGAAAAATAATTGCTTCTCTTTATCAGCTAGCTAATGAGCATTTGTGAGGGCACTGTTATACTAAAATAGCTCATTTGCAATGGGTCAGGCTAAAGTTTTCTTTCCCTTTGAAAGTCTAATATAATTTGGCGGATTGCTGCCTACATTCTTTTACCAGTTCTGTAAACAAAAAAGTTATTTTTCTTAGCAAAATGAAATAACTACATGAAATAAGTATTGTCTTTATACGGTTGTCAGAATTCCTGGTTTTGGAGAGCAGAGTGAGTTTTGAGGATTTTTTGTGTGTGAAAAAGAGGGCTGGGGGTAATAAAAAAAATCTTCCCCTTTTTGAACATCTTTTCCACCAACAGCAGTGAAAAGAAGGGGCACTATATAAATATCTTCTTTTTTTTTAAATCAGCCTCCAGTTATTCCTGGGGTTTATAAACAATAATAACTTCAAGGAGAAAAGTGTAACAAGATTAAGATATGGTGGCCCAGATACAATGGTGATGAAGGGCTATATAAGTACTGTATAGATAGATAAAGAGTATGCGTAAAAACACTGTGATAGTATTCAGTGTAGTAGCCGTGTTAGTCTGTGTCAGTAAAAAGAAAACAAGATGCATCCGATGAAGTGGGTTCTTAACCCACGAAAGCTTATGCTGAAATAAATTTGTTAGTCTCTAAGGTGCCACAGGTATTTTTCTTGTTTTCTTTTTACTGTGATAGTAGTTGCTCCAAGCATATATGAGTGTACTCAGGGAGTTTCCTTTTTTAATTGACTAGCAATTTACTTTACCCTTTCCAACTTTCCTAGTCCATCAGAATTATAAAATCTATTATAGTAAATAGTTTTAATTAATTAATTTTAGCAAAATAATGTAATAATTAATTCACTAATATTTTATTGAAGCAGGGAATGTATGAGATTATACAATTTCAACTGGCTGCCCATGGAAATATAAATAACCAATACTATGTGCAGTATATATATTTTTTCTCAGTCAAGTGTGACATGACACAGGCACAAGTACAGATTTCCCTTTTCGCTCGTAGTTAGTAAAAAAACTCTGTGGGTAGAAACTGCTGCAAAAGGCCACGAGTTGATGCCTTTTTCTTTTTTTTTTTTAACTTTTTACTGCATGTCTAGATTCATTTTTCTCCTGATGATGTGGTTTGCCAGTGAGATAAAATGTTCTTACTAAATTCTAAATTTAAGGGTAATGCTGTCAAATTGATCTTGAGTGGGACAGTTTCAGAAATGTCTGTCTTTTCAATTCAATGTCCTTAATATCTGCTGGGGGTAGGGTGACCAGATGTCCCGATTTTATAGGGACAGTCCCGATTTTGGGGGATTTTTCTTATATAGGCTCCTATTACCCCCCACCCTGTCCCTATTTTTTACACTTGCTCTCTGGTCACCCTAGCTGGGGGCGAGGGTGGGGGGGCTTTCAATCTTTCTTGCCTATTTTTTCTGTCAGTAAACACTTTGTGTGTTACTTTTTACCTCACTTACTCTTAAGGGGGCATTGGCTTCAATTGAACTATGACAATTTACACCAGCTGAGGATCTGCCCCAAGATGTGGTAATTCATGTCTAAGGGCATGTCTAAACTTGCCTCCGGAGCGATCGATCCAGCGGGGGTCGATTTATCATGTTTAGTGAAGACACAATAAATTGACCGCCAAGTGCTGTCCCGTCAACTCCAGTACTCCACTTGAGCAAGAAGCGTACGCGGAGTCGACAGGGGAGAGTCAGCAGTCGACCTACTGCAGTGAAGGCACCGCGGTAAGTAGCTCTAAGTATGTCGACTTCAGCTATGCTATTTTCATAGCTGAAGTTGTGTAACTTAGACCGACTTAGCTCGCCCCCCTCCCACCCCCCAGTGTAGACCAGGCCTAAGGGTTCAATCCTGCTAACATTCACTTCCAATCAGGGGTGCTGGAACACTTTTTATAGTGGGGGTGCTGAGAGCCATTGAACCAAACTGTAAACCCTGGATATAATGGAAACCACTTCAAGTCAGGGTTGCTGCAGCACCCTTGCACCCCTAATTCTAGCACCTATGCTTCCAATGAAATGATGAAGAGAACATTTTATTGTAGGCTGAATTTGACCCTTAGATTTTAGTCCAACAAAATTTCCAGAAATCATAAAGGTGTAAGAAATAATTTGATATCAAAGTGAAAGTCTTGTTATTTAATTATGTTCATGATTCTCTTGAACGTCTGTATGTTATTTGGCATCCTTTAGCTAAAGGAGATCATGCTAATTAGATTATAAATTAAGGGGCATAAACTTGCATCATAGGTTTCTGTGCTGACAATGTGTCTTTTCGCTGTAAAAGGTTGCCTTGGGATTTAACATGTATACTGATAAGATAAACCACATCTGTGTTCAGTCCTTAAGAATGGAACTGTAAGAAAACAGTAGTTGATGCAATAGAGAATAATTTCTATAACAATGATATTATGAATGCAATCTTTTTCTTTTTTTTTTTTTGTAATTTATGTAACTGCATGAATATAGAGATGTGGGAGATATAGACATTTTGTGATTAATAGTGATTTTTTTTTTAACTATAATAAGAAATTTCAAAACTAAAACAGAATTTTTACAGAAAAATAGTATTTATTAAAATTAGAAATGATTAAGCTTTTATGTAAATTTTGCCCACAGTCAAGCAGAGTACTTTTGAAAGGGTTTTTTAAATTTTTGAAAGAACTTTTGAAGCTGCTTTTTAAAAGTGACAGAAGAAATTATACATATAATCCTAGATTGCTTTTTCCCCCCTGCAATTATTTATTTAGAGATTGATCTTGTAGGCCTATATCAATTTACAAGCTAAGGGCATGACTCTGTAACACCCCCTACCTACACACTCATTCATATATAAAGTAGTTCTTACATATTTACTCTGTGCAAGGCCTACTCACATGCCTCCATCTTGTAAATACTCAGAATGAAATCCTGGCCACATTGTAGACAACAGCAAAACGCTCATTGACTTCAACGGGGTCAGAATTTCACTCTTAGTTCTGCAATCAGATCTGCATAAGGGCAAGCATAGGCGCCGACTCCGTGGGTGCTCAGGGGCTGGAGCATCCACTGGGAAAAATTGGTGGGTGCTCTGCACCCACTGGCAGCTGCCCGCCCTCACCCCGCCCAGATCACCTCTGCCTCCACCTCCTCCCCTGAGTGCGCCGCGTGCCTGTTTTCCCCCCTAGCTCCCAGCACCTGTGCCGCGAAACAGCTGTTTCGTGCGGCTGGGAGGGAGGGGGAGGAGGGGAAATGCGGCGTGCTCAGGGGAGGAGGCAGGGCCAGGGATTTGGGGAAGGGGCCCAATAAGGACAGGGAGGGGGTGGAGTTGGGGCGGGGACTTTGGGGAAGGGGTTGGTATTGGGGCAGGGAAGGGGTGGAGTTGGGGCGGGGCCAGGGGCGCGAGCACCCACCAGCACCGGGGAAAGTTGGCACCTATGAGGGCAAGGGTGGAGTCACATGGATCCATTCTTCTTCTTTCCCAGGACATTATGGACATAATCAAACTTCTCACAGACTCGCATTTCTTCTTCTTCAATTAAAGCTTTAATTTCCAAGGCTATGTCTATACTACCAGTTATGTTGGTATAATTTATGTCGCTCAGGGGTGTGAATAAATCCCCCCCATCCTAGTGACATAAGTTACATCAGCATAAGCACTGGTGTGGTTAATGCTATGTCGGCGGGAGAGCTTCTCCCACCAACCTAGCTACTGCCGCTCGTTGGGGGTGGATTAATTACATTCACGGGATTGTCAGCATAGAATGGCTACGCTAGAAGGTTTACAGTGACGCAGCTGCATCAGTATAGCAGCACCGCTGTAAGCTTGCTAGTGTAGACATAGCCCAAGAATTTACTTCTCTGAAAACCCATATTTCAGGCAGCTGTCTCCCTGGCTTGTCTTTGCTGCATCCTCACTTCATCCAATGCCTGAGAAGCTTTTTCACCCTGATTCTACTTTCTGCCTTGGCTTCCTGCATGGCTTGTGGCTGGCCAGGCAGACGCAGCAGATGTGCTCCTGGCAGTAGAACTCTAGGAGCTCGTTGTACTCCAAGCCCTTCCTCTGCTGAAGGTCCATCATGGGCAGGTGCAGCTGATGACCCCTGAAAGCCAGGCAGTGAAGCTTCAGGTGCTCCAGGCAGAAAGAGGCCATGCAGGTGAGGTAGGTCTTGGCAGCCACTGCCTCCGGACAGCTATCATAGGCTCAAGTCCCAGCCTTTCTTCTCCTCGGTCTGACCAACAGCTTTGGAGCTGTAGAACTGCTCCAACACTTGGCACGGCACCGTGTTCTTTGGCATGGATCCAGTTGTAGGATGAGGGCCAGACTTGTGTGATTTGAACCCAGTGGGGCTATGCACAACCATAAAGTTATTTGGGTCTGTGTTTGCAGGATCAGAGCCTTGCCTTGTAACTCCTTCCTTACAATTTCTGAGTGAAAGCACATCAGGTTCTTATGCTCCTGGCCCTAAAAGAGCAGTTTAAAAACAAAACCAAAAACTTAAATACCTTTAGATCAATCTGTCCTGTCTCTGACAGAATCCTAAAACATACTACTTGGGTGTTTCTTTGCTGTTACTTACATGTTTTAATATGCCTTCTATGGAATTTTTTAATGCAATAAAAGGAAAGACCAGGATATTTGACCCAATTGCTGGAAAAAACATTGTTCTATAAGATCACCTAATTTTAAAAAAATTAATTGGGATTTTACTGAGGTAAAAACAGGTAATAGCTTTCTTCTCCCCTTTTGTTATTCAAGGGGGGGGGAAAGGAACAATAGGTGCTGTTTAGAGTCAGGAGCTAGCCTTCTAACCTCTGCAGCTCTTAAAATGCCGGCAGGTTTTTAGATAGTGGCTTTTATACTTTTAATTCAACTTTTGTTAAAAAAACAAAAGACAAAAAGAGTAAGGGTAGGGGTACAATACCAAACTGCTGATAAACATGGAATAAAATTATTGGAGAGAAAAGTTGGCTATTGACTCCTCTTAGTGGTCTCTCTCTTTTCTGTCCTCTCTTGTACTGACATTTATTATTTATGAGGTTTTTAAAAGAGAGAGGGGAAAGTACTGCCTCCACTATAAAGCACTCAAATAGGCAATTGACCTTTAAAAGGTAGGCACCCTGTCTATGGTTTTGGTTTTTTAAACGTCCACCTCCCAAAAGAGCAGTAGTTTCTACATGAGTCTTGGAAAATATGTTGCATGCTGTTTCTAAACTGTTCTTTGTGTGTGTGTGTGTGTGTGTGAAGGTCTGTGGAAGTAGTATTCTTCCCACGCCATTTTTTAGAGAAGGGAGTCTGAGTATCCATTTCCAAAATCCTTTCCAGCCAAAGGAGATGGGGACAGCATATTGTACAACTGGGCCAACTTGAGATAGTTGCTTTTTAATTACTCTTTGAAGTATTCCTTTCAAATATACTGTGCATGAGTATAAGAAACTGAGGAATGTCAGAAGCACTTATAGAGCACTTTTTGACACAGTAGAAATAATAATTTTCTTCTCTGTGTTATACTCTTGATGTTTATATAGTGTTCAATCTTTTCAGAGCCCTGTAAAACACAAATGTACAAACACATCAATAGATGGATGAATATCCTTAACACTCACACAATATATTAATATATTTTTAAAAAGGCTGGGAGGCAAAGCAACTTTTTTACCACACTGTCTAAACTGTTGTGTAAAACTAGGAATTGTGGTGCCTAAAAGAGTATTTTCACATATGTTAAAGCACTCATCCCACATTTCTGGAGGCTAACAATGCCATTGCCAACTTTTACTGAACAGACGTGGACATGTCAAGTTAGCCTTGAGCCCAGGTCTCCTCAACACATAAAATCCAGTAGACTGGCCCAGGAGCAGATTCTTTTCTCATGCTTTTCACTATCTTACTCTGTGAGTAGTTCCAGACTATCTGCAAAGTAAGCTACTACTCAATGTGAGAAAAAGTAGCAAAACAGACTGGTCTTATCCTTGTAGAGGATGCTTTATGCAGTGTAATATCAGGCAGGCTGTATGTGTTTAGAATATGATACTTACACTGATACTTTGTTTTCTGATACTGGTATGATCTGAGGAAAGAAGGGGTCACTTTTTTGAAGTACTGATTTTCAGTGCAGATGAAGGTCATGGAATGTAACAGTTTTAGGAATGTACACCTGTGAGTATAATAGGAAAGTATCTGTTTGTGTATTTTCACCACTGACATTTAGATCAAAGGTCCTCAAGGTGTTGCTGTAGTGAGAAAAGGGAAAGGGGCCACGCAGCTTACCCACCCTGACCTTTCAACTTGCTCATTGTTAGCAAGTTTTCACTAGAAAACCAGTCACAACTCTGGTTGGTTTGGGATGACTTTCTTTCAGGGATTTGCTTATTATGTATGTGTATTCAATTCAGGATGTGGCAGATTGAGGGCTGGTAAGTAATTAAAAGAAAAAAACTAGCAACAAAAACCTCTAGTCAAATATTGAAACTGATGCCTAATCTTTCAACGGAGTGCATTGACCTATTGTCAGAAGGACTTAAAACCATTTTGTTCAGAGGCAATCAACGTTACCACGGGACTAATGGTGTTAGAAAGGCTGGTGAGTAACCTTTCACAAATATATGAAAGTTAAAACAAAATAGCTAAGGAGGAAAGAAACTGTGTTCTTGTATTCTTGTTTACTTACAACTAAAAAGAACCTTTGCCAAAAAGGAGGAGGATTTCTTAGTTCCTTGCAGTTGTTTAATTAATCACAACTTTCAAATCTGGTCATTGCAATGCTTTTTTTTTTTTCCCCTCCCTTTCTTTTTCTTTCTTTCTTTCTTTCTTTCTTTCTTTCTTTCTTTCTTTCTTTCATAATGGAGAAAAATTATCATGTGAGAGACATGGTGACACTCATTAAAACTTCTCCTTCCATTCTTTGAGTCATTGCACAGTATTTAAAAAATCAAATTAAATTAGAGTTGGGACAATATGGTTATAACCCTGTTTAGTTTCTTTTTTTATATCTAAGCTATATTGCATTTGTGCTATTTAAATCTTTAAATATTTGACCAATATTTCTCTCTGTCCTATTCAAACTTAATTTTTTTAAAGCAGAGGATTTACATATTTATATTATTTATTATTATTATTTTATTATTTAGACAGCTAACGTTTTACACTTCACTGTCAAATATTTGCTTGCTATGACTGAATGGATTTCTATAAGACATCGATATCTTACATGAGAATTGAGGTTGCCCTTGTCACAGTCATAAGTGATTTCCTCTCAGCTTACATCAGAGTCATTTGGCCATTTTGATCACAATGGACTTCTTGGCAGCTTTTGATCTGATTGACCGGGGTTTGTTGCTTCAGCACTAGGAAACTTTAGGAAAAGATTCCTACCAAGTTTAACTGAACTAGTGGCAACACTGTAAAAATCTTAGAAAATAAATCCTGGAGTAGACATGGCCTAAGGGAAACAGTTTGTGTGTCTGGAATTGTCCTCAAATGGTTCATGAAATACCTGTGTCATCATCACTGAGGTATTTGAATTGCTGTTCTCATCAACTATCTGTCCTACTTTCCATGTTCAATATATCTGAGATCTTTTGACAACTTTTCTAATCCATGTGCTGGTGATACACAACTTTGTCTTTCCCCGTGGACCTGCAAGTTCAGTCTCTTCTCTGATGAATTCCTGGACAATATTGCCTGCTGGATGCATTCAAGCCCAGAAAATCTGGAGTCTTGGTGGTGGGTAGGGGCCAATGTTAGGATGCTTTTACTCAGGGAACTCTTTCAGAAATTGTGACTCAGATTAAGAATTTTAGTCTTACTTTTGTTCACACCCTTCCCATGGAAAGACATGTGTTGGACATGATTAGCAAGTGTTTGTTTTAGCTGTGCAGTGTGCACAGTGTGTCAGTGCCCCTAGCTCATGACAACCTTGCAACAGCAACACATGCTGGTGTGATCACAAGACTGCATTATTGAATTCCCATTTAGTGGAGCTTTCAGCAGGGATTCTCCATTGTTCTTCAGAAAGCCACAGCATGTATGCTCACTGGTTTGAGCTACTATAATTTTATTATGCCAACATAGGCTGCCTATTAATTGGTGGGTTGACTTTAACATGGCACTACTGAGTTGTTTGTTTGTTTGAAGCCCTTAATATTGTAGGCCCTGGCTACAGTATATTCAAGAACAGCTTCTTGAGCCTTGGTCTGATGGATGTTTGTTAAGACACCACCCTGTTTAGTGTATCTGAGGATAGGAGATCAACCTTTGCTGTGCTGGGCCGTGGGCTGCTCATTCCACCCAGAAATTCATCAGCTCGTTCCATCTTTTTCCATTACTCAGAACCTTGTTACTCCAAAACTGAATTCTAGTTTAATCACTTCTGACACTAACATACCTTTCCCTCCCCCTTTTGACCTTTTCTTTTAGAACCTCTCCCCCACCTTTACTGTTTTTACCTACATTTTTAAAGGGTGGTGTTTTAATGTTTTGTTATGTGTCTGTAATAAAGCACACACTTTGAGGCACTTTGTAAATTACTCCCAGGCAAACAAAGTCCTTTAAAAAAAGCTTCTGTAAAAACAAAACAACTCTTGACTTCTCAAATGTTTTCCTAAAATTCCTTATGACTGCTAGTGACCAAGGCCTTGTACCACTATAACTATGTTGATTAGGGAGTGATTTTTTTTTTTTAACCAAAATGCTAATACTAATACATCCCCTTATGTGGACACAGTTATGCCAGTATAAAGGTGTTTTATGCTTTATGCCTCTTTCCTTACGGCCTAACCTCTATACCATTATAATTACATCCACACTAGGTGGCTTGTACCATTGTGGTTAATACAGTATAATTTTGTGTTAGACAAGCCCTAAGAACAAACTTTTAGTTAGCCTAGCCGTACATTTCTGCAATTACCAGTTGCTGTGAGAGACTTGGCAATACCAGGGACTGACATGGCTACCACAACACTGCTATAACAGAGCAGACATTTTAGATGAAGCAAGACCTTTATTTGCACTATTTACATACAGTGACATTTTTCTTCCAGAGGAATGTGCCACTTATTATGTTTTATTCTTACGGTAATCAGCAAAGGGATAAAACATGGGGCTATGCCCCTTTCAACTTGTTTATGAGCTAAGGAAGGTCTAAATGTTTCTGCTGGTTTGTTCTTTAAATAGCAAAACTGTTATGTTTTGTCTTTCCTGGTTTTGCTGAGGTATCAGTGGAGGACCAGAGAACTAAAGTGGGAGATTTCTCAGCCTGTAACTGCAGGGTGGGAATTTTGAATCTTTAATTAATGAGATTTTATTATTTTGATTAGGAGTTTGAGTTAAATAAGTGGCCAAAAAACCCAGACAAATGAGAACCAGAGTTTTAAACATTGTGATTAAGAGTTTCTTCCTCTCTTAATTGCTCAGGTTTCACTTCCTTGATACCTGTGATGTCAAAAAGCAACAAAATATCCATTTATTCAGAGAGTCTTCCAGGGACAAAAAGATGGGCAATCCTGAATTTCTAATATAAAAATAAACCAGGAGAAAATACTTTTAAAAAGGCTTGCATCATCTTTATACATGAGAATGATGCTAAAAAGTACCCAAACTCATTGTATCCCTTTCATGGACTTTGCTATATTCTAAAGGAGTGCACAATAAAAGTGATTTTTAGACTTAAATACGTACGGTTGGATCTTTCTCATTAGACAATAAGAGTAGAGTGACACACATTCAAGAAATCTCCCTGCCTCATTTAAACACCCTACCTTATCACAACTCCATTTCCATGAATGATGGATCTTGGCTCTTGATGGGAGAGTGAAGTATTAAATTACCTTATTTTCATGTGCTAATGAAGCAGAATGTGGCTTTAGGGGGTTTCTTTTCAGAGAGGTGGCCTGTTTGGTTATGCACATGTCGCCTTCTTATGTTTCCTTCCATGTCTCTGTCTACACTCAAATGGTGGTCTTAATGGGTAACCGTGGCTAATCAGTCTGCTTAACAACAAGCCTTGGCCCTCTTCAGTTCACCAGGAGAAGCACTGGCCTGTAATTAGTGGAGTCATCAAACCAACTGCCTGGCTCACAGTGATTTCTTCTGGGCACCTCTTACAACAACAACTTTATATGCACAAAATCTGATGTTTTTGCTTAACATTTTTACATGCCACAGAGCTCATGTGGACTGGTAAATCCTCATCATAAATGGCAGGCTTAATATACAGTACATCTGAATAGCTGCACTAGGAAGTGGAAATATAAGGCTTAAGTGTTGACAAACATTGATATTGAAAGTGCATGTGTATTTATTTCTGACTGAGTCTCAAATGATAAAGTCAAGTATTTTTAAATTCTTGAAACACTGACTTCAGTCCAGATGAGGTGAGAACTATAGTCCTGTTCAGTAGTAAGACTCGGATCCTGCAAAAACTTAAGAACCTACGTAAGTACCTTTACTTCCATGAGTAGTGCCAGTGAAATCTATGAGACTACTCACATGCTTAAAGCTAAGCCTGTACTTAAGTACTTTCCTGGAACAAGACCTGAGTGCAGCGCCTTACAGGACTGAGGCCTAAACCCAGTGGCAAGTTCTGGTAGTACTCTATAATGAAGGTTAACACAGTTACTGAGGAAAACAGTGGGGTTTTCTTAGCAACGGTATGCTAGGAACTGTTATATCAGTCTTGACCACAATGGCTGATGGGGGAAATAACTACTCTGGAATTACTCATTGCCAGTTATGAAGGTGAATTGGCAGAAAGTGATGAATTTCCCTTTCCTCCTTCACAAGAAAAAAGAAGGAACAGGGAAAACTTTAGAAAGTACATGGCAACCAATATCCAAGTCTGGATTTTACTCATTTGAGTTCTAAAGAAAGTGAGGAACTTGATAGCTGAGCTACTGACAAAATAGGTAACATAATTAGTAACAATACAGTAGAACCTCAGAGTTACAAACACTTCAGGAATGGAGGTTGTTTGTAACTGAACTAAATGTTATGGTTCTTACAAGTTTACAACTAAACATTGACTTAATATAGCTTTGAAACTTTACTATGCAGAATAAAAATGCTGCTCTTAACCATCTTAATTTAAATGAAACAAGCATAGAAACAGTTTCCTTATCTTGTCAATCTTTTTTAAAAAACTTTCTTTTTATTTTTTTTAGTAGTTTACGTTTAACACAGTACTGTCCTGTATTTGCTTTTTGTTGTTGTTTTGTCTCTGCTGCTGCATGATTGTGTACTTCCGGTTCCAAATGAGGTGTGTGGTTGACCGGTCAGTTCATAACTCTGGTGTTTGTAACGCTGAGGTTCTACTGTACACCTTTTGAAGATTTGCTAATGATTATACTGTAGCTGACCGAGTCCCCAATACCAATCATTAAAGACAGCTAGTAGGTAAAAAAGATGGAATGTAATAGTAGAGACAGATGAGCATTTCTGTAAGAGCAAATCATGCCCCTAATATGTTAGGATTCTTTAAAAGGACAAACAAAAAGAAAAGGGGAACAAATTAATATAATTTGAGTCTTTCAGAGATCTGTTGATTGTTCTTCATAACAGACTATTAAATAAATGAAGTAACTACAGGATCAGAGGTAAAGTCCTGTAATGGATTAAAAACAGGTTAAGGGATAGGAAGCAAGTAGTAACAGTTATCCTATTCTCAGCATTGAAGGAGGTGAATATAGAGGGTGCTGTAGGGATCTGTACTAAGAATAGGTTTCAGTGTAGTAGCCGTGTTAGTCTGTGTCAGCAAAACGAAAATAAGAAAGAAAAACTTGTAGCACCTTAGAGACTAACAAACGAAAGCTTATGCTGAAAAAAATTTGTTAGTCTCTAAGGTGCTACAAGTTTTTCTTTCTTATTTTCGTTTGTACTAAGAATGGTGATCAGTATGTTGAAGCAGATTTGATCAGTGAGGAGCACCTGATAACTCATATTGGAAGGAACCATTTACATCAGGGGTAGGCAACCTTTCAGCAGTGGTGTGCCAAGTCTTCATTTATTCACTCTAATTTAAGGTTTCGCGTGCCAGTAATACATTTTAAAGTTTTTAGAAGGTCTCTTTCTATAAGTCTATAATATATAACTAAACTATTGTTGTATATAAAGTAAATAAGGGTTTTTAAATGTTTAAGAAGCTTCATTTCAAATTAAATTTAAATGTACGAGCACCCCAGACAGGTGGCCAGGACCCGGGCAGTGAGAGTGCCACTGAAAATCAGCTCGCGTGCTGCCTTTGGCACCCGTGCCATAGGTTGCCTACCCCTGATTTACATTATTTTCCCCTTCAACAAACAGAACAAATTCTGTGTTCCACTATGAGTCCTTTGCACCACTTTTAAGTGCAAAAGGCCATAAATCCAGGAGAATGGTCCCCAGGAAATTCCTCAGGTATAGGGGAGATTCCCACCTTCCTCCCATTCCCCTCTGCAGGGGGAATTCCCAAATGGTATAGAACATGTGTATCAGCTCTGTGCTACCCCCTTCCCAGTATAGGAGCATTCCTGGTAAAATGGGATGTGTCTAGAACACTGCTGAACTCTGTCTAGCAGAGTGGCCTTGTTGGGCCAGAAGCATCTGGGCACAGACTAGAGTAACCCTACTATCCCCTGCATAGCTACTTTTGCCCACCCTTTCCTGCACTGAGTGGAACTCAACCAGAACAGAGTATCTGGTCTAATATCTTAGCATGGACTCAGATTATTCTATATCAAACTGTTTGAGAGAACTTGCGATACACTGGGGGAAAATAAAGACAAACATCTTAGTGGACTATCTCCTGACTTGAAAAAAATAAACTATTCCTGGACACTACTGGTTCTGATTAGTTATAATGACTCAAGAGAGAGACTTATCATTAAGGACAGCTTACTGAAAAAATATCAGTATGTAACAAGATCTTGTATTAGATTAAAAGGACACTGCCAATTATAAAATCCATATCCTTAGTTTTCATGCACTTACCTGTTTTACAAAAACTGACATTTAAAAAATTTAATTTACTGCTGCTGTTCAGGCTGTTTAATTTACTTCTTGCATTTCTCTCAATTTGAATAATGCAGCTAAAGTATGCATTTCATTCCTGTCAGTTTCACTTTCACTTTCTGGTCCTCAAACACTTAACATAATGCTTCAGTACTTGGATTTCAAACACTGCAGGGGTTGTTTACTTTACAAATGGTTCTGCTGAAATTTTAAAAAAAGTATGAAAACATTTCAATCCATTTCATATTTTGTAAAAGTTTTAACACAAAATCTAAACTTTCCAACAGTTGTCACCACAACATTCCTTTTAAAAAGGGGGATAGGCCCAGATCTGCAAAGGTACTTAGGTGCCTAAACCCCAGACTTAGGTACCTTTGTGGATGTGGGCCTATCCTCCTTTTTCAAAAGTCCCAGTTTTGGCTTCACTGTGATCCACAGAACTCCGGCTGCTGAACCCTGTAGGTGCCTAGACTCACTCAGTGCCTAAGTTTTCAAAGTAAAAGTTCCCTCGATACCTATGTTTCTGCCTCTGAGCATGCACACTGCTGCCTCCCTCTAGGCATCCAGATGCCTCTTTCTTGCCTAAGCCCCAGAATGATTTACAAACTGGGAAAGATAGGCAATCAGTCACCTAAGGGCATGTCTTCACTAGCAATGTGGCAGCGCTTTAACGTGGCTGTGTAGTTGCGGCCTTCACCTCCATGAGGGGAGAGCTACCAGCGCTGGGAGCACGGCTCCTAGTATGGGTGCACTGTCTACACTGGCACTTTACAGCGCTGAAACTTGCAGCGCTCAGGGGGGTGTTTTTTCACACCCCTCAGCAAGAAAGTGGCACTTTACAGCGTTGCAAATGTAGACAAGTCCTAAGTCATGTGTGGGGCCTGATCCAGTAGGTGTGCTCAGAAGCCACCGAGTGGGTCAGGCCCCACTGCCACCTCTGGCTTTTGAATGGGGACTATTTTACACCTTTAAGCCAAGGGTTCACCGTTAAGCCAAGGGTTAGAGCCCTTGCCTGAGATGTGGGAGATCCAGGTTCAATTTCCCACTCTCTGCCAGAGCGGGAGAAAAGATATCTGAACTAGGGGCCCCCACGTCTCAGGAGAGTGATTAAACTATAGGGCAATGGAATATTCTGGCGTGGGGCTCTCTCGGTCCCTCCTGTTGCATCTGTTCCACTGAGGATATAATGAAAGAGTTATTTGAGGAGAAGGACTGGATCGTGGGTCTTCCACCACATGGGTGGGTGCCCTAACCATTGGACCATAGTCTCTCCCTCTTTCTCTCTTCTCTGTTATTAGGCCAGTGATTAGGGGGTGAGGAGAAGGAAAAAGAGAGAGACTGAGAATGACTGGCTCTGTAGTCCAGTGTTTAGGGCACCCACCTAGGATGTGGGAGATGCCAAATCAAATCTTTTCTCCCTGTCTCTGTGAGAGGGGGGAAATTGAATGTGGGTCTCCCATATCCCAGGCCAGTGCTCTAATCAGTGGTCTCAAAGTTATAAAGTGGGCACCTCCTCCTCAGACATTTTGTGTGAAGCAAGCCAGGTGCCTAAGATGGCTGACTGTAGGCAGCAAGTGCCCATTTGTAGATCACTTAAGTGAGCTAGGCCATTTCCCTGCAGCGTGGACTGAGGTGCCTATCTTTGGGAGGGGGCGTGGCTTAATATACACCCTTCTGGTTGGCATTTCCCATTGGCTAGCTTAGGTAGCTCCCCCACAGTGTGCTGGCTTTTGTGCGTCATATGCTTAAGCACCTATCTCTTCCCCATTCATTGTATAGGGAGCCTAAGTGCCTAACTTGGCTTTGTGGATCAGTGTTGTTCCCGTGATTTTTCTAGGCATCTAAAAGTTAAGTGCTGTGATGCTCAGCATTGCAACACCTAAGTCCCTTTGTGGATCCCATCCACAAAACATAAGGTAGAAATATTCTATGATTATATAAATGGCACCTCTCATCTTGATTCTTGAGCTAAGTGCTGGGTCAACTTATTTCCAGGAGTGGAGTTAAGTTTATTTTACAATGGAGTGTAGTATTTTTGCTAAGATTTACCCTTGTATATTTTAATTAACTACATCTGTTGGTGGACTTCAAGGTTGGAAGCAGTTATGTTACTGCATCTGTAGGACACTAGTAAAGTACAAGTTGCATCTTTCTACAATACTTACAATTTTATATGTATTTGCTTGCAATGTTCAATGTCTGTTTTTTAACTTTTTATATGAGTCTTGTGTGTATTTTTACTTCATTGTTAAACAGACAAGCAAGCAGCCTGTCATCTGCCTGGTTATGTTGCCTGTAAAACTATTTCACGTTAAAAACATTAAAAAATACAAAACAGATACCTCTCAGACAAACCAGAAATAGAAACAGTCCAGAGAACAGCATTAAAAATAATTAGAGGCATGTTGGGGATGGAAGCGCGTCCACAGGTGAAGTGATTATCAAGGTAGAATTAAGGCCTTGATTGCGCAAACAAATAACCTCACGCAGATGTGTAGTGCCATTGAACTCTTTGTGGCAGTATGACACTGAGAAACAGTCTCTCATGTACCCCAAACTATTTAAAACTTTAGAAATCAATACCACTGCCTTGATTTCTACTTGGAAGCACTTAGGCAATATAAGCATAAAGCTCCACTTAAGAAGGCTGCCACATTTTAGATTTTGCTTCAGCTTCTGAATGGTCTTAAGGTGTAGCCCAAGCACAATATATGACAGTATCCTCATCCTGAGGTGTCAACAGCATGGATAAGTAGCAAATCCCCATCTGAAACACAAGGTCACACACACTTTACCAAGCACAGATAGTAGTTGCATCAAAGAGAGAGTTTTTTCTATCTGGATATCCAGTAGCTTCAGGACTCCTGCACTTAGGACAGAAGAATCCCATGCACTGCTACAGACTAGGGACCAAATGGCTAGGCAGCAGTTATGCAGAAAAGGACCTAGTGGTTACAGTGGACGAGAAGCTGGATATGAGTCAACAGTGTGCCCTTGTTGCCAAGAAGGCTAATGGCATTTTGGGCTGTATAAGTAGGGGCATTGCCAGCAGATTGAGGGACGTGATCATTCCCCTCTATTTGACATTGATGAGGCCTCATCTGGAGTACTGAGTCCAGTTTTGGGCCCCATGCTACAAGAAGAATGTGGAAAAATTGGAAAAAGTCCAGCGAAGGGCAACAAAAATGATTAGGGGGCTGGAGCACATGACTTATGAGGAGAGGCTGAGGAAACTGGGATTGTTTAGTCTACAGAAGAGAAGAATGAGGGGGGATTTGATAGCTGCTTTCAACTACTTGAAAGGGGGGTTCCAAAGAGGATGGATCTAGACTGTTCTCAGTGGTACCAGATGACAGAACAAGGAGCAATGGTCTCAAGTTGCAGTGGGGGAGGTTTAGGTTGGATTTTAGGAAAAAGTTTTTCACTAGGAGGATGGCGAAGCACTGGAATGGGTTACCTAGGGAGGTGGTGGAATCTCCTTCCTTAGAGGTTTTTAAGCTCAGGCTTGACAAAGCCCTGGCTGGGATGATTTAGTTGGGGATTGGTCCTACTTTGAGCAGGGGGCTGGACTAGATGACCTCCTGAGGTCCCTTCCAACCCTGATATTCTATGATTCTATTCTATAATTCTATAATAAGAACCCAAAAGTGCAATCTGAATTCATGTATAATGGTTGCATCATCAACTAATAATGCTGATATAATACCTTCCTGTTGCTTTCCCCCCATACAATAGTATGATTTCTATCCTGAGTGGCTCAAGCCTTAGACAGCTAGCCATCATTCAAGCCTCAATCACCATCGGACACTGGGTAATACCATTGTAGTGTCCTAACCACAGAAGCAGCAGCAGCAGAGGTGATAAACAGCTGGGTAGCATCCATATTGTTTGCTAACCCTCATAGTGGCCTCACATACACATTGAACAAGAGTGAAGAAGCAGCAGAACCATGCCACACGAGAGCCCTTCAGGTAGATAAACAATAGCTGACAATCATCCTGTGGTTCCAGTGTGTGTATAAATTAAAAGCAAAAAGCAAAGCCACTTCAAAGCAGTTCCTTTTGCTCCATCTCCTTCAAGCTTCACCCCCTAGAAACCTCAACATTTTCCTCTCCTATAACAGGAACTCTGCCTTTCCCTACCCCTTACAATGAGCTCCCCCAACCAGCACCTCCTCATCTTTGCAGAAAATTCTGCCTTTTCATAGCCCCAGCACTGCCTCCAACCCAGCCCTCAGCAGCTTCTGTTCTTCTTATACTAGCTGCATACCAGGACCTGAGAGTTCCCCTCTACTCCTTTTCCCCATACACAACCCTGCTTTCCCCAGAGCTGCCCCCTCCTACCCTGTGCTCCTTGTAAGCTTTCTTTAAGGGAAATTACTGTTTTTTGGCCTATCTAAGTTGACAACATATGCCTTGACCATTTTTATTGTAAACTTTTTCAGGAGCTTTAATATACATTAAAATAAAACTTGGCATGAAAGCCCAAGTGCAATTTTTTTATAGGCAGCATGTTATATCCATGATGGAGAGATTCACTTAGAGGCTTTAGCATGGGCAACTCTCTTAAAAACAAGGTATGTGGCCTGACTGCCTAGTTTTCACTCTCCTCTCTATTACTCCTTCTTTTGTACTTCTCCTCGACTTTTGCCCTTCACCTCTACAACTACCTGGAGAAGAGTGGGGAGAAAGTATCACTTAGGACAGGGGTGCTCAACCTTTTTCTTTCTGAGGCCCCCCCAACATGCTATAAAAACTCCATGGTCCAGCTGTGCCACAACTGTTTTACTGCATATAAAAGCCAGGGTTGGCATTAGGGTAGCAAGCAGGGCGTTTGCCCAGGGCCCCATGCCACAGGGGGCAACACAAAGATAAGTTGCTCAGGCTTCAGTTTTAACCCCCAGGTGGTGGTTCTTGGGGCCCTGAACTGCAGTCTTGCGTGGCAGCTTTGGCTTTCTGCCCTAGGTCCTAGTGAGTCTAACACCAGCCATGCTTGGCAGATCCCCTGAAACCTGCTCGCAGCCCCCCTGGGGGCTCCAAACCCCTGGTTGAGAACCACTAACTTAGGAAAATAGTTCACTAAGATTCTAAAAACAGGTTAGCTACTTATATGACTAACAACTATCCTTGCAGTTACGCCAGCTAGATTAAACAGTTACGTGGACTAGCAATCCTTATGCTTCAGGCGAGAAGCAGAGTGCCAGCTGGTGTTGAGAAGGAACAACCCATTTGCAGACACCATTGTGCAACTAGCCAGGTGCAGTATGAGTTTCTCATTTGCCTCTAAGGTTTGAACCACACAATAGTGACAACTGTGGTTTTGTAAACCAAGACATGGTCACCTTAACTAATTACAAATAGCATGGTCCTGTTTGGGTCCATAGAGCAGCTTTCTGCCACCATAATTGTTTCTGTGTCCATATTCACCATGTTTCGCCATTGTCTTTTTATCGCTGCTTTCTAGTCAAATCCCATAGTGCCTCAGCAGAAGACAAAGTGCCCAAGGACTATGCACGCAGAGCAATAAAGGAACATGTGGGGCAATACATTCTGAGATGTCCTACTGGACAGACAGCTGGAAAGGAGGGCCAATCAGACTGTATTATCCTCTTCTGTACTTTAGAAAATTCAAATTTAGTTGTAAGAAATTATTCAACATAACAGACTGCCTAACCCTTAACATAGGGACCCCGTGACACTTCAGAAGACAGTCATCTGGCTCTACTAAGGCAACAAACTGCAACACTTGGACCTCAAAAGAGGAAATGAACTTGTAACTGCGAGCTCTTGCACCCCTTTGGGGAGTGACATGCTGAAAAAAGAGCAGCGAGGAGGTGTGCTTTTGGCCCTTCCCTCACATCCTCATCCCCTGGCTCATGGAGCAAGGCAGCACAGCAGGCAGCAGAGCAATAGGCAGATGCTGTACTGAGGTGTCATGGTATTACCATCATTATATTTTTGAAAACGCACCACAGACTATTTACTTGCATATAAAATACAGTCTGAAGAATTATTATAAATAATTAAAACTACAGTTTTCGCAGTGAATAAAGTCCATTTTATGAGGCATCTAGCAAGGTATTTTGGTTTTTTGGTGTTTAATCATTCACTTGCTAAGTGACGAAACTCAGTAATTTGCAACGTCTCCCAGTCATTAGTGTGAATTAGTGAAGGCCCAGGGTCTTAGGTGGACTTTTCTTACGTTTTTGTTTGTCTTCACTCAATTAAGTGTGAACTTAAAGATGTTGATGCGACCTAGAACCAAAGAGCTTTGTTTCAACCTGATTGGATTAAAGGCCTCTCTCCCTCCAGTCCTCTTGACACTGAGAGCAAAGTAACAGTCAAATGGTAACGTGCCTGACTTCTGGTCTTGGCTGGTATGTTGGCAACAGGTGTGCTTTGACTTAGTCACTTTCCACAGCTGAGGCTGTAAACAATTTAGAAACCAAAATAGGAAAAAGGTTCAGGGAGTTCAAAAGACAGCCTCCTGATCTATGTGCAGTGGAGTCTTCCTAACCCTTAACAAGGTCTGCATTAAGCAAAACAGAACTCTGTTCTAGTCTTAGATGTCACTTGTCAACCAGTTGTTTTCCCAAGTGTTCTTCTCACTGCAACAGATAACACAAGTGAAGGGAGGCTGCAATTCTTCTTTTCTTTTACAAGGTAATAATGCCCTGTTGCAAAAGGAGATTCACATATTGTTGCACTAATCCATAAACTCTTGTAATCTTTTCTTTTGGATATATATTTTTTTAATTTTTGTGTATACAGTAGAATGTTATCCCTGTATTATACCTATTTAAATCCCATGCTCACACACACACACACACAAGTCCCTATCCACCAAAGACTGAAACTGATGTGAAGTAGTGATGGATGGATCTGGGTTTTGTCTCTTATCTCTTTAAAGGACATATGAGGAGCTGAGGGAGCTAGTTCAGCTCTGTCAGCTTGGAAGCAGCACTGACCTTGTTTAGAACTAGTTTTCAGATCAAGAAAGCATCAACATTTCTTTCCTCTCTTTTTAGATTGGTGTACATTGTCCCTGGGATTTGCCTTATTTAAAAACAAAATATTTGAGCTCAAAGGTAATATTTATGGCTGCCAGCTAATAGAAAACACTTCTGCTGTGTGTGTGTGTGCGCGCGCGCGCATGCGCCCACACGCACATGTGTGTTTGAGCACACAGTAACTCCCTTCTGGGTTTGACCTGTAATTGCTGTGGCTTCACTGACTTCACCTTTTATCCTTTCCCCACCAAAATGAATCATTTCAAGAAAGCAGTTAAGTTTAGAACAAGGGGAAGCTGGGTGCAGGGAAGTTCATGGCAGGGCCTTGCTATTCTGACCCTGGGCAAATGTCCCCTCATTCCACAGTGATGGATGGTGCAGCAGTTCAGCTTATGGCAATTTGAAGGGCACCCACGGGAACTTATTCTTTCTTTAGAAAGAGATCCCAAAGGGAATGTTGATTTAGTGACATCTAGCAACAATTGACTCTGTCAATCAGTGTGATAATGTTGTAGCAAGGGATGACATTAGCATTGGGTCACTAGATCTAAAGCGGGAGAAAACAGTGGTTCGACTCCATAAAACCGCTTCTCCTGAGAATACTGACTGGACCTAGCAGGTGGGAAGGGGTTATTTTGGATTAGACATTTGGTAGAAGAGAGCCACTGCAATCTCCTTCACACCTCCACTCTACTGTACTAGTAAGTTGTGCAGCTAAGTCAGAACTTTAAAGTTTGGTTCCAAATGGGTTCACAAACTTTTTCCTTGGGGGAAAAAGCATTGGTGTGCCTTGAAATGCCTTGCCAGCTAGAAATAGTTAGCATGAATCTGCAGGCCTTGAACTTCAGAAGGCCAATTTTCCAGTGTTTGAATCTCATTGTAAATCTATAGATGTGGTGTGATTTGGTTTATGGATTTGCAGGAGCCAGAAGTGAGACTGGTGAACTTATTGGATTTTTAGGGTGGAGGCAGGAAAGGTATTTTGGGGGAGAACACCTTAAAAAGAAATTCTCATACTATTAAAAATAAATAAAATGTGGAGGGGAGCAGGCGAGTTGTGGAGGAGGTGTAATGATACCTACAACAACAGTTGCTTCTGGAGAAAGATGGAACAAATATAGGCTAAAACAAAGACAATTCTGATTTCTTTTCACCATTCCATAAAACAGCCCTTACCTGAGAAAATAGGTCCTGTGGTTTCTGCTACTCATAGATTTAGGCTCCTTAGATATAGAAATGTGTGTGACTTTTCCCCAGCAAAAATTATAAATTTACCAAGGAACAGTGGCCTCAAAATGATCAGATACCTCAACACAGAAAAAAAATTGGCATTTCACAAACATTGCAGGATGCTAATAAAGGTCAGGGGAACCACTACTGGCTCACAAATCCAAGTCAAAAGACTACACAAGTTTGATTTTGATAAGTTTAAATTGAATAGTTACTAAAGCTCTATTTATACTGGCAGTGGCAGGCATTTATTGCAGAGACTGCAGACTTGTTCAGCAGAAGGTTATTTACATTAAATATGATCTGCCTTGGTATAGTGGGGAAAATTGTCAACAGAAGTTTGTTTATTAGCTTTTCTGACAAATCTATAGATTCATGGTAATATTTTAAGAAATCTGATGGAGAAATCAAGGATTTCTGCCCACTGAAGAACCATTCTTTTGTGCCTGTTGCATTTTTGAATTCAGTATCCAAACTGAAATAAGTGCTACTCTTTTACCTGTCCTCTCATGGATACAACTGACATGAAGATTTCTCTCCTCCTTTACCTCTTCACCAGGGGATTATTATAATCTCTACTCTTTCTTGTAACTCTTCTGCAAAGAAAATATAATAAAACATGGAAATTTTACTTACTAACTAAATGTACTGACCTTAACTTTGTCTTCCCTGAATTTCACTACTTTTTTCATGTCTTCCTTTCCCTCCTTCCATCTCAATTTTTCATTCTCTCTTTCCAGTTGTTCTCATTTCCTTTTCCTTCTTTCTGTCTAAAGTGTTCTCTTATGTCTCTCCTGTTCCTCTCGCTTCTATTCTTGAAAATAATTCTGTTTTCGTCTTTTCTCATTCTTTGTGAGCTTTTTCTACTCCTTGTTCTTTCTTTTCTGTTTCCTCCATGTTCTAACGTCTTCCCTTCCTCTGCCTCTACTTTTCCCTGACCATATCCTATTCCTTCTCCCTAGTTTCTTACCTACCCAGGCTCCATGTTTTCTCAGTCTTCTCCCCTCAATTTAAAGGATTTTGGTGTTTGGTCAAGCTGCCTCTACTAGGCCTCAGTGCTGTTGGTGTGTTGTCTGCAGGCTGCCAAGTCATCCTCACCCCTTTCTTTGGATCCAGCCAAGAACAAATTCATTGCTTTCCTCTGTGGTGGCCAACTCTTCCTCTTTCAATTGGACCTCAGTGTTGCTGTGTACATTATGGGACATCCCAGACTAACTCCCATGGAATAGCATGGGGAGAGTCAGGGGATTTTGCAATGGAACAGAAGATGGAGGGAGTGAAGAGAAACAATTTCACAGCCTTTATGGAAATGCCTGAACTGTTCTGCATAGTGAAAGAGCAGGCTACCAAAGAGGCACACACCATGTGAGCAGGAGATGGAAGGAATAAGTGACAGAATGCTTTACTGATGCGTAGTGATTCAGTTTGAGCCCTTATGTAAGTGTGCCTGAAACTTTTGGAGTTTGCAGGTGGTGAATGAGGGGTCTGTGTTGTGGTGAGGGGGTATGCATGTTTAAGGTTATTGTGGGTGCTGGTTGTGTTGTGTGATTCATGTTTATTTGTGCAAATTGCATCTGGGCATATGGTTGAGGCAGTTGGGCAATACAACCAATACAATTTTAATGCAGATTAGCTGTAAAGTAAGACTGGTGATAGGTTGAGTTATCTCTGATATCACAATGGTCTAGGACTTTTGGCATAGCATAGATACATGCCTTACTGTAGCTGTGCACCACCCTAGTATAATTCATAGAGTCAAAATGTCTGATAACTTAAAAATTGGACAGTAGCAGACTGTGAAACTCAGCAATGATTCAACCTGGTGATATTCTGAACAAAAAAATGCCAAAAAAGCATGTAGCTGCTTCCATTGCTTCACCCTGACTCAACGGACATTTTAGGCTTCAGAGTGACACACAGAGCGACATTCCTGGAATCTTATTATATAGATGAGTAAAGAGATTATTTGTAAAAATAGCAAAAAGGGAAAAGTACACTCTTACAGATGCTTGATTCTTTAAACAAACATGACAAGCAATTCCCTAAAGTCAGAAAACTGCATTTTTCCTGTAATACTTTGTTTATAAGGGGTCCCTTACTTTTCTGTTTCTGGTGCTGTAAAGTGTTTGAGCAATACAAAATACTGGAAATCACAGTCAGACTTCTGAAAGTCTCCTATCCTTCTCATTTTCTCAAATACTGCCATGCATTTCCTGTGTCTTATTGTTATCACACTGTCATGATGAAGCCTCTCTTTACAATTGCTAATTATGTCAAAATTTTATTCTTTCTTGTAAGCTGTATCTAGTAGAGACATTCTCAACTGCAACAAAGTTTTCCTTAAATTGCAATTTTATTTATTACTGTATTTTTCCACCTCATTACCATTCTTTATTACAGTGTTGCCAGATGAGATTGGTGACCATTATGCTAGACACTGTCCAAACAGTCCCTGTCCCAAGAAAGCTCACAATCTGAGTAAGGGCACATCTTCACTGGCAATGTTAAAGCACTGCCACAGCAGTGCTTTAACATGGCTTATGTAGTCACAGCATAGCATAACACTTCTAAACAAAAAGAAAAGAAAATATATTATCTGAGCTAAGTCTAATAAGGTGGCTGTTTGGTTATAAATTCCCACTAAAGAATTTTACAAAGGTCAATCAAATGTATAATTTGAATCTAGTGAAGTAGCTTACTGAATTTGAATTGTTTGATATCCGAATGACAACCTCAGAGCCAATTAGAACAAAAATAGAAAAGGAAAAATAAGATCATAAATTCTTCAGCTTTTGCAGTCTTCTGAAGTCTCAGAGTAGGAGCTGGAACTTACAAACAAGTCAGCCAGATGTCAGTGATCTGCTAGCGCAGCATTTCTTTATAGCAGGCCTCCTTTGGGCGCTAGGAGAGATTGGTCAGAGCGTGGAGTGGCCTGGTTGTTGATTTCATTACCTCCTCTTCCCTCAAATGGCTTGTTGACTGAAAGGCATTACCGTTGAAAATATAGTTTATGAATTGTATTTGTTTTGCTTTGCAGTACCTTCCTCCAAGGTCTTTGGACAAATCAAGTGTGAGGCCTATCTTGGAGCCATGCAACTCAGTCCAGTCAAATTGGAATTAAGTCATCATTAGCAAGCATCAGCTTGAAAGAGTCCCCCTTAATTTAGCCATTTGTTATTTTCCATATCATAGAGACTGGGTCCCATCTTTTTTAAGGTAACTCAGCGTTGCAATGCCTAAGTCTAATTTTCAAAATGTATTTAGGAACTTAGGAGTAAATTCCATTAACCGGAGCAATGCCTAAATACGTTTAATAAATCTGGGCCTTGGTCTGTGGCCCCCCCAACCCCAAAAAAATAAAACCAGGAAGACGGCATGGTCTTATCTGGGTCAAATGTTTTTTAGAAAGACAGACATCATGTAACCAGTTTTTCAGTATAAAATTTTCACCAGAAATTCGGTACAACTCCTTTTAAAAATAACTAATGGAGAAATCCTAGCACAAGAAAACCAGGCAATCAAATATTCATTCATCAGCAAAATAAAAATAAATTCATCTCCATTTTCTCCTCTGCTAATCTAATAGACAAATATTTTTATTTGTTTTGCAAACAAGGTAATTCAGTAACCTTCCTATTTTGGAATTTGGCTATTCCAGAAAGCTTATTCTCCGAAATCTAAATCTTGATAGAGAACAGTTCCCTTAAAGTCATCAAGATGAAACCTGTTTAAAAAAATAAAATTTACATAAATCTGTATAGTCACACAAGTTCTTCTCACATTACACTGCTGGCCTAAAGTCTCTTATGCCAGCAGAGGACAAGGCATAGTAGAGCTAAATTCTGCCATATCCCTAACTTCCCCTCATATGATGAGTGGCTGACATAAGAAGTGGCTACATCAGCAGAGACTATGCCTTCATGAGGGCAATCCTCCAGCCAGTTTAAGGCCCCTTTTTGCTGTATAAGGCTGTATCTACACTGCCACTTTCAGTACTAAAACTTTAGTCATTCAGGGGTGTGAAAAAACACACCCCTGAGTGACAAAAGATTTAGCACAGAAAAGCACCAGTATAGAGCTCTCCCCGGCAATAAAGCATGACAACACTGCCCACATCCCAGTGCTACCACGGCCATGCTATAACATGGGCAGCGTAGACTTACCCAGAGACTCTGGCCTTAAGTGTCTTGCTCAAGGTGACACAGGAAGTCTAGAAATTAAACCCAGATCTCCCAAGTCCAGTCCAGTGCCTTAACCACAGAGCCATGTCATTTCAAATCTCAGTTGAAAAGAAAGTCAAAAGTTTGCTTTTGGTGGGTTGTAACAGGTCATCTGCCCCTTCTCTCGGCAGGCCACTGCAGGGTGGCCCAATAAAGCACAGGGAGGCTTCCTGTTGTGCTGCACCCATGGTTTTATTTACACACCTTCTCCCACCACCAACACTGAGTTCTAGATACAAGGCTTTACAGGATTTGGTCCCTCTTTCCCAAGCAGCCAGCTCTCAGCCAGAAGGACTGATCTTTCCCCTCGCTGACTCCCTTTATGCTGGCTTGCCAGGCCCACAGGTGGAGCCAATCCCCAGGCCAGGTATCAGGCCTGTCCCACCAGCCCCAATCTATTCCCCTTGATTGGAGCTGGCTGAGCAGGGGCTAATTAGGTGCTTTGCAGCAGCACCCTGCTACATGGGTATACAAATATTTCACTTAGTTTTGAGCTGTGTGGATTTGTGACATGCCCCAACCTTACTAAGCTTTGTTCTGAGTTTGGAAGGTCTAAAAAATACAAAATCTCAAAGCAGAACTGTAAAGCTCTAACCTGGTTTTGTGCTGAAACCACGAATTCCATGTGATTTCAGTACAAAAACGTATATTAGCCCAAGGTTTGTTTGAAAGAGTCACCAGCTTTTTAAAATCTTTTCTTCAAACATGATCAAAGTTTGGACTTTGCGACAAAACCCCAAAGAGGCCAAGTTTTAAGAGGGTCCATGTTTAATTATACACACTCACAGTAGTTCAGCACAAAGTGTACCAAAAATATGTATATATTCTCACTTTTCTCTGCTCTGTTAAATTCTATGTTTAACTAGATACATTTATTAAGTACTATGCAATTTAAAGCTGTATTTCTTTCCTTAGTTGTAACAGCCAGGGCATAGGCAGCAAACCCAGTAGCGTCCGCTGGGCTGGGATAGAGTCAGAACTAGTTACCAAGCCAAGTCAGGAGATGGGTATCAAGGTCAAGCTGGGCCAGGGTCAAAGGTAGGAGTCGGGAGCGGAACAGGCAAGGTCTATAACAGTAGCAAGCCAGAACCTGCATTGTTGCTCATGCAGCTCCCTGGGCCAAATTCTTGGATTAAATGTGGACCAATCAAGTGTCTGCAGAATTCTGTTGTTCTGGCCTCTTTGGGTGAAACTTCCTGAGGTGCTTATCCTTCCAATAGTTAGTGGGTGCTACTTTACATAGCGGCAATATGGAGGCACTAGTTACTCAGGATTTATCATCTCTGGGTTCTAGACCCACAGCTCCTTGTATGAATAATGCATTGGGTGGGGGCAGGGCCAGCGCCAGGATTTAGGGGCGGCGGGCGGCTGCCTCCCGGCTCCCTGCTCAGCCGCTGAGCAGGGAGCCGGGAGGCAGCCGTGGCGAGCCGCCCCCCTGCCTCCCCGCTCAGTGGCTGAGCGTGGAGTCAGGAGACAGCCACGGCGAGCCGCCCCCCTGCCTCCCGGTTCCACGCTTGGCACCTGCGGGTGGGGGTGGGGGGCTGAGCTCCCATGGCCCGTGGGCGTGGGGGCTGACTAGGGGGGGTGGCGTTAGCTGAGGGGGAGGGGCGCAGGGCTGGTGCAAGGAAGTTTCGCCTAGTTCACGAAACTTCCTTGCACCGTCCCTGGGTGGGGGAGTGGATTTATGAACTGCATATCTTAGAGCAGCACTGTGTTCTTTTATCCAGGTTAAAATGTTACTTTTAGCTAAACATAAGGTAGGCCCCAATCCTGTAAACAGTTAATGCAGTTACTCATGGTAGCAAAGTTAAGCATGTTCGTGTTTGCAGGACTGGGGCATTAGTGTAATAGATGGCATCATTCATAACTGTTTCTTTTAGCCCCCAAATGGTATATTTTGGGTTCTCTGATTCTGTGTTGGACATACATGGATGCCACTAACCTATGTTCTGAGATAAGAACAGTTCGGTTACACTTGGAAAAACATGGCTTGGATTAAGTTTTTGGCTTGAAACTATTAATTGGCACAAATGGTATTTGGTCTAACTTGTTTTGTATTTACATCATGATCTATAATGTGTTAATTTCAAAATCAACTTCAGCAAGTGTAACCCACAAACCTGCTGGGTGTGGTGTTCCGTCCCATCTAGTGGCACCGAGACCACTTAGAGAGAGCGAGAAAATGTGTCTGCTCTACAGCCATGAGAGCTATGAGCTAACAGGCTTTTAGCTCATGCAGTAGAGGCTAATGCACTAAGCTCCAGAGGTCCCTGGTTTAATCCCACTTGCTGACAACTAGGTCTATCGGTGTTACACAAGCCCATAGAGGTTTGTCTTTGACTTGGTTATTAAATTTGGGCTGGTTTCCTTTTTTTGTATGTAAATATCCATAAAAATTCATGCTGAGAATTTCAGGTATCACCTAATTATTCTCTTTTGTTGTGGCTATTGATATATTTTGGCACCCATCCTGCAAACACTTACGCACATGCTTAACTTCACTACCAACTTTGGCCCCACTGAAATCAATGGGACTGCTCACAGTCGCAAAGTTAAGCAAGTGTGTAAGTATTTCCATGATTGAGGCCTAACACAAGAAACCATTATTCTAGAGTTTGTTGTTTGGCTACTCTTGCAGCATAGTTTCAGAATGCCTCAATGTTCTGCTTGTTAGCATACATTTTACAAATAAAGTACCTTCCATGTTTCCTGTTAGTTTAATATTCCTGTCAGAAAGCTATAGAAATTAGGGATGGAAAAGAACTATTAGATCATCTAGTGCATCCCTTCCTTGTGCAAATTGTTTCCTTTATTCCTGACTTTCTCCAATAAAGTTATGCTAATGTTTATATTTGAATATTTTATAGTATTTGTTTTTGTATATTTTATAATTTGATAACTGATAGGCTATCTGCCATCAAACAGATAATTAGAAAAGGAGCTTATTTGGGAAGAATAGTCACAAAAATTCTTCAGTTCCCTTAAGCTCAAGCTGTTAGCAATACGACTAAAGTTCACAAAGTGCTCTTTTTCCTATAGAAAGGGACTGTTAGCTACGCTGTTTTATAAACTACCAAGAAGGCGTAAAACCCCATACAGTTCTGACTGTTCCTCCGTACATGGAAAGTACAAAATAATTTAAGAACTGCATTTCTCTTTTTTACTCAGTTGATCTTCCAAATATGATTTCAGCTTTATTCTTGTGACAAAGCAAAAAATAACTGAGGACTCTGCCTTTTTCTTTCTTTCTTTCTCTTTCTTTCTGTCTTTCTTTCTTTCTTTCTTTACATAGGCATTGGAGTTACCAAATTAGTCTCTATAAATTCTACATTTCTTTGGATATTATTTGTTTGTCTGTCTGGGTAGGGACTAGAGAAAGTAGTGAGCTTTCTGAACATACAGTACAAATTAAGTCTTTAAAAACCAAAGTGGCTCTTACGAACGGCTGTATTTTAGTTCTGACAAAAGAAGGAAAAACACAAGTGTGCATACTAAATCAAGTAGTCAAATGTGTGTAATCTAATGCCAAGTGTAAACATGTATGGACTTTACAGGCTTGCTGACACTAGATACTCTGATTTTTTTATTATTTTTAAAATGTACTTTGACTTCACAGAAGTGGTTACAAGGGGTAGTCAGAATCCAAAAGTGAATGAGAGCAGATTTATACAATCTGCTCTTCTTGAATCTAGGTAATTTTTCTTAATGTGCACTCTAGTTTAAACTTGATGGTGGGGCAAATCTAGCTTGAGTCTGCTGTGGTTCTTTTCCCTTTGACTTCTTAGAAAAGAGTTACTTAAATACATGTAGTACACTTAAATACACTGTAAAAAGTTACTAAAGAGTAAAAATATAGTACACTAATAAAACAAGACAGACCTTTTCCTTGTTCACTAAAGAAAAACTAGACTGGAGAGGTTAAAAATGTAACAAATTAAAAAGCTGTCTTGTCTTCACTGGTATAGTATTAGATTACTAGATCAAATCATAGAATTACTGCATCTGGGCAAAAGTACTTCTGAAAAACTGTACATTCTCAGTCTGCGTAACATTTGTACTAACTTGTTTGAGCTATGTAAACTATATACCTGTAATAGCCATGACATTGAATATTGGCTGGGTTAGGTCCCAGAGGATTATAAAGAAATTCTTGACACAACTGTAGCATCATCTATGTATCTAGATACTTATTTTGCCCACCTCACTGTGGTAACTGAATGCTAAAAGAAATATGTTCAAAGTTAAGTGAGGGGGACTTGTATTCTTCGATCCTCCCTCTAATTATGCCTCATGAAAAGGAAAGGATGTTTCATTTTTGTTTTTTCTCTAGAGGAATGTCACCAGATCATTCTGATGATATTATTATTTTGGGGAGGCAAGTACATTGAGATTGTCAGTGATTGACATAAACTTTATATAGCACCATAAGCACTTTACCAGAGATCAATCAATTTGCAAGGAGGCCACATCCCTTTGGATTTGTCATGATGATGATGAAATGCAATGAGATGTCTTTACATTTTCTTTGAAGCTGGTGAGACCTGGGATTGTCTATGTCTCCGATGCAATGGTATATAACCAAAATGCAACAGTACAGTACTAACTTTTCTATGCAGTCATACAAAATATTACGGGATGCATCCCCTGTGCTCCAGCGCTCCACCTGATGCACCAGAGATGGAGGGAGGCAGAGGTGATATTACCCAGTCTTTAGAGCTGCCACACTGGGAACTAGTTAAGCCCTCTGTACAAGTTACAGCAGTCACAAGGTGGTTCCAAATTATACCAACTGGAACAGTCCCTTTTAACTTAATTTTCAGAAGTGCTGAGCATCCACACCTTCAAATGATGTAAATTGGAGAAGCAAGCACTGATTAACACTAAAAATCAGGTCCCTAAGGGACTGTTTCATGGCACAGGATTGTCAGCATGCTCTGGCTACATACCCCTTATGTGGGAGCAGGTAGAAAAGGACTGGCTATGCTGGTTTTGTATCATAAAGGAAATTTCTGTAGGGCAGGGGAATTCCCACCTGCCACTTTTCTTCTTTGATTATCTCAGTTACTCTGGTCCTCTGAGCTCTGTACGTCTTCACAGTCAGTAGAAACTTACCAAATTCAAGGAGAGAGTGTACATGAAATGTGAAGCTTGCCTAATGAAATTGTTTACTATATTAATAGATCAAGTCTTCTACCACAGTAGTGCAATATAAAAATTTGATATTATTTACTTAACACCTTGCAGCCAAATTTTTACAAAATATAATAAATACATACTACACTTGGTTTGTCACAAAAGCACAGCCATCTCTTGAGATGGAGTGGGACAGCAGACAACTAGTACTGAGCACAGTCACAAAAGTTTTGAGGAGGGAAATCATTCTGAGCTAGGGTATCTGAATAAACCACTGCTCTTACAAGAATGTCGGGAGAGTTTTAAAGTCAAAGCAGAGGATAAAGGACCTTTGTTTTTAGAAGCTCATCTGCTGTATCACCATCCCCAAACATTTAAAAATTCTAAGTCAGTTCCCCAGTCATAAGACTGGTTTAAAAATCATAAACTTTGGGTTCTTTCCATTAGCTTTCTGGTTTTTGAGCATTAGAGATCACGTTTTCAAGCTTTTCTCCTCAGCCATGAGGGAGGGCTAGAAACTTACTTTTTTAATGGAAGCTGAAATTCCCACATAATCACATTGCTCCAGGAACCGTGGACTTTACAAAAAAACACCAAAAGTCACAAAGACTTACAATAAAATCTCAAGAGTTTACAATACTGGATTAGTATAAAGCATTGCCCTATGGTGGCAGGGGTTGTGGGTTTGGGGTGTATCCAGCTTTTCCAAAACTCCCAAAATAACATTTGATCAATTCCATTTTCCCCCTAGTATCCAATGTGCCAGACCACAGTACCACATCAGCCTTACACCTGCCATGTGTGTGTGTGTATGTGTGTGTGTGTTTGTGTATAGGCTTGTAACTGCTCCTGTCACCATGGTAACTAAGCATGACATCTGGAGTGATTTCCCAAATTAATGGCAAATGTGTTTTTAAAGAGGTCTTTGTGCCTCTAAATGTCGGATACAAGCTTGCTATGTTATTGTAATATTAACATCAATTCCTTAAAACTTCAGCGTCCTCAAAACACAGGATTATTTGCCCTCCCCATTCTTTCTATAAAGCAGGAGTTTGTATTTGTGTGTAGTTATTGATAATAAATGCACACACAAGGGAGCTTAAGAAGGGTAAATGAAGATCAAGATAATCATGTAAGAGATAAGTTGTGAGAAGGGGTAAACAGAAAACTCTCCATTTCTGTGGGAAAATATGGAGGAGCAAAACCACAAACAGGAAAGAAAATGATGAATCTAAACAATGAGTTGCAGCAGTGATTTGCAGTGAATGTGATTATAAAGAACTCAGTGTTCACAGCAGACATGCATCACAGCTGAACATCAAATACATCAACATTGCTTCCCCATTTCCCCTCTCACCCCATCCCTTTTTCCAAAGCCCAACTTCTGCTCTCCACTGTATTTGTTCAGCAATGGACTTCATGCGATTGATTCAGTTCTCATTAAACTGATTTACTGGGCTCGCTGGCTCTGCTCAGTTTCAGTTTATTCCTACTTTGTTTAAAATTCGGGAAGTGCTGGGGGAGGGGACAGGACACTAATGGCTGCACTTGTGCAAACGGAGTGGCAGCTGATTTATTGCAACAGTTATAAAGGAAAAGTATTAAGTGTGTTCCATTCTGCTTGGCAAAGCCATTCTGCACAATGTCCAACAAAACCCTGAGAGCACTGTTTTGCAAAAAGAAGGGGGGTGGAAAGCTCCACCAAAGATGTGCTCTTCTTCTTTTGAGCATTAATTAAGACTGTAAATCACAGGCAACATGAAACAACTGTATCCCACAGAACGTGGACAGTTGTGGAGTTCTGCTGCGCTTGTGTGATCAGCTTGAATACCTACACTGAAGCACTAATGGGAGAGCAAACTTCAAAGAAAAATTTTGGTATGAGGGAGAGGTCTGAGGGATCATTACATGGATAAAGTTGTAAAATAGACTCCTCCATGCAAATTGAGGGGGGGAGGGGAGGAATGAAAGTTTGAAAGGTTTATAAGAACTTGGACTTCTTTTTTTCTTTAAAGCACAGAATAAGTCCCATATTGATGTATCATTATACAGTCTTTAGATATGTTTATTTATATTTTGATTATACAAGCGGGGTGAGGGGGATAGAATCTGTATATGATAATTAGACACTATATTGTTAGCCTCTAAAAATAAGTTGCTTTTCCACTTAAATAAGTAGATAAGCATTTTCCACTGTTTTGGCACATTGTGGGCACAGTGGTTCAAAGTCTTATTCCTTTCATAGATTTATAGATTTTTAAGGCTAGAAGGAATCATTAGGGTCATCTAGTTTGATCTCCTGCATAACACAGGCCATATAATTTCACCCAGTAATTCCTGCAACAAGATCATGTCTTGTGATCAAGCCAGAGCTTATCTTTTAGAAAGACATCCAGTCTTCATTTAAAGACTTCAAGTGATACAGAACCCATATATCCTTTAGCAAGTTGTTCCAATGGTTAATTACCCTCATGATTAAAAATTTGCCCCTTTATTTCTAGTCTAAGTTTATCTAGCTTCAGCTTGTAGTCATTAGACTTCAGCAGAATTGCTCCAGTGTAACGGAGAAGAAAATTTGGGCCATTCCATCATTTATTATTCATTTTACTTTAGAGCATAGTAGTTTATTATATGTAGTGCATTGATGATTAATGGCATGTCCTTAATAATTAAGTCACAAGTAACGTATTTACTAGTACAACATATTTTCATCATTATAAGTAAACTGTTGTCCAACTAACTGTGGTCCTTAATTCCTCAGAGCATTCTTGGTCTGCTAAATGTGGTTTTTCTAGATCTAATTTGCAATGCTGGGGATTCCAGATTGGCTGATGAGGTTAGTTTTCCTTCTAATAGAACATTCCATTATAACAGAGATGCTCTCCTTAATTATACAGGATATATGGGGAAAAATTGTAAAAACAACTAACTCTGGAGGGAAAAAAACCTGAGAATGATTTATAGTTAGTACAGGTATATGGCATTCAGGAGACCTCTTATTGAGTATCCAGTTGTTTGCAGTGTAGCTGTTGCTCCCATTGAGCTTGGTAGTTTTATATGACTCATAGGACAACACTCTGACACCATAACAATACCCCAGGAATATCCATTTGAAAATATATAATTCTTATAATTGTTTATGTGTAATGAGGGAAAAACAAAGATTTTTTTCCTAATATAGGAATGTCTGTACTAGAAAATTTAAGGAATGGGAATGAGAATACAAGAGCCTCAGATCAAAAGAAGGGTCCAGCAGATTAGAACCATTTGAGTTTAGCTATTTTCCTCCTTTCTTGCCCCAAAGTTTTGAAAACCTCTTTTTGCAGAAAAGCGGTATACAGTGTCCTCAACAGTGTTTAATTTGTGCTGTGTTCATAAAAAAGTCTCAACAGCCATGTGAAATTTGTGTAATAATACCCAGTGCTGCTATAGTCCTTTTCATCTATAGATTTGAAAACACTGTACAAGAGAGGTCAGTATTACTATTGCTGTTTTACAGAGGGGGAAACTGAGGTACAGAGAGGCAAAGTGACTTGTATAAGGTGACCTAATGGCAGAACTAGGTATAGAACTCAGGTCTTCTGAGTCCTAAGTCAGTGTTCTGTCTATTAGGCCACACTACAAATGGCTTGGTAGTAAACTAGGGTTGCCAAGTGTCTGGTTTTCGACCGGAAAGTCCAGTTTGAAAAGAGGACCTGATAGAGTCTGGTCAGCACTGCTGACCAGACCCTAAAAATCCAGTTATCAGAGTAACCACGATCAGCCTCCCTGCCAAGAGGGCAGGAAGACCAGCAGCTGCTCAGCTTCCGATGGAGAGCCTCTGCAGTGGTTACAGGGGGCCTCTCGTAGCCCGAGGAGGCCTCTCGAAGCCCCTAGCTGAGAAGGGGGCCAGCCTGGGGCTGGGGAAGAGGAGCACCCATAGGTTCACACCGTCACTGCGGGCAGAGCGGGCGAGGGGAGGGCAAGCTCCGAACATGCCGGAGAGGCCGCGGGAAGGAAGGGGTCAGCCTGCTACCTGTGGAGCGCAAATGTCGGGCAAGGAACTGTTTGGAGAGCAGCCCCTGGCCCCACTCTGCTTGCCGGAGACCTCGGAATTAATATTTCTGTGTACATTTTCTGGAGCCAGCCAGAGCAAGCGGGTCACAGCTGCCGGGGGAGAGCAGGGGAAGGGTGGCTACAAACAATGGAGCAAGTTCCCCATATGGAAGCAAGCAGCTCTCTGCCCCCAGTTCCACAGACCTAAACAGGGTGTTTGGGACTATCCCTTGCCTAGGTATTGGGTGCCTGGAGGAGCTGGCAGGGGGAGCTGGGAGTCTGGACTCCTGGGTTCTCTCCCTGGCTCGGGGAGGGGAGTGGGGGCTTGTAGTTAAAGCAAGGGGGGCTGGGAGCCAGGGCTCCATCCTCTGATGGGGGGTGGGGACTTAGGGCTCCTGAGCTCTATTGCTGGCTCAGAGAGGAGAATGTTGTTTTGTGGTTAGAGCAGCAGGGGTGGGGGAAGGGGGAAGGACTATAGTCCACTCAGATGTGAGATAGAAACAAGTCTCAGTGGAAAAACCTTTAACTCCCTTTTCACATAATTTAATTTTTTTTTAAATCAAGCCTTAACATTTCTATTGGTCATGGGTGCTTTAACTTACTATTGCATTATAAAAACTGAGTGCACTAGTTTCCTTTTCTCTATCCTATAGTGCTTCTGGCTTTCATAACTTGATGATTAATTTCTTCAAATAGTAGATATTGCATATTGAGCTGGCTACAGTAAATAAATACATTTACTAAGGCCATGTCTACACTACAAAATTAAGGTGACCTAACTTATGTCAGCATACTGCCTCTGCAGTAATTACATCACTTGTGTGTGTCTACACTTTGCTCCTTATGTTGGCAGTGCATGCCCTCACCAGGAGTGCTTTCATCAATTGTACTGTCAGCATGGGGCATTGTGGGATGGCTTCTGAAAACCAGTAACAGTCAACGTAAGCAATGCAGTGTCTACACTGACACTGTATTGAGCTATCTACATCGACCCTGACTTAGTGTTGCTCGTGGAGGTGGAGTTATTAAGTTGGCATAGCGGGACAGTTACATCGGTGGAAGCCAAATTTAAGTGTAGCCACTTCCATAGTTAGGTCAATATAAGCGGCCTTGCATCGACCTAACTCTGTAGTGCAGTCTAGGGCTAAGAAATAGCCTCATAATCTGAATTTATTTTCAGATGTACCACCATAGCATTTCGGGAGTGTGCGGGGCACTGTCAAACCATATGTCATTGTTCTCCCAAGTATTGAGGGTTTTCAGGCCATGATTTCTATTGACTGCAAAGGCCAGCCCTGAACAGGGGAAAGTGTTAATAACCTGTGATCTTTGCAAACCAATCACCACATGTTTTCACTATCTATTTTGTTTGCTTTGGTTTACATTTCCCAGGAAACAACTGATTCGTTTTTTAAAAAGAAAAACAGCAAGTCATCCTTATGTATCCCCCAAAGCAAGGAGAGTGGGGAATTGGCGGGCCCCAACAGCTACTTCTGGGCTTTGTCCTGCACAGAGAACTACTTGAGACTAAAGATGGGATTCTAGAACATTTAGGTATTTCCAAACATCCAGTTAACAAAATGTAAAGTGGATGGCATGACAATGCCACTGCCAACCAGAGATTGCTTGAGTAGCTCAGAATATTCGCCTCAGTGAGCCCTGGAACAAAAGCTCTCCCTAAAAACCCCAGGCCTGTCCTTACTCAGATAATAATCCTACTGCTGCCCAAGGGAGTTTTTCAAGATGAAAGATTACAGGATAGGGCCCCACTTTTGTAACACGTACTGCCAGCAACTATTTTGTAGCTTTCTGTATGACTCTTAAGATTGTGTACATTCTGAGTGGAATTTTCAAAAGCACACCATGCTGGGCTAACTGTGCTCCCACTGCATTCAATCAAAGTTTTATTACTGACTTCAGTGGTTAGCAGAGTTGGGTCAATGATGAATGCTTTTGAAAAAATCCCTCTAGATTTAGAATGGAAAAGTGCCCCCAAAAATGTTGCTTGTGGATGACCGCACTGGCAAGGTCTTCCACTTATAAATAGAAGCAGCAAAGGCAATCAAGTTTTCCATACATACACACTGTCCTGTGACTGTGAGGCAAAGAGTGCTTAATTTGTGCCAGGGCTTGCAAGGGCTCTGAGTCCCAGCACCTCTAGGCTTAGCAGTTCATAGCCCCAACACCTCTGGACTTGCTGCATCAGTTATGTATGTAAAAAAAAATTGCTTGAACCCCAGCAACTTTTTTCATTGCAAATTAAGCACTGGAGACAAGTCAGACGTGAATGGGTTGTTTCTATGCAAAGCTCAGTCTACATGCTTCCTGGTGTAGTTCTCTTCCTGGTGCAGTTCTCAGAGTGCAATTGTTTCCTATATTGAACACTTGGCTCTACTTCTTGGCGTGCCAGGGTAGCATAGATCACATCACTAATTTCTATGATTCTGTGATTGCTCATGATTATTTGTATTACCAAAACAGGACAGATGTTACAATATCTGCCTTCTAAAACACACCCTTCTTTCTTGGTATGTCCCACAGTTTCCATTTTCTTGCATAAGAGTTCAAGGCAGCCACTTGGACCAGTGATTTGGCCTCATTTCATCACCTGGAAGTTGACTGGTTAAAATCTAACCAGTAACTTCACACCTGATATATTTAGTAACACATGACAAGAACTGTGAGCTAAATCAGTTTCTAAAGGCTGTAAGAAGATAAAAATTCCCTGCTCTGTCATAGAATGGAAATGAGTATACTTCAACTGCCATCGCTCCTAATCTGTTAGCCAGTCTTAGCAGCTTACCAAGCCTGTATTTAACCTATTTCCCTAATGGCAATTAAGAAATGTTTTCATTTCACAGAGAGGATTGCCAATGAAATCCCCTTGTCCCCCACTCCCCCCTTGCGCTTCTTCTCTCCATCCCTCTACCCCTTCCTCTACCCCTTAGCCCAAAGCATCCAAAGCATTCCCTGTATGTTTGGGCAGCATGCAGTGAGGAAGAAATGATTAAGCAGCTGAATGTTTGAAATCCAGCTAAATGCACTGATTATTATCTACTTAGGGCTTTCTTATCTTGAACTGTGTAGTGCTTAATGGCAGGCCCATTGTTTTCAGCTCAAAGGTATTAATGAAGGAATCAGGGCAGCGGGCTGATGTCATAGGTGGCTGAAAGGTGACCTGTTGGACTGATTTCTCTGACTCCACCCCTTTCTAAAACCTTTCCCACTAGTTCAGTAGAAGGGTTAGTATTTTTAGAGATTTAAAAAAAAAGTCGGTTGCATTTGTGTGTCTGGTAAAAGGATTGAAGAAGCTCCTAAATATCCTGCTTAAAAGATGTACTCGTAGCTTCTGCTCTTCTTTCTCACTTGATAAAGACTCTCACAGGCTTGCAGGGGGCTGTGTGCGAAAGCAATCTGCCCCTGTTCACACCTGTAGTCGAAACTGTCCAGTAGACTGCAGCGTGGCCTGAGCTATGTTGTTGAAGGTGTGGTTTACAGTTTGTTTTCACTTTGAAGAAAAAGCTGTAAGAAAGTAGATTTTACCAAGACTTACTTTTTGTCAAAGAAGTTTGCTTTTAGACAGTCCCTCTCCCATCAGCAAATGATAGGATTAAAAAATTGTGTTTATATAACCAAGTATCAATTTTACTTTTTTACAACCTCTGAAGGGTAAAACTGCATTTGTTTAAAAATGTATATACTTTATTAAAAACAAATTTCAGTATATTTTGGATGATCAGATTCCTCCATTTATATTTGAGGTTATGTTGTTAGGTATACGCTGTTCACCATTATATAACAACCAGTAAGAGCGAGAAAGATTTGACGTATTTCTTACAATTTATCCTGGATGGCTTTGTTTGTATTTTTACAAACACTTTGATCTTTGTAACTGTGTATGTGACACACCATGACAAATCTTACCCTCTTCCATTTATATTTTTCTGTGGTTTAGCAGAACATTTCTGCTTTTCTTTGTTTCGAACCAATGTAATCCATGTTGTTTATTCTTACCTTTTTAACTTTGCACAATAGTACCTTCTTGAAAGTGATAAATGTGAGTAAGAAGACATTATTAGATCAAATATTTTCCCCATTTACTCAGTTATGAAGTTTTAAAAAAATGTATTAGCAAAAGCAGACATCTAAGTTCTTGTGGTTTGGAATTGGAACAAATAAAGAACAAAATTGTTTTTAAGTTGTGGTGTCATAAGGTAGCAGATCAAGACCGTGTGTGTGTGTGTATGTGTGTGTCCAAGAGAGCCTCAGACCAGAATGAAAAACATGCGTCTTTCTTTTTTTGCCTTTTAATGAGACAGCATTTTCTGTAACACATAATTTAATCTGTATCTTTGTAACTACACTTTAAATTAATGTCTGTGCAGGCGTGTGATTAGTGATTTAGGACTTTTGTCTTATATAAATGAATGAGTGAAGAGTCTACTCCTTTTTGGTTCTTCCATTTCAGTTCAATTTCAGCCTGTTGAGGGTTTGACCACCCATTGCAAAACTTAATGCTCATTTGAAGGACACCTCTGAGTAGCTCATTAGCAAATACTAGATAGCAGAAGAGAAAGTGGAGGCAGGAAAAGAGAGTGGCACTGAATATTAATAGGTGAGTAAAAGCTGGCCAGATGAATACAATCTGTTTAATAGTAGCTTTGCAAAGTAGTCCAGTAGAATCATTTGGTTTTTTTATCACAAGGAAAGTAAAGAACTGGATTACACTATATTTAACTCATCTTGTTTATAATCATTTCTTGCATTTGTTAGAAGATTCTCTTTGGAGACACTCTCTCAGTTTGTCTAACTTAAAATGTTAATAGATTACAAAGGGGGATGATTTAAAAAAATGAGTCATTGTGGATTGCAATCTATTAAAAATATTATTTTAGGCCAAATAACTGATCAAAATCTGCAATATTCCCTGTGTCTCTCATTTAATCCTATAGCTTCCCAAGAATCAGCAGTAAAAAGCTGTTGAAATGTAAGATTGCTTCAATTTGGTAATCAGACTGAAATAATTCAGGAAGGGGACCTGTGTTTTTCTGAGATGACCAAAAGTCATCTTAGTCAGAGTTTCTTATCTTGAAACAGTTATTTCACAACTGGGTTTTAAAAAACTACAACCAAAAACCTGTTTTTCTTGTTAATTAAAATCTGAGGAAGCATATTTTGCATCATATTTGCTATTACCTTCACATCTAAAATATTGAATCAGTCTTTCCTCACAAAATTGCATTGGGATTTTCAAAGGAAAAAGTGCTTCATTACTTATTCAGTAGTTTAACTGATTATGTATCAAACTCATTGGTGAAATTTTTGTTTCCTGAATTTATCTTAAACCTAAAGTGTGTGTGTGTGTGGGGGGGGGGGGGGGGGTTCAGTTTAAAGGTCAGAATGTTTCAGGATTTGAATCTTGACATTTTCACTACTTTCCCCTACCCTACCCAAAAACTGAGACTTAGACGCTTTTAATATGTTTTACATTCTATCAAGTTTGGATTAAAATACTTTAAACTGTCAAATGTTAAATCCCAGGTTAATTAAATATCAAAGTAAATTTTATATCCTATGTGCAAAAATATCACTCTGGGAAGACATACAGCATTTGGGGTGGAGGGGAATTAGAGTGCTGGCAAAATTCAGTAAAAGTATCTTCATGATAATTAATGTATATAGAGTCAAACGTAGGTGGAAGGTGCCTTACGGATAGCTAAGACCTTGTTTCTGCTTCAAAGACTTTACAGTCTAAGGCTCTGATTCCGCAAGTATTTGTGTCAGTAGTCCCACTGAATTCAATGGGACTACTCATGTATGTGAGTAACTTTACATACACAAGTTTCTGCAGGATCCAGCCCTTAAGGAGTGTTCATATACAGTACACAGCCTCAACTACATTCATTTTTAATGTATTTGAGATTCAGTAATCTGGTTGTTTATAATATATTTAAGAAATGTTGTGATGTGGGGTTTGAAATTAAAATACAGTAGCTTCTCTTCCTTAAGCAAGTTGAGGACCATGTGATGTTTTTTAGCTTGACAGTCTGCAGGCAGACTAGTTCTGGTGATTTTCTTTTGTGTCTGGAATAACTGTCAAGCTGATTTAGTTTATCTGACGTTACTTTTATTTGCTTATCATTCAAGCTGGGAAGAAAATAGTGATGATCAAATTACGTGATAATGTGAAGGGGAAAGTGTTATCCTCTTCCTCATTTGTCATGAAGCTGATGATTTTGGGTTAAATTAAGAGCATTGCCACTGAAATTACTTTCAAGTCTGGAAAATTTAATCAGCAAAGGCCTTGGTAGCTATAAATTTGTGGCAGTAGTCCCTAATTCATCTTGTAATTCTATGACAGGCTCTAAATTGCCCGTATTTGGACAGAGATCACCTCAGTGAACAGTTAATGAAAGAGTAGAGGGAACATGAAGGTCAATCATACTGAATTCCTGTCCCTAACCCTCAATTTTTATTGTAACAGATATTGATTTAATATCATTCATTTAACAGAGCTCTTTTTGTTTCATACATACTGAAAGGTGAATGATTTTGCTCTTGGTTTATGTCTCTTTTCTTTTCTCCCAGTATACACAAAACATTCCAGACTAGAAGCTCCCCATAATCAAAATATGTCCCTAGAAGTAGCTAACCAAAATCACACTTCTAGCCTGATAGCTTTAAATTCCTATCTTTATTTAGGTATAAGAATAAAACTTTCTCTGACTGCATTGGCTGCTGCACATGTACATGTATCAGGCCAAATTCTGTGGTCAAACGTGCATGCATCTGAAACCCAGCCACATGCATCAGCTGCACACTCCCACAAACCTCAAAAAATGCTTTTTAGCCCCCTGTGTAACTTAACTACATAGTAAAAATTCTAAGTGATGAACCCCGCCATTTGAGTAAAAGTAAATCGGGAGATTCTGTTCAAACTAACAGCATAAAATGGCATTAGGAAATCCTATTGGTCAATAGCTGGGTCAACTTTTGTTTGAGCCACATCACAAGTGACCTCCACAACTAATGGCTGCTGACCAGACAAAATGCAAGATTTTCTAGTGACCTTTAAAACATTGTGATTCAATTTAATAGTGGGTTATTAACAACAGTTGGGTAAATAATAATGTCAGGTAACCTTGTCTCTTTCCTGCAATATATCACCTTCTTGCTTTCCTAGTTTGGGTATTTAAAAAATATTTGTTAACTCTACTTTCTCTTTTTCAGGATCCCTTGTTTCTCTGGAAGGCAACAGACTTACCTCTTCTCCCTCGTTAACTTTCCTCCCCCAAACCCACTTCTCTCCTTGGCTTCCTGCTCTCCTTTGTCCTTCCTTCCCTCCTTTTCTTCTTTCAGCCTCCTCTTGTTGCTCCATCTCTTCTTCCATTTGGCTTCCACTTCTTCCTAGAAGGCTCTTTAGCTTGATGATTTATTTTTTTTTGATTTTTTTGTTGTTGTTGTTAGAAGTACACTAGTGACCAGAAAGAAGAGAAATGTTGGAAAGGTAAAAGCAGTGGTCATTCAGTGCATAACTCCCAGTGTCACTTCAGTCGCAGCAGGAAGCCCTGCTATTTCTGATGAAGCTAGATCAGGAATCTCGTACAACTTCAGGGTCAGCTCTCTTACTATCAAATTAAAGTTAAAAGCTATTTTGCAGGGGAAAGATGGGAGGTGAGAGAAGTGGGTGGAGAAGACCACTTTCTTCCTGAGATGCAGGGAAAGCTGGGAAGACTTTAGAGGTGAGTTTATTTTTTCAAGGTAAATGGTTAAGTAAAGATTCAGACCTATCCCCTAAGGAATCTCTCTGGTACAACCTGCAGTAGGGACACAGAGACTAAATGGGTGAAAAAATTAACTATAAGACTTACCTGGTTTTTTATCACTGTGGTTAATGTATAGTCAAGGGTTTCCTCCACCATGCAAACTCTTTAAAAATAGTTGTTCCCAAAAGGCTCTCATTTAGAATTTCACTTCGTTTTTTAAGTAGGCTGTTGAATCACACACAAATTTACCAGCTCTAGTATAGCGGTGGTCAGTCAAATGTCAACATTCACCAACAGTTACCACACAACAGTGTCTGAGATAGAAGCCGAGCTGTGCAGGAACTAGAATTTCTATTTGGTGGGAAATTCTGTGATTTCAAATTTAGTTTAGTTCTAAATTGGCACAAAAGCAAATAATTTTTCCAAATTTCCTGAAAAACAGTCTTACATTTAGTTTTGGGTCAGTCTAAACAATTCACTTCAGTTTTGACATTTTAAAAAATTTAAATGTATAATAAAATAAATTTCTAATGAAGTCATTTTGAAACTAAAAGTTGAAATGAAACATTCCATTCCAAAAAATGTCAAAACAAAATGTTTTGGCTTTATCAACATGCATTATTATTATTATTTTAATTAAAAATGGAATTTTGGTGAAATTGATACATCCCACAGGAAATTTTTGTTTTAATGAAACAGCATTTTCCAGTGGAAAAACTCAGTGGGTGACCATCTCATCCTTTGGACACCTATTATGTATATTCGCACATACATAATACAAAAGTCATACAAAAAAGTCTGCTAAAAAGGTCTACTCATCCCACATTAAAATATAAATGTAAACATATCTACCAGCAAATACAATAATAAAATGAACTCGTAGCACACATAACAAACCCACCAACCCTCAGCCTGTCCTCTTCCTAAAAGCTTGGAGAAGAAAGATGGATTTTGCAATGAGATCATAAGGGTAACAATTCTAAGCTCTGGCAGACCCAGGGGAGAATGAATTGCTAAGTCAACGATCCCTCATAGAGAACTTCCAACCAGCATTTGCCACCTCATTTGTATAAGGGGAGCTCCAGCTGAAGCACTTTTGTGGATCACAGATGGCAGTGTGGCATGGGAAGAAAGGACTGGTCCCAAGAGACCACCTACAATTGAATCTGCACTGGTGAAGCTTTGTGGCTGCATGGAGCCCTTTAGAAGTCGATAGGTCTCTGCACAGGCACAGAGGTCCATCCACGTGAACTCAGTTGCAAGACTGTGGCCTTAGGCAGTGCTTAATTTGTAATGAAAGAGGTGCTGGGGCTCAAGCAATTTTTTTACACTCCTAAATGATGCAGAAAGCCCAGAGGTGCCGAGGCTATGACCGCCAAACCTAGAGCTGCTGATACTTAGCCCTGGCAAGCTTTGGCACAAATTAAGCACTGGCCTTAGGTAGTAAGGATATGCTGCCCTTAGTTCATACATGCAACCCTCAAGAGCTGCATAGACTTAGGGTTGTCTATGACTAGGGTGACCAGAAAGCAAGGGTGAAAAATCGGGACAGGAGGTGGGGGGTAATAGGAGCCTATATAAGAAAAAGACCAAAAAATCAGGACTGTCCCTATAAAATCGGGACATCTGGTCACCCTGTCTATGGCCCTAAACTGGCCAGCACATTATATCAATCAAATCCTTGTTGATCACAAATTATTTTTGCTCTGCTTCAAATGAATGAGAGGAAAGTGAAATGTTATTGCCAGCTCAGCTTCTTACAGCGTTAAAACATAGCGTAATTATGCATCTCCTGAATTTTCATAAGTAGCCAGTCTGAGAGAGCTGGGAAACCTGACTGGAAGTGACCAGGATCTGTGCAACTTGTTCTTGCATTTGTGTGTGTGTGTGTGCATAGCTTACAGCATTAGATCTTTTATGTAAAGTTGGTATGCAGGAAGTAATTTCAGAGTAGAAAAATTGCTTACAGAAAATCTTGGAAATGTTTTTGTTTGTTTATTTAAGGCTATAGTTACTGGGTGCTAAAACAAACAATCTTGTACCTAAATATCAGTCATTTATAAAATAACGATTCATAATAAAAATAACAATAAATATTCCTCATTGTGAGAAGACATAAAAAAGTATTAGTGCTGATCCTGTTGGCAGGGTTTCTTTTTACAACTGATTCCTCTGTGGAATGCTAATCAAGTCCCATTCAGAAAAGATTTAATTAATTTAATTAAAGTCTGTCAGATCAAACTGATTAGCCTGACATCTAGGCCTAGATGGAGGAAGCAGGCTTCTGGATGGTGCGTCTGTTGTCGCTGCTGTTGAAGTGGGCTTGCTTTCAGCAGTTAAAGATGGATAATTGCTAAAGTGATCAAAGCACTCTATCTTTCATTACCATTGGAATAAATGTTATGGTTCCCCCAGGCCAGTGATCTAGTTTCTTTTTGTTAGAGAATATTCTATAATTCAACAGGACCAACAGTTCAGGTAGTGGCAGGTACCCAGCTCTGATTATGACTGAAGGAAAGAGTGGGGTGACCTTTCTTACCCCTTTGACAGCTGGAATACAGATTAAACATTTTTCATCCCTTTGCTATCCTGTCTTAATCATTGGCCATGACCACTGCCACACTTGCAGGAAAGAGACAAAGGCCATGTCATGTGACCCCTCCAGCGATTACTGTTGACACAGAAGGCTTTGAGATCCACATTTTATAGTGGCAGAGCAGTGAGTGACCTCTCTGCTGTGAGGAGGGAAAGCATTGCTCAAGTGCAGCACTCTCCTGAATGCTCTGGGGATCGAATACTATTAGAAGCTTCTTGAGGGGAAAAGTGAGTATACATCTGACAGTGGGCAATGTTCTTTTTCCATCAATGACAAAAAACAAGTGGGAAGGAGGAGGGAGGAGAGTGAATTTTCTATTTATTGAAGGGGATAATCCAGACTAACAACTTTCTGCTGTATCCTGACTGATTTCTGTAATCCACTATTGTAGTGAAACATTTTATACTCCTAATAATGATAAAAATCAAGCAGTACCAAATCAGTACATGTGAGCTTGCAAATGTTCTTTGCTTTCTAGTAGATCAGAAGTAGGGAACACACAAGTTAAATGCTGAAAAAAAACTGATTTCCCCCCCTAAAAATACACGCTTCCATATAACAGTCTGTCTGATTGAGATGTCTACATTTGCTAAAATGCATAATGCTGAAAATGTTAGGACAACTAGAGTATGAATGAAATTGGGATGTATTTAGGAATATTGTTAGATTGTTCTCCTTTAAAGACATTTAAAGTATTAATCTAGTTAGAGAAGTCTACCCCTCTTACTTAAAGTATACCAGGGAAAGTTTAATTCTAAACTGTTGTTTTATTTACTTATTTAATGTATTGAATGGGAGGATGGGAGATATTACAATTATGTACAATGGAGAAATAATTTAACAGTTTAAGAACACCTGTTGTGCTTCTCAGGTTTTTTTTATATACAAGTTGTTGCAAGTGTGTATATGTCAGAGCTGTCCACCACTGGAAATACTTCATGCATATGGGGAATTGTTTATCTTAATTTCAGAGACTTTTAAACTGAGCTTGAAGTTGAGGAGTTGCATCCTTTAATATTGGATTGAGTTTATCTACTGAAAATGTCAGGTACTTCCTTAAGTACACAAAGCTTCACAATCCTACAGCTACTAATAGTGAGTTGTAGTTTCCATGGCAAACATCAGGCCAGTCAATACAATCAGTTTTTCTACCCTTCTCTCCATCTTCTCCCCTTCCACTCCCCTTGTCCAACATCCACACTTATGGATTTACGTTACATTTTCTATCTTCAAAGCAGTTGGTAAACATTGTATATCCACAGTTATGGGCTAGATTCATCAAAAGGATATGGTTAGTAGCTCTTCAGATTTGGGGCCCTGATTCTACCAGGACTTGCACTTGTGTTTTAACTTTATGTGCTGTAAGTAATTCCATCAGCTTCAATGGAACTATTCATAGCTCATAAAATTAAGCACATGCATTAGCCTTTGCAGCATGGGAGTTGTAGTGACTAAATAGTATTCCTATTCAGTAAAAAATCAAAAGGTAGATGAAATCATTCTAGTGAGTACCAATTTACTCTTTTTATAGAAAACCAGCACTTTCTGACAAGGGTAAGAATGGTAGAAGTTGATATTTAGGAAGTGCCAGTAATCTATAAATGTGTGGTAATTATTTGTTGGAATGACTTTTAGAACTTCAATGACTGGAAATGCCATTTGTGTGAAAGTGGAAGCAGTCCAGTCCGATGCATCCAAGGCATGTAGTATGGTAAAAGGATGCTCAAGCGTTTGATAGAAACATGAATAACTTTAATACTTGAGTTTAAACAAATTTCTTGTCAGTATAATTCTACAGCCGCATTGTTGGCAAAAAAAAAAAAAAAAAAAAAGGCAGAAACATGTCTACATTTCACCTGCGGCTATAGTCCCTGACTCCTAACTTTCCAGCTTTATGGCAGTGGCTGTCCAAATGATATGGATATCCTTGAAACAGGCAAGGTAGCTTTAATTTGAACAGTGAACCCTGCAGTAAAGAGAGTATGTTTGTTCAGGGTAAGGTCTTATCACTGGGGAAACATGTTTTATTGAACACACGAGGGTCAGAAGGGTAGGGCAGACAAATGCCACAGAAAGTAAAGTAACTGGCAAATGTATTTAGCGTTCTTAAAATATTGTATTCTTTCCCCTTCTCTGCTATATAACATAGGCGTCGACTCCATGGGTGCTCCGGGACTGGAGCACCCACGGGGAAAAATTGGTGGGTGCTGAGCACTCACCGGCAGCTCCCCGCCAACCCCGGGGCCCGCGCCCAGCTCCCCGCCAGCCCCGGGACCAGCGGCAAGCTCACCTCAGCACCGGGAGACGTTGTGGGGCCCCGCCCTTGACGCTGGGCGACGTTGCGTCAGGGGCGGGCCCCCGCCATGTCACCCAGGGGCGGGGCCCCACCATGTCGCCCGGCGTCGGGGGCGGGGTCCGGCGTCGGGGCGGGGTCCCGCCCCCGACGCTGGGCATCAGCCCCCACCGGCGCCACCGTAAGTTGGCGCCCGTGCTATATAATACTGTCTTTCTGCCATGCTGGGAAATCTTGGAGTCTTTCTGAGGCCCTGATCCTGCAATGAGCTCTGTGTGGGCACAGGGTCCACCCACTAGGAACTCATTGCACCGTAGGGGATTTAGTAGACAGTATCTTCAGTGATGTCTCCTGATGATGGCTATGCCATGGCATGTGGAGCTTGTTCTCATTGGACCTCTTTTGCATCAGCTATTGCAGACACACTGCCAAAGTCCTGAAGTATGGTATGCTCACTGCACGCTAATTTTTTTACTGTATATTTTCTTTCCTGAAAGTCTTCCCACTTCTCCATTAACTTTTGTTTTAGGATGATATACAATTAAATTATAATTTAGTTTACTTATCAAATATTTTCTTTTACATTGTCAAATTTAATCTTTCAAGTACCTATCTTGAGAAAGCCAAAGGCTTCCCTAAGGCCTGGAAACTATCACTTCACATAACAGAGAATGAATCGTTGGCCCTGAACACTGGTATTACACAGCTTTCTAGGGATGAGTGCGTTGGGAGAAGAGACTTATATTTTTTTAAATATTATTGATATCTTTTTTTTTTATTTGTCCTATTCCCCAAAAGCCATAGCAAATTATGAATTAAAATAGTGTTCCATTTTCCCTTTTGGTGTCTTAACCTAAAATCTGTGGGGAAACTGCACTGGATATAGTGTAGCTCTAATTTTTTTCTCATTGGTCCTAGGCCCCAGTTTACACCCTACTTCAGCAAAGGGCTTAACTTTAAGCACATGTTCATGTCTCATTGAATTAAATAAGAATTAAGCACATAATTAAGTACTTTGCTGAGCAGGGCAGGGATGGACTTAAGTATGTGCTGTAAGTTAAGCACATGCTTAAGTGCTTTGCTGAATCAGGGCCCTAAAATGAAGATATTTCTGTACTAGAAAGATGCAAAAAACTAAGGGCCTGATTTTGACCTTCTAGTGAAATAAATGAGGAGTACAGTAACTCCACTGACATGAATGGAGTTACATGGATGTAAAAATGGTGTAAAAGGAAGCATAGGCTTGTGGTAAAGGGACTGGAGGTGATATGGTCTCAATTCCTGGCTCTGTTTTAGAATTACTGAATGACTTTTGGCCAGTCACCTATGTTCCAGTACTGAACTTGTCTCCGCACAAGTGAATGCCAGCACCCACAAAAAGTCTCAATGAAGTTTAAAAACTGTTTTGCTAAATCCAAAATTGTAGGATTGGGGAAGTTACCTATGCCGCTGTTCTCTATCTGTAAAATGAACACAATAACATTTCCATTCTTTCACCCTTTATCTGTCTTCTCTTTGTAGACTGTAAGCAATTTGGAACAGATTAGTGAGCCCAAAGAGGGTTGTTAGAATAATTTTGTTTTAGTTTAATTGCAAAGCCTTTTTGCTATCATTGCGTCCATGGTTGTCTAGAAGTTTGGACTTAGCAAAATAATTTTTGTGATATGACTACAAATCACTTACAACTAAAGACTTATTCATATTTTGCATTGAAACAAAACAATGGCAGCATCAAATAGTTTTGTTTCTTGTTGTGAACATGTTTCAGTTCTGAGTAGCTTTTATAAGACTACAAAAAGTTGTAAAAATGTAGAACTTGTAGAAATGTAGTAAGCTTACAATTTATAAATTGACTGCTGCTACTTCAGCATATGAACATTAGACTTTCCTGAATATCAGTATGCTCTTCAGCAAATTTATCAGAGGAGGGGAGAATGATCTCTTTATACTGACTGCTTTTAGGGTTTTTGTTTAAAAAATCACCCCAAAGGGATGCATATTTTATGTTTGTCTATGTAATTGTGATCAGTTTTCAATATATGTAACAAAAACAAGATGGGTGATGTAATATCTTTTATTGGACCAATTTCTGTTAGTGAAAGAGACAAGCCTTTAAGCTTACACAGAGCTCTTCTTCAGTAATTAGGTTTAACTAACTACCACATGCACAAACAAGAAGCTGGTGTCCAAGCTTAGAGTAGTACGTGTTGTTTGCAGTGGTGTTGTTTGTGATTTTCACTTTTAGGCACTTGTGATTTTCTGTTGTGTTGTTGTGCCAATTCGTTTAGGTGCTGCCATTCTCAGTAACAAAAGTGTTTGCCCTAAACTGCACATGAGTGTAAAAATATGTTAATAAGCACCCATGGCGAATGTAATTTGATCTCTATGGGGTTTCGTTAATGGTTAGCTGTCCCTGATGAACCTGTGCTCCTTAAAGAAACACTGCTCATGTGGGATGAGCCGCTTCTCTCTCTCTCTCTCTCCTCCCCCCCCCCCCCCCCCAAAAAAAAAAATCCCAGACAGAGTGTAGCAAGGCTGTGAGACTGGGGCTTTCCTCTTAAGCGAGTAGGAGAAGATAGCAGGAGGGCTTTCACTATCTCTTCAAACAGGAAAGGAAGGCATCATGTGTCTAGAATTGCTATTTTCAAATAAAGACTGGAGGGATGGGTGTGCCAGGGTCTCCTAAGTGTCCTGAAGTTCACAGGGTAGCTGACCTCACTCAGCTGTTGTTTTTCTTGTTTGACTGGTGTCCGAACAGGTGCCCAATGCAGTATAAGACTGATTGGGATAGCTGGCATAACTTTGCTTTCACACTTCAAGAAAAGGGGAAAGAAAAAAAGCAAAAACATACCTTGCACAGGAAGTAGGGTGACCAGATGTCCCGATTTTATACGGACAGTCCCGATTTTGGGGTCTTATTCTTATATTGGCTCCTATTACCCCCCACCCCTGTCCCGATTTTTCACACTTGCTGTCTGGTCACCCTAACAGGAAGTGACTGTGTGGAGATATTCTGCATAGTGATCGAAGGGGCAATATAGTGATGAAGCTCCGCACTTCCTATATTTATATCTATATCTATATAGATATAGATAGATATATAGGTCAGGCAAGTGGAAGGTCTGTGGAACTTAAAGCTGTACTCTGCCGCGAAAACAAAGAGAGGCTGTGTGCTGATCATCAGATAACAATCATGTTTCTTGAACTTACTATCTAAGATGGCAAAACTTTAGAACTCTGCCACAAGAAGCCTCCGCATATTTGAACAGCAATAGCATTGGATTACCAGCCTGCTCAGCATAAGAGGTTTAGATTAGGAGTAGGTCTGCACCAAAGCCCCAGTCTGAACAGCCCTCAAACTTTGGGGAAACTTTGGATCTAGATCTAATTGTTATAGTTCTGGGCTATCTTTTATTTAAACTTTATTTTTAAAATAGAGTAGTAAATCAATTTTACACACATGAAATAAGTAATTGTGGTTCTTGGTTATTCTAGCCTAGACATGATATAGTTTCTACATGTAGATGGCTGAAATTCAATGCAGAATATCATTGTTGCTTTTAAATCATGTCTAGGCTAGAATCAGGGTATTTGTCTTTTTTTAATTATAGCCACTTGGTATTCCAGGTTTGTGACCTTGGGTAGTGGTATAGGATAGAGATCAGCTAGCCTGCAAACTACTCCCTCTTTGCTTATGACTTCCTGACTTTAGGCAGTATAGCTCTTTTTTTCTTTGATGACATCTGCAAATATTTGCCCTACAAACAAATGAGATTGCTTAGCTCTGAATAAAGTAATAAAATTATAACTATGTAGCTTCCACAACTGACAACAGAAGCAGCTGTTAGGAAGAAAACTTTAAAATGTAATTGGAATTTGACAAGTTAAAGCCATTTTTACTATCAAGATAAAAATTCCTTGTCTGTTAGTATGCTATAGTCTTTTCTCAGTTAGACTACTGATATAACTATATTTAATTCAATGGAGTTACTCCTGATTGTTGTTAGTGAGAAAATGATCGAGTTCTAAGGGAATAAAAAAACAAACTCCTTTTCACACTTTACGCTGTTTGTTTACAGTATCCTTCATTTCACTCAGGTTGTACAATAAAACTAGACTGATCGGTTTCACTATTGTTAATAGTTTTACTCTCTAGTTGTCATGTTATTGAAGCTCTAGTGCTCACAGTGAATGTCTAAACAAATTTTCACTAAATTTAAAAGGAACTGTATTGGGACAGTTGTGTTCCTGTTATGTTTTTAAAAATCACTTTTAGAAAGCAAAACCTAAATTTGGGACCCAAAATTATGGTAGTATCATGTTATCTTGACAGACTATTCATACATGACTATTATTTAATATGATTATTAAAAGCATTGGATTGATATAAAATAGAGAATGAAATAAAAGCAAATGTGTGTGTTTGAAATGGATCAAACAAGAATTTTGCCAGTCCTAAAACATGACTGACTTTTGTTTTGTCAATTCCAAGTGATTTTTGCTTAATTTAGGAGGAAGACACACTACATTCAGGAAATATAGTCACACACTGGCTACTCTGATGTAGTATTTTATGAGTTTCAGATTTAGTTTAAGTGAATTTGTATAGAAAGGGTAAGGCGTGAAATCAAACTATCTAAAGCGAGTCTGAGATTAAGAATCTGAAATAAGAGAATGTCTTTGGACTAAATATTTATTTCTTCTTCTATTTGTTTGTTAAACAAAAATCTATCCTGATCCTATTTTTTGCTATTTAGCTTGGAAGTGCATCTTATTAAGCACAGCTATCATGAATACTGTTCTGTGTTAGGTCATCGTACTTTGATTAAAAAGAATAAAGTCTAGATTCTTATGGAAAAAATACTTTTTTGAATATAAGAGTCTTTACTAACATTTGTTTTATGGCAATTTTATCAGTTGCAGTGTACCTGCCAAATATTTATAATGCTTTCCCTGGGTGGAAAGTTCATCTGAAATCTTTAACCTTCACAGAACAGAGTGTAGGTCCTAAAGACTGTCTGGAGTACAAAGGTTATGTACTGCTTGTAAAATATCTCCAGAATAAAAGCCCATTTGAGCCATCACAGCAAGAGAACATCACTACTGGATTTGGGCTCTCCCCCACACCTCACCCAGAATGAGATTGCATGTGCTGAAGTACCTTGCTGGGTGTAAAAGAACAAGAATGGCTGATGATATTGATCTATAATAGAGCATCCCTTTACAACATTTTCTTTATTGGACTTAACACCATGAAGAGTAACAAATGCATTCTGGGTACTGTATATGGGCCTCAAGTGCCCATTAGTCAGTAGAAAGACTTCCATTGATATGAATTGGATTTAGATGGGGTGTAAGGCCCAGATTTTTGAAGGCATTTAGGCATTGCTCTGTTCACCATTGCAAGACCTAATAGTGGGATTTCCAAAAGTGCCTAAGCACTTTTCCACTATAGGGGATTTAGACAGCTAAGTCCCACTTTCAAAAGTGCCTTGGGCGCTATTGATTTCAGTGGGAGTTAGGCACCTAACTACCTTTGAGGACCTGGGCCCTAGGCATTTTTGAACATCCTGCTGGGCAGCTATCTGCATCCCTGGGTGACTAAACAAGTTTTTAAAAGTCTAGGCTTAAGTGTACATCTGTTTGGAAAGCCCTCTTTCAAAGGAGCTTTTCGACCTAGAGAGTGTAATCAATTTCCTTGGTTCTGTATAAACAGTTTTATGAATGCATTTGCTGTTTGCCACAAGCATTCAAACTTCTATAACATATCCTCTTCTGCACTCATTTTTTAATGCTACAGAATATGAACTTATGTCTGGTAAAAATTTATAAAGAAAACCTGAGTGGAGGAACAGCGTATCCTTTCAGTTTATAGCATAATACATATTATTCATCTCCCTTTTTATTTTGTTGGGGTGGGGCGGAGGGAAATTAACAGAAATTAATTTAATATAAAGTTCTAAAGCAAGCTATTTGACAACAGCAATATCTGTACAGTAACTAACACTTTTTAACAGTCAGCAGTTAATCACATGGTGTTTGTAACATAATATGGTCCTGATCAAAAGCCCACTGAAGTCATTGGACTTCAACTGGTTTTGGAAAAAGACCTTGAGTGACCAACTATTAAATCTGTCCCTTAGTAGTAAATAATAATTGATGATTCCTCTGTGAACATATGTCTCAATCCTTGAAAGTCCTGAGTACCCTCACCAAAATGATTGCTAAGCACCTTACAGGACTGGGCTCATTGTTTTTAAATTAAAGGTTTATTTTGTGGAACATGCAATTCCCAGATATGTCCACTGAGCAGTATAAATTGGAATATGAGGGACAGTTTGTATGTAAATCTACTTTTGTTGCAGTTGGGGAGCTTAATTTGCAGCATGTCTTAACCAAACATGGAAAATTGCTGTAGAAGGAGGTTTTTGATAATACTTAGCTCTCATTAATGGTGACTGCCCCCCATTAATGGTGACTGCCCCCCATTAATGGGGGGCAGTCAGGGAACATGAGGGGCAGTTGGATAAGCATGGGAGTCCCCGGGGGCCTGTCAGGGGGCAGGGGTGTGGATAGGGGTCGGGGCAGTCGGGACAGGGAGCAGAGGGGTTGGATAGGGGATGGGGTCCTGGGGGGTGATTAGGGTTGGGGGCTCTCGGGGAGGGAGGCAGTCCAGGACAAGGAGCAGGGGGTGTTGGATGGGTCTGGGATTCTGAGGGGGGCAGTTAGGGGGTGGGAAGTGGGAGGGGGCAGGAGGCAGGCTGTTTGGGGAGACACAGCCTTCCCTACCCAGCCCTCCATACAGTTTTGCAACCCTGATGTGTCCCTCGGGCCAAAAAGTTTGCCCACCCCTGCTCTAATCTATAGTTATTCAATTCCGTGAATATAAGTCCTGCAGAAAGCAAGCAGAATGGCACATCAGCACTACTAATTCTTAAAGGACCTTGTGTCCCCCAGTGCTTGCCAATATCTGTTTGTTGAGTGATGCAACAGTTTGCTAATTAAACAGCTCACAGTGGTGTATGGAGCAGAACTTGTGGACATTTAACCAATTGAACAATTTATTGCTGTAATTGAAGGGGTTAGTTGGTGTTTATTAACTAGCCCTCCTGTCATGTTTACTGATGAATCATGGGAATAACCCTTGGCCCCTGACTTTTGTTTTTAAATGTTCCATAGGTATTATTGACATTTCAGTTGTCAGAATTCAAAGTTGTTACTCCAAGGTCAGAACTTTACTTAATCCCATTTTGCAAATTCAGCGAAGTTATTGGCTTGTTTTTGCTGGGGTGGAGGTATTGTATTATAGATGGGTGACTATCCTTTTGTAGCACAAAAAGGAGATTTTAGTTACAAAAACAGTGAAAATCCCTTTTTCCTGGTCTGGCGATTGGTGGGATTTCGTTTAGAAAAAGCTGAAACTGCTTCTTGTTGGAAAATTAGTTTTAGTCCACATAGTCTTCATGTAGCAGTTTATTTTCCTTATTCAAGCATTGTCACTTCTGCTATTTCCATCATCATTAAAGCAGACTCATGGGTAGGAGAATGACATTATTGCTGTGCCATACAGCAGGGATTCCGATGAAATTTTTGAGGCACATGCAATTTTGAACACAGATCTGTTCAATGGAACAATGAGTCCTGATGATGACAACCGGCTGCTTCTCCCCCTTTCCAAATGAAAGCTGTTTAACTAGAACTAATTGGCCGTTCCTAACATGCAATTAGCAAGGATATTAATCTAGCCCTGACAAGTGTGAAAATTAGTTTCTTCTAGCCCACTCAATAGACACCGTATCTGCTTCAGGCTCCCCCATGACTGATCAATTGTGATTATAAACTTGCTTGGGGTTTAATGTGTCAGAACTGAAGAATAGTCCATTTTTATCAATCACATTTGACTCTCACAACATAACGCAAGAGAAGTTGATGGGAAGGAAGTAGGCTTAATGCATCCGAATACTTGCTGTCAGTTCCACAGTCCGTAAAAGAAATGTTTGCTTCCTTCTTTGTTTGTGGGGTTTTTTTTAATTAGAAGGATGGGTCAGAACTATTCTGAATTAAAATTCAAGCTGTAATTGAATGTAACTGATTTTCTGTTCATTCTATAGTCCGCACTATGACCCACTCTCTTCCCCAGCTTTCATTGCTTGTTTGTTTTTGTGTTTAATTTTTCTTCATCCCACCTCATGCTGGGCACACTGTGCTGAGTATAATGGGGCCCTGATTGAGTCTTCTAGGCTCAACTACAATACAACTATTAAATAGGGACAATTAATAGGCTTCTGATATTTGGATTCAAGAAGTGCGTGAGAAACTTGGGCTTGATCCTCATCTGCTGTAACACAGTATAGCTCCTTCGCAGCGTATGTAGCTCAATGGATCTGGGCCATTATGAATTGCTAAAAGAGTTCCATCTGAATCTGCAGACATCTATGCTAAGTGAGCTTTATCCTTAGAACTAGACAAGGAAATTTGTATTTCCTGTTTTAATTAGAAAGGACTTTCACAATACAAGAATAAAAGACAAAGCCTACCCCAAAGACATGCATCTGTTTTAGATAAAATGAATGCAGTATAAGTGTGAGAAATTACTTGAAGATGGTCTTGATATTGAGAATATACAGTGTATGTACTTCATAGTCAGCTGAGGCTTTCTTTGCCAATAAGGTTGGGAACCTCTAATTTTTATTCTTCTCTGAGAAGCATGTTAATGATACTTCCAGAGGGATGAAAAGTCTAGACTTCTGTGATATTTCTTACAAGGGTGGGAAGGTGGGTGAATAAAGGAAAGAGAGCTGCTCCCTTTTTTGGGTGTAGAATAGCTCCACAGCACGGCCAGCCTGGAGAAGTGTATTCTACAGCTGTTTGTTGTTGTCCATCTTAGAAGGCAGGCCAGAAGTGAACGTTTGCCTAGGGCCAAGTGATGGGTTAATCCGGCCCTGGTTGTGGGAACTAGATGGGTCAATTTGACGTCAAAACTGAGTAAAAATTATTCAGTTTTGCAAGTTGGTGACTTAAATTATCTGAATTACTTAACACTGAATAAAGGGCCTGTTAAAGATGAAAATTGAACTGCGTGTGATTGTCAGTGGTAGGAATATACTACATTATATTGCTTTCCCCTCCCCACTCTTTTATATGCAAAAAATGTAGCACAATGAAGACATTTGTTGCCTCTTGCTTAACCCCAAGGAGTTTACGTAGTTTTTAATAATAATTTGATAGTGTTTTCATTCCTATTCAAAACTTCTGTATTAGCAAGTTATTTCAGAACCTACATTTCAAAATTGCATGTTTTTTCTCTTGCTAGTTTAAAAAGTAATAATGATGGCCAAAAAAAACCCACCCCACCCTTTCCAGCTCTTACTTATTAACAGTATGCTTCGGCTTCTGCCATCTGAGCAGAAAACTTGATTAAAATAAAATGTTATCTAAATAGTAACATAGTAGTGATGGAAAGCTGCAGCTCCTTGCAATGCAACTGCAAAGAAGCAAGAGAATGAATAATAGCCACCACTGTCCTGAGTTTGAAAAGTCAGAGGAAATGGCAACAAGGAAAAGCAAATGAAGATGGATGAAACCACAAAAGGGTGAAGGAGATCTCCTCCACAGTGGACAAGGATGGACGACTGACTCCTGGGGCACCTCAGCTGTTGCTTTTCATAGTGGTGTTTTGAAAGGGCAGTGTTTCAGAGGAGTGCTTCCTGACTATGACCGCTGCGCAGCACTTACAAATGCTGTGTCGGTCAGTCAGAGGTCACTGAAAGTTGACTCAACACCTCAGATGGAGAGAAAGCTTTGGGGAATAAACCATTTAATATCACTATGTCTCAAAGGCACTCGGATAGTTCAGATCCAGTTATTTGAATGCTTTTCAAAATAAAGCATTTTTGTTTGTTTGGCCTGTTGTCTAGTGATTTTTGGTTCTCCTTCTGCCAAAAAGTTTCTCCCAATTTCATGTTTTGTTTTTCTCTTTTAAAGCTTGAGCAGATTTCTTTTCTTTAGTTTGTCCCTTTGAAACTCTGGGTCCAGTTCTGGCCTCCATTGCAGTCCCTATGGGCTTCCGCCATGGTACAAGAGGGTAGAGCCCTGGGCAGGACTTTTTTAATCCCACTCCCACTTTGTTCCCGCATTGTTTCTTTCATTTTTATCCTGGTCCCACCTGCGAAAACCTTAGATCCTGCAAATCCCACAAGAGAGACAGATTTCCCCGTGCTATTTTTTTTTTAAAGTCAGTTAATATATATGTATAAATAGAATTCTGTGACACAATTTTTAGCACTAATGAATAAAACCAATCTTGCTTAAACCATGTAAAAAAAATGCAGCTCCTGTTGTAATAGACATCAAATCTCTTCCTATACCTCGCTTAAATTTAAGTATTAAAACCTTTATTTATAAAAAAAAGAGAGAAACTTACTTTACATTGCTGAAATTCTATTTATGACAAACTATCATGTGTATATCACATGGAATGCCAAAACAATTTGCACCATACTTTTGCTTTAAAAGATGCAGATTTTTGTAATGATTATAAAAAGTACTTTTTTCTCCATTTTTTTTTTAAAGCCTGGAATTTTTAAAACTGCTTAAGCACTGTTTTTAGAACTTTGAAACATACCATTCAAGTTATTTATATGTCAGGATTATTATTGCTTTTTGGAAAAACATTTAACAGAAAAACTGCTCACAGCACTAGGTTCTTGATAGAAATAAATGTTAAAAAGAGGCTCAAAGTAAGTGATGGATAATAAAGTCAACTTAAAGAGCACGTGTAGCTAAACTTGCATTCCTCCCTTCCCTCTCTCTCCCCTGAATTACTCCAGTCTGTTGTGGGTTTTTTTGCCCATCCAATCCCGCTCAGCACCCACAACAAAGTACATTTTACCAGCTCCTGCTATTATGGCAGTGGGCCCTGTGGGACCCACAGGACCAATTTCCGCTGTAGAGCTCTGCAATGGGGCAGAGCTGCACAGGGCTGGGGGGGGGGGGGGGGGGGGGAGCAGGAGCAGCATACCCTGCATCCTTGCAACCCTAGCCTAGGCAGCATGCCAGGCCTGAGTGTATCAATGGCAGCATATAGTGCCTAATGCTAGAGATATTCTGAGCAGCTGTGCAAGGCCATAGACAGCCTTGAAGAGGTTCCCATAATCCCTACAGCTGCCCAGAATCGTGTGTGTGTAAAGGAGATGAATCACACACTACATTGTGCTGTCAGCAGAAAATATAGACAGTTAAAATGTAGAGAGTAAAACGGTGAAATCAAGATTAGAAATTACTTGTGGTGTGTCTGATGCCTGTGTATATAATGAAAGTCCCATCTATGTATTCCGTGGCAAACCAGACCCAGCTCTCTTGTTGCAAGCTAGAAATAGAGTAGCTTCATTCAAATAAAATAAAATAAAATTAAAATTAAAATAAATATGAAAATGAATGTTAGAAACAGTACTCCATTACTTTTTATGTTATTTTCTGTTTACTTTACACTGCTCCCACATTTTTGCTTTTCAATATGTTGAAGACCCCTGTCCAAATGGGGCCGAAGGTGGATATCACTGCATTGGTTTGCTCTTGGGTCTCATTCCACGACCAGGAAGGCTAAATTAGCCTAACTTGTTACAAAATAAATGTGGATTCTAAACAGAAGAATTGGAAAAGTTTACATTCTGAAGCACAAGGTTTGAAATCTACAGCAAATTCTGCTGTTCACAGACTACTCTGTCCCTGTGAGTAACACTTTTTGGCATGTGTATGCATTGTATATGTGAATAGATCAATAGACACTTTCAAAAATATTTTCTTGTGTTTCCAATAAAAGTATTCCATTAACTAAATTTTTTCAGATAAAAGCTTATAAAAATCTTAGACTTCACATATCCTTAGCAAATTATTTATGGGGGGAAGTAAGAGGGCCTGACAAGGTTATGGTGTTGATTCTGTACATTTCCTTTATTCTTGTGGTTAAAAGGAAATTATAACATGTTGTTAAGTCAAAGCTTAGCCTGTGGAGTTGAACTAAAAAGAACCTTTAAATGGACTAAAATTCCTCTTTTCGTAAAAGAGGAAAATACATGGTGGCGACATCAGATTTCTTTAATTTAAAAAGTTGGTTTAGGTATATTAATTTGAGTTCAAAGCATCTCTCAAAGGCTATGATGCCCACATTTTTAATTTTACCTAATACTGAGCATCTGGTGTGGACTGGTTTGTGGTACTGAGAAGAAAAGGGAATACATTACTCATAGATGAAAGGAGTGAGGGAGAATCACTGTCCTGATTAAAAATAGTCTTTTTCCACCAGTTAATATCAGCTGGAGGTTTGATTAAACAGTAATTGTCTAAAAAGACACAATAATTAAGTGTGACTGTTTCCTCTCGGAGGCCAGGCCCAGTGGTGAAAGTTAAGTATTGTCCTTCAGATAAGGTCCTGAAAGCAGTTTTCCTGGATGTCCACTCAGCACTTCTGTAAAATGTCCTCTCTGGGTGCTGAGCTGCAGACAGACATAATCCAGGCCTATTCACAGGGCAGCAGGAGCTTTTGGAGATGTAGCACTGGAGGATTTTATGACTCCATATCGGATACAAGCTGCCTCACCTCTTTGGCTAAAACTCTAACCCAGTGGCTCAGAGATTCCATGAGACAAATGGGTTTAAATTAAGAAATGGAGCTGAAATCTATAAAAGTCAGAACACGTCTAGTGGGCAACATGTTAATAAGACTATAATGTTATATCTAATGGGGATATTGAAAAGCCGCTCAAGCAATCCCTCTTCAGATGTGGATCTGCAGAATTAAAACCTAGGGAAAGATAAATTAGTTAAATAAGCTTTTTCCATTTTCTAGTTAAGACTCTTACATATTTTTTAAATGTATATTTTGCTTTCAGTACAAATACCATTTTTTTCCTTGTGTGCCTCCCAGTATTCCAGCACACAGATAACTAGCAAAAAAAAAATTATATACAGTGATTATACTACTTAAGCTTTCTGTAGTGCTTTTTCTCTAAAGGACATCCTAGTGCTTTATAAACATTAATATGTAGCACTTGCAAAGCACTTTTCATATTAGAAGTATTCAAATATTACCTGATTAATCTTTGCAACCACCCTCTGAGGCAAGGAAGTATAAATACTCCTATTATATAGATGGGGACACTGGATCATAGTGAGGTTAAGTAACTTGCTCAAAAGCCACAGAAAAAATCAGTGTTGGTACTCAAAAATTAGGATTCCTAGGCCTGGTTTTAAACCACTAGACCACACTGCTCCCACAACACCTTTTTGAGTTAGGTAAGATTATTCCCATTTTATATATGAGGAAACTGAGGCACAGGGAGGTTAAGTGACACAACAAAAACCACGCTGGAATCGTGTGGCAAAGCTAAGCATAGATCTCAAATCTGCTGACTCCAGGGCCTATGATTTAAACACTAGACTCTGCTCCTTCCTGTTATATTTTAAAATATTTACAATAGGGTGCTTATTAAATGCAAAAGTAAAGACCCGTTGTTACTTATGTGAGTGGTTTTACACTTTCTCATTACACCTGAAGAAAAGCTGTACTAGAACTCTCATTTGTACCTATACAGCCTAGTGCTATTTTTTTCAAAACAGAGCAACAGAGAGTCCTGTAGCACCTTATAGACTAACAGATATATTGGAGCATAAGCTTTCGTGGGCGAAGACCCACTTTGTCAGATGCATGGGGTGGAAATTTCCAGAGGCAGGTATAAAAAAGGTGGAAATTTCCACAGGCAGGTATAAAAAAGGTGGAAATTTCGCCCACAAAAGCTTATGCTTCAATATATGTTAGTCTATAAGGTGCTACAGGACTCTTTGTTGCTCTTACAGATCCAGACTGACACGGCTACCCCTCTGATACTTTTTCAAAACAGTTGGGCTTGACTGTGAATACCAGTTTGGCACCTACCTCTGCTGGGAAACTACTAGCCTTCTGCTATCCACAGATTGGAAGGATAAAATCTGAGAATGCCCACTGAGAATATAATCCATGTCTGCAGGGGGTTCAGAGATTTCTTCACCTCAAGGAGGTTGCTGGGTGTTTTAGAACCTTTGGAACCTGGAACTCTCAATTTAGGTTCAACACAGTATGTTGTACATACCTAAATTAACAAGTATTGACTGCTTTTAAAAGGGGGGGTGGGGAGGCTGGAGCCTGTTAGCTAACAGTGGAAAGGTGATTAGGTTGTCAGTTTCTTTAATGTTTGTCATCCAGTTGTATATCATAAGGTCCTATTAGATTTTGAAACAATTTTTGAAATGCATTTTTTAAATTACTCATGAAAAACAAATATTTTACTGGGCTTTTCACCCAATAATCTCTTCTCACCCAATAATTCATCTATATTTATCATCTTATTTGAATAAAAACTGGGTCAATAAGCCCTCGGATAAGAGGTTAAAATAAAGGAAGATTGAGAGTCAATTGCTTCCATATTTTGAGCCTATGACTTCCAAAATCAAAGGCCTGCCCTAGTAATCCTAATGGATTGACTTCCAAAATTCCTTGGATTTGTACTGCTGGACTTGCCTCTCTCCAGGGCTTAGCTGGATCCCTGCAGATAGATTTTCAGGTTTATATGCTGTAATACCACTTAGTCCAGCTGTAAATTTGTGGCAGCTAAATTAATACAACATTATAGGAAAGACCCTGGTATACCTACGAAAGTCCTAGCTTGTATTTCAAATACTTAGGAAAAAAATGGCCTTTTCAATTAGTTGGTTGTGTGGCCTGATTGAAGAACAGCCCCATGGCTAACAAAGCTTTTTCTATAGTATCAGCTTGCTCCTCAGCCAACAGGACAAATAGTGATTCTGTGGTTGGTCATTAACGGGCTAGCCATCGGGTGGGGGTTTTGTTCTTAAATGGAGACTTTGTCTTATCCCTGCTGTTTAAGCCCCCTCCAAGCACTCCTCACCTGTCATATCTGTCATACATTTAATTCATCACGCTCTCTGGTCAAAAGCTACACTGATAGTATCAAAAGGAGAGGAGGGCTCTTCTTATAACTTTAGTGATCAAAGGAGATTACCAAGAAAATAAGATTTTAATGAAGAAGGCAGGTTTGTGAAAGAGAATTTAATGCATTGTGGTTCACTAACATAAAGGTTCAATTTATTCCCTGGCATTGCAGAATGATATACCAAACTACAAAAAAATAGGGGTGTCTGGATTTTGTTTGTGATTTTTAACTGAAAACTGGGTTGGACAAGATACAGAAAAGGTTTATTTTAATACTAAAAATGCCATTTTTCTGTAAAAGTGTAAGCAAACAGTTTAAAAATAACAAGTGTGTTACAATGATGACAAATGCACCAAGCAATCATTTTCCATCAGACCCACACACAGCAGCTTGTTAGTACTCTCTTTGCTCTTTGGATTAGCTTTCTGGAATATTAGTCACAGTATCTACGTAAACTTGGCAATACTGTTTTCAGAGACAAACCAAAAGGGCAATTTCCAGTTCTAGATTTGGGCACCACAATATTGCTGTGATGGGTACAGAAGCAAGGCCAAAGATAAAGAAATGGACCTTCTGTGTTCACCAATATTTTGTCAGGAAATTAATCCTATATGAAGTCGGGGAAGTGTGGGGGAGGGGTTGCTTACATGTTTACAATGAAAAATACCAACAGCGTTCTTGTTTTTTTTGTGTGCTTTTTAGTAAGCTTCAAGTATGTAATATTCACTGTACGGTACACTGATTCAGGCTTCATTTCAACTGAAATTTTAGTCTTTCCATAGTGTGCCTACCTAAATCTAGACTAGTACTCAAGAACAGTTAACTCCATTTTCTAATAATTTAAAAGCAGCTACTGGTAGGTTATGTATAACCGCTGCTGCTGCTATCTGAGGGCAGTGCTAGAGTACTGAGTGGTCAGAGTCATTCAAAAATTAAATTAACTGCAAAGATATTAAACTGAAAATGTAGAGCAAAGATTCAGTAACTATTTTATCTCACTACAGTATATTGCCAAACATGCATGTCAACAACAGAGTTATTTAATTTATTTGAAAGCTTTGCATAGTGATAAACAAATTCTCTAAATACTAAGTGTAAATAAAGGAAAGAACAGTTACTTGTATTACCACAAAGGTTACCATCTTTTATGGAAAGATGGGGAAATTTATCAAATAGCCTCTATATAGAATTAAAAATATACAATCCAGATTCTCAGACCCTGAAATCAACAGAGCTATGCCAATTTACACCAGTCGAGGATCTGGCCCATGTAGTTTTTTAAAATGTAGTATTGTCTGAGTCTAGTTACAGGTGTGAGGAACATGGAGGAGGAGATAACGAAAGCCTGGTTGGGCTTGTCATTGCAGCGGTGGAAACTTTGATTCTCACTTTCCATCCAAAGACACTTACCTTGCATTACTTTAACCTGAATGTGGATTACATTATTTATGTAAGAATTTAAACATTGTGGACCAAGGGCTAGACTTTTAAAGGCTCGGTGCCTAATAAATACTTCTAAAAATCTGGCCTCATATCCTCAGCTCATGTTAACTGGAGTAGCTTCAATAAAATCAACAGAACGATGCTGATTTATCCCCACCTGAGGATCTGGACCTAAATATCTTGCTAAATTTAGTGCTGACTTTGTATCACTTTCCCGAAGCTGAAATCTAACTTGAGTTAAATGCTATGTTAATTTTCAGTAGCCCCTGGCAAGGTCCTTTTACACTATAAATGAAACCAGGTCTCATTGTAGCTGCTACAAAAGGTCTGGAAAACTGAACTGTAGCCTGAGTATCTGAGCCCTTGCCTGCACTAGGGAATTTTATCCGTAGATGACAACAGGCACAGCTGAACCACAACTGAAAGCAGTTTTATGTATATGTGTTTACAGGATCAAATCATGTTCAGCACCATTTCAGAAACAATGGTTGAACCTTACTTGGAGTAAGGTACACTGGGTCTTCCTGTAATGTCACACTCACTCAGTTCAACCATAAGCGTGTGGCATCTAAGTGGCATTATAGTTGGGAGAAAGGCATGTTTTGGTCATTTCTACCCTTGCAGCTAAACTGTTTCCAGAAATGGTTTAGCTAAACCCATTGCTACTAATAATGTAGGGACCGGAGTGCTCAGGGGTTTTTACCACCATGTCAACCAGATCTGCTTAGAGTAAGGCCTTCTCTCCATGAAAACTCTGTGGATTAAACTAAATCAGTTTAGATGAAGTTCAGAAACTGACTTGATCTAAATAAAAGTGTTCACACAAAGGGATTGCACCAATTTTAGTCAAATAGCTTCTAAGCCAATTTAGTTAATAAAAAAGTGTGCAGACAAAGGCTAAGCTTAACTAACACAAAGATAAAACCACCAGAAGCTGCCAGAGATCTGTCTCCACTAGGTTTCTCATCAGCACCAACACTGATTTAAATGAATTGGTATTAGCACCAATGGGAATTGTTTGGTAAAATTCTCTGATATGAACACAACCAATGTGTGTGCCAGACACACATACAATATATTGAATTGAATTAAATGCAGTTGAAAGACTTTCCAGCTTTAATTCACAAGGAAACTCTATTTTCTTTTTCTAAATGCACCCCTACCCCGATGTAACACGGTCCGATATAAAGTGAATTTGGATACAAGCGGCAAAGCAGCGCTCTGGGGGGCGGGGCGGGGCTGCACGCTCCGGCGGATCAGTGCGTCAGCGTGTCTGGCTCCCACATGCTGCTCTGAGGGGCGTGTTAAGGGTGCCAGGCCGGGGCCGAGGGGTTGGATAATGGGGCTATGGGGGGGAAGGGGAACAGGGCTCGATTCAGACGTTCAGGGGCAGCGCTGTGTGGCTGCGGTGGGGCTCGGCTAGGCTGCGGCGACCCGGAGGGCGGCTCATGGCTCGAAGTTCATACCCCAGCCTGGGTGCCTGCAGCCGGAGGGAGCGGGTCCATGCTGGAGCGGACTGGGCTCCGCTGGGCTGGGCGGTTTTGCTGCCGCTGCTGCTGCCGCCGCTGCTTCACTCGGCTCCTGCCTCCCTCCCGCGCCCCTGCCCGAGACCCTCTGCCCCTACTAACAAAAATGATTTAGTTCACATTATTTCTTTGTACAGTCTAATCCCTCTACCCTGATATAACGCGGTTTCACCTATAACACGGTAAGATTTTTTTGGCTCCCGAGGACCGCGTTATATCAGGGTAGAGGTGTATGTTATGGCTCCAGCGGTTAAATTATAACATAGACACCCCCCTTCTCAAATTAGGAGTGCAGTTGAGTTACATGGTACTTACGATTACACTCTGATTGTTAGTCTTCATTAGATTTTGTTCTGATGGTTAGTTTTAATAGATATTGGCAGGACAGAACTATTTACATTAGGAAGTGCTTTCTAAAATAATGAAAGTTTACATCAGGGGTAGGCAACCTATGGCACGCGTGCCGAAGGCGGCAAGCAAGCTGATTTTCAGTGGCATTCTCACTGCCCGGGTCCTGGCCACAGGTCTGGGGGGCTCTGCATTTTAATTTAATTTTAAATGAAGCTTCATAAACATTTTAAAAACCTTATTTACTTTACATACAACAATAGTTTAGTTATATATTATAGACTTATAGAAAGAGACCTTCTAAAAACGTTAAAATATATTATTGGCACGCGAAACCTTAAATTAGAGTGAATAAATGAACACTCAGCACACCATTTCTGAAAGGTTGCTGACCCCTGGTCTACATGTCAACATACAGAAATCAAATGGCAAAATGATCTACTTTGCTTATATCTACAAAGCTAGTTTTTTTTTTTCAGTAAGTTCCTAAAATGTTCTGTGGTTGGAGATATATTTTTAAATCATTTTCTCTCCAAGTTGTCTGCCTACAGAAAACTTACCCTGTGTGTTTTAAAAACCAAAAAGAAAAATATACCTGTTCAAAAGAATAATTTCAAACGATATCATCTCCTACCCGGGTGAGGGAAAAATGATCATCTGAAATTAGGCAAAAGGTTTTTTTTCCAGAAGAACAAAGTCACTGTGCCAACACTTAGTAATGTAACCCATCAACTGTTCTTATAGGACATACTTTATTCTCTGTAGCAAAGCTTTAATGGGGGAGGGGGGGTGAAGGGAAGAGAGAGAGAGAGAGAGAGAGAGAGAGACAAGTTCTTCAGAGCCCAATGACACGTGCCAAACACGTGGAAGGTAAATCCCCTAATTCAGTCTATTCTTCCAGCATTCCCTGGCAGGCAGCCAAGCTAAATATTTCTGCTGGATAAAAAATGCACTCTTGTATGCAGCATTCTCTTAACAGGGTGGCTGTCTACTGTAGCAGAAGGGGCTTCTCCACAGGGAAAGCACCACGAGAGCCGACATGTGTGTTCTCTTATCTATTTATTTATTTTATTAAAAAGGGTATTTATGGGCTGATTGGATTAACTTAGTGAACCCTGGAGGAAGAGAAAGAAACAAATTGGGAAACTGGTTTAGCGCCCCCACCTTTTTTGTCATCTTCTTTTGGGATTTCCTGGCTGGCTGCCACCTTGAGTCTGTTGAATGTTCTTTAGATAAATCAATTAAAAAGGCTTTAATATTTGGATGATTGGAACACAACATATGGACTGCTGATGCTGGTGTCATGCGGTGCTTGCAGTTAATTGAAATGATTAATAGAGAGGTGTTAGTTTCTTTAAGATTAATTGAAGAAAAGAATATAATTGGAAGCATGGACTTTAATACTATTTTTGCTGAAGCATTTTTAATATATGTGCCCCTTGAAGCTATTATGCTTTTATAAAAAGCTACTAGACACAGGGATTTGCAGAATATTCTGTGCTGTAAATTGGGGGTGGAGGAGTTCAGAGTTTTTATGTAAGTTCATCTGAAAAATTACTTTTTGGGGAGGGGGGGAGAAGATTGTATTTCAGCAACTAGCATATACTGTGAGTTTGATATTCAGTTGTCTTTAGATCTTTGTACAGTGATTGGACTTAATAATGAGGTTGGTAAACCAGTTCACTCTACAGCATACACCACTGGGAAACCTAGCTCCAGAACCTAATCTGTATTCTCTTACAGCCCATAAAGCTGGAGCCTCAGCTAATGTCCTTTAAAGCCAATGGAGCTGTGCCCTTTTACTCCAGCTGAGGATCTGATCCACTAGTGTCTAAGCACACCTCAAAGATAGCAAGTACAGAGATTTAAGAGAAAATGCTAACAACGCTGCATTGGTGCACAGGGCGTCCGTGGTTTGATTGATAACCACTGCTGCTGCCATCTTTTCCAGAAGGAGCCAGGTGTCTATATTTATGGCTAGAAAAGTAGTGAATTTTACTTCCAGAAACAGACATAACATGGTTGAAATTCAGACAATTAGCGTGAAAGCATGTTCTCACTTAGGACTGATCTACACACAGATTTTGTTCCGATTTAACTATCTTATTAAGGGTATGATTTTTTACAAAACTGGTTAAATCAGTTCAACCCCTAGGGTGTATACAGATATATCCGTAGAAGGCTGCTTTATATTGGTACAGCTCATTCACTTTTCCTTGTGGAAGAAGAACCTTTATCCTGGAATAACTGCATCCACACTAGGGAAGTTGTACTGCTTTAAGGATACCAATATCATTTTGTGTTTAGACAAGTTCTACATGCCAGTTGGTTGTTTTGCCAGTTTTAAATACTTTCCTCTGTGTCTGTTGTATTGATAATGATTGGTGAAACTCAACCTTCAGCTGAACCACCAAAGTAGCTTGTTGGTTTTAGACAAGCTTTTGAAGTTTGTTTTAATTCTCCCTTTCACTTTTTATCCTGATCGAGAGAGAGATCCATAAAGTTTCCTTTCTGCAGCTCTTTCCACCTGCCTTGCCTCTTCCTCTTTCTGTCAACCCATATCAAGCAGATCTCATTGACTTTTAACCCTTCCATCATAAGATCTAGTAATGTGGCAGATTGGCATAAAACTAGCTCCCTCTATGTCTTGCATTGGAAGGGCTTCCCCAATCACAAGTGTCCTAGAGTTCATTGTGTCTGTTTTATGTATGTACCTATCTGTGGTCATACAATACCATTCTTCACATCCGCATTCTAGTTGCTTATCCTGTAAATTAGGCCTGTGTGGTGATGGTCCATAGTGGATTCTGCAATCCTCCCTTTCCAAATTCCAGAAAGCTCCCTGCTTGTTCTCTTCCCCCTCCCCCACCCTCAAGTCATTATTTTAACTATTATGGGAAAGATTTAGCAAATGATGAATATTGCAGCATGCTGTAAAGGCAAGTAGCCTTGGGTGAGTGTAGTTCTCCTCTATGGCCTCATCTAGATTAGATTTGGAAGGTGTTAACTAACACATATTAACACTCTGTGATCGGTTTAACAGATGTAAAAGGCATACTGCCTTGTCTACATTAGGTTGTTAACATGTGTAAATTAACACCTTCCAAATCCTAGTCTAGACAAGGCTTGATATACCATTTCACAAATTAACCTACTTAACTGAGAATGCTGTATTTTCAGATCTCACATGCTTTGCCCTTGGTTTTGCTACCTGCCTTGTCCAAGAAGACAGCAGCTTAAGATGAAGAGATATCCTCTGATATTGCTGGTTTGTGATCTATTGATGGCCTTGAATTGGCATCAGAAAGGAACGGGCAGCTAATGGATGGTACAAAGCAGTGGTGCTGTGACTAACCCTGCTGAGGAGCTGGACAAGCAGGGATCTAACTAGGGAAGGTCAGAGTGTGTGACACTCACGTGAGGAGTGTAAAGGCAAGAACAAGCAAACATACTCTGTCTGATCTGCTGGACCTCTTAATAGGAAGGATAGGGCCCAGTTACTACAGTGATGGGCAGTATAGAAAATATTTAGCTCTGGATTATTTAAAGAGTAAATTATGACTTGAATAAAGGTGTGTGGACCTGTTTGAAGTTGTATGGGTAAGAAAGAAAGATAAGGCTGAAGGTGGGGTCTTCATCCAAAGAAATTCAGATTTGGGAAAACACCTAAAGTTTGAGTTTTATTCTCCTGGGGACTCAATGCCTTGTTTTCTCCTTTGCCCTCCTTGTCTCTAATTGCTAAAGTAGGAGAAGCATATTAATCTAAAAAATTACATTTTGGGTCAGAACTGTCCTTTTGGGAGGCACTTGCAGATCATCTTATTGTTTTTGTTTGCATTTGTGGTTCTGCTTATATTTATGCATCTACTTCAAGAGTCAAAAAGATTATGTTAACCCAAAATAAATGAGAACAAAGAAGTTGTGGGGCAAATTTAGGATTAAAAAAAAACGAGATGGTTTTAATATTTCATATACTTCCCACACAGATTCTTAATGATGATTTGAAGGGAGCTTTCTGCATGTAAAGACTTGAGCTTGCCCAGAAAATGTATCCTGTTTTGTGCACAGATTTGACTGAAATGGATTGTGGAAAGGAAGTGGCCATCTTGGGGCGGTGGGCTAAGGAAGGAAAAAATGAGGACTGGATGCTAGCTTTCCTTACTCCCAGTTGTTTGATTTGTGGGGAAATAATGCTGAGAATTTTGTTCAGATAAACTATCTCAGACTAAACTTTTGAAACTCTTTTTAATTGATCATTTTAATGGCAAAATTGAGCATTTTAGGACACTGGTTTACCAAAACAGATGTGTGCTACTGGATTTTCATTCATTTCAAGAAATGTATTATCTTACTTTACTAACATTAGCACTTGACTGCACCTCCTTCCTCTGTGATCAGTTTAGGGACACTGATTTTTCTAAATATTACTGTTTTAGGTGTATTTTGGGAATCCTCTGGCATGGACATAGAAGAAACTTTTTAAAATTAATATTTAAACATTTTTGGTTAAACAAGAAAGCAGAAATTAGTGCATGACTACACTTTATGACTATTAACTGAAGGTTGAATTACTAAGGCCTCAATTCTGCAATTTGATTCATGCAAGTTGGTTCTTATGCCCATGCTGAGCAATGGGGCTGTGCACAAGTCCACAATAGTCATTATAGGATTGCAAGGCTAAACTGCAAACTCTTTGGGGTGGAGAGCTTCATCAATTTTATCTGTGTATGGAACCATGCGGTACTTTAGAAATAATTTCATCTAATGCTAGTGTGTTTAAGTGGAATTATAGAAAGAAGAATAGCAGCCTGAGGAAACTAGATTTTTATATATCCAAGTCCTTATATGTGATCTGTATATTCTGCTCATATTATCATTCACATAAAAAAGAGAATTGTGTGTGTGGTGGTGGGGAAATAATCTGAAACATGCTATGTTGTAGACAGGACTGGTACCGCCACCTATTACTAAGATTTCCAAGCACTTCCCATTGTAAGGCCCTGCTTTCAGCTGTTTATAACTTTGTTAATTTTTAACCATTTGGTCTGAAATTTTCCATGCTGGGAGTCTGCCTCAAGCTGATGGGCTTGTGGGGGGAATATTTCAGCCAAACTGGTTCAATCATTTCTGAGAGCAAGACTAAAGAAAAGCACACTGTATCCATGCTTTGGAGCAGGTGCTTGACATGGAGGTGGCCGTCGTGTCAGGGATGTGCCTTTTGACAGCCGCCTGAAAATCCACCCAAATTTGGCCAAGTTATAAGCCTTTGAAAAAGTGCAGTTCACTCATGCCCAGTAGCAACTTCTTAGATTTTAGCAGCAAAATTCCTCAAAGATTCTGTCTGCATCAGGTATGCTCCAGCGCAGTGCTGACTAGGACTTTCCCTGCAATTGCACCTCTTTGCTGATACGGACCATGTTGAGTCTGGGTCCGTACACCTGAACAGAGAGCAAGGAGACTGTTCGTTCTGTCCTGTCAGTGACTCTCACTAGGCCCAGGCAGTGTGGAGGAGGAGGAAGCTGCCTGATTCAAATGAAGAGCGGGGGAAGACCCAGATGTGTGGGGGAGGGAGAATACATTAGGACAAGGAGCCAGGGGTTGGAGAGATGGAAATTTGGACTGGAGACTGGCAGGCTCGGGGAGAGGGACCTGGGAGTTGGGAAGAGACTGTTTGGGTGGGCATGGAGACTGGCACTGAGCACTGGGGACAGAAACTGGGATTGGGAGCCGGAGGAGAGCTCCAACTGACTGGGCAAGGAGACTGAAACTAGGGGGGGGGGGGGGGGGGCACTGAAAGCCAGAGCCAGTAGTGGGGTGAGGAGGGGGGCAGGGAAAGACTGAGATTGCATGAGGTGCCTGGGGAAACATGGACTGGCTGGGTGAGGAGACCGAAAACCAGTGGAGCAGGGGAAAGGAGGTGAGGGAGAGGGAAGACAAATCTGAGAAAGAGTCAGGATGTGAGGGGGGGAACTGGGACTGTCTGAACAAAGGGACTGAGGCAATGAGCTGAAAGGGAGGAATCACTGGGATTGGATGAAGAGCCCGGGGAGGAAGATTGGGATTGGGAGTCCGGAGTCCGGGATTGGGATACGGAACGTGAGTGGGGAGGACAGCTGGAGGTCAGTTTGCGGTAGAGAAATTTATTAGATGAGGAGCTGGGGCAGAGAGGGGGGGCTTGGGAGTGGCCGGGCAAGAACAAGGAGCTTGTAGGTGAGGGAGGGGAAACTGGGAATAGTGTCTGATTTTCTGAAGTGCTGAGCACTCACAGCTGCTAACAGGAGTGAGTGGGAGCTGTGCTTTGAACATATGAAGTGTTGCATATTGCTAAGTACTGTGAAAAATCAGGTTTTAGGCATCTCAGATTGGGCACCCAAAGTTAGTGGATACTTTTTACCTTAATCTCTGTGTCCTTGTTCAATTAATAATATTCCCTCATTTCACAGGGATGTTGCGAAAATAAATTAATTGATGTTTTTGATGCACCCAACCACTGTAGTGACGAGTGTCATAAAAAAGCTCAAAAGGAAATTTATAATTCTATCTTCATAGCATGGTTTGAATAGCATGCAGTTAAATAAGGCCACACATTGAGCAACAAGGAGAAAACGAAATATTGAAGAGCTGCTGATTAATTGAGCACAATCATATACATATATGCAAAGAATTAAGGTTACACATGCAGCTGTATATCTGGCATTTCCTAACTTTTGAGTGCTTAGCAACCTTAATAATGTCCTTTTAATGTAGTTTTTGTGTAATCTTATTATATAACATGGCTTTTTATATTAGGCTATTGTTTTACAAATCTGATGGCTCATTATAAGACTTTATATAACATTGACTCGGCAAGAAGGTGGAAGAAGGAGAAAAAATAACTGCTGGAAGTTGAAACTCTTTCCCTGTGTTTGTGCAATGTGCTCTATTTTGAAACCTTTTGAAATCACATTTGTTGCTGTATTTCTGCTCAGAAAAATACCATTGTGCAAATATTGTTGACTTCCCGTGGAAACTAAATCAGTGAACTAGAGAAATATACCTACCATATTAGAAGCTGTACAGTTGCTGCAATGAGTGTTGTAATAAATCCTTTATAAAAGGACTTTAGCTCTCTGTCCTTTAAAAAGAAATTATCTCAGTTGTTGCTGTAGTTTAAATAATTCGTGAGATTGCATCTTAAAAGATAGCTACTTCATTCAGTTTATATATAATTGGAATCTAGACTATTCATTCAGTTTATATAAAATTGGAGTTGAGAAAATGTCACATAACAGACCACTTATTCAGTTCTGGTCTTTCTTTCTGACCATGAAATCTCCTTGAGCGGATTAGTTTTCACACATTTATTCAAAAATTTAGCTAAATAACTTTAACAATAATTCATTTGGTCTGCTGGTATTTCTGAACAGTTTGTTGCATGTATTAAAAATCTGAACTGTGTTAGTTAGTTTTGGTTGGACACACTGATATGTTGTTTCTGTTCCCTGATTCTAGAAGTGACGCTAATGCAATTTTGTTTCCATTCAAATACACGTTTACCAATTTAAGATTTGTTCTGGGCAAATAATCTCCATGAGCCTGATCCAGAACCCAAGGAAATCAAGAGAGAGGTTTTCATCAATTTCACTAGGCATTAGATCAGTCCCTATTTGATATTTTTGTGACATTCCTGTCAGTCAACTCATTCAACTAAAGTATTGGTGGAAAGTGAATGGAAAGCAGGTGCAAACCCAGCACAACAATTTTTGAGGCATTAGCCATCAGTGCTGTGCCATAGATCAACAAGTAGGGAAAAGGACAGCTACTCAAACTGCAACCCATATTTTACATCTCACATTATATTCTTGTTCAGTACAGAAAATGCAGTTCAATACAGAAAAAAATGATATGTAGCATATGTGTATTAGTGTGCATAATAGTCAAGCAACTGTACACTAATATATCAGTGAAAACAATAGTATAAGACAGTTGAGCCAACAAAGGCATCTTTAAGCTCTGAGTTCAGAGTAGATATTTTTAAGTATGGAATAAGACCTATTGTTCATATAAAACAATGGGGGCAATTAGGTGCCAAAAGGGTATTGTACAATGTTTTAATTTACCTTCATTTTAAACCGTCTTGCATATCTTAAAACATTATGACAATCAGAATTATCAGGCCACCGGGATGAGAGGAGTTTGTTTTGGTAATTGCTCTTGCTAAGCCTAATTACTGCATGGGGTGGAGTAGATGTGAAGGGGAGGGGAAATCTGCTAGCAAGAGGAAATTCTAAAGTCCTAGGAGCTGTTTCAGGGAGGGCTAGATGAGAATGCGTGTGCGAGAGTGAGAGCGCGGGTGTGGTGTGTATGTGGGTGTGCATGTGCGTGAGTGACAGACATTCCATAGGGACTAAAATCCTGGGATGTACGAACTGGAGACTGGGAACCTGTTCCAGGTAGATACATGGAGGTACTGCGAAACAAGGAAATGTGCTGTATTTGTCTTTGTGCGTTAACTAATAGCGTGTAGCATTATGACTACCTATTTTAATGTTAGTTTCTTAGTTTCATGATTAGTTTCGTGTTAGAAAGGCCTGTTAAATGATGTGCTGTGATATTAACTCTTGATATTACTGAGTTGTTGGGGTTAGTTTGATTTATATGTAGCTATTGATCTATATTGGCATTACATATTTCCTTTAGCCATTTTTCCTTATCACCGTTACTGTAGCAAAGAGACACTTCATTAAATAATTGTAATTGTTTAGAATGAGTTATAATGAAAAGTCTGTAGTGCTTGATATTGTATGATATAGTTTGAATGTCGTGTATTACACTGTTAGGAGTTCTGAAATATGCTTGAATAGTATTGTAGGACTACTTTTTCCCCTGGGGCCTTCATGGGTAAAAGCACTGTATCTGATAAGGCTGACCCAGTGAGCAAAACTGTAAGTAAACTATTGTATAACAATTATATGTTGTTCTTAGGGTATGTTACCGTACTTGTTTGCTGCCAGGCGGCATTATTGGGTGAAGGGAGGAGACTAGAACAGAAGAGGAGTCACTCTCTTGTTTTGTTTAATCATAATGTATGCTTTTAATAAACTCCTTTAAGTGACATGAATTAAATGGTATTATAATAATACAGGAGAAGAAAATGCTACTGTTGCAGCTATGACAGTTTAGTGATTGGGTGGCTCGAGTAGGTTTGGAACTCAGAGGCTTTTTTTTTGCTTGCTGGAGATACTGGTGGGCAAATGTGTTTACTTTTCCTTAGTATTTATACTAGTTAATGTGTTGCATCAGATAAATCTATTTCCTGAGTCCATCTTTCAGCTTGCTCCCTTCCCTCCCTGGTTGACAAATGGCTTGTGTTTGACACAGTTTTATCAGTTGAGCCCCTGCTGGGTGCTGCATGCCTGCCTGTTTATGCTTTATCATGAAAAGTGAATTATCTGTAATATTTTGTTTCCATTCTAGCAGTTGGCAGGTCCCTAGTGTAAGGACTGATTTAGACTCCATAAGAAGAGTCTGTCATCTTTCTTTCCAAAGCCCAATTGTTATTGCACAGGGCAACAAAAGATTGAGAGCTTTCTGTATTGCAATCTGCTGCTGTCCCACTTTTTGGTGGGGTGTTTTGTTTGTTGTTACAGCTACATATGCTAAAATGAAAAACTGAGTGGACCTGTGCAATATCCTAAACTGCAATCTCAAAGGCTTTGTTTGTTTAGGATGACATAAATTATTTTGTGGGGGCCTCTGATATGATTTGAACTAGGTATAAGATTACAAGCAAAAGGGAAAGCATCAGCACCTTAAAAGCAGAAGTTGCCTAAGGAAGGGCTGTCAGGAGAGGGACTCTACTGACTTATTTCAAGTTGGCTCCAAATGCTTTAGGAATTAATTAATATTAATGGAGTAGCTGTTTCCTGCATTCAGCTGATACAATCCACACTCTAGGTTTTGTTTTGTTTTGTAAAGGGTAACCTAGACTCCAGTTTTAACACTTACTCGCATTAATACAAGGACGATAAGCTAAAGTTAAACAGACAGAGACCCCTGAGTGTGTGAGGTCGGCCTCTAAAAGTTCTGGAATTTAGCGTTATATTTTACATACAAAGTGTGGAAAACTCTTGAGTCAGGGCAGTTTGTGAAGAGGTTAGGAGAGAGGATCTGCTGGATATTTTACCAGATGAAATTGTTGTGGGGCAGAAACCAGCTCTGTGTGGGTGAGTGAAAGATCATTATAAAATGTCATTCAGTCTGGTAATGACAACAAAATAAGCAAGATACTAGATACAAAGAGCATCTCTGAAGCCCACATAAATACCCACAAGTTTGGCAGCTAAGATTGATATGGTGATTTGAATTGTCAGTGTGCGTCTGCTCCGCTTGTTGAACCTAATGAAAAGTAGAGTTTAATCATGGGTGTGCCAAATTGAGCATGATTAGCTGTTATTGCAGATTAGTGCATTGTCTGGAGCTTCAGAATTATTGATCTGGCTGCTGTGTTCTGATGTTTTCCTTGCCCTCCACAGTAACCCTCCTCAGTGTTTAGAGGAGGGGAAGCGGAGGAGGAGGAGGAAAGAGGTCCAGATGGGAAGAAAACAGGTCCTGAAAAGACCACATAGGAACTAGGTCAGGTACTCTGGAGATTAAAGAAGCATGCTTCATCCCTGTGCGCAGGAGGCAGGGACAAGTAGCACACAATTACGAGGAATTAGAACAGCAACAAGTAGTGCAGATTTATCGGCTTTAATTGTCTATTGTCAGGACAGAGCCCTTCTTGTAGATCAGGCCGCAGCCAATGCCTTAATACCTCTAATGGACTCTATTGTGGGATTATCTCTCCTAAGGACAATGTCTTTCTTTAAAACTAGTTGTTGTTGTTTTAAAAAAAAAAAAAAAAAAAAAAGCTTCAGCCCTTGGTTTTGCTCTTTGATTTGTTGAATTCTGCAGGAAATAGCTGAGAGCCCAGTGTTGCTGTTCTGTCAGCAGCAGTATTCCTTTAGGGGAACTGAGAGATACCTATTGAACATTAACCCCCTTGTTCTACCTACTTCGAAAAGTCCCATCAGGAAACAATAGCCTGTTGATAAAGAGCAGATAAGCAAGGACACATGGCTTAAGAGTCTCTCTGCTCTCTCTATTCTAAAAGCTTTCCTGGGTTTTGCAAAGTAAACATTACAACATTTAAAGAAGGATAAGGTGTCAACTATTTGTTGTGTTTAATTCTTCTTCCCTCCCCACCCTGCACACATCAAGTACACAAGAATTAAAAGACTGTCACTTTACCACTGTTGGATATGAAGAGGCAACTATATGGTTTATAGTGAATAGCAAGTGAAAGTCCATCTTTTTCAGAACCCTTGTTCCCATTCGATGTTAAGCGTATAGTTGCAACTTCAGATCCCTTCGGCCATAAATGAATTTATTTCTACGTTAAGCTCCTTTATGGGGTGTATTTTTTGTTAACCTGTTTTGAAACTCACTCTGTGGGCCAGATCCACAGCTGGTATAAACTAGCATAGCTCCATTCACTGCAAGAAGAATGGATCTGACTCCTTTTTTCTAATGTATCTGTCCCCACAGTATCTGGCTGCCTAAGCACTAGTTTAAATAAAAGCAAAATTGAGCAGGAAGGAAAACTAGGGGCTGCCACATTTTGGTTCAAGTCACTCTTACTTACTTTCTGGGAGCTGTGTGGGATGGATCCTGAAAAAAATCATAAGCTTAAAGTTAGAAAAAAAGCCTTGTTGGGTTTAGTATATGCCTTATGCCTACTCTCCCAAGACAGTCATCCCCCAGTATATGTGCTCCCTCTGAGAAGCTCCCACATGTATGATGCCTCCTCTGTGATACATCTTTCCTCCCTTATGGGATATGGAGGTGGGTCCTTTCATTCAATCCTTTTTCTCCTCCTTCTCTCCCTCACACCCAGAACTCTATTTCCCTCTCCCCACCCTAAAACGAAAACAGAAGTCATATGGCATGGTCTCTCCTGAGATTTCTTCTCCAACACCCTCACCCTAGTCTGCAGAAGGGAAAACTAGAACGGGATAGCCTCTTCCAGGCCATCTTCTTTCCCTTCCAGTGCACCCACACCAAACAGACACAAAGGGGATGCCTTTCACAGCTAATTCTTGCCCTCCACTAGGAAAGAGATGTACAAAGTTAGCCCCATTCAGACTGATCTTTCCCCCACTGAAGGTCTCTGAGGCATTGATTCTGGCTTCTTTCTGCTTCAAGAGAGGGACCTTTTCCCATAAGTGGTTGATGAGGATTGTTTTGACTTGATCCTAAGTAATCTGCACAATATTTGGTTTTAATAAAGCCCAAGTGAGAACAAAAAGTAATAAAATATTTTAATTTGTTTTTTTTTAAAGGGGGATTTTAAAAAACAGGTGGAAGAACACTGAAATAGAGAGAGTCAATCTTGCACCAAGCTATAACTGAGAGCATACCCAATAGTGCTTCTCTTGCTATTGCACTGCAGAGTCAGAAATAAAGGGGAAGGAATTTGGAAGCCTTACAAGGCAATGACCAAGGTGCTCTGTAATTAAAGGCCATCCCTGAAAGCTGTATATATTAATTCAAAAGCCTCCCAGCTACAATACACACCACCCTAAACTTCCTGGAAAAAACACTCCATGTAGATTTAAATTAAATTTAATTTCTCTCCTTGTAGGCAGCATCACACTGAAGAGACATAGAAAGAGCCTCTTTTAGATCATATTTGAAGCCTTTAAGTGTGCTTCTGCAAGGTCGGGACAGTATGCAGTGTGAGCACCAGGTTTTAATTTTAACGATTGCAAATTTCACTGCATGGTGACCACTTCTCTTTTCTTTGTATCAGCTTCTGGTCAGGTTTTCAAAAATGCAGGTAAAACAGAGTGGGAAAACTAAGAGGAAAAGCAACTTGAATATGGAAAAAAATCCTTCTTTGGGCCTTACTTCTAAAGCAACTTCTAAGAAATGTGTAGTGGTCCAAAGACCCCAGTTATTTTCTTCAGAGTAATAATGACCACAGTTGGTGCCCAAATATTTACCGGGTGTGAAGATATCTATATACAGGAAGTGGGGAATGGGATTGGGTCTGGTTATTACTATTAATGTGGTCAATCTGCCCCTGACCTTGTTTGGGTAAGAAAGGGAAAGATGTGAAAATGAGTCTGTGCTTTAATCTCTTGTGTGCATTTTTATCTCCCCTCCAACTTTCTAACGAAGTTTATTCCACTGGAGCCAGCTTCTCGGACTCATTCTCCCCTCCCTCCTTCTTTCCTCTGTACTTACACAATCTCAGAGGCATAGAGAAAAGAACGCTGAAGCTGAGTAGCATCAGTTTGTTGTTGAGCTGAAGTGGTGATAGCATCAAAGGAAATGGATGGGGATTTCTGAGATCAGAGCTGTTAGGGCCATTCATGATTTGTTGCCAGGCTGAGAGCTGCTGCAAGAGAGATCTGCCTGAGAAATGCTGATTAATAAGGTAATTGAGGTTTTCTATGAGCGAGAGGGGAAAAAATGAAAAAATGACTAAAAATGTTCTTTTTGAAATGAACATTTTGAGATTGCAAATTCCAGACAATAGCAGCAGCTACTGCTATGAACGATTTCTATACAAAAGCAGCAAACTGCCAGTCGAGTAAGATGTCTTTTTATGTGTCTCTGTAGGGAGGAAGGTCAGAAGGTCAGTGTCTTATTTTTTTTTTCCATGGTAAAGTTTCCTCATGCTTGCTACTTTAATACAGAATCTTTACTGTTTGTCTTTATGTCCATCTCTGCTTTCCTTAACATGAGAAGCTTATTTAGTTTTATTCCCGATCATTAGAACAAGACCTACATGAAAGTGAAATCCCATCTCCTAAACTACTGTAGTTCTGCTCTCAGGCCTTTCTTAGCTCTGCTAAAACACCTGGAGCTAATTTCAGGGTTGCTTTGCTGAGTGCCACAAAACTATTTGAAGTGCGTACGCTCCATAAATTCCAGCTTGCTCCATCATCTCTGAAGATGGATTAAAACTGAGTTGGATTGGTGGCATCCTCCTATCATCCAAATAAATATTTGGTTTGATTCAATCTCTCTTCTTCCTCTTCCTCACTGAAAAAGTAGCCTCATTTCCTTGAGGCTCCTGTCCCCAGTTTTCTTTTACTTTAAGTTGATCAGCCCTTGAATTGTGTGTGGGTTACCTTGGAACACACACAGGGTTTTTTTATGCTGATAAGGAAGTGAAAACACTGAAACATCTGCATCTCAGAGTGAGACTATTTTCTGTGCATGTGTGTGCGTGTGCAAAAGAACCACTTCAGTATGACTACATTGTTTTTCTGCTCTATATGGTGTGACTCAGCATCAGTTAATTAACCCAATCAAGTAGGCCGGATTTCTCCTCTTCCTATTTCAGAGCTTTCCTAGACCTCATTTTGGATGTGCCTTGGTTATACCCTATATATCCAATTACTTTTATACCCATCAGCACCAGTGCCCTTGCCACTTTCTTGTGGAATTACACACTGGTAGCAGTTAAGCCAGGACACTCGCTTGCAGCAGTTGCCCTACTTACATCCAGTGGCATGAGCCCTTCTGCATTAGAGCATGCGGAAGGTCTTTACACAGATATACTATTCTCAGCGTTGCAAAACCTAGAGAGGCAAATAATCCTTTCCACTCTTCTTTTTATCAGCAGAACTGAGGCATGAGCTGAGGGTGAGAGGGAGGTGTGTACACACTTGAGAGAGCTAGCCATCTGATTTCACAAAATAGTATTTTTCTGAAAAGAAATATGAAACATCCGCATAGGCCTAAACATATAAACACATGTTTGTGGGGGGGAGGGGGAAGTAAAACATGCTGCATCCTTAGTAAGAGGAAAGAAATTATAAATATGTCTGCAGATGTGAGGCAAGAAGGAAAGGTAGGAGACTTGCCCTTCAGTGAGCCAACTGGTGTTTGTAATAGGGTGGCTGACTATAAATGGAATTGTGCATCATTGTTTCTCCAATCTGGAGGATTCCTCACTGAAGAGACAGGACCACTTGAAGGAAGTAAGGCATCTGGTTGTTTTGTAATGAGAAGCAGGAATGCTCTTAATAATAAACAAACAGGACATTGTATGCCATCATCACAGGATGTCCTTCCTTCAGTCACACACTGACTTGGAGAGAAGGAAAAAATTGACAAGGGCTCAGGGCCCACTAATGACTATACCAATCCTTCTTCCACTAGCAGCACACTCCGGTTGAATACTTTCTAATACAAGCTTAGTGCTGAATTTTTTTTACATATGTACTTAAAATTTGGTGTATGAATGTTTTTTTACTATGTGTTGTTTTGTAGGTACTTAATAAGCTTCCCCATTTATTACTTAGAGTGGAGGAAGCTGCTATCTTTTTTTAAATTGATGTATTTTTCCTAACTTCCTTACTAAATATCAATGTAAACAGATTTAAACATAGAATTAACTTGGAGCCCTCATGTTTTGGAAGAAATCATTTAAATCCTGAGACTCCTGAATTGTATCAAATAAAATACCACAGTTGTTTAGATTTATTTGTTGGAAGCTTTAAATGATATTTTTATATTCTCTAACTTGGAAAGGACTTTTTAATTGCTAGTTTAATGGCACCTCTTTTTTTAATTAATGGGAAAATTAGCTGTGTCCTTCAGACCTCACAGTTCAAAATAGTGGGGTAGATTTCTAGTAGACACTCGATAAGAGAGCCATAATAATACTTAAGTCATATGTGTGCTTCAGGTGGAAGTAAGGCTGGCTCCAAGGGAATGCTAATATCCATATGTAGTAAGAGGAAAAACTCTGTGGAAAAAAAACTCTGTTGTCAGAAAGAAAAAAATTCCCCTTGGCTAATCTCCGTATGAGTTACAGGTATAGCCCCACCCCCTGCTTTGGCAGCCGTGACTGTGAGTAAATCAAATGAGTGGCTTAAAACAGGGAGGGGAAAGGAACAGGCTGCTTAGTTAACACTGAGACTGAAAGTATTGTAACACACTCAGCCCTCCAGTGTTTCTGAGAGGCAAAAGCAGTAAGTGTAGCAGCACCTGTCTGACAGAAAAAGAGAGAGAGAGAGGCGCAAGCAAAAGGAGTTAACTCTCTAGGTGTGAGTCAGTCTTACTCTAACATACCCAGTGGAAGGAAGAAGAAATGTTTACTCGGTAGATATGAGCGAGACTTATCTTAAACGTGGAGCTTCTGTTTGGAAACATTTGTGGACTCTACCTTGGTAAGGAACTTGATTCCTTTTCCCCCCCTGGATCTATTATTGACCTTTTAGTGCTGTGTTAATCAATATATTAATCTAAACACTTAGAATATATAGCAAATGTTTCTTGTTAGCCTTTTCTGTTGATTTGGAAAAGCCAGATATTAACCCTTTTATTTCTCGATGTAACTGTCAGTTCACTGGAGTTTCAATATTAGTCTTTATTTTCATCTTGATATTCACAGTCAGTAAATATTTAGCTGATGATTTGATTTGGCTATAAATTAGACCAAAATGTAAAGAACCGGTTTCTTCCACCCTATAAAGCTAGTGGGAGGCATTATTGTAAAAATATGTCAAAAATTAAATGTTGTGATGCAGCATAAATGGGGTAAACTTTGTGTAGAACATTTTTTGAAATGGATCTACATTATCCAGAAAGAAAGTCTTGGTGTGGTTACTGGATGTTTTATTTTAACTAGGAGTCCGAGATTGACAGGGATAAGTTCTCTATCCTTTCCCCAAAAAAATGTTTCTTTTTATCTTGTAATCTATTTTTTTTATTTTTGAGTCGGGAGAGGGAGGTAGAGGAGTGAACAGAGGAAATTCCATAATGGTTGAATATTTTTAAAGGAAAAATGAGTTTTTGATCCTGGCTTTGAAAACCATTTACAACTACCAGTTTAAACAGTGACTGCATTCTTTAGTTCTACTTATCTTGCAGAAAGATGATGTTGTAATACCTATCTGACAATTTGATATTGTGTCTGTCCTAAATAGAAATAGGCAGTCAAGAACCTGATGGAATTTTCTCACAAGGATTCTATCTAGTGCCTTAAGCATATAATTCTGTGAGATATCATCAAGACAAAGAAACATAAGGACTTTTTTTTTTCTTTTTGGTCCAAGTGAATGTATTCCAGTGACTTGTGAAAAGCTGTTGCTGCAACGCTGTTGGCAGGATGTTGGCTTTTTCAGCCTTCCATGCCAAAGGATAAGAGGACGTCAGAAGGGAGCCAGGTTGTTTTGAGAGTTGTTTGTGTGTTGGAAGCCGGTGGGAAAGTTCAGGCTCCTCCATTTGGAAAAGGCTAGGCTGGGTTCCGCTCTTCCAACATGCGCTTTCCATTTTTAGCTTCGCTCAGACGCAGACAGCAGCTCCTTCCTCTTCCTCTCCTTGTTTGTGACACTTTTTCTGAGGCAGCTTTTCCACAGGCACTGAGTGGTCGTGCGGCCATGACCCCAGATATTCTTGGGCACAGTATTAGCCTTGCAGAATTTCTGCTGTGAGGTATTAGGAAAAGGATCTGAGAAAGGTAATGCAGATGCTGATTGTAGGGAATTCCCCCCATTCTTTTGGTTCCCTTATTATTATTATTATTATTTTATTATTATTACCAAGGCTAGCATTTTAAGACATTACTTCAGTAAAGGCAATATAGTTTTATGCTGCCTTTTTTTTTTGGCTATTACTCAACTGTACCAACTGTACTGCATACGCTTTTAAAGTGCCACAGACTGCTGTATTAGTCACACTGTCTCAAAGGAAACCACAGAAACTGAAGGACAATGAGGATTAAAAGAATTTTTTTCTTCTTTTCCAGGCTGCCGCACAGTGTAGCTCGGACGTTGTGAGTTCCCAAACACTGGTGAAAGGGACGGAGTGGGCAATGAAAATGGACATGGAGGATGCTGACATGACTCTGTGGACAGAGGCTGATTTTGAAGAGAAATGCACATACATTGTAAATGATCACCCCTGGGATCCCAGTGATGATGGAAGTACCGTAACTCAGGCAGAGGCATCCTTGCCAAGGAACTTGACTTTCAAATATCCATCAAACTGCAAAGAGGTAAGAAGCCGTCTGCTGGGAAAGGTTGGAGCCCGACAGCCAAATCACAGTGCTTTGGAAAGTGACTGGTTCATTACGCTTCCACTCTCAAACCACCTTAAAAAAATGTCACTGGCATTTTAGACAAATCCTTATAATTCTTTAAGGAACTGCAAACAAATAATCCATCACTTAACACTTCCATGGCTAAGTCACACATCCCTAAAATTGGTTCTGTACCAATTAGCAAACAGTTAAATCTTCAGGCAACTGCATAAGCACGTTTAAAGTGTGGGTCGTCCTGTGTCACAGTTTCTAGACTGCTGTTGGCCAGTCCATTCATTGCCTCTGGCCTAGAGATTAAAGTGCCTCAGTTGTACAATGGCTTTGAAAAGGGAAAAAATATAATTTCTGGAAATGTGTTTAATCATTTTTCTCTTCTTTTATGAAATTGCTTTTATTCTTTTAATGAACTTGTTTTATTTGCAACTTCCTAAATTCTCAAAACTCTGGCCTACCTATTAATGAAGTGATGGTAAAACGATTGCAAGATTCACGTCATACTGTGCTGTGTCTGCATGCCTTAAATTAACTATTGTTTATCTGGGGCAATACCTTTATTTGTAGCTAGACATGCAAGTATCCTTATCTCTGGAGTGGGTACATTCTTTTTTGTTGTTGTTGTTTCAGAAGGGCTGGAAAAAAATGAGCCTGGATGAGCAATTGGTCGTGTGTTTACTACATATACACTAGCTATTATAGCTAGGTGTGATGTTCAACAGGGTAATAATCCTAGGGACAACCCTCAATTTCTCCTTGTCCTGCAATTTGTGGTGGAGCAGCTATTACCTGTGTTACTACTATGGCTAAATATACTGACCACAGAGCTAAAAAGGGACATAAATTCATTCTTGTCTAACTATCAAACGTGTGCTCCCAAAACAAGTACCATGGAGATGCATTCGCTTGTTTAATCCTGTGTATGGAAATAGGGCCAGATCCTCAACTGAAATAAAGTGATGCAGCAGAATTTGGCCCTACAGGGTAGACTAGGATGAAAAGTGGTTTGGCAAGAGGTTAAGGCTAAACATCAAGTGGGAGGGAGAAAGGTTATCTTCTAGAAATCTGAAGGGGGGGAAAAGAAGCTTAAAAAACCAGAAAAGCAAAAAACAAAAATTACTCTTGTTTGTGGTTTTTTCTTTAGTTAAATATTTTTGTGGTTTGGGAGATGAAGCTGTAACTCTGTGATTAACACATTTCCGTATTCATTCTGGGTTGCTGACATGAATATGCAGTTTGGGATTGTTTTAATTTTTTTTTAAGTTGTTGAAAAGTTTTTCCAATTCTCTCTTATAAAATATGTCCAGTTGGGATCCTTTTACTAGAGGGGGTCTGAATACAGAACCTGCTTTTTTTGTTTACCAAAGTTCCCCATTGTACTTGGCTTGTGCTGAGCAGCACATAGAGTAAGAAACAAAAGGAACTTTTGATTCCTCTCCTTTTATTCCGCAGCTCTGAATGAAAGAGCCAATCTGATTATCCCTTCTATTAAAGCTATAGTACTTCATTTATAGGCTTGCGATCCACTAGTCACTTGTCAACATAGTGAAATAGTTGCAGATCGCATCGGTCACTTTCATCACAGTATCTTTTATTAATTTGGCTCTAAACATTTATTTTTCCGACTGATTTTAAGGTTTTGTTTTGCTCTTCTGCCCTCAATTTTAGTAACCTGGTTTATGTGCATAAGTGTTTGAAGGAGCGGATCCTTATAAGGGGAGGGAGAAGGGAAGATAAAGGGAGCTTGATTCTGATCTTACTCCGGGTGCCACATCAGTGTAACTCTAATGACTCTAAAAGTTATTGCTGATTTGCAAAGGGTGGAGGTAAGAATTGGGGGGGCAGAGGGGGTGTGCACGCATGTGCATGTGAACATGGACCTATGGATTTTGCGACTGAGTTGTCTTCACTGTTAACTTTGGGAAAAGATTGCATCTTTATCTTGAGGAAAGATGTGAGCACTGAGCCAATTTATTGACAAAAACATACAGTACGTGGTTTATGAAATATTAAAGCTCCCCTGATCAGATCTGTATTTTGTAACCTATGTCCTAAGGGACTAGGAATACTACATATGTGCAGACTTGGGTGAGGGTTTTTGTTTGTTTGTTTTGGGTTGTTTGGTTAATTTATTTGTGGGGTGGGGGAGGGGTTTGTTTTTTGTGGGTTATTTTTCCTTTTCATGCATCTCGTAGCTCTGCTAATTCAGTAATTCCTCCTTAAAGACTTGTATTGAAATGGCAAGAGATTCCATGACCCATCATACATTTGTTTATTCTTGGACCTTGCCCCGGGGAAATTTTTTTTTTTTTTTTTGAAGGACACGGTTTTCACTATGAACTCACAATATACATCAGTATCTTTTTATAAATGAATTTTATTCTAGTCTTAACATTTGGAGTTGTTGGATTTACATGAAGACAGCTGTATATTTTTATGTGGCAGTTAGCTCTTTTCTCCACTTTAGCAATTAATGAAGAATAAAGTGATATACTTTGCAATATTTTACATGTGACTAATCTTTTTAAGATAACAATTTTAAAACAGTTTTTCAGGAAATTTCCTTCTGCCTCAATCTTCTTAATACTCTCCCCTCACCCCCACACTTCTTAGTATAAAATATCAGTTAGAAGGTTGGGACCATCAACACACCATTTATCCTGTTTTTACTGAATCTGGAAAAGGATAAATTATGAGGAGTTTACAAAACCCATTACCTGTAGCATAAGATCCTTAATGCAGTACTTTCTATAATAAGGCTACTCTTCAAAGTACTCGATTCCGAGCTGTTTTGACCAAGTCTATTATAGACTGCTTTAAATATACACCTTGCTAACCTCATGCACTTGCCCTTTTATAGATAATTCACTGAAGCTGAGTGTTATTTCTATCTTAGATAATTAAGGAGGATATAATCAGAAAGCATTTCCTCTCACTTTACCATTTAAAAAGAAAAATCGCAAGTTGAAGGTCTTGGTTCAGCTGCAGTTTTCTTCCAGTCAATTTAATAAAAATGTTTGTATGTTTCAAAACAAAATGCTAACCAAACCACCATTCCAGATTTACATTTACAGTTATTATGAAAATATGCTGTAATAAATTGAACCAGGGGTGAAAAAACCATACAGTTTATCAGATTTATTTAAGAGCATCCCCTTTTTTCACAACTAATATGTGTTATTGGTTAACTCACTGCCCCTACCCCAAACAAAGGAGCGTAAATGCTCCTCGGTTTTTTTTAAATATCAAAATGAGACTCTAAGGAATACTGTTTTTTGTCTGGGAGCCATGACTTGTCAGGATGTGCTCTGTGACCCAGTCCATTGACAAAGATGGATATGCTGAAATGGCAGGGCGGTCGGTGCTGCCCATAAAGTATCTAGTGGAATGGCTTCTGTGGGGGTAGATGAAGCATGAAAGTGTTGAAGCTTTTCAACTTCTCACTGATGTGTTTATAGAAGGCATACAGCAGCCTGCCCCAGCAGTAATTCATTAGGACCCTGGTCAGTTCCAAGGGTGTTTCCTTCCTGGGTTAGGTGAACACTGTCATTTCAATGGCCTTTTGAACAAACTTGAGTTCAAGCAGAGTATAAAAAGCAATTATTTAACATCTACATATAATGCACCAATCAAAACATAGCAGTGCTTTCCTTGCAGATAATATCGGACAGGGCCATTGAAGATTATGCAGCTTGTTGTTTGCAAGGAGGCAGCTGTCTGCTCTTCTAAATGCTGGCACCTGGTTATCTTAGCACGCAACCATTTTGTTCATCCTATCACATACACTAAGTGGGGTGAAAGTGTCTTAACTTACTTTAGTGAGGAGCATAGCTTATATACATCACATAGAAGATATTTCAAATCATGAGTCTAACATAGGGGGACCAGATGTCCCGATTTTATAGGGACAGTCCCGATTTTGGGGGCTTTTTCTTATATAGGCACCTATTACCCCTCACCCCCTGTCCCAATTTTTCACACTTGCTATCTGGTCACCCTAGTCTAACATGAGAAACTGTTTTTTATTGTAGAAATATTGTTTTTCTGATAATGGAATTAATGATAAGTGTTGTGGCAGTATTAAGAGATCTGAAGTGTCTATAGCTTTAAAAGAGAGAAACATTATTTCAAAAAACATTTTGAAAACAGATTTTTGTTTGGTTGCAAAGTTTTAAATGTTAGATCCAAAGATTTTAAAAAATCCTTAAATCCTTAACATTTTTAGTAGTAGCTCACTTGTGAGAGGAGAGCTCATTATCAGACTCCTGTTCATCCACAGGATGTGATAGCTTCAGACAGTATCCTCACAGTTCACAAGGAGTGTGCTGAAGGACACCTTGTGGACAGAAGTTTGAAATGTTCGCTCTGTCTCTGTTTTTGGCAACAAAGGCCCAACTTCCTTTCTGCTTTTGATCTGTAGCATTTTTTCTGATTTGTTTACAGTCCTTGGCAACCTTGATTACCAACAAACAACAAAATACAATAACTGAATCACACTACACTATGGCATGGCAAGAGTCTCTTTGATCTTGATTATGGCACAGGACCAGCCAGCCTCCTGTCTGGCATGAGATCTAGAACCCAGAGTTGTCTTAGGGTCATCAATGTTCCTCTGCTGGCTTGTGATTTTGAGTTTAATGCTACTTGTTCCTAACAGTTGAGCCTTTAGAGACGTAATTTATACTATACACTCTGATCAGAAACCACTTGTGGCAAAAAGTAGATGAGCAAGTTTAGTCTGATAGTTTAAAAAAAAAAACATGTATGCACACACACTTCTAAAATATATGATGCTAAAATATCTTCCATTAATTATTGGATGATAAATCATATTAATGTTTTATATATTGGGAAAGAATCAAATGCTATATATAGTACATATAAAAAAAGAATCTGCTGTGTCAGAGAAGCCAATATAGTAAATGTTTCAAGTTGACTAGTTCAAGCAATAGTGATTTCTAGACATTCTGAGAATTTCATTAGATATTTTAATTAAGACCAAGACATTTTAAAACTGTGAAAGAGCTAAAATATACTTTACAGTTAAACTGCTATGAACTTTTCTAGAAAGGGCAGATGGATGTAAATGAAGGTAGATGGGGAAGATGAGAAAGAACATCTGCCTTTTTCAGCTCTCTACGAGAAATGTACAAGAAGGATAAAAATAAAACTGGGCCCCTGAACATGTTTCAACTTGTGGTAGGTGTAGGAAAATTTCTGGAAGTCCCTTTTTTCTCTCTCTCTCTCTCTCTCCAGTCCAGATGCACAAATATATGTGTGTGTGTGCATGCGCACACTAAAACACATGCAAAACACTTGCAAGACAGCATTACCATCTACCACATAATCACCAGTCCACTTCCCAATGGACTATATGCTTGATTCCTCAGTATTTCTTGTTCATTTCTGTTTCCCATTTCACATAAAACTTTGCTAAGAGTTAATTATTTGTCTGCATTTTCAGTCAAGAAGTCAGATGAGCTGTCTTTGGAATATTTATCCATAGACAATGTTCAACAGAACCTTACTAATTCTCATTTCACTAATACACAAACCAATAATGCGCGCACACACAAAACAAACATAGCCCCATTTTCCAGCAAAGATTTAACAGCAGAAACTGTGGTTGGGTTTCATGTTACAAGGCATAGTTACTTTTACAAAATACCATGTACAATGAAGAACATTTGCTAGAGCATTATGGAGTGCTTCAAGTAAACCTAAATGCTTACTCATATGAACAAAGTACATAATTGTGATAATCCTTCATTTATTTTGTTAACTGTGTTTGTTTAGTTGTGAATTTGTAAAATTAAGGAATCAACAATCCAATTATTAGTGCCAATCAGCAAGACTCTGCTGTAGTTCTATGGTTTCATGAGTTCAGCTGGCATCATGGGAATTATTACCTAGTAAGGTGTATGAGAGGAATATGTTTAATTGGCTTTCCTATGAAAGTTCAGTAAGGTTACCAAACCAACAGCCTGTTTATTTCCCCTCCCTGCTTCTTAAGCAGTCTTGCAAAGTCCTGATTTTTTTGGTTTACAAAATTATTCTGCTTATAACACGTTTAAATACACAAAAATTCAGAGGGACTTGTGGAGAACAGGGAAGGACAAAACCAAGAACTCAGCAGTGTGTTGTAAAGGGTTACTCAAAGGCACGTTCTTCTGAATAGTGATGAATTGCTTCCTGATTTGTGGTCAGTGACTTTTTTAGTATAATTACTGTCAAGGAGGAAGCTGAACAGCTAGTATATGTATCTTAAACTTGGTACAGCACAGCAATTTCACCAAAAACCTACACTTCCTTGACCAGACCCACGTAACACATATTACAGGAACCTCTGTCTCTTTTAAAGACAGTAATCTGTGAGTACACTTTCCCAAAGTCAGTTCATATTGTTTGTTGATTTTCATTGTATGGTAATGTAAGAGTTGTAAGTTTTGTATGTGTTTTCAGCCATTCAGCAAGGTACCAGAGCAATAAAAGGTGTTCATTTTTGTCTAGAAATAGAGACTGCGCTGAACCAATTTTACTAGAAAACTACAAGAGAGAGGTGGTTTGAGCACATTGAATGAAGTGCTTACTATTGAATATTATTGGTTTCTGAGACTAGAATTTTGACATTCATCTTTGATAAGAAAAGCTACATCTGTAAGTGGTTGGGAGTGGTATTAATATCAGTAGGTTAGAATTCTTTAACTTGCTGATTTTTTCTTAACTCTGAAAGGCCTGACCCTCTTGTTTTAAGAGAAATAATTGCTTTCAGTGATTCTTTCTGTTTCTGCTTACAAATACAAACAAATTTCCATGAGGCAGTTTTTCATTATTTATGCACCTGAAGCTCTATTCACTACTGGCCTCCATATTTTTCAGCAAAAAACTGTAAGTTGACAGAGGTTTTCATATCAGATGTCAATGTGACTGTTAGTTTATTTCTGCTTTGCTGACCTCTCATCAAAAATATATTGGGTTTGGGGTTTTTAGTAAGAACAGGAGTGACTTTTGTTTTCTATTGAAGATGAGCTGATCATTTGCTCTTCTCCTTGCAGGTTACTGGAGTTGTAAGTAAAGAGTACATCCCAAAAGGAACACGTTTTGGACCCCTGGTAGGAGAGATCTATACCAACGATACAGTTCCCAAGAATGCAAACAGAAAATACTTTTGGCGGGTAAGCAGGAAAAAAACAGCTCCATGTTGATGCAGTAATCAGATCACTAAATGAGTACAGCTGAAAAGCTGGGTCACTTCCTGTTTCAAACCTGTGTGAGTGCAGGGGGCAACTTCTTTACTCTGACATATATGAACAGAATTCTGAGTGAACAGTGGTGAACTAAGCTGAGTAAACCTCTGGCCCTCTTGGAAATGGGGACTGTGTGGGTGGAGAGTGAGTGAAATGCACAACAGCTCTTGGCTCTGTCTTCTGCAACACATCAGTGCTTGATCATATAAAGAAATAGCTCTGCTGATTGCTGCCAGGGTAGGTTGATTTGCATTTCTACACAAGGAAATAGTAATAAGTCATTCTTTAAGACTAAGAATGTCATGTATTCTTGATTTCTAGCTAATACATACTTGAGAGTGAGTTGGATGTATTATATAATTATATAATCTTTTATGCTGGAATTATTAAAATCTGAATAACTTTTTAAGCATGTTTCAAATTCAACTATTATAAAACAGTGTTTATCTCTTCAATATGTGTATTTTAAATTAACAGACATTTCTAGGGCCAGTTGAGAAAATGTTGCCAAACTGGCTGCCTCATCATGTCCATGTACCCTACTAATGGCAGGCAGAAATGTTAATGTGATGTTTACTGCTCATAAGGTAGTGCAGCTTGGTATGGAGTAGGAGTCTGTGTGTGCTAACTGAGCACTCTGTGTTGATAACTTAGGCACCCTGGGGGAGTAAGGATAGTCTCCTTCCCTTCTCCTCTCCATTTATCTCCCGCCATCCCTTTCATTCAGCCCTTCCTTCCTTCTCCTGTTAATTGGGAAACCTCAGTGAACTAATCCCCCAACTTCCTCCACAAACACTTTACCAGTTCTGTATACATCCATTCTGCTCCATCCCCTTCCATGGAACTGAACTTGTTGCCCTCAGATCACTAATCCGGTCTATCACAGGATTTGATGCAAATGTGGGTGAGTGGGGAGAGAGTTTTTGTACTCTATCTGAGCCTTTCCACTGGGAGCCTAATCAAATGGCTTCATAGTAAGCCTCAGGTTTGCTCTAATTGTCCTGGCACTTGCATGCATTCTTTATATAGAAAGGCTACTGCTACGCTATGTGTGCATAAAAGCATAACTTTACTTTTAGGCCTTGTCTACACTGGCAGTGGTGTGTATGGTACGAATAGCTACACACTTCAGTAGAAAGCAGGCTATCTCTACACTGCTACATGTGACACTGTACGGCTCTAGCCGGGAGAAGGCAATGGAGAAAGCCTCTGGCAGTGTAGACGTGGAAGGGACGACTTGGGCGTGTAGGGAGCTGTGAACGGTACATACCCTAATGTTCTGGTCTGTCTTTACTTGCCTGAGCGGTGCCTTGTCAACTACATTGCTGTTTATACCTGTTCTGGGGGGCATGCAGGGCACATACTCTACATGCCACCGTAAGTGTAGACATAGCCTTCGTGATCTTTTCTATAGCTCTTTTTGAGGCCTCTAAGGAAAAATTAAGTAGTTATCCCATTTGGGTTTTCTTATACTTTCTCCCACACAATTTTACTCATTGGCACATGGCTAATAATTAACATGAACGTTCACACAAGGTGCAAGAGTGTTTTTACACCTGTGTAACCAAGATCTTGTACTTAATTACCAGAGTTTAGTCCTGGAAGGGACTTAGGTGTGGTAATGCTGAGTGTTGCAACACCTAACTTTTAGATGCCCGGCTGCTGAGTTAGGTGGCCAGGCTCCTTGTGCAATGCATGGGAAGAGTTAAGTGCTAAAACAAGGGTTTCACAGATGTGACCAAGTTGAATGAGAAATTGTCTAAACTAGCCTATAGGAGAGGGAAGGTATTTTGGGTGTCTATCTCCACTCAGGCTTCTTCTAGAGTTGGGCACCTAAGCCAGGTAAGCCCTTTCTCACAAAAAAAAAAATAGAGATAGAGACAGTCACCCACCCTATCCCATTATAGCCAATAGTTCAGTGGTTAGAGCACTCACCTGGGCCATGGGAGACCTGTTTGCAGATACCTGCTGTGCCTGGTTTGGAGCAGGGACTTGAACTTGAACACTGGCCTATGGAGTAAATTTGCTCTCTTTCTGACTGAATATTTAATTATTTTCTACCAAGTGGAACAGCTCCAAGAGGGGAGAGATTGAGCACCCTTCACTTCAGAAGAGCTAACAGTCTGGCGGTCAGGGTATGCACCTGGAATATGGGAGACCTGGAGCCAAGTTTCTGCTCAAATTGGGCAGCATGGGAATTTGAAAACAGGTCTCCCACATCCCGGATAAGTACTCTAACCACCAAACTATTGGGCATTCTAGGACACCCACACACCAGCCACAAAAAATTCCCAACTGGTCACTGCTGGCTGTCTTTTGTGCCAGGGCCAGTCCAGTAGACATGGTCTGAAAGTGCCTATCTGGACCCACAGATGGGGAAGTGCCTGGTTTTTTACTTAGGCATGAGGCAGGGTGCGAAGCAGCTCAGCAGCATCGGGCTTTAAGCAATTTTGCACATGCCCAGCAGCAGGAACTTAGGTGCCATGAGACATTGCCAGCAGAAAGTCAGGCACATGAGGAATTTGGGTGCCTATACATTTACGTGGTAGCTTACTGGGTTATTTGAGGATCTAAGTGTTGGACTTAGGTGCCTTTGTGGGGCTAAGTCCAACACCAGGAGAAAGAAATAATAACTTGTGTAACATTACTCGGGGGGGAATAATTCAGCAAATATTCAGAGAGGTTTTCAACTATTTTCCAGGATTGTAGTCATATGTTGCTGTAAGAAAGATGACCTCATTTTTGTGATGTTACTTTGTTTTCATGTAAAGCTTCTTGGAAATAATATAGGAGTCTTCTAAGGGTCATTAAACTTATTATAATCTCTTGATTCAGTACAGACACACTGCCATAACTCAAATGAATTCCTTCCTCAGGGACTGAAACAGTCTTGCACATGCAAAGGAAGCTGTGGGAGATAACTTCCCACATGCTATAAAAGGCATCCTGATTTTGCTGGCAGGAACAGGAACATCTGCTCTGCGTGAACATAAATGTTCCATGCAAATTACACACACAGAGATAGGAGAAGGGGGACATGAGGGCTGTGCAAACCTCAGAGTGACATCATTTCTTGTAACTGTACTATGAGTCAGCACATTTTTAATCTTCTTGATAATATATGGAAATCTGGTGAGATGGCAGAATAAGGTTTTGTGGGGGTGTGTATGTGACCTCACGATACTGATATTTTCTTTTTTTTAAAGTAGTACAGTAAATTGTACTATCTATGGAAGGGTAACTGGAAGACCTTCAGTGTAGCTTTAGAAAGCAGCTTCCGTCTCTAGTAGAAGTGCACAGCAATGGAACCCCAAGTTCCTGGAAGTTTGCAAATCGGAGTAAACAAAGAAACTTGAAAACTCCTCTTGATAGCAGAATTCACCCGGCTCTGTTCCATTTTCTCATAACAAACACACCGCAAAATCTCTCACTAGCTTCTTTGATGAAGCCACATGTATTTCCCCCTTCTCAATTTACAGGAAGTTACTCTTAAAAGAAAGTGATTCTGGTGTTTACTGCCTGCATTAAAGGGCCAGGCTGTCTTTTTCCCTTTTTTTTTTTTTTTCTTCTCAGTTGACTCTTGCAGTTACTGTTCAAATGAAAAAGAAAGTAGTATGAGCATAGAGTCAGAGAGATGTATTTCACTGATGAGATCAAATATATTAGGTCTGTTCTTTAGAAAGAGAGAGTTCCTGCCTCAGAGATTCCAATCTAAAATCCAAATGGCTCACAGTCTAAGACTAACTTTTACCCAATAACTTATTGTGAAACTCAGGCATTCTTAAATGGCTCATTTCATCAAGTAGTGGTTGAACTAATTATTTCCACAAATAAGCGATCTTAATTCTAAAGGACATATTTGTTGAGTTCATTAGATTTTCAATTAATTTTCATATTCTCATAACTTTGACAAATGACATCTTCACTCACTGAATTGGGGTTTTTTTCTTGAGCATGTTGCCAAGAAGTTTTATATGTAATTTTTTTTAAAGTACATGCCTAAACATGTCTATTGAGAGGAAAAGAGATTTTCATCGATTGTCAAATGCTGGCCCGTTGCCAGGTCTTCAGTTATGGCCGGTGAAGTTCACCTTAGCCCCACCCAGCTTTTCCAGAAAAAGGCTACATTCCAAGTGTGAACAAGTGTTACTTTAGGACTGCTGGGGGTGGAGGATGTTTGCATAGATTAAACCTTGGGCGGAGGTGGTAGGAAACTGCAAGTACAGAGGCCATAGAAAAAACGGAGAAAGAGACTGTTTGACGTAGCCTAGCTAGTCAGTCTTATACACAGGTGACTCAAAGCGTTAATGCAAGCATACACTCAAACCTGAAGTCAACAGTATCACACACTTGTTGGATCATAGCAGCAGAAAAAGACCTCTAAGGTAGACTTACTTCAGACAACTCTTCATGTTCTGTGGCTTTCATGTGTGCACATTAATAGAGCAACACATTGACTAAACATAAATGGAAAAGGTAACTGGGAGAGCGTACCTAATCTAGAGTGAGCTTTATTACTCTTAATGCTGAGAATGTCTGTCTTGGAAAGGGGACACCCATTTCTGTCTTTATTTTGTTGGTTATTTGATTGATCGTGGTTTTAAAAAAAAACACAACCTCTCATTTACCGTATGTAGAGAGAGAGAGAGAGAGAGTGTGTGTGAGTGTGTGTTTACACTATAGATATATATTCATAATATTCTGCTCTCATCTAGATCTATTCCAGGGGTGAACTTCACCACTTCATTGACGGATTTAATGAGGACAAGAGCAATTGGATGCGCTATGTGAACCCAGCCCATTCTGTTCAGGAACAGAATTTGGCAGCTTGTCAGAATGGAATGAACATCTATTTCTACACTATCAAGCCCATCCCTGCCAACCAAGAACTACTTGTGTGGTATTGTCCGGACTTTGCAGAGAGACTGCACTATCCTTCCTCCAGAGAGCTGATGATGAATCTCAGTAAGTGGATTACAGTATAAACAAAGAATGTTAGTAATGTCTCTTCTGCCTATGTGATCTAATAATATGTTGTATAATTATATAGCTGAATCATCTGTTGTGTCACAGTAGGTGGTTTGGAGTAGGAAGAAGGAATTTAAAAACAGTTTCTTGAGCTGTTTAAATACAAACAGATTATTAAAAATTTAAAGTTATTGGTTTGTAATCTGAGAATTATCTGATGAAATCCTACACAGACAGTTCCTCCCCCCGCCTTAAAAATAATTGACATTGCTGCATACTGAGACTTTAGAGATTCCAGGTTTCAGAATTTAAAAATATTCTGCTTTAAAAATGTTCACAAAGGGATGTATATTTAGGTTCCAAATGGGCTGTCCTTACTGTGCAAGGAACTGGACCCAGGCCATGAGCATGTCTTCCAAACTTTATGTTGAACTGATAGTTTTTTCTAACCTTTATGTCTAACTTCATTTCTGATAACAACAAAACTAAATTCTCTGTCAAATCGGTTATAAGTGTAGTTGTTTAACACTTAATGCTAGAAAGATTTTTTAAAAAAAAATTCTTTCCTCGTGTCAAAATTTTTAATGGTGTGAAGATGCATTCACTTTGAAGGGAAGGGGGGAAAAAAAAGCTGTGTGTTCTGCCATGGTTTCTGACCATCTCCAACTTTAGTCTTTTACCCCTAGATTTGATACACTACTAGGGTCTCATCCAGAGTTAACTGAAAGCAGCAGAAAGACTCCAATTTGGCTTTAATCAGACCCTTATTAGATTTAATTTTCTATTAACCTACATAATATGCCTATGTCTATGTAGGAGTTAGAAACAAAAATTGTAATGCATTTATTTTTATATGAAATGGGATTCACTGCTATCTGGTGATGGAGAATGGGTTATAAAATGTCAGTATTAGTTTGGGGATGGATCAGGATAAAAATGCAGTCCCCATCTTTGTATACAGCACAGATGGTCAAGAATTGCCAATACACATTTCTCCTGGTTTGTCCTTTGATTAGTTGCTTCTCACCCCCTTAGTGATTACAAAGCATGTTTACTCTTTTGAAACACTAGAAATGCTTATTTAGGTACTAAGGATCTGAGGTTCCTATGTTCCTTACTCAAACAACATTGATTTGCTGACTATAACCTTATCTCAAATGTCATTTCATTAGTTACCATGCAATTTGGTCTCCTGTTATGCTGAACTGGGCAGGCCTATCCATGTGACATGAGTGGGACATGTCAACAACATTAGAGGTTCATTGGTTCACATGTACAAGTAGTTTGCAAACATATAATTAGTCACATTTCAAAATTTATCTGTGCATCCATTTTTCCCCATCTATGCTGGCTTTTTGTGTTACCTGTACTCCCCACTGATACAGCAAGATATTAGTAAAGTGCTGACAAATATTCTGTTGACTTGTCCAGATCACTGTGTGTATGTCTGGAAGCATTCAGCATCTGTATCTTTATGAAACTATTCTGTAAAAGTAGGTTTCAGACCTTGATTGGAAGGCACTGGCTGTGTAAGGAAGTGTACTGTTTCCAAACAGTTCTGTGTACTTGAAAATCGACTACAGAGACCAATCCTATATTGGCATGTGGATGTACATAGAGACTAATAGGTCTCTTCCACTTCTGATTTTTGACAGTCCTTATAAACTCTCTATCACTTTTATTAATTATATTTAAATTAGAGATTTTCCTTGCCTTGCACATCTACAGTTTAACAATAAAGATAAATGAGCATAAGTCCTTTAGTTTTTTAAATTGGCTTCCTTCCACTATTAGCACTGGCCCTGCCCTGTTAAATCAAATCTTGTCCACACTCTTCCCCTTCCCTTCCTCCCACCCTCTCCCCCATCCCTGTGACAAATATGTTTGGGCATGGAGGCCTACAGTTAGGTAATAAAACCTTCACAATAGGTATAGAGCTGTCATTGGAAGCTTCAACAACTTTTCTCACAAACTCTTAGAAAAATTCCATTGGACCATCAGATGTTTGTGGTCTGTTCATTGAAGGTATAACGTAGCATTGCGAATGATACAGTGGTGCTGAAGGCAGAAACCATGTATTTGGGTTGTTATTACTACTTCAAACCAGGGGGTGCAGTAGCACCCCTAGTTCCAGCACTGATATTTCTCCAGATTTAATATTAGAGATACTACTATACCAGCACTAATTCTAACAGGTGCTTTAGCTTTCCTCTTCCCCTTCCTCAGCTGCCAGCTCTTGCAAGTTAAAATTAGCAGAGACCCACCAATTTCTCCAGCCTTGTCCTGAATACATTCTCTTTCCTGAATTGGCCTTGTCCTGGACTGTTAAGACCCTGCACAAGCTGTAGATTTTAGACTTTCAGCATCTCCAGTGATAAAATAATCAAAGAATTTCCTCTAGCTTAACTGAAGCCTTTAATTGAAGGAAGTTATCAGAACCACCACATAGAACACATATATATAGACACACCCACTTGCCTCCATGAGGACACGTTTTTAACTTTAAATATAACCTTTCAAGTTAGTTCATTTAGGCTCCAGTTCAGGAAAGAGTATGTATTCAGGACAGCATTTAAGCACATGCTTAATTATGTGCTTTAGTGCTTTCCTGAATCAAGCCTGTGGCCCTGTTTCTGCAAACATTTATGCACAGTGGGATTACTCATTGTAGTAAAGTTGATAATATGCATAAGTGTTTGCAAGGAGATACAAGGTGTTTGTAGGATCAGGGCCCTGATTTGTCTTAGGGGGAGGAAGTATAATTTTACCATTTACGTATTTCTGTCTTTTTTCTTAATCTACTGACATTGTTTTGAATCAAGATTTGAGTAATAACAAAGAAAATCACCTTCAAATAGTTCCTCTATTACCCATTGTGCAATACATGTTTTAGGTGTGGTGACACATGATTTCTACATTCTGTGGACCAAGCAAATAATTTCCACTATTTCATCAAACCTGCTGCACTTACTGAATAATGATTCCAAATGAATCCTGACAGTCACTAATAGTCTAAAGCCTATCATGTTTTACTATAACATGCATATATTCAGGAAATTTGATTGTCGTCCCTCACGTTCTGTGGAGCATCTCAATTTTACAGTTGTGTTGAGGTTGTTTTTTGTGTTTGGTTTTTTGTTGTTGTTTTTGTTAACTTCTCCCAAAATAGAATCACATTGAATCAGACATGACTGTGTGATACAATGTCCTTCATTGCATCATAAGATGATGCAACAGCCTGTTGTCCTGACAAGTTTGTCCCATCAGACAAACACAGGAAGGTGACACCCTATTTTGATAAACCTGTGTGAAAGGTTTGGGGATATAGTTTGCAGACCTAACAAAAGCCTTTTTAACAGAGAAAGAAATGTTAAAGGTATACTTGCTGGGTTAAAAAGAAATCCATACCTGTGCTATATATGTTAACTTTTGAACAAAACATTTAAAAAAAAATCTAATCTCATTTTCATTCTTTATCCTGGCTCTCTTACATTTTGTACTTCTGTTTGCTTAAAACAGTTCAGATAGGCTAGTTATTTTCCCATTTGTTTATAGTCAGTTTCACTTTCTGGTTTTAATGTATTAGGACAATGCTACAATGTTTGGGTTGGCAGGAAATAGTAAAAAAAAAAGGAATCTTAAAAAGGTCATGGAAAGATTTTATACAGGTTTTGTAAGAAACCTAAATTTTGGGCTAGATTTAACTTTATAGTGCCCCTTTAAAATGTTGAGAGTTAAGTTAAGGCCTCTTTCAAAGACCTTCCTTATGCAAAACATTTTTTAAAAAATCAAGTCACACAGTCTTGGACCCATTTAGAAAACAGATGATCAAATTATATACTTGTAAATGTTGGTCTCCATTCTCGGTTTGAGTGGAAACATTCTTTGTTTTGCCTACTTCAGAACTTCTAGGTTCTCTTTCTACTAGCAAAGGAGGTTCTTAATTTAGATCGAAAATGTGAATCGGCATAATTAAACTTCACCACTCGAAGTGTTGAGTAGCATTTTACTCTTGAAATGACTCTACCCGCCTACAACGGTTTTTCAAGTTTTTAGAAAAAACAGATCTTTTGTTTTTATTAAATCTATCTGAAGCTACAGCTAGGAGAGGCGTAAATGAGAACAAAAAACCGACAGCTATTCAGCTCGTTGTGAAAATAGGCCCCAAGACCCATAAACTGGAGGGGACTTGAGGAGCTTCAGACATAGCCTTTCTTAAACATTGTATTAAAACTTTTGAGGAACAAGTGTTTTGCCTCTGTCTAAGACCTGATCCAATATCCATTGAAGTAGGTTGGAGTCTTTCCACTGACTTCAGTGAGAGTTAGCTTAGGTTCCTGTGAGAGGAGCATCTTTTTGTCAGTTCAGTAACTTGATGCTATCCTATGGTTCCTGATTGTCACAAACCTATCAACTATTTTGTCTCAGACCAGAGACTCTGGATAGATGTGTGATAGTGTATGTGTACAATAGGTGTTATCACCAATGCTTAAAGGAAAAAAAAACCCACTTTGGTAAGGAATAATTCAGTTTATGGGTACTTTGAAGAATAAAAATTACAAACCTCCAAATCAACTTCAACTCAGGTTTCAATCCAGCTTGCCAAGTATGACATAGGAGCCTTTCTGTAGGGAAATACTACCAGCTACCTGACCAGGATGGTGATAGTGACTGTGAAATGCTCAGGGAGATTAGAGAGGCTATAAAAAATAAAAAACTCAATAATAATGGAGGATTTCAGCTAGCCCCATATTGACTGGGTACATGTCACCTCAGAACAGGATGCAGAGATAAAGTTTCTTGACATCTTAAATGACTGCTTCTTGGATCAGCTAGTCCTGGAACCCACAAGAGGAGAGACAATTCTTGATTTAGTCCTAAGTGGTGCACAGGATCTGGTCCAAGAGGTGACTATAGCTGAACTGCTTGGTAATAGTGACCATAACAGAATAAAATTTAACATCCGGGGGGATGGGAGAAGGAGGAGAGGAAACACACCAAAGCAGCCCAACACAGTACCATTTAATTTCAGAAGGGCAACTACACAAAAAAGAGGAAGTTAGTTAAACAGAAATTAAAAGGTACAGTGCCAAAAGTGAAATCTCTGCAAGCTGCATGGAAACTTTTTAAAGACACCTTAATAGAGGCTCAATTTAAATGTATACCTCAAATTAAAAAACCTAGTAAGAGGACCAAAAAAATGCCACCACGGCTAAACAACAAAGCAAAAGAAGTAGTTAGAGGCAAAAAAAGCATCTTGAAAAAGTGGAAGTTAAATCCTATTGAGGAAAATAAAAAGGAGCATAAACTCTGGCAAGTGAAGTGTAAAAATATAATTAGGAAGGCCAAAAAAGAATTTGAAAAACAGCTAGCCAAAGACTCAAAAAGTAACAGCAAATTTTTTTTTGGAGTACATCAGAAGCAGGAAGCCTACTAAACAACCAGTGGGGCCAGTAGACGATCGAGATGCTACAGGAGCACTCAAGGATGATAAGGCCATTGCGGAGAAACTAAATGAATTCTTTGCATCGATCTTCACCGCTGAGGATGTGAGGGAGATTCCCAAACCTGAGCCCTTTTTTTTTTTTTTTTTTTTTTTTTTAGGTGACAAATCTCTGGAACTGTTCCAACTTGAGTGTCATTAGAGGAGGTTTTGGAAGAAACTGATTAGTAATAAGTCACCAGGAACAGATGGTGTTTACCCAAGAGTTCTGAAGGAACTCAAATGTGAAATTGTAGCACTACTAACTGTAGAATATAATCTATCATTTAAATCCACTTCTGTACCAGATGACTAGAGGATAGCTAATGTGATGACAATTTTTTAAAAAGATTCCAGCGGTGATCTTGGTAATTACAGGCTGGCAAGCCTAACTTCAGTATCAGGAAAATTGCTTGAAACTGTAGTATAGAACAGAATTATCTGACACATAGATGAACAGGATTTGTTGGGGAAGAGTCAACATGGTTTTTGTAAAGGAAAATCATGCCTCATCAAGCTATTAGAATTCTTTGAGGGGGTCAACTAGCATGTGGAAAAGGGTAATCCAGTGGATCCTTAAATTTTCAGAATGCCTTTGACAAGGTCCCTCACCAATGGCTCTTAAGCAAAGTAAGCTGTCATGGAATAAGAGGGTTATGTATTAGTTTGCTGGGTTCAAGAGCTCCCATGTTTCCCTAGTGGAGTTCTAGGAGAATGTTATCTCTGTCTTATTATCAGTTGCTCCTTGCTGAGCCAGCAGCACAGAGCAAACATTCAGAGTGACACTATCAGAAAAGATACCAATCAGGGGTTATTGAAAGCTGGTAGAGGAGAAGGGCTTGTGAAGCCACTAGACAAAAAATAAATATCAGCTTATCAGGCCCATATCAGTAAGGCCTGTCAAGCAGGAAGTTCAAATTGTCACTTCTGTTTTTAAAGAAAAAAGGTAGAGGAAGAAGAAGAGACAGCTCTGCTGGAAAAATGACATAGGAAGCCAGACTGTCTCAGCTGAAGGAATGAATCTTCCTGTGTGATGAGATTAAACAATTAGGGTGTGTACGGTACGTTTGTTACATGTAGGAGTGAGCTACAAGAAAGACTATTCAGGGAATGTAATTTTCTTTGCACAATAGTCCAATATTGCCACTTGTCAGACTCAACTTTATTGCCATTTCCTAGTGTCAATTGATAACAATTTATCATTGGATATGCAAAAACTTAGACACAAACAGTTGTGAATATATTATCATTCTTATTTGTATTACAATAGTACCTAGTAGCCCTAGTCATGATTGTATAGATCTTCTCTTGTGGTTTATCCTGTAATAAAACATCTTACAAACAATCACTGTATGGTTTATATAACTACTAACTTTAGGAGATTAGCTAAAGCAAAATTCTTCCTACTAAAGATATCTTTTATGGTAATTTGTATCTCTCACATGTCTGGAGAAGTATAAAGAGATTCTCATAGTAGATAACCTAAAATGGCTGTTCTGAACAGATTGAAATGAACACTAGCAACTATTTTGTTTCAAAATGTAGATTTCTGGAGGAACAAAAATTGACTTAGGCTGGAGCCATGAATCTTGCTTTCCTTTGCTCTACTTTGGTGTAGTCTTTATAAAGTACAGCTGGAAGTAAAGGAGTTTTGCACACACTGAATGCCATAGAAAATCTGCAGTAAATAGCCTGCTTTGTTGTAGATGTTACTAGGCAATATAGTGAATGACTAATGGTCTGTTTACTGATGTAGAATACCTTCTTTCTGAAAAAGGCTTTCATCCTAGCCAGTCCCATATTTTTTGGTACTGTAAGTAATTGAACTGGCTGGTGAAGTGCCTGTTGTGGTTTGGCAAAGGTTGTTTTGCCATGCCTTGCTATTCCAAGGAGAAGCGTTTCTGAGAGCTCAAGCTCTCCAAAGGCTTTCTGTTAAACCTATATTATTAACAAATGCTTGTTTATCCCAGTTAGTAGAAATCTATTGTATGTAGGGAACTTATAGCGGATCTACTCAAATTCATGGGGAGGGGGGATAAATCAGTTTGAACATTGACGACTGCCACTTTCAGAACAAATCATCGTCAGACTGCTCTAACTCTGTGTATACTTGCTGATATCCCTTATATTAACGGTGTATATCTGACCTGCTTTTTGTTAACTCTTTACATCCCAAAGTAGTCCTCCTTTGCACAAAAGCTAACTTTTTTGGATGAGTTAAAAGATTGTACTTGACAAGAGTCAGCTGTTTTTCTGACCTTCTGGTTAAGCTTGTAGAGGTAGATTGTACTTAAAAATGAGGAATGTTGTTTCATATTGACTTGTTAAATAATCATTGCCTTGTCTTTGTCTTTCAGCACAAAGCCACGTTAATCCAAAGCAGCAAAGCACTGATAAAAATGAGCTTTATCAGAAAAATATCCCAAAGAGAGAGCACAGTGTGAAAGAAATCCTGAAAACTGAATCCAACCATTCAAAAGGAAAGGACTTATTCCAGACTAACATTTCACCAGTTACTCCAGAAAAACACTGGGATGGCTTGAGAAAAAACTGTAGCCCGGAAAGGTCTTTCTTTCCTCGTGTTGTCTATCCAATCCGACCTCACATTCCAGAAGATTATTTGAAAGCTTCCCTAGTTTATGGGCTGGAAAGACCTAGCTACATTACTCACTCACCCATCCAGTCTTCTACCACACCAAGTCCTTCAGCAAGGAGCAGCCCAGACCAAAGCTTAAAAAGCTCAAGCCCTCACAGCAGTCCGGGGGTTACAGTTTCACCTCTGGCACCTGCTTCTCAAGAACACAGAGAATCTTACCCATACTTGAATGGACCCTATGGCTCAGAAGGATTGGGGTCTTATCCTGGATATGCACCCCCTAGCCATCTCTCACCAGCGTTTTTATCCTCTTATTCCCACTATCCAAAATTCCTGTTACCTCCGTACAGTATGAGCTGTAATAACCTGAACGCTTTGAACAATATCAATGGCATCAACAATTTCAATCTGTTCCCAAGGATGTATCCTCTCTATAGCAACCTACTCAGCGGAGGAAGCCTTTCCCATCACATGCTGAACCCAGCTCCTCTTCCAAGTTCATTGCCACCTGAAGGAGGCCGTAGATTGCTACAGCCTGATCATCCAAGAGACTTTCTCATACCAGCACCTAACAGTGCCTTTTCCATCACAGGCGCTGCTGCCAGCATGAAAGACAAACCATGCAGCCCCACCAGTGGGTCCCCCACAGCTGGCACAGCAGCCTCTTCAGAACACATAATGCAACCTAAACCTACCTCAGCAGTGTTGGCTGCCACCAGTGAAGAAGCCATGAATCTCATTAAAAGTAAGAGGAATGTGACTGGTTACAAAACCCTTCCATATCCACTGAAGAAGCAGAATGGGAAGATCAAGTATGAATGCAATGTTTGCTCCAAGACCTTTGGCCAGCTCTCCAATCTGAAGGTAGGCATTAAGGCAAACAGCCTAATTATAAGGAAAACATTCCCATCTTTAACAAAATAGATTACATTTCCATCATGGTTGGAAGGCTTATATTTTTTCCTGTAACTTACCTAGCACCCATGCTTTCCTTCTTTTAAGAGAGAACCAATTCATCTAGGTTTCATGCTATACTTATCACCATGGTATCACGTGATGGTTTTAATTTTTTTTTTAAATGTATTTTTTTTTAATGTTGAAGGGGCCTAAAAAAAGTAACCTGATGATTTCCATGCAATGTGTTCTGCCTGTGGGATGCCTCTAGTAACTTTGCAAATGTTTGAGGGTTTTTGTTTTTAAAGTACTATCTTTGTAGTTACTGGAAACTACAGATAATGTTTCGTTTCTCATTAGGTCCACCTCAGAGTACATAGTGGAGAGAGACCATTCAAATGTCAGACTTGCAATAAAGGGTTCACTCAGCTGGCTCATCTCCAGAAGCACTATCTGGTACACACAGGAGAAAAGCCTCATGAGTGTCAGGTATGTAGTGTTCCAAGCATGGTGAGCTCAGCAGCTTCACTTTTTGCCTGCTTCAGCATCTGCCAGACAAGCTGTAGGCCAAATGCTACTCAACAAGATTAAGGAGTTTAATTGGGAGGGGGGTGTTGTTTTAAATGTGAAAGCCTAAAGGTGCAGTGGTGGCAAGCGGCTTTTTCAACACGCCAGGCTTTCCTATTTATTTGCAATTACAAACAAACAAAAACAACACCCCCCCACTCACTCACTGTTTTTTTTCCCCTGTCACCTCCAAAATTAGGTTTGCCATAAACGATTCAGCAGCACTAGCAATCTAAAGACCCATCTGCGACTCCACTCTGGAGAAAAGCCTTATCAGTGCAAGCTGTGCCCTGCTAAATTCACCCAGTTTGTGCACCTGAAGCTGCACAAGCGTCTCCATACCAGGGAACGGCCACACAAGTGTGTCCACTGCCACAAGAGCTATATTCACCTCTGCAGCCTCAAAGTCCATCTGAAAGGCAATTGCCCTGTAGCCCCTGCTTCTGGCCTCTCAATGGAGGACCTGAATCGTATCAATGAAGAGATTGAGAAGTTCGACATCAGTGACAGTGCTGACAGGCTGGAAGATGTGGAGGACAATATCGATATGGCATCTGTTGTCGAAAAAGAAATACTGACCATGCTCAGAAGAGAGCTAGAAGGAGCTAGTCTTAAAGTATCTTTGCAGAGGAACATGGGAAATGGACTTCTCTCCTCAGGATGTAACCTTTACGAATCTTCAGACATGTCAGTTATGAAGTTGCCTCATCCACTACCTCTGTTACCTATAAAGGTCAAGCAAGAAACAGTTGAACCAATGGACCCTTAAGACTTTTATTCCCCCCAAAGAAGTGATTTTTATTTATGACTTGGCAAGTCAGGGTGCCTGTAGCAATTGCTTGTACATAGTTTCTATGCTGCAAAGCAATCTTGGCTTACAGTAGTTTCCCTCATCCTCCAGTTGAAAGAAGGAACTCCAAAGTTACTGTATTCTCAGGGCATGAAAAGAGGCAAGGATTATGTATTGCCTCCCCACTTACTAAAAGACAATCATCAATCCATAATTACCTTTTCAATGACAGTACTTCATAATTTATTATGCAATTTACCATTCTAAAAGCAATAATTAGCAAACGTTTACAATGACCAGAAAATTCGTTGTAATTTTGAATATAAATCTTTATATTTTTGTCTTGTGGCCATTCTTTGTAGATAATTTTTTTTTTCTGTGCACATCTGTTTTAAAAACCTAAGATTAGGGGGGAAACGTTACTTCAGTAAATGTGTCTATGTACCAGTGTTTTTGAAAATGAGGTTTTTGTATTGCCAAAGGTGGGTATTTGACATGTTGAATGGTTTGAAAAGTGCTGTGTACTTTCATGGAGCAGGTAGATGTGCAAAATCATTCCCGCCCCCCCCCCCCCCCAAAAAAAAAAAAAAAACCCAAAAAACCAAAACCGTGACTAGCAGTGAACAGGGAAAAGAATACCATACTTGCCTATCTGTGAGTTGTAAAGTGATTCTTCTACCTGCAGCACTACCCCTAACAGATGTGGAATAACAAATACCCAGCCTCACATAAATAATACAACAGACAGGCTTTTAGAAAACAATAGTAGACACATGTTACATTCTGCGACTTTGTAACCCAAAGCAATGCATGAATGTGAAAAAGTGGCTTTTAAAAAAAATGACTATTAAACATTTTGCAAAAACAGTTTAAAAGTCAAACATATAGGTATCCCAAATGTGCTGCCGACAACAAGTATTTGGCTGAGTTTTTATTGCCAATCTTCTGGGGGCTCAAAAGATGGTCAGATTCCCTGAGAAATGAGGGTTTTTTTTTGTTTTATTCCCAGCCCCGCCCCGCTCCACTTTCCTTGGGCAGAAGGGGATAATGAAGTCCTTTCCTGGCACTTTTCTTTTTTTTTCTTCTTTTTTTGCTTTCTGTACGATTCAGAGTTTCCTCAGTATTTGTGTTTGTACATTTTGTGGTTAATTTAATTAAAGATGAAAAGGGCATTGGCAAAGTTGTTGAACAACAATTACCTCATTGCGTGTGTCCAGTGGTGCAGAAAATGCTGTTTTATCTAATGCTTTGCTATTTTAGAGAAGAAACCAAATGTTCACAGAAAAGATAGAATGCACGTTCTTTTATCTTTTTGTTTTGCTAAGCCCAAAGATATCATGTTGGCATTGGAGGTGTAGCAAAGATCACATGTATATTTATAGATATATTTATACCACTATACCATATATGTATATAGATATATATTTATACCACTTAAGTTGTGAGCCAAACCATGTAATAAAACCTATTTTTCATCTAAGTGTGAAGATCAAATGTTATCCAACTTTGCATATCATCTGATGACCCCAACATCAGAATGCTGTATTAAGGCATTTCTCACTTGCTAGTACACATGCACAGTTGCTCATTTGGGGCCTGATCTTGCAAACACTTATAGTAATAACTTTACTGATGTGCAGTCTCACAGAATTCAGTGGGATTACACACTTCATAGTGTTTGCAGGACTGGGTCACTGTCTAAGGTGACCAGATGTCCCATTTTTAAAGGGACAGTCCCATTCTTTGGGACTTTTTCTTATATAGGCGCCTATTACCCCCCACCCCCTGTCCCATTTTTTCACAGTTGAATCTGGTCACCCTTACTGGGTCTTGGATCTCCTCATATCTTTGCTGGTTGGTTTTTTGAATAACCAAAAAACCAGAAAGCTTAACTGAAAAAACCCTGAAAATAAACCAAAAGAAATCAAAATCTCAGCCATGTATGGTATAAATATAATACACAATGGTGAAGAGTGACATGAACTATTTAACGTAATTTGGGTTATTTAGGATGACCCTAATGTCTCATTTTGCTCTGTCCCTTATGACTTATGTGGTCACATGCAACTTGTAGAAAAATAAATAGCATTATTACACTCTTTACCACTGTATACATTCTATCTTTCTATCTACTTATATTCTTATAAATTATAGATTTTTAATAGACCACTTCATAAAGCCAGGGTTTGGGGATTTTTATTTTTATTTTTAAATGTCATTCTAATGCCTTCTACTAATAAATAAACCCCAAACCTAAGAAAATTCAAGGACGTCTCTAAATATAGCTTTTGAAGGACTACAGTTGTACGTTCATTACATTTCTGTTCCTATAAATTGTGAGGCTGACATCTTTTAATGTAGCAACGGTTCTCAAAAATAGTATTTAACCGTAGGATAAACCAAAGTATCACTACTGTCACTGGGCACACACTTCTCCTTCTATTTGCCTGTAGTGCTTTCTTTGTATTTGTTACAAATTTTACAAAGATTTATACGCATCAGCTTTAAGAATTGTTACTACTCTTTACTGTTTTTTCCACTTCCCTTAGAACTTTTACATGTGAATGTAGCAACAATCAACAGTGTTTTTTCTCTTTTAAGAAAGACTCTGACCAAAGTTAACAAGCTTTTTACTTTGCTAGAATAACAAACTATCTTATGTTTACGTACTGGTTTACATCGTTATTTATGTGCGAATTGTCAAAATGTAAATTAAATATAAATGTTCATTGCTTTATTAATGCTTCACTTGTCTTCGATGTCTCTCATTCTCTGCACACGCAACTGATTTTCAGACTACATTCCCACTCTTAGCCACACACATTGCATACTGACAACTATCATGTCGTGAATAATACTGCCTTCTGTGAGTTTTTCTTTCTATAATTCAGATGCAACATATAACAATGCCAGGGTTGAGTATAGTATTTTCTTAACTAAATCACTCTCTCTTGGTTTTTAGCCTATAACACTTTCTTTTCTTTAGAATTTCACAAGTTATGATGAAAGCATTTTTACAATATCTGCCTTTCAGAGACATGACCAGGGTTTTAATATTACATTTATTTCCAAATGCTTATCATTTCTGCCCTGAAACTGTAACCACTGGGACCACAATGAGACAATCACAATGTTTGCGTGAGACCACTTAATCCTGTATTAACATGGTGGGAACTACATTCAAAACAAATGCGGATCTTACAAAATAGATGTGCTTATGAGCTAATTCTAGAAAAAGTTTGAGCTCGCTCAGCCAAAACTGAATAATAACAAGAGGATCCTTCACCAAGTTAATTCCATGTTTGCTACTTCCATCATCCACTACTAGATCTAAAACAGAATAGGCCATGTGGCGTCCTTTCTTACCTGAACGTTAAAGAAATAATGTTCCTTACACTCAACACTGTATGATGTTTTAAAAGTATTTCACTGTCCTCTTTAAATTCATTTAAACATCTGTCTCAAGAATTTGAAATATTGCCAATAGCGAACTGTGGAGTTAAGAAAACCAGAGCACTGTTGTCATAAATGTGCCAAATGGTGCATGTTATACTCTTTTATTCTACAGAGCAATTGCTGTAATATTTTTTTTTTAAAGTAGGATAACCGTTACCACCATAAATCATAGTTCATTACTTGGCAAGGCATTGCTTTGTGCGGGAGAGTTATGTCCTGGGGACACTGGTAAGCTTTAGAAGATGTTTAATAAACCACATTACATAAAAAGACAATGCACATTATACCTTGCAGCCTCATTAGCCTGAAGTCAGCAGCTGTTGCATTTGGTTTTGGTGAAACTGAAGCTAGTTAGCAGGCATTAAAGAGAGCATATTGTGACCAGAAATACAGTGGGCTTAAAAAAAAAAAAAAAAAAAAAAAAGACTGTTAACTGTGTAAGAAGCAAACTGTGCAGGTAACAGACATTTTTCCTTCCTATTGGTTCATAGGGACCCAATCCTGCAAGGTATTTAGTGCTTCCTAGCAAGATGCTCAGTACCTACAACTCCCACTGAAGAAGTGGGATGCTTGTTTACTGTACGTTCTCAGTTAACGTCCTTACAGAAGGCTTAATTTGAAATTCAATTTTAAATATTATGTAGGGAAAGAACTTTGATTTCCAATGGTTTTGACAGCTGCTCTTGGGCTAACACCCCAAAAGAACATAGGCATTGCAACCTGGGAGAGGGGAGACCCATGTTCAAATGCCTGCTCCACATCAAGGAGAGGGAAGAATTGAACCAGGGTCTCCCACATCTGAGGTAAGTACCCAAGCTACTGGGTTAAAGGCTATAAGGGAGGAAGCCACCTTCTCCTCTTGTGTGTGGAGTTAAGCTTGCTCTGAGCATGCCCACTAGATCATGCCCTGTAGGCAAGCTGAGGCAGCTGTGCACATATCCAGCCACCAAAACATAGGTGCTGAGGGACCCTGATGGAAAAAATGTAGATGCCAAGGTGCTTCAGGGGCCTATAGTTAGGCAGCTGTTAAGCGTGTCTCAGATTCTTAAAATCACTGCTCAAATGTTAGATTTAGGCGCCTAACTCCGTAATGCTTGACACAAGAGCAAACTATATCTAAAATCAATCCAAATAAAGCCTTAAGAAGTATTTTTCATCACTACTGAGTGATGGAGACTTGTAGCTTATGGCTAGACTCTAGGACAGAAATGAATTAATCCTCTGCTGCTGGCAATGCTGAACTAGAGAAAGGAAAGAGTTACCCCGTGAGTTGTTATTAGGCTATAAAGCCTTTCAGGTGCAGGTTACTAGTTTGAAATCAGTGGGCCACCATGCAGATATAGGTGGTCCACAGGCACAGTGCTCATTCCAGAATTGGGGCCTAAGAATTGCTGTTCAGAGGCATTAAAGTGGAAAATGTTTTTTTATGCATATAAAACCATCTAATTATTGTTAGCCATGAAACACTCAGCTCAGTACCGCGTATGATTAAACCAGAATGGAGGCTATAAAGGTAAATTGTGTCCCTATAACTTGCTAGAATGCTTAAAAAATTGAAAACATAATCATGGAGCAAGGACAATACATTGGTATAATTTATTTAGAATCACAGCAGAATTGTAATAAAATAATTATAATACAAGGCACAAGAGACGAGGGAAATACAACTGCTGTGATAAGGTGTAGTGATGGCTCTTAAAATGATTAGGAGATGAGGAAAAGATAAAGAATGATTGGCTAATTCTTAATGTGGAAAGAAGGGAGGGATGGGGTTCAATATTTTACAACTTGCAAGAGGAAGTGAAATGCTAAGTAGCAAAATACAGCGATGACACAGTTCTAGCTGAAGGCGGTGAGGAACTCTAGAACGGGTCTCACATGCGGCCCGCGGAGTTATTTCCTGCGGCCCACCATAGGCGCCAACGCCACTCGCAGCCAAGCTCCAAACATTACTGAGTGTTTATATTTTATTAAAGCCCCTCTTTGCATTATAGTTTTTTAAAAGTTAATACATTGACTTTTAATAGAATACTATATTACTCTTCATTTTTGACTATACTTTTGTATCATGGTATGAAAAGGTTTCAGTGATGCGGCCCTCGGGCCAATTTACTAGTTCTCATGTGGCCCTCGTGGTGATTTGAGTTTGAGATCCCTGCTCTAGAAGGTCCTAAATACCCAGGAAATTGAGTAACCCAAAACCAGGTGAAGATCAATAGAGGCAAGTGCAAGAAAATGTGCAGTGGAAGAAGGAACAAGTCACAGCTGGCCTCACCTCCCCCATGCTGGAGACCACTTGCTCTCTCTAGGCCATCCTTTGCTGTGAGCTGCCATGCTTGATTTGAAAGCCAGTAGATGACAGATCAGAGCACTAGCAGTTGTGGGGTGGAGGCTAGCGTGACCAGATAGAGTGACAAATAGAGTTACCAGGTGTCTGATTTTCGACTGGAACACCCAGTCGAAAAGGGACCCTGGTGGCTTCGGTCGGCACTCGGGTGACCAGACAGCAAGTGTGAAAAATCAGGATGGGGGTGGGGGGTAATAGGAGCCTATATAAGAAAAAGGCCCAAAAATCGGGACTGTCCCTATAAAATCGGGACATCTGTCACCCTAGTCGGCACTGCTGATCGGGCCTTTAAAAGTCAGGTCTGAGGCACAGTGGAGCTAAGGCAAGCTCCCTGCCTGCCTTTGCATCACGCGGCTCCCAGAAGCAGCAGCGTGTCCCCTCTCAGGCTCCTACACATAGGGGCAGTCAGGGAGGCTCAGTGCAATGCCCCCAGTGCCAGCTTCGCAGCTCCCATTGGCTGGAAACCAGGGCCAATGGGAGCTGAAGGGGTGGCGCCTGCGGATGGGACAGTGTGCAGAGCTGCCTGACCATGCCTCCATGTAGGTGCCGGAGGAGGGACATGCCATTGCTTCCAGGAGCATCCTGAGGTAAGCGTCACCCGGAGCCTGCACCCCAACCCACTCCCGAACCCCAACCCCCTGCCCCAGCCCTGATCCCCCTCCCACCTTCCAAACCCCTCAGTCCTAGCCCAGAGCACCCTCCTGCACCCCAAACCTCTCAGCCACCAACCCCACCCCAGAGACTGCACCTCCAGCCGGAGCCCTCACACTGCCCCCGCTTCACCCCAACCCCCTGCCCCAGCCCAGAGCCTCCTCCTGCACCTTAGAGCTTGCACCCCCGGCTGGAGCCTGCACCTCAACCCCCTGAGCCCGCTGGGTGAAAATGAGCGAGTGAGTGAGGGTGGGGAGAGCGAGCGACAGAGGGAGGGGGGATGGAGTGAGCAGGAGTTGGGGCCTCAGAGAAGGGGCGGAGCAAGGGTGTTCAGTTTTGTGCGAGTAGAAAGTTGGCAACCATAGTGACAAATCAGGACAGGAGGTGGGGGTTAATAGGCACCTATATAAGAAAAAGCCCAAAATATCAGGACTGTCCCTATAAAAATCAGAACATTTGGTCACCCTAGTGGAGGCCCAAGTATGCTCTCTGCTGAAGAGACAGATTACTATAAACACTTGCCTACTGAGCGACTGAGGGTGGAGAGAACCATTTTTTGGTAGCCCTAATGGGGCCTGTGAAGGGGCTAGCTGAAAGAAGAACGGAAGCCATTTAAAGAGGGGAGCAATTGTGCAGCTGTTTGCTACAATTTTGCCTGCAATTTTACATAAGTGCCATTTCCCTTGACCGGAGTTTGGACAAATATAAGGGCCAGAGCATTGAGGAACTAGGAATTAAGCAAAAGAATTAACTGTTTCAAAAAAAAACCCTGGCCTATAAAGCAGTACCAAAACTGTGTGTACACCAGGCTAAGGGAAAAGTTCTTCAAAAGAGCATACTGGATGTTGTTAGCAGTTCCTTTAGCATAGCTGGTTAGTGTAATTATACTCATTTTACAGATGGGAAACTGAAGCCCTGAGAGGTGAAGTGACTCTGGTTGCCCATGGTTAAACTGCAAATCAGAGGCAGAATGGAATAAAAGCCAGGTGTCAGACTCTAAGCACAGTTCTAACCACTCAACCATGCCTCATGTTTACTAGTTAGTGCTTTTGACAGAAGACAAAGTTGGAGCCAAGCCATTCTTAGGAAGAACTGCTGCCACTCAATACCGCAGTCTCCCTCTATGCAAGGCGCTACACATTACCTCTCTGCATGTCAGCTGAGCACCTCCCACCTCTAAAAGAGCCAGACATACAGCAGGGAGTGTGGAAAGAGAGAAGGAAAATATCCCTCGAGCCATCAACCAAGTGAGAAAAATCAGAGAAAAACCTGCAGCTGGGAGGTGGGGAGGTGAGAAGTGAAACCTAGAAGCAGAGGGAAGCCCAAGACAGAGCAAAACAGAGCTTCTGCTGGGACTAGTGCCCAGCAATTAGGGCATAGCTTAGATAATGGGATCTTGACTTGGTTGGTGAGGCTAGGGAGTTGATGTTTTCATTTTGGGGTGGTTTCCTCTCCCCCAAGGCAAACTTAGAAGTGGGAAGGATGGGGATATGGGACACAGAAGTTTTTCTTTTAAAAGAAAGTAGGTTTCCCGCAAGACGATACAACAAAAGGACGGGGCAAAACAGTAAACAAGCATGAAGAGGTACCATGTGTGCCCCTCCTTTCAGCCTTTAATGTAATGTACCCATTTTTAATTCTGAAGAGGGGCAGGATGGCCTTTGGGATGACAGGAAGTATCACTGTGATGATAATGGTAATAATAATAATTAATAATAATGGCAATCTCAGAAAGTCACTTTCCTTCCGTCCCTGAACAAGGAAGGCACTTTTATTAGAATGACATGAATAGAAACTAGGTTAAAAGAATGTTAAGGTTGCAAAGTCAAGCATTGAAGTTAAGAAATGCCATTATTAAGGTTGCCTGTGCGACTTTAATTCAGCCCTCTTGTGCATATGGATTATGATGCAGGGTTTATTTAAATGATCACATACTATATTTTCCACAGGACTGCTGCCTCATTCAATGAAATACTACCCACACACCCTGTCCCTACCGCATCCCCTGCTGCAGCTATCTTCCACACCTATCATCTCCCTCGCCCACCTCTGCTCCTCACTCCTCTGCACTGTTTTTTCCACCTCCTCTTTGCTGCCTGGCCACCAGTAGTGGGAATATTGAGGGCACTAGAGAGTCGGTCTCCCTGCCATAACAGCCCTTAGTTACCAGGACGGGCAACCACAGAGAAAGTCCTGAGTGCAGCATGCTCAGTGTAAATGGAATCTTCAGAAAATGTAGTCGCTGATCTCGAACAAGTTTCTACTGAGCTTGGACAAACTGAGATTTTTTCAAAGGCGTAGAACTTGGCAAAATGTCGGTGGTTTTCCATGGCAATGTTAAAAAGGCACATCCCTGACACCAAGGGAATTCCCTGCCAAATTTCAAGTCCCTGCTTTATAGCACAGAGTTGCTAGAGCGTCTCATTAAAATGGTTGTTAATTTTTAACATGCGCAAAATAGTGTATTTTTCACAAACCTCATTCCCAGAACTATTTTAGCTGAAACTTTCCATAAAAAATTCAGCCTGAGACAGACACCCAGCATGGAAAATATGAGTCCAATCGGTTAAACTGAAAACCGGGTCTTATATTGGAAAACATCCTTAACTTGAGGTGTTGCTGCCCATTCCACCTATAATAAGGAAAAGATTATCCCTAAAACTCCCTCTTTCCATTGAGCTGTAGAGCTTCAGCCTAGAACCTTGCCCTTCTCCTCCTGCCTGGCTTCCTATAACAGAATTAAAGAAATAAAACACATTTTCACTGAGAGAGAGCAGAATGTAGGAAAGGGCACCTTGAAGTTGTGTGTTCCAAGGATTGGGAGGGGACCACTCCCAATTTTGCTCGCAGGAGGCCATCCACAAATTGTCATACCTGGGCTTGGCAGAGAGGCAAGTGACATAAGTGGCACAGAACATAAACTACCCTGTCACCACCTAGAGGTGGAATGTGGTAGGAATCTTGCATTACTGCTACCCCTGGATTAGGAGAAGACTTCATTTTCCAGGGCTATCTGCTTTCAGTACTGTACCATTAAAATCTCTTAAAAACAGGAGAGAAAACATCAATAAAAATGTTTTGTTATGTTTATATAAGGGTGACTGAGTATTACATGCTATTGTGCCTGTGGTGCATAGGGCAAAGCCATTAGTTCCTTTCCAATTGTATTTATCAAGATTATGGAATGAGGAAATCATAAACTGGATTAAAAAATAACATGAAAGCAAAATGACTCAGCAATTATGGAATCTAGTTATTGGAAAAAACAATAGAAGCCCTAGTCTATGGCTTTCTGCTATGTAATAAACCTTTGTTGGGTGAGCTTTAAAAGGAAGTAGGAAAAAATTGAAACTTTCTGAACGTTAATTTCTCCAAAGAGAATAAGGCCATGTCTACACTAGCACTTATGTCGGCAAAACTTTTGTCACTCAGGGGTGTGAGCGAAATACATTTTGCCAGCATAAGCGCTCATGTGCACCACTGCTCGTTGAGCTGGTTTTATGTCGACGGGAGACATACCGCGGCCAAACGAGCGCTCTGATAGCAGCACAGCTGTATTGGTACATTTGTGCTGCTGTAAATGGTCTTAGTAATGCCACTTGGGCCTATGACTTTTAACAGAACTTAAGCAGGGTCAGGGCTGGTCAGTGTGTGGATGGGAAACTCTATGTACAGGAAGTGATGGTGTTAATTTGGTAATAGCATACGAACGGTCACACTGGGTCAGGCCAAATGTCCATCTAGCTCAGTATCCTGTCTTCTGACTGTGGCAAATGCCAGGTGCCCCAGAGGGAATGAAGAGAACAGGCAATCATCAAGTGATCCATCCCGTCGCCCATTCCCAGCTTCAGGCAAACTGAGGCTAGGGACACCATCTCTGCCCATCCTGGCTAATAGCCATTGATGGACCTATCCTCCATGAATTTATCTAGTTCTTTTTTGAACCCTGTTATGGTCTTGGCCTTCACAACAGATTCTGGCAAGGAGTTCCACAGGTTGACTGTGCATTGTGTGAAAAAAATACTTCGTTTGTTTTAAATCTGCTGCCTATTAATTTCATTTGGTGACCCTAGTTCTTGTGTATGAGAAGGAGTAAATAACACTTCCTTATTTACTTTCTCCACTCCAGTCATGATTTTATAAACCTCTATCATATCTGCCCTTAGTCGTCTCTTTTCCAAGCTGAAAAGTCACAGTCTTATTAATCTCTCCTCATATGGCAGCTGTTCCATACCTCTAATAATTTTTGTTTCCCTTTTCTGTACCTTTTCCAGTTCCAATACATATTGTTTGAGATGGGGCGACCACATCAGCACGCAGTATTCACTGGTAGCTACAGTACCTCACTGCCCACTAAATTAAAGTGCTAGGTTGGTGTTTGGGTCACTGTGCTGCTGAAGGTTCTGTCTGTCAAATCAAGCTCCTGACCACTTGGGATCATAACTATACAAGTCCTGTGGCACTTGCTTCAGGAGGAGAGCTGTTACTCCCAGGGTTCTGGCCAAATTCCAGTGTGTGTCATTCTGCCTCCCTAAGTACCTGCCTGTACTTTCAGTTGGATACACCATTCTTCTTACCTTCCTTTCCTAAACTGTTTTGTTTTGAGGATCAGGGTGATTAGGTCTGGACTGGCCTTTTTTACAAGGAAGCTGGGTGTTGCAACTTCACCCTTGTGGTAGGAGTCTTTACCTCTAGGACAGGGGCAGGAAGACCTCAAGCAAGGAGCACAGTCTCTCTTCCCCTCTTTCTTTTGTCGGACTTGGGAAGATAGTTGGGATTCCAGGCCACCTAACTAGGTGTGACCAAATAACCATACCTAAGGAAGCCAAACCAGTATGACTTCCTTCTTGTGCAATGAGTAGAAAAGGCATCCCGCTATGGAACCTGAACCCAGGCCTCTGTGTCTTTTTCCATTAATTGTGAATAGCCTTGCTTAATTTCCTCATCCAAGTACTGAGTGAGATTCCTTACAGCATTCCAACCCATTAGTGGCTACAGGGCCGGGAATTAGTTGTAGCAGTGGGACACAAGGTTAGGGTGACCAGATGTCCCGATTTTATAGGGACAGTCCTGATTTTTGGGTCTTTCTCTTATATAGGCTCCCATTACCCCCGACCCCCGTCCCGATTTTTCACATTTACTTTCTGATCACCCTACACGAGGTTTAGAAATAGAGCACAAAATGTAGCTAGGAAAGGTTATGCCTTTTATCTTTGCAGCATGCAATGCCTTTGCCAGATATGATGATGTATTTAAGTATACCGAAACCTTGCTTAAATGAGCATTCAAGGGACTAACAGAAAGCAGTTTCTTAGCAGAGAGAAGGTGGTGGTTAAGGCTGTGCACCGGACTCTAGATAGCTGGGTTCAGTTCCCAACTTTACCACAGACTTTCTGTATGACTTTAAGCAAGTCACCAAAGCGTTCTGTGCCTCGATTCCCCAGCTTTAAAATAGGGGTAATACTTGTTGTCTCCCACCCGTTGCCTGTCTTGCGAACTTAAACTATATGCTCTTTGGGACAGATTCTCTCTCTCACTCTGTGTGTTCACAGTGATTAGCACAAAGGGGACCCGATTGCCCCAACCACAACACAATTAATCATTAATAGAGATGGACCTTTAGTAAAAAGTAAGATTTCTGTTCATTGTGTTAAGGCAGGGGGCTTCCTAAAGATGGTGGTGTTTTTCACTTTATTTGCATCTGATAATAATAATAAAAAAAAAGTTAAAACATTTTGTGGAAACTGTAACCAGGTGTGAAAGGGGCACAGATACATGAAAAGTGAAAATTCATGTTTTAACTAAGCAGTTAAAAATTAGTTGAATGTTCAAGAGGGGAAAAGCGCATGGGCTTCAAGTCATTTAGAGAAATCTTTTTGTTCATGGGACCCAAGAGCTGCAGAATGAGACTCCTCATCTAACCTATATTGCAACAATTAGTGCACGTCTGTAGCTGTGGGTGTTATGTATTTTCTACTTTACTGGTAAGTTTCAATTTGATTCTCTTTCAGAAAGATGTGGGGGCATTTTGCACTTGTCTTATCACTTCAGAACACAAATAGCATGACTTTATAAGGTACCCTGCCTATTGACACTGCAAAACAGATACAACTCTCTTTACACATAAAAGTGACCCAAGTAACAACCAAACTGTTTCTCTTCCCCCCCACCCCCTCCCACCTCCCCCACCGCCCAGGGGATCAGAAATAACAACTTACACTTATCAATACTTAAAGGTCTTCCCTCCAATTTCTCCACTCAAGACCTGAAAGATCCTTCTGTCTTCACCAATGACATTTCAGTTCTACTTTACATCCCCACAGGAAGCCTCACGATGCGCTGTGTGTACATCTGTGGAGAAGAGCCACCTAAACATAAACGATAGGTCAGCAATGCTGCACTGGGAGGGAAGAGCTCCAGGAAGAGCAGAGAAGAGGAGCCACCAAGGGAGGGCAGGGCAGCGGTGACCTATGCTTTAACTCCCCATCACCATTCCCCAGGAGCCAGAATTGGTCTTTTCTCCTTTCAGATAAAGGAGTTAGAAATGCATTACCGCTGCTTCTCACCGTGATTCTCCTGAGCTGGTGCTATGCAACATGAGGTGGGATCTGAGACACTGTGTTACATTCAAACCCAAACTGCAGCAAACAGTTGGAGGGCAGCAGGCCAAACACTGAGGGTATGTCTACACTTAGCCAGCTGCCTTCCAACTGTTTGCTGCAGTTTAGGTTTGAATGTAGCACGGTGTCTCAGATCCCACCTCATGGAGCATAGCACAGTAGTTTGCTAAATTCAAACAGAAGAGGGGAAAGAGGACACCAGCCCCACCTCCTCCTGAGATCTTTTTTTCCCAACAGTGGAGGCTGTGGGGGTGGACCTGTGTTTTGTTGAGCATTTTAGCCCCTGCCAGTTAGGATGCAGATCCACAGAGAACTAGGATCTTTGTTTAGGGTATGTCTATACTACGAGAGTAGTTCGATTTTACTTAAACCGATTTTTTGAAACCGATATTACAAAGTCGAACGTGTGTGTCCACACTAAGCACAGTAATTCTACTTTGTGAGTCCACAGTAACGGGGCAAGCGTCGACATTCCAAGCGGTGCACTGTGGGTAGCTATCCCACAGTTCCCGCAGTTCCCGCTGCCCATTGGAATTCTGGGTCAAGCCCCCCAATGTCTGATGGGGCAAAAAATGTGTCGCGGGTGGTTTTGGGTAACTGTCGTCATTCAACCCTTACTCCCCCCCTCCCCCCGTGAAAGCGGCGGCAGGCAATCATTTCGCACCCTTTTCCCTTGATTGACAGCGTGGACGCCACAGCACCGCGAGCATGGAGCCCGCTGCAACCATCGCAGCAGTTATGGCCGTTGTCAACACCTCGCGCCTTATCGTCCACTTTATTCAGAGGCAGATGCTGAGAAATCGGGTGAGGAGGCTACAGCAGCGCGGTGAGGACGGTGACAATGACAGGGGCACAGACCTGTCTCAAAGCACGGGACCCCGCAACGTGGACATCATGGTGGCACTGGGTCATTTTGATACAGTGGAACGCTAATTCTGGGCCCGGGAAACAAGCACAGACTGGTGGGACCTCATAGTGCTGCAGGTCTGGGATGAATCACAGTGGCTGCGAAACTTTCGAATGTGGAAGAGCACTTTCCTGGAACTTTGTGAGTCGCTGTCCCCTGCCCTGAAATGCCAGGACACCAGGATGCGAGCAGCCCTAACAGTCCAGAAGCGAGTGGCCATAACCCTCTGGAAGCTTGCAATGCCAGACAGCTACTGGTCAGTCGCGAATCAGTTTGGAGTGGGCAAATCTACCGTGGGGGTTGCTGTGATGCAAGTAGCCAACGCAATCGTTGAGCTGCTGCTATCAAAGGTAGTGACCCTGGGAAACGTGCAGGTGATAATAGATGGCTTCGCTGCAATAGGATTCCCAAACTGCGGTGGGGCTATAGACGGAACGCACATCCCTATCCTGGGACCGGACCACCAGGGCAGCCAGTACATTAACCGAAAGGGCTACTTTTCTATGGTGCTGCAAGCACTGGTGGATCATAAGGGACGTTTTACCAACATCAACGTCGGATGGCCGGGCAAGGTTCATGACGCTCGCGTTTTCAGGAACTCTGGTCTGTTTAGACGGCTGCAGGAAGGTATTTACTTCCCGGACCAGAAAATTACTGTTGGGGATGTGGAGATGTCTATAGTTATCCTTGGGGACCCAGCCTACCCGCTAATGCCCTGGCTCATGAAGCCGTACACAGGCGCCCTGGACAGTGAAAAGGAGCTCTTCAACTACAGGCTGAGCAAGTGCAGAATGGTGATGGAGTGTGCTTTTGGACGTTTGAAGAGGCGCTGGAGAAGCTTACTGACTCGCTCAGACCTCAGTGAAACCAATATCCCCATTGTGATTGCAGCTTGCTGTGTGCTCCACAATCTCTGTGAGAGCAAGGGGGAGACGATTATGGCAGGGTGGGAGGTTGAGGCAAATCACCTGGCCGCTGATTACGCACAGCCAGACACCCGGGCAATTAGAAGAGCCCAGCGGGACGCGCTGCACATCCGGGAAGCTTTGAAAGCTAGCTTCCAGACTGACCAGGGTAACCAGTGACTCTTACGTTTGTGTAAACATGAGGTGAACCTGCCCCCGTTTCTGTACCCTGTTAATATTGCCTATCCTCTCCAATTACCAACCCCCTTCCCCCCCTTCAAACACACCTTTACAAAGAAAATAAACGAAACATTGTTCAAGAAAACCGTCTTTTTTTTAGTAAGGATTTTTCAGTAAAGGGAGGGAACTGGGACGGAGGCTAGGGTGGGTGCAGGTGGAGGGAAGGAAAGGACGCTTCAAAACTCGGGGAATGACAGCCTTCTGCTACTAGAGCAGTCTGCAGGGGTGGACTGGTTGTTTCTACGGAGCCTGTCACCCCTCCTTTTTGGGACTCTGTGTGTGGGGGGGGTATGGGACTTTGTGGCAGGGGAGGGCGGTTAGAGATCTGCTGCAGCGGGGCTCTGTCCTCCTGCCTCCGGTCCTGCAGAACATGAAAACTAGCTCCCAGACTGACCATGGTACCTAGTGACTCTAACATGTGTTTAACCTTCTGGTGAACCGGCCCCCGTTTCTTTACCCTGTTAATATTGCCTGTCCTCTCCAATTACCAACCCCCTTCCCCCCCTTCAAACACACTGTCCTTTAAAAAGAAAATGAAGGAAACATTGCTTAACAAAAACGTATTTTTTATTAAGGTTTTTCAGGTATGTGAGGAAACTGGGACGGGGGCTAGGGTGGGGTGCGGGTGGAGGGAAGTAAAGGATGCATCAAAACTCGGGGAATGAGAGCTTTCTGCTACTTGAGCAGTCCACAGGGGTGGACTGGTTGTTTCCACGGAGCCTGCCACCCCTCCTTTTTGGGACTCAGGGTGAGGGGGGTATGGGACTTTGGTGCGGAGGAGGGCGGTTAGAGATCTGCTGCAGCGGGGCTCTGTCCTCCTGCCTCCGGTCCTGCAGAACATCTACAAGGCGCTGGAGTGTGTCCATTTGCTCCCGCATTAGCCCAAGCAGCGTCTCAGTCACCCACTGGTCTTCCAGCCGCCACCTGTCCTCCTGTTCGCTGGATGCTCGCTGGTATTGCGACATGTTCTCTCTCCACTGACTCTGCTGTGCTGCCTCAGTGCGGGAGCAGTGCATGAGTCCGGAGAACATCTCGTCCCGTGTTCGTTTCTTTCGCCGCCTGATCTGTGCCAGCCTTTGGGAGGGAGATGCCGGGGGAACCGTAGAGACAGTTGGAGCTGAGGGATGAAAAAAAGGGAGTGAATTATTTACAAAGATAAATTTTCCAGAACAATGAATGTAGTCTTTCCCGGTGAACAAGACCATTCACACTACCTATCACATGTGCTTTCAGTACAAGGTCGCATTTTGAATCTTTATATTGAGTGTCTGGGGTCTTGGTGTGCAGATCACACCAGCGGGGTTGGGCAACAGAATTCGGCTAGCAGGCGGCCATGGTAAGCCGTACACTTTTGGCCGCTGACAGCTTACTTTACAGCAGCACCCTCCTTTCCCGTTCCAAGCAGAGCTCCTAGAGTTGGCCAGTTGCTGCTGCGCTGTGCGTATTAACGTGCAGCGGCAGAAACCACAGTAACCCCAGCCATCCCATTCCCTGGGATGGTCGGTTTAGCCTTCACCTCACCGCGTGGCTGGTCCCGGGAAAGATCCCTGCATGCTGCCGGCGAACCGCCCAGCAGGAACTGTCCCCCTCCCCCCCGCGTGGCTGGTCCCGGGAACGATCCCTGCAAGCTGCCAGCGAACCGCTCAGCATGAACGGTCCGCCTCCCCGCCCCCACTGCGTGGCTGGTCTCGGGAATGATCCCTGCAAGCTGCCGGCGAACCGCTCAGCATGAACGGTCCGCCTCCCGCCCCCACCGCGTGGCTGGAAACCGCTTGTTAGATTTTTTTCAAGGAACAGGAAAACAGTCCCCATAATAAAATTCACCTAATTCCAACCAGGTCACCATGACTGATATCACTCTGATGAGGATTACGCAGACAGAGAAAGACCGTATGCTGCGTGAATGCCAGCAAACACCGGGGCCATATGCCGCCATGCTTTGTCAGGCAATGATACCAGAGTACCTGCTACTGGCCTGGCACGGTAAAGTTTCCTACCATGGAGGACGCAATAAGGCCGCTCTCCCCAGAAACCTTCTGCATAGGCTTTCACAGTACCTCCAGGAGAGCTTCATGGAGATGTCCCAGGAGGATTTCTGCTCTATACCCACACATGTTAACAGACTTTTCCAGTAGCTGCACTGGCCACGAATGCAGCTGAAGTGCCTAGGTCAAATTAATCATTAAAAACCAATTGCTAAAATACCATGTCTATTCTATTCAAAAGATATGTTTTGAACACTCACCTACTGATCCTTTCCCTGAATCATGGTCCAGGTTACCGCCTTGGGAGGGTTGGTAGGGGATCTCCGTCAGGGTAACAAAGAGATCCTGGCTGTCGGGGAAAATCAGCGTTGAAAGCGCTGTCGACTGCCTCGTCCTCCTCATCTCCATCATCTTCCCCGTCCGCAAAAACCTCCGAGGAAGCGACCGTTGATAATACCCCATCGTCGGAGTCCACGGACAGGAGTGGGGTAGTGGTGGCGGCCCCACCTAGGATTGCATGCAGTACCGTGTAGAAACGGCATGTCTGGGGCTGAGACCCGGAGCGCTCGTTGGACTCTTTGGTCTTCTGGTACGCTTGTCTCAGCGCCTTGATTTTCACGCGGCACTGCGTTGCATCCCGGCTGTATCCCCTGTCCGTCATGGCCTTGGAGATCTTCTCATAGATCTTCGCATTACGTCTTTTAGATCGCAGCTCTGAAAGCACGGACTCATCTCCCCATACAGCGATCAGATCCAACACTTCCCGATCAGTCCATGCTGGAGCCCTCTTTCGATCCTGGGATTGCATGGTCACCTCTGCTGGGGAGCTCTGCATCGTTACCAGTGCTGCTGAGCTCACCACAATGTCCAAACAGGAAATGAAATTCAAACTGGCCAAACAGGAAAAGGAATTCAAATGTTCCCGGGTCTTTTCCTGTGTGGCTGGGCAGAGCATCCGAGCTCGGACTGCTGTACAGAGTGTCCACAGAGTGGTGCACTGTGGGATAGCTCCCGGAGCTATTAGCGTCGAATTCCGTCCACGCTAACCCTAATTCGACATAGCCATGTTGATTTTAGCGCTACTCCCCTCGTCGGGAAGTAGTACAGAAATCGATTTAAAGAGCCCTTTATGTTGAAATAAATAGCTTCGTTGTGTGGACGGGTGCAGGGTTAATTTGATTTAACGCTGCTAAATTCGACATAAACTCCTAGTGTAGACCAGGCCTTAGACTGCCACTGTTAGGTGGGGTTTGCGGGCCTCCCAAGAAATTTCCCTGCAGGCCACTCCAAGCCAATGGCAAGGGAAACCAGACACTTTCCGGTAATGAATCCCCAGAGCAATCAAGGGATAAATTGTGGCTTTAAGCCATAGCTTTGCATGGGTGCAACGGGTTTCTCCAAGAGATATTAGACCTGAGGAGCTCAGGTGCCATGCCATTTGCAAGGAAAGGAAATCCTGTACACCAGAACAAGAGGAGGAAGGCTCATGCGTCTCCTCACCCCCTTGTGAGAGAGTCGCTCCACCTTGGGGTGCTAGCCTGGAGCTAGGGTGACCAGACAGCAAGTGTGAAAAATCTGGACAGGGGGTGGGGAGTAATAGGAGCCTATATAAACAAAGACCCAAAAATCGGGACTGACCCTATAAAATCGGGACATCTGGTCACCCTAGCTGGAGCAGTCCTGACACTTGGGAGATTACAGAAACTGAAATGATATCTGGCCCCTGTGTGGGGCATGTCGGGGGAGGGGGAGAGGGGCCTTTGCACACACTTCCACTCTCTTCAGGGCCTGGCACAATCTGTCTCCAGGGGTTTATTATCCCCAACATTAACTCCCTGCTTATATATTTGTATCTAAAATAAACTACATTTTAAAAAATATAGCACTAAAGCTATGCATAGAGCTTTATCGAAGTACTAATCTGTTCTGTGTAAACTATTATACCACCCTCATCACCACAGGCAGATCACAGAGTGCCTTCCAGCAGAGCATTATGTGGCATGACTAGCATCTGTCAAAAGTGGTTCATTCACTCACGCTCCCCACAGGGCGAGAACTGCATGTGGAGTGGAGTGTTTTGTTATGGTAGGGTTGGGGGCGGGGGTTAAGTGTACATGCTTCTCTATGTTTACGTTAGAGAAGGCAAGGAGGAAGACACACGTCTTGCACTTGGAGCGGAAGGTGGTGAGGTTTGGAATGGTCCCTTGTTCCTGTGGGACTTGGTTCCAGTCACCCTTGAGAAAGCTCTGTCTCCTGCATATATGAGCTTGACTCTTGAAATGAAAGGTCCCTACCCTGAAGTGTTTACAGTAAAAGAGCTTGAGACTGGAAACCATTACTTCCATCTGTAGTCCCATTAACTTCAATGGGAAGTAAGTGCCACGTTGAAGAAGGGCCCAGAGCAATTTTATGTAGGGATGATGGAAATCTGCAGGGAATTTCCTCCACAATCTGCAGCAGACTGAGGGGATTTAACCAAAATCTATGGGGATTTTTCCTCCCATATTCTACCTGACTTTAGGTCTTTAATGCCAGATATTGTAATACATCAGGAGGCTCAGTAATAAAATATGTTATTTCTCAAGTAAAAACACACACTTCATAGAAATAAAAATCAACAGCAATATTTAGATAGAGTATCTCTGTCCGAATTGGTTGATGTTCCCCCATCCTGCTGCCAAAAAAAAAAAGAAAAGAAAAAAAAAGAAGAAGTCAGAACTGACTGATTTGCTGAACAATCGCTTTTGTTGCTCGTGCTTCCTGGAGAATTGTATTGAGCATTCCGTTATTGTTTAGAGCCCTTTTCCCCCAAACAACACATAGTCTCCGTACATATTTATACGGGCTCTATCAGTACACCATCTGAGCTCTTCAGATATAGAAATGAATTTACCCTCACAACACCCTTGTTACGTAGGGGACAAATATCCCCAACTTTGCAGGGGAGGAACTCAGGCAGAGGTTAAGGCTGGGATTTTGAGAAAAGTCCATGGAGTTTGATGCCCAATACACATTCAAATTCACAGATACCCAGCCACCGAACACCTTTCGGCTCCTTTGAAAATACCAGCCTAAACCACTTGCCTAAATTCACACAAGAAATCTGTGGTAAAGCCTCCAGTTAAACATAGCTGTCCCAAGTCGTACTTTGGTACCTTGTTAACAGGATCAGCCTCCCTCCCACACACTCACACTTTGTAAAAGGTTCTAAAATTGAAAAAGGGAACATCTCAAACATGTGAGAACTTTAAATCCATAAACACTAGTAAGCACGGCCGCAAGCCACAAAGTTCAGATCCAGATCTGAATTTCCCCAAAGCCTAGAGATCTCAGATCTGGGATTTTCAGTCAGCGCTATCTCTAGTTCACATCTCCACTAAACCTGAACATTTATGCAGTAATTTACTGATTACATCTGAGTATACCTGTAGTCCAAATTTGTACAATATTGTGGATTTATAGGCTTAAATATTTTATTGGAAAATTCAATAATTAGACGTAAGACGGGGTCAGGAGGAAACAGTCATGACTGCTAGGTTCTGTCATCAGCAACACCATTAACTTGCAGTGTGGCCTTGAACAAGTTAGTTAATCTCCCTGTGCATTACTGTACTCCTCTGTAGCATGGGTATAAAGACTCATGAAAGTTTTAGTGTGAGGCTAAACTAACCAGGCTTTGAGATCCTCTGATGTAATATGCCACATAATTGCAATTTTTTTTTTAATTATTCCTAGCAAAAATAGCTTACTGAAAAATCCATTGGCTGGGTGCAGAGCTTAAATATCAATTTTCTCTTCTCACATTCCCAAAAAGTAATTATGTATGAGATAACACTTCCAGTTGCAAAGGAAAGTCAGATCTTGCCTGATTAATTAATTGTTCTGGCCTGCAGTTTTGAAACATAGGAGGGACATACGTCCAGTGCATGGAGATTAATTAAAATTTCAAACGAATACTTACAGGACTTTTTTTTTTTTTTGTGGTATTTGCCCATATCTACTTAGGACTCAGGTTGATGGTGTGGGAAGCTCAAGAGATATCTTTGCTTTTGCAGAAACTAATAAGTTGTGGAGAGCTGTTTCCTTTTCTGCAGCTCAAACAACATTTACCACTTAGGCTGCATGCAAATAACTTCTGCAGGAGCTTAACTAATCTATCACTTAAATGGAGCTAGAAGGTAAGACACGACAGTTCAGTTTTTATCTTTTTATAAAAACAATGAAAGCTCAGTACTGAACAGCCTCCACTAGAATTTTTTGAACCTTTTAAATACAGTCTCCTGTTAGAGGACGAAAGTAACAAACATTACAAGAGATTTATAGTTTTATGGGACTGGACTGATAGTATAGTGTTCATCTTCTTTGGTCTGATCTACATGTGGGTTCCAGGCAAAAACTGACATTATCTAAAGAAAAGCGTTCAATATCTTTTCATATAAACTACAGCTGGTCAACAACGAATCCCAGCTTTAAACATAATATATTATCTCTCATCTGTTGCCAGAAATATTATGCACTATTGAAAGGCTGGGCCCCCACAAAATGTGCTAAAACCGAGTGGGCCAACACTTCACTTAGCTTAGAAGCAAACTGACACTGGAAAAGATGCTCCTCTCTAGATATCTAATGCAGAGAGCAAAAATTATTACACACACACACACACACACACACACACTTAAAAGAACATAAGGTTGAAAAATCAAGCACTCAATCAGAAAATGCCAATGTTAAGGTTGCCTCTGCATATGCATTATGATATAGTCTTTAATTATATGAACAAATACTATTTTCTCCCCCGTATCCCTGCCTCATTTAGTGCATAAAACAGAGGGAGCTCACTTAATGAGGAGCTATTCAATATTTTATTTTATCCTCATTGTTCAGTGCTTTGCCTTAAGCCTTATTTACGGCACACTATTCAAACCCTTTTTGAAGACTGAATTATTCATTTCCTCTTGAGCTTTTCTGTGGCCCATTCATCACTATAGTATCTATAGTAAAATTTAATCTAATAAATAAGAAATGCATCATTCATTTTCTAACAATGAAAATATAAAGATTGGGAATCTGAATAAATGTAAATTAAGATATATAATAATTGCTAAAATAAATGTTGGCTTTAAAATATATTTATATCAAATTTTTTATCTAAATTGAATTTTTTAAATTTAAATTAAACAAGGGTTTACTTTAAAAAAATTAAATTTGAAATGATGCAACCTATGTTAAGTCCTTAATTTATTATCTATTAAAATCATTTGACTTAAATAAAAAAATAATATGAAGCACTACATGTTTGCTGCCAAGTTTTAAGGAAATTGAAACCACTCACCCAGTGGAAGTCACTGGCTAAGCACCTGGAACCAGAGTTTGCTGAAATGCTAAATCAGCTTTGGCTAGCAATAGCTTCTTCTGCAGGTGCAGAGAGATATTTTCTTCATTTGCATTTATTCAACTAGTTCAGTTCAATGACTAGTTCATTGAAAGTTAAGCCGCCAATGGAAGTTGAAAAAGCAGAAAAGCTTGTTTTTCTCTTCCAACTGCAGAATAAAAATTGTGTGTGAGAAAGTGAGATCAACTAGTTCTAAAATCTTGAAGGACATGGTAACCAGAAACAATCAGTTCAATTCACTAACTAGAGATAATATTTCCTCTAATTAATAAATCTCTGAGTTTTAAATGCAATACATTTTGTGATAAACTTTCTGATAATTTTTCCCTTTTCCAGCATTGCTAAGATAGTTAAATAAAACCTAATCAAAACATTTTAATTGATGATTTTGTGCATTTTTAACTAAATTTGAATTTCCATCCACATAGACCTTGACACAAATCAGAATTAAAAGATTTAATCTAATAAATAAGAAATGCATCATTCATTTTCTAACATTAAAAATATAAAGATTGGAAATCTGAATAAATGTAAATTAAGATATATAATAATTGCTAAAATAAATGAATAGATATAGTGTATCCCCCTGGCTAGCAAAAAGACTGACCAAACAGTGTAAAAGCTATATTTAGTGGTGAACCAACATCTTTTAATGGTCACTCACCAATGACAATCAACCTTTCTTTAGGAAAAGAACTAAAAAATACAAACCCAAACAAGCTAAAAATCAATTATTTAAATAAAAGTTTCCTGCTTGCCAATTTAAATCATTATTAAAATTGGTGATTAAAATCAATCCACCTTGCCTGGATGCTTCATAGACATGAATTAATATCTTCCCAACACCACCGTGGGATGAAGTGGTGGTATTATCCACATTTTACATTTGGGAAACTGAAGTCCAGAGATTATAAATATTTATGATTATGCAGCACTTTATATGCTCAAAGCACAGCTTCCACTGACTTCAGTTACAGGTGCATCTTAATTCAGGGACCCAGAAAATTAGCAAACACCCATGAAAAGTTTGGTTTAAGTAACTTTTGGAACCTCACAAAGGAAGTCTTCAACAGAAGCAGGGACAGAATCAAATCCTCCAGGACAGCATTCAACTGCCTTAACCATGAGACCCTCCTTTTTACTTCCTACAATTCCCTTCCCTGACACCTGTGACTCTGTTGCCAGGACTTCTTGTTGCTCCTAACTATTCACCCGCTTTTGGCCTGCTAGGCTGTCTGCCTCCACCTGGGGATTGCAGCTGCATTCTACCAAAAGCGCATGTGGATGCATATGCCCCTTTGGGCTTTCCTTCCTCTTCCCCTCAGTTTGCATTGGATTAGTAGACCTTCTCTTTCCCTTGCCTGCCTACCTCCCTCCCTTGCAGTTTGGTGCCCCTCACACAACTTTGCATGGTTCCCCTCTCCCTTACAGTTCACCACTCCTAACTCCCCACCAGTCTTGCATGGTCTGCCTCTCTTTTGCAGATCACTGCTTTCCCCATTTCATGCGGTCCCCTCATTATCCTCATTCCTATATTTGGTTGCCTGCTTCCCTTGCTGCAGCGGAGCTTCCCCCTTGTTGTTTGTTACCTGTCTCCTCTGCCCCTCTCAGGGACCCCTTCCTTTGTATTTGTTGCCTGCCTCCCCTCCTCTGCCTGCCCTCCCTCATTGTTCATTGCCTGATTCCCCTGCCCTCCCCCTTGCTGTTTGTTGCCTGCATTTCCTGCCCAGCGAGGGCCCCTCCCCTTCACTGCTTGTTGCTTGGTCTTCTGCCCTTCATCGCCCCACTTGCCCCGTGCACCTGTGTACTCCTTGCACTTTTGATCCTGCCATGTTGTCTGATCCACCATTCACTGCACCTCCCCCCCAGCCACACTTATATCGGTCCCTCAATCCCAATGCAAGTGAAGGAGGTGGTTTCCCCTCAAAAAACTGCCTCCTGTGACTCCCTCCCTTCATTTGCTCCATTAATCCTCCTCCATTTTTGTTTGCACCCTCTTCCCCCGCCCCCACTCCAGCCCAGAAGGTAAGAATGGTTAGCTTCTGTTTTTCTCCCACCCCTTTATCATTTCTATCCCCTACACCCGGCTCCTCTTGTGGCTGTTCCCATCACCAGCCCTCGATGGCAGACCCCCCAACCCAGTCACTTGCTAGGCTTCTTCTCCAGCAGCTTTTTCCATGAGGAAAAGGGAAGGGACACTGAGGGAGAAGGATTCCCCAGCCACTGTCATCACCCCACCTCAGCTTTCTCCCTCATCCGTTCCCATAGCTACCAACACCTCTGCTGGCAGCTCAGCACCCCCACTAGGGCAGTAGCACAAGGCACAGGTAGGGACTCTGCTGCCAAGTCTCCTACCACTGCCAATGTACCCCCCTCAGCCAGCAACAAGGGCTAAGGCAGGAAAAAGGGCAAGAGCCCTGCCCGTAAGGCTCCTTCTGCTGTCCCTGTCACAAGCTCTGCAGGATGCCTGCACGCCAGTCCCCAGGGCATGTGGCCAAGTGGCCACAGCTCTTCCTGCTTCCCCTTCACCATCTGCTGTGGCCCCTCCAGCCACTGCCTCCTCCTCCTTTTAATATCAACACCAGCTGGGGCCTCTTCCCCACCCTGACCAGAGACATGATGTCCGTTGCCTCCTGGTAGCCACCTAGGCTTGCCAACTTTCTAATCACACAAATCCGAACACCCATGACCCACCCTCTGCCCCACCCCTTCTCTGAGGCCCCGCCCATACCCCACCCCTTTGCCAAGGCCCTGCCCCTGCTTGCTCCATCTTCCCTCCCTCCGTTGCTCGCTCTTCCCCACCCTCACTCATTTTCACCAGGCTGGGGTAGGGGTTATGCGCTCTGGGAGAGCTCTCTTCCAGAGCTGTGCCACGACTACATGAGCCATGTGAAAGCGCTGCTGTGGTAGTGCTTTAACGTTGCCAGTGAAGACGTGCCCTAAGACATATGTTGTTCTTATCAAAGTTAGTGCTAATACCTGCAAAGTCCATGTTTTTGGATTTCCTGAGCTGTTCCCAAAGGGGATAAATTATACAATTCTATTTTACCTCTTTTGATGAGGTGTGATTAGCACTGGGACAATTTAGTGAGGAGTCACCAGCTGAGATATTGAAATCAAGGTTGGGTGTCTTTCTAAAAGATAAGATGTAGTTCAACCTCGATGACGTGGACAAAATTGAAAGGACTATGCAAAACAGGTCAGATTAGATAGTCACAATGCTCCCTTCAGACTTTAAAATCTGTTGATCTGTGAGATCTCCTAAAAATTTTGATTCTTCCTGTAAGGTGCCGACTTGTCTCCAGCCACTGAAGGACCCACATACCCAGAGTCTTTTTCCAGGCACAGTTTTATTTTCCAAACATAGGCGTGTACGTATGTGCGCGCGCGCGCGCACACACACACACACACACACACACACACACACTCTCTCTCTCTCTCTCCCTCTCTCTCTCTCTCTCTCTCTCTCCAGCTTTCAGGGGATTTTCCTTTTTGCCTTTCTCAGTCCCTCCTGCTTCAGGGCTTACTGCAAGATTCTTCCTTGCTCTTTTAGTTGAGCCCTGGCTTCCAGGGCTTTCTGCTTAGCAGGTTCCCCCTCACAGAATACTTCAGCAGCCTCTTCCTGAACACACCCTACTACCCCTTCCTTACTGACAGCCTGCTCCTTTATAGGCAACACCATCCCCTCCTCAGCTGCACTTTTAATGAATAGGGTGGGCTGGCCTTTCAAATATTCATGCCTAATATTGTTAGCTTATAGGGTTAATTTTCAGGTACTTAACATTTTATTTGATGATTCTCATTTATTCACCACACCTTCCTCCTCCATCTTTATTGTATACAAGATTAATTTTATTAAGATTAATTTTGGCATTGATGGTTATGGTACATAATAGCATGTTTACTTTGAATCTTGTTTCAGAAATTCTGATTGATATATCACCCTTAAAATGATTAAAACAACCAAGTGGGGGAGGGGAGAGAGAAGAAAACTCCACTGTTGACAGGACTTTTAGTCCTAGTACATATGTACATTAAACCTACCCTTTTGTCTCTTCCTCAAACCACAAAAAGGTGGAATTAATATTAGGAGTGAATCTTATGTTTAGTCCCCTTGCTGCTTTTAAATCATGGTGAGTAAATGATAAACCTGCTTTTCATCTTCTTTTGGAACCTGGGTTAAGATTCTATTTGGTAATAAGTGAAATTAAACTGGTTGTTGCAGTTTAGCTTCTCTGTGCCATTTCCTCACATGACCTAATCACTCCATAGTAATACTTAAAAGACAGATGAGAAGGAAGGGTGAGTACTCTCACCCAACCAGCCCAATAAATGTGTCATACCCCTAAAATAGAGTTGTCCCTCCAGTTCTGCCTGTTCCCTAGCACAACTCTGACAGTTTGAACAGTATTGGCAGTATTTGAGTAATTCCAGGGGGAGAGGTCAATATGTATTAACCTCAAACTCAGGGTGTGTTTTGCCTTGTACCAACAGCCACCCATGATGTGTGATTATTACAAAATAATCATGAACTCTGGAATTTCTTCCTTCAATTAGAACATGACCCGTTTTGTTTTAATTTAGCAAAGGACATTGATGTCATTAAATCCCATGATGAGGTTGATGTCTTCAAATGGAACCTCTCCTGTCAAGACAGTAAGGCGATTACAATATGAGAAACTTCTACAATTATCACTTTCATAAATATTAAGGGATATATCCTGCCTTTGGCTTGCTGGTGCATAAGCAGGGAAAAGGTGGTGTGAGCCCCAAACTGAGTGCAAACAGAAGAGCTGCCTGAAAAATAGGTACATTTTTCATGAAAATTTTCTCAAAGATTTGTCCCTTTTTTTGTTTCAAAAATTTTGACCAGTTCAAGCAAGCAGTCTGGGCTGCAAATTGAGTGGCCCATCATAATGTACCCATGGTGCTCAAGACAGCAATAGACTCAGCTACAAAATACATCTGGTTAACATACATGGGATTGTGATTGACAAGGACAGGGGAAAAGCTTTATCCAAAGCCAGAACACACCTAAGATGATGCCCTCAGGAACAAGCTGTTTGCCAATGAGCTGTGAGCAGCTGAAACCTGCTAAAAGCAACAGCTAAAGAGTGCCGGGATAAAGCAAGGAGTAAGGCTGCCATGAGAAATACTACCCTGCAGCAGCAGGATTTCTTGGAAAGTGGATGCACTAACCAGCGTGTCTGCTCCCCTGCACAGTGCAGATGTTTGGTTGCATAAATAGAATTTGGCCCTAACCCAGCAGAAATATTAACAGAAAAAAGGGAGGGATATACTGTAAATGGTGCTTAAAGTAGATGCTGGTTTGGTTGATTTTTTTTTTGTTTTACAAAAGGACAAGCACAGAATTGGAAGGTTCAAGATGGCCTGCTCTCCCACCGACTTCCTGGGTCCTTGGACAAGTCACCCACAGCCACATTTTCAAAAGTGGCCAGTCCTTAGGGGCCAATGTGAAACACTTTGATCCACAAAGGCATTTGAAACCAATGGAAGTTAGGAGCCTAATACACCTTTATGGATTTGAGCACTAGTGACTGATTTCAGAGATGCTGAACACTCACAACTCCCAGGGACTTCAACTAGCGTTGTGTGTACTCAGAACTTCTGAAATCAGTCTCTAGGGGGCTCATGTTGGGCACCAAGAATTGGTAGACGTTTATGAAAATTTGGGCCTAACTTCTCCCCCTCAGTGAAATAATATAAGACTTCCTTCCCTCACTAGGGTGTAATGATGCTTTAGTTATTGACATTCATGATATATTTTGAGATCCTTTGGTGGGGAGCACTATGTAAGTGTTAGATTATTATTACTATTACTATTAACAGAATTGCTATTGTAAAAGCAGTTTACTAGCTCCAGTGGGTACAGTCAGATGTGCACTTTGCAGCATAGTATCAGCTCTGATCTCCAAAGTGCCTTCTTCTCTGACCCAGAAAAAGTAGACCATGAAATTAAGGTTAGTGACATGGGACTGATAAGTCACTACGTCCTCATATGGTGTCTCATTACACACCAACTGGGTTTCACTATATATTTTACACTATGTAATATACATTTCACTATGCACCACAAGTATTTCAAGATGTGATATTCAGAAAGTGGCAGTTTACACTTAAAGTTTCAGTATGTGGTGGGATATTTCAATACTAAACACACAATTTCTCCTTTCAAATGTTATGTACTGTATAGGTTAGAAATGCTTTACCATATATATATATATATTTTTTTTACAGAATATGATTTAATGCTTCATTATTCCATTAGTATATTTTACTATACATATCAATGTGTCATACACTCTGAAGTGAGAATGTACTAAACATACACTACATAAGAGGTATACAAGCCTAATTTATGTTTCTTAGGTTAATTTATCTTAAACTAAAACTAATTATACTACATTTACATTATTCTGATATTTTAATGTTCATGACAGAAAATTATTAATATAGGGACTCCACTCAAAATAATACATGTAAATAAACCTCTTAAAAATAAAGAATTTCCAAAAACAAACCAATAACTTACACTGAAGTGCTTTTAAATGGATAAATAATCAAAGAAATTATCTTATTAAATGAGACTCTGGAAAACAGGCCTCTTAGAGGAATGTATATTCTATGTACTAAATCAAAATAAAATTAATTAGAACAGAAAAACCTCCTAAGAATCAACTGTTAAAGCAACAATTTTGGTGCAGCAAGGTTATCCATGTAACTGCTCTTTCCAGTACATTGTTTATATCACTTAAAATACAAAAGCATGAGAAATAGCTGCAGAAATTAAGACACAAAATAATCTTCACTTAAGCAATGGGCAGATTACAATTGTTTTGAGATCAGCCAGGCACACTGTACATTTTCTATTACCATGTTATAACAACTCATTAGTCCTCATGCTGACAAAACCTTCACTATGTGTTAACCAAAGGGTATTTCACTGCAATGCTACTATGGTAGCAAACTGCAGGTGCGTTCATAAATTAAAGTCATGGGATCAATCCATTTTTTCACATGAGATTCTCCAGCTATAGATCACATAGAACACATTTTAAAGATATTAATCAAAAAGCAAGTGCATGGCACCTCAGAAGTGATTAAATGACAAAGTAGGCCAAGTGAGTAGAGCCCCGCAGATCTGCGGATATCCGCCTTATATCTGTGGATATCCAGATACAGATATCCACAGACCATGTTTGCGGATATCCACAGACCATGTTTGCAGATCGCAGACCAGATGCAGATGCAAATTTAGTACCTGCACAGCAGTAGCGCAGCCAGGTTTGGAGCGCAGGGGGAGCGGCGCTATAAAAAGGCGCCTCCCCCTGTACTCACCCAGCGGTGCTCCGGGTCTTCGGCGGCTCACTCCAGGTCTTTGGTGGTACCCGCCGCCGAAATGCCGCCGAAGACCCGGAGCGCCGCCGGGTGAGCGTAAGAAGCGGCGCTTAAAAAGAAGCCGCGCCTTTTTTTTTAGTGCTGCTAAAAAAAGGCGCCGCTTCCACCGCTTCTGCTCAAGGGGGAGCAGCCACTCCCCCTGCTCCCCCCCCCGGCTACGCTACTGCTGCACAGGGCTCTACAAGTGAGCCCCCATTGAAAGTACCGACTCCAGTGATTTCTGTCAAAGCTGCTATGCTAACACTTCTACACAGAAGTAGCATAGTAGCCACCCCACCGCCCAATGTATATGGTGGCAATTGTGAAAAAAGTAGTGGGATAACGAAGGTTTGAATTTTCTTCCTCTCTCTCTCTTTTTAATGCAAGCCCACATGAAGCTGAGGCTTTTTAAAGGGATCCACTTTATTCAGGGAGTGACCTGAGAAGAGTCTGTTGGAAAATAGCACACTCCTACCCTACAACAATGTCCATTAAAAACACACACACTTAGGCACTTCTATAACACCTGTCATAGAGGATTTCAAAGTGTTGTACAAGGATATTAAGTTGAGCTTTAGTACCCATGAGGTTGGTAAAGTATTATCCCCCTTTAGCAGAAGAAGCAAGCAGAGTGAAGTTGTACACTATGAGCAAGTCACCTAGTTACTGAGCGGGCTGGGATTAGTTACAGCCTAGGACTTCTGACCCGATTCCTTGTCCCATGCTCTGACCAGCAGATCTCACTGGCTCTTTGCCAAATAGTTTAAGCACCTATTAACCGAGAACCAAAATAAAGAGCTTGGAATGCAATGTGTCAGATTTAAGCGTGGTTGTTTTAAGTCTTCTAACCCACACTAGTAGCTTATCTGTATTCTGGGGCCCAACACACTGATTTTCCACTGACCTAGCAGGAGGACTTGAGTTTACTAGCATAAGAATAGCTTTATTAATTGAAGTGAATAATTTAAATCTTAATATACTGACGAGTCATCAATTTCTGATCTTAAGAACAAAAATAGGCAAGAAATGTGACAAATTCAGACAATGCCACAGTGGTTACACTGAGCTTGCTTTCAGTTCTCTTGTAAAAATGCAACTCGGTTTTTAAGCAAGCTCTTGTTTTTAAAAATGTTATTTTCGATAGTGCCGCACATAACCATGAGCATTTCCACAGCTAAAAGGGAACTGAAGACAGGAGGCCTTTCTCTTCTGAAGTAAGGATTTAAGACATTAAACTCAGTCATCTGGAGCCTCCATATTGTCTCCCACCCTTTTATTCTGGATTACTGCTATTTCTTACTTACAGACTATAAAGTGATATAGAAAAGATCTCCTGGTCTGGTGACACTTTAGAGAAAAACTCATGAGCGGCAGGTGTTGTTCACGGACATAATTTAAACCAACAGACCAGATTATGCCCAGTTGCTGTGTGGATGCATAAGGAAGGTAGAGAACATTTCCCTCCCTTGTACCCTACACAGGGGCTAGGCACAATGGCTGTCATTAGACTCAGACCCTCCCTCAGAACTCTGGTAGAGGTGATCAGGCATCAATTTGTGGTGAGGCTGCTCCCTCTTCAAGGTAGCAGAGCAGCCACCCTACTCTGTAGTCCCTCGGAGCATCAGAATCTCCCTAACAAGGAGCTGTAACATGCCACGGTCCACCTAGGACCCAACTCTTGCATTTAAGCTGTTTTCTAAAAACTCCAGAGTCTTGCTTAGTCCCTGCTTAAATATCTTATCCCATGCCTTCCCCACTCTTATCTCCCCTCTCCAAAATGGTCTCAGGGATTTTTGGACGAGGGAAAATAGAACTTTATTCACTGATGTTTTTTCCTGCTAGTATACATTTAAGGGGGCTGTTTATTTTGTCATCAACTGAGCAGCTGACATCTTGCTTTTAGCTTTGATTTGGAAAATTCTTCATGACCGCCTTCCTAAATGGACCGAGATAATCGTCCTATTGTCTGTCAGGGAGATCCTACTTTCACATTCACTAAAATATGGCCATCTACTGATTTTAATTCAAGGTATTTGTAAAAAAATATAAAGATAACATTTTAAAAGTGCATTTTTGACTTTTAAAGGTGCTAGAGTAATAGAACTGGAAACTGAGATCCTCTCTTTCTTGACAAAAAGCAGCACAGACAACAACAGTCTAAACTTTCCCAATGGTGTGTTTCAACCCAGATTTAGAGGGTCTAATTCGAAGTGTAAAAAGTTAAACGTTTATGTCCGTCCCCATCCTTGGTTTCACTGATGATACTGCCAATAAAGGTAAGAATTATGATGATGTTTTTTGTGACTAGGTTGCTAGTCCAACTATGGATTGACGAGATCAATTTACTGCAGATATTACCTAGATCCCTTTCCCAAACAGCTTGGTCAGAATGTAACTTTAGTCACCATTCTTACTATTACTAACTCAGTTGAACTTGTGGCCTAGTGTAGAATCATCATCCTTTAACCATCAGCTCTCCCATTAAAAGTATATTAATTAAATTCACTGCATGACTGACTTTGGCCAAGGATTTCCCCTCCTCCTCCCCCAAAACACACTCATACTTGAGTTAAATCCTGCTCATCATGGTCCTTCTCCTGGTTTGGATTATGTTTTCTCCTCCTCTGCAAGTCTGTGAGTGAAGAAGTGCTTCAGAGGCACCTTCCTAATTCCATAGGAATCTTAGAATTAATATCCAGGAATCCAGAATTGCTGCATGTCAGAAAGTATTATGGACATTTCTTATTTCTTCAAATTCAATTTTAATAAGTCCTAAATTATAATATCCTATTTTCCTCTGATTTAGCATACAGGTACTGCAGTACTCATTCAGTATTCAAATATCCTTCCAAAATGACACTTTTCAGAGATGGAAAAAGAAAACATAGCAAAAAGAATACCTCACCATATTTTTTAAAGTTTGTGCTCATTTCATAAGTAGGTCTGTACATTTCTTTCTACGGATTTCCTTAAAGACGACCTTGCAAAGAGAAAGAAATTATCTCCGTCTCTTTACTTATGATATATAGACTGAAAGTTCATTTCCACCCCAATGTTTTTCCCCTTCTTGTTTCTTATCTTACAAATATCTTACCTATTTTCAATCTTAGAATTCTTCCCCACACCCCTAAACAAGCAGCTACTCTCTTATATACCAAGGGAGTTCCAGTTTGAATATCCACAGTGATTGAAAATGTGGTAGTATTGTACAGAAAGATCCAGTTTGGATTTTGAAGTTAAATGCTAGAGATCCCCAAAGTGTATGTAGACCAATAACATATCATTGGAAGTATTGTTATTTTTGAAAAACCAAAAGGTTTTGAGAGATTGGGTCTAGCCTTCACCCGTTCCTGACTTTCTATACCTGAATATAGACCATAGCAGCTAATCTAATGGACTGGCAGCATCTAAATGGTCAATCACCAGGCCACAGAACTATGGGAGCCAGTCATTCAATAGTAGAGCTGGCCATGTGCCATAGTGCCATCTTACCAAAGTCATAGCAAATAACCTTTGCAAGTATAGGTGGCAGAAGTATAGGCAAACAATGCTTTTCACTGGTCATAAAAGATATGCTGACTGGTAGAAAACATACAAAGTTATTACACTTGTCACATTTATGCCACAGTATTTCAGAGTACACAAAAATTCCACACTTGCTAGAATACATAAGAGAACAGATACACTGACAACAGCTCTCTTTGTTAGAAATAATTAAGATGTTTTAAGATTCTCAGTTAACATGAGGTAACACTTTGCGGTGGTCTGGTCTTGTTTAAATTCTTTTGATACTATATTTTAAAGGTCCTAGACTTGCATTCTTTTATATGACAAAATGTGCAGTAACTGTATATGTCTCCATGATGAAGTCTCATGTAATCATACTTGTGAGAGCTGTTCTTCTTTGATGTTGTAATCTCAGACCGTGCAATATTCATCCCCCCCTTTTATTTACTGAAAGCTGCACTCTCCAGCCACAACATTTTGCCAGTACTGTGTGTGGGAGAATTAGATTTCCAATCCAGTCAACATTCTGACAATTATGTCCTCCCCCACTGCGCCTCAACCTCAGCCTTATTGGAATTGAGTCTGATAATCTGGAAATGTTGGGTTACACTGTTTCAAATGCAAATAGTCTTATAAAAGACTTTTGAAATATCTTTTATTTATGAGATGTGAAAAAGTTGCCTCTTACCTTCTGAACACAGCACTAAAGATACAACGTGAAAGAGACATTGCTTTATTATTCATGTGTGCATGCTTTTAGTAGACTAACTTAACTTAGCTTTCTAATTAACACTTAGCTGGCACAGCATTTTTTGTTTCAAACAAAGCCAGAAAAAAAACAGCTAACTTTAAACTGAACCAATTTAAGAGAAAGCTGTGGGCACACTTAAAATGAATTAAAAACCCCAAGTCTTTGCACTATCGTGCCCACTTGTGCTGTATCTAAATAATCCATAAATCCAGATGCCAGCTGCAACAAAAACTTCTTTGGAGAGCGTGGGAAGCCAAAAGTCTGTGTTTCCTATTAATTAATAATTATTTTCAGCTGTTTTGGCAAGTGATTAAAACAAACTGTCTGCCTTTAATGTTATAATATAAAGTTTTTCTCTTTAACATCTTAAGAATCAAGTGGGAATTGCCTCGTTTGTAGAAAGGTGTCTCTTGACTGGACAGTATTTTTCTGAACAAAATGTACAAATACGATACTTCATTTTGGATTGACAGCTATAAAATTCCCATTAAAATGATTAATTGATAATAGGAGTTGAGATAGCAACATAACATGAGTTAATTAAAACTATATTTAATGTCTTAATTGAACATGCACAGTCTTCAGATTCTTCTATATATTGTACATCTGTATATGATCTACAGCAATATTATGTTACTCTGTTAAATTAATCTCTGATGAAACTTTAACTATGGTCTCATGATTATTCCATCATAATTTATTATAGCACTTTTCATTCCAAGCCACTTTACAAACTAATACTCTAATCACAAGGTACTACTATCTCACCTACATGACACAGAAGGAGCAGCACTACAGTGACTCCAATTATGCATCTCCAGCAGAACTCAGAGCGGTGATGGGTAACTGCTTCTCCTCTCCCAAGGCCCTCACCTGTGAGGTTCCACAAAAATCATACTGTCCCTGCTTCTCTTCAGTATCTACGTGAGCTAACCGTGAGAGAGAGAGACACTCTATGGGTTCAATATTTCAGTGTAATTGGCATAACGCTAGCAACCGAACCCACAGAGAGAGAGTCTCTCACAGTTCTCTCATATAATTTTCAACTGATGCAAACACGGCCACTACTAACATTTCAGGATGCAGCCTATGGGAAATTAGTCTTGCCTGGGTTGTTTCAGCTAGATAATCTTCATACAAGAGCTAAAGTGATTCTGAAGATCTGGCTAATATGTTGTCTCCACCTTCTATTGAAGGTATACAGCCCCCGTTCATCAAAGTGCTGCGAAGCTTTGGGGTACTGTTTAACTCCTCACTAAGCTTGGATGACCAGGTAGCATTAATTTCCAAAAATGCTTTCTTTCACTTCCAGCTTGCTAGCAAGCTTCATCCACCCCAGATGAGGACCACAGTGGTCCAGGGCCAAAGTGATCCAGGCATTTGTCACTTCCAGGCTGAATTACTATAACTCACTGAATCTGAAGCTCAATATGAAGACGATATACAGGCTCCAGCTGGTACAGAATGTGGCTGCTCACTTTTTCTGTGGCTCAAGCCAATAAGAGAACATCAGACCTGTGCTCAAATCCCTCCACTGGATCCCAGTCAATTTCCAATGCCAGTTTAAGAACTTTTAATTTTCAAAGCAATTAATGGATCAAGCCCTAGCTTCATCAAAGACCAAATTGTGATCTATGAATTCCCACGACACCTGTGCTCCTCTGCAATAATGCAAATCACAAAGCTCAGGCCAAAGAGCTTGCAAGCTGTGAATAGAACATTCTGTTGAGGAGATCCAACTAGGAAGCAAAACTTCCAGTGGTCAGATGAATCCACAGCCTATCTTTAGGAAATGATGTAAACCTTCCTCTTCAAAAAAGCCTTTCCACCATAAGTAATATTCACAATTCAAACACCCTTTTAGCCCCAAACCTCTACCCCTCCTCCCACAAAAACACCTAAAAACAAACTTTATCCAAGAAAAGCTTTGACCCCAAAAGAGAGAGAAATGCCAGACTCCATGAAGTCCATTAGGGATTTTGCTACCGATATTGATTTTACCTGGAAGACATTTATTTTTTTATATTTATATATATATATATATATATATATATATATATATATATATATATATATATATATATATAGGGTTCCAAAGAGGATGGATCTAGACTGTTCTCCGTGGTAGAAGATGACAGAACAAGGAGTAATGGTCTCAAGTTGCAGAGGGGGAGGTTTAGGTTGGATATTAGGAAAAACTTTTTCACTAGTAGGGTGGTGAAGCACTGGAATGGGTTACCTAGGGAGGTGGTGGAATCTTCTTCCTTAGAGGTTTTTAAGGTCAGGCTTGACAAAGCCCTGGCTGGGATGATTTAGTTGGGTTTGGTCCTGCTTTGAGCAGGGGGTTGGACTAGATGACCTCCTGAGGTCCCTTCCAACCCTGAGATTCTATGATTCTATGAAGAAGAGCAATTGTACCCTCTGAAGTTAGTGTATGCTGACCCCTGAATGTGGACAGGGGCGTAACATTTTGTATCGAACCTCCAAATTTAAAAAGTTGTTGGAATCATACAGAATAAATTGCTGCATAAAATGGGATGCTGTACCAAGAACATTGTGTCATAACATTGCACAACAGGAAGTCAGAAATGTTAAGCATAATCCACAGGATCTCATCGGGGTGTTAGTATTGAAAAGTACAACAAAGTGAGAAATCCTAGCCAACCATGAACGTTGCCATAGAAGATAAATGGTCTTCAGATGGGAAATCTGTAATAAATAGAAAATAAAATGCAAAAACCATATTGACACCAGGTAAAATTCCTGAACACGCTTAGTCCAAGGTTGACACAGATCTATTTGAGTAACAGGAAAGATTGTGTTTTATTAGTAAACTACACAAAATGTGTGTAAGTTGAGATACACTGATACTTGTATTATGCAGTAATAAAATACTGCACATCACAGTTTGTTTGCCATGGGTTTTCAGATGAGTGATTAACAAAATGTCCCACAATTCATGAATGGCATATTTTGACCATTTTAAATATATCTGTTCTAACACGCCACATCCACACAGTGTAATGAGATAGAAGTAAAATCAGTTAGTGGAATTTTTAAAAGCATCTTACTGACTTGGGAGCACAAGCCTCATAAAAGTATAAACTTCTGTACCTAAGTCACTCAAGTGCTTTTGAAGCTCCTGCTGAATGTAAATAACTAAGTAGTTAGGGAGAAACTTAGGTGTCAACAACAATCTTCTCCTCCCTCCATTGATAGGTCCCTAATCCATTTTAGTGTAGCACTTCACATCTAGTAGGTCCCTATTTTCAAAACTGAACACCTACATCTCATTAGGAGTTGTACTTTCCGTAAAGGAGAGTGAATTTTGTATTGATCCAAAACATGTGGTAAATACTACATTTAAGAAGGGGATTCTATTCCATGTAGACAAAACTTTATGACTACTACTTTTGGGATAGTGGGTTTAAATATTAGCGCTGTAAACTGGATGCCATTGACAAGAACTAAATTAATTTTTAAAAAGACAGTACACATTCATCAGAAACTACTGAAATGATCAAATTCATGCAATTCCAGATTAAATCAAATGACATGTTGAAGAAAAGACGGTTACCTTTCGTAACTATTGTTCTTCGAGATGTGTTGCTCATGTCCATTCCATTGTGGGTGTGTGTGCTCACCACATGCACCGGTGCTGGAAGTTTTCCCCTCAGTGGTATCTGTAGGGGACTGGCTCTGGCGCTCTCTGGCATGATGCGCATATGCACCAGTGTAGGGGGCACCACCGGCTCCCCCTCCCTCAGTTCCTTCTTGCCAGGACTCCAACAGAGGGAAGGAGGATGGGTCATGGAATGGGCATGAGCAACAAATCTCGAAGAACAAGTTACAAAAGGTAACTGTCTTTACTTCTTCAGGTGCTTGTTCATGTCCATTCTGTTGTAGGTGATTCCCCAGCAGTACCATCAGAGGCAGGTAGTTCACAGAGGTGTTGATTGCAACCAGTAGCGTAGCCGGGGGGGAGCAGGGGGAGCGGCCGCTCCCCCTTGAGCAGAAGCGGCACCTTTTTTTAGCAGCACTAAAAAAAGGCGCCGCTTCTTTTTGTTGGGGGGTACCACCAAAGACCCGGAGTGAGCCGCCGAAGTGCCACCGAAGACCCGGAGTGCCGCCGGGTGAGTACAGGGGGAGGCGCCTTTTTATAGCGCCGCTCCCCCTGCGCTCTGGACCTGGCTGCGCTACTGATTGCAACACAGTTCTGCCAAATCCAGGGTCATCTCTGGCTTGCTGGATAATTGTGTAATGCGTCATGAATGTGTGTACCGAAGACCACATCACAGCCCTGCAGATGTCCTGGATAGGGACATGCGCCAGGAAGGCAGCCAAAGACACCTGTGCCCTCATTGAGTGAGCCTTCACTATCGGTGGAGGCACAGGATGTGCCAACTCGTAACAAATACGGATGCAAGTGGTAATCACATTCGAAATCCTCTGAGAGGACACCGGAAGGCCCTTCATTCTGTCAGGTATCGCGATAAAGAGCTGGGTTGATCTGAGGAAGGGCTTGGTGCGCTCCAGGTAGAAAGCCAGGGCACGCCTAACAGCTAAAGTGTGCAGCTGCCTCTCCTCATTGGTCGTGTGAAGCTTTGGACAGAACACCTGGAGGAAGATATCCTGGTTGACATGGAAGTACGACACCACCTTTGTCAGGAAGACTGGATGGGGTCACAGCTGGACCTTGTCCTTGTAGAATACCATTTACAGGGGCTCCGAAGTGAGGGCTTTAATTTTGGAGACACATCTTGCTGAGGTAATAGCTACAAGGAATGCAACCTTCCACGATAAGTGGGAAAGGGAACAAAAAGCCATAGGCTCAAGGAGCAGACATGTGAGCCTGGGGAGGACCAGGTTGAGGTCTCATTGGGGAACCAAGTCCCGGATCGGCAGAAAGAGTCTTCCAAGGCCTTTCAGGAACCTGATTGACATCTCATGTGAGAACACCGATCTACCCTGGATGAGAGGATGGAAGGCTGATATGGCTGCCAGGAGCATCTTAATCGAAGAGAAGGCAAGACCTTGATGCTTTAAGTGAAGCAGGTAATCCAGGATGGATTGCAGAGACGACTGGGTCAGGGAGATATTCCACTCCAACGCCCAGCAGGAGAAACACTTCCACTTTGCCAGGTAAGTTGCTCTGGTGGAGGGATTTCTGCTCTCCAAGAAAACCTGCAGTACCAACTAGAGCAGGCTTGTTCCTTTGGATTCAGCCATGCAGCATCCAAGCTGTTAGATGGAGAGAGGCGAGGTTTCGGTGTAGGAGTCAACCGCGATCCGGCGAAAGTAGGTCTGGGCAGCTGGGAAGTGGCCACGGGACTGCAATGGCCAGCTCCAAGAGCATGCCAAACCAATGCTGGCAACGCCATGCTGGGGCAATCATAATGACCAGGGGCGGCTCTAACAATTTTGCCGCCCCAAGCAGGCAGACGTAGTGGGGCCCCGCCCCCGATGCCTGCTTGCGTTAGGGGTGGGGCCCCACTACGTCTGCCTGCATCGGGGGGGCCCCACTATGTCTGCCTGCGTCGGGGGCGGGGCCCCGCCCCCGACACAGGCAGTCCCAGTCCGCGGCGGCAAAGGGAGAGTGGCGGATCTGCCGCCCCATTGCCGCCGTGGCAGGCAAGAATGGGGCGGCAGTCCGAGTCCCGCGGCAGCAATTCGGCGGCAGGAAGAGCAGACCTGCCACCGAATTGCCGCCGCGGGACTCGGACTACCTCCCCATTCTCTCCTGCCGCCCCAAGCACCAGCTTGGAAAGCTGGTACCTGGAGCCGGCCCTGATAATGACCCCTGCTTTGTCCCTCTTGATTTCTGAGAGACTTTGCTGATGAGCGGAATTGGAAGGAAGGCATATATCAGGTCCCCTGACCAAGACAGGAGAAAGGCATCAGATAGTGAGCCTCTACCGAGGCCTTGGAGAGAACAAAACTGATGACACTTTCTGTTCTGTCTAGTGGTGAACAGGTCCACTCGGGGAGCTCCCCACTTCTGGAAGAGCATTCTGACAACCTCCGAGTGAAGCAAATGTCCCGTTCCTTTTTGGTCCATGGCCTGAAGCTCTTGCAAATGCAACACTTGTCGCTCTTGTGGGTTTCCCCTAAACACTTCAGGCAGCTTCTATGGGGAGCACTGACTGGCATGGTTTTTTTGCAACAGTCACAAGGTTTGAAGCCCGGGGACCAGGGCATGCCCCATCCCTAGGCTGAGTCCCCTATGGGACTAACTATTTCTAACATAACACTAAGGGAACAATTAACTATACAACTTTAAACAACTATATACAACAAATTCAGTATTAGACACAGTAGAGCTTGCCAAAGCAAGGATACATTCCAGCACTGTCACTGGTGGTAAGAAGGAACTGAGGGAGGGGGGAGCTGGTGGCTCCCCTTATACTGGCGCATATGCACGCCATTCCAGAGGGCGCCAGAACTGATTCCCTATGGATACCACTGAGGAAAAAACTTCCGGCACTGGTGCATGTGGCGAGCACACACACTTACAATGGAATGGACATGAGCAAGCAATCGAACATTATGCTTTTTTGAAGTAAATTACTTACCACAACCAAAAGCAGAGATGGAATGGGAGGTGAGAGAGTTATGTAGTAGTATGATTCACCTCTCCAAGCTACAAAATTTAAGCTTTCCAAAAAAAAAGTAAGGGTAGTCTACACAAAAACTTGCAGTAAAATAAGAGGTGTGAATTAAACCCAGTACAGGCCTGTGTGTGTACATCCATAGGCTTGCGCTGAAATAATTAAATAGGTTCCATTTCATCCCTCTTTCTATGTCAATGTAATCTTGTGTGAAGGCCAGCCCTAAATCTCTGTTATGTTGTGAAGAAAAGCTCAAAAATGTGACTGAGTGTAACCAAACTCTGAGTCTGCAGAGAGCTTGTCTGGGGGTTAACTCAGATGACCACCTGCCCTTTGTACACACCGCCCGTCGCTACTACCGATTGGATGGTTTAGTGAGGTCCTCGGATCGGCCCTGCCGGGGTCGGTCACTGCCCTGGTGGAGCGCTGAGAAGACGGTTGAACTTGACTATCTAGAGGAAGTAAAAGTCGTAACAAAGTTATCGCCTATTGTACTGTTCAAGACATGTAATAAAGAGAGACAATTGTGTTATAAAGAGCTGCACACTCTGAGACATCTAATTTCAGAGGCATAAGTGGGTGGGCTTGGGAGAATACAGTTTGGTTCTGTATTTTCACTTATTTTTTTCCCCCAAGTCAAAAAGGATCTAAGTCCAAAATGCCTACCAGAGCTCAGCAGGGCATGTAAACCCCACGGAGGGAAGCCAAGCCCAGCAGAACCCAGGAGTGTGATCAAATCCCATTTAGTGGGAGATGAAAGCAAGGAGTCCAGTCCACTATCATATTCTGAAAACACACATACACCCTCTCTCTAAGGAAATAACAAGCAAACAGCTTGGAATAGTGCCACTGAGGTTCCCCCACCTTTATTTGATCCCTGAGCAGAACTGGAAAATCACTTTTACTTAGGCCAGTGATACTATGGTTTCTTAATGAAAGGACATTTGAGAAATACAGTGGGTACAACATTGCTTATTGCAGAGTTACAGCTACTCATCTAGTGCTCGACTTGAGAACAAAGGAAAATTGAAATACAATTTTGTATGTAATAAAACAATATGTTAGATTCCATAACGTGTAAAGTCCCTATAATTGGCTGTTTGATTCAGCAAAACAAACCAATACATCAGCAGAGAGTAGAAAGCCATTACATATTGTTTTATTCCCCCTAAAGGTGCCAAGCTGTGTAGAGCAGCAGAGCAAAGGTAGAAAACTCAGATATATTAAATGTTCTCTTTTTTTTTAGTCCATGAAACCTGATTCAGAAGATTTGTTTAAATCTTCTTTCATTAAATTACATAGTCCTGGAAGGACCAGAAAATCTCTTTTCTAAGAGTAACATCTATCAGATTGAGGAATTGTGTCCCTAAGTAGTAGAAGCCCCTTGTCTGAATTATTTTAAAATTAGGGTTGGCAAAACACCCCAGAATTTAGTGTGGGGAAGAAGATACATGAGCTGACCTAACAGTTCTTTTCCAGTTCTAACTACGTTAACTCCACTGTACAACAGGTGCTTGGTGATCCCTCTTCAAAGTGCTTTTTAAAAAAAATTTTAAAATAACCCCAATACAAATTATCGTGTGGCTGTCCCTTTATACCGCCTTTCTTGTTGGGAAAGTATCTTTGTTAACCACTGTGAATAGTAAAGGCGTGCAGAAATGAAGATCTCAGAAGCAGCATGTCTAGTTTGTTTTCATAGTACTAGCTAGGGTAGAGCCAATATGACAATCTACAAATGTTTGCTACTTGCATGTAAAAATAGCATTGGAACGGCTATATATTACCAGGGACACCACTCATCAGCAACTCACACAGGGCTTGTCTACACGGACATTTAATTCGCAGCACACTGGGGGTTAAATATACCCCGCACTAGCCTGTCACACACTGCCTGTGTGGACTCTGTTGACATGCATTAACAATTCCTTAAACTGGTGTACATTAAAGAGCCCTAGGAACTTAGCAGGATTCAGACACACACTGGGGGTATGGCTACACTGCAATTTAACACCCCTGGCTGGCCTATGTCAGCTGACTCGGGCTTGCGGGGCTGTACAACTGCAATGTAGACATTCAGGCTCTGGGACCCTCCCCCCTCATGGTGTCCCAGAGCCCAGGTTCCAGCCTGAGCCTGAACATCTATATAGCAATTTTACAGCTCCATGAAAGCAAGTCAGCTGACTCGGGCCAGCTGCAGGTGTTTAAATGTAGTGTAGACAAACCTTTAGTGCACAGCAGACCAGTGCAGGGTAGTTTTACACCCCTGTTTGCCACAAAGTAAATGTTGATGTAGAGAAACCCATACAGGTAATGAAGGTGGATGGCAGATTATTAACCATTCCTATCAGAATAGTTTTACAAAGCACTACACCCAACTGCTTAACCCAGAATTCAAAAATAAAAAAGGTTCCAATGGTACTGATAACGCACCTAATACTTACTCGCAATTCTAACCAAAGACTAGTCTGAGAAAGTAAGTTTTTAATGTTTATTATACATTGTCTGGACTTTATTCTGTTATAATGTATACAATGTTCATAAAATTACAATAAAATGTTCATAAAAAATACAATACTTCCCCCGCTCCCCCAAACATTGACTTCCACGACACAGAAGGTTCCAGTATGTTAATCCCTAACTTACTGTATGGTTGAGCAAAAATAGGATGATTCAGCTCTTTAAGAGACACAAAATAAGTAGGGAAGTAACAAAAAATGATTCTGCAAATCACATTTAGGTTTTGCTGACAGAACTCCCCACCACTGGCAATTAATTAAGGCATCTCTAGGATCCATAGCAGAGAGGCAAGGGATACCTACTACCACAAAAAATGTCTTAAACTGATACTATATTATAGCTACATTAAACTAAAGCCTCTTTAGCAATGAGCATAGGGTGACCAGATGTCCCGATTTTATAGGGACAGTCCCGATTTTTGCGGCTTTTTCTTATATAGGCTCTTATTACTCCCCACCCTCTGTCCTGATTTTTCACATTTGCTATCTGGTCACCCTAAATAAGCATAATATAGTCAGGAAAAAAAGAGGTACTGCCCCTTATAATGAAGAACATGAAAGAATAAAGAATGTACTTAGACACCACACATAAAAGAGAAGTATCAGACTGATATAAAATAAGAAAAGTAAAACACTTAATGGAAGCTAGAGGACTGAGTAAACAGGAAAGCTTAGTGAGATAAAAGTTGTCTCTGTCATTTTACTCCCCACTAGCTACTTTTCTCTCACACCTCACATCCACTGTTTGTTCTTGTTTATCTGTCTCCTCCTCCACATCTGCTTCTTTCATTGTTTTCCTATAGGGCTGCTCAGTTTGTGGTAACAGCAGAAAGAAGCTAACTTATGTCTCAAACACTGAAGAAACAGCACAGAACAGAGTCATGGAGTGCTTTAGAGATCAGGATTTTAGTCACTTTCATTCTACAGTTACTGCTACTATTAAGTGCACAAAGGAAAAAAAATAACAAAAAGCGGAGGTGGGTTTCAAACCAGTTGAGGGAATGAAGCGAGTAAAAGATGAAAAATAAATGAAAGAGTTCATGAGAGGGAGCAAGTAAAACTTGCAACATTATTTTCATTGTGTGCCTACTAATAAACTACAAAAGAAACCCATATCACTTTCTAGAGTGTGCCAAGTGCATAATGTCTGAATTTCCAGGGCTACTCCCATTAATTGATCCCCACCCATGATTTGTCTCATAGACTTCTTCAGAACTTGTAAGGTGACGAAGCACTTACTATTTATTATTTTATTTAGATTTCTGAAAATGCTAAAAAGGGCAAACCTATCCATATGTTCTAGATGCTCTTGATGGAATTTAAAAAAATATCCTAAGTTCCAATTTATCTTCACTAGCATTGGTAGTATGGGGCTGCTATATAAGACCTGAGTTTCAATCCTGCTTTAATAGTTGTTGAATAGTCAAAAATTAGATAGTTTAAATAAACCATTTTCCTTCTGAACCAATATTAAAGCAAGATGAATTTCTTGTTTCTATTTGGCTCCCATGCTGAAAGTGTTACAAACTGTCATTTTTATAGTATTTTGGACAGTACCAGTACTAGGCCCAAGAACGCCTACTGAAATTAATAATATATTATAAAGTATCTCCTATATGGTGGTTTTTATCTGCTTTATATTATATTATTCAAAATGAAAAAAGAAAAAAGAAAATCTAAACAAAATGAGAAAGCCTAAACAAATAATCCATTTCACTTCAGAATTGTTTTCACTTTTTTTAATTAAAAGAGACATGTTCCTACAAAATATTTAGCTTTTGATGAAACAGCATTTTCCAACAGAAAACTGTTACCAATTTTTTTTAACCAGTTCTAGTTTTAAGGGTCTGTATTTTTCTTTCTTAAAACATAAAAAATGTGTGCAATTTGCCAAACTTACAATAAAGAAACCTCAAAATCAGTCAAATATTTTAAAGGAGGTGCAAAACATATAGTACAGAATTTTTTGGTTTTGTCAGCTTCACTCTTCTCACTGCTCAGCAGGCAACTGATATCATGCCAGATGAGAAAATGTTTATTAATGATTAGCTCATACATTTGTCCCCATAACAACTTATTTCACTTCATTATACTCGCTGACCTGTCTTACAGAGGTAATCTGAGGATGAATTCACTGTTTACAAAATACTTTGATAATGGAAACTACTATATAAAATGTTGTGTTACAGCAGAATTAAGTAGATTAAAATCAAGCTTCCCCTATTCAAACTTTCTTTTCTAACATATTGCCTTCCTCTTCTATTGTCTTTATGTTATCCAAATTGCCATTACCAAACATATGTTACCCCAAGCAATTTGGATAATCTGGATGACATTATATTAAATAAATTACTATGAAAATGCATACAACCGGTGTTTGATCACTGGTTCATATAATTGTAACTCAAAAAAGTCACTATTTTACTCTGTTTGGTGACCTTTTATTGACGTGAAACCGTAGGTTTTCAAAGCACAGTTAGAAAAACTTAAAATACTAAAATATCAGAGACAACACATAAGGGAATAGTACATACACTTCTCATATGATAGCTTTAAAATCCTCTTGCTTTTCCGTAGATTGTAATGCGGCATTCACTCACAGCGATGGAAATTCAAAATTCACATCTGAGCATTTGACTCTTCACATCTTTGTGCATCTCCCTAAAAAAGTTTAGTCCATAATTTTAAAATGTCAGTGACATGGTTTCAAAACCAAAATTCTTCACTCAGTAAAAGGGCACCTAACATACTTGTCTTCATTTAGAAATATGTACGTGACAAGCACAAAGTCTTTAAATCTTTTTTATACACTTTTTCTGGACTTGAATAACTTCATGACTATTTGTGAATAATATCTCTCCTACCCTAAATATCCATGAGTTGATAACTCAATAGCTGGAAGGAGTTCAGAGGACTTCCCAAAATTTTCATTTCCAGCCTGCAAATATCATGAGAAATTTCAATCCAAAAGATATTTGAGAAAGTTATACTGTTAAAAAGAAATTTGCAAGAAATGTGCTACTGCATCTTGAACTGCAGCCTGGCTACTTAAAGACTATAATTTCTCCTTGATGCAGACATTTAATACAAAATTACATTTACAAAGAAGAGGAAGATTGAAAAAAAGTGGGGGTACACTACAGTTTTACACTCACAACTGACATTTCAACCACTTGTAAAACCGAAACAAGATATCATTCATTGTGGATTGCACAACTGTCATAATATAATTGTCCCTCTTTCTTGCATACTTTGATCATAACTAACAGTTAACAATACTAAAATTTAACTATGAAAACCTAATGATGATAAATAACCTATTGAGATGAACAGGAGCAATTCATACTTCAGTTATTTTCCAAGCTGCGCCTGTTTTCCTAGAGACAGAGTGAAATGTTGAAGCCAACAACAAAACTCTATTGGACTTCAGTGGACCCAGTATTTATTTATATATATGAAAGCTTAGGTTCTGGAGCACATGGGTCAGTCAGTCACCGGGGAAGAGTCATTTATGAAGCTATAACAAAATGATCTCCTTTTAACAACGGGGGAAACCCAATTTTCTCTCCCCCATACTGGAGAAATAAAATGGTAGGCACTGAAAAGTCAAAACTGATATATGAACTACTGCAGTCTTTCTCCATACTTGTAAGTGGGAAATAATTGTGATCTCTTGGATACCAGAGTGTGGTAACTACTGATAAATGCAACTTTAAGTATAGTATCACAAACCATGTAAACTTGTCTTCACTCAAACCTTATAGTGCTCAGAAAGAATCAATTACGTGTAGGCTCTGATCCTGCAAATATCTAAACACATGAGTGTTTAGAGGATCAGGGACTTAGTTTGTACCCAGATAGGGAGAGAGATATTTTACTGATATTAAAAAAAACTAGACCCAATACTCAAGTCTGCTCTGTAAATTATGGGCAAATTTCATCCTTGTTATTGCTAATTCTGTATGTATTTCAACAGTACTAATCAAGGTTCTGTGCTGTAGTCTATAGCACAATTAGAATAAATTTAAAGGAGACTCATACAAATATCTCAACAATAGCATCTGTAAAAGTTACTTTTATTTAAATAAGCACTCAGTCTTGAGGTTATTGCTAAATTTACTTGAAACTTTTAAGCCTGCATTTTAGACCAATGTTAACTTATTTAAACAACAAACATTAAAGAATTCTTACATATTATTTTGGAAAGTATCTGAGACAATATTCACAAAAGCATTCTTTTGTCTTTTTGTCAGTCCTCTTATTCAGTTTGTATATTCATTGACACACAGGCTGTTTTACACCAAATGCTATTTTTTGTGGGAATTTTTTTTTTTTTATGACTCAGGGTTCAATTTTTAGCTTTAGCAGGTGTCTGTAAATGAGAGTGTTGTCAAACAGATATACATTTGCACAACTTGAGGTTTATTTTCCTAATTATGAAAATGACAGGCCTCCAGAATGAAAATTATTCTCATTGCTGTCACATCAAAAAGATAAGCACAGAAGGAAGTTAAGACTATCTTAACTGGCATACAGTCTATGAGTAGTATCAAGGGTATTTACCAGCTGATGGGTGTTTGGCAGCTAGAGTGAAATACACTGTCTAGGTCTTAGTGGATAGGCATCCACATTACAACTGGCACCCTGGTTAAGAATCTCAAGCAAGTTGCTGAAGATTAAATAGCTATTGAGAATGAACTTTTTTTCAACGTCCTCAGAGGTGGTAGTCTCTGCAGAACAGGATTGGAAGTACAATGCATATATGAAGCAGTGCCCAGTACTGTTTAATATGCTTTACCTGTTCTATGTAGACACTGCTGCAAGTCGACTTCAGTTACGTAACTTACATAACTGAACTAGCGTAACTTAGATTAACTTACAGCATTAGTGTAAGCGCTCAAGTTTTCAGGGGTGTCAGTGGAAATGACACTTCTCATGAGCTCTAAGAATTCATTTTTTAAATTGACTACATTCATCATATAGAACAATTGAAATACTACTTTTGATTTTGACTAGTTTAGGGTGAGTTTGTTTTCTCAAGAGTTATGTCATTTCAAACTTCAGAGTAACACTTAAATTAGACCTCAATACATTTTCTGTTCATATCAGATTTGACAATATTCATACACAAATGGAGTAAAAATAAAACTATTCTGAAATGTAGAATGAACCACCCCTGTGATTAAACTCAGATAAAACAAGCACCTCATTTCATTCTTGTGATGTACATCTTTTGCTTAGATATGTAACTTCACCAGTTCTATATGTAAATAAGACAATTAAACCACATTTGCTATACTTGTAAATGTGTTTTCCCCTTTGTCACCATATATCACAAATCTTTTTCAGTGCCATTATGCTTATTTATACTGAAAAATAAAGGACTCAAACTTTATTTTATTTTTTAATAAACCGTAAGGTTGAACTAGTTAAAATAAAAAGAAACAATATATCAAAGCCAAGCATAACATTTTTGTATTTGTTCCATACCAGGTTTTAGAGGCTTGTCTTACTACTAAGTAAGGGTCTTGAGAAGAGACCTATATATTTAAAATGCTGGTGTTGTATAAACAGAGCATGTGTAAAGACTGGCAATGGCTTAATACCATTTATTTTTAAACAGATGAAACAGTCTTCATAGCTCATTTAATGCCTCCCTTGAAGTTTTTTATTTTCCCTCATAATAGAAAAATTATATTATACCAGTGCCTACAAGCCTTCCTTTTATCCTAATGCTCTACAAAATATTCGATCTCCCCTTTGGCAGTACTTTGAATTTCTCCAGGATATTTAGACACCTTCACTTGAGAAAATGTGAAAGAAATCAGTCAAAATATTGTGGAGAATACTCCAAACATAAATGGAAACTAGAACCCTTCAACAAAAATGTCCAGCCATAAGTGAACAATATATCTATTCTGAATAAAACATAGGTCAACATATTTTTTCAGTTTTTTAATCCCTACAAATCCACAGATTAAGAATGTAGCTATTTCATTATTCCTTTTCACCCTTGACTTTTCTTAATTATATTTCCTCATTTACGTACACTGTTAAAAAAAATCCTGTTTGTCTCTATTTTACTCTTGGTCATACTGACTTTTTCCTTTAGGGTTTTATGGTTTTTGTGTCCTCGTCTTCACTTTAGGTCAATGTTGTTTCTCTCCTTTCTTTGTATATGAGTTTGTTTTTTTTACTCAAATACAGGCAAGTGCTCCTAAAAAGAGGACTGGGACGGAGTGGGGGAAGAGAGCAGTATGAGCTATAAGGACATTTGCAAGTCAAAATTTCAATAACAACTGCAAATGTTTTCTCTTTTTTTGAGAAAACAACATTTTTTTTATGAAAACATTTACATGACAATATGCTTACAACATACTCTTGTCTGCAGCAACCAAGAATAAGCAGACAGAGTTATATGGCTCATGACAAGATGAATGCAATATAAAATAAAATAAAAAAAAGGTAGGATTGCTGTAGCAACTGCAATAATGTAATGTAATAAAAATTTACAAAAATTGGAGCATGAGTTCCAGTAACCTATAAATATATTTGGTAAATTAAGCAAAATCTATGGCAATGAGATTATAAAATTTTGATATTTCACGTGCTGATTGCCATGGGACCACATTAGGAAACTGAACTCGCAATGAGAACGAGCTCAGAAAAGGCTCAATTTTCCAATATTCAAAATTGTTCAAAAACAGTACATCTGTTTATCATATTGTGATTTAATCAACTTCTAACCTATGGGAATAAATAGAATGGTATGATAACCTGCAACATTCTTTTACATTTTTACTGATTAAAGAAAAACATTTCAGATCCTGAGCAAATTATCCTACACCATTACTATTCCACTGAAAACTAGTCTGAATGATAAACATACACTAGGGTATATTCAGTGACAAACTGCATATAAATCAAAAACACTTGCGACTAAATTGTTCATGTTCTTAAATGACAAATATGCTCAGAGGTTTTATTTAAAAAATTCTCACTGCTTGTTATCAAAGTTAAAGACAGTTTTCATACCAACTGACATACTGTAAACATGTGAAATTCCTATTAAGGAAAGATGGGTTTACTGTAACTTGATCTTTTACAAAAAGTTACTAGAAGTTATTGATAACATAATTTCTCTTGGTATCTAATTTTCTAGAAAATTAAACCAATGTTTCCACTCTAACCAAAGCTGAAATATTGTCACATTAGGAAAAAACCTTGTTTATTTGTTAATCAGAAATACAAATCAAGTGGCACATATTTCCATTTGCTCTTCAGGCTAATAGTTTCAGCTTCATTATATTTTACAAGAAAACTGCAGACTTTCAATAGTCCTGTAAAGTCTTTCATGTCACAACTGAAGTTTAATGACGGCAGTGGAGAAAAGCAGTGGTGATGCAAACTAAGACCAGCCCAATTGTCCTTATCTAGTGATGGGATCTTTTTTCCTGTTTGGCTTGCAGCAGTGAGGTTTTTCTGGTCAGGTTGCCTCCACCAAGCCTGACATAAGTAAAAGGTTGACATGCCCTGGTAAATCCAGCCTGAGGATAATCCTTATATCTGATACAGCTGATTCTTCAATCTGTAGGTTGGGGAATAATACTAATGTGAAGAAAATTATCAGGATAGCTCATATGTTCACTTAACCATTGTACTGGTGTCTCAAGCATCGGCTCAATTCCATGAACCATCACTTGATTCTTCTTTTCTCCATCTAATGCAAAGAAAAATAAAGACCACTAAATCAATAATTCACAGTTCAAAACAGCTTTAAGTTTAATTTACTGTATGCTGAAAGTCATTGCAGCGATAAAGTGATTAATGGCTTGCTACTACACATTTAACTGAATGAAGAGCAGGAAATACTGACATGGAGAAAGTTGAAATTGCAGTTTGCATCATCTAAAACAGAAACTGAGTTAAAATGAATTCTGAGAAATTCTGTTACAGTGAAACAATGAAAGTGTCCATTACATACAGTCTTCTCCTACAGTAATGATTTGTTCTTAATAAAATTATAAAGACACCTCCACCTTCCCCAGCTACAAATATCATACTTAACTAAAGCAAGACATGTCATTTGAGCAGATTTTTAAGAGAAGTATAGCTATCAAAACTAAAGACCATGAACCCCCAAGCTTAATAGTTACACTAAAATGTTCATGCTTTTATAGGGGTTCTACTGAAACAGAAGTAACACACACAATAAGTCACTATATCTATTTCAAATAACTAGAATATTTCTGGAGTACAATTGTTTTAATAAGAATTACTAAATTTAAAAGACTATGGCAGCATTATCGAAAGTTACTCAGAAAGTTAACTGAATTAGTCCAATTTCTCACTTAGTTTCATCTATTGGAATAACTATGCTAGCAAGTGATTCCTAGTTCAAGAGGGATACAATCTAAGAATATTTCAATTCTCTTTACTTATACTTGTCCCGACGGATGAAAAAGCTCTGATCCTTAAATTTAAAGGACGGGAACCAGCTAAAACCGTGACCTGATGGCCACATGCTCAGCCAAAACTAGCTTTAAAAAAGCTTGACAGACTATTTGAGTCTTGAAATGAGAAGTAAGGTAATTTGAGATCTGCTTCAAAAGATGGTTAAAGAAAAGAAACCAGTGAACTGTTGATGTTTAGATGCCACACTCAGACATCCTTCTACTATAGGAATCTACCATAGAGAAATCTGCACTCAGTACGTACAAATGTCACTGTCTTCCCTATACCATCAGTTACAAACCTCCCATTTTCCCCACAGAATTGGCTACAGAAAGAATTTATGTAAGATAGCAGAATTGGCTACACAAAATGTATGTAAGATAACAGAATCTAGGAAATGAAGGCAAACTTGCTGGCTCTGTCACGCAAAGGGCTGGTTACAACATGGTTCCTAATACATAGCATAGATAGGATCTTAACTGTGTTTTGTAACCAGGATAAAGCCTTGACAACCCTGTCATAACATGTTCTGACAGCTGGTTTGCATGGGTATCTCTGTCCTCACTACAGTTCAAATCATGCTAGCAACAGCTATGCTTGAACCTGGTTGTTGCTAGTATGAAATTGGTTTCACAAGCTACTAGACAGGAATTCTTGCCCAAAGTACTGCATTATAGATTACCTACAGGGTATTATATTTCCCATTTTGGTTAAAATAGTTCAGTGTCTAAAAAAATAAAAACCTTGTCCACATACAAAAAAAAACACTCCACAAAATCTTTGATTAAACACATTATTTATTAGTTTGGTTTAACCTTAGGCCTTGGTTCTACAAATGCATATGTTTGCAAGTAGTCCCACTCAATTAAATGGAACTACTTATTTGCATAAATGTTTGCAGGTGAGCCTTATTGTGGACAGGGCATAAAATGGGCGTGCTGCATTTTAAAATAAGATATGATAATCCACACTAACACACATTTTGCTGGGTTTGAAACATTATCTGTCAAGCTGTCATCAAAATACAGGGCCAATGGTACAAAAGAAATGATAGCTTGTGCTAACCATGTGTTTACAATGGGAAGGTGGGATGCTTTTAATATGGTTAAAATAGACATTTCTTACCAAATATTGCAATATTTTCTACAGCTTTCAAAATGAAACTTCATTATAATAACCTTTTGGCAAGCTACTTTGCTGAAGAAATTATTTTATAGCAAAATTATTTATTTTTAGGAAACAACTCCACCTTATTCTATATTAGGTGTTATTTATCCAAGAAGCTTTTTCTGGAGTGACTATTACTTCTGGACTTTGATGCACTGGTATACTGTGACCAATCCACATAGCTTGAGGAGCAAATGCATTTGGCTTGAGTGAAAAATGAATAATGGGAGCATGACATTTAATTCCACAGACCAGTAACCTATATTGTTCCAAGATATTTGGTCATGGTAACATTTCACTGTCATCAAAATAAATCATATAATTTAAATATTGTAGGACTCACTGCTACAGTGTTTTTATTACAAGAATGTTCAGTGGAATATTCAAAGGTGACCTTTAATACTAGTGTTATTTTAAATATACTTTATACTTAAGGTCAATCATTGTTTATAAGATTACGTTTTCTTTCCCCTTTTTTTCAAGCAAACATAAATAACAGCTACCATTCCATGTTTTCCACTATTTAATCAAATTATAACACAATTTCTAATGCTAAAATTTAAAGAGTAACATGTTTTCATTGCAGCATCAAGAAGAAGTAGGGATAGTGAGGAAAATGGTTTTGACAAGTTTTCAATAGTAAAAGGGAAATGCCAGAAAATATGGGCAAAGCAAACTGATTTTTCATATAAATTTTCTATGATACAGTGCAAATATCTTCAAGTATTTAATATATTGACAAAATGCCTCCACAACTAGATCTCTTCAAAATAATAATTCATAATTACAACATCTATTTACATAGCTGTCAGTCCTATTATTTTTGCATGTGTATGATTCTAGTGAGGATGAAATCGTAGATTAATGTGACTGGATTGAGCCAAGAAAAATTAGGGCAGGTGAACAGACACACAGCTCTACCTCTTGGCTCACATCTGCTAAAACTAATTCATAATACACATTCTCCAGTCTTCAATGCTTTAGTAAATAAAGATTAAGAAAAAAGAAACAATTTAAGGATGTTCCATAAACTAAGAAAAGCTAGGAAATTCAAATTTAAGATTGATATATATATATATATATCTTCAAATCACTCCATTGAAAATTTAAAAAAACATAAGATAAATGGATATAACTTGTGTGAATTATTCATTCTAAGACCTAATTCAGTTTCCTTACTCAGTTTATCACAAATTAGCATTAAAATAATTATTTTAAAAAAAATAAACTTTCATGCAAGAACATGAATTATGGAGGAAAGTGAAAAGCATATTACAAAATAGATATTATTAGAAACTTGTTTCATGAAAAATTATTCACTGTGTTTGTACACAGAAAATATTCTGCCTGAGATCACAACATTTTACAATGTTATTGAGACAGCAGGCAAAGACTTGTTTCAGGCAGTATTTGGAAGTAATAGATGACAACCCAATTATCCCTCCCTCAAACATCAGTAAAGTAGCAACACTCAAGTAATGGGCATTAATTGGACACACCAGTCAGTCAATACTTCAGAAGTCAATATGTGCAATCAGACAGGTAAATTAGGACTGATATGGCTTATCTGAACCCACCTATAGTAAACCGCCATTGGCTAATGACACTACAGCTGCAATTTATAAGATAGATCACCCTTAATGAATCAACTATTTTCAATATCTTATTGTCAGACATCACAGTCCAAAAAACCAGAGATGAATAGAGAGAGCACTTAAATCATAGCTACACCAAAAAGTCTCTTTTAAAGAAAAACTCCAGTAATTTAAAACCCTTAGATAAGTAAATATTTTTATATTATTGCAGGCAACATTGTTAGGGAGCCTTAACTATAGGAGTTTACATCATAATCCTCTATTTTCAATGACTTATAACTTTATCAAATTCTAATAATTCAGATAGAAATTTTCCATGCTTGGTCTCTGCCTCAGGCTGAATTTTTTTCCCAATGCTTTTTGAGACTGTGGTCAAGGAAAAATACATAGTTTTGTAAATGCTACATTTTTTCTAATAATTTATTTGAAGATCTTTAGTACCTCCTTAGTTTTGAATAAGGACTTAAAATTAGCAGGGTGGTTGTCCATGGATCAGGAAAATATTTTACTGTCCCTCTGAAAATCCACAAATCTAGATCTGGCTGAGACATAAATCTCTAACCATCTCTTTGTTAGAGACTTGCTGTTCACAACATAATATCTGCAGCAAGCATACTACCAAGTCACATCCTGCTCTTTAAGGGCATGTCTATACTACACGTGAAGTTGTGATTGTACAATGGATAGACAAACCTGGATAGCTTTAGTTTAGATAGAATGGGTTAACAACGGTAGTGTAGACATGGTGACATGGGCTTCAGCATGGGCTGGCAACCAAAATACAAGCCTAGTGGAAACCCTGAGTATACAATCTGGTTGCTAACCTACGCTGAAGTCCATACTGTCACATCTATACTACTATTGTTACAACTTCACTTGCAGTGTAGACATATTCTAAAGGCTTTGGAAAACAGGCAAAACAGCAGCTGCAAAATATCCTTTTGGCCTAAGGGAAAGTGAGTTGGGCTAGGAGCCAGAAGACGACCATGAGTTCTAGTCTCTGCTCTTCTACTGACTACTATTCATATGTTTGTATACTTCACAGTCCTCATTATTGAGGAAAGCTTCATATTCCTATCTTACAAGGCAGACCAGGCAGTCTCTCTCCTCCTTCCTGACCCCGTCTTACAGATGATGTAGAATACAAATAAATTACTTCAGAGACTATTAAGTTTACACAGTCAAGCACTGTACAACAGGAAATGCCAGAATTACAGCTTCTCATGTAACTTTAATTCAGCTGCCTTATGTGTATGTATATACAGTAGAATGAAGTAATAACATACTATTTATCCTACCGGACCGCTGTCCTATTTAGTACACAGTATGAACAGTTAATTAGACCAAGAACTGAAATGGATAGAAAGATGAATCCATTAACCCCAGGAGAACAATACTTAGATCCCAAGAAAGGGGACAGATCTCTGATTGGGAGGTGTATCTTCGTAAGGCCCTTTAGGAATCCGGCTACTGTAGGTGTGTAAATATGGAATACCCCTGAACTGGAGGGTGCAAAACAGAGATGACTGCTATGAGAGCCCTCAGGAAGCTCACTAACAGTCCAGAGTTCTTTGAAGTATATTTGATATCTGTGCCAGAGATGGAGATAATTGGTGCTGTTGCACCCAAACCATAAATCTCTTCCATTTAACAGCATAAGTATTCCTCTCAGAGCCTTTTCTACTGTGAATTATGATGTTTTGTATGTCTGATGAACAGATTTCCACCAAAGAAGTCAGCCAGCAAGCATCCATGCCATGAGATGCAGGAAATGTGGATTCAGATGGAGGATTAGATCACATCTCTGTGAGATCACATCTGGTAGGAGAAGCAACTATATTGGAGGTTGGATGGAGAGTTTCTTCAGTACTTGGACCTAAATTGCATATTCTGAATATACCAGCATATTCTGTAATCCTTGCAGGTGGTACTGCTCTCCTGGTAATTTTCTGGTGGATACAAAAGTTCCACAGACTTGCAGCCTTCTGGCAGAGTGGATATTGCTATCCTTGGCTTATTTATATAAACCTGGCTGTAGGGTTGTCTTTCACAATATGACTTGTCAGTCATTTTGGAAGCTGGAGAAAAGCTGGGCACCCAACAAATGGTTCTTAGCTCCAAGACATTTATATCAAGTCCTACTCCCACATACCTTTTGTTTTAGAGTTGTTTACATGGGCTATCCATCCTAGTGTGGAAGCATCCATTACCAGAGTCTTTGATGGTAATGGAGGTGGCAAGGGCATCCCTTTTCAGGTAAGGTCTGGCATGCTGAGCTGTGCATATGCAGGAGGCCATATGGCCTAGCAGCTGGAAACAAGTTTGCATCAATGTTCTGGGGTGAGTTTCTAGGTGGATGAATAGGTCTAGTATGGCTTGAAATCTTTCCTGTGGTAGATAAATCCACTGCAGATGTGGAGTGCAGCATTGCTCTTAAAAACTGTCCTTTTGATGGAGTCAGTATTGGAATTTTCTCTGTTTACTTTCAGGCCTAGGCAGGCAAAATGATGCAGTCCTTTGACCAGAGTCTGTTACTTGTTGATGCAATGTTCCATGAGTGAGACACTGATCCACATATGGGAACAACTGGCCTCCTTGTTTCCCGAGGTAAGCTGCCACTACCACTAGGCATTTCCTAAATTCCCACGGTGCTGCCAATAAGCCAAATGGTAGCACCCTGTACTGGATAGTGGGAACTGCCCACCTGAAAGCATCCTGGAGTTTGAGAGCTGTATACCTCGAGTTTGGATCTGTGGTTGGAATTACTGAGGCCTTAGTCACCATCCTGAACTTGAAGGTGTTCATTTGTCTCTGATCCACTGTAGGGCACCAGCAGTCTTTTTGGGAATCAAAGTAATGAGAATCAAACCCTTTTCCTGTGTTCTTGAGCAACTTTATCCACTGCTTTGAGATTTAGAAGTGGTTGCACCTACTGATGTAGACAAATGTTACAGAAAAGGGATGGGGAAGGCTGGTGGGAGGGGGTCTCAAACTAAATGGAATAGCCTACCTCCTGATTTGCACGACCCAGTGGTTCACAGTGATGGTGCTCCAGAACCCACTGATATTAAAAATTATTCCCAAATTGAGGGGATATAACTAGAAGATACAAACACATTTGCATTCCGTTCCCTATCAAGAAATAAAATCCATTGCCTTGACAGTGATGAAGACTAATAAAGTTCCCTTGTGAGGTGGAGAAGGGGATCTAGCCCTGGATTGGGAAGCAAACATTGGTCTTCTGGTGTGGTACATCCCGCACAGGGCTCAAAAAGACCAAGGATAGGGATAGGTGTAAGGGGAAGGTGACCAAAGGGGAGGATATCAGGGAGTAGAATTCCCCTGAGCATCTTTTCCTAAGTCCAAAAAACCTTCACCTCAGCTTTTGCCTCCCTTTCTGTTTGAAATAAATCCCCTTGAGCCTCAGAGGAAAAGAGGAACAAAAGGCCCCAAAAGGGTCCCACTAGCACTGATTAGTGCCTCAGGACCAGCTCCCTCAGCACCCCTTAAATCAACTGGTACCAACCTCTTGGTACTGAGGCCCCCAGTACTGATATCCCTGGTACCAGCTACTCTGGTATCAATGCCACCTACTCACCTATCCTTGGCAATAAAATATTTGGGACTAAAATCCTATATAGTGTTGAAAGATCTATTGTGTCTCTTCAGTACTGGACTCCCCATTATTAGGAGTGATCAAACTGCCTCCTCCGGCATCAGCAGTACTGACCAAAGCAGTCTAATGGAGATTCTGGCACACCAGCTGATACAGCTCCTCCTCTTGGGAAGGACTACTCATTTACCTCCTCAGGCTCAAAGGGAAGTAGGAAGACGTGTTAAGAGTGCTTTAACTTTTTCTTTATTCATGTGTGTTTAATAAAAAATTTTTAGTAGTGCTTGCTACCATGGGAGTTAACCACCTATAATAATGCAAAACCCAAACTAAACTGTTTTGAAGTTTTAGAAGTCAAATAAATGTTTTAGAACTCCTTATACCTGGTTGGGCCCAAGACACCACTCCATCAACATGTCAGCTACACAACTTCATGCACATACTATTATAAAACATAATTTTTATATGTTTTACAAAAGATTTCACAAAAATCTTTTCTTGTATCCCTTCTCTCACAAGTATGGAATTTCTCCCCTAACCATATGCTGCCTTAGCTATAAGTCCTGGATCACTGACAGAATTAGAAGTCCAGCAGTTTGTAAAACATCAGGACCAGAAATGGAAGCTTTATACCCTAGATATTCAGGAATCTCCCCTAAATCATTACAGTGGGAAAAAAGCACTTGTTTCTAGCTTGAATAGAACATACCTTAACACACCTTAACTACAACATCATTCTTTCAAAAAAAAAAATGTTTAGATTTTTTAGAGGTCTCTTCAGAGGTTTCATAAATTTATAAACAACAACTGATTTTCTCCTCTGAATCCTGTATAGCTAACCTCATGGATCTAGGTCAGCCTGAATACACAGCTAGGGAGCTAAATATACCATGGATCCATTTCTTTAACTAAAATATTTTTAAAAACAATTTTTGTATAAATGCTGGTATAGATAGAACAAATGCTGGGATGACATGGTAAGGTTTTATTAGCACTAGTTTGCAAGGACATATATAGTTTCATCATTTTCAACAATATGGGTTTATCCCAAACAAACTCAAAGCAATAAAACCTCCCACACCATCATGCCATCAAATATTCTTTATGAATATGTATACAAAAACACATGCCTCCCCCGCACATACATTCTCTCTCTCTCTCACACACACACAAATATGTCACACTCACTAATATGTCACACTCACTTCAAGAATGTTGGCAAGGACTTCATTCTTAACCCCGATTATTGTTTTGCTTAATATTTGTTAAACCACCACGTTTAAAATTATGGATACAAGCATGCTTTAATTCTAATGTGTGTATTTTTGGATGTACTTTTTAGTTAATCAAGTAACGATGACTATTTGTAAGATGCCCATTTGTAAGATGGAAAACTGGATGGGATTACTTGCATTGCCAGCTAAGTGAAAATATAGCAAATGGTAACAGGCTTGATTATTTTCATCAAAGCAGAATAACTGGCTAGTTTATCTTCAAGGGTTAATAAACTCCTCAGAGTAGGACATTCAAAAGTAATTATAGTAATAGGTTAGAAACATTTGCCTGCAAGGTGATGGGAAATTTATACAGAGCAAAAGCCTAATGGTTACCATGTCATGCTTGTACCTTTTCATATTTAACTGGAGGAAAAAATAAGCTGATTTGCCATTTTTGCTACATTATATTACATATAATACTGTTCTACGTTCTTTAACAAGTTCTTAAATTGACAAGCCAAATAGAACAGCAAATGGAGATGAGCTATTCAATTAACCTAAGAGAGTCTGGTGAGTTTTGTTCTGTGTCTGACAAATTCTTTAACCTTTGTAAAAATCCAGCTAATTGAATCCATAGATGTAAAAACCACAGGCTGAAGTCTGTACTGCATACATCATGCTGAAGGATTTCTGCCTCAGCCATGGCGGTAATAGTCAGTGAGGTCAGGTCAAAGAGGGTTAAACTAAGTCAGGATATAGCCAAAGGAATACATCAAACACGGATTTTAAAAGGGCAATTAATCTTAGACAGAAATGCTTCCTGGGGAATGAGATCTCAATCTTAAGAGCACACTACATGATGTAGCAGTAAAAATGTACATATACAAGCTTAGAGAGCTTTCATCCTGTGATCACAAACAGAAGGGGAGTGCTGTTTATCAGAGAAATACAAACCTTTTCTAAAATACTTACATTAACTTCTTCCGGGCCTGAACTTATTGGGAAATAAATGCCTTAATGAATACATAATATAGTTTGCACACACACATCAAGTATCATTTTCTATATATGAACTGCAAGTATTTTTACACTGCTACTGCCTGAAAATATTTACTGAACTCTGCAATAGCAGACTTGTTCCAGTTATTCCTGAGAATGTAAGGAAGGGTGGGTGGAGAGGTATAAGGAAGCTGCATTACAGATCAGTGGTAGCTGCTCCATAGTTAAGATTCCAAATGAGTTTTCATTATAAGCCTCACTTTGGTCTTTACACTCCTTTTAAATCTCCCAAAAAAATCAGCTTCAAAGTTAGTAGATACTAGACTTGAACTGAATCAGATAAAGGGGTTCATGACTGGTACCCTAAAACTAAAGCTGTTCACTTAAAACATTCAAACAGCAATGTTTTTGCCACTTTGTAGCAAAAAAAAAAAAGGGGGGGGGAATACAAATAAAGTGATAAAACTTAGTTCACTGAACTCTTGTAGCAGGCATTTATGTATGCAAAAGGTAACAGGATTACAAAGCAAATCTGAAAAGTTAATATTTTTAATTAATGTTAGGACTCACTAAGCTCTGGGAAGCTTAATCATACCAAATGACTGCTTGAGACCGTAGCTTTGATGTAAAGAGAAGTGCCTAGCCTTTTTTCACAGAAATAGACTTGAGAATGCAAGGCAGTCATGGGAGAGGCCTGTTAAGGAAAGGAGGAGAATTTTTCCACAAAAATGAAGTTAATCAGATAAGCTTTTAGTAAACTGAGACACTTAAGATGGTGGTGGTGATCAGAGTGCTACATCCTAGCTTTAGAACAGAGTGAGAGACAATAAAGGCTATGTTTAGTGGATTAATCTATTCCATGGTAGTGATGAGGCTGTTACCTGCTCTTCCCACCATTTCCCCTGAGCTCCTCTTTTTCCAGGACTCTCCCTTATTTTGTTAATTTCTTACCATAAGAGACGTTTAGGGGGTCTGCAGGATATGTAGATGTAGAAGGGGAGCAGTGGTAAAAGGAGAAAGAGGAGGAATGCAAAAAGGGAACATGAGGGTCAACATCAAGGGGTGCATTGCACTCTATAGACACATTAAGGGGCCTCTCAGATTCCCTCCCCAAAACCATGTTGGGGCCACAATTCCCAATCATGCTTTAAACTTTGGCATCTTTTCTGGAGGCCCCACCCCCTACAAGCCTTATAGGATTGTTGCCTTCTCCCAAAAACTTCAATAGGTTCATTGGGGAATCCCTCACAATCACCTCTCCCCAGTTGTCAGTCTCTGAGGCCCAATGCAGGGTTTTCAAACTTTTCATGGTAGTGACACCTCATTTAAAGTAAAAAATAGTCAACCCCCTTTATATTTTGTATTCTCATAGCAAATGTATCAGTGATAACAATGCTAAACCTACATCATCTATTTATGTGTTTTGAGAGATTGACAGAGAATATTTAGTCTTGACAGGAAAGGGTGTGCAGGGAGATTTTCTTTGCCTTACATTGCCATACGATTTTCAACACCTCACAACCACCCTGATTGACTTTCATGATCCTGTTGAAGGTCACAAACCACCAGTTTAGAAACATTTGCCTAACAGATAGGACACTAGGCTGGAACTCAGGAGACCTGGGTTCTATTTCAAGCTCTGCCTACCTGCTGTGTAACCTCTGACAGGCCACATCTGTGCCTCCATTTCCCCTCCCTCCTTTGTCTATCTTGTCTATTTTAACTGTAAGCTATTGAGGACAGGGATTACATGTCTGTACCGCGCCTAGCACAAAACAGTCCCAAATCTTGGTTGTGGCTTCAGAAAAATACTATAATAGACAAATAATAATTAGTGCTTGTCAGAAAAACCTCTGAAACAGGTCTGTAGGAATTTGTAAAAATCAAAATGTTCTGCCAAGACAGGCTGATTTCGACAAAGTTCCTTTGGAAACCAGGGTGCCCAGGCTCTGCGGCTCCTGGCCAGTCACCAGGCAGATTCCCCCAAAGTGAAGGCTCCATCCCCTTTTCACAGAGAATTTCAAAGTTTTAGATTTGTATTCCAGTTTGGAATGAAACTAAATTAGGAAATAGCTAAATCTTCTGTGAAATGGAATATGTATCTTCATCCAGCTCTAATAATATGAGGCTTGGCAGATCTTGCTGTGCCTGAAGAGAGTCATTGGCCCTCTGACAAGCTTAAACAAAATAGGCTTGAGACTGACAATAAGAAAACATATTGGCTGGCTGACAATACAATTTAGTTCAGGGTCGAACAAGTTTCCTAAGACGTCTCAAGGGGGTGCTCTGAGATACCCTATCCTAAGCTTCTCATCTCTCTATTTCCATATACCTCTGAAATACTCCTAAATTCCATAGAAAGGGAAACAGTGCTCTTGCTGACCTTAGCAAAACTGCTGGGTGAAAGAGGAAAGGTCAGAAGGGGGCTGGGGTTCACAGAAGGGAAGAACTCCCCAGTAATGTTTGTCATCCTCATAGGCCTTGGCCTCACTGGTAACTCACCATTCACTACAGTTTAACTAGTTTTTGTAGTCTCATTAGAAGCCTAATATGCCTGCTTTGGCAAAATTGACTGTCTGCCCCTGATGAGTCTAATTTTGGCTTAGAAGCCTATTAAGACTGTGAAGGAGCCCCCCAAAAATGACTAAGGTTCAAAGCAGGGATGGGTTGAACACCTCAACAGGGTCCCTAAGGCTCAGAGGGGAAGCTTATGAGCCTTTTAAGTGGACAGTGAAGGCACATGAGATTTCTAAGTCTCACAGTGAGGCTTGGTCATGATAAGCCTCCAACTGCTTGTAGAGGATGTAGTGTGGGAAGGACCTTAACCATCCTCAGAAGGCTCATAAAGAGAGTCGGATGAAGGCCCCTTGATGATCCACCTAAGGATTGTGGGCTGCCATTCTCCTAGAGTTCATAAGAACATAAGAATGACCGTATTGGGTCAGACCAAAGGTCCATCCAGCCCAGTATCCTGTCCACCGACAGTGGCCAATGCCAGGTGCCCTGGAGTGAGTGGACCTAACAGGTAATGATCAAGTGATCTCTGTCCTGCCATCCATCACCCCCCTCTGACAAACAGAGGCTAAGGGCACCATTCCTTACCCATCCTGGTTAATAGCCATTAATGGACTTCATCTCCATGAATTTATCCAGTTCTCTTTTAAACCCTGTTATCGTCCTAGCCTTCACAGCCTCCTCAGGCAAGGAGTTCACTGGAGACACCTGTAACAAGCCACCAATTACTCCAAGGGTGTAAAAATTGGTAGGCTCCTGGCAAAGCTCAGGTGGCTTGGCAGGCAGTCAATGCACTTATCCCTGTTTTACTTAAGGTTCCAATGAGATATGCTCCCTCTGTTAAGGAGGTTGTATTAGCAAGGCAATTCAGAAAGTCGGGAAGGAAGAAGGAATGTGCCTTGTATAAAAACCTCCTTTTTAAAGTCCTATGACAGAAACTCCAACTCAAGACAGATTTAGAAACCTTGCAGGCACATCTCAATGGTTAGAGTATATATTATCTTTCAGTGACATTAGTTTTAAAAAACCAAATGCATACGTAATGGATTATATATATACACATTATAAGTGTATAAATTATAGAAACCCAGGAAATTAGTGTGAAACTTAGAAATAATGCAATCCTTTGAAAGCGTGAACATACACAATTAAAAGAGACACACTACCCTAACTTTACCCCTACAGAAATGGCAGCCTACCATCTTCCCCTTCTTTAAATTTAGAATATTGGGCTCTATTATTCAGATAGTTAGGCCCTATGATTCCATGAGGCAAGTAGGTATCCAAGTGTCATAGCAGTGTCTCCATATACTTACCTCATATACCTAGATCATGAAATCATAGCACTTATACAAAAAGAGCAAGAGTTAAAGTAGTGACAAGTCACCACATTTTATTATTAGAGACATTATTAGAGAAAGTCTAGAATTAATGATATGGGGTGCACATGTTTAAATATGCTACATCTCAAAAAGGGAAAATAACTCTGCCCCCAAGAGATGTTAAGGTAATTTTCAAGAATGAGAGTTAAATGTTAGAAACACAAAACACAGAGAGGTTACACATAGAAGTATTTCTATACTTCAAAACGTTTGGGTCTCTTCTAAGTTTATTCTCTTACCTCTGAATTTTCTGGATTTCTATTATTTGTTTTTGCTTTTTTAAACTTAATGGTACTATAGGTAATATAAAGGTAACAGACACTGAAACTACTAAAATACAACTAAAAACATTGGGTAAAGTTTACAAAAGGGCTAAAAGTTATTTAGGACTCTAAGTTCCATTTTTCAAAAGTGATTGGTTAGGCACATAAGGTGCCAGCTTCCTCCTTTCCCTGGAGGTGCTCAATCTCCACTTAGCCTCAGGCCCTGCCCTCACTCACACCTTCCCCCCCCAGCCCCGCCCCTTCTTGCCCCCGCTCTACCCCTTCCCCCAAGGCCCCACCTCTTCCCACCCAGTTTCACCCCCTCCCCTGAGCATGCCCCACCTCTGCTCCTCCCCCTTCTCCCCTGCACCTCCTGCATGCCACGGAACAGCTGATCATGGCGGGCGGGAGGCGCTGGGAGGAAGCAGGAGGAGTTGATTAGCGGGGCCACCAGCAGGCGGGAAGCATTGAAGGGGAGGGGGACAGCTGGCGGGTTGGTGCTAAGCATCTGCTAATTTTTTTTCCTTGGGTGCTCTAGCCCTGGAGCACCCACGGAGTCAGCACGTATGGTTAGGCACTTAGGGGCCTAAGAAACGTATGTCTCATTGAAAGTCAATGGGACTGAGACCTAGCCCATACTTCAAATTTTACCCTTCATCATACAGTTTTGACTAGGAATTTCTATTTTACAAATACTATTCTATCACTAAATAGAACACATTTAAATACTTCCTGTAAGTTACATTTCTAGAGGATGACTGGTGTAAATGAAGGAATCAAAAAAGAGAAGGAGATTTCCTTTGAGATGAAAAAACTCATCTTACCAGGACTTTTCCCCTATAACATTGGAAGTAGATTAGCAGCTGTGGAAATGCCAGTATTCTCTATTTCTGGAAGTTGTTACAGCCCACTTGATTCATTTAACTGCATTAGAATTACTGTACCACAGGGGTCTCAAACTCAATTTACCTTAGGGCCAGTGCCATTCCTCAAATCCTCCCAGTGGGCCAATAATGTCACTGAAGATGGTGTTCAGAAAAGAAAACGTTTATATTGTATTTTTTATTTTGAATTTCTTAGAAATAATAAAACTGTCATACAACTTTATACAATTCTTCGCCTGCCAGAGACTTTTTAGTGTTTGCCAGACACCTGGCAATGCTTCAGTTCCGTCAGTTTGTTGATGTTTGGCCTCAGTGATTGAGCAGTTGAAACCTTCAGGATTGCAGCAAGGTGTGCATCAGATAGTTGTGTTTGGTATTTTAACTTGTTTATATTCATTATGGAAAAAAGTGATGCTGTCTCCATGGCTGACTCTGCCCAGCAACTAGTGATGGTATCTCTGTCCCTCTCCCCAAGCCAAAGGGAGCTGCGGGGGGCAGTGCCTGGAGCAGACATTGCCGGCAGCGTGGCTACATGCGTCTCTCCTCCGCAGGCCGCAGTGGGGAGGTTCTCGGACCACAGATGGCCCATGGGCCGGGACTTTGAGACCCCTGCTGTACCATGAGGAAGAGTGAGTAACTACAGAGCAGTAACTTGCAGGAATTTTCTGACCCTTTCCTATAATCTTGCTATCTTGTTAATATAAGGCATTTGGAAGAACCACTGCATCATTTTTTGTTAGTGGTAGGTTTTAGAAAAGACAAATGCCCTCAGATTAGAATTATGACAGTACACATTGGCAACATTACCTTTGTGTTATACCTGGATATTTTTCAGTAGACAGGAAGGTAGGTAGAGTGTTTTAGGCCAAACAGTAAGAAGTTACCAGGGAAGTGAAATTTGCCTTTTAAATACTTAACTTTTTGCCACTCATCCATGGTTACCGACAAGACATGTAGAAAGAACATGCAGCTATACAACTATCCACTGAAAATAATAATCTGTTCTTAATTTAAATGTAATTTCAGTCTGTTCCTCTGCCAAATATTTCACTTCTTTTATTATACCAATGAAAGGATTTGTCTTTCCTGCTGCTTTCAGTTTGAAACTCTAAAATGGAAGTTCTGATAAAGCCACAAACTCAACTCTAGCTTATAGGCAATCCATAAAAACTAAAAAATAACTGTATCTTAACGGGTGTCTTTCACACTGGAGAAAACGATCAAATATCAGTCAAAATTGGAATCCATTTATCTTTCAAATGTTTCCCATGCCTTTGCTTAGCATGTTTATTAGTTATCATCGCTAGGTGTTTAAATCCTAGGTTTGCACTGTCAATACATTCTCTCTACTTGATTCTGCAGAAATGCCATAACTTCAAGTTTATAACTGCATTTATTTTCATTAACAAACTGATACCACAAAGACATGAGTATGATTTTACTGCACAATCAATCTCAATGAGGAGCTGGGCTGGAAAAATGATGTCCTAAACAAAAATACCAATATCTTCAACAGCAATAAAGATACACACGAACACTGCTATTTCAAAGGCCCACATTCTGCAAAACACTTACTCCTGAGTGTACTGTGCCCCACCCCGACTAGCTCTACTAGTGCAGTGGGAAAATGTATAGTAATATGTGCTAGTCTTAGTGTTAGAATCATAGAATCATAGAATATCAGGGTTGGAAAGGACCTTAGGAGGTCATCTAGTCCAACCCCCTGCTCAAAGCAGGACCAATCCCCAATTTTTGCCCCAGATCCCTAAACGGCCCCCTCAAGGATTGAACTCACAACCCTGGGTTTAGCAGGCCAATGCTCAAACTACTGAGCTATCCCTCCCACCCCCCATTCACAGAATCAGGTCTCAAGTTCATCCCAGAATAAAATGCTCCTTTTAAAATGTGAATTTTTTGTACAGAAACAGAAATCAAGATTTTAAAACACATATATATAAATGACTGTTTCAAACATTTTATTGTATTCAGACTGTATAAATGAGACCAAAAAATAGGGTTTGTAATAATGATCCTTCCATAACACACTAGTCCTGCTGCGCTAATATTGAGAGTTACTGCTAAGTGGTAAGTATCAGAGGGGTAGCCGTGTTAGTCTGGATTTGTAGAAGCGACAAAGAGTCCTGTGGCACCTTATAGACTAACAGATGTATTGGAGCATAAGTTTTCGTGGGTGAATACCACTTCGTCGGATGCAGTGGGTATTCACCCACGAAAGCTTATGCTCCAATGCGTCTGTTAGTCTATAAGGTGCCACAGGACTCTGTCGCTGCAAAGTGTTGTTTATTAATAGAGATCTATAAGCATTAACATAAAACCAAGGGCAAGATTCTGCCCTGACATACTCCTATGCAAATCCATTAAAGTACATGGATTTCCACAAAGCAGAAATCAATTCAGAAAATGGTCCTACAAACTTATGCTTTCTTTACCAATACTGGATAATAGTGACCAAATATTAATTTTTAAAGTGTCTGATAAGGAGTAAACACAAACATTTAATTCACCTCTTCTAGATATTATTTAATACTTGTATCTGATATTTTACCAAATGTAAGGTAATAACAAAGGGGTTTTGTGTGTAGGCAGACTTTGTTTGGGGGCACTTTATTCTTCTGGCTGATAGATAAATGATAAATGATCCTTCATTTAGCAGACCTGAGAGATGAGATTTTGTGCATGGGCCTCAGTTGCAGGGGTAGTAAGCATCCACCGGATGCTCAGTGTACCTGAAAAATCAAGCCTTTTTCTAGATTTTTCTTAAAATAATGGGGAAAATAAAGGAATTATATCTTTCATCCTGAGGTTGAAACCAGTTGGAAAGAAATGTAAATGCTTTTATCTTCGTAAACATTTTATTTCTTATACAAAAATATTTCCCATGACTGTGGACAACTATTTTTAAAGGAGTTGATAATTTAACAAAGACAAACTACACAAAATCGGTTTCTGAACTGGCTATAGCCTTACCTGCAAATGTTAAAGTAGAAGCCTTTTCAGGACACGAATATCACTTTGACGTACTTACTACATGTTTGGGCCCTCTTAGCATTGCTAGAGTACAAAAACTATAGAAACACTATTTTAATTGATCGTTGTAAGCAGGAGCGTTGGTCTTTTGATTTTTGATTGTATGCTTAAATTGGGCTATCTAGAGGAAATGTTTTTTCATTATGAATATAAATGAATAATTTCTCATGATTTTTGTGATGGACTTATCTCTCTTTCTACTTTCTGATGCATGTACAGAAATCTAGACTGGTTACTAGTCTCCTCCCCCGATCTAGTATTTCATTTTATAATTGTAGGAAAAAATGTGAATTTGGGAGAAAACATTTAAAAGGGGATAATCTGAAGACTCTTTCAATATGGATTTCTAAAAAGAGATGAGAATAACAAAATTCAACACTGAAACTTGTGCTGTTCAGTCTCTCTGGTGGGATCTTCAAAAGTCCCTTCTGAAATTCCACTTGGCTTACAGAGATCATTGCAATATGTTCAAATGCCATTTTCTGAAGGCAGCACTTGCAGTAAAGCTATTAAAAAGATTCTGTACTGATAGTTGAGCATATTTATAAATCTCCAGTTTAGTATAAACAAAAATAATTGGTCATTAGGAATAAAGTTGCTTTTAAAAAGCAAATATCTTTAATGAAATTATATTTCAGGACCTGCTGGAAATAATGCAAGTGCAGATAATTTTCTAGTACAGAACCAGTGAGACAGCTGTGAATAATTAGGTACCAGTGATCAGAAGACTGAAAGTGAAGCCCAGTTACAGCAGTTTTGGTCTTCAAATTTTGCCAACTTCAACTAAAACTTCAGAGCTCTTTCAGTTACTCGCAGTTTACTTTCCACTTCTTTGAAAGTTAACTATCACCACACCCAGCATCTCCTTGTACATCATAAGGAAGCAAAAGACTACACCCTTTTGTTTCCTTACATTTTATTATGTTCCCTTAAAAAATATAAACACTAATTATCCTTTTGTATCTGATCTGTCGTTTCTTGCTGGGGAAGTGCAATACAATGGTTCCACTTGAGTTGTGCTACCATCACTTGGTAGAAAAACGCATGCAACGTGCAAATGTAGTAATCATTTTATATAGTCTTCCCAGTGTTGCGTGTGAGGGAAACAAGGGGGCAGAAACATTTTGCCTTATGCACCTTGCTCTTAAGTATAGTTTTTATTTACATAATGATTTGGTGCTATGAATAAGACATCTAAAATTGCAGAAAATGAAAGTAAACATTGCAAGCATGTTTGTTTTAATTTTCTATTGAGAAGTAGCAAAAGGAAATAGAATTGCTGAAGCTTTTGCCAAAAACAGTTGAGTAAATGAAACAATAACTACAGGGCAACAAAACAAACCAATACTTTTTTTTTAAAAAGGGCTCCAGAGGTCATCCCGGCAATTACAGGCCTGTAAGCCTGACTTCAGTACTGGGCAAACTGGCTGAAACTATAATAAAGAACAATATTGTCAGACATATAGATGAACATAATTTGTTGAGGAAGACTCAACATGGTTTTAGTAAAGGGAAATCATGCCTCACCAATCTATTAGAATTCTTTGAGGGGATCAAGAAGCAGGTGCACCAAGGAAATCCAGTGGATATAGTGTACTTAGATTTTCAGAAAGCCTTTGACAAGGTCCCTCACCAAAGGCTCTTACGCAAAGTATGCTGCCATGGGAAAAGAGGGAAGGTGCTCTCATGGATTGGTAACTGGTTAAAAGATAGGGAAAAAAGGTAGGTATAAATGGTCAGTTTTCAGAATGGAGAGAGGTAAACAGTGGTGTCCCCCAGGGGTCTATTCTGGGACCAGTCCTATTCAACAGATTCATAAATGATCTGGAAAAAAGGGGTAAACATTGAGGTAGAAAAAGTTGCAGATGATACAAAATTACTAAAGATAGTTAAGACCCAGGCAGACTGCCAAGAGCTACAAAAGAATCTCTCAAAACTGGGTGACTGAGCAACAAAATGGCAGATGAAATTTAATGTTGATATATGCAAAGTAATGCACATTGGAAAGCATAATCCCAACTATACATATAAAATGATGGAGTCTAAATTAGCTGTTACCAGTCAAGAAAGAAATCTTGGAGTCATTGAGGATAGTTCTCTGAAAACATCCACTCAATGTGCAGCAGCAGTCAAAAAAGTGAACAGAATGTTGAGCATAATTAAGAGATAGATAATAGGACAGAAAATATCACGTTGCCTCTATATAAATCCATGGTACGTCCACATCTTGAATACCGTGTGCAGATGTGGTTGCCCCATCTCAAAAAAGATATACTGGAATTGGAAAAGGTTCAGAAAAGGGCAACAAAAATGATTAGGGGTAGGGAACAGCTGCCGTCTGAGCAGAGATTAAGAAGTCTGGGCCTTTTCAGCTTGGAAAAGAGACGGCTAAGGGGAGATATGACTGAAGTCTATAAAATCATGACTGGTGTAGAGAAAGTAGATAAGGAAGTGTTGTTTACTACTTCTCATAATATAAGAACTAGGGGTCACCAAATGACATTAATAGGCAGCAGGTTTAAAACAAATAAAAGGAAGTAGGGCCATTCCTATGTACTGCTATACCCCTGTGCCAAAGGCTAAACCATTTATAGATTGTTAGAAAATGGGGACCTGAATATTATTTGTCACCAGGTGGAACTCAACTATCGTAGAGGGAAGGGTGCAATAAACTTCATCTCCCCTACCTCTCAGCCCATTTTTAACCCAATCATTTGTGTCTTAAAAATAGTCACTATTCTAATTCTCTTACTTTTGTTGGTGTAATGTAATTTTGGAGAATCAGGAAGGGAATAACACAGATGCTTACAGAGAGCATAACACTGGTTTCGGCCAGACACCGCAACATATAAAGAGACCATACACAGAGATTTGGCTAAAGTACAAACTGCAACTTTTATTCGGTAAAACAGGAGGAACAGACAGGTGGCTCTCCCCCCCCAACCTATCTGGAAACGTACATTTAGTGCAGTTCCTAAACATCTCCACAGGCACAGCAATCCTTAAGAGACAGCTACTCTTAGCCCCATCCTGTGAAATTCACCAGGGATTCAAACCAAGGACCCCAGATCCTCCCTTACAGGGTTTTGGGGGGGTGGGGGGGGAGAAGGAGGGATGAGAGTTTAACCAAGGAATGACTTTCTGCACCAGATAAAGAAGCTCTCTCCTCGCCATGCAAGGCGCAGTAAAGGGTTAATCAAATATTATCCAGCCAATGACTGGGTCTGCTGCAGCAACTCTGGCTCCCCACTACCTCAGTTAACTGTGTAGCCTGCACCTATCAATATTACACTAGCACCTCATGTGCTCGGAAGAAGGCAACCCCCCACACCTTTAGCTGCCAGTTAAAGGTCCTTAAAAGTGTTCTGGGTTTTGGCTAGTGCCAAGTGGGAAATCTAGCAGTGAGAAATGGAGGCAGGGGGCTGTGTGTGTGTGTATGGAGGGGAGGTGCTCAGTAAAAGGAAGTCCAAGAGACAGGCCAAGTGGGACAAAAAACAGGCACAAATGGCATCAATGCTGATAAGTTGCCTCTCCTTCCACACTGAGGATGCCATCAAGTCAATGAGATGTGCATGCAAGGCATGAATAAGCCAATTGGGCAGTGGAACTAGGGGCCTCCAAACTTTGCCTAAGTTCTGTTCATTTACAAGGCTATTGAGGGGTAATGATAGGACAGCGCTGCTCTTTCCCAGACTGGCCAGGACCCCATAGATGTGCCTTTCTTTCACTGATCCAGTTAACCCTGCCCTGGACAAGCGGAGATGGGCAGCTACATTCACTTCCCATCTAGAGTTGTTCAACAACATATATTCCAGACCCGATACAGCACTTATCACTTGTGACAAGAGAGACTAGCAGGCAAATATCAAAATACAATTTTCTACTTGAATAATTTACTGTAAATCAGTGCTTAGAAAACAGAGGGAGAACAACAAAACAATTTACATGTAGTCTTTAATAGAACTTATTAATAAAAGCTGAAAATTAAATGTAAAACAGTTGACCTCTAAGGAACACTAATTGTATGACATCACTCAGTACAGCATATCAAAAACCTACTTAAAAGAAAAATTCTGGAAGTCTTTTTTGATTCTGTTTTAATTTTTAAAAGCACTACTGACATTTCTGCAGAATGAGGTTAATTCACAGATTTTCTGAATGAACAACAAGCCTGTGAAAATTGGGATTGCTGGATAGCCTAATGTTTGCATCATCACACCCAAATGTTTACCATTTTGAGTCCTCAAAGCAGCATAAAACAAAAATGAAAACAAGTTTTACAAAGACTTCAACAATACTAGTAAATTAAAAACGCATCCAGAATTGTTTAGTCATGGTAGCTGTGGAGGAAAAATTTCTATGTGATATTCAGTTTTTTTAAAATGGGAAAAATAAGTCTCAAGACACTCCAAAGAGAGAGCGAGTTTTCCCTTAAAGATAAAATTCTGTATTTTACTTCATTTTAACCCCTTCTACCTTCATCAAAATGTACTATTGAATACACTGGTGTCTCTGCTTGGATGCTCCTTACTGTAGTTAAAGCAAGAGCATGTTATACATACATGTATTGACTAGCACTAAATAGGGATTGGACACTTTACCAGTGAGTTTCACAGATATTTGTTGACAGCAGAGGAATGGAGAGACTCAGGAATCCATGGTTCCATTCCAAGCTCTGGAGTGGAGTGTTCCCTAGTGGGCACAGACTTCTGCCCATTCTTCCTCAAGTGTGACCAGTTCTTGCCCCATCCCCTCCAACATGTCTTTGTTCCAGTCCTATCTCTTCATTACTTCGGCTCCTCATCCCAGTCCCATTCTCCTCACCTAGCCAGTCTCAGCCTCTACTCTTTAGGTTTCTTACCCAGGTCTCCTTACACATTAAGTCCTAATTTTGCCCTCTCCCGGCTCCTCATCTGATGTGTCTCTCTCTCCCCCCTGCTCCCAAGTCTCCAGTTGCCACAACCTCACCCCCACTAACTCCCAATACCAGTCTTACTCCCTTCTTCTTCCCACCCAGGCTCCCTGTCCCAGTTCCTTTTCCCAGCCAGTCCCAGTTCTCCCCTTGTACTCCATCAGATCTATCTCCCCGCCTCTCTCAATGGTCCTCAATCCAAGTCTCCTTGCCCAGCCAGTCCTAGTCTCCCCGAGCTCTTCATCTGATTTCAGTCTCACCCATACCTACTGGCTCCCAGTTACAGTCTCCCTACCCAGCCAGTCCCACTCTCCCCCAGGCTACTTGTACCAATTAATTTCACCAGTCTCCCACAGGTCCAGCTCTTGTCTCATCTACATTCAAATCAGCAGCTTCCTCCTACACCTGCCAGAGTCCAGCAGGAGGCTCACTGAGAACACAGGAAATCATCCCTCTGCTTTCAGTTCAGTTGGCTGGACCTGGGACCTGCAGCAGCCCAGATCTGCAACAGCAGGAAAAATTCTGCTTAGCCCCAGGCTGAAGTATGTATGCCCAGTGCAGACAGAATCTTTGGGGACTTCAGATATACTAAAATCTAAGGAGTCTCTAGTTGTGTAAACTGCATGTGTAGACTGATTTTTCAAATTTTATAACTTGACCAAATTTGGGCAGATTTTCATGGGGACAGCAAAAGCCACAGCCCTGACGCAAAAACCGTCCCTTTGCAAACTTTCAAGTCCAAAGCATGGAGATGTTAGATTATTTCAAAGAAAAGGCAGTTAGAATTTTTTAACATGGGCAAAATAATGTATTTTTCCCTAGCTTGTTATCGAAAATGCCTGCACTGTTTTGTCTTTAATTGCCAAATCTGCAATGAAAGTGTTCGTAAATCGAACATATGCTGGGTCGTCATCTGAGACTGTCATACCACAAAATATATGGCAGAATGTGGTTAAAACTATGGAGCAAGAGACACACAATTCTCCCCTAAGGAGTGCAGTCACAAATTTAATTAATGCATTATTTTTTTAACGAGCGTCATGAGCATGGAAGCATGCCCTCTGGAATGGTGGTGGTTGAAGCATGAAGGCATATACAAATGTTTAGCATATCTGGCATGTAAATACCTTCCAATGCTGGCTACAAAAGTGTCATGTGAACACCTGTTCTCACTTTCAGGTGACATTGTAAATAAGAAGCAGGTAGCATTATCTTCCGCAAACGTAAACAAACTTGTTTGTCTTAGCGATTGGCTGAACAAGAAGTAGGACTGAGTGGACTTGTAAGCTCTAAAGTTTTATATTGTTTTGGTTTTGAGTGCAGTTATGTAACAACAACAAAAATCTACATATGTAAATTGCACTTTCACAATAAAGAGATTGCACCACAGTACTTGTATGAGGTGAACTGAAAAATACTATTTCTTTTGTTTATCCTTTTTACAGTGCAAATATTTGTAATAAAAATGATTATATAAAGTGAACATTGTACACTTTGTATTCTGTATTGTAATTGAAATCAATATATTTGAAAATGTAGAAAAATATCCAAAAGTATTTGTAATAAATTCAATTGGTATTCTATTATTGTTTAACAGTGCAAATAAAGCTGCGATTAATTTTTGAGTTAATTTGTTTTGAGTTAATCACTTGAGTTAACTGAGATTAATTGACAGTCTTACTTTTTATGTTAACTAGCATGAACTGATAAACATTTTTATATTAATATGTGCACACACACACCCACAAACCACCCCTCATGTTTTTCTAGAAGAGATGGGGAACGAGTCACAACTGGGGATAACGGAAGACAGGAAAGGAAGTGACTGCATTGTGAAAAGGAACAAGAAAAGTGTTCACTATTGTCAGCTTGCTGTCAAAAGATTGAAACTCTACTCGGGTAAATCCTGTGCAAGCCCTTCTCTGGAATAGCAAAAATATACTTCTCAAAATATCACTGTTACTTAAGGAGAGGTTAGCTGTTTAAAGATACTACTAAGATGGTAGCAAATATAGGAGAAAAATGAAATACAGTAGAAAAAGCCAAGGCTGCAGTTTACCAAAAAAACATCTTTATGTTCATCCCACTTAATATGTACATCCAAAAACAGTTTCAGTAAACTGTAATCTTTCTGGGATTAAGTTCAGAACCAGAGAATTGTAGGTGCCCGTATAGCCACTTACCAATACAATGCAATTTGTGAAATAACAGGATACTACACCAATGGATTGTTACTCTATCATACAAGTGTGCTGTTAGAAACTATATGGAATTGGTTAGATAATTTAAAAAAAACTAGACAGTAATTATAGGTTGATTCCTAATTTGAAATTTATCTAGCAGAATTACAAGAACAGCACACCTTTTCTTTTAAGTACGTGCATTTTTAAAATTCATTAATTTTATCTTTCCATGTAGTCTGAGCCACCACAAGTTCTGTAAGAAAATCAGTGTTTCTGAAAGAAGCTTCAACTTCAAGCCCTTTAGCCCTTACCAACACTCCTTACTCCAAGGAGAATACTGCGTCACTGCGTGTGCGCAGAATTCATATCCCCTGCAGATTTCTTTCCTTCCCCGCAGAAAAATGACTTCTGAGGAGGAAGCAAAGGGAAGCCACAAGAGTCGTCACATGCCCCTCTCCAACAGCACAGACAGGTCAGTTCGGGCACCCGGAGCAGCCAGTAGAGACGTAAATCACCGCGCTGGGGGGCAGCGCTGGGTAGTCATGCATGTGAGCGAGAGAGAGAGTGACAGACAGACAGACAGACACTGTCCCTCTTGCTCACTATTGTGGCACGCTCAGCATGAAGGGGCAGGGCTTTGGGGTGTTTCTGAGGTGGTAGGCGTATGGCAGGCTCTGTCCCGTCAGGCAGAGCAGAATGTAGCAGCCTCCCTGCTTAGTGAATTGTTCTGATTGTCTTTGTGAATTCCCTCAGGAGTATAAAACAGGTATAAAAGTTTTAAGGCTCCTTTACATTGCCAGAGTGGTGTAAAGGACAGCATGGTTTATAAATGCTTAAGGTACTTCAGTAATTAGAACTCGTGTAAATGTTTGTACTGAAAAAATTTCGTATCAAAACGTGATCCATGAACTGTTTGCTACTGACCTTTCTGGAGATTGTCAGTAGCCAACATAAATTATGAGTTTGAGTCCCCAGCTCTCACTTGTTCTTCAGTGGCCTGAGGTACCACAGTGTATATTGGCTGCATATTTGTTGACTAATAACTAGAAATAAAGGATCAAACCTAACTACATTATTATTAGGCAAAGGGATTTGGGGATTTCTTCCAGTGCTCCCCGCTTCTATTCTCCATCCATTATATTGTAGTTTAAATAAATTACCTAAATAATTGAAACCAGCGTGATTATATTGCATTATTTTGACAAATAAAACATGCAGAATTTTGCAGAATTTTAAAATATTGTGGCAGAATTTTTAATTTTTGGTGCAGAATTCCCCCAAGAGTAGCTCCTCCCCACCTCTGCTGCCATAATGTATCAGAAGCAAGTACGAATCCTGAACCTTCAGCATCATAGCTCATATTTCTACTACACTTCAGGTAAATAAATAAGGAACAGTAAGATATACTATCTCATGCTAACTATTTATAAAGTACCTTCAGGAGTAATTGCAGCAGGACAAACTTCTTTTAGGAGATCTCCCAGCGTATTTAGCTGCCCATTTGCAGCAACTGGACGAAATAACTTCTGTATAAAAGGTCGCTCCGTTGTTACCTGTTTTTAATACAAAAAAGTTAGTAAAACTGCAGTAATTTAAACTCTAGGGGAGTGAATCAATCATACCACTTTGGGGGGGGGGGTAATGTTTGGCATTTTAATGTCCTACACATTTTTGCCTTTGTTTTCTATCAGACACAGAGCGCTACAACCTAGTATGACACAGCTTTTAACAGTTTTATATATGTTGACACACTTATCTTCCTTCATAGGGGAATGGATCCTGGATATACTTTTGAAGATTCCTCCTCACCGTACCCCCTGATTATGTTGCTCAACAACCCTTCTCACAAGAAATGGAATGTCATGAAACAATGATGCAAAATGAAGTTTGAAAAATCAGCTTTATATCTTAATAATGGTCAAATGTTAGGTATGGTAGTCAAAAACACTTATGTTCTATCATTTCTAAAAACGTGGGTGACAAAAATAAAGTGCTCCTTAATTATGTAAAGAATTAACATAATTCTAACATAACTAACAATTCTGTAAACTTAAAATTGGTTATTACTAGTATTTGCCCAATGTGTTCACTATTTCCCCCCCATGTAACTGTGCTACATGAATTAAACGAAAAGGTTCTATCCTCCAATATAATATTTGAGGACATTATGGGATACTTTTTCAGAAGTGTCTCAGTCACTTCGGAGCCTAAGCCCCATTTTCAGAAGTGCTTTAGGCACTTAGAATCTAAGTTAATTTTGAAAATGGATCTTAGGCATTTGAAAATTTTATACTTAGGTTTTTCAAACTGTAAAATTGACTAATACAAATCTAGCTTGTCGACAACTTTCTAACATGTTATTTAAGAAAGCACTGCAATATGCACGAGCCAGTTATCAGTATGAGAAAATACTAGTATTGTATCGGTTACAATATTACATTACTTAATCATAAAATGCAAATTGGTATTGTTACTAATACAACAAAGAAATACATTTAAGTATAATCGCAGCATTAGTTCACCCGATGAAAGTGCATAGGATATTAACCACATTAACTTTAGCTATTGTTATGGATTTTATTTATATTTGTACAGTATTTAGCACAATGGGGACCAACCTGGATGCTTTTAATATTACCACATTAATTTTTTTATTTAACATTTATCTCAACCTAAGCAGATCTTGACTTGGTTAGTATTCATATGGAAGAGACCTCCTATTAGAGCTCAAATGCAGAAGAAAACAGTGGCCCCTCTTTTCATAAATTAATATTGTGTCTGTGCTTCTGGACATCCTTCCACTTATGGTCATTACTTTCTGCTTACCAAATTCTTCCTATAGTTTCAACTAGATACAGTATTTTTCACTTCCTAATCCACCACAATATTTAGTGTTGGACTATCCAGTAAATTAGCAGCTGGCAAAATTAATCCAATATAGAAAATCAAAAATACCCTCAGGTGCATGAGCATGGCTCCTGAGGCAAGAAAGTGGTTCACAGTTTGCAGGCACTTTGTACTGATATTGACAAAATAATTTTCAACTTCTACTTTTACAAAAGCAAATATTCAACTGTTGGTCAATATATTTTTCTAAGAAGTTTCATATTTAATAGCAATAAATAATTTATAGTATTAAATAAGATCTATATAGCACCATAAATGTGCACTGCACTTCAGAGGATAAATGAAGACTGAGCCCCATTCCAAGAAACCCTTATAATGTGAGCAATGATTTTAAATGTTAGGAGATAAGTAGGGACAGCATCGGGAAGGGGTAGGATGAAGCCATGGATAGTAAGACCACATGGTCACATAGGAGCCTCGTGTATGCTTTCTGCGAGGCATTCACATTGCAAAATGACAGGGTTTGGACCAGAGTCACAGTGGGACTCAGGCTCTGACTCTAATTCCAGCAGGTCCTGAGTACTCGCTGACCCAAGTCAGACTTATTTGTGTGGGGACGAAGGCAGAAGATTAGGTTCAAACCTGGGCTAAGTGTGCAGGGTAGACATACCCTTAGTGATTGCATTTTTTGGTATATGCATTTTAGAAGAGTATAGTTTGTAAGTAACTCTGAGGATTAGCTGCATTTTGAACTGATAGGTTGGAGAAGAAAGATGGTCCAATGATAATGACACTAGCCTGGGAGATCCAGGTTTAATTCCCTGCCTTGCCAGCTATTTCCTTGAGACCTTGTATAAGTCATTTAGTCTCTCAATCCTTCCGTTCTCCATGTGTAAGGTGGGGATAATAGCACTACTCTACCTCCTTAGGGTGTTCTGAGGAGAAATATAATAACGATTGGGAGGTGCTCAGATATTTGGTATGGAAATGCGGGTCACAATATATAAAACAGACTAAAAATGGAGCTAAATTGAGGGGACTGTATAATTACATATTAAGTTAGCAATGAAAAGCTCCTTTACTTTTGCTCCACAATCATATAGTCTAAAAAAGTCACCCCTGCTTCCTTGGTTCTTTTTGGCATCAACAGCACGTCAAATACTGCATAAAATCCACAATTATATTAGCCAGACATTTTACTCAGGATGCAGCTTAAAATGAAAAAGCATAACCCACAGATTTTTGGTTTTTTTTAATCTCAAAAACCATAGAGTAACCAGACTTTCCATTTAAATGAAAGTCTTGGGTTTCCTAACTAATTGTACTTCAACCACTGCAAATTACCTTACATTCTGAACCCACACTAGAAACATCCTTAAAATTCCCATATGTGGACAGTTTGGCAACATGAAAATGTAAAACTTTAGTCTTTCCTGCATACTCCATTATACTTTCAGCAACATGCCCCAAATCATATTCGGCAGAACTTTTGTAAGGATCATTGTACTTTAAAACAATTAAAGTGTTTCTCATAGAGCAATAATTTAACATTACTTTTAAACAAGTGTAAACTTAACCACAGAGCTTTAAAATGAGCAGTTGGAGCTCTCAATGATTTAAGTTTCCCATATATATAGGACAGTACAGGCACATTTAACTACTCTCAAAAAATGAAATATATTATACTTATTGTACATAACTGTACCAAATTTTATGTTATTATCCAGTAAAAAGTACATTTTCCATGAAATATTTCCTAAAAAATGTCTTTGGCTTTGCATAAATGCTTTCAATTAAAAAATCCTAATAAAATGAAAAAGTGTTTAAGTTACAGGTGATAGAAATAGCTTATAACCAACAATAGTGTCTGACCAAAAGTATTACAATACTGCATTCTTAGATTATATTTTTAGTAGAGGAAAGGTAAGGCATTACTCACTTTGATGGGAAAAAATGTAGACACTTTGGACCATACATTGCCTTCATCTACACCCTTCAATGTCAAGAGGAGCTGTGTACATGCTTACTGAGAAGACAACACAGTCCAGAGTTTCAAAGGTCAAGCTTCTCATCCTCACCTTCAGTTTGAGGACTCAGCTTCACCTCTCTCCCCCTATTCCACTCTTACTTTGTTCACTGCACCAATGTGTCCCATCTTGGAATTCTTTTTGGCTGTTTACACTATTGACTTATTGGTAAACGAACAGGTTGGCCACCAATATAAGAACCAACTTCACAGTGTGTCCACAATACCTAGTGCTATTTTGTCCAACATCCACATTTGTGCTTTACTAGAAAGTTGCAGTTATTGCCCTCTGAGTATCTCAGTTCCCAGCAGAGTTCTCTGAAGCAAGGGTTAAGACCACCTTTGGAGACTTCCAAGAACCAAATGAACTGTGGAAGAAGAGGTCTAACTCTCATAAATCCCTTGGTGACAGTGCCATTTCCTAAAATGGAGGCCAGCCTGAATGTTCAGTTCTCACTCCTTGAGCAAGAAGGAGTTTTTGAAAAGCCATCAGGAGGGCTTCCACGGAACTTGATACGCCAATGAACTAGAGATTGTATTATTCAACGATGATACAAATCTCAGTGAATTATCATGGCAATTTAGGTCACACAGAGTGGTCAGGCAAGGTACTTCTTGCACTAGAGATGAAAAGGACATAATAAAGTAATGCTAGATCAATGCAATAACAGAGTGAAGCGAAAGCAAGTATGTGGTGCTCATATAACTGGACTAACAAAAGTTACTTATTACAGACGTACAGGATGATCAAAAATCTCTTTGCAGAGGGTCCCATCAAGGAAAAAAAGGCAAATTTTGAGAGAACATGGGAAAGGCTGTTAAGTTTTCAGTAGCGTAATTCCTGCTGATATCAGAGGAATAGCTTAGTGGAAGGAGAACAAAGATCTGAGTTTCAAGTCATGATTTGTAGCTTTCTTTCTAAAGCTTATCCTCTTTTCTGAACACAAATCTTTCAGGGCTTTTTTGCCAAGGCCCTCATATGCTCTTTGCTCACCCATTGCAACTGCTCTTTAACCAACCAAACTCTCAATACCAAACTTCAAATTTGGATAGCGTGGGGTTCTGACCCAAAGCTTAATTGACCTAGTTCTGTGGATCCTAGCACAACTACTCCACTGTAACGATGCTGGTTCTGGTGGGACCCAACTGAGAGTGCCAATTCAGGATAAATTGCTTAAAGCAGGGCAGTTACAGCCCAAGGCTGGGTTTTTTTTCCAACCTCTAAGGCAAACCAAACCAGCCAAACAGAGAAGACTTTGGTCATGATAGGCAAATATACATTGCCCCAAAATGTGATTGCAAAGCTGGAAGGCTTGCTTTGTTTACTTTGGTCCCACGGGTTAAGATAAGAAGTGCTAAGATTAACAGGTATCTCCATGAGATTTATCGAGTTTTATTTCCTATCCAATATCAGTAAAGGACAGGCGATGTAATTATCTCCTTAACTCTCATGGCCTGCATTATTCGTACATTTATTTGACATATTATCTGTCAGCAAAATATGCTAATAATTGTTTATTATACATTAAACAAGACAGCTTGAAAGCTGACTGCAGATAGGCAAAAACAGCCAGCAAAGTGTGGAGAGGGAAGCGAAGACTGGTGAGGCAGGAGGAAACGTGAACACTTTTCCTCTTAAGTGACACTTCATCTGAATGTTTACAACCACTATTTATGAAGTTCATAAAATCCCCACAACACTCTTCCCCTAGTTCCCAAGCCGGCAAAATCAACTCCACTGGTGCATGTTACCACAAAACACGCTAGCTTGTGCCATTCTTGTCTTCCACCTACCAAACATAGTTAAACCATCATCTTCTAGATCCTGAATCCATCCAGATTCTGGCAAAATGTCCAGCAACTACCAGACTGTCTTTCTGGTCCACCCTCCTCAGTTTCCATGTGCCTTTCTGAGATACAATGTAGCATCTCAGTCCTATTCAAAAACAGTGCTTGCTCTGTGAAAAGGCAAGTCATGAGGATCTGGTCCAGTGGAGAATATTTTCGACTCTGACCCAGACCTACTGTTATTCATCCAGGTCTTACTGCGAGGTTATAAAGGATCTTCAACAACCTTTCTGCTAACAGATAAAGCACAAAATGGGGTGTTAGTTCTGCTACAGACCACCAAATGACACTAGGAAACAGGATGACTGTGCCTTTTATGCACCTATCTACAATGTGTACAGAAAAAAATTGTGTGATCCTGGGAAACTTCATTTGAGTGACATACGCTGGAGGTCTCATGCTGCCAGTACTAACACACTCTTGGGGTTTCTAAAATTTATAGATGACAATTTCCTAACAAAAAATGTCATAGTCAACACGGGGTTTTATTTATTATTAGACCTAGTCCTAACACATAAAGAGTTGCTAATCACAGCCAGCATTGACACAGAAATTGAATACAGGATCCGCTGTGCTAGCACATCTTTTGGAAGACTACTCAAACGAGTCTTCAATTATAGGGATCTACAAACAGGTACCAAGATCTTGGTTTACAAGGCAGTTGCCATCCCCACCCTTCTCTATGGGTGAGAGACGTGGGTAACCTACAGACGACAGCTCAAGCAGCTGGAGTGGTTCCAGCAGCGCTACCTCAGGAGGATTCTCAGGATCAGCTGGGAAGTCTGATGCACTAACATTAGCCTTCTCTCTGCAGCCAACATCGGCAGTATAGAAGTGCAGGTCATGAAATACCAATTCCCCTGGGTTGGTCACTGCATACGTATGCCTGACACTCGCCTCCTGAAGCAAGTACTCTTCTCTCAGTTAAGTCAGGGAAGAAGGGCTTGCGGAGGCAGCAGAAGCATTTCAAAGACATACTGAAAGAACATCTTAAAAAGGGAGGTATCAACCCAATAAACTGGGAGGACCTGGCGCAGAAGAGAACACAGTGGCGCCACACCATACACCAAGCCATAGCTCACTTTGAGGAGAACAGATGTCCTCATGAGACAGAGAAGCGACAAAGGAGGAAAGAAAGGGCACAACACTCCAGCCAACAATTATATCTCCTCCAAGATTACACCTGTCACTTCTGTGGGAAAATCTGCAGGGCAAGAATTGGGCTCCTCAGCCACTTAAAAACCCACCAATGAACCCCTTTGGCAGACATCACCCTCGCATCGAGGGACAGCCGAAGAAGATAATTACAGAACTGAAAATTAATTGCAGCACAGGTATAAGTGATCATGACTTGATCTCATTTATAGTGAGCAAGAAGAATAAAGTCCAGATCAGTTGTGTATACATATACACACACTTGGTGCTTTAACAGGGCCAGTTTCACACAGCTGAAAACAATTACGAGCCAAATCAGCTGGGAAGAACAATTTAACCAGAAAAATGCGAATGACAATCGGGAATAATTTAAGACCACCTTACTAGATGCCCAAAAAGCCACAATCCCACAACTGAGGAAGAAGGCCATGTTGGTTAAAAAACTGGCCTGGTTTAGAAGGGAAGTGAAGGAAGCTATAAAAAATTAAAAACCAACATAAGTGGAAGAAAGAGGGAGTTGATAGTAATTAATATTAATCAGAAGTTAGGAATTGTAGAAAATTGCTAAAGGAAGTAAATGGACACAAGGAGAAATCTATGGTCAGCAGAGTTGGGGGGGGGGGAGGGAGGGAGGGAGAAGAGAAAGAAAAAAGAGGGGAGGATTTTTCAATTTTTTTAAGAACAAAAAGAATCCTGACAACAGTACTGGTCCATTACTAGATGGAAATGCGAGAATTATCAATAATAATACAGAAAAGGCAGAAGTGTTCAATACATATTTCTGTTCTGTATTTGGGAAACACAGATGATATCATCTCATCAAATTGTCATAACACTCTTTACATTCCATGAGTATCTCTACAGGATGTTAAACAAAAACTACTGAAGTTGGACATTTTAAAAACAGCAGGTACAGTTAACTTGCAACCAGGAGTTTTAAAATAGCTGTCTGTGGAGTTTCCTAGACTGTTAATGTTGATTTTCAATACGTCTTGGAGCACTGGGAAAGTTCAACTGGAAGAAAGCTAATGTTGTGCCAATTTTTGAAAAGGGTAAACAGGATGAGCTGGGTAATTATAGGCCTGTCAGCCTGACATTAATAATAGAGCAGCTGATATAGGACTCAATTAATAAAGAATTAAAGGAGGGAAATGAAATTAGTGCAAATAAACATGGTTTTAGGAATTCTACCGCTAAATTATTCTTTATCTTAATCTGCTAAATACTGCTTTTGTAAACCTTCATAATTTTGAAGCTGTCATTCTGTCAACTTGCAGTGTAACACAATATCTCAGGGTGCCAGGCTTACCATACTAGAGAATAGAGCTAGTCAGAATTCTTTGAAACAAGAACTAAATAATGGTTTTACATCTCCATTCTGTAACTAACACCATGCAGTGAAAGGAAGTAGTATAAACATGCTCAGCACACGTATATAGAAGATACCAGTAAAACTGACTCACTGGCAGGATGTGACAGATGTATATGATTCGCAATGAAGTCAAATACAGAATTAAACACGTGATTTTTTTCAATACATTTTAAATAAATTATGTATTTTCAATCACTATCAAAAAGTTATAGTATTTTCTTACAGTATTTACTGTACTATAACAAACATTTCATTTTATCTAGCAGTTGTATCAGCACTTCAGTAGTTAAACAATGAAGATAAAGCTTTAGTTTAATTGTGCAGTTAGTCATTTTATGTTGATAACTAGGGTGAAGTACATGTTCCACGTTGTCTTAATTTTTTGTACAAGTGCCTTGACATATTACGAATAGAAGAATCTTATAAACAGAAAAATAAATAGGACACACCCTAGGACACTTAAGAAGTATTGATAATAGTCATACACATTTCAAATTAAGCACATGCTTAAGTGTTTTGCTGGATCAGATTCTAGAGATGCCTCTGTGACCATTTGTCTGTATACCGGATTTGAATACTATCATGGCAATTGTGCACTTAAGTTACATCTTCCAAAATTCTGGCACATTCATGGTTTCCTACTCCGGAGATCACATGTTCATGTGAAATTATAAAAAATTATAATGGAAGCTGTTAAAAAATGCTTTGTAATAAAATTTAGAAAATGTAAACTTGCTCAATGAATCATCATTTTTCTATTGAATATGCATCAGCTACTCCCAGTTACATTTTCTAGTTACTTACAATATGCAGATAAAGTCTGAAAATAATCAGACTTGTCATTATTTAGACTTTAAAGACCTTATCTTGCACATAGCCTCATTAAGGTAAAAATTAAGTTTAATACATTAAAGTATTAACTTTCACAAGTTCTATGCAAGTTTGAAGCTCTTTAGTTCTTTAAAAATTAATATTTACTATTTTAAAAAGCTGAAACAAATACACATGCAGCAGGCCCTTGGAGAAAGCTTCTAGTTGCCAGGGTCTGTTATTTGGCAAATGTTATCATTATGTCTACAGGTGTAACAAAGTAAAGTGATACTTAAGCTAAAGACCACTAGTGTCAACTGAGACTGTAGTTAAATTAAGGCAGTCATTAGAATTACATACACATCTGGAATAAATTTAGGATTCTTTTTATATATTTTTTTGATGTAGTAAGGCTTATTACAGTTGTGTCTAGACAATGATACTGAATAGTTTTTGGTCACAAATGGTTAAGGACAATTTTCCTAATCCTATGTGGGCAACAACTCATCCCATCTTCACATTGGATAGGATATGTTATATGGAACAACTGCAATTCTTCCCTGATCTACACTGTGGTGGGGTGGATACCTGCTCCTGCCCTGAGGGGCTGGAAACAGCCCTGGGAGAGGGCTGAGGCTGAGAAGCCAGGCTTATTGGCAAAGCAGCCACAGCTGTGGCCAGTTGAATCAGGGCCCAGCTGGCCCTTATAAGAGGGCAGTGGGCCTGGAGCAGAAGAAACACTCTCTCTCTGCCTTTAGAGGGAGAAGGACCTGGCTGCAAGGGCTAAGCAGGGTACCTTGAGTGGAGCAAGGCTGGGGAACTCTGTCCTGAGAAAACCCCAGGCTGTGGCCAACTGGGTACAGGGGTTGCAGGGGCAGCCCACAGGTAGGCTGGGACAGCAGGTCCAAACCCCCTTTGCCTGTGATGAGTGGCTTATACTACAGCCTGCCCCAGGGCGCAGGGGCTAGCTGGAGACTGGCAGTAGCCTACGACTGAGGCGAGGTGGGGATAGTGGGTTGGGAATTCCCCTGGGGAGGGGAGATCCCGATCTGTGGGGTACTGCCAGGGGGCACCACCCCAGTTATAGGGGCACTTGGTCCTGGGAGGGACACGGGACCAGAGCGGTCAGGCGGATCACTGGCCTGCAGAGGGTGCTCCAGAGGCTGGACGAGCTAATTCCCGGGGAAAACAGCAGGAGGCGCTGCAGGGGTGAGTCTCGACCCTGTCACATACACGATTAACAATAACAACCTAACATTACTGTATTACAAACCTATAGAGAAACATGGCAACTATTTAGACTGGCTCTCCCACACAGACGGCTTATGATAATTCTTTCTTGTTAACCTTCCATAAAAAAAGAAACTACCCAAAATATCAGAGTTTTTCATATCGTTTATTCAAATTGGCAGGATGCCTCCCAGTCTTATTTTAGAAAAATCTTTTCAGAAGAGCAATAAAACCAATTGTTATTACATCCATGAAAAACATTTGAAAGCTAAACTAATAGCATGTGTTCTAGTGGTTGGAACATGACATATGCCTACTCAGAAAATACACTTTACTAAACTGAGGTGGCTCAAAGTTTAATTACATTATCTTAAGAAAGAATTGTTACCTTACCATAACTGTGGTTCTTCAAGATGTGTTGTCCATATGGATTTCACGCTACGTGAGCATGCACCCCATGAACATAAGATCAAATTCTTTTGGGCAGCAGTGTCCCTGTATGCGCCCTTACCCAAACACACCTGAAGGCACAAAGAACAGGATGGGTTCAATCATCCCTCAGCTCCTTTCAATATAGAATCTTGTAATAGCAGGGAATGAGGTCAGGTTGTGGAATCCATGTGGACAACACATCTCTAAGAATCACAACTGCTGTAAGGTAGGTTACCTTTCTTTGTTCTTTGAGAGATTGTCCACATGGATTCAACTCTTGGTGACTAACAAGCAGTTACTGTTTTGCTTGAAGGTTGGTACTAGGAGTCCTACTTAAACAATGACTGCAGGACAGCCCTACCAAAGCAGGCATGCAGTCTCTACCAAAGAATAGCATCTACCAAGCCTCTACCAAAGAATAGCATTAAAGTGATGGGCTATGAAGTTGACCTTTGCAGCAGCATTCTGAATAAGACAAGACTGCATTTATCAAAGTCAGAGAGGAGGTTGTTACAGTAATCAAAACATGAGAAGATGAGTTCCTGGACAGAAGTTTTAACTCTATGAATGAATAGGAAAAACTGTACCACAAAGATGTTATGCAGAAAGAATTTACAAGATTTAGACATAGTCTAGATGTGAGAAGTTATCTTTGATGCCCAGTGTACTGTCCACCTCTTGCATCTCCATGGTGCTCAGCCGGCCAATATCCAGGCTGTCAGTTGCAGCATTGGATCTGGATGCAATATTTAGCGCTGATCTTGTGACATCAGGTCCAGGCAGCCTGGAATCCTGATTCATGGTTGCATGGACATCTACAGCAAGCCCAACAGGCAGAATTGCCTCGGCCAACAAGGAACTATGAGGATGAATCTCGCCTGATCTCATTTGGCTTTAGCTACTGTCTGGGAATTAGTGGGAATGATAGAAAGGTATAAAGAAGGAAGGCATCCAGTAATGACGCTGGACTCATGCTGCGTCCTACTCTTGCACAGAAGTTTGGGCACTTGGTGTTGTCCTAGGTGATGAACAGGTATATGACTGAGTTTCCCCACTGGTGGAATATCAAGTTGGTGATGGATTTCAACAATCACCACTCGTGGCTGGTGATGGATTACCTGCTTAGGAAGTCCATCAGGTTGACTTCATCTTCTGGAAGGTGCAGTGCTGTTGGGATGTAAGGAACACGACTTCCATAGCCTGATCACTTTCTTGAGGTGAGGAGGAGAAGGGATGAACAGTGCCCTCTCCCTTGTTTATGTGGTACATTGCACATGTATTGCCTCTTACTATCTGCATTCCTGAGTGTCATAGGACCAGGAAGAATACCATGCATGCCAGTCTGATGGCTCTGAGCTCTAAGAACTTTGTGTAGTTTAATTTCTTCCAGAGCTCAAGGCCCTTGTATTTGCAGGTGGGCTTCCCAAATTTGCTAGATGTGTCCATAACTAATGCTCTGGGATGGTGATGTAGACACAATTGACACCCCTTTCTACACATTGTTAAGCAGAAGCTGACATCAAGTTAGTGCCAGGAGTACTTGGGATGCAACTACAACTGACTTTCTCTGCAAACCATGAGATGGGTAACAGACTGATCTGAGCCAGAGATACAAGGGTCTCAGGAGAAGTCTGATGTATGTACATGGAGATAAAAGCCAAACATAAGGCTACTATTGTTGAAGGGTGTTAAAATCAGTTTTCCATAATGTCCATAGTGAGAAATCTGTCCTGAGGTAAGTGAGCCCTTGCCATGTTTGAATCTATCCTGGCTCCTGTGAACTTTATCTTCTGTTATGAGATAAGGTAATTTCTGCAATGGGATTTCCGAGAAAGAATCTCTCATAGTTCACCAGGAGACCCAGCCTGGAAAATGGGAAGAGAGCACTGATTACACCTTTCAGAGCTTCCTGATGTGACCTGCCTCTGATCAGCCAGTCAAGATACAGATAGACACCACTGCCCTTATTCTTAGGGTACTCTGCCATTATGGCTAAGCATTTTATAAAGACTCTCAGTGACACAGAGAGTCTAAATGGCACCACCTTGAGGTACTTTCTGAGTTGAATTGATGGTGATGTGGAAGTACATGTCCAGTTAGTCAATGTCCACAAACCAGCTCTGAGCATGTAAGGATGGAACAATTGAGGCAAATATTACCATCTTGAATCTGAGGCGGCCGCAGATGTATTTGTTTAGTCTCCTCAGTCTCCTCCTAGGATAGGATGAAGACTCCCTTTCTTTTTCAGAGTGCAAGTATTGGGGGTAGAAACATCTTCCCTTGTAATCGTGTGGATCCTCTTCTATAGCTCCTATACAAATATAAATATATAAATTTGTTAGTCTCGAAGGTGCCACGAGTATTCTTTTTCTTTATACTTTGAGCAGGGGGTTGGACAAGATGACCTCCTGAAGTCCCTTCCAACCCTGATATTCTATGATTCTAAGACCACTTTTGTTTACAAATGTTCTCATCAGAAGGATCCTTGAAGAGGGACAGAGAAGTGGAGAGGCTAGGGGATAGGGAAGTGAATTGCCATAGGCAACAACGTTCAATACCCATTTGTTGGCTGCAACATCCATCCACATTGGGTTGAAAGGGACAAGGTAGTTTCCAGAGGTCAGTTCCAGCGTGGTCTTGGTGTGGCTCTAAACTATCTCATCAAATCTGCTGCCTTTGGGAGGAATGATGTGTGAGATGGAGAACGAAGATGGACGCCTCCACATATATGAAGTCACTTACTGGGTGGATACTCGGGATGGAAACAGAAAAAGATAGTGTTTCTCAGTCTCTGAGATGGCTGGTATTGAAAGGGCTTGCAGTACACTCTTCTTCTCCTTCCTGTTTCCCAGCTAGCTGGGGTTGGGTCACCGGCTCAGTCTTTTCCAGGCTTCCTGGTCCAATGCTCACTCCATATCCACTCTGTCCTCCCACACAAATATCTATCCTCTATTTTCTTGTCCGTCATCTTGTTCTTTGCCCATGAACTCTAATCTCAAATGCCTCCCTAACAAGATTTCCTTCACCCATCCTTCATTCATGCACATACCATCACAACTTCCTCCCTTGCAGCTTCTCTCTGATACCATGGATGTTGGTCTCACTCTTGGTTACATCATTCTGCATGTGATCCAACAATGTCACTCCTCTCGCTGCCCTCAAACAACTAATTGCAATGGCTTCAAGTCTTCTCAAGTGCCTCTGGTTGCCCATGTCTCTGATCTGTACAGAACAGCTAATCTATCATGGTTTGATACAGTTGTCCCTTAAGTAGTCTGGGCATCTGTTTATCATAAATCACTCCACTTGTCTTGCACCAGACTTCCCATGTGCTCAGCAGCCTTGCTCACAATTCTCTGTTGGTTTCTCCATTGGCCACTAACCAGCCCCAAAGTATTAAAATACAGAAAGAAGATTTAGGTGCTGGCTTTCAATGTTGATATTCATTTGTCTTGGGTCCACATGAGTCACTCACATGACTTCAGTCTCCATATTACTAATTTTGAGGCCTCCGCTTGTTAATATCCCGTTCAAGAATTGTCTGGACCAAATAGTACTCACTACTGGCCATTAACACAGTATTGTCTCCATAGATCAACTTCAAACCATTTGGATTTGCTTAGTTATGAAGTCCATCACAATTATGAACAGTAATGGGCTAAGTGCTGAGTCCTAGTGGTGCCCAACCTTCCTTTCAAAACCCTCCATTACAACCAAAAACCATCTGCACCTTTGTCAGACAAACCCATCATCACCTGGACAAGGTCCTCCTGTACCCCAAATAATTGTAGCAGAGGCACCAGCCTAGGTACTTTCTCAAATGCCTTCTCCAAACTGAGGAAAGCCCATCCATGCTTGATGTTTCTCCTCCAGCTTCTTTTCCAACAACCATCTAATGGTGAATGTACCATCTATCATCCCATTTCCTTTTCAAAAACTAAACGGCTTCTTTCCTAAAATGGGCTCCAATTTCGACAAACGTGACTATCCATGATTCTCTAACAGTTTCTTGCTGTAGAACAGCAACTTAATTCCATGATACTTGGAGCAGTCTTGTACATCACCTTTATACACTGATACCAGTATGGACTTTCTCCATTTTTTTGGAATTTTCTTCTCTTTCCAAACTGCATGCAGAATGCACAAGCCAACATAAACCAAGCTCTCTCAAGACTTTGATAATTTCCACTGTGACTTTACCCAAACCTGCTGCTTTTCCAGGTGCCATCTTCAGCAGTACAGCCTTAATGTCTGCCTCCAAGGTCACGGACATCTGTGATTATCAGGCACCTGACTGTACTGGAACTGGACAGACTGTGGGTGGCCCATTCACTGCCAGTCCTTTACTGGGACTTGATACCACATGCCTTCAGAGTAATTTGTGGGTATCATCCTTTCCTCTTGGGCAATGGCTTCCTGCTCAAAGCAAGGGAGGAGTGGCCTGGTGGCAGGGAGAAGTATCTCTCTGGAAATGGTGCTGCTGATGGGTATAAGTCCAGCACTAATGTTAATGGAGTCAGTGCCAGTATCTGTGTTGATGCCAGATCTAGGGTGACCAGACAGCAAGTGTGAAACATCGGGACAGGGGATGGGGGGGGGGGGGTAACAGGAGCCTATATAAGAAAAAGACCCCAAAATCAGGACTGTCCCTATAAAATTGGGACATCTGGTCACCCTAGCCCAGGCCTGCACAACTCGTAAAGCGGCGAGGGCCATATTACTCCAAAGGAAACAGCTGAGGGCCGAAATCCCCTGGCCCCGCAGAAACACCCCCCTCCCCCCAGCGCCACTTGCCCCGCAGAAACAACCCCTCCTTCCCCAGTGCTGGGGTGTGGAAGCCTGTAGAGGGGGAAAGAAACAGCGCGCATAGGGTGACCAGATCACAGCAGTAAAATAGGACCCGCCCCCTCCCTGCTCGGCCCCACCATCACACCCCTCTTCACCCCCCAGGGGTCACTATATTACTGCACACAACAGTCAATCAATGCAGTTGTAGATAAATCTCTGCATTATGCATTTTTGGATAACTTTTATATGACCTTGTATTGAACATTGGTAATATGTTATAGCGGGCCCCTAAGGTAGTATAATTAAGGGAAAAGAAAAATGTCTTTTTGCTAGAAGTAAAATAAGATCTTCCCCCCCACTTTGTATTCAATTGCCCTGTTGAATGACTGAGGTGTGAATGAGGAAAGCATGGAAGGCGGGCACCTCCAGACAGCTGCAACCCTTGGAGAGGGGATGGGAACCAGATCAAGGACAATCAAACTTGTCAAGTGGGCTGACTAGAGAAGAGCACACATACTGACGGCCCCGGGGTTAGAAGCAAGCACCTTCCTTTGGGAACACCCTCTTTGCAGCATTGGGACAACCCCCAGCCCAGAGACAAGCAGCAAAAAGGACCAACGGACCCAGTCCCAGATTTTGGGCCGCACAGTGAGCCCATGCGGGCCGCATGCGGCCCCCGGGCCGCATGTTGTGCGGGCCTGCCCTAGCCAGATCTCATGCTGGCAGGAGCTGTAAGGAGGTTCAAAGGCATATCTCAGTACCAGAGTGGATGTTGGTTCAAATGAACTCGTCTCCTTTCCCTTTGATCTAGTCACCGATGTCTTGGCGCTAGCCCTCATCGATACTGAGGATTTCGAGGGATTCTGTGTGTCTTGAATCCTCTTTGCAGGATGATCACGTCCACTGCTCCAAGCTGTGTTTGTGCTTGGTGTGGGACTATATTTCTGTTTTGGAGGACAGAGCTGGTCTCCGTCCTGGAGTTGGTGTTGAGGTTAATGTAGTTGGTGTTGAGTATGTTGGCACCAGCAGTGATGGTTTTTGGTGCTTTTTTTGCCTTCTTTTCCCAGCTGAAACCAGGGTTGTGGTGCCTGCTAGCTGGGGAACCCGCCAAAGACAATTTCCTTGGTTCTAGTATGGAGAACATCTCCTCTCCTGGATCCAAAGCTAACTACCTGGATTGCTCCAAGAGGTGGAGTTTGATTCTTGGAATTTCCAGGTGTGGGATAAAAAGAATGGCAGATAGAACACATGTCAAGGATACGACTCTCCCCAATGCAGAACAGGCATCTATAACAAGTATTAAGATATCGCAGGAAGGACAGAGTTTAAACCCAGTGGGTTTTGAGTCCACCACAGCTAACAAATGGTGTGAAGTGCCTCACCCAGCTGTTTTTGGGAGGGTGGTCTCTCCCCACTCTCCGCACTGCTTTCTATTTCTTGTGTGTATGCTCGTGAGCACAGGTGAAATGCCCAACAGAAAAATCTAAAAACAAAGGGACTAATAAAAGCAGCAAAGAAGAAATAGAGTTATGAACGTCATAAGCTAATAAGGCACAGTCCAGATTATGTCTCACTGCCCTGGGTCAGAAGAGGTAACTGAGGAAGGGGCATGGCCATCCTACTACGCTTTATGCCCTCACACAGGAGCAGAAGGCAGCAGAGGGTGCAGGCCCAGGCCTACTGGACACTACTATCTAAAAGACCGAGCTCGTACGAGTGAGGTGAGGTGCACGCGTATCTACACTGGGATCAACACTAACACATAATTGAACAAACGTTTCACCACTTTTCTACAATAAGTATTTTTGTTAGAGAAATCGTCCTGCAGTGATTCTTTGAGACACACTAAAGACTCCAAACAGGCTGTCTTAAACAGTTAAAGATAGCAATACTTTTCCAATGCCTTTATTATTAATCTAATTTCACATTCCTTGAAATGTGAAAATTTGTATTTTAAATTTAACTGTCAAAATATTAACATGAAAATATAATACTAATGCACAGAAAGCACAGCCCAGAAAAAAAATTCAACATATGTACGTGAATATAGAAGGAATATTTTTAAGTATCAGCATATTGTAACTATAACAAGAAACAAATAGCTAGATATTTAGCCAAATGAATTAAAATTTTGAAAAATGTATACTCAGCAATATATCCAACCCACATCAGCTGAACATGTGGCAAGGAATTAGCCAGCTAAGAACTTCAACTAATTGCTACAGTTCAGTATTAGAACACTTTCAGACATTTCTTACATTTGTTAATTCAGACCATACTCCTAGACTACGGTGTCATATCTCTCTCCTGCCCCCCCCCCCCCCCCCCCCACACACACACACTTTTTTTTTTTGGTTTGTTTGTTCCATGAACACAAATTTATTTTCAGACTGCCTGAAAACATTTATTGGTCTTTTCCAACAGACTCAGAACAGTGTACACCTTTGCCCATGCTGACTCTTCAGTTTGCTTCACAAATTTAATATGAATCTTTATTTAAATCTTAAAAAAAGAAACTAAAACTGATCTATTGGATAAATGTATAACTAGGCGGCCTTAAAAATGTGAAATTAAACTAAAATTCACGGATTTACTATGCAGAGGGAATTACCAAAGATGATGATTTTAAAATGTTCATTATGAACTAGACTGCCTTTTGCCATAGCCCCAAACAAGGGGTAGTGCATAAACTACACCCCCCCAGAAAGAATCCCAAAAAGAATCGTGCTACAGACCCGTCCATCTAACATAATTCCGTGCCTACTTCCCCCTTGCTCCAGGAACATAGTTTCTTGCTATGAACTCAAGGTATGGGTGATGTAACTACAAAGGAGTATGGTCACAACAAGAAATCAGAGTTGGTTTGAAAGTTCCAGCTGGAAAAGAAAATCTGACAACATCCCATTACAAAATGAGAATAAAAAATGGAGCTGAATATAAATGAAACAGACAGGTCAATGTGTGTTGTCCAGGCTGAGTGAAATGCATATAGGAAAATAATCAGCCTATGGAATTCTTTTTAAGTGACCTAACATGACAGTATCCCTACAATGTTCTCACTTGATTTAAGTATTAAGGCAGTTATGCCCTTATTTGACTCATTATGATATTGTAATGCAGGCCTGCACAACATGCGGCCCGGGGGCTGCATGCGGTCCGCGTGGGCTCACTGTGCGGCCCGCGGGGGGTGTGTGGGGTGTTGAGTAGGTGGGCTCACTGTGCAGCCCAAAATCTGGGACTGGGTCCATTGGTCCTTTTTACTGCTTGTCTCTGGGTTGGGGGTTGTCCCAATGCTGTAAAGAGGGTGTTCCCAAAGGAAGGTGCTTGCTTCTAACCCCGAGGCCGTCAGTATGTGTGCTCTTCTCTAGTCAGCCCACTTGACAAGTTTGATTGTCCTTGGTCTGGTTCCCATCCCCTCTCCAAGGATTGCAGCTGTCTGGAGGTGCCTGCCTTCCACGCCTTCCTCATTCACACCTCACCTCATTCATTCAACAGGGCAATTGAATACAAAAAGTGAGGGGAAGATCTTATTCTACTTCTAGCAAAAAGACATTTTTCTTTTACCTTCATTATACTACCTTAGGGGCCCGCTATAACATATTACCAATGTTCAATACAAAGTCATATAAAAGTTATCCAAAAATGCATAATGCAGAGATTTATCTACAACTGCATTGATTGACTGTTGTGTGCAGTAATATAGTGACCCCTGGGAGGGGTGAGGAGGGGGGTGATGGTGGGGCTGAGCGGGGAGGGGCAGGTCCTATTTTCCTGCTGTGATCTGGTCACCCTATGCGTGCTGTTTTTCCCCCTCTACAGGCTTCCACACCCCAGCGCTGGGGAAAGAGGGGTTGTTTCCACGGGGCCGGGCAGCGCTGGGTGGTGTCTCCGCGGGGCTGGGGGGTTTCGGCCCTCAGCTGTTTTCTTTGGAGTAATATGGCCCTCCTCGCTTTACGAGTTGTGCAGGCCTGTTGTAATGCATCCCTTTGAAGGAATGGTCAAAGTTAGTGTGGGAAACTTGGAATTTTCTGATTTTTAAAACTGAACAGTTAAATGCTAAGAGTTTTGTGTAGTGAATAGAGACATTGGTTAAAATCTGAGGTTCTAAATTCAGCTCTGCTGCATACTCATTTACATATATTCAGTTTGTTGCCAGAGATATTGGCCCCAGACAGTTCAAAGCTGCTATCTTTAATTTGATTTACTACTTAGGTTTAAGTTTTATATAAAATCCACACACCAAACGGTACCAATCTTTGTTCAAAAGTAGCCTGCAAATCTGTATTTAGGAAGGACTAAGCACATAAGAAGCTAAGACATTTTCAAGTTATGAATAGCCAAAGGCATTACATTTCACAAAGTCAGATTTTTAATTCAGCTATATTATAACTCAAAACACAATTTGTTCAATTTTCTTCTCATTTTAAAAATAGTGTAACAATTTTCACAACAAAAGTTTAATAAAGTTAGGCACTTAGATGTCACAGGGACAGGCCCTGTAAGACCCTAAATAGATTAGAGAACAGATCAGATGGGATGAAAATAGAGTTTAGAATGAAATAGTTCTTACTGGTTTAACTATGGATTATGGCTCCATAATGGAACACTTCCAATTATATTGTATATAGTCCACAGATATACAATTCAGACTAGTTAAGGTATCAAATAGTATACCACTAATAAGGTGATTCTCACATGAGAAACTCTTTATCGAACAAAACAAGATATTTCTTACTAAGACCCAAAATAAAACTTACTTTCCAATCGAGAGCTTCACTCCTGCACTGAGAACCTTGTGGGCACAGGGGTAAGATTGCACAGAGCCCCACTGAAATCAAATGGGCTTCACATGGGTGTGTGGCTGTGCCCAGGCATCTCTCAATGCACAACTGAGGCCCATATCACTTAAGACAGAGATGGGCAAACTGCATAATCTGAACAAAAGCCATTTTCACCAAATCATTTAAACTTTTGATATGGCTGTGCTAGTTCAAGTCACAGTTAGTTTGTGCTGTTTCATGGACCCTGCCTGCTCCTTCTGCAGCTTCTCTCCCTTTCTTAACTCCTCCAAACCACATAAGTTCTTCAGCAGCTTCCTTTGCTTAAGAAAACCTAATGATCGTTTTAAACAGGCATTTCATAAGCCATACATATACTGCAGGCATTTTGCTTGATACTGAATCTCAACTAAGCTGCTGTGTACTGCAGTATATTAAAATAGTAAAATTAAAAGGACACTAATATTTAATTTGTTCTTATATCAGAGCTATGAAAAGTAAATACTATTAGTACCAAACTGAACTTTAATCTGTTTATATAAACAATACTGACTCAGCTAGTAATTTATGAATCCCCCCAACACACAAACAATTCTCTTCACCTAATTTTCAAAATGGAACAGTAGTTTTTTTAAAAAGGTAACCCCCTAAAGCATGCTATTTTTCCACATCTCTAAAACACATACAATATGAGGTTAAGTTCTGATGCAGAATACTCATGTTTCTAAAATGTTACTTATTCATATTCACTGCTATTGCCTATGGCTATTCAGAGTAAGTCACTGAGTGTAGTTCTGGGAAAGCTTGTGACCAATTAGCACAACTGTAATCATAAAAAAAGCCTTCTCACTTTTACTTCGGACCAGAGGATACTCCAATTTTCCTTTAGGCCACTTAAATTCTTAGCTGACTTTCTGTAAACATTCCGTTCCTTAGACAAACTAACCATATTTTCTGTCACAATGCTACTTTTCAGAAATATTTTTTCTAAAAAGCGTGAATATATTCAGGGACTTAGTTTACCTTACATTAAAAAGCCCTTTTGTGAAATTGCATTATAAGAAAAAAGTTACACAATGATTTATGGATAACGTATACAACAGCATTTTGTACAGTACCACAGTAAAGAAAGAAACTTGTGTTGTGTTGCCCTCTTCAGGTCACTGACCATCACATTTAATATTTCTCTTCAAAGATCTGTGATAAACTAAGTGTGATTCCCCCACCCCCTTTTGTTATGAAGTCATGAATTAAGGCATTTAAATAATACAGCGAAAATATTTACTCTTTACTAAGACAGCTAGACAGACAACATAGTAAATTTGGCAGACCTGTGTAAAGTTTCAAGAAATATCTACTTTATTACTTTTTGACTAAAATATGTCCTACTAATGCTGTGTACATTTGAGGTATTTGTGGTCTCCAATGCTGAGAGTCTAGACCCTCCTTGATTAATATTTAAATTTGGGTGGGCTCGAATGTATATTTGTAAATTAAAATTGTTTGTCTCCTTTACATCAACAATAATGCAATGAATATATATATTAAACTCAGGTGAAGCTATGGTAACTATCTCATCAGTTCTTCCATAACAACAATTTCTTGTTTGAAACTTTCTTGTTCGAAAGAAAAAAATTTTTTCTCTCTATGGAATTTACAAGTCACCAGGTACAATAAATCAGTTGTCAGCTAGGTAATACCAAGAGGAAGATTTAAACTTTCCAAGTATTCAGGATTCTTTCCCCTTCATCTAGTACAGGGGTGGGCAACCTTTCAGAAGGGGTGTGCCGAGTCTTCATTTATTCACTCTAATTTAAGGTTTCGCATGCCAGTAATACATTTTAACGTTTTTAGAAGGTCTCTAAGTCTATAATATATAACTAAACTATTGTTGTATGTAAAGAAACATTTTAAAAACCTTATTTAAAGAAGCTTCATTTAAAATTAAATTAAAATGCAGATCCCCCCCAGACTGGTGGCCAGGACCCAGGCAGTGTGAGTGCCATTGAAAATCAGCTCGTGTGCCACCTTTGGCACGCGTGCCATAGGTTGTCTACCCCTGATCTAGTAGATATACTGCGTATCAAAGGATGAACAAAGGGTATCTGCTGTATCACTCGTAAAACTCAGATGCAGGCTGTGTCAGTGCTTGGGGAAACTATCTGTTGTCCATCTTGCTCCCCAGGATTGTACTATTAGGAAGTGGAGAAGGAACTGGTGTTATAAAGTAAGGATAGGGAGGAAATCCTAGAATCTCTCTGCATAATTCTGGGTGTCTACAGCATTTGTACAGGTAAAGCAGTGTGTTTAGATACATAATAGTATTGGAGACATTAATACTCCTTCACTTCCAAATTTATTAAGGAGAAGTAAAAGGGAGAAAAAGCCTCTACTTTGGCAATATCTATTAGAAGATAATGAGATTTAGTTTTGGTGAACTATATAAATGTATCTTATATCTATAATATAATTAGAAGTAGCATAATCAAACCCCCAAAGTATTTTTGGTTCACCTACTTAAGATTGCCCATTGCGCTGATCAGTTAATTATGATTTTGCTGCTTTGACTTTATAACTTTATTCTATTTTCAGTGTGCTGTGGAAAATAATAGGATTATAACTCATCTCTAGTTGGTACTTTTAGAAGAGCTGCTAAAGACAGACTTAAAATTACCTGTGGTTAGTTCAGTTCTGAGTTACTAAGTGTTTATTTTTGCCTTGTCTTGCTCCCACACACCATTAAATCTGGATCCCACATGAGGTCTGATTCATATTATTCTTTAAAAATATATTTTAATAGATATGCTTTGGTATTTTCAAAATTTAAAAGCTGTTTCTTTTGCAATCCTTTACTGAAAAATGTATTTGAATATTTTATTTTCTGTTTCTTTAACAACTTTCCCCAGTGATACAGTTTGAGCACTGTTAGGACTGGTTTTCATCTACTGTATCTTTATTATGATCCAGCTCATTCCCTCAGATGAAAACACTCAGGTATGAGGTTCCCTTTGCAGAGTTTCCTCCAGATTATTTGTGGTGAAGGGAAGAAGAGGAGTTTCCCCCCAACAGAACAGAAAGGGGACTGAAGTCCTAGAATCCCAGTGGCTCTCAAAAGAAACACCCGAGGACACAGACATCCACACAGGCCCTGTGGTTCTCGACATCCTACCAGCTTTCTGCAACGTTCCATGACATAATTGCCAACATCTGCCCCAGAATCTGACCCCTTAAAAAGACAATTCCACAATACGTAGGGTTCAATGCCTAACTTGATACAGTAAATAATTCAGAAGGTGCTCAAGCTATATTTGTAAAGAAAATAAGTTACACATAAAATGTTTGTTGAGAAGGGAGGAGTATCAAAGAGTGGGGCTCAGGGAAAGAACAGGGAAAGGGGTTGGGGCTGAGGCAAAGGAAGATGGTTTATGGAAAGGGGGATAAATAGGGATGCGTGGTAGGGGCTCAGGTCAGGAGGAATGAAGGGGATGGGGGGTGGCAAGGGGAAGTGTGGAAAATAGGGGAAGGGGTGTCTGTCAGCCCTACATTCCGTATACACCAGGAGCTGGGGGAGGGTCTGAAGCCCTCTCCCTACCCCCTGGGTGGGTGTTGCAATCTTAGGACCCGTGTCACTCTAGAGGAATCTGCCTTACCTGCCCCCCTCCATGTAAGTAAGGATAAGGGCTCCCAGTCCCTTGGAGAATGTCTGAGTCCCTCTCCCAAGTCTTTGTGGGTTTGCTAGGAACTGGGGGACCCTACTCCCAAAGGGGTATCTGATTCCTCTCCCTGCCTTCTCTCATATGAGCAAGGATTGGGGGCCTTGTTCTTCTGGGAGTGTCTGAGACCCTCTTCTGCCTTCCCTATGTGCACCAGGATCTGAGGGTCCCTGTCCATCTAAGGGTTTCTGATTCCCCCATGTGTGCCAACAACTGGGCAATGGAGTGGGGATAATGGTAACACAAATTTAAAGTCTGACATTCAAGAACTGAAGGTACACATCACCCCTTTGCGGGGTGGAGGGCTGGCCACAATGGGTGGGGGAGAGGGCAGCTTGGACAAGAGGAGGCAGTCAGGCTTGGGACAAGACTGGGAAACCTGGCGGAAGCAGAGATGGGGGCCCAGCTATGGGGGAGTAGTAGGTATGAGGAACTCAGTCCAGTGTGCATCTTAGCTTTCATAATCAAGGACGCGTGCACTAGGCTGCTGCCTGAGATATGTGTATACAGCAGCAGGCAGAAAGTGACAGCAAAGAGCAACTTATTACATGTTAATGTCTTCTACGCTGCTAACTAATGGCTTAATGGGACAGGAAGGGGAGAGTGATCTGGAAATGCTGTCGGGGGGTTATATGTTGTGGGGAATGGTGGAGAAAGACACACTGCCATTCGCCTGCTGGGTGACCTTGGGTAAGTGATTTTACCTCACTGTAAAATGGGGATAATGATGTTAAGTTCTCCAAGATCTATTGATGGAAAATGCTACATAAGAGTTAGGTCTTTAAAAACCTGCAGCATTTCCGCAGCTGCTCCAGGTCAGCAGACTCGGAGCTATAAAATTGCAGCATAGACATTCAGGCTCGACTGGAGCTCAGGCTCTGAGACTTCACAAGGCAGAGGATCTCAGAGCCCAGGCTTCAGCCCAAGTCCAAACATCTACACTTCTATTTTTAGCCCCACAGCATGAGTCAGCTGACTGGCACTGAGACTTGATGCTGCAGGTGTTTTATCACAATGCGCACACACACTTTATTATTACTTAGCCACAGTAGCGTATCAACTGCAAGCCTAGGTGACAACTACAACAGCCTAAATGACCAATTATTCCTATTACCAAGATTTCTTTGTCTGTTAAAAGAAACTAGGAAATTCACTGACAAAAACCTTTGTTAAGGCCGAGTTAAAGTTGCCCAGAAGTATCTCATGCCTTTCCTGAACATCAAGTTCAGCAAAACTCAAGCCACTGAAAACCAGGAAACATAGTTAAGGTACATGCCAATACAGCTTTAACTTTGCCCTCTTTGAGGGGGACCCAATCATGCCCATAGTGCACATACTCATTTCTGCCTTTCCAGACAGTGCACTCTTAGCGAACAGACACACATGGCAACTACAGCACAAAGTCTAATACCTTCTCTTAGCCAAGGAAAAACTTGTTTTTAGGTGAGCTGTACTGACTAGGAGCTACCTGACCTGTTCTATACTCAAACACTGAGCCTACTCAACAGAAACAACTTTGTACGTGTTAATTTTACAACTTCCTTTACTCTCGTTTTACAACACCGTCAGTCCTTATTATTGGATTCCATCTAATGTTATACTTTCACTTACCCATCATTAAAACCACAGTCTGTTCTCATATCCCACCTTACTGCTGACAATCCCCATGGTCAGATGACCCCTGTACCCTGCTACTGATACATTATTTGAGCAGTGAGTTGTGGAAGTTGTATCTTAGATCCCTCAAGGTACACATGCATCTCTTTCCTCTGATCACACTGATAAGGGGGCTCAAACACAGATCTCATATCACTATCACAGCTCTACCAACCTACTTCATTTAATCTCTCCACCATTCAGTACAACTGAATATTCAACAGTGCATGCAACTAGAGTATATGTAGGCAACGCCCAATGAGTACTGCCAGATCCAGAAGAGCAGAGTTAAGGTCATGCTGGTGTGAATTCAATGTGAGCAGTTTTGAATAGTTTGGGTTTTGAAAAGCCCACCCAATATCATCTGGTTCACCCAATCCAATTAATACACATATTGCCATCATCAGCAAGTACTAATTGACAGATTGGGGCTGTGCACATTATCCCTGCAATGTGAAGTAGCATAATGAAACACACAGTATTGTGCCCCACCTCTCCCGCAAGGAATCCTGTCCCAGCTAGATGATTCTTTGTGGCAGAGGACATGAACTGCATTTCTCCCCAATGTTTCAACAAACAAGGCAGGATTAGGCCTCGTTGCTCATCCTTCCAGATCTAAACTACGGAATTTGTCATTAAACCTGAAACATTCTGCATATGTCTCTGTGAAGAGAAATGAAGGACTGTTTGCAATGCCAAAATGGGCTTTACATGCAAAGATATAAAATCAGTTTTATATAGGGTATGGGATCCCTACATTATTTAATCAGCACTATCTCCACTTAACGAGTCCATTTCTGTTGCTGCGAAAACATTTCTTAGCACCGAGCAGTAAACAAATTAGTCAGTGACCAAAGATGATGCTAGGAGAAAATTGCATCTATAGGTTTTGATGCACACGTACAGAGGTTACCATCTGCTAAAATTTCTGATAGCGCTCACAAAATAACTGTGACTTCCGTTCTCAATCTTTAAAGTTTCACTATGACAGTAAATTTGTCTTAATTAAATCTAAACACAAAGTTACTACAGAACAATTGTAAACTTCTTTAGATTTACAAATTCTAATAAAGCATTTAGATTCAGTATAAAGTAATACTAATATATTCAACATTAACAGATCTCCTTTTTATAGTGACTGGTGTAAAACTTCAACACCATTAATCATTTACAGGATACATTTTGGATGTAATTTATGAAGACAACCATCAACATAGCATGATTGACGGATTCCCTTCTAACTGAATTTTGGATGAGTATACAACAGCACCTTAAACTCAACTCAAAACGTAACACCAAACTTCATGCCATAAGAAAGCAGAAGGCACAGAGGAAAGAAAAGTTAAAGAATTCCATGACTTTTCTCCACAATCTTAACATTCTGCTAAAAGGAAACTCCTGGGCAAAAATAAGGAGGCTAATCGTATTTCTTACATTAGAAATAAACATAAATATTGCAGATAGGTTTGGAGTTGAGGGATGGCAATAAGGAGAATCCTCAAAGATTCTTATGATCCCTAATAGTAGCTACCGTCTCTAAATCTAGTTTAAATATTCTGTAAACCAACATTTCTGGAACTAAATATAAAAAGCAACTAATTTATTCAATTAGTCATTTATTAAGTTTGGAAGTACCAGATTAATATCCCATAAATTCTCCAATCTGCTTTTCAATTTATTAATTATCATACAATGCAAACAGCAGAAATGGACAAACTCATTTTACATTTTCTTTTATAAAAAGGGACAGAACACTAGACGATGGCCTGTTCTGTTCATTCCCTGTGAAGCACCTGGCATTGGCCACTGTTAGAAGAAAGGATACTAGGCTAGATGGACTATTGGTCTGACTCAGTATAGTCGTTCTTATGTTCTCAGAATGACAGGTAAATGTGTAAGTTAACATGAAGGGGTTTATAAAACAGACTGACTAGCATACATAGACAGTCTTTAAACAATTTTTGTATAGTTTGCAAAGGGAGGAACTTTTAATTCTGAATCAGCCACCATGATTTACAATTTTACACTTTAACAAAGAGCTACTCTCTGCTACTTTTTAGTGTGCAACAATCTAAGGCCTGGTCTACATTGGGCGGGGTGGGGGGCGGCATGGCAGGAGAGAATCAATCTAAGTTAGGCAACTTCAGCTACGTGAATAACGTAGCTGAAGTCGACGTACTTGGATCTACTTACCGCGGTATCTTCACCGCGGTAGGTTGACTGCTGCCACTCCCCCGTCAGCTCTGCCTATGCTTCTCATTCCGGTGGAGTACCGGAGTTGACAGGAGAGCGCAATAAATCAACCCCCGCTGGATCGATCACTCCGGAGGTAAGTAAGTGTGGGTTGTTCTTGTCTTTACAAGCTGGGAGGCAGACCCAATGTCATTGACTAGTTTAGCTTTGACTAGCATAGGCTTTGCTCGCTATATGAACTAAAAAAAAATTTCTGACTCCTGCAGTAGTAGCAGGGCAGTTCCATACTACCAGTTATCACAAAGATATAAAAAATGCATCACTGAAAATTTCTAATAACCTCATTCAATTCTTTTTTCGGCTTACTTAAATTTGCACCTTTTTCAATATTACACATTACATTCACATATTAAATATGCTATAAAAACAGTTTAGTAGTATTTTATTGTGTTAAAACTTGTCTGTTCAAAATAAAGTAGCGTGATTAGAACAGATAAGAGCAACAGATGTCCCAAGTGAAATTAGCAAGGTGACTAATTTTTCAGAGACACTACCTACCCCACTTTCTCTCATGAGGCCTATAACAACAGAAAATAAGAAGCTTATGCAGAGGCTGAGGAAAATGTTCCTCCTGAAATGCTTGCCTCAAGCTCTTCAGTTGAGGATGAACTCTGCCTGTTTTGTGTACAGTGAAGCCTTCAAGGGCAGACACTACAGCAAGTTTTTCAAGTAGGGATAACTTCTTATTCATCTATAAGAGGGACAAAGTGGGTGAGGTAATATCTTTTATTAGACCAACTTCCATTGGTGAAAGAGACGCTTTTGAGCTACAGAGAGCTCTTATTCAGATCTGGGAAAGGTACGCAAAGGCTGAGCCCTGGTCTACACTACAGAGTTAGGTTGACATAAGGCAGCTTATGAAGACCTAACTCCATAAGCATCCATGCTAAAATGTAGCTCCCCACTGATGTTACTTGCCCACTACACCGACTTAATAACTCCATCTCTGCGAGAGGCGTAGCACTTAAGCTGATGTAGTTAGGTTGACGCAGTGTCAGTGTAGACACTGTGGTGCTTACATCAACTGTTGTAGCCCTTCAGAAGCCTTCCAACAATGCCCAACACTGACAGTTAAATCAGTGCAAGGACTCCTGGTGAGGACATTTTGCATGTCCACTCCATAGCGTGGACATGCAAAAGCAATTGAATTACTTAGATGGTTGTACGTCAATGTAACTTAGGTTGACTTACATTTTGTAGCGTAAACACTCCCTAAGTCTTACAAACTAACATTGGTATACAGTAAAACCTCAGAGTTATGAGCACCTCGGGAATGGAGGTTGTTTGTAACTCTGAACAAAACATTATGGTTGTTTTTTCGAAAGTTTACAATTGAATATTGACTAATACAGCTTTGAAATTTTACTATGCAGAAGAAAAACGCTGCTTTCCTTTTTTTTTTTTTAAGTTTACATTTAACATGGTACTGTACTTGCTTCTTTTTTTTTTTTTGGGTCGTCTCTAATGCTGCCTGATTGCGTAATTCCGGTTCCAAATGAGGTGTGGTGTTGACTGGTCAGTTCGTAACTGATGTTCTACTGTAATTACATAGCTCAGGGGTGTGAAAAATCCACAGCCCTGAGCAACATAATTATACCGACCTAACTCCCAGTGGAGACACCGCTATGTCAACAGGAGAGCAACATAGCTACCGTCTCTCGTGGAGGTGGACTAACTACACCGACAGGAGATGCTCGCTCGTCTGCATCGTAGCTTCTTCACTAAAGCAGTGCAGCTGTGCCGCTGCAGTTCTCTATGTGTAGACAAGCCCTTTGTCACGGCTAAATACAATGTGAAACTGATCGTTTAGCATTGGTAGTTAACACTTATTGTAAGAGACCATTCAAGATGAAGTGATCCAATAACTCCTCTGTAGTCATAGGACAAAAAACGGGGGTTAATGGGTTACAGATTGTTGCATTAAGTCATAAATCCAGTCACTTTATTAAGACCATGATTTTTAGTGTCTAGCAGAGTTATGAATTTAAACACCCAGGCTAGTCTTTTGTTTTGTTTGTAAAGCACTTAGCATACTTTTGTGTATTGTGCACCTATTTCTGGCACAATGAGCAGCAATTACTTATTAGGATCAAGTGAGAGTAACAAGCTCTATGGACTTTCTTCTATATCCTCAGTTAATTCATGCAACTGAACAGCCCAACAAATGTGAGCAAACATACCACCTTATTTTACTTTGCAGCTAAAAATAAGTGGACTTATCATTCCATATGGTTTACTTTTATTACATTTGACAGATCTCAGCATGATAACAGTTTTGTAAAACATGAGGCTTTTCATACGGTCTCCTACCTGATATATTCTAAATGGGATGTAGCGAAATCCACTGTCTTCTGGAGGATACTCCATGAGTTTCCGATTTATGGCCCAAAATTGGTCAAATTTGTCTGTGAAAGTAAGAGTTGTATTTATTATTAGCATTAATAACGTATATGCTTCTTTACTGAAAAAGATGCACAAAATAGGATAGGCACAATCATACACACAGGAAAATGGAGCAACTAAAACCCTTTTATCACAGAATTTTTGCCTGTGAGTAGGTTTTTTCCCCCTATAATTCTTGTTCCCTATGTAGCCTCAAGAAGGAGAATTACCCTCCCATACTGCTGAAAATAAACATAGAGCAGGTAATCTATGTTGTGCCACCACAGTCACAATGTGATGACTTGTCAGAAACTAAAGAGAAATTGACTTCATTTCACTCTGCTTCTTCCAAGCGTAGAGAAATACTGTGTAACACAGCATTAACAATGCTGCTACATCGCACCCCCGCTAGAACGCAGGGTTCAGGAGCCATGCGCGGTAGTGCGTTAACGCGCGGTGGGGGGGGGGGTGTTACCACGGATCCCAATATAAACAATTTATTTTGGGATCCATGCTCGCCCCTGCGCTAATACCGAATTGGCGCTATAGTGGCGCGCGGTATAGTGAGGTTCTCCTGTATTTCAAACAGAAGCAGATATTGCTAATGCTCTGCTGCTGCTACTGCTCTCTGCTCCCCATTTTTTCATATTTAACAGCTTTGTTAACTTGAGAAGAAAAATCAGGTGCAACATACAGGGCACCTAAGAGCAGAAGCAACAACATGGAGACAACATTTATTTTTGGCTCTTGACATTTGCTGTTAGAGAAGGTCCTTTAGGATAATCTGCTCTGGCACTCTGGTAAATATGGAAGCACTTGTAAACAGAAAAATCATAGAAGAAATGTGTACCACTTTGATCGAACAACCTGAAAATAAAAGTAAAAGTTTAATATGTTCAACATACACACATTGATTTTTGTATATTATACACAGTAATTTATATTAAAAGTTAACTGGTTTTAATGTTGGTAATATCAGAAACAATGAAGTAGTTCAGAGAGCATACATTCCCTCTCTGCCAAAGCACACTGAGTGCTGTACAACACAATAGCATTAAAATATGTAAAACAAATATCTTAATTAGAATACGATAAGGAAAGCACTTTAAAAGGGCAAAGAGGATATTCAGATAAGATCAACCAAGCAGAACAAATACCAAAAAAAGGAAGGGGAGGAGGGAATACCCGTAACTAAAACGTAGCCTTACTTACAAGCTCTTACATCAAATGAAAAGCAGGTGTGCTGAATCTAAAGTTTTGAACAGTTCAATTAAAAATAAATTTCCCCTCTTAAGTTGTTCAGCTTTCACTTTCTTGATCCTGTGACATCATTTCAATATAGACAAGACCTGAATTTCTAATGTAAAAAACAAGCCGAAAAACCTATTAAACCAATCCCTACCCACATGGAAAAAAACCAACAACCTGTCAGCCTCCTTGATCCATCATAATGATGGAACAATAAAGTGACTCAGAGGCAAGGACAGCAATAAGAAATTTCCTTGTAATTAGAAATATAGATTCAACTTTATCAAAACACTCTCATGGATCTCTTATTCAGCTTTTCCTCTTTGCCCCCACAAAGTTTCTCTCTTCTGTCCTGTTCACCTTCCCCCCTGCATCCTGGACTAGTATGGCGCACACGCATATCCCAAGGAACCCAACCCCCTACTTGAGAAACACCAACTTAAAATAGGCCTTTAATGATGTTGAAAGGATAAATAAGATCACTACAGGTGCATGGGCAGAGACCTGACCTCTTCCCTGATTTGGTGGCTGATCAGTAGGCCATCCAAAGGGACTGAAGAATGACATGACACCAGGTCAGGCAACCCTAACACAAGATTTGCCATAAATCCACTGTTACCGCTCATCCCTTTAGGGACACTAGGGTTGCAGAGTGTGTTGCTGGAAAGTTATCCATGCAACCAGACAAGGCAACTGCAGTTCAGTTAGAAAGACCGACCCAAACTAATTTGTAATATTGATCATCCCTTCTGACATCAGAAAATTATGCAAACTTGCTATTTACAAAAAAATCACAAGTTTAATGTCTTAAGCCAACCAGTAAGTTTGATACAGAGTTGCTTATGCTAGCAGTACTTTAAAAATGTAACTACCATTGTTTTTGTTTAAGATATGAAGAAAATTACTTGACGTTTCATAGAAAAAACAATCTGCAGATGTGTATCATAAGGTATGAAGCAGTTATCACAAATGCTACTTTCTTTTCTTTTTTGTGGTCATAAACTTTGTTTCAGAGAGAGGTTTAAAATCATTACATCTAAAACGAAAGCCTATAAAAACATACTGAAAGGTACAGCATGTCTTAAAAAGAGTTTTCTTAGTTTCACAAGCTTTTCTTATTTCTCTTTTACGGAGAGCTGAGACATTAAAATTAGCATTTGAAAGTATTCAAAAGCTTGTTAAACTTCTCATTTAGATGTCAGGTTCCCCAGGTGCTGTTTCTCACGAAATACAGTGAAACCTGTACAAAACCAACCTTATTAGGCAAACAAGTCTTTAGATCATCATTCCCAAACATACGTAGTACAATTCTGGTTCACTATAACTGATAAACACCAACTTTTGGTTTATCCTTAAAGCAGGGGTGGCCAACCTGTGGCTCCGGAGCCACATGCGGCTCTTCAGAAGTTAATATGCGGCTCCTTGCATAGGCGCCAATTCCAGGACTGGAGCTACAGGCGCCAACTTTCCAATGTGCTACAGGGTGCTCATTGCTCAACCCCTGGCTCTGCCCCAGGCCCCAGTCCCACTCCACTCCTTCCCTCAAGGCCCCCGCCCCTTCCCCTGAGTCTGCTGCACCCTTGCTCCTCCATCTCTCCGCCCCCGCCCCGAGCCTCCTGCACACCACAAAACAGCTGATCGCAGCGGGTGGGAGGTGCAGGGATGGAGGATTAGGTGCTGATCGGCGGTGCTGCTGGCAGGTGGGAGACACTGGGGGTGGGGTGGGGGAGGGAGCTGACGGGGGCTGCTGATGTGTTACAGTGGCTCTTTGGCAATGCTCACTGGTAAATTCTGGCTCCTTCTCAGGCTCAGGTTGGCCACCCCTGCCTTAAAGATACATGCAGTTACAATGAAACCTAACTTATGTTACACTTATAACTGAGCTAGATGTTTCTTAATACATATTCTAACAAGTAGCTAGTAAGCTTTATTTTAGCTAAGATGACATTTTGCAACTGATTTTTTAAAACCATTATAACAATAGAATCTATAACTAGCACTGTCATAAACAGTCCCAGCACTTAACTGGGCCTATTGCTAGAGAATAAATTCAATTAAGAGGGTACTAAAACAAACCTTATTTCACTTGTATAATATGATAATTTGATTCCTCTGGACAAACGTAATGGTAGAATGTGCCAAGGGAAGTTATAATAGGCTCATTTGCTCTTCAATTTATTCTTTATAGTAATCAAAAAATCAGAGAAGTGTAGAAGAGAAAGGGACCTGCAGAGTTCATTTAGTCCATTCCCTGGGGCTGAGGCAGGACTAGATATTATCTAGACTGCCCTTGACAGGTGTTTGTCTAGCCTGTTCCTTAAACCCTCCAATGATGGGGATTCCACAACTTTCCTTGGTAACCTATTCCAGTATTTAACTATCTTTATAGTTAAATTTTTCCTAATATCTAATCTGAATCTCCCTAGCTGCAAACTAAGCATGCTACTTCTCCTAACTTCAGTGCATATGGAGAACTGATCACCAAATTATGCCTTGAGGTATCCTTACAGGATTCTATAGCACCTGAATAAAATCATCCTATGTCATATGAGGGACCTTAATTCATATTATTTCCTTTCTCTAAAAAGCCTGATATACCTTAATACTCACTTGGTAACTGTGTAAATCGTTCACTGTACTTTTTATAAAGCTAGTCATGAAATAAGAGCAAATAACTACCAACACAAGGCATTATTATGAGCATTTGAATGCTGGGATAACCATACAAATGACAAGTTTCCATTTCCAAAGAATGTTGAGAGTCCAGAAAACATTAGCGGTCTCAAAACAAGAAACAGTTATGTAGGCACAGTGTTCTACTCCATTTCTCTTGAATACAGCTGTTTATTATACAGATGATGCTGTTATTTTGTTTGATGTATATGGGTATAGCAAACTATTTTCTCAACATGCAACTTCTAAAAATATGTATTCTTACTGATTTACAAGACAATCGGCCCTTTTAAAATATTTTACTTGTAGGAGTAATATGGTTTTCAGCTAGCTAAAATTCTGTATTTACTGTTAATATGAAAAATATGTCACTCGCCCAATTAGCTGCATTTACACAAAAATGGATGTTCACAAGTAATCAGAATAAGGGTTTTTTGGGGGGGGGGGGGGGTTTGGTTTTTTTTTTTTGGTTTTTTTTTTTACTGACCCAAACTTTAAAGCTATTTCCCCACTAATTACAGGATGCAAATCTACGGAATTTTATTAACTACATCCCTCAGAACTCCATCAACCACATGTCAAACTATCATGACTCATTCATTTTCCCACTGTCCCTTATAGGACCCAAAACATCACTTGGTCCCCAGGGAAAACATCATCAGTACTAACAGTATTTTGGGCGAACAAACCCAGAGGTTAGTAATCTTGCAAACCAGAAGCTACTTCAAATGGCCAGAATAACTCAATCATTTTAGATTGCGACATTAACCAGGGAGAAAAAAACCACAAATTCAGGCTGACATTTTATACGTTAAATCTTAACTAATTTCCTGACTTTACTGGTTCTCAAGCTTAACATGCAGTTTTACAGTAAAAGCTTTTTTAACTGGCATGCTAGGGAAACGGGGGGTGCCGGTAAATTAAAAATGCCAGTTAACTCAGAGGGAGGGGTTTGGAGTGCGGGGGCGGGGGATGTGTGTGGAGCTGGGGCACAGGTGGGGCTGCGGGGCACAGACTCTGGGAGGGACTCTGGGTCCAGGAGGGGGCTTGGGGTGCCGGAAAGTGGGGGAGGGTGCTCACCTCCGGCAGCTTCCCACAAGCGGCTCCCCGTCCCTGCTGCTCCTGGTGGTGGAGGCACGGCCAGGCAGCTCTGCAAGCAGGAACGCTGCCTCCGTCTGCCTTTCCCTGCAGCTCCCATTGGCCATGGTTCCCAGCCAAAGGGCTGGGAGCTGCAGTCAGCGCCCGGGGAGGGGGGACGGAGGCAGCGTGCCTGCAGATCCACCTCTGCCAGCAACAGAAGGGATGGGGACCCCGAGCCCCTCCCGCACCCCAACCCCCTGCCCCAAACTCCCTCCCAGACCCAAACTCCCTCCCAGAACACTCCCCGGAGAGCCTCCCACACCCCAGCCCCCTGCCGGCCCCGCACCAACCGCATTATAAACCAAACTTTCAGGGCAGATCAGAAATGCCAGTTTATAGAGTTTGCCGATTGGTGAAGTGCCAGATAAAAGAGCTTTTACTTGGTTTACATTCAAGAGTTTTCCTTGTTTTTCCCAAGTTAATATGCATTTTGGCATGCTTTACATATTCATATGTAGTGTATAATATTTTATACATTAAACTAATTAAATTTACATATTTCAAGGGTTTTACTCCTGGGGGAATTCTGCACGACTGCACATGCAGAATTTGCGCAGAAATTAATGTAGTACGCGCAGAATTTCCTTTTTCTCCCACAGAAATGGGCTGCAGAGCTGCTGGCCACCACTAGGGGCTGCTGGACTCAGAGGAGCCCAGCTCACAAATAGGGGGGGGGGGGGGGGGAGGAGAAGGTGTTTCCAAGCAGCTGCAGTTCTCAGCACACCCTGAAGGACGGAGGCTGTGTGCAGGAAACTCCACACAAACCCAGGACCCAGCATCAGGCTGCTTCTCCCTCTGGATCCCTGAGTCCTAGGGGTTAGGGTGTGGGTGTCTGAGCTGGGGGAGGGGGCATGCCTGGGCGCTGGGAAAGGAGGGGGTGCAAGTGTCTGGACAGGGTGAGGGGCTCTGCAGCTGGGCTCTGGGCAGCCCCATGGCTGGGCTCTGGGAAGTAAGGGGTGCATGCGTGAGATTGGGGGTGCAGGTGTTTGGTCTGGGGGCACCCCATGGCTGGGCTCTGTGGGATAGGGGTGCAGGTATCTACCCCCCTGCTGGGCTCTGAGGGGGAGGGGGCAGAGAAACAGGGGTTTCTTTAACTCTCTATTCCTCAGGGAATTTTTTTGTGTGTCTGTGTATTGTTACAGACATAGTTGCTGACAGGTATTTTGAAATAAAAGTTACCAAAATAATTGAAACTGGCGTGATTATATAGTGTTATTTTGACAAATAAAATATGCAGAATTTTAAAATATTGTGTGCACAATTTTAATTTTTTTGGTGAAGAATTCCCCCAGGAGTAATGGTTTATATCTTGTATAAGATTAACCAATATTAAACAATGGAATCTTCTAGAAATCAGACAGACAAAAAGATATGAAAATATATTTGAAAGCATTTACCACAAAGTACTGTAATCTTTTCTATTAATCTAGTCAGCAGTTAGTGAAATAGCTACATCCTGTAAGAAATGAAGTTATAAAGGTGCTTAGCTGGCAGATCAACAACATTTCCCAATTTAAATTTGGGGTGGGAGAACGGGCAAAATTATTCATATGCCAGAAATTGTAATGAAAGTTTACCCTTGTTACCCCACCAATGATCTCAAACCATAAACCAGAGGAACCAATTTTTTTTTTTTTTTTTTTTTTTTTTTTTAAGGGTTAGAGATAATTCATACTCAATACTAATTAAGACCTGGGCGTCTCCCAAGTTCAGACTGGCAGTTACATTAAACTACATTAAATATGATGTGGTTCTGTGATGTGAACTGAGTCACAACCCAGTTTATTTCTCAGAAGATCTCAAGCTAGACTTGAATCCTGATACCAGAGGTGAAAAACAGTTGAATCTCCACTAAACTGCTTAGCCCTTTGATTAGACTACAGTGTGGAAAATGGCGTTTTACATGACTCTGCTATAACAATTCAGATTTTGAAGAAAAACTTTTCTAACATCCTAATAAATTGAAATTTCTTTAATTTGACATGTTGTATTTACCATTCTGTAACCCCATCCAGAGCTGTTTATGATCCTTTTTCTGCATCTCATTGATGACTTGACTTTTGTGCTTTAAGGCATCTGCTTCCTTTACACAGGCCATGAAATGAGCTTCAATCACATCTTTAGAAGGACAGTGCAGTAGGTCCTTTTCTGGGAAATTCTACAAAACAATTTTCAGAAGACAGACCAAAAGAAATAAGTATATTGTGCATCTCTTAGTAATAGGCAAAAATATTCATTTTTCAGCAAGCACAGAAACAAAGCAAATAGATCATTAATCCTCATCCAGTTTATAGACTTCAGGTTTAGTCACAATACCTATTTGTGAATTAAGAGATTTAAGTTTTGAAAAAATGATTTGTAACGGAAGCATCATTCAGATTTCATGGCTTCACTTGTGGAAAGAAAAACACCCCCCCAATAATCAAATTGGAAGGTTTTTAATGCTTACATAGTATCTGACACCTTTTACGTTTTGGTATCATATGTTGGCCTTTTGGTGCAACAGTAGACAACACTAAGTTATCTCCTCCCAACAGCATCTTTCCTTGATGGGCCAGTTTACAAGTTTCTTTCAGTGATTCATTTTTATTTCCTCCATTTGGGTGTGTCGTACCAAATTTTCAACACACAGTATCAGATACTACATATACTATGACAATATAGATAGGTAGGGCCTTACCAAATTCACGGTCATGAAAAAAGCATCACAGACCGTGAAATCTGGTCTTCCCTTGTGAAATCTGGTCTTTTGTGTGCCTTTACCCTATATTATACAGATTTCATGGGGGAGACCAGCATTTCTCAAATTGGGTGTCCTGACCAAAAAGGGAGTTGCAGGAGGGTTGGGGTGAGGGTTGCAAGGTTATTTTAGTGGCGTCATGGTATTGCCACCCTGACTGCTGCATGGCCTTCAGAGCTGGGTGGCTGGAGAGTGGCAGCTGCTTACTGAGAGCCCAGCTCTGCAGGCAAGAGCACAGAAGTAAGGGAAGCAATACCATACCATGTCATCCTTCCTTCTGCGCTGCTGCTGGCAGTGGCTCTGCCTTCAGAGCTGGGATCCCAGCCAGCAGCTGCTATTCTCCAGTTGCCCAGGTCTGAAGGCAGTACCAACGCCAGCAGCAGCGCAGAAGTAAGGGTAGCAGTACCGCAACCCCCTCCTACAATAACCTTGTGACACCCCCCCAACTCCTTTTTGGGTCAGGACCCCTACAATTACAACACCGTGAAATTACAGATTTAAATAGCTGAAATAATGAAATTTACGATTTTTAAAACCCTATAACCGTGAAATTGAACAAAATGGACCATGAATTTGGTAAGGCCCTATAGGTAAGGCAACACCACCTGCAAGTACTTTCCCCTGAAGACAGTACAAATCCTTAACAGCCTTATTTCACTTGTTAGGGCTAGGATTTATTTATTAGTTAACTGGTTCTTTCATGGTTTTATGTGGCTGAAGTTGGTGCACTGTACTCTCAAGCACTACAGATGTAAGGTTTACTATTTTTAAAAAGACAGCATTTTCCAGTAATTATCTTTCCTTTTTAAAAAAATTATAGTAAAACCTTGTTTTTGCAAATAATAAATGTGTTACACTTATTTAGCAAATCCAAGATTAATAACTCTAGAATCAACACACTTAATATACTAGACATATAAACCTCTGGATGGTGATAAATGTCAAAAATAGTTAAATTTTTTCCTTTCCCAAGGAGCATAGTGCCCGCTAGTGGACATCTAGTCCAATAATTAAAAAAAAAACTGAACTGAATTGAAGTGTGATGTGATGACCAGGCCAATCAGGTATTTGTATTTCTAACAGAATCAAAGTTTGGTTGATCTCCTCTATGTTGGAATCAGCATAACAGTAAGCACACTGGATACACAAGCCAATCCAGAGAGACAGAACAAATCAGGACAGATTCTTCCCGTTATGAGGACCCTCAAAAACAACCCCAAGCTTGATGCTTCTGGAACTCCTGAGCACAATAAAAGTAAACGTTGATGATCTCCGCTATTGTTGATGAAAAGCAACAGGATTTCTTTCTTTCTGTGATGAGGGAGGAGGATAGAAATTTGGGAGATGAATGTCCTGATTAAGGTGGAAGAATTAAACTACATTAGAAGGACATACTGGCAGGTATAAAAAGACTATCTTTTTCTTATGAAAAATCATTAATGGAAGATTACAAAAGAATGCCACAAGCTTTCTAATTCTTAGGGTCAAAGAGATAACTAAGGCAGCTAGCTTCCACGTCAGAATAAGAGGAACTAATAGACGGATTCATATGAGTTATAGCAAAATGGATCTTAAAACCAAGTTAAGGAGGCAGGGAGGCACTGGAGACTTGACTCGGACCTAAGAGGATATCTCTTGGCAAAATCTGATCCCTTAAGAATAAGCCCTCATACAGATTTCCTCCAGGTACTAATGGCAGAGCCCAGAGCCTTAAAAGTACATAGAAAAGATTCTGAACAAAGTCCTCCTGAACGTACACCAGAATCGCTGGGAAAGAGGTTCTCTAGACAAGGTAGTACAATCTACACATCAGACTTTGAAGACAGACCAGACCCTATAGCAGGGGTCTCAAACACGTGGCCGAGCTCTTCCCTGCGGCCCGCCAGGCTCCCCGTACCACTCCCAAATGCATGACGTGATCCTCGACAAGATACGTTGCGATGAAACAGGAAGACCATTCATTCTGTCTGCCATGAATAACTGGATGGACTTTCGGAGCAGCTTCGTTCTCTCGATATAGAAGGCTAGCGCTCTGTGGACACCCAATGAGTGAAGCCTCTGCTCCCTGCTGCTTGAATGTGGCTTAGGGTAGAAAACAAGGAGGAAGATGTCCTGGTTGATGTGAAACTGGGAGACAACCTTTGGCAGAAAAGGCGGGTGAGGTCTGAGCTGAACCTTGTCCTTATGGAATACTGTGTAAGGGGGCTCTGATGTAAGGGCCCTGAGCTCAGACACTCTCCTAGCTGAGGTTATCGCCACCAGAAACACCACCTTGCATGAGAGATAAACCACGGAGCACGGCAACAATGGCTCAAATGGTGGTCCCGTAAGTCTGGAAAGGACCAGATTGAGGTCCCAACCCGGGATAGGCTGTCATACTTGCGGGTATAGTCTGTCGAGACCTTTAAGGAAATGGCTGACCATAGGATTCACGAAGACTGAGCAGCCCTCTGCGCCCGGATGGAAGTCGAAGATGGAGGCCAAGTGAACCCTTATTGACAACATGGACAGTCTCTGCTGCTTAAGATGGAAGAGGTAGTCCAGTATAAATGGCACCGAGGCGAGCATCAGAGACCGAAGATGCTGCTCTGACCAGATTGAGAATCTCTTCCACTTGGCAAGGTACGGCACCCTTGTGGAAGGGCAAAGACAACTTGTTTGACTTGATCAGAACAGGACAGCTCCACAGCGTTCAGCCATGGAGCTTCCACGCTGTGAGGTGAAGCGACTCAAGGTTCAGATGTCTGAGGCGGCTGTGATCCTGCGTTATTATGTCCTGGACAAGTGGTAGGGTGACTGAAGTTACCACAGACATTTCCAGGAGTGATGTGTTCCAGTGCTGGCGTGGCCAGGCCGGCGCTATCAATTTTACCAGGGCTCGTTCCCTGCGGATCTTGAGGAGCACCTTGTGAACAAGAACCACCGGTGGGAACGCCTATAGGAGGCGGCCTCCCCATGGAAGCAGGAGCCCATCCGCAATGGAGCCTGGGCTGTGACTCAGGAAGGAGCAGAATAGTTGACACTTCCTGTTGTGTTGCGTGGCGAAAACGTCTATTTGGGAAAAGCCCCTGTGTTTGAAGATTGAGCTCACTATGTCCGGCCGGAGGGACCACTTGCGGCCATGAAAAGACCTGCTGAGACAATCTGCCAGCTCGTTCCAAATCCCAGGGAGGTATATCGAGTGCTCTACACAGAAGTCCCACAGCTTGAGGGCTTCCTGGCAGAGGGGAGAGGAGTGTGCACCCCCGTTTGTTGATATAGAACATTGCCATGGTGTTGTCCGTGATCTCCCTGATATACAGACTCTGAAAGTCTGGCACGCCAGGAGCACCGCCCCCAGTTCTCCAACACTGATATACAGAGCAAGGTCCAGAGGCCTTGTGTCCGGAGGTCTCCCAAATGTGCCCCCAATCCCAAAGCTGATGCGTCTGTCACTAATGAGAGGGATGGCTTGGGGCTGGTGAAGAGGACCCGTGCACATACTTCCTGTGTGTCGAGCCACCTCAGGAGGGAGCCTAGTATCGGGCAAGGCAGGGTTATGATACTGTCCAAAGCGTCCCAAACTGCTCGGTATACTGATGCTAGCCATGACTGAAGTGGGCAAAGCCTGAGTCTGGCATGTGTAGACAAGCTGCCATGTGTCTTAGAAACTTCAGGCAATTCCTTGCTGTAGTGGTGGGGAACTGCCTGAGACCCTGTATGATGTTGCCCAGTGATCGAAGCCTGGCTTCTGGGAAGTATGCCCTGGCTTGAGTCGAGTCTAGCACTGCCCCTATAAACTCTATCCTCTGTACAGGGGACAGCATCGATTTTGCCTCATTTAGCAGGAGACCCAGTTTGTCGAACGTCCTTCTTATGAGGCCAACCTGTGCCTCCACTTGAGATCTGGAGCGGCCATTGATCAGTCGTCGAGATACGGGAACACCTGTACCTGCTACTTGCGCAGGAACGCCGCCACAACCACCATTCAATTGGTGAACACCCGACATGCTGCCGACAGGCCAAATGGGAGGACAGTAAACTGACAGTGGCTGTTGTTCACGACAAACCTGAGCGATTTTCTGTGGGGTGGAATTATTGCTATGTGAAAGTACATGGGCAGCAGTCTCCTAGATCCAATGCGGGGATAACGGAGGCCAAAGAGACCATGCAGAACTTGAGTTTTCTGATGAACTTGTTGAGTCCTCACAGGTCCAGGATGGGCCTGAGGCCACCTTTTGCTTTCGGTATTAGGAAATACCGGGAGTAGAAGTCCTTGCCCATTTGCTCCTGAGGAACCTCTTCCACTGCCCCGACAGAGAGGGGCGAGTGCACCTCCTGTATAAGGAATTGCTCATGAGAGGGGCCCTTGAAGAGGGACGGAGAAGGGGGGTGGAAGAGCAGGAGGGCACAGAATTAGATTAAATATCCCCTCTCTATCATGCAGAGCACCCAGCAGTTCGAGGCAATACGGGACCATGCACGGTAGAAAGCAGATAGTCAGGACAAGAAGGTAAGTAGGGTTGGATCCAGTTCCAGCACTGGTGTACCATCCTCCACCGCACCCTCAAAAGATTGGCCTGAGCCCTGGCCTGAGGAGGTGTGCTGCCTTCTTCTACCACTCCTATTCCTTCTACGAGGAGCATCCTGGCAGTTCTGAGCTTGGTAGAACCTAGAAGGAGGCTGCGGCCAGAAATGTCTACGTTGAGTGGCGGCGGTATGGAATCCCAAAGATGTGAGGGTGACCCTTGAATCCTTCAGACGAAGGAGTCTTATCTGTTTTCTCGGTAAAAAGGGCCAAACCCTCGAAGGGGAGGTCCTGGATTGTTTGTTGGACCTCATGGGGCAGACCAGAGACCTGCAACCAGGAACTCCTTCTCACTGCAACCCCTGTGGCCACTGTATGCGAGACTTCATATGTGGCGTTTAATGCAGCCTGTAGGAACGCTCGGAAGATCATTTTTCCCTCCTCCACTAATGCCGAGAACTCTGTGCAAGAGTCCTGTGGCAGCAACTCCACAAACTTGGCCATTGCAGCGCGGGTGTTGTGTGCGTATCTGCTCACGATGGCCTGTTGATTCGAAATGTGAAGCTGTAGTTCCCAGGGGAATAGACCTTCCTGACGAAAAGGTCTAGTTTTTTGGCATCCCTATTCTTAGGGTAGGGGTCCTGGTAGCCCTGGGGCTCTCAGTGATTGGCTGCAACCACCACCAGGAAGTTGGAGGGTGACTGGGTGTATAAATGGGGGGAGGGATAGTTCAGTGGTTTGAGCATTGCCCTGCTAAACCCAGGGTTGTGAGTTCAATCCTTGAGGGGGCCATTTAGGGATCTAGGGCAAAAATCTGTCAGGGGACAGTACTTGGTCCTGCTAGTGAAGGCAGGCGACTGGACTCTATGACCTTTCAAGGTCTTTCCAGTTCTATGAGATAGGCATATCTCCATATATTATTAAATGTTCAGATCCCTTAGAAGGGACAAAGTACCGCCTCTCATTCCTCTTGGCCATAGGGGCCAGAGATGCAGGGGTCTGCCATAAGGTTTTCGTCATCTCTGCAATCGTCTTTATTAAGGGTAAGGCGATATGAGAGGGTCCAGAGGGTGCGAGGATATTGACAACTGGGTCGGATTCCTCTATCACCTACTCCGCCTGTATGCCCAGGTTCTGGGCAACAACTTTTATATCGCGTTGGAGGACCCGGTTATCCTCCAGAGTTGGGGCCGTTGACGTCCCCGCCACAGCTTCATTGGGGTAGGATGAGGAGGAGAGCCCTGGCAGCGGGTCCTGCTCACTCCCTTCAGTGCCCCGTGGGTCTCGCGGCACTGCTGAGCCACCATGTCTGAGGCCTGCGGTGCCGGGGCCGCTGGGAGCAGAAACATCGATGCCAAGGCAGACAGTGCTGAACTTGTTGATTCCGGCGTTGCTGATATCGTCAACACCGGTGGCACAGAGGATGCATCTGTCAATGGTGCCGTTGGGGGGGTCGGTGCTGGAGCTGCAGGAGACAACAGCGGTGTCAGCGGTGCCGCTGCTGGCAGTACTGGCGGTGCCTGCAGGGGGACAAAGGACGCCGAGGACTCGGACGCAGACCTGGATCTGTCCCTGGCTCTGGTGATACGCCCAGGGTGTCCAAAAGGGTCATTGTGTTGAGGGTTGCCACTGCGGAGGCCACGGTGCCGGATAGGGCTGGAGGTCGCAGCAGGAACTGGACCTCCTGCTCCTGGTCCTATCGGACCGATAGGATTCCACCTCCGACTCTGAGGTCTCCGAGTAGGACCACAGAGAAGTGGTACACTCTGGGCTGCCGGAGAGTGGTGCACTCCTCTGCATGGGTGGGCTGTGCCAGAGAGAGGTGCACCAGAGATGGGGATTGGCATGCCATCATCACTGGTTTGCTGCTTGATTGGAACTGGGGCCACACGGTCACCAGCGACTTGTCTCTCCTCTGTGGGGAGGACAGCGCCGTGAGGCGAATGAGGTCTTTGGCTGCCTTGAATGCCTCCGGCGTCGAGGGGAGGTGGAGGTGACCACCGTGGCAATCTGGGGACCATTGAGGGTTCACACTCAACTGTAACCCAGACAGGGCAGGAGTCAACGATACCCTGGAAGGCAGGAGAGTCGAGGTGGCTTGGCTCGAAATGTGTTTCGATGCCACAGGTCCCTTGGTCTTTGGAGGGGGAGAGCAACCCCTATCCAGCCTTTTCTTCTTCTGTGGCACCAGGGACTGAGAACGGTGCCGGACAGAAGAAGGTTGCTTATGGGTGGAGCCATGAATGTGCTAGGAGTCCTTAGGGATCCTTCCTCAGCACCGGCTCGCACACCATCAGCGCCAGAGCACTGGGGACCGACGAGGAAGTGCTCAGCATGGGTTCTGCCGACCCCGGGTTGGATTGCGGACAGAGTGCCACTTCGATTAGCAGGATTTTCAGCCTTTGAGCCCGGTCTTTAAGGGTCCTAGGGTGAAATTTCTTGCAGATCCTGCACTTGTCCTTCTGGTGGTTCTCCCCGAAGCACCGTAGACAGGAAGAGTGCAGGTCACTCTTCAGCATAAACTTGCCACAGTCCTCGCAGAGTTGGAACCCTTGGGACTGGGGCATACTCTAGAAGCAGGGAAAACATTGAGGGAGGGGGGAACCCCCAAGAAATCCTAAAAACTACAACTAACTAACTAACAATTTAAAAAACTATGAAAATTGAAGTGGACACTGCCGAAAGCGCTTGCAATGCAAGAGTGACAGTTGTTCTAGCTAGCCATCACCGACGATAAGAAGGAACTAAGGGGATGGCAGGTCGGCAGGGCCCTATATTAGGTGCCATGAAGGTGCGACTACAGTGTTGCTCAGGCCGACCCTACTAAGGGAAAAAACTTCCAGCTGGCATGCACGCAGCGCGCGCACACCTGATTGGAATGGACATGAACAAGCACTCGAAGAACAACAACATTTTCTTTTTGGAAACCTACTCCAAGGCAGAGTCTAGAATATCTGCAAAAGCTTATGCAGAGCTATAAGCCTGGACTTGAGAAAAAATCCTCCTGAACACCTCTCCTCTCCCCCCAACATATTTAAACTCTGGTCTACACTTAAAATTTAGATTGACCTAGCTACATCACTCAGGGGGGTGAAACATTCACACTCCTGAGCACTGTAGTTAAACTGATCCACGGTATAGACACAGCTAGGTCGACAGAAGAATTCTGTCCTGGAAAAGAGGACAGAGGCATTAGGGGAGACACATATCATCTCCAGCATCTTAACAAAATGTTGCACTGCAATGGTCTTTTTTGGATTTACCTACCTTCATGAAAAACAGGAATCTCTAACTTGGCCCTCAACCAGTGAGATTTAAGGGTCTGAACAAGATGGGACCAGTAATTTCACTCTTTGGGGATACCCATTTAGACCTTCTATAGACACGCAGAAGGAAGCACAGAGTTACATTTTATGCCAGAGTCCAATTTACTCTGAATTTCATCTGGGAGGAAGTCTAAGAGGACAAAATCACACTTGACTCTCAGTCTTGCAAAAAAGTCCCAGGAGACCACCAAAGAGGGCAAGGAGCCTTGTACTGCTCAGGGCACAACTTTTGTAGGTAACTTCCTAGGAATGAATCTATAAGGACCCTTGGGAAAGAAGGGGAAGGACGATGCCTAAACTCTGTTAAATCAGGCAATCCTGTCTTCAAGGTTTTTCCTGCAGATAGAAAAAGAGGCCTTGGGGACAGTAACAATCTGTGTCGATAACTACCTCAATATCCCCCTCTGCCCACAGCACGGCTGGCAGGGGTGCACAGCAGGCACGTCGGTCCTGCAACAGAGGACTGGAAAGCATTCCCACATTCTAGACACTTCCTCTACTTTCTTCTTTAGGGGAAGAGGAGGAGAAGAAGAAAGGGTGTTTGGATGATTCTGAGTTAATTGGCTCAACCACAACGTATTCTGAGCAGAGGATGGAAATCACAAATAAAAATGCTGAAAAACAAAAAAAGACTAAAAATAATGGTGCCTTCAATAAAGATGCTTGCAGCTTCTGCAAGAGGCAGTGAAGACTGGCGATACCCCTGGAAAAGGCACTATCCCCCAAACTCTAGTCTCAATGTCATTTGGCATCACCTGCCCAAATGACATTGAGAAACAACATATGTTAGGGTCTACACAGGTGAAAAATCAAGTCTCAGAAATTTTTAAAAACTTATTTTGCATGTCTTCACTGACCTGGCTATTCAGGACGTACTTGGATTTATTTTTAATCATTGTTAAGAACCTTTTGTAAGTAAGTTGTGTTTTTTGTGTTTGTTTTTATAAAGATAACTGGGGCAATTGTAACCAAATTGTCAGTCAGTCTCTGATGATACAATTCTGAAAGTTGCTGGAGCAGTAATAGTTCCAAGAAACATTTTAATTCAGAATGTAAGGTTTTCTGTTCAGTTGTTTGGGCTCTCATGGCATTCAGTATCTTTACTGTAACAGACATTACCAAGTTTTATTTACACCAATGGAATTACAGTACATAATTTACAATACTTAGCCAAAAAACAGTACTGTGTCTTCCTTACAACCAGCAACACTGAGTTATTATTTCTATGAAGTCGTTCCAGAAACATATCAGCTAACAAGTTTCCCCCAGTCTGGTTTCATACTCTGTTCCACCTAAATATAATCTGTCAATTCTATTTTACATAACACCTGCTAACATGTGAACAATCCCACACAGAGATTGAAAAATTCTTTACAAAATCACACTGATAACATGGTTTAAGGGAAAAAAAACAGTTGATCCACTAAGTCATCCATAACACAACTAGAGTGAAATGAATAACAGACTGCAAAACCATTCCCTATCAAATTATTGATTCTGTGAAATTTTATTGAACCCATATTTCTCATATATACAATCTTTAAACTTACCAATGAAGCTAAAGATTTATTTTAATCTAGTAGCAGAGTTCTCTCAAGATATTACAATCCACATATACACACTCACATCTCTTTATAGGAAGCTATTTTACTCTACTGCTTCAATTACAGCCTAGGGCTGTTGAGGGAGACAAAAAGCATGTGGACAAGGGTGATCCAGTGGATAAAGTGTACTTAGATTTTCAGAAAGCCATTGACAAGGTCCCTCACCAAAGACTCTTAAGCAAAGTAAGCTGTCATGGGATAGGAGGGAAGGTCCTCCGATGAATCAGTACCTGGTTAAAAGATAGGAAATGAAGGATTGGAATAAATGGTCAGTTTTCAGAATGAAGAGAGGCAAATAGCAGTGTCGCCCACGGATCTGTACTGGGACCAGTATGGTTTGACATATTCATAAATGATCTGGAAAAAGGGATAACCAGTGAGGTGGCAAAATTTGCAGATGACACAAAACTATTCAAGATAGGTCAAGTCCAAAACAGACTCTCAAGAGTTACAAAGGGATCTCACAAAACTGGACGACCAGGAAACAAAATAGCAGAAGAAATTCAATGTTGATAAATGCAAAGTAATGCACATTGGAAAACATAATCCCAACTATACTGTGACAAAGTTCCTCCTCTACCTTGGTGAGTCCTGCGCTTATTGGCGGATTTTGATCGCCTCAGAGATCTTCCCCTCTGGTAGAACCCACAGTCAAATTCCTCCTGTGTCTGATCAGGAGTTGGGAGGTTTGGGGGGAACCTGGGCCCACCCTCTACTCCGGGTTCCAGCCCAGGGCCCTGTGGATTGCAGTTGTCTATAGGGTTTCCTGTAACAGCTGCGTGACAGCTACAACTCCCTGGGCTACTTCCCCATGGCCTCCTCCCAACACCTTCTTTATGCTTACTGCAGGACCTTCCTCCTGATGGTCTGCTGATGCTTGTACTCCTCAGTCCTTCAACTCTTCTCCCTCTCAACTCCTTGTGTGCCTCTTGCTCCCAGCTCCTCGCCCGCCACACCACAAACTAAAGTGAGCTCCTTTTTAAACCCAGGTGCCCTGATTAGCCTGCCTGTCTTAACTGATTCTAGCAGGTTCTTCTTAATTGGCTCCAGGTGTCCTAATTAGCCTGCCTGCCTTAAATTGGTTCCAGAAAGTTCCTGCTTGTTCTAGTGCAGCCCCTGCTCTGGTCACTCAGGGAACAGAAAACTATTAATCCAATGGCCAGTATATTTGCCTTCTATGAGATTTCTGTATCCCACTTGTCTGGGTCTGTCACAATACATATAAAATGATGGGGTCTAAATTAACGGTTACCACTCAAGAAAGAGATCTTGGAGTCATTGTGGATACAGCAACTCCTCACTTAATGTCGTCCCAGTTAACATTGTTACGTTGCTGATCAATTACAGAATATGCTCATTTAAAGTTGCACAATGCTCCCTTGGCAGCCACCTGCTTTGTCCACTGCTTACAGAAAGAGCAGCTTGTTGAAGCGAGCTGGTGGGGGCTTGGAACCAGGGTGGACCGACAGCCCCCCATCAGCTCCCTTAAGTTCCTGTGCAGCAGCCGCCCAGCAGGCTATCAATTGCCGGCAGTTCAACTGTCCCTCCCCCCACTGCCGTGTGCTGCTCCTGCCCTCTGCTTTGGAGCTACTCCCGGTAGCCTCCTGCTTGCTGTGCAGAGAGGGGAGGAAGAGGGGTGCTAATGTCAGGGTGTCCTCCTCCCCCGTTCCTGTACCCCATCTCCACAGAGCAGGGGGGACACACGACAGGGCTCAGGATGGAGGGAGCTTGCTGGCAGCAGCTGCTGTCTCAACTTGCTGATCTGCTTAAAAAGGCAGTGTACTTAGAGTGGGGTCAGCGAACTTAAAGGGGCAATGCATATCACACACACACACACACACACAGTGTCTCTGTCTCTTTCTGCCATGCTGTGTTTCCTCCATCCATTTGTGCTGCCTTGTAGAGTGTGAGGTTACATTAACAACAACGTGTTAACCCTTGAGGGCTCAGACGAGTGCTAGTCCATCATTTAGCAGTAAGGCATTCCCTGGGAAATATCCCACCCTCTTCCACCCTGACTCCACCACCTCAAACAAACTTCACAATCATCACTGCTGTGTACAGCATTAAATTGTTTAAAACTGTGTATGTGTGTACATAACTCTATCTTAAGATATCTCTAGATAGATAGTCTTTTGTCTGGCGAAAAATATTTCCCAGGAATCTAACCCGCCCCACATTTACATTATGAGGAAATTGGATTCGCTTAACATTGTTTCCCTTAGAGCAGCATTTTTCAGGAACATAACTATAACTTTAAGTGAGGCGTTACTGTAGTTCTCTGAAAAAATCCACGCAACGTGCACTGGCAGTCAAAAAAGCTAAGAATGTTGGGAATTATCAGAAAAGGGATAGATAATGAGACTGAAAATATATATTGCCTCTATATAAATCTATGTACTCCCACATCTTGAATTTCAGGCTGGTCACCCCATCTCAAAAAAAAAAAGAAAAGATATATTGGAATTGGAAAAGGTACAGAAAAGGGCAACAAAAATGATTAGGAGTATGGAACAGCTTCGGTATGAGTAGAGATTAATAGGAGGACTGGTATTTTTCATCTTGGAAAAGAGACGACTAAGGGGGGATATGACAGAGGTCTATGAAATCATGACTGGTGTGGAGAAAGTAAATAAGGAAGTGTTATTTACTCCTTCTCAAAACACAAGAACTAAGAGGTCACCAAATGAAATTAATAGGCAGCAGATTTAAAACAAACAAAAGGAAGTATTTCTTCACACAACGCAAAGTCAACCTGTAGAACTCTTTGCTTGAGGATGTTGTGAAGGCCAAGACTATGACAGGGTTCAAAAAAGAACTAGATAAGTTCATGGAGGATAGGTCCATCAATGGCTATTAGCCAGGAAGAGCAGGGACGGTGTGTTTGCCAGAAGCTGGGAATGGGCGACAGAGGATGGTTTACTTGATGATTACCTGTTCTGATCATTCCCTCTGAAGCATCTGGCATTGGCCACTGTCGGAAGACAGGATACTGGCCTAGATGGACCATTGGGAGAATAAGATTGGGCGGAAATGAGTCAGGAGAGCTGGCTGTATTTTGAAGAATCCTTATTGAGGTTGCTGGAACAAACCACCCCGATGTGTAGAAAGAATAGTAAATATGGCAGGCGACCAGCTTGGCTTAACAGTGAAATCTCTGCTGACCTTAAACGCAAAAAAGAAGCTTACAAGAAGTGGAAGCTTGGACAAATGACCAGGGAGGAGTATAAAAATATTGCTCAGGCATGCAGGAGTGAAATCAGGAAGGCCAAATCACAATTGGAGTTGCAACTAGCAAGGAATGTTAAGAGTAACAAAAAGAGTTTCTACAGGTATGTTAACAACAAGAAGAAGGTCAGGGAAAGTATGAGCCTCTTACTGAATGGGGGAGGCAACCGAGTGACAGAGGATGTGGAGAAAGCTAATGTACTCAATGCTTTTTTTCCCTCTGTCTTCATGAACAAGGTCAGCTCCCAGACTACTGCACTGGGCAGCACAGTATGGGGAGGAGGTGACCAACCCTCTGTGGAGAAAGAAGTGGTTCAGGACTATTTAGAAAAGCTGGACAAGCACAAGTCCATGGGGCCGGATGCACTGCATCCGAGGGCTCTAAAGGAGTTGGTGGATTTGATTGCAGAGCCATTGGCCATTATCTTTGAAAACTCACAGCGATCGGGGGAGGTCCTGGATAACTGGAAAAAGGCTAATGTAGTGCCCATTTTTAAAAAAGGGAAGGAAGAGTTATATTTTGTAGTTGTGCATTTGATATTTTCCTTCCCAAGTCTAGTACTTTGTATTTGTCTTCAATGAATGTCATCTTATTGATTTCAGGCCCATTCTCCAATTCTAATTTCAGGCCAATTCTCCAAGGTTATTTGAATTCTAATCCTGTCCTCCACAGTGCTTGAAACCTCTCCGAGCTCCATGTCATCCACATACACTCCACTCCATTATCCAAGTCATTAATGAAAATATCCATTAGTATCAGACCCAGGAATAACCCTAACTGAACCCCATTATATATGCCTTCCCAGTTGGACAGTGAACCATTGATAACTACTCTGAGCACAGTCTTTCAACTAGTTGTGAATCCACCTTATAGTAATTTCATCTAGACCACATTTCTGTAGTTTGCATATGGGACGGTGTCAAAAGCCTTACTAAAAATCAAGCTATATCATGTCTAGTTCCCCCCACTAGGTGAGTAGCCCTGCCAAAGAAGGAAATCAGGTTGGTTTGTTCTTGATAAATTCATGTTGGCTACACCCTATAACCCCACTACCCTTTAGGTGATTACAAAATGTCCATTCAGTAGTTTCTTCCAGTATCTTTCTGTGGTATTAAAATTAGGCTGACTGATCTATAATTCCCTGGCTCCCCTTTTTAAAGACAAGAACTATGTTTGCCCTTTTCCAGTCCTCTGGGACCTCACCCATCCTCCATGAGTTCTCAAAGCTAACTGCTAACAATTCCAAGATTGTTCAGCTAATTCCTTGAGTACCCTAGGATGAATTTCATCAGGCCTTACCAACGTGAATATAGGTAACTTATCTGAATATTCTTTAACCTGTTCTTTCCCTATTGTGGCTTACATTCCTTCCTCCTTATTATACTAATTGTGTTGACTATCTGGTCACCATTAAGCTTTTTAGTGAAGAGTGAAGCAAATAGGCATTACACACCTTAGTCTCCAGCAATTAGCTCTTCTTCCTCACTAAGTGAGGACCTACACTTTCCTCCATCTTTCTCTTTCTCCTACTGTATTTATAGAACCTCTTTTTACTGGCTTTTATGTCCTTTTCCAGGTGTAATTAATTTTGTGTTAGTCTTTCTGCTTTTGTCCCTACATGCTTGTGCTATTCTTTCATACTCCTTAGCAATTCACCCACATTACCACGATTGGTAGGATTCCTTTTTGATTTTTTGGTCACTAAAAAGCTCCTAATGGAGCCATATTGGCCTCTTACTATTATTTCTAACTTTCCTTTGCATAGGGATAGTTTACAATTGTGTTTTTAATATAGTCTCCTTGAGAAACTGTCAGCTCTTCTAAACTCCTGTATCACTTTAGATTTTCTTCTCACGGGACCTTACCTACCAGTTCTCTGACTTGATTAGTCTGCTTTTTTGAAGTCTATTGTCCTTATTCTGCTGCTCTCACTCCTTCCTTTCCTTAGAAATCATGAAATCTACCATTTCATGATCACTTTCACCTTCAAATTTGTAACCTACTCTTCTCTGTTGGTCAGAATCAGGTCTAAAATGGTCATCCATCTGGTTACTTTGGCACTTTCAGAAACAAGAAGTTGCCCCCAATACATTTTAAGAACTTATTGGAAATGTTGTATTTTGCCATATTACTTTTCCAACAGATGTCTATGTAATCCTCTCCCCCACCCCAATTTCTAACTGGTCTTGTGTTTTGGATACTTCTGTTGTTTGTTCTAGAAATGCCTAATACACCACCTCTTCCTGATTTGGTGGTCTATAGTAGACCCTTACCATTATGTTGCCCCTATTTTTTTCTCTTTTTATCTTTACCCAAAGACTTTCAACTGGTCTGCCTCTCACCTCCTTCTGGACCTCAGAACAAATGTATATATTCTTGATGTATAGTGCAACATTTCCTCCCTTTTCCCCATCCTGACTGTCTTTCCTGAACAAGCTATACCCCTTTATACCAATATTCCGGTCATGAGACTTATCCCGCTAAGTCTTTGTGATGCCAATTAAGTCATAATTTATTTTATATACTAATAATTCCAGTTCATTCCCCATACTCCCTGCATTTGTGTACGGACATCTAAGATGTTGAGCAGATTCCACCACTGCTTTTCCTTTTGTTGCGCCTATGACCCTCCTCCTCAACCTTCCCTTCCACCCACGTTATCCCCCCCAAATCATGTTGTGTGTTTTCCCACTCTCCCAGTGAAGAAGATTATTTAAATCACACATTCAAATCAAATTATGTAGGTTCCGAGGCTGCATGTCCCATAATGTACTGCATGTGTAAGACCTCACAAAATTGGTAGCCAATTGGCTTGTGTTAGGCATGAATGAAAACAGCAAAAAACTGGCAAGTCCCTCTCTCTTATTCCATCTGTGATAGTGGGTTATGATGTCAAGAGGCCAAAAATGTACCTCAAAACACCATTTAGATTCTTAGAATGTTTGTACTCATGACGTGGTTAATACAGGAAGTGGGTCAGTAAAAGCTACTTTTCTTAGAATGTGCAGTGATTACACTGCACAATCTAAGAAATTGAACAGGGTCTACAGTATCATTTGGACATTTTCAAGAAGGCTTTGTCAATGCCACCTATCTTTCACGTATTTCCAAAAGGAGCTCAAGAGTTCTGGTGGCTTCTCTGCAACATGCTTATATTCAAAAACTCATTTTAAAAATGTTGATGCTGACAGGTGCACACTGTAAGGAACTCAATTAGAGGGCACACTTCCTAAAAGAATCAGAATAGGTATTCCTGGACACTTCCATATTTTTTAAAAAAGGAAATTTCTGTAGAAAGAAGTGCATAGCATGAATCTTATTTTATCTTATTCAAATATCTGATTGTCTTGTTTCCTTATCTATTCCTCTAGGAATCATAACCCACATTGCCTCAACTCATCTACATTCTTTTATCTTGTATAGCTTACACCTTTTCTTAAATACTTGTATTTTCAATTATTTTCTAACAAGTTATGTTTATATTTAATAAAAATAGTAACTAAAAGGAAATGTAATGTGAAACAACTGTTAGTGTAACATTAAGGCAGAGGATTCAGACACAATAGGAGCACGCAATTCTAGAAGTGATTAATTTGTTTAAAATCTTCCCAGCAGACTTACACACAGCTACAGTTCTCCAAAATGCATGTCACAGCTACCAATGATTCATCTGGAGTGTTCCTGTTTGCAAGACTTCCTAAACTTTTTTAAAACTATGTTGTTCGAATGTCCCTCTGCTCAATTAGTGAGGGCATTCAGAACAACCTATGTAAGTACTTCCTAATTTTGCTTTCCATTTCACAAACACAAAACCAGTCAACAAGCCAGTTTTTCCTAGCAACAAAATATTTTGTTCACCATATTAACTTTTGCATCTCTGCAATAGATTTTAATATTATGAAAATTGCTAATATGGCATGGAAGATTTTTGTGAGATTTTGATTTCAATTCATGTTTTAAAGTACTGTGTATGAGTACTGGGTGTAACATAATTCAGGTTAAATGCTAATTCAGCGCAACTACTCTCATGAGCAAAGATCAGTAACACTACTAAATTATATTTGACAGTTTTACGATGTGTAATCACTGCACTGTTTTCCCCCCAGTGACTAAACTGTTGCAAGGCTACCAAACTCATTTCACTTAGTCCTTGAAGGGGACCCAGACCATGTGTGCTTTCAATATACCAAACAGTAATCTGATTTTTCAAAGATTTGTATAAGCCTATGCCCCTCTAAATATTTCCAAAGGAACAAGCACTCTAACTCTGACTTTCCTTCTCAAGTTAGAGTAAATCAAAAGACAACTGTAGAGAGTTCTTGCCTTCTCCTCTACCCAACTGCACTAGCATACATTCAAACAATTTATTCTGAAGCAAACAACTCATTTTTTAGATTAAAACAGAGTCATTTTCCAGGACAGGTCATTTAAACACATATGCATACTTCTTGGACAGAAAAAGCCAGCTCTGGATTTCCAGAAAGTTCTGAAAGGTTGTACTGGAGCAAACTTTCCCCTTCAAAAAAAAAAAAAAAAAAAAGTATATACTTGAGAAATAGGTGTAAGTATAATTATGAAACCTTCTTCTGGTTTCAAAGTTTCATGCAGTTCTTACTAAGCTGATTTATTTTTAACCAGAGAAAGAACGTATTTTAATCGCACCTTGAAATGCACTGTGATGTTCCAAGGAAGGGCCGTATTTGATGCATGAAGGTCAAATAGCAATCCAATTGGAAAATGCCTAAAAAATAGAAAGAAAAAAAAAGAGTATATTAAATGCACACGAGTTTTACATTTAGAATTACACACAACAGTAAACATATTTCCAGTTCCCAACTTCAAAAATTACCAGTTATTCTCCCCACCTTTTTAGTCAGTGTTAAGCACACTCAAAGCCCTGTACAAGGAGAGATGATTGACTTGGTTTAGTCACGGTCAGAGTCAGGACTAGAACTCAACACTTTCTAACTCCAAATTTTATACTCAGTCTTACAGAATATCATATTAACTCTGGACATGACTCCCTACCCCACCTCCTGGCTTACAGCCTAAGGGAATGGTTGTAAACAGGCAGCAGAACTAAAGGCATGTTGGCAGATGGGTTGAGTGAGGCAAGGCCAGGCAGGATTTGTTCCATTTTTTAACCCCATTACTATAAAACTAGTCAGAATAAAATAGAAGGAAAAAGTATAGGGAAACTGGGATTTAAGGTTTACTAGCAATACCATTAAAACTAATAGAAGTTACAAGAACACAAACTGCACCCTTTAAGTGTTCACTTTCTACCTTGAAGTAAAAAATGTAGATAAAATTTACTATGTCATAAAAGCTGGCCTTTTGCAATAAACTACAGGCCTGGTCAAGAAAAATATTGCATTTTAAACCTTTCCCAAATATTTACTTCATAAAACTTTTCTACAAATCTTTTTGTACAGAAACCTAAAAATGACCATCTTGTTAAATGTCTCTCTCAACGAAATATGACAAGTCCTTTAGTACTCAGTAGAACTTTCTCTTGGATTTGGCATATCGTGCTCAATTCTCTTATGCCTTCAAAGACTTTAGAAATTAGTATTTTTGGAAACATGACAAAGTAAAACTGTTCTCTTAGGCCCTGATCCTGCAAATATTTATGCACGTGCTTAACTTCAGACATTGAGTAGTCCCTCTGAATTCAATGGGATTGCTCACAGTGCATACAGTCAAACGTGTGCTTAAGACTTTCCAGGATGGGGGCCTTAAAGAGGAAGGATTGAAGGAGAAAAAACATCATTTCTAGATATACCAGAACATTTTCACAATAGCTGAAAATATATATAAACAGTCTAGTGCTTCAGCACCATCTGCTGGCTACTGCCCAAAATCTAAGACAAGTTTAGAGATACAAGATGAATGAGATAGTATCTTTTATTGGTTCAACTTCTGTTGGTGAGAGAGACAAACTTTTGCGCTTACACAGAACTATTCTTCGAGTCTGGGATCTGGGACCAACACAGCTGCACCAACACAGGATTCAAGACACGTCTAATAGATTAAAAATTCGGATAGAAGTGTGATTTTTTTAAAGTTAATATCCTTTTGAGTTTAGCTATTTAAAATTTTCTAACATTAGTGAGAAAGGGAGAAAACAAGAGTGGCTCCATGACTGCTTTTTGCCAGTAGAAAATGAGAACAAAGGATGGATACAGAGCAGGACTTTTAGAAAATATGGATCCATTATTAATGCACATGTTTTTACTGCTAAGGGTTCTTAACTAGTAGAAGTTCTGTGGCGTGCAATCATTGCACGACTCCTACAATAGAGATCTGCAAAGGCAATTCATGGAAGAATACTCTGACTGGTGGGCTAAATAAAATAAGTGCAGATTTCCTTTAAGAATTACACTACTACACAGGAACATACTGCATGACACCTGGCTCTTAAAGAGCCATTTTTAATTTACTATACAAATACCAACTAATACATAAAATAAACTTCTTGGTATACCTCTGCTACCTTTTCCCTTTGGTCTCCTTACTTCAGAGAGTATGAAATAAGTTCACATGCTTAAGAGAAATAAGTGTTCTGCAACAACTGCTTCCAGCGAATGTCCTTTGCTGGATCCTTTTATGAGGAAGTATTCATGTTACTGTGTTGGGAACAAAGTACTTCTGAGGCTAGTTCTGCAGACAGAATCCCCCACAGAGAAATCACTTGCTAAACAGAAACATGAAACCCCATTAAAATTAAAATGTTTTGACTAGAGTATTACAATCTTCAGGGCTACAAACAAGATTGTTTCTTCCTCTGAAATTCTGAAGCAGCACTAGTCTTGTGGGGGGAAATAAAAAAGGAAAGGAAAAGATTTCAAGAGGCCACAGTTCTCTTTATAAGTTGCTGGAGCAATTCTTAGTTTTGGCAAGGCTTTAAGCTACAGATGCATAGCAGTGACTTGACTTCCAGCCCCATCCATTAGTTGTTGCTGTAGTATTACATAGCAGGTGCTTGTAGGTGTAAGTGTGCAGCTGCGGAACTCTATTTAAGTTCATTAATATTTTCAAAAAGACAAGGCAACTAAGGGAAATTAGCTGTCATCAACTTTACAACTTTTTTTTTTTTTTTTTTTTTTTTAAGCTTTGAAAAAGCATTGGGGAAGATGAAGTGTGTCAGCCAGAACAAGTAGGAGCACAGTTATTTTCATGCTAGAACCACCTTTCTGTGGAGATAAAATAAGACACGTGTGGCATATAAGCAACTGTCACATCAAGGATAGAAAAGAATTCCCATGACATAGAATTTGTGGTGAAGGTGAAAGTTGAGAATTTGAGGTATTTGTAGTCTACTAATTGCCATATTTTCTCCTCCATCAGGAAAAGCTTTGGGTGTACCAGAAATGAAGGATCAGATCTTAGAGCATTAAAATTTAGTAAAAGAAATCAGCTGTGGCCATCAGTTTAGGACTAAAACAGATATGGAAACAACTCAAAGTATGCAAGATGGATACAGAGATAGAGGGTAGAGAGCCGACATCTCTATTTTTATTATATTTCCATTTCTCACTGTGTGTTCATAAAATAGAATATAAAAATCCTACTTTAATCAATAATACTTTAGAGATCACCACTTTACGAGATTCTGGGGGTTCACATTTATTAGCAATATATTTACATTACACCCAATGTGCAGAATATTGTACTAAAACCCTTGCAATGGCTTTTTAACTAGCAGTTCCACTGCAGTTTTGTTTATATTTACTTTTAACCCATCAACATGCCATTATAAAGAGACATAATCACCTTAAAAAAACCAACATTGTAATAAGAAAAAAATGTCAATTAACAGTTAAGATTTCTATAAATGGTGGATCAGAGACCGCCCCCCCACAGTTTGTTTTCTTTGCACTTCAATACACCAGATTTCAGTTAGACTGAACATTTAATTAAAATGTTTCTTTTTTGAGGTCTTTTAACACTGCTTGGTCAGTGAACTACTGTAGTAAGTCCTCTCAAAGCAAGAGAGGAGAAAAAATAAATTTCAAAACAATTACCAAACTTACCCAATCCCTCCTGGTGATTTTTATTGATACCCATTCTATTTGCATAATGTCCTAATGTTGCCAGACTACATCAATCTGCATTTGTTAAATACTGTTTAGCATTAACATTATATACTCTGATGGCAGCTCCTGATTGTGCAGAAAAGGCTTACTATTTTTAATGTGTATAACACAGCTCACAAAACTTTGCCCATTTGAGTTCCCCCAACTCCATTACACTGCCACTGTTCCCTTAGCCAGCCACCTTCAAAAAGCTAATGCCAGGGTAACCAGCTCCATCTCACCATTGTTTTTCTGCCATAAAGGCTCTCTCTTGCATGGTACCATGTCGTCCATGAAGCTGTTGAAAGGGTTAACCAACAAATTTGGTCCATATACAAAAGCCCAGATTTGTTAACTTTTTGGGCACGCTACCGACTCCATTTGTCACCCCCTCAGGCTGCTGAAAAGGGTGGAAGGTTAGAGGGGATTAGTTATACGACCAAAAGCGGGGTCAGCGGGTTACAGATTGTTGTAATAAGCCATAAATCCAATGGCTCTATTCAGTCCATAATTTGTAGTACCTAGCACAGAGATGGTCAAACTACGGCCCACGGGCCGGATGTGGCCCACGGGACCGTCCTGCCCGACCCTTGAGCTCCCGGCCAGGGAGGCTAGACCCCGGTCCCTTCCCTGCTGTCCCCCCTCCCCCGCAGCTTCACCAAGTCGCCAGCGCTCTGGCCCTCCGCTCCTGCCAGGCAGCGTGGCTGGCTCCCCTGCTGCTCTGAGCGGCATGGTAAGGGGGTGGGGAGCAGGGGGGGTTGGATAAGGAGCTGAGGGTCGCAGGGGGCAGTCGGGGAACAGGGGGGTTGGATAGGCATGGGAGTCCCGGAGGGCCTGTTGGAGGAGTGGGGGGGGGGCAGTCAGGGGACAAGAAGCGGGGGGGCAGGGGGTCTGAGGGGGGGCAGTCAGGGGGCACTAAGTGGGAGGGGGCGGATAGGGGGCAGGGGCCGGGTAGTTTTGCAATCCCAATATGCCCCTCGGGCCAAAAAGTTTGCCCACCCCTGATCTAGCAGAAAAATGAATTTAAATTTAAACGCTTATAACAACAATTCGTAACCCACTAATCCCTTATTTTTGTCCTATGACTGCTGAGATGTTAACAGGCCACTCTACCTTGAGCCATCCCTTAAAGTATGAGCTAACTACTTATGCTGAACAATCTGTTCCACCTTGCATTTTGCCGTGATGCTGGGAATACCTTTCCCAGATCTCTTTGTGGCTCCAAAGCTTGTCTCTCTCACCAATAGAAGTTGGTCCAATAACTCACCCACCTCATCTCTCTGAAAATTACCCAACATCTTAAATAAGTTTGTGAGAATGCCTTGTAATTTTAGGTTCCCTGGTCTTCTAGTAAGCACAAGGAGTTGCCAGGGGCCATTCTGTAATACTGTTGCAAAGGAAGGCCACAAGCTTCTCCATGCAATGGTTCTCATGTTCTCCATTCTCTCTCTCTCATGGGAAGCCAGAGTTCCATTATGCTTGGAAGCACCTCCCTATAGCTTCCCCCAAAAACACATGAGTAAAGACCCTATGCATCTTAGATTAAATAAGAGTAGAATGTGTCATTTTACATCATAAAAAAAGTTAGTTAAATCAACTCCTTGGGGCAGAGCCTACATATTTTCTGTTCTGTACAGTACTCACCACATTGCTGGTGCTCATCAAATGTTAAAAAGGTCCCTCAGATGGCCCACTTTTCTTACACAGGAAAGCTTACAACAATGAAAAGAAGGACCTAATCCTGCAAATATCTCTGCACACTAACTTTATTACTGCGAGCAGCCCCACTGATTTCAATGGGACTACTCCTGGTAGTAAAATTAAGTACTTAAATGCTTAAATGTTTGCAGAATCACACCATTAATAGCCTTGATCATTATTAAGCGACCTCATTTTTACTTGGCTGCTCTGTTTACCTTCTAAAGATATTCCTCCTGAAGTAGTGCCTCATGCTCCTAGAAATCAGTCTAGTTCTAATTCAAATGTCCTTGGAGATGTTCTCTACTCCATACCTCCACGTGTCTTCTTCTATCCAAACTAAAATAAGCCTGTCTCTCGGACATCTCCTCCTGGATGTCTAGCTGCCAGCTCAAGCTAAACATAGCCAAAACAGAGCTCCTAAACTCCTTTTTGATAACTGTACAACACCACTATCCTGCCTGTCACTCAGGCCCGTAACCTGGACACCATCTTCAACTTGGACCTTTCTGTAGGACCTCACATTAAGGCTATATCTAAAACCTGCAGATTCTTGCTACATAACATCTCTAAAATATGGCCTTTCCTATCTAACCACACAGCTAAAACTCTCATCCAGGCTTTCATCATCTCGAGTCTTGATTACTGCTACATTCTTCTCTCTGGTCTTGACAAATGCAATCTTGCGCTGCTCATATGCATTCAGAATGCTGCAGCAAAGATAGTTCTCCTAGCCCCTCATAGACAATGTCACCCCTCACTTTAAATCCATCCACTGGCTCCCCCTTCTGTATTGCATCAAACATAAGCTGCTTATTTCCATTTTCAAGGTCCTTCACTGTGATACCCCACCCCACCTATCAACTTTTTGTTGCTAATGAGATGTAGATACTCGCCTCCAATCAGCCAATGATGTTGGCCTCCACTGCCCACTTGTTAAATTTTCAAACACCTTTGTGATTTCTCCTAGACTGCCTCACAGGTTTGAGAAGAGCTCCCCATAAATGTCCACAAAGCAACTTCATCATTCACCTTCAAATCTCTCCTCAAAACTCTCCTTCGCTGTGATGCCTATAAAAACTTGACAACTGTTAGGTTGCTGGTATACAAAGAACACTACCTACCATGCTAACCAATACTGTCTCTCTGTTCCCTTGTATTCCCCTCATCGGTCTGTATCCATCTGTTGTTTCGTCTTATACTTATATTGTAAGATTCTCGGGGCAGGGAATGTCTTTTTGTTCTGTGTTTGTACAGTGTGGTCCTGATACATAATTAGGACTCCTAGGTATTACGATGATACAAATAATAAGAAAAAAGAAGGGAATAGTCTAGCAGAGGAGTATCAAAATACAATTCTTTTTTTAAACCAATAAAATATATTAGCAGTCCAGTTTTCCTTTTCCCCCCCATTAGAACATAATGACAGATTATAAAGGTCATAATATTTCACCTATCTATATAAGATTGTGGGGCAAGCACTATGTCTTACTATTTATTTAAACAGTATGTAGTACATTGTGGGCCCTACAATTCAAAATAATAATCACCATTGTTCAATTCTAAGAGAAACTTCCACTATCAACTCTAGCTGGATGTACAAATTTCGTGCATATATTCCAGTTTCCTTCTTTTTGTATTGCTAACAATTAGGGCTGTCAAGCGATTTAAAAAAATTAATTGCAATTAATCACACTGTTAAACAATAATAGAATACCATTTATTTAAATATTTTTGGATGTTTTCTACATTTTCAAATATATTGATTTCTATTTCAACACAGAATACAAAGTATACAGTGCTCACTTTATATTTATTTTTGATTACAAACATTTGCACTGTAAAAAAACCTAATACAAGTACTGTAGTGCAATCTTGTCAGGGTTCCCTCCCCACTCTAAACTCTAGGGTAAAGACGTCGGGACCCGCATTCAGAGCCCCTAAGCTTATTTTTATCAGCTTAGGTTAAATCCCCCAAGGTACAAAATTCCCTGCACCCTGAGAAATGCTTCTTTCGCTGCCACCATCAAGTATCTAACAGGAATCCAGGAAAGGAATCACTTGAACTTCCCTCCCCCACAAAATACCCCCTCAAGCCGTACACCCCCTTTCCTGGGGAAGCTTGAGAACAATCTCCCAACCAATTGGTTACACAGTGATCTAAAAACCCACCCCCTGGGTTTTAACACCATAGAAAACAGTCAGCTTCTTAAAAGAAGGATTTTATTAAAAATAAAGAAGGTAAAATCATCTCTGTAAAATCAGGATGGTAACTATTTTACAGGACACTTAATTTCCAAACTCAGAGAGATTTCCCCCTCTGGACAAAACCTTTAAGTTACAGAAAACCATGAATAACCACCCCCCTTGCCCCTTCTAACACAGGGAATACACCAAGCAAAATTAAACAGAAATCTATACGCTATGCTATCTAAACTTACTTCAGAAAAGGGAGGTTTGATTTTCTGTAGGTTCCTTCTGTCTTCCAAGATCACTCTGACCCAGACAAAAAGACACTCACAAAGCCTTCCCCCCTCCTAAGATTTGAAAGTATCTTGTCCCCTTATTGGTCAGATGCCAGCCAGGTCAGGTGTCAGTCTGGCTACCTGCATTTCTTAACCCTTTACTGGAAAGAGGATTTTATAGCACTGCATCAGACCCTCTCCCCCTTCCCTTCATATTTATGACAAATCTCTATCGTGAAAGTTCAATTTACAAATGTAGATTTTTTTGTTTTTTTACATAACTGCACTCAGAACCAAAACAATGTAAAACTTTAGAGCCTATAAGTCCACTCGGTCCTACTTCTTGTTCAGCCAATCTCTCAGACAAAAAAGTTTGTTTATATTTGCAGAAGAGAATGCTGCCCGCTTCTTGTTTACAATGTCACTTGAAAGTGAGAACAGGAGTTTGCATGGCACTCTTTACATGCCAGATGCACTAAAGATCCATATGTCGCTTCATGCTTCAACCATATAAACCATTCCAGAAGACATGCATCCATTCTGAAGGGTTCTGCTTGATAACGATCCAAAATAGTGCGGACAACACATGTTCATTTTCATCATCTGAGTCAGATGCTACCAGCAGAAGGCTGATTTTCTTTTTTGGTGGTTCGGGTTCTGTAGTTTCCGCACTGAAACGTTGCTCTTCTGAGACTTCTGAAATCATGTTCCATACCTTGTCCCTCTCAGATTTTGGAAGGCACTTCAGATTCTTAAATCTTGGGTCGAGCGCGGTAGCTATCTTTAGAAATCTTACATTGATACCTTCTTTGCATTTGTCAAATCTGCAGTGAAAGTATTCTTAAAACGAACATGTGCTGGGTCATCAGCGCGAGACTGCTATAACATGAAATATATGGCAGAATCCAGGTAAAACACAGAGCTGGAGAAATACAATTCTCCCCTAAGGAGTTCAGTCACAAATTTATTAACACATAATTTTTTTAACGAGCGTCATCAGCATGGAAGCATGCCCTTCATGTCCACATGAAGGGACATATGCACATTTAGCATATCTCACACAAATACTTTGCAACACGGCTACAAAAGTGCCATGCGAACACCTGTTCTCAGTTTCAGGCGACACTGTAAATAAGAAGTGGGCAGGATTATTTCCCCCCTAAATGTAAACAAACTTGTTGGTCTTAGCGATTGGCTGAACAAGAAGTAGGAATGAGTGGACTTGTAGGCTCCAAAGTTCTACAGTGTTTTGGTTTTGAGCACAGTTATGTAACAAAAAATAAAAATAAAAATCTACATTTGTAAATTGAACTTTCACGATAAAGAGATTGCACTATAGTACTTGTATGAGGTGAATTGAAAAATACTATTTATTTTATCATTTCTACAGTGCAAATATTTGTATAAAAAATAATATAAAGTGAGCACTGCACACTTTGTATTGTGTTGTAAGTGAAACCAATATCGAAATCAATATATGTGAAAATGTAGAAAAACAACCAAAATATTTAATACATTTCAATTGGTATTCTATTGTTTAACAGAGCGATTAAAAGCGATTAATTTTTTTAATTGCAATTAATTTTTGACTTAATAGCAGGAGTTAACTGTGATTAATCAACAGCCCTACTAACACCTTTCTTAGGATTTCATTAGCATGAGAGTCACAAGACAACACCTGCAAGTCAGCAGTACAAAGCAAAGCAGAGTCCACTAGGTGACATTTAGTTTTCACAGAGACCCAAGTGGCTAATATAAATATTTTTCTTCCCATCTACAACACATAGAAATGCATCTAGAAACATGTTAAAATCAGTTTTCCTTGTACAATGCATGACTCAGAACAAATGCTATTTCTACTGAGGTAGCACACACCATAGCTTTCAAATCACCTGCTTTAAAAACAGTTCTCCTCCAGAAATAAGGAAGTATTATTCCATGAAAGATTATTGATTAGTAATGCTACTTTTTACAGTTTCCTTTCTATTTTCTGCTGTAGACGGTGAACAACTAATTCATGAAACAGTTGCCAAACACCACAAATCTTTTAGTTCCCCCATTTAGCCAGGAATACAATTACTAGCCAGTTTATAAAGCTGCATATAAGATTTATAAAGTTGACACAATAGTCTGAATATTCCACGTATCCATAGCATGTCATATCTCAACATATCAGTCCTTGAATATTCCATGCTTCCAAAGCATCAGATCTGTCACAGTAAGCATTTAATTAAGTGCTCTACAGAGAGACAGAGTTTAAATACCACTCATCCCAAAACTAATTCAAAATTTTTGTAAATGGTAATATTGTGATGGGTCTCTACAAGAAGATGCCATTGTACTGAAACTCCAGGCTTTACAGTAAGATGTGATTAGTTTATGATGCAAATACTGAGAGCGTGCTTAACTCGATTAATCTTTTTATACAGTAGTTTTTAGCACTATACATGCAAAGTTTAATGATCCTAAGTTAAATCAACTCACCATTTCAGCGGTGTGCCTTCATATTCAAACCATATCTCAGTAACATCCTCTTGTCTCATAACCTTCTGAAAGTGTTTTTTCACTTTGTCCGTTACCAGTGTCAAGTAGCTTATTCTAGGTAAAAGCAACTGAAAGGAAAGTTTGTACAAGCAGGTGTCATTTATTTTTTGAAGTTTTAGAAATCTAATATAAAGCCACATATAGGTACTGTTTTTCAAGAACAAAGACAAAATATGCAGTTGGTGGTTTTTTGGGTTGTTTTTTTTTTTTTAAACATGCCATACTTTTAGACAGTAATAGTAATTTGCTTCTTAAACACCAATAAGTTAATGCTATCAAATGATATTTATTTTAAAACAAGTTTTGAATGTAACTGGCTCAAGCACTGAAAATATTTTAACACAAAAAATAGTCTGTAAATTGGTTTTTCCTTGCCTCACTCAATGCAGCTGGAAGGAGACAGAAGTAATTTACTAAAAGGCAGAAATTACTCAGTGGTCGGATCCAGTTACATTTCTCATAACTGGACCCTTTTCTTTCGAACAGGTATAAAAATAGAGCATGCCATATCATCAAACAGGATAGATACATTTCTATAAAGAACTGCTTGAAAATAACGATTCACTTGCGCTAAAAATTTTGATCAGATAAACATTTGATACTTTTAAAATTTGTAATATGAACTTTTCAAATTACTGTTCAATTCATATGAACAATGTCACAGTGCACTGTGCATTCTCTGCATCTCCCAAGTTCCATCCTCTTCATATTTTGTATTCACATGTGATACCCATCAGGATTGTTGTGATTTTCCCCAGTCCTTAAAAACCTACTGACTACCTCCTCAAAAATAGAAGGAAAAACTATTAATATTTTATAAAATGAAACAAAGACACACACTATGCAATTCACCTTTTAAGTATATTTATTTCTCAAACAGAAGAGGCACACATAGTTTCAAACTTTCTGTTTTGAACAAAGTAAAAGACAAGAAAAATAATTGAGTCCTCTATCAGCTTTTCAGTTAGTTCCTCTCTTATTGACTTTGTGAGGAAACGTTACTCCTAACACTCTTATCTGCCCATACTTCTCATCTGAAATTTGTATACCTATTATTAAAAATTGTAACTATAATAAAGTAATAAAAGAATATTTTTAACTAGTTTGCACATCTGACTGCACGTATATAGAGTCAGTTTCAACATTTCCTCACAAAGTCAATAAGAGAGGAACTAACTGAAAAGGTCTTTAGACACATAAGGTGAGCAGAAAAGCCCTTGCATCAAAATTTAGTAGTTGTTTTTTTTAATAGACTTCAAAATATGCTGTTTAAATGGTTAAATCAAAAGACTGGCTAACTTAAAAAAAATTAAACCAAATCAGAACAAGTTGACATAATTATTTTAGAAATACCTAAAATTGAAATATTAATATCATGCATATCAAAATATTATTCCATATGCAACAGCATGGAAGCCTTTTGTAAAAGAAATATTACTTAGCATTTCGACAAGATTTAAGGGTTTAATACTGCACTTCTAGAGACTGTATTTGCATGAATCTCTTCCCACTTGGCTGGGGCATTTAACATTGGGAGAGAAGTTAAAATAACAAAATTTTTTAAATGTCATCACAAGAAGTTTGGACAAGAAAATTTTGTGCCTGAACTGGTAAATTATGACAATTTTGCAAGGTTACTTAGTGTATTCCATTCAAAGGCCTCAAACTGCTTTACAGACTAATTCTAGTCAGTTCCTGTGCTTGAGACTGGGGTCCAGACATTTGTGGTTTAAAATGATCAATTTTTATTTATCATGCATCTTTTTGTTTCTGTATCACATGACCCTTGTCAGTTTCCTTTTGCAGCCAGATCCGTGTGCGATATGTTTCTACATTACAGGTATACTTTCATTGGTGCTACTGACCAATTTTCTTCTGCGTAGGGTGGGGCAACAAGGTGGCCAATCCTTCACAGAAGCCCTTTTTTGCAGGGTTCTTGTGGGAGGGTATCAAAAATTGCTTTAATCAAAATCTAGCTTAGCACTTCTACTTTAGCCCAAATTGTAATAGCAATTAAGTATGGAATATTATAATGTGGGAATATGATTGTTTCTGTTTTTTAAGTAACCATACAGTATGATCTCAACTTAATTGCCATTTCATTGATGTTAGTAATTTTAGTCAAAATTTTCAAATGCAGTTGCCTAAAGTTAGGCACCTAAATCCATAGTCATCTAAGCAAAAATGGCCAAATTTTCAGAGATGTCAAGCACCTACAGTTCACGTTAGATCAATGGAAGCTGTAGATACTTAGCATCTATGAAAATCAGGTCATTTACATTTAGGTGACTCACTGTGAATTTAAGTAAGTAACTTTAAGAGAAAAAAATGAAACATTTTAACCTTGGATATTTAGTTTCTCTCAATTGAATTATTTACCTGTTCTTAGGATTTCAGAACGTTAGTAAATCCTATAAATATTTTTTACAAATGCCTAGATCACCCTATAGATTAAACCTTCTGAAAAGTAATCTACCTGTTTCTTCCCTTCCAAGACCACCCACATCTACTTTCAGATCATCACTTTTCCCCACTTGGCAAGAGACTAGAGAACCTAATTTTACCATTTTCCTAACCTATACTTAAAATTATTCATTCCAGTGACTACAAAGTATATTAAATCAGCTTTATAAGGTGCATAAAGACATCTCTAGTTCATTCTGTCATATTTCATTAGTTTCTCATCACTCCTACAGCTGTCCACATTTAATCTAAAAATTTAGATATTTTATCAGGTCATGTACACTCAGATAATCCAAAGAATAGTACAAAAAAATGTTTTAGCCCAATATTTTCCTTTCTTCAAATACTGACAATGCTACTGACAGGAGTATTTACAGAGGATAGCAGTGATAAAAAAAATATAAAAACATTTTTAAAAGATACATTTAACTACTTTCTAGCCTTTAGTCCATCAGTCTAGACAGTATTTATTACATTCTTCCATCAGAAGGAAGTCAAAAGAATTGTTACATAAGGCCTCCTATAAGGGCTGTTGGGGTTGAGCAAAACTGCTAGAGAAACTTCTGGAATATAAAAATATATATGCTTGCCTTTGACAACAAAACTAAACAAAACTGAAATAGAAAAAAAGCACATTAAGTGACAATAGAAGCTTCTCTCATTAAACTAAGTGAAAAAGATAAACGTCTAAAAATACCACCAGATATAGTGAGCTCTGACACTGGAGGGGGATATTTTCTCTGAAGTACACAGGCCTTAAATCCATGAATATTTAGTACTCAGAATATGACAGAATGCATTCTCAATTCCACAACTGAAATAACTAAATTCTTCACCTTTCCTTTTCTTCTCTCCATCCCCCTGCTGCAATCACAGGTCTACTTCCTGGGCATCTTTTTACAGAAATTCAGTAAAGTTATAACAAAACTATTACTGTTTACATACTAAGGGCTTGTCTACACTACCACGTAAGTCAATATAACTTACATCACTTAGGGGTGTGAAAAAGTCACCCCCCTGAGCTATGTGAGTTACACCAGTGCTAAGTTGGCAGGAGACGTTCTCCTGCTGATATAGTTTCTGCCTCTTGTTGAGGTGGAGTAATTATGCCGAAAGAAGAGCGCTCTCCTTTTGGCATAGTGCATCTCCACCAGACGCGCCACAGCGGCTCAGTTGCACCGATGTAGTGCGGAAGTGTAGACAAGCCCTTAGTCTAAAGAAATAATATAAATATATTCTGTCTACTCCTAATAGGGTAACACTTCTTAGGACACATCCATTATTTTCCAGTGAAACCAGCCACCTTATTCACATACATTTAAAGGCATTCATTGCACACACTGGACATCACCACACCCATGTACGCAACACAATTAATTTGAAGTTCAAATGAAAAGCCCTGCCTACAACTTTTAAAGCACTCTCATTATTACAGTTTCATGAATGGTAATAATGGTGAGAGCTTTAGCACAGGCCAGACACCCCTTTCTTTTTTTAAACTCACTGTGTCATTTAACTCTCCTTGGATCAAGTCTAGGTGGAATACTGATAAGAACACCAGCAGCTACCTAGTCGCCATCTATACTAGAACACCCACTCTTGCTTGCATTCAAAACACACACACACAAATCATTCCCACCAGAAGCATCAAGACCAAAGAGCCTGAAAAAAACCGAGACATGATTGGGCTATCCCTGCCTATCTTCATTGTACTTACATAATAAGGTTCAGCTTCCCTTTCAGTTATCTCATCCTGATACAGCATGAAGCAGGTTGGTATTCGTCCAAACCACACATCTCGAAGCACATCTTTGTCATCTGTCATTCTTCCAATGGGTACTGAAGCACATGTAGACTAAATTATTTCTTCAACCAGAACTATGCCACATCCCCAAAAGACAAAAGGCAAGATCAGCTTTTTCAAATAAAAGATACTACATTTTACAATACTCCCTTTACTATGTTCCTATGACACAAGGTAATAAGAACAGAGTTCTATTTATCAAGTTACCAAATTTATTAATTGCTACAAAGAAACAGTTGGCTGAAACGGTTTACAGATAATATGAATTAAATAGCAGAACATTAAAGAACAAAATCTACAAAAGTTAACAAGTTGCTTAGCTGTCAGACATGTAGGAGGTAGTGATGATCTGGAAGGGGCCTCAAGATCATCTAATCCAGTCCCCTGCATACATGGCAGGACTAAGTATTATCTACACCATCCCTGACAGGTGTTTGTCTAACCTGCTCTTAAAAATCTCCATTGAGGGAGATTCCTCAACCTCCCAAGGCTTGTTACCGCGTCAAAGAAAGCTACTAGGTTGGTTTGACACAATTTGTTCTTGACAAATCCATGCTGACTGTTATTTATCACCTTATTATCTTCTAGCTGTTTGCAAACTGATGAGGAGGAGGCATGCACCTTCTAAATTATCCTGGTTCATACACAGAGGTGGGAGCACTTGTATTCTCAAAGGGTCTGTCTACACTGCAACTAGACACCTGCATCTGGCATCTGCCAGCTAACTCAGGCTCATGGGACTAGGGCTGCGGGGCTGTTTAACTGCATTGTAGACTTCCAGGCTTGGGCTGGAGCATGGGCTCTAGGACCCTGCAAGGTGAGAAGGTCCCAGAGCCTGGGCTGCAGCCCAAGCCCAGAAGTCTACACTGCAATTAAACAGTCCCCCAGCCTGAGCCAGCTGGCATGGGACAGCCGCAGGTTTTTAATTGCAGCATAGACATACCCAAAGAGGGCTTAAATCATTCTGCAGCACTCTGCCTAGTAGCAAGGCTTAAGCCTGGTCTATGCTAAAAAATTAGGTTGACACAGCTATGTTGCTCCCCAGCGTACACAGCACTAGGTCGACAGAAGAATTCTTCCACTCTCCTAGCTACTGCTTCTGGGAGGTGGATTACCTATGCCAGGCCTGCACAACTCGTAAAGCGGCGAGGGCCATATTACTCCAAAGAAAACAGCTGAGGGCCGAAACCCCCCGGCCCCGCCGAAACCCCACCCCCCCACCCCAGCGCCACCTGGCCCCGTGGAAACAACCCCTCCTTCCCCAGCGCTGGGGTGTGGAAGCCTGTAGAGGGGGAAAGAAACAGCACGCATAGGGTGACCAGATCACAGCAGGAAAATAGGGGACACACCCTCCCCGCTCGGCCCCACCATCACACCCCTCCTCACCCCTCCCAGGGGTCACTATATTACTGCACACAACAGTCAATCAATGCAGTTGTAGATAAATCTCTGCATTATGCATTTTTGGATAACTTTTATATGACTTTGTATTGAACCTTGGTAATATGTTATAGCGGGCCCCTAAGGTAGTATAATTAAGGTAAAAGAAAAATGTCTTTTTGCTAGAAGTAAAATAAGATCTTCCCCCCACTTTGTATTCAATTGCCCTGTTGAATGAATGAGGTGTGAATGAGGAAAGCGGAAGGCAGGCACCTCCAGACAGCTGCAACCCTTGGAGAGGGGATGGGAACCAGATCAAGGACAATCAAACTTGTCAAGTGGGCTGACTAGAGAACAGCACACATACTGACGGCCTCGGGGGTTAGAAGCAAGCACCTTGCTTTGGGAACGCCCTCTTTGCAGCATTGGGACAACCCCCAGCCCAGAGACAAGCAGTAAAAAGGACCAACGGACACGGTCCCAGATTTTGGGCCACACAGTGAGCCCACCTACTCACCCCCCGCGGGCCGCACAGTGAGCCCACGTGGGCCGCATGCGGCCCCTGGGCCGCATGTTGTGCAGGCCTGACCTATGCTGATGAGAGAACCCCTCCTGTCACCATATGCAGTGTTTACACCAGGTGTGGGCAAACTTTTTGGCTCAAGGATCACATCTGAGCATGGAAATTGTATGGCAGGCCATAAATATTCACAAAATTGGAGGCTGGGGTGCGGAAGGAGGCTCCGGGCTGAGTCAGTAGGTTGGGGTGCAGGAGGGGGTGAGGGCTCCAGCTGGGGGTCCGGGCTCTGGAGTGGGGTCAGAAAAGAGGAGTTCAGGGTGGGGGGGGCGGAGGGGGGCTCCGGGCTGGGGCAGGAGGTTTGGGTGTGGGAGGGGTGATGGCTCTGGCTGGTGGTGCAGGCTCTGGGGTGGGCCTGGGGATGAGGGGTTTGGAGTGTGGGAGGGTGCGCCGAGCTGGGACTGAGGGGTTCAGAGGGGGATCACGGCTGGGGCGTGGGGTTGGGGTGCGGGAGGGGATCAGGCTCTGGGCAACGCTTACATCAGGCACCTCCTGGAAGCAGCGTCATGTCCTCCATCCGGCTCCTATGCATAGGGGAAGCCAGGCGGTTCTGCGTGCTGCTCTGTCTGCAGGCGCCACCCTTGCAGCTCCCATTGGCTGCAGTTGCTGGCCAATGGGAGCTGCAGGGGTGGCACTTGGGGTGGGGGAAGCGTGCGGAGCCCCCTGGCTGCCCCTATGCTTAGGAGCTGGAACAGGGACGTGCCGCTGCTTCTGGGAGCCATGGCACACCGACCCCGCTCCCCGGCGGAAGCTCGAAGTCCGGATTAAAACATCTGAAGGACAGGATGTGGCCCACGGGCTGTAGTTTACCCACCCCTGGTCTACTCTGAAGCACTGTAGCTGCGCCACTGTAGCGTTTCAAGTGCAGACCAGTCCTCTATGCCCTATATTTTTAAAAATGCATTCTTCACAAGTTAGAGTTAGAATTGCAATACTTGTAAGAATAGGTGTGTTTTAAAAGTCAAGGTAACTGATTTTAACAAGTCTATGTTCATTTTAAAATGAAGTCAATTAATCTTTAACAATGACTAAAGGCTGGCTGATTACAGAATAGCATCTTCAGATTTACCATAACTGCATGACAAAACAGAACAGCAGGGGGAGAATGGAAGATGGGGAGGGCTGGGGAATGCAGACCTAATAAACTACCTTATCCCCGCTCAAGCGCATGAATAGATGTGTCTACATTAAAGACATTTTCCAAAAACGTACCACCATTCATCTCTACCCACATCAGCACCATGCAGAGCCCTAGTGTGGGCAGGCTACTTGCATTTTAAGCAACATTTAATCCAACCCTGCTCAAACCAGACATAACATGGTGCTTAAAACAGCAGCACTCATGGCCTAGCTAAATTAGGTCTCCTAAGATTGCTTACTGGTTGAGCTGAACTGGTACTAATAATGCTGACAAATATTTTCACAGTCTTCCTACGAAGTCTTGTCTGCACTGAAGACTCAAGTGAATCAGCAGGACACAGTGGGCATGTCTACACTGCATCACATGGTGTGACTGTAGCTCCTGTAGACACACGTGATCTAGCTTGGGTACTGGAAGTGAAGTCGCAGCAGGTTGGGCTTCAGTGCAGGCTGGACAAGCCCATCCAGAACGCTGCGTAATTAGTAAGGTAGCTATCCAAAACTGAAACCTGTGCTGCTGCAACTTCACTGCTGCAGTACCTGAGCTAGATAGGTTAAAGTTAGCTCAGATATGCAATGTAGACATGCCCAGTGATAGGCCAATAACTATGATCAGAACAAAAAACTAGCCAAAGAAAACCAGACAGGAGCAAATAAATCAGTATGTTCAAATACTGCCTCCTCACTCCAGCTGTTCTCCACGCATATTTGTTAACACTCATGCTTATTTGGCTGACAAAAAGAAGAAGGTTTATTACAATTACTGTATTAGTCATGTCCAGTCAACACAGCATAATGGGCTGGACTGCTCTCTGGCCCACCAAGGCCTCCTGAATGACTGCAGAATCTCCGGCATTCTTGACTAGCCACAAAAAACCCAGGTGACTTCCAGACCCCAGGAAAAACTCCGGGAGCTGGCAGGGAGAAAAAAATATCTAGCCACCTATTAACAGCGCTAATGTGCTCTGGAATCATGAAGGGCCAGATGGTGCCATGAAGCCGAAACCCAGCATGAGGGCTCACCCCGCAGCCTCCCGCATTGCCCCCTGCCCCCACTCGCTCCTTCCCCCGCCCCCTCGTTGCCCGACTCAGTCCCCTCGCCTCACCCCAGTCCCCACTAGCTCCCTGCCCAAGTCACCTCCAGTCTCGTCTCCATCCCGCCCACGCTCCACGTGCCCCATCCCCATTCACTCACACCCACGAGCGGCCGCGCCTCCCGGGGGGGCCGGGGGGAGAGGAAGCTATTACCTGAACCTCTTCCGCGCGCACCCCAGCCGCGCGCATGCGTGACACAGGCGGAGGCGCCCTCCGCCACTCCGCGCGCAGTCCGCCTGCCACGTGAGCGAAGCCTTCCGCCCTCGAAGGAAAACCCTCCTAATGTCAGCGACTCCGGAACTAGCGGCGCAGGCGAGTTGCGGCGCGGAAGAATGACGTCACACAAACGCTCGCTGTGTGGGTGGGGCAGAGACGGTGTGTCGCGGCGGCGCCGCTCTGCCTGGGGCTGACCGGGGGGCGGGGGGGCTCAGCTAAGCCGAGGGAGGTGCGCGCGCAGTGGCGAGTCTGGCCTCGGGACTCGTTGTTCCCTTCTGCTGCCGGACCTGTCACCCGGCACAGTGGGGTGCAGATGGGCGACAAATCCCCAGCAGGCAGATGTGTTCGACAGATATTTTTATTCTTTAGTTGGAAAGAAGCAGGATGAGACACTTATCACACGAGTACTCGCCAGTCCGTTAGTGATTAAGGAAAATGACTTGGGTAACTAGTGGCCAGATCGCCTTACATCAGTCCCAGGCAAAATAATGGAAAAGGTGATACAGGATTCAAGTGATAAAGAATTAAAAGTTAAGCATACAGTTAATCCCAGTCAATATGGTTTTATGGAAATTAGGCCTTGCCAAACAAACCTGATTTAAATCTTTGAGATTACAAGTTTGGGTGATAAAGGTAACTAATATGTAAATTTTTGCGAGATATTTGACTTCATACTATAATATTCTGATTTTTAAAACTAGCACTATAATACAATATAAACAGCATATGTTAAACCAGGGGTCTAAAACACGCGGCCCGCGGGGTTGTTTTCTGTGGTGTCTCTAGTGGGGCTCCGCAGGAAAGCTATTCAACATTTTCATCGGTGATCTTGAAGTACATATAAAATCACTGCTGATAAAATTTGTGGATGACAAAAGATTGGTAAATGATGACAACACGGCAGTTATGCAGAATAATCTGGATGGCTTGGTAACCTGAACCCATTACAAAAATGTTTTAATACAGCCAAATGCAAAGTGATGCATCTAGGTAAGGAATGCAGGCCATACCTACATAATGGGGGACTTCACTATGGAAAGCAGTGACTGGAAAGGGTTTAGGAATCACAGTGGACAAGCAACTCAACATGATCTCCCGGTGTGATGCTGTGGCAGAAAGGGCTATTCCAATTCTTGGATGTATAGGTAGGGGAGTAGAAGTAGGGAGGTGATTTTTACTGTGTATATAGCATTGGTGTGACTGACACTACAATAATGCATACAGTCCTTATTTTAAAAGGATGTTGAAAAATTGGAGAGGGTGTAGAAAAGAGCCACAAAAATGATTCTACAGCTGGAGAAATGTGTTAGAGGGAGAGACTTACAGTGTTCAATCTAATTATTTTATTAAACAGAAGATTGAGAGGTGTCTTGATTACAGTGTGTAAGTACCTTCATGTGACAATAATAATGGGTACTAAAGTTCCCTTGAACCTAATAAAGGCATAACAAGAACCATTGGCTGGAAGCTGAAGCCAGACAAATTCAAATTATAAATTAGGCACAAATTTTTAACATTGAGAATGATTAACCACTGGAACAAACAGGGTGGATTTGATTTAAATCACTAGACAGGAAGACTCTATTTAATCATGGATTTCTACATAAAAGTGCATCCTTGTTGGTTGTTATAACCTTAATACATATTCTTCACAACTTAGAGATAGATGTAAGTTTCATTTTTAGAAGGTACACACTATACATTTTTAAAGTGATTTATTTTGAAAACTTTTCAGATTAGTTTTACAACTATATCAGAAAATGAATGATTGTTTGGTTATTTCATTTACCAAAGGTAACTGAAGTAGATATTTATGAAGTCATTGGGAGGTGAACTATCTCCAATTCAACAGGTTAATCATTGATATTTGGAGGATTTTCTTGTCATGCTGTATTAGGAAGAGAACCTCACGAGACAGACATTTAAATTGTTTTATTTAACTAAAACAACAATGTTATGTATTCTGGGTTTTTTTTCTTCAACAGCAAACATAATATTTTAACAAAACAAGCATATGAATTTTTAAATTTAGTTAAACATTTGAGTTTTTTTAAATCAGGTTTGTTTTTGTTAAAAATTGTTTTTAACTAAAATAGTTAAATGAAATATTTTTTAAAAAACATACATTAAATCGAGCCAGGTCAACATGAAAAACTTAAAATATTGGCTTCTGCAACTAACTCAGTTGTCTTCACCTTCATTTTCCTGTTTGTTCATAATCTGGAAAAGAAAAGAGTTCTTGCTTTTTTGGGTGCCAAATGATTTCTCAATTTGGAATGAATTAGTCCAAAGAAAGAAAATATTCTTTCTCCACCGGCAGAAGAAGCTACTGCTGTTAAAAGTGAGATTATAACTTCAACTGTCTCTGAATGCAAGTGCTTAAGTGACTTCCACCAGTTCACTGGTGTGACTTTCTTTAAAACATCATCAGCAAACGTATTTCTTGAATGGTTCTTATTCCCAAACTGTCTCTTTTACGGCCTGCTGCCATTACAGATTTTCCCTTCTAGTGAGAGAATGGTATGGTAGATCTTAAATCAATGAAGGCTACACTCAGAAAGACCTCAAGACTTCTGGAATATGCTGCTCAAACAGTATTACTTTTGTTTCTACTGCCTGTCCCTCCCTTCTCACATTTATCTCCAGACTTCTCCTTGTCCAGATCTATTCCGCCCCCAACAATCTTCTATTAATTGAACTTTTTGAAACTTTGCACTTTTAGAGAGAGCTAAGGGATTGACTCTGTGTACACAAATTCCAGAGGGACAATAGGGTTGATGTCGGTTATTTCTCACTTCTATATATTATTTATTTAAAAACATTTTTGCTGTTAACAAGCATGTTATCTCTGGAGACACAAATCCACAGTTTGAGAACTGCAAAACTAAGCATCTCTGATGGTGTCTTCTAGACTGAGTACTGAGTCCTATTGGGTAGATAGAAAGATTAACCTAAATAATCTATACAGAAGCCACTGGAACCCCATAAAATTGGGTCCCTAATCCATGAACTATTGGAACTCATTTACAAAACTTTTCTTAAACATTACATGAATATATTGTCTCATACTATAGAATTAATAATCCCTATTCCATGAAGAGATACATTATAGCTCAAAGATATCTTAATTAAAACTATCTTTAGATAGGTTTTTTCCTCAAAAAGCATTTTATCCAAAAAAATCCGATTTTATTTTATTTATTTTAAATCATTGATTTTTATCCACCCTAGAAACAAATTACCTAGGTAAGTGGTAGATTCTCCATCTCTTGATGATTTCAATCAACAGTATATGCTTTTCTGGAAGAAGGGGCATGCGCAGGAATGTTAATTTTACCACTTCTGGAGGGGCACCGGTGGGGTATTTAAAATGTGTCAACCTCTATTAAACTATTCAATATTTATCAAAGTTATTTTCGTTAATGTAAGTGTTTATTAAAGCAAATGTACAAAGTTGTTGGATAACATACAACTCTGGGAATCATTTTGTATGTTTCCACAAACTTGGTCAAGCTAAGGGTTGGCATTTCTGTGATGGAATTTTGCACTTAATAAGGAAGTGAAGGTATTCCAGCTACATATGAAGAGTTCTCCAAATTCCTTGAAAAGGATAGTACACCAAATCACATTGCTACTGTACAAATGTAATAGCAACACTGGTTCAACTAATTGTAGTCTATTGGAATAAGGTAGTAATCCTAAATAATTTGAGAGCCCTCCAGTGGCGATCACTCTGTTCTGTGTTTTAGAAGCTGTCAGAGCAGCAATATACATTAAGATAGGTTTTAGAATCATATAATATGTTTTATGTAGTTAATAAACATAATTATTTGGTAACTAACTGTGCCCGCTCTCATGTTTTTGTGCTGTAATAAGAAAAGGAGACAACACTAATCCTACTAAATCCCTCTATATTTGTAACAAATTTTGATAAATGTAGTCATTTTCCCTGGTCTTAATTTGTCCAAGAACAAACCAGGGTTGCTATAGACCAGTGATACTCAGACTGAGGCTCACGAGCCACAAGTGGCTCTTTAATGTGTCTCCTGCGATTCTTTGCAGCACATGATATTCAAACACTGTGTGATTTAATTATTAACCAATCAGAATGCTTTAGCTATGTTATTAATCACTTGTAGTTGATAAAATAATAATACTTGGTCAGTCATTTTGCTGTGAGAATTTTTATATATTTCCTTTGTCATACTGTTTAAACATGAATATATAGTACTATAATAAATGAAACAGTGAATTCACACTACTGTGGCTCTTTTGGATAATGTTAATTGCTAATTTGGCTCCTGAACCACTGAGGTCTGAGTATCATTGCTTCTTAATTTCTAAGTGTCCATATAATCTCCAGGGAATAATTGTAGCTGGATTTGTAACAAATTGATTAAATATTGTTTTTAGTTGATTTTTGCATGTATATTGTAAGTTTACTAACAAAGAAAATGCTAAATAGAAAAGGAGGTTTAATATTTTGCACGATTGTCCAGAAATGAGGTTTGGGCTCTGGAAGTGTCATATCCTTGTCTCTTCATAATGGTTGCAGAGTTGTCACTTGAGGTTATCTACCTGAGAAGCATTTTGTCATGTACAGCCAGTCAATATCCAGTTCCTTACTCAAGTGCCATTTACAAAATGGAAAATGGGTGTGTGAGCTATCATGCTATGTCAACATCTGGCACAAGAATAAAGCATTCAATCAGAATGGGGTGTCCCAGCTACTTCAGAACAGTTTAACAGTCACAGGAACATGTCAGTTTAGGCTGCTCCTAGAGCTGGTTGAAATCAAAACTTTTTATGGAAATGAATTCATTTTAACAGGAAGATTTCTCAGATCCAAGATAGAGTTTAAAGAGAGACCCCCAAAATAACCCATAAACCCGGGTTTGGAGCAGGAACTTGAACCTGTATGTCCCACATCCTAGGTTCATGTCCTAACTATCTGCTACGGAGTCAGTTTCTGCCTGTGGACAATGAATAGGTAACTATTTTTCCAAAGTGGAACAGTTCCAACAAGAGAGAGTGATCCAATAGCCTGATGGTTAGGGAACTCACATGGGATGTTTGAAACAGAAGTTCAAGTTTGGTGAAAAACGTTGAAACATCTGTTTCATCCCAATGCAGGATTAAACCAAATGCCGAAACCTTGATTTTTTTTCATTAAATGCAATGCCTGTTTTCCAGACAGCCCTACCCAAGAAGCATTTTGTCACTTACAGCTAGTTCAATCCAATTCATTATTCAAAGAGCTTTTGCAAAATGGAAGTAGGGTTGGAATGTGGCATGTCAGTGTATTGCTCAGGAATAATGCTTCAGGTTGGGGAGTAACCTATATTCCAGCTACTTCTGATCAGTTTAGTGGTCACAGGGATGACTTAAGAAGCATTTTGTCAAATACAGCCAGTCAAAGCCCAGTTCCTTATTAAAATAATTAATAGGCATTGTTAACGTTAAATCACATTTATTTTGATGAAATGTCTAAAGTTAACCTTACATGGATTTAAAAAAAAAAAGGCTTTTGAATAAGGATCTGGGAACGACAAATAAGGAACCCACTTCATCCTTGTATTATTGTTGACCCAGTCATCATTAACTTACTCTAAGATCCCTCCTCCCCCCTTCATTTTGGAAAGGCCATCCTGAAGAAACTGTATTGATGTCCCCATCCTTCTGCAAATTGCCAGAGAGATGCCTGGATTTCATGGGATCTGGTGACTTAATTAGTAGAACTCTTGGCTGTTTCCCCATGGGGGTAGGGTCAGGCCTCCACCCCAAACAAACATAAGAATTCCAGGGAAACTGTGAATCATAAACTTGCAGCTTCCCTGTTCATATGCATCATAGGGGAACAATCTAGTTGATAGTTAAGGCTAAGTTTTTGTCATGGATATTTTTATTTTTAGTAAAAGTCGGGGACAAGTCACGGGAAATAAACAGAAATTCACGACAGCCCATGACCTGTCCCTGACTTTCACTAAAAATATCCCTGACAAAAGGGATAGGTGGATTCAGCACCCACTGCTGCTGGGGCTCCCAGGTCCCCCACCAATGCAGTGCGTGGGAGCTCTGGGGTTCCCCTGCCCCAGGGGCTGGGCTGCTGCAGGGTCCCCAGGCAGCTGGTAGCTGCAGAGTCCCGCGGCCCAGCTGCAGGATCCCCTCACCAGGTTTGGGGCTGGGAGCTCCAGCCCCAAGGCAGGAAATGTCACAGAGGTCAATGGAAGTCACGGATTCTGTGACATAATCGTAGCCTTATTAATAGTTAGTAGAATATGATGTCCTTGCAATTCTGTCTTGTAGCCACCAGGCGTCTGTTGTGCTGCTGTAACTAAAGATTTCCTAATGGTCAGACACAAGCAGACGTAGCAGGGCCCCATCCCTGACACAGGCAGGCGTCGGGGGCGGGGCCCCGCTATGTCTGCCTGCGTCGGGGGCAGGGTCACCGCCCCTGCTTGGGGCAGCAAAATTGTGAGAGCCGCCCCTGCTTAGATGCCATCTGTTGACTTATTACAGTATTATAAAGTGATCTTCCTGGGCTCTGCAGCTGTCATAACTGCTCTCTGTTTAGAATAGGTGGGTATAATAGGGCAGGGGAGGCTAAGACTCTCCAAACTCAGGCTGTGGCCCTGCCTTCGCTCTGCCTCTCCCCCGAAGCTGGGGAGGGGGGCTCAGCTTGGGACTCGGGCGAGGTGGCTTGGGGTGGCTTGTGATGACTCGGGCGAGCTGGGGCTTACCCGCCCCAGCTGGCTCAAGTCCCAGGCCACCAGCCAGCAGCTCGGGCGGGGTGGCTTGGGGTGACTCGGGCGAGCCGGGGCTTAGGCTGGCTGGCGGCCTGGGACTTGAGTCAGCTGGGGCGGGCAAGCCGGGGCTCTGGTCGGCTGGTGTGGGCCAGCCTGGGGCTTGGGGCGGGCTGGTTGGTGCTCAGGCTGGCCAGAAACCCCAGGGTCAGGCCTGTCAGTGACTCAGGGCGGATGGGCCAATGCTCATGGTGGCTCAGCCAGGCTTCCTCTGGCCTCGGTGGGGGGCTCGGGGCTCCAGTGGGTGCAGAAGGAACAGGGTCTCAGGCAGAAGGGTTGCGGCCAGGGGCTAGTCTCCACAAAGTGGGGAGGTTCACCTATCACCCATCATGGTCAGGGAACTCTGGGTTAGGCAGAGCTGTTCCCTTCCCTGAAGACTCTTAAGAAGTAAGCTGATACTCAGTGAGTTCTCCAAATTCCAAATGTTTCAGTCAGGTTCTAAAATCATCCAGGGAAGAATTCCGAAAACTTCACAGCCAGACATTATAGTTCCCTGACTGATTGTTCTGGAAGTGAGCCACAATGAGGAATGGGGATAGAGGAGCATTCTCTTTATTACTGTTCTGTTGTAGGCATATTTCCACTAAACTGGAATGTCCAGTGAGGCCTCCTCCCATCCAATTTCTGATTTCCTTGAGTGGGCAGAAATAGTATTTGAAGGGAGAAAAGAGTCCCCACTGGACACTCCCATTTTGTGGGATTATGCCAAACAGAACAGAACCATCAGAACACCCTTGGGTTATTATCTCTGTTTTACAGAATGGGAAACTAAAGCTGAGAGGTGAAGTGACTTACCTAAGGTTACACAGGTTCATTGCAGAGCCAGATTTAGAATTCAAGAATTCCTGACTCAGCCCTGTGAGACCAAGGAGTGAATGGGCATGGAGACTGAAGTACCCTCTCACCCCTAATACCTCCAAGTCCAGATTGAAGCAAAATGGTAGGATTTACACCACTCCTGGCTAGACTGTGCCTGTTCTGTGAATTAATAGAGGATTGCAGTGACTAGAACAATCAGTCTGGCACCTTTGCAGATAGTTAATTCACTACAAAAATATAAAATATGTAAAGAGTGAAATATGGACAGGGCAATTTGAAAAAAAAAATAGTACTTGGACAAAAGGAAAACTATATGTACAAAGAATTTCAAATTGCTTTACCAATATTAATGCATTAAGCTTCATAACATCCCTGGGAAGTAAATAAGTTAATGATGATCTTATCTAATTAAGACCGATGTTGGAGATAGCCATACTAATTTAGCTGGCACAGTTTGGATTCAGTTGTGAAGCCTATAAGCCTGATAGTTCTGGACAGAACACTATTTGCAAAGCTCCTGATAGTTTTTCATTGAGTCAGCTCGTGTAATAAAACCACACACAAAAAGAGGTTGCAATAGCATAAAGGATTGCTATGTGGATTGGATATTTGAATTAACACTTTTATTACATTTTGACTGAAAGTCACAGTGCATCTGTAGCCTAAGTAGGGAAGAGTCCTAGTTACCATCTTTTATTTTAACCTTATAACATCTGTCCAATTTGACCCAACCATAAAAGGCTTTCAGTGTGAGAATAAAACAGTTAAAGCTATCTTTATATTCTAATAGCTTCATTTTTTTCTGTCAGACCAAGAAGCAAGTTTAAGCATGATCTTTTCTCTCATGTAAACCTTTTAATATCAGGATGTTCTATGGAATGAAGCAAGTCTGTAGTACATCCCCTAAATACATGTTCGTTTCTGCTGTTACAGGATGACTGGTCCTATCCAGTGCACCTGGACTGATTGCTGTCTGTCCAGTAGGGCTTAAAGGAAGATGCCTGGACCTTAAAAGGGGAGACAGCTGCAGCCAGTTGCTGGCAGATGCTTGCAGAGAGTAAGAAGGCTTCTACTGGGTCCTGAGTCAGCACAGGGAAGGCCAATGGAGTAGGTTAAACTCTAGGTAAGAGGTGCTGGGAGAGCAGGAAGATAGATCTTCAGGGAGGTGGGGTGTGTGCAGCCTGGGTCTGAGGCAAAACAATAAACCCAGACATCCCACTCTGTTGGGGAGGGGCCGGGCCTAGCTGAAACTAGGATGGAAACTTTGTAAGTTTGAAAACTTTCTGCAGGACTTAAACTGGACTCTAGAAGGGGGAATGTTTTCAATATCTGGCCTGTGTGGACTTCTTAAGGGGCTCTGAGTCAAAGGGAAACTGAGGTAGGTCTCAGTAGAGCTGCATTTAGCTGGAAGGGAGTGCTACAGGGCAGGAATGCCCGTTGACATTTGCCCATTTTTGAAAAGCATGTTCAGGAATGGTATTCACAGAGAATCAGCTGCCTTAGTGTGCACATTTTACTTGACGTCAATAACCTGGATCACCTGGATCGATCGGACTTCAGCTGTCGTTAAGACTGCGCCGATCACAACACGTCTGCCATTCTTCTCGCACTCTTGCCTTTCTTCTCCACGTTCGTCCGAAACGTTTAACGATGTCATCTTCCCATCTTCTTGGAGGCCGACCAGGGGGTCTTTTCTGTTCTCGTGGGTACCACTCAGCAATGATTGCGGTCCACCTGTTATCCATGAGCCGTGCTGTGTGGCCCACCCATCGCATCTTGTTATGTCTGCTTTCCACGACAATATCTTTCACACCGCTGCGTTCTCTTATGATTTCATTTGGTATACGATCCAGAAGGGAGATTCCCAACATAGCTCGTTCCATTGCCCTTTCAGCTACCAACAGCCGTTGCTCTTCTCTCTTCGTCAGTGCCCACGTTTCACTGCCATACAGCATGGCTGGCAGCACTGCTGAATTTAAAATATTTTTACGTGTGGTCTTGTCAATTTTTCCTTTGAGGACGTCCTTGATGGAATTAAACGCACACCATCATGCCTGAATCCTTCGCGAGAGTTCTCCGTTCAGGTCTTGGCGCATATTAACTTCTTGGCCCAAATATATGTACTGTTCCACTTCTTCGATGTCTTCTCCTGTTACCGTTATTCGGGCTTTTCGTAAGATGTCTGATCACATATATTTCGTTTTGCAGCGGTTCATTTTCAGGCCGACCTGACTACTTTTCTTGTCGAGTCTTCGTAGCATGCTCTGCAGTTGGTTGGTGCTTTCAGCAATTATTACAATGTCATCTGCAAATCTGAGATGAGATAATCTCTCTCCGTTTATGTTGACACCACTCCTCCAATTGATCTTGTTCATAACCATTTCGAGGCAGGCGGTGAATAGTTTCGGTGAAATTGTATCTCCTTGCTTTACGCCTTTCTCGATTGGGATGCGGAGGGGAGTTTCAAGGAGAGTAATGTCTGTTGTACATCCAGTATTAGCTTCCTTCAACAAACTAATGTACTGCGTGTTAATGCCCTGCTCTGCGAGCGCCTTTAATATTGCGTTAAACTCAACGCTATCGAAGGGCTTTTCATAATCGACAAAAGCAATGCACAGCGGGAGTTTGTATTCCCTCACTCTTTCTAGGAGCTGGCTAAGGGTAAATATATGGTCGATTGTACTGAAATTTCTTCGAAACCCTGCCTGCTCTCTCGGCTGTTGTTCATCCAGACTCTGCGAAAGTTGATTCGTTATCACCTTGGTGAAGAGCTTGTAGATGTGAGAGAGCAGGCATATAGGGCGGTAGTTCTTAAGATTTTCTCGATCACCCTTCTTGTGCAGCAAGATGGTATTCGACTCCTTCCAGCTTGATGGTATTTTTCCTTCTTCAAGATATCGACTGAATCTTAAAGCGAGGGCCTTCCAAAGTTTTTCGCCTCCTGCATAAATCATTTCTGACGTTATTCCATCTTTGCCTGGAGCTTTTCCCTTCTTCATCTGGTGTAGTGTGCTTCGGACTTCGCTGACGATTATTGGAGGGACGCGTTCTTCTGACTCTTCGAGGGTTGGGAGGGGGACGTTGATTCTTGATTTGAACAGTTCTGTATAGAAGTCCTTGCAGACCTCCTCCATCCCTGCTCTGTCGGTTACTGTCTCTCCGTCCTTGTTCTTCAATGCTGTTACACTCAATCTATACTGCGTCAATTCCCGCTTGCATGTCCTGAGGCTCTTGCGTGATTCAGCTGTTTTAAGGAGCTTTTCTTTCCGGAAGTTCTCGAAGTCATCCTTCAGTTTTCGCCGTATAAGCTTGCACAGAATGGAGTACTCGAGGTTGTTATCTGAGCTCCTTTTCATGTTTCTCCGCTTCTCCAACAAGCTTTTCGTTTCAATCAAGATTCTTCCCTTCGCCTTCTTCAGCTTTTTAATTTCAGCTGCTTTTATGCAACATCTCAGCTTGTCAGCAAAGATACTATAGTCCTCATCACACTTTTCCATCTGGCTCCAGTCAAACCCAGAAATCGCTTTTTTCAGCTTTGCTTCATCAAATGTCTTCGGCTGCTGTTTCCTGTTTGCCATCTGTAACGCCTTCTTTTCCACCGCTTCGTCGAAAATCAACTTCGCTCTAAGCAGGCGATGGTCACTGCCGGTGTTGAATGGCTGCACCACAGAGACGTCTTGAACGATGAGCCTTTTATTGACTAAAATATAGTCGATTTCATTCTTACTCTTCGCGTTTGGTGCGATCCATGTCCACCTTCTTGAGATCTTCTTTTTGTACCAGGTGTTTGCCACGTACAGTTCTTTCATTTCTGCCATCACTACCAGCCTCTCTCCTCTTTCATTCCTTTTGCCGCTGCCGTATCTCCCTATGAACTTTTCGCCAGCTTTCCCTCGCCCGACCTTGGCGTTGAAATCTCCCATCGTGACAGTGTAAGTGGACTTTTGCGCGAGAGCTCTTTCAAGCTCTCGGTAGAATTCTTCCACTTCTTCGTCCTCACTTGCACTTGTGGGAGTGTAGGCCTGGATGACCTTGAGGGTAGCTTTTGACTCCATCTGAAGATGCAGCACACCGATACGTGATGATGTTAGCTGGCATGATATGATTTTCGAAGACCAATCTTTATTGACGATAAATCCAACTCCTCCAACATTTCTAGCGCCATCTCCCTTTCCGAGCCGCACAGCACTTCCATCCTTCCAGTTGACTTCCAACTCCTTCTTTTGTCGGGTTTTGCAGACACCGAGAATATTGCATATCCTTTTCTTCTCCTCCATCAGATGGTTTAAAGTTTCCTCCTTTGCCAGTGACCTACAATTGTAAGTACACACAGCGAGGATTGTCCTTTTCCATGTTGGCCTAGCACCTGACATTTTTAGCAACCTCTTGTCGCTCAATTTCCGCTCCGCCACCATAGAACGTGCATTTACTCGTGTTGTTTTAGCCGTTAACTTCAAGCCATCCCACTGGCTAGGTGGGCAGGCATGCGTACCTCCTCAAGCTTAGCTAGCCTTCAACCTCTAAGGAGAAGGAAAAGCGCCCTTTCCTCTGAGAGAGCAACCCTCCTCCCTGGATTGGATAGTCCGACACCTTTGTAGCATGGTAAAACCTACCAGGGCATACGCCCCACTACCATAGCTGTCAGATGGCCAGGGTCACCGCTGCACCACGTTGAGGCGCTGAGGTAGGATTTTGCAGCAGGACGTCAATAACATTTATTCTTTTTGTTTAGTATTATAAAAATGCACCTCCCAATAGCTCTAGGACCCCAATCTAGAGAAGCACTTAAACACATGCTTAACTTTACTGACATACTTGAAGATAAGCATGTGCTTAAATGCTTTGCTAAATTGTGACATGCTCAGTATATTGCAAAATTGGGCCCCTAATGTACACACCATTAATTCAATGCTGCTGTATCTGTGCATGTGGATTCAGTGGGATTATGAGTAAGGTTACATATGTAAATGTTTGGTAGAGGCAATATAGTAATTGCCTCATCTTTTTTCTGATGCAATTTTATTAAAATTAATCTCCCCATTAGTTTTTAAAGATATCAGATTGGCTCAGATAAGCATCAACAAGGATTTTTAAGTAAGCATATGGGTGGCATGAGCTTCCCTAATATGTAAGTATGCATTTTGAACCAGTGAATTCATTGGCTGAAGAAAGGATTTGATGGGGAAACAAATAACTTCATTCTATAAACTGTATAAAATTCATTTCATCCTAATCTCTCTATCAGGGCTAAGAAGACATCCAGGCCTTCATCTCACATTGAAGGCTTATGAAAAGCTGGCCAACTCACTTAAGATTCAGTCATGCTTGCATTGAACTCAAGGGGCTTTTGCCAATTTACTTCATTGAGAACAAGATCAAGCCTTAACTCCTTATAACTTTGTGCATTCAGTGGATTCTTTATGGTACATCCTACATATTAAGAGGAAAATTTTGGCAGGGTAAAGCTTTCAATTTCCTCCGTGATTGGAGCTACACATGGACCTTCTATGATGGCAGCTGGATTCTTATGAGCGTAGAGGATCTCTTCCATCTTTTGCTATTGATTCAGCAACATAAAATTCAGAAAATATAAGAAGTTAAACAAATCAACAAAACAGGAAACAACTCAAGGGAAAATAAAAAATTAAAGAATAGTGATTTGACACCCTGTCTCCAGCAAAAATTGATGAGACCATTTGAGCTTCCCATTATGGAGTCCACCAAACTGACACCTTCCCTCAGTACTAAAATAAAATGAAAATACCAAAGCAGCATCTGTGGCAAAAAATAAAAGCTATAAATATGATAATTCTAAAATGGAAAAAATGCACACTCAAAGAAATAAAGCTGAAGTTGGAGACAATGGTTTTACATGAGCAGCAAAAAAAAAGGAAAAAAAATACAAGCAAGCAAACTCATTGCAAGAAAAAATTACCAGTGTTAAAAGTAGTATTTTATTCTTTCTTAGTAATCCTGAAGTGAAGGAGATTTGACTTTCTTGGTGCATTATAGCAGACTTTCAGGTTGGGTATAGTTAAGGTTAAAATTTATGCAAAAGTTAAGGGTTCAGTGCTGCTTCCATTAATCATTGGCAAAATTGCTCTTATTTTAATGGGAACAGGACTGAGTCCATAGCATAAATAAGTGTTTGATGTAATTGAAAACAGGATATTGTTTAAAATTTCTAGGCTGAAATTCCTCCTTGCCATATGAGGCAATGTAAAGGAATGTAGGACAGAAGAAGTATTGACTCCTATATGATTAGGAACAAGAAGAGTAAGATGGTTCTGCACCACTTGTCAGCTAAAACCTCATACATCAGGTATGTGGTTTTAATACAGTTAAATGTAAGTGTATACATCTGAGAACAAAGAAAGTAGGCCATACTTACCAGATGGAGGACTATCCTGGGAAAGCAGTAATTCTGAAAAAGATTTGAGGGTTGTGGTGGATAATCAGCTGAACATGAGCTCGCAGTGTGATGCTGTGACCAAAAAAGCTGATGCAATTCTAGGATTCATAAACAGGAGAATCATGAGTAGGAATAGATACAATAACCTATCTCTATTTGGCATTGGTGTGACCACAGCTGGAATACTGTGTCCAGTTCTGATGCCCCCAACTCAAGAAGGATGGTGATAAATTGGAGAGGGTTCAGAGAAGAGCCCCCAAAATTACTGAGATTAGAAAACATGACTTATAGGGTATGCATAAGTTACAATAGTGGTTCTCAAACTTTTTTTTTTTTTTTTGCAGACCACTTGAAAATTGCTGAGGGTCTCAGCGGACCCCTTAATGATCTGTCCAAATGTAAAGCATTTGGATAAAAGCACTATATAAAAAAACCTTGTTTTTTGTTATTAAAATGTGAGTTGTGTGCTTTTATTTGTAGATCAGTAGTCTTACTTTTCTAATGTGATGGATGTGCCCTCTCTTCCCTGCCACAGCAGCCCCCGAGCTGGGGCTGGGAAGGAGGACCATCTCTCCCCGGCAGCTGCAGCCCTGGAGCTGGGGAAAGTCACCTCTTTCTCTGGCCGCCACAGCCCTGCACGTCCAAAATTCCCCCCACCCTCTCTTCTCACCCCACTACTCCCTCCCACCTAACCCCTTGTGAAATTTCAAGGACATAAAATGTTACTTTCAAAACAGAACTTCAATATATTGTGAAAGGGATACTTCAGTCCACAGAAGCTCTCTGCAGGCAGCCTGGTTAATTGCAGTAAAAAGTGCTGAGACAATGGTAAGTTAAAAATTCAAAGCTGTGTTTTGTTTTCAAAAAGTGGCAGAATTACTTGGATTGTGGGGTGGTGGGATGGGACAGGACATAGTCAGTGGTCTTGCTAAAAAGAACTTCTTGTATCATTTCAGGCCTTTCGCATTTTATTCTTGTGGTGCCCTATTGGCAAAGGGAGATGATATTCCAAACTGCTGGTGGGAAACCTTCAGTTTGCACATTGAAATGCCCAGATGTTTTTGGCTTGTTTTTAAATTCAGTTTCTTAATTTTAAGTCTTCCAGGAAAACAAAATAGTTTTAATAGTCTATTTCTAGATTATCTTTCACGATTCTTCAGGATCATTTATCAGATGATGTTATATCTTCAGGCTATGTATTCATCAAATGTTTATTGATTTAAGCCTTGGGGTTTTTACAGGATTAGAAAATATTACCTTGATTTAAATAGTGTTTAGAGGACAGAAATCGAATGCCAAGCAGTAGTTATACAGTAACAATTTAAGAATAGCCTTGTGCCCGAGGCCATGCCCCTCCCCCGCAGGATCTCAGGTGGCCGGGCTGTATGGTTGCCGCAACACCAGCCCTGGGACTCCGGGAGGCCCCCAGTGCTTGGGCGGCCAGCACCGGGCAGGCAGCGTAGCACAGCCCAGCCCAGCACCAGCTTTCCCGGCGGCCCTGACTCCCTGCAGGAGGCATGCTGGCCTGTGGGCAGGGCAATGATAGGCTGCTTGGGGAGGCACAGCCTCCCCTTGCCTACAATACCCGCCGCCCATGGAATAGTCCAATGGAATTGCTGGAAAAGAAGAGCTTTTCCTGAATTTTCTGGAGTAAGATTTGCTCCCAAGAGAAGCCAATAAAGGACCTCTCAGTATCTATCCAGCCATTGGTTTCTAGCTGTTCACTGAAGCAACTTCTCAGTATAGTGAGCCTAATTAGCTGTTGGAACAATTTTCCAAGGGCTGTGGTAAATTCTCCATCACTGACCGTTTTAAAATCAAGATTGGATGTTTTTCTAAAAAGAAAAATGCACTAGGAATTATTTTATGACCTGTGTTACTAGTGTGAAATGTGCCCAAATAGTTAGCCGAAGGGTTTCTGTTCAACAATGCCACGTCTGCTGTCCATTGCCTATTTTCTTTTGGATCCAACTCCCCCAGGGTGCATAGCTCAAGAAAGGATTGAAAGTAAAAGAAAAAACTATCCTCTGCTGAAGAAAGGACTTTACCGCTGCACACAAAAACATAGATGAACATTTCCAGTATCACCGGTGTGCAGGGCAGATTGGAGCAGCTTCATATTAAATATATAGGTCAGCCGTTTACTGGAATTAAACTTTTTTCATTTTTCCTTGATAGCAAATATTTTCTGCTTCTTAAATAAGACATGCAAGTTATAGAGGTGATGTATGGATCACAATTCAACAATCTAACGAACAATTTCATGTATGTTGTTTATCTTAACCTTCAGGATAAATCATGCTTCTTTACATAAAAAAGCTGCAAGATGGTTCAAGTTGGACAAAAAACTGCAGAGTTTCTGCTGAATGATGCGGATGGAAGGGCTGGGTTTGACTACCTATATAATGTCATGGACTTCCTGGCCTGCAGATATTGAAGTATCTACAGAGGCCACAGCCACTGTGCTTTGTGGCAGCCGCTCTCTTCACAGACTCTCCAGTCATGTCTGGACCAAACTTCCAATGCCCCACAGAGGATCTGACAGTACAGAGTAGGATGTCTGACCAAGGTGGATGGCAAAATAGAAACCCCTCCATATGACCTCTACATGTTTGAGGTGCTTTGCTTTTGAAGGACCTGTCAGTATTATCCAGCCACTCCCCTTCTGTAATGTTTCCTGGGGAGGATTTGGTCACAGGTATTTGTGCTGGGGTAACATAGACATTAGACTTCTGCACCAATACTCAGCCGTTCACACATGCTGTGAGATTAGTAGACATTCCTCTGGATCTTGGGGCATCTTTGGGTTTGGAAGTCAGTATTCCCCACTCACTAAGGGGGAAAGCAAATCTCAGCTCCAACAGGGGTTAAAGCAGAAATTCAGTGGCTTTCTGCCTAACTTTTGCCCTCCTGTGGCATTTTCTCAGTAAGGTATGATTTAACCTTCTTTTGTATGACAAGAGAGGTGATTAGCAATGTTTTCTTAACAAATTTCACATTACTAATCATACCAGGAGCACTCCATGGAGGTTGTTGTCTTGCCCCCAATTTAACCGATAAGCTAGTTTCTCAAAGTGGGAGTTCAAAAGGGGGTTGCAAGACTATGGGGGGGAAGGGGCGAGATCACCCTTTTCCTTGCCTTCAGAGCAAGGGAGAGTATGCAGATTCCTTTAATCTCTTTCTTTCTGTTTTTGAAATTATCTCATTAATATCAACCACTACCATAAAGAAGAATTCAAAACCATTGAAAATAATGTCATAGGATGGATTTGGCAGAATAGGTGCAATAAAAAGGAATTGGCTTCCTGGTGTATATTGCTACTTTTTCAAGTGGCTATTTTGTCCTACATTCCTTGTTTTCTCAGCAGGATAGATTTATAGCCAATCTAGAGTGAAAGGGAGGGAACTCCTAGAACAAAACAAAAACATTTGTAATGCCAAAGAACCTCAGGCGGTATAGCACTCCTCAATTTGGAACCATATCGGACAGCATAACAATGAATCGTTATATTTTGGCAGTCGAATCTGAATACATGACAGTGGCTGCCAATGTTCCCTCTAATTTTTGACAGGCTGTGTGCGCAAAAAAATTTCTTCTGTGCAAATTGTTGTGCTTCTGTGCAAATTTTTGTGCGCGCAGTGTTTTGTCGTGTGCACGGGGTTTAGGGTCTGTGTGTGTGTGCACACGCTCACAGCTTAGAGGGAACAGTGGTGGCTGCATATAGAATGGGGAGAAGCTTTAAACAATAAACTCATAATTACTTTTAGATGAAGTCTAACAGAAATAAAACAGACCTATTCTCTGTTCTGTTTAACATTGTTGGGTCAGAGCATGCCCTTGTGTGAAGTCAATGGAGATGAACGATTGTAAATGAGGCCAAAATTTGGTCCCTGGGGGCTTATCAAATATATATTCTGTTGGGGGAAGGAGATAGTTGCAGTTTTTTTCTTTGGGTCAATGGAAACATTAGTATGAAAACATTTTGCATGTAATGTAGCTGATAATTATAACTGAAGAAGTGGGTATTCACCCACAAAAGCTTATGCTCCAATACGTCTGTTAGTCTATAGGGTGCCCCAGGACTCTTTGTTGGTCCTATCAAGTTTTCCACTTGCTGGGCTGGGTGGTAGCATTCTGCTCACAAGCATTACAATGGAAAAAAACAAAAGTATTTTCAATAATTAAATGGAAATACTGATTCCGCTAGTAGCTGTCTAGATAAATAAAGATATAGTTATTTTGGCTATGACGTGTGGTATTTTTTCAGATGTAATTTCAATTTATGCTTACCTTGTTTCTGTACATAAGAAAGGATTGTTCATACCAGGATAACTTTGCCCTGTCACATAATTATTCATGCTTTTGTAATCTATTGATACTAATATAATTTTTATAATAGATATGTGTGGATTTGGAGATCCTTTAGGCTATTTTAAACTTGTTCTTGTCTAAATATCTGAAGTATGCTCAGAGCCCACCTGTCTTAACTTAATAATTAACTCTCCTTTACTTCTCATTTTTGTTCTAATTTATCATGAAAATATATTTCATGAAGTATATTTCATTTTAAATAGGTATATAAAATTATCACAATTCCCCCCCCCCCTTTCTATTATATTTCAAATTATAAGAGTAATCGTTCGGTGCTAAAACAGACTTCTGGGCATCATAAGCAGTTGGTTCTATTTCTGGCTCTGTCACTATTGTAGGAACTTGAGCAAGACACAAATCAAAAATTTCAGTGTCCACTAATGTTTGGGTGCCCAACTTCATGCAGCTAAGGTTTAATGTTTAGAGGACACTGAATTCTAAAATATGCCTGTGTGGATCTTATTGACTTGCATATCAGAGAGTAAAAATATTTCTCATATAATGTATTATTTATTATGATTTGTGTAGTACCTAGGGCTGGATTTACACAGGGAGTTTCAGGGGTGCAGCCAGCAGGCTTGCATTTGAGGACATCACATTCTGCAGTGCAATCCAGACTAGTAAGGGACTGTGTCACTGCCTGCTCTGCAACCTTGGGGGCCTCACAATGCTTTGCTTCAGCTTCCAACCTGGGCCCCTCACAAAGAGCCAAACAGCATGCAGATCACACCCTGAGTGTCTGTGTATGGCTGCAGCCTGCCAATAACACTCCAGTCAACACTCTGGCTTCCAACAGCCCTGATTACCATTTTCAGGTTGACTCCAACACACTCCCAATCACAGATTTTCCCCACAAGTGTGTGTAAGTGTGTGTTTGTGTGTGTGTGTGTGAGTGTTGCACTATCCAGCTCTCCCATGGACAGTTCAGATACTAGAGGTCTGTTGCCCCTCTGAGGTCGATTTACAACAGTTTGCTACTTTAATTGGAGTTACCAAACAGTTCAGTTTAAACATGTCACAAGATTAGTTTTGATTAAAAAATAAATAGTTTATTTAACTACAAAAATAGATTTTAAGTGAGTACAAGTATAAGGCATTAAAGGCAGAATATAGTATCTAGGATGTGAATACAGGGGTGAATACAGGGACATTCGGTCACAGAGGGGCTCCCTAAAATTACATTATTTTCTACATTGTTCTTCAGTTGGTGGCCTGTGGATCAGATCTGGCTCACAATGGCCTTCTGTTTGGCCCAACACCTGGTGTCAGCTGTTCCTCCATGCTGTCTGGAAATCAGCAGCCAATCAGAGCTGCTCAGGAAGCAGCAGACCTCTCTCCCCCTTCCCTCCCAAGCCTAGCCTATTCACACATGGTGGGAGGGGGACAGAAGGAGTAGAAAGAGCCCTGCAACTCAGGTCGGCTCCACTCCATTACAATGTATTTGTATAATTATTTGTGTGCAAGATTTCATTGGAATATTCTCTACCAGCACACTTAACCTTTTATATTAAGATAAATGCAATCCAGCACACAACTCTTGAAAGGTTAATCTCTGGCTGGTGGCAGGCTTACTAGAGATCAGACAACTGAAAAAACCCTTTGTCCTGCCAAGACTGGGACAGTGGCTTATCTAGCCTTCCAGAAAATGGAACTGAATACCACTGATATAAGTAACTGAAGTCACAGCATCCCTATGTGTATTACCACAGTTATGTGCCAAAATTAGCGCGGTTTTGTTCATTTTAACTTTCATTCAGCTTTACAATTGGTATATCACATTTTAAAACTCTAGCTGAAATAATCAAGGTAACTTCACAATAAAGTGTTTGGTCTCAGACATGGGTGGTGGTAAAGCAGTAAAGAGAAGGAATGGAGTAAGCAACCAGGGGACCCCAAAATTATAAACTGCCCCAGGTTCCCATCAAACATAATCCAGCCCTGATAGTACCAACTGTCTGCTATTAAATTTAGGCCAGATTTTTCCACTGTTTCTGATGCTATCTTACTCTGAGAAGTAGCCCCTTTTATCTCAATGGAGCTACTTGCAGAAGAAGATACTACTCAGTGTAAGTAAGGGTGGCAGAGTCTGGCCCTTTTATATAGGCAAAATGATACTTTAATAATCTAGCTATTCTACCAGAGGCACTAATCTTAGATTAAAAAACAGAGCAAAAATCATTTTGAATTCATTATTTATAAACAAATTACATCAATTAGGCTCAACTATTATGAAGACTACAAAACTTTTGGGAGGTAGACCATCTCCTACAGCAAAACAAGATCTAGGGTCAAGTTAAGAGTAGCCTCCACCAGCTAATCCTCAATTCTTTGTTCACAAACCAATATGGACACCTATAAAAATTAACCATGCTGAAAATCCGGGTTGTGGTATATAATTGTTACATACAAGGGCACAGAGCAAACTTACAAAGATGTGCTTTTTTAAAATGTTCATCTATATACTTCTTGTGAGCACCCTAATAACATCCGCAGTGGAAATTGTTATTCAGCAATGGAAGAACTTCTCTTACATGTGGATCATTAGATTAATTCCATTCTTATGATTTATAATTTGAGACACTGTACATCATCCAAAATAATAGGATGGACTCCTCCCTAACGATCTGAAACCCTGTGAACAATTTTCTTAATTAGAATGAATAAGCGAGCAAGAGCTTAATTTAAGCCTATTATCCAATACCACTAACGTATTGTACGAAGGAGTTGAGACTTGCTGGAAGTGAAGTTTCCCATAGTTCTAGTGTGTTGAAGCAGATAATAAATGTAGACTTTAAATATTATGTGGAAGTTTTAATGAACTAGAGAGAGCACTTTAGGGCTTCCAAGAGCCCATTGTTAAATTTCACCACCAAACTGAAGGGAAGGTGGGGCTGATTTCATTGTCTCTGATAGAGTTCATCCCCTCTCTGGAAACTAGCCAGTCATCCCTGCCAGAGGAGACTTTTCCTTTATACCAGAAGTATAAAAATACTTTTAAAGACTTTGTTGGTTTGGTTTTTGGTTTAGGACTGGGCCAGGTTGCATCAGATGGCCAGTATTTTCAGGAAATTTCACTATGGTCAAAGACCATGGCCTCATCCTTCTTTTGGAATTACATGTTGGATACTGTGGTATATACTATGAATGTATTGCACTGTGGCGTGTTTTGGAACCAAGTATAAATATTTCCAGCAACTGCACTTACTGTTTTTAATGTAGATATTTTAATAATCTTAATATGTTTCTTTACCAAGCACCAGTCTTTCATCTCTTCTGTTGGCAAGCCAACATACCGTTGGCACTACACACATGAGTTTATCAAATGATAAAGGTGACATTTTTGTGGCAGCTTCTTTTAAAATATTGGCAGCACATCACTGAGATAAAAATAAAATCACTAGTTTAATATAACATTATTTGGGAATAATGTAATAATAAATATTAAAATACTTTCAATTAGACACTAACTAGACAAAAGTCTAAGATCAGCAGTCCTCAAACTGTAGTAAGTGTATGTAGAATGCAGGCTGTGAACTGGTGGTACGTGGTTTTTCTTTAAAAATAAAAAAATGGCATGATCTCAAATAAAAATCCATTATACCTATATTGATTACAATTACAAAGTTGGTATTCTAAATACTTTTGTACAGTAGGTTTTAATGTTTCAGAACTGCTAATTTAGATAGTGTAGCAAAAAGCAGCTGAATCCATTCTCTGTCTTGAAACAAACTGAAAGAGAGATTATGCAGCCATCAAGGCCCCACTCTTACAACAAGCTCCATGCAGGTGCAAGCGTCTGACTGCATGGAGTAGTTTGCAGGATTTGGATTGATACCGTATGGTTTTGAGTCCTGATTTAAGGTGACTAGTTGCCCATGTATATATGAATTTTCCTGGCTTTGAGGGGCAGTTTCTATGTCCTGGCCCTATTTATTGAAACTAGGATTTTGATCTGGTTTACATAAATCTTTGCATGTTTTATCATCCCAGGAACATCTTGCTTGTATTCTCCATTCTCTGTATGAATATGCCTAGAATGTATGAAAAATGATTTTATGAATTTAAAGGAAAATGAATAAAATAAAATATTTATGTTGATATATAATACAGGAGACCCTCGCTAGAACGCGTGTCTACATAGCGCAAATTCAATAATTGCGCGGTTGCAGCCATGGATCCCAAATTAAATTAATTGGAATCTATGGTAACGCGGTCCCTGCATTAATGCGGTACCATGCATGGATCCCAAACCCCATGTTCTAGCGAGGCTCCGGTGTACTTAGTATTGATATAGCACTGTAAAGCATTGTAGATATTAATTGTGGGTGCGTAGGTATTCTTATCCCTATTTTATAGATGGAAAAAACTAAAGAAGTCATGAAAAATAGTCTTTAGAAATAGTCTTTTCACGTTGTTAAATCACTCCTGAGAAAAATAAGACATTAATATAATATAGAGACATAATGTACCCACAGATAATTCAGTTCATATCTTTTATATGAAACGTATGCACATCTGATTTAAGGTTATCACATTAATATATCTGGAACTAATGCATACATAGTACATATTGCTTTAAATTTTGTAAAATACTCATATGGAAAGCTTCACAATAATTTTGTGAGGTAGGTAAGTAAGCATTATTATCGCCATTTTTCAGATGAAAAAACTGAGGCAGAGAGAGGTTAAGTAGCATCCCAATACCATATAACAAGTGATTGGATTAAAACCCATTAGGTTCTGATCCCAATCCTGTGTTTTGTCCATAAGTTGTGGCTATGTCTTTCTATTATTTATAGTTCCAATATCAGCATTGTCACAGTGCTGAGTCTGAAAATACCCTGGAAAAAAACCAAAAACGTAATGGAATAATACACATTACTCTTATTTTAAGAAGTAGTTGAATAAGATTACAATTTGTTTTTAGTGCCTTTTATTTTTGGAAACCTCATACTGATGTCAGTGGAACATCAGCATGTGAAACAAAGGTAATATATAGTCATAGGTGCAATATAACATTGAGCTTCTCTCACTTCATCTAGTAACTTAAAGTTCCCAATACTGAAACAAAGAATTAACTGCTATCTACAAGTAGTTATGTTATACTACAGTTAAAAGATTACTTACTGTGTATCAGTTTAAAGCCTTTTGAAAATACTTTAATTATTTTTTTTGGTGTATTGCATAACTCTAAGGGCAGGTCTACACTACCCGTCGGATCGGCGGGTAGCGATCGATCTCTCGGTGGTCGATTTATCATGTCTAGTGTAGACGTGATAAATTGATCCCCGAGCGCTCTTCCCGTCGATTCTGGAACTCCACCGCCGCGAGAGGCAGCAGCAGCAGAGTCGATGGAGGAGCGGCAGCGGTCAACTCACCGCCATGAGGGCACCGAGGTAAGTCGACCTAAGATACGTCGACTTCAGCTATGCTATTCCCGTAGCTGAAGTTGTGTATCTTAGGTCGATCCCCCTCCCCCTAAGTGTAGACCTGGGCTAAGCATCTACATTTTGACCTGTCATCCCAGTGATTCATCACAGCCTCCTCTGTTGGCTAATTTACTGTAGCTGTAGCGGGGTTTGACGTGGCATTGGAATAAAGTGCATAGATAACACAGTGATGGGCATAGCATAAGAACCTTGGTAGATATAAAAATCTTGTGCAAATCATGATGGCTCCATTTAAGTCAGGCCTGCACAACTCGTAAAGCGGCGAGGGCCATATTATTCCAAAGAAAACAGCTGAGGGCCAAAACCCTCCGGCCCCGCGGAAACACCCCACCCCCCGCCCCAGCGTCACCCGCCCCGTGGAAACAACCCCTCCTTCCCCAGCGCTGGGGTGTGGAAGCCTGTAGAGGGGGAAAGAAACAGCATGCATGGGGTGACCAGATCACAGCAGTAAAATAGGACCCGCCCCCTCCCCGCTCGGCCCCACCATCACTCCCTTCCTCACCCCCCCAGGGGTCACTATATTACTGCACACAACAGTCAATCAATGCAGTTGTAGATAAATCTCTGCATTATGCATTTTTGTATAACTTGTATATGACTTTGTTTTGAACCTTGGTAATATGTTATAGCGGGCCCCTAAGGTAGTATAATGAAGGTAAAAGAAAAATGTCTTTTTGCTAGAAGTAGAATAAGATCTTCCCCCCACTTTGTATTCAATTGCCCTGTTGAATGAATGAGGTGTGAATGAGGAAAGCGTGGAAGGCAGGCACCTCCAGACAGCTGCAATCCTTGGAGAGGGGATGGGAACCAGACCAAGGACAATCAAACTTGTCAAGTGGGCTGACTAGAGAAGAGCACACATACTGACAGCCTCGGGGGTTAGAAGCAAGCACCTTCCTTTGGGAACGCCCTCTTTGCAGCACTGGGACAACCCCCAGCCCAGAGACAAGCAGCAAAAAGGACCAACGGACACAGTCCCAGATTTTGGGCCGCACAGTGAGCCCACCTACTCACCTCCCCGCGGGCCGCACAGTGAGCCCACGCGGGCCGCATGCGGCCCCTGGGCCGCATGTTGTGCAGGCCTGATTTAAGTCAACAGAGCTATGCCATTTTTCATCAATGGAGATTCCTGCCCATTATTAATGTATTTATCACATCTGGCAGTAACTGCTTGGAACAGACTGTTCTCAGCCTTTTGTTAAAAGAATGCACTGAACTGAAACGCATCTGATTCATAGTTGACTATCATTACGGATCAAATTAATCTGAGGTATGACTCCATTAGCATTAGTGGACTTAACAAGGAATGAATTTGTCTCACTGATTACAGTCATTTCTTTTGCTTTATAGTCTTATAGTCTCGATAATGCAGTTCAGAATTAAAAAGACTGCTGCACTGCTTAGTCTAATTATACTTTTGAGTAGAAATCTCCTTATTAAGGAGGAATGTAAGACTATTTATCTTTGCAAAACAAATCTGCATTAAATTCAAATCCTCAGGTTGTTATATTTCTTCTTTGTTATACGTATACAACTCTTATCTTATGAGTTACAGCAAAACTGGTAAAACTTCAACTATTTGTGAGTGAAAAGATGAGTGTGCAGTGCACGTAAAGTAGGAGGGTGAAGGATTACTGAGTAAGGGGAAAAAACAGCGGAAGGATTATAGTCCTTTTGAGCTGCCAAAAGGAGAGTAAGCGTGAGTGAAAAGTGTGTATGTGTGTGTTTGGGGAAGAGGGGTGGATTATAGTACGTTTAAAATATCAAAACAGCCTGCAGTTTGTACATTTGAGACGAGGGGCACTGGCAGCTATATTGGGGGCAGATCTTTATTTTTAGATTTAATAAACTGAATCCACCACTATGATACTCCAGATTTACTGTTATTCCATGGATTTCAGTTGTATAACACTGATGTAAAACTGGAGTAATACAGACTGAATCAGGCCCATTGTTTTTAAACTCTGTCCTGAACTTGATAATCAATACACCTGGTAAAATATGAGAGTAAAAAGTGGAAATATGGCATTGCTCTGACCTGGTAAACAGCGCAGCAGAGAAACTGTGCATGGGGACTCCACAGCCCTATTTCTTCCACAAATCTAGCACATGGCAAAATCCACATGGAAATCTAGCACACCTATGGCTGTCCATAAATAATAATAATAAAAATAATTGTAAATTAATTATTCATATTTCGTTGCTAAAGCCACTAATAATAAAGCAAATATTTGTAAGAATCTTCTCTGTGTGTGTGCATAAATTAGTTCATTTTTAAAATTTTCGGAGTAGCTTCTGCATTAGTTACTAAGAACTACAAGTAGGAAAAATTTAAAGTCCTAAAACAAGCCATTTTAGGTAATTAATATCCATAACTAAAAGGTGAAAACTTGTTAAATGTAGTTTATCCTATGATTCAAAAACAGTATCACTGATTTATTTCAATCTTACACAAAAATCCTCCTCTGGCTTAAAATGAATCATGGAAACTTTCAGGCCCAAAAGATTTTTTAAAACATTAGATGAGAGTCCAAGAATGACAGTGGAACACTAGTTACAACCTAAACTATGAGACAATAACCATGGTATGATAAAACCATAAGAACAATACATACATTAATTAAAAGGAAATCATTTGAAAAATGGGAATGAAAAAAAAAACAAAGAAAAATATTCAAAATAATCTAAAAATGAGTCTGTCTTTACAGTACATAATATAAGGTGATTTGTGAACATAGATTAGGCTCTGATTCAGGAAAGCACTGAAGCAAGTGTATAATTTCAAGATGTGCATAAACACTTTCCTTAATCATGGCCTTACTCTATAAATATTAGATATTCATATGCTATGAACAATTAGTTGAAAATATTGTGTGGAATTTTTGATGTTTCTGTCAATGTATTATTAAACTGCAAGAACACAGCAGTACTTTGAGATGAAATCAGAATGGCAATACTAGAATTTATTAATATTTTTTATGTCCAACACTCTTTACTACTCTTTACTACTACTCAGTCCTGGAAAGTAATCTGTCTGCACAGACCATTAGGCCCCTGCAGAGTTCTACTGACTTCAGCAGTATCACTCCATGTTGTGCATGTTATATTTCAGTTTGTCATTTAACTATATAAATTTGTGTTTTCAGTCTAGTTATGTGGTTTGTTTGTCCAACAACAATGTGAAAGCAATTAGACTCAAGTTAAAATTTCACATATGGACATTAAAGAATTAATAAACAAAATGCTTACACTTTGTTGATTTCATTTTCAGCTCCAGAAAGGACAGATTGTTTATTGGTAAGCTCCAGATGCCAAAAAACACCATTGCTAATCAATGCTGACATTAAGTGGACTTGCCTTAATACACAGCAACTTTATGGCACTTTACAAACATTAAAATCCAGTCCAGGATCAGACACAGTATCTGTAGATAGTAAATATTTAACTGTTTGTTTATATAAATCAATATGAACTAAGGATAGGGTTGCCAACTTTCTAATCACACAAAACTGAACACCCTAGCCCCACCTCCTGTCCTGCCCCTTCTCTGAGGCCCCACCCCTTCTCTGAAGCCCCTCCCTTTCTCACTCCATCCCCCCCCGTTGCTCACTCTCCCCCCACCCTCACTCTCTCACTCATTTTCACCGGGCTGGGGCAGGTGGTTGGGGTGCAGGTGGGGGTGAGGGCTTCGGCTGGGGGCGCGGGCTCTGGAGTGTGGCTGGGGATTAGGGTGACCAGATGTCCCGATTTTATAGGGACAGTCCCAGTTCTGGGGTCTTTTTCTTATGTAGGCTCCTATTATTCCCCACCCCCATCCCAATTTTTCACACTTGCTGTCTGGTCACCCTACTGGGGATGAGGGGTTTGGAGTGTAGGAGGGGGCTCTGGGCTGGGGAGGGTTAGGTGTGGGCTCCAGGGGGGAGTTGGGTGTGGGAGGGGGCTCCGGGCTGAGGCAGGGGGTTTGGGTGTGGGAGGGGTACAGGCTCTGGGCTGGGGGTGCCAGTTCTGTGGTGGGGCCAGAAATGAGGGGTTCAGGGTGTGGGAGGGGGCTCTGGGCTGGGGCAGGGGGTTGGGGTGCGGGAGGGGGGTGCAGGCTCCAGGTGCCACTTACTTCAGGGGGCTCCCCAGCAGCAGTGACATCCTCAGCTCTGAGGCAGAGCTCTACGCAGTGTGCGCTACATCCACACACAGGCGCAGCCCCCACAGCTCCTATTGGCTGTGGTTCCCGGTCAATGGGAGCTGCAGAGCCGGCACTCGGGGCAGGCGCAGCATGTGAAGCCCCCCTGGCCACCCCTACGACTTGGAGCCAGAGGAACATGTCACTACTTCTGGGAGCCCCATGGAGCCAGGTAGGGAGTCTGCCAGCCCCACCAACCGAACTTTTAATGGCCTGGCCAGCTGTGCAGACTGAAGCCACCAGAGTCCCTTTTCAACTGAACGTTCTGGTTGAAAACTGGTCACCTGGCAACCCTAACTATGTCGTTAAATCAAAGAAGCATAAAGTTCAAAAGTTGTTGGAGGGATTGTGAATTTTAAAATGCACAATTTATCCTTATGCAGAGGGCCAGCATAAGGGTTATGCACCACTTAAGTCCTTAAAATAGGGCTGAAGCGGGACTTGAGTATTGCATAAGCCTTGTGCTAGCCCTCTGCACTGGGGTGAATTTCACCCAAAGATAGGAGAAGATTTACTTTGCTAATGAGAAAGTGAAAAAAGAACTGAATATGCAACACAGGAGGAGGCTGCACAGGCTTTTTCTCGGTGGGACTCTTGCTGTGAACTAATTGGATGAAGAGGGAAGAAGTAAAATCAGATTTGCGTGCTTTGCAAACTAGCAAAAATAAAATAGTATACAGACTAATATAGTATCGCTGGAACTCCGAAACCTTGCCTGACTGAAATCTGTTTTTACACCCTGCCTGGACTCTGAGAGCTGCACCTAATTTGCATAAAGTTGAGCAAACTACTCCCACTGCAAGGATCAAGATGGATCATGGCATGTTGGTAACTGTAGTCTGTGTGGGTTGCACCTCTATTAAAAAGAAGGGTGGCTATGAGCTACACTGTAGAACTGCATGGTATATATATGGCCTGCAAGCCACACTTTGGCCTCTCCCAAAGGAGGGAGCTGCTTTTTGTAAGCACTATAGTTTTGCAGCTCCAACTCAAAGCATATTTTCTCGTCCGGTGATGGGATACCAATGCAAGAACCTCCTGTAGATACCAAAAAGGTTTTTTTCTTTGGGGCATGGTTTATATCAGATTTGAGGGGCTCCAGCCTATGTGGCTATCTGTGGAGCGAGCACCTATAAATACTTTACAATTATTTCACAGCACCAAAATGGAATAAGAAAACATTTTTACAAGCTCGATTTTGTTTTACAAGTTCTATTTAGGCCTCTCCACAATCAGCCACATCATTTAAAGGACTAGTGTTAGCTAAATTCCTTACTCAGACAAAATTCCCACTGGCTTCTTCAGCAGGGATTTTGCCTAGCTAAGGACTGCAGGATCAGGCCCTATGTCAAAAATGTTCACAAGAGTTATTAGTATATAAATGGATGAAATCCTGGCCCCACTGAAGTCAATGGAAGTTGTTGCTGACTTCAATGGCGTGAGATTTCACACAATGATTTTTAAGAGTTTCTTGGTGGACTTTGAATGTGTGTAACTAGAATTTAAAAAATAAATGGTAGTCTTCATATGCAGATTCTTGGCAAAGGTTTTTCATATCACCATAATGTTAGAAGAAAAGCAAAAACAGGAAACTCAGTGGTAATTTATTATGATTATTAATAATTATTTATATAGTGCCATAGATGTATACAGTATTTTACAGACAAATAAACCAATGTTTTTTTTTCCATAGAGGGTTTATAATCTATTTTTTCAGTGGAATTTCACAAGTTATTACATAAAATCAGTTTCTGGAAGACGGAACAGCGTTGATGATCTGGAATAATAGTATGGAAGGTGCAATAATTAATGAGTAATTCATGCTTTCTCACATCTAAATTATTTAATTCCTGCCACAGTTCTGGAGCATTTTAAGGTATGTCTGATGATGCCTACTTTAATCCCAAAATGTTTATTTGTGTAAATCTTATATGTTTCCGTGTAGACAAGCTAACAATGCTTTCCAGCCATTCAGAATTGCTGAGTAGACGATATTATCAGGGCCAGTTCTAGTCTGAAAACTTGGGGAGGAAAGAGGAATATCTGCTTGGTCTTTTTCACCATGGTGAATGAGACTAAAGTGAAAGGTGATAGACAGAAAACTGTTAGTCAAGGAATCCTGATCTATTGATCTCTAATCCAGCAGTTCTCAAACTGTGGGTCCCGACCCCAAAGTGGGTCCCAACCCCATTTTAATGGGTTCACGAGGGCTGGCATTAAACTTGTTGGGGCCTGAGCACCATCACCCACAGCCTGGGCCTAAAGGCTTCATTCAGCCTTGAGTGGTGAGGCTCAAGTTACAGGCCACATGCCCAGGGCTGAAGCCCTTGGGTTTTGGCTTCCTCTTCACCCCGTCCACCCGGGGTAGTGGGGCCTGGGCTTTGGCCCCAACCCGGAGTGGTGGGGTTCGGGTGGGCTCAGGCTTTGGTCCCCCCCTCTTGGGGTCATGTACTCAGAAGAGGGTTGTGGTGCAATGAAGTTTGAGAACAGGATCTATTTGTTGCTTGCCCTTTCTCTGAAATTTATTAAATGTAACTATTCCAAAACTAAATTGGTTTAGATAAAATCTAGACTGACTTTGTTCATGAATATAAATGTCAAGACTGTCAATATGCAACCTGACCATAATTTTAATGTTAATAAATAACTATCTGTGGCTTTCCCTAGTCAGCATGGTATCTAATGGTATTCATAAAAAAATTTCTAAAAGAAAATGACCAAAATTTTCTAACTAAAATTAGAACCCTAACTCCATATTTAGGCACCAGAATATAAGTGGCTTCATTTTCAGAAGTGCTGAGTACCCACAAATCAGAATGAATTCAGGCCATTTTGCATTTGAAAATCAGGCCACTTAACATTTAGGTGCAGACAGTTATATTTAGGCCTGATGACTTCAAAAAATTTTGGCCAATGTTAAAAAATAGCTATGTCTGTTGGACAGTTATAGTTTCCATCAGCCTGAAGCACTGTCTAATGTATTAGGTGATAAATGAATCTCAAAGGTGACAAATGACATGGCAGTCTTATTTGCTATCTTCAATGCTTCCCTCCTACTGTAGAGCCAAATCTCTTTCTCTTGGGTGGAAGAAACGTACCTTGTGTCTGCACTGGAGGAGCAAGTTGACTGAGCAAGCGTTGCATAAGCGAGTGACAACAGGGCCCTGGGCAAACGGGCTCAGCAGAAAACAACATGATAATGTATAATTTGCAGCCTGGACATGGGTAATGCAAACCTCTCCCTTCCTGTGTAATAGACGGTGGCCCTGCTACTGTGCTGCTTTCTGGGTGGGGAGGGGTTATCGGTGATGGTTTGAGATGAGGGAGGAGGGAACAAACAATCAAAAAAATATATATCAGGAAATCGTTGCAGCTCGCTCCGCGCCGCGGGAAAGTTGGGAACCCCAGTGACTGGGAGAAGAGGGAGGGGTTTGCAGCATCAGCTGCTGCTAGGTGAAGGTAGGAGGTCCCGGGGCAGCCCACACCTGGTCCCCAGGGGGTGCTGCGGCTCCCACTGTCTGCGCTAAGGCGCCGGGCTCTGGCTGCAGCCCCCTCGTTCGCTGGCGAGTTCCCTGCTCGTCTGCCCGCCCGCCGCTCCAGCTCCAGCTCCGGCAGCGCTCGGCATGGAGAAGCGGGGGCGCAAGCGGTTCGGGAAGCTCTTCCACCGGAGCGAGTCTGAGGACTCGGAGCCGGAGATGGGCGCGGAGACGCCGTCCCCCCGGCGGCAGGTCGGGAGCTGTAGCAGCCCCCCGGAGGGGGAGCCCAAGAAGCGCTCGGCGTTCAGCCACTGGCGCCTGAAGAAGAAGCAGCACCCGGGAGAAGGGGGCGGCGGCATGTCCTCGTCTCCCCCTTCAGCCCTCTGCGCCACCCCGGATCCCGGGACCTCCACAACCAGGTAACTCGCGTCCTGCTCTGCCGCCCATTCCCCGCGGCGGCTCCCCTCTCTCCTACCTGGGCAGCCGCCCCCTTCCCCGGAGCGCAGCCCGCCCCGCTTCAGGGTCTTTGCCAGTCCCCTGCGGACCAGCGACCCCAAATCAGGCACGGTGCTGCCTCCAGCCCAGAGACCAACCAGCAAGGGGAGAGAGGTTGGCTGGCGTTAGAGACCCGCTTATGTCCCTAGCCATCCGGTCCCACAGATGGAAGTGATTCGCCACATACAGGCTTCATATCCTTGAACTTTTGAGGGAATTAGAGGTGAGCCAAAGCAGGACCCACCTACCATCCTCAGCCAGGACCAGGGCTGACCCATCGCTAGTTTGGTCAAGCAATACTCTACCGTTGTGAAAGTTAAATCCAGTTTTGGTCCCCCTCTTAATACTAAACTGCCTGATTGGAGAGTGTGTGTGTATGTGTGTGTGTACGTGTACCTGAAACACACATGTCTGAGATGTACACGTGCTTACTTTGACCTGGGAATCGGTGTATTTCCCACAGTAAATGGACTAAACACATTTCAGCCAAATCATTGGGGAATTACTTAAGTGGGTGTTGTAGTCTCAAAAGACTGTTTACAGGTGTGGGTAGAGCATTTGTTTGCACAGTATTCACATTTACAAATACAGCTGGCTTTCCTTGGATCTGATTCATGTTGAAACCCAGAACGCAATTTATCAAGTCACATACAATTTTAAGCTTTTTTGTTTCTAGAAGAGAATGTTTAGCTGAAAGATAGTTGCGTACTTTCAATAATCCTTTGCAGAAGCAAGGACGGATAATGTCAACATGTTTTGTGTGTAAATCAATAAATGTATTAATGGGCATAAGTAACAGTCACCCTGTGCCTGAGGCAGAAAGAAACTTCCTGGGTAAAAAGGAGTTCATGAAATGCACATGATGTATTTTCAGTAGCTGCCATAATAGTCGTTGACTTGGTCCATGTTCTTTCTCCACTCCTGGGCTCAGCACAGAAATGGGGAAGGAAGAAAAAGGTGTTTAAAACTTTTTTCCATGGCATTTCCCCATATTTTCAGCCCCCAGTATAAGTCGGAGCAAACCTCAGGGCCCCAACACCCCTCAGAGGGCTGCCCTCCTGGTCAGAGTGTGGTATATTCCAGTCATGCCCTCCCTCCGTTTCCTGGCACACCTCTTTTATGATGGAGATCTTCCTTGGCATCACTTGCAGCCCCTTTATGCTGCTGGAACTGTAGGTAATTGAAAATCAGGCCCTTTATGTATTTAATGAATTAATGGGTGGTTACAGCAAATTTGCGTGAGTGCTCGAGACAATACATTTCAGACCTGGAGCTCATCTGAACAGCAAAGTCTAGGCAGTTGAGAATCAGTAGTGTTAGTGTTATGTGGATTCAAAAGTGTCCAAAGTAAAATATACATTTCTCAATTATAGATAATTCAAAATTTGAGAAATGTTTATATGTGGGAGGAATATGTCTTTGGGTGTATATAATATTTTTACAAAATTAAGGGTAGTCAAGTGTACCCATTAAAAATATTAACTACTGCTGTTTGCATTTGAATGTGTATATGGAACAACTTTAAATATTTTTCATAAATTTTTGTGCAGATAGTAAAAAGTCCCTTGTAGAATGATTGAAATAGAAAATGATGTGTTTATAATCCTGTTTGACAGCCAAATTCAACTCGATGTTCATTGATGAGGGTACTTAACAACACATGCTCTACTTCCTTCCCGCCCCACAAAGGCAGAATCCCAAATACAACTTTTTATAACCTGGGTAAGAAGAGTCAAAGACTCAGTGAAGTACTGAAGGTCCCTTGCTATGGGAGGTGTTCAGGTAATAGGTTCGTGGGTACCAATACAAAGCCCAAAGAAAATAAATAGATAAGATTAAAAAGTAGAAACATTGTAACAGTTAGGTCCCAATTTCATACACCTGACAATGTCACCGAGAGTTTTGCCTGCATAATGCGCATGGTACTTGGTAATGACAAAGTATGAACAAAACCCACTATTTACTAGATCTTGAAAATGACAGGTTTATAAATATCACACAAAAGCACAGCTTTTTGTTTTCTGTTCCTAGGGCCAGTCATTTTTCTATTGACTGCATTGTGGGACAGATTATGCCCCCAGTTATAGCAGAGCTACTAGGAAGGATATTTGTAAACATCTTTTAATGGAAACATACATGTTTATGTCCGCATCACTTCCTGAATGAAACTGGCCTTTTTAGAAGAATCTAAATACTTGTCCCATTAACCTGTAGTTTTGTATCATCATAACCAAAAAAAAAAAAAAGGGGGGGGGGGGAATGGAGCAAGGAAATTGTTGTAAATTTTAGGCTATGCCACTCAAAATTATGTTTTCTCAAAGGAGTATTGTATTGTACAATCTGGGTCTCAGTTATTACATTGCTTTTCAATATATTTTGTGCAAGTACCTGATCCTTATTAAATTCATTGGTTAGCCATGAAAAGTGTATCCACAGTAGGCCAAAATAAGACTTTAAAACCTAAATTAATGTATATGTTAAATAGAGCTCATTTTCAAAATTTAAAGTGCTTAACAAACAGTTACATTTTGTTATGGGACAGATGTTCATCCAATTAATTACAAATGTGAAGGCTTGATGTTTAAAGGTACCTATTCAAAATGATCATGGGAAGTTTGCATTTAAATCTAATTTTTAAAAAATAAGTCGTTGAGTGGCAGTTGCAGGGCATGTTATAGTTGTGCACAGTCAGGATATGGAAAATTGTTTGTTTTTTGATTATTTTTAGTTAGCTGTCATTTTTTCTTACTGAAATATTGTCTGTCCTATGTAGCAGCTGCCAAGTAGGACTAAAAGATTTTTAAAAAATCTGGATTTCTTTAAACTTGAGGCTGCTACTGCAGAATATTGTGCCTCAACATTGTCTTGGCTTCCTACTTCCTTTACTATTGAACTTCTATGATTAAATTAGAAAAGCCTGATCAAATCTTTCCTGGATTATCTTCACAACAATGACTCTTGTTATCTCTGATAAGGAGACGACAGCTACAGAAGTGGATGTGTGATGCAGCTGGGTCAGATAGTACCATTTCAGAAGAAGCTGAAATGGAAAAAATGCTAGAGAACAATAATTCTTACTGTGTATGAAGAAGAATGGAAATGTTAGCAAACCAGGCTATACCAAGAAGTCTACATTTAGTTGGGATTACTGCAAGTGTGGAGGATGCATACCCAAGGGAGGATGATAGGGTTGCCAACTCTTGAACATTGGATGGCAAAAATGGCCATATTTTAGAGAGGTGATTATATTATTCCATCTCTGAAATTGGTTGGTGCAGGTGGTAACAGAAATATCTATACTGTGACAGAGAGTTATATCTAGAAATAATGACGAAAATGAATTTTCCTTAATCTATATTAACTATAATTGGAAAATGCAACTAATCAATCTAGACTGATAATATAGGCTAGTATAATAATTGGTCTAATGGTTCATGAGGCAGATGCTAATTAGAAAATATATGCTCAATATATATTCTGTCATGCTTCACGCTTCTACAATTTAAAAGACACTTTATTTGGAATAATTAACATTTATGTATTTTGTGTTTATCCTTGCTGAATGATGATATGGGGAGGTAGATACAAGAAGAATGCAGATATGCATTTGCATATCTGAAGGATATGATCACAAAAAAAGTTTTGCATGAGTATTTGCAAGGCATCCATCTTTAGCATCCAGGTGCTGGAATATAGAAATTTATAGTAGCATAACACTGAATCCCTAAGGTACCCTCCTTTTCTCTCTTTGAGTTTGGCTGCCTGAACCCTCTTTTTCTCTTCTCTGATGTTCTTTAGTTTCTGTTATTGAAGAAGTGTCTGTGCAAAAAGGTGAGTTTTGCAATCAAATCTGAAGATGGTTGGGCGTGGGCTCAATCAGCTCTCACTGTGTAGGGAGTTCCACAGAGAGGGCCCCTTTACTGAGAACATCTGCTCTCCACCTCCCCAAAAATGCTACATATTTCCCACTCTGTTTTGCAGTCTCTCTGGGTCTCAATTGAAGGAGTGGTTTCCAGGAAAGACTGATCCCAACATGCTGAAGACTTTTAAAAATCAGGACCAGGACCTTAATATGGACTCAAAAGTAGACAGGGAGTCAATGGAAATCATGTAGCCTTGGTGTTGTGATTGTTTGACAACGTTGATAAATGGGCCAACAGACACTGCACTCTCTGAAGTTTTTGTCTGGCCCTGATTGTCAGCAGTAGATATGAACATAAAAACATAAGAATGGCCCTACTGGGTCAGACCAAAGGTCCATCTAGCCCAGTGTCCTGTCTTCCGACGGTAGCCAGTGCCAGGTGTCCCAGAGGGAAATAACAGAACAGGTAATCATCAAGTGATCCATCCCCTGTCGCTCATTCCCAGCTTCTGGCAAACAGAGGCTAGGGTCAAGGGACACCATTCCTGTCCATCCTGGCTAATAGCCATTTATGGACCCATCCTCCATGAATTTATCTAGTTCTTTTTTTAACTCTGTTATGGTCTTGGCCTTCACAACATCCTCTGGCAAGGAGTTCCATGGGTTGACTGTGTGTTGTGTGAAGAAATACTTCCTTTTATTTGTTTTAAACCCGCTGCCTATTAATTTCATTTGGTGACCCCTAGTTCTTGTGTTATGAGAAGTAGTAAACAACACTTCCTTATCTACTTTCTCTACACCAGTCATGATTTTATAGACCTTAATCATATCTCCCCTTAGCTGTCTCTTTTCCAAGCTGAAAAGTCCCAGTTTTATTAATCTCTCCTCATACCGAAGCAATTCCATAACCCTAATAATTTTTGTTGCCCATTTCTGAACCTTTTCTAATTCCAATATGTCTTTTTTGAGATGGGGCGACCACATCTGGACACACTATTCAAGATGTGGGTGTACCATGGATTTATATAGAGGCAACATGATATTTTCTGTCCTATTATCTATCCTTTTCTTAATTATTCCCAGCATTCTGTTTTCTTTTTGACTGCTGCTGCACATTGAGTGGATGTTTTCAAAGAACTATCCACAATGATTTCAAGATCTCTTTCTTGAGTGGTAACAGCTAATTTAGACCCCATCATTTTATGTGTATAATTGGGATTATGCTTTCCAGTGTGCATATCTTTGCATTTATCAACATTAAATTTCATCTGAAGAGTTATAATAGTGCAGTTATGAGCCAGCAAATGCCCAGATTATAGCAGCAAGGGTCTTGTCCAAATGGAATGGATGTAATCATCTGTCAAACTGGAGTTTTTGAGTTGTTACTACTGTTACATCCCTAGTTTCAAGGAACAATGATAACTTATAATAATAATCAGAGACTTAACAGTGTCATGACAATTTCAGGGCAGATATTGAGCAGCTCCTCTGATTGTTTGCCCTTCTGGTCAACTACTTCCATTTTTATCTAAATTAAGATTGATCCAGCTGGTCTTCATCTAGGTGGTGAATTCTTGCAGGCAGAGTGGCATCTGTCCATAGATATGAAGAGGTCATCCCACAGTGGCTTGACAGGGAGAAAAGCAGTTAATTAAAGTGTAGTAGTGGCATGAAATTTAGTAAAGGAAAACTTAGGCCAAATATCAGGAAACTTTTAGGTTATGGAATATACTTTATCCCAGAAAGGAACAACAACTCAGCAATATATTATATGGAGATATAATAGTTCTTCTCCATATCTAATTTCTTTGACTTCTTTTTTTTTTTTTACTATTCTTTGCTTTAACTGCTGTATGAGAAGAAGTGTGGGAACCATGCTTCAGGGTATGTATATTATATAGCATTTTGTTGATAGATTAATTGAGGCTTGTTACTAGCTGACTTTTACTCTTATCTTAAACAAGAATTTTTAATAATACGAGACTTTGGCAATTTTACTAAGAACAATTTTACTAAACTGTAATGCTCTTAACTTCATTAAGCTAACTATAACAAAATATGGCCCCAATTCTGTAAACACTTAACTGTGTGTGCAACTTTACATTGTGAGTCATCCAGTTGCAGTCAATGGAACTACTCACATGCACAAAGTTATGCATGTGCTTTGTTTGCAAGGTCAGGCTTAAATGTCTAAAGGTGTTACTAGTTACATTCACTTTGCAAAATTATATTTGAGAATGAAAAAGGGATAACTACATAATAAACTATCCTGAATCATTCCATAAATAAGCAAGGTGCTTTAGGAATAAAAATATACTACTAGTAGTGCTTTATAAAGGAAAGAAAAACAAGTTCTGATAAAATGTTAAGTTATACCTCAAGAATCAAATACTATACTTAAGATTTTTTTTCTCAGATATAGTGTGACATTGTCACTTTGTGAAGCATGAATGCTTTTTAAATGTATGTCTCTGTAGAAAGATACTAAGATAAGGGGCAAGCTGGAACAAGTACTCAGTGCTGTCCATAGAGTAATAATTGCACTGAATTCATATGGGGTGAAATGTACCCTCTTGTGAAAGACTTACGTAAGGATGTCTGTGCCCTGAAAGCCTGCAGTAACCTTTCACAGGTTGAGGGTGACATATAGAGACTTCTATGCCTTATTTGTACTAGGGGTAGGTTATGCAGTGGCTCCGACTAGGCCAGTGTGAAGTAGATCATGATACTTGTCACTTATATTATTTAATTAAACTTGGCATTTATGTTTGGTATTTATTTTTAAACTTTAACAAATAGTACCACTAATAATTTCTAATAATTAACTGATCTACTGGCTTTAAAATCAATGGAAGTTTTGTCTTTTGTCTTAGTAGAGTGGGAACAGGATCTCACTCCTAAATTCTGTGTCTTTGGAATTCTTTAGTTCAAAAATATCAAATTATGGTATATACACTGTTTTTTTCTAAAATACATGTCAATTATCACTAAAATGTGCTTTTGATGTCAGAAAATGAAACATAGTGAATGGACTTTGCCATTCACATACATAGGAATCATCCATATCTCTTTGAATATGACTTGTGTAGTTCTAAGTTTCATTGGAATTTATTTAGAGAGAATCTGTAGAATTAAGATTGCCTGTGCAACCTTAATTTGGCCCGCTTGTGCATATGCATTATGATACAGCCTTGAATTTCATGAGCCCATACTATTTTTTCCACTGGATCCATACTTCATTCAGTGCAGAGGATGGGACTGTGCTCCAGGAATGAATCATGGTTGTGTATTGGAAGAGGCTGTTGTCTATAGGACCTCTGCTTCATTTGTTACAGAAGCTGGAAGGTGTGTTGTGATAGGGTGACCAGATGTCCCGATTTTATAGGGACAGTCCCGATTTTTGGGTCTTTTTCTTATATAGGCTCCTATTACCCCCCACCCCCGTCCCAATTTTTCACACTTGCTGTCTGGTCACCCTAGTTGTGAATGAGGCAAGGAACTACAGGCAGAGAAATGATGGTCTTGTAATTGAATGCAATACTGGAGAATTGGATTCTACCCTGGTCTCTGCCACAGAGTTCCTGTATGATGCTGGACAAATCATATAAACCATAGTTTTTACTAGTGGCCCCTGTGTATTCTTCATTTTCTTGGCACCCAAACTGAAACCCATGTGATCTGATTTGCCAAAGTACTAAGCAGTCGCAAATATAACTCAGGTTAATGGGAGCTCAGTTCTTAGCATATAAAGTGCTATAAAATAGTACTCTGTAAAATCTGGTCCTAGGAGTCTCGGATTGGGCACCCAAAATTAGTGGACACTTAACAATTTTGGCTTTAAACTCTGCCTTGGTTCCCCGTCTGTAAAATGGGGATAGTAATATCACCTCAACTCACCAGGGTGTGGTGAAGATTAATTAATTAATTAATGTTTGTAAAGAACTAAGATACTATGATGAAAACACCATAAAAAAAGCCCACAAATAAATTAATTAATCTGTATTCAGTGCAAGGTGTGGATGGTTTATTTTAGAGCTACACATTGAATGCTAAAGATACAAATAAATATTGACTATCTACCCATGCCGTGAGCACTGTCCAGCCAATGCCCTCCCTTCCCTTCTGCTCCAATCTGTCTCTCATCTTCCTCTCCCCTTCTCTGCTCCTATCTCCATCCCCACTGCTCCCATCCTCGGGCTCTTACACCCCCTCTCCTTCTGCACTCCCTGGTGCAAGCAGGGAGAGCAATGAAAACACCAGAGAGAATCTCCCTGATCTTAGTCCCTGTGCCGTGCCACAGCAGCACCTGGCAGCCAGGAAGAGCAATTGTAAAGACAGTCCTGCTCAGTCCCTGTAACTCTGGCCAGAGCAAGCTCAGTGCAAATGGAATCTTCAGGGAATTTAGCTGCCAAACTCTAATAAGTCCCTTTACTGAGCATATACCAGCTGTAATTTTTTTTCAGTGGATCATCAGGTGTGTAGACAACTTTTTTTTATGTGGAGGGCTGAAGTAAATAAAATAATAGCTGTTGAATATCACTTCATTGTGTAGTTTTGTACCATGACTAAATTTGTCCACTTTTAATAAAGTGAGATAAATAAACTTCTGTTCAAAACTCATTATTTCCTTTATTTATTAATGTCATCCCTAAGTTTTTGGGGGCTTAATGCCCTCCCCAAGCCCTCAATTGTCTATACTCATGCTCATAATTTAAGTAAATTTGAACAAATATTCAAAAGGATGGTAAAATCACATCCCTTTCACCCCTGCCCAGAAGTACCCCCACTATCTCTGGGTCTCCCCTCCCAGGGGAACCACCAACCCTCTAAACCCACCTTGCCTCAGTGGCTACTGCCAGTCATCATCTAGCCCCCACTCACTGGGGCAGATTGCAGTCTGTAATGGCCACTTATCATTGGCAAGGGGTTAGGACCGGCTGCCTTTTCCTATCCTTGGGGTACCTCTCGGCAGCCCCAGTACCTTTTCATAGGCCTTCAACAAGGTCTGCAGCCTGGAGGTTTCCCTCAGCCTTTCCTCATAATTCATGTGCTCCAGCCCCCTAATCATTTTTGTTGCCCTCTGCTGGACTCTTTCCAATTTTTCCACATCCTTCTTGTAGTGTAGGGACCAAAACTGGACACAGTACTCCAGATGTGGCCTCACCAATGCAGAATAGAGGGGAATGATCACATCCCTCGATCTGCTGGCAATGCCCCTACTTATACAGCCCAAAATGCGGTTAGCCTTCTTGGCAACAAGAAGGACTGTGCTTGAACATCTGTTCTCCATTACCCTTTCCCTTGCAAAGAATAGTTGGGCTTTCTTGGGCTCATTGGATAAATTATTCCCTGAACATAACGATAATGTCCTCCATTTGGTGGAGCTCCTTGGAAAATATGACGATGTCATATGTGAGCACCTACATCGAGTGGTTCATAAAGAAGCTATGGATCATCGCTGCAACAAAACAATTCAAAACGAATTGATTGATCTTATGGCAAAGAATGTGTTTGATAACATATCGATCAGGCTTGGCAAAGTGAAGTACTACGTTGTAATAATGGACTGCACTCCCGACATTAGTCACAGTGAAAAGATGTCATTTACAGTAAGATTTATTGATGACGAGGATGGCTGTATATAAGGGTATGTCTACACTACGAGAGTAGTTCAATTTTACTTAAACCAATTTATTAAAATGATATTACAAAGTCGAACGTGTGTCCACACTAAGCACAGTAATTCGACTTTGTGAGTCCACAGTAACGGGGCAAGCATCGACATTCCAAGCGGTGCACTGTGGGTAGCTATCCCACAGTTCCCGCAGTCCCCGCTGCCCATTGGAATTCTGGGTCAAGCCCTCAATGCCTGATGGGGCAAAAAATCTATCGCGGGTGGTTTTGGGTAACTGTCGTCATTCAACCCTTACTCCCCCTCTCCCCCCGTGAAAGCGGCGGCAGGCAATCATTTCGTGCCCTTTTCCATTGATTGACAGCGCGGACGCCACAGCACTGCGAGCATGGAGCCCGCTGTGATCATGCCGCAGTTATGGCCGTTGTCAACACCTCGCGCCTTATCGTCCACCTTATTCAGAGGCAGATGCTGAGAAATCGGGTGAGGAGGCTATGGCAGCGCGGTGAGGACAGTGATGATGAGAGGGGCACAGACCTCTCTCAAAGCACGGGACCCCGCAACGTGGACATCATGGTGGCACTGGGTCATGTTGATGCTGTGGAACGGTGATTCTGGGCCCGGGAAACAAGCACGGACTGGTGGGACCTCATAGTGCTGCAGGTCTGGGATGAATCACAGTGGCTGCGAAACTTTCGAATGTGGAAGAGCACTTTCCTGGAACTTTGAGTTGCTGTCCCCTGCCCTGAAACGCCAGAACACCAGGATGCGAGCAGCCCTGACAGTCCAGAAGCGAGTGGCCATAGCCCTCTGGAAGCTTGCAACTCCAGACAGCTACCGGTCAGTCGCGAATCAGTTTGGAGTGGGCAAATCTACCGTGGGGGTTGCTGTGATGCAAGTAGCCAACGCAATCGTGGAGCTGCTGCTGTCAAAGGTAGTGACCCTGGGAAACGTGCAGGTGATAATAGATGGCTTCGCTGCGATGGGATTCCCAAACTGCGGTGGGGCTATAGACGGAACGCACATCCCTATCCTGGGACCGGACCACCAGGGCAGCCAGTATATTAACCAAAAGGGCTACTTTTCAATGGTGCTGCAAGCACTGGTGGATCATAAGGGACGTTTTACCAATATCAACGTCGGATGGCCGGGCAAGGTTCATGACGCTCGCGTTTTCAGGAATTCTGGTCTGTTTAGATGGCAGCAGGAAGGTATTTACTTCCCGGACCAGAAAATAACTGTTGGGGATGTGGAGATGCTTATAGTGATCCTTGGGGACCCAGCCTACCTGCTAATGCCCTGGCTCATGAAGCCGTACACAGGTGCCCTGGACACTGAAAAGGAGATGTTCAACTACAGGCTGAGCAAGTGCAGAATGGTGGTGGAGTGTGCTTTCGGACATTTGAAAGCTCGCTGGAGAAGCTTACTTACTCGCTCAGATCTCAGCGAAACAAACATCCCCATTGTTATTGCAGCATGCTGTGTGCTCCACAATCTCTGTGAGAGCAAGGGGGAGACATTTATGGTGGGGTGGGAGGTTGAGGCAAATCGCCTGGCCACTGATTACGCGCAGCCAGACACCCGGGCGATTAGAAGATCCCAGCGGGACACGCTGCGCATCTGGGAAGCTTTGAAAGCTAGCTTCCAGACTGACCAGGGTAACCAGTGACTCTTACGTTTGTGTAAACAGGAGGTGAACCTGCCCCCATTTCTTTACCCTGTTAATATTGCCTATCCTCTCCAATTACCAACCCCCTTCCCCCCCTTCAAACACACCTTTAAAAAGAAAATAAAGGAAACATTGTGCAAGAAAACCGTCTTTTTTATTAAGGATTTTTCAGTAAAGGGAAGAAACTGGGACGGAGGCTAGGGTGGGGTGTGGTTGGAGGGAAGGAAAGGACACATCAAAACTTGGGGAATGAGAGCCTTCTGCTACTTGAGGAGTCCGCAGGGGTGGACTGGTTGTTTCCACGGACCCTGCCATCCCTCCTTTTTGGGACTTTGGGTGAGGGGGGTATGGGACTTTGTGGCGGGGGAGGGCGGTTAGAGATCTGCTGCAGTGGGGCTCTGTCCTCCTGCCTCCAGTCCTTCAGAACATCCACAAGGCGCCGGAGCATGTCCGTTTGCTCCTGCATTAGCCCAAGCAGCGTCTCAGTCACCCGCCAGTCTTCCAGCCGCCACCTGTCCTCACAAGCTTCCATCCTCTCCTCCCGTTCGCTGGATGCTCGCGACATGTTCTCTCTCCACTGACTCTGCTGTGCTGCCTCAGTGCGGGAGCAGTGCATGAGTTCGGAGAACATCTCATCCCGTGTTCGTTTCTTTCGCCGCCTTATCTGTGCCAGCCTTTGGGAGGGAGATGCCGGGGGAACCCGAGAGACACTCGCAGCTGTGGGATGAAAAAAAGGGAGTGAATTCTTTACAAAGATACATTTTCCAGAACAATGATTATAGTCTTTCCCTGTAAACAAGACCATGCACACTACCTATCACATGTGCTTTCAATACAAGGTCGCATTTTTATTCTTTATATTGACTGCCTGGGGTCTTGGTGTGCAGATCACACAAGCGGGGCCGGGCAATGGATTTTGGCTAGCAGGTGGCCATGGTAAGCCGTAGACTTTTGGCTGCTGAAAGCTTAATTTACAGCAGCGCCCTCCTTTCCCGTTCAAAGCAGAGCTCCTAGGGTTGGCCAGTTACTGCTGTGCTGTGCGTGTTAACGTGCAGCTGCAGAAACCACAGTAACACCAGCCATCCCATTCTCTGGGATGGTCGGATTAGCCTTCACCTCAACGCTTGGCTGTTCCCGGGAACGGTCCCTGCCTGCTGCCGGCGAACTGCCCAGCAGGAACGTCCCCCCTCCTCGCCCCCACCGCATGGCTGTTACCAGGAACGATCCCTGCATGCTGCCGGCAAATCGCCCAGCATGAACTGTCCCCTTTCCCCCCCCCACCGCGTGGCTGTTCCCGGGAACGATCCCTGCATGCTGTCGGCGAACTGCCCAGCATGAACTGTCCCCCTTCCACCCCCCCACCGCGTGGCTGTTCCCGGGAATGATCCCTGCATGCTGCCGGCGAACCGGCCAGCAGGAAAGTCCCCCCTCCTCGCCACCATCGCGTGGCTGTTCCCAGGAACGATCCCTGCATGCTGCCGGCGAACCGGCCACCATGAACTGTTCCCCTTCCCCCCCGCACCGCGTGGCTGTTCCCGGGAACGATCCCTGCATGCTGCCGGCGAACCGGCCAGCAGGAACGTTCCCCCTCCTCGCCCCCACCGCGTGGCTGGAAACCGCCGGGTAGATTTTTTTAAAGGGACAGGCAAACAGTCCCCATAAAAAAATTCGCCTACTTCCAACCAGGTCACCATGACTGATATCACTCTGATGAGGATTACGCAGACAGAGAAAGACGGTATGCTGCGTGAATGCCAGCAAACACCGGGGCCATATGCCGCCATGCTTTGTCAGGCAATGATACCGGAGTACCTGCAACTGGCCTGGTGCGGCAAAGTTTCCTACCATGGAGGACGCAATAAGGCCACTCTCCCCAGAAACCTTCTGCAAAGGCTTTCACAGTACCTCCAGGAGAGCTTCATGGAGATGTCCCAGGAGGATTTCTGCTCTATCCCCACACATGTTAACAGACTTTTCCAGTAGCTGCACTGGCCACGAATGCAGCTAGAGCGCCTAGGTCAAATTAATCATTAAAAACCAATTGCTAAAATACCATGTCTATTCTATTCAAAAGATATGTTTAAAACACTCACCTACTGATCCTTCCCCTGATTCACGGTCCGGGTTACCGCCTTGGGAGGGTTGGTAGGGGATCTCCGTCAGGGTAATGAAGAGATCATGGCTGTCAGGGAAATCAGCATTGAAAGTGCTGTCGACTGCCTCATCCTCCTCATCTCCTTCCTCATCTTCCCCGTCCGTGAAAACCTCCGAGGAAGCGGCCGTTGATAAAACCCCATCGTCGGAGTCCACGGACAAGGGTGGGGTAGTGGTGGCGGCCCCACCTAGGATTGCATGTAGTGCCGCATAGAAACAGCATGTCTGGGGCTGAGACCCGGAGTGCCCGTTGGACTCTTTGGTCTTCTGGTACGCTTGTCTCAGCTCCTTGATTTTCACGCGGCACTGCGTTGCATCCCGGCTGTATCCCCTGTCCGTCATGGCCTTGGAGATCTTCTCATAGATCTTCGCATTACATCTTTTAGATCGCAGCTCTGAAAGCACGGACTCATCTCCCCATACAGCGATCAGATCCAACACTTCCCGATCAGTCCATGCTGGAGCCCTCTTTCGATTCTGGGATTGCATGGTCACCTCTGCTGGAGAGCTCTGCATCGTTGCCAGTGCTGCTGAGCTCGCCACGATGTCCAAACAGGAAATGAAATTCAAACTGGCCAAACAGGAAAAGGAATTCAAATGTTCCCGGGTCTTTTCCTGTGTGGCTGGGCAGAGCATCCGATCTCGGACTGCTGTACAGAGTGTCCACAGAGTGGTGCACTGTGGGATAGCTCCCGGAGCTATTAGCGTCGAATTCCGTCCACACTAACCCTAATTCGACATGGCCATGTCGATTTTAGCGCTACTCCCCTCGTCAGGGAGGAGTACAGAAATCCATTTAAAGAGCCCTTTATGTCGAAATAAATCGCTTCGTTGTGTGGACGGGTGCAGGGTTAATTCGATTTAACGCTGCTAAATTCGACATAAACTCCTAGTGTAGACCAGGCCTAAGTAAAGGAACACTTTATCTGTTTCCAGTCTGGACGACTCTACTGGAAAAGGCCTGACAGAACTGTTTATGAACGTTTTGAATAAGAATAAAATAAAGCTTCAGGACTGTTGCAGCCAAGGGTACGACAACGGCATGAACATGAAGGGAAGAAACGGTCGTGTCCAGGCACGGATTCTTGCGTTGAATCCAAGAGCTTTCTTCTTCCATTGTGGCTGTCATTCCCTCAACCTGGTTGTGTCAGATGCATCATCATCTTCTTTAGATTCAGTATCTCTCTTCAGAGTACTGCAAAGGATATACATCTTGTTTTCAGCATCAGCTATGAGGTGGAAAATCTGCCATGGCTGGGGCACAGGCGCCCCTCCCCCGACTCTCCCCAGCCCCAAACCTGCCGCGGTGGGGGAACATGCACCACCCTGGCCCTGACCCAGCCCAGGTGCTTCTGTGGGGAGAGCGAACTGGGGGGGAGTCCTCTCTCTCCACCGTAGTCCTGGGGAGCCCTACAGCACCCCAAAACCCTCATCCCTGTCCCCACTCCAGAGCCTGCACCCCCCCGCACCCTAACCCTCTTCCCCAGCTCTGAGCCCCCTCCAGCACCCTGAACCTCTCGGCCCCAGGGGTTCAGTCACACATCACCTCCATATTGGTGCACATAACAAAATTCATTCCGCACATGGGTGGAAAAAATTAGAGTGAACATTGGTGGACTCATCATCACTTGGAATCTTTGAGACAAAATTAGATATCTTTCTAAAAGGTATGCTTTAATTCAGTTTCTGGGGAGAACTTTATGGCCTTTGTATACAAGAGATTAGACATGATCTTAGTGGTTTCTTCTAGCCTTGGAGTCAATGAATTTGTAGTCAAAATCAAGAAGGACAATATGGTTCTGTAATGCTTGTCATCAAGAGCCATTTTTGCCCATTATCTGAAAGCGGTTGGAGTCTCTACTAAGGATGGTCTAACTTTCTCTATTCTAGCTTCCCTGCAGGGTGTATTTTCTTCTGGAGCAGCTTTTGGTGGCATAGTATTGGTTTTCCATTGTTTTAATGTTCTTGCTGGGATTTGGGATTTCATAGTGTGCATCCCACTGACGCTAAAGAGAAATACAGTAACCACCAGTGCCGAGGGGTTATTTTACACCTGACTGGGAATCCTGTGCCATTGACTGAGTCATTTAATGAATAACCTGTAATACACGCAACAGAGCGTATGCATGGAATGTTGGAACAGTATAGTACGTATTTCATGAGGCCAAAACAAAATGATCTTTAGTACACAGGAAGTGTAATTAAAAATATTATCAGTGCATATGTTATATGGCCACCTCTATCTTAGAAGTTGAGGCCTTGTTTTTATGGTCCACCCTAACTCACTGGTTGCTTTCCAGCAAATCGTTAAGAATTTTTTTTTTTTGGTGACATAATTATTTGTTTTAGGCTGCCCTTGAAAAAATGGCTATTATGTATCTTGTTTATGACCCTTCCATAGTTAAGTGCAGAAGCTCAAACAAAAAATCTGGAAGATAAATGGAAATTGACCTGCTTGAAAGTCAATATCCACTCAAAGACTATTTGTGTGCTTTGCTGGAGACCAAGAACTTGTTTATATTTATTACATAGAAGAGGTGAGAATTGTGCAGTGACATTGTTAAAACTACTCAGCCTTATTCTTACTTTCCATGGAAGTTCAACATGCCCAGCTATCAGGTTACTGTCATGGGATCCCCAGGGTTTGGGCATGGATCCAGTAGCTTATTCCATGGAAAACAATTTTCTCTGTCTTCTGCTAATTGGGGGTAATAATACTTCCTTCCTGCCACATTTTCTCTCTCTGGTCTATTTAAATTGTAAGCTCCTCAGGCCGGGGACTGTCTCTTACTCTGTGTCTGTAGAATGTGTACCACAATGGAGCACCAGTTTTGACTCAGGTTTTGTCATCTTTGTATAATTTAAAAAAATATGTATGATACTAGGTGGGGGGATTGGGGGGAGGCAAGAGGTACAGAGCTATATTAAACTCCCAAAAGCAGAAAACTTTTGTAAACAATGTAGTTGATAAGCCAGGTATTTACTGATGACAAGTCTGTTCATGTGAAATAAGCCATGTAGTTCCTGCTTATTGACCCAATACTCTAACGTGGTGAATGTTACAGTTCCTGTCTCATTCACTGGGGATTGGGAATGCTCAGCACCTTCAATGAGACACTCAACATATCCCATATTTGGGCCCATATCTAGTAATGTTTTAAGAAAATGAAAGCTACCACCAAAAATCTGATTAAAAAACAAACAACAACAAAATCCCTATAGATTATCAGGAGGATTTAATTATTATTTATAGTGTGGATCAGAGGTATATAGAAAATAATCCTATTGTATGCCTCATGTTTTGGTTTTTATGGATTTTTACTTTCCTATGAAAAATAATAGTGGCATTGTAATATTCAAATTACTCCCTCAGTGTGTCAGTTTCATTATTTGGCCTGTCTTGTGCCTTGTGTTTATGACTTTGAGAAAAGTGGAATGCAAATTGACCTGCTTGAAAGTCAATATTGCACTCTGTCCACTTGAGAAATACGTGTGCTTTGCTGGAGACTAGGAGAGAAGGTTCATGTATATATAATTTCACAGCAGGGGTGAGAATTGTGCAGAGGAACTTAGAATTGGTGAGCCTTATTGTTATTTTCAATGGAAGTTCAATGTCCTGACTCCCATCCACCAGAGCCCCGAGCACCTGCCTCCCCCCCACCCCCATAGCCAGAAGAGCCCCAGCCGAACTACCCCAGGCCCCCGGCTGGCACCAGCCCTGCATTGTTGGGCCGCCCCCAGCGCCAAGCCCCCGCCAGTGCCAGGTTGCTCGTTGGCCTCAGCATCGGCCCCAGTGCCAGGCCACCAGCTTCCGGTGGAACTGAGTTCCCGCTGGCTTGGACACCAGCATGGGGGAGAGGTTGCAGCACGGGTGGGGCCAGGGCTTGGCTTAGGGGAGGCTTAGTCTCCCCTGGCCTATTATACCTGCGGCCCATCAGAGTTATTTGTCAACCTTTGGTATATCTCATATCTGTAACTAAGTATGAATAGGTATGTTATATAGAAATTCTACAATGATTTTCACTGAACTATGGTCTACTGTTTATTACTATGGTACTTAGAATTCCATGACTTATAGAAATGTAGTTAACATGCCTGACCACAGTCGAAGCTGTGGTACATTTAAGTGTTATTCCCTCTGGAAAGTTGCTCAAATAGTTGATTATAATTAAGGCTACATTTTAGTCGTGGGTATTTTTAGTAAAAGTCATGAACAGGTCACGGGCCGTAAATAAAAATTCACAGGCCTGTGACCTGTCCATTACTTTTACTAAAAATACCCACCATGACTAAAACTTGGGCGGGGGTGCTCTGGGGTGGCGGTCCGGGGACACTGCAGGTGCTGGGGGTAGGGGTTGAGGTGACCCGGGACCCCCTCTGATACAGGAGGAGAGGGAGCTGGGCCACAGTGTGCAGCCTGGGACCCCCACTGGTACTGGGGGAGGGAGGATTGGAGGGGCTCCCTACCCAGCTCCACGTCCCTGCAGCTCCTAGGCGGCGGAGGCAGGGGCCAGGGCTGGGGCTCCTCCGCTGCTCCTGCCACAACCACTGGCTGCCGCAACTCCCATTGGCCAGGAACCACAGCCAATGGACGCTGCGGGGGCGGGGCCTGCAGGCGCCAGCGACACGCGGCGCGGAGGCCCCCACCACCCCTCCGCCACCTAGGAGCTGCAGGGGGGCCCCCACCACACACCCCAGGTAAGTGCCCCCCCAAACCCCAGCCCCTAGCCCTGATCCCCCTCCCACACACTCAAACTGCTGCTGCTGGCCCAGGGGCTGTCCAGTTCAGGCAGCCCCTGGGCCAACACCAGCCGCTGCAGAAGTCACGGCGGTCAGGGAAAGTCACGGAATCCGTGACTTCTGTGACCTCTGTGACAGACTCGCAGCCTTAATTATAATCAGGTGCTCATTACTTTCTGAGGATAAAAATCAATTCTGACTTTTCCCATGAAACTATAGGTTGTTTAAGGTATCATATGTTCTTTCTGCTGTGAAACTCTAAATGTAAGGTAGATTACGCACATCCCCACTCTTCCACCAATATCCATCTGTGACCAACCCTTCTTTTTGAATTAGTCATTCAAAGTTGTGCCGTTCATATATTCTTTCTGCCATTTTATTTCTCATCACTCAGAAATCTATTTTTGTACATTCATACACTCTGTTAGTATTCCCAAAATCACGTGTGTGTGTGTGTGTGTGTGTGTGTGTGTGTGTATGTATGTATGTGTATATATGTATGTGTGTATACACACACACACATACATCCCTACCTTTCAGTGACATTGGGAATACTAACAGAGTGTATGAATGTACAAAAATAGTTTTCTGAGTGATGAGAAATAAAATGGTAGAAAGACTATATGAACGGCACAACTTGGAATGACTAATTCAAAAAGAAGGGTTGGTCACAGATGGATATTGGTGGAAGAGTGAGCGTGTGTGTGTATATATCTATGTATGTATATACACATACCTACCCACACACGTAAATAATATGGAACATGTAGGTTGGAAGGGATTACTTACTTATAGTTTATATTATTATTTGTATTTTGATTTTAGATGTTTCTCTTTTTAAGGTTTTTACTGAGTGATGCGGTACATGACATTTTTATCATGTTTACATGTACTGTTACTGCTTCTTCTACATCATATATTTAGATGACATGCGATGAAGCATCTGCTCCAAACAGCTTGTTTGCAATTACTAGGTAATGTCTTGACTGGAACTCTAGTATCTTTCTGTATATTTACTTTTGCACTTTACATGGTTCTCCAAGTTTTTTTGTACATTGCAATTAGTGGTCGTCATTTAAGCTTTGTACCCCAACATACAGGGTCTAGCATCACTATCAATGTGCAAATATGTTTTTGTTGCCATTGTCATAGCTTTTGTAACATACTTTGCAGTGAGCCATTTTTTCCATGTCTGTGTAGCTATAACTTACAACCCTGCTTTTGAAGCCTCTGTGGAGATCTTGCTCTCTTTCATTGACTCAAATAATTACAGTATTACTGCTGATGTCAATACATGCTTCAAATCCTTGAACTTTATTTCATGTTCTGGACAGCAAGCTATAAATTAAAATGTCCCCTTTGGATTTTAAAAAAGCTTCTGATAAACTCACTGATAAGACTATTAAGAAAAAATAACCTTGAAATAAGAAGCAAAGTCTTGTTGTGCACTAAAAGCTAGTTCAGCAGATGTTGAAGTATAAACAGTGTTGTTTGACTTTGTAATTCTCACCTGTTATCACTGGCCTGAATTGTTCCAACTTCCTTGGTTACCTCTGTTTCCCATGTAATTTTTAGACTGTGAGCGCTGAGGCTCTTGAAGAGTTTCTCTTTTGCTTTATTCTGTTTACTGATGCTTGGGAGTGAAGTCTTAGGGGGTTTCAAAATCTGGCTAAATAATGGTGAATGTTGGCATTAGGAGGCTACTACCCCGAATGGATCTTTAATGGCTCTTAGTCAAAGAGTCCATTTGTTTAGCCAATGCCTGTTTTTTAGTTTCAGTCAGAGGACAATTTACTGCCCCTAGTATTTGCCGTGAAGGCTGAGGCATTTTTGCTATCACTACTGGCTGGGCTGCCCTGGAAGGGGCTCCTCTTCATCTTCCACCTGTATATTTATTCTTTTCAGACATGTATGGGTTAAAGCTGTTATCTGCTGACCCTTGGTTACATTTTGTGCTACAGCAGTCTGCAAGTCACGTTTCAGGCTTTCATTCTGCCATTTTAGTTTTTCCAATTCTTGTTCCAAACTTTCTTGCACAACAGCTCGCTCCTTTACAAGCTTATCTACAGCACAATACATAGCACAGATGACATGTGCTTCTGTTTGGGCTTTCTTGGGAGTGTAACCCTTTCGGTACCTCAATAGCAAGTTGTCCAAAACTTCCTCATGAAGTGTGGGGACTGCATCAGCCAGACATGGATCAGACCCCAAACTTTTAAACACCTGTCTTAACAAACATGCATCAACCACACCCAGAGGATTTGGGGTGTCCCTCTCATCCCCCGGTTCGATGACCCTTCCCTGTCAACATCATTGACTATAGGAACGACCAATACAACCCCACTCACCAGTATATTTCCCTGCCTGTGTACTGTAACTAAATCTGGTCCCTGAGCTAAACTTAACATAAGTCAGAACTGATTCAGAACAATATTTAAATTAGGTGGTTAACACCATTGATTCAGGATACCAAGCTCCTCAAAGGCCACTAGTTCAGAAAACAGTTTGATTCAGTTTAAAGACCCTTTTTTCTTGGACACGACAGTAACCATCCTCTGCTACCAAATGTTCGCACTAGGGGGCTACTACCCCTGAATTGATCTTTGACGGCTCCCAGTGGAGCAGATTATTGTAATACCAATGAAAAAGGTCCACAGTAATTAACTTGCATACACTGCAGTTTATTTGAGATGGAATTACAAAAGCAGTAAAGGGTTACATTAAGCACATAACTCTTATGTTAGACATTAAAGAACTATACAGTAAGAGCTATACATTCCTCTTAGTGAGCCTCTCTTTCACAAACATACACAAACAGGCCCTGTGCTAGCCTCACACAGTTCCTGCTTGGCAAACAGAGGAGGTGGTTACCAATTCTATGAACGATGACTTCTCTCCTGGTCTGGTCTCCTCAGCCCTCTGGTCTGTCCTGGATTCCCTCGAGACAAGGCCTTCGCTGCCTGGAAACCCCTCTGGTCACAGTCCTGCTCAAGCCCATGGAACTGGGTTTTGGCTATTCTGTTTAGCAGCATCTTCAAGTGTCAATTAAGGAATTCCCAACAGTAATTTAATTTGCTTGATTTTTATACTCTTTTTCCTCAAAGGAGTCACATGTCTTAAAAGCATGCCCAGTCGGCATGTGGCTACTAATTTTGACCTAATTAATACTTTAGGAGGAGACTGCAGAGTGGTGCCAACCGAACATTACCCCGCATTCACTCCCTTACCAATTATTCACTTCAGCCCCCTGCGTGATGTCCTTCAACAGGGTCGAAATGCCCCGGTCAGCCCATGCTCCACTCAAGATGTTCTACACATGTTGTTTGCTTTCAAGTGGACATATTTGCTGACCCAAAGATCAGTATTGATCATACACGCAGCATGGAGCCAGTCAGCTTCACCTCTGCCATCTGCTTGATGCTAAGAGAAGGATTTTTCTCCCAGAATCCTCTTTCGCAGTTCAGTCATGTCAAGCCATGTTCTCACCATTCAGTATGGCCACACCAATTTGGCACCATACCAACAGTGAATATAGCTGTCTTTCAGACTGGAGAAAGATTAATACTGGGTTCCCGCTAAGGCCCGGTATTGGGACCAGTGTTTTATATTTTATTAATGATTTTTCAAGAGGAAGTGAACTCTAAATTCATTGTATACTGATGAGAATAAGTTGTTTCACTATGTGAAAGCCACATAGGATTGTTATAACGTCTAGATGGATTTAAATACAGTGAAAGAATATGGGGCAGCATGATGGCACAAGAAATTAAATGTGAAGAAATGCAGTTACTGTACCTTAGTTGAAAAAGTCTATACTTCTTTAATACACGATAGGCCTCTGAACTTAAGGAATCGTCTGTGAACAAAATACTTGGGGTGAAATCCTGGTCCCACTGAAGTCAATGACAAAGCTCCCAGTGACTTAAATGCTATTTTGATTTCACTTTGGAATCCTAGTAGACAGTCCATGAGCTAGCATCATCTGGAGTGTTATACTCAGTTTTGGTTGTCTCACTTAAGGTGTAGATAAAATTGAAAGACCTGAAGATGAACCCTGGTGGGTAGAGTTTGATGATACTTTCATGGGAGGTGGAGAAAACCAAGACAACTTTACCTCTGAAAGGAGAAAAGTGTTAGATCTCAAGAAATATTCAGAATGATCATCATGGGCCCTGATAGAGGTCAGCTGGGCTGTATAAAGGGGAAGAGGAAATGGAGTAGGAAGCTGTAGCAGAGAAGAGTCATAGTGAGCAGGAAACCCTTGAGTGGGTGAAGGGTTTAGGCCTGAGAGAATGCTTCAGCTAGGCAGGGCCGGAAATGCCAGGCAGGACAGTAGCCTGGGAGGAGCTGCCAAGAGGAGATTTCAAGGGAGAAAAGAAGCATATTCCAGTTAGGAAAGGCTGGGAGTGGCCTGCTAAAAGCAGGGGATTGAATTGAATTTTGTAGATTTTATTTTGAGATTTTCAGTTTTGTTTTGAACTGTGGTGTTAATAAACCAAGTGCTTTCCTCTCTAAAAGAGCATTTTTGTGTCTTAAAGTGATTTCAGAAAGTCTCTAGCTGCTCCTGGAAAGTTCTGTATGGTGTTGTTATTATGAGTCATGTCTGAACACAGAGAAGCTTGTGTGTGAAGTTTGAGGAGTCCTGAAGAAGGGAAACTGAGACAGTGTACTGCAGAGCTATGGGAGTGGGGGGGCGGCGGCGACACTTGGGAGGCAGCTGACACTGTTACAGTTATGATGGAAATTGATCAGACCCTCCTCTTTAACCTTGTCCAATAATATTGTTTTGAATATATTTACAATCTAAACAAAATCCTTAATGTGACATCCAGGTCACTCAGTTAAACTGAAGGCCAATTAATTTAGAACAAAAAAAGATACATCACACTGTATGTAGACAGCTTGTGGAATTCACTGCCACAGATATCCATGAAGTCAAATACGCCATCTGGGTTTAGAAAATGTCTGGATAATTTGTTACTAATTACAGCATTTGTAGCAAGCAAACTATGATAAGAAAAATAAAATTCTATACTTCAGGGCATAAGAGGATTGTCTGGAGAAATTCAGGAAACATTTTTTTCTTGCAAGTGGAATATTGCACAATTGTCTAAATGCACTGTTATGTATTTTTTACCTTTCTCAACAAAAGGAATATGTTTTGAAACATATTTTAGAAAATAACTTGGATATTGATACATTTCAGAGTGGTAGCTGTGTTAGTCTGCATCAGCAAAAACAACGAGGAGTCCTTGTGGCTCCTCCTTGTTTTTGCTGGATATTGATAGCTTTTTGTTGATCAAAATTTAACTTTGCTCTCTCTCTGTGATTTTATTTTTGTTTTGTTCCTTGGCATCTGAAAACTTCTCTTTCCCCCTTCTTAGAAGATGAGATCATCGTTCATTTTGTTAATCAATGCAAATTGGTTCAAGTAAGGAATTGCATATGCATTCAATTCTATTGTGGTATTCTCTTTAACCCTTGATCAGTTATTTTGAGCTCCAGGGTTGCTCATGAATTTTCCAAGACTGCCAGTGGCCACTACTAGTAATGGAATATCACCAGTACATTTAATGTACCATTGGCTACTAGAGATGGCAATGTGTTTTTGACCATTATTGATCTAGACCAGTTTGGATCCTGTGAACTTGATTTGAAAGATTATGACAATACATTTCCTATTACAGGTTCCCTGAAGCAACCAGCCTGCTCATCTACTACAACTTGGCTTTGGTGTTCATTCATACTACTGAAACTTCTCACTAGAAATCTCTCTTATTTGCCATATGCTGCCTCCCAGTACTGGCAAGGCCTTTGCTCTAGTTAGGCAGCTGGTGTGCTGAGACTGCTGCTTGTTTTACTGTTATCTTGTCTTTTTTTTTTTTCTGCCCATCCACCCTCCATTGGATTTATCCACTTCTGGAACAGGGATTGTCTTTGTTTTTAAGCTATGTCTACACTACAGCTTATGTCGGCAGAATTCATGTCGCTCAGGGGTGTGAATAAACCACCTCCCTGAGCAACATAAGTTATACTGACATAAATGCCAGCATGGACAGCGCTATGTCAGCAGAAGAGCTCCTCCTGCTGACGAAGCTTCTGGCGCTTGCGGAGGTGGTTTTATTATACCAGCGGGAGAGCTCTCTCCTTTCAGCATAGAGCAGCTTCATAAGACATGCCCTTAAACAGTTTTGTACAGCACTTAGCACAATGTGGCCCTGATCCCTTACTGGAGTTTCTAAGTGCTATTGAAATGCAAATATTAAAAAATAAATATTAATACTTTTCAACCATTACTTCCTCTTAACATCTTTATTCATCACCACTTACCTGCCTGCAACATTCTAATTGCCTGACTTGTTGGACTCACTGTTCATACTAAATCCTTATCTCTGGTTAACCTATAGGGACAGAAATGCACAAGCACAGACCTCAAAAGACAATCTTGACCCAAGGTTTGCACAAGTTCACCATTTCTAAAGTTACTTTCCCCTTCCTCCAAAAGTAATAAATGTGCTCTCTTTTGCAAAACCATTTTAATTTAAAATTTTTAAAAACTTTAGTATCTATTGTTAGGGAAAACTACAGAGTGCCTTTTCTTTCCTGTTTTTTAAGAACACCCCTGCTGATCTGCTAACGCTCAGAAACATCAGTCTTCTCTCACTATCATCTCTGTAACTCTTTCAAGCTGCTTCCCAATGCTTGGAACAGTTTCCCTTCTCCAACATAGACTCATAGACTTTAAGGTCAGAAGAGACCATTATGATGATCTAGTCTGACCTCCTGCACAATGCAAGTCACAGAATCGCACCCACCCACTCCTGCAATAATCCTCTCACCTATGACTCAGCTAGAACCTTGCCATTCTCCAAAGTCCTTGGTAAAAACCTGCTTCTTTCAGCTAGCTGCTAATTGGCCAGCCTTTTTCTCATGCCTCTCCATAGTCCTTTAACTCAGATCAAATTAGAATTTAATATTTATCGGGAAAAATCCTCCCACCTTTGGAAGTAACAAGAGGCATGTCAAAAAACCATTCGTGCCAATCACTTTACATCTCTATTATTGGCTATAGTTTTGTCTGTTTAGAAAGCAGGCATTCAAGATGGGACTTTGCACTGTACAATAATGTAAGAAGATAATCCACAGCAATGGCATTATATAATAATCAATCTTTTATGTCTGAGATCTGAGAAGTAAGGTGTACTGGAGCCCTGCTTTAATTAAACGTTCACAGTCTTTTACTGGGAACTGGCAAAATCTTTGTAACAAAGGTAGTTTCTTGAATGTTTGGCAAGGCTTCTATAGAAAAATCTACTTTTAAAGCCAACTTTTGATTGTTTACTTAGTATAACTGTAAAAAGAATGACTGAACAAATAGAATTAGGGTTAAAAACAGAGGAGTTGAACATAAAGAATTTATTTTCATCTCATTTCTCTTTCATTATCTTTAGCACTGCAACGCTGTAAGAAACCATTTACTCATCTGTGTATTAATATAATACTCATGTGCCTATGTTGCTTTTATACTTTTTATATTAAGAAAGGACTCATACTTCATTTTAACAGAGGATTTTGCTATTCATTGTTTTATTTTCAAATAAATATTATACTTATGAAAATGTGAAGGACTTGGGATAGTATAATGGAAAAATTAAATTTTCTGTGGAGGGCTACATTTAGGACATTTTAAAAGAGCAGGTTTGATGTGAAATAAAAGTTGCTAATTCCAGATTTCTATGTTAAAAGTGCTGTCGCCTGATTTGTGGGGGCTTTTATTACATAAATCAAGGATTAATTTAGTTTTCATGAGCTCTGGTAGCTCACCTTTAATGGAGGAGAAGGGAAGGTCTATTCACATCAATAAGGGCTGTAGGACACACACTTTCATTCTTGGGAGGATATGATCCCATCTATGGTCATTAATATTTTTATAAGTTTCTATAAACGGGAGCTAGGACATTAGACTAGCTAATAAGCAAAGCCAAGATATTAATTAGCTCCTGTATCTTTATTGTACTGTATTTTCTCATCAACTAATGTAAGTAGATTCTGTTACTTTTTCCTCCTGAAAGAGATTTGTAATAGCTCGGTGACATTTCATATTGGAGTGTTATCTTCTGATGGAACTTTGTTCCGATAAAGGGTTTCAGTGGAGTCTTTTCCTTGTGTATGTTCTGCAGAACAGTGTTTTAAATTTCAGGTCTGCATGTTATTAATCTAGAACATCAACATTATTAAAAGAAGCTTTAATTCCTGAAAGACAACCTTTATAAGTTTAATACTTAGACTATTTTGTTTGCTCTGCTTCTGGTTTTGTGCCTCCTGGGTAGTGAGTGCTATTCCAAAAAAGGATACGTGGACACTGGAAAAAATACAATTCTGTGTTGCATATATTCAAATATCTCTCTCAGAGTCAACAGAGACTTCAGAGTCTGTTTTGTAGCTGACCTCTCCAAAGGTAGTTCTGTGTGGAGAAATTTGCTGCCTTAAAGGGATGTTGTCAGGTTAAATGTATTTCAAAATCTATACTATGTCACTCATAACAGCTTTGAGTCATAGATATAAGGCCAGAAGGGATTGTTACGTCATCTTGTCTGATTAATACTAAAAAAAATTAAATTCTGATTAACATTTCACAATTTTTGTTGTTCATTTTCTGCAATTTTCTCAGTCAATGAAAATCAATGAAAATCGATTTTCTGCCTAATCTATTCTATTGATAGAATGCCAATCTCTTTAATACTTTGGTTCTGGTTAGTAAAGACTTAACCAATAATGTCCCTTGCTGTCATCTCTCTAGAGATTGATCAGTTGTCTTTTTTATTTTTTAAAGTAATCATGGCTCCTGTTGTTGTGACTGTTCTTTGAAAGGTGGTCAAAGTAAAGTGCATTCTGACCTCGTAGTGTTCGATAATCTAGGACCCAGCTCTGAAAATGTCTTGCCTCTGGATCCTGAGTGGCTGTCTCTGGGTTGCTCCAACTATGCTCTAATTGTTGTATGTAATTGTCTCAGAGGGATTACAAATAACAAAGCGATATCCATGATAATCTGGTTCTAGTCCATTGCTCTCAAAAATGTTTTCAGAAGGTTGAAAGTGGATTAAAGTAGAGTGTAGAATGGAATAAGGCATGCAGCGGATAACTACAGAGTTGCTGGCAGGTGACTCCATAACAAGCCATTCTAAGTAAGACATTTCAGAAGACTGTAAGGGTGGTCAATCTTTACCTCTTTATTTTTTATTCTATTGACATTTCAATGATAAAACTCATGCTTCATAATTCATCTGTTTGAAATTGTATCAGGCTAACGGTTGGTATGTGAACTTTTAAAAAACTGAAACATGATTACATTTTTAGTGATCATACTTTGGTGTTTTTGATATGTTTACTTTATTACTCATGTAATTTAAATGCTAACAACATGCTCATCACTGTGCAATAGATACAGGGTGATCAGAGAGCATGGGTGAAAAATTGGGACAGCGGGTGGAGGTAATTGGCACCTATATAAGACAAAGCCCCAAATATTGGGACTGTTCCTATAAAATTGGGACATCTGGTCATCCTAAATAGATAGAAGTCACAGTCCCTGATCCAAATTGAGTTAGACAATCCAGTGAGATGGTAGACCAATTGAAAGTTCAGTGAAAAAGTATATAGCTTCCTGTCTCAAACTCCTGAGGAAACACCCTTTTGGTCACTCCATTCCTATTTTAAAACTTTCAGAGACAACATGACACGTTCATTTATGTACATACTTAAATTTGGGAAGAAAATCCAAATATATCTGTCCCTTTTGGATTGCTCATAATTTCATCTTGCTTTTTTCCCCCATATTCCTTAATCCCTTCTTTCAGAAATCAGTCTAGTTTTCTCTTCAATTTTACTTCACTAACCCTTATTGGTAACTTAGTCCACATTAAGAACGAGGAGTACTTGTGGCACTTACAAATTTATTTGGGCATAAGCTTTCGTGGGCTAAAACCCACTTCATCAGATGCGTAGAGTGGAACATACAGTAGGAAGATATATCTATATATATAGAGAACATGAAAAGATGGGGGTTGCCATACCAACTCTAAGAGACTAATCAATTAAGGTGGGCTATTATCAGCAGGAGAAAAAAAACTTTTGTAGTGATAATCAGGATGGCCCATTTCAAACAGTTGACAAGAAGGTGTAACAGTAGGGGAAAACTTAGCATGGGGAAATAGTTTTAAGTTTGTGTAATGACCCAGCCACTCCCAGTCTTTATTCAAGCCTAATTTAATGGTAATTTGAAAATTAATTCCAGTTCTGCAGTTTCTCGTTGGAGTCTGTTTTTGAAGATTTTTTTGTTGAAGAATTGCCACTTTTAGGTCTGTTATTGAGTGACCAGAAAGATTGAAGTGTTCTCCTACTGGTTTTTTAATGTTATGATTCCTGATATCAGATTTGTGTCCATTTATTCTTTTGCATAGAGACTGTCCGGTTTGGCCAATGCACATGGCAGAGGGGCATTGCTGGCACATGATGGTATATATCACATTGTTTATTTTACTTAGTATGATGTAGATCTGCCTGTGTGATTTACTCCTTGTTTCCAAAATTATAGACTAGTGTTCAAAAGGAGTAGCCCTTGACTTTGCACGTGCGCTTTTTATTTTTTAATATTGAGGTAATTAAATAGAAGTTTTAAAAAGTGTAAAAGCTAGTGATCAGATTCAAGGGCTCTTCTTTCAGAGACAAAAAAATATATTTCATCATGATGTATCCCAAAGAATTTTACAGGTAGATATATGTCAAGGGAAGATACAGAACATGTAAACCATACTGCCTCAGTTTCCCTACTAAGTAGTTACTGCGAGAGGAAGGGAAGCATGACTTATCCATTTAAAACTACAGTAGGAATTTCTTTCTGTGTAAAAGGACTGAAATTACTCAAACTGGTATTTGGCCAGGATACCAGGATTAAAACCCTATTTTGTGAAATAATGTCATGGGATCTTTTAATGACCACAAGTGTTGAGGATCTTAGTTTTACATACTGTCTGAATGATGGTACCTTCAGCAGTACAATGCCATCTAGCACCGCGCCTGAGTATTGATTCAGTGATTACACAGAACTGAAATGTGTCACCTCATGAGTCACCGACACCACTTCCTTCACCAGTTGGGTTTTCCTTCAAGGTTTTCTGGCTAAGTGCTGAGCGGGTCAAGCAGGGTTTATTAGATTAGACATACTTATAGCCCAAGGTGATATGGCTGCAGGCCAGTGAGAAGAAGTTAATTCCCTTAGATATTCTTCATAATTTAAATACTTTGTATAATTTTCATAGTCCTTTTCTTCACCCTCGACTAAACAGCAATATCCTTCCTATAGTGTTGTGACAGGTATAACCAGTATGTTCAATTAATCTCTGTATGTATTTGATTCCTAATTTTGCAATTTGTTAAATCAGAATTGTGGATCTGTCTGTCTTAAGCCAAAAAATATACCTACACTACACAACAGATGATGCTTTGCATAGGCGCTCACAAAGTGAACGGTTCATTTAGGAAAGATGTGACTTAACCCTCTAGCAACAGAAAAGATTAATTAATTCTGGAGTATGCATTTGTTTGCCCAAGTTAACAAGGACAATGGAAAAACCCTCTGAAAATTGACAGAGATGGATGTAGTTTGGGAATTAATTATTAAAGAAGGAAAGAAATTACTTATTACTATATTTCATAACTTCACATGGGAAGAAGTCCTGATATAAAACAAACAAAACAAAACATGCACTTTGACACAACGTAGAGAATTTATTGTTTTATAACTGACACCTTTACATCAACGGCAAGAAGGGCTATATCTGAATTTGGTCTCTATAGGTAGAGGGCTTTCCTTCTTACAAGTAGTTCAGTTTCAGAGGTAATTCTGATAGGCTCAGATTGAAAGAATGGGTGAGTCTGAAGGAACCAGTTTAACTCTTATAGAGGGCATAGGTCATTTTGTTCCTTCTGGCTTTGTCTTTATCCCCAAAAGAGGTGTGTTTTTACATCAAGATAACTATCTCACTGTAAAATCCTAGTGGAGATGAGACATTGGTAGTTTTTACTTCAGTGTAGCTAGTTGAGATAAACAAGAGGTGGGGTTATAAGGTTGACCTCGACTAGCTATATTGAGAAAGTTTATATCTGTGCCTTGTACAGGGCCGGCGCTACCATTAGGCGACCCTAGGCGGTTGCTTAGAGCTCCACGACTTGGGGGGCGGCATTTCAGGTCCCTCGGCGGCCGCTGGGTCCTCAGCGGCTGCTTCTTCGGCCGCCGGGGTCCTCAGCAGTACTTCGGCGGCAGCTTCTTTGGCCGCTGGGGTCCTCGGTGGCACTTCGGTGGCAGCCTCTCCCGGCGCCGCCGCCTAGGGCAGCAAAAAAGCTGGCGCCGCTACTGGCCTTGTATCTACTAGTACTTTAAACCAAGATAGTCATCTCGCTGTAAAGCCCACTTTTTTTTTTTGTCATGAAGGCAAAGCCTCTGTTTACTTTCCTGTGTAACTGAAGTTTAGAGACATTTGGCACAGTCTCCATCCCATATACTTAACGTAATTAACTTGATGGTATTTCCTGTTCAGAAGCTAATTACTGTGTCCTAGAATGAATAAACTCTGAAGATGAAGGATGAGATGTTTATAACAAATAGTCCCTGAAATTGAATGCTTCTGAATGCCTTAGAGTTTATTAATCCAGGATATTGCTATTATTTAGTTAACAGGAAGCATCCTTAAATTGTGGTTAAACAACAAAGTAGAAGAAGCAGTGAGAGGCAAAAAGGCATCCTTTAAAAAGTGGAAGATAAATCCTAATGAAGAAAATAGAAAAGAGCATAAACTCTGGCAAATTAAGTGTAAAAATATAATTAGAAAGACCAAAAAAGAATTTGAAGAACAGCTAGCCAAAGACTCCAAAAGTAATAGCAAAACAAATTTTAAATACATCAGAAGCAGCAAGCCTGCTAAACAACCAGTGGAGCCACTGGACGATCGAGATGCTAAAGGAGCACTCAAAGATGATAAGGTCATTGTGGAGAAACTAAATGAATTCTTTGCATCGGTCTTCACCGTTGAGGATGTGAGGGAGATTCCCAAACCTGAGCCATTCTTTTTGGGTGACAGATCTGAGGAACTGTCCCAAATTGAGGTGTCATGAGAGGAGGTTTTGGAAGAAATTGATAAACTAAACAGTAATAAGTCTCCAGGATCTGATGGTATTCACCCAAGAGTTCTGAAGGAACTCAAATGTGAAATTGCAGGACTGCTAACTGTAGTCTGTAACCTATCATTTCAATCAGCTTCTGTACCAAATGACTGGAGGATAGCTAATGTGATGCCAATTTTTAAAAAGGGCTCCAGAGGTGACCCTGGCAACTACAGGCCAGTAAGCCTGACTTCAGTACCGGGCAAATTGGTTGAAACTATCGTAAAGAACAAAATTGTTTGACACATAGATGAACATACTTTGTTGGGAAATAGTCAACATGGTTTTTGTAAAGGGAAATCATGTCTCACCAATCTAATAGAATTCTTTGAGGGGGTCAACAAGCATGCGGACAAAGGAGATCCAGTGGATATAGTGTATTTAGATTTTCAGAAAGCCTTTGACAAGGTCTCTCACCAAAGGCTCTTAAGCAACATAAGCTGTCATGGGATAAGAGGGGAGGTCCTCTCATGGATGGTAACTGGTTAAAAGATAGGAAACAAAGGGTAGGAATAAATGGTCAGTTTTCAGAATGGAGAGAGGTTAATAGTGGTGTCCCCCAGGAATCTATACTGGGTCAGGTCCTATTTAACATATTCATAAACAATCTGGAAAAAGGGGTAAACAGTGGCAAAATTTGCAGATGATACAAAACTACTCAAGATAGTTAAGTCCCAGGAAGACGGCAAAGAGCTACAAAAGGATCTCACAAAACTGGGTGACTGGGCAACAAAATGGCAGATGAAATTTAATGTTGATAAATGCAAAGTAATGCACATTGGAAAACATAATCCTAACTATACATATACAATGATGGAGTCTAAATTAGCTGTTACCACTCAAGAAAGAGATCTTGGAGTCCTTGTGGATAGTTTTCTGAAATCATCCACTCAATGTGCAGCGGCAGTCAAAAAAGCGAACAGAATGTTGGAAATCATCAAGAAAGGGATAGATAATAGGACAGAAAATATCATATTGCCTCTATATAAATCCATGATATCCACCTTGAATACTGCATGCAGATGTGGTCGCCCCATCTCAAGAAAGATATATTGGAATTGGAAAAGGTTCAGAAAAGGGCAACAAAAATTATTAGGCGTATAGAACGGCTTCCGTATGAAGAGAGATTAATAAGACTGGGACTTTTCAGCTTGGAAAAGAGGCGACTAAGTGGGGATATGATAGAGGTCTATAAAATCATGAGTGGTACAGAGAAAGTAAATAAGGAAGTGTTATTTACTCTTTCTCATAATACAAGAACAGGGGCCACCAAATGAAATTAATAGGTAGCAGGTTTAAAACAAACACAAGAAGGTATTTTTTCACACAACGCACTCTCAATCTCTGGAACTCCTTGCCAGAGGGTGTTGTGAAGGCCAATACTATAATGGGGTTCAAAAAGGAGCTAGATAGATTCATGGAAGATAGGTCCATCAATGGCAGTTAGTCAGGATGGGCAGGAATGGTGTCCCTAGCCTCTGTTTGCCAGAAGCTGGGATTGGGTGGCAGGTCATGGATCACTTGATGATAAACTGTTTGTTCATTCCTTTTGGGGCACCTTCCATTGGCCACTGTCAGAGGACCGGATACTGGGCTTGATGGACCTTTGGTCTGACCAAGCATGGCCGTTCTTATGTTCTTATGTACTGATTTTATTAATGAAACATTCAGATTTTTAAATTACAAAAAATTGGGCTGTGAACCTGCTAAAAAAGAAAGTTAGTCCTTTTTAGGTTCCTCTTCCCCAGCCATCATCTCTCATTCTCACCCTCATTTTTTCCCTTTACTCTTTTATCTTTTCCAAACCATCCCCTACTTTCTGCCTTATAGGTCAGTAAGGTTTTTCTTCCCAAAGGAACTGCAGTATATTTTTCTTTAGATCTTTCAAAACTGAATTGGTGGTGGCTGGGGGGAGGGGGAGCTAGCGCCAGGGCTGGCTCTGGGTTTTTGCCACCCCAAGCTCCGAGAGCACAACTGCCAAAGCAAAAAAAAAAAACGAAAAAAAGAGGGCCAGATTGCTGCCCCTTGAAAAGTGCCGCCCTAAGCGCATGCTTGGTTGGCTGGTGTGTAGAGCTGGCCCTGGCTAGCGCTGGTCTGGGATTCTCACAGTATGCATGCAACAAACAATGTGAACACACAAATTATGCATTTAGGGAACAGGAGCCCTGCTGACCTGTGGGGAAGCAAAGTGGTAGGAGTTGACAGAAGAGAAATCAAGTAAAATGAGTTTTAATCCTTTTTACAAAATGCTCAGCAGTCTGACAGACCCATTTTCTTATATAAACTTTGGAGAATTTTCTACTTTGTTATATGGGCATGAGAGGCCCAAGCAGCCATCTTCTGACTCTTCTTAGCTGAAGCATTTATAAGCAGGGGTCCAATTGAGCCAATTTGCAGCCACCTAGTACTTTTTTCCTGGTAACTGCCATCTTATGCTCCATAATCTAAGATTTCAATTAAAAAAAAAAAAAGCCTCAGGCCTTTCTGGATAGGATAACCTTCAAAACAGATGTCTGCTTGTGTATACAAACAGCCTGAAACAATAGCTCTGAGAAGTGTGAACAGAGTCATCCACATCAGTGGGTTGCTTCTGAAGTGTAATCATGACAATTTAAATGTCAAATTAAACGTGGAGCTTTGGAGACTACAACTCCTTATTTCTTCTCTCTAGCCCCTGTTCTTAAAGGCCATTGCTGAACAGATATGATATAATCAAACTTTGCTTTTTTTGTTTGTTTGTTTCCTGAGTTTTCTCCCATCATGCACCCAATAATTTCCAATATTTTTCCCAACTCACTATTCTGTCATACTCTATCTTAGGAACTCTCATTGTGTCTAGCTTTAAATAACCAATAGACTATGGGAAATATGTAAATACATTTTAAAAACAGGAAATTTTCAATAATAATTTTGTCTTCAATATCCAGGCTTGGTAAATAGAAATTGTATTGAAATAATTGCTATAAACATAACAGCAAATATGCAGAACAACATAGTGTTTATGTGCCTATGGACATGAGGCTTGCTTCTGGGCTTGGCCTGCCCAAATTGTTCAAAAGTTTTGCGTTTTAGAGTATTGTCATCTTGTTAATGGTAAGGTACAATTCAAACAATCTTCAGACAAAAATGCTCAGTATAGATATATGAGTAACTAGTGGTTTCTCAAGCCAAAGTTATCATAAAGTTATCATAATTTTTTACAAATTCTTACTAAAAACTCTACAGTTGGTGGTACATATGTAACTCCAATATCATGTCCATACGTGTAAAAGTCAGGCAAATGCAAAAAATGCACGCTATTTTGGTTGCAAACGACATATATAGTTATTTGAAACCTGAAATCAAACAATCCATTATAAAATCTTGGAACAAGAAAAGAAAAGTAGTATAGCTCATATTGCTTACTATCATGATACCCTGAATATTGCATGTTTCAAAAACTGAATATATAATTTAAAGTTAACCATCCATTCCTGGAATGAAAGGACAGTTGCTCATACTGAAGAAGCCCAGTTGTAATAAATCGGTTTTCCTTTCCACTTAAATCTCAATGGAGTCTTAATAGGCAGCTTTTGAAAGCTAGATTTCTATTTCTAGATTTATAACTGGTGCCATTACTTATAGTGGCATCTTGAAAAAGAATACTTTAAAATTCTCTAGTGTGAATTTGGAATAATTTTCTAAGTATCCTAAATGTTTAGATTACTGACGTTCAGAAAAGTAGTAATGATCCTTTAGTTGCAATTGCTGTGATGTACAATTCTCAATTAAATTACAGATAAAGTCGCACTCCCTGTTTCAGAGTCTTGTAAATTATTTTCTTGAGGCAGGAAGCTCATTGTTTTTCTTCCAAAGACTTGGGTTTCGGTTGGGTTTAGCACATGTGAGATTGAGATGGTTAGTACAACACCTGTTGTTTTTCCTTGTTATAAAACCACTACATAATTTGGCTCATCGCATAATCTCTATTCAGAAGAGCGCTGAAATAAAAGAGCGTTGCTTATCAGAATTCTGGTGCATTGACAAAGTGGTGTGATAGGTTTGCTCAGCACCTGCCCATACTCTGGTGTGTATCTTATTTTAAGAAATAAAGAGTTTTCTGATTGCTCTTGGTACCATATCAAATTTAATGATACCCCAGTTGAATATGATTTTTGAAACTGGGACTCACTCTAAGCAAAAATAATTAGAGTCACAGGCAATGTTCCCTCTAATTTTTGACAGGCCGTGTGCACAAAAAAATTTCTTCTGTGCAAATTTTTGACAGGCCATGTGTGCAAAAAATGTCTTCTATACAAATTGTTGTGCTTCTGTGCAAATTTTTGTGCACGCAGTGTTTCGCCGTGTGCGCAGGGTTTAGAATCTGTGTGCGCGCACAGTTTAGAGGGAACAGTGGTCACAGGAGATTTTAAAGAATAAAGTAATTCAGATTATACTAGTTTTTCAGATACCCATTTGAATAAAAAAACCCAATGCTCAAATAATACAGCAGAGGGAAAGAATTTCATAGATGTGTCCATGTAGGTAAAAAATTAAATGAGCATTACTTCTGACCTTAAAGTCTATGAGACATGTCACTGATACACAATTATCTCTACAGATATATCCCTGAATATGGGGATAACTTGATCCATGGATAGAAAAGAGTACAGAAAGCTGTACTACTATGTGGTATTTTGGTAGTAAAGGTGGTACTTCTAGAAATATAATCAAATCATGGTGGATCAGTAATAACAAACGTGGAGAAGCAGCCTGGGTTACAGGAATGAGTGAGAGATTTGAATTAGAACTCCTGACTCCTCTCTCCTTGGTCAAATTATTTCACCTTGCTGCCTTAGTTTCTCCATATGTTATGTTGAGATATTCACCTACCTAGAGGAAGGGAGGAGGGATAGGGGTTGAGAAGATTATTGTTCATACAATGCTTTGAACACACAGAGCACCATAAACCTTTCAAGATTATTATTACTATGATATCCAAGGGTAATATTGAGTGTAGATTTATGCACAGTACAGCCAGAGTATGATGATCTAGTTCAGCAAGTGTGAAGAATAGGTACAAGTGAGCTCTTTAGGTGGAGGATCATATCTATGTATGTATTTGTACCGTGCCTAATATTACAGGGCTCTGACCCTGATTGGGGCCTTTGGATGCTACCATAATAAGTAGTAATGTCAAAAAGGGCTCAAATTTGTTTCACTTCTACATTGGGTATTAATTAACTGTAATATCTTCTGTGTCAAGTCATTTGATTATAGTAAATGTAGAAAACTTTCTAGATAGCTGCAAAAATTAAACTTTTGAATAATTAAGTTTTCATTACAAGAAACTTGTTGGTGTCCGTTAGTCTCGAGAGACGATGGAAATGCGCCCATGGGGAATGTTTAGTTGATGGTTGTGCAGCGTCTGTTGTGGCTGTAGAGCCCCACACGAGAGTGGCAGAACAAGAGACTATTTATACAGTTAAAATATGTTTTGTTCTCCCCAGTATTGCGAGTAGGAAAATTACAACAAAAAAATTCAGATGTACTTGTAAGAGCAGTTGAGTAACTAAAAATCTGACTGTAGACACCTACCCACTATCTCTGCCTCACCTAAACTCAATTGTACACTTAAGGGGAGATAATGGAATCACATGGTTGTGGTACAAGTGGAATGATGGTCACAGGTAGGATTTATTTAGTATTTGGATAAATCTTGCACCCCAGTGAATGTGCCACCCAGTGGCAAACTTTATAACAAGTCTATATGAGTGCAATTCAAAAATTATAACTGAGGATATAGAGAAGAAAGTTTGGGTACATAGAACATTGCAGTGACTTCTGGGATGAGAATTTTTTTGGATTTGATGGTTGCTACTTACACAGAAGGGGTACTGGCCTCCTGAAAAATAGTAACTGGTAGGGTTTGTTAGGTGAACTTTAAACTAGGGGATAAAGGGAAGGCTTGACTAACTCAAATAATCTGGCAAATAATCGAATATTAGAAGATGCAGCTCTTCTGAAACAAAGATTAAAGAAGTGTATGAATATTCTAAAGTATTTGTACACCAAAGTAAAGCATGTGGGAAACAAACAAAAAGAACTAGAAATGCTACTAAAGGATGGTGATTATGATTGAGTAGTCATAAACAGAAATCTAGTGGGATGGTTTTTCTAATGAGAAAGTCAGTATAGATTTGTACAATCTACATAGTAGAAATAGAAAGGGAAGAAAAGGTGGAGTGATGGTGTTATGTCATACGTATTTACAATTTACAGCACATTAGATGAATTTGCAATTTTGTATTGCAACAGAAAGAGTTTTAACTGCATACACAAAGCCATCATATAACAGAGCAAGGAGGTAATAGTCCTCTATGTAAGACTGATGTGACTGCACCTGAGGGGTGAAAGTGGGCCAGTACGGCGTACCAATAAGAAGCCAGTACCAGCCTGTGCGGTGCAGGCCAGGCAGTGCGGATGGGCTGGCTCGGGGAGGCTGACCCCAGCACCGCCTCCTCCGCCTGAGGCCCCACCCCTTCCGGGGGTCAGGAGCTGGGCCCCCGTACTGATAAGAGATTAATATTACTTTCACCCCTGCTGCCCCTGGAAATTTGTGTTCAGCTCTGGGCACCTCATTATCGGAAAGATACTGACAAATTGGAGATAATTCAGAGAAGAGCAAGAAAAATGGGAGATGAGGCTGGAGCAATTGAAGGTAAAGAGTTTGCTATGAGGACACTACATGAGAAACATGGTTAAATCCTACAAATATTTAAAAAGTGAGAGTTCAGCAAGCAAGGGGAAGAATTATTTAGAGTTCCACAGTGGAGTATTACTAAGAATAATAATATAAAACTAAGAACATTTAGGCTGAGTATCAGAAAAATCTTTGCCCGTAAGATCCATTGGCAAAAGACTGTCAAGTGACCAAATGGAAATTATCCTGCCATGGCAGGGAGATGAGACCATAGGCCCTTTATTCTTTGAAAATGCAGGTAAAAAGTTATATATTTATGAATCTACAATTTGGCCATTAGGTGGCAGAGTTTTGGTACAGAGTGTTCAGACTTTACTGTGACTGCTTGTTGTTATTGTACTTTGGAGTTATGGTAAAATCAGGAATCATACAAACTAGAATTCTGTCTCTTACTTAGTTTTCCTTAAACAAATAAGTATAGCAAGCATCTTGCTTGCACTACAAATTTATCATTTCAGAATAACTTAACTTATATCTTCCAAATTATAACTACATTCAACCCTGAGGCAGTAGGGGTAGGAACTGTGTGTGTGTTTCCTTTCATGTTTCATAAAAATCAATCCAGATTAGGAGTTAGACATCTGTAAAAAAGGTCTAATGGGCAGAGCCTGAAGACTGTGCTATTAAGTAACAGACAGTAGGTGGCCGAGTGGTATAAACTGGTAATCTACTGCTATAAAAATTGTGACGGTTGCCAGCCTATTAAACATTATTAATTTATGAGTAAAACAGCAATCCAGTTTTTTATACTGAGCAGTTTGCCATGTATTTTTGTTTTCAATATTCATTTAACTAAAGGTATAATATCAGTCTTTTCAAAACGTGAATTAAAATGTTTTTAAGTGTTCATTTCTATTATCTTAAATACTTTTTATTCATTTTTAAACATTTACAAAACAAAAAAGTGATTATGGGAAGGTTGGAACTGCCAGGCGAAAGGGTATTGTCTCTATATACCTCTCATTTCAATGTATATATAATGACTTGTGATCACTGTATCTGTTGTCAGCTCTTCTGTTGTTCAGTAGTCATTTATTGGCAAACAGAATCTTCTGCCTCTGTAAAGCTTTTCGCATCTCCTCTCAAAGCCTTTTACAGAGTGCTTCTTCATGCTTTGCACCAAAGCCATGCCACAGCATAGCAAAGAGAAGATAGCGAGCTCTTCTTTTGAGGTGTTGGTGTCAGGGGTTGTAAGCCTACTAGGGTTTAACGACCAAGCCCTTTCTTGCTGTTCTGCCTCTCCTCCAGTTCCACTGCTGTAAGATTGATTGGATATTATTTTATTATAATTTTGATTAATTATGCAACAAGATGTCTCCTTCTCAGTATCCTGGCTCAGATAAGCACCCATCCCATGCTCTGGGCGCCTTTAGTATAATTAACTTTACAATCTTATATTCAGACATGTAACAGCAAGTAATAAACTGCTCACCCTCCTATAAACACCTTGCCCCCCATTTCTCCTGATTAAAAAACCTCCACCCTGGGTGTCTGAGACAATAGATGGGCCTTGCAAACATCTGTTAGGATTTGGTAACCTTCATGACGTGTTGCAAATCCTGTTTTTTTTCTCCCAGCCATTTGGGATTTTGACAGACCAAGACAAGAAGTGTATTCCAGAATTGAGAGGATTTCTGGGAGAATGTCCTACTAGCTGCTTCCCTCCTGTTTATAAGAAAGGAAGGTAACTTGACTATTTCTGAGGATCTAAACCATGGCTGTGTGGCATGGGGAGAGAGACCAGCACCTTACAAGAGAAGACATTCACCCAGATGAGCAGTTGCCCATGATCAACTTCTGGATTCTCTCATATAGTAGTGGAGCTAATCTAAAGCAATTAAATGCTGCCGACTATAGGCATATTAGAATCATAGAATTTTAGGGTTTGAAGGAACCGCAAGGATCATCTAGTCTAACCCCCTGCCAAGATGCAGGATTTGTTGTGTCTAAACCATCCAAAATAGATGGCGATCCAGCCTCCTTTTGAAAACCTTCAGTGAAGGAGCTTCCACGACCTCCTGAGGCAGTCTGTTCCATTGTCCTACTATTCTTAGGAAGTTTTTCCTGAGATTTAATCTAAATCTGCTCTGCTGTAGTTTGAACCCATTGCCTCTTGTCTTGCCCTCTGTGGCAAGAGAGAATTACTTTTCTGCATCTTTTTTATGGCAACCTTCCAAGTATACGAAGACACTGTCCATGTTCCCCCTCAATTTCCTCTTTTCCAAACTAAACATACCCAGTCCCTTCAGCCTTTGCTCATATGACTTGCATTCCATCCCTTTAATCATCTTTGTTGCTCGCCTCAGGATCCTTTCCAGTTTCTTTACATCCTTTTGTGACGTTCCCCTCTGGTGTTTTCCGGACCGGTGATCTGCTAGGTGACTCCAATCCTTGACTCTGGGAGGCAGCCTTACCCTGCTCTGCTGTGAGAATCCCCACTCCTGGGTTGTTCACGCTCAGCATCTGGCATGTAAGCTGCTCCCAGCTACTTGCAACCAAATGACACTAGACAATATCTCCGGTCCCAGACACAACCCTAGGAACCTCCATCTTGCAGTGTCCAGTTATGCCCACTGGACACTGCAAGCTTATATGAGTTCGTCAGTTTAACAAAGAAATTAATATGTACCAGGCTTGTTATCCCAAAGGTTAGGGTTACCGTACTCCATCTGAGGCCTAATCAGCATCGAGTAGAATGGCACTATCACCTCCCATGACTTGCATGCTATGCCTCCGTTAATGCAACCTAAAGTTGCATTTGCTTTTTTTGCAACAGCATCACATTGCTGACAGTGACTCATGTTGTGGTAGTGATCCACCACAACTCCCAGATCTTCTCAGCAGTGCTGCTGCTAAGCCAGTTATCCCCCATTCTATATTTGTGCATTTGGTTTTTCTTCCCTGAGTGTAGCACCTTACATTTGTCTTTGTTGAATTTCATTTTTTTGTCTGTAGCCCAGTTTTCCAATTTATCAAGATCCCTTTGAATTTTAGCTCTATCCTCCAAAGTGTTAGCAGCCCCTCCTAGCTCTGTGTCATCTGCAAACTTGATCAGGATGCTCTCTATACCTACATCCAGGTCATTAATAAAGATGTTAAACAACACCGGACCCAGAACAGATCCCTGTGGAAACCCCACTTGAGACTTCCCTCCAATCTGACATCGTTCCATTAATATAGCTATTGTTTGTAGTTGTTTAACCATTTATGTATCCACTTAATGGTAGTTATGCCAAGCCCACATTTCTCCAGGTTACTTATCAAAATCTCATGTGGGACTGTGTCAAAAGCCTTGCTGAAGTCCAGGTATATTATGTCCACCGCATTCCCCCATCTACCAAATCAGTTACCCTGTCAAAGAAGGAAATCAAGCTGGTTTGGCATGTTAACAGTACCTCCGTTGACAATGGTGTCAAAAGCTCAGTCAGAATTTATAAAATCAACACAGACACCTTAAAATTATCCATTGCTAGGAGGAGATCATCAACCAGTGATATTAGTGCAGTTTGTCCTATACCTACACTTGAACGGATTAGATTTTTATTGGTAAATGTCAATGTCAATACCCACCCACCAACGAAAAAATATTTCCATCTGTAATTGAAATTTACAGTAGGCAAAGTAAGAAATGCTGCTTGAGAACTTAAAGTTTGATTTAAGGATATTTACTTTATATTTTTTGACATATGTTGACAATTTGTGTTTTAATGGCTATAAACCTTTAACTTTTTGAATCTCAATGTCAACTGTCATTAAATAATTATTGTCTAACTCCCTCCCCCTGCATAATTTCCCACAACTGAAAATTTAATAGATAAAAATAGAAAAAAGCTTAGAAATAAACATTAATATTATCAGTCAAAATTATTTTTTTTAAATCGAATTCTGCCAACCTACCTATACCCATGTCTAAAACTGAACGGGCAGTGATGATAAGGTAATTCCCCATTGTATGTGTTGGGTTTTTTGGTTGGTTTGTTTGCGTGTGGGTTTAGGAGTACTTGCATGTTTCTCCAAGTGTGTTTTTTCAAAATTCTGCCACAAATTCAACAAAAACATAATGCAGCCTGGGGCCCTCCTACCCTCTTGGCACTTTGGAAAGCATTGTGACAGGGAGTTGTGGGGAGGAAAGGTTGCAAAATAACTGCTGGCTAAGGAAATATTGGCAACACAGCCAGGGACTTAGCCCTTGTAGTGCTGCTGACCTTCCAGCCTGCATCAGCAGCATACATGGTTGCATTATGGATATCCGAAAGACTCAAGCCAGGAGGGGAATAAAGGCTTGGAGTTTTTAGCCTCTTGACTTCAGCATCACTTACAGAAAATGAGTTATTTAAAAAAAAAATCCAAGACAGAATAAATATTAGATGAAAGTTTTCAGAAACAACCCTATCTTCTCTCTCACATCTGTCACTCTAGGGAAGGGAAGCTTTTACTATGTTGATAAAGCAGCATAATTGCAGGATTTGCTATTCTCCAAGGGCTAAGGTGTGACTTTGTTGTGAGCGCAAAGTAAGAGGCATTGTTCCACTGCTCCAGGAGCAACCTGGGCAGAAGACTGTGACTCAAAAGTATCACAGTCTCCCTCTCAGTTCCTCTACTGTTCTTGGGGAGGGAAAGGAGGAGGAAGAAGTAAACTCTGCCAGGTATAGACACAGCACAGCATATATTACCCAGTGCAACTGTGCTGGCTCCGTCCCTTCTTGCCCTGCCCAGGGATGGGAGATAACCACTCTGCAAAACTCTTTCCCTTCTTCCCGCACAGGAGAATAAGAGGGTGCCTTGCACTGCCTCACTAGCCAGGTTCCAAGGATGCACAAAAGCATCTCATGTTACAGGAATCATCTATTTTTATAATGTAGCTAACCAAGGATTTCAATTTTTTTAAATGTCTCATTTCTCCATTAGTGGGGGACTGTGAAATGAAATTTTTGTAAGTCCTCTTGGTTCAGAATTTTGAAATCAAGACAGTGGTATGGGTGTAAGGCTATGGCTACACTTGCAGCTGTAGAGCGCTTTGGGTTAAACCAGCCTTCGGCGAGCGCACTAGGGAAAGTGCTCCAGTCTGTCCACACTGACAGCTACAAGTGCACTGGTGTGGCCACATTTGCAGCACTTGTAGTGGCATTGGGAGTGGTGCATTATGGACAGCTATCGCAGCATTCAAGTGGCCGCAACGTGCTTTTCAAATGAGGGGGGTGGAGTGTGTTGTGTGTATGTGGGGGGAGAGAGAGAGTGGGTTTTTTTGGAGTGCTGAGAGTGTCAGCACGCTGTCTTGTAAGTTCAAACCCCCACCAACACCCCCTGCCACTCACTCACTCACTCACTCACTCAAAGCAAACAGTAAATGTTTGTCGGATCAGATAAGCAGATAAGCAGCCGCTGTCAGAAACAGAGCTTCAAAAAGGCACTTCTGCATTCCGGCAGCGATTTCACAACAAAGGGAAGAGTGACCACTTGGCTTAAGGGGATTATGAGATGTTTCCAGAGGTCAATCAGAGTGCAGTAACTGTTCACAATGACCCTGGGGCGTCTCAGCCAATACGCAACAACCATTATCCCTCTCGTGGAGGTGAAGTACCAGGAGCGCTCTAGCCAGGGAGTCAGAGCGTTCTACATGCCTTGTCAGTGTGGACAGGGAGTGAGGTAGAGCGCTCTAGGCTGCTTTATTGGGGTATAAAGTGCAAGTGTAACCAAGGCCTAAGTGTGGGCAAAAGTGGGCCTGTTGTGTTTTATATTCTGTCATATTCAAAAGTGAGTTACTTACTTTGTTGAGTTCTTAGTTTAACTTTGTGATCATGTGCACAAATGACATACCATCATACTCATCTATGGCCAAACGCTCTTCCTGTTAATAGTCCCACTTTTTGATGAGACTACTTGTAGGCGTGAGGTGAGCAGAATGTGCAGTATATGATGGACCCAAAAAGCCCTGTGCAGTGTTGGGCTGTGTACACAGAGACTGCATCACAGAACAAGGGGATAATATTTCTTCTCAAGTATGATTGCCCCCCACTGAATATTGCATTCAGTTGTAGGCATCTCATTACCAGAAAGACACTGGTGAATTGGAAGAAGTTCAAAGAAGAGCAACCAAAATAAATAAATAAATCAATAAAAAGGGGCTGATGGGACTGCTTTTGAGAAAACATTAGAAGACTTAAATAAAAATCGCTGGCTTGGCTAAAAAACAGCATGAAATCTACAAATATCTGAGGGATGTAAACACTAACAGGGACAAAAATTACTTTAGTGGGCTGTATAAGGAGATGATGTCTACGCTACAAGCAGTACAATGACAGAGCTGCAGCTATGTTGCTGTAGTGTAGACGCTTGCTATAACTACAAAAGGGGGTTTTCTGTCGTAAATCTACCCTCTCAAGAGGTGGAAGAATTCTGTCAACTTAGCTTCCATCAACCCAGCAATGTCTACATGGGGGCTTAGGCTGATTTAAATTCACACCCGAGTCATGTAGTTTTCACATCCTGGGGTGACCGAGATAGGTCAACCTAAGTTTTAGATGTAGACCAGGCATAAGAATTTAGCAGAGGAAGCATATCCTGGACTTTATTTTATTAGCATTTATTAAATACCCAATGTTTCTTTCCTTTCAGATACTCTGACATACCAGATAGATACTATGTTGCTCAAGAAAACCAGCTGTCTTCAATACCATGTCCAGATCCCCAGTTTTCTCAAACTCCCTCAGCAATTTCAATATCTATCACTTCATTAACAACACTGTCAAGAAAGGTAAGGGGGAATCAAAAACATTTAATTAGAGGAGATGACAATTTTGGAAAAGAAGGATATAACATTTAATGCAGTCTTAACTTTATTGTAAAAAAAAACACCTTGTTGTGAACTCTTACAAGTTAGCAAATGAGTATTATACATTGTAATCATCTGTGAATAAGTTCTGTTGGGGTTGTGTGTGAAGTGGCTTGAGGAGATCTTCCATAGAGACACACAGACCATATGACTTTTTTCCCTTTTTGATTGTATTTTCATTAAATATGTATAAGCCAACAAATAACATAGTACAGTAAAGTGACACACTCACCTACGCCAGTGCATTAACTAACTGGCATGCACTGTTTCCTGCAAAAAGGTAAAGTTTTTCCTTTAGGAGTGTATTTCCTTTAGGAGTGTAGGGAGTGTATTTTCTTTTTCATGTTCATTTTCTCCAGTAGTGTTACTCATCTGTTTGTCATAAGTATTGCTGCATGCCAACAAACTGGTAGAAAGAAAGATGCTAATTATGTCTGTCTAGTGTGAGAACTATGTTTCAACTACTAAATTACAAGTCAAGGTTGTGTAATGCCTTTCTTGTCATAACTTATTTTAAAACTATCTGGCTCACCAGAGAAACTAACTTTCCCATAAACAGAAGTAAACAGCGGATTATTAGTAATACTAATATATATCTAAGATTCATAGTGTGTTTTTTAAAGGCCAGAAACAGCTATTTTGATCATCTAGTCTGACCACTGGCATAACAGCAGGCCATAAGAATTCACCCAGTAATTTCTGCATGAGGCCCGTAACTTGTGTGTGAGCCGTAGCATATTATTTACATCTAGTTCTGACTTACACTGCAAATGATGGAAAACCCAACATATCCCATGTTGTCTTCAACAGGATATTTCTATATATGTTTCTGTGGAAACATACAGATAAAATACAGAGTTCTGCTCAGCACCATTTTGAAACAGCAAAACCATGCATTATCATCAGGGGATAAAATCCATATTGCTCTAGAAGCCAGCTTGAGACTTACTTTTGGAGTAGAACAAAATGTCTCTACTTGTGGCATCACTGTTTTTGAGAGATTTTAGTCTGCTAACTTCATAGAAAACAGCTACTGTGAAATTAAATATCAGATTGCTTTCTTGCAGGATGAGAGAGTGATAAAGTTTTACTATTTAATAAGCATTTGTTAACATATTTACAAGTTTTGATATTTTGTTCCCTTTTTGGAACACTGCTACCTAGATATGAAAACTGCCAAGTCAGTTGTTAATGCCTGGCTGGATATCAGTTAAAACGTTGGGGTTTCATTCTTCACATGGAACCCAATCCTGTATTTAACAAAAGAAAAAAGACCTTGCAACTGAAACACCCCAAAAAGTTACAAAGCAGGTCCAATCATCTTATCTATTTGTTATATAACTAAATGGAGACATGATAGAGCAAAGTTATTGTAATTTAAATTACAAAAGTCAAGAAATTGAATTTTATTTTTTTGGCAGGAATCAGTCAACTCCCATGTGTGTATATGTATGTAACAGTTTTGTATTATTGAGGTTGGTCTTCAGATGTCATTAATATACTTAGGGATATGTGTTTGATTCAGATTTCAGTTACAATAGTACAATTATTCAGGAATAATACTATTGAAATTAATGGAGTCACACAAGGAAAATTAGTGAGAAATTAGAATCATATTAATATAAGCTACGGTTATGGGAACCATAATCAGAATTTTTCTATTCTACACTGAGTTGTTAACCACGATGCTGGTGTAACAGTTTGTCAATTATTTTCCTTTAAAAAAATCTCAAAACAATTGAGCAAGTGATTGATTGCATATAAAATAACTACTCCAGCCTCCTTAATTCCTAGAACAAAGATATTATTTGTCCTGGTACATGGAAAAGGAGCCAAGCAGGCAAGTGGCAAAGAACAAGTTCATCAGTCAATATCATACTATTGTTTTTTGGGCTCCAGTTGAATCCTGAGAACAGAGTGATAGAGATATCTTTACCCATTAAGCTCACCTCCGACCTTTGGTTTTTGCCATGGTTGTTGCCAAAGCCAAAGACTTTATCAAAACCAACAAACAGTAATACACAATAAATTGGAATTCAAGCCAGCAACTTAATATGGCTTAGAATAAAATTTAATACACAAAGCACTCCAGGAAATACTTCTCTTTTTTTAGGGAAATTATTTCCTTGATTCAAAGGGAAGGTTATTTGAATAATCTGTCGGCTAGTTCATAAATAAAAAGAATAATTCATCAGAAAATCTAATATTTGTTCTTTTCATGTTGCCAACTTGTACTGATGAAAGTGTCAGTTGTGTAATTCTATACAAACAAAAGGCAAGGGTTAGGTGTCTGAAAATGCATTATGTATAATACACAGAGTAGATCCCTACTAATTCATGTGGGTAACTAGGAGATCCATTGAAAATTAATGTGCAAACTAGCAATAACCCCTCCAAGAATAATGCATCATAGAACGTCTTTTTTTCATTCAGTTTGTTGGTTCTACTTTAGATTTATTATATTATGTATTAATAAGTGTTTTATAAAATTAATGAAGTTTTAGAGACTTCAGAATATGACACTTCAGAATAACACTAATCTTTGCTTAGATATAGGGTGGTTGGCCTTTTGCCATTTTTGTGTATATAGTAGTGTGTGGATGAGGAAAATCCTACTGAATAACAAATGTTAATAAGTAGCAACCGGACACCTGGTCACCCTAGCACCTGGTCACATCAGCCTCAATGTCTTAACCACCATCCCTTTGTGTTAAGTGCCACCTAAGGCTGGTCTACTTAGATTGGTATAGTTACATTTTTCAGGTGTGAAAAATCCATACCCCACAGCAACATGGTTAAGCCGACCTAACCCCCAGTGTAGACAGTGCTAGATCAATGGAACAATTCTTCCACCAACCTTGCTACCACCTCTCAGGGATTAGCTACGCCAACAGGAGAATCTCCTGTTCATGTAGGCATTGTCTATAGTTACACTGAAGTGCTACAGTGGTGCAACTTCAGCAGTACAGCTGTAGCATTTCAAGTGTAAACAAGCCCTCAGACACATGGCCAGATGTCTGTTCAAAGCTCTCTGTGGCTTCTCTGTCTAGATAAGAGAGTTCCCACACCTACTTTCCATGTAAAGAGAACCACTATCTTTAACTCAAAGGCTCAGTATCAAGCTTATGAATATTTAACTAAGGTAATTGGGCAGAGTACAATTAGCACTTGAGCTGGGTGCGGCTGCATCCATTCTGGGTGCAGCTAGTCCATTCTGATCAATGTCAGATTCTTATTAGAATAAAAGGTGTCATTACTACATTTGTCACATGTTACTACTAAGGCTAAATGTGCAATGGTGTAGCTCCTGAGTTCTTTTTCCTCGCTTTCTCTCTCAGGATGAGATATCATTCAGTGCTTAAGATTTTCCTGCCATGTTAGGTTCTCTCCTCTGCTTCCTCAGTTTGATTTCTGCCTCACTCAGAGCAATATACAGGAAGATAACTGACCTAACCACACCTCGGCACTCGTTTGTCTCCTCGTCAGACTTTTTTCAAGAAACATCAAAAGCCAAAGCGTGGAGGAACCCAAACCACCTCAACAGTGTATCTTGCAGAAGTACTTTAAGCTGTGGGGAACTTTCAGTACCACAGCTAAATGAGACAGGTTCTGAAACTGTGCTAAACAAAACCAGATTCACAGGGTGGGGCAGATGCTCTTTTGAAGCAGCCTCTGAACAGAAGTGTAGTCAAGAGTAAACAGAGTCAACTATAGTGAACGCTGGATGATCCAGGTGCGTAAAGGAGCACTGAAAGATAAGGCAGTTGCCGAGAAGTGAAATGAATTCTTTGCATTGGTGTTCACTGCAGAAGATGTGAGGGAGATTCCCAACCTGAGCCATTCTTTTTAGGTGACAGATCTGAGGAACTGTCCCAGATTGAGGTGTCAGTGTAACACTGACAGACCCCGGTTGCCGGCGGGCAGGATTGAACCTGAAGCTTAGTGCATGAGCCTCTACTGCATGAGCTAAAAGCCACATGGCCCTTAGCTAAGGCTGTAGAGCAGACCCATTAATCTCTAAGTGGTCTTGGTGCCACTAGAGGGAACAGAGTACCACACCCAGGAGGTGTGTAGGTTACATCAGTATAGGAGGTTTTGGAACAAATTGATACATTAAACAGTAATGTCACCAGGACCAGATGGTATTCACAGTTGAGGGTCCTGACTCTGGCGGACCACCGACAAATGCACTCTTGACCTAGAGTGGGGAGCCTGCCACCCCTACGTGGGATGGTAGAGAGACCTGGGCGCACCTGACTCCACCCGGGTCCCAGCCCGGGGCCCTAACAGTGGCAGAGTGGTCCACCACTGGGTCAGTGGGGAATCCAGCCGCAACACGCTGGCTGGCTGTCAGTCAGCAACACAGCCGAACTATATTTGGCTTCCCTGGGCCACCTCCTACACTCCTGTTCTGGAGATTTCTGGGTCCCAGGTTCCTCATTCATCTCGCTGGAGTAAACACCTAAAGGCAGCCCCAACAGCCCCTCAGCAACTCCAGCCATAGGAGCTGACTTCTGCTCACACCGGTGGGTGCTCGACCCCCCCTCTGCCCGTGGGCCCCCCCCCCCCGCCCTCATTCCAACCCCTTCCTCAAAGTCCCCGCCACAAGTCTGCCCCCTCCCTGCCCCTATTCTGACTCCTTCCCCAAATCCCCGCCCCTTCCCTGCCTCCACCCCGAGCGTGCTGCATCCCCACTTCTCCCCACTCCCTCCCGGAGCTTGCTACGCCTTTTGCAAGTGCTGGGAGGTAGGCAGAGGAGCGGGGACACAGCACGCTCAGGGGAGGAGGCGGAGGCGAGGTGGGGCAGGGAGGGGAGCTTGGCTGCCGGTGGGTGCAGAAGACCCACTAATTTTTCCCGGTGGGTGCTCCAGCCCCAGCGCACCCACAGAGTCGGCACCTATGTCTTCGGCGACTGGCAGCCCCTCCTAGTCTCGGTACTGTAGTGACCGCTGTCGGGTCCGAGTTCCAGCAGCAGGTGGGAGACATCCTTATTCTTTGGTGGCTCTTCTCCAACTGATCTGGAGGGCCTCCCTTTTGTATTTCCAGTTCCTGTCCCATTCCTCTGCTTCCAGCAGTGTGGGTGTCCTGGCTTTGCCCACCAGGCAGCTGTTCCTCCATCCATGTGGTTGGGAGGCCACATCCCCTCGCTACAGGGAGACAGAGAAAGATGAAGGAAAATGTAGGTCCTCTACTTAGCAGGAAAGGAGAGCTAATAATGAATGGCATCAAGAAAGCTGAGATGTTTAATGCTTATTTTGCTTCAGTCTTCATTAAAAAGGCAAATGGTAACCAGATACTCAACACAATTACTATTAACAACAAGGGTGAAGGAATGCAAACCAAAATAGGGAAGGAACAGGTTAAAAATGTTTAGATAAATTAAATGTATTGAAGTTGGTAGGGCCTGATGAAATTCACCTTACGGTACATGAGGAACTCCCTGAAGCAATCTTGGAACTGTTAGTGATTATCTCTGAGAACTCATGGAGGATGGGTGAAGTTCCAGGGGACTGGAGAAGGCCAAACATAGTACCTGGCCTTATAAAAGGGGCGGGGGGGGGGGGGGAGGGAAAGAGGCCCTGGAGAATTATAGATCAGTCAGTCTAACTTAGATACCTGGAAGGACACTGGAACAAATTATTAAGCAATTAATTTGTAAGCATTTACAGGATAATAGGATTATGAACAATTGACAACATAGATTTGTCAAGAATAAATCACACCTAATTTCCTTCTTTGATAGGGTTACTGGCCTAGTGGATGGGGGGGAAGCTGTAGACATATCATGATCTTAGTAAGGTTTTTGACACAGTCCCTCATGACATTCTCATAAGCAAACTAGGGAAATGTGGCATAGATGAAATTACTGTAAGGTGGGTGCATAACTGATTGAAAGACCATAGGCAAAGAGTACTTATCAATAGCTTGTCGTCAGACTCAGACAACGTAGCTTGTACGGTCCCATGGGGGTAGGGTTGCCAACTTCCTAATGTCTGAAAACAGGATACCCTCCTCCCCCCCACCCCATTCCGCCTCTTCCCTCAAGGCCCTACCCCACCACCTTGCTCCTCTCCCACGCCTTTCCCTGTTGCTCACTGCTCTCCTGCCTCAACTCCAGCATGAGCAGCCCCAAGGGACTTGCAAACCCCAACTCCAGCAGGCAGCCTGGGAGTCCAGATAAGAAGAGAGCTGGCAGGCTAGGACGCAGCCCTCCTGCACAGCAGCCTCCCACCTCCCTCTGCACTGCCTGCCCAAGCGCTCCCTACTGTTCCCTGCCTGCTCAAGCCCTCCCTGCCCTGGAGCTGCCAGGAAGCATGGCTGGGGGAAGCACTGGTTGGCGGGGCAGCTCGCATTCCTTCCCTCCTGGGGAACATTCCATGCCTACTGGGAACCCCTTACCCCACTTGCCATGAGCCCCTGCACTCTGTCCTCTCCTGCAGCCCTGCAAACCATGCTCCTCAAAGGGGCTGCCCAAGCCAGTGCATGCGTGCTGACGTGGGAGCCACCTCTTCAAGGTTGGCGACAGGCTGCCACTTCCCCCTCCACCCGTACTAACTGGACTTTTGGTGTCCAATCAGTACATCTTACCAGACACTGCCAGATCCCCTTTTCGATCAGACTTTCTGGTAAAAGAACAGACACTTGGCAGTCCTACATAGGGGTCTGTCCTGGGTCCAGTACTAGTCAATATTTGTATTGATCACTTGGATAATGGAGTGGAGAGTGTGCTTATAAGATATGTGATGACACCAAGCTAGGAGAGGTTGCTAGCACTTTGGAGTTCAAACGATTGGAATTCAAAATGATCTTGACAAACTGAAGAATGAGCCTGAAATCAACAAAATGAAATTCAGTAAAGACTGGTGCAAAGTACAATACTTAGGGGGAAAAAAATCAAATCCACAACTAAAAAATGGGGAATAACTGGCTAGGTGGTAGTACTGCTGAAAAGGATCAGGGGTTATAGTGGATCACAAATTGAAATGATTGAATAATGTGATGCAGTTGCTAAAAAGACTAATAATTCTGGGGTTATTAACAGTAGCATCATATTTAAGACATGGGACATAATTGTTTTCTGTACATTTTACTGGTGAGGCCTCAACTGGAGTACTGTGTCCAGTTCTAGGTGCCATATGTGAAGAAAGATGTTGACAAATTGGAGAGAATTCAGAGGAGAGCAAGAAAAATGATAAAAGGTTTTGAAAACCTGACATGAGGAAAGATTCAAAAGTCTGGGCACATTTAGTCTTGAGAAAAGAAGACTGAAGGGGGTCCTGATAAGAGTCTTGAAATATATTAAGGGCTGTTCCAAATGGGAAGGCAATCAATTGCTCTCCATGCCCACTGAAGGTAGGACAAGAAGTAATCTGCTTAATCTGCAGTAAAGGTGGAGGTTTAAATTAGATACTAGGAAAATCTTTCCAACTATAAGGCTAGTTAAACACTGGAGTAGGCTTCCAAGGGAGGTTGTGGAATCTCTATCATTGGAGGTATTTAAGGACAGGTTAGACACATACCAATTGGGGACAGTCTAGGTACATTTGGTCCTGCTTCAGCACAGTGGACTGCACTGATGACCTCTTGAGGTCCCTTCCAGCCCTACATATCTGTGATTCCATTATTCTATATCGTTGCAATTGACTGAGGTGGTAAATAACACTGTAGTACAATGATTTAGCAAATAGTCAGACCAATTTACAACTAATAGTTATTTTAACTCTCCCAAATAATGTGAACTCCTCACTAAACACAGAGAATTCAGATCTTAGGATCAAAACTCTCAGCAGAGAGGATATTGAGGCAATTTAGAACACTGCGACTGCTCTCTGGAATCCCTCTGCCCACAGAGCCCAACGAGTGGCTCAAATCTATGGCATATTAAATTACCCACATTGTTCATAGAACTGGTACTACTGTAGCACAACAAGAAGCGCTAACTTGAAATAATCTGTGTTCAGTCCCAGCCCCATTGACATCAACACTTCCATGATTTCAGTGGATCAGGATTTCATCCGCTGGCTTTTGTGGGCTTGCGAAAGACAGATCACATGGCCCATCCCATTATGGTCAATAGTGTGGGGAAAAGGCTTTGTGTCTATGCACAGTTATAATGGGGTGCATTCCCCTCTCCCAAGCGCTCCCTGGTCAAGTGTATGTGTACCTGCAGTTTTTCCTCAATTTCCTCAGCTCATGGTGCCCCGTCAGCCACTGCTCTTGGTCAAGCAGGTCTTTGGTGACTCAGTCCAGGTGCAAAACAAACAAACCCCTTCTGGGGTACACACTCCAAATAGTCTCAATGTCCTGCAGCCCTCCCTGGGCTCAATATTCTAAAACAGTCCAACAGGGCCCATCACGGTACCCTTAGTTGGTGTATCCTTCTCTGCAGCCCTCCCTGGGCTTAGTTTTTAATGTGTCCAACAGGGCCCATCGCAGGGCCCATCGCTTGGTCCAGTCAGGTTGCAAGGCTCCTACTCTGGCATTGAGCAGTGCCCCGAGGGCTTATTCCAGGGGACTCCTTGACTCTACTTGAGTCCTCAGTGACACCAGCCTTCCTGATGAGCCACCCCTCTTGGAGTCAGTTTGCTGACCACAGCTCCTCACCAAGTTAGTCCCAGTGCAGACCCCTCCCCTAGGGTGCCACAGTTCTTATTCCCTTCCTTAGAGCGTAGCCACTTCCTACCAGTAGTTGTGGGGGGAGGACCCAGTCCCACCCACTGCTCCAGGTCTAGGGTGACCAGATGGGAAGTAAAAAATATCGGGACACTCACCCAGGATGTCCCAGTGTTCGGCGGAATGTCCTTCAGTCACTGACAGTTGTCGTCGGCACGTTGGCGGCGGATAATACGTCTTGCCGCCGAAGACGGACGTACCCCCTGCCGAAGACCGTCAGCGAGTGAAGTACCCACTGCCGAAATTCTGCCGAACACCGGGACGTCCTGAGTGAGTTTGGAGGGGGAAAAAAGGAGGATAGGGAGGGGGGACCCAAATGAAATATCGGGACAAATGGCGTCCCGACCGTCCTTCGGTCGGGACGCGGGACAAACAGGTAAAAATCGGGACAGTCCCGATTTTATCAGGACGTCTGGTCACCTTTAAGTATAGCAGCGTCAAGATGCATCCCTTTCCTAACTACTGTTCTTTGTTTCCCTGGGCCACTTCCCCATAGCCTGACCTAGTTGAGTCCCAGCAGCCAGCCAGAAGTTCCTTCCTTGCTCCCCCAGTCCCTGCAGTAACTACCTGCTTTGTCCCTTGTAACCAGCCAGGAGCCCCTCTTGCTTCCCTGGTCCCTACTCATAGACTTCTAGCAGACTGAGCTGTCCAACCCTGCCAGCCAGCCAGAAGCACCTCTTACTCCCTCAGTCACTGCTAACAGACTGAACTCTCTCTAGCCCTGCAGCTCCTTTTATATGGCCCTGCTGGGCCCTGATTGGCTGCTCCCTGCAGTCCCTCTCATTGGCTGTTTCCCCTGCATCCACTCTAGCTCACTTGGAGGACCCTCTCCACTGCCCTTTTCTGGGGCGGGATGAGGTAGGGTTGCGAGGCCTCCAGCAGGGGACCTCAGGGCCTAGTCCACCCCATCACAACAGTACAGTTAATTCTCTGAGAGTAACCATTGCGGTATAAGTCCTCTGGGCACTGTATCCCTTATTAAAGCACTTTTCTGCCCAAATTTCCCAGGTTGCAGTGATACAAATATAGTCAGACAGCATGAACGTTGTGGATACAAAAATATGGTTGTACTGTGAAAAAAGCTGCTGCATGCACAGAATGCAACGGTATTTGTTGTAACTAAGTCTGATAAGTCTTGCAAACTGGTTACAAAAACACTGTTGTGCTTATTGTGTAGACAGAGGCCTGCATTCTATTCAGTATGCAGCCAACATGTTAAGAAGTTTGGCCACCAGTGCTGTATAAAATATCTGGCTATTACGATCAAAGCTATGGTGGTGTAATACAGTTCACGATAGACTTGCTCATCCCTTTATACTGAAAAAAAGCTTGAAATGTATATGTAATTACAACACAAGAGTAGTTTCTCAGACAATCATAACACTGAGCCACTTATTTCTCAACAAAATTACTAGTCTACTTAATAAAAGAACTGTTCTGCTGACTAGACTGATGACATCACTGCAACTTTCCTGTACTTCCTCTTTTTTCCACACTCCCAGATCACTGCCAATCTTATCTCCATTTGTATGACAAATGTATTTCTGCATTAATAAAAATTTCCCTCTCTCCCCTTCCCATCTTGTCTACCTCCCCAGCCATCTAAAACCTCGTTTCTTCTACTTCATAAAAATACCATTTCTTTACTCCATGTTTGATTATTATGGCTGATTCATAGAAGCATTAAATACTTCTCTGTGACTCTCCATTTTTCTGCTGTTCTCTAGTGGCAGCTCAGCTTTGAGTTGGTGAGCTGTAGTTTGTCAGAGATGCTTAATATTACTGTTGATAGCTAACGTAGGTCCTAGAGAACAATAAGAACAATGCAAAAGATGGGGAGGTGAAAGGTCATGATTTTATTTAGCATTTTTATAATGTTACCATGCATTTCTTGCATATCTGTGTAAGAGGAGGGTGTCCTAGGTTTTAGGATTTTAGCATTAAAGATGGAGACATGGAACAAGTGTAGAGAAGCTTCATTTTTATTAGAAAAAAAAAGATTGAGAAGAGTGAGAAAAGCTTAAAATATGTCCAGTGACACCTGCGCTACAGATCCACTTCAAGAAATCAACCCCTATTCTGAGTAACCTCTTTGAAGTATTCCCAAGGCTTCCAGTAGAGTTTTTTAACCTTTGACTAAAAGCCAACCCATATTTACTGATCCATGGCTAGCTGCTTAAGGCAGGTTTCACTCTGGACCCTGTCCTTCCAAGTAGCTCAAAAAAAAATTGTACACTGAGGTGGAGTTCACTCCTGGTACAGAGGAACCACCACAAGGCCCAGGCTGTCAAATTGTTGCTTAAGTACTGCATAGCCTTTGTGCTGGCCCGATGCACAGGGTTGAATTTCATCCTCAGTGAATAAAAGCACCAAAAATTATCTGGCACTAGGGTTTGCAAATGTGCAGTTGTATCTAATGCTGTGAACAAACTGTAGAAAAAAGTCCAGTAGAGGAAAGTGTTCTCATATGTGGAAATGCTACTCTTTACCAGATGGCTCTAAAATTGGCTCAGGCAGGCTACTGGGTAATACATGTGACAGTGTGTATGGTTATCAGCCTTGGATTAATAGACAACTGACATTCCGTGCCCCAAGCAAAGTCCAGATAGTGTTAGAGACTTGCTGCCTATGGGCCAGTATGGATGCTCTGCAAGGAGTTATGGGAATACTCACAAAGAACGATGACATATACTAGGTTATCTGGTGTGACCCATGGCCATCCTTTTATCCTGTTGTATTGCCTCTATGTGTCATGTCAATCAATTACACCAGCATGTCAACATTTCAACAGTGCCATTGTTCATTGCACACTCTTCCTCATAATGATATCAAGCATCTTTTTCCCTTCTTCCTGGAGGGCATATTCATGCCCTTTCTCTTTCGTGCTGAGTGCAATCCTGTGAATATGCCATTTGCATCATTAATTGCTTTTTCACAGCCCCGTTGCTACGATTGTGCACTGACCTATGCAGAGAGTCAGAGACTGCTTTACACTATGCATTTCTTGTACCAGTTGCACTTGCACAATTTATTTGAATGAGTTTTAGGATTTTGGCAACAGGCTTTGCTCTCTTTTGGTGTGATCATAGCTGCATTTTGCCTTGCTACGGAACCATGTAGCTCAGCATGTGCACAATTTTGCTTTGCACCCTTAGAACTGATAGGATAACAGCACAAAGCTTTTGATGTATTTTGCTTATCAGTCCTCCATAGCAGTGCATATTGCCTTATCCTTCCCCCTTTGCACACTGCACAATGTACAACACAATTGGAACATGTGTAATCTATCACTTTGTATCTTTAGTTGCAAAATAATAATCACAATGAAAGGATTGCTTTGGATTTCCAATGTCCAGTCTCTTGATATGAAAAAATAATTGATCTTTACTTTCTTATTCTATTCACTTGGTAACTGAATTATTGCTTTATAAACTGGAGTTCTCTTTCAATTATCTCTTAAAACAAATGTACTATGTATCACGGTCCAAGACATACCCCAAGATATTCTTTCTGGTCCTCATTTGCCAAAGCATTTCCTAAATTACTCTTTGAGTAAGAGGTCAAAATGGGGATAGATATGACTAAAAGAAAGTTCTTGGATGCAGAAAAAACTTTCCTCGCATGTTTTGTTTATTAAGATAATTTTCAAAATCTTGACAGGCAACATTTAGACAGATAAATAGAGGCACCTAAAATCAGTTTTTAAGTACAACAATCAGTCCTTAGACAAGGATTTAACTTTAACATAATACATTTTGCTGTGTAAACTTAGTTTTTTATCAGAATAATTGCATCACACTTTCTTGTAAACTGCATCTTAATGCATAAATAAGAATCTGACTTCTCTTTACTACTCTCATTCTTACCAATTTTTTTCTTAAGTTTTCTTCATTTAACATAACTCTTGGGTGGGAAAGTTGTTTCATTTTATGTCTTTAAGTTTAAATTTACTAAAGTGGGAAATCATTGTCAAAGAATAGGGAGATTGGAGTGAGAGATTTGGTGTATTATCATTGAGCTCCCAACTATGGCAATAATAATGGTTTGCAATTGCCATATCTCTGGGAATGTCACAACGCTTTAGAAACATAAGAGAATTGTAAAATTAACTTCTGAGTCAATTAAAATATCATAACTATTACCAGTTCTGCTGCTGACACGCTATGTGCTTGTGCTTTCTTTTGCTTCTTTATAATATATAAAGAAGGCCTGAAAGCTTGTTTTGTTTTTGGTTGGTTGGTTGGTTGTTTTTTGAGGAAGAAGTTCTGCTTTTGGGGGTTTTTTACCTTTAGAAGTATCAGTTCTGTCAAGCTTTCTGATCCTGATTTTAGGGGAGGATTGCTTGGAAATCTGAGATATGCATAGTGAACATAGAAGGATTGGGGTGATGACTTTTTGACAAAAGCTTTCTTTCTCCATAGTGTTGTTTACTTAATATAGTTGAATTTGTGATTTGCTCAAAAAAACAGAGACAGAGCTGGGAATAGTACTCCTAAATCTGTACTCCTCCTTGATCACACTGGAAGCTTATGTAAGTTAGTATCATGGCACATAGATATTTTGTAAGAACTGCATGCAATCTTCGTTAATACCAAAGAGAGGTATTTTCTTATGTTTTTATAGTTTCAGAATAAAAATGTATGTTTACTTTAAGCTTATAGATATTTGTTTTGCTATTGGATGATTTAGGAGATTTGGTAATGGAATCCAGACTTTTCCCCCTTATGTTACCAGTTAGATCCAAAACACACACACACACACACACACTTCACCTCTCCTCCTGAGTGATAATGACAGAAAATGACTGTCTCATAGCTGCTTAATGTGGGGGTAGTGTCAGTCCATTTTCTAGTAGGTGGCTGTCCCAATTGCTAAGGCACATTGTTTCTAGCTGGCATCTGTGGATTTGGGTATTAGACTTCAGTGTGTATTAATGCCTACTTATTTTTAAATGTTATTTTTTGTTTAGCCATGTAAATGCACAACATAATGGCTATAGTGAAAATGATTTAGAATCACCATTTCTTGATACCTTTAAACAAATAGTGTTGTCAACTCTTACTTATTTTATCGTGAGTCTTGGAATATTTGGTGTTTTTCTTAAAGACTTAGGTCCTGAAGTGAAGGGATCATTTGAAGAAGAATCTCAGCTTTCATTTCTTTTAAAAAGTAAGTTTCTAGTCTTCATTGTTATGGAGAAAAGACTGAAAATGAACAGAATGCACCCTAATGGCCCAGAAACCAGAATGCAAATTAAAAGAATCCCCCTAAATGTATCTATTTTTAAAAAATCATACCTTTAAGCCAGTCATTACTTTTGAGGGCCTGACTCATGGTTTTTGAATTGGCAATACTGAAACTTCTCTTTTAGGAGAGACTATGGTTTGTTTGTTTTTTATTTCTGTTTCATTTTGGGGAGTGTGTGTGGTTTGTTTTGATTTTTTTTCTTCAGCCTTTAAGATTTAATTTTTAAGAGTGAAGTGTCTAGCTCTTGCAGTTACAAAGATAGCCTTCACACACAGACAGAAAAACAAACATCTCATAATACATAAACATATCATAATATTAATTGTATATTTTAATTGTGTGTGTTTGGAGCCAAAAATAAATATGCCTAACAGTACGAACATGTATTTTTTGCAACATTTTCTATGAGAATTTTCCATTATTTTATGGTAAATACTAGGCAATATTAACCTAATCTTGGGACTCTGACATTTTTTAACCTTTCTTTGGAAAAATATCACATGGAAGTACTCCACATGATTAATTTTCTCTGACTGGAAGGAAGTCAGAACTGGTGGACCCTGGAACCTAGATCCACAAAGGTAGGTAGGTACCTAAGCCCCAGTTTTAGGCTCCATTGCAATCCACAAAACTCCTCCTCAGTCTGTACAACATATAGACATATGAATTCTGATTGATACCTTGAAGTGGTATTATGAAAATATGCTGTATCATCTGTGCCTATTGCAGGTGGATCTACCACTGCTGACAGGCTCTGTATCAAATACACATCACACAGGGACAATGGGAAATAATTAAGATGAATGATGGCATTTACACCTCAAAAGTTATGTGGAAACCAAATATATATGTATTTGTATGTATGTATGTATGTATGTATTTTAAAAGGCCGCATCCTTAGTTTTGCTGATTCCTCTGGAGTGAGAGGGCAAGGGGTAGGACCAGTGGAAACTTACCAGGACTCGAACAAAAGAGAGCAGATGACTGGTCAGAGTTTAAATAAAGAAACACACAAGAATATTGGAGGTAGACAGGAAATAGTAGGGTAGAGCTGGAGACAGCAAGGTCACAGAAGCTGGGTGAGAGGCTCCAGAAGGGAGAGGTCATCCAGCAAGTAGCAGCCTCATGGGGAAGGAGGGCCCTGTCCACTTCCCTGAGCCCAGACAGCCTAAGGACTCTTGACAAGCCAAGGGACTTGGACCCCAGCTCAAAGAATGCCCTGGAATGGTGGGGAAACTGAGTCAGGGACATGCATTTAGTATTTATTGTTTTGTATGGCTCTGTATTTCCTGTACTTTACATGATTAAGTATGAAAGCGCATAAAGGTGTTAGACTGTGCAGACTATGTAGGTGTTTACTGCTTCTGCTGAGTGATGCTGAGTGTGTTAGACTGTAAACCAGTAGCTTCACATCTTTGGGGTGGAGGTTTGGGAAAGGGGTGTTATTTAATAACTGAGGTATCTAGGGGAGTCGGCACTACTCCTAGGGCAGGTGGGCTAAGGAGCCCCATTTCCAAGAAGTGTAACAGACAGAGTCAGTGCCCAGGAAATGTGACAGAGAGCCCCAGGGGAGGAACCAGTGCTGCAGCCTGCTGAGGCTCTAGGAGCTTGAAGAACCTCTGTGATCCAGAGCAGAGAGGATTGGATTCCCCTCACAGTTGTGCTAGTGGGCCGAAAAGCGGTGCTTGCTAAGATCTGTGACACACCTATTTCCCATCTAAGCTCCAATGTGAACCACAAACTGGGGGAAGATAAACATTGCTTCGTCTATCTCATCAATTGGGCCTGATGTAGGCTCGGAGGCCACCTTCCAGATCAGGTCCTATTCAAAATTGTCATGGTGGTGGTGCCACTACCCACTTTTAACCACATGGTTAGAGCACTCATCTGGGATGTGGGAGTCCCAGATTCAGTTTTCCCCTCTGTCTGCTAGGGAGAATAGATTTAAAAAGGGCCCCCCCCCATACCTCTCAGGAGAGTTCCCCAAGCATGGTCTATATGGGCTATTCAGATGTGAGGCTCCCTGCTCCACTTTCGAGAAATAATTAGAGTGTCTTTGGAGCAGGGGGACTGAACCCTGGGTCTCTCACTTCCCAGATGTGTGCCCTAACCACCGGGTTACAGAGTCGTTCTCATATGCTCTCTCTGGCCTAATGACTAAATATTTATCCAAAATTCTTGGCAACTAAAAGTTAGGTGTTGAAATGCTGAGCATCAGAATGCCTACGTCTTTTTGTGGTGAGATGTGTCCTAGGGACCCCGTTATGTCAACTGGCAGAAGGCATAAGGGGAGCACAAGGGTTTATAGGGATCCCCTGGGTCTACATAATAGTGCATCAAAGAGTGAAATGTGAGGTCTCTACCAACAGCCACTAACGCACTGGTCATCCTAATCATTACATAAAAACATAAAAATGGGTCAAACCAAAGGTCCATCCAGCCCAGTATCCTGTCTTCCAACAGTTGCCAATGCCAGGTGCTTCAGAGGGAATGAACAGAACAGGTAATCATCAAGTGATCTATCCCCTGTCGCCCATTCCCAGCTTCTGGCAAACTGAGGCTAGGGACACCATCCCTGCTCATCTTGGCTAATAACCATTGATGGATAAGTTCATCCTTGATTAACTTATCTAGTTCCTTTTTTAATCCTGTTATTGTCTTGGCCTTGACAACATCCTCTGGCAAGGAGTTCCACAGGTTGACTGTGCATTGTATGAAGAAATACAGGAGACCCCCGCTAGACTGTGCGCCACTATAGCGCGAATTCGGTATTAGCGCGGGGGCGAGCATGGATCCCAAAATAAATTGTTTACATTGGGATCCATGGTAACGCGCCCCTTCTCTCCCCCCCACCACCCGTGTTAACGCGGTACCACAAATGGCTCCCAAACCCCGCGTTCTAGCAAGGATGCTGTGTACTTCTTTTTGTTTGTTTTAAACCTGCTGCCCATTAATTTCATTTGGTGACCCCTTGTTCTTGTGTTATGAGGAGTAAATAATACTTCCTTATTTACTTTCTCCACACCAGTCATGATTTTATAGACCTCTATCATATAGTCCTTTAGTCATCTCTTTTCCAACCTGAAAAGTCCCAGTCTTACAAACCTCTTCTCACATGGAAGCTGTTCCATACTCCTAATAATTTTTGTTATCCTTTTCTGAACCTTTTCCTATTCCAATCTATATCTTTTGAGATGGGGCAACTAGATCTGCATGCAATATTCACAATGTGGTTGTACCATGGATTTATATAAAGGCAATATGATATCACTGTAAGATGCATGTATGGATGATATTTAAGGAGTTGCTTATCTATACTGAGAACTGTTCTGAAAGTATGTAAGTGAAGACAGGTCATCAGAAGATGGTAGGTTCTGGTTAGGTAGAGGTGTCAGGATGTTAACAAGGGCAGTTGTGACCAAGGGTCAGCGCAGGGTCAAACCTAAGGCTGGGAGTAGCAGAGGAGTTCATAGTCAGATTCCAGGCCAGTGCATTTAGCACTTTTTATCTGTAGATCTCAAAGAATTTACGTAGGTGGATAAGTTTTTATTAACCCCATTTTACAAATGGGCTTTTAGAGGCCTAGAGAGGTTAAGGCCCAAATTTTCAAAAGTGGCCACTAATGTGGATGCTTTAATTTTTGGGTGCCCAACTGAAGAGACACCTCAATTAAAAGATTATTTACAATCAAATGTTATAGGTAAATTATGTACATATTTGATAACCTTAATTAGAACTGCTATGGAGGATAAGAACATCTTAATTTCATTTTTAAATACTCACAGTTTGACAGAATATTTTCATTCTTCATCCTAGTGAATGTTTTTAACACCCATTAAGAAGAATATATTTAGTTCTATCTCAAATGTTGCAACGCTGGTCTCCAAACCAAATGTCACATATGCGGCTGTCTTTGTTTTAAGCTTTTGTGAAATTTCTTCTCAATCTGATCCACTGTTCTCTTTGCAGTTTATATATTGGCTTTATGCCCTTACAAGACCAGGAGACACAGGGGGCTATGACAGCTTTAACCTAGCCACTAATCCCAGGCTGCTTGTTACCACTGTCAGGGCCGGCTCCAGGCACCAGCCGACCAAGCACGTGCTTGGGACGGCACCTTCTAAGGGGCGGCCAATCTTGGGGCGGCGGGGTGGTGCTCGGTGATTTTTGGTTTTTTTTACACTTTGGCGGAGTGGTGCTCGGGGAGGGGGTTGGTTTTTTGTTTTGGCGGGGCGGCGCTGGGGGGTGTTGTTTTGGCGGGGTGGCGCTTGGGGGGGTTGTTTCGGCAGGGTGGCGCTCGGGGGTTGTTTTTTGTTTCGGCGGGGTGGCGCTGGGGGCGGGTGGGTTGTTTCGGCAGGGTGGTGCTCGGTTTTTTTTGGTTTGTTTGGTTTTTTTGCTTGGGGCGGCAAAAAAGTTAGAGCCAGCCCTGACCACTGTCTACCACAGACCCTGTTCCAGGAGAATCCTCTTGTGGCCAGAACCAAAGCTTTTAAGGCCACTTGGTGCCATTCTGGCCCTCTGACTCACATAAAGATGCTGGACTAGGTGATGAGGCACTCACCCACAGTATTCATTTCTAATGTGACACGACAAGTTAACTCTAGTTGTGCTTAGACCTGTGTTGTGTTAACTTTGTGTTTGTAATGGCAGTTTTAATGCTCATAAATACTTTTTCTTACTGTACATTGCTGAAATTCTTTATGTGAAGTAGAAATTAATACTTGCTCTAGAATGCAAATCCATAACTCTGAACTCATGCTTCCCTCCATTACACATAATACAATTAGCCAGTAAGACTTTCACATGGCTGAGGTCAGCGTAAGGTTTTGTGTTCTGGTGCAAACGTTCTGAGTTTGGTGTGTGTAATGTGCTGCTGTAGATGTCAGAAGTGCATGATACTTAGGTAAGGAGGGGCATAGTCTAACTGGCTGTACTGCAAAAATATTTACTGGCCAGTTTTACTCATGTATACTTTTTTTTTAACTGACCTACTCCAATTTTAATGGCTTTCTATTAGTTTTTTGTTCACATTTATTCACAATAACTCTGCTTGCACTCCTTTGTCTTTGTCATAATAAAATGATTATTGGGTGGTTTGGCAATAAACTGGTGGCCCTGCATGATTCTTGCAAATCTTCTGAAATGCTGTAAGTTCTGCTCAAATGTCATATATTTTCAGGACAACTACAGAGCTGCATTGACAGCAAGACTTTAAAAGGAAAGGGAGGGGATAAGTCAACAGCAGCATTTGATAGGGTCCTCTGAAAGAGTTAGTTTCCAGTGAGTTACAAACTACTCTTTAGTACAGACACTTCTGCTTTACAGCTCTAGGAGATGCCTATTTTCCTCCCTTCCCACCTGCAAAAATTATACAAAATGGTTTTCTTTAAAGAGTATTAGGAAATGCCATTTAAAAAAAGGGACTAAATTAGAGATAAGAGCTTAAGACAAGATAATGTAATCTCACAAAATGTAGAGAAATGAGAGACCTGCAGGCAGTAATATAGAACACATATGTGCTGCTTCCTGTATTCTTCTTTTTAAATTCTATTACTTTGTGGTGTTTTCCATTAGACCATTGGAAAATATGCATTTAAGATGTATTTATTCAGGAGCTAAATAAATATGGATGTCAGTTTGGACCAATCTCTTGCTGAACAAACGGAGATCAGTAAACTTGAATCAAGTTTATGGGAACAAAGATGTGTGGGTTTTCCCTCTTGCATTGCATGTCTGCATTCTTGTATCGTGTAGGCTAATTAATGCATTTAGGCATCTGCCAAACTGCCGCCTTAATTTTTACAGCAGGTTCTTCCCTTTTTGATGTTACACCTACTAAAGGATTCACCTCCTTAATTAACCCTTAGAAACCCAAGTGTCACAACTGTAATTGAACTCCTCACGTAGATGTCATTTTCTGCCTGCCAGATAACTTGACTTATCAGTCAGAAGAGCTTGGTTCAAATATTACTTTATTTTTTAAATAGGATATTCTGAGGAAAAAGGGGAAAAACAGGGAAGGGGGGCTAAGGTGTGAGAGGATCACAGAGGAGTAGATTTTTTTTTTGTTAACGCACACGCGACTGCATCTCACATCTCATAGTCTGCTTGTTCTTTTGTAAAAAAACAAAAAGGATTATCATCATCATGGTAAGGCAAACAATACTTTCTTTTCTCTCTCTTTTAAACTTTCTTTGGGTTAAGCTACGGTTAATTTATTTATTTTTTTCAAATTCATTAAATCAGTTTGAAGCTTCACACTCCATTTGATTCAAGAAGTCTGCCTTAAAAAATCAAAAGCTGTTGTTGGCAAGATGGAGAATAAGGATTTCAGTATGGGGAAATGCTTTACTTTGGGGACGAGAACAGACATGTTTTTTCTGCTGTGCTTGCTGTTTTGTGTCCAACAGCCTTTCCTAAACACTTATATCGAACAGGAGGGAATCTATTTAATTTTTGTCCGTACTTCATATGTACTAAACTTTTTGCTTTGTAGAAATACTTAATCATTCTCAGGTCAGTGAAATTTAAAAATTCCCCGAGTCCTATTTCTTTGACTGTGTATGATCCCTTCTTCCTTGCTACTTTTTTGGTGTGTTCCAAGCTGTAGAACTTTATGCCTGGCACTTAGGACAGAATGTAGACATTTGACCCATGTTTGGATTTCTTGAGATTTGCTGTTTCCCTCCAGAAATCAGTCAAACATGTATGCTGTGGGATTTACATCTTATTTCAGTGATACATAGGCCCTATATTCTTCTGTGTGGTGTTGCAACAAAGATCATTCTACAACGCATATTTTATAACTCCTTTCCATAAGCTAAAAAAATCATTGTTCTGGTAAAATAGTTTATGGGGAAATTAAGAGGTTTTGATGTGTTGGAGATATGAGTTTCTTGCCTAAAACATCCCGAAGTACCGGAAACAGAGAAACTGAAAAACTTACAAGTCAGTGAGCATAAAAAACATAAAAATCGGAAAAACATTTCTAGTTTATCCACTTCACTCTTTCAGGAAAAAATGTTGTCAGAATGTATTTTTAAAAGTGTAAGTCATAAAAATAACAATTTTATTAACAAGTTCCCCAAGTACTATAACTGCATTGCCTGTCTCCAGGGTTCAAAGAAATTACTATTTCAGTAATTAATGCACTAAATGGTGCCTAGAATTGATGGTGTTTGGTGTAATCTCAAAGTGGAGGATTGCAGGAAGGAGAAGAGGACCTACAAGGGAGTCTAGTAATGGAATTGTTGGAGTTAGAGCTGTTTTCCTCTACATATCTTAGAGACAGAAATCTAGTCTAGTCAACCAGAAATCTAGCCTATTTAAAATAATTAGTTAAAAATATTGTATACTATCTCTGTCCCCAAGTTCCCCTGCTATTTTTGTTGGGGTTTTTTTTATAACCACACCTTCCAGTTCTTCAACATAATATTCCTCCCTGGTTGCTTTGTGAAAGGCAAACCGCCACACAAACCACCAGGAAAACTGTCCATAATGAATCTGTGAAATTAAGGTGCCAAATGCACAGAATAAACCAGATTTGAAAAAAATTGCTCTAATTTTCATTTATAAATGTTGCTTGTGCAGTAGTTTCTTAAAAAATAACTAGGTTTCTAGTTCTTGTTGTCTTTTATATTTCCCACTTTTCTGTTTTTCTATTTAGTTTTAAATTAGCTTTTTCATGTTTTCTCCACACCCCACAAACATTATCATTCTGCATTGCCTCTCTCTGCATTGTACTTTAACCACTTTTCCTCCTTTTAGTATTCTTTCCTCATTATACTGGCTATTTTGATTTCTCAGTATGTTGCGCTCTCTTAGCCCTGGTCTACACTACGAGTTTAGGTCGAATTTATTAGCGTTATTTCGATTGATCCGTGCACCCGTCCACACGACGAAGCCCTTAACATCGACTTCTAGGGCTCTTAAAATCGATCTCGCCACTCCACCCCCAACGAGGGGATTAGCGCTTAAAGCGATATTGCCGAATCGATGTAGGCTTAGTGAGGACGCAATTCGACGGTATTGGCCTCCTGGATCTATCCCACAGTGCAACATTTGACCGCTCTGGACAGCAGTCTGAGCTCCAATGCTCCGCCCAGGTAGACAGGAAAAGCCCCGCGAACTTTTGAATTTCATTTCCTGTTTGGCCAGCGTGGTGAGCTGCAGGTGAGCGCAGATCTCATCAGCAGAGGTGACCATGATGGAGTCCCAGAACCGAAGACGAGCTCCAGCATGGACCGATGGTGAAGTACGCGATCTGATCGCTGTATGGGGAGACGAAACCGTGCTAGCAGAGCTACGGTCCAAAAGAAGAAACGCCAATACATATGCCAAAGTCTCCAAGGGCATGCAGGACAGAGGCTACAACAGGGACGCGCAACAGTGCCGCGTGAAAATTAAGGAGCTCAGGCAAGCCTACCAAAAAACCAGAGATGCAAACAAACGCTCTGGGTCAGAGCCCCAGACATGCCGCTTCTATGATGAGCTGCATGCCATTCTAAGAGGTGCAGCCAGCACTGACCCACCCATGTGGTATGACTCCGTATGTGGATCATCAGAAACCACAGAGGAGCATGATGATGATAATGATGCTGAAAATAGCGCCCAGACACAGCAAGGAAGTGGAGAAGCCCTTTTCCCCGACAGCCAGGAACTCTTTGTCACCCTGGAGCCAGTACCCTACGAACCCACCCAAGGCGTGCTCGATGCAGGAGAAGGGACCTCTGGTGCCTCTGGTGAGTGTACCTCTGTTAATTAATACATGTTTTATAAGCAAGCGTGTTTAATGATTAATTCGCGGCCAGTACAGCTACAGCTACTGGAAAAGTCTGTTAACATGTTCGGGGATGGAGCAGAAATCCTCCGGGGACATCTCCAGAAAGATCTCCTGGATGTACTCCCAAAGCCTGTGCAAAAGGTTTCTGGGGAGGGCAGCCTTATCCTGTGCTCCGTGGTAACACACTCTACCACGCCAGGCCAGTAGCACGTAGTCTGGAATCATTGCTTTGCAAAGCATGGCGGCGTATGGTCCCGGTGTTTGCTGGCATTCAAGCAACATCCGTTCTTTATCTGTCTGTGTTATCCTCACAAGAGTGATATCATTCATGGTCACCTGGTTGAAATAGGGGAATTTTATTAAGGGGGTATTCAGAGGGGCTCCGTCCCTGCTGGGCTGTTTGCCTGTGGCTGAACAGAAATCTTCCCCGCTGTGACCCACGCGGTGGGGAGAGGGGGAACAGCGAACATCTTGGATGTGTGTCTGTGGAGGGGGGGGGTGTCGATTAGGTTCGCGCTGCACGTTAACCCAAAAACCGCCGCCCCTCCCTTTTCAATTGCCAACCAGTTTTAAATTGCCAGCCCAAAGGCTGTTATGGGAAATGAGGGGGTTGCTGTTTGAAAACATTCCCACGTTATGAAGGTTAAAGAAGCCTATAGACTGTGGCTTACCATGGCTGTGTGCAAGCCGAATTCTGTTGCCCGCCGGACCTGCTTGTGTGATCTCTCACACCAAACCGGCAGACCCTCAATATAACAGGCAAAGTGCAACCTTGGACCAAATGCACATGTGCTATGTAATGTTTGGAGCATTGTTCTCTAATATGTGTCTTTTAAACTACTCCTCTCCCGTTTGTTTCCTCCCGCAGCTGCAAATGTTTCAACGCCACCCCCTTCATCACCGTCCCAGAGGCTAGCGAAGATTAGAAGTAAAAAAAAAAGGAATCGAGATGAAATGTTCTCAGAACTCATGGAATCCTCCCACACTGAAGCTGCCCAGCAGAATGCGTGGAGGCAGACACTGTCGGAGTCCAGGACGGCAGATTTTGATCGCGCGGACAGGTGGCGTGATGAAGAGAGTAGGTGGCGTCAGCGTGCAGAGAGAAGGCAGGATGCAATTCTGAGGCTACTGGAGGATCAAACGGAAATCCTCCGGCTTATGGCTGAGGAAAGGCGTAGGGTTCAGGAAAGGCCGCCTGAGCCCAGACCGCCGCTACAGCCCCTGTGTAACCAACAGCCCTCCTTCCCGAGTCCCATAACCTCATCCCCGAGACGCCCAAGAACGCGTTTGGGCGGCCTCCGTGCACCCAACCACTCAAGCCAAGAGAACAGTCCAAGCAAGAAAGGGCTGGCATTCAATAAGTTTTAAAGTGCTGTGTGTCCTTGTCCTTCCCTCATCCCCTCCTCCACCACCCATCCTGGTGCTTCCCTTCCTCCACCAGCTATCCCGGGAGACTGTGGCAGTTACCCCCATAGTTCCCCCTCTTTGTTTTACGAATTAATAAAGAATGCATGATTTTTAAGCAATAATGACTTTATTTCCTCTGCAAGCGGTGATCGCGGGGGGGAGGGCAGGGCGGTTTGGGTAAAGGGAAGTAGAGTGAATGAAGGGGCGGGGCTTTTCATTACTGGGGAAAAACAAACCTTTCACACAGCATCCTGGCCATTCATGAAACTGGTTTTCAAAGCTTCCCTGATGCGCAACGCACCCTGCTGTACTCTTGTAATAGCCCTGGTGTCTGGCTGCGCATAACCAGCGGCCAGGCGATTTGCCTCAACCTCCCACCCCGCCATAAACGTCTCCCCCTTACTCTCACAGATATTGTGGAGCGCACAGCAAGCAGTAATAATAATGGGAATATTGTTTTCGCTGAGATCTAACCTAGTCAATAAACTTCGCCAGCGAGCTTTTAAACGCCCAAATGCACATTCCACCACCATTCTGCACTTGCTCAGCCTATAGTTGAAAAGGTCCTGACTACTGTCCAGGCTACCTGTGTATGGCTTCATGAGCCATGGCATTAAGGGGTAGGCTGGGTCCCCAAGGATAACTATAGGCATCTCAACATCCCCAACGGTTATTTTCTGGTCTGGGAAGAAAGTCCCTTGCTGCAGCAGCCGAAACAGACCAGAGTTCCTGAAGATGCGAGCGTCATGTACCTTTCCCGGCCATCCCACATTGATGTTGGTGAAACGTCCCTTATGATCCACCAGTGCTTGCAGCACTATTGAAAAGTAACCCTTTCGGTTTATGTACTCGCTGGCTTGGTGGTCCGGTGCCAAGATAGGGATATGGGTTCCATCTATCGCCCCTCCACAGTTCGGGAACCCCATTGCTGCAAAGCCATCCAGTATGAGCTGCACATTTCCCAGACTCACAACCCTTGGTACCAGCAGCTTGGTGATCGCCCTGGCTACTTCCATCACAACAGCCCCCACTGTAGATTTTCCCACTCCGAATTGATTCGCGACTGACCGGTAGCTGTCTGGCGTTGCAAGCTTCCACAGGGCTATCGCCAGTCGCTTCTGTACTGTGAGGGCTGCTCTCATCTTGGTGTTCTTGCGCTTCAGGGCAGGGGAAAGCAACTCACAAAGTTCCATGAAAGTGCCCTTACGCATGCGAAAGTTTCGCAGCCACTGGGATTCATCCCAGACCTGCAGCACTATGTGGTCCCACCAGTCTGTGCTTGTTTCCCGGGCCCAGAATCGGCGTTCCACTGTATCAACAAGCCCCATTAACACCATGATGTCCACCTTGCGGGGGGGCCTTTTTTGAGAGAGGTCTGTGTCCATGTCCTCATCACTGTCCTCAGGGCGCTGCTGTCGCCTCCTCGCCTGCTGTAGCTCTAGCAGCTCCTGGTTCTCGTTCTCCATATACTCCTGGACAATGTGCGTGGTGTTCATAACGGCGAGAACAGCCGCGGTGATCTGATCGTGCTCCATGCTTTCCCTGGTATGCTGTTTGCAGGACAGCAGAGTGGCAGCAGAAGCGGGGGGTGGATAACAATGGAGTCAGCAATATGGCGCCCATATGAAAAAAGGCGCGAAAGGATTTTTTGCTCCCCCCTCAGTTGCTTTCACGGAGGGAGGGGGGAGCAAGGGTTAGGCTCATTTCCTTCTAGCAGCAGATGGTACAATATGCGGTGAGCAAGGGTTAGGCGCCTTCCCTTCTAGCAGCAGATGGTACAATATGCTTGATATCCATCATCATCTCCTGGCCCCCTCAAGGATTGAACTCGCAACCCCGGGTTTAGCGGGCGAACGCTCAGAACACTGAGCTATCCCTCTGCCCGTATTATAGTGTGACTGAATCCCCACTAGACCTAATGTCCAGGCGTACGCTGGAGATGTACGGTAATTGTGAGCTGAGCAGGCTTCCGTAGCAAACACGGAAACCCCGGAAAAAAGGCGCGAAAAATATTGCTTTCACGGAGGGAGGGAGGGAGGGAGGGATGACGTACCCAGAACCACCAGCGACAATGTTTTCTGCCCCATCAGGCTTTGGGATCGCAACCCAGAATTCCAATGGGCGGCGGAGACTGCGGGAACTGTGGGATAGCTACCCGCAATGCAATGCTCCGAAAGTCGATGCTAGCCCCGCTACTGTGGACACAGTCAATCGACCTCATGGTCTTAACGCTCTTTAGTGGGGACACACACAATCGAGTCCATAAATTCGGGTTTTAAAATATCGACTTCTATAAATTCGACCTAATTCTGTAGTATAGACGTACCCTTAGATCTTTTTTCTTTTTGCATCCCTCCTGTGCACTTTTTCCACTCTCCAGCAAAGTCTCCACACTGCTTCAGTAGTTGCTTAGTCCTGACAAACCCCAGCACTACTGCTGCTGAACAGCTGAATCTCAATCGTTATAACAAATGGAGAAGAGAACAGCAGTTACAACTCATTCCACTATAATTTATCTAATGCCACTTCTGTGACTCCATCAGTGGCTGCTGGAACTCCATTCTGATGCTTTCTGTTTCCCACATGCTCTTAGCATTGTGACTTGTAATTTAAAGGTATCCAAAAAAACCCAAACATCCTATCCTGAACTAAAAATGCTTCCTGCTAAATAATTAGAATCATGTAAGATAAAGTTAATGGGACATCATAAACTAAATTTTCCTGTTACTGATAAAGCCATAAATAATTGAATTTTAAAGAATTGTGAAAGTCAAATTTAGTGTTCGCAATTTATTCCATTTGTTTGCTTTTAGGGTAGAGTTTAGGGTTTACCTCAACCAGCTAATGTGTTAAAACTGTAAATGTCTTGTCCACACTTGGATTTTACCGTGTTAGCTACCACGTTAGCTAATACCTGGTAAAAATACACCTTTTTTCCCAAGCGTGGACATGTTATAAGAGGGTTTGTCAATCATATTAAGTTAACTCAGTTGAACATCGCTTTGATCCCTTAGTCCTAGATTTAGCAAAGCACTTTAGCATGTGCTTAAGTCCCACTGAAATCAAGATAAGCACATTGAAGTACTCTGAAGAATTGGGGTCTTGGCTGTATAGGCTCTGCATTGCAACAGGAGTATTTTTGTCATTAACATAAACATATATCACTGAACATGCACAAAGTGTAGATCTGTTGCTTAAGAAGGTGGCAATTTTATATAGTCTTTATGGTAGAACACCACCTTAAAGATGTTTGCAATACACTTGGAACAGCCTCCCACTCCTTATGCAGTATGATCTTCAACCCACCCTCAAATCCATCCTAAAAACACATAAGATTTCCTGTGGTTTTCTTGCCACTAATGCTGTCTTTGACCCAGGTTTTAAAAAATGATTATTTGTTCTGAGTGCCTTGATTTTTGGATGTACTGAGACACCTTAACGGGGCCTGATTTTCAGAGGATGGGTACTCAGTAGTTTCTGTAAATTAGCCCCCTCTATGGTGTCTCAGGTTGTGCACCCAAAATCACTAGCCACTTCTAAAAATCTTGGCCTTTGATGTCTTCTTGTGTTTACACTGTTGTCCTGCATATTATATTTATGTGAGTTAAAACATGACCTCTTCAGGGCAAGAACCCGGCCTCTATGCATTTTGTAAGTGCTGTGTGTAATTGTGGTACTCTGTTACTTCAGTATAATTTACACAGGGCATGTATTTCAGAATCAAGTAACAGTTTTCTTGTGTATGTGCATCTATTTATCTAGACATAAAACAAATTCAAACTTCAGTAAGAAATTAAAGCTAGATTTTCAAATACTGCATGTCAAATGCATAATTAAGAACTTATGCAAGATAATTGCACAGCAATTTTTTTCAGAGGTGCAATTGATTTGCCTACTACTAACTAAGTTTTTATATATGTAGTCTTGCAAATCAAACTCAACTATGGGCTTAACATGCACTTGTTTGAAAATGTAATCCAGAGTTAGGATTACCAGGTGTCCGGTTTTTGACTGGAACATCTGGTTGAAAAGGGACCCTGGTGGCTCCAGTCGGTGCTGCTGACTGGGCCGTTAAAAGTCCAGTTGGCGGCGCAGCGGGGCTAAGGCAGGCTCCCGGGGGCAGGGGAGGGGGTGAGGGGTGCAGACTCCGGGCGGTGCTTACCTCGGGCAGGCTCTCCGAAGCAGTGGCATGCCCCCCCTCCAGCTCCTGAGTGTAGGGGCAGCCAGGGGGCTCTGGGCGCTGTCCCTGCCCCAAACGCCAGCTCTGCAGCTCCCATTGGCTGGGAACCACGGCCAATGGGAGCTGTGGGGGCTTCATCTGTGGACCGGGCAGTGCGCAGAGCTACCTGACTGCGCCTCCGTATTAAAGCCAGAGAGGGGGACATGCCATTGCTTCTGGGGGCTGCCTGAGGTAAGTGCCGCTTGGAGTCTGCATTCCTCACCCCCACCTATGCCCCAACCCTTTGCCCCAGCCCTGAACCCCTCCTTCCCTCTGAACCCCTCGATCCCAGCCCGGAGCACCCTCCTGCAGCCTAAACCCCTCATCCCCAGTCCCACCCCAGAGCCTGCACCCCAGCCAGAGCCCTCACTCCCGCACCCCAACCCCCTGAGCCAGCCTGGTGAAAATGAGTGAGTGAGGATGGGGAGAGGGAGCAACAGAGGGAGGGGGGATGGAGTGACCGGGGGTGGGGCCTCGGAGAAGGGGTGGACAGAGGGTAGGGGCAGGACAAGGGTGTTCGGTTTTGTGCAAGTAGAAAGTTGGCAACCCTGCCCAGAGTGCTTTTCAATAACTCAGAAATCTTTATTCATGCAAATACATTATGGAAGTGCTATCATGACTCAATAGTTAAGATTGAATTTAGCTCTTTTTAATGTATGAATAATATAGCATATAAGAACATAAGAACGGCATACTGGATCAGACCAAAGGTCCATCTAGCCCAGTAGCCTGTCTTCCAACAGTGGCCAATGCCAGGTGCCCCAGAGGGAATAAACAGAACAGGCAATCATCAAGTGATCCATCCCGTCACCCATTCCCAGCTTCTGGCAAACTGAGGCTAGGGACACCATCCCTGCCCATCCTGGCTAATAGCCATTGATGGACCTATCCTCCATGAACTTATCTTATGAATTAGTTCTTTTTTTAATCCTGGTATAGTCTTGGCCTTCACAACATCCTCTGACAGTTCCACAGGTTGAGTGTATATTGTGTGAAGAAATACTTCCTTTTGTTTGTTTTAAACCTGCTGCCTAATAATTTCATTTGGTGACCCCCCTCGTTCTTGTGTTAGGATATAGGGAAGTGTTATTTACTTTTCATTTCTCCACACCTGTCATTTTATAGACCTTGATCATATCCCCCCTTAGTCATCTCTTCCAACCTGAAAAGTACCAGTTTTACTAATCTCTCCTCACATGGAAGCCGTTCCATACCCCTAATAATTTTTGTTGCCCTTTTCTGTCCCTTTTCCAATTCCAATATATCTTTTTTGAGACTGGGCAAAAAGATCTGTATGCTGTATTCAAGATGTGGTTGTACTCCAAGATCTCTTTCTTGAGTAGTAACAGCAGAGACAAAGTTTCTTAACACCTTAAATGACTGCTTCTTGGAGCATCTAGTCCTAGAACCCACAAAAGGAGAGGCAATTCTTGATTTAGTTCTAAGTGAAGCACAGAATCTGGTCCAAGAGTTGAATATAGCTGAACCACTTGGTAACAGTGACCATAACATAATAAAACTTTATACTTGAGTTGTCTTGATGAGGGGTATTTTTTTGTTGTTGTTTTATTTAATCTTATCAAGAGTTCTCCATTTTCCCCTAGTTTTCTGCTTTATTCAGACTATCCAAAGCCTCTCAAACTTTGGTTTCAAATTTTCTAATTTATTCTCTATTAAGTGCTGACTCCCTCTCGACCCCTCAATGCCAGAGCCTCTACAAGGAAAATGTGTATATATATATTTGTATAGAACTGTGTTCACTTCTGCAAATCAATTTCTCCTCTTTTAGCTTAAAGTTCTTGCTAGGTAGCCTTGTGGTTTCTTCATTGCCCAAGTTTCTATACCAGCAATTAAGTAATATGCTTTGTAACAGGATTTTAACTAAAACATGTTTTAGTACACAGGCTAGTAAATATATTTTTGAGACGCTAGACTTGTAGAAGGCCAACAATTCAGCTTATTCAGTACACCTCTTTACCAGTGCAGAACCCTTCCATATGTATGTTCATTAAAAAACTACTGGACAGAACAGTAATCTCCTACTTATTCCGCCCACTAACAAGCAGGAATCTGTACATGATCTTTCCACCTAGCGTGCCTGCAGCTAGTAAAGTAAAATAGCTGATCGTCAAACAACCATTATGATAATTAACCAAACACGATGCTGCTTAGTGCATCCACTCCCCCCCCCCCCCCCCATCATCCTGGGCATTTGCTTTGTACAAAACCACTTTGCCGTCTTTAAGCCCTGTTTTATAACGAGAGCAGCTTCCTACAGCTGTTGTTGGAGGTAGATGGCGTGCCTGGATACTTTAAATTCTAAGCTTTTTTTTCCCTCAGCATCAAAGTTTGTCGGTTTTGCTCGGGGCGGCTTTTTGCCCTGGATAGCTGGGAATCAGCTCAGGCAGCCGCTCAAGTTGTTCAGACACGCGATGGTAGCGCCAACTCTCCTCCCTCTTTGTGCATTGCCGATTGTTGGCTCCATGCACTCCTCTTCTCCTTGATGAGCTCCCGCCTCTCTACCTTCCTGTTCTTCAACCCCCCTGCCCTGTCCTCCCTTTTCCCTGGGCTGCCGAGTCTCACCCGGTGTGCGCTCAGCCTGAGCGTCCCTTACCCCCCGCGTGCGCCCAGGTACTGCCCCCTTTGTCACCTGCCCACGCCTTTGCAGCCGCTCCTCTGAGCGCTCCTGCTTCACCAGCACGGCACGCCCCGCCCGTACTGCCCCGGGGCCCTGCCGCAGCTGCCGGGAGCCCCCGGCCTGCGCAGCGCGGGGAGGGAGTGGCGGGAGGAGGCGGAACTGCGGGCGTGCCGGGCGGGAGCGCTCACACAGCTGGCGCCTCTGCCGCGGGAACTAGCGGAGCGCCGCTTCCCCGGCGGGTGAGACCGGAGCGGCTGTGCTGAGTGCGCTCCCTCGCGGGCACCGGGCTCGGGGCTGCCGGAGGAAGGAGGCGCTGGGAGCCGCCTAGCTCTCGCTGTGAGTAGCTTGCCCGGTCCCCGGGCCGGGACGCCGGGCTAAGAGGTGGCGGGGCGCGGACTGCTGTGGCCCGGGGCGGGGTAAGGGGCGCACAGACCAATCTCTGCAGGCGAGGCGGCTGTCTCCTGGCCTTCCCTGCCCTTATCAGCGGCAGGAAGGAGCTGGGCATAGTTGAGGGATGAGTGTGCGCTGCGCCCACACCTGGCTGCGAGCACGGATGGCAGAGGCCGGACCCTGTGCAATGTAAACTGAGCGGTCAGGGCTAAAGTCCGCGTGGGGCGTTTTGTGCGTTGAAAACCTCGTGCTGCCCCTTCTCTCCAGTGGTCGCGTGTCGGTAAGGAAGGGGAGCATTGTGCCGCTTGCTTAGTTTTGGGGGACACGTGGGCTGAGCTGCTAGCCTTGCTTCGTTCTACAGCTTTGCTGATCATCCTCCAGTTGTGTACCGCTCCCATTACGTTGTTAGCACCAGTAATCTCTGATGCTGCTCTTTCACCTAAGGGAGGGGAGGGAGAAATAACAAGAGCTGTATGCTCCAGGAGGTGTTTCCCTTAGGGACAGTGATTCACAGTGCTTGTCATCTCACGTTGTATAGCCACAGAACAACCTCATTTTTCACTGAGTGCATGTATACTTAGCTATGAATAGGCTTGCCAGACTTATATTTTTTGTATAATTTTGACATGCTATTGTAAGATTTTTTTCAATGTTCATTGATTTAAATATTCACAGTTGCACAGAATCCTGTGTTAAGAATTGTTTTTACTTTAATCCATATTTTTCAGTTATGAGAAATCCGGGGGGGTGGGGGCAGACAATTATTTACTGGCAGTAGATGCTGAGATTCAAAAAGTTAAAACTTTATAACAATTAAAACATAAATTTTAAAATATATAAGGTAAATAGCCTTAAATCAAACTAAGTTCCCAAGCAGCATTTTTCTTACTTTGCCTACCGGTAAACTTTGATTATCCATGGAAACATTTTTGTCAGCTTGTGTGTGTGTGGTGAAATAAATGTTTATCAACATTTACTGATAAAAATCTAATCCTTCCAATGCTAGGTATAAAAATATTAGTCTATTTAAAAATAAAACTGTACACAATTTACTATGAAAAAATTTAGACTATATTAATATTGTGAAAGGGTCTTTGTTTATTTTACTCTAATTTTTCAGCAAACAAAATCGATTTGTATAGCATGTATCACTTTAGACAGGAAATACTATTTAAAATGTTTCTGTTATATTTTGATTGCTGAAGATTTTCCAGTGCATTATGCCTGCTTTTTAAAGTGTTTATACATTCTTTGTAACTTACTGACAGATATTGTAAATATACTGGAATTCTCTAGATAACTTATTTCCTGTTTGACAGGTTAATTTGAAGTTATAGGGTAAAATTTCACTCATAGGGTTAAATTCTGCCCTCAGTCACGTATTAATATGCATTGAACTCAATGGTGTGGTACTATTTTAATAGAGGGCTGATTTTGGTCCACAGTGTAACACAGCTAGTAATATTTTTCCTGTGTAATAACTTAAAGTACCTTTGCAAAATTGCTATGGAAATGTATCACTTCAGACATTAAAATCTATGGACCTATCTTCACGTTGATGAACAAACTGAAAGTGTGTGCGCGTGTTTGAAGATTTGAGACTTACATTGCCAATAATAATAAAGCAAGATGTGTGTAATTAGAAAAGAATTGTATAACAATACATAAAACAAAAGTAAAGCATTTATTTTCTAAGAAGACCTACTGTTTAATAAGCAATTTAGTTCCCCTTTGCTACCTCTTGGAACATATAAATGTTTATTAATAATACGTTTGAAGAAATACCTTTCATGTTATTAAACTTTTTTCTCTGATTTTGTTTAGTCCAAAACACAGTCTCCAGAGTCTTACAAAGAAGAGAACAAAAAGAAACCGGTTTTGGGAAAGCTTGGAAACTTGTTTAGTACAGGGAGGAGAAAAAATGCCAAAAATTCACTAGAACCCTCTACAAGTCCAAATATTAAAAGTGGGAAATCAGTTTCTCCTTATAAGGATACAGTTTCACTGAAATCAGTAGATAGTGAAGACCTAAAGAAAGACGAATGTACAATTCCCCAAGTGCAGGAGGCAAGAAGTTGGAATGCTCTTGCAGAGACACAAGAATATTGTGAGAAAATAACACCTTTGAGTCACGAAGATATTACAGCATGGAGCAGCAAGGAACTCTTTCCTGATATTGAGTGGTCACCTGATTGGAACAGTAGCACTGAAACAATAAAAAACACATTCTCTGAAAGTGACCTTACACTGGAGACATTGGAACTAAAAGAGCCTGTTGTAGACATTACTAATTCCACAACACTGGATTTCATCAGAAGTTTGAATAATTTATCTAGTGAGGACTTAGAAAAGAACATATTAAATCATAAACAGCTAGTGAATGTGCAAGGGTCTGAACAACCTGAGTATGCAGCGTCAAAGGAATTGCCGCACAGTTTGAAATCCAAATCAGCTGAGCACGTACATCCTGCTAGAGTTCTAACATTAGATATCTATCTTAGTAAAACAGAAGAAACACCTTTTAATGAATCTGTGACTTTTCTATCAGGAGAAGTTTGGAGTGACACAGACACAATGGATAAAAAATCTGTTACTAGGAGATCTGGAAAGAGGAGGAAATCTCAGTCATCTAGTGAGACTCTAAATGGAGAGAGAAATCAGACTGAGAATACTGCAAAAGAAGATTCCGCTTTTGGTGATGTTCCTCCTGATGTGGTTTCAGAAAAGATAACCAATTCAGAAAGAAAAATTAAATCTCCTCAACAGACTCCTGAACGCAACTCTTCTACCTTGAGTAACCAGGACTTAAAAGTCGGATCTAATCATAAGGGGCTTTCTAAAACTGAATCTGAAAAAAGCAAACAGCAACTCCCAACTTCATCCCCTTTCAGGAGAAGATCATTTAAAAAGAATCAGTCTGATGCAGTCCCCATTTCTCCCACCAATTTGAAGAGTCCAGTAAAAGATGCTTTACCAAAAAAGCAGTTTATACAACCTATGGCAGCAACAGAAGGTAACCCAACAACAAAAAGTACTTCAGTGGAAAAGGGAGCCGTATCTGCACCTACTAGTGAAAGCAAACTTTCCTCTTCCAATGACACAGAGAACACCACTTCTTTACTTTCTGAAAGTAAAACTGAATCCAAGACAGCAAAACATGTAAATAGCTCTGATGGAAGAGCTCTCTTGCGTACTGAAGGGATTCAGAATGGAGAACTAGGCAAAACCACTGAAAAACAAGCAAGTTCCAATTTAGACAGCACAAAGCTGAGAAATTTATGTTTGGATGTTTCCAGATCTACAGTTACAACAAAAATTAGCCTGTGAGTAATTTTATACTTTAATTTGACTACTCATTGTGGCTTTTACCTTGACACAATTAATACATTTTCATATAGCACTTATTAAAATATCTAACTAAATATCTAGATTGTTCTCAGTTAAAAATGACACCGAGAATTTGAAAATCATGCATTTCTATCAAATTTTGTATGGACCATAGTAACAAGTAACACTTTAAGGATTCCTTTAATTTTAAAAAAATACTAAAAATGGTATTTTTTCAGTTTTCCTTTGTGCTTTTGACAAATTTGTGTGTAGTCCATTTCACTGTGTGCTACTGTATAGCCATTTAGTTTCTCCTTTGTGGGAAAGACCCTTATAAACATCAGCCGGAGAGGTGAAAAACCAATACTGTTTAAAAATTATACTGTCAAAAAGTGGAATTTTTAAAAGTGTCAATGTTAAAAGTAAAAGTCAAGTTGACAGTGTCCCATATTATATTATGAAGTGACAGTCACTCTTGTATCAGAGCAATAGAAAAGCAAAATCTACAGTTAGATGGATGCTTAATTTGAATTCAAGGTGTTGAAAAGTAAAATATCTCCTACAATGCTTACTGTCAGAATTTGACCCTGACATTGAAACGCAGGGTAACGAAACACCTTGTCTTGGTTATTGTTGATTGAAACGCGGTGATGGGGATGAGTGCTCTTTCTAATCGATAAATGTTCAGGTTTGCTGAATGAATAACCTGAGCTATCTCACCTAAGGCCTAATTTTTGTGATGTGTGGTACACCTGCCACTCACTGACTTAAGTTAAGGTGCTCAGTGTCTTGTAGGACATGCTCAATAGCCTGCAAAATCAAGTCTCTTGTGTTTCTTTAAGCTATGTCTACACTAAAAAGCTTACAGTGGCATGGCTGTACCGATACAGCTGCGCCACTGTAAGATCTCTCGTGTAGCTGCTCTCTGGTCGACATAATTAAATCACCCCCAACGAGCAACGGTAGTAGCTGTGTTGGCAGGAGAAGCTCTCCCACCGACGTAGTACTGTGTACAGTACCACTGGCATATGTCGCTCAGGAGGGTGTTTTTTTCACACTGCTGAGTGACAAAAGTTTTGACGACATAAGTGGTAGTATAGGCATGGCCTTATGGTGAGATTGTTGATTACTGCTGTTAGTTATACACTTCTGTAACAGCATCAGTCAAGTGAATGTCACACTTTATATAGGCAGTTGACTTCAGCTGAGAGTTAAAATACCAGATGAGATTCATCAGGTCATAATTTGAAAACGTTCCAATCAAAACACGTGAATTGTAAAACTAGGGGTGTATCAAACTGCTGTGTAATGGGGAAAAAAAAGATTGGCAATCTCATTTCAAAGAGACTTTTTTCCCCACACACTACATTAGACAGGAGCAGAAACTTACCTTGAATAGCTCAGAGGTCTGTGTTTTTAGTTTTAAAAGTTAATAAAACATGAAATATTTAAAAAAAAAATGTTTAGTTTTTATCCCTTTCCATTTGACTAACCCCAGTTATTTTCACACATTTACCTTCCCCTGGCCTACCAAATGAAACTAAACCTTAGCACTATAGTTGTATTTTATAATGCCAAAACATGCTTGCTTTTACACCATTATGCTCAAAGTCCGCAAAGATCTGGGAATAGTTAAATACTGCTATAGAAGCATTACAGATAGCAAAAACATTTGTGGGGTTTGTTTGTTTTTTTGTTTGTTTGTTTGACCGTTCCATATAGGTAGTGATATTTTTTTTGGTCTTTTAAATTGTTTTGGCAAACAAGGGTCGCTAACCTCTCCCTCCACACATTACAAAATATGGATATTTAAAATCCAGGATACTTTTCTTATTGTATTAGAACACTTTTTGAAAAGGGACAAATTTGAGGCCCAAGTGACCTGAGTCTACCATTAATGAAGTTTTATAGCTAAATTTAGGATGATACTACATCACAATCAGAGCATAAGACCCGAGGCTTGCAACTATTTTGATATTCTTAATGCAAGTCTTGGCCCCAGTTCTCATAGGTGATGTTTAGACATTGGTTTGTAGCTGCCTGCATTTGTGTCCATTTGTTAAATTAGCCAGGTCTGTGATCACACAATTTTGTTTTGCATGTGTCAGCCTCTGATGTTCTGGCATCAGTGTAATTTGTGAAGTTTGTCATTTTTGCTGTATATTGCCTATATGAGTCCCCTTCCTTATATGGCTAAAATGGGGGAGGTCTAACTGCTTGCTTCTTCAGGCTAACTGCTAGGTTGTAGACAGTATGTCATCTTTAAAGGGGAATCCACCAGTATTTATCTTAGGGCTTGTCTACACTTAAAACGCTGTAGTGGCGCTGCTGCAGCACTTCAAAGAAGACGCTGCCTACACCGATGGGAGGGCTTCTCCTGTCAGAGTAGGTAGTCCAGTTTCCCAAGAGGCGGTAGCTAGGTTGACAGGAGAATTGTCCCGTCCGCCTAGTGCTGTCTACACTGGGGGTTAGGTCAGTTTATCTACGTTGCACAGGGGTGTGGATTTTTCACATCCTTGAGCAACGTAATTATACCCACTTAATTTCCTAGTGTATACCAGGCCTTATACCTGCTCACACTTGGCGAGCAGACAGTTTGCAGGGTTAGTGAATTGCAGGCTGAGTTGCACTGCTTAGTGAATTGTATGAATTAGCCAGACGTGAATGAGCGTAGGAAGCAGGTTTACATGATAGAGTGGATAATCTATTTTCCATCTTCCCCATATAAGGATATATTTCAAGCACACCAACAATGAGTCAAGTGTTTTGGTTTTTTTACCTTTGCTACTTATGGCATTGTTTATCCTATTTAGTTTAAAGTATACCTTAACTAGTGCCTCATGCTTTAAGGCAGCATTTCCCAAAGTGCAGAACATTGCTCTTTGGGGGAATGGGTTCTCAAAAGTTCAGATGTGGGGTGCACAGACAGACCTCTTAATTATTTGGCAGTCTGTTTTCATTTTTTAAGAGAGTTTTCTCCCTGTTGCTGCGAAGAAACATATGCTTCACATTTTGAAAGTTAACTGAGGCAGAGGTATTTGCCTGAATTGCCGTGAGCCTGCAATTATACCTGTGAGGAATTAACTGCCTTGTTTATTTCAATGGGTGCTAACTCAGATGTGCTCAATAATACTTTAAATGTCAAAATTGAGTGCTTGTCAAAGCATGTGAGAAAGGAAAGGAAGGATCATATTATGAAAACTACACCAGAAGTGCCCAAAGTGTGGGGTGGTGAGAGTGAAGGACTGGCCAGGGGAGGGGGAACATGGAAGATGTATACATTAAAATTAGTCTTCCAACAATTGTAGGAGGTGAGGGCACAATTGGTTTCCTTTTCCTCAAGGGGAACTCAGCTTTCAAAAGTTTAGGAAACACTAACTTTAGGCAAGCAAAAAACTTTTTAATTGCAGTGTCCAAACCCAGGCTCTAGGATCCAGCAAGATAGGAGGGTCCTAGAGCTTGAGCTGCATACTGAACCCAGAAGTCTACACTGCAATTAAACAGCCCCACAGACAAAGCCAGCTGGCATAGGCCAGCGGCCGATTTTTAATTGCAGTGTAGACAAGCCCTAAGTATCTTTAGAATCTTGCTTATGAAGCTGTTTTCTACCTGGTTCCATTATCCTCCTCAAAATATACAGGGAGTTCTTTTCTGTTCCCTTTTTTTAACTTTGCAAGGCTTTGTCTACACTAGGAACTTATGTCGGTATAACTACGTCCGCACCCCTGAGCAACGCAATTACACTGACCTAATCCCTAGTGTAGACAGCCCTATGTCGACGGGAAGCTCTCCTGTCAGCATAGGTGGCATCTTCACTAAATGCTACAGCAGCGCCACCATTGCAGTGTTGTAACCATAGACAAGCCCCAAGTGGTTTACATGGTTTCAGTTTGTTCTTGCTGAAATACGGCCTGCCTAGGGGGGCAAGTTAGAATTGTCCCTATGTTTTAACAGTTTCTTTTCTGTGCTTGCCAAATGTTCTACTAGGGCTACTAGGATGATACGAAAAATGGAAAATCTCATGAAAGGAGACTCAAAGCTTGGCTTGTTTAGCCTAACCAAAAGAAGGCTGAGGAGAGATATGATTGCTCTCTATAAATTCATCAAAGGGATAAATAGCAGCGAGGGAGAAAAGTTATTTAAGTTAAGTGCCATTGTGGACACAAGAATAAATAGATATAAACTGGCTATTAACAAGTTTAGGCTTGAAATTAGATGAAGGTTTCTAACCATCAGACGAGTGAAGTTCTGGAACAGCCTCCCAAGGGGAGCAGTGGGGGGCAAAAGACATATCTGGCTTCAAGACTAAGCTTGATAAGTTTATGGAGGGGATGGTATGATGAGACTGCCTACAGTGGCATGTAGGCAACCTTCAACTGCTAGTAGCAAATATCTCCACCGACTACGGTGGCCAGACAGCAAGTGTGAAAAATTGGAACAGGGGGTGGGGGGTAATAGGAGCCTATATAAGAAAAAGACCCAAAAATCGGGACTGTCCCTATAAAACTGGGACATCTGGTCACCCTACCACCAGCCAGTGATGGGGCACTACATGGGGAGGGCTCTGAGTTACTACAGATAATTATATCCCAGGTGTATGGCTGGTGGGTCTTGCCCACATGCTCAGGGTATAACTAATTTGCCATATTTCGGGTCAGGAAGGAATTTTCCCCTGGGTCAGATTGGCAGGGACCCTGTGGGGTTTTTGCTTTCCTCTGCAGCATGGGGCATTGGTGACTTGCAGGTTTAACACAAATGTAAATGGCAGATTCTCTGTAACTTTAAGTCTTTAAATCATGATTTGAGGACTCAGTATCTCAGCCAGAGGTTGGGTGTCTATTACAGGAGTGGGTGGGTGAGGTTCTGTGGCCTGCAGTGTGGAGGAGATCAGATTAGATTATCATGATGGTCCTTTCTGGCCTTAAGGTCTACCGTCTATGAGTCTACATTGATGAAACGTATGTACCTTCTAGTTGTGATCATATTTGAACAAGTTTCTGTCATCAGTATGCCTGTGTTGGTAGAGAGAGACTTCTTACAAAAGAGATGACGTGCTGTGCTATATAAGCTGTTCACATAAACTCATTTGTACTCACCACCTCTGTCAATTTCTATTCAGTTGAGTAAATAGTATTCTGTTCAAACAGATAGCATGAGTGTGTGCCAAAAGATCATGTATAGACCTCAGCTGTCTTTTTTTTTTTTTTTTTTTTTTTTTAAGAGCCTGCTGGGAGCTGATCATTGATCTCCCACAATCGCCAGACTTCATGTAGTGCGTTTACACACACTGTGTGTTCTCTCATCACTGCATGCGTGTAACTCCCTGTAATGTTTAGGGAACAGATCACAATCATTGAGGGGAGAATGGGTCAGTTAACACTTCAGTATACCACTCTGACAAGTTTTGAAGATTTATGCCCTAATTCTTTACTATGTTCTGACCTCTTTCCATTGCTCCTGTAGCATAAAAGGGCCTGAAAACAGACTTATTTCCCCCTGCCCTGCCATGAATTCCTTCTCTCCCCACCCACCTCCATTTTGTGAAGAGGTTCCTTGCCAGCATAACAGCCCTCTGCCGTCTCCTTCGCAGTCCCTTACATAAAGTGCATTTGATGGAGTGTGACCAGAGCACTCTGCTCTCGCTGTTCTGGGCTGCAGGATGGCCCATAGACAGCTGAGTGAAGCTTTGAGTTAGACTAGCCCCAGAGAAAGTTCAACATAATCAGCCAAGATTTTGCAAGTCAGAAAGGTGATGTAAAGCCATTGCTCCCGACCGCCCAGGCTGAACCTCCTAAGAAGCACAACTCGGAATCTGCCTTTGAAAATTTGTCATCTTGCGTTTAGAAACAGAAGTTGTTAAAATTTTTCAGACTTCACTGTAAATTACCAAACAAAATTCATAATTGGAGAAAATGTTTCTTACCACCCAATTTAACAGGTATATTTAGGGAGGAAATAAATCAGAGAATGTGATGTTGGGGATCAAGTCATAATTTTGGTTGATTTCAAATTTTAAAGAAGGTTGGGTGAAATGAAACTCTTTCAATGTATTCCAAGTTTTAAAAGGAAAATAATGAAATAAATTATTCAAAAGCCCACCTCAGTTTACACTAAAAATGTATCTGGCTTATAAAAAAGAATTCAGTTAATTGACTCCACTGTTAAACTTTGACTTTTGAGATATGTAAATAGTGGAAATCCTTTGCAGTGTTTGGCTATCTTATACACTGTTGTGTTTATCTACCAAATATTGTTAGGAACTGTGGTGTGTGTGTGTTTCTAAGTTTGGTAAGCTAGACAAATAATGTCAATTGACTGTATTACTTGACCATGGTCAAATATTGTCAGATATTACAGCAAGAATGCCCTGATGTAGGTGTCAGCCTACCTTTTTAATTGCATCATAGTGACATTCTTACATTTTTCAGATGCATTTACATGTTTTTTGTAATTAGGCATAAATACCTATCTAAGGCTAAGTCTGTTAAAGACATAAAGTCTTACTCTTTTTTGTTAATATTATAATAAATCAGTGCTTTAAAATATTTGACCATATTTGATGATGTTTGACAATATTTGACTAGTCATCTGTTTTTGACTAGTCAGATATTTTTGGACCAGCCAAATGCCCAACCCTGTGTTTGACATTATGAAATACATTGTTCCTGACCTTGGGTTACTGTTGGTAGCACAGTTATTATTCCTTTCTTTTTATGAAATCCTTTTGGAATATTGTAACTTAAACTGAATATTGATACTGGAAAAATATATTATGAAACTGTGTTTTATTTCTTATTTTTAAATTAATACAATGATTCTACTTAAGAATACATTGCAAAATAACTTTCACTGTTCTTCTTGCAGTCCTGCCAAACCCAAGAATGTAGAACTGAATTTTAAAGCTCCCAAAAGTCTTGAAGACCTAGAAAATGAGCATGATTCTCTTGAAAAGCCAGTTAATAAAATTAACAGCAGCATTGCTAACAAAATTTCCTTGTTTGAAAATAAACGTGCTAATCAGCGCCAGCGACCCTCTGATGTCCCTGCTTTGAAAAATAACACTGTATCAAATACATTTGTTGGTAGAGCAAAGCTGAAATTTGGAAAACAACCCCAAGAATATGAACAAACTGATAAAATAATTAATAAGCAAAACAATCACCAGAAGTTACCTGAAAATGTGTCCCGGGTGAAAGAAGACTCAGCAGAAATAAAGGCCAAACCGGAAGAAGGCTCTCAAGTAGGAACGTCTGTTAATGAGGAGGCTGAAAAGGCAGCAGAACTTAAGAAAGGAAAAGTTGCAGGATCTCTGTTTAACCAGACAAGCAAAGCAAATGCTAATGCTTGCTCTTTAAGACAAGCTGATGTAGAACCTACCGCTATTGATGAAGAGAGTTTGTTACCTATAACATCTTTACACGACTCCAACAAAAATGAAATCTTAAAAGATAATGCTAATAGAGCAATTAGTGCAAGCTCAAAATCCCACCAAAGTGAAGAAAAAATACTGTTATCAAACCTAGAGATCTCATCTCCTTGTAAAGATGATAAATATCCCCTAAAATCTGATGTTTCCAAAGAATCAGAATTAGAGCAGAATGTGCTTTTTCAGATACAAAATGAAGGCAAAAAGACAGAAACAGGAGAGCCAATCTCTACAAACGTGCAGTGTAACAAAGGAAATTTAGAAAACATACAGACATTAGAGCAAAATATTATCAATATACAGCAAAGCCCAAGTAACACTGGTAATATTTCTCCTGGTAAAGATGAGAGTGTTTCTGATTCCCCTTCTGACATGAAAAAGTTTACGGAAACTATCAAAAATCTAGACAGCTCAGTTTGCATACCCCAGAAGAAGAAAAGGCCAAAGCTTCCAAATTTCCCTGCACCCCATTTTGCAATGCCTCCAATTCATGAAGACAACTTAGAGAAAGTATTTGATCCCAGTATATTTACATTGGGTTTGGGAATAAAAAGAGGAAAAACACAAGATCTAGCACCAGCCCTACAACTTAAAATGCAGAACAGGGATAGTACGGATGGTGAAATTAAGAGGTCCCGTCTGGAAAAAAGTACTGTCTTCTCAAGCTTGCTGTCATCTACAGCTAAAGGAAAGGTGTTTACTCCCTCTGTAACCTCAGTAAATACTATCACAACAACTTTCTCAACTGACTCCTCAGGGATGCCTGCCTTACAACTTGATGCAGTCAGACCATTTGACATGCCTCAAAACTCTGAGGTAATAAAACTAAATAATTCAGAAAATTAAACCTTATGAAACCCTGCCTGGCTGCTAAAAAAAAAAGCCCAAACCCTTTAATTTTGATTTTGCAATTCAGTCTCTTTCAGGTTTAAAAGTTCCAGATTACATGGAAAAATATTTGCCAACAGATGATGCAGAAGAAGAAGAACTAAATTCACAAATGCCAAACTATGGAAGCACTGACACAAATTTCTCAAGCTGGTTAAAGTCTAGCTCATATGAACCAAATATCCCTTCTGGCTTTCTAGACAGAGAGGTGAGTATGTTGCAATTCGTCTAAGTGGTTTGAAAAGTTATTCAGCTTTCATGTTATCTTCAGTACACACAATTTGACTTGTTTTTCCTTCCAAGTAGCAAAGTACATAAATTGTGAGTTTAGAAGAGTGAGTAAATGTGGAAATGATATTGTGTGTGTAGCCCTTATTGATGTTTCTACAATGTGTCCTTATCCTAGGAATCTTAATAAATAATAAACACTAGACATTCTGTTCTGAATCCTCACTTTCCCTTTTTTAAATAAAGCTTGTTCTACTTCTGTAAATCAGAAGAATACTTCCTGTCGTCCTGCCCAATTCTGTAGACTTTTGAAGACATACACTTCCTTTTGATATTCACTGCTTCCCTCCCCAACAAGACACAGGGCCATTCTACTGCTGCAGATATAATTGGTCAGACATCCTTAACTTTTCCTCTTTACTCCTCATATTCAGGGCAGTAGTCATAATTTTTAAGGAGACTTTAAAAATGGCCTGGTAGTGATGGTGAAAGGTGCTGGATTAATAACCCTGGATATTGAAGTCCTTTTGTCTATTCACAGAATGGGTGTTCATGGGAAGCATCCACACAGAATATTAACTTGATTTTTAAAGTTAATGTAAGGGCAGATCTGCTTGTTCCCTCAGTAATGTTCTGTTGCACTACATGTTAGGATCAACTCACATTACTGCTGTCTGAACTATGAATAAATGTACAGCTATGTCTATTGCTACAGACCTCTAACATTCAAAAATATTCCTCACCAATACCAAAAAGGCAAAGTAGGTTCAGTTGCTGGTTGGAAAAAAGGAGAGTAGCGGAGCTGTGAGTTCCCAAATTTAATAGTCTCCTCAAAATGGTGTATAGAATTGAGGGAGAATACAGAAAACCAACGTACTTCTCAAAACTGAATAATTTTTCTGCTCTCTTTGGTGTATCCACCACAGTGCTTAATCTTTTTAAAAAAAAATAAAAAAAATAGGTTGAGACACTTGGAAGCCTGTTTCATTAGCTGTTTCTCTCCCTCCTCTCCCCACGGAAGCAGAAAGCACTGTCCTGCACTATTAAGGTTGGGTGTTCTTTCCATCAGAGTTGAGACTCTGATGGGAGGAGTGGTTGATACGCTGGAGGGTAGGGATAGTATACAGAGTGACCTAGACAAATTAGAGGATTGGGCCAAAAGAAATCTGATGAGGTTCAACAAGGACAAATGCAGAGTCCTGCACTTAAGACGGAAGAATCCCATGCACTGCTACAGACTAGGGACCGAATGGCTGGGCAGCAGTTCTGCAGAAAAGGACCTAGGGGTTACGGTGGACGAAAAGCTAAATATGAGTCAACAGTGTGCCCTTGTTGCTAAGAAGGCTAATGGCATTTTGGGTTGTATAAGTAGGGGCATGTCCAGCAGATCGAGGGACTTGATCATTCCCCTCTATTCGGCACTGGTGAGGCCTCATTTGGAGTACTGTGTCCAGTTTTGGGCCCCACACTACAAGAAGGATGTGGATAAATTGGAAAGAGTCCAGCGGAGGGCAACAAAAATGATTAGGGGGCTGGAGCACATGACTTATGAGGAGAGGCTGAGGGAACTGGGATTGTTTAGCCTGCAGAAGAGAAGAATGAGGGGGGATTTGATAGCTGCTTTCAACTATCTGAAAGGGGGTTCCCAAGAGGCTGGATCTAGACTATTCTCTGTGGTAGAAGATGACAGAACAAGGAGTAATGGTCTCAAGTTGCAGAGGGGGAGGTTTAGGTTGGATATTAGGAAAAACTTTTTCACTAGTAGGGTGGTGAAGCACTGGAATGGGTTACCTAGGGAGGTGGTGGCATCTCCTTCCTTAGAGGTTTTTAAGGTCAGGCTTGACAAAGCCCTGGCTGGGATGATTTAGTTGGGTTTGGTCCTGCTTTGAGCAGGGGGTTGGACTAGATGACCTCCTGAGGTCCCTTCCAACCCTGAGATTCTATGATTCTATGACTTGTTAAATGTTTCAAGACTGCAGATTAGTTTGAGTGTAGCAGTAGTTTGGATTTACATTGTGAGGAGAAGGGGCTCTTGCTCTGATCTTTTCTAATGTGATGATTTCAAAAATAGACTGTGAAGCTCAATGATTAAAGATATTTCAATGGTTACTTACCCATCCATGTTTATTCTGCTGCCTGTGGGTTAAATGGAATGGTTTTGACAAGCATAGGGTCCTGATCCTGCAAAAAGCTCTGCGTAGGTACATGAAACTTACTCCCAAGGATTTTATAGAGCTCCATACATCTCCCTTTTCAGGACTGGGGCCTTTTTTACTTTATTTTCCTTAGGAGAGGAAGAGAAAATTGTTTTATTTGTATGAAGTGGACCTATTGGACATGTTTTCTTGACTAAGCCTGATAGTAAAGTTAATAAGCAGCGTAAAGGAAAGGAATATAAGGACAGCAACAAACAATGACCTTAAAAAAACTGGGCAAGTGCTGACTGGAATTTAATCAGAAACTAGAAAACCAGTCCTGCAGTAGTATGCTCAACTCATTACAATGATGCCTATAAAAAATGAGCAATTGTTAGGCAGCTGGTGTTCTGAGACTAATGCCTGTCATGCTCACCAGCATTGTCTCATTGTTTCCTTGCACTCGCTGTCTGTCTATCCATCTGGGGTGTGTTGTCTTTTACTTCAGTTAGAAACTCCTTGGGGTAGGGGATGTCTTTTTGCTCTTTGTTTGTCCACTGCTGAAGATGATGGGGTCTTGGTCCATGGGTACTAGTGCAATATAAATATATTAAAATGTTAAAATTTTCTTTTGTTTTTTAGAAACACAATATATAACCACTGCTTTATTGCATATTCTCTATCACTTAGTTCAACATTGGTTTAAAATGTTTTAAAATTGTATGTTTTCTAACTCAAAGTGTAGTTTGACTGTTTTGTCTGGCATATTTTTGTTTAGTCTACTGGTGTTATCACATATTCTCGTAATTTTATAAATCCACATTTATAACTAAAAGATGTCCATAAGAAAATTGATTGCGCTGATTATTTTAAATGTATATTTTATATGCCAGCATAGCTAATCTTTCCAATATTTGTATGTGCTTTTAAAAATAGTTTTTGTAGCATTTTTTCCATAGTATCTCTATACAAAAAACATTTTACATTTTTTAATTGTAGGGCATATACTTCTGTAATTCCAGTACAACCCCAATTTTCTAAGTGGTCTGTGGGAACACCTTTGGAAAATCTGGAAAGCAGGCCAGCAAGATTTTTTTCAAGGGTACCTGGTCCACAGGCAACACTTCAACTAGTATAACGTTTGCACATGTGACAAAGTGGTCTTCAGTAGGAGAAATTTGAAACAAAATTAAAATCAATTTAAATAATACGAAATGAACACAATTTATTGTATTGTTTTGTAATGGAAAAATTACACACACTATTAAATATCTGTTCATATTTTTTTCTCCCCTATCAGGCATTTTCAGGAAACAGCCAAAATAAAATCAATCCCAGACCTGGCAAGGTAAGGTTTATTTATATTTTTCTATTTTTTGTTACAGACTACTGTTTCCTGTTATATTAAAAATGGTGATATATAATGCTCATGTGGTTTTTTTGGTTGTTTTTTGTATTTTTTTTTAATACAGATGGTGATATATAGTGAATCCAACTCTCACAAGAATGGTATAGAAGTTTTTAATGATGTTTTGGATTGCAGCTCTTGGGTGCTGTCATCAGTGATTTTAGTTAAAGTCATCCGAGGATGGTAAGATGGGAATTTTTCCCCACGTGATTTTTGCCCCATATCCGTGAGGCTGAGAACAAAGGGAACAGAGCCAATTTGTAACTCCATTGCAGTACTAGTTCAGCTCGATCAATTTAACCATAGTTTGATTGTCCATTACATTTTGGACAAACCAATTCAAGAAACAGTGTTCTAATGTTAGACCCTTCCTGAGCTAGTACATGGCTTCTAAACTGTGCCCATTGTCCAGCCAACTGGGATAGCCTGAGCTGGTTTTATACCATATATACAACTGTTTTAGCAAACAGGATTGCTGATCCAGCATAGACAGGGTCTTTACATGTCCCTGAAGGCAGACCTCTGCATCCACCAGAGCCCGTTTGAGGCCAATGATATGTAGCATGGAATTAACTGTAGGCAGCAAGGGTCTGCCTGGCTGGAGTGAATTGCAGTACTGAGAGTTTGGTGGGGGTTAGCATAGTAAAGCATGATCATGGTGATATCATTTCAGCTAAAAATCTATGTGCATTGCTCTTAAATCTTTGTTTCCTCGAGGGGGCATACAGTAGGTGAGAGGTTAAAACTCAGTCTGTTTAAAGTTTCCCAGACGGACTTGGCACACTAACAGCCAAGATGAATATTTTTTCATTAAAAAAATTCTTCTTTAATAGATTTTGCTGTTTTTGACGTCACATGTGTAATTCACAAGTTACAGATTTTTTTTGCCAACTTCTACACCACTAATCTGTGTTTAAAAGCAATCTAATTTGCATACTTTAGTTTACACATTGGACTAATTACCAAATATAAAAGCCTTTGGGCAGTTTAACCCTGTTATAAAATTCATGCAGTCCTCCTTTTTTCATTTTAATATCCCTTTCTACATAGCATATGCAAAAGTAGTTATTGTTCACAAAAAAAAAAAACCTATACCACAGCGATATAATGTAGCCATGATGTGGAGTCCTGGAAACCAACAGAAAGCACTTTGAATTTCCTCTACAAAATAATTTTCTCTCAACCAAATCCTTTTGCAATAACTTCAGTAAATGATCACTCTGTGTATATCACCACACACGATGACAGAAGACACTCAGCCTTTGTCCTCATGCCTCACAACATGCCTTATGGTAAGTGTGGCATTACTAGACAGAAGCTTCATACCCCATCAGATCCGGTTGCTTCATTATATTTTACTGCCAAATTGATTTTGTGAGGAGTTTAGACAATAAAATGCATCTTTTCACATAGAGGTTCACACAAGTTCTGGCATTAGATGTGAACCTAGAAAGTGTTGTGTTTTAAAGCAAGGATTCTTACCATCCCAGAGTGCACCAATATAAAAGTGTCAGGCACTTTCTAATGAAATTGGAATGCCACCAATAGGTATTTGTATTTTTAACAGAACATTAAAAATTAAAAACGAACACTAGACAGTAACTTGCATGTCAGCTACTTTTGGTGTAGTTACTGTCTCCAGTTGATCAGTTGTATTGGGAAAGAATTTCAGAGTTAATGCTTCTGTCCCTTCTTAACTATTACTCCTGTTATGTCTTGGTATTTAGTATATTTATTTAAGATCACCATTGTTTTCATGCCTCAACTTTACCTAGGCATAATAGTATGATGCACATTTCTTTGCATTTGATTATTTAAGGCAGACTGAAGATTGCATTAACATTTTATTAAACAGCTAATTATAGAAAGCATATTTTTAACTGTAAATGTTAGGATAGCGCATATCATAGCTTGGTAAAGCAAGACTACAATGGAAAGCTGATGCTTAAGGGTATGGTATTGTAGAGGTAGGGAAGTATAAACAGTTTCTACTCCAAATTTCTGTCTCTTAGATAAGATGCTTTATTAGCTTTTATTAAGTGGAGAATTGGTAAATGCAGCCCAGCATGATAGAAAACTCGTGTTTCATGCAGGGTGGATTTGATTTAAATCACTAGTCAGGAAGACTCGATTTAATCATGGATTTCTACATAAAAGTGCATTCTTGTTGGTTGTTATAACCTTAATACATATTCTTCACAACTCAGAGATACATGAGATAGATGAGACCCAAACTGGGTCTCTTTTACAGCCTGCTGCAATTATAGGTTTTCCCTTCTATTGAGAGAATGGTATGGTAGATCTCAAATCAATGAAGGCTACACTCAGAAAGACCTCAAGACTTCTGGGATGTGCTGCTCAAACAGTTTCACTTTTGTTTCTTCTGCCTGTCCCTCCCTTCTCACATTTATCTCCAGACTTCTCCTTATCCAGATCTATTCCACCCCCAACAATCTTCTATTCAAAAAGTTCAATTAAACTTTGCACTTTTAGAGAGAGAGAAACTCTGTGTACGCAAATTTGCAGAGGGACAAAAGGGCTGAGGTCTGTTATTTGTCATCTTTATATATTATTTATGTATATATTTTAAAACATTTTTGCTGTTAATAAGCATGTTATCTCTGGAGACACAAATCCACAGTTTGAGAACTGCAAAACTAAGCATCGCTGATGGTATCTTCTAGACTTAACACTGAGTCCCATTGGTTAGATAGAAAGATTAACCTAAATAATCTGTACAGAAGCCGCTGGAACCCCATAAAATTGGGTCCCTAATCCATGAACTATTACAGTTCATTTACAAAACTTTTCTTAAAAATTACATGACTATATTGTCTCATACTATAGAATTAGAATTTATCATCCCTATTCCATGATGAGATACATTATAGCTCAAAGATATCTTAATTAAAACTATCTTTAGATAAGGTTTTTCCCTCAAAAATCCATTTAAATAAAAAAAAATCTGATTTTTTGTTTTTTGTTTTTTAAATCATTGATTTTTATCCACCGTGGTTTCATGGCTGCTTTATGTTTACTAAATGACTTTTTCATGGGCAATGTTTTTGTATTTTGGGGGAAAGCTTTTTGTACATAAACAACATTTGGACTTAAAAAGTGTGGTCAGCATTGTATATAAATCTCTATACTAATGAGATTATATCATAGGTTATCAGACCAGAAGGAATAATCTAGTCTGATCTCCTGCATAACTCAGGACATACGACTTCTCTGAATTAATTCTTCCTTCAAGTCCAGTAGCTGTGGCTGAACTAGAGCATAGCTTTAAGAAAGTCATGATTAGTTAAAATGTCATCAAGAAAAGTATGAAGGAGAAATTTTTCTGTTCTTTAGCTGGATTCTGTATGAGAAACCAAATTTTGAAGGACCCGCTATTACTCTGGAGGAAGGAGAACTGGAACTCACTAATATTTGGGGTGAAAATACTTCTGAAGAGAAAGATGAATATAACTCTGCTGAGTCTGCAGTGATTGGTTCAATTAAACATGTAGTAAAGGCAAGTAATCTATTCTTCAATTCTCAGATATTTTTCAGTTTGTTTCCTCTATTGGCATAAATAATTCTGATGGCAAGAAACTGATTTATTAACACACCAAGCATATCATTACTTAAAGTATGGGTGTTTGCGACACATTTGAGTTTATGCGATGATTCTGTGGGTTAATAACAAAATAATTGGTGGTGTATTGCAGTAGCAACTCTGATATAGTATGTAATAGTTGGGTGGGGAAGAAAGGAGACGTACTCCTTGATATTTATCATTACTTAATCCCTCAAAACATAGTAAAAATGTAAAATGCAATATAAGCCTTGCAAATTGATTAAAAGTAAAATCTCCAAAGTTCAGTAAGTACATAGGATCTAATGTACATTTTTTTATGTGCACCAAATTTACACACATTCTAGTGCACACCCACAAACCCAGATTTGCATTAACAAATATCTATGGCCACACAAATTGTGGGTTTTCATGTACACGGTATTAGCATATACAACTTATTATGTGTGTTTTACTGTATCATTCAGAAGTCTTGCCATTTGAAAGTTGCCAAAATAGGCTAAAAGCCAGAGGTGAGCAAACTACGGCCCGCACACCACATCTGGCCCGCGGGACCATCCTACTCGGCCCTTGAGCTAGCCAGGAGGCTAGTCCCTGGCACCTCCCCCGCAGCCTCAGATCACTGTGCCGCCAGCACTTTGGGCTGCGAGCTCCTGCCGGGCAGCACGGTGGCGGGGCTGGCTCCAGCCGGGCGGCGCAACTGCCAGTCCTGCTGCTCTGAGTGGTATAGTAAGGGGACAGGGGATCCTGGGGGACAGGGAGCGGGGCGGGGGGGGGCGGTTGGATGGGGTGGAGGTTCTGGGTGGGGGGGTCAGGGGATGGGGAGCAGGGGGAGTCAGATAGGTGTGGGAGTCCCGGGGGGTGGGGGTGGATAGGGGTCGGGCAGTCAGAGGACAGAGGGCGGGGGTTGAAAAGGGGGTGGGATCCTGGGGGGGGCGGTTAGGGGCGGGGGTTCCTGGGAGGGGGCAGTCAGGGGGCATTGGATGGGTCCGGAGGTTCTGAGGGGGGCAGTCGGGGTGGGAAGTGGGAGGGGGCAGATAGGGGGCAGGGGCCAGGCTGTTTGGGGAGTCACAGCCTTCCCTACCCAGCCCTCCATACAGTTTTGGAACCCTGATGTGGCCCTCAGGCTAAAAGGTTTGCCCACCCCTGCTGTAAGCTGTAACAATGTTTGAAAGAGAAAAGGAGGCATGCTAGATTTGTAAATAGGCCTTTTAAAAAAATTAGGGTTCTGTTAAAGAATTTTCTCTTTAGTGTTATCCTCATATTTGATTAGACAGACAAAATATAGAAGAGACCGAGGGGAGATGCATGCCTGCACAGGTGGCAGAAAAGTCCGGGATGAAAAGTTAGATTTGAGAATCATTGAGAGAGATTTCAACACACGGAGAGAGGAAAAATGACCAGCCTCACCACATTTCACTTACAGGCATCCATACAGCTGTAACTGAAATGGCTTATGAACAGCAGAAGTGTTTTAAAAACTGATTTAGTTACAATAAATCATATAAGAGCAATAAAAAATGATGCTACAATTACAGAATTACCATTTTTCCAGGATTACAGGGTTTGCCAAATTGACCTGTATACAGGACCAGAAGGGCTGGGAACTGTAACTTCATTTTTTGATGACACTGAGGAAACCGGTATATTTGGCACAACACAGAAGACTTGTTCTATCAAAGTACATTGGGGCATGTAAGTATATAATTTCATGTGTGTATATATGCTGGTATAAAAGGAATTTGTTTTAAAATTGTTGGTTATAGCTGTCAGACATGCAAACATACAATTTTACTTCTGGTTACTTAATGTGATGTGGTCACTCACTAAAAGAGTTGTTTTCAACCTGTGGTCTGTGGACCCCTGTGGGTCTGCAGATTATGCCTAAGATTTCCAAAAGAGTCAGTACCTCCATTTGACATTTTCTTAGGAGTCCACAAATGAAAAAGGGGTGAAAACCACTGCATTAAAAGGTTATCTGTTTGAAATGCTGTTGTTGTGCCTCACGCCTGAATTCTGCTGTAAAGGCTGGCTTCTCCAACTGGACTACAGTTCCCATAATGGTTTTTAGCCAAAAGTTGTTGGTGTTCACAAAAATAAAACCCTGTAAACCATGAACATTTGAAATTTTCCTGGGGGAAGGGATTGTTTTCAAACCAGCTGTGCCCTAAACACACCACTAAATAATGACATGTAATGCTTTTGATCTTTCAGCAGCATATCAAGACCAGAATTTTAATCATATTTCAGCAACTGTATTAAAATACCAAAGTTAGTGTGTGCCACCTAATTTGGGAAAGCATCCTTGTAAGCCTTGCATTTAGACTGAGAGTGATGATTAATGGCTTTATAAAAATGCAAATAATGGACAAGAAGAGGGTCAATCAGTGCTGTATTCTTTCTATATGTATTTGAATGACAAATCTGGGGACTCTTCTTTGAGCCATTTGGTGTGAAAGTGGAATTAAATATTTGTGCATATATCTTACCTTAGAAAATAGGAATTTGATTAACTATTTTGCACAATGCACAGAGTAGCTTGTTGACAATCAGAAGAAGGAAATGGTGTTTAGACTCTTGCAGAACATGAAACAATCCCACCTCCCTCCCCTGAACACACAAACACGTTTAAAAAATGCAAAGTGTTGAAGAGGAGGCAACAAAGCAGAGACAAATCTAACAGTATAGAGACTCTACTTTTGGGAAAGATATAAAGAGCCAAAATTTCTCAGTTACCTGTAGTTAGACCTGAGATTGCATTTACTGGGAAAGAACTCTTCTGTGCCACAAAACATTTACTAATCCGTGTCACTCATCCTGTATGACAAAATTCTGGAAAGCTACTTTGTGCCTGGAACCAAGAAACTGCTGATTGTGAAAATACTTGGGTCTCGTTTCTGAGCTATTTGAATTTTTTAATGAATAGTGGGGAAAATAAAACCAACCAAAAGAAAAAACAAACAAAAAAATCTGCAGTTGGATATGTCATGAAAGCTGGATAGTGTTTGCATTGAATCTGGCTCTAGGTTGGTGAGGCTCTTCTTTAACTCACTAAAAAACCCCAATTCTGTACCCATGAAATCTATTTTTAAATACAAAAATATGTCTCCAGTAAATAGACAATAATACAGGCTTGAGTCTTCAAACTTCAGTCAGTGTCTGAAACTACTGTTACCCAACACAGGTCAAACCCCCAAACACGTGTTAACTGTCGTGAAAATTCCTTAGGCCCTAGTCCTGCAAACAAGCACAGAACCCTTGGGAGGGCAGGTCTAGGCTTAAAATGCTGCACCGGTAACAGCTGCACTGATACAGCTGCGCCCCTGTAGCATTTATATGAAGACACTTCTACACTGATTGGGGAGAGCTCTCTTGTTAGCATAGTGAATCCACCTCCCCGAGACGCGGTAGCTATGTCAACAGGCGAAGACCAGAGCAAACCAGACTGGACTCAGCACACACTTCTATGCCTGTGCAAACATATCTGTTCTCAGGCTCATGACATGATGATAAATGTGGTCCTGTATTTACTTTCTTTTAATGGGTAATGACCTCTGTTGTAAGATGCTGTATGAGCATTACATCTATGTTTATTGTAATTCAGAAACACTGAACTATTTAACTTTTTTTCATCTTAATCTAGATGGCTAATTTTTGAAGAACCTGGTTTCCAGGGAATCCCTTTAATGTTGGAGACCGGTGAATACCCTAACTTAGCATTTTGGGAGAAGAAGGAAGCATACATTAGGTCCTTGAGACCCTTGAAAATGGTAAAATGAATAAACTATAAAACATATTTAATGACTTTCGAAGTAGTATACAGTGCTGTTTAAAGGTCTTTGGACTCGTATCCTTAATTGCACCCATCAGTGTTTAATCTTTTTGACTTTGATATTGTGGACTTTGAAAAAAGTTTCATCTTAAAGAAGACTGTTTTTTGTAAAATAGTTATACATATGTAAATTTATTACAAACAAGTTGGATTTTTTTTGTAATTTTTTCTAGGGTGGCCGCAAAGTTGAATCCATTGAAGAGCCAAAGGTAAAAACCAATTCATATATTACATTTAATTTAATCACCATGAGGCCAGCTCTTTTAAACATGGCAACCAAACACACACACGTTCATTTACCGTGGTGATGTCATGAGTACTGATGTGGTGGTTGGGCTGTGTCTGCATGGTGCTGAAACACTGTGATACCGCAACTTGTGTCATATCAGATTATCAGTTACTAATCATATGTATGATGGCACAGCACTCACTTATACAGTGACTGGATAATAAATATTAGGGCAGACCCCTGAGCCAGTATAGAGACCCACCAATTAGTTTCATAGTCTGATCCTTCGTTCATTTTGTGCTGTGCACCTAAAGTCAATCTGCTGTCAAAACTTGTAACTAATGCACCTTTTCAGTAACTGCCACTTTATCTCATCTCTGTTACAGGTAATCATTTACGAGAAGCCTTTCTTCGAAGGGAAACACATGAAACTGGAATCAGAAATACTCACTTTTATTGAGGAAGAAAAGCAAAAAGAAGAATCTGGAGAAAATAAGACACTGCCACTTACATCAGTGGGGTCCATAAAAGTGTTGGAAGGAGTGTAAGTAGAGGAAAATGCCACAAACAGTTCTAATTGGAGAATAAAGGAAAGTCTGGTACAAATAACACCATAGTGTTGGAAATTGCACCGGATAAGATACAATGTACAGTTGCTGTCTTTGTCCTCATATCTATTTCATTGGGTTAGATCAATGCAAACAACCAGATTCTGTGGTGCATTCTGGACCTCTAGTGGCGCTCTAGCATCACAAAGCAGCCAGATCTGGCAAGCTGAGATTTCCTCTGGTGTGGGAAGCTCTTGGCTAGTGCGGGGCTGGTGCCCCCAGCAGCTGTGCTACCACCTTACCCCATTTCCACCATAAGTAAAAAGAGGGCAATTGCTAGAGCATGCACTGTTCCAGCCGGTGTAGGTTAGAGCAGCACCACAGGCTTCTCTAACCTACCTAGGTACTGCACATGTACACCCTGAGAACAAGGGAGCCTCCCGCTCTGGTGTGCCAAGCAAATAGTCACCCTGTGGTGACTTTGAACCTACATCTCCTCGTTTCATCTACTCTAGGAAAAGGTTTTATTTTATTTCACTTATCCCTTTTCCATCTGGGTTGATTAAAAAGATAGCTTCCTTTCAACAGGCCCAAAGTTCAGGAGTTCCTTATATTTTTAAAAAGAATTCACCTGTCTTAGCTCATTATTGTTGTTTTGAAGGATTATGGGATAAATTCAGCTCTGTGTCTAGTGGCAAGGTTCCATTCTCATGTGCTTTTTTTTCCCCCACCCAATATTTAGTTGGGTTGCTTACGAGAAACCAGGATTTGCAGGTCATCAGTATTTGCTGGAAGAAGGCGCATACCAGGAATGGAAAGATTGGGGTGGTTACAGTGAAGAGCTTCAGTCGCTGCGACCTATTCTAGGTGTAAGTTCCAAGAAGATCTAATATTTGCTACTTGAGTGCAGTGAAACATTTTATTACATTTTCCTTTATTTTTGTTTGCTTCAACAGGATTTCACAAACCCCCACATGATAATGTACAGTGAAAAAGACTTTGCGATTAAAGGTTCCAATATTAATGTATTAGGAATTATTTCCAATTTGAGAGACACTGGATATGGACTGAGGACACAATCCATACATGTTTTAAGTGGAGTGTAAGTGATATTCTTAATTATATTTTTCCTTGTTAGTGATTATTTTTAGAATAAATTAGCAAATAATTTAATGTTTTACTGCTCTCAGCTTATATCTGTGAAGAAATCCTTCTGCAAATATAATTCCCTATCTGTGATTGTACAGAACAAATAAGAATGTGTCTATGTGTAAATAAATGTACTATGACATTTATTTTCTTCCTAGAACGAGACTGTATGTTCTTAGGAAACACTGGCCTATTGATTTGCAAATGATTGCGTGTAAATTATCTGTTTATTAGAGGATAAATAATAGGATGCTGTTGTATAATTCTTTAAGCTGTTATACAGCAATCACTTTGTCCCTCAGTTCCCTATCTGTAAAGTGGGGGATAATAATATTTACCAAGTTCACAGGTGTGTTGTGAGGATAAATACTTGGAAGGCATTTGTGTGATGATGTGATGTGGGCCATAATAGATTTGTGTTTTTTAGCACATCTTTGGAACAGGATACTTTTTCATAGTGAATATTTTATTTTTGTTGGGAAATATCCTGTTCAGTTTGAATCTTTGTTCCTCTTTAGGGTATGCATAAGGTAAATTTATCTACTTGCAATTCAAATTATTATGCATCCTTACCAAACATATTCAAATAGTCCTTAGAGGACTCGGCTTAATTTTGTGGTGCTACATAATGAATTCATATTATATTGTTACTGAAATGAGACTAGTAGCTAAATCATTTGTTAGTGAATGCATGCTTGAAGATTTAGAAAGCATGTGGTACTTCCAGTGGCATGTGTAAAAGCCTGACTCTAGCTTGCTTCACTGAGTTGTTACTTTTCCTCACCTTTTCCAGATATTTTTCACTGGGGCTTGCTACAGGGAGGATTTTACTCATGAGGCTTCTGAGCGCAACAAGTAGCATGACACATTCTAAATATCCTCCTACTCAGTCTGATCATATGTAACTGTAGGGAGGGTTAGATCCATTTTGATATCTTAAGTAAAATATTTTGATTTTAGTTGCTAAGTGAGAATAAAATAAAAATTGCATAAGGATTTATTTTCACTCCAGTGTGCTTTTTCGTTTTTGTTAGTACGGAATGATACTTTGAACCAAAGTTTCCTCTGAAGAATAATTGCTCTGTGACGAGACCTTCAGGCTAACCCCTTGCTAGGACTAGTATTTTCTACAGCAGTTTGTTTTGGAAAGACAGACAAGTGTTAGGCGGCATGTTCCAGGATACACAGAATTAATGTGAGTGATAGCACTGAAGGAATTTCAGACACACTGGTGCTTGTTTCTCCCTCCACAACATATAGCTAACTCTCATTGAAGGACCCCACCCTAAACCTCACCCTGCACTCTTTATGAAGGCAGAACTCCTATTGATATTTCAGTGTGAGTTTTGCAGAAGTAAGGGCTGCAGGATCAAGCTCACTGACTTAGCTGCAAAGATTGTTCCTAAGGCAGCCCTTTTTAGATGGTGGTCTTTGCATCCACTGAACCTCTTTTGTACTCTTGGGTACACAGGGGAGTAAGATGGGAGGCAGTCTCCTCTTACCCTAACCTGGAGACAGGGTGAAGACCTTCTATCACAGCCTCTGCACAACCACTAGGGCCGCAAGTCTGATCTCTGTTACAGTAGAGAAGGGACTCCTGATTTTTAGTTTCTGACCATTTTTATTATTCATATTTTCTTGGGGGAAAAAGAATATTGTTGACCTCAGATGTGAAGACTTTAAGTGAAGGATTATGGGTTGGCGGGGTAGCTAAAAGTTAATTTTTTTTATCGTGTCTAGTTGCTGCCATCTCCCCTGCACGTTCCGTTCTTTTAAATAAATGCTTCCTACTAATGAACAGTTAATTCAGATAGCATGGGCTCTTTACAAAAATAGTATGATAGTCCTTTGGCGTGTTACATATTTTTTCATATGGGATATATGGTGTCCATGGGATTTTTTTAAACTGCTCCAGTATTCTTCTGAATATTAATATTTCAGAAGGACATTGGGGGGGGAGAAACATTCAGTAAATCCAAACCATATTTGTAATGAATATTTGTTCTGTAAAGTGTTAAGTATGTATTTGGGAGCACAAATTGTAATTCTTCCCTTGCCAAAAAAATCAGTTGTTTTATGGTGGTGGTGTGTAAGGTACTGAAATATGGGGTGCATGAAAGCTGCTGAATTCACTTGCTTTGGAAAATCAACTTGTCCTACTCCGCAGAACTGTTACAGCTGAACAGCAGCAGTACAAGCTTCCACACACTTTTACTCATTTGTCTTAGATCTGAAAACCTAGAAGAACCACACCATTTAGTTGAGTGTGCCGTTCAGTCTCCAGGCCCATTGAATCCTTAATATATTTGTTGAGACTGCAGACTAAGGTGTCAATTGCAAAGATAGGGACAATTGTCCACTAAGAATGCAAAGCTGCCATTTCATTACACATATGCCACTGAACAGACAGTAAATGGGAACAGCTTTTGGTCAAGAACCCCTTCCAAGTTTGAATCTGTAACCAAAGACCCCATCGCCCGGCTATACTGAGAGAATGTCAGGAAACACTTGATATGATTTTAATCAGGCCGCAACTCTATTATTAGATGTCTGGGACTACAAGGCAGATAAAAGGGTACAGTGTAAGTAGCTCCATGTTCATTAGCTATCTTCCTGGGGGGCTTCTGCCAGCCCCCATCTTTTTCCATCCTTGTCCTTCAGCCAGCCCATTGCTGGGACCTTAACCCTCGTTTGGGGGAGAAAGGTAAGGTGGACTATAAGAGAGGGGGTTGACTCCCTGCCATACCAGACATGGGAGCCCCTAACTCCCCTCTCCCATTCCACTTTTTTAACAAACACCTCCTTTTAAAGTCCTTTACCAAGCCATTTATCTGGTCACTCTATCCCTTCCCTGTGGAGCACCTGCACCATACATCTGCCGCACACTTGTATAATGAGTTGTTCCATCATAGCCTAACTCCCTTCCCTACACACCCTGACAAAGCCCCCCTGGAACCGGCTGGGGGGGATGGTGAAAACCCCCCTACTCCACCTAGGCCAATCTGGGGGTGAGGGGAAAATTCCTTCCCAGCTCCCTTAGAAAGGAGCAGCTAGCTCGATTCCCACAGCAGGTTCTGACCAAATCTGGTATTTTGCCACCCAAGGAGAGGCAGGGTAGGTGCTGCTCCCTCTGGTCTGGGGAAAAGGGACTTCTGCTGCCAGACTTGCCCCTTTTGAACTACCCCCATTTAAAGCTGCATTCATTATCAGCTAGCAGTTCTCTGAGCTATTTAGACTGCAAAATACCATTAAATAGGCTGGTATGCCATAGATGCAGTAATGGTTTGTTAAATTTTTAAGTAGCTCAGCTGATATCTTTTTAGATTAAAAATGTAAATTTTTAACAAAGATGTGAACAATTCAGTGACATTTTTCAAGAATTGAATGTGTGTTTTAGCTATACTATTTTCAAACACTACATGCTTGTTTTTAAGGATTACTTTCACTTTTGCATATATTGTATTATAAACAAATTGGATTAAAACATCACCATTTATTGCATACTTTTACAACAAATCATTACTAGTTTCATTCTTTAGAAATGTTCCAGAAACCATCCCAGCATAGTTTGTTGGAAAATCCAGGAAATAATTATTTTGTCATTTGAGAAAAGGAAAAGCTTTTTATAAATTAGAAGAGCCACTTTGCTTTCTTAAGTCAGTATTGATATCTACTTCCATGTTGGCATCTTTCCAATTGGCAGAAATGGAAGCATTTAGCAGCAAAAGGGAACACCCATAAAACAAGTTTAAACAGATCCTAAAAGAAGCTTCTTGTGAGTGTACAGTGTTTCTGATTTCCTGCTTAGTTTTTACTCATCAAGCTCAATCACTGTTTTAAGAAATAATAAAATTACCTTATTTTGCAAAATACAAATGTTAATGGATTACACTTGACTGTGGATCTTTGACCAAGAGTAAATTTGGTTCTGGTCCTTTGTTTAATTTAGACAAAAACTCTCCCAGCCCCAGTTCCCATAAACTTTTGTTAACTATGCTGTGCTCCTTTAATTTGACTACTTTTTCCCCTAATTTTCAAGTAATTAATTTACTGTGTGGAATTGACCTTCTTTGCCAAATAAAATGAACTTGCAAGAAGGCTTGTTGTTGACATCCGTTAGTCTCGAGAGACGATGGATATGCGCCCATGGGGAATATTTAGTTGATGGTTGTGCAGCGTCTGTTGTGGCTGTAGAGCCCCACACGAGAGTGGCAGTCTCGATTGCATTTGCTGCATTTGAAGGCGGTGTCAGCTGTGGGTTGGAGCCGCTGCTTCCTTTTTCGTTGAACCCGCTTTTCCTCGGCAAGCTGCCGCAGCTTGTCTTCACCAGTTTTCAATCCAGTGGTCAGAGCGTGTCTCCATCTGCATCTGTCCTGGGCGAGCTCTTCCCAGCTGTTGATGTCGATTTGAACAGTCTTCAGGTCCCTCTTACAGACATCCTTGAAGCGAAGGTGGGGCCGTCCTGTAGCTCTGTTTCCGGAGGCAAGTTCATCATACAACAAGTCTTTGGGTATCCGTCCATCTTCTATGCGACTTAGATGGCCAAGCCATCTGAGGTGGCGTTGACGGAGGAGAGTGAACATGCAGGAGATCTTGGCACGTTCCAGCACCTCGTTGTTTGTTATTCGATCACTCCAAGTGATCCCGAGTATGCGACGGAGGCAGCGCATGTGGAAGGCATTCAGTCTCTTTTCTTGCGAAGCGTAGGGGGTCCAAGTTTCGCTGGCGTAGAGAAGAGTGTTTAGCACACATGCGCGGTACACAGCGACCTTTGTGTTGATGGTCAGCATGTTGTTGTTCCACACTCTCTGTGACAAACTGGCCAAAATTGTGAAGGCCTTGCCGATTCTACGGTTGATCTCAGGGTCCAGTGAGAGGTTGTCCGTGATGGTAGATCCGAGGTAGGTGAACTGACTGACCACCTCTAGCACATAGTCATTGATGGCAATGCTTGGATGTTCCGCATCCTGGGCCATAACTTTGGTCTTCTGAAGACTGATTGTCAACCCGAACTCTTCGCAAGCTCTGGAAAAGCGGTCAGTCAGACGCTGGAGATCGATTTCTGTGTGGGTGGCCAGGGCAGCGTCGTCTGCAAACAGCATGTCTCTTATTGTTGCCTCCCGTACCTTGCTTTTGGCCTTTAGTCGAGCCAGATTGAAAAGTCTCCCGTCAGACCGGGTGTGGAGATAGACTTCCTCTGTGGAATTTCCAAAGGCACGTTTCAGCAACGCTGCAAAGAAGATGCCGAAGAGTGTGGGAGCAAGAACGCAGCCTTGTTTTACTCCACTGTGGATATCGAAGGCATCGGAGGACAAGCCATCATACAGTAGTGTGCCTTTCATGTTGTTGTGAAAAGACTGGATCACGCTCAGCAGCTTTGGTGGGCAGCCAGTCTTTGCCAGGATCTTGAACAGCCTATCTCTGTTCACAAGGTCGAAAGCTTTGGTCAGGTCTATGAAGGCAAGGAGTAGCGGCTTATGCTGTTCTCTACATTTCTCTTGCAGCTGCCTTAAGGAGAAAACCATATCGGTTGTGGATCTCCCTGCTCGGAACCCGCACTGTGACTCTGGGTAAACTCTGTCAGCAAGCTTCTGCAGTCTGTTCAGGATTACGCGTGCAAAGACTTTACCCACAACACTCAGGAGTGATATGCCTCTGTAGTTGTTGCAGTCGCTTCTATCACCCTTGTTCTTGTAGAGGGTCACGACGTTGGCGTCTCTCATATCCTGAGGTACTGCACCTTCATCCCAGCACTGACAGAGGAGGTCGTGGAGGTGTTCTAGGAGGACATTGATGCCACACTTGATAACTTCTGGTGGGATGCCATCCTTTCCTGGAGCCTTTCTTGTGGACAAGCTCTCAATTACTTTCTTCAGTTCTTCCATGGTGGGCTTCTCGTCCAGCTCAGTTTCAATGGGAAAACCATCCACGGTATTGAGGGCAGCTTCGGTGATGGTGTTTTGCCTGGAGTACACTTCAGAGTAGTGCTCCACCCATCTATCTATCTGCTTGCTCTTCTCCTGGATGTTTTCGCCTGTTGCAGACTTTAGTGACACTCTCCACTTCTTTGTGGGTCCCATGGCCTTCTTGATGCCATCATACATTCCCCTGATGTTTCCAGTGTCAGCAGATAGTTGAATGCTCCGGCAGAGCTGGAGCCAGTAATCATTTTCACACTGTCGAGCTAGTCTCTGTACTTTGCTCCTGGCAAATCGATACTCTTGTAGAGTCCTAGGACTCGGGGAACGCTTATACTCCAGGTGAACAGCGCAGCATTCTTCAATGGCTGGAGTGAGTGTGGCGGAGTTGGCCTCAAACCAGTCATTATTCATGTTTCGTTTCTTTCCAAAAACTTTCATGGCTGTGCTGTGTACTGCATCTCTGATGTAGTCCCATCTCTCTTTGGCGCAGCCACTGGGAGGCATACAGTTCAGCACCTCGGAGAGCTCATGGGTAAATTTCTCTGCCTTGTCTGGGTGTGCGGTCTTGGTCACATCAATGCGGGGTTTGCCCTCTGGCCTAGAGCGATGAATCTTCTTTGGCTGTAGCTTCATCTTGCTGCACACCAGCGAATGATCACTGTCGCAGTCAGCACTGTGGAAGGTGTGAGTAAGCAGGACACACTTCAAGGCAGACCGCCTGGTGATGATCAGGTCGAGTTGGTGCCAGTTGGTGCATGGAGCGAGGGTGTCTCCAGGACACTTTGTGCTGAGGCTTTGTCTGGAAGAATGAGTTGGTGATGCTGAGGTCATGGTACGAGCACAGTTCCAGAAGTCGTCCATTCTCATTCATTTCTCCAACGCCAAACTTTCCAAGACAGGTTGGCCAAAAGTGGTGGTCAGCGCCCACTCTGGCATTGAAGTCACCCAGTAGTATCAAGTGCTCTTCTTTAGGGATACTCCTGATGATCGTGTCTAACTGGTCGTAGAATCATCCTTGGTATCCCTGGTGGCGCCGAGTGTTGGTGCATACACGCTGATCAGGTTGACGGGTCCAGTGGATGTGTGGAGTCGGAGTGGTAACAGTCTTTCAGTTCCTTGTTGACCAGGTTCCACCATCCCCAGTAAAGAATTTCTTACGGCAAATCCAACACCACACTCTCTGATTTCTTCGGCACTCTTCCCTTGCCAGAAGAACGTATAGTTCTTTTCCCTGAGAGTCCCAGCGTTTGGCAGCCGTGTCTCCTGCAATGCGACTGTATCAATTTGGAGTCATGCTAGCTCATCGTTGATGACTGCAGTCTTCCGAACATCGCTGATTGCCTGAAGGTCTTGTGATAGGCCAGTTGTCATGGTCCGTACATTCCAGTATCCTAACTTGAGGGCTGGTTTCTTATGTTGGTTTTCTTTTGTTGTTGCCTGGTGCATGGTTCGCAGTCCACTTATCGGGTACTCACGTACACTAAGCCCCACGCACCCAGTGAAGCAGGTGAACTGTGGCGGGACAACACCTTATTGGCTGGGGGCTGCCCAGCTTGAGGCGGGCGATAGTTGTCCAGTGAGACGTGGTGATCCCTCCCACCATCGGAAGCAACCCCTGGTGCCAGCTCTACGCCAATTGAGGAGGCAGCTTATAACCAGTAAACTGTTGCTTCCCGTGTTGTATCGAAGCTGTGAGGCGAAGCTGGAGTGTCCTCTCCAGGGCGCAAGCCAGGGCAGGGTGATATGGAGGAACAGCTGTTGCCCATGCAGCAGAACCCCCCTCTCCACGCAACTGATGGATCCAAGGGAAAGACAATGTCGATACAACTTGGCACCAGTGGCGTCGCAGGAGTTGCCGGAATGACGTTGAGGACAATGTCAGACCGCCATTGGGACTCCGACACCGGATTTGGTTTCAGGGTTGACTCCCTTAGCCTTTCCCATGAGTGGGTATTGCCACAAGGCAGCGGAGGTTTTAAATCAGAGTTTTCCTTCTCCTAGGTGGGCTGCCTTCCAAGGCTAACGAGCCCCACCTGCCCGATGCAAGAAGGCTTAAGAAGTGGTTAATTCTACTGAGAAGCGGTTTTTATTACAGACTATTGTAGGGATATAGGAACTAATCCTGAGCAGTCCCAAGTATTCTCAATTCTCATTCTGTTATCCATTATGGTTCTTTAGATCGTCTGTTGGCCACAAAAGTATTGTTGACGTGACTGCAGACACTAGCAGGAGTAGATGGAGTTTCATTTCAGTGGCTCATCTGTCCCAAGTGGTCTCTTTTGGGGTTCCACAGGATTTTGTTTTGTCACAGTTCCTATTCAGTGTGTGTAAGAGCCTGTTAGGAGTATGAGGTAGTAGTGCCTGCTGCAATAGCATTAGTACGCAGATGACATCCCTCCCTGGGTCTCTGTTTCATCTGATTTGGATGGTGCAGTTAGACATATCAGTATCTAGCTAAGATTGGGGTTGGAATGAAAGCTACCTGGCAGAGGCTCAGCCTAAATAAAGGCAGCTTATCAGATGGAGAAAGCAACCAGAACTGGCAGAGAGATTTTTAGCTCCTCCAGTGGAGAGAGTATGTACCTTTATTTTTTTCATTCAGGTTTGCAACCTGAGGTTCATGTTGTATCCCCAGTTACTTCTGGCTGTCCAAATACAGTAGCTGCAGTGTACTTTCTTTCACGCTGTGCTTGGAAATGAGATTGTGACGTTTTCTTTTGCACACAGACCTTGTGCCACTTATGCAGGTCTTTGTTATTTTGAGACTGGATTACTGTGATGCACCTTACAGAATGATATACTTGAAGACCACTCAAGCTTCAGCTGGTGCAGAATATGGTTGTAGAAATACTTCCAATGGTGATTGTTACTCCCATGCAGTTGTTTGCACTAGCTTCCAGCTGGTTTCTGAGTAATCTTAAAGGTGTTGGTTTTGATATGTAAACCCACAAATGGGCCCCAAGTCAGAAAACCACTTAAGCACATCCATAAGTCCTCTCCTGTTAAGGATAGTACCTAATTATTTGCTCAAGTCCCATTGACTTCAGTGGGACTTTATCATATGCATAAAGTTAAGCACGTACTTAAGTGCTGCCTTGAATAGGGATGCTTTCTTGAATCAGGACTATGGTTCTTGGATACTTCATGTGATACCATGGTAGTGCTACCAGCTGATGTGCTGAAGCATACAGCCCTCTTTAAGCAGGTGGAGGATGGAGATAGAGTGGTGTTGCACAGTATGGCGAGAGATGCTCAAGCGGGATCTGGCATGTATTAACACTCCCACTTAGATTTAATATCACAAATTTATTTTCATGGTAGTAAATATAGTTTGAAATAATTGAAATATAATTTGAGGTCATTTTAAAATAAAGTTAGGATTATTCATGAGGTTTAGTGATACCCAGATGTTTGTGTAATTAAAAGGCTGGTAAACATCTGTTTGAGAAATTGGCCAGGACGGTTTCATTTTCAAAGCTGCTGGCATATGTGACCTACAGGTATAGTATGCACACTTCAAACATTTTTAACTTTGTGGTTAGTTTACCATACATACCTATGTCACTTTGATTAAGTAGCTTTAAAATGACTTGGGTGTGTGTCCTGGAATATGCCTTAAATTATTAGTGAATAACATGTTAAGACTCAGTTATACATGAGTCAGAAGGAGAGGTAATGTGAAGGATTATAAGAATGTGTTCACTGTGGACAAATCATACAAAATTTGAGTACCAGTTTTATGTATTTTAATGAATTTTGTACTCATGTCAGATCCTCAGCTGGCATAAATCAACGTAGTTGTCATGGAGCTGTCCCACTTTACAACTGCTTGTATTAGGCTCCTTGTTCTTTGAATAATAGCTTTGTCAATAGAATCTGTTCTTTAGTACAGGGATGTCCTCTTATGATGAACTTCTTGTATATAGTAGTGCAACTTGGTTTACAGTGAAGTTAAAATAATAAGGATTTTTCATTTTATGTATTATGGTATGAAAATTGCTGTTCTGGACATTGTGAAATGGTGAAATTCTTGGGGGAGACAGAGAGAGTCTTACTTGTAGGTAGGTTTCAGTGCATGAACTCAGTGTGATGAGATGGCTAAGAGAGCAAATGCAATTCTGGGATGTATAAGCAAGGGAGAATATTGATAGAAATAGGGCTATGTTGTTATCCCTGTATACAGTTTTAGTGAGACTGTTACTCGAATATTGTGTTCAGTTCTGGTCTCTGCACTTTAGAAATGATATTGACAAATGGGAAAAGGTTCAGGAAAAAGTTAAAAAATTATTTGAAGTCTGCAAAACCTGCCTTACAGAGAGAGATGGAATTTCTTTAGTCTGTCTAACTTATTGCAAAGAGAAGGTTAAGAGCCAAAAGTACTTACATCAAGGGGAGACATCTAATAGTAGAGGCTCCTTAATGTTGCAGGCAAATGCATGACAAGATTCAATGAAGCTAAATATATTCAGATAACAAATAAGTTGCACATTTTTATCAGTGAGAGTAATTAACCATCATAACAACTTACTTGCGGATATGGTAGATTCCCCATCACTTGAATTCTTTAAGTTTGGATGTCTTTCTAGAACATATATTCTAGCTGAACTAGAAGTTAGGGGCTTGATGTAGAAATTCTGTCATCTTTTCTATGCATATGGTTGGACTCATCATGATCCTATGCAGCCTTAAAACCTTTGAATCTGTTAAGATATTTCATTTTGTTTTAGCATTTAGTTTTGTGGGGGAAAAGTCCTTCCCTTTGGCAGCATATTTCCTAGCAGGAAGGACACTTTACCTTAGCAGACTTTTGCAAATGAGCCAAATGTTTTTGTATAGGTGTGATGTCATGTAAAAAATCTCCTCTTCAATCAGGTAAATTTTTTATGAAATGCATAATATGTTATTGTAGCAGAGTATCCTTAATGCTTCTGATAGGTTTCAGTGTAGTAGCCATGTTAGTCTGTGTCAGCAAAATGAAAATAAGAAAGAAAAACTTGTAGCACCTTAGAGACTAACAAATTTATTTCAGCATAAGCTTTCGTGGGTTAGTACCCACTTCATCGGATGCATCCGATGAAGTGGGTACTAACCCACGAAAGCTTATGCTGAAATAAATTTGTTAGTCTCTAAGGTGCTACAAGTTTTTCTTTCTTATTTTCGTCTTAATGCTTCTGTTCATCATGCAAAAATTTGTTTCCAAACATCCTCACATTTTACAGGAGAAAGCTTATTTATTTCTTAGCTCAAGCTAATAAATAAAAATTGTAGAAGTAGTAACATAATAAAAGCTTTAGATTTGAAACACCTCAAAATATTCTCTCTGATCAGGGACAAAACAAATGAGCATCTTGCCAGATAAAATACATAGAGCCTCATGTGGCTTGCGGTAGCTAAGTTGAAGAGAGTGTTGAAATTTCTTTGGTTTTTGTTTTCCCCAAAATCTTAATACATATACAGTATATCCATGGTGCGAAAGCATGACTCTTATTACTATAGATTTTTGAAGTGCCAACCATATATGGCTCTTTTGAGTTGCCTGTTGCAAAATCAGGCCCCCATATTGTAAGTTTCCGAGTGCTGCCTGCAAAGTGCTGAACACCCACCGCTCTCGGTGAAAACGGTGGTAGCAGGAGGGGCTCAGCACCTCATGGTACTGGGGGGTTTAAAATTGTTGGTGCAATGTACTGTTTCTTTAATTTTTGTTTTTTAACAGTATGCTAGGTATACATTTGCCCTTTGGAAATATCAATAACATTAACTGTTTCTTGGATCACTTGATGATTGCCTGTTCTGTTCATTCCTCTGAAGCACTTGGCATTGACCACTGTCAAAAGACAGGATACTGGGCCAGATGGACCTTTGGTCTGACCCACTATGGCCATTCTTATGTTCTTAAAACTTACATTAAGACAATAATGAATATTCACCAGTGTTTTGAAAAAGTTTTTTGGTATCTCCTTTTTTTCAGGTGGGTGGTCTATGAGAATCCTGACTTTACAGGAGAGCAGTACATCCTTGATAAAGGACTATATCCCAGCATTGAGGCCTGGGGAGGCAAGAATACTAAGATCTCTTCAGTTCAGCCCATAGTTGTGGTAAGGAAACTTTTTTTGTATTCTTACATTTCATACTTTTTTGACACATGATTGTAGCTATTTCTCCTGTTTTCTAATGAAATTTAGATTTGCTTAGGTTCTTAAAACCGTAAGGTTTTGAATGCTTTTGCATTATTTCATCACTCTTAATATCTGTTTTTTTCCCCCCTCCAAACTTTTTAGGATACCATCAATAGCCAAATGGGGAAATTCAAGGTAAGGCCCTTCTCTACATTTGTTAAACAATCGTGTGTGTGTGTGTGTGTGTGTGTGTGTGTGTGTGTGTAATATAAAATATGTGCCTAAATTATTGAATGGAGTGGCATGTACTACATCCTGTGAAAGTCAAGAAAACCTGTAATGTTCAGTAACTACTAGTACTAACAGTTTTGTGTCATGTTCCTTTTTATGGGAGAAGTTGATGTTCTCTGACTCCGTTATCTTCAGCTCCCCATCTCTGCTTTAGCTTTCCCCATCCGTTTGTCCACCCAGCTGCTGTTTACCCGATTTCCTGACCCTCCTGACCTTTAAAAACTTCAAGAGCAAAGACACTATTGGTGCAATATCAAATGTTTAAAAATTAAGCACAGAAATCAAGAAATGAAGAGTTAACACAGCATTTCCTGATTTCTATGGACGAAATGCAGTGTTAATATTCAGAAATTAACACAGTTTCTTCTCATGGATTCAGCGCCCACCAAGTTAAAACTTCAAAAGGAAAAACATTAGAAGTGAATGAAAAATTGGGGGTTAAATAAACCCCTTCTATCCATAAATAAAGTATAGTGTTAGCTAATATTGCTTGTTGAACATAGAAGAAACTTGCCTTTGGAAGTAGGTAATGTGCCTGATCAGTCTTAACTCTTCCTTTGCTGCTTGTGTGTTTCAACTTTTTTCAACATCCTGAAAATATGCATTGAAAATAGCTTTTTGGATTAGTACCCTCATTCACAATTTTGCAACCTCCATGCTCTCAAATTATGTCCTCAGTGGAGTTACACAGATGTAGCCGACCATAATCTAAGGGTAATGAGGTTGCAGAAATAGCCCTGCAATTAGAATTTAGTTAACAATTCTGTTGATGGTATACAAGCTGCAAGAGAATCTAGATGTGTCTCTCTCATAGATCTATAGGGCTATCATGGTTTGAAGAGTAGTAAAATCTTACTTTTTGTCACTCATGCAAGGAGATATGACTCTGAATATGCAGAGGATACTTACCTGTTTGGTGAGATTACAGATTTTAGATTTATTTTTTTTTACAATGGGAAAAGTGTTTGTTTTCATCCTTCCTTTAATAAAAAAAAAATCATACAAAGATGAAACTTTAAAAAGTTTGGCCTAAATGGTGAATATAGCACAAAGTTATGAGCCTGTGGGGGGGGAAAGCCTGGTTTAATATGATTTGCATCCTTAACTGGTATTGTGCCTTACCAAAGCCTTGCTGTATACAGCTGTCTATAGGTTTTGGGGAAAGAAATACCTCAGGGCTGTTTATTGCCCAGCCCCATGCATATTTTTAAAAAAATGTCTACACCTGCATATTGTATACATCTAAACAGATTCTTAAGTGAAATAAGAAACACTGAAATATGTTGGGGACATATTCTGTTGTACGTGATATTCCTCTTGTGGGAAATCGCTACATGTCTGGACATGTACCTTTATTAAGTGTGAATAAATTTGGCATAATTATTATGATAAGGATGATTTCTGTGTGATCAGGTTTAATTATTGGATCAACTATCCTCCTACAGTAATTAATATGAAGAAAAACAAACAAGTGTGTGTGTGTGTGGCTTTCAGCCTAGGGTGAAATTTTAAACAAGATAAAGGGTTTTGTAATATAAGTGTTGACACAACTATAGCCCTAGCAGTACAAATACTATCTGTCTAATCTGGGAATTTATAACACACCCATCATCATGGTATCTGAGTGCCTTACAAAGTTCATACAACACTTTTATATTCTGAGAAATTTGGTAGTTTGATATGGATGAGGAAGGGAAAATGTATTTCTAAGAATATGATTAAAGAACCAGGACAGATGAGTTTGATAGACCATTTACCATCTTGCCTTACAAGGAAGTTTTAAAAATCTAATCTGTCATATATTTAAACAGTCTGTCTGTTTACTAGTAGTTGTTGAACTGTTTTGTGTTGCTGAATGATTTACTGCAGAAAGGAATTTTCAATCTGGTTACCTGGCAATCTTTCAGAAAAGTAACTCGTGGATAATAAAATATGTTAATGTTGCAAAACTGAAGGTTTCTGGGTTTTTAATTCATTTGAATATAATCATGGATGGAAGTAATGTTTGACTTATCTAGTTAAAGGGTGCTGAATGCATTATTATACAATATCCTTTTAATATATACATTATAATTTTAAAGGTCCAGCTATTTTCAGAGCCAGAATTCAAAGGTAACAGCCAAATATTTGAGAAAAATACCAATTATATTGATGATTCATTTGCTACAAAGTCTTCAAAAGTTTTGGGCGGCAGGTAAGCATGGAATTATGATTATTGCAAAATCATTGAAATGGTAAAAAATTTAAAATAAAAGTATTACAACTTTCTGAAATTGGAAATGGGTGAAGGATCCAGTTTCACATACCAACTGTGGAGTTAAATGGAAGAAAAAAAGTTTTGCAATTCATCATGTGAATTTTTAATTTTCCAATACCTCTGAAGTTTGTCGTGTTTCTCTCAGTAGCTTACTTCTGCTAAAATATTTCAGAGTGATTAATATGATTGTTTACATGCTAAGGAATATTGAGGAGCATTGGCAGAACTTTGGTTATGAGTGGAATACTTGAGTTATCAGATTTTTCCTTCTTTTCCTGCAGTTGGATTGCATATGATAAAGAAGATTTTGGTGGTAATCAGTATGTGTTAGAAGAAGGAACCTATTCTAATCTGTCTGCAATGGGATGTCCACCCCAAACAAGACTTAAATCTCTACATGTTATAAACATTGTAAGGATAACTGAATAATTACACACATAGTAGGAGTATTTAACTTCTCATTTTTGCAACCATATGAAGGACAGTGAAGTACAAGTGGTACAGGGACAAGTTGTTGTTGTTCAGTAGCTATGCGTAATGAGTTTGTTGGTCTCAGTGCATGAACCAAAAACTGCCATCATTATTGATAGCAGTCGTATAAAGGAGTCAGGGATGCCATAGGCAGAGCAACTGAATTGCTATTTTTTGCTGTTGTTAATCGCCAAGTTAGGGTTCAAGCATGTTGCTGGGGCAATGTGGAGAAGCTTCCCTGCTGCTGTCCATGCTGTATGTGCATAAAAAGTGGAATTCAACCATGCAACTTCAGAAGAACTAAATTAATTACAATGTGCAGTTGTCATAATCATGAAAATTCCATTCCTGTTCACTCACTCAGTGGTTCATTCTTCCAAAGAAGGTTCAGCACCTCATGGATTCAAAAATCAGAATTCCATATTGCCATAGAGAGAGAGAATTTATACGGTTTTTTTAAATATTATTCTGGTTCCAGCAAATAGGCAATAATATTTTAATAGCAAATGAGAAATCAAATGTCATTTTAATTTGCACGCATTACCTTTTAATCGGTCAGTTATGAGTTTACTCAACCTCCTGATAGATCATTACAATAGATCATTTGCAGAATCATGCAAATACATTTTAAAGCTAACATAAATTTAAACAAAATGTAGTCAAGAATCCAATGATAGGCTAGAACTACTACTACCAGCTGTTTGTACTAATTTTAGAAGTGAAAAAGTAAACTGTTGCGCCTTTTAATTGAGTTTGGCTATTAAAATACTCACGTAACTTTGACAATATTGTTATTGCTCTAAAGAGAACCTGTATTAGTTGTCATTACTAGCCCCTATTTGAAGTATAATATAAACTCAGGAAAAAAGCCCCCCTAGGTGTATGTCCTACTTTCTGCACTCCATTGCCATGCCATTTCTCAGAATATGGTGCTGATACTATTAAAAATAGAGTGGTCCTGGACATGCATAATGGTTACCAACCGTTAATTAAAATAGTCTAGTCTGTAGAGAGCTTTTATACATGGCAGTGTAAGCTATCGTTGTATTTTATATATCTGTTTCGACCGTAGAACGATAAATTCACTCTTGGAAAATTTGTACTTTGAGAAGAACAGTGGTGTTCTGTTGACAAAACAAACAAATGGCAGCTGTTGATTGTTAAAGTTCATAAACACCACTAAGGTTTGTGCTACCACGGGTCTTGTGAGGCTTAGCAGATAAGCATAAAGCAATTCCATGCCGTTTATTTACTTCCATACACTGCTGCTTGCTTCTCTGTAGAGGTTAACTCATTGATGGGATGATGAGCTGGGCAAGGCAATCGGTTTTCTATCTGATAGTATCTGTGTTATGGCTAACCAATATACAGAGTAAAAAGCAACAGACAAAAATGTGTGTTTGTGTAAAGCTCATTTTCATAATTCTGCAAAGCTTTAAGATTTCTATTTCAGGTATTTATTTTTCTGGTCATATTTTTTGCCACGCTTCCAATGATCTCAGTTGGTCTCAATACCCCATTTGCCTGCTTGTCACATAACCGTCTCTACATTTTTTCACATGCAACTTCTACACGTGAAGCACCTAATGCATAAGGCCTCATTCAAGTGCCTTCTAATGAGACGCATACAAGAAATAAGGGGCCGATTTTCAAAAGCACCTAAGGGATTTTGGAGCACAATCCCCTTTCAAAGTCACTGAGCCCTATGTTCTTAAATCCTGTAGGTATTCTTGAAAATTTCTCTGTAGGTCAGTAAAGTTATTTATCCAAAAAAATCTTTGCTCCATCATGCTGTGCACTAGCATCTTCTGAATAATGCGTAGTTGATTAGTAAATCCTAGCCACCTTCTCATGCCCTTCCAGTGTCATGTCTCACCTTGTAAGGTCTTTAGGGCAAGGGACCATGTCATCCTTCTTCTGCTGTGAAGTGTGTGTAAACAATTGGGTGCTGTCAAATAATTTGTAATTAGTAACTCAGTGACATATCTAGATGTATGTGTACATATGTAAACTATCATGGATTTGGGTGCCAGTTTTGTACAGCACAATAAAGTAAGAGTGAGAGATTTAAAAACTTCCAGCTGACCTGCTTGCGCTTATACTCATAAGTGTTGTGCAATTGTGGCTGTTGCTGAGTCATGAAAAACCACAGAAACATGGAGTTCACGGGGCATTTTTTGAAATGAATGGGGCAATGCACAGCCCTCAAAGCTATTGTTTCAGCTCTCTGCAGACATGGGCAGTTCTCATTGTTGTGGTTTACACTCTATTTGTATTTTTGAAGTTTTCCCTGCAATCAAAAGGGCTAGATATATAATAATTAAAACAACCCCCTCCCCAAAGTTTAGTTTCTGGGGTACAACTCTGTGGGAAGGGGTGAATGCCATGAATTTGACCCCAGAAACATTAATCTTGAGGATTTAGTCCAGTGAATGATTAAAAGCATCATGTTCTATGAGAGGAATTAAAAACAAGACGTGTGTGTCTCTACTGCTTCACTCAAGTGACAGTTCATCATGAGGGGAGCTGGGGATTCTATCAACATTTTAGGTCTTCAAGATCATTTTAAAGCGCTTTTTCTTGTGGGTTTGAAAATCAGTATTCCCAGTGATTTTCAACTGATCGGTCCAATGAGTTTGTTTAAAATTTGTTTGAAAGCATAATTGTGATGTGTGCATAGCAACATACAAATGTATGCATATGCATTGTCACAAGGATAGACTTGTCTATTGCATGCAAAAAGTGTGTGCATGGGTTGTGGGGGGGTTTGGGGTTTTTTTAGTAAGATGCTGCTGTTGAGAGAATGGTTGGGGAATTTCTGATCTTCAAATCTTCAAGCAAAAGAGTGCAAAACGTCTTTGTGGCTTAATGTTATGGAGTGATGTACATGTAATAAATAGGACCCTTTCTTTTAATATAGGAGCTTTCTGAGCCAAGCATAGCCCTCTTTGAAAAGGAAGGTTTCAAAGGGAAGAAAATGGAGTTTACTACAGAAGTCTTAAATCTCCAGTTCCTAGGATACAATCCTCGAATAGCTTCTGTTCAAGTTTTTGGTGGCATGTAAGTTACATTTACTTTTTGCTTCTCTGGAAATTAGTTAAACATTAAATAATGCAAAAAATACTTAGAAGATAAGTGATATCCCACTGGAGTATTACTCTGCAATACATTGATAATCTCATTTCTATTTACTGAGCCGAAAGAGTCGCAGGGCCTACTTACTACAAGATGACTATGTTGGACTGGAAGGTGCTTTGCCCCTTGTAGGAATCAGGCCTTAAGTTCATATACAATAGTGATATAAGAACACACAAACGGCCATACTGGGTCAGACCAATGGTCCATCTAGTCCAGTATCCTGTCTTCTGACAGTGCCCAGTGTCGGATGCTTCGAAGAGAATGAACAGAATAGGGCAATTTGTCATGTGATCCATCCCCTTTTATACAGTCCCGGCTTCTGGTAGTCAGAGGTTTAGGGACACCCAGAGCATAGGGTTGCGTCTCTGACCATCTTGGCTAATAGCTACTGATGGACCTACCCTCCATGAATGTATCTAATTCTTTTTTGAACCCAGTTATACTGGACTTTACAACATTCCCTGGCATCAAATTCCAGCAGTTGACTGCGTGTTGTATGAAGAAGTACTTCCTTGTTTGTTTAAACCTACTACCTATTGCTTTCATTGGGTGACCCCTGGTTCGTGTGTTATGTTAAGGGGTAGATGACACTACCTTATGCACTTTGTTCACACCATTCAAGATTTTATAGACCTCTATGATACCCCCCCGCCTTACTCGTCTCTTTTCTAAGATGACCAGTCCCGGTCTTTATTAATCTCTCCTTGTATGGAAGCTGTTCCATCCCCATAATAACTTTTGTTCCCTTTAATTAATCTTCCCCTAAGGGATGCGTCTGTCTGAACTACATGCTCCTCCGTACCTGGCGACTTCCCCCAGCCCTTAGCTTGAAAATTAACTCCTCTGTAACTTTTTTTAATTTTACATGCCAGCAATCTGGTTCTGTTTTGGTTTAGGTGGAGCCCATCCTCTCTGTATAGACTCCTCATTTTCCCAAAAGGTTCCCCAATTCCTAACAAACCTACATCCCTCCTCCAAATGCCACCATCTCATCCATGCATTGGGACCCTGCAGTTCTGCCTGTCTAACTGGCCCTTCATGTGGAACTGGAAATATTTCAGAGAATGCTGCCATGGACTTTAATCTCTTCCCCAGCCGCTTAAATTTGTCCTCCAGGGTGTCTCTCCTACCTTTTCCTAGGTTATTGGTACCTACATATACGACAACCACTGGCTCCTCCCCAGCACTGCACATAAGCCTGTCTAGATGTCTCAAGAGGTCTGCAACCTTTGCGCCCAGCAGGCAATTCAGCATGCAGTTCTCCCAGTCATCACAAACCCAACTATCTATATTCCTAATAATCAATATCTGCTGTTACTATTATCTGTCTCTTTCTAATAACCGGGGTCCCCTGACCTGGAGAGGTATACTCAGTGCAAGAGGATACCATGATGTCATTTGGAAGGAGGGTCCAAAACTACTATATTCTGGTTTTAAAATAATATACAACCTTAGTCCCTGATCCTGGAAGCTGATATGTGAAGCCCCATTAAAGTCAGCTTGCAGGAAGAGGGCCTTACATAGCGGTCTAACAAATCCATGAGATCAAACCAAATTTGAGTTAAGGCTTCCACTGCACAGTATATTGTTCATAGCTTTTATGAATGGGATGTACTAGTCTTATCTCAGTGCGCAAGGAATGGTTTCAGTAAGTCTCCTGTATTTACTGTGTTATCTAGGCACTATGGATAAGGTAAGGACAAATGACAACTTTTATTATTAGCCTGCTTCTATTGAACTTGGTGGCAAAACGCCCATTGACTTTAGCAGTAGTAGGATCAGCTCTTTAGTTTTGAATTTCATTTCTTTAGTCAATTTAAGGTAAAATGCTTAGGTCATTTTAAAAAAATTAGAGATCTCAATTTCACACACACAGATAATTGTATGTGCAAAATTTGCATGCACACAAAATTAGAAGGTGGCTTGAGGTGTTTTGAAAAGTCATCCTTGGATGTCTGAAAGTGAGCACTACAATTAGACTACTCCTCTAGTGCCTGTCCTAATGTTAATGCCACCTCCAAATTACTTGCCTAAAACATATAATTAGCTTTTGATTTTTTTTATTTAGTGAATCACTTTTTCCAAAATGTGGATCTTTTCTTTGTTTTTTTTTTGCATTTAAATAGTTGGGGGGGGGGTTTAAGTTAAAATTGCAAACTCTGATAGCCCAGCTTGTGGTTTGCTCATCACTGCTCTCGACCAGATGGGTTAAGTCAGATCTTCTTCAATCGCCCTCATCTGACTGAGCTAGTAGGGATTTTTCTTTAGCTCACTGGGTAGAGGTTTGAAATAAAAGGTCATAAGTAGAGCTGTACAGAGGATAGGAATTCCATTTAACAAAGGATTTTGACATTTGTCTTTGTTCTAGGAACGAAACCTGTACTTTTCTTTGCGGGGAGGGGATTCGTTTCAGGTCTATTGAAATGTTTTTTGTTTCTCTTTTGCCTTATTTTATATTTTCTGATATATAATGTATAAAATTGACACGATTTTGCAACGTGTTACAACTTTTGGAACTGCATTCTCCGGAAAGTGGTTCTATTGAAGCTTTTCCAACCAGCTCTAGCCACAAGTCTTTTCCTCCATCAAGCTGGCAGATTGTGGCATCTCTGTGTATCCACAGATCATTAATTGGTGTCTGACTCTGGACTAAACTGTGTAACTGTAATATGGTGCACTGGCCCTTTAAGGCAAACGTCTGGGGCCAGCACTACCTCATTTTATGAAAAAGACCGGAAGTAGTCTCACGCAGTAGCAGGGCCAGCTCCAGGCACCAGCCGACCAAGCACATGCTTGGGACGGCACCTGGGGGGGAAGCGGCACTCAAGGTTGTGTTGTTGTTTTTTTAATAAAAATAATTTGTTATAATAATATTAATAAAAATAATAAAAAAACCTCTTCCCAGCCCGCGCTCCCTGCCGGCGCCCTGGCTGGGGCAGCAGGGCGGCCAGCGGCTTTTTTGCCTGGGGCGGCAAAAAAGCCAGAGCCGGCCCTGGGCAGTAGATAGCTTGGGAAGCACGCCCAGCTACTGCCTCTATTGATAATTGTACCAGGATAGTTAAAGTAGTACAACTTCTGTGTGTAGACAAGTCCTAAGGACAGGAGCAGGCGTTCTGTTTGTTTAAAAGAACACTTGACAGTACCTCATTATTGTATTGAAAAGGAATTGTCTCCGTCACTCAGAGCCAATGGATACTGTACAGTTACTGACCCATAACTTGACACTTATGTCTGTTATGCAACTCCCTTAATTATGGCTAGGTGAGGAGTCAGATTTCCATAACCAGATGGTCATTTCTTTGTAAAAATATTCAAATACTTGCACTTTGGTTGGTTGAGGAATGGAATTAGCCAATTGGAATGGATGGATTTGCTTTTTCTCGTTTTCTGTTTACAAGACACAGTCTGAGGCCAAAGGCCAATCTGTTTCTTGGCTAAGGTTGTTCAGTTAGTGGAAGTATAGCCTCAATTATATGTGTGCTCCTAATCTGTTACTTAAGTCCCTTTGTTCTGCATGTTCACAGCCCTCAGGGTTTCCTATCCATATGCCATACATTGTATAAATGGCTGTGTCAGCTGCTGAACCCCCTTCCCACCAACGCCAGGTTTCTCAATATCTCCCTCCCCCTGCTCCTCCTTGAACAGAGGCTTAGCCTTCCTTTTCCCCCATGAAAAGGTAGGTCTACACTTTAAATGTTGCAGCTGCTGTAGTGCTTCCGTGCAGACACTACCCATGCCGATGGGAGGGTTCTCCTCCTGGCATAGGTAATCCATCGCCCTGAGAGACGGCAGCTAGGTGGACAGAAGAATTCTTCCATTGACTTAGTGCTATCTACACCAGGAGTTAGGTCGGTGTAGCTACCTCTCTCAGGGCAATGGATTTTTCACACCCTGAGAGACATAGCTATACTGATGTAAACTCCTAGTGTAGACCAGGCATCAGAGTGGTTCATTTTAAAATTAAATTATCTAGGGTTGTGGGTGATGGGCTGGGGAGCAGCTTATAAATTAAGGCAGCGACCACATTTATTGTAGGCATATCATGGGGGCCTACTGAGGAGCCAGTCACAGGGGAGAGATTTTAGGGCAGACGGTACAGAGAAATTTGCATAATCACTGTAAGGTTATTGAAAATGTATGCCTATCTCATGCTCCAAGCTAATCAGAGTGCAGGGAATTGCGTACATGAAAAGGAACTAGACAACTGCCCTGCACTCTGGCCCATTTCAGAGTAATACAAAATAATGAACACATTCACACCTCCTGTTTTGTCTGGTACAGTATTTTTGCAGGGGCAAATTCTGGCAGGATCCTGCAAATATAAGGCTGCCAGAAAATCTGTGCACATTCTGTAGAGTGCCAGGCAGAATTTTTCCATCCCAATCCTGGCACACTCCTACTTTACACCTTTCCCCTGCCAAAAATAATAATAATAATCCTGGAGAGAGACATCCTAAGATAGGACATAGGTGATAAGCATGTGTTCGTGCTTAAAACCCCCCCGTAGTGCTGTTGTCCCTATTTAACCCAAAGCTCTCTGCTAGCAGTTCTCACCTGCGTGTGTTGTAGGTAGGGAGTTCCTGCAAGCCAGTAAAAAGGTACACAACACAACTGCTTTTGCAGCATATTTACACACCCATTTTGGTTGGCCACACTGTTTCCTGAAATGGCATCCTTATACATAAAAAATATTATACTTCATGCTCTCTCTAACCTATGAAAATGCTTTATTTCTTTTTGGTGTGTGATTTATAAATATTTTAAAATTTGAGCAAAAATCTGCTAATGCTCGAAATCAGGAGATAATTTTATTATTTTGGAGACCATTTAAAAAGAAATATGGTCCTGGTTGTTAGCACTAGTAACTTAAGCATTACTTTTTCATGACACAAATTTCTATCTAAAATATCACTTCTTACAATTTCAGAAGCAGTATTTAATTGATATTAATACAGTTGATGCTTGACAGTTGATAAACATGAAAGTATATTTTGTTTTTTCAGGTGGATAATCTATGAATACAGTAATTACAGAGGGCGTCAGATGTTATTGTCACCAAATGAAATCCCAGACTGGCGTAAATTAAGTGGCTGTCACCAAATAGGTTCTTTACGACCTTTATTACAGGTGAGAAAGGCTGTGGTCTACTTTGGGGCCTGAGAGTTTGCATGAGATCCTCTTTATAGACTTCCTGTATTTTTTATTACCAAGTTTATCTCATAGTCAGTAATTGTTTCTGGTACAACGCAGTCAAAGGTAACATTAAACAGCAGAAATAGCGAACCTGGAAGGAGGCTCTCTTCAAAATTTTGTCTTCAATAATGCTGATGCTGGTTGTGCCATTTGACTTCACAATACTATCTCCCAAAGTCTGAATTGTCTACTATGCACACATTAAACTAAATATGTTATTTTTGAGCAACTTACTTTGAATTACAACAGTCAGTCAGGATTCTTAACTTCCAACTGGTCACAAGCATTCTGATATCTGCATTGTCATGTGCTAGTCTCAGAAATTTGGGAAATGAAGCTGTTAGTTTTTTGGATACTTCAGCCAGAGGCACTTTCATCTCTGTAGATATTTAAAAAAAAAAATCCATGCTCTGTTTATATTATAAACTCTTAAATGCACAAATTGATTTGTGAATATAATGTATAGAGTACTGTCATGTTTTTAAGAAGTATTGGCTAATTTGAGGGCAAGTGCCATAACTGCTTGGATTCTCATGCTTAGACTATTCTGTCATGTGCTAACATCAGTGGCGCATACTGAACCAGTTTTTATTGAGAAATATCTTTCTGCTGTTCATGAATCACCTTTTTGAATTATTAAAACTGGGCTAGAAATTAAAGAAGTGCCTGGTACCTATAATGAATGTATTGGCTCCCTCTCCTAGAAATGTTCTTGTTCAGGCCTGCTTCTGAACTGGTTAGCGTTATGCAGAGTGAGGATAAGTGCATTTTGATTGCCCTATCTAAGGTACTGACGCAGATAGAGAACTTTCAGAATCTGGTTTTCCTTAGAAATGTTTTTTGTTTCTTTTAAAATGCCCTCGGGGAAATCCAAAGTCTAAGGGACAAAGGCCCCAAGTGCACCACTGAGTAGTGGTTACTCTGAGGTTAACCAGAAGCACTATGTGTTCCTGCATTCGAGAGTGTAGCTAAAGAGCGGTGTTGTTTTCATAGAAACGTGTATACTTCAGACTTCGAAACAAGGAAACTGGAAAGTTCATGTCAACTGATGGAAATGTGGATGATTTGAGTCTTCTCAGAATACATGTTACAGAAGATAGTAGATCAGATGACCAGATCTGGGTTTATCAAGACGGATTCATCAAATGCAGGGTGAGGTTTAAACTTAGTTGATTGATGATGCTTAAAACCAACCAGACTGATGTTTCTTGAAGACATTCATTACATCTGGTAAGATTTTGTGATTCAGAATCCTTTTCAGGCTTGACAGAAGCATAGAATGTTTGTTTCATTTAAAAATATTTTGTTTACTTCAATAGTAAAAAGTTCCCATTGAATATTAGTTTAGTTAGTTTAGTTTCGTTAGTTAAACAAACACACCATGTACTCTTGAGTTTCTAAAATTTCTGTTGTTTTCCTTTCTTACTTTTTGCCATGTCTCACTCTTCTCCAGTTCAGCTGAAATATAATTTTTATTTCTTTTCCTCAAACTCATCCTTTTTTGAATTATATAAACATCTTATAACAAACAGTGTATCAGCTGATGGTCACAAATAAGATGGTCACATTTTTCTTTAACTGAGTTAAAACACACTAGATATTTGAGTCCAACATGTTTGATTTGGGTGTTTCTGCTTGTTGAAGAACATTAGGGTCATACTACATACAACTGAGTCTATAACATCATGTCCTTATGCGTTGTTTTCCCTCCATCTGTGTCCTCTTTCCCCCTCCATAAAAATGTCAATTAAAATATCAAAACAGGGAAAGCTTTTAAAATATGGACCTTCCTGATAATTTCCCTTTTCAGCTACACCCTTATTAAAATTGTTTGTAGAATTCAGTATCTGGACAGTATTGTGTTGAAGGTTATACTCAGGGGTGAAGGTATTTGGCATTCCAGCAAGATGAAATAGCAAATCCCTAAAAATCTTCTTGCTGATGCAAATTATTACTATAGACTTGGCTTCTGACTAAGGCCTTGATACCTCCACAGACTTAAGCATGTGCTTAACTTTGTGAACTATAAGTAGTGCCATCGAGGTCAGCGGCATTACTCATAGTGCATAAAGTAAAATATGTGCATTAGTCTGTGCAAGAATTGGGGTCTAAAGTGAATAAAATTAATTTAATACGGTGAATCTGCTTGAGTGCAAAGAATCATGTGACCTATTTCATAAGGTTGTATAAATTCAACAGAGCCATTTTGTAAAGGGAGTGATTTCTCTCCATAACTGTGTCCATTTATGCTTGAGGAACAAATCTTCCTCTTTTCAATTAACTGAGGTGCTGTTTGGACATGCACAGAATAGACGCTCCCGTAAAAAGGAATTATGTAGACTGTAAAAATGAGGTCAAGTGAGCAAACAGTTTTAACAACATCACGTGCAAAATACTTTCCTCATGATGGTAGTTCTGTCTCAAACTGAAGATATTTCTACTTGGGCAGTGTTGTAATATGGCTATAGGATGGGTGTTATCTCAGTCCTCTCATTTCAACATAATCAACCCATTTGATTTATTCTAAATAAAACGTATGGTGCACAGAAAATTCGTGGGAATGCAGCTAGGGTGACCAGATGTCCCGATTTTATAGGGACAGTCCTGATTTTGGGGGCTTTTTCTTATATAGGCTCCTATTACCCCCCACCCCATCCCAATTTTTCACACTTGCTATCTGGTCACCCTAGATTCAGCTTGTGCTGTACTATAGTCATGTAGTTTAACTAGCAAAAGCTTAGGATGGCTACATTACTTGCAATAATGACTGAACCATGACTAAGTTATGCCATTGCTCTTTAGAAGTGCAAACAAAAGCTTTATACCATACTGCTAGTGTGTTCTGACACATTGTGTATATTGAAAAATAAAGGAGGATAAAAAAAGACTTTATTGGAACTGTTTGTGAGTTCCTGTAAAGCCAGGTTGCCTTATGCCCTGAGTCACAATAACGAACCATGCCCTAGGCATTCAGGAAGCAGCTGAGGACTTTCCTAGCTAGCTAAGTGACAACTGGTGAGTTGCCATAAGACTCATTCCGTGGTAGCTGGAGGGAGCAGGGAAGTATTTTATGGACCCACTCTGGCTGGCAGAGTAGAGAGAAGGAAATGGTGGTTTAGTGCAACTTCTGTGTGAGCGTTGAATCTTTGCTAGCCTAGCAGGGAGAAATTAGTAGATTAGAATACAGGTGAGTAGTTCAGAGATACAGAATGAAGTAAATATATTCCAAGACCTGCAATTTATTCTTAGCTTCTGAAAATAAAGTAGCTTGTAATCCATGTTGTCAGGACCACATGTTTTAAGTAATTTGCTATCTACAGGAGTCTTATGGTAATCTTCAACATTGGAATTCATTGTTTATACAAAATAATGTATGGTATTCGGCATTGTTATTGCCTAGTATTGACTTGTGGCCAGTAATGTAAATGCTGGTGATGTAGTGGGTGGGGAAGGAATATTGCAAGAGTTCTGCTGTACCCAGAGGCTGGTTAAAAATGGAGAACTTTCTTTACCCAAAAAGAATTGTGGTAGCCCATTTTCAAAAATCCCTTTGCTTAGTCTAAAACAGCTTCAGCGTTTCTCTCAAATGAATCTGATTTTCTAGTCCTCTATAGTAAAAAGAAAAGGATCACAATGGAGGATGCCATCAGAAAGAGGATCATGGAGAAAATAAGTAGCCTAGAATTGAATGTGGGTGAAACCCTTTCCATTACCAACAGAGGGAGAGTGATAACAAGAACCACAATCTCCTGCCTATGCTCTTCATCCGTGACCAGAAAACCTGGGGTACAGATATTAGTGTAGCTGTAGAAACAAGGCCCCTTGACTAACTGCAGTTGTCTTTTCAACAATACAGATGGCTGAGGATTGCTGCTTGACAATTGTAGGAAACCTTATAACTCCTGGCTCTAAACTAGGCCTATCACTCGAGGAGAATGAAGACAAGCAGTATTGGTGTGTGAATCCTGATGGCAGGATCCATAGCAAAATGAAACCAACATTAGTTTTAGATATCAAAGGTAAGAACCTGTTGCCTTTTGGTGTGATTTTAATTACACAACGTTTATGGTGGTTTATGTGCTGAAAGTGTGCCTATAGATGAAGGATGGCTTTATAGTTCATAGATTTTAATCTTGGATCTGTAGGGACTGTTCTGATCATCTAGTCTGAACTCGTGCATTACAAAGGATATAGGATGTCACCCAGTTATTCTGATAACGAGCTCAATAGCCCATGAGATTTCTTTGTCCTGTGTTTCTTCATGGCCCCTATGTGCATGTGTAAGTATGCAGAAATCCCCCATTGTTCTTACTAATTTAACTTGGTGATATACATAAAACACTTCTTAACTATAAAATTGTGATTTCTTCAGCACGTTTTTCTTTAGTTTTCATTTGTATGGAGTGAATTTTGTAACACATGCAGACTTGCAGTACAAAAGGACAAATAATTTAAAAATAGCTATTCCTTTAATGCTAAAACATGATTAATATTAGACCAACCTAAGATCTGTATCCCTTACTATATATTTTACAGCTGCTTTTGTTATACCATTTTAAAATTGTTTCATTTAGATGTTATCCTTGCTCTGTCCTTGTGATTTCATTGGCTGCATAGTAAACCCATAGGTATGATAAGCAGCAGAACTAACAGCTCACCATTGTTGTATTTTCTCATCCAGTATAACTAGTTTTCTCCAGTTTACTCACATTACTTCTCTTTTAAAGCAAATACTGTCTCCTCAAAACACCACTCGTTAATTTTACTCATTTAAAACCAATTTTGAAATAATGCTGCGATATTAATCGGAATAGCCATTACAAATACAAAATGACCTGAGTAAACTATTCATGCTTTAGGGAGACAAACATGCAAAGTGTAGGCAGAAATGTGAGGACAGGGTTACGCAATGTTTGCCTATATAGTTCCTGTCGCAGATAAGCACTATCAGTTCTTTTTCCCCCACGAGTACTAAAATTATCTCACAATTTTAAGTGTGTAATCCCTAATCTTGCTACAGCAGTGGTTCTCAAACTTTTGTACTGGTGACCCCTTTCACGTAGCAAGCCTCTAAGTGTGAACCCCCCCCTTATACATTAAGAACACTTTTAAATATATGTAACACCATTATAAATGCTGGAGGAGAAGCGGGGTTTAGGGTGGAGGCTAGAGTGACCAGACAGCAAGTGTGAAAAATCGGGACAAGGGATGGGGGGTAATAGGAACCTATATAAGAAAAAGATCTAACCGGCTAGCTTGCATTAGAAAATACAATATCTATCTGTTTGTTCTCTTTCTGATAAACTGCCAAGCTCAAAAGTAGAAGGGCAGAGATCCTAAACATTTTTTAAAAAAAGTTCTAAGATGAAATGTGAGGAGGAATACTCAGCTTTTTAGTTTGTTTAACTGCAACTCTGACAACTGTAAATAGTAATAAAATGTAACCTGAGTAAAGTAGCCTCCCATGCTGGTTTAAATCAGGAGAAACTGCAGTGGAATTACACTGAATCAGAATTGGTCCCAAGACCACCAAATAAAAGACACAAAGAAATGTATCATGATGTTCTGCTGGAGCAAGTGAAGTTGGTTGAGATGCTTGAGCTCAGTCTCCAGTGGCAGGGAGTTCTGAGGTGGAGGGTCATCTACTCTGGGAATTGCTTCCATGCGGGATGTGGACAGAGCCAGATTATACTGGCCTGCGGGGCACAGTGCAAAGCCTGTCTCTTTTCTCAAACATTTGACCAAGGAGGTGGTATGTGGAATACCGAACTGTGAAATGTTGTTTATAAGGGGGTCATCTTTCCCTTTCTACCTATGAAAGGTGAAGTTACAAGTGTTTGTTATATGCAGTGCTGTTGTAGCTGTGTCAGTGTTAGATGTTGGATGACACAAGGTGGATGAGGTGTAATACATTAAATCTCAACAAATGAGGGTAAATCCATCCTCCTCATCGTACCTACTCGTTATACTCCACACCTGAACATAGCCATTATATATAAACAACTTACCCTCATATCTCAATCTCTGTACTTTGACCCGTTAAGCCTTTACCCCCAATTGGGGATTTTGCAGATTATGTATTTCTTACGTCATCCGATCCTAAACCAAACTTCACTCCCCTTAATAATCTGTACCTTATTCCCTGATAACCAGAAACTTCTACGCTTAAACTCTGTACCGTTGTTTTTATTTTTAACATCTTAATAAAATTCTTAAATCTGTTTTCTTGGACCAACTTCTGCTGGTGAGAGAGACAAGTTCACCCACCTTGTTTCCTCCCCAAGTATTTGTTGTTACATGGTGTACATGTGCTTTGTGGAAGGACCTATTTTATATATACTGCATCTGAAAAATGAATAGGTTTAGTGTAGCTGGTCCAGGCAATTTAGTAAAAACTGTCTCCAGTCCTTCCACATTGCTGGACCACCATTAAAGCCAAATAATCAACCATCTATTTTTCAGCCCTAACACATTCTTTAGCAAATAAACTTACTTGTTCAAAATGTGTGATAATGGTGCCATCTTGTGGGTGTACTGAAATAGTGCATGGCAGTGATATTTGCCCCAATAACCACACACTTATACTTTTAAATATCTGGCTTTCCTTCTATTTCAGGTACTGTCTCATAAATTTAAGAGTATTTTGCCATGATGATTACGTATTAACTGTTCTTCAGAAGCATTTCTTAGTTAATTCTTCTGAGTTATCTCTTAGTTCAGGGGTCAGCAACCTTTCAGAAGTGGTGTGCCAAGACGTCATTTATTCACTCTAAGGGCTAGTCTACACTTACCCGCTGCGTCGGAGGCTTCGGATTGATCTTCTGGGTTCGATTTATCGCGTCTTGTCTAGATGTGATAAATCGAACCAGGAAGTGCTCCCCCGTCGACGCCGGTAATCCTGCTCTGCGAACGGAGCAGGTGGAGTCGATGGGGGAGCCTGCGCACCGCCATGTGGACCAGGGGTAAGTACTTTTAAGTTCGAAATAAGATACTTCGACTTCAGCTACGTTATTCACGTAGCTGAAGTCGCGTATCTTACTTCGAACTTGGGGGCTAGTGTAGACCATCCCTAATTGAAGGTTTCGCGTGCCAGTAATACATTTTAATGTTTTTAGAAGGTCTCTTTCTAAGTCTTTAATATATAACTAAACTATTGTTGTATGTAAAGTAAATAAGGTTTTAAAATGTTTAAGAAGCTTCACTTAAAATTAAATTAAAATGGAAAGCCCCTCCCGTCCCCCCCCGGCCAGGATGCAGGTAGTGTGAGTGCCACTGAAAATCAGCTCGTGTGCCACCTTTGGCACCCGTGCCATAGGTTGCCTACCCGTCTTAGTTATTTCCTATGGCCAAGATTTTTTTTTTTTTTTTTTTTTTTTTTTGGTAGATCGTCCTATGTCTCAACAAAATAACATAGCACTAACAGAGCCCTTTCACTGTTCTCAACCTGACCACGCTTCCCCTCTGCTCAGGTCTCCTTTTGCACTGGCAGTACAAGTCTTATATCTGCTGTACTACCTTTTGGCTGGTCCCCTGCCAGCCACCCTAGCTGGGGTTGGGGGAAATTGCTGCTGCTCCATCAGGCAGAAACTTGTTCTTCTATCGTAAGTTGTGCTTCTCTAAGGGCTTGTCTTCACTACCCACCGGATCGGCGGGGAGCAGTCGATCTATCGGGGATCGATTTATCGCGTCTCGTTTAGACGCGCTTAATCAATTCCCAAACGCGCTCCTCGTCGACTCCGGAAATCCACCTCAGTGAAAGGCAGAAGCGGCATCGACGGGGGAGCGGCAGCGATTGACTCACCGTCGTTTTCACGGCCAGGTAAGTCGATTACGATACGCTGACTTCAGCTACGTTATTCATGTAGCTGAAGTTGCGTATCGTAGATCGACACCCCCCCCCACCCCCCAGTGTAGCCCAGGGCTTAGAAGGCAACATGCCACAGTGAGCAATGGATGATTGCAGAGGGGAGAGGCAGTTCCAGGGCAGAGAGGATACTTTTGTATACCTACTCTGTGCTCCAGCTCTTCCCACCAGCTTGGGCTTCTCTCCACATTGCACTGCTGTGGAAAGCATAGGGCCATGAATATGTGGAGCTTGCTACGGAGATGGAAATTGACATGCAACTGCCTGAAGGCATTTGTTTCACTAGAAGAATACATCTTTGTGAATAGGAAGAATAGACTTTTCTTGAGTGAATGAACATTTTCTTCATTGGCTATCAGTCCACTCAAACATCCGCTAATGACAGCTCTGTGGCATTATATGAATACAGCATGAAGACATAAATGTGTGGGTGCTGTTAGTCATTGACCGATTTCATGTTTCGGATGAGAAATTACCTTGCTCTAGAGGCTGAGGCTTCCCAGCAGTGGGAGCTGTAGACTGATAATCTGTATTAGTGACCACTTTTGTAATAGGCAACTAAATCTGTCCATTTACTGACTTCAGGAGAGAGAAAATAATGTCAGGTGTCATTGAAATATAGAGGCATGGTTTGTGTTGCAATTCGCAATTAGAGTGGGAGAGGTGGAGGTGGGGACATTAAATATATACACCCATATGAATAGTGTTGAATCACTTGATTATTACCTGTTCTGTTCATTCCCTCTGGGGCACCTGGCATTGGCCACTGGCGGAAGACAGGATACTGGACTAGATGGTCTGACCCAGGCTGGCCGTTCTTATGTGTTTAAATGCATTATAGTATGAGTGCTCCAGCTGAAGGCAAATAGCTGTGGTTATTTATGAATACTGACAACATAAAAGCTATTGTGGCCTATGCTGAAACTGCTATATGTTCTGCTGGCCAACAGCATTTCTTTTATACGGAGTACTCCTTAGCTAGCCTTTGGAGGCCAGTTAATCACTGGATGGTTAGCACATGGGGATTGTGGGGCAGCATTTTATTATTGGAAGGTGAGAATCCTGATCCAGTCAGCCTCACCTGACATCCTTGTCCTACTCTCTCCTTCACACACAGGAGCAGGAGGTGCATGACTCAGGCACCAAGTGGGGAGGCAGATAGGCTCACTCTTCTGCAGTTCCTAAGGGAGTGAGGAGGCAGTCAGTGTAGGAATGGGGAAAGTACTGAAGATGAGAATATACTCCTCTTCTGTACCTCCATTAAAAAAGGTGCATATGATTTACATGTCTTTGCCATGTATACTCAGAATGGCTCTGAAACATTTACAACACTGACGCAGTCTCAATCCAACAGTTTTATTGATTTTTCACATTTTCTTTTCTTTTGAAATTTCTTTTTAGGGGGCACACAATATGATCAAAATCATGTTGTTGTTAATGCAGTCAATGAACAGAAGCCAACCCAGTGTTGGGAAGCATTAGTTCTGTAAATCCAGACAGCTCTGTCGATCGGAGAGAAATTATAACAACATTCTGGACAATCTAATTAATGTGGCCATCTTTGAAGAAGAGAGATGATCTCTATCCTGCCTTCACAATAATCGTAAGAACAAGTGACAGAATAGATTCAGCTCTAAGCACTAATTCCATAAGTTTGTGTATTTTACTGGATGTTAACCCACTACAGCTGTGTTGACCAATTTTTGTAATTGCTCCCTACTGTTTGTTTTTTATTATTTTTTTTAAATGTTGGTCCCCCTCCCAAGCAGCAAATTCCATGTCAGTGCTGAATTGCTAATCCAGACTATATTAAATGAAGAATGTAATTTTAAATTATTTCTACAGATGTTTTTATCAGGAAAAAAGTATAAACTATTATACAGAGAGATAATTAGATAAAATTTATCCCACAAAAGATTGAAGTGCAACATATATGGGGGTGGGGGGGGTGCAAAATTGATTGAGCTTTGTAGTAGTATATTGGAATATTCATCTCCTGAAAATTAACATGTAAATAATGCATTAGTACAAAAAAGAACTTCAGTCTATTGAAATTTTGTTTAGAAGAATTTTTACCAGAAAATGACTACAGGATATGTGCAGATGTATTTTAGTAAGTTGTCATTTTAAAGCCTGTATTTTAATAAGCAATTTATTTTCTAGTTTTTCTATTAGAAAGACAGAGGATACAAATCTATAGATGTTAGCAAAAGTATTGGGGAGCAAGAAGGGGTGTGTCAGCTGTGAAGAATTTGCCCATTTTCTATCTGCTTCTACTTTAAAAGGCTGCCTTACTTTTTACAAATTAAAAGTATTATCTTCTACTCTGCTTGGGGCAAATACTTCAAACGTAGAAGTAGCTCCATTTAGTGCACAGTGGTTCCAAATCCCTCCAGACATTGTCCCAGCTACTGTCTGCCCCAGCCATAGTTAATTAGTTCTAACCCACTATGATCTTGATATGTTCCAAACATCTCAGGTGAAGTTGAGGAGGGCAAGGTCAATGGAGGTAGACTGTCACAGCAACCCTAGTGCGGCAATGCTTTGGAGTCTGGGACAAAAGCTCATTATTGAGGTAGGGAAGAAAACTTGTAGACACTCATACCACAATGATACATTACCAGTCAAGCAAGTTTGAAGTTCTATGCATACTTTAGGATAGGAACCACACCTTAGCAAAGAGCTTGTTTCAAGAGAGGCATATGAAATAACTTGTAGCAGGTTGTTCTTATGTATTAATGGTTTACTGTCTTCCTTGGCCCAATGTTAAAATTGTGGTTTTATTTTGTCACTGGCAGAACAGTGAATATAAACTCTTGTACCATGCTGCTGTATTTCATTCTTGCCTAGACCAGTGTTATTTCAAACCACTCCTAGCAGCCTCAGGGGGCACTTGTTAGACGTTGTCTTGCATAGTAAGTCTATTAGAATGTAACTCTCTTCTTTACTGTGTGTTGCCTCGCAGGATACTGGTGCTTTATTTTTTATCATTACCTGTGGGGAAAGTCAGTGCCTTCAATCTAATTTTAAGTGTGTGGTTGTTTTTTTTTCACTTGCTGTACAGATGACTGCAATAATCAACATTCAAATACATCTTACTCTTTAAAAATTGTACAGTTGTAACATGCTTTTATTCCTTTCTAAGGAGTATTACTTCTGGTTCCAAGGTGGTAATTCTGGCAAATTTTTCTGTGCCTTTTTATTGTATCCACAATGTTAATGTACTTCACAAATTTTATTCAGGTAAATCTGATGATGTAAACAGGGAACTTTGCAGATAGTTTCACATGTCTATAGTATAGCTCCTCTGTAGTGCTGCCAGCTTCTCATGCATTGTGCTTCAAGTCTGTTGTGAAGAGACCACTCAGGCTCTCGTCATCTTCGGTCCTTAATTTTTCTACCATGGATTGCCTACAAGGAATGTAAAAGTGGTGGAGGTAGTTGCTGCTTCTGTGACACTAAGATCACTTCTACACAGGGTATTAAGTTCTTGTTTTATCTCTCAGTACTATTGATTTGTTTCAGGTTAAACCAATAACCTATGCATTGAGCCCTGGATCTACAAAAGGACTTAGGCGCTTTAGTACATCACAGGAACAACATTGAGATTCTTAGACTGAGTAAATCAGCTAGGCTCCCTATACAACGAATGGGGGAAAATGAGCGCCTAATAGACTGCAATCCACAAAGTCAGCCCAGGAGGCAGGATCAGAGGAGATGCTCATGAGAGGTGTGTGTCCTAAGCCTTTCCTCTCATGCAGGTAGGCACCTAAATCCAGGCTGCAGGGAGCACCTCTCCCTGTTTAGCAATCCACGAATGGGAACTACTTGCCTGGAGTCAGTTGGCTTAGACTTCTAGGTAGTTTCATGCAGGAATTAAGTTAGCAGCTTGCCTTGCAAAATCTCAGAGGGGGAGTTGGTGGTGGCCACTTTCACACACTCTGGCCCAATACCTATAAGTGAATGGAAACTGACACCTTTATAGTTATAAACTAGCAGCCACCCTCCCTCCCCCCAATCACTCCTTCACTGTTCATCCACAGTGGGACAGCTTAAACAACCTTCCCTGGAGCTGCTACCAATGGATACCTGGGCCACGGTGGCCCTGCCTCTTTCCCTGAGGCCCTTGCTACCTGCCTGCCATGTCTCCTCCACCCCTTGCAGAGGTCTCTGCTGCTCACTGCGTCCTTCCTCCTGGGGGGATGTGGGAGTGAGGAGGAATGCGGAGAGCCAGGGGGGGAGTGAGGAGGCTTGGCTGGGTGCTAGGGCTGGCAGGGGGGTGGGCACTTGGGGGGCTGGCACTGGTGGTGGGAGCCAGTGGCTCGGCCTGGTGCTGGTGCCGGCCTGGGGCTGGCAGCTTGGCCTCATGTGGCTGGGGCAGGTGGGTCGGAGCTCATCTGGTTGCAGGGGAGCCCCTCAGGGCTTCTCCTGTTTGGGGGGGAGGGGTGCAGGTTGTGGCTCTGGTGTGGTCGGGGGGCAGCAGACTAGCCTCCCCAAAGCAGGGTTCACCTGCTGCCCAGGTGCAGGGGTGAGGGAGACCCAACTTCAAATCCTTTCTCCCTCTTGGGGGGAATTTAAACCTGAGTCTCTCCCAACCCAGGTGAGGGGCCCCTGGGCTAAAGTTATGAGGTAGGTGCTTTCATCACACCTTCCTTTTCCAGTTTGAAGGGATTCCCTCCTCAGTGACCATATTTTGAATGGGACCTGATCCTGTAGGCAGCCTGTGAGCACACCTACCAGCTCAGACTGTGTGCACACAATAGGCAGGCAAATACCTATTTTTCCCCCAGGTCAAGGATCACTTGTGGGCTCAGGTTGGAGACAGGCATCCAAACACCTAGGTGAGGCAGAAGTTTTGGTGCTGCTAAAGGCTCCTCTGAGTAGTGATTTATAAATCGTTCAACTGGTTTTCCATCTGTGGGAGAGACATATCTTAGTACAATACTCAATTGATCAATATCTGAAAGATCAGGTGTAGAGTCAACCCACTACTGCTGGGTACTTGAGTTTATTTTATCCACAATAGCTGACCAAACTTTTTCACTCATTAGACCAGTGAGTTCATCACATATAGTCTTGGAGAAGTATGATGGATTACCTTTGCCAGCATTCCCATATTTTGAAATATGGCCTGCTAAAAATGGGTCAAACTGAGCCACAAGCTCGAACAATCCTAAGAAATTTCCATTCTGCAATGATCCAAATGTGTCATTTGATCCCCAGAAAGGCAGACCATGTTCAGCTAATGTTTGAATAACAGCTATAACATGCTGCAAGAGATGTTGCCAGTATTCACGCTCCCCTTTAATTTGTTCTTCCAATTTTTGTGTCAATCCAAAGCACTGTCTTCAAGTTAAATATGTCAATATTGAATCTCTGAGTAGTGCTATTTTCATGTTGTTCAATTAAAACAGTATTCCGCCAGTCACTAAATCCATTTGCAGCATTATTTCGATCTATGTTAGGACGCCCCCCTGGTTTAGGTGGGGATAAGTAATAAAAAGAGAACAAAAAAATGGGAAGAGTGTATAGTGGAGTGTAAGGAAGCCTAACAAAGTTCTGATTTTTCCCATGATGACTACTTCGATGCTTTTTTTTGAAATATCAAATATCAAATTTTTTCAAAAAACTCTTGTTTTTTTGGGGTGCCCCTGCTTTGCTGGTGTCCGTTGCACATGCTTAGTCTGCCTATTGGGTAATCTAGCCCTGGTGCAGACATACACTTATGGTTCACTTGGAGTTTTGTGGACCACTGTGGACTGGGACTTAAGTGCCTAAACCCAAGACTTCAATGTTAAGGGGCAATTAAAGGTGAAATATTGCCATAAGATGGTGAATATGCATATGATGATAATTGATAGTTGAAGCTTCAAGAGAAACCTCCTGGAATGAAAATTTATGAGCAAGATGATGTTTTTTAAAAATCCCAGGGAACAGAAACTAAGGGTACGTCTATACTACAGAATTAGGTCGAATTTATAGAAGTCGATATTTTAAAACCCAAATTTATGGAATCGATTCTGTGTGTCCCCACCAAAGAGCATTAAGACCATGAGGTCGATTGACTGTGTCCACAGTAGCGGGGCTAGCATCGACTTTCGGAGCATTGCATTGCTGTTAGCTATCCCACAGTTCCCGCAGTCTCCGCCGCCCATTGGAATTCTGGGTTGCGATCCCAAAGCCTGATGGGGCAGAAAACATTGTCGCTGGTGGTTCTGGGTACATGTCATCAAGCCATCAAACGTCCCTCCCTCCCTCCGTGAAAGCAATATTTTTCGCGCCTTTTTTCCGGGGTTTCCGTGTTTGCTACGGAAGCCTGCTCAGCTCACAATTACCGTACATCTCCAGCGTACGCCTGGACATTAGGTCTAGTGGGGATTCAGTCACGCTATAATACGGGCAGAGGGATAGCTCAGCGTTCTGAGCGTTGGCCCGCTAAACCCGGGGTTGCGAGTTCAATCCTTGAGGGGGGCCATTCCGCCTGAGGCTGGTAGTCGCGGGACTACACAGCAGAAGCTCCTTGCCTTCTAGCTGCAGATGGTGCAATATGCCATAAATGGTCGTGGTCGCGGGACCATACAGCAGAAGCTCCTTGCCTGCTAGCTGCAGATTGTACAATATGATTGAAATTCGTGTGCTCCTGGCTGGCGGCCTATGGTGTGGCTGGCTGGGGGCGCTTGGACATAAATGGGAGTGACCAGAGTGACTCTGGTCATTCTTTTTTACGTTTTGTTTAAGGGAGATTCAGTACTGCCTGGAACACGGGCGGAGGGATAGCTCAGCGGTCTGAGCGTTAGCCCGCTAAACCCGGGGTTGCGAGTTCAATCTTTGAGGGGGCCAGGAGATGATGATGGATATCAAGCATATTGTACCATCTGCTGCTAGAAGGGAAGGCGCCTAACCCTTGCTCACCGCATATTGTACCATCGGCTGCTAGAAGGAAATGAGCCTAACCCTTGCTCCCCCCTCCCTCCGTGAAAGCAACTGAGGGGGGAGCAAAAAATCCTTTCGCGCCTTTTTTCATATGGGCGCCATATTGGCGACTCCATTGTTATCCACCCGCCGCTTCTGCTGCCACTCTGCTGTCCTGCAAACAGCATACCAGGGAAAGCAAGGAGCACGATCAGATCACCGCAGCTGTTCTCGCCGTTATGAACACCACGCGCATTGTCCAGGAGTATATGGAGAACGAGAACCAGGAGCTGCTAGAGCTACAGCAGGCGAGGAGGCGACAGCAGCTCCCTGAGGACAGTGATGAGGACATGGACACAGACCTCTCTCAAAAAAGGCCCCCCCGCAAGGTGGACATCATGGTGTTAATGGGGCTTGTTGATACAGTGGAACGCCGATTCTGGGCCCGGGAAACAAGCACAGACTGGTGGGACCACATAGTGCTGCAGGTCTGGGATGAATCCCAGTGGCTGTGAAACTTTCGCATGCGTAAGGGCACTTTCATGGAACTTTGTGAGTTGCTTTCCCCTGCCCTGAAGCGCAAGAACACCAAGATGAGAGCAGCCCTCACAGTACAGAAGTGACTGGCAATAGCCCTGTGGAAGCTTGCAACGCCAGACAGCTACTGGTCAGTCGCGAATCAATTCGGAGTGGGAAAATCTACAGTGGGGGCTGTTGTGATGGAAGTAGCCAGGGCGATCACCAAGCTGCTGGTACCAAGGGTTGTGAGTCTGGGAAATGTGCAGCTCATAGTGGATGGCTTTGCAGCAATGGGGTTCCCGAACTGTGGAGGGGTGATAGACGGAACCCATATCCCTATCTTGGCACCAGACCACCAAGCCAGCGAGTACATAAACCGAAAGGGTTACTTTTCAATAGTGCTGCAAGCACTGGTGGATCATAAGGGACGTTTCACCAACATCAATGTGGGATGGCCGGGAAAGGTACATGACGCTCGCATCTTCAGGAACTCTGGTCTGTTTCGGCTGCTGCAGCAAGGGACTTTCTTCCCAGACCAGAAAATAACCGTTGGGGATGTTGAGATGCCTATAGTTATCCTTGGGGCCCCAGCCTACCCCTTAATGCCATGGCTCATGAAGCCATACACAGGTAGCCTGGACAGTAGTCAGGACCTTTTCAACTATAGGCTGAGCAAGTGCAGAATGGTGGTGGAATGTGCATTTGGTCGTTTAAAAGCTCGCTGGCGAAGTTTATTGACTAGGTTAGATCTCAGCGAAAACAATATTCCCATTATTATTACTGCTTGCTGTGCGCTCCACAATATCTGTGAGAGTAAGGGGGAGACGTTTATGGCGGGGTGGGAGGTTGAGGCAAATCGCCTGGCCACTGGTTATGCGCAGCCAGACACCAGGGCTATTACAAGAGTACGTTGCGCATCAGGGAAGCTTTGAAAACCAGTTTCATGAATGGCCAGGATGCTGTGTGAAAGTTCTGTTTTTCCCCTGTAATGAAAAGCCCCGCCCCTTCATTCACTCTACTTCCCTTTACCCAAACCGCCCTACCCTCCCTCCCGTGATCACCGCTCGCAGAGGAAATAGTCATTGTTGCTTAAAAATCATGCATTCTTTATTAATTCGTAAAACAAAGAGGGGGAACTATGGGGGTAACTGCCACAGTCTCCCGGGATAGCTGGTGGAGGAAGGGAAGCACCAGGATGGGTGGTGGAGGAGGGGATGAGGGAAGGACAAGGACACACAGCACTTTAAAACTTACTGAATGCCAGCCCTTTCTTGCTTGGACTGTTCTCTTGGCTTGAGTGGTTGGGCGTCTCGGGGATGAGGTTATGGGACTCGGGAAGGAGGGCTGTTGGTTACACAGGGGCTGTAGCGGCAGTCTGGGCTCAGGCGGCCTTTCCTGAACCCTACGCCTTTCCTCAGCCATAAGCCGGAGGATTTCCGTTTGATCCTCCAGTAGCCTCAGAATTGCATCCTGCCTTCTCTCTGCACGCTGACGCCACCTACTCTCTTCATCACGCCACCTGTCCGCGCGATCAAAATCTGCCTTCCTGGACTCCGACAGTGTCTGCCTCCACGCATTCTGCTGGGCAGCTTCAGTGTGGGAGGATTCCATGAGTTCTGAGAACATATCATCTCGATTCCTTTTTTTTTTACTTCTAATCTTCGCTAGCCTCTGGGACGGTGATGAAGGGGGTGGCGTTGAAACATTTGCAGCTGCGGGAGGGAACAAACGGGAGAGGAGTAGTTTAAAAGACACATTAGAGAACAATGCTCCAAACATTACATAGCACATGTGCATTTGGTCCAAGGTTGCACTTTGCCTGTTATATTGAGGGTCTGCCGGTTCGGTGTGAGAGATCACACAAGCAGGTCCGGCGGGCAACAGCATTCGGCTTGCACACAGCCATGGTAAGCCACAGTCTATAGGCTTCTTTAACCTTCATAACATGTGGGAATGTTTTCAAACAGCAACCCCCTCATTTCCCATAACAAACAGCCTTTGGGCTGGCAATTTAAAACTGGTTGGCAATTGAAAAGGGAGGGGCGGCGGTTTTCGGGTTAACGTGCAGCGCGAACCTAATCGACACCCCCCCACACACAGACACACATCCAAGATGTTCGCTGTTCCCCCTCCCCCCACCGCGTGGGTTACAGCGGGGAAGATTTCTGTTCAGGCACAGGCAAACAGCCCAGCAGGGACGGAGCCCCTCTGAATACCCCCTTAATAAAATTCCCCTATTTCAACCAGGTGACCATGAATGATATCACTCTTCTGAGGATAACACAGACAGATAAAGAACGGATGTTGCTTGAATGCCAGCAAACACCGGGACCATACGCCGCCATGCTTTGCAAAGCAATGATTCCAGACTACGTGCTACTGGCCTGGCGTGGTAGAGTGTGTTACCACGGAGCACAGGATAAGGCTGCCCTCCCCAGAAACCTTTTGCACAGGCTTTGGGAGTACATCCAGGAGAGCTTTCTGGAGATGTCCCCGGAGGATTTCTGCTCCATCCCCGAACATGTTAACAGAGTTTTCCAGTAGCTGTAGCTGTACTGGCCGCGAATTAATCATTAAACACGCTTGCTTATAAAACATGTATTAATTAACAGAGGTACACTCACCAGAGGTCCCTTCTCCTGCATCGAGCACGCCTTGGGTGGGTTCGTAGGGTACTGGCTCCAGGGTGACAAAGAGTTCCTGGCTGTCGGGGAAAAGGGCTTCTCCGCTTCCTTGCTGTGTCTGGGCGCTATTTTCAGCATCATTATCATCATCATGCTCCTCTGTGGTTTCTGATGATCCACATACGGAGTCATACCACATGGGTGGGTCAGTGCTGGCTGCACCTCCTAGAATGGCATGCAGCTCATCATAGAAGCGGCATGTCTGGGGCTCTGACCCAGAGCGGCTGTTTGCATCTCTGGCTTTTTGGTAGGCTTGCCTGAGCTCCTTAATTTTCACGCGGCACTGTTGCGCGTCCCTGTTGTAGCCTCTGTCCTGCATGCCCTTGGAGACTTTGGCATATGTATTGGCGTTTCTTCTTTTGGACCGTAGCTCTGCTAGCACGGTTTCGTCTCCCCATACAGCGATCAGATCGCGTACTTCACCATCGGTCCATGCTGGAGCTCGTCTTCGGTTCTGGGACTCCATCATGGTCACCTCTGCTGATGAGATCTGCGCTCACCTGCAGCTCACCACGCTGGCCAAACAGGAAATGAAATTCAAAAGTTCGCGGGGCTTTTCCTGTCTACCTGGGCGGAGCATTGGAGCTCAGACTGCTGTCCAGAGCGGTCAAATGTTGCACTGTGGGATAGATCCAGGAGGCCAATACCGTCGAATTGCGTCCTCACTAAGCCTACATCGATTCGGCAATATCGCTGTAAGCACTAATCCCCTCATTGGGGGTGGAGTGGCGAGATCGATTTTAAGAGCCCTAGAAGTCGATGTTAAGGGCTTCGTCGTGTGGACAGGTGCACGGATCAATCGAAATAACGCTAATAAATTCGACCTAAACTCGTAGTGTAGACCAGGGCTAATTAAACATTTGTGTTTCATTGATTATAACTTCTGGTTAATTAAACTGTGTCTGGCTAATGAGCAGAATAAGGGCCACTGTGTGTGTTATAAATTGATACAGCAGCATCTTAAGCAAAGGTTTCAAGTAACGTGCAGAACTTGATGCAGGTTTTGAATTAAGTTTAATACCCCCATTTTCCTCAACACACCACCCATTTTTCACTGGTTTCTAGACCATTATCGGCCCCTATTCGTTATTACAAACATAACTAGATGGTATGTCTTAACTTGGGCTGTCAAAGGATTAAAAAAAAAAAATCCCGGTTAATCCTGACATTAAAAAAATTGCAGCTTTAATCAGTGTTAAACAATAATATACCATTTATTTAAATATTTTTGGATGTTTTCTACATTTTAAAATATTGATTTCAATTACAACAGAATATAAAGTGTACACTGCTCACTTAATGCTATTGTTGTTCAAAAATATAATCTCCCATAAATGTAAACAAACTTCTTTGTCTGAGCGAGTAGCTAAACAAGAAGTAGGACTGAGTGGATTTGTAGGCTCAAGTTTTACATTGTTTTATTTCTGAATGCAGTAGTTTTTTGTACATAATTTGACATTTGTAAGTTCAACTTTCATGACAAGAGATTACACTAGAGTACTTAGGCAAATTGAAAAAATACTATTTTTTTTTACAGTGCAAACATTTGTAATCAAAATATAAAGTGATCACTGTATACGGATTTCAATTACAACACAATACGATGTATTTGAAAATAGAAAATATGCAAAAATATTTAAATGGTATTCTATCGTTTAATAGCACAATTATTTTTAATTGCTTGACATCCCTAATTATTATTTTATATTGCAGTAGCATTACGTGGTTTTGTGCTAGGTGCCGTGTAAACACATACAAAGACAAGGTAACTGAAGAGTTTAGTCTGTACTAATGACTTCTGTTGCTGTTACTGTACAGATGATCAAGAAACTGTAGATTGAAATTCAACACTTGTTTACAGCTCAGGACAGCCAATGCTTCCTTTGGGGCAGTCATCATTCACAAGGCATTTTGGTATTTATTTAAAACATGCATACAGCACAAACTGCTCCATGGAACTAACACATTTAATGAGGCTGTCAGCGTAGCTACTGCCATCAGGATGATGGGTATTTATGTCCATATGAAGAATTACAAACCCTCTTCACACATGGCTATAATCTAGCCAACCTAGAGAAGGCATTAGCCTTTCATCTGTTTCATAAATTTAACAAACCACAAAACTGGTGTAGGAAGGCTCTGAACCAATTTTATATATTAGGAATTTTACATTCAATAACTTGTTTTAAAAAACTAACTTTTAGTACTTACTACACGTAGAGGTTCATGGCCTATAAAACTTTTAGAAGCGTTTTAACCTCAGGATACCAGTTTTGAGAGACTTGAAAGGAAATGGTAGTAAACGACACCTTCAACTTTATGTCCAAATGCCATCTATCAGCGAGAACAGACTGCAAGCAAAACAGAATGGCTGTAGGTGTTATTTTTTATTTATTACATTGATCACTGTTTTCCCGCGTGCATGTCCTCCTTCTAGCTTCAGAAAGGCCTTTGGAACTTCAGAAAAAGAGAAGACTTGCTCAACAACTGGATGGATCTATGAAACAAAAACACAGAGATATCACTTGGCAGGGATCAAATGATTGAGGATGATCCTAACAGCTTCTCCCCTCCCGTACTTCAAAGTTATATGCAATAAGTAACTAAAATATACTGACATGTAACCTTGGACACTAATATAGTCATCTACTGTCTAAGGCTCATCTGCAAGACCCAGAGAAAGCAGATGGTTACACTGATTCTACCTTATGTTCCGTACATTAATATTTGGAGGGAGAGAAGTGTTTTACACATTTTTCTTCATTATTGACATTTATTTCATGTTCAACTCAACACAAACACCAGGTTCAAAGCTCCACAGGGCCAGATTTTTAAAAGGTATTTAGGCACCTTTTGGGATATTTGAAAGAATCTGCATGCTTAACTCCCACTGGAGTCAGTGGGATTTAGGCACCTGGGTGCTTCTGAAAATCTCACTAGGTCTCCACCTTTAAAAATGCCTTAGGAGTACAAGGCCCACACTTGTTCTCATAAGTCACTTCAGGCCAGTTTTTAAAAGGCGTTTATGTACCAAATTCCCACTTAAACCAGTGGTGTTAGGCATCTAGATACCTTTACAAATCCCACCCTTTAAACCGAAAGCTTATGCCTAAATACATTTGTTAGTCTCTAAAGTGCCACAGGTACTCCTCGTTTTTGCATATTATTCAAATATCTCTAAATGCCAGCGGTATAATGCAACAACAAGACAAACAGCTTGCAAATATCAGAAGCAGTGGCTCTTTTTCAAGCTTCTAAGGAAAGAGCCCCCCTCCACTGTTCCCTCTAAGCTGTGCACGTGCACGCGCGCACACAGATCCTAAACGCTGCACACGCGGCAAAACATGGCATGCACAAAAATCTGCATAGAAGCACAACAATTTGCACAGAAGACATTTTTTGGGCACATGGCCTGTCAAAAATTAGAGGGAACATTGCCCCCCTCCCTCACCCCCAATTTTACCAAACTGCAAAGGTTCATTTTCAGAAACACAGCCCAGGAAAGGAGTGTATAGCACATCTACCAGTGAAGGGTTCCATATATGCACTTTCCAAGCAAGGTTTTGAAAACTGGTCACATCACCCCCCTCCTAGGGTGACCAGACAGCAAATGTGAAAAATCAGGACGGGGGGTGGGGGATAATAGGAGCCTATATAAGAAAAAGACCCAAAAATCAGGACTGTCCCTATAAAATCGGGACAGCTGGTAACCCTTCCGCCCCCCCCCAACAGCTGCACAACCCCAATATAGTAGCTGAAAGCCCTGATGTAGGGTCCTTCACTCATTCCTCTGCATATTTTCAGTAATCAAAACAACCTATTATGCCACAGTAGTCACCTGATTTCTGCAGGCAGTTGCAATGATTTTTGACTCAGAGAAGTCAAATCAGCAGTGTCAAGTGGAAAAGCATGCATGACTGGGATGTAAGCTCCCCCCCACACGCATGTACACAAAAGAAAACTTGGAAGAAAGGATCAGACTTAGTATATTTGATTCTCCCCTAAAGCCACTGTGCTAATATATATTCACCAGCTGCATCAAGCATGCACACTCTGGAGTGACAAGGTGGGTGAGGTAGTATCTTCTGTCGGTGAGACAAGCTTTCGAGCTACTTCAGGTCTGGGCTCTCTGTAGCTTGAAAGCTTGCGGCTCTCACCACCAGAAGTTGGTCCAATAGAAGATATCTCACCCACCTTATCGCTCTAATATCCTGGGACTGACAGCCACAACAACACTATACTACACTCTGGAGTGTAAGTTTTACCTGGCTGAACAAGGGGAGCAACACAACCGGTTTGCTTTGCAATGGGATGGAGAAATGGCAGAGGGTGCAGTCAGATGCTGCCTAGCACTCACTACTACCCAATATTGGAGCAATTTTGAGTTCAAGACTAACTTGGTTTTGCTATGCTGGTCAGAATCAGTGCTGCCCTAGACGGGTGGCTCTATGTTTTGTGCCTCCCCAAGCACGGCAGTCAGGCAGCCATCGGCAGCGTTTCTGCGGAAGGTCGCTGGTCCCGCGGTGTTCCTGCGGGCGCTCCACTGGTCCCACGCTGTCGGCGTTCCCGCCGCTGAATTGCCGCCGAATCCGCGGGACTGGCGGCCCTCCCGCAGAAACGCTGCTGACGGCTGCCTGACTGCCACCCTCGCAGCTAGCAGCCGGACGCCCCCTTGCGGCTTGCCGCCCCACGCAGGCGCTTGCTGTGCTGGTGCCTGGAGCCGGCCCTGGCCCTAGATCAACCTCTTCAGGGACAGGGAGATAACGCAATAGTATCTTTGGCTGTGCTGATGGGGTGGCTCAAGCGCCTGCTGTGACTACTTGCAAGGGAAATGTAGCATCAACAGCAGTGGCTGACCTCCACTGCTTTAGCAGCAGCTGTGTGGGGAAAGAGCAGGGAAAATTCACTAACTTGTCTGTACAGAGCATGGCTTGAGGAACCCGAACTACCTATAAAAATAACAGGATCTATTTGCCGAGCTTCACTTCTGTTTAAAACAAAGAGAGATGGACTCCTCAGAAACACACAGCACAAAGGAGAAAACCACTGATTAGCCCAGGGTGAGGCTATCCGAACAGTAATCAGGAAAGGTTGGAGCTCAGATATGATCCCCAGGTGGAAGCACAGAAGAGCCATTTACAAGGAAAGGCACAATAAGGATAATTCCAGACACCAACACTGGTTATATAAAGATTTCAGAACAAAACCAAGACTATTACCCTCTGTAGACCCAACATACATTTTGAACTACTTGTGATCACTTGGATCAGGTTATAACACTATGTCTTAGGTTTTCAATATATTACATAAAGTTCACAGCACATTTTAAAAATAGTCCTCTAGGGGATTCAGAGGAATTCCTAGCCCAACCTGATAGAATGCAAAACACTGCATGTATCACTGCCACCAAATGCTCACAGCTCATATGCTCCATTGTTAAAAACCTCTGGTCTGATTGAAACACTGACCCCTAGGCAACGCTCTAGAGACATGAATACTAAATTGATGATCCTGGCAATCTACAGCATTAAAACATTTCTCTGGCCTGCTGATTAGCCCATTGTCTGGATGACCCTGAAAGGGCTGACCATATCACTGCACAATGAGTCATTTGGCCTTTACCAACTTAATCAACTGACTCAGATAAAATCTCTTCCTGTGAACAGGCAGGCGGGCTGGGGGGAGCGTCCCTGTTTGCTGAATACATGATAATAAGTGGAGATTAACTGGATAATGCAAACACTGCCTATTTACAGCCACACATCAGCCCCCTGCCAGTGGACACTTACTTGTTCAGGGAAACAGGATTATATACTAAAGGCTGGGGAGAGAAGGGATTACACCCACCACTACAGAATTGTTTATCTGAAAAAAAAAAAAACAGCCTGAGTTTGAATATTCTCTTGCTCTCCATTCTTAATAATGTGCAGAACATTATAGATATGGATCCCTGGGTTCTTCAATGAGCTCCTTACGTGTTTTAAAAGGGGAAGGAGAGAGAGGAAACCTATTTGCTAATGTTAGTTAAGAGTCTGACATGTATCAAACCCAGCTCTGAACTCAACAGGCTATGACTGAAATGCTGCATTAGGAGTCCACTCAGTAGTAGTAATTTTCAAACTGTTGGCCAATCTGAATCCTTCCTTGCAGGTCCGTATTTCTCTGATAAGAGAGATGCACTGGCCCTTTCAGTTCTGAAGTGAACAGACGAGCCTAAATCCTGCAGTCCTTACTCAGGTAAAATTCCCTAGGAGCTTTGAGCAAGAACTGAAGAATCAAACCCCATAATTCAAAAGCAATGATATTGCACTGGTTCTTTTCTGTGTTTCTATGGCACCCAGCACAATGATCCTGAGTAGGGCCTTTGGACATGAATATAAATGTTTACTATACTAACTAGATGATCATAATGGTCCCTTCTGACCTTAAAGTCTATGAGTTTACGAGTCTAACAATGCACTGCATACAAATATGCATATTTTGGGTTGAAATAAAAAACACACTGTAATTTTAAGACATGAAAACATGATAGTACCTAGATCAGGGGCACTCGTTCTGTGGAAAGGGCCAAATTCCATTTGTAATTATGGTTCATGAGCCAGGGTATAAATGTAGGACTCAATACTCCCCTCCCTGCATCCACAGTGAATCTCCCCTGATGTCAATGAGAAGTCTGCACAAAGATCATAGTTGAATTGGCTTTGTAAAAATTTCATTTTTGTTTTATTGTCACTAAGTGGAAAATACGCTCACCTTTAGGAACACCGTTATTTCTGCCTTTTGTATCTCTTCCTTCCCCATCCTCCTTTCTGTTTCTCTCCCTCTTCCATGCCTTTGTTTCTCTCCTTTCTTATGTCTGCATTTCCTTCCCTGCTGCATCTCTCAAGTCCCACCTTCCATGGCCTTCACTCCCACCCCCTTCTCCATTTCACCACTGAAATGATATGCAATGAAATAGTTAATGCTGACATTAGAAGTGTCATCAATAGGCTCTAGATTTAACATCATAGTGAGATTAATGGGGGGAGGAAAGTTCACAGCTCTTGGAGGCACAGTTTGAAGTTGCTGTCAGACTCAAATATGGCACTTGCAGTGATTACTCGTGTCACATATTCAAGGGTAGCTTTGGAACCCAAAGGCTAGAAACAGGGTTTTTCTTCTTAATGAAACCTTAGAATTTCCAGAAAATATGAATATTATGTGCACAAAAATACATCTCTCACCTTGATCTTAAAGTAAGTAGAACTTCAGAAATGCCTAATGAAAAATGATCAAATATGAACACACGTTCTGGTGGTAAAGACCCAGGAATGGGAGGGAGAAGTTCTGGATTCTATTCCAAGCTTTACCAAGGACTTCTTATGAGACCCTAGATAAGTCACAAACCTCTCTTTCTGCCTAAGTTTCTCCATCTGTCAAATGGTAGCAACACCTAATTCACAGGGTGTCTTTGCATAACATGTGTGTCATACACACTAGCTACTCTTCTGGTATCTTTTAAAGAATTAAAACAGCCATATTATGTTTCTTAAAACAATATACTGCTCCTGTCTAATTGCAGTTATGATAGAGTAACACACGTGATTAATAAAATTCTGACAGCGAACTCCGAGGCCTTGGCTACACTCACGAGTTACAGCGCAATAAAACTGCCTGCAGAGCTGTAACTCACTCACTGTCTACACTCGCAAGGCACGTGCAGCGCTGCATCTCCTCAGGTACAGCGCTGCAGGTACTCCACCTACCCAAGAGGAATAACGTTTGTTGCGCGGCTGCTGGTGCGCTGCGGCTACAGTGTGGCCACCCAATGCGCTGTTATTGGCCTCCAGAAGTATTCGGAAGTATCCCACAATGCCTGTTCTAGCCACTCTGGTCATCAATTAGAACTCTACTGCCCTGGCCTCAGGTGACCAAGCGCCACTCCGACTGTTTAAATTCCCTTGGAATTTTAAATATCCCCTTCCTGTTTGCTCAGCCAGGCGTGGAGTGCTCTCAGCGCATCTTTCCAGGTAACCATGCCTCCACGTGCCAGACGAGCCCCAGTATGGCACAATACCGAGTTGCTGGACCTCATCGCTGTTTGGGGGGAGGAAGCTGTCCAGTCCCAGCTGCGATCCAGCCGGAGGAATTTCGATACTTTCGGCCAGATATCAAGGGCCATGATTGAAAGGGGCCATGACCGGGACGCAATGCAGTGCAGGATAAAAGTAAAGGAGCTGTGGAGTGCGTACCGCAAAGCCCGCGAGGCAAACAGCCGCTCGGGTGCTCCCCCCAAAACCTGCCGATTCTACAAAGAGCTGGATGCAATACTTGGGGGTGACCCCACTACTGTTCCGAGCACCACCGTGGACACGGGAGAGCGGGACGAGGAGGAGGAGGAGGAGGAGGAGGGGGTTGAAGAAAACAGGAGCGAGGGTGCTGTGGCTGGGGGAGACACCCCTGACTCCCTGGGTGCATGCAGCCAGGAGCTGTTCTCGAGCCAGGAGGAAGGGAGCCAGTCGCAGCGGCCGGTACGCGTTGGGGGAGAAAGAGAAGAGCAGGTTCGCGGTAAGCAGCTTTTATTTTCGGGAAGGAGTTTTTTCGGTGTGGGGTCCTTGGGCGAGGAGGGTTTGGGCTGCATGCATGCCTAGATGCGGAAGAGCGCATTGATGTGGTCTATCACATCGGAGAAATCGGCCACTGTAATCTCTTCGAAAGTCTCAGCCAGAACATGGGCAATGCGCTTGCGCAGGTTTATTGGGAGAGCCGCCATGGTCCTTGTCCCATTCAGGGTAACGTGTCCGCGCCACTGTGCCGCGAGGGGCGGGGGGACCATTGCTGCACAAAGGCAAGCTGCATATGGGCCAGGGCGGAAGCCGCATTGCAGTAGAAGACCCTCCCTTGCTTCCCCGGACACCCTCAGCAGCGAGATATCTTCCAGGACAAACTCCTGTGGAAAATGTGGGGATAGTGTTCAGTGTAGGTTCCCCCTGCAGCTGTTGGCTCTCCCCAAGGCACAGAAACCTGTCGGACAGTACATCCGTGAAACAATCAGTCCCGTGGGTTCTGTGCGCTCTGTTTGGGACGGGAAAATTGTGCTGTTTTGGAGACTGTGTGTGCCCTCCTTAAGTGTGGGGGAATCATTGCCCTGTCTGGCATAAAACAACGATGCCTCTGTTAAATGTTGCATTTTGCCTTCAAGATGCAACCTTGAGATCTCCGCCGTCCGTCTTATCACCGGCTGAGAGACTCCAAAGGCTCAGGAGGAGGCCGAGAAGAACGAAAGAAGACATGATGCAGGAAGTTATGAAACAGTCTCTTAAAGAGAATCAAAAGGCTCGGGAGTGGAGGGAGAGTGAAAGCAGGCTCCGCCAGGAAAACGCAGCGCACCGGCGGCAAAGCATGCAGCTCCGGTACGAAAGCACAAAGGAGCTGATTAGCATCATGGCGTGCCAAGCGGACTCTATCCAGGCGCTCGTCGCCATGCAGGCAGAGCAGTACCGCACCCGCCCCCCCACCCCCGCAGCCAGTGTCCCAAAACACTTTCCGTTGTGCCCCCATGTCACCACCTGCCCACTTCACCCAACATCCAGGTTCTTATCGCCCACACCAGATGCCCCCAACACCTGTAGCTTCACCAGACAGCCCTGGAAACTATGACCCTTACCCACTGCACTCAACTCCCATCCTGAATTATAGACATTCTGAAGTGCAGCACTCACTGCACAGCACTCCAGACAGGAAGCCCGAGTATGAAAGCAGGACATACCATACCCTGTGACTGAACCCTTCCCCACACCACCCACCACCCCCTTGCCCTTTCTGTCTCACAAGCAGTTGTGTTTCTTTTTAATACATGTATTTTCTCTGTAATAAACGGATTCTTTGGATGTGAAAACAGTCTTTATTATTGCATAAGGAAAAAAGATACCTTAGCCCAGGAAAGAAACAGGCAATGCAAGTGAGCTGAGCAAACACAAATCAGCTTAGCAAAGACAGATTACTGATAACATTGGAAGCACTTCACTTCAGGATCGTGCAGGGCAGCACACATTACCGGTGGTTTTCAGCCTCAAATTTCTCCCTCAAGGCATCCCTAATCCTTGCAGCCCCACGCTGGGCCGCTCTAATAGCCCTGCTCTCTGGCTGTGCAAATTCAGCCTCCAGGTGTTGAACCTCTGAGGTCCATGCCTGAGTGAACATTTCACCCTTCCCTTCACAAATATTATGGAGGGTACAGCACGCGGATATAACCGCGGGGATGCTGTGTTCGGCCAACTCCAGCTTCCCATATAGAGAGCGCCAGCGGCCCTTCAAACGGCCAAAAGCACACTCCACAGTCATTCTGCACCGGCTCAGCCTGTAGTTGAACCGTTCCTTGCTGGTGTGAAGCTCCCTGTGTAGGGTTTCATGAGCCACGGCATGAAAGGGTACGCGGGGTCTCCAAGGATCACAGTGGGCATTTCAATTTCCCCTACCGTGATCTTCCGGTCTGGGAAAAAAGTCCCGGACTGCATCTTCTGGAACAGGGCAGTGTTCCGAAAGATGCGTGCGTCATGCACCTTTCCGGGCCAGCCTGCGTTGATGTCAATGAAACGCCCACGGTGATCCACAAGCGCCTGGAGAACCATGGAGAAATACCCCTTCCGATTAATGTACTCGGATGCTAGGTGGGGTGGTGCCAGAATAGGAATATGCGTCCCATCTATCGCCCCGCCACAGTTAGGGAAACCCATTTGTTCAAAGCCAGCCACAATGTCCTGCACGTTACCCAGAGTCACAGTTCTTCTGAGCAGGATACGATTAATGGCCTTGCAAACTTGCATCAGCACGATTCCAACAGTCGACTTTCCCACTCCAAACTGGTTCGCTACTGATCAATAGCAGTCCGGAGTTGCGAGCTTCCAGATTGCAATAGCCACCCGCTTCTCCACCGTCAGGGCAGCTCTCAATCTCGTATCCTTGCACCGCAGTGCGGGGGCGAGCTCCTCACACAGTCCCATGAAAGTAGCTTTTCTCATCCGAAAGTTCTGCACCCACTGCTCGTCATCCCAGACTTGCATGACAATGTGATCCCACCACTCTGTGCTCGTTTCCCAAGCCCAAAAGCGGCATTCCACGGTGCATAGCATGTCCGTGAATGCCACAAGCAAGTTCGTGTCGTACGCGTTTCGCGTGACAATTTCATCGTCATCGTTGGACTCTTCGCTGTCACTGTGGATCTTAAGGAAGAGCTCGACTGCCAAACGTGACGTGCTGGCGAGACTCGTCAGTATTTTGCTCAACAGGTCGGGATCCATTTTCCCGCTGACCGAAACGGAGCACAGATCGCGCTACAAAGAAACCGTTGAAAGATGGCGCCAAATGTGGCCGGAAACACAGGGATTGCTGGGATGCGAAGCGATGCATCACGGGGCGTTGGGACAGGACCCAGAATGCAGCATACCTCACGCCCCCTTCCCACAACCCACGGCGCCAGAATTGGAAGAGGTGTTCTGTGGAATACCTGCCCATAATGCACCTCTCCCCAAACCGCTGCAAGTGCCGCAAATGTAGCCACGTTAGTGCTCGTTACTGCGCTGGCAGCTGCCAGTGTGGACAGGCTGCAGCGCTTTCCCTACTCAGCTGTACGAAGATGGGTTTAACTCACAGCGCTGTACATCTGCAAGTGTAGCCAAGGCCCAAGTGAATCCAGTTCTGTTTGGGGGTTTAAGTGACGCACAGGCTGCATTTGGTCATAAGCAGCTGGATCAGTTTCCAGCACAATGAGGAGGAACAAGAGACTGGAGCCAACCCAAGAGTATTGTGTTTGCCAGGCCAGGCTCGCCTCAATACAAGTTAGAGTGGCTGGATTCAGCTAATTTACCCAACGTTAAACACACTGGACTATGCAGAGAAAGGCTCTAATCAGTGTAAGGAAAAATGGACAGCTTCTCTTGTAGAACTCTCTAGTAGCAGGCAGTGGAAACCGTTCTATATTGTGTCTCACACTCTTCAGTGTTACTCACTTGTGCTGCTAGTTTAATCTGCCTGGTGTTATAAATCCCACACAAACAAGAAGGGAGAGCTGTTTGTGCAGCTGCATCTCCTATTGATACTTCCTCTCTACCTGAGTTTGCTTTTTTCAAGCAGAAGGAAATGTCTCCCCTTACTAGAGAACCCTCCCCTCCCCATGGTTTGTACACTCCCAGGGGCAAGGGCTGAGAAAACGAAACACCACACCATGTTCAGAAGCTGTTTTGTTCACTACCTTTACCAATTCTACTGTAGCTATTTTTCGTAAATCTAGATGCATTTCCCCCACCCCCTTAAGACAAGATCCATGAAAGTCAGTGCTGATTAACCACAGAATACACAACTGCATCAGGCTAACCAAGTGAGAGACAACACATTTGAGTAAGTGTCTGGTATCTGCTTACACTGTTCCAGGTCTAATCAGGATTTATGTGAATCTGAATAAATCAAATAAAGCCCAACACCTGTGTAAAGAGTGTGCCTTTTGTGTTAGCTTTGCTCATGGAGATTGTATTAATGTAAGCACTGAAGCATTTTCATGAACACCATGAGCAAGCTATACGATCTGAGAAGAGAGGAACAGATGGGTTTTAATAAAACAGAATTCACAGCATTTTATACAGCCATAGCTAAATGCAGCTCTAGAGTTCTCTCTCTCTTAAAACAAAACAAAAAACCCTTCAGAGATGGGTTTTTTAACAGAAAGTCTTTGCAACATCTCTCAAAAATCAATACCTCTGGGCTCCAGCCAACCCAAACAAAAAGCTAATTAAAATCAAGGCATCTCCACCCAGAGCATCTAAACATTCAAAGCTAGGCAGGGTGAGGTCAAGCTTTCCAACTGATCTTACCCTGGAGAGGGATGGACTCTGTAGGTACTTCTTCACTGCAGAGCCAATGTGGGCTCTTATCCAAGTATTGTCTCAAATCCCCCTTCCTTCCACATGCAAAAATCTCTGACCTTAGTTTAGTGGTTGCTTCATCCAAAGCGAATTGAACAATCTGGGGATGTAGGCTAAAGCCCAAATCGGGCTGGTAACTCATCCACTTTGCATTGAGGACACAAGTTACACCACTCAAGTGCTGATAGTCCTCCAATCAGGGGTGGCTCCAGGCACCAGCGCAGGAAGTGCATGGCTGGGGCGGCAAGCCGCGGGGGATGGCATGACGGTTGCTGTGAGGGCGGCAGTCAGGAAGCCTTTGGCGGCGTTTCAGTGGGAGGTCTGCCAGTCCCGTGGCTTCGGCGGCAATTCAGTGGTGGGCACGCCAATGGCGCAGGACCAGCGGATCACCTGCAGAAACACGGCTGAAGGCCGCCTGACTGCCATGCTTGGGGCGGCAAAAATCATAGAGCTGCCCCTGCCTCCAATGCCTTCCCACAATTCCCCATGTGCCAAGGACAGACAAGTACTCTCGCAATTCACTAGGAAAGAATCATAGTGGCACAGCATATTGCAGCACAGAGAAGCATGGGATATGTCCCCAGAAGCCCTAGAACATACACAGATGAGTGCAGCAACTGTGTGGACATAGCAACTCAAATGTCACTTTGCAAAGTGGCTGCTCAGAGCCAGCCTAGGCTAACCAGGGTATTCAGATCTGAGTGATAATCACCTCAGTTAACTCAAAAGTGAAGACAAATCCTGGGAGACCTGGGACCAAAGGCATAAGAAATGTGTAAGTTAAAACCTTGGACTGCACCCAGAACTATCAACATCAGTGCAGACTATAGAGCACGGTTATCTATTCCAAGCAAGGATCCCATTAAATAAAATGAGTAGAACACGTTTGTTACTAGCTGAAGTTTCTAGATAGTGTTAAGGTGTAGTAGACCCTGTCACCCTGCAGAGAACATTGCACCAATCTGACCATAATGGGACAAAGGCCTGACTCGCTGGTGCGGTCCACATCCAAAAAGATACTGAATTTGTAGAGTCGTTTGGGATCCAAGATGCTATATCAAAGAAGACATCTACAGTAATCGGTAGCAGGAATGAAGGGGATGTTACCTGCAGATCCCTAATAAGAGGGGTGGGGAGCAAATAAATAATAAATGCATAGCATGCACAGTGAACACATTCAGTCAGAACGTTGCGGTTATCTCCACAAATGGTGCAGCAAGGAAACTGGCAGAAGGACAGTGTGGATATCTGAACAGCCAGACAACCTGAAGGGTGTCAGGTTTGATTATAATATTGATCTGTTATTTGCCTCTTCAATTCTTACGGCTGGCAATAATAATAGGAAATGATATTACATTTTTCATCAGGAGATCTCAAAGCATTTTACCAAGGTGGCTAAGTAGCACTATCCTTATTTTTCAGCTGGGGAAACTGAGGCACAAAGTGGTTAAGTGATGTGTACAATGTCCCACAGCCAGGAATAGCAATGATGTATCCTGACACCCTCTCCACATATACTGTTCTCTGTCTTTACGGCACTTGGCACAGTGGGGTCCTGGGGATCCATGACTAGAGATCCTAGACATTACAGTAATACCAGTAAATCGGTTAGTAATAGTTATAATAAATCCTTTGAGAGATAGATTCAGTCATATGCAAATTTATGGGGCCCTGACAGAATGGTTGAGAACTGCAGCTTTAGGATGCAAATCCCCTTCCTTTTCCAAGGATTTTGCCTAGGGAGCAAGGTGCTGTTTATTTTGGGAATGCCTTTTGAAACAGATGTTTTATTTATTAAATAACACACTATACATGCAAACTGAGACATGCTTCTGAAGGTTATTCTCAGCACAGAGAGGAATTATTTGAAAAGTTTGGGAAAACTCTGATCATTTTAAAGTAATTTAAGGAAATGAAATCACTTTTGTAACACCGATGGCTCAAACGTACTTAGAAATAGCATGCAAACTTGGCACATGTATAGCCCATCAACATCAGGTCGAGAGACAGACATGCTTAAAATTGTGTGGTATATAAATAATAAAGGCATTTGAAAATAATATGCTCCATGTGCAGTATGCTATTTTCTATTAACTTTTAACAATGCATAGAGGCCCAATACACCAGACACAGACACACAGTTAGAAGCAGATGTACATCTGGCTATCTAGAGGCTGAAATATGCAACACCTGTTCAAATCAACATAGTTATTTGAATGAGTGATCACCATTATGAATTTAACATTCACATAAAAACACTGCATGGTTTCCCGGGGAGAAGAGCATGTGGGGAGAGTGAAGTGTTTTGTTTTGTTTGAAGATAAAAACACCTTACTAATTTCACACTGGGACATTACACTGGTAATTCACACACATTGTCTTCTTCTCTGTTAAATATAACAATACTGAAACAATCAAAGGTACTTGGAATGTAACACCTCATATTGAAATAACAATAATGACCTTACAGTAGTACATTTTCAGCATGGATACCTCTTGCACAAACAAGGGTATATTTAAGTGTCTAAATACACAGCTGTATGCACAAGTTGTAGTAACCAGGCAGGCAGATCATAGTGGTCCCTTTTGTCTATCATTATGGGATCAATAAGATCATTATCTAAGACTGTCATTTTCCAATATTCTGCCCAGTTTTAATATGGGGTTTGGGACCTCATGAATTCCTCAATGCTAACTGGCAAGAGAGTTGCAGGAATATCTTAATTCTGGTATGTTCTTTGTGGTTCACCAAAAAAGATCATCTGTGTTTTTAGATAAAAGGCAGGCTCACACTGGTCACTGTCATTGTGAAATATATGTACAAATACTGTGTCAATAGTGATGTTTATATACTGAAAATATGGTTTTAAAATCTGCATCAAGGCAGGGGTGAAACAAAGGTTTTCCTCCAAACAGGAGGTAAGAAATCTCTCTCTCTCGGCTCATAAATTAAGCATTCAAAGCTAACACAATGGAAGCCCATTTACATAAAATGTCAGAATTTTAACAGAGAGATCTGAAGCCAACAAGGAGCACAGAGGAAAAATAAATCAGAGGTGGTTATCCCAACTGTATACAAAGACTAAACGCTTTGGCAGTGATTCTATGAGGCAAAAAAGACACCCATAATCCTCCATCTAGGAAGTAGGCAGTGTGTTTATGTTCATGAAAACAAGATCACAATCAGCCTTAGCTGAAATGCTGCATAGGACTTTGGGGGCGAGAAACTTCTTTAGATGGGACATTAGCCATTTAAGTTAAGTGTAGTCTCCAGAAAGTGTGTTATGATTCTGTTTTGTATGTAACCATTTGTTTCGAATTTTCTTACTGTCACCTGACTCTTGAATCTCTGATGATAAACTTATTCTTGGTTTCTCTATAGATATATCTATCAGTGCTGTGGTATTAAGCAAAGAGCTGATCCTGAGTTGAATTGTACAAGCTGGTGTGTGCACTGTTCCCTTGGGGACAACAGACCTGGTATTCCTCTGTGTTCAGTGAATAAGGGGCTAACCACTACAAGGGAACACTTCAAAGGGACTTGGTGATTTGGGTGCACCTACTGCTTACCTGCAGGGCAAAGTAAGGGCAGGCATTGCCCAGAGGAAAGTGCTTGGCTGGCTAACAGGCTCATGGTGTCATGGACCCGATTTCCAGTCCAAGCAGGACTCCCTCATGCCAGAGGCAGGGGGAAACATGGTGAGTCACAGTCCTGGGTACCCTGAGTAGCCTGACAACAAAATAAAATTCTACATAGATAAATGTAAGTTGCTACACATAGGGAAGAAAAACCAAATGCACAAATATAGAATGGAGGATAACTGGCTTGGCAGCAGCACAGCTGAGAAGGATCTGGGAGTTGCAGTGGATCACAAGCTCAACATGAGTCAGCAATCTGATGCTGTTGCAAAAAAAGCAAACACAATTTTGAGTTGCATTAACAGAGACATGGCATGCAAGACACGGGAGGTGATAGTACCATCTATTCGGTTCTGGTTAAGCCTCTGCTGGAGTTGTGTGTCCAATTTTGGCATCAATGTATAGAAAGGATGTAGAGAAACTGGAAAGGATCCAGAGGCGAGCAACAAAGATGATCAAAAGGATGGAATGCAAGCCATATGAGCAAAGACTGAAGGAACTGGGTATGTTTAGTTTAGAAAAGAGGAGATTATGGAGGGGACATGATAGTGGTCTTCATATACTTGAAAGGTTGTTCTCTCTTGCCACAGAGGGTAGGACAAGAGGCAATGGGTTCAAACTACAGCATAGCAGATTTAGATTAAATCTCAGGGAAAAACTTCCTAACAGTAAGAAGAGTAGGACAATGGAACAGACGCCTCGGGAGGTTGTGGAAGCTTCTTCACTGGAAGTTTTCAGAAGGAGGCTGGACCGCCATCTGTCTTGATGGTTTAGATCAGGCCTGCACAACTCGTAAAGCGGCGAGGGCCATATTACTCCAAAGAAAAGAGCTGAGGGCCGAAACCCCCCAGCCCCGCGGAAACATCCCCCCCTGCTGCCCGCTCGCCTCCTCAGCCCCCCCGCCGGCTCGCCAGCTCCCCCCTCCACCAGCTCACCGGCTCACCCCGCTGGCAGCTCACCTGCCTGCCCGCTGCTGGCCTCTTACCTTCTGCCACTGCCCCCGCCCCCTGCCGCTGGCTCACCCTCACTCCCCAGCCTGCCACTGGCCTCTTCACCAGCCCGCCCATCCGCTGGCTTGTCCCACCCCGCCGCTTGCCTACTCACCCCCCTGCGGGCCGCACAGTGAGCCCACGCGGGTCGCGGGCGGCCCCTGGGCCGCATGTTGTGCAGGCCTGGTTTAGATACAACAAGTCCTGCATCTTGGCAGGGGGTCAGACCAGATCCGGTCTTGTCTAACTCTATGGTTCTATGATATTACATTTTGCAAATTTTGCTTCTTTTATTCTTTGTGGTAAAGTACATTTATTTGAAAACCAAATATTTGTTAATTGAGTGTCTTTTGAGTTATTCCCCACCCAATGTCACTGCAATATCAAAATCTGGAGGGAAAAAGAATTAGGGTACCGTACAAAATACCCACTCTGTGGGAAATAAATAGGAGAAGAAGCAGGTGAACTAGAAACAATAAGCCGGCTGTGTGCAAATGGACCTAATGGAAATACAGAAAATCCATATGATCCAAGAGTAAAATTATGCTTTTCAAAGCTTCCTATTAAGTATCTGCTTTTCTTTAACGCATTAGCTGTTTTTAAAAAAGACAAACAGCCCATGTTTTAAGTAAGGCCCATTGACGACAATAGCAAGTGTAAATCAGGAGGCGAGATTCTCTTCACAGCACAAAGCTAAAGAACTGCCCTTTCTCTGAAAAGGTCTCCAAATGTTCTCCTAATCACATTTTAGACAATCCCAGAAAAGACCCTTGTAAAAAGCTGAAAGACGATTCAGTAAAATTGAGGAAGAATTAAGGCAGGGTTACACAGAAGTGCATTCACCCGTTTGAAGAACAGGTCCATCAATGGCTATTAACAAGATGCAACCCCATTCTCTGGGTGTCTGAGTGCCAGAAGCTGGGAGTGGACGACAGGGGATGGATCACTCAATGACTGCCTGTTCTGTTTATTCCCTCTGGTGCAACTGGCATTGGCCACTGTCAGAAGACAGGATACTTGGCTAGATGGACCATTGATCTGACCCAGTGTTGCCATTCCTATATTCTTATGCTGACTGAGAACCTGATCCAAATTCAGCTGAAGTACATGAAAAGACCCCCATTGTCTTCAATGGACAATGGCAATCTGCATGTCTAGCCTCCATATGACTCATTTATTATAAACTAGTTTCATAAACAAATATTATTCATAGTTTTGTTGTGGGATGTTTTGTGACATTTATATCCCTTTCCCCCCACCCCCTCCATTTTCACATCTCCACCCCCAATGAATCTATGATCACTCAATTTGAGGGAACCAATGTGTACAGACAACAGAATTACATGATATTACAGTAGATCGAAATGGAACAGATTTGGGTTTTATACCATACCTTTCATACTACTGCATTTTACAAAGAGGTGAGTTAAATACTGATAGCATAAAGACTATGCAGATAAAACACTATTTGACACTACAACTGTTTTTGTAGAGAGACAGAATAAAAGACTAAGCAAACACCTTTATCTTCCTACCATCTTACAATAAAAAGGTACATCAGGACATCCATAAATGTATGACATACATTTTAAATAGCATTAGCATCCACCTGTCCAGATTATTAGGCAGATGCATACAAATTAAGCCTTTTCTCTATTGCATAAATAGATATTTCCCGAGACACCTTCATGGGCACATTCTGCATTTTTGTTTTAAACATAAGGTAGGAACAGAACACAAATGTGCTGCGACTGGCCAAGAGTCAGGACAAACTGTAACTAGGAAGATAAGGTATTTCTGCTCCTTATTAAATTATGATTTGTTGAGTGTGGCCATGCAAGATCACAGGAAGTGAAGCATTTGCTGTGGTTTCTTTCTAGGCTGCACGATTGTGCTTGAAATGTTGAGTGCAATGCCAAGTGAAGTGGTTTGAAGCTGCAGCCAGGAGCACTGTCATAAAACACTACAAACCATTTACCGGTACAGCCCCTGTGTAGCAGTAGTCTGAGGCAATATTTTTTGAAGTGCTGACTTTCTACTGGCTGGTCAGTACTTGATAGGTGGCATACTGGGTATGTGGGCAGAACAGAAAGTGCATGTTATCCTGTGTGCCTGGTCAACAGCACTAAAAAGGTGAATCGCAGCAATGAAGTGACCCAAAGATCATTCAGGAATTGGCGGGGGGAAAGGACAAAACTAAAAATACCAGTTTCTGGAAGGGGAGGGGGAAATATATAGTGGAGAGAAAGGAAATCCAAATGGGGACATAATTTGATAACCTACACACTTCTAGAAAAGGACCCATCTTTTAGACCCAGGAGTGTGAAATGGCCTGGAGATTCATGTTCTAGAATCAACAGTGCACAGGGGCAGGTTCTCTTCCTTGTTCTGCTTCGGCAGTACAAAGGCAGTAGGAAACTGCCCATAGCATCTCTGCTGAAGATTTCCCCTCTGGGGGGGGGAGTCCCCAAAAGGTGCAGAGATGGCAAGGCCAGTTCTTACAGCACCTCATCTCCCAGCATGGAGGGTTTGGGGGGAGACAAATTACACCGTCAAGAGGAGCCTTCCCATCCTCTCTTGCAGGCAACTTGTAACAAGCTCTTAAACTTGGGAAAATTAGGAAAGTAACAGTACACCTTCCTCATCATGCCCCTTTTCTGATTCCACTGTGGAAAGCTTCATGACAACTGACAATTTAAAAGACAATGGAGCTTGATGAAATTATGTTAAAGTATCACTGAATTTTATACTCCTAAAAAGAGAAATAATTACATACAAGATTCCCTACACCACTCTGCCAATGCATGTCAGCCGTGACCTGTAATAATACCCTAAATATTCTAGCACTGTACATGTCTGGGGGTGGCTGGGTACATGGATAGAAGCAGCGACCAAGTTCATTTTGACTGAAGAACCAACCAGGTGTCCCTACTACCCCAATAACCCTTTTTTCATTTTCATTGTCAGAGTTCAGGTTAAACGATCACTTCCAGTGCCAAAAGTAGCCCATTTTGCCTGTAGCCCAGTACATTTTATGTCTGAAAAGAGGGAAGAATCCTATTATTAACACAGTAGGAAACACCAATGTCTACATTCTGTACACTGGGGCGAGAACTAAGTGAGAAGGAAAAGTTGAAGAGCAACAATTAACCCTCTCACTGAACAGCTTGCAATGTTTTATTCCTTAACTGTGGATTATACACTTTTTAAGGCAAAGAAGCATTTATTTCAGCAATACTACAGTGGGTTAAATTACCGATTCTAACATACCTTTCCTGAATCAACCAGATTTGCTATTTCATCCAAAGATTGGCCGCTCGGTGTGAAAAATGCCCATCGATAATGGATTCCTTTACAGAGGTGCTGAAATGGACAGATCACACAAACACACAAAAAGTTACAAAAGAAACTCAGAATGTGAACTACACATTTAAACAAGAGAGTCAGAGCCTAGAAAGGTATCTTAAGAAAAATGTGGGAAATATTTTCTGGCATCTAAATGTCACAGAAGCACATGGACTAGATGTACGCACATGGATGTTGCGCCGTCAAATAAGATCAGAGTGAAATCTGGAGTCCAACTGCATGAGTTGGCTTTTAGACACACACACACACATATATATATATATATTCTCATTCTGCTGGAGATTCAGAGCCTTTCACCTCTATGTAATCAGTTCAAATCCAGCCCAGGGTGGTGATGACAGAAAAGCATTTCTGCCTGATGACTGGTTGGTGGCCCGTTTGAAGTGGGTTGCTTGTCTCAGTCCAGCTCTCAGCAGAGAGGCATACTCATACTATCATTCGGTGGTTTTATCAGTGGCTAAGAACTGAGTAGACCTAGAGAGAATGAGCTATTTGTAGCCTCTCTCACTCATAAAGGCAGGGTTGAGGCACACTACGGAAGCAATGTGAAAAAAGCTAACGTCGCTGCTACGCATCACACTCCTTGAAGAGCCAGCCACCTTCCATCTTTGAAGCTGTCATTCCAACGTCATTCACTACTGTTTAATTAATTATATTATATATTATAGTAAATTATACCTTAAAATACATAAATTATGTTAAATATACATAAAAAGTAAACTATATTATACACACACACAAATATAGGCAGCCCTACAAGGTCAACCTGGGCTCTGTCAGTAAAGTCAGCTTTTTCTAGCTCAGCTTCATTGCCAGTAACACAGATTCTGCAGGTCAGCTTTCACTCTTGGATACATCATGCAGAGACAGAACTAAAGGATCTGCTGAAAAAGAAGGTGTCATTTTTACAAGGTAGCTTTTCATAAGATAGCTGCATTTTAAAGGCTGACACTGACGAACAGATAGGGGCCTACTCCTACCAATTTTGCTAGGAGAAAGAGGTGAATCAAAAAAGGGGATTTTGATTAAAATTTCAGGAAGATCTCACATTCAACCATACAAGTCAAGAGTAACTCCAATGATGGCAATCTGGTTTGAGAACAGAATCAGGGTCTTGATTTTTCAAATACAATTGAAACGTGATACATGACACAAATTGCCTCTCATGTAAACGTGAAGAAAGCTGCACTGAGCAATATGGTACAGCAGGCCTGCACAACATGCGGCCCGCGTGGGCTCACTGTGCGGCCTGCGAGGGGGTGAGTAGGTGGGCTCACTGTGCAGCCCGTGGGGGGGGAGGGAGGGGAGTGAGTAGGCAAGCGGCGGGGTGGGGCAAGCCAATGGCCGGCTGGCCGGTGAAGAGGCCAGTGGCAGGCTGGGGAGTGAGGGTGAGCCAGCGGCAGGGGGCAGGGGCAGCGGCAGAAGGTAAGAGGCCAGCAGCGGGCAGGCAGGTGAGCTGGCGGCAAATCTCCCAGATTCAAAATCTGGGACTGTGTCCATTGGTCCTTTTTGCTGCTTGTCTCTGGGCTGGGGGTTGTCCCAATGCTGCAAAGAGGGTGTTCCCAAAGGAAGGTGCTTGCTTCTAACCCCCAAGGCCGTCAGTATGTCTGCTCTTCTCTAGTCAGCCCACTTGACAAGTTTGATTGTCCTTGGTCTGGTTCCCATCCCCTCTCCAAGGGTTGCAGCTGTCTGGAGGTGCCTGCCTTCCACACCTTCCTCATTCACACCTCATTCATTCAACAGGGCAACTGAATACAAAGTGGGGGGAAGATCTTATTCTACTTCTAGCAAAAAGACATTTTTCTTTTACCTTAATTATACTACCTTAGGGGCCCGCTATAACATATTACCAAGGTTCAATACAAAGTCATATAAAAGTTATACAAAATGCAAAATGCAGAGATTTATCTACAACTGCATTGATTGTTGCATGCAGTAATATAGTGACCCCTGGGGGGGTGAAGAGGGGTGTGATGGTGGAGCCGAGCGGGGAGGGGGCGGGTCCTATTTTACTGCTGTGATCTGGTCACCCTATGCGCGCTGTTTCTTTCCCCCTCTACAGGCTTCCACACCCCAGCGCTGGGGAAGGAGGGGTTGTTTCCACAGGGTGGGCGGCGCTGGGGGGGGTTTCCCCGCGGGGTTGGGGGGTTTCGGCCCTCAACTGTTTTCTTTGGAGTAATATGGCCCTCGCCGCTTTATGAGTTGTGCAGGCCTGTGGTACAGCCTTCTTTCCAGGCTCGTACTTCACGAGTCGGAAGAGAGAAGAAAGGAAAAAGGAAAAGAAAGTGTTTCTTAGCTGTCCTGTGGGAATTCTCTCCATTAGGGATGAAGACAGCGCATCAGTAGCACAAACAATGTGCTGGGTGAAATCCTGACCCCAGTGACGTCAATAGCAAAACTCCTATTGACTTCAATGGGGCCAGGATTTCAACTGTTGCATTTATTCATCTGTTGCATAGGACTTACTATGAAAAAAGTAGAATGAAAAATCTTAACTCAGAGGCACCCAAAACACTCCCACATCAACCAGACAGATATCAGTTCTCACTCAACTATCACCAACCCTGTATGTGGAGGAAAGGAAAAAAACAGTTGGGAGAGTATGAGCATGCCTAACTAAGCATACAAGAATGAGGCAAAAAAACCCTAAAAAATATGTACCAGGAGACTGAATGCATCCAAACTCCTTATTACATAGAGTTAAAGCATCCATTGTGTTACTGTACCTTTACAGCTTTGGTTCCCATCGTGACTCCTGTTTGTAGCATGCCATCAGCTACTCCAAGCCTGTCCACATTCAGTAGAAAGGGTGTTACCAAAGTAACATATGTAGCTCCTGACCATTTCTTGAGGAAATCTGGAGACCATTTTTCAGTGACTCCACCAACATTATCTAGGATGAAATCAAACCTGGAAACAGGGGGAAAATGTGTTTGGAAAGCACAGTGTTGCACTGAAAAAATACAGAAACGGGCAACAATCTTGTAATTAGCTTGTTTATTTTCGGAGAAAAGGTGATTCTAGGCAGAGACTGACTATAGCTGACATGTCCATTTGCAGATGCAAGGCATTGAAACATTCTGTGCAGAGGAACGTAGCATGGAAGACCCAGACTTTCAACTAAATCCTAATTCACTATAACTCCCACCGTACACAGAGATTGTACCTATATGTTACTGGTCATTCACTACAGACAGGACACAACCATCACACGATCTCACGGCCAACAATCTCACTGTAGCTAAACTGAATACCACCCTAACTGTTTAGAGTCACTATGACTTTGTTACATTGGCCTACACATGCAGCAGCATATAGGGTATGTGAAAGGCAAAGCTGTATCCACACTCCCTATGGTGTGCAGCTCTATGTAGCCCTGAAAGGTTCTGACAACAGGGAGGTAGCAGGGAAAGGCTCCAGCAGCTCCCCTCTGCTGGGGCCTTACACTGCAGCGAGAAAAAGCCTCTGTTAGGGGAGAGGCAGGGAAGCTTTTGGAGCGTTTCACTGCAGCGGGAAAAGCCTCTCACCCAGGGCCGGCGCTTTCACTAGGCGATCCTAGGCGGTCGCCATGGGCGCCAGGATTTGGGGGGCGGGATTTAGCCGCCCTTGGCAGTGGGCGGCTGCCTCCTGCTCGAGCCAGGAGGCAGGAGGCAGTCGCCCGCTTCCTCGCGAAGCCCTGCTGTGGTGAGGGTTGTTGTTGTGCCGCTGGGGCTCAGCAGGGCTTTGCGATCGGCTCGCTGCGGCTGCCTCCTGCCTCTCGGCTCCGCGCTCGGCTCAACGGCTGAGCGTGGAGCCGGGAGGCAGGGGACGGCTCGCCACGGGTGCGGGGGAGGCTGCTGCGGCCCGCGGGCTGAGCTGCTGCGAGCGGGGTGGGGGAGTTAGCTGCCACGGGGGGGTGGGGAGCCGGCTGCCGTGGGGGGGTGGAGAGCCGCGGGCGGGGGCGGTGGGGAGCTGCCTGCCGCGGGCAGGGGAGTTGGCTGGCAGGGGCGGGCGGCGTTAGCTGGGCGGGGGGGTGCAGGGCTGATACAAAGAAGTTTCGCCTAGGGCGCAAAACTTCCTTGCACCGGCCCTGCTCCCACCATGGGGCGACAGCAGGACACTGCAGTGCTAAAAATAGTAGTGTAGACAGGGGAAGCACTGCTTGTGCATCTAGGATTCAGATGTGTAGCACACTCTACTCACCTAAGCAGCGCCTCACCATCTACACTGCTATTTATACCCGTGCTAGCTGGGCATACTGTGTCTGTACTTTACATACTGCTGCAAGTGTAGACCCACCCTACGATAGTTTCAAGATATTCTAGAGCTTCACATTCTTCTCCCAAGTAATATTTGTTTGAAAGTTTGAAATTCAAACTATTTAGATTCAAATATAATTATCACAATTTATATTTGAATAAGTCTTTAAGAAAAAACAAGCAAAAAGATCCTTAAAGTGGGAATTCCTACCAAACAACTAATTCCAAGGAAAACTCTAAACAATACATTTTAAACATAAATGTCTTTATCTTGAAACATTTGTTATTTATCTGAGGCAGCTGGACTAGGCTTCCAGAAAAGCTCAATCTATTCCCAGCTCTGCCGCACACTTGCTATCAGACTTTAGTCACGTAACTGCTCCGTGCCTCAGTTTCCCTTTCTGTAAAATGAGCTATTAGTGCTTACTTACCTCACACAAACTTGTAAAGCTTAATTCATTAATGTTTCCAATGTTGTTATAGCTGTGTTGGTCTCAAGATATTAGCGAGACAAAGTGGGTGAGGTAATATCTTTTATTGGAGCAACTTTGGTTGGTGAGAGAAACAAGCTTCTGAGCTTAGAGCTCTTCTTCAAGCCTGCTACAGCAACACTGCAAACATTACCGAATTAAGCTTTGCAAATCCTGTGTGAGGTATGCCAACACCAATGGTTCATTTTACAGAAAGGGAAATTGAGGCATGAAGCAGTTAAGTCTGAAGCAGAGCTCTGTGTAGCTTGAAAGCTTGTCTCTCTCACCAACAGACGTTGGACCAGTAAAAGATATTACTTCATCCACCTTGTCTTTCATTAATGTTTGTAAGCATTTTGAGATCCTTGGAGGGAAGCTGATATAGTTGTCGAAATCAGTATCATTATAGAAATGTGTTTAAATGAGTGAGCTCTTCCCCATTGACTTAACCTATTTTTTCTAACTTAATACTGCAGAGCAGTCTGTATTTATGATACTCACTTCACAGGCCACATTCAAAAGGGGGAAGACAGGGAGCTTGCTTTACAAAGTAAGGCTTTGCAAACAGGAAGGCTCAAAACCCCAGAGGCAGGGAGTCTGCCAGACTAATTTAGGATTCAAGCAACCCAAAAGGTATATGCAAGGGAGTCTGCTTGCTGCCTATGTCCCTACAGCACTGTATAAATATTTAACTGCATTATAGTACATACAGTGGTAACATTTTCAGTTGCTCTGCTACATCTCCAGATTTGTAATCAATCACATCATCTGCTCCAAGCTTTTTCACCAGGGTACTGGCATCCTGAGAACAAACTGCTGTCACATGACCACCCCAAGCTTTCATTAACTATAAAAAAAAAAATTCTAAGGTTTAAAAATTATTTAAACAGTGAAAATACGTGAGAAGACCAACATCTCATTATCAACAGAATCCAAATAAACAGTTACTGTATAGGGCAACTTACTAACACACAACTCCATAAATGGTGTTTAGGATATGCAGTTATCATAATTTTCTACTCTGATGCCTCTTACAGACCTTAGATACCAGGCTACCTTAAGTAAAAGGCTTTGTGCCTTTCAAAGTTAGCCATTAGACCGTTAATTCTTCAGATGCTGCTGACTACCTAAGTATGCACTTGGCTGCTAATATACAAAGTGCAAACCTTCCATCAAGGTGGATAAAAATAAATGATTTTTTAAAAATTCTGAATCAGATATTTTAATTCAAATAGAATTTTCTTATTTAAATTATAACACATTTTTCTTTTCAAAAATAAACCTGTTTAAAATTAAATCTGAATTTAATACAAAATATGTTAGGTTGTAAAATTCTGATCTCTTAAAACATTTAAATAAAAAACAAATATGCTGAATCCCTAAGCCTCTATCAAAAACTTTGAGTTAAAGGCTCTTTGTTTAGATAAAGAAAGCATCAGGGGAAAAAACATCTAACTTTTGAGCTCAAGCGTTGTAAATACATCAGAAAAGGCCATGAACTCTATTCAAGACTTGTTTCGTTAATAAAAATAGGATTTATATGCTATTTTGAAGGTTTAATTAAATTCCAATTACCATCCTAATGCAGCTTGTCACAAGTCACGAGCAAAAAGTTAATTATCTAGTAAATAAGCAATATATCATTCATCATTTTCTAACATACTAAGAATATACAATTAATAAGAATCTGAAAGTATTAAGATATATAATCAATATATATAAAGATGCGCAAATAGATATATATAGTTATAGTGTACCCTTCTAGGTATAAAAAAGATGTACCAAATCTAGTGTAAAGACTATTTGGTTGTAAATCAGCTCACTAAAAACAATAATTCAGCTACGTGCAAACTTTAAAGAGCAAAACTATCACTAATTTATCATAGGGGAAGATGGCTGGTTAGTTTATAGTTTGCAAAGCTGCTCAAACAGAAAGGAATTCTGCTAATAATTTAATTTACCCTTTATTGTATACCTTATTCTCACTCATCACTGTAATATCTTCTTTGATATTTGCCAACCATAAACTTAACACAGGAATGAATTATTCTGCATGATGACAGGTAGAGATCACAACTACTCAGTAAGAAAGGCTCAACCTTTCTTACTGAACTCATTTAGCAAACTGCTTTATCAAGGCTCAGGCAGACAGTGTATCACTGAAAACTCTCCCGTGCTCTTCTAAAGGCTATTATATTTACAACTTTGAAATCTGAAGAAAAACCACTTAGTGGTGCAATCATCTAAAATGTATTTGTTCATACTCTGAAGACAAAGATGCTTGAGTGTAATGGGACATTGCTGTCAATCAAAAGCCCCAATTTTTTTTTTAAAAAAATTTTTTTTAATGCAGACGTACTAAGAACAGGTTTCAAGATGAATAGTTCATTAAAAAACATCTCCTCTCCCCAAAGTTAGGAACTGTTGAGATTAAAAAAGTGGGGATGGGGAATTGCATTCTAAACCACTACACTAGATTTGATGCACATAAAAAATATTAACATATTAAGGAGAATTTACATCCGAAAAAAAATCAGTTTGTTGAAGTCATTAACAATTTATACCAGTTTATTCCACTTGGGGGTGAGGGAGGCAGAAATCTCATCAAAATATATAACAGATTTCAAGTCACATGGAAATAGGAGTCTCCTTCCCAGTAACTAAAGCGTTGAAGTGTAATCGTTCATTTCCTACACCCATAACCTCTTTGCCCCTAAAGCCTACTCCTACCTAACGTAGGCTAACATAATAACAAAGTAGATGGAAATGATAAATCTCAAACTATTTTCAAACTCTCTTACCTTTGGGCTTGCACTGAGATCATTCAGTAGCTTGCTGATTCACCACCAACAGCCCCCACCTCCTTTCCCTTAAACCTTGATCATAGAGTATTTTTATAAAGGACCCATACCGGGCTTATTGTAATACATTACCTGGATAGCAAAGGTACCAACTCCACCTGAAGCACCGAAAATTAATATTCTGTAAAACAAGAGCAATTCCAATTGATAAAACCTAACTGCATAGCAAGACAATTCCACGATGTAAGAATCCACGTGAATTAAACTAATGAAATACCCAATATACACAAAGATTCCTTGGTGAGCCTATTTACATGAGGGGGAGGATTACAACAGGGAGATGAACATGAATGTAGGAGAGAAGCGGCAGCTAGGACAAAGGTCTGATGAATACAGCATTGCAGCAATCATAACGAATACCTAGGGTTATATTTTAGAGGAGGTGCCAACATGTCAGCTTTAAAAAAAAAATGCAAAATTTTAATAACATTCTACTTGAATGTCTCTTACAGATTTCAGATACCAGGCTATGTGAAATTAACAGCTCTGTTTATCTTTCGAAATTGGTCTTTTGGACAGTTAACCTTTCAGATGACTAAAAATGTGAGGTAACACTGTCCACTTATGCTTCTATGCCAATAACATTATCTTCCAGTACAGCAAGGCAGCTCTTTGCCTTGTTCATATGAGTTTTCCACTAATCCAGCAGTGGAACCGCAGGCCAATATTTTCATCAAAAGAAAACTTAAAGGAAGCATTATTTCCACCCTTTGTCCCCAAAGAACTGAATAAGGTAAGCACTTCATAAGTTTGGACCCATACTTTATGCACCAAATTTGTATTGGTTTTGTGTTGTATTATTTCCTTAACAGAAAAATCAACTGTCAATGTAAACCTAAGAGAAAATATTTGTTTAAAGTGGTGGTATTTACAGTATTGGGACATTTTAGAACTCATGGAATGTAGGTCACATTATTAAACTCTACAGCTGTCTAACAGAAAAAACACATGTAATAAAGTAGACGAGGCAAAAATAATTTTGAGGCTGTACTAAAGCAAAATACATTTCTTTTCTAGAAATTCTACTGTAAATTGAGCAGAACTCTGCTAGTTTTCATTTATAATTGGAAGACATCACAGAATACCCAATGTTGAGAATAAGCAAATACAATAAAGATCAGAGCTACTGCATCATAAAACACAGTTTTCATTTATTTTGACAAGGGTACGTTCGTTTTACCTTTGTGTAATAAATATCTCATAGTATATTACTAAACACACTGTAGAATATTTTGTTAAAATAATCTAGTGAGTGATATGAGACCTCAGTGCTCTATGGAAGATGGGGTAAGCAAGGTGCAGGAGCAGGGGGACATTAGCCCCCCTCTTCTTCCCCTCCCCGCCCACAGCAAGCAGGCAGGAGTCTTGGGGAGCAGCACACTGCAGTGAGGGAAGGGACAGCGGAACTGCCACCAATTGATAGCCTGCAAACGACTTAGAAGGGAGCATTTCACAACTTTAAACGAGCATGTTCCCTAATTGATCAGCAACTTAAGAACGAAACAACGTTAACCGGGCCGACTTTAAGTGAGGAGTTACTGTATCTTCAAGCAAAGAATGTTTCTGATTTAAATCCTCTCACTATGCTGGGGATGAAGGAAACTGCTTTTGCAATTCAAGATCGTAGTATACTGTCTGGATGTTGGATGCAACATTTTGGTTTAAAAAACAGGCACATACTTTTGCCATCAAACACCTTGCCAATTTTCTTCCTCACTTAAAATTTGCTATTTTCTCACTAACTTTTTGGAGAAAGCTACAGCTAAAAAGAGTTGAAAATTCATCTTTTGAAGAGTAACCTAAGTAAAATATTTCAGTGGAAGTTTGGAACAGCTTTGGTAAGGGTTATCTTTTTATTCTAAAAGCCTCCAGGATACATGGGTCTTCTTTGTACATGGTACAAGAGTTCCACATCAGAATCAAAGAGCACTAAGTAAATTTCCAGAAACAAGCGGTCAAAAAACTTTTTCATTCCCACAACTCAAGGGCTGACCACAGCCTGTTGTTTGCAACCCAAATGTTATACCCTGGAAACTATTTACACTATTTATAAAGCTATCTATAAGCGCATATGAGTAATTATTAGCAATAACAGAACATTTAAATCGTGACTGAGAATGTGAAAGTAAAACTCACTATTTTTTTTTCATTGTTTAAGCTGAAGCAAATGCAAGAAGTAAAGAAACAGTATAAATAAAAGTTTTTTAAAAAGAGCTTTCACTTTTAGGTAATTTTTGTAACCTAGGTAGGACATTTTTAATTTTTTTTAACCCAAAGGCACTTCATTAAATGACTAATTCCATTTACATTCAACAAATTAACCAAAATGAAAAATGATCTAAAATATTTAAAAAAATAAAGAGGGGGGGATAAGTGTAAAGTTCTACTGTTTAATACAGGGTAATACCAATAGTTTCAAGAGCAGAAGCAATTTCAAAGAATAATTTATTTTCTCAAAATATAGTTGACCTTTAGAACAAACATTTGCCTGATATTTTCATAATGCAATTTAACATGGCACACAATAGCCAGTTACTTCAGTAACTTCCAAAGAAGTAGATGAAAGATTTTCATTAAATCCAATGTCCTTTCCAATATGCTTTAATAAAACAATACTCCAGGATAACAGGAGGTCAGAAAGTACAAGGTCAAAATCTTGCAAACATTTATGCACATTCTTAATTTTATTCATGTGAGCAGTCCCATTGACTTTAATGAACTGCTCACATAAGCAGAGTTAAGAACATGTGTAAGTGTTTATAAGATCAGGACCAAGTTGGATTTTCCTTCTGTCCAGAAGGAAGCTGAGGTGAGAAGACCTCTGACCCCATCAAAACAATTGAGGGTCTGATTCTACAAGCTTTACTTAAGCAAATAGCCCCACTGAAATTAATAGGACTATCTGTCAGAATAAAAGTTAGCAGTTCAGGCCCTGAATTAAGAAATTAAACTTTCAGCCATATATGTCATCTCTGTATCTTTACCATACTAATGTAAATTCAAAAGCTTTACCATTTTGTGTATATAGGAATGACTCTGCACATTCATTTTTTATTTTACCTATCTTAAAAATTTAAATTCAGTGAGCTCTCTATACAAAAATAAAACACACAAAACTTAATGCAAACATATTAGCAGCAGGACCAGTTACCTACCGTTTTCCACTGCAATTATCTTGGTTCAGTCCCCCAATTTGGTTCATTGCAGACCATGCTGTTAGACCGACGTATGGTAAGGAGGCAGCTTCCATGTGACTGAGACACTTGGGCTTATGAGAGATCTAAAATAGAAGATCAATCATGTCTAAATTACAATGAATAATGTATTTGTGGACTACCAGGGTTGATAAAAATAAAGTTTTTAATATTGATTTCAATAAAAAAATTCAGATTTGATTTACATTAAATACATTTTTTCATTTAAAAAATAAACTTTTTCTGTAATCTATTAAAATCACTTACATTAAATAAAAAATATTAAGCAGTAAATGTTTGCTGCAAAACTTTGAAAGAGAGTCATACTACTGAACTGGAGGAAGTCACTGGCTAAGAACCTGGAACTAGAGCAGGGGTTTTCAAACTTTATTGCACCACGACCCCCCTCTGACAAAAAAAACAACTACTACACGACCCCAGAAGGGGGGGACCGAAGCCTGAGCCCCACCACCCGAGGTGGGGGGGCCCCCCCAAAACCAAAGCCTAAGGGCTTCAGCACCAGGCTGGGGCCTGTAACCTGAGCCCCACCACCCAGGGCTGACACCCTCAGGCTTCAGGTTTGGCCCCGGGCAGTGGGGCTCAGGTTTTGGTTTCGGCCCCAGGCCCCAGCAAGTCTAACACCAGCCTTGGCGACCCCATTAAAACAGGGTCACGACCCACTTTGGGGTCCCAACCCACAGTTTGAGAACCACTAAACTAGAGTTTGCTGAGCTGCTAACCCAGCTTTTGACAGCAAGAGCATTGACTGCAGGTGCTGAGAGAATATTTTCTTCATTTCAGTTTACTGAACTAGTTCAGTACAATGGCTAGTTCATTCAAAGTTAAGAAAACAGCTGGGAGCTGAAAAAAGTGGGAAAGCTTGTTTTCCTCTTTCAATCTATGAATAAAAGCTAAGTGTGAGAGGATGAGATCTTCTAGTTCTAGAATCTTGAAGGACATGGTGAACAGAAACAATCCATTCAATTCACTAACGACTTTGTTTGATAAATCAGTTTATTAAAACATGTTCAACATTTGAAATTAACTTTTTTTCTTATGTATTCAGCAAATATAAGGTAGTTTTATTAAACTACTAAAAAAATTAATGCTGATTTTGTGCATTTTTAACTAGATTCTAGTTTCCATGCAAATAGAGCTTCACACAAATCATAAGTAAAAGATTAATCATGTACTAAATAAGAAATGTATCATTCACATTTGCTAAAATAAATAAAATGTAAGATATTTAGAATCTGAATAAAATGTAAACAAATATATAGCTTAACATACATGTGTATAATTTATTCTCCCAATGTGTAACAAAAAATAGTACCACTGTGACACTGCACCCCATATTCTTCATAGAGATATTACGACATTTGCCAGCAAGTTAAAGAAGTATGGGCTGGATGAATGGACGGTAAGGTGGATAGAAAACTGGCTGGATGGTCGTGCTCAACGGGTAGTGATCAATGGCTCCATGTCTAGTTGGCAGCCGGTATCAAGTGGAGTGCCCCAAGGGTCGGTGCTGGGGCCGGTTTTGTTCAATATCTTCATCAACGATCTGGAGGATGGTGTGGACTGCACCCTTAGCAAGTTTGCAGATGACACTGAATTGGGAGGAGTGGTTGATACGCTGGAGGGTAGGGATAGGATACAGAGGGACCTAGACAAATTAGAGGATTGGGCCAAAAGAAATCTGATGAGGTTCAACAAGGACAAGTGCAGAGTCCTGCACTTAGGACGGAAGAATCCCATGCACTGCTACAGACTAGGGACCGAATGGCTGGGCAGCAGTTCTGCAGAAAAGGACCTAGGGGTTACAGTGGACGAAAAGCTGAATATGAGTCAACAGTGTGCCCTTGTTGCCAAGAAGGCTAACGGCATTTTGGGCTGTATAAGTAGGGGCATTGCCAGCAGATTGAGGGACGTGATTATTCCCCTCTATTTGGCACTGGTGAGGCCTCATTTGGAGTACTGTGTCCAGTTTTGGGCCCCACACTACAAGAAGGATGTGGATAAATTAGAAAGAGTCCAACGGAGGGCAACAAAAATGATTAGGGGGCTGGAGCACATGACTTATGAGGAGAGGCTGAGGGAACTTGGATTGTTTAGCCTGCAGAAGAGAAGAGTGAGGGGGGATTTGATAGCTGCTTTCAACTACCTAAAAGGGGGTTCCAAAGAGGATGGATCTAGACTGTTCTCAGTGGTAGAAGATGACAGAACAAGGAGTAATGGTCTCAAGTTGCAGAGGGGGAGGTTTAGGTTGGATATTAGGAAAAACTTTTTCACTAGTAGGGTGGTGAAGCACTGGAATGGGTTACCTAGGGAGGTGGTGGAATCTCCTTCCTTAGAGGTTTTTAAGGTCAGGCTTGACAAAGCCCTGGCTGGGATGATCTAGTTGGGGTTGGTCCTGCTTTGAGCAGGGGGTTGGACTAGATGACCTCCTGAGGTCCCTTCCAACCCTGAGATTCTATGACATGATTATGGCATAATTATTATGTAATTTATGCAAGATAAGTCATGTGAGATATCATTGGAAAGGTTATGATTTACTGAATATGATTATCCTATTTGTATGCATGTATCACTTTTGTATCTGAAGTTAGGAATATTGTATTACAAATGTGTTTACACCTGGGGAACGCACACTAGACAAGATGCTTTCATTCTGAAAAGCTGGATGGGGAAGGGCTATTAGAGAAAACAATAGGCCTTAGAAGAAGCTTATCTCCCACTTGGTGGCCCTTCCTGAGGACACTACAGACAGCCTCACAGTCAAGGCTGCTGTGACACTTACTGGGACATGTGACCAAGTCACCTGGTGCTGTACTCCATCTTGGGATGTCTATATTTTTCCACTGACTGGCGTGGGAACCACGCTTTGAAACAAAGGGTTCCCGCCATATGCAAAAGCTATATAAGGCAGGGAGTTACATCATCTGGTGTTCTTCACTCCCCACACCAGAAGACTCCTGGAAACACCTGAGGAACAAAGATTGAACTGGGGAAAGTGCTGGACCCAAGCTAAAGGGATTTTTAGCCTATGAATGAAACATCTGTGATTCCACCCAAGCTGTAAAGCAAGTGCAGCTTGCCCCTTAAGAATCTGCAGCCTGCCTGCATCATTTCATAGTGTGAGAATCTGCTATTCATATCCAATCTCTTTAGTATATTTAGCTTAGTTTGCGTTTTTGTGTATTTGCTAGGTAACCTGCTTTGATCTGTTTGCTATCACTTATAATCACTTAACATCTATCTTTTGTAGTTAATAAACTTGTTTTTGCTTTATCTAAAACCAGCGTGTGGGAGTCATAAGTCAGGGAAGAAAGCTGTTGTATATTCCTCTCCACATGGGGCGGGGAGGGGGCAAATTTCATGAGCTTACACTGTACAGTTCCCTGTGCAGTGCAAGACAGTATAATTTTGGGTTTACACTCCAGAGGGGGTGCGTGCCTGAGTAGCTGGGAAGTTCCCTAGCTGGAGCCTTCCCATGCAAGGCTGATCACAGCATCTGCATCTAACTGCAGCTGGGTGTGTCCCTACCTGTACGTGTGCTGGTGAAAGTGCAGGCTGAAGCCTGGAGAGAGCTTGTCACAGCAATAGTGTGTAAAGGGAGCCCAGGCTGGTGCGTCAGGGGGGCTCAGTGGTACCCCAGCTCCAGGTGGCACCCCAGAGGGAACTCGTCACAACCACATTTACTGTAAAGGCTATGTTTAGTTGTAAATCCACAAGTTTTAATGGTTACCAATCAGTGAGAATCAACTTTCCTTTAGGCAAATAACTAAAAAAGTACAAATATAAAACAAGATAAAAATCAATTATTTAAATCAAGGTTTCCTGCCTGCTAATTTAAATTACAATTAAAATTAGGGATTTAAATCACTGATTTAACTCAACCCACCAAGTGGACTATACAAGGCTGCAAATTAAACAAGCTATACTAAACCTCAGCTGTTGAATTTTCCATATTTCAAAATATCTTGATTACATAAGTAGAAAAAAAATTTTTTAAAAAAAATCTATAAAATTTAAAAACTGTGAAAAAGCAATGTACACAGATTTTGGAAGAAACGTCTGCTGAAATTTTTGTTTTTAATATCGAAATTTTTGTATGGTTACCTCATTTCCACTAGCTACAACAAACTCTGATATAGTGCCTTGCTTCCAGGGCGGAATTGCTGCCCATACCTAAAACCAAAGGGAAAAACACATTTCAACTTTTATTGTTTTCTTAATATTGTATCTATAATCATAGAAAAGTCATTCTCCAACCTCCAGAACAACTTCAGTGTAGCATAAGTAGAGATTAATTATACACAATATCAGTTTAACTAGATCTGAGTTCACTATAAAAAAGGTTTCATTTCCTCTCTTAAAACAAACTACAGAAGAATGATTAATAGAAGCATGGATGGGCCATATAACTAAGATGTATTGTACTGTGTATAATATAAACTTTTGGAGAAAGCAGATTACAGTTCAAATCTTACTGGAAGGCCATGAGCTGGTACAATACCTGAAAGAAAAAAACATTCCTCCAGTAAAACTGAAAAAAGTTAAAAGCAAGTCTTATAAGGATTTATATGGGGTTCAGAAAGTTGCTGGCTCTTCAACTATGTCAGAGTTCTTAGTATTATAAGGTAATAAAGGTTTACCCAAGAGAAAGTTCCTGTTAAAATTCTAATTTAAATCAAGATGAAGCAGCTTCAGGTGTTTCATTTTTTAATGTAAGACACCCCCACCTCAGGATTTTAACATATGCAAATTCAATGGACCCTAAATATAAAGGAATGGGGTAACTAGCCTATATGAACATTTTGCAGGAAAAAACAAAATTCAAAAAAAGTTACTGCAACCTGGTTTTCATGTAGGCTGCAGGTAGGCAAGAAAAAAATAGTTATTTGCAAAGAAAAAGAAAAAATTGACTTCATATTACATTTTCAACGTACATAAAGTTAGAAAAATGAGACAAGTTACATCACCTCATCTCCAGGTTTGAAATAGGACACATTTAGCCCACATTCCATAATTACACCAGATACATCTCGACCAAGTGTTAGAGGAAATTCACTCCTGATGCTTTTCAATTTCAGTGGATCACGTTTCGCATTTAAAGCAGCTGCTCCATAACCATCTATAAAACACGGTTTAACAGAGTAGGAAATATCAATGATTATTTTTATAGAACTGCACAAATCAGACCAGTGAGTTAGGTGTATAGTCTGTGCATAATGCAACTTTACACCCCTGAAATTTGATTTTTACAGTTCTGAAAATGTTCTCATCTCTAAAAAACTAGAAGCAAGCAGAACAGTATTATTTTATGTTTTAAAAAAGTTTATACAACTAAGTATCAAGTTTTAAGTCTTGCAATATTTCTTCTTTTGTCCCGTTTGGTGCACAATACATATAAAAATATTAAGTATCATAAAACCAGTTAGCTACTTATAACATGATATTAGACATCACACTGACAGACGTTTGTTATTTCATAAGAACAATTAATCATTTCATGTGTAACAACAACACACAGCACTTTATTCTATTCTCTTGAGAACTTCAGCTGATAACACATTTCATCTTACAATAATACTTTATAGCTAATGATGCAAAAGAATTGCAAAATGTGTCTCATTTCCCCAAGGAGGGAAGTATTACATCAGGACCCATCTAAACATGATCTTGGAAATCATTAATGGCCTTATGCTGAGAGGTACTGAGCAACTCTAACTCTTGAATGTGAATGCTCTGCACCACTCATGGTCACTCTCAAACAATAATAAAATCCTGTCTGGACTAACCATTTTCTATTCATTAGACAGCTGTTCAGATGTACAGGGCCTACCAAATATACAATAGTCTGCATAGCTGTCCTATTATTTTTAAAATTATCAGTCATAGAAAAATGAGCAATCACAATCTTAATTATCAGAGGGGTAGCCGTGTTAGTCTGGATCTGTAGAAGCGACAAAGGGTCCTGTGGCACCTTATAGACTAACAGAGGTATTGAAGCATAAGCTTTCGTGGGTGAATACCCACATCCGAAGAAGTGGGTATTCACCCACGAAAGCTTATGCTTCAATACCTCTGTTAATCTTAATTATGCATATTATAATAAAAAAGCTTAAAAGGAACACTCAAACACAAAATATTTTCTCAGGATGAAAATATGGTGCTTTGCAAGTCATATGTACCAAAGACTTTGACTATCTCAAAGATATCTAATTTATTTTTCATAGGTACATGAGCGTTGACAAGGCCAATTCTGCAATAATTAATCACACAAATGATCCCACTGGCTTCAGTAGGGCTCCTCTCAGGTGAGTATGGGTTGCATGATTGGACAAATAATCCTATAACAAACAACCTGCAATGTTTTGAGTAGTTTTGGCCCCACAATACAAACTAAGGCCTCAGTCTAACAAGGAGCTTCATGCAGGCAGATCCCTGATCCATTCAGAATTCTGTATAGGCTCAGGAGTCTGCGAAGAGGAAGCTCATCAGGGCTTTTGAAGAGCGTTAAATTGCAAGTAATTGCTGTATCATTGAAATTTTAAGCTCAGTTGTTTAAAAAAAAAAAAAAAAAAAGTTCCTTCAATTTTCCTCAAAGACCAATATCAAAATTTGAAATGCAAGATCGCATCTTGCTGTGAATAAACTGTGAAATGTAAGATTTTCTGTTATTTTAAGTTTTTGTTAAGATTTCTGAGCCTGCTATTGAAAACAACTGTCTGACTAGAAAAATGTCAAATGTCAATGATCAATCAGTTAAATGTACTGATTGGCCAAAGCCTTGAATTCAGTGGACAGCAGAGCTGAAGAAGAGCTCCGTGTAATGTCAAAAGCTTGTCTCACAAATAGAAGCTGGTCCAGTAAAAGTAGCCGCTGAGGCACCTATGCAACAGGAAGTTAGCACAAAGATGAGAAATAAACGTTTTGGGGAATTAATTCTATGAGCCAACTGTCATGGGAGTTGAGGAAGCTCAGTGTTTTGCAAGAGGAACTCAGCACAGTGCAGGCCAGGGCCCTTGTACAATAGGAACCAAACTAACAGAAGAAGAAAAACACTTTAAAATTGGGTTGCAAGTTGATTCTCATTCTGATCATGAGTTTTAAGTCTGTGAAGGGCAGCAACCAGCTGTTTGTATTACTTGGGCTAAAACCCAACCTAGTTTTGCTTTGGTAGATGCAGAACAATAGTCTAAAATTCACCACTCCCCCTGACAATGTAACAGAAAAAAAGTTGTGCAAGAGGATCTTCCCACAACAATAATGGAATATTTTTCCAAACAGTCCTGTTTAAAAACTATTGGAGCCACTGGCACATTTTGGACTACGATTTACAACAATTTAATAAGAATACAGGTATAATAAAATTATATTTACAGTATGAACCATATTCTGTTAGGAACTTAATCAACACTAAAATACACAAAAATATAATTCCTACTCAAAATAAATCACTTACTTCTCATATTAACATCTATAGGGTTTAAACTTGCAGCATGAACTTTAATAATGACTTCATTTGGAAAATGTATTACAGGGAACGTCATGTTATTTGTAAATCGTAGCACATCATTTCGCCCATATCTATCTATTATCCACGATGCCATAATTGTACATCTCTGACAGGAGAGGCTGATATTTCTATATAGACGGGGCTTGAGTAAACTTTTGCTGCTTCTAAGGCAAGTTGCCATGGAACCTTGACTGAAAAACAAGCCACTGCATGCTCTCCTGCTAAGCAGATGCATCTTTAAATACATTATTGCCAGCACGTAAGGTGGGATCTTTAATAACTCTAACTACTATACTAAATGTGTAAAAATAATTACATGCTGGCCACACTGATGCTTCCCAGCTGCACAGAGATATTTTTTTAGCCAATCAAATCCATGTATGTTTGCCAACTTCAATTTTTTTAAATCTTTTACTATATTACTATTACTAATTCTTCTTCTACAACCATATGGGGGGGGCTGTCTAGATTCAACTTTTAACTACAAGGCTCACGGCTTTTGGGGTGTGATCGAGGACTAAACAAACTGGCTTTTCCCCACGAGCATCACAGCCCCCAGAGGATCCCTAGTTTGAAAGGTGGGGGTGGACCCCCCCCCCAACCCCGCTGTAACTCACCAAATCTCAGTGCCCCAAGGATCCCTCCCCAGCCAGCTCAGCCTCCACCCACAAGACCCCAGCCCCCCAGAAGTGAGGCAGCCCCCGCGCCGCTCTCCCCCGTCCTCGCCCTTGCCCCAGGTGTCAGCGCGTCCCTGCCTGGCCTGAATCTCCTCCGCGCAGCGCGCATAGGCTGAGGGTCACTCTCCGGTAGGCCACGCCCACTCCTCCCACCTCAGCCAATAGCGAGCCGGCATCATGCCAGTCTGCGAAGACTCGAGCCAATAGAGCTGCTCCATGTTGAGCGGTGCAGCCCAAGATGGCAGCGCCCATGCCTGGCCGTCCAAGAAGCGCCTGACGGTCCGGCCGTGCGGGGTCCCCGGCCGGGGGCAGTGGCGGCGCGGAGAGGATGTTGCGCGTCTCCCTCAGAGAAGTGAGCGGGCTTTGGGCGCGTGGCGCCGACCCCCGGTGCTGCTCGGGGGCTGCCGCCCATGGGGACGGGGCGGAAGCGGAACCCCGAGCTCTGCCTGCAGCAGCTGCCTGGAGCCCGGCCCGTTCCCAGCCCGCGCCCATCGCCGTGGTATCGGGTACCCGGTGTAACGCCCGCTCTCCAGCCCCCGCTGGCGGCGGCGCAAAGGCCAAGCGGGAGGCGGCGGAGCGTGTTAACCTCGCAAGAGCAAGAAGTGGCGCCGCCGGCAGCGAGAAGGAGACGCGCTTTGGCACTGGCGCAGCCCCGCGCACACTCAGCCCCGGGTCGGGCACTGCGGCCCAGCTGGGGCTAGGGAGGCAGGCAGGCATTGACAGGACACCCAGCAAGCAGCGCTCTTAATAAAAGCCTCCTCTCCAAGGGGTGTCTAGGCTGCAGCTCATTACCCACGGGCTAGTGACCAGACAACAAGTGTGAAAAATCGGGACGGGTGGAGGTTGGGTTATAGGGGCCCATATAAAACAGAGGCCCTAATATCGGAACGTCTCGTCACCTTAGCAGAATACAGTCTGGTTAAAATCCTATTTCCATTCTCATTGGATGATTATTTGTGTGTGTTTAACTCAGGTGTGGGTAAACTTTTTGGCCTGAGGGTGACATCAGGGAATAGAAATTGTAGGGCGGGCCATGAATACTCACAAAATTGGGGTTGGGGTGTGGGAAGGGGTGAGGGCTCTGGGGATGAGGAGTTTGGGGTGTAGGAGGATGCTCTGTGCTGGGATCGAGGGGTTTGGAGAGCAGGAGAGGGATCCGGGGGTGCGGCATGGGGAGAGGTTCAGAGGTGTAGGCGCCGAGCGACAGGTACCTCAAGCGGCTCCCAGAAGCAGCAGCATGTCTCTTCTCTGGCTCCTACGTGTGGAGTGGCCCCTGACCCTCAGAGTGGGGCCATGCCACTAGGGCAGGGGTTCTCAAACTTGGGGTCAGGACCCCTCAGGGGGTTGTGAGGTTATTACATGTGGGGGTTTGAACTGTCAGCCTGTACCCCAAAGCCTGCTTTGCCTTCAGCATTTATAATGGTGTTAAATATATTAAAAAGTGTTTTTCATTTATAAGGGGGGTTGCACTCAGAGGCTTGGTTTGTGAAAGGGGTCACCACAGTAGCGTAGCCGGGGTGGGAGCAGAGGTAGCGGCCCCTCCCCCTGTGAGCAGAAGCGGCAGCTTAAAAAGGAAGCGGCGCCTTTTTTTAAAGGGGGAGCGGAGCTAAAAAAAAAGGCGCCGTTTCTTGCACTCACCCAGCGGCGCTCAAGCTGTTTGGCAGCACTTCGGCAGCGGGTCTTTCACTCGCTCCAGGTCTTCGGCAGCTGGAGCACCGCCGGGTGAGTACAGGGGGAGGCGCCTTTTTTAGCTCCACTCCCCCTGTACTCTGGACCTGGCTACGTGGCTGGGTCACCAGTACAAAAGTGTGAGAACCACTGCAGTAAGGTGACCAGACAGCAAATGTGAAAAATCGGGACAGAGGATGGGGGGTAATAGGAGCCTATATAAGAAAAAGCCCTAAATATTGGGACTGTCCCTACAAAATCGGGGCATCTGGTTACCCTGCATGCCACTGCTTCCAGGAGCCACGTGGTGCAGCCCACAGCTGGAGCGCTGGAGTGGGGCCGCGCCGCATGGTTGGCCCCTGACCCAGTGCCCTGGCTGGAGCTCACGAGCCAGCTTAAAACAGCTCGTGGGCTGGATCGGTCCTGTGGGCCATAGTTTGCCCACCCCTGGTTTAACTGATGAAGAGGGAGATAGTAGTGCTATTGGGAACAAGGCTTTGGCTGCTGAGTTTCCTCACCAGCCAAAACCAAGTTCACTAAGGCCCTTTGCAGAGTAGGGCTTTGTAGCTGTGTTTCAAACCACCTTTAATCATAATTATGCTGCAAAACTTGTATTTGCATCCACAATAACCAGTTACAAATGATGGGCCTGATCCCGTAAACACTGGTGCACATGATGGATGTAATTGAGACTCCTCATCTGCATAAAAGTTTGAGGGACTGGGTTTCATGTTACCACTGTATTTAGAAATTGCTTGGGACATGACCAGAGTAGCAGTGGCATTGCTGGGTGGGGCTGAAATGCTTTGAAAGATTGTATGTGGAAGTTGGCAGAGTGCTTTCTTAGCTAATGTTTTTATTCCATCATAGAAGTACTACGTGTATCAAATTTATCCCCAAAATTAAGGGTGGAGGGAGTTTTAGAAACTTGACTGAAATAATTCTTGCAAGTCATACCAATTTTTGTAACTAAGGCCTTGCGATTTAAAAATGGAAACTGTCCTTTCAGATCTCTGCAGCACTGAAAGAAGGCCAAGTGAGTCCAACAGAGCTTTGCCAAAGATGTCTCTCCTTTATCAAAGCTACAAAATTTCTTAATGCTTACATTACTATAGCAGAAGAGACAGCGTTAAAACAGGCTGAAGAATCAGAGAAGAGATATAGGAGAGGTAAGTTACCCTAGATTTGTATTTAATTGCTGTTCTTCCATAGAATTTTTTGACTGTAGTGGATGGAACCTTTTGTTAGACTCAGTAACTTTAAAAAAAAGAAAGTGAAGTCTACTATTCATTTGATTTGCGTGTATGGAACAACAATGGGGCCTATTGAGACTAAAGGCCCTGTGGACATATACTGGTTGCACTCGAGGTAATCACCATTTACAAATGATGGGGAATGAACAGGTGTGGGTGAGGGTGGGAGGAGAAGAATTTCAACCTGGTAGATCTGCTCTTCTGTCTGTCTAGCCGTTCCTACCATCCCATTGCTTCAGCAAAATGCCAGTTAGGATACTTCAGCTTCAAGACATTCATCCCCTTTGAGATTCTTCTCTGGATAACTAATAGTCAGCTATGAAAGACTCTTTGTCCATCTATCAATTCTGAGCACAATTTGCTGTGCATCAGAAGGCAGAATCTATGACTCCTGGCTTGGGAATGCAGTAGATTTAAGTAGCTGTCTAAGGATGAAATAAGCATTACATGGCCACAGCTGAGGTGGTAAGCATCTTTTGGAATAATTTACCTAGTTTGGAAGCCACTTCCTTAGTTGCAGAGACTATGCAGTATGGGAGTAAATCTGGCCTGAGCAAAGTCCTTAATGTTAGAGTTGAAAACCAAAAGACCTTTTGTGAAAATATTGTATAACCTAAAAGCATTTGAGTACAACTTCTACTTCCAAGTAAAAGTGAAGCTGAAAAGTAAAATAAAATGTCATTGCTAAGCAAAATAGTCTGTTTAAATACTTAGATTTTACTCTGTTGTCCTTTTACCAATTCCTAACAGGTCAGATATTCGGGGATTTAGATGGAATTCCTGTTGCAGTAAAAGACAACTTCAGCACAGCTGGTATTGAAACAACATGTGCATCAAACATGCTGAAAGGTAAAGTAGTGCATTGTAGGCAAAGCAAATACCATTTTGAAGCTCTGGTCCTTTTCTCTAAAGCAGCACAGCCTACTTAAAGCCTAGTCATTTTCAAAAAATGAATTAAAGTACTGTCAGGCACTACACTTCCCTTGCCTCCATCTGCTAAACTTTTGTGGCTTTTGTAGTCATATATTTAAAAAACTATTAATATTGTAACAATGTAAATAAATGAGACAATGCAATATTAACTATAATCAATACATTAAAATGTAACTATTCTATGTAACTATTCTATCAACAGGTTACATTTTGCTCTGTTATTGGAGAGTAGTCAGTGTTTTTTTGTTTCTGTTTGTTAAATCGTCTTTCTATATAGCAAATTGCAAACACAATTTCTGTTGTGTTCTTAGAGACTTGGTCCTAGTTCTTGAGCTCAACAGTTGTCTTTCATATTGACGTGAGTCATCATTTAAAATTCTGCTCTCTGGATTTTTGATTTATAAAAAAGGTTATTTTTTTCTTTTGAATACCCGTAGCTCATTGTTACACTTAGCAGTTCCATTAAGATGTCCATAGCATTGTAATGATTTGTTTTATTAATGAAAGCACTATTATTTTCCTATTTGAAAAAAATTCTCATGTAGCTGTGTAATAGACCACCACAAACAGAGAACATTAATGAGGGTAAAGAGCGAAACTGATGATACAAAAAAGTGCTCACAAATACACAAAGTAAACAAACTGAAAAAATTGGGGGGAAATCCTACTAATTTGTTACAATTAGTGTTATTGTGTTACTTATAACAATGAAAGGGAAAAAATTGACTATAGCTATTAAACAGCAAGGGTCAAGTTATCTCAGATTACACTGGTCTACAATTTTTGAGAAGTCGTCTGCTTCAGAGATAAAATGTGCTATTTAGTATGTATTTTGATGTGCTGAATTCAAATATGACAATTAAAACAACTGGCTACTGTTTCTAAGATATTTAAGTTTTTACATTTTATGTCTATGTATATTGTGTAGATAGTAGAGTTTTAATCATAAATTCTAAACCTAGGTCTTTTCATGTGTTTATGGTTGCTTTACATGATACTATTTCACCCGTCCTGTTTATGTAACACTTTAAAAATCAGCAAAGGGGTTATATAAATAAAATTTATTATGAAACAAAAGGTAAAAACTATTATGTACATAGTTTAGTCCTATTCAGTGTCTACTCGGCGCTTCTTGGCTTGTCCCTTGTATTCATTAAATGGAGCATCTCTTGTCACTGTCCAGCAATAGTCTGCAAGCATTGATGGGCTCCATTTGCCCTGATAGCGTTTCTCCATTGTTGCAATGTCCTGGTGAAATCGCTCGCTGTGCTCGTTGCTCACTGCTCCGCAGTTCGGTGGAAAAAAATCTAGATGAGAGTGCAAAAAATGTCTCTTTAGTGACATGTTGCAACCAAGGCTTTTGTATGCCTTGAGGAGGTTTTTCACCAACAACCTGTAGTTGTCTGCCTTGTTGTTTCCGAGAAAATGTATTGCCACTAACTGGAAGGCTTTCCATGCCTTTTTTTCCTTGCCACTCAGTGCATGGTCAAATGCATCATCTCGAAGAAGTTCACGAATCTGAGGACCAACAAAGACACCTTCCTTTATCTTAGCTTCACTTAACCTTGGACATTTTCCACGGAGGTACTTGAAAGCTGCTTGTGTTTTGTCAATGGCCTTGACAAAGTTCTTCATCAGACCCAGCTTGATGTGTAAGGGTGGTAACAAAATCTTCCTTGATTCAACAAGTGGTGGATGCTGAACACTTTTCCTCCCAGGCTCCAATGACTGTCGGAGTGGCCAATCTTTCTTGATGTAGTGGGAATCTCTTGCATGACTATCCCATTCGCAGAGAAAACAGCAGTACTTTGTGTATCCAGTCTGCAGACCAAGCAAGAGAGCAACAACCTTCAAATCGCCACAAAGCTGCCACTGATGTTGGTCATAGTTTATGCACCTCAAAAGTTGTTTCATGTTGTCATAGGTTTCCTTCATATGGACTGCATGACCAACTGGAATTGATGGCAAAACATTGCCATTATGCAGTAAAACAGCTTTAAGACTCGTCTTTGATGAATCAATGAACAGTCTCCACTCATCTGGATCGTGAACGATGTTGAGGGCTGCCATCACACCATCGATGTTGTTGCAGGCTACAAGATCACCTTCCATGAAGAAGAATGGGACAAGATCCTCTTGACGGTCACGGAACATGGAAACCCTAACATCACCTGCCAGGAGATTCCACTGCTGTAGTCTGGAGCCCAAAAGCTCTGCCTTACTCTTGGGTAGTTCCAAATCCCTGACAAGGTCATTCAGTTCACCTTGTGTTATGAGGTGTGGTTCAGAGGAGGAGGATGGGAGAAAATGTGGGTCCTGTGACATTGATGGTTCAGGACCAGAAGTTTCATCCTCTTCCTCTTCCTCGTCTGACTCAAGTGAGAATGATTCTGGTGCATCAGGAACCGGCAGTCCTTCTGCGTGGGGTACTGGGCATATAGCTGATGGAATGTTTGGAGAATGCACAGTCCACTTTTTCTTCTTTGACACACCTTTCCCAACTGGAGGCACCATGCAGAAGTAACAATTGCTGGTATGATCTGTTGGCTCTCTCCAAATCATTGGCACTGCAAAAGGCATAGATTTCCTTTTCCTGTTCAACCACTGGCGAAGATTTGTTGCACAAGTTTTTGCAGCATATGTGTGGGGCCCACCTCTTGTCCTGATCTCCAATTTTGCAGCCAAAATAAAGGTGATAGGCTTTCTTAACCATAGTGGTTATACTGCGCTTTTGTGATGCAAAAGTCACTTCACCACAAACATAGCAGAAGTTATCTGCACTGTTCACACAAGTACGAGGCATCTCTGCTCACTTTGGCTAAACAGAAATGTGTCCCTTTGCAAATCAAACACTGACAAATAAGAGAGCACGACACTGTATGATTTCTAGAGCTGATATAGGGCAATTTGTTCAGCAGAGTGATGTAAGCTTCGTTATGATTGCATCATCCATGACTTCTAGGAATAACATGATGCAATTCATATCATGTATGACGCAATACCAGCTTCAGATTGCATCATTCATTGTTTTGCCTAAACAGCAAGTACTGTCCAAACCCAGTCATAGATTTATTCATAGATCCAGTCAAAGAAGTATTTTAGTCATTTCTGGTTTAAATTGAGATCCCTTCCCTTTATAACTCACTTATCCTCCGCCATTCCCAAGTCAAGGGTCGTATATACTGACCCAATAGCATGTCTTGAAAACTAGAGCCAATCAACAATTTTAAGCATCATTCTTGTTCTCAGTGACCCAGAATTACTAAAGTTTGACTACATTTATTTCAGAAGCATTTTGGCTGTAGAGCAGTGTTACCTTTTCCTCTGCATGCCACCAAAGCAGTTGTGATTCACAGGGATAGTGTGGATGAGAGTCTAGAGGGTGAAACTCTGATTTAGGCTCTAACACAGTGGTGCACAACCTGCGGGCTTCACATGGCCCAGTAGGGCAAGCCTCTGACAGGCCACCAGACGATTTGTTTACATTTGCACAGCTGCCCGCAGTTCCCTGTGGTTGCGGTTCGCCATTCCCAGCCTCTGGGAGCTGCAGGCAGCCATGCAAATATAAATAAACGGTCTGGTGGCCCACCAGTGAATTACCCTGACGGGCTGCAGGTTGCCCACCACTGCTCTAACATCTTTCTCAGAAAAAGATATCTGCATCAGTATTGGTCAGAGAAACTGTTAGAACTCTGGCTGCAATCACCCTGTTTAAGTGCTCTTGTAAGTGGCCTGGTTCTCATCCCCATGTGAACAAGGTCTGAGTTAACTGTATGATTCGTTCAGTCTCAGGAGAAGAAAGACTCTAGGAAATAATAAAAGTGCTGGTTAATACTTATTCCTTGTTTGTTATCAATGAATTTTGATTCACTACTACTGTCACAAAGAAACTTGGTAGCACTGCACAGTGACAGCTGCCATGCAGAGATGAGTACTTTGAAACATTTGGAGCAGTAGTTATTGAAAGTCCTCCAGATGGTATCAATCAGTTTCTTAACCAATCTGATTTTTTTTTTTTAAGGTTATATTCCACCTTACAATGCTACGGTAGTTCAGAAGTTATTGGATCAGGGGGCTGTGCTTCTAGGAAAAACAAACCTAGATGAATTTGCAATGGGGTAAGTTATATTAAATATTTCATATCATTGCATAGTAATATAACTACAGTGTCTACTGTGATTCATCTCTAATCCTTAACTGCTGAGTTTATGCATGTTTGTTATATGGTGGTAAATATTTACTCCCCAGGGGTGTCTAATGAAACATTATGACTACGTCTGTGGACTTCTTACTGAATATTTTATCCTATTAAGATGTGTATCCATTGTGGTGTGATTTAAAGAAAAGAGGGCCAGACACTGTAGCCGCTGTGCATGGTAGAATGGTGTTTTCTTTCAAGGTGGCTTCTTTTTTCTTAGTAACTGAATTACGCTCTGATCCATGACTTAAGCATGAGAATTATCACATTGCCTCTGCGCACAATCTGCCTCATCTTGGAAACCCTCTTATGTTCCAGGAAGAGTTATGCTTTCTATAGAACAGTCTACATTGCCATCATTGTGTGACTCTTTCTTGTGACATGCTACTTCATGCTACTTGGGTGGTTTTCTCATACCCAAGTTTGGTAGTTTACTGTATCTCAGGCTTGTAGACCTTAGTTTCGAAGCAAGCTCATGACTTGATTTTCCTGATGCTTACATGGTGTGAGTCCTCTGACTTCAGTGGAGTTACACTTAATTTACACTAGGGTGAATCAGAGGAGAATTTAGCCCTCAATCTGCTCTGTGGAAGGAAGGAGTGAAGTTATAACTATAGGTTTTTATGATTTCCTGCAACTCTTTAAAATGGTATTGGGGTCTGCTTCACAAGTAAATCTATACCAGCCTTTCCATATCACAATCAGATTTGCCTGAAGGACCAGGAGTAAAAGGTGGAATTCGAAGAAAAACATTGTATTAATAATGTGAAGTCTATAACTGAAATAGAGTTGTATGTATTTATCCTATCTGAATTTCTCACACCAGATCTGGGAGCACAGATGGAATATTTGGACCAGTTAGAAACCCCTGGAGTTATTCAAGGCAGTACAGAGACAAATGTGTGCAGAATTCCCATACTGAGAATGAAGACTCCAATTGGTTGATAACAGGAGGAAGCTCAGGGGGTAGCGCTGCTGCAGTGTCTTCTTTCACATGCTTTGCGTAAGAGCCTTTTTAGAACTGTTAATTAAATGCTTCATGTGTGCACTTTTCCTCAAGACTTAATTTGATTTTTAGAATCTTCCAGTAACCTAGTTTATAGTGTAGTTCCTGGGGAAGAGAAGATGATGGTTTTTGTTTTGAAACTAGGATTATTTGCATTGGTGTTGAAGAATTACTTAGTTATACTATGAAGAACAGAGAAATACTGAAATGCATAACACAAATTAAAAGTGATTACATGTAGGTAAACTTAAATCATTTCATTCTGAGCATTGTTCAGCATACTGACGTGAACATTTTGCACTGCTTGAAATTTATGGCGTCAGTAACAAAGAAAGAATGTTGCTGTTATCATTCACACCTACTTTCTCTAAAAATATCATGGGATCCATTATATGTTCACCTCACTTATCACTCCGCTCTCTCCCCTAAAAAGGAGGAAGCATAGAATCTTGATTCAGTGCTATCTAAAGAACTCAACTCTCAAAGTGTAATATTCCTTCCTCCCGTATACTTCATTTAAGTGTCAGTGTTACCTAAAAATTCATACGTGGGATTTGGGACTACTAACCTTCAGAATCCAGATTTATTGTAAAAAAAACAACCAAGTTTACAGACACTTAAAAATTATCTCTCTTTTTTTTTTTTAATGTAAATTTGAAGAGGGATTTTTTTGTATAAGCCGATGTTGGTTTGTTATGACATTTTGGAAAATGTTTACCTTTTGTGTGAAAATATAGATATGTATTAACTACATGGAGTAATGAACTATTAGTTGTAAGATAACTCTACAAAGCGTGTGCAGTTTCAAAATATCAGCTCTCTTTTTTAGTATTTGCATGAGAAGAGGATATAAACAGTAATTTGTGCAGGATTTTTAGAGTTATGTAGCAATGTCTGCTCATTGTATAGAAGATTTCAGCTGTATTTATTTAAGAATACTTACTAGCTAATGGTTTTGTTTGCCTATAAGAAGTAAAATTGTTTATTGTGTTATGCCCAGGAGGTGTTTTCTTTAAAATTGGCTTGTTTCTTTCCTAGCTTGCTTTATAGTCTATTTTTTTTTCTCACTTAACCCCAGTTTTTGCATGTAAGGGTGTATCTCACTGACACCTGCTGTAAATGGAATCCACTAAGGCCCTAATCTAACTTTCACTGAAGTCAGCAGAAAGACTCCCATTGACTTCAGTGGAATTTGGACTGGGATCAAAGGATCTGATCCAGCAAGGTGCTGACGCTTTCTCAGACATTGCTGGGTATCCTACTGGGGAGGGCATTCTGTGCCAAAAAATTTAAAATTCTGCAAATTTTCTCAAAACAACATAAATAACAAAATAACATTTGTAATACATAATCACACCCGTTCCAATTATTTTGGTAATTTATTTCAAAATACCTGTCAGCAAGTATGTGTGTAACAATACAGACACACAAACAAATTCCCCCAGGAGTATAGAGTTTAAAAAACAAAACAAAACCCTGACACACCCCCAGTTCCTGTTTCTCTCTTTCCCCCCAACCTCCCACCCCCCTGAGCTCAGCTGGGAGACCAGACACCCCCACACACACAACCGAGCCCAACCACGGTGCCCCCCGCCCTAGCCAATACACCCAAACCCCCTCCCCCAACCGGCTCAGATACCCGCATCCTCTCCCCACCAGACACTAGCCCCTCAAAGCCAAGCTGTGACAAATTTCAGTCAAAATTGCAACCAGCTCTCCTAAAAATGTTGAGTATAGCACAGGAGTGGGCAAACTTTTTGGCCTGAGGGCCCCATCTGGGTGGAGAAATTGTATGCAGGGCCATAAATGTACGGCTGGGGTAGGGGTTGGGTGCTGGACGGGGTGCTGAGTGTGGGAGGGGGCTCAGGGCAGAGGGTAGGGGTGCTGGAGGGGGTTCTGAGTGCGGGAGGGGGCTCAGGGCAGGGGGTTGGGGTGCAGGAGGAGGTGCAGTAAGGGGTTGGGGTACGGGATGCAGGAAGTGTTCGAGCTGTGGGCTCCGGCCCGGCGCCACTTGCCTCAAGTGGCTCTGGGGTGGCAGCGGCGCATAGCGGGGCTAAGGCAGGCTCCCTGCCTGTCCTGGCCCCGTGCCGCTCCTGGAAGTGGCCAGCATATCCAGCACTGGCTCCTGGGGGTGGGGTGGGGCAGGCAGCTCTGCCACGCCCTACCCTTGCCTGTAGGTACCACCCCCGAAGCTTCCATTGGCCACGGTTCCCCGTTCTCGGCCAATGGGAACTGCCGGGGGGGGGGGGGGGGCGGTGCGGTGCTTGAAGGCGAGGGCAGCTCAAGGAGCCTTCTGCCCACCTCCCCTCCCCCAGGGGCCTCAGGGACGTGGTGCTGGCTGCTTCCAGGAGTGGGGCAAGGGCAGGCAGGGAGCCTGCCTTAGCCCTGCTGTGCCACGGGGCTGGCAATCCTGCGGGCTGGATTGAAAACCTTGACAGGCCGGATCCAGCCCGTGGCCCATAATTTGCCCTCTCCTGGTATAGCAGGTGCAGTTTTGGTATAGAAGGGAAATCACAATGCACAGCCTCAATCTTAGAAAACATGAAAAAAGTAATATTCCTTGATGAACAACAAGCCTTGTTGTTAGATGTGAAGGGCATATTTTATCAGCATGTCTTTGTAAACTGAAAACTGCTGCTGCTTCATACTAAATAGTAAATAAAGGACTAGAATAAATGGGAGCACTTTATATTATTCTCATATTTGTATATATTTTAAAAAATTCCATTTAAAACTGTACCTCTTTAAGAACAGATACAATTTGGATGTGTTTTGAAGTATTCAATTCTATTAATGATGGTTCTATTTAAACCATAGGGCTTTAGGATCAGATACAGGAGGGTCCACCAGAAACCCAGCTGCTCACTGTGGAGTAGTAGGTTTAAAGCCAACCTATGGACTGATTTCTCGTCACGGTCTCATTCCACTAGTGAACTCCATGGATGTACCAGGAATTTTAACCAGATGTGTGGACGATGCAGCAATTGTATTGGGTATTACTAGTGCATATGTCTTTTGTATACAGTTTGTCTCGAAACCTTTTGAATTCAAGAATCCACTGTACTACTTTTCCTGTATGTCATGAGCCCTTTTTCATCTTTCAGGTGTGCTTGCAGGGCATGATCCTAAAGACTCTACTACTGTGCAGGACCCCTTTAAGCCGTTTGAATTAACCAGTTATATAGATGCCAGCAAGCTCTGTATAGGAATACCAAAGGTAGCATTTCCAACTTTATCACTGGAAAAAAAATTCATACCAGAGTAAAAACCTATCTATCCTGCTCCCGGAGTCTGCAGTGATTTGGATCTGCGGAGACAGCATGTGGGAGTGAAAATGTGTGTATTTCATTGCTCTGTGTCAACCTATCAGGCCTTTATAGGGCATTGACTCTCTCTGTAGAGTTCTGTCCAGGCTTTGGAGGGAATGTTGTCTAGCAGTTTTATAAGAGGAGACTGGGAGCCTGAGCTCCTGGGCTTTATTGCTGGCTCTTTCATCGACTGCCTGTTTGACCTCAAACAGATCACTCTTTTTCTTAGTGCCTGAGGCTATATCTACACTACAAGCTAGGGGTGTGCATCCCCAGCTTGTGTACACCTATCGTAGCTCATTGACAGCTAGCCCGAGTATAAAGATCAGTGTAGTTGTGGTAGCACACGCAGTGGAGGCATGGCAGAGTCGTGCCACATGCAAACCAGCTTGAAACCAGGGGGCACATACTCAGCATAGCTCAGCTATGGCTATGCTGCTGCCGCCTGTGCTACTGTGGCTACACTGCTGTTTATGTTCGTGCTAAGCTCTCATCGAGCTACCGTGAGTACATGTACATGAGTGGGGGAGTCGCATCCCTAGCTCAGAGTGTAGATGTAGCCTGCGTGTAAAATGGGCATAATACTCACCTCACAGGGATGTTAAGACTTGATAAATGTTTATGGAGTGCTTTGAGATCCTTGGTTGAAAGGCACCATATTAATACAAAATACTGTTTAAAAAGATTATTGTGCTGTGCAGAGAAGGGAATAGCAGGGAAAGGGTTCTAATTATGGATCAGGTGTTTGAGGGACAAAATTTAGGTTTTTTAAGGTTTTTTTCCTATTAATAGAAAAACTTCTATGAATGTGTTTCCTTCTGCGAGATAAGGGAATAACAGTTGAATTTAAACGCCCCTTCACTTATTGCAATCCAAGTGTTGTGCTAGTACAGGTGAACCAGAAAATTTAATCAAACAAAAATATCACCGAACAGTCTATTTTCATTGTCCAATTTGAGTGAAATGCAAAAAGAGCATGTACAGTAATTTGTAAATTATATGGTAAATATTTCCATTTTAGTAATCCAAAATGGTGGTGGTAACAAGTAACTTTATTAAAAAAGTGATATTTATCCAGTAGTGCCCCATTCACAGTAGTGTGGATTTTTTTTTAAATAGGCAACTCTGTTAGTACTATGGTGAAGTCTGCAGGATTGGTCCCATATGTTGACACTGAACTTGTAGTAAGTGTCTACAAAAGTGGATATTCAACTAAACACCTTTAGTAACTTAGGCTAATCAGGGTGGCTATCCTTGTCTCCTTGATAAGGGCTTGTCTGCATGGGAAAGTTAATGGAGAATAAGCTAGGGTGTAAATGTAAAGTGCAATAGCTATTCCACAGTAGCTCGCTACATAGACACTCTTATTCCTCACTAATAATGCCTTTTTGCTGTTTAGGTTAATATGGTTTGGAAGCGTATGCTATTCAATAAACAGCAAAAAGGCACTTTTAGTGCGGAATAAGCATGTCTATGCAGTGAGCTACCGTGGAATAGCTATTCTGGGCTATTTCCATGTAGGCAAACCCTAAGAGTATACACAGAGTGAGGCTTGTCACCAACCCTCATATTATGAGACTCTTCTTTAGTGCTGTCTTTTGACCTAGGTATGACACTTGCCACTGATGTGCTTTGGCCATTGTTTCTGCTTATTGTAACATTATTCATAATGGGCCTGGTATCGTGACTTAAAATTTAAGATGTGCTGTCCGTGAACTGCACAGTCCCAGTTAATAGACTGACAAGAGGGCAGCTTCCTTCCAAAAATTATAGAATTGAAGCAAGAAGTGCATAGTGAAATGTTTTGACCTGCATTGTGCAGGTGTTCAGACTAGATAATCATGATGGTCCCTTCTGGCATTAAAATATCTATGAAACTGTTATGAACTTAATACGATTTAATATCCTAACAGTTAAGAAAAACATAAGTCTGTAATAAATACTTTTTAAAAATGTAGAGATGAGAACTACTTTAACAGTATTTGCATCTAATAGTATATCACATAGTTTGGCTTGCTTACTGTCAACCAATAATTAAGAACCATTGAAAGTAAACCCATGTAAAATTATTTGTGAAGATGCTTATGCATAGAAGTCATTTCCTAACTTTTGTTCTCCACTAAGGAATATCATGCACCAGGATTATCTAGTGAAACTCTGGCACTTTGGTCTAAAGCTGCTGACCTCTTTGAGAATGCAGGTGCCAAGGTGATTGAAGTGAGTCTGCCTCACACACGCTATTCAATTATATGCTATCATGTGCTGTGCACAGCAGAAGTAGCATCAAATATGGCCAGGTTTGATGGACTAGAATATGGTAAGTTTAAGTTTTCAAAGGAAAAAGGGCTATATTGCATATCATATAATATAAAGTAACGTTCACTTTGTTGATCATTAAGTGGCATAAAGATGCCTGTCATAGGTGTGTGCCCTGTGGTGATTTAACATACATGGTTACCTGCATTTCATGGTTGAATGTTAGGAGATATGTTTTTTCCAAGGTATGATCGAGTAAAAACCTTATTGCAGCTGAAAGCTGGAGTGAATGACTAGAAACTGTAGTAATCAAAGCATTTGCAAGATATCCCAAGTGATCATGAAACCTGCACTGGTTATCTGCTTGTAGTGAAAAGATGAAAATAATTTGTTTTCAGAAACACTGTGAATTATTAAAAGCATAAAGTGCTCAATATATACGTGAATGTTTTGCCATCTTATTGGGTGAGATACTGTGCATTAAAATATTTAGAATTTAGAAGCACTTGAGGAAAAATGCCCCATCACTGGAGACATCCAAAGATAGGCCTGGCCAAAAAAAAAAAAAAAAAAGGCAGCCTAATTAATGTAATTAGCCCTGAATTATTTGGGAAATGAACCAGATAGACTTAAGATCTTTTTCATTATTGTATTTTGTGACTTGACCAAGATGGGTTGTGGTCTTAATGGTTTGCCATTTTAGTTTGTCTAATGAGTGCATCACTTGATTATGGTATGTGTGGTGCTGGTGAGTAAAAAATAAAAATGCAGCCTCTTTCTGAAGTCAGTCACTCTCAAGTGCATTAAAATAAGCCAGGACTATCAAAAGATTTGGTATTGTATCTAAGTTTTTACCAGATAGTACTTTGAATTAGGAGTAATAACTTCCTTAAACAGTTCCATTGCACCTAGCTATTGCAGGACACATGGTGCTTTTCTCCCTTTTAAACTATGCTTTTCCTGTGATTTTCTCCCCCCCCCCCCTTTCTTTTTGTCACAAACCCACCATTATAATGTTGTTTACAGGATGTGACCTTTTTGGATTCTGTTTTATATTTAACTAATGCTCACATTCTGGGGTTTTTAGATATTGTAGCTATCCCCAAAAACACAATACATAAAAAGACTTAGAATTAGACTCAATCCTCTCTGAGTACCCGTCCCTGCGTCACAGAATTAAGTTATTGACCAACCTCTTAAGCAAGTGCCATAAGCAAGCGCAGCTTAATTGAAATCAGTGGAATTTCACTGCTTAAACCAGTGCTGATTGTCTGGTGTTCTTTACGTTATGGGAAGATTAGGGCTTGATCCAAAGTTTATTGAATTCATTCCATTAAATAAGTTGTTACTTGCAGAAATGAAAAGCAAGTTTTTAGTCTGAGTGAAATGTTCTCAGCTGTGTTTTTTGAGGAGTGTACTGTGCAGCACAAAGTATGCATGCATTGTTTAGATCAGTTTTTAGTCTCTACTCAAAATAAACTGAAGGGTGAGCTATCAGTGTTACTGAAATACTTCTACACATTCATGTCGTGAAGGATAAGAGTTCTCTCTACCTTCCATGTCAGACTGAAGATCAAGAGGCAGGAGTGTTCATATTGTAGCAGTACAGATAAATATTTAGCAGTACAGATAAATAGAAATATTTCACTTCTAGAGACCCTAAATGTATAGTTTGCAGTACGATTCCAGAATTCATTTAATATTTAACGTAAGTTTTTGTGTGCAAAAATAGCATGTTAACATCTGCTGCACTTGACATAGTATGTCATTGTGAAGGTCAATATTTTATATTGTTTAATAGTTTTCATGGGTCTTCAGGATTTGTTTCCAAATCACTGGTGGTTTATTTTTAGGACACCGTTCCAGTATGGACAAGTCCACAGAAGTCATGTATGCTGCAACTCGACGAGAAGGGTTTAATGATGTTGTAAGAGGAAGAATTCTGTCAGGAAACTACTTTTTGTTAAAACAGTAAGTTCAGCATATTTTAAAGCCCAAATGTACAATATTAATGACTTATTTGTTAAGTAATTTCATCATCAGCTGCTTATGTTGAGCAAATTCTTTGTTGCTAAGGCAATATCTATTTATATTGGGTTAAGTATATAATATGTAGCAAACTGTTATTAATGACTAAAAATAATGCTTTCCTTTCCTCTTAACTGGAAGCCTGTTGAATTTAGGAAGGTAGAACAACACATTGTGTGATTTGCATCTTGAGTACCTTATTGGCACACTTTGATTAAGCTATGCAAAAATGTAGTCCCTGGTGTTTGTCAGTGAAATCAGAATAGAGCCCTAACTGTTCTTCTATTAAATGTTCTGTGGCCATCAGCATCAAGCCGATTTAATCTTGCTGAAGTTCTCCAGGTATAGAAACATTTGTTATATTCTACTGATGCCTCTCACGGAAAGCCAGAAGACGTGACACTTAGTTTAAATATCTCTCTCACCTTCCCCACCTCTTTGCTTGAGTCTACAGAGAAAATAAAATTGTACTGGTGTGGTCAAGTAAACTCATTTATTTTTGTGAGGAATCGTATGTTTATCCAGCTCAGCTGGATGAACTGGTATGTGAACTCAAAATGAACATACTTTTAATTCCCACTCAGTCTCAATCTGTTTTCATTTATGACTATAATTGGAGAACGTATTACCCATCTAAATTGGTAAGATTGCCACTTTCTCTGCCTCCACCCTGTTAAGATTCCAAACAATGAGGATTTCCACATTGACACCCTGTGTCAGTTAGTTTTGTGGTTGCTGAACTTTGTGATTTTGTCCTCACCCACAACTATTTCACATTTGGGGACAATATATACCTTCAAGTCAGCGGCACTGCTATGGGTACCCGCATGGCTCCACAGTATGCCAACATTTTTATGGCTGACTTAGAACAACGCTTCCTTAGCTCTCGTTCCCTAATGCCCCTACTCTACTTGCGCTACATTGATGACATCTTCATCATCTGGACCCACGGAAAAGAAACCTTTGAGGAATTCCACCACGATTTCAACAATTTCCATCCCACCATCAAACTTAGCCTAGAACAGTCCACACAAGCGGTCCATTTCCTAGACACTACTGTGCTAATAAGTGATGGTCACATAAACACCACCCTATACCGGAAACCTACTGACCACTATACTTACCTACATGCCTCCAGCTTCCATCCTGAACACACCACATGATCCATTGTCTACAGCCAAGCTCTAAGATACAACCGCATTTGCTCCAATCCCTCTGACAGAGACACACACCTACAAGATCTCTATCAAGCATTCTTAAAAGTACAATACCCACCTGCTGAAGTGAAAAAACAGATTGACAGAGCTAGAAGAGTACCCAGAAGTCACCTACTACAAGATAGGCCCAACAAAGAAAACAACAGAATGCCACTAGCCGTCACGTTCAGCCCCCAACTAAAACCTCTCCAGCGCATCATCAAAGATCTATAACCTATCCTGAAAGATGATCCCTCACTCTCACAGATCTTGGGAAACAGACCAGTCCTCACTTACAGACAGCCCCCCCAACCTGAAGCAAATACTCACCAGCAACCACACGCCATACAACAAAAACACTATCCCAGGAACCTATCCTTGCAACAAAGCCCGATGCCAACTCTGTCCACATACCTATTCAAGTGACACCATCATAGGACCTAATCACATCGGCCACACCATCAGGGGCTCGTTCACCTGCACATCTACCAATGTGATATATGCCATCATGTTCCAGCAATGCCCCTCTGCCATGTACATTGGCCAAACTGGACAGTCTCTACGCAAAAGAATAAACGGACACAAATCTGACATCATAGAATCATAGAATATCAGGGTTGGAAGGGACCTTATGAGGTCATCTAGTCCAACCCCCTGCTCAAAGCAGGACCAATCCCCAAATCCCTAAATGGCCCCCTCAAGGATTGAACTCACAACCCTGGGTTTAGCAGGCCAATGCTCAAACCACTGAGCTATCCCTCCCCCCCCCGGGACATCAGGAATCATCACATTCAAAAGCCAGTAGGTGAACACTTCAACCTCCCTAATCACTCAATGACAGATATAAAAGTTGCAATTTTGCAACAAAATAACTTCAAAAACAGGATCCAAAGAGAAACTGCGGAATTGGAATTAATATGCAAACTAGATACCATTACCTTAGGCTTGAATATTGACCATGGATGGCTCGGTCATTATGTTAATTGAATTTATTTCCCCCTTAACACCTTTGTGTCAACTGTCTGGAATAGCCCCTGTTGATTATCACTTCAAAAGTTTCTACTGATAACAGTTCCTTTCAATTAATTAGCCTCTTAACATTGGTATAGACACCTCCACCTTCTCATGTATCTTTGAATGTATAAATATCTGTTCACTGCATGTTCCATTCCATGCATCCGATGAAGTGGGTTCTTAACCCACGAAAGCTTATGCTGAAATAAATTTGTTAGTCTCTAAGGTGCCACAGGTATTTTTCTTGTTTTCTTTTTGTGGTATAGTTATTTTAAGAAAACTGAGTGTGACAGACTAACAATCTCCTGCCATATCCTGATTGAACCATATGCAATTAAAATAAACTTTATTCAATTAAATTTAACATCTTTTGAAGTTCATTGTATTAGTGTTTATGTACTGTTGTGAAATTGTGTCGAACTACTTAAGTAGGAAGACAAGATTAATACAATCTCTGGAAGGTATTAGTAACTTCAAGTCTTTTTGGAACAATATGTGTGAAGTGGATTTTTGAGGAAATACCTTGGGGGTCAGGGGAATGCAAATTCTCCCCTCTGAGCTTTTTGAAGGAAGCCCCCAGGAATGGGACCCATTGTATGCTAACTACCTGCATCTGGAAACTTCAAATCAAAGACCCGTGAACTCAAACTGTCATAAGCATGTTTGTTCTGAGCTGAAGATGTCATGAACTAGGAATCCTCAAAGCTGTCATGAACTGGGAATCACAAGGACTCCGCTACAGTCCTTTGAAGGACTTACCCTGTCAGAATCCATGTTAGGGTCGGGGTTCCTGGTAAGCTTATTAACAAGAGCGTACATTTTGTATTGCTTTCTCTCTAGTGCTTTTTACCTTAAGAATACAATAGGCTTGCACAGAAAGAACTGTGTGGTACCTTATATCTGTAGCAATCCCTCTGTTTTTAGTCTCTGAAGAGAAAGCAAACAAGTCTGTTTAGGCAGACTGTCTTTGCTAGGAAATATACAGTGAAGGCAGGGAACTGTACAGCCTAGAAATAGGGAGAGAGACATCGGTCTCCACCCAGAAAGGCGACCATTGGGGAGCTGAGAGTGGGTACCTTTGCTGAACCACTGAGGGGAGATACGGGTGCAATTGCCATAAACTGTGACACTGAGCGCACACAAGAATATTCCTGCTGCTTTAAGCTCTTAGAGCTAATAAAAGCTGTGTGTCTTCAAGACAGGGATGTCAGCGTATGAGCAGCCAGCCCCTGTGAACTGTCAATATTATTGCTAAGCATCTTCAATTTTGTGTTTTCTGATGACATCTGTCTGGGCCATCTATCATAAACGTAGGGTGAATGCTTGACAACCTGTGTGGGTCAGTTTTGATGAAGGAAAACAGGAGTGATTTCTACAAGCGCTAAGCAGGGGGCAGTCTCAGCACTTTGCTACAATCCACAGTAAATGAATCATCAAGAACAGAATTTAGGGTTAAAATAACATTCTCATAATAGATTGCAGGAGAGTCATGTTTGTTCCCTGCTGTATTCAAGTTACAAAATATTTTCTTTGAGATGTGAAATCCATAAAATAACTATATTGATGCTTGAAGTTATGCATGCCTGCATATATCATGATTGAAGTCTAAAATTTAACTACTCTGTCTCTTCTATAAGTTCTTTAAAAGTAGTTGAGGTACAAAAAAAAATGTAAACCAGGAAAACTTGTTAAATACTCTAGTCTTACATGAGTCTTTAACATTTTTATTAGTTCTGCAACTAACCGTTTCCTTAGTCTGGTAAGTGGGGTTTCATAAATAACTCCAGAAAGAGAGCCATTTTCCATAATATCACTGATCTCTGTGAAGATCAAGATACAATGGATCTGCTGTCAATCACTTTGGAAGAATAAGTACCAGGTTCTCTTGACATTTTTTTTAAACCCTTGAAAAGTTAAGACACATTCAACTTTGTTTTCATTACAACTCTTAAGCAAATCAGATCTTCAGAGTGATTAGCTGACAGTTATATACTGGATAATTTGGATTGTTTTATCAGCAGACACTGGCATTTAGTTATTTACCCTTGACTTACAGTACATTTGCTAATTACCCATAAAATGTTTACAGTACCAGTTATTTTTGACTAATAAATTCTTTTGAAACTGAACCTCTAAACTTGACATTAAATCCTTAAACTCAGGGTAATGTTTTATGTGATGTAGGAATAAAATATAAAATTGTCAGTTTTTTGCCTCAGATACGCAGAAAAACAGATGAAGAATTCATAGCCTCCTTCAGTTTAAACTGCTGCTTACATAAAATAAACGACTATGGGAATTTTGGACAAATATCTGGCGTGCTTCTCTATAATATCTATAAGAAGGACCAGTAGCAAAGCATGCACCTGATACCGATAAGTTGAAGAATGTGAGTAGTCCCTCTGAAGTCAGTGGGACTGTTCATGTGCTTAAGTGCCTTGCTAGATAGAGTCCCTAAATGATTGATAAATCACAACTATAAGACAAGTCATTTTTTTCCAGACGTCACTTCCATCATGCAACGAAATTTAGCAGATAATTAAACAATAAAGTTGCAGAAAAAGACTGGGTCATAAAATACTGTCTTGATTTGAGCCTACCCTCCACTTGGCTTCTGTTTTCCTTCATTTCTATTCCCTCTCCACTCTCTTCAGTGGTGTTTGCCCCAGGTCTCTCCCTGCATCTGTTTCATGGCTCATCTTTAAGAACATGCTTTAGTGCCATTAGTGCATCTGCTGCCATGCGGCTTTGATGACTGATCTTGTTCTCTGTTGAAACCCTAAGTACTTGTGGTGCAGTCCTTCCACCCAAAGGGAACACTGGGCTTGGTTTTTTTTTCCCCAATAGCCACTTAGCAATTTAAATTATTGATGATATTAAACTAAATTTCTAACATCAGTGACTATTTGTTCCTAGGAACTATGAGAATTATTTTATCAAGGCCCAAAAAGTGAGACGACTCATTGCCAATGACTTTGTGAATGTTTTCCGTAGTGGTATTGATGTTTTGCTCACTCCCACCACTCTAAGTGATACAATACCATACGTGGAGTTTATCAAAGAAGACAACAGAACCCGCAGTGCACAGGATGATATTTTTACACAGGCCGCAAACATGGCAGGTAAGTAGAGAGAGAAGTACATCTCCTTAGCATATTTCCCAGCTAGGCTTCAATTTAGTATCCATTCTCTCCAGCCAGCTGCTCTCTTTCTGTAGGACCTCTGTATAGAAAGCAACTGTCTGAACCAAGTTGTCAGCTTGTTTCTCTGAGTAAGAAAGCTTATATTGACCATAAGATGGTAACAGTGCAAAGTGAGTTAATTCATTAAATGTGCAAGAATTTAAGTATATAATTACTTCTAGAGGATTCTGCACCAAAACATAAATTTTGCACCAAAAAATTAAAAATTCTGCACACAATTTTAAAATTCTGCATATTTTAGTTGTCAAAATAACACAATATAATCATGCCCAAGTTTCAATTATTTTGGTAATTTATTTCAAAATACGTGTCGGCATGTATATCTGTAACAATACAAAGATTCAGGAAACTTTTTTGACAAATAGATTCTTACTAGGCATATTAATACAAAACTTTGAGTAATAATTTATTTAAACTGCAGTACAGAAACCTATTTCCCACACCCCTCAGAAGCAGTGCAAAGTTTTGGGGGAATCAGAGGTATTGGAGGAGCTGAAGGAGAGGGAAGTAATTTCTGGAAAGAAGCCTGGGAGTGAACTTGGAGGGTTGCAGGGTGTGGGTGGGAGAAGTATGGAACAGGTGGTATTTTGGGGGAGGGAGGGGAGGAATTGTTTGGGAATTGAGGAGCCTCCCTCTAGGAGGAGCCTGGCTGACCCCCTCTCCCCCCAGCCTCTCTTCAGTCCAACACATCTGCCCCATCCCCATGTGGCCCTGCACCCCTCCTCCCATTCAACCCCAGCACAATGCTGTTACCCCAGTAGTTCCTGAGCCCCCATCCAGGGCCGGCTCCAGGCACCAGCTTTCCAAGCTGGTGCTTGGGGCGGCATCCAGAATGAGGTGGCAGTCCGTGTCCGGCAGTGGCAATTTGGCGGCAGCGCCGCCGCTCTTCTTTCCACGGCGGCAATTCGGCGGCGACTGCTTAGGGCGGCAAAATTGGTAGAACCGCCCCTGCCCCCATCCCAGTTTGTCCCCCACCGTTGGCCCTTCTGAACCCCAGTTTGTGATCCCCAGCAGCCCTGCTCTGTCCACCCCCCATATCCCATGCCTCCTCACTTGGACCCATAGGCATGTCGTTGTGAGGAACGCAGCCTGTGCCCCCTTCATGTCTGACTGCTCCAGACAGTGAGCCAGCTGCCCACTCTCTGGCACCACAAGCACCTGGTGGGTGAAAGGTGCAACTGCAGTGCCTCTCTGGCCGAATGTATTTTCTGCAGGGGTGAAGAATCTCTGGGGAACATGAATGCTGCACATGTGAATGGTGTAGAATTCCCCCAGGAGTAATATAATCTTTTGTTATACTGCTAAAATGCAAAGAGACTAGCTTTAAAAGTTTACATGCGTTTGTTTTGGTTATCTTTCCTAAGAGTCACGTTTGTAATCATTCTAGTAATCTGTGTAATAGCAAATCCTGCACATGTGATGTTTTAATAATTTTATTTTTTTCCCCTCAGGGCTGCCAGCCATAACTGTTCCTACAGCACTTTCAGCGAAAGGTTTGCCAATTGGGCTTCAGTTTATTGGACGTGCATTCCAGGAGAAGCAGCTTCTTACTGTAGCCAAATGGTTTGAAAAACAAGTAAACTTCCCTATGATACAATTACCGGGAATAATGGATCATGGTCACACTGTCTGTCACCATCAGAAATCAGCCTTTTTTTCATAACAGGACTTGGAGGTTTTAGTAGCGGCAGTAAGGAGGATTTTAGAATCTCTCTCAATCACTTTGTACTGTTTCAAATGACAGGCTGTAGAGTCTAAAAACATCTGTATTAAAGCAGAATGCAAAAGAGAAGCTTGCTACTGTGTAATTAAAGTGAAGTGAGGCCCATGGTACGTTCCCTACAACTGTAAGAACTGCATGTATAGTCTCAATATATTTTTTCATGTTACTTACAAAGTGGATGTCTTGTAATTATAGAGCTGCTTTCCCCCTCCCCCTCCCTCTTTCATACAAAGAAACCTATGGAATTCATTCCCTGGTGGAACAAACATGGGCTTCTTCATTAAATGTGTACAGTTTCCCAGAGCTCTGGTCTTCTGCTGCCTCCCAGGTTACATGGCTCCAATGAAACCAAGTCTTGAAGGAGTCCTCAACCACAGGAGGCCTTAGTGAAGATCTGCACTCAACTAGATTGGAAAGAGAAAGACAAGACAAGTGTAGGAATGTGTGAATGGAAATGCACAAGAACGATCTCTTCAAGAGCAAAAAGGTAGCTAAACCATGTACAGTGCAGAAGAGCCATCTTTGTACAGATCCTGGAGGCTGCTGTGATACTTAGCCCTTCTTGTGAAAAGGCTTTCTAATTGCAGATGTTTCCTTTGAAAAACAACCCTCTAATTTTCAGAAATTGCTCTTCCTGCTGCCCCCCTCTGTTTTTCTATAATCACAGCTCAGGTGCCAAAATCAGAGGCAGTTTAATAAATTAGTACCTTTCTCCAATGAGGAAAAGAATATCATCTGACTGAATAGTTCCAGCCCAGATGTCAGAATGGAAGATTTAACAAACAGCCCCTAACATCTGCAAAATTTACCCTCAGGAATATTGTTTTCCACTTTACCAACATGAGTGCTTATTTCTTTGTAACTGTTGCTCATTTTTAGAGGCTCCATTTTCTTCTCCCAAGGTAAGATGGTGAAAAGAAATGAGATAATTAAAGTGAGGGACTAGAGGATTAGAGTTTTTTTAAGAACAGGTTTGACAAACACCTGTCAGGGATGGTCTAGATTTACTTGGCTCTGCCTCAGGAGTCAGGGGTGGGGAGGGCTAGACTTGATGACTTCAAGGTCCCTTCCAGCCATACATTTCTGATTGTATGAGACCTCTCTTGTTAAGGATCCAGTTTCAGTTTAGAGATTGATATGGACGCCTATATTAGAAGTATCTCACTTTTCAGCTAAATGTATTATGTACGTTCCATTTAAACTCGTTTTTCATTACCCTGAATACTAGTTATGGCTCTTGCACAGCAGCTACTAGGAAACAAATATATAGGACCAGTAGCTATTTGTAGGGTACCACGGAAGATTGTGTTACGGCATAGTAAGGGTGCGTTCGCTTTCTCCCGTTTCAGCGGGCCGGTTATTGCAGCTCAAGGCCGGCCAGCTGCAGTTTGTTATGAATTAGTTAGAATTGCTTTGCATGGCCTTGAGCCAGGAGGCGGCTCCTGCTTGCTTCTGTATGAGATGTCTGTATATAGCTGTATGAGTCTGCCCCGTTTTTGGCACTCCGTACCAGGCCCAGGTTATGGTGCGCTGGGTTCCCCGTCTCCGTGACAGCAACGCCAGGAGTCCCCGTTGCGGATGTGTCACTTTGCCTTCAATAAAGCCAATAACTCACAGAGTGTGTGGGCCTCGTTCTTGCAGAGCACCCTGGGTAGGCCCGCAGCCTCCCACGAACGTAACACTATTACTTATCGGTCAGTCTAGTGCTGGGACTCGCTGTATGTCTGAGAGCCCATAGATTCTATTCCAGCCTAGTGAAGGCTGTCAGCTATCTTAGTAAGACATAGGGACTAGCCCCAGAAGAAGAGAGAATCTCTCCCTTTTAGGCTGCATCTACACCGTGAGTGGCAGCGTGGGGCAGAAAGCCTCGGGTCAAGTTGACAGACTTGGGCTCACACTACACTGCTAAAATAGCTGTGTAGACATGCCTACTCCCCTCCCTACACTTCAGAGCTCCAGCCAGAGCCCAGCTGTCTGTCTACACAGCTACTTTTAGGGCAGTAGTATGAGCCTGAGTCTGTCAGCTAGGGTCTGCAATGTGGGGTGTAGATTACTCCCCTAGAATCCCACATTGGTCCCTTAAACATGCAAAAGTGGAGGAGCCGGTGTTCCTCAGCTAGCCCCGAGTGAGCTAGGAAGGAGGGGAATAGAGCCTTTTAATACAGGACTTGCTTTCTCGGATAAGGTCAGAAGTGGAATAGTTCCACGGCCAATGAGGAAACCCGTTGTATAATGGATAAAAGCGTTCAATTTCTTGTCAAAATAAGAGATACATTGATGCTAACTCCTGGCCTCTTTTCTATAGGTACTAGGGCCAGCCTTTGGGGTGGGCGGTCCAGGTAGTAGCCCAGGATGGACTGCCAAAGGGAGCACCATGTGCAGGGTTTGCCTGATTCCCAGCTGATGTGCCAAGAGCCAGCTGTGCTGGGGGAGGCAGCAGGCAGGCGAGCAGCAGGAGCTGGAGAGGGTGGAGGGACCCAAGTTACAGAGGGATAGTTGTTGGATTACCAGCAAGGTTGCTCCTCCTCCACTGCCTTGTACAGCTGCTGATGCTCCTGTTTCACTCCCTCTAGTCCTCCCTGGAGTTGCCCCGACCACGCTGCTCCGGACTGGGAGCATCCTCCTGTCTGTTGTGCAGAGAGGGTGGGGGAGGCTGATGGGGTGTCCCCTTCCCCCAGCCCAGGTACCTGGTCTCCACTGAGCCCCCAACTGATGGGCGGGGGAATCTGTGCTGCTGCCTCTCCGGGTCCTGAAGCTGCCAGCAACTGCTTGTGTCTGAACACACCTGCAGGCTCCTGAGTGTGAGTGCTTTTGTAAAGAGACAGTGCACTCAAGCACACATACACATTTCCCCCTAAAACTAAAATTAGAAGATAAACTCACAAGATATGAATGGACATATAATTCCCCTTTCTTATTGCCTGAAATTTTAATGCTTGCAATTTCCCACCCCAAAAAAAGTACTACACAGCATGCACTCAAGTTAACTAATAAAAGCACCTGAATTACCAATCCTTGCATAAGGATCTGATTAAGTGCCTGATTAAAAAAGAGTACCACTGTAAGTCAAAGTGTTATCAACATCGTCTAGCACCAATATGTGTAAATGAAACAGTTTTACATTAAATACATGACATGATGATAATGAGAAGGGAAATACATTGATTTGCACATACCTAGCCCCATGGGTGTAGTTTGGAGGGGTGTGGGAGCATTGCTCCCCCAACTGCAAGCCTTGGGCAGGTGCAGAATTTATTCTCCAGCCCATGTGCAGTCCTGTTGACCTGACTGGAGCTGTCTCCCCAACTATGGAAGCCAAAGTATGCCTATGCCCTTCCCTCATCTATCCCCCCAAGCTGTTCTGCCTTCTAGCCCCCGCCCCCCTCATCTGCCCAGCCCACTCCTCAGCTGTGCCCCAGACTCACCTCTGCTCCTACTGGGATTCTTCACCAACCTCTCCCAGGCCAGGAAGGGCTGCAGTGTGGTTCCCCTCTCTCTTTCAGCTGGGTGTGGGGGCAGCGCCAGTGGTTCTTCACCCCGCTCCCTCTTTCCAGGCCAGGTATTACAAGGAGGGAGGAGGAGGAAGAGAAGCAGTGGAGCCAGTCCTGCTTACAGAAGGGGAGGGCCACTCTGAGCTGCAGGGCTCTTTCTGATCCCTCCTCTGAGCAGGGATGGCTTCTCCACTCTCCCTCCCTGTGAGAGCAGGGTAGGCTCCAGAAAGAAAAGGGAGAGCTCTGCTGCTTCCTGAGCAGCTCTGAGTGGCTGCTGCTTCCCAGGAGGCAGGAAGGAACAGCTGATGCCTGGGAGAGGGCCAAATGGGAATGCTCTCCTGAGCCAGCTCTAACTAGGGTGACCAGCTGTCCCAATTTTACAGGGACAGCCCTGATTTTGGGGGCTTTTTCTTATATAAGCACCTATTCCTCCACACACACACCCCCATCCCGATTTTTTTACACTTGCTAGCTGGTCACCCTAGCGCTAACCCTTGTGCTGGCAATTGAGGACCAATGAGCTAAAGGATAGTAGGGTGATACGTAAGCGCCAAGCTAGATTTGTCAAAAACAAATCATGCCAAACCCACCTAGTTTCCTCCTTTGACAGGGCAACCGAGTGGCTAGTGGGGCGCTACAGAAGTGATATTAGTAAGGCTTTTGACAGTCTCACCTGACATTCTCATACACAAACTAGGGAAATGTGATGTGACTACTGTGAAGTGTGTGTACAAGTGGTTGAAAGACTGTACTCAAGGGAGTAGTTAACAATGGGAGGACAAACCTCGTGGGGTCCCACAGGGCTCTGGCCTGGGTCTGGTACTATTCACTATTTTCACTAATAACTTGAGTAATGGAGTGGAATATATGCTTATAAAACATGCAGACGACATCAGTCTGGGATTGTAGCACTTTAGAGGATAGGACAGGATTAGAATTAAAATAACCTTGATGAATTGGTCTGAAATCAACAAGATGAAATGTAATAATGACAAATACACATTACTGCACTTGGGCAAGAAAAATTAAAAGCACATCTGCAAAATGGGGGATAATTGGCTGGGCAGTAGTACTGTTGAAAAATATTTGGGGATTATAGTTTGTCACAGAGGTCACAAGGGCCCCACTGTGCTAAGACCCGTACAAAAATATAATAAATGACCGTCCCTATCCCCAAGAGTTTACAATTTGTTGCGTCTTGTCAAACACCGTTTGCACACTTTTGGGGAAGGGACTGCCTTTTTACTTTGTGTTTGTACAGCACTTAGCATACAATGGCCCTGGTCAGGACCTCTCTATGAGCTACTGCAACATAAAGAGCGAATTGTTAATAGAAACACACTGAAGTCTGCCTTAAACAAACATTAAAACCAAACCATTTGTTGTAGTGGGCCAGATTCAGCCCTGCTGTAAATTAATCCAAGTCCCAATGGCTATACTGGGCGTTGAACCAGTTTATGCCAAGGCTTTAGTCTGGTCTCAACTAAAGTTCATCCGAAGTTGTACAGGAAAATCTTGAGGGGGTTATTCTAGATGGGGATCACTGCTGGAAATGGGGCTTTTAGTGTAGCTTTCTCTCTTTAAACCAAAAATGAGCTTTTAAAATTGAGAGTTTACCAGTGATGTACTGCTAAATTTTATAGTGCTGGATCCCCGTAGAAATGCACTTACTCTTTCTCCCTCTCCATTCTCTTCACCCATATCTACCACATGTGTCTTTCCATCCTGTAGGGCAGAGCTGAGGCTGTTCAGTCTCTCTGACCATTTTGAGTGTGATGAGTCACAATGCTCCATTCTTCCAATTGGAAGCACCAGGCCAGGGCAGGAGGGTGGGGATGAGGCCAACCAGCTGTTGTTATTGGACGTGCTTGTTACAAATTCCTCCTTGAACTGAAGGAGTGGCCTGGCTTTCCTGTCACCTTTGTGTCCTAGAGCCTGGCAAGTCCCACCTGCTCACCTAACCCTGACTCTACGCCACTGCTGGCCTGGTGCTTCAGAGTTACCCTGGAGAGAAGAGAATCAATGGGAGAAGCAGGAGCTGATGCATTGGGGGAGGGTGATGGTACTGGAGTGGGACTGATGGGGCAAGGGGAGTGGAGCAGATAGTGGAGCACCATTGTTAGAGCATACATGAACATGCCATTTCTTCTAAAGGGGAGCTCCCTCATCCCCTATGGAGCAGTCAAGAAGAGGAACAACCCCCCCTCCCCCCCAGTAGAGAAGTCAGGAAAGGGAGTCCTATCCCAGCCTGCCCATGGAGCTGTCAGGAAGAAAAGGGCTGCCAACCCATATTAGGGATAAACATTGACTGACCTGCTTAAGAGCTCAGCATGCTCCCATTGTCCCCTCTCAGGTGCTCCAGCATCACATGCAGGGTGAGAAAGAGATCTGCTGTTCAGCCTTTCAAGTGCTCTAGTCTCACCATTTATCCTGCCTGCAATTTCGTGTGAAGGGCAGGGCAAAGCATCTCTGTGTTCTGTGTCCATGGACGTGCATGTGGGGGGGTGTTGACGGGAGGAGATACTTTCTGAAGTGTCTGAAGCGCGGGCCTGGATTTCAGGTGCTGGAGGGGAGAGAAGCTCTGGAGCACTCTGGCACCTCTACAGCCCTGGAATTTAACCAAATGAAAGTGGACATCAGGCTATAGGGAAAGAGGTGACTGTGATGAGTTGTCACCCCTGGGGTGCAGTCTGGGAGCTGTGGGGAACCACTGGGCTCCTCTAACTACTACTCAGTTGGGTTGGTCCTGCTCACACTGCTTGGGGACACAGCCAGCCTAACCCAGGCCCTGTTATCACCCAACACAACAGCAGGTGGCACCACACACCCACACTGAGCTACCTGAGAAATCAGCTTCACCCAAGCCACTCAAATACAGTAACTCCTCGCCTAAAATCGTCCCAGTTAACGTTGTTTCGTTGTTACATTGCTGATCAATTAGGGAACATGCTCGTTTAAGGTTGTGCAATGCTTTCTTATAACGTTGTTTGGCAGCTGCCTGCTTTGTCCACTGCTTGCAGGAAGAGCAGCTCGTTGGAGGTAGCTGGTAGGGGCTTGGAACCAGGGTGGACTGGCAGCCCCCCCGCCCCCCCATCAGCTCCCCGCTCCCCTAAGTTCTCTGTGTGGCAGCCGCCCATCAGGTTATCAATTGCTGGCAGTTCAGCTGTCCCTCCCCCCACTGCCATGTGCTGCTCCTGCCCTCTGCCTTGGAGCTGCTCCGAGGAGCCTCCTGCTTGCTGTGTGGGAGGGAGTGGGGCAGAAGGGAGGGCTAATGTCAGGGTGTCCCCCTTCCCCCTGCTTATCCCATCTCTATAGAGCAGTGGGGGACACAACAGGGCTGAGGAAGCATGCTGGCAGCAGCTGCTGTCTCAACTTGCTGATCTACTTACAAAGGCAGTGTACTTAGAGTAGTGTCAGCATACCTAAAGGGGCAATGTGCATCTCTATCTCACACACACACACCCCTACACCTCTGTCTGCCATGCTATCTCCCCTCCCTCCATTTGTGCTGCCTTGTAGAGTGTGAGGCTACATTAACAATGTGTTAGCACTCAGCTGAGCCCTCAAGGGTTAATTCATCATTTAGCAGTAAAAACAACAAGGAGTCTTGTGGCACCTTAAAGACTAACAAATTTATTAGAGCATAAGCTTTCATGGGCTCTGACCCACTTCTCCATACATCTGAAGAAGTGGGTCATAGCCCACGAAAGCTTATGCTCTAATAAATTTGTTAGTCTTTAAGGTGCCAAAAGACTCCTTGCTGTTTTGGTTAAAACAGACTAACATGGCTACCCCTCTGAAATTTAGCAGTAAGGCATTCCCTGGGAAATATCCCACCCTCTTCCACCCTCTGACTCCACCACCTCAACCAAGCTTCATAATCATCATTGCTGTGTACAGTATTAAACTGTTTGTTTAAAACATATACTGTGTGTATAGTCTTTGGTCTGGTGAAAAAAATTTCCCTGGAACCTAGCCCCACCTATTTACATTAATTCTTATGAGGAAATTGGATTCGCTTAATATCGTTTCACTTAAAGTCACATTTTTCAGGAATGTAACTACAATGTTAAGGGAGGAGTTACTGTACATGCAGCAGACAGTAGCCAATTTCCTAGCTTTCCAGACTCACCCCGCCCCCCCACTGGAGTATAAACCCCAAATTATACCATCTGTGCTGCACAAGGAACTGCACAGCATAAGCTCATAAAATTTGCCCCCTCTCTCAATGTGGAGAGAAATATACAACAGCCTTTGCCCCTGAGTTATGATTCCCACACACTTCACTCCAACTCACTGGTTTAGATAAAGCAAAAGCAAGTTTATTAACTACAAAAGATAGATTTAAGTGATAGCAAACAGATCAAAGCAGATTACCTAGCAAATAAACAAAAACCACAAACTAAGCTTAGTATACTAAATAGATAGATATGAATAGCAAATTCTCACCCTAAGAGATGATACAAGCAGGCTGTAGATTCTTAAGGGGCAAGCTGCACTTGCTTTACAGCTTGGAATCCCCCGGTCTTTCATTCATAGGTTGAAACCCCTTTAGCCTGGGTCCAGCACTTCCCCCAGTTCAGTCTTTGTTCCTCAGGTGTTTCCAGGAGTCTCTTTGTGTGGGGAGTGAAGAACACCAGATGATGTCACTCCCTGCCTTATATAGCTTTTGCATATGGCAGCAACCCTTTGTTTCAAAGCTTGGTTCCCAGACCAGTCTGTGGGAAAAATACTGATATCCCAAGATGGAGTCTAGCATCATGTGGTCTGATCACATGTCTTTGTAGAGTCATAGCAGCCATTACATGGAGGCTGTCTGTAGCGTTCTCAGGAAGGCTCCCCAGGTGGGAGATAAGCTTCTCCTAAGGCCTATTGTTTTTCCTAATGGCCCATTGCCCTGAATAGGCCCTTTCCCACCCACTATGTAGTCTGAAAGCATCTTGTCTAGTGGGCATTACCCAGGTGTAACTAAATTTGAAATACAGATAGTCAATATTCATAACTTCAGATACAAAAATGATATATGCATGCAAATAGGATAATCATATTCAGCAAATCATAACTTTTCCAATAACACCTCACATGACTTATCTTCCATAAAATACATTATAATTATGTCATAATCATATTATAATATCAATGCAAAAAATATGGGGTGCAGTGTCACAGTGACATTTAACTTTTGACCCAGTTATTCCATTTAAAAAAAATTAAGACCAATTATCATTTAATAAAAAAAGGAAAACCACAACATTTCCCCCAAAGTCTGAGTTCTATTTTCCAACATGTCCTATTTTTGAATGTGAAACTATGCTCCTCCTCCTTTTACAGAAGTAAATGTTTAGTTTACTAACAAATACATTAAATATGTAAATAAAATATTTTAATGAAACATCTATCAGAGGTGTGACGTAGGGGAATATGTCTGTATCAAGTTGTGAACGCCATCTTGTTTTGTGAACTCCATATTTGTGTGCCAACTGCCTGTTTGTGTTGTGGTCAGTCTATTGCATAGCTGGCCCTGCTCAGAAGGGGTGTGGGACATCTTGGAGAAATCTTTCAATGAGAGTCATTGTCTCTCAGCTACTGGCCCATCTACAAGAACAATGAACTCTCTACACAGAAGCCTCCTTAGGGGGAAAAGGGGCTAGAGTTCTTGGGCACATGGTCAAACTATATTAGAAGATGAGTGTGCACTATGAAGGGGGGTGTCCACTGCCACATGCCGGAAGCCCAGGCTGGTCAGAGAAGAGAAGGCATGAGGGAGGAGGGTCTGTCTTGCCTGGAACAGTGACCTGACCTTAGACCCATGGGAGGGAAGAGATGAGGACTCTTTGGTTTTCAAAATCTGTAACTCTAGTGCTTTCAAGAGTAATAGTGACTGTGATTAAGAAGTTCCTTTGCTAAGCCTGTATTCCTTGCTTGCCAGCCATATTGTCCTTGAAGGGGTTAATAAGAATCTCAGAATGTTCAATGCCCTTCTGAGAGTGCTTCTATAAGCCACCAGCTCTGTGGTCAAGGCAACCAGGCTGTGGAGCCCCATATCCCACGGAAGGGGTGCAGATGTGAGGTCTACTTTGCAGTGAGTGGATCCAGCAACTGGAACCATTCACAGGCTAGTATCACAGAATAAATCCCAGCAACAACAGAACATGCTAAACATTTATGGCTGACCAAATGGGAGACTGAAGTGGAATAACAGTTATCAATCTAAAAGTGAACCAGCAACAAATTTAGGGAATTTACTCTTCAAATGCTTACATACTTTGCAAACAGACTATTAAAAGGGTATTGTGGTGTAAAAATTTGATTGTGTCTCAGTCATCCAGATCAAATTTGTTCAGCAGAGAGGTGGCAGACTTGAAGTCAGTGGAAAGGCTCCTGTTGAGTTCAGCAGGCACTAAATCAGAGCCTTTATAAAAAAAAATAGCAATCAAGTGATCTTTGGTCCCCTGCGAAGGGGATGCCCCAATATACAATAGCCTTTTTGAGGGTATCATGGGGAAGGATGTTGTAGGCTGTGCACTACCTGTTCTTTATAAATACAGGACTTCAGTCTCTGATGCTGCCAACCCACCATCATTCACTGGCACTAAAGTCACTTTATTTTAAAAATAAATTTTCTTGCCTTAATTGAGCAAATGTGATTTCAAAATGTAGAATTCATTGGCATTGTATTACATTATGAAAACGGCAACACTCTTCCAAGATCTCACTTCCGTAGCTTGTATCACTTTGAATAAGCCTGTTATAAGACAAGGAGTATCAGATGTGAAACAGCATGAAGATATTGAAGAAGCCAACTCAAAGTTCCTCCTACACAAGCATTCAGTCCAGGCAAACACATCCCTTTCCATTTCTTATAAGGAGTCTTGAAGTTTAAATCTCCTCAGTGTGATAGATATACTTGCTTTGATCTGCTTAGCTCTTGGAAGTCCAGGGGCTCTGCGCTGCTGGCCCCATGCTGCGCGGGGTCCCTAGGGACAGTTCTGTCTGCCATTAGGGAATTTTTTCCCCGACAACCCCCTGTAACATTTCATGAACCCCTGTTTAAGAACTACTGATCTAGCTCTTCTCTGCTAAGTGCTTTTCTAGCACCTGTTTTTAACATTTAATATTTCTTCGGGTCTTTGCTGAATTTTGGTTTTTTTACAATACAGAGTGATATTTGTGCAATTTAGAACTGTCAAGATATGCGGATGAAATTTTGACGAATTAAATTATTCCTGAATATTTTATGAAAATTATAAATACAGTGTTTATCACTATGTTGGGTATCTATATGGCCCCAATTATTGTAGTATCTGACCACCTAACAATCTTTAAATATCCTCACAACACACCTGTGAGGTAGCAAAGTATTATCATCACTGTTGGCTGCCAAACCCACTCCCAGCAAGTGTACATTGGCTCCTTTGTGGATGTAATTGCCTATTCATTTCTTAAGTAGTGTGTAGCTTGCTTTGGGGCTTTTCAGAGGTGTGTGGCTTCTTCTTTTTTTTATTTTGTTTTGTTTTGAATTTCCCAGCAGACAGCGTGAGTAGCCCCCGGTTGCGCAATCTGCTAAAAAAAAGCTTTAGAACTTCTGCTTGCTGCTCATTTTTTCCTTTTGCTTTTGGGTTCGGTATGTGCTTGCTGGGCTGCTGGCTGGGTACCATGGGGAACTGAGGCAGAGACTAACAGTAACATTTTCAAAATGCACCTCAATCCTATTTTCAGATATAACGTAGGTACGCACTTAGGGTAATTCTAAAAATGCATAAGTGACTTGCCCAAGTCCACACAGGAATGCTTTAACAGAGGAGGGAATCGAACCTGGTCTCTTGAGTCCCAGGCTAGTACTATAACCATTGGGCCAGAGAAGAAAAAGTGGAGATCACAGGAGTACCTGATGAACTTCTCTCCTGTTATTGGGGAAGACTGTCTTTTTGTACATTTATAATGTATGCATATAATTTGAAATAAACTAATATTAAATTGTGGCTACTGGATACATCCCTTGATCACAAATCCATCTGGCTCATTTTTGGTTTTCGAAGACTTTTGATGGGTGTTCCCTCCGCTCCCCGAATTGATTATATTTTAGATCCCTTCTTTATTACTTCTCTGCTTGTTTGAGTGGCTTCTGCAATTTATATTTGACAACATAGTAAAACATTTTAAACAGCATATATTTTAAATATCATGAAAATTAACCAAGTAGTACCTTAGCTACTATTGAGGTACCTTGGACCAATAGTGGACCTTCAAAGCTGAAATAGTCTTTTTTTTTTTCCCCTGCTGTTAGAAATTTTCCATCAAGCTACAAAACTAACAACAAAAGCCAGAACAAGCCAATTAATGTCAAATATGGATATTTAATGGTTATATTCCATGTGTTAAAAAATGTCTCAAATGTTATCTTTTAGATTTTCCCTGGTAATACACAATTGCCTGTGGCTGAAACAGACCACCATAAGGTCTATTCATCACTTACATCTACTTCAACCCATCATTACACGTATCTCCTGATATAAATGATTTGTTACCATCATTGGAATACATTAGACATTGAACCAAAATCCTCTCTGCAATCCGTTGTCAACATTTTGCAAAAACTATGCTCTTAAAGGATACTTTTTAAATCAAGGGGGACCACTTACCCTTAAAGACTGTAATACAGATTACATTGTCAAATACTTTTGCAGCTACTGAATAGGTGAAAAAAAAATGCAATTTATTGGAAGTAATTGTGCCTCCAGATATTTACTTAATATAAGTGTCTGTCTCTTTTAAAACCTTGTTTTCTTGCCAATACACTAGTGCAAAGCTACAGTTGCCCGCTTCAAGTTTTATGGGAATACTCAAATTACTATAGCCCTTTTTAGCATACAAATCTCAACTGTGTATTCCCCTACTCTCAGAAGAGGAACGTAGATAACTAACGTAGATCTTTTAATGGCTAGGCCTTTTGTTTTGAGAGAGCTTACATTGTCCCGCTAGGATAAGATAATCATCTTTTTAACCACACAGACATAATGGACAGATATTTATGCCGCCATTAACAAGTATGAAATTGTTTCATACAGAACAATTTACTGCTAAAAATAGTAGCTTTGGTGCTGAAGATGTTTATTGCATTCTCTATAGCCACTTAACTTTATTCAGGCCAGCATGTAGTTAGAACTCATTGTAAAGCCCATTTACAAAGCCAGAGTGACATAAAGAGGCCTTAATGTAAATGAAAATAAGGCCCAGAGACTCTAGATTCAATTTAGGGTCAACAACACAGGTCAGTTGCTAGTATGATTCTCTGAAGTGTTTGCTTTGATAACGCTGATGAAGAAATTCTAGAAGAAAGGCACAGGTATGCTAAATATATGGCAAGTATGTCCTCCTGATATTTAGCATTTTGTGCTCTGTGATCAATATCTCATGTATCCAATAAAAAGAACAGGATTACTTGTGGCACCTTAGAGACTAACAAATTTATTTCAGCATAAGCTTTCGTGGGCTAGAACCCACTTCCAATGATTCTGTGGAGTTTTTCATGGCATCCACCCCTTGCTGCAGAATTGTGCTTCAGCGTTTAAGGTATCATTCTTAAACCAAAGAAGCTTGTCCTTAGACTTTATGGCTATGAAAGCCACCTTGAAAATATAAACCAAGTGCAAAGTGATGCAGTTTTCTTCTCAATCTGTAGCCAGCATAAATCAATAGTGCTGGAAATTGTGACCTACCCAGCACATCTCAATGTGTGGGACAGCATAAAAAATGGAATATATAAGATAAATACAAAGAGAGCAACTGTATTTAGTGTATTGTTCTTGTTTATATAGTGAAGCTGCCCCAGAATTTCAAGTCTGCCATGACAGAGCACCACTGAACCCAGGAATCTTGCATTAGATTTCAGATTCAGCTTAGAGTGCATGGGTGTATTTGTCTATTATTTAAACATTCAACTGACTTGTCAGCAAAATAAATAGCTGATGCTACATTTAAACAGAAATGTTTTGGCTCTAGAATGTTGTGCAGGAATTGAGAAAATTGAATGTTTGTATCTCTTGATATGTGCAGTTAACTCGCTTTAAATGATAATGACAGTTTGTATACGTAGTATGGGGGTGGGTAAACTGCAAGAGTTTCTCAGGCCTTGTCTACACAGAGGTTTTGTGCCGGTACAACTATTTTGGTTAATAAATTTCATATACCAGTACAACCACTAGTGTGGATGCAATTATACCAGTGTAAAGATTCCTTATACTAGGGCAATTATTCCCCTTCCCATATGGAAATAGCTATATTGGTATAAAGCACCTTTATACCAGTATACCTGTGTCCACACTAGAGAGCTTGTACCACTTCAGCTATATTGGCAGGTTAAAGCAGTACAACTTGAGTGCATAGAAGAGCCCTGAAGGAGGGACAGGAGGAGAAGGGGGAAGAAATTATAGCAGTTTTTTTAGAAATTCAGTCCTACATTTTCATAAAAATTCCTTCCCTAACATCTTAGGAAACACTGGCTTTTTTTTTTTTTTTTTTTTTTTTTTGCGCCAGCATGATTAACAGAAACACCACTAATATACGTTTTAAAGACCTGTTCTCCTTAGAACTACTTTCAGCAATCTTTGTTGATGGCGCTGTGATGCCACTTAGGCCTTGGCTATGTGGGGAAACTGACCAGCATAGCTACTGTGAAACAAACTATTCCAGAATAGCTCTCCATGTGGGCACCTCCCTTCCAGAATAAAAGTAGCTTTGTGAGCAGAGAGCCTCTGGCTGAGATTTATAACAAACTATTCTCACTAGTTTGCTGGAACTACAGTGCTAAGATAGCCATTTTCTATTTCCTATTTCGAAATCTTATTGTCCTGGCTTTAGAAAAATCTCTGTGGTTCACTTTTTAGTGACATTTGTAATATAGTAAATAACCAAAGTTCACAAGTGTTCACCTCAGTCATCTACATTTTCACTTCTCTGAAACCAAGAGACCAATATTTAGGTGAGCCCATTGTAACTGAACAATACACTTGCGCTCACTATTATATAAATGCACTTTGAAAGGAGAAAAGTGGGTAGTCAGTCTACTTACTATCAAAGTCTTAAAATACAAAAAGTACTTGTGTGACCTGACTGAGGAAACAAAGGGAGACACTAATTGAAAATACAGTGTAAATATCTTTCCGTTACCTTTAGATTAAAGTTTCAAAACCACAGTGCATTGCAAAATATCACATCCAGTTGCTGAAGACAAAAAAGTGTCCATGAACACCCATGGCATACCGCAAACTAAGAGAAAGTTAGTTGCTGACTTTGCTAACATACACTTGATGTGATGCAATTATCCTATCTTTCATTAGAGCATCAAGTAATAGAGGAGGAAGAATGCTCTTTGCAGAAGTATAACATAAAAGCAATGAAATTAAGTTCTCTTTCTTTAAAGAACACACTTACTCTGAATAATTGAAAGTGACAATCAGTAAGTGGATTACTATTTTTTAAAATTTTAATCAATGCTTGACTGTCTCTCATACAAAAATAACCACCCCACCTCAAAATACTCATTAAGGATAAATGAAAAACTCCTTGGTCCCCTGGAATCTTTGCCCACTTTTGGAACTGAAATCAAACAAAACTATCTTTGAGACTCTGAAGTGTTCAGATATGTTTTCCCTCCGCTTCTGGTTCTGTTTCCAACTGGAAACCAGAAGAACCAAGACATCATGATGGTTATTGATCGTTCACATGGTATTTATAGCCAGGACGGGAGGAAAAGTTGGTGGTAGTCTGTCCACTAATCCATGTGCCCTGCTATATTGATCATATTCTAAATCCCTGAGCAGCCTCAGGCTGCTGCCTATTTTTTTTAACTACGGTGACTTTCCAGAGAAAGTTTTTTGTTTTACATCTCATTAAGATAGATAAATGGTGGCAGTTCATGTTCTTTCCAAAAGCAGACTTGAAGATTTTTTTCAGATGTAACATTTCACTTGGAAAGTTCTCCGAAAGATCTATAAGACACTAGAGAGAGTTAGTCATTTGGTGCTTCTCCCAGTTCCACAGGCTCCAGAATGACATTTTAGGACTGAACAAAACGTAAAACAAATGTCATTTGTTGCTTTGAATTGGTGCTCCAACTCACAGATAATGTTGTCCAACGTTGCATAGAACACATTCCGTCTGAATGAAGACTGTCTCATCTTTAGAGGTGATAGAACATGATTCCTCAGGGGTCTCATGAAATCTTTCCGATTTCCTACTTCTTCTTCTACAGTAACTGTGGCAAAATTCCCATACCTTCTACAACAAGGCATGCTCCCCAATAGAATTTTGGGCCATTAATCTCAAAGTTGCTTTAATTATTCAAAAATATCAGCAAAAAGAGATCGCTCAGGCTTGTAAAATCTTGTTTCCTTTCATCAATACTTTAAAGAACTTTAAAGCTAGTCAACAAAAGGCATGAAAATGTTTCAGTGCTTCCACTTCTGATTGAGTTGCACGTGTCTAATTTAATTCAAGAGCACACTCCAATGCCTCCAGAATACCTGGGACATACTTCGTCACTGGACAGAAAGCATTAGCACACACACTGTTCACTCCATTCTTAGCTGGACACATGCTGGAATGAATCTTATTTGTTACAATCTTCCACCTCACAGGACTGGCACTAAAACATGACAAATTTCTGTACACAATCAAAAAAAGTGTTACTGTTTCACTACGTGCAGCTGCAGTATTAACTCCTATGAGATTAAGTGAATGGGAAGTGCAAGGTGAATACTCATCAAGTTTATTTTTGGACATAATGCAGGCCTGAACACTTTTTAATTTTCATGACTTATTAGATCCATTATCAAATCCTTACCTTGACCTCGACAGTCAAGTGGCACGTATGGCCCTTCACTCTGTCAATTAGCATTTTAGCTATCTGTTCCCCAAAGCTGATGAATTCAAATACTTCTTGAATATCAAATGCACCACTATTTTGGTCCTGAACTGCAAACCTAAAGGTGAACACATTGTTTTCATGGTGAGAGGCAACAGGAATAGCGTCACATGATAGAACAGATAGTTTTTTCTCTCCACAAGAATGAAAGTTTGCATGCTTTTCCCCATGTAATTCATTCATTCTGACTCCTTGCATTGTTCTACCCTCCATCTGTTTCTGTTTGACTTTAACCAATTAGTCACTCATTACAACAGAGTAACTTGTAAGTGGATCACCAATCAGATCATCTTATCCTTGGAATGTTAAGCATCTTGAAGCAAGATGTAAGGTAACATCCAACATTGGTTCCAATATTGCTCTCCATCTTGCAGCTTTTGTTAATATTTGGTTTTGAACCTCATTGTCTTCTCCCCATCCACCTGACTGTGACCGCTCTAATTCCTTCCATTGGCAGTAGCTGGCTTTATGTTCTATGCTCTTTTCATGTTCAGGAAATGTTCATTATATGGTTTGCACCATTTTTTCCACAGCTGGCAAATCCCCTTCACTTTTTGCCAGTATACTGCCCTGTGTATGTTTGTCTTCCCCTTCAGAATATAGCACTCATGGAAAGCATTACAGTGCTTGATTGGTTTGTTTGGAGTGCTGTCAGCCAGTTTCTTGGAATCTCTTCTCTATTGTTGGAAGTCTTACATTTGAGAAGAAGTTCAGGAAAACTATGGCCAACAATGTCTTTTGGCATTGACTTCACTAGCTGCTGCATTTTCTGAAATTTGCTACACCAGAGAGTAAAAAAAAAATTCTAACAGAATCTGTTATCGGGCTCATAGGCGCCAACTTCTACTGGCGCCAGTGGGTGCTCGACCCCACCCCTCTGCCCCAGCTCCACCCTGACTCCGCCCCTGCCCCGCCCCCTCCAGCAGCCATTCCAACCCTTCCCCAAAGTCCTTGCCCCAACTCCACCCCCTGCCACCCATATTCCAACCCCTTCCCCAAATCCCTGCCCCGGCCCCATCTCCTCCCCTGAGCGCGCCACATTCCCGATTCTCCCCCCTCCCTCCCGGAGCTTGCTACAGCTGTTTGGCGGCGGCAAGCGCTGGAAGGTAGGCGAAGGAGCAGGGACACAGCGCACTCAGGGGAGGAGGAGGAGGTGAGGTGGGGCGGGGAGCTTGGCTACCAGTGAGTGCAAAGCGCCCACTAATTTTTCCCCGTGGGTGCTCCAGCCCCAGAGCTCCCACGGAGTTGACGCCTCTGATTGGGCTCAGGCTACAATCTGGATCTTTTAAAAAAACATGACTCAGTAAGGAATGCAACACTACTCTCTCCTTCTTCTTACAAACCTTCCAATGAGTCTGCGGGTGCTATTTATCGACAATCTTCAGAAGTCATTAGATTGGAAGCACATGATTCATTGGGCTGCTTTTAATTAAATTTAGCATCCATCCTTTTGTTTTAAATCCTGTTGCCTATTAATTTCATTTGGTGACCCCTAGTTCTTGTGTTATGAGGAGTAAATAACACTTCCTTATTTACTTTCTCCACACCAGTCATGATTTTATGGACCTCAAACATATCCCCACTTACTCATCTCTTTTCCAAACTAAAAAGTCCCAGTCTTATTCATCTCTCCTCATGTAGAAGCTGTTCCATACCCCTAATAATTTTTGCTGCCCTTTTCTGAACCTTTTCCAATTCCAATATATCTTTTTTGAGATGAGGCGACCACATCTGCACACAGTATCCAAGATGTGGGCGTACCATGGATTTATATAGAGGCAATATGATATTTACTGCCTTATCTATCGTTTTCCTAATGATTTCCAACATTCTGTTTGCTATTTGACTGCCGCTGGACATTGAGTGTTTTCAGAGAACTATCCACAATGATTCCAAGATCTCTTTCTTGAGTGGTTATAGCTAATTTAGACCACTAATTTGTCTAGTGGAGTCTAAATTACACACAAAGGATTATGTTTTCCAATGTGAATTCCTTTGCATTTATCAACATTGAATTTCCTCTGCCATTTTGTTGCCCAGTCATCCAGTTTTGAGGCGATCCTTTTGTAGCTCTTCGCAATCTGCCTGGTCCTTAACTATCTTGAGTAGTTTTGTATCATCTGCAAATGTTGCCACCTCACTGTTTACCCCTTTTTTCAGATCATTTATAAATATGTTGAATAGGCCTGTAATTGCCGGGATCACCTCTGGAGCCCTTTTTAAAAATTGGCGTCAAATTAGCTATCCTCCAGTCATTTGGTATAGAAGTTGATTTAAATTATATTTATATTTATAATAAGCTTATGATTCTATAATGTTTCTGATCTGCTACTGCAACTATAGAAAGTGACCAGAGACCAGGCAAGTACACTAGACATAGTTCAGGACCACACTCAACTGGGTACTGACTAATTCAGGGCCCTATTCTGACTTCAGAGCTATACATTAAACTTCCATTGAAAGCAATTAAGGATGATGCAAGTGTATTCAAAGCCAAAATATGGCCTTTAAACAGACTGAGTCCCTACTCCATCCTCAACAGAATACAGAGACTTGAGTTACCAAGGAGTATCCAAATTGATCTCCTACCTTAGCTGTCATTATTTGTATCAAAACCACTATCACCAGCTTCAGCCTCAGCTTCGTCTCCGAAGTTGGCAGCCCCTAGCATTTCCCTCCAGGAACACCAGTGTTAGCTCCCTAGTTCCTTTTCCCTAGAGAACTACTCCCACATCCCTCAGAACAAGGATGATGTTAACAAGCCACACCTACCAGAATAAGGAGTTGAACTTAAGTTTATACAGTGTTCCAACATTCACTAATAAATTGGATCAGTATAAACCAAGCAAAAACCTATCTGGCTTGTGCTCTGTAAGGGACCAGCTAAAATTGATTCTTCAAATGATTGTTAGATAACAAACAAGTCAGGTAAGAGCTATAATTTTATTTTAAGAGGGTATCTAAGCAACACAGTAGGGACCATTTTTGCCGTGTTTAAACAGCGCTTACCACAATGGGGCTGGGGCCTGAAGGCACTGCTAGAAGTTATTAATAGTAAATGAGAACAAGAATTTAAGAAAAACCAGCAAAGAAAAGATCAGTTGAGGTCATCTCTAATAGCTGTGAGCTCAGTGTTTTGGTTTCCTTTGAAAACATAGCAGTTCTAATGAAGGGGCTGCATTATGTCAATAATGCTGTGTATGGATTTGTGTGACAAGCAGCTGTGATCTGTAGCCATAATATCAAGCAAAGCTGCTTTACCACCCTTTATTATTTTCTCCCCATCTCTATTCACACAATAGGAAAACAAAAACATTTTGAATACAGGACTCTCAATCCCACAGCATTTTAGGAAAAAAAGAACATTTTGTATGAAAATGGTTTGGACACCAACTGTTTTTAAGTAGGAGCAGATATGTAGTCATAGCACTCTAATAAGTATCTTCCCAATATAGCCTACCTATAGAGAGAAAACAAAATTAGTCCATTAGCAGGCCATTGCATTCCATCTTCTCCTTGAAAGTCTTCTTTGCAGAGTGAGACATAGCACTGAGCACTTTGTGTTGGAGTTATGGTGAGGAACAGGTATAAGATAGCTAGATAGAAGCTTTGTGATCTGTGGAGAGGCCGCTACATACAAATGACTGTTCCCGACTCTCAAAACTGAAGAGCCACCAACATGCTTATGAGGAACCTACATCACCACATTTCAGGCTTGACAGTTGTAGGCCAGATTATTTATTTACTGCAAGTCACCATCCACGAGGCTTTTTCACAGATTTTAAGGCTAGAGGGACCAGTATGATCACTTAGTCTGACCTCCTCCGTAACACAGGACATAGAATTTCACACGGTGATCCCGGCATCAAACCAATAACTTCTGGGTGAGCTAGAACATCTCTTTTTATAAAGATATCCAGTGAGAAAAGCCACCACATTCTTAGGTAAATTGGTCCAATGTTTGATTACCTCACTTAAAATATTAGCTTATTTCTAGTCTGAATTTGTCTAGCTTCAGCTTCCAACCATTGGCTCTTGTTATGCCTCAGTCTGCTAAATTAAAGAGCCATCTATTATCCAAACTCTTCTCCCCATGTAGGCATTTGTGACAGATCAAATCACGTAACCTTCTCTTGGATAAACTAAATAGACTGAGCCTCTTTAGCCACATTGTAATGCAAGTGTTCTTGTAGCTCCCGTCTGAATCCGCTTCAATCTGTCAACCTCCTTTTTTAAAGTGTGGACCCCAGAACTGGACACAATATTCCAATAGTGGTCTCACTGATGCCTTAGTAACAAGACCTCCCTGCTTCTAATCACTATTCCTCTGCTTATATGGTTAAGGATAGTGTTTGCTAAGGGAGTAAATGAATCAGTTTTATTCCTCTGCTAGCCCAGGTTACTCCTCTAGAAAATGTCTTCACAATCTGGCTGGGGGAGAGAACTCCGGGGCTTCCCATTCTCCTGCTCATGGCCAGGAGAGGGGGGCTCCTCTCTTTCCAATGGCTGTGAGGAACAGTGAGCAGAGAAATAGAGCCAGAGATCTCTCAACACCTAGCTAGGAAGCGGAGCCCTGAAGCTCCTTTCTCCTGCCTCAAGCAAAGAGCATGGCTCTGCACGTGCAGCTTAGGGGAAACATTGTAGTCAACCCTGAAGATTCACTCTGGGCTCCTCTTCTGCATCACGAGGAATAAGTCTGCAGATCAGGTTCTGCCCTCAGTTATGTCGATGCACCCACACATGATTTTACATGGGGAATTGCACAGGTACAGCTGAGGGAAGAATTTGGCTCAGCTCAGAAACTGGAACTTGGTTAAAAGTTCAGTTTATTCTAGTTGATGCATAATTGAATCCAGCTTATTCTCCCAGAGCTCTGTCAGCTCTACAGGGTGAGAAGCAATTAAGACTTATTTTTAATCAGTAAAATAAAAATATTTGAGGGCCTGGATTTCCAGAATGCAGTGCAGCTGCCTCTTCCTTGAGTTTAACAGAATGTGGGTGGCTGCAATTTTTAGAAAAATCAGGCCCTGCATACACACAAGAAGCAGATCACCTGAGTGAGAAGGTCCCATTCTTAAACAGTGACCTTTTTGTTTTTTTATTTATAGTGAGAACTACAGCATACCTACTCCTTTAGGAAAAGCAGATAAGGTTAAAGTTACAGTGTACTAATAGATCTTCAAAACAGAGAAAAAGTATAACCTTGTATAGGAGTCCTCTCCAGTTCCTGAGGGGGAGATGAATAAGCAATACCAAATCTATCTTCCTGCAGGCTTACAATGAAGTTGATAACTACCAGAAAATCATCATCCTGACATTTGGCATACAAAATGTCTTCTATTTTTAGGATAGTTTATCATAAGAAAAGATAAAAATAAAGATACAATCAACCATACCCAACCACAGTAAAATTCTCTAGCGCTTCCTCTTTGATAGCACTTGTTCTCTTCTCTTCCCTTCCCCCCCTCCCACAGTAGTTGTGTTTAATAAAATTCTCTAGAATGATCAAAATCAAAGGGAAAATTTTGGGTAATTTTTGACAAATGTAAGATTTGACAAGAAGCCAGATAGATGCATAGAAATGTTGCCACTGAAACGGACCATAAATCAAGATTTTTTCCCCTCCCTCCTTGATTGGGGAATTCTGCTCATTTTAGGAAATATATAAGCCTTCTTGATATTTAAGAAGTATCTCTTAGAATTCCCTACTTGGTTCATTATTCTGTCATGGTCAGTAGTTAATCCCAAAGTAACAGTAATTGTTCTAGTAAGAACATAGAACCATAACAAAAAAAAAAAAAAAAGCACTTTGAATGTTTAATAGAAACAGAACAAATCAAGAATTGGCAAGAGAATTAAATTAAAATGAAAGCTTATTCAATAAGCACCATTTATTTTATCAAAACAATATGCAGACAAATATTACTTGACTTTGCAATATTTTCCCCAAGACATCAGGATTTAATGTGATTTGTTTTATTAAAGATTTTATACTTTCAACCTGTGCTTGTGATTCAATATCTCATTACAATCATTCTGAACATTTAAGAGATTCAACTCATTCTAGCCTAATAGGTTATGCATGCACCCACCAGGGTGATATTCAGCGTGAATATAGCTTAGTTGCTAATCAGCACCATCTGGTTAGAAAGACTGACTATTCTCCTAGGAATCCTTTGAAGCTATGTGATCAGTAAAGGATTTTGAAACAAAACTCCCTTTCTGCTAACAATAGGTAAAGGTGTATACAACCAGGGCTGTGAGGAGAGATCCTCCCTCCCGCTCCCAACAGGGTCCCAGAGCTCCAAATGTCTACACCTAAAGACTAAGCATCTGTCAGATTTAGATGCCACCTACAGAGTTCAGGAAAGGATGCAGATATTTCATTTCACCAGCTGATTTACAAATGCAACCAGTGGATGACTAATACCAAAGATAGTGTCAAACCAGATCAAGAGATGACAAAAGCTTTAGGACTACCATTTTGGAATAGTTTGGACCCTCCAATACAACTAACTGGAAAAAATGCCCATAAAATACTGAACATACACAACATATTACTTGGGAAGAACAAGCTAGCCAAAGCTACTTTCTTCTATACAGAGAGATTTTAAGTCCTTGCCACAACCAACAAAGGATAGCTTCTTTTTTTTTTTTTTTGGGGGGGGGGGGGGGGGAGGCGGGATGACTGCTTTACACATTGATGTTTGTCTGAGTTCTATAATCCACAGATAAGACAAAGGAAAGAAGCAGCTCTTTCCTGAAAGCATTGCTTCCAAAGAGCAAACCTCTTCCTGAAGACAGCAAGCTTCTATCTCTGGATCACAAACAGCTGTAGCCAAAGTGTGAGTCTGATTCTCTATTTTGTACAACAAAATAATGAGAATAATTGACTAAACTTTCCTTGCAAACTTTCCTCGTCCACTTCTATATGTGGATCATCTTTGGATGACAGTAGGAAACCCATTTGGGAAGGCAAGAGTATTGTTGCCCTAAGAAACTGACAAATTGTAATTGAAAGTGTTTTCACTTTGTAAAACCAGATTTTTATACTAGTAGAAGCTAAACTCCCAAATGCTTGAAGTTACTAATAACTTAACTGTCTTCACATACTGCTTATGACTTTTGCTCTAACCCAGTGTTTCTCAACCAGGGGTACAAATACCCCTGGGGTACAAAGAGGTCTTCCAGGGAGTACTCAACTTATCTAGACCGTTTCTCAACCTGGTGGTTGCAACTCCCATGGGGGTTGCAGGACGGTTTTAGTGGGTTGCAAGTGGAGGGCCAGAGTTAGGAGACAGGAAACAGGGCACCTGTCCTGGGGCCCCACAGCAAAAGAGGCCCTGCAAATCTAAATTAGGTTACATGTCAGCCCCAAGCAGTGATGCTCGGGCTTCAGACAAGGCACACAAGTGAAACACTTGTTCCATCTGTCATGGGCAACTACTTTCTACTCTGCCCTACTCTAGCTGTGGCATATCATTGCATAATAATCATACTATTGTTCTTACAGCCTGCTGAAAGCATTTTTATCTGGTAATCAGTGCAGGACTAGGCCCCTATCCACCACGAACAAGCTTTATAGCCAAGTATGCAATGAACATGTATATTCACCGAAGTTTGGATGAGAACACTGTCGGACTATTTATTACTGAGCACTACACCATGTAGTATACATTTGCAGGCTCAGTCTTCAAGTTATACTTTGCTGTAATATAGATGACCAGGTTATAGCAAGCTTCCTTTTCCAGTTTCTCCAACTTTCTTACACTCTTATTGTAATGCAGTCAGGGCTCTCTTACCAGTCTCTATTTGCTAAAATATTGTTATAAAGAGGAGTCATTTTCTAGATAGTACCAATTAAAAAAAAAAAGTGTTATCAACTTTGTGAACTCAGTGCATGGAGCCAGGAGCAATGTATCATTAGAAAGCAGAGATCTGACTGCAGAAGCATTTTGCTCCATTGCTCTGTTCTCATGAAAGATTTTCAAAGTGTTAGTAGACTAATTGTTTTACTCAAAGGACAAATGACAAAATGCCACTAAAAGCCAGAAGACAGGTTCACTTTCAAAAGAATCTTGACATTTTAAAACTTTAGATTCCACTTTGCCATCATTTAATAAATGAAATTCATTCTGATACAGACCTATCTGTTTTAATTAGCTCCATACTTTAGTATTTTGCTTGAGCTGTATAAGAACAATGTGAAGTCACCCAACTTTATGGAGGAAATTTTGACACTATCAAGGAAATAAGTTTCCTTATACTTCTGCATGCACTATTGTTTTCACATGTAAGTGAAAAACACTGGAAATAAAATATCCATAGTTACCCACCCTTGAAATCCATACAGCAGACCAGAATTAAAGGTTATTGAAAGAGGAAACTGACCCTCCAGATACTGAAAGAAAGTATTAGGCCTATGCTTGGCATGTGAAGTAGTTATCAGAGAAGTGGCCAGCCAGGGTGTACCAAGTATATCAGTGCCATTCAACACTCAGAGCATGGCAAAAAAGCCACATTTCTTTACTCAGGTGCTATAAGAAGAAAGATTACGATAACAGATCTGCAGTTCTTTGTTACTAATTTTTCCAGTGACCTCTGTCTGCACTGGATGGACCCACAGTGTCACTCATGGCATATTTCCAAGATTCCACGTAGAATGCAGAAAGGGATGGAAGAGCAAGTTGAGATGCTGCCGCCAAAGATCTTTTAGGTTCTGTGATGTACAGATGGTTAGTGCAATATACTGATTTTTAAAGGGTTTGGGGTTTGTTTATTGCTTATATTTTACAGAGCAATGCCTTCTATTATCATGGGAGAATCTGGATTGAGGTATGTATAATAGCATTTTTAATGAATAGGGAAAGGCTGAATAACAAGCTGGTGTTACTTTGCCCAATTTGTGACCCTTATTGATTGCTAGTGCAGAAAAAAATACATCACAAAATTCTTATTCATAAGCCTACCACTCAGAGTCTAATTTGCTGAGACAAGTCATAGCTTGGTAAGAAAGGTCACATTGAGCTGACTAGATGAAACAAAAAAAGAGTACTTTACATATATAGCACTTTGTCAGGGACTTATAAAATACTTGGTATATCTACAAACAGTGCTAATTTGGGCATTAGCAGTGGTGTATTAATATGGGAGGCAGTAAGATTCAGTAGATAGTCTCATGCCCTAAGAGTCAGAAGACCTGGGTTCTATTCTCAGTTCTCCCTGTGGGCAAGTCACTCAACCTCTTGGCCTCAGTTTTTCTATCTGTAAAATGGGAAAAATAAATGCTTACCCTCCTTTGCAAAGTGATAGATCTGTGAATGAAGAGGGCTGTTACCAGGCTTCTCAGGAGAAAGCTGTGTGACTTCAGGCACTGTTCTTGCATGCAAAACTGGAGAAGTGCAGAAAAGTTAGTTATGTATCACAAAATGTTATCAGTGATGTGACCTGCTGTTCCTGGTATTTGTGACTATTGGCTCTAGTTGACAGCTCCTCTTGAGGACTAAAAACGTGTTGCTATCACAGAAACCCCCTTGGGGCTGCCAACTGATGTGCCAAAACTACTTCTGCCTCTGCTTTCCTGCCCTTTGCAGCTTAGGACTCCAGAGCCCTGCCTGGTTTGAGCCAGACCCGCTAACCTACTCCAAACCCAGACTCAGGTCTGAACCACGTCCCCTAACAACTGTAGGATTATCTGGAAACAGGTTAAGAAATGTTCCTGCCTTTAGCACTCAGATGCTCAACTCCCAATGGGGTCCAAACCCTCGATAATCCATGTTACCCTGTATAAAGCTTATACAGGGTAAACTCATAGATTGTTCTCCCTCTATAACACTGATAGAGACAGCTGTTTGCCCGCCCCCCCACAGGTACTAACACGTACTCCAGGTTAATTAATAAGTAAAAAGTGATTTTATTAAATGCAGAAGGTAGGATTTAAGTGGTTCCAAGTAGTAACAGACAGAACAAAGTGAATTACCAAATAAAATAAAATAAAAACAAAAACACACAAAACTATCTCTAATACAGTGATAAAAATGAATACAGATAAAAACCTCACCAGTGAGCCTCCTTTTACAGACCAGACTCCCTCTAGCCTGGGTCCAGCAATCACTCACACCCCCTGTAGTCACTGCCCTTTGTTCCAGTTTCTTTTAGGTATCCTTGGGGGTGGAGAGGCTCTCTCTTAAGCCAGCTGAAGACAAAATGGAGGGATCTCCCAGGGATTTTTATAGACTCTCTCCTCTGGGTGGACACCCCTCCCTCTCCCTGTGTAGCATCCAGTTACAAAATGGAGTTTTGGGGTCACATGGGCAAGTCACATGTCCATGCACAACTGAGTTCCTTACCAGCCAAGCCACATTCCTGGGAAAGCTCAGATGTGGATTGGTGTCTCCAAGTTCTATTGTCTGTTAAGTGCTTCTTGATTGGGCACATCCCTGCACATTCCTTTCTCAAGACACTGACCAAATCTTTTTACTAAGACTCTTTAGAAATCAAGCAAATATACAGCCAATATTCATAACTTCAACTACAAAAATGATACATGCATACAAATAGAAGGAATAGATTCAGTAGATCATAACCTTTACAGAGATATATTACATGGCCTATGTAGCATAAAATAAATATAAATATAAAACAAATATTCCAGTTATGTCATATATACATTTATAAGCATCTCCTCATAAAAATCTTATGGGGTGCACCATCACAAGGAGGTCCTATCAAGCCATGAGTGTTTATATGCTTTGCAAGCAGTATGCTCTCTACTATTAATCAAGAGCAATAGTTTAGGTAGTGTATTTCATCTGTACATCACAAAGGGTGAAGTCCTGGCCCCATTAAGTCAATGGGAGTTTTGTCATGGAAACAAATAGAAACAGTGTTTCAGCCAAAATACTTTACAAAAGTGGCTAAGCTTGATTACAGATGAGGACACTGAGGCAGAGAGGCTGCAATTTTTTCAGAGTCATAGCTTTCATTCCCAGATCTACTGTTGATTCACTGACTTCTTGTCCATGGCTCTTGTCACTGAACCATGCTGTCTCCTTTTAAAGTATTCATGTGTTTCATAATTGTATCAAGTAAATGATAGATCAAGTCAGAAATAGAACACTGAAAATGGAATGGAAGGAAAACAGAAGAGAAAGCCTTCCTATAGACAGTCCTCTATTTGCTATCCAAACAGTGTATTATTAGGGAATAAGAAATACTTCCACTAGTACCTTATTTAATGGAGAAATACCACTTAATACTGAAAAACTACAAAAAAGTGTTATCACAGTCACAGCAGGCTGCTCCACGTGACATTCTCAGATACATGATGGCAACAGCTAAACCCAAAGGCTGTAGAGCAAACACTTGCTGTTGTAGCTCAAAATGATTTTTCTAAGGTAAAAAGAGATGTCCCAGATTATCTTGATATAGCAACACTGTCTCTCCTCCCACCTCACCAGAAAGAAATGCAAACTAATCACTGATTTACAAAAGGCAAACCAAAAGCCAATGCTGAGTTTCCTCAGTCTGTTTCACATCTAAATATGCCTTTTCTACTTTTCACAATGGTTCCTCCGGAAACTGTTTAATAGCATCATTTTATATATCGTCTGTGCTTCAGTATGCGAGCCATTTTTGGCTCAGTGTTACAAAGCCAGGGCCGGCTGTAGCCACCAGCAAAACAAGCTGGTGCTTGGGGCAGCACATTTCTAGGGGCGGCATGGCCGGCACCGGCCATGCCGCCCCTAAAAATGTGCCCTGGCTGCCCTAGCTCACAGCCACGGCGCGTGAAACAGCTGATTTGCATGCCGCTGCTCCCCCTCCCTCCCAGGTTTGAAAGCCTGGGAGGGAGTGGGAGATCCTGAGTGGCCGCGGCGCGCGCGCCACTTCTCCCCCTCCCTCCTAGGCTTGAGAGCCTGGGGCGAGGAGGCAGGGCTGCGGATTCGGGGAAGGGGCGGAGTTGAGGTGGGGCCAGGGGTGGGGTAAGAAAAAAACGGGGGGGGGGGGGGGAATTGTTTTTGCTTGGGGCGGCAAAAATCCTAGAGCCAGCCCTGTACAAAGCCAGTGGAAGTTTCAGTCCAAGGGGACTGCAGTACCCAAGCTATCATGACACTAAGACCTATCAGAGTCTTATTGCAAGTCTAGGGGAAATTATCTTTCCAACAGCATACTGTACATCATTTGTGGCTATAGGTCAAATAAGAGGTTAACTGAGACTCATTTTCTACATTTCCTTTTCAATGATGCAACCTAAAAATCAGTTAATCTAGGAGAAGTCCACATTGGACTGTAAACATTCTCAATATTAATATTATAAGATTCTACCCTGAGGGTCATCAATTTGTGACTGAGGTTGATTTATCCATGCAATATAGGGACCCTCCCCCCCCAACCGAGTCTGAGATAACTTCCCCCCACCCTCTCAAAGAAACCCAATGAAATATTCAAGAGTCCAACAAGGTGCACTCTATGGAGCCACCAAATCCCCGATGCCATTCTGGTGATTATAAATTTCAGAGGAATTTGACGTGATCTCTCTACACCTTTTATAAAGAAGAGTCAAGTTTATCTAAATGAGTTTCCATCAGTTAAGAGACATTTCATTGGGGAGCTCTTCACCTTTGCTACTTTAATATTGAGTGCCAAGAGTGAATTTATTTTAAATTATTATTGCAATCTCCTGTTGTAACAGAGTAGTGTCTGAAACTTCCATCCTCTTTGAGTGGCTTGGGCATTGCTACTTACTTCTGTTTTACGTTTATAGCTTTTCTGCTTTTGTAATTTCTTGACAAAGCCATTTAAAAGAACATTAAGTACATTTAGTGCTGGCTAAAGCTGCCAGATTAAGAACACTCACAATATTTACCCACAAACAAAGTAGAACATGGACCCAGCAGCGGAACATGTCTCAACCTTGGCCTGAAGGGACCTGCATGCAGAGAGAAGTTCATGAATAGATTTTAAGGCCAGCAGGGACCATTATGATTATCTAGTTAGACCTCATGCATAACAGAGGCCAGATAATTTCCTCAGCAAATTCCGGCACCACTCCATTCAGTCCTTGACTTGTGCACTCATTGCCAATAGGTATGATTATCTTTATGACACAGAAACCTTTCCATTAGAAGCTAAATGGATAATATATTTACATAAGTCACTGGCCAGCCACCAGTCAGGGCTGCCTAATCTTTGTATTATACCAATAAAATAAAAACCAGCAGGATCTTATTAAAGGGAATAAGACAAAATGTCACATTTATTGTGAATACAAAAAGAATCATAGTAAGCAGTCAGTTATAGCTATAACATTTCATTCAGTTTCACATTCATTCATACACACACACACACACACACACACACACACAGGTTCTGCATAGATATCATAGTTACCAGACTAGAAGTTGCCCAGGTTACCTGGCCAGTAACTTGGCATGAGCATGAGGGTGGAGCCGAGTCCTTGTCAGATTCATCTGATGCTCCTGGAGGGTGGTAGCAGAACCAGACTCAAAGTCCGCAGTCTTTAGAGGCCATTCTTATAGGGATTTATTCCTATGTCAGTCTATGGGAACTGTTTCATCCTGCTGTTGCTAACTCAATCAACAGATGACACATTCCTGATGTCTCCATGCTGTCAGATGTTTTTCCCATCCTTTGAGATGGTCAGGTGGATCCCAGTTTACCCTCCGGGGGCTGTCGGTCATTCCCACTTAATGCCGCCTTCAGCCGATGGTCATTGAATTCCTAGGCTGGCACCTCCCTGATCATTCATTCATGTACACCAAGCATTCATCAGCAGACATACTGTCTCCACCACTTTCGGGGTGTGTACTAATTTATTTGAGACTCCCTGCCCTTTGAGGGTGGGGGTCTTTCTATGCTGTTTCTAGGTACAAAGCATGCATAAAGAACAAAGTCAAATAACTTGTTTGCAAGTTTCTCATAGCAATCCAGTATCTTTCTGAGAACAGATACAATCAATGGTTTACACAGACAGTAGCTTGCAAGTTTAACAAGGGATCCAAGGGATCTTTTACTTGGTAATGCTATGAGGTTTAAATTGTGGGGGACAAATTATGGGGAGTTACTTTCACTTGGGGAATCACTTTCAGTACCTTCTTTAATATCCCTACATTTGTCTTCTCATTAGAGTCTCAAACTTTCAACACATTCCTCCAGCCACCTGGCTCCCCTGCTGAGTCTCCATCCTTGGGATCGGATACTTGGAATTTTACAGTAGCACTGCTAAAGTAAACTGTCATCAGCAGAGCCAACATTTTGAAATTCAAGTAAGCAGTCTTCAGATCAGTTGGTTCTTCTGATGCCAGTGATCAGTTTGCAGTGTGGAAAGTTAACAATGTATGTAAATAGGCCATCTGAAAATGGAGTTCATGCTCTAACTAGTCATGAATATTATAAGCTTTTGAAGTGTGTGGCATCTAAGCCATCTTCTGAATTTCAGTGCTCAATGTCTATTAAAAAAATTAAAAAGTTCATGAAGACTGAAGTATAAAAAAAGTCCAGCTCAAACCAGCACTTGACTGACTAGTCACATGTGCAGTGCATAGTTACTGTATGCTTTCAGGGTCTAGGGCTAGTGAGAAAAGAACATAACCTGCCCAAGTCACACTCAGCCAATAGGAACACAGAGTTGAAACAAAGTACAAGGAGAACACTAAATTAGCCATTAGAAAAGACTTAGCCACACACTAGCTGAACTACAATGCTAAGCACATACATGATTAATTGCTACATTCAATGGGGACCCCTCGTTTCCTTTCGGAATAGCCGGATTAAGGCAATTCAGGGCCGTAGGATGTCCCCAGTCAGGTTTGATGGTGAAGCCTTTCAGCAATCACCAATGCCAACAGAACTCTGTCCCTGAATCAAAATGCCTATAGTATATTATTCTTTTCTTCTGGAGAGCTCCCCTTTTCACCTATTTCGATGAACTCTAATGAGCAAAATGTAGAGGCCCTATCCTTGTCTTATTTTTCACCCTCTCCCTGCCCCTGCATAAAGGCTGGTGTTGCATCTGGGTTACTGCAACCTCAGCGGTGCGGTAGGTCATGCTACCCTAGCAAGAGATGTGGGACTGGGAGAGAGCAGCACTCGGGCATAGGGCGCTCATTCACACAAGTTAGCTGCGTTCTTCCCACCTCAAGCATTTCCATGGACTGCCTCCTCCAGCGTTCAGACTGGTCAAATACTTCTGCACCTGATGAACAATACTCATGATCCATGGGGCTAGATTCTGCCAGTCCCACTGGAAAAAAAACCCAAACACTTGACAACAGCAAGAACTAGAGGCCTTTCATTTCTCCCTGGAAAATGAAAAAAAAAATTACAAAGTTATCCACCAATTATTCAAATACAAAGAATTAAGGTCTCTCTCTCTCACCCCCACATCCCCTACACAATTATAAGAGTTGTTTTGCAATCTCAGTAAGAGGCTATTAAGGCAACACTTAATGGACTGTTTCATAATTTGAAGCTAGCTTCTTTTTAAAAATAAGCCCACCAGACTGTTTTGACCATGACATTGTAGAGTAAAAACAAAACAAAAAAAACCGCACTCATGTGGGAACATCATAAATTCAGGTATATCCAGCCATATCTATTCCTGTCATTTTTATTACATCACCTCATCTCTCTAGATTAGCTCATTCAATACTTTTCCAGCAACACTGTGTTTTTTCCCATTTATTGCGTGCTAACTCCTAAACTATTTTAATTTTATTACTTTTACTGGAATCAATTTATCTTTGGATCTCTAAATGGTTTCAAAACAAAAATTGATGCTATCAGACCACTACCCATCAGCCTGCTGATATCATTAGACAAAGATATACAATGATTCTGCATTCATGGAAATGGTCATCAGTCCGGTCATCATAAGCACAACAAGGATCTCACCATTTGCCATTCAAAAGTATAACATTCAGTCCAAGATTACTAAAATGTTTTCTATTTTCCTTCAATTTATTCTAAAATATTGTACGAGATAAAAGTCAATACCGTAAAACCCAGTTTACTGATTAACTTAAAACTAGATTATACAGACCTTATCTTAAATCATAACTCGCAGAGTGATTTGATGGAATCTTGCTTGGTAGACATTCTGCACACACAGGTAAACAATTTATTTCAGCTCTGGGGGTTCTGCCAACCACAAATGAGAAGCACCTAAATGATTGGAGCTGAGAAATATCTGGCTTCCAGTTACTTCAGCATATGCAGGGGAGAGGAAAAAAATATAGTGCACCACATTTTCTTTTGATCACAAAGCAAAAAGGCTTTCAGGAACAAGAAGTCACATGGGTCATTGGTTCAGTTTCATAGATGTATCTGTAGTAGAGGACTGTTTTAAGGCAGATTCCTCTATAATTAACAAGAGTTACTCAGCCTGGGTTGAGAGAGCATTGGAACATTACCAGTCAGACTTTATGTAAATATATTCATTTTTGTCTTTTGATCTGGGGTATCATTCCTTTCCTGCTGTGACGTTGCACTCCATATGTTTATGGAAACATGCTTATGAGTTTAAACAAATTGTAACTGGAATATGCTTTATGCAAAAGGGCTCTTGTAAGGTATCATTATAAAGCTTATAATCTACTGAGTGTGTTCATCCAATTTGTATGAATGCATCATTCTTGTATCTGAAGCTAGAAATATGAAGTATTACTCTGAAGTCCTATTGTAACTATGCAAAGTGTGGGCCATTAATGGGGGTTTAGAATCTTGATGGCTCTCATTGACTAGGACAATTGGTTGTATGTAGATCGTTTATTTACCTGCAAGCCTTCTTGTGGCTGTGTGGGCCAGCCTGTGGGTAATGAGGTCTTACAGTGATATGTGACCATGTCACCTGATACTGGAATCCATCTTAAACCTGGTGCTTTTCCATTTAAAAAGAGGGGTGGGCACCCAGAGAGAGACAAAGGATCCCCGCCTTGTGCCAAAGCTATAAAAGGGGGTGGAACAGAACAAAGGAGTTGCAGTCATGAGAAAATCCCTAGTTACCACCTGAGCTGGAACTAACAAGAACTGTACCAGGGGAAAGGATTGGGCCCAGACTAAGAAGAAGTCTAGTCTGTGAAAGAAGCTTATTGGAACATCTCTGAGGGTGAGATTTACCTGTATTCAGTTTCTTAAAATGTATTAAGCTTAAACTTGCATGTTTTGTTTTATTTTGCTTGGCAACTTACTTTGTTCTGTCTGTTATTACTTGAAACCACTTAAATCCTACTTTTTATACTTAATAAAATCACTTTTGTTTATTAATTAACCCAGAGTAAGTGATTAATAGCTGGGGGGATCTCACTGAGAGCTGGGTGTCTGGGTGCTGGAGATAGGTGACTTGCTGAGCAGTTTTTGGTTAAAGTCTGCAGCTTTGGGGGCATGGTTCAGACCTGGTCTGTATTGCGGCAGACTAGCATGTCTGGCTCAACAAGGCAGGGTTCTGGAGTCCCAACCTGGCAGTGGAAAATGGGCTCAGAGGTAATTCCAGCACATCAGGTGACAGTCTCAAATGGATCTCTGTGACACAGCTGGGTTAGCTTTCTATTAAAAAAATACAAAATGGAATGTGAACACCAGTGGAGCCAAGCCAAGCCAATTTTTTATTCAAGCAAACATCAGTGAAAGTTTTGCTGTGGCATTCACTCATCTCTAATTTTGTGTTGCTACAAAGTGGCTGAGTTGAAAAATCTAGAGAATTGCTCTAGAACTCTGTGTCCCACAAGTAGTACTCATCCTCTGAAATAAATCACACGGGCATGGATTTCAGGTTTTCTTTTTTGCCTCTCTCTACTGAAGTAGGTACATTTTATTCCTGAAGCTGTACTGAAGTTACCAACAGTAGTGTTCAGTATGTATTATTCAAAGAGGAGGCTGTAGGGATGAGTACTTTATAGAGCAAGCGGGGGGGGGGGGGGGGGAGAGGGGGTCCTTGTTCAGGAACTTGAATTTTGTGACAATCTGGTCCATTCCATTGTCAAAAACATTGCTCTTTAGAAATATTAATTGTCCTTGGGATAGTTATCCTCTAGCAGCCTCTGCTTTTGCAGTAATCTCCAGAGGCAGCCCTTATGGAAGTGTCTTATGGGATGAAACCATTAGAATTAGATAGTTATCATGCAGAAAAAGCTATAGACTTTAACATTATCCATTATAGCTTTAAACCATCCTACAGCAAGGATATAATTTTATATTGAAGTCTATGGAAGCATTAAATATCACAGAGAAAGCTTTTCTATTAAGTAATATGGGAATGCTCCATGAAGTAAGTAACTCTGCCTTCTTTTCAATTTGGTGGCAGAATTTTAACCAAGGCTTCGGACACCCTGCTGAGAAACACTATCACATTAATGATCTAACCTAACACCCTTCCTCCTCTACACTCTACTCCTGCCTGTTTCAGAGTTCTTGCCAAATCTCATGGCTTTACCACACTGGGGTCAGAGGCACCTGCTGCCATCTCAGATCCAGGCTCCATTTCTTCAGAAGACATTGCCAATTGTCTTTCAGCACTTCGTTTTGCTGCTCCCAGAGATGGAAATGAAGAAGCAGAAGAGAGGCTGGGAGAGACATGGCCAGTGGCCTGATCTCTCTTCTAAGCACTGCATATCTACACTCAAACCCCAAAGAACTGTGCCATGTGGGAGTTACAGTAGAAATGGGATGCAAATTACGGTCCTTTCTTAGAGGTACCAGAATTGTTTTCATCTCATTCCTAATGCTTGCAGTAATAAAGACTATCTAAAAGAAAGGTACTGTAAACACGAAGGTGTGCTTCACGTAGGACAATGGAAGGAAGCTAAAGATTATGGAATCATTTATGGCTGCTGGATTACATTATCTCATTTCCTAGAACTTTCTTCCTCGCTCTCCTTTAAGTTACCCAGTTTATTCTAGGCCTTTTCAAAAAAGATTTTCTTCCCAGATGCAAGCTCTAAAAATCTGCTCTCCTCATCAGCTAATCTGAGACACAATACCTAACAATCTGTAGCAGAAATGTTCAGTCTAAAGTTTTCTCCACCAACACCTTCTCCACTTTCAGCTGAATAAACTAAAGATGCCTGGCAATGACCTCATTTTCAGCTTTGTTTGTTACATCGGTAATACTACCAGGCAGGTGCCGTCTAATGTTTGCTAGGTAGCAGCCTCCCTGCTTTCACAGCGAGCTATCATTATGAAAGCAGACCCTGTGACATTATTTATGAGTGTATGGAGGTCCAATTACTGGTGGGTCTACTGCACAGATCAAGTCAAAGTAGTTTAGCCAGTTCCTCCTCTTTCATGGCACAACACTCATGCTGACAAGCATTAGCAGTTCCTGTGTTTACAGAAGAGATCCCACCAGAGTTTGCTTCTGATTGCTGCTTACGCTGAAGCTCTAATTACTTATTTTTGCCATTAAGCAATGGGCCATCAAGTTCTAATGTAGTTCTGTTGATTAAAATAGTGTGTTATTTCCTGAATGTCATACAATAAAGTAGGCATCAAAGAGCAGGAAAACAAATGTTCAATTACTTCTGTACTGACTGCAAAGCACAAATGGATGAACTTTGAATGCTGTTGTATTGGCTTGAAGCCTTGCGGCATTAAAATTGACAAGGGTAATTAGTTTGTCTTTCAGAAGAAAGACATGGGAGTATTCCTGAATCCTCCTGGGGTTAGCAACTTCTGGCTAGGGCACATTAATGTGGTCTTAAGATTCTTCTGTTGATGCTTATGGATGTATTAACATTTTCTATCTAAGACATGGGGCTTGGTAAAATGGAACTATAATTTTTAATATAGAACCTCGGTGTGTTAGGTGCTTCAGAGATTGTAGTAGGACCTTCAGTCTGGTGCCTCAATTTCTCCACTCTGGTCAACTTGCTCTGGTCTTCCCCCCAGCTCTCAGAATTATTGGGCCACTAAGATGACCCAGTCCTCCAGCTCAGTCAGAAAACTCCTTTTGGAGTTAATCAAAATCCCAAAAGAACCACAAAACCTGTCTCTCACCCCAGACTCTTGCCAGGTCCAAACCTTCCTCTCAGTCATCTATCCTCTTCCACGAGGGTCTTTAGCCCTTGTCCTAGGTGCCAATCAGTTCCTTCTTCCCCACAGTGACAGGGGTAGTTGCTCCCAAGGTTGCAGCATAGGGGGAGCCCACATCCACCTTCTGCTACAGGTCCCCATACCCAATCTGCCCTGTCTTCTCTTGTGTCACTTGACTAGGCCTCCCCAGTGGCCCTTCGCTGGCTGTTCTCCCACTCTCGTCCCTGGCCACAGGCTACCCTTATATCTCCCTTAGCAGGCCTGGTTCTTAGGCACAAGCTCCCCAACACATGACTCTTGTACTCATTCCCTCCATCTGGGCTAAACATAGATGAGGATGCTCCCCAACCCCCTTAAAGGTTCGGATCACCCTGTGACAAGAGACAAAGTGAGACCAGGCCCTGCATCAAGGTGCTTACTCGCCAAACAGGTGTATGTATGGGAAAAATCGATTTGTTAACCCTTGCCTGTTGATTTTTATTGAAGCCACAACTTACCCTCTGATCTTTTCTTTATCATTTCAAACCAATATTGTAAATCCCACATAAGCCATATTGTGCAAGTGCTGCTGTTCCCTCCAGTGTCGGCCACCAACATTAGAAGTGTAGGAAATCCCCACGCTAACATCATCTCTTCGCCTTCATTTCAAATACACTAAATACCGACAAACTCCGTCACACTCACCAGGAAATAGGTAAGCTCAGCTCCTACCTTGAGGGACGAGGTGTTTGCCTAGACGTAAGACCTCAAGTAGCTTGGTTTCTAGGAGGCATGTGGGCTGAAACAGTTTGCAGTTGTGTGTTTTCCTGGGTGGGGGAAGCAAGTGTGGTATAAGAGAGCAGGAATATGCACAGTGCTGACATTTGCAGTGAATTGCGTAATAGGCAGTGGACATGGGTGTTGAACTTGGGAGGATAAGTCTTACTGTGGAGGAGTGATGCAGTTGGAGAATTTCTCTTTTTGTAGTTTTGAGCTATTGGATGGGTTATTTGATTGACGTGAAGGTGGTGTGGAGACAAAGCAGCTGTTGGGGGACAGAGAGGTTGGGGACAGGGCCAGCCCTAGAGCAAAGGGCACCCCAGACAAGGAGCATATTCAGTGCTCCCCTTCATTTGTTAAACTTTTGAATACCTTATTTTTTATTGAATTTGCACCAACTATCATTAAGGCCAAGATTTTAGCAAGATTAAGAAAAGGATTAGATATGTACACAGACAAGAACATCTCCTGTAATTGACAGAGGTCAGAAAGAAGCTTCCCCTTCAGCTTGCTTGTTCTAAAAGTCATGAATGAGGTTGCTTGAAACATCTGTTATTCTGTCTTTGATAACAGCCTGTATTAGACTAGATAGACCACTGGCCTGATCCTGAATAGCAACTGCAATATTCCTTTGATACCCACCCAGGGCAGGAGCACCCATGGGGAAAAAAAAAAAAAAAAAAAAAAAAAAAGAGTGGATGCTTAGCACCTACTGACCGCCAGCTCTTCTCCCTCCCTCCCAGTGCCTCCCACCCACCAGGCTCAGCTGTTCTGCTGTGTGCAGGAGGTGCTGAGGGGGAGGGGGCAGAACAAGGGTGAGGGAAGGAGTGGAGTGGGGGCAGGGCCTGGACCAGAGTGAAGGTTGAGCACCCCCAAAGCTAGGAGAAGTGCTTGCGAGAGAGTTCAGAGTTGTAATAGTTCACAAACTGCAGATCCGTTTTTACATTCCAGGTAATTAAATAAATTAAATAATGTAAGTTAAATAAATAAATAAATAAAAAAAGAGAGAGAGAACACACTCTGAACCTTGTTGATCAATATCACACAAAGGCATTGTGATGGGTTGGATCACAGAAAACCCCTTGGGACCTGCCAACTGATGTGCTAGGACTAACCCTAAGCCCGTTTTCCCTGGCAGCTTGGGACTTCAGAACCCTGCCTGGTTGTGCCAGACACGCTAGCCTGCTACATACACAGATCCAAGTCTGAACCATGTCCCACACAAGCTGCAGGCTTAAGAAGTGTTCCTGTCTCCAACCGTCAGATGCCCAGCTCCCAATGGCGTCCAAACCCCTAATAAATCCGTTTTACCTTATATAAAGTTTCCAGTTTCTTTCAGGTATTCTTTGGGAGTGGAGAGGCGATCTCTTGTGCCAGCTGAAGACAAAATGGAGGGGGGTCCCAGGGGCTTAAATAGACTCTCTCTTGTGGATTGAGACCCTCTCCTCTCTCCTATGCAAAAATCCAGCTCTAAGATGGAGTTTTGGAGTCACATGGGTAAGTCACATGTCCATGCATGACTCAGAACTTACAGTTAGCAGCCATGGTTCACATGCTACCTTGACTGTCCTCATGTAGACTTATTGGGATTGGAGCCTTCCAAGATCCATTGTCCGTTAAGTGCTTCTTGATTGGGCACTTACCTTGCAAATTCCTTTCTAAAGAAGCTGACCAAATGCCTTACCAAGGCTATTTAAAATCAAACAAGTACACAGCCAATATTCATAACTTCAAATACAAAAATACATGCATACAAATAGGACGAATATATTCAGTAGATCATAACCTTTACAGAGCTTTATGTTACATGGCATATGTAACATAAAACATATTCCAGTTATGTCATATATACATTCATAAGCATATTTCCATAAAGCATTATGGGGTGCATCATCACAGGCATGATGCTAAATGCAAAGCAGCAGAGGTGTAAAAAAACAAACAAAACAACAACTGTTGTGTCCATTCTCTACATAAGAGTAAAAAAAGTGGAGAAACCAAACTGATTAAAGTGTCTCCCAGACTATTTAAAGAGATACTACATAACAGTCTAATGGCTAGAATAAATGAATATTTGACTTTACATATGTTGGACTACATCACAATTCCCCTTCCACCGCCTAGCAGCCCTTTGGAAGCTGGGCCCCACTTCCCTTGAAGGGGACACCAGCCACTCTGACTTACTAGAATCAAGTCTTTGTTCTAAGCAGTAAGAATGATGATTTTCTATTAACTGTAGTGAATTGTGACACCCAACATGATTTGAATAATGATTCTTTGTTTAACTTACTAAACCCCCTACTGCTCATTTTTTATTGATAGGTATGGTGGGGAAGAGAGAGAGAGAGAGAGGAACCATGCTACATTCTTCCCAGCCCAATAGGCCTGAAAGGGAAGAGAGAGAAAAAAAAATCTTTGTTTGCTGTGTTGTAGCTTTGTTGGTGCCAAGATATTAGAGAGACAAGGTGGGTGAGGTAATATCTTTTATTGGATCAACTTCTGTTTGTGTGAGAAGCAAGCTTTTGAGCTACACAGAGCTCTTCAGGTCTGGGAAAAGGACTCAGTGTCACAACTAAATACAAGGTGAAAACCTTTGACTAACAATCCAAAAATGTTGGTACTAACCCCAAGCCCTTGAGATAAGTGCTCAAGCCCAAGACAGCTTGGCAAAGTTCTGATACAAAATAATGTTTCTTCCATGCTGTGGTGACAGGGAAATTGTAGATACCATTCCCACTGCTTTAATCCTCTCTTTAAGAAGTGTTGTATACATTACTTCCAAACATTCCCATTGCAGTTTAGCACTATAATATGGGTCAGACCATAAATTTATGGACTAAACCCACCATATGTATTCTAGGAGTAGTTGCCCTTTCCTGTCCTAGGCAGAGGAATGACCCCATCATGCCAAGCTCACCTGTCCCTCACTACTCAATCTCTTACCAGTTAATCCAGTTTTTCCATTTCTCTCTCTACATCTTGTGGTCCGCCCTGGATGCCACAGACTCCCTCTCTCAGTCAGAAGTTCAGTACCACCCATTGCTGCATTGTCAGGTCTTCAGTAATATGGGAATCCTCCATGAAGTAAGTAAATACATGGAAAGTAGAATCAGAGCTACATAAATACAGACCTCTAACTGCAGTGTGTTTTCCAAAGTTATTTTATGGATGGAGTGAAATTCACACTATTGGTCTTCATTACTCAAGCAGTGCGGCTAGGCTCGGCTCAAGTCAGTTACCAGTTGGGTTTCCACTGACGCGAAACTCGGCTTTTCAGGAGAGAGCGGGCACATTTCCTCTTCTCACTTGAGGCGTTAGTATGAGTGGTGGCATCTCCAAACCTGCAGCCCAAAGTGTAAGTAAATTGTCCTTTAATAAATGGAGATATGCCAATCTCCTAGAACTGGAAGGACCTTTCAAGGTCATCGAGTCCAGTCCCCTGCCTTCACTAGCAGGGCCAAGTACTGTCCCCTGACAGATTTTTTCCCCCAGATCCCTAAATGGCCCCCTCAAGGATTGAACTCACAACCCTGGGTTTAGCAGGCCAATGCTCAAACCACTGAGCTATCCCTCCCCCCTTATTTCTCAGTTGTTGCACATGTAGCCAAACGGAATGCACATTTGTAATCACACACACACACACACAAAAAGCACCTTTATCTAATGATGCTCATACTTCGCTTGGTATTTGTGAGGGGCAGCAAGGATTTATTCTACTGTTTGTTTTTAGTGTGTTGTTCTTACAGTTCAAAAAACAGCAACATTCAAATCAGGAAGGAAAGAATGAAGCATTATTCTTTAGAGCCCTGACCCCACCACCTTCCAAGCCAACTAGTGTAACACTTTCCAGTGCTCTTACAATTATGCCTTTGTGAGCCATCATTTACACATTTGGTCAATAATTAAAGTGTCCTGGAATGTGTATGTTACAAAACAGCTGCCATTGTTCTTTAGGATATCCTCGTGCTGGCACAATTACATGCTTAAGAAAACCTAAAAACAGGATAGTTGAAATGCAGGAGTTTAATGTAATGAGGGTAACTAAACAGGCTTCTTCTACACTTCAATAAAGTTACCAGTGAAATACATTAGGAATAAGAAGAGATTAGTAAACTGGCAGCATTGTACCTCCAGGTACAAGTCAATCTGCTACAATCAAAATTAAAACACAGCTTCATTTAAATAAGTGACAGAACAGGAAAAAAAAGTAATGGTGCACTTCAGCACATTCATGTTTCTGTTTGTTTCAGTTTAGTGTGGAATAAATCCAGCAGTATGACTGATCCTATTACACCCTGGCTATGTAAACAATGTTACCTTGCATAAAAGTTAGTTGTTCAATCCTGAAAGGGATAGATTGCCTCAGGAGACCCTCTCCATCCCCCACCCCAAATCCCATTGAACTAAGCACCTTGAAATAAAAGGTTGTAAAGCAGTACTTATAATTCACAGCAATTCTACTTTAAAAGGGTGTACATACACTTAAGAGATTGGGTTATACTGATTTTTAACAATGTCCCCAGACAGCAAGCTTGTCAAACTACAAAGAATTATTTGTGTTGGCTCATGCTACTTTTACAACCATTACATTATGTTGTTGTACAGGTTAGTAGCAAAACTATTTTTTTAAAAAAATTAATAGGTGGCAAACCAAGACATACACAGAACCAGTTCTTCCCCTCTCCAGTCCCTTCAGATTGGAAAAATCTAGGTCAGCATGTCTCAATGTGGAAGGTGAGAACTGGATTGTATCTGATCTGCCCACAAACCCTGATTTGTGTTTGCAAATATAACATTTCTACCTGAATATGGTAGAGTTTTTAGTCTCTACTTCTACTTTGTATCAGAGAGTGGCCTACAGAATTACTCTACATGTCCTGATCTCAATAAAATAGATTTGGGATACCACAGCTCCGTCCTCTTGGGCTGCCAGAATATTTCTTCTTGTATCTCTTTAAAAAAAAAAAAATTTGGATATATATCTATATATCTCCATCCAATCTCAACTGACCAGAAGCCAAACTAAGGGACAGATCCTGGTCCCACTGGAGAGAAGTTTTGCCCTTTACTTCCACGTGATCAAGATTTGACTTCAACACTCAACTGTAACATACTGAAGAATAAGAGTTAGCAAGTACAAGAAAGCTACATATGCTTTTGATTAAGGGTCACGCATTGCAGGAAGACAGAAGACACCTCATGTAGCAGAATGTTTTATTTAATTACTGTATAGTTACCAGATTTAAAATTTAAAAAAAAAAAAAAAAACAACACAACACATTTTTCACATGCAATAGCGCTATGGAAAACAATGCCTTTTATCATCTTTCCCAAAAGGGAGGGAAGAACTGGGTGGGGAAGCTGCAGGGAGATCAGATGCAGAGGAAAGGCAGCTACATAGGATGTGCCATCTCTCTGCCCCCTCTAAAATATATGTGACCCACACATCATGTGAAAAAGGGTAAATTGGAGGGCTTGGTGAGGAGATGCACTATGTGCTACATTCCCTCCATCAACCCCCACATAATAGGGCAGGAGCTCCCTAGGGTGCCCTGCCCTGACACACCCCTTCAGAATGATCACACTGCTGTAGTCTAGCATGCTGTCTGGGCTGCTGTGGGACATGCAGATGGAAAGCGCCTCCCCGCTACAGACCAGACATTTGTAGGATTCAGATATTCTGAGCCCACTGCCTCCACACCCCTGCTGTCCTTACAGAGCTGTGGGCACTAGTATGTGTTTGTTTACTGTACCCTCCTCCCCATGTGATTTCCACACAGGAGGGGAATAAGTCTGCCCAAATGCTCATTGCCCCATTTGGGCTAGCTTATTAGAGCTGGGCTCTTTGCTAATGTGAAACCTGGCTACAGTAGACACAGTGGTAACATTTGCAGCCTTTTCACCAGCCATTTCATGTATTTGAGTATCAATACAGCTGTTTTGTTCACAACAGAGGAAGAGTGCCACTCCTGGGAGAAAGGTGGTAATTATTTCAGAATGATATTCTGCATTATGTCAATGTAGAAAACACAACTATTCCTGAATAAAGTCACAATAGAATAATAATTCCACTATAAAAGTATCTATGCTGATCAAGTTCCCTATATGAGAAGCTGCTCCTCTCTAAATGTTTTGTTACTGCAGGGATTATTGTGGTTATATCAGTAGCTCTCATGGGGCTAGTCCAGAATGCCATGGGTTCAAGTCCAACCTTAAGATATGGCCTCTTGTGAAATATTAACACTGCGACACTAGAGAGCCACTACACAGTTGGAAAGGCTATTCTTTGGATATAAAAAATTAGATGTCCTACCACCCAATGGTGACAGAAAGCATCCCTGAGAGCCTATAAGCCACACTTTTTCTAGACCTCCTAGGAATGTGTGTCAGCAACTCCTCTGGAGGGTTGTGAGGATAGGTGAGTACAGGAGCACATCCAGCACTCTGGCAGGTAGGCATCACACACACACCACACACACACACACACACCCCTTTTAGGCAGTATACCTCAACTGCTATTCCTTGTCAGGTGTGTGGTCCTTCATTCCTGGCTGCACATCCTCCATCCAACCTTTTTCTGGCTGCCAGTTCAGTGGCTCCAGTGCAAACAGTTTCAAATCTATCACATCAAGTTTCTTCTAGCATGAAGCAAGCTAACCATTTCATAAATCGAGAAGTGGAAGCCAGTGAGAAGATTGGAGCTATGAGGCCTAGAGTTATGAAGTTTTGAGAACTTCACTGAATATTTGGCTACATTTCCACCCAAATGACTTGATACTGTAGAGCTTTTATGGCTGGATTATTCCTAGGTGACATTACGTGGCTGGCCTTACATTGTATCTCCTTATCTGATCACCTTTATTTTACTGGTCAGTCAGGCTTCTGTTCAGGACTCAGTCTAGTTCTCTATTCCTTTTGCTTCCTCCCTTTAAAATTAAAGTTAGGCATTAATGTTACACAAAGGTTTAAATCTCAGATAAGATTAATACTGAAAACTAATGAAGGTTCTCTTTATATATCCAAGTGGTAGATCCAGTTTTTAAGACTGAGAGCCCTGGGGTTCCAGCATCTCCCTGTAAGAGTCCTGAACATTTCCTCCCATTCCCCTCTCCTTCCATACTTCACACCTCTGCCTTTGAGATGGTGTGTCATGTCCATCGTTCTTATGACAAAGGATCCCATAAATGCTATTTCTGAATTGGCTAGAGGACTGAGTGCAGTGAAGAGAGCTGGTAGAAAAATTAGAAGTCTAGTGCAGAACGCGTGCTGTGATAAGAAAAATACTGGAAAAGTTGACTGTAGAATGATTTAATGTACATCAAAAATACTTGCCTATTTGACCTTTGAGAGAAATATGGTAAATATTAGGCTTCATACAAGCATAGAGCATCATTAAGAGAGTTTCAGTATGGACTTCCAAATGCATTTGTTCATCAGTTGATTAGTTTAACCAATTAAGATACTGACCTATCTGGGGTGGAGTGGAATGGAACACAGCTCCTATAAGGTGATGACCCTTCTAATATTTTCCCTATTTCTTTCATTTGGATTCCTAAAGTTAGGAGTGAGAATGACAGAACCAATTTAAAAGTCTGAGAACACTTGGAACACTGTTTTTAAATGAAGTTTAAAAGCATGATCATATTTTAAGTTAAGACCACAAGAATTTATGCTCAAATCAGCAGAACAAATTAAAACTGCAGAAGTGAAGCGCACAGGAGAGAGGCCATCTTGGTAAAATATTACAGGTTAAAATTAATGATGGAAAACAGTTCCCCTTGGTTCACTTATGGTCATCAGAAGTCCTGGTGCAAGTTACTTTGGCTGTAAATCTTTTGCAAAAATAATGGCTCTTTCAAATGTTAGCAGCAAGTGTATAACAGATTCTGTATTGCAGGATCATTACACTATATATTTTAGATTCTTCACATATTAAAATGAGTCAGAGCTTAGGAGTGTTCTCTTTTGACAAAAAATGAACTCTGAATTTCTCCAGCTTAGGCCAATAAATGCTATACTGTTATCTACTATATTGTATCCTGTAGCATACACTATTCTGGCTTTCAAACAGTTAGGAAAGAACTGACTATTGGGCTTAGATTATTTCTTTGTTGGGAGGAAAAAGAGTAGATGGAGACTCGATGTTCTTGCTTACTTTTTTACTTGTAGTGTGCACATACGAATTATCTGAACACAAAACAGAATTAGACAGCAAGAGCAGCAGCAGACGTGACTTGCACTACTTCAAAAAGCAACTGTGTTTAAACCTCCACTAATTTATTTTACAAGCTATTCAGCTCTTGATCTCTACATTTTCAAAAGCACATTCTTCCTCCCCCCCCCCCCCCCCAATAGGGTGACCAGACAGCAAGTGTGAAAAATCAGGACAGGGTTTGGAGGGTAATAGGAGCCTATATAAGAAAAAGACCCCAAAATCAGGACATCTGGTCACCCTACCTCCCCCCCGCCCCCCCCCCCCAAATTCTCCTCCTTCCTCTATGCATCTGAGTCTGTGCATTATCTTTTTCTCAATGTTTGGCCCATTACATTATTGCTTAAATACTCAATGTGGACTGGGGATCAGATTCTGCCCTCATTTATACCGAATGATGACAATGTAATTGAACTAGTGTAACTGAGGGCAGAATCCAACTCGTGCAAATACACTAAAGGAACACCTGCCTGTGTATAAGTCACCATAGCTCCATAACTTTAAAAGTAGAACAATGCCCCCCCACCCGAAGATCTGGTCCATAAAAAGACGTGTTGATTAGAGTTTACAGTTAAACAAAAAACCAAATCACCACACAAGTCGGAAAATACAGGGTTTGTTGTATTTTCACTGGGCTCACCTTCTCTAGAGCCTCCTCAGTTCACAGCTAGCAACAGCAGCTATGAGGGATTCCTTTTTCTTTTGTGGGAGGAGGGGAGAACATGCAAATCTCTCTCATCTTTGTTCAGACAGTCTTCCATCCTGTTACATGGTAAGACCAGATCTTATTTGCTACAACACCCCAGCAGATGGGTATCACCTTTGGACCAGTGATTCATTAGTTGTGTCGAAGGCATCTTTAGAGATAATTAGTATGAAAATACTACCGGCTGGTCTACACTACCCGCTGGATAGCGATCAATCTATTGGGGGTCAATTTATCGCATCTAGAATTGATCCCTGAGTGCTCTCCCGTCAACTCACTCCACCAGCGCAAGAAGTGCAAGCGGAGTTGACGGGGGAGTGGCAGCAGTTGAGTCACCGCCGTGAAGATGCCGCAGTAAGTTGATCTAAGTACGCTGACTTCAGCTATGCTATTCTCGTAGCTGAAGTTGCTTATCTTAGATCGATCCCTCCCACCAACATGCCCAGTGTAGACCAGGGCTAAGTTGCATTATACCCATATTTTGTTTTCTTTTATAAAGCCTTCTTCCCCAAGCCAGACAATAGATCATGGTGTTGTTTAAGAGACCTCTCTTTATCCCAGTTGCATGGTTGGGGAAATCAAATGGTCTAGTCCTTCCACATAAGGAAAGTGATCAGTTACAGGCCTAGATGTTTCCTGACCCCCTTTTGTCCCTGGTCATGCAAGCAGTGTGCTTCCTGTTAAGGTCCCTCCCCCCAGCCTGCCACTGAACTCTATCTTTGAACTAATGAATACCCAGTTAACTCCTCATCTACCTTAGTATGGATACCCCCTAACCTGAACCCACATTACCCACCCCCCCAAGGAAAAAAGGGAGTCTTCAAACTTAGCTGTGGAATAGCTACTGCAACTCCATAATACATCCTGATATTATCCCTGAAGTTGTCTTTACAGGGACTCCAAGTCAGTTTTGCAGCATAGAAATGAGTGTGGGGATACCAGCTTTTGAAGTCTGTAGGAACTCTCCTCAAAATAAGGGAGGTTATCAAATATTATTCTAGAGTGACAAGCCAGATCAAATTCAGAGGCAACATAAATGATGGCTTAAGTTAATGTAGGTGCAAAGAGGATGGAGTATGAGGTTTAGCAAGAAAGGCAACCAACAGGAAAGCTGACATTTTATACCCTCCTTTTGGTTGCTTATCCTACTATAAACCCATCCTTTTGCCCTCTCAGCATATGAATACCAGTTGTGTGAGAAGAGATTGTTTACACAAAGACTTCATCACCTCTGACTTTGGCTCTAAATTTCTTATTTGAAATGTAATTCATTTGAATACAGCTATACTTTTATAAACAGCTTTAATAGTTTATTTCAAAAGGATAAACATTGCTTTATAAACTGAACAGTGACAATGCCCATGCATTTATAAGTGCATCTTGTGTCTGCATCCATAATTTTGATGGATCATTATTTTAACAAAAACTGTTCACTGGGCAGCAAATTTAATTTGCTTCCTTATTATACGGAGTGGTTATATTGTTCTGGAATTCACAGTAGTCAGTTAGTGGCTGTTTGTATCTGCTGTATACAGATGCTTGGTAATATTTGCATATGTGCCTGATTATCTGAGCTAGCTGTTCAAGAGACATTTCGGCAACTTGTTCAGTTGATCTTCACAAATACAAGGTTTTAAGCAAACAAGGATCAAAGCATAAGTTAAATAACCAAAGACCAGAATTTATTTATGTCCCCACTGTTCCTGCTTAATTTGTGCCTGCAGATTATCACACAAGAGAAGGAAGCTTAAGTTTATACAGTCTTTTGTTGGCGTTCAGTTTCATGTGGCCTGAGGGCTTGTCTACACCATGCAGCTTTTAGCGTCAAGGCTGTGTCGACACAGCCTTGTCGCTAAAAGTCAGTGTTCGTAAACGCTCTTTTTCGGTACTTTGTTGGCACTTTTGCCAACAAAATACTTCCAGCCCCGCGAGCAGCATCAGCTTTGTCAGCAGGAGATCACTCCTGCTGACAGAGCCACGTTCACATTTCCATTTGCATCGGCAAAACTTTTGTCTTTCGCCCGGGGGCTTTAAGTTTTGTCAACAACTTTGCAGCGCAGACGTACCTTGAAACTCAGATAAAAAAATCCCAGCCTTTCAGTGAGCTTCCCCCTCCACGCCAGGAACTTTTAAGTGTCATGTGATTATATGGCACTGGATGGTATGCTGGAAGGGTTTCCTCAATGTTTTCCCTGTTTTTATTGTGTCAGATCTGCATATCCCCATAATCACTGTACTGTAATATAATGTTGAGGGACAGAGAGCCAAATTATGTCTGAGAAATTAGAGAAATAGATTATAAACCCAAATCTGAAGTTTCTCTGTAGTTCAAGGGGGTTTGGATGTGTTGTAATTCAGGTCCAATTTTAATAGATACCCTGGGTTTGCCACATGAAGGGTGGCCTATTCAGTACACTTGCTCTGCTTTGTTATTCAGAGCATAATCAGACCTATTAATTCATGAAATATGGGATGGTCTGATAAAGTACAGTAACTGAAATACTCTAAACTTCTCACTCACCAACACTTAATCTGTGTATTTTGAGAAGAGCTGACAAAACAAAACTCCCCAGCCTTCCACTTCTGTGGGAGTTTGGCTCAACCTTAACTATGGTTCAGCAAGAGACACATCATTGGACCCCCAGCACAACAAAAACATGGCCAAGTGGCATGTGGTATGTCTAGACAGTTTGAAAATCGGATGCTTTCTTCATACCCAATTTGCATGATGCAGTTTAAAAAGAAAAAGAAAAAAAATGAACTAGAGTGATTTTACATTCATACAGGAGGAACACAAAGCACTTTACAGAAATCACTTGACTTACCACCAAAAGAGCATCCATCACCAGGGTGGAAACATAAAATAGTTTAATCATTTATATTACAGTAGCACCTAAAAAGTTCAGCCAGATTGGGGCTGCACTAGGCCAGGTGCTGCACACATCTGTAATAAATGACAGCCACATGCTCAAGCAGCATTTTAAGGACATGAAATGGTTACCTTATTAAATGAAATTACAAAGGGAATTAAGTAGACAGAATACAACTGGGGAAGTTGGAATACAGCCAGTAGGAGCTAATAGGAGGTGCAATTCCACAACAAATGGGTTGAGCCAAACATCCATTGTCAAAGGCTCCCTCTTTGCAGTTGTGTGCTACTGTTATTATGGATGCAGTGAAGAATTCAGATCCACATTTCTAATGGAGGAAGGAAGGACATTTTGCTAACAGGAAAAAATGTTCATGGTATTGACACAGTGAGTGGGTCCTGCAGTTTGTCTGCTTATTTTCAACTAGCAGGAGCTCTCTACTTAACCCCTGTGTTCCCACTGAGATCCTGACGAAAGAAGAATAAAGATGGCAGCAGTAGCCTCATTTATAAAAAGAGAAACAGCTGCAAAAGTAACAGTATCCTCTTTCAAAAATTCCAATTTTCTCTGATGCCTGCAGAACATTTGACAGTGGTTTTACCACACGAGTGGCCGGTCAGGCTGACCAGTACGGTGTCATTGTCTCCTTGTACTCCTCTTCACCACCACCCTGGTCTGTTGTCTCAATCTTATGTAGATTGTAAGCTCTTTGGGGCAGGGACTGTCTTTTTATTCTGTGTTTGTACAACGCCTAGCACAAGGGGGTCCTGGTCCATGAGGAGGCCTTTGAAGTGCTATAATATTAGAGAGGGGTGCTTTGCTATAGAAAAAAAAAGAAAAAAAAAGTCAATCCAATGTGAGATTCATTAAAGCAACCCTGGAAAAAGCCAAAATGAACACATCTTCTCTATGGCAACAGCAAGTATATTTAAAAAATGGCTGCTATTTGATTTTGTGTTCATTGCCTTGTTCACCTGAACATCCTAGGAAAGGTGGCTCACAAGCATGAGTTCTCACAATACTTAAGCATTACCTCAAATTTACATCTTACTCAACATTAATTCAGATTGGCTTGAATATGCTCAGTGCAACAGAGTGAATTGGCTGAATAGCCGTAAACAAAAAGGTAATTATCAGAGCTGCTTGAATTGTTCATTGTGAATTATTTATCTGATGAATTTAGGGCTTGTCCACATGGAGACTCAGGCTGTGTGTACACTACAAGCGCTCCAGAAGGATAGCTGTAGATACACCTCTTCAGTGTACATGCTTCCCACACTGATAGAAAGCATTTTTCTATTGATGTAGGTAATTTGCCTGAGATGGCAGCTAGGTCAGAAAACTTCTGTTGACCTATCTGCCTCTTCAGTCATGCACAGACCAATCCAACTGTGGTGCTCAGGGCATGACATTTTTCCAGAGCCTCGAGTGATGTAACTAGGTTCATTTAATTTTTAAGGGTACATGTCAAGCCAGGGTGTAAATCTACAGTGCTGTACATGTTAAGTCACCACAAGGCCCCCTTGTAGGCATAGTTTGACTTCTATATTGGGGGTGGGGTTTCCAGTCAGGCCAACACCCCATGTGGTGGTGGGGGACAAATTCCATGCCTGCGCAGGGCAGTAGCGTAGCCGGGGGGAGCAGGCGAAGTGGCGCCTTAAAAAGCGCTGCCCGAGCCGGACTCCAGCAGCGGGGCTCCGGCGGCGCTTTAAAAGGCCCCCGGCTCTGAGCCGGGCTCGGGCAGGGATTTAAAAGGCCCATGGCTCCTGCAGCCATGGGCCTTTTAAAGCGCCACCCGAGCCCAGCTGCCGGAGCTCTGGCGGCGCTTTAAAGGGCCCGGGGCTCCCCACAGCAGCTAGAGCCCCGGGCCCTTTAAATCACCATCGGGGAAGCTGGTACTGTCCGGAACGGCGTACTGGCTCTTGCCGGTATGCCGTACCAGACTGTACCGGCGAGGACCCGCCGCTGAAGACCCGGAGGCGGGTTGAGTACAGGGGGAGCCTTGGGAGGCACCTTTTTATAGCGCCGCTCTCCCTGTGCTCCGGACCTGGCTGCGCTACTGGCACAGGGGTGCCATTTCAAATTGGGGGCATGTAGGCAGCTTTAGCCCCTGGAATCATGGTTACTTAGGCAACTGAAAACACTAGAGTTTTTGCAGGTAACAACTTAGAAATATCTGACAGGAGCTGTGACTGAGGTCCCAGGGGAGCCAACTGAGATCACTCAATTAGGGTGAACTGCAAAGAATGGGGCAGACAATCCCCAAAGATGGTGGATATTCCAATACTTAGATTTACCAATCCAGCTTCTATAATACCTCACTGGTTACCCAGAAGCCACCACCACAATTCCCTTAAAGTAACCCAGCTTCAGATCTCCACCCAGATCCTCATCATATTTGACTTGGGTATTACTAAAAATCTTAACATATAAAAAAGGTTCTACCAATCCCAAAGGATTGGACATTACCTCCCAGGTTAATGAATATTCCAGAGTTTACCCAAATACATGCTTACAGCCCATTCTTAACTAAAAACTAAAAGTTTATTTAAAAAAAAAAAAAGAAGAGTATTGGTTAAAAGATCAGTATACATACAGACATGAGTACAGTTCTTGAGATTGAATTCATATTAGAGATGGCAAGCATTGTAGTTGCAAAGAATTTTCAGAATTAGTTCCTAAATTATAGTCTAATCTTCATATTCAGGGTGTTCCACCTTAGGACTGGGATCTCAGCCTTACGACTTAAGTTCCCCCTGCATGAAGCACAAAGCAGGTCTGAGATGACAGAATCAGGACCCAAAGGTCTTTTATACAGTTTCAGGCCTTCTTTGTTCGCCTAAGGACTCCAACCTGTCAACTGGCACTCATGGAGACTTTGAAGTGGACCATTTCTTAAACATAACCTGTGTAAATAATTACCTGCAAACATAAGGCAATTGCCTGTTTTCTATCATTCTCAGATGATTTTCTTGTACATTTCAAAGAGACAAACAGTGATATCCTATGTTTACTGTTCATTTAAATGTTAATATTCCCTTTTGAGCTCTGAATCAACAGATATAGTGACAGACAGGAACTGTCTAATTACATGGCTAGCATCAAACAGGATTCGAGTACACACATACAACTAGCATTACCTCTAATTTCTAACAACATAGGTTTGCATTTCAAAGTTCTAGCCTACCAACCATGGAATGGCCCTAATTACCATTTACATACTATTCTAAGTCTCTCTAATGGTTGACTCTGGGTCAATCAGCCTGCAAGCTGCTTAACCCTTTCTGGCTATGCAGCACAGGAGCATTGGATCTAATTCCCATATCAAGAAAGAAAATGAAAAATATTAGTCCCACTCAGCTCTAATACCAACATGTTCTGACATCTTGTGGCAAGTCACTTATAGGACACTGGCTAGGTTTAAAATTGTAATGTCTATTCTTACTCAGATACTCTTACAAAGTCAGAAGGGACCATTGTGATCATCTCCTCCTGCACATTGCAGGCCACAGAACCTCACCCACTCACTCCTGAAATAGACCCATAACCTCTGGCTGAGTTACTGAGTCCTCAAATCATGGTTTAAAGGCTTCAAGTTACAGAGAATTCACCATTTACACTAGTTTAAACCTGCAAGTGACCCATGCCCCATGCTGCAGAAGAATTCTCTGCCAATCTGACCTGGGGAAAATTCCTTCTTGACCCTGAATGATAGTCAGAGTCTAGCAGATCATGTGGGCAAGACTTACCAGGCAGACACCTGGGAAAGAATTTGCTGTAGTAACTCAGAGCCATAGGTGCCGACTTTGTGGGTGTTCCGGGGCTGGAGCACCCATGGGGAAAAATTGGTGGGTGCTCAGCATTCACTGGCAGCTCCCCGCCAGCCCTGCGCCCATTACTGGAGCACTTACCTTTGTCCCCGATGCCGGCTGACGTTGCGGGGCCCCGCCCCCGATGCCGGCCGACGTGTCTTGGCCACCAGTCTAGGGGGCTCTACATTTTAATTTAATTTTAAATGATGCTTCTTAAACATTTTAAAAATCTTATTTACTTTACATACAATAGTTTAGTTATATATTATAGACTTATAGAAAGAGACCTTCTAAAAAACGTTAATGTATTACTGGCACGCGAAACCTTAAATTAGAGTGAATAAATGAAGACTCGGCACACCACTTCTGAAAGGTTGCTGACCCCTGGGTTAGACTAAACAAGCCAAGCTCTGAGTCTCTTCTCATCAGATAGGTTTTCCATTCCTCAGATCATCCTAGTAGCCCTTCTCTGCACTTGTTTCAGTTTGAATTAATTTTTCTTAAACATGGAAAACTAGAATTGCACACAGTACTCTAGATGAAGTCTCATCAGTGTCTTGTATAATGATATTAACACTGCTCTGTCTCTACTGGAAATACCTTGCCTGATGCAGTCTAGGATGGATTAGCTTTTTTCACAGCCATATCATATTAATGGCTCATAGTCATCCTGTGATCAACCAATGCACCCAGGTCGTTTCTCCTCCTCTGTTGCTTCAAACTGATAAGTCCCCAGCTTATTGCAAAAATTCTTGTTGTTAGTCCCTAAATGCATGACCTTGCACTATTAATCATCATCATCATCATCATCCCATTTCTATTACTCCAGTTTGCAAGGTCATGCAGATCTTCTTGTATGGTATTTTAGTCCTCCTTAGTATTGGCAATACTGCCCACTTTGGGTCAGCTGCAAATTTTACTAGCACACACCCATTTTTTGGCCTAAGGTCAGTAATAATAAATTTTAAAAAATAAATAATGTTGGTCCCAAGACTGATCCCTGAGGAACTCCACTAGTAATCTCCCTTTAGACCAGTGGTTCCCAAACTTTACCAACCCGCAAACCCCTTTCACTAAAATGTCAAGTCTCACGAACCCCCTCCTAAAAACAAATATTTCCAGGGATTTCTCTCCTTTATCGGAGTACAAATTAGAAAAGTGCTCTTGGAAATATAATGTTAGTGTGTAATAAACACGTCATAAAAACTATGTATTATTAATTATTTATCATGACAGTATCTTTATTACATTATGAAAATGGCAACTCTTCCAAGATCTCACTTCCGTCGCTTGTATCACTTTCAATAAGCCTGTTATAAGACAAGGCTCCTAGGTTTCATCAAGGAGTATCAGATGTGACACAGCATGCAGGGATTTAAAAAGACAACTCAAATCAAGAATTCCTCCTACACAAACATTCAGGTCTTGAGCAGTCCAGGCAAACCACGCACATTACAACAAAGCTTAAACTTGTTCATCATAATTTTAAAAACAATACTAGCTGCCTGTTTCATTTTAAAAACAGCAAAAAATATCCACCTTCCTTTGTATTTCTTATAAGGAGTCTTGAAGTTTAAAACTTCAGTGGGATAGATATGCTGGCTTTGATCTGCTTAGCTCTTGGAAGTCCAGGGGCTCCTGGCTGCTGGCCCTGTGCTGCCTGGGGTCCCTAGGGACAGCTCTGTCCGTCATTAGGGAATTTTTCCCCCTGAGAATCCCCTGTAACATTTCATGAACCCCCAGGGGTTCATGAACCCCAGTTTGGGAACCACTGCTCTAGACAGTTCACCTTTCAGTATGAACTGTTGTAGTTATCCCTTTAACCAGTTCTTTGTCCACCTTTCAGTTCTCTCATTAATCCCAGTCTTCTCCAATTTAACTAACAATTTCTCATGTGGAACTGTATCAAATGCCTTACTGACATCAAAGTAGATTAGATCTACTGTATTTCCTTTCTCTAAAAAAATCAGTTCTCTTCTCAGAGATATTAATAACTTACTACCTCTTGAATTCAACAATTGAAACAATTGTAGAAAAATCTACAATTATTTTCCATTACACAAATAGTTTTTAGTTTGTGTAATGAATTACTTTCTATTTCCCTATGCTAATTTCCTCCCCTACTGTTACTCACACCTTGTCAACTGTTTGAAATGGGCCACCTTGATTACCACTACAAAAGTTATTTTTCCCCCAGCTAATAGCTCACTTTAATTGATTTGTTATATATATCTTTCTACTGTATTTTACTCCATGCATCTGATGAAGTGGGTTTTAGCCCAGTGGCGTAGCCAGGTTTAGAGCACAGGGGGAGCGGCTCTATAAAAAGGTGCCTCCCGGCTCCCCCTGTACTCACCCCCGCCGTGCTTTAAAGGGCCCGGAGCTCCAGCTGCTGCGGAGCCCCCGGGCCTTTTAAATCCCCGCCTGAGCCCGGCTCCGGCAGTGGGGCTGGAGGGGGGAGGTGCTTTAAAGGGCTGGCGGCTCCCCGCAGCGGCAGGAGCTGCCAGCCTTTTAAAGTGCTCCCCCCCCCCCGCCCGGGTCCGGCAGTGGGGCTCGGGCGGTGCCTTAGTGCCACTTCTCCTCACAGGGGGAGCGGCCGCTCCCCCTGCTTCCCCCCTGGCTATGCTACTGTTTTAGCCCACAAAAGCTTATACACAAATAAATCTGTTAGTCTTTAAAGGTGCCACAAGTACTCCTCGTTCTTTTTTTCCCCTATCATTTAGGCAACTCACATTTTGCAGTTCACCAACCTTGGAACAGATCATTTAACTTTAGGAAACAACCTAACAGCTTTTTCTTCTCTTAATCACTCTGTTTATAAACAAAATTCTGATTCCCTGCCTTAAGGGTGCAAGGTGGGAGCAGCACATCTCCTGTGTCCTCTGCAGAACTTGTTACATTGCACACTCAGGCTGCCTGCCTGAGGCTTGCAATTTGGCATGGATGCCCATGCCCCCCAAACTCCACCTATGGGTCCCCTGCTACTGTGCACTAGATGTTCCATAGTGCTAGTCTATTATGAGCTGGGTTAAGCCTTATAATGGGTCAAGATAAAACCTTGTTGAAACGGGTAAGGGAACATTCACACAAGATTGCTGTTAGCAATTAAAGGGCCCCACCTAATACAAGGCATAATAGAGTCAGACCAGAAACTAGCACCAGGTGAGTGGGGGTTTCCACTGGATGTTGTCCTGACTAAGTGGGGGTGGATGGGTGTGTAAGACAAGGAAGGGTGCAAACAAACAGAACAAGACACAAAGCCAAGCAGGAACCAGTGAGCCTGCTGTATGACCTAGGAAAAAGCCGGTGGGGGGAGGGGGAGGGTCTGAGGCTGCTTGAAAGCAGCTCAGGCTATAAGCAGAGAACCAGGCTATCCCCTGGTTTTTGGTTCCTCCTGCATTTGGAGAAGCAAGGACTTCATCAATTACTTGTAAATAAACAAGATTGGTGAGTGTAGGGTGACCAGATGTCCTATTTTATAGGGACAGTCCTGATTTTTGGGGCTCTTATATAGGCACCTATTACCCCCCACCCCCTGCCTGATTTTTTACACTTGCTATCTGGTCACCCTAGACGAGTATGATTTTTTTCTCTGATGCAATTCCTACCCCCAACAGGAATATTCCAGGACCGCAAACTTTTACTAGACATCTCTGTTGAAGAGGAGCAAAATTATCCAAACCCTTATGAATAGTTGCCCATAAACAGCTCATTTCAATCATCCTGTTATTCATGGTATGCAATTGGTCACTGACACTCTGTACCTCGGGAGAACACCCAGCATGCCCATGGTCATCCTTGTAAAATGATTGTGTGGTATGACAAACTTTGCATTGGATGTCAGGTGTCTTTGGAAGGCTCATGATGCACTGAGCATTGTTATAGGTTATAATTTCATGTATACAGTTATGAGGCTGAAAATGTATCTTCATGGCTTAAAGCAAGCCCAGGGAAAAACTCTCCAAGAGCAGAGTGGCAGTTCACACCTCATCAGGTCACATATGGGACAAACCCAGCCCAACCCCATAGGAACAAAGGACACTGGCCTACAGGCATCAACTTTCCCTGGCGCTGGTGGGTGCTCACGCCCCCCCATACCACCAACTCCACCCCTGCCCTGACCCTATTAGACCCCTCCCCAAATCCCCACCTCTTTCCTGAGCGTGCTATGTTCCTCCTCCTCCCCCCTCCCAGCACTTGCCGCATGAAAACAGCTGTTTCGTGGTGCAAGCACTGGGAGGGAGAGGGGAGAAGCAGGACACAGAGGTGTGCTCAGGGGAGGAGGTGGAAACGAGCTGGGGCAAGTGGGCGGGGAGCTGCTGGTGGGTGTAGAGCACCCACCAATTTTTCCCTGTGGGTGCTCCAGCCCTGGAGTACCCACAGAGTTGGTGCCTATGCACTGGCCTAGGCAACAAAGGATCTGTTGTACTCTTGAGTGAGTCACCCCCCTTCCTTTGCTCCGTTTGGGACTGCGATGCTTACCCAACTCTGAAGGGCGGGCAGAGGAAGCCAAGAGGGAAGAAAGGACATGATAAAAGGAAGAGGTGTTTGCCGTGCTCTTCCTCTCTTTCACCTATATCTACAGACACCACCACCACACGACTGAAGCGCTGATCAAAGGGAGAGCCTGGCTGAAGGGCAACCAGCCAGCCTGTGGTGAGAAGCAACTAAGTTTGTAAGGGCATTGAAAGTGTTAAGATCAGCTTAGAATGCATTGTGCTTTTATTTCGTTTGACCAAATTTTTGACTTAAATTAAGTCATTATATCTTTGTAGTTAGTAAATCTGTTTGTTTATTCTACCTGAAGCAGTGCATTTGGTTTGAGGCATGGCAGACTCCCCTGGGGATTGCAAGCCTGTTGCATATCAATTTCTTTGTTAAATTGATGAATTTATAAGCTTGCAGTATCCAGTGGGCATAACGACACTGCAAGACGGAGGTTCCTAGGGTTGTGTCTGGGAGCGGAGATATTGTCTAGTGTCATTTGGTTGCAATAGCTGGGAGCAGCTTACATGCCAGAGGCTGTGCGTGAGCAGCCCAGGAGTGGGGGTTCTCACAGCAGAGCAAGGCTGGCTCCCAGAGTCAAGGAGTGGAGCGACCTAGCAGATCACTGGTCCGGATAACGCTAGAGGGGACTGTCACAGTCACCTTACAACAAACCAAACACACACACCACATGGTAATGTTTCTTCTTCCTGATTGGATGACATTCTTCAGACAGGAGAAAAGCTAGTGAATTATGCTTGCATATGAATATTGGTACTTGTGTAAAGAGCAGCTGTTCCCAGAGATTCATGTGAATGAGAGTTGGCTTACATGAATATTAACAAATAAACATGGTCAATCCACCAGCTGTTCATGCAAATGCTTGTGAACACCAGTTGGCAATATTTGCCCAATTCTCCCATTAGTTTCTCTTTTGTCTTAAAGGGGAGGCTTTTTCAAAGGTAACAATTGTGTTAAGGTCCTAGACAACTATCAAACATTGCTTAGTGCATGGCCTGGCAATACATGAGACCTTTCCACCTGCAGCAATTTGTTCATGGAGAGTAGGGCTAGGGAGGGGAGGAAATCCATCACCCCACCAGTTCTCTGTTCCCAAACTCTAAATATTTAATCACTTCCCAGCTGTGGAATGTGTTTTTCCTTTGATGTTTAGGTCTGGGGCCAAGGCCAAACCCTAGATCTGAACAGCTGGAGCTTTGGGAAAGGTCAGATCCAGATCTGGCATTTACAGGTCAGTCCCATCTCCGCTGATCTGCATTGCTTGACTAGTTCTGTGATGTGCTGGATCTGCAGCTTGGAGACCTGTGTTTTGCCTCCCTCCCACTCCTGACAAGTTAAGATTATTGCATAGAATCTCAGGGTTGGAAGGGACCTCAGGAGGTCATCTAGTCCAACCCCCTGCTCAAAGCCTGACCTTAAAAACCTCTAAGGAAGGAGATTCCACCACCTCCCTAGGTAACCCATTCCAGTGCTTCACCACCCTACTAGTGAAAAAGTTTTTCCTAATATCCAACCTAAACCTCCCCCTCTGCAACTTGAGACCATTACTCCTTGTTCTGTCATCTTCTACCACTGAGAACAGTCTAGACCCATCCTCTTTGGAACCCCCTTTCAGGTAGTTGAAAGCAGCTATCAAATCCCCCCTCATTCTTCTCTTCTGCAGGCTAAACAATCCCAGTTCCCTCAGCCTCTCCTCATAAGTCATGTGCTCCAGCCCCCTAATCATTTTTGTTGCCCACCGCTGGACTCTTTCCAATTTATCCACATCCTTCTTGTAGTGTGGGGCCCAAAACTGGACACAGTACTCCAAATGAGGCCTCACCAGTGCCAAATAGAGGGGAATAATCACGTCCCTCGATCTGCTGGAAATGCCCCTACTTATACAGCCCAAAATGCTGTTAGCCTTCTTGGCAACAAGGGCACACTGTTGACTCATATCCAGCTTCTCATCCACTGTAAATCCCTAGGTCCTTTTCTGCAGAACCGCTGCCCAGCCATTCAGTCCCTAGTCTATAGCAGTGCATGGGATTCTTCTGTCCTAAGTGCAGGACTCTGCACTTGTCCTTGTTGAACCTCATCATATTTCTTTTGGCCCAATCCTCTAATTTGTCTAGGTCCCTCTGTATCCTATCCCTACCCTCCAGCGTATCAACCACTCCTCCCAGTTTAGTGTCATCTGCAAACTTGCTAAGGGTGCAGTCCACACCATCCTCCAGATCATTAATGAAGATATTGAACAAAACTGGCCCCAGCACTGACCCTTGGGGAACTCCACTTGATACTGGCTGCCAACTAGACATGGAGCCATTGATCACTACCCATTGAGTGCGACCATCCAGCCAGTTTTCGATCCACCTTACCGTCCATTCATCCAGCCCATACTTCTTTAACTTGCTGGCAAGAATACTGTGGGAGACTGTATCAAAAGCTTTGCTAAAGTCAAGAAATAGCACATCCACTGCTTTCCCCTCATCCACAGAGCCAGTTCTCGTCATAGAAGGCAATTAGGTTAGTCAGGCATGACTTGCCCTTGGTGAATCCATGCTGACTGTTCCTGATCACGTTCCCCTCCTTTAAGTGGTTCAGAATTGATTCCTTGAGGACCTGCTCCATGATTTTTCCAGGGACTGAGGTGAGACTGACTGGCCTGTAGTTCCCCGGATATTCCTTCTTCCCTTTTTTAAAGATGGGCACTACATTAGCTTTTTTCCAGTCATCCGGGACCTCCCCCGATTGCCATGATTTGTCAAAGATAATGGCCAATGGCTCTGCAATCACATCGGCCAACTCCTTTAGCACCCTCGGATGCAGTGCATCCGGCCCCATGGACTTGTGCTCATCCAGCTTTTCTAAATAGTCCCGAACTACTTCTTTCTCCACAGAGGGCTGGTCACCTCCTCCCCATACGGTGCTGCGGAGTGCAGCTGCCTGGGAGCTGACCTTGTCTGTGAAGACAGAGGCAAAAAAAGCATTGAGTACACTAGCTTTCTCCACATCCTCTGTCACTAGGTTCCCTCCCTCATTCAGCAAGGGGCCCACACTTTCCTTGACTTTCTTCTTGTTGCTCACATACCTGAAGAAACCCTTCTTGTTACTCCTAACATCTCTGGCTAGCTGCAACTCCAAGTGTGATTTGGCCTTCCTAATTTCACTCCTGCATGCCTGAACAATATTTTTATACTCCTCCCTAGTCATTTGTCCAATCTTCCACTTCTTGTAAGCTGCTTTTTTGTGTTTAAGACGAGCAAGGATTTCACTGTTAAGCCAAGCTGGTCACCTGCCATATTTACTTTTCTTTCTACACATCGGGATGGTTTGTTCCTGCAACCTCAATAAGGATTCTTTAAAATACAGCCAGCTTTCCTCAACTCCTTTCCCCGTCATGTTATTCTCCCAGGGGACCTTGCCCATCAGTTCCCTGAGGGAGTCAAAGTCTGCTTTTCTGAAGTCCAGGGTCTCTGTTCTACTGCTCTCCTTTCTTCCTTGTGTCAGGATCCTGAACTCAACCATCTCATGGTCACTGCCTCCCAGGTTCCCATCCACTATTGCTGCCTCTACTATTTCTTCCCTGTTTGTGAGCAGCAGGTCAAGAAGAGCTTTTCCCCCCAGTTGGTTCCTCCAGCACTTGCACCAGGAAATTGTCCCCTACACTTTCCAAAAACTTCCTGGATTGTCTGTGCAGACAATTTCAGAACATGAGCAGTCATGAACAAACATGGCCCTGCAAATTGCTTCTTAACCATGGTGGGGTGAGCGGGGCAGCCACCCAGGGCGCAAAGCTGTAAGGGTGGAATAATGGGGTGAAGAAAAAAAATAGGGTGACCATAGGTCCTGTTTTGGCCAGGACAGTCCCCTTTTTAAGCTCTGGCCCTGATGGCATGACTTTTTTGGCAAAACTGGGCATGTGTCTCATTTACTCTTGCCTGGGCAGGGAATAGAGGGCATGGAGGAACGTTTGGGCAATAACAAACCGGACAAATGTTCAGTTTTACCAAAAATAACAATAAAAAAAAAAAAAAAAGTCAGTGAGCTTTGGATGAGGGGCCCCTGGGCAGCGGTAGCCCAAGCTGCCTGGGATCACCACTTACTTGCAGTCATGTTTTCAATGTAGGGAAATATGGTCACGCCCTGGAAAAATGACCAAAACAAAAAAAAAAACCTGGTAGGAGGATACAAATATGCTTCCTTGCCCTAGTCACTAAAATGCTTAGTTACAGCACTGACTGTTTGCTTAATTACCTGTGCATCACACTGCAAGAGTCTGATGGGAAACAATATCCCCCAGCTTGCCCAGTTACAGACATCGGTGGCTGGCTCCCAAGTATTGTGATGCTTTTGTTCTCTTGCCAACTTGTTATTACAGCCACTTTTAGTGTCACTGTCATAGCCAACTTCTTTGTTAACTCACCCTGACTGGGCCGGGGGAGAGGGGTGCAGCTTGGAGTTAAACTATCAACGCCAGAGGTTGCCTCCCCCTTTTTCTTTTTAAAAGGGCAATGAGTTTGTGAAAGCTTTGTGAGTTGCTTCCTTGTCAGTCTCTGGGAATTTACTGAAATACCAGCAACACACAAAAACAATAAGTGCCTCTTGCTTCTCAGTAGGGACAGTGCAGCCATTGGCACAGGTCAGACACTTCATTTATTTAAAATAAAAAATGAAGACCAAGAGGGATTCATGGGTTCTGATTTCAGAAGCCCTGATCCTCAACTGCAGTGAAACGGATTTGCAGTGCCTCTAGGCTAAAGCAGGTCATTGCCTTCCTTTCTGGAAGGCAGTCTTGATGTGATCAGGAGATGGAGAAACACCCTCCTCCCCTCATATGTCCCTTGGCAGTTTTTCGATGGAGATCACCATCACTATTAGTTACCCAATCTTAATTTGATTCCCTTCTGCCCCCCCCCCCGCCCCAAATATATTCAACCAGGGAGGTACCATAATCCTTGCCATCTATTTTTCCTTTTCTGACCTGAGAACTGAGTTAATGGTGTCTGTGGTTATTGTGGATTACAGTTCGGCTGCAAGGTCTAAGCAGTATTTCCTTTCCTTGTTCTTTTATCATCTCTTCACATCTTTCCGCACTGAATTTTCTGCATTGTGCCTTCCCCCCTCATGGAGACCTATCTAGGCAAGGTATTATGGTTGCCAGTCTTCTCATTTTGGGTACCACCGTTTTTAATCCCGTTGCATTGCTATAGCCCCATACATTCCAAGTGTTTCTTCATCAGTCCAGGGGCTGGAAAGGTAAGAGACTGGGCACCTCTGTGAATGTTATCAGGCATAGCCATTAGTCTCTAGGAGAGGATCCAGATATGCAAAAAGAAACTGGTTTTCAGATGAAAATAGACAGCATCACTTTTCAAATTGCATTTAAATGAAGTTCTGTCATCTGGATTGCAGATGGGGAGTTGAATAGATTATCTCTTGCAATGGCACTAAAAAGGAGATACCAGCAAAGTCAATTGCACAATGACAAAAGGAGTTGTCCTTTGTATGGCCTGGGACTATATTCAGTCTGGATACTCCAGATTTCTGTACCTACATTAATCAGGATCTTATGTATCATAGCATTGATATTGCCAACTGATTTTGATTTTTCAGCAAGCTGTTAACTAAGTGTCTGAGAGAAGCAGCAATAATATTTTAACTATTTTATTGGAGAGATTACTCCAGTAGATGTTCCAAAAATAGCAGCAGCTGGCACCCAGTTTATAGATGCTGTCTGAGATGTTACCTGTTGAAGCAATGCTGTCAAACACCCCCATTCATTGCCTATAGATAGAATAAAATGAATCAATGACGTGTGTTGGGCAATACAAGTATTTCATATTGAAGTGCCAATGGTTCTTGTGCCTCATGTAGACGACATTTTACAGTTTTCATATTTGCACTGAGACAAGTAAACCTACCAGTGAGGTATTGCCTACATATAGCCACTTCCAAAGAGCTCCCCCTGCTGGTATGAAGGGAGCAGGAGTATTGAAAGAGGGAATAGCAGAATAGACATCTGGCCCACATGCTTCCCTTTAGCAAGTGCATATAAACCATGAGGAATGAGCCTCAACAAGTTCAGAGAGTTCATCTTATAGCTCCTCACTTGTACCAGCCATAGATTTCCCCCCCACCCCCATTATACACTGCAAGTATACTGAAAATGCAGGCAGCTGCACACCATGATCAGTTCAGTTGTTAAGAACAAGATTGTGAAGACATCTGCTACTACCACTTGGCATGGACTATGGCCCCTACCTTTAAGCCACTGATATAGAACTCAGTCCCATATAACAAATGGCTGAGCACAGCATTGTGCTAGGTAGCCACAGGCAACAAATCCATATTGGGGCCTGCTATGGGGTTTAGAGTGATTTTATCAAGATGCCTGAATATTTGAACTATCTATGTCTTTTGAAAGTTCCCCAGCCCCAATAACCCTGCTCTCCCTACCACCTGAATAGGTCTTTCCACTAGCTTGGAGGGTCAGAGACATGTCTGTCTTGGTGCATCATAAAAAGAGCCTTGCATTTGAAGCGACGTTCTCCCTTGAAGAGGAAACCCGCTGCCAGAAGAGGCTGCCCCTCAGAGGTCCAGGAAGTGTACAGGAAGCAGCAGGGAAGGAGTTGGAAAGTTTGACTAGGAGCAATGCTTCTATGCCTTTGAAGAGCTTTTTGTCCCATTCAAGGGAAGAGTAAAGTGTCAGTGTGTTTTAGTCAGCTCCTGTTTTAGCTGAACTGGCTCTCCATCACTAATGAAGCTTTCCCAAAGCAGTAGCAAGAACCTTCTGAGTTGGTGTAAGTACATGCAAAGCACCATGTGCTGTTTGCTTTTTAGAATTAACATGCTTGGATAATAAATCAGAAAATAGATAAACTATACTAAAGTCAGTGCTGGGCAAACCCAGATGAGTTTGAGGTACTGAAACAAAAGGAGTGGGGGGGGGGGGCTGAGGGAGTTTGGGCCCAAGCCTCATTCCCCTTAATGATCCTCCCCCATATGGTTTTCTGTAGCACCACAGTGTAAGTGCTGCAGAGGGCAAGTCAATATAACACAAGAGCATCTCACATGTTTTTCCTTTCCAGAGAGAAGCCTGTGCTAGGCATTACCAGCTGGCAGACATGTCTGATACATACATGGTTTTACTTGCTCCCTCTGCTCCCTTGTTAGTTCATATCATTTTCTGTGATTTGGTTATTGTCTTGGCTCTTACTCCTGTAACTGGAATGTAACCTGACAAGTTTGAGTCAAGCTTCTGTACCCACAGTGCTTGGAAATGGGAAATTTTGCCTATTGTTTTAAATGGTGTGCCTAGGGCAGACCGTGAACTTTCAGGCAAGAGGAGAGTGATCAGCCTACCGGAAGCTCCTTTCCCTGATTCTATCAGCATGCTCACACAATGGAGCACAGGTAGAACACTTAGAGTCACTCAGGCTTGAAACACTTTCATCCACCTGTTCTTATTCTCCCCCCACCCCAGGGAAAAAGAAGAAAAAAACAGGGGGGGGGGGGCGGGAGATTACAGGAAAGCTGTTTAAATGCCATCAGAAACTGTTCAATACAGCAACTAGCAAAATAAACTAGCATTTATTGAATTAGTACAATGCACCTCTCAAAATATTAAGGGACAGGCAGCTCAATGTCTTTGAGATGTTTGCAAGAAACAATGCAAACCAAAAGAAAGTTAATCTATAGCCTTCTTAAATCAGAAGTGCCAAAGGGATCCAAATTCCAGATCCCTTGCTCACATGACTAGTCTTCAGAATTGGCCAGAAATTTCAATTTCATAGTTTTCTGCCCAACTTCCCTTCTATTAGTTGCTTTTCCAGCCCACCCCTCTTAACACCACTGACCTCACTTGATATATTCTGGATTTACATTAGTGCAGAGATCAGAATCTGGAGTGTAAACTGAAACAACTGTCAGTGGGTCTAAGGGACTAAACTTACAAACACCTGGTTTGGTCTGCAGATTCTATTTAGGCAAAACTCCTTTGCATCAGTAGTAAGTAGTCTAATTGACATGGTCATTGTAAGAATGATGATCAATTAAAGGGGCAAAATTAAAGTTCCATGGACAACCTAAATTCTGGTGTTTAACTTTCAAGCACTTCGTGTTGCAACCTAAATGATTTTGTTTGGCTGTTTTTTAAAACATAATCAGTTCTATCCTGCACCTACAGTATGATTTTCAAAAGTGCTGACACTTGCCTAACTGTGCTGCTCCTATGGATGTCAGTGGGAGCAGTTCTGCTAATGTCAAGTGCTTTTCAAATCCCTCCCCCATTTAGTCCATCTGGATTTCTCATCTAAAAACAGGAAAGTGTGAAAACTGTATTTTACTATTTGTGGACAGGTACTGTACATCAGTGAGTGACTATTTTCAGAGTTATGTCATACAATTAATACACTTGCTGAGATATCCCATAAGGTATGGGCAAGCTTTTTTTAATATGCTCAATGTAAAGCTGAGTATCTACTTTTCTAATGTGCCTAACCCCATTTCACAGGAATAATTGAGACAAAGATGAAGTTTCCATATTTTCCCAGTTAATATTCCAGCTGGTTGACCTTTGAGCTGCCAAGTTAGGAATATTACTTTATTTTTTAATGTTGCTGTAGAAAGTTATTTGCCTTTATTAAAGGGAGTATTTCTCAACAGCTATCCTTCTGAAGTTCACAATTTCACTGACCTAAATAAATCTGTCTTATGAAAGTTTTACTCTTTCAATAACCTAGTCTCACTGCCAGTCTACAGTTTCAAGGAATCACACTTACAACTTGCTCCTGTTCCTATTGAGGTCAATAGAAGTTTTTCCATTGATTTCAACAGGAGCAAATTCTGCCCTTGCAGCTTCTTCCTGACAAGTTTATTCTTATTGCCTGTATTTATTTTTAAATTGGGGTGGGGGGGGAGGGGGAGGAGAAAGCAATGCCTCAACTTCAGAACCCTGTGGTGCTCCTTACCGGTAAAGTACCGCACATCACCTGAGGTCCTACATGCTCCAACAAGTGAGATTTTCCCCAAGAATAAACAGTAGTTGTCCCATGCTATTGAGAAGTGTTTCCTCACACTCCAGTTACTTTCAACCATGGTCACCATCAAGGAATCAGTTACCCACACTGCAGCATCTGACAGCAGTTCTCTCCCATTCTATAGGAAAGGGAGAAATCTCACCATGCAGTAGTGGCTAGTAAATATTGGACTTTTTAAAGAAAAAGAAGAAGTCTAACAGTGTATTTGCATAGAAGTCACCCTGGATCCACAGGACCTTACTGCATGCCTAAAAATACACTTAAGTTTAAGAGCAGTCTTGTGTGTCCAAGCATCATAGAACCATAGGGTTGGAAGGAATTGCAAGATGCAGGATTTGTTTCTATGTTCCATCATGTTTCTATTGCAAACTGCTGCAGAGACTCAAGCCTAATACTAAGAGAAAGAGCAGAGCTTGTGGGTCACACTGCCCTCATCTTTACTACTGGACAAAAACCCAGATGGTAGCATCTTGATTTAGTTACACTTGGGAGCGGTTTCCTTTTACAAATGATTCTCAATCAGATTTTAGTTTTTACTTGCAGTAATCTGACAATAGGTCATCACAGAGTTTTGGCCTCCTGCCTACACCAAAGAAGAGACATGGCAGCAACACAGTCCATCAACAGCTCTTTCCTTCATTAACACAGGATGTCTAGTGCACCAAGGAAACACTTCAGACAGCATATTATTCACTCTCCTTTGAGATCAGTGTGCATTATAGCCAGCTCACTGACAACTGAAAAAAGATAGTTCAGATGAGAATGGGCCCAAGGGGAGGGGAGGGGAGGGTAAACGCCCACATCACACTGGATCCAAACCCCACTAGACTTTGGATAAGTTGAAACAGAAGCTTAGAGGCACCAATCAAGATTGGGGATTCGTTATGGTAGATCGGGGTAGGCAACCAAAGGCAGCATGCAAGCTGATTTTCAGTGGCGCTCATGCTGCCCAGGTCCTGGCCACTGGTCTGGGTGGCTCTGCATTTTAATTTAATTTTAAATGAAGCTTCTTAAACATTAAAAACCTTATTTACTTTACATACAATAGTTTAGTTGTATATTAAAGACATAGACAGGGGCAGCTCTCACAATTTTGCCGCCCCAAGCAGTTGCCGCGGCCCCGCCCCAGACGCAGGCAGTCCCTGTCCGCGGCAGCAAGGGGAGAGCGGCGGACCTGCTGCCCCATTGCCGCCGCGGCAGGCGAGAATGGGGCAGCAGTCCGAGTCCCACGGCGACAATTCAGCGGCGGGAAGAACAGACCTGCCGCTGAATTGCTGCCACGGGACTCGGACTGCCGCCCCATTCTTGATGCCGCCCCAAGCACCAGCTTGGAAAGCTGGTGCCGGCCCTGGACATAGAAAGAAACCTTCTAAAAACATTTAAATGTGTAACTGGCATGCGAAACCTTAAATTAGAGTGAATAAATGAAGACTCAGCACACCACTTCGGAAAGGTTGCCGACCCCTGTGGTAGATGTTGCATGTGCATGCACAACAGTCCCTGAGCTGGAGAGCTTACATTCTAAATAGACAATGCAAAGGATAGGAGAAGAAATGTCCCCTTTTGCATATGAGAAATTGAGGCACAGAGAGTAAATAACTGACCCTATGTCATAGAGAAGTCTGGCAGAGACAAGAATGGAGGTCTCCCAAGCCTTCAGTCCACAAGGTCATTGTTCCAAATAAAGACTCAACTCAAGCTCCAGGACAAAAGAACCATATTTCCATCTTTGTCTTGGATTCACTCTGAGGAGAAAGTTCCATGGGCTCTTTCACAGATTTTAAAAGATTCATATTCAGTTTTTAAAAATCTTAGGAACTGTCACAACTGTTTGGGACATTGCTAACGCAATGGTGAAGAAGCTCGGACACAAGAGCATACAGCATGTACACACTTTTGAACAAGTTATTTCTATGCTCTGTTTTCGTGTTAGCAATGCATAGAGGCAGAGCGTGTAGAGAGGTTGTGTCACCTATTGATACTGTGCCTGGGATTAGGAGAACAGGAATTTGCAGATTCAAATGCCAGCTCTTTCACTGACTTGCTTTATATAGCACTGCTCATGAAAATGTTCCAATACAGAACTCCATTTGACTGCCACTTCTTACAAGATTGTGCTCTGCCTTAATCTCTCATATGTGGTATGAAAAGAAACCATCCAGAAACTAATAATTATTTAGCTAGCTAAATACAAGTATCCTGTTAAAGGAGCATCATTTTATATTGCTCCCTTTTACAATCATACCACCAGTCGGTGATGTCCCATCCCACATCAGGTACATGGGGCTGGCCCACAACATTTTGGCACCTGAGGCAAGGAGCTCAAATGATGCCCCCATGCCCAGGCCAAAACTTTGAAAGGTCTCAATTCTGCCTTCTTCCTGTTCTACTCCTCTCATGGTACTGCTCTGCTACCTACCCCAATAAAGGAGAACTAAACTTAAAATGCCTTGTTCAAAAATTTTAAGTAACACTAACTTTCAAGTATCAGAGGGGTAGCCATGTTGGTCTGGATCTGTAGAAGCGACAAAGTCCTGTGGCACCTTAGAGACTAACAGATGTATTGGAGCATAAGCTTTCGTGGGTGAATACCCACTTTGGATGCATGCCACTTTGTTACTTAACTTGAACACCTGAACAGCAAATGTAACTTTTCTTGTCTGCATAGTAAACACTGGCATTTTTATCTGTTTGATTATTCAAAGTGGTGCTTTCCGTGCCTTCTTGGTTGCAAAGATTCATGAACCATGAAGTCAGGCTCATAATACAAGGGAAAGAGATACAAGTTGGGGAGCAGAAACCAGTTTAGCTGCAAGCACCTCTTCTAGGAGGTCTTCTATCTTTGTTTCACACAATGTTTTGTTACATGGTGAATTGTATTTCACTCTGATCTATTAGATTAACAGCTATGAATTTCATTTGCTGTGGTTTTATGCCTTATATACACTTTCTGCTACAGTTTAATTATAATTGTGTTTGTTGCTTTGTTCTTTTCTTTCCTCCACATCCTTCTCCAAGAAAGAGCAATTTGTCAATGTCCTCAAATTTTGCCAAAGTTACCCAAATGAGCCACGTACTAAGTTAACTGCCCTGTATGAAGCATTTATAATGGCTTTTCCAGGGCAGGTATATAATCGTAAAACTACACTCTGAAGTCAGATAGTTGAAACATGAGTTGCAGTCACCTGTGCTCCATTCTCACCTCTGCCATTGATTGTCACATTGAAGTTGTTTAAGCAGTCTGTGTCTTAGTTTCCTTCCCCATCTCTGGAAAATTATAACTTACTTGTCTTTCAGGGAAATTGTGAAGCATAATGAATGACGACTGATAATCTTAACACAAGTTCCCAGTGCAGTAATATGGCTATGTTTCCATTGCCAGCACTATTACAAGGGATGGTCTTAGAAACGGGGTTGAAAAGATCTGGTTTTCAAATTGACAAACTAGAACTGTTTTTTGTAGAAGAGTCTGTTGCTAATCTTGGCCTACTTTATGTTGAGGGTTTTTAATACCCTTTTATAACAAACCCCACTGGATTTTGCAGAAAGAACTGATCTGTTACTTGTATTAAGGTATGCTAGTGTTCACTAGAGAAACAAGTTGGTGCATATAGTCGAAGTTCAGAGTGTTTTGAAAATGAAAAGCACTCAGTATTATTAACCTGTTTTAACCATGCTCTCATTTGTCAGAAGGAAAGGAGGGCAAAGGAGTGGTCTAGCCAGGAGTCTGCTCTGCCTTTCAAAGGGATTTAAAACGGATTGTTCTATAGAACAGATATTCCATAATTCAGTGCTCCTAAAATCCCAAGACACCTGGGAATGGAGAATTCTAGGCCAGTTTTTCCAACTGGTGTTGGGAGCCTGTTTTTATCTATCCAAAACTTATCCACCTTTCCTTATGCACTGAGAATTTTTAAAGTGCTTTGTAGCTTGAATGATACAATTCCCTGAGAATGAGAACCACATCTCCAGAGTGTGTGTGTAAGGGCTAATTTGCATCCTGAGTATTCTGGTTGACTAGAGGGTAGTAACCTTTAGAATTTTGCTGCTGCACAAGATGTATTGCATACTATAACATTTCTTATGTAGAAAGAATAACTTTCATTTTGAAACTTAGACATAAAAGCCATTGTAGTACAGGAAGGCAAAGCAAAGCTTCAACCCCCTTCTGAGTTTAGTGGAACTTCAATAACCCCTCTTTCAGCTTCATCTATAATGAATCTAACACACTTGTAAATGCCTATCACCAGGATACTGAGGCACTGCTACTTATGGACATCACACAGAGGGAAACAGCAAATCATGCTCTTGCACTGCTACCCTTGAAGCTGTCTGCACCAAACACCTACTGCCTCCACCATTAAAAGCAGCAAATACAGACTTGGGTTTAATAATCAGAAGACCCTATGTCCCACAACACAAAATGCATCCCCACCACTTTGAAGTCGCCTCCTTTATTACTCATGCAAAGTGCCCATCCTAACCCACACCGACTTCCCCCTACAGTCTTTATGACAGTTCGTTAGCATCAGCCTTCTGAGACTCCCTCCACACTTAAGTCACTGATGACTGTTCACATCCAGATCATTGGTTGCTCTGCCCCTTGCCTCCCCATCGATCAAGTGACTTCACCCACTCAAGTGGGTGCCTTATGAGACCATGTGAGAGTTGAGGCCTCCTGATGCCCTCTACAGCTCTCAAATCACTACAGAAACCATTCTAAGGGAAAACCCCATTGGGGGCTCCTTTAGTGGTTTACAGTGTCCTAGTCCCAACCCAAACCATAGTCTTGTGGAAGAGACCACAAGATACAACTTAAAATACTCTCCTGACTTAAGCCTCATACCACACCTGGTCCTGATGGAGGACCACTACATTTCCCCCCTTCCCAGTGTCCCCTTACGAACATAGCCAGATTAATGCAGGGGCTTTAGGGGCTACAGTCCAGGGCCTCAGGCTAAGGGGGGCCCTGCAGGCTGGATGGGGCCCACTGCTTCTTTTCATCCAGCCCAAGGCAAGTCTCCCCACTGCAGGCTGGACACCAGTCCCTGAGCCTTAGCTCCCTGCTACCACAGGGCAGCAGCCACAAGTGCCAGCTTGCTGGCATGCCCCTGCAGCCCCTAGGCAAGGGGCATTCAGGGGCAGGGGATGCACACAGACACTGCTACACATAGTCAGGCACACAGGGGGATGCGCACACATGCTGTGGCTGGAGCTAAAAATAAAAATAATAATAAAAAAATCACCTGATTCAAGCTTTCATTCTGATTGGCTTCCAGCTTTGGCCTGGTCCTGGCTAATCAAAAACCAAGATGCTACAAGCTACTGTAAAAGCCCAGAAAGCCAACACACAATGAAGGAGTTAACTCAGTCTAAAACAAGCCCAATTTCTGCTTAGTTTCTGCAGATTTGGCAACTCTGGGGTATCCTGCCTTAGCCCCGCTGTGCTAGCAACCAGGAGTCACCCAAGGTAAGCACCTCCCAGGCAGAGCCTGCACCCCAACCCCCTATCCCAGCCCAGAGCTCCCTCCTGCATCCAAACTCCCTCCCAGATCCTGCACCTCCCCCCCCCAAACTTCCACCCAGAGCCCATACCCCAAACCTCCTGCTGCACTTCAACTCCCTGTCCCCACCCCAGAGCCCAAACCCCAGCTGGAGCTGTACTCCCTCCCACACTCCAATCCCCTACCCCAGCCCTGAGCCCACTCCCACACTCCAAACCCCCAGGGGCCCCACAAAATCTAATAGCCCTAGGCCCACAAGAGAGTTAATCCAGCCCTGCTGACAAATGAAGAATTTAAATAATCCTTCTGATCCAGAAGTTAAGCCATTGTCCCCAGAATTAAAACTCACCCCAGCTGGACATCGTATTGTCTCAAGAAAATTCCAGGAACCCCTTTCCAGCAGTAAAAGCCTGGGCCTCTGCTCCAGCCAACTGTGCCTTTCTGTGCCCCAGGGCACCTGCTGCCTAACCTCTTCTCCCTGGGGCTTCCTCTTTACATAATGCATTCTAAATCCTCCCAGCTGAGACTGATCACACCAATTGAATTAGCCCCAGGTGTACTCAAATAGGCTAAACTGGCCCCACTGAGAGGTAGCTACCTAGTCACCGGGGACTAATCCCATTCCCTCTTAAAGGGACCATGCAGTTTGTGATAAACAACCACTGCCACCTGCTATTCCCTGGGGAGACTGGCTTCCTTACCATGTAACGTACTGCTCTCAAAGGCATCAACTCCAGTGATGCTGTGCAGAGGCAGATTAAGATTTATTAGGGCCCAAAGATTTACTGGGACACAAAGAACATTTGGGGCCCCCACATCCCTCCCTGCCACGGGTCCTGCCCCTCCCCCCCATAACCCTGCCTCGTGGCCTGGCTGGAAGCTGGGCCGTGATAAGAACTGCCCAGGGAGCCCAGGCTGCTCTCAGGCATCCCAGCCCCCTGCCCAAGGCAGGTGGAGGGCCCTGGGCAGCTCTTACCACAGGCTAGGGACCATTCATCCTGTTTTGGCTGGGACAGTCCCCTTTTTAAGCCCTGCCCCAGACATCCCCACTTTTTTGGCAAAACTGAGCATTGGTCCCAGTTGCTCTTGCCAACTGATGATCAGTTGCACAGGCGCCAACTTCCGTTGGCGACGTTGCGGGGCCCCGACGCCGGGCGACGTTGCGGGGCCCCGACGCCGGGCGACGTCACCCGGCGTTGGGGGCAGGGCCCCGCAACATCTCCCGGTGGTGAGGTGAGCTGGGCGCGGGCCCCGGGGCTGGCGGGGAGCTGCCGGTGGGTGCTGAGCACCAACCAATTTTTCCCTGTGGGTTCTCCAGCCCCAGAGCACCCACGGAGTCAGCGCCTATGACAGTTGCCAAGAGCAAATGGGACCAATGCCCAGTTTTACCAAAAAGGAGCTTGTGGGGGTGAGTGGCAAGGCTCCGGGGGGCAACAGGGCTAACGAGGATGAGTGGGGGAGAGAGGCTCGGACCAGCTCTGTGCTGGAGAGGAGAGGGCCTGGGGCTTGGGCCAGCTCTGGGGGTGGGGGAAGAGGGCCCGGGAAAAGGCTCTGCATGCAGAGGAGGGAAGGGCTCAGGCCAGCTCTGCATGGAGAGGGCTAGGGAGGGGGAGAGAGGCTTGAGTGAGCAGCTTAGCCACCTCCACCGGGGGCAGGCGGGGCGGGGGGAATATGCTCACTCTGCCACAGTGTTGCCCGATTTTTATATTATGTATTACTTACTTGTTACGTAAGTAAGTAATAACAAGATGCGATGGGCGGGCCACACAGCACGGCTCACGGATAACAGGTGGACCGCAATCATTGCTGAGTGGTACCCGCGAGAACAGAAAAGACCCCCCGGTCGGCCTCCAAGAAGATGGGAAGATGACATAGTTAAACGTTTCGGACGAACGTGGAGAAGAAAGGCAAGAGTGCGAGAAGAATGGCAGACGTGTTGTGATCGGCGCAGTCTTAACGACAGCTGAAGTCCGATCGATCCAGGTGATCCAGGTATTACTTACAATGATTACTTTTACAACCTAAAATGTTAATCATCTTCCTCATCAGTAGCACCTCCCAAGGATTACATCTCTTTCCTACCACCCTTAGGCTGGGATGCCACTTTTATCATATAAAAACAATGAGGTGTCCGGTGGCACCTTAAAGACTAACAAATGTATTTGGGCATAAGCTTTCATGGGTAAAAAACCCACTTCTTCAGATGCATGGCATACCCACGAAAGCTTATGCCCAAATAAATGTGTTAGTCTTTAAGGTGCCACCGGACTCCTCATTGTTTTTGTGGATCCAAACTAACACGACTACCCCCTGATACTTTTATAATATGTTACACTGACGCCGCTATGTTTGATGCATATTCAGTAGGGGATTTTTCCCTTTTTTTCTATTTGTATTTCCTCACCTTACTAATGTTGGAGTATCTTTTTTCTATAGATTAGTATATAAATGATCTCAATTTATTATATACGTCAATTTGTTACCATGGCCCTTTTGTGGTTAGGTATCACATTTGTTATTTCTGTCCTAACTGGTTATTTCAGTTCTTTTCAAGTTCCAAGGTGTGGTGTACCTGTTAAGTTTAAAAGGGTATGAACTTAGGAAAGCCCCCATGCCATCCTGCTTTAACGCATCCTCTATGTTAAAGGTCACAGCCATATATGGACCTTATGCTCTAGTTCATCACCATCTATTTAGGTGAAAGGTCCCAAACATATGTATGCTAACTTTGCCCTAGCTCAACATACAGGATGTGGCCTGCAGGTCCCCTGTGTTACAGCCAAAATATACTTTAATATAAATCTATAAACCTATTATAATAAAACAAATAATCAAACCCATAAGAAACTTATAAGACAAGATATATAGGCAGGCAGCAGGCTAGCCTTAGATATACATAACAGGTACATGAGATATGTCAGTTCATTGCCAGGACATTTCTGTGGTTGACTTATGTACCTGTAGGCAGAACTTCCCCTTAAACTCTATTTTCAGCTCCCCAAATACCTGGGGTTCTCTGTTGGGCCATTTATCTGTGCAAAGTTTATCTGTTCAAAGTTCATAGGCCTCAAGTCTTATGTTAACTTGCTAAAGCTAATGTCTTACAGGATACAGGCCTGTAGGTTTCTTGCATTACTGCTAAATATAATACAAAGCAAAATATAATGCAAAGCAGTAAATATAATAAAGGCAAGCTAGCCCACTGGGCTACAACAGCTGGGCTCCAGCTTCCAGCCTGACCAGTGGGTGGAGCCTTAAGGGGAAGAGGAGAAGCAGGGCGCTGGGGAAGAGTAGGAGCAGGGGGTGGGGCCAGAGTTTCAGGACTCCTGCAGAGGCGCCCAAATTGGCTGGGGCCCATGGGCACAGGTGCTATGGGCCCTGCTGCTGTGGGACTTGGGAAGGGAAGGACAGGAAGAGAGACATCATCATGAGACACTGGGTGTCTGCTTGTCCAGAAGGCCATACTGTATGGAAACGGTACTCATCCACCATGCTAAATTATTAAGAACGTGATCAAAGTTTAATTCATATAATCTCATCTTATCCCATACAGTAGGATCTCAATTACCTGAACACTCTGGGGACACCCAAAACCTTCAGGTACCCAGGAGTTCACTGACTGAAAGTGGGGAGAGGAGCTTCTGGAGCTGGCTTGTTTCCCCATAACCTGCCTGCTGAAAAGGAGAGAGATGGTAAAGGAAGAGCCACCTTCTGCTCACAAAGACTTCCAGGAAGTCATCAGTTGCAGAAATTGTAGAGCATAAGGAATTGTATTTCTACCACAGTAGCAATCAGGGACCTAACTGTACTAGATACTGTAGGAAGACAGTCCCTGCCCCAGAGAGTTACAATTTAATTTGAAACAAGATGCAATAGTAAACCCTTCACAGCTGGCTATGTAGTAAATCTCAGCAGATGCACCTGAACTCTGGATAACCAAGAGACTTGATTATGGAGGATCTACTCAAAATGTTTGATGCTAAAGTGGTTCAACATTTAATATTTGAATATTTTTTTTAAATGAAACTTTGACTAAACTTTCACCAAAAGCTTTCATGTTTTAAAATGTTTTGGCTTTTCATCAAAACTAAGGGGAAAACTGAAAACTCCTCCCCTTTTTGGAATGGAATGCAATAGAATGAAAATCTAGATTTCTCTTCCACTTTATTTTTCCTTTTACTGTTCTGTACCTTCCTCAACTTTGGAAGAGTTAGAGTGGCAGAGACAGCATTTCATTTTTCCATTTGCCACTCTAATGTCTCCAAAGTTAAAGCTTTGAAATTCCAGAGTAGCAAAAGGAACAACTGGTTGGGAAGACAGACAGCGTTCATTTTATTGCACTCAGTGACAAAAGAGGGGAAGAGGAGAAAGGGAAAAAATTGAAATTTCTAAAATGCAAAAGATCAAATTGAAATAATTTTTTCAACACTGTAATGGAAAATAGCTTCAATGTTTTTTGTGAAATTGTTTTTCCATTTCTGACCGGTTCTGTTTACCAAATTAAATACAGGTCAGGGGATTAAATTAAACTAGGGAAAATATCAGGAAAGAGTTCTTGACAACAAGGTCTGTCTTCTAAACAACACAGCAAAACCCCGTCACTGAAACCAAACAAGGCACTGGAAAGCATAAGAGGAAGTTACATGTTGTGGCAGATTGATGGCTCCTCAGAAGGAAATATTGTATTATTGCCTCTGAGGCTAAGCAGAAATCACAATGTGGGTGTAACCCTTCTGCCAGTCAGAGTTGGCAGCAACAAGGGCCGGGTTCAGTATGCAGGGGTTCCTTTTCAACAGTACAACTCAAAACCATCTCGAGCCCCCACCCAGTGACGAGGGACAATTACACACCAGCCCCATGGCACCTCTAAGAGGCAATACTTCCCCTCTCACAAGCACAGAGTCTCAGTGTATCACAAACATTTTTATAAAAGGAGGTAAATAATGTGTCATTAATTTGGTGGAACACGACAAACAGGGTTTATAAACATAAACCATAAGCAAAAGACCCACCACCAAGTAAGTTGGGCAGTGTCCTTTTCCCCCCAGGTTCTTAAGTCCTGCAACCCAAAAGTCCCTTTAATGTGCCCATCCCTTCTCCGCACCCACTCACAGTTGCTGTCCTTGGACAGTGCAGACCCAGAGTTCAGAGGTACATCTGCAGAGTCCACCTCCCACCCTGAGTGGAGCGGGGGAAATAATGAGGCATCTTACACATTCCGATGCTCGGGCACTCATTCTCCGCCACTCTCTGCAGGGCCCTGCTGACCACTTGCTGTGCCTCTCCGCCAGCCGCCTCCCAGGATTTCCAATAAGGCCACGCCTCTCCACCAGCTGCCCTGCTGGCTGCACCTCTCCACCAGCCGCCCGCTTGCCACACCTTTCTGCCAGCCACCCTGCTGGCCACACCTTTCTGCCAGCCACCCTGCTGACTGCTCATCACACATCTCCACTAGCCACTCACCCAGATATCTTCAGGGCCCACCACTTAACATAGCACTTAGTGATTTCAGGTGTTAGTGGGGAAGCATCATTACTGGTGCATACTGGGCACTCTCTTGCATTAGAGACACTATCTCAAAGCAGGTCTAATACTCCCACCTAGCTATCAATGATTTCAGCTCTACAACAGGTAACAATTAAATCTAAATTAGCTCTGTTATTACACAATGGAGAGAAAAAGGGTCAAATGATGTCTGGGGCCTTTACAAACAGCACCTACACTACCACATACAAGCATCTATCCCCTCTCTCTCAGCTCACTGGGCTTTGGAATCCATGTCCCCTGCCTAGCGAGTGCCATTTAGTTGAGGGTGAGTCCCTCAATCGGGCAATGCCAAGTACAATTCTGCTGCCCTTGATTCACACAACAAGAATAACAACACTTTATTACTCCTTCCCCAGTAACAAGGAAACTGGGGATCCCACACCAGCTACACGTGACCATTTGGGCAAGCAAATTAGCAATCCCTCATGTTGAGCACCTAGGCAGGGTAGGTGTGCCCATGCAAATGAAATCAGCTCCTGAAGTCCTTTTCACAGCTCAACACTAGATGTCAGGGGAGAGCTCATTCAGACTCTGCTTACATGGGGTTGTTTCCATTTGGAAGAGCAGTGAAATGAGTCAGGTTTATTCTTGATGTAATTATTGTAGTCACAGAAATATATACAAAGTTCTGTTTCTATCTCACTTTGGAATAATAAATCCAAGACTATTTATTTATTATGCAGGTAATAAAATAGGTTGACGGAAGCCCGGAAGACATGAAACAGTTATATTCTGTGCTATTGTGCCCTAGACTTTTAAGATCCTAGAATGAGGATACTAAGGTCAAGATTGTTCCTTACATTAGGACAGCTACATGCTGCCCTAAACCTAACCTAGAAGAATAATTTTTGAATGTCCTAGTGCTGCAGGAGTGGCTCCTATGCCACTGCAGCTGCCACTCATCATTCAGCCCAGCCTGCTTTTGGGGTTGTGCCAACCAGAGGTGGATTAAGATTTACTGGGGCCCTGGGCACCTCTCTCTCCACCATGGCCCTGCCCCCTGCTCCTCCCATTCCTCCAAGGCCCCTGCCCCTGACCTGGCTGGAAGCCGGGGGCCGTAGTAAGAGCTATCCAGGGAGCCCGGGCCGCTGTGGGGAGCCTGGACCCTCCATGTGCCCTGGGTGGTACACCCTGAGGGACATGGGGCAGGAGCTGCTCTTGGGTCCCCTGGTCCCCTGCCCAGGGCAGGTGGAAGGCCATGGGCTACCCACAGCTGCTCGGGCTCCCTGAGTAGCTTTTGCCACAGCCTAGGACAGTAGCCCCAAACTGTGAGGGATGCCCCCTAGGGGAGCATGGAGGAACATTCAGGGGTGTGTGGTGGGGACTGGGCCAGCTCTCATGGGTGCAGGGGAGGGGAGAGAGTGCCACTCAGCCCTGCTCTGCCCCCAGCTCTGCTCTGGCCCCACCCAAGCTCTGCCGCCAGCCATGGCTCTGTTCCTGGCTACACCCCAGCCACACCTCTGACCCCACTCCCAGCCACAGCCCCACTCTCGGCTCCTTACCACAGCCCACAGCCGCACCACGACCCCCGGCTCCCACTCCCAGCTCTGACCCCGGCTTCCACAGACCAGGTTGGGGAGACAGTTGAAAAAGTTTGGGGACCCTTGGCCTAGGGTAACCATACATCCCCTTTTGGCCTCAGATGTTCCAACTTTTTTGTCAAAACTGGGCATTTGTCCCATTTGCTCTTGCCAACTGATCACGGGGTGAGCCGTGGGGCTTGGGCCAGCCCTCCATAGGGGAGGAAGGGGCTTGGGCAAGTGGTGTGGACTGCCTCCTTGTGGGAGGGAAGGGGGAAGGGAGAGAGGGCTCGAGCCAGCTCTGCGTGGCGGTCTGGGGCAGGGGAAGGGAAAGGGGGCTTGGCCAGGCTCTGCGTGGGCATCGGGGAGGAAGGGGAGAGGGGGCTTGGGCCAGCTCTGCACAGGGGAGGGCGGGGGGAATATACTCACTCACACTCTACTCCCTCCGTCTTCCGGCCTGGCTGGGCTGGGGCCTCTGGGGAAGAGAGGAGCGGGACGTGGGGGGAGGAGCAGCAGGGGTCGGGACCAGAGTGCCGGCACTCCTGCGGGGCCCCCAAATTGGCTGGGGCCCCTGGGCCCAGGCCCTGTCGGCCCATACGGTAATCCGCCACTGGTGCCAACCAGCTCCTAATATCTTGATGACAGAGACAACACATGCCTGCCAATAGTGGGAGGGCAGAGTGAAAGCAGTCAGCTTCAACAGTATTATTGAGCATGCTCAGAGGTGAGACATGGTGGGGCCTGCAGGAGTCACGTGCCGCCCCATTTGCTGCTTGGCTTGTACTGATGCCCAGTACAAGCCAACCCCTGCATACCCTCCCTACCCCATGCATCACCTCTGCTTCCCTCTTTATTTCTGATAGGTTCCAGGAGCAATTGTTGTTCTCCTTTTTCGGCCCTGGCACCACGTTAGCATCTCTTTGTCTTTTGTTATGTCAGGAAGGCTATTGCAAAGAGATGAAACTTGCAGTGTGGTTTTAGGATGGTCAGACTTTCAATTTGGGTAAAATAATAGCCTGGCAGAAAATTCTGTCCTCCCAGTAAGAGCTTGTGCTGGCGACTGTATTATTATTATTGTTATGTGGTACTATGAGACTTGTGAAAAGCTAAACACTTTCGGGTGGCTGAGAATGACCAGTCATGAATTGTAAAAATCTGCACTTGTTGCTTGGTCTTCTAGTATTTTTCCATGACATGAGAGATTATAAAATCAACGCAGTAGAAATAGGGTTAAGTGGTGATACTGGTGATACTATAGTAAACCTACGAAAGTGCAACAAACAAAAATAAAATAAATGCTAAGAGATGCATCAGGAACTTCCTTACTGGCGTAGATATGTAACACAAAATGAGTGACAGGCAGAGGCATCAAGTTTCTGTGAATGAGGCATGGTCAGATCCCTCAAACACTAAGAGACATCCCTCTTTTGTTATAAGCATCACTTCCTCTAGGATTATTTTGAAAACATGTTGATTTTGTACAAAGGAATTGCCATGTTAGAACAAACCAGTGGGTCCCTCTAATCCAGTATCTTGCCTCCAACAGTGGACAGCACCAAATGCTTCAGAGAAAGGTGTAGGAAATGCTGCAGTAGGCAGTTATGGGATAATCTACTCACAGGAAAAATTTCTTCCTGACCCCCCATTATTTAAATATTGGTTTATGCCCTGAAGCATGAAGGTTGTAACCCTCCAAAACTTTTTTCCCAATGCTTGCTATTGTAACGCTGAAAGTTATTGTTAGCTGTATAGATGTCAAATCCCTTTTTGACTCCTCCTCATTGAATCAACGCTGGTTATAATATTACTATGTATAGAGAAAGTAATGACTGTAAGTGTAATATATTCTCCACCCATCCCAAAAAATGTTGTTTTTTAAAAAAAACAGACAGAGCTCCTCTTGAAAACATTCAAACAACTATATTAAAACCTAGTTAAATTAGAATATTTTCCCTTTTTTCCTTACTTTGTACTTAACCTCAACCTCAAAAAAGCAAAACACCTGGCATTTCATGTACCCTATTGAAATAGAACTATATGAGTAACATCATGTAAAGCCTACACGTTGTGATGAGCTCAGTATAAACCTGCAGTCTCGATTATACTCAGTAAGCAAATTTGGCAAAAGAGCCAAACCCTAGCAACTGTTTTCAGAGTTTCCAAAAAGTAAAAAAAAGGTGATTGATTTACAAAAACATTGTTCCCTGTAATAATTTGTGTCACACAAGGAATCACTTTCACACTAGGTCATTCAAGAGTGTCTTTGGTGGGATTTGAACATTCAGTTTACCCAGCACAACAAAGCTTCCATGATGTACTCCTGCTGACTTGTTAGTTTTTTTTATAGTGCAGTCCCATTGGTTGTTAAAGTTCAGGGCTTGCAAAGCAGGAAGCGTAGGGGGACATGGGTGCAGATGACATTTGAAAAAAGTAGAAGATAATTTATTCATTTATTTACAGTATAAATATTGTAGCGGTTGTAACTAGATTCTGAAGTAGCTGACTGATCACTTCTAGATGGGGTGATGTTATTAGTTTAGAATTTTGGTTGAATTGTACAAAATCAGTCATGTTTCATCTGCAGCTCTGGGTCATTCATTAGGAAACTTTTGATGTAGACTAAAACCAATTATGCAGTCCTGAGCAGGAAGCTGAGAGGTTCACTTGGCTAACCAAAGGCTGATAACCGAAGGGGGAGCATCGACTTCCTTTCCCAAGGCTACAGCATAACAGTGAAAACAATAGTGCTTAAAACACATATCACAAAAAGCCTAGCACTGCTCTTTAAACTACTGTAGACAAAGTGATGGGCTTAAAATAACTGTACTCTTCATTCCGCTCGGTAATAGTAGACCTAAACCCTGTAACAAATGCAGTGTCGACTGGTGTAACCCAGCGCCCTGTGCGGCTAACAAGCAAAGCAGACACAGATCCTCTTTCAAAGATCTCTTTAATCCAAAAAGAAGAAACGTTTGCAATTGTTCGCATGACAATCAAGTTACTGAATGACCGTCTGCTACCTAAATCATTTCAGTCACATATGGAAATCAAAGCCTCTAGCAGACTGTAAGCGAAAAGCAAAGCACATGAGAATGACTATGATGTGCACATGTTGGGAGCTCTCAGGCACAAACGTGCATTGTGAGCTTTGCTATGGAACCTGAGCCAAGGAAAAAAGCTGACTTGGGTAAACACATGGCGAATAAAGCGCCTGATCCTAAAAACACTCATGCACACAAGCAGGCCCACTGAAGTCAACAGGCCTACCTGTGTGAGTAAGTTCTGCTTGCATGAGCAAGTATTTGAGGGATCGGGCCCAAAACTGAGACAGTCTGTTCAAAATACTACCAAGCTAATTTGAAAGCAGGTCTTTGTTTTGATGCTGACACGTCAGTATTTCTATTCAGTCATGGAGGGGCTCAGTCTAGCTTCTACGGCCATGCCATGCAAAGCACTTGCCCTTACACTGAGAAAGCTCACTGAAAGGGAATCAAGCCAGTACTATTTTATTTGTACCTTGTTGAGGGTGGGGGGCCCAATCCTGCTCTCACATAGAGCGATAGCAAACACACCGTTGATGTCAATGGGGCAAGTGCTGGCCCAGAGTGATTTACTTGGTAGTTTTGTTAAATGGGAACTTGTCCAATCAGAGACCCTGCAGATTCTAAAATAGTTACAAACTATATTTAAAAAACAAAAAGCTATTCAGGATCTAATATCTGCAGAGGAAGGAGCAGTAGGCTGCACAGAAACTATAAATGCTTATTTTAGACCATTTAGTTTTAATGATTACTTTAGACTTTATGCTGGCCCCCACACAACTAGCATCTGTTTATTATGAATGTTGTGCCATGCTTCGAACAGAAGCACAACTGTTGCAAAGAGCCCTTTCAAGCTACACTATCCAGACCCACTCCAGTGGAGTAGTTCTGTGAAAACAAGAGCCATAGAGAGCGGCAATAATGCTTATTATAGCCCTTTTATAAAAACGGAAGAGGGTATTAAATGTGTAGGTCCCCCTTACGTCTCCTTTTTGTTAAATAAAGACACCTTGTTCTCATCTCTGTGTAGATTTCGTCAGTGATTCCTTTGTTCCATGATTAAATTACAGGAAGAGCATAAATTACCAGATCATCTTTCCTAACTCAGTCTGGTCTGACAAACTCAGACAACTTTAAAATGCTTAGACGGTATTAAAAAAAGCACAGCTATTTAATTTTAACCACCCCACCCCAAAAGCCATCAACTCAGCACAGCATCCCTAAGTGCTTAACTTTAAGCCCATGCGTAAGTGCCATTTGCTTGAACTATGCTTTGCTGAATTGGGGCGGATGGTTGTGGCTTTTCTGCTATTACTTTCATGCAATGTTTATTACACTTCTAAAACAGCTACAGCATTTAAAGGTGGAGGCAGTATTTGATCTTTATGTTTTCCTCTAGAGCACTCAGAGAGGATCAGTAGTTAGTAAGAGAAGAGTTTCCACTCTTCTACTCCCAACAGATTCCATGATGGATTCAGATTGTGCACTTTGATGTATGTATTCTGCTTCTGGGTTTGTTCAGTCTACTGGAAAAGTAAAAGAAAGTAATCAAAGGCCTCCCTCTCAACATTCCCTTCCCAGCACGGAGAGGCCATGCGAGGGGTCTCGTTCCAGTTGAAAACTGTGGAATAATATGTCTGAGCAACTAGCCCTTTTGAAAAAGCATTTCTTCCTATATAATGAATAAAAATAGCACAAGCTCCTGGAATGGCATTGGATTTAAGAGTGCTGAAGAGGAGTATGCCTTAAAAACAACGAATGAGCCACTTGAGCTGTAAAATAGGCTTCTGGATTTTAATCCAGTGAATTTTAACTTTTAGGGAAGTATTTCACAAGCAGCTGTTCCTGTCAAGACTGTGTCCTTCATTCCAACCATAATAAACTCTTGTGTTATCATGGTATCCCTGTAATGTTAATCTGTGCAATGTATAGGAAATCCTGCCTACATATAGAAAATGTGGGCATCTACTGTGTAAGCACCCAGAAACTGTCCATTTTGAAGAACAAAATTAGCTGCTGGGGGTGATATAATCACATCCTCACAATAAGGAAAAGCTCTGCTTAGCTAGTGTTTGTCTGAAATAAGTAGTGAAAGGAACAATACTCTAAAAAGGAAGAGTTCAAGTCACTATATGAAATAGCTACTATCAGTATTAGTGTTATTATATATGGAGAGAGACAAATCTAGTCTCATTACCACTGTCAAAGCAGGATCCAGATTTACAGTGCAACTAAACCCTAAGAGAAAAGGAGAAATAAAACTAATTACACTTCAGCATTTCTAGACTTTGCAGGTTTTAATCACATATACGGTCTTACTCGGACAATTTATTTACTGTGCCGGTGAGTTACAAGATTCTTGAGAAGGCTGACATAGGAGGGCAGTTAGTGTGCACTGCCCTCATTTTATTTCCTTTTATTTACAGTTTGTCCAATGAAAATCAATAGCTAATGAATCAAAGCATAATTACACAAACATTAACAGCTTACAAAAACTAAGGAAGTGTCCATACATACCCAATGGCAATAATTTATTATATGTCACCCTTAATATTTTACTGTCTTCATTGGTAGTAAGATCATTGACAAACCAGATAGTGGATTTTTTTAAAGTAATGAACAGTTTAGTGATTTGACAGGATTTTGTATTGGGAGATCTAAATAGTCATATCTGAGCATATCAACAACAGTGGCCATTACTCGTTTAAATCCAGAAAAGATTTTAGCATCAAGGTAGTTCAACTTGCCGTAGAGCCCACTTTAGATTGAGTACTGTGTACTAAAACGTTTGATGCTAAAGAAACAATCTGTGAAAGTGTAACGCTGTTGATTCATAAATTTAAAAAAAAAATATTTACAGAGGTAATACAAAAGATTATTTTTTTAAACTTGATTCAATTAAGACTTGAGTCTTCACATTCCAAACACCCAATCATTTCATTTCTGATTTTGGGCTTTCAGTGCTTTCCCCCAAACCCAAATTATTAGCTAGTCTTTAAAGTAAAACATCACAATTGAAAATCTCCAAACAGTAAAAGTTTTTCAAATTTGTGCCAAAATAAAACAGCATTTGAAAATTACCCAAGAGATGCCACAAACACTTCATAATTAAAGGAGGGATTCAGGACCCAAACAGACTTAAAAATATATTGAATTTGGGGTGGGGGGAAAGAGATGTTTCTCCCTTGACTTACTTTATTTTGTATAAACCACATTTATAAAATGCTCCTGGGCCTTTTCTGAGTTTCCAATACCTCCTTCCTCTGGCACATATGGTTTAATATACAAGCATTTAAATAAAGTGTCAAATCCAAAGCCCCACAGTAAGTAACTCAGCTCTTCTGAAAAACAATTATTCCTACACATTTTTAAACTGGCCCTGACTATATAGGCATTCAATCAGCATGGTTGAAAATTCAGAGAGGATTTCATATATAAAAGTTTAGTGTCCTGTTTTATCCTCAGAGCAAGCCCATACAAAGAGGAAACTAGAAGGAACTCATTTTCATGTTATTACTTTTTTGTTGCTGTTGGATTAATTCCAATTACTGTAGATATAAGAGAATCATATAAGCTTTTTGTATTTTCTGGTGGTTTTATGAGCTTGTTGCTGTTAATGAATTTAAGTGAAAAATAAATCTCTTCAAGTCCTTATTTTGCACAGTTAGATAACCATCTACCCTCTTTTTTTTTTACCCCCCCTCCCCCCCTTGGAGGAGTCTTTACCATCTGTGTTTATTGTTGCATTTTATATGTTCTCATCTTGAAATCAGAGAATCTGAACATCATCTCTTTATGCTTCCATCTTGTTTTTCAAATTCCTGCTGGCTTTGGGCTGGAGCCCCTTCATTTATTTTCTGGTTGCAGTTGGTCAAATCCTTTTTGCGTCACTCAGCTTTGGAACATCAGAGACTGCAAATTTCTCTAGATCAGACTGGTACCAATTAAATTATGGAATGGAATCAAGTTGATTTGATGTAGAAGTTTTGTCTGGTTCATTTTCATGCTGGGTTTGCAGATGTAGCCAGCTCAAATGATTCAGGGATCTGGATGGGAAGTGGTAGCTGTTTCCCAGCCAGAGTCTCTTAACAGCAAAAATGTAGGAGAGAAATTGAGAGAAGGAAGAGGAGAGCTGTGGTTGAATGCAGGGAATTTCCATGTCCCCGCATGGTGGTATTGTTCAGTGAATTTGTGACAGCTGGCATAGAAGTGGAACTTGCTGTAGAATTATTGCTGGAGGGTGTTAGGCTGGTTCCATTTGTGTCGCAGTAAGTCTATAACGTATAAAAAAAGTTAAGGGGGAAAATGTTATATTTTTCATTAAAAGCCATCATCTGATGTTAATATTTATGGGGTACAAGGGAGTATTCATGTCAGCGCCACTCAGACATGATGCACACTAACAATTATATATGTTCCCCATCATTCAATTATTAAGGACAAAGACAACTTAAATTTCATGGTGTGGGCAGACAAGTTTCATACGCTGGGTATCAAAAACTGTGTGCACTGGGAACAAAATCAAATACCACAGAGAAATAGTTTCTCCATTTGAAACATTCACCCCAAAAATCCAAGCAAAAATTAAAAGGAAACAAACCAAAATAATGCCTCATGTAGGAATGTGCAGATGGCTCAATTTTATTCTTGGTTCCCTACAAAATATGTACCCCAAAGGATCCAAATGATTTATTATAGGGACCTGTTTGTTCATCTAAGTATGCCAATAGCGCAAGGGGGAGGCATTCAATCTTTCTGTCTATATTTATTTAACTTAGTTCTTTATTAAAATACCATAATTTAACATAGGCAAAATACACTTGCAACAGCTCCAGCTCATCTTGAGTCCTGCTTCGTCCTCTTTAAGTAGACAAATTTTATATTAAGTGTCTGAATTAATTTTTTTTAAACTGATACACACAAATATAAACACTTAACAGTGAAAAGTCTAGCTCTTGCATTGACTTTGTGATTACTTTGAAGCAGGTGTCAAGGTCAATGCAAGTGTATTAAATATCTTCAAATTCCCTGGTCTCATATCAGTTCAGCTTGTTTGTAATGAGATAAGACAACCATGGAACTGTACTGATGAGAACATACCTGTTATTGCTGGCATAATGAGCCACAGCTAAAGAAAACATAATTGAAAGTCCAGTAGTTTTGGCAGGTAACAAATATCTATATTATGGGGCAACAACGTCAAAGTCATCTATGCTGATTTCCATTATGGTTTCTGATTATAGGGCTAAGACCCATTTTGAACACTTTCACCCTAGCAGGACCTTACTTGTCATGCACACTAGAAACTTTTCAAAGTTAAATTAATTCATTAAACAAACAGAGGAGGAGGAGGGAGGAAGAGACACACACCCCCCTCCACACAATTAAAATACAGCAATGATTAGTTACTGACCCCAGAAAGCTTGAGCTAATATCTGAGACAAGAGGCTTGTGTTTCTGTAAACTCCAGGAGATGAGAAATGCTGGGACAGATTCCCGTAAATAAAGAGTAGGTTTTTTGGAGACATGACTAGGACAAGGAATAATACTATCAGTAAAATAGTCCTTGAGTTTATTCTTTCACGTCACTCAGAATATGCTACATCTCCTCGGGAGCCAGAAAACTGACGTTAATTGTACTTTTATGCTGCACCTACCTTTTCAGTGTGCAGCAGAATTTTTTTTACTGAAAACGGGTCATTGTGTTGCAGAAGTTGCCAGGAGGGAAGCTGAAGTTTTGGGCAGTTTGGGGATTTGGGGAAGGTGGCGGGGGAGGCAATTTAGATCGATTAAATAAACCCATTCCTTGGAATTTTCTGACACAATCACCAGTGAAATAATTGACATTTATAACTGTCAACCTTGGATTGCAGCGCTAACCTCTCTCCCCCACTGAGACAAGCGAGTCTCTCTTTAGACGCGGGCAGACATCACTACATCGGTTTGCTCTCAGTTCACATTTGGGAACTTTTCTTCACCGCAGTAATGGCTAGATTTCCCCTTCCCCACCCTGAAAGCTCAGATTCCGCAGCTCAAGCTCAATTTTGCGGCCAATTCTACATCTTCACCGAGTACAAAGAGGCAAGTCTGCAATATGTTAAAATACTACAAATATCTGCACACACACCCAGGGTTTGATCCTGCTCCCGTTGAAATCGAGGGCAAGACTCCCACTCCATTCAGAGGAAGTAAGACAAGAACCTTATTCATTTATAGTAGAAACATGCTCAAACGAGCTTTTATTTTACTCTCTTCGTGGCTCAATGGTCTCTCATTGAGAGGTGGCACTTTATTGACACTGCCCAGCCGGAGACCTTGTTGCGCGATATCGATGAGGACTCGGGGAATTCAGGGCTAGTGATCACCGTTCTGCGAGTAACCATCTGGCTGGCTAGTGGGCTTTAAATAACGTGTTTTCAGGGACATCGGACAGTCCGCCCTTTCAGTCATCCCCGGATCCGACCCCAAACCCAAGCGACATCAGAAGCGTGTCTCCCATTGATTTCCAGGGGCTTTGAATCAGGACCACCCCTGATCATCTGGCAATGGGAATTTAGTGGCGTCGACACCTTGTGCAGGAAACCTGGCCCCTTTGTCTGCCCTGGGGATTGCCAGACTCACTTGTATAGCACCGCACTGAAGCTTTCCTTTCCAGGGTCCCACATAAAGAAAGTCAAACTCCCAACTTTAGAAAAAAAGAAAGGGGGGGGTGGGGGGAAGGGAAAGATGCGTTGCTGGAGAGCGGTCGGCCAGAGAGATGCTGGGCTGAGCCACCCTCCCGCCAAAGCACACACAAAGCTAACCCTGCCTTGGGAAGGCTGTGCAAACCGGAGGACGAAATAGCCCCCACCCAGAGGCTCCCGCACACACGGCAGGGCTCCTGGGCAGCCGGGGCTAGATCCTGTCGCTTGCCCGACATGCGGGGGGGGGGGGGGGGGGGAGAATAGAGAGGCGGGAAAATCGCGGAGCAAAATTGCACCCGATCCAGTGTCTCCGAATTGCACATGGAGAGCGCGCCCCTGCAAGGGGCCCAGCGGCTCCCGGCGGCGCCCAGCCCTTGCGGGATGCAGCCCCCAGGGCGCTGCTGGAGACTGAGGCGCTCGCTCCAGCCGTGGCTCCGGATAACCCCTCAGCCCCCCGACTCAGGGCACCCTCCCCCCTGCACCTCAGCCGCGACCACACCCTGCAGCGTTGGGGTGGGGGGATCGAACCTGAAGCCCCCAGTGTGGAGGGGCAGAGACCGGGCTTCCTCTGGTGGTGGCCGGGGGTCCCTTCCCCGGGACAGGAGTTGGGGGTGCGGGATGGAGGCTCCGGGGACCCCCCCCTTCTAGGGGCACCAGGGGCTCGAGGAGTGGGGTCCTGATCCCCTGGCGGGGTCCTTAGGGAGCTGGGGTCACCCCGGGAGCCCTGGCTCACCTGGGGGGAGAAGAGAAGCGCCAGGAGCAGGAGCCCCAGCCCTAGCCTTGCCGCCAGCGCCGTCGCCATGTCCCGTCCGCTCCTGATCCAGCTACAGCTACAGCCGCTCTCCCTGCAGGCAGGCGGGCTGGAGGAGAGACCCGGCTCTGGGCTTTATAGGGGAGCTGCAGCCACCGGGACGCGCCTCCCCCTTCCCCTCGCACCTCCCCCTTCGCCCTCCTCCCTGCGGGGCCAGGCCCCGCCTCCTTTCGCTGGGCCTCCCCCTCCGCCCCTTCCATTCCCCCTCCTCCAGTCCCCTGTCATCTGCCTCCCCCCCTCCACCCAGTCACCTACCTCCGCCCCATCTCTGGGCCCCATTCCTGCCTTCCGCACTGGCACTACCTGAGTCCCAGTTCTCTGGCTTCAAGTCTCTGTTTTGCCCTAGGTCAGAGATACTCAGAGAATTAGTGATCACCCAAATGAGCCACAGTAGTAAGAATTAATTGTGTCATTTACTATAGCACTATATATTCATCTTTAAACTGTATCACACACACACACACACACACACAGAGAGAGAGCAAAATGACTGACCAAGTATTATTCTGGTTAATAACATAGTACAAGCATCCTCATTGATTAATAATTAAATCACACAGTGTTTTAATATGTGCTGCAAGAGCCACAGGAGACACATTAAAGAGTCCCTTGTAACTTAGGACCCGAAGTATCACTGGTCTAGAGCTTCCCTTACTGTGCATCTCTCTCTCCCCCCTTCTGCCTTTGGCTGCCCCCTTCTATCTGTGATCTCTCCCTGGACCTTCAGCTGGCATGTGGATTTGCACTGCCAAAGCAAGGGGGGATGCTACTGGAGGCTCAAAGAGGAACAAGCTGAGTGTGTCTGGAGAGGGGGCTGCAGAGTGTGAATTATGTATGGTGCAGCTGGGGAACTAGCAAAATCCCAGGACACGGTGCTGCTGAATTTGTACAAGCGCATCTTCCCTAAATGGACTTCTGACCTGCATGTGCCGGAGCCGGTACCGTGGGTGAGAAATGAACAGCAGCTCCCCGTGCAGGAGGTGGAGATGGAATAACCCTCCAGGCCTAGCATGGCTGCTGTGGTTTGCACCTCCTGAACCCCACGTGGGTGCTTGGCTGTTCCAAGCCTTGTGAGAAGTAGGGAGAACTGCCCTGGACTTGTTAGTGCTGTGCCTTTCCTGGGGTTTGTGTCCAGCATTTAGGGTGGCTGCTGCAGCATTAGGTCTGGCTCATTCACAACTGCCTATGCCCTGGCCTCCAATGTCAGTTTATTTCACTGGCAAATGTATCTTCTCTTCAATTAAAGTCCAAGTGCCCAGCTTTCTTGCAAAACAAAACAACAACAAACAAAAAAAACCTTCTGATATTGCAGTGTTCTGAGCTAGCCAGAGGTACTGTGGTGTGTTAGTTAATTTGCATTCTCTCAGATGAGTCCAATCATTATGCTTTGCAAAACAGAAAAGTGATGGTAGGGCAGGAATGCCATTTTTTCTTAGGTAGCTGTTTATGTAGAGTTAAAGAGACACTGGCAGGTTGATATTTGTGTTTTAAAACAAAGGCCCTTGGTCATGTTATTTAAACAACCTTAGGTTCCTTGTTTTTGGCTGAATTAATTTTAAGAGCTTGATTTAATTTTCACCTTTTATGCTGTTTAAATCTCAGGAAGAAAATGAAATCAAGCTAATACATTTTACTTTTTGTCTGTCGTCAATTTCAGTGGTTCTAATAGACTACACAATGCTATAAAGGATGGGTTGCAAACACTTTAGAGCAATGTTTAAGTCTATAAAAACAGGGTTTGAAATGAAAACATTTCTATTGATATTACATCTTGTAAACAAGATTTCCTCTCTCCTTCCCCTTTATTTTGGTAAATAAAACCTAAGTCTGGGCTTATATTACCAGGAATGGCTCTTTAAGGAAGGCATTTCTGGACAGGCAATAGGTGCTGTTTGAAGACTGGAACTTGCAGTACTAAGCCAACAGCCACAAGGTAACATAAGAAGGGCCCTGTTGGGTAAGACCAATGGTCCATCTAGCCCAGTATCCTTTCTTCTGGCAGTGGCCAATGCCAGGTGCTTCAGAGGGAATGAGCAGAACAGGGCAAAGTTTGGTAAAGTGCTTTAAAATAATGACTGCCTCCAATTTTAGGGAGTGGGGGAGGAAGGGCAAGAAAAGCTGTTATTTCAAAGCATTGTCCATTTTGATGGGAACAGCAGCAGCCAAAACCTGGGTTGTTAGACCACCTTATTCCCCTTTTGTCGATTTCATGTGTGGCTGCTGCTGAGAGGTGTAGGTGCTGGCTTTCAACTAGTCTTCAGACTCCATAGGTTTGGAACTCTGAGTAACTATACTGTAACCAGAGTATTTTAACTTAAAATAATTTTGTATCAAATAGTTACACACATGCTTAATATATTTTTCTACTAAGTGATCTTACACGGGAACTTAAGACATATACAATATGTTTATAAATACATTATACATATTATACATACATTATAGACATATACAATATGTTTATAAATACATTAAACATTCATGTAAAGCACTGCAGAAAGTCTGGGTATAGCGAATACCTTCACTTCTTAGGTGAATGAAGGCAGCTCTTGGCCTAATGCCTCACATTATACAAGTATACAAGCTGTCTTTCCTGGTTCTTTGATGTGTGCTTATAAAGGAATAAAATGTGGTCAACAAGTCCATAAGGGAGCAACTGCACTGATCTATATTATTTAAGTGTATGATTGAAGTTACATTGTACTATACAATATATGTTGTAGAGAATCTTCCAGGAAAATCTTGAATGCTTTGCCTGGTTACTTACTAAGTTTGTTTACAGTAATATAAGGTTAACACATTACACTGTATAAAGTACAGAATGATGTATTAAATTAATATGTTGTGACAAACTGACTGGACACTTTCATTTAAAAAGAGGAAGAACCTGATATTTTGTATTTAACAGCTCTTGAAGAACAACAAAACCAGATCAGTGTGTTGAAGACCAAATAGCCGCTAACCATGGGCGGTGGGTGAAACTTCCCCTGGGGGCGGTGACCTCCTTGTCCTGCCTCTTCCGCCCACAGCCCTGCCCACACTCCACTCCTGCTCTGCCCCAGACCATGCTCCCACCCCCACCCACCGCTGACTAGCCACTCACCTCTTCCCCTCCCACCAAGATCCCCCTCCACTCACCTCCTCCCCTGCCCTGTTCTTTAACAGTTTCAGTGATCTCTGCTACCAGGTCTCTGGAAAGCTTTTTCACTGTGTGGATAGCTGTGCTTGCCTCCCCTTGCCTATTATATCCGCTGCCCATATCTATCACACTGGATTTATTGGTATTTCTCCCAGAATGCAATGCAATGTGGCGGGGTTCATGTTTGGTGCTAGGCACTATAAGCAGCATTTGCCATCCACACCTGTGGTACTATAGGACAGCTCCTCAGAAGATTCGGAATGCATTGCTACAGACAGAGCTCTGAACCACAGCGGGTGTGGATGCAGTTAGAATAGAATTCTGTAGAGACAGTGTGTTAGGTAAAACCATTTTGCTTTAAACCAGTCACATCTAACAGGGTTCAATATGCCAGCATAGACAACGTCATAGTTAACCTCCAGAGAAAGAATTAAGACTCTCTTTTTGGAGCTGCACCAAGTCAGATTTCATCCCTATCCCCATACCAGAATGAAAAAGAGAACTCTTCTGTGAGCCACATCAAGCATGAAATTTAGGTTACCTCAAACTCCCTAAGCAGGGGTGGATTAGTCACTGGGCCAACGGGGCCCGTGCCCAGAGGCCCTGGCCAATTGGGGCACCCTTATGCCCCAATCTGCTCCACTCAGTGCTTCTGCCAGGGAGGGCGGAGCAGGGAGACTGCAATGGAAGGGGTGGGAAAGGGTCCCCACTTGCTCTGGCCCAGGGCCTCACAAACCCCTACTCCGTCTCTGTCCCTAAGTAGCATTTGTTTCCTGTTTTTCACCCTCTGTTCAGTTGCCTCTCACTAAAAATCCAGCTTCCAGCTATTAGCTGTATAACATTTACATAGACTATCTATAATACTGGTTCCCAACCTGTGGGCCATGGACCACTAGTGGTCCACAGAGCAGTTGCTAGCAGTCTCTGAAGAGCTGTCTGGTCACATGTTGCTGGCTCTTTTTGTTTCCAGAGACTAAGGGGAGATCAAAAGGAGACAGTATGATCAACCTTTTTAAGAGGAACAATACACTTACTGATAGGTTTCAGTGTAGTAGCTGTGTTAGTCTGTGTCAGCAAAACGAAAATAAGAAAGAAAAACTTGTAGCACCTTAGAGACTAACAAATTTATTTCAGCATAAGCTTTCGTGGGTTAATACCCACTTCATCGGATGCATGGAATGAAACATACAGTAGACAGATATTTATACAGTCAGAGAAACATGATAAGGTCGAGGTGCATAGACCAACCTTAAGAGGCTAATTAGTTGAGAGGAACCATAACAGCAGGGGAAGAAAAACCTTTGAAGTGATAAACAAGATGGTCACACAGGTGTGAATGAGGATTACTTACTGCAGCTAAAATATATAAGTACTATCCCTAATGTTATTTTCCACGCATAAATAATTTGCTTTAGTTGCCACTGGGACATTATGCAATCACAAAAGGGAGGGGAAATACTTTTAAGATGTGGCTCACACTAGGTAAAGATCTGAGAACCCCAGATCTCCAGGTCTATGTTTAGCAAAGCAGAATAGTTTACAGGAGTTAAGTTAGGGTTGAGAGTATTAAAGTTCTGAGATCTGATTCCAGCTCCGCTACTGATTTGCTATTTGATCTTTAGCAAGTTACATCAGATCTCTGTCATAGGTTGCAAAGGCATTCTCAGCACCAGTTCTGACCCTTTTGAGTCAGTCAAACAATGCAAAGGGGATGCAATCCGGCTGCAGCTGGCCAGCTGCCCCAGTGTAAACTGGGTGTAAAGCCAGTAGAGCTGGCCTATATGCCAACCTGTCACCTCCTGTACATGGGAACACAGTGTGTAGGGGGCAGAGGAAGCATGACAGGGAAGGAGGGGGTGGAGCAGAGTTCTATGACAACTCGTAGCCGTCACATGCTCCCATACGAATCATAGACAAGTGTCCTAAGTTATTTATTTATGTCAGAGCTGAAGCAACTTGAGAATCCAAGAGTCTAATCAGCTGCCTGATGGCCCCTTTTCCCTGTGTCAAGAGTTTCTTGCTACAGGAGAGAATCTGGGGCCACAGCCATAAAAAATGGGATGATACAGATGTGTTCACTGGGGTGTCATGAAGTGCTGAAAACATTGAGAGTTATGGTTATCACATGCCCAGATGCAATCCAGACCTGTGAGGGGTTGTGTCACCACCTGCCCTGCAATCTTGGGTCCCTCACAGTGCTTTGCTGTGGTAGCTTCCAAACTGGGCCACTCACAAACAGCAAACCAGCATGCAAATCGCACCCTGAGTGTCTGTGTACAGTTATAGCCCTGGTCCAGCAACTCTGCCCCAGCAGCCTGTCAGCAAAACACCAGCCACACTCTGGCTTCCAGCAGCCTTGGTTACTACCTGCCGGGTGATCCCAACACACTCCCAGTCTTGGATTTTCCCCCAAATGTGTGTTCTGCACTCTCCAGGACAGTTCAGCTATTATAGGTCTGTTGCCATTGTAAGGGGGTCAGTATTCAACAGTTTGCTACTTTAATCAGAGTTACTAAACAGTTCAGTTTACACAGAGCACTGGATTAGCTTTGATTAAAAATAAGGCAAGTTTATTTAACTACAAAGAGATATACTCGTATTCACTTAAAATCTAAGACATTAAAGTCAGAAATGGTTACACGAGAAATGACGATAAAACAATTTTTAGTAGCTGAATTTAACAAGCTAGACTTGGCTCACGGTAAAATCCTTACCACATGATCCCAGCAACAGGACTGGCCAAATTGTCAGGTCAGAACCCCTCCCACATTCTGGTTCCTTTATTTTCTTAGGTGAAAGAAAGAGAGAGAAAGAAAGAGACACGCTGAGGTGTTCTTGCCCCTCATTTTTATAGTTCAGTCACTCTTTGCAATGCATTTTCCTACCTCTAGATAAAGTTCCTTCCCACTGTGAGGAAGGAGGCATGGAGCCCCATGGTGAAAGAGGTTCCATGTTGTTGTTTGCTAAAATGCAGATTGATCTGTTCCTGCCTCCCTTTACTGCCAAAGAACAGTCACTTGACTGGTTGTGGCCCATCAACTTTGAGGACATCTGGCTAGAGGCATCAGTTTGTCCTTTGTCTTTGAGAAACAGTTTGTCTGGTAAACTTTTCCAGTAAACATATCGTAGTAATAATTTCAGCTTATGTTCATAACTTTACATATAATGTTGCTACACACATTTCACCATGTTATTGACCAGTGAGTTACTAGTTTTCAAATTATACCTCACAAAGCATATTTTGTACAAAGTGTGATACAGCATGGCCAGAAGGCAGCAGGAGAGTGATCTATGGTGAGGAGAAGCCTTATTCCCTGTAGATTAATTAAAAGCACCTGAAACCAATTAGAGCACCTGAAACCAATTAGAGCACCTGAAACCAGTCACCTGATAAAATCCCCCTGCTTCAATCAGCCAGAGGAGGAGCTGGAGCAGAGTGAGGAGGAGTTGGAGCAGAGTGGTTTGGTGGTGGAGCAGAGAGCAGTTTGGAGGAGTGAAGCAGAGTGGATTGGTGGTGGAACAAAGAGCAGTTTGAAGGAAAGTGGAGGAGAGTTTTGAGAAGTGCTGCAGTGGGCTAAGAAGACCAAGCTCCTAGGTAAAGGGACACCTGGCTTGTGCAGAGGGAAGGCAGGAAGCCCCACAAGCTGAAAGTCAGGAGAGGGAAGTAGCCCAGGGGAGAGAATCACTGGTACAAGTGGTTCACCTACTATCATAGGGCCCCTGGGCTGGGACCCGGAGTAGAGGGCGGGCCTGGGTCCCTCCCTCTCCACTCCCCTTCCCTGGGATACTAGTAGGATAGCTATTACCCCAGTTCAGGGGCAAGAAATGGCACCCTGAAACCCCCCCACAAGAAGAGAAAGTGTGGGACCCATCATAGTAGTGCCGGCAATTTGCCACACGTGGTGTCAGGGGTGGGATCTCCGCACTGGGGACTTAAACCAGGGTTAGCCAAAACAATCCAGTCCTTAAGATGGACGACATAATCAAGGCCCTAATACAAGCCACCGCAGCCCAGCAGGAGGCTACCCGGGTCCAAGCAACCACCCAACAGGAGGCGACTAGGGTACAGCAAGAGACTAATCGTCTGTTGATGAGTCAGGCTGCCCAGGACCAAGCCCTGCTGCAGGAGCTGGTGAACCAGATGAAGGCCCTTATGGAGCGAAGCCAGAACGGCGATGGGACCCGGACTATACGGGCCAGCCACTGCCTACAGAAAATGACACGGGAGGATGATGTGGAGGCATACCTCCTGGCTTTTGAGAGAGCAGCCCTGCGGGAGGCCTGGCCCCGAGACCAGTGGTCCGGTATCCTTGCCCCGTTCCTGTGTGGGGAGGCCCAGAAGGTATACTACGATATGGCCACAGAGACTGCAGCAGACTACCCTCAGCTGAAGGCAGAGATCCTGGCCAGATCCGGAGTAACTACGGCATTGCGAGCCCAGAGGTTCCATGAGTGGCAGTATACAGAGGACAAGACACCCAGATTGCAATTGTTTGACCTGATCCACCTGACCTGGAAATGGCTGCACCCTGAGGCCCTCAGCTCTGAGAAGATGATGGAGCTCCTGGTACTGGACCGGTATATGAGGGGGCTATCACCAGGCCTCCAGGCTTGGGTTGGCCAGAATGACCCCTCCACCTATGATGAGTTGGTCTCCCTCGTGGAAAGACAGCTAGCAGCCCGTGAACTGTTCCAGACCCCAGGGGGTGAAACACGGCAATCCAGGAAGCCAGCCCCAAACCCAAGGTCCTGGACCGCCGAGAACTACAGGAGAACTATAACTGGGAGGAAAGACATTGAGGAATGGCCGGAGTCCAAGAAGGGACCTGGGGGTTTGGGAAGAGAGGGCTGGGGGGGCCGACCAAATAGCCCCAGGCAGAGGGCGGCAACTGGGATAAGGGGTCGGTGTTACGAGTGTGGGGAATTGGGGCATATAGCAGCCCAATGCCCCAACAGGGAAGAGCCTATGCAGTGCAAGCTGGGGGATCCTGGGGAACAATGTGGCCTAATTGGCCTGGTAGGGGTCGCAACGACCCCACATGGGTATACAAGGTCAGTAAAAATGAATGGTATTGTGACCACAGCATTAGTAGATTCCGGGAGTGCTGTCACGCTGGTCTCGGGGAAGTTGGTGGGGCAAGACCAACTAACCCGAGCCAAAACCACAGGGGTAACGTGCGTTCATGGCACCGTAAATTTCTACCCCACAATCCCAGTATGGATTGAGATCCAGGGGAACACTACCAGGGTAACTGCAGCAGTGGTCCCTAGGCTCCCCTACCCGGTCTTAATTGGTAGAGACTTCCCTGGGTTTGAGAACTTACTCCCCCCAGTAGAGCCAAGGGAGGGTAGCAACCCTCGGGCTGAACTGGAGGCACCTACAGATAGCTTCACCCCAATTTTTGCTGAATTTGCCCCAGAGCTATTCTCATCCCCTGGGAAACCCCGAAAGTCTAGGCGGGAAAGGAGGGCAGATAAAAGGCTAGGGACCAGGATTCTAGCAGAGAACCAGAAAGCCTCCCTTGGTGGTAAGCGAACCCGTTCAGGAGGCCAGGAGACAATTCAGGCCAGTGAGGACTCAGAGTCAGTTCCTAGCCCAAGTAGGGGCAACCCAGGGGGCGGAGTAGAAATAGGCCCCCTGGAATTAGGTCAGATTGGTACCGCCCGTGAGAATTTCAGGCAGGACCAAGCCAATGACCCGCTATATGCGAATGTGAGGGAGGAGGTAGTGGAAGTAAATGGCGTACCGGTGGAAGGAAAGACCAAAGGCCCGGGGCCGTATTATGTGATCAAACGTGATCTGTTGTACCGAATAGTGCAGATCCGAGGGGAAGAAATAGAGCAGCTCTTAGTCCCACGGAAACACACAAGGGCAGTGCTAGAGCTAGCTCACAGTCATTTATTTGGGGGACATCTAGGAATAGACAAGACACTGGATAGAGTCCTAAGAAGGTTTTATTGGCCAGGAATACGTGCGGAGGTCCAACGCTATTGTGCCTCCTGCCCAGAATGCCAGTTGCATAGCCCTCGACCTCACTTGCGGGCCCCATTAGTACCTTTGCCTATTATTGAAGTCCCGTTCGAAAGGATAGCCATGGACCTTGTGGGCCCGCTGGAAAGATCAGCACGAGGTCACCGAAACGTACTAGTCATCCTTGACTATGCCACATGGTATCCAGAAGCCATTCCTTTAAGAAACCCCACATCCAAGGCAATAGCAAAAGAACTACTCCAGGTTTTTGCCAGAGTGGGCATCCCTAAGGAGATCCTGACTGACCAAGGAACCCCTTTCATGTCGAAATTAATGAAGGACTTATGTACCCTGCTCCGCATCCATGCCATAAGGACCTCAGTCTACCATCCTCAAACAGACGGCCTGGTCGAGCGGTTTAACCGCACCCTTAAAGGTATGATCCGGAAGGTGGTAGCACAGGATGGAAAAGACTGGGATACCCTTCTACCATACCTAATGTTTGCAATACGGGAAGTCCCCCAGGCGTCCACCGGTTTCTCTCCCTTTGAGCTACTATACGGACGCCACCCATGCAGAATATTAGACATCGCCAAGGAGGATTGGGAAGAACAACCCAACCCAGGAAAGAATGTCATTGAACACGTGACACAGATGAGAGAGCGAATAGCTCGAGTAACCCCTCTAGTACGGGAACATTTGGAAAAAGCACAAGAGACCCAGCGCACATATTACAACCTCCAGGCGAAAGTACGGAAATTTCAGCCAGGAGAACGGGTGATGGTGCTAGTGCCGACAGCAGAAAGCAAACTGCTAGCCAGCTGGCATGGGCCGTATGAGATAGTGGAAGCCATTGGGGAAGTGGACTATAAGGTCAGACAACCAGACCGCCGAAGACCAGAGCAGATCTACCATGTAAACTTGCTGAAGCCCTGGCGTGACCGAGAGACGTGCCTGGTCATTCAGAGAGCTCCATCCCAGACGGACGACCGACAGGGGCAGGTGAGGATATCCCCTGAGTTAGCCCCAGAACAACGAACAGAGGTCATTGATATGATCCAACGGAACCAAGATGTGTTCTGTACACAGCCGGGCCGTACGACACTGGTCCAACATATCGTCACCAGGCCCGGAATAAGGGTGACGATAAGACCATACCGGATACCGGAAGCTAAAAGAGAGGAAATTAGGACAGAAGTGAAGATGATGTTGGAACTTGGGGTTATTGAAGAATCCCACAGCCAGTGGTCCAGTCCTATCGTCTTAGTACCCAAGCCTGACGGCACCTGGAGGTTTTGTAATGACTTCCGGAAGTTGAATGAAGTATCCCAATTCGATGCCTATCCAATACCACGTGTCGACGAGCTAGTTGATCAGTTAGGCAAGGCCCGATACCTAACCACTCTGGACCTGACTAAAGGATATTGGCAAATTCCCCTGGCCAAGAACGCCAAGGAGAAGACCGCTTTCTCTACACCTGATGGCCTGTTCCAATACACTGTCCTCCCTTTCGAACTCCATGGGGCCCCAGCAACATTCCAATGACTTATGGATAAATTGCTGCAACCCCATGCCAGGTATGCCGCCGCCTATTTAGATGATATAGTCATCCATAGCCCTGACTGGGAAACGCACCTAGTAAAAGTAGAAGCGGTACTAGACACCCTGAGGAAGGCTGGCCTCACTGCCAACCCTCTCAAGTGCGTGATAGGACTAGCTGAAGCCAGATACCTTGGGTATGTAGTAGGGAGAGGTTTGGTAAAACCCCAATGGAACAAAGTGGAGGCAATACAAGATTGGCCTCGGCCAATCCGTAAAAAGCAGGTCAGAGCATTTCTCGGGTTAGTAGGGTACTATCGGAGATTCATCCCTCATTTTGCCACAAGAGCAGGGCCATTGACTGACCTGATAAAAGCTCGGGGCCCCGAGATAGTAAAGTGGTCTGATGCAGCAGAAGGGGCATTCGCAGATTTAAGGACAGCCCTTTGCTGCCATCCTGTACTTATAGCCCCAGACTTCAAGAAAGAATTCGTTCTACAAACAGATGCCTCGGAGGTAGGGCTAGGAGCCATCCTTTCGCAGATAGTAGGGGAGGAGGAACACCCGATCCTGTACCTCAGCCGGAAGCTCCTCCCCAGGGAACAAAAGTACGCCGTCGTTGAAAAGGAATGTCTGGCGATAAAATGGGCCATGGAAACTCTCCGTTACTACCTACTGGGGCGGCGATTTACCCTGGTGACAGACCATGCCCCGCTCCAGTGGATGCACAGAAACAAGGAGAAGAATGCAAGAGTGACTAGATGGTTCCTATCTCTGCAACCTTTTCATTTCCGAGTACAGCATAGGGCCAGAAGCCAACACGGCAACGCAGATGGCTTGTCACGAAAGCATTGCCTCTCGTCCCAAGTTGCCCAACCCCATGGTGTTGAGCAGGGGGGGAGGATATGTGATACAGCATGGCCAGAAGGCAGCAGGAGAGTGATCTAGGGTGAGGAGAAGCCTTATTCCCTGTAGATTAATTAAAAGCACCTGAAACCAATTAGAGCACCTGAAACCAGTCACCTGATAAAATCTCCCTGCTTCAATCAGCCAGAGGAGGAGCTGAATCAGAGTGGTTTGGTGGTGGAGCAGAGAGCAGTTTGGAGGAGTGAAGCAGAGTGGATTGGTGGTGGAACAAAGAGCAGTTTGAAGGAAAGTGGAGGAGAGTTTTGAGAAGTGCTGCAGCAGGCTAAGAAGACCAAGCTCCTAGGTAAAGGGACACCTGGCTTGTGCAGAGGGAAGGCAGGAAGCCCCACAAGCTGAAGGTCAGGAGAGGGAAGTAGCCCAGGGGAAAGAATCACTGGTACAAGTGGTTCACCTACTATCATAGGGCCCCTGGGCTGGGACCCGGAGTAGAGGGCGGGCCTGGGTCCCTCCCTCTCCACTCCCCTTCCCTGGGATACTAGTAGGATAGCTGTTACCCCAGTTCAGGGGCAAGAAATGGCACCCTGAAACCCCCCCACAAGAAGAGAAAGTGCGGGACCCATCATAGTAGTGCCGGCAATTTGCCACAAAAGATTATTACAATAGTGTGTAGGATGTGAATGCAGAGGTGCATTTGGTCACAATGGGACAAGAGCTAAGCATTATTTTATTTTCATAAAGTGCTACATTATTTCTTTTAGTTGGCTACAGTTAAAAGAACAGCAGAAAGTTATACATTGTGCAAATCACTTAGCCCCTCAGTGCTTCAATTTCTCATGTATAAAATGAGGAGGACAGCACTTCCCTATCTCACTGGGATGTTGCGATATATTGAACATTGTGAAGCGCTTTGAGATCTACTGATGAAAAGTGCTCTCTAAGAGCTAGGTATTATCATTCCACTCATAACAGCGATTGATTTATATACAGTTTAAAAAAGACAACAACAAATGCAATAGTTCGGAAATACTTTATGGAAGAACAAATGATTGAAAGAATATGACCGTGTTAGTTTTGTATTTTGTGGGCAAGAGCAATGCCTCTTCCTGAAAAACAGGGAGAAATAATAAATGTTAATACCGGAACCTGTTGGCAGCAGGTAAGAGTGCTACAGGTAGCATACCAGAAAGATTCAGATCAAGTTTTCCCTTGCAACGTCCGGTCTAGTGCCTAATTTCTCTTATCTATTTCTATGACCAAATCTCCCAATTCAGGAGAGCTGCAATGTTCTTGACTGACCCTGAAGAAGAAAACAATCACTATGCACCTAATTCTAACGTCTTCACTTAGCCCCTATTGAGGTAAGACTTACGCTGAAGTCAATAGGAGTTACAGATCCAATCTTCACTGGTCTGTTACTCATCAAGTATATGTGGATTTAGTACAGGGAGCTTTCAAAAACAGTATAATTGAGACTGGAATGCTGCATGGTGAGATACTGCCATCAGGTGGTCAAAATGTGTTCCTGATGTTTTCTCCATCAAAGGTGCAACACACTTCTTCAAAAGAAGCAAAACATTCTTTGTTCTTACAGGAGAAATTAAGTGTATCCACAACACAGATAGGTATGGCGAGTGAAATAGAGGTGCAATTCCCTTAGCCTTTTCATTTTTGCGCCAGAATAATCCCCCCTGTTAAACATACTACATTAACAAGTAAAAAAAGGAGGGGAACTAAAAACATTTCAAAGGCTTTTAAATATATTTTATTGTATGCTTTGTTTCCATCTTTTAAATAGAGCCAAAATTGCAGACATAACCCCGATTCTTGGGTGCTGAAGCAAAATTTAGACTGTCTTTACAATGCATTCACAAAGAGGATTAAGTACAAAATCTAGTAGAAAACTAGCCTTTGATAAATAAAATGGCTTTCCGGAAACTAGTCTCTCTCTCTCGATCATATAGAGCCGTGGTTCTCAACCAAGGGTACGCATACTCTTGGGAATATGCAGAGGTTTTCCAGAGGTTATATCAACTCATCTACATATTTGCCTAGTTTTACAATAGGTTACATAAAAAACACTAACAAAGTCAGTACAAACTAAAATTTCATACAGACAATGACTGCTCTATATACTATACACTAAAATGTAAGTAAATATTTATATGAGAAAGTGAGCAATTATTCAGTACTAGTGTGCTGGGACACTTTTGTATTTTTATGTCTGATTTTGTAATCAAATAGTTTTTGAGTGAGGTGAAACTTGGGGGTACACAAGACAAATCAGACTCCTGAAAGGGGTACTGTAGTCTGGAAAGGTTGAGAGTCATTGATATAGAGACAGAGGGGACAATTTGATCATTTATTCTGACCTCCTGTATATCACAGGCCATGTAAATTAATTCAGTTACACGGGTACTGAGCCCAATAACTTGTTTGGCGAAAGCATATCTTCCAGAAGGGCATCCCAGTTTTGATTTGAAGACTTCAAGAGATGGAGACTCACCACTTCCCTTGGTAGTTCGTTCTAACGGTTAATCAGCCTCACTGTTACAAGTGTGAGGTACCTTATTTCTAGTTTGAATTTATCTTGCTTTAGTTTCCACCTTTTGGTTCTTGTTATGCCTTTCTCTGCTAAGTTAAAGCACCTGGTATTTTCTCTCCATAAAGGTACTCATACACTGTAATCAAGTCACCTCTCAATCTTTGTTTTAATAAAGAGTTTAGTTTAGAGTAGAGTTCTGTTTAGTTTAAATCTCTCACTGCAAGACATTTTTTCCAGCCCTTAAATCATTTTTGTGTTTTCTCCATCCTCTCCAATTTTTCCAACATTCTTTTTAAAATGTGGACACTAAATTATATGAAGTATATCTTTCTCACCAATGCCATATATAGAGGAAAAAACCCTCTCTAGACTCACAACTCTCCTGTTTATAGATCAAAGGATCACTTTAGCCCTTTTTGCCACAGCATCACACTGGAGTTCATGTTTAATTGCTAGTCCATGGATGCTTTAACCTTTTCAGAGTCACTGCTCTCCAGGATACAGCCTCCCATTCTATAGTTATGGCCTGCATTCTTTGTTCCTAGACATGTAACTTTGCATTTGGCTGTTATGACAGGGCATCTCCTCCATCTTGCTGGGCTTAGCACTTCCTCCTCTGGCAGTGGTGGGGCCTGGAGTAAATCAGCCCCACTCTGGACAGTGTTTGTCTTTCCCACTCTGGGTTTATTTATCAATATTTTCAAGGCAGTCCTTGGGGTAGGAGTGCTCCTCCACCAAACAAAAGAAACAAATTCACAAACACAAAACAAAGGGGGATACCTTTTCCTAGCCCTATGGTGGGAGGGTGTTGTTTTGTTATTGGCCCCAGGCCTTCCCCTAAACAGGTAGACAATCTGGTTGTTTCCCCAGTAGGGAGGAGAGCAGCTTCTCACTCTGGAGAAGCCTTTTTCCCTGCTGCCACTATACAGCAGATTGTCTCTCCTCCTTCACTCCCCATGAGATGGGTTTTTAAAGGTCCCAGGCAGCACTTAATTGGACGCAGGTGTCCCTAGTTGACCTGAGGTAACCTCTTTTCAGCTTATAGGGAAAAGGGCCTTTATCACTCTAGGGATAATGTAAGGGGACTGTTGGCCCCTTACTAAAACTTAGTGGGGGTTTTTGTTTATCTAGTTCCCAGCATAGGTGCCGACTTCTATTGGTGCTGATGGGTGCTCGACCCCCTCTGCCCCTGGCCCCGCCCTGACTCCATCCCTGCCCCCATTCCAACCCCTTCCCCAAAGTCCCTGCCCCAACTCTGCCTCCTCCCTTCCCCATTCCTATTCCTTCCCCAAATCCCTGCCCTGGCCCCGCCTCCTCCCCTGAGCGTTCCACATTCCCGCTCCTCCCCGCTCCCTCCCGGAGCTTGCTACAGCTGTTTGGCAGTGGCAAGCGCTGGAAGGTAGGCAAAGGAGCAGGGACACGGCGCGCTCAGGGGAGGAGGAGGAGGTGAGGTGGGGCAGGGAGCTTGGCTGCCAGTGGGTGGAGAGCACCCACTAATTTTTCCCCATGGGTGATCCAGCCCCAGAGCACCCACGGAGTCAGTGCCTATGGTTCCCAGTACCAAAAGGAAGGGAAAGGACTTATGGGAAATCCGGACCAGGGGCAATGAAGAGAGGCCAATGCTCCAGGTCAGCCTGATTGACAGGGCAGGCAGGCTAATGAGGGAGTCAGGAGGCTGGGGGATCCCATCCTCCCTGTGAGCTGGAACTGCCTGGGCCACAGTGGGGCTGAGTTAAGGAGCGAGCAGGAGGCTGAGCTGAGCTGGGGAGCAGAGCCGCGCCAGTCAGAGCGAACTAGAGAAGAGCCCAGGGGGCAGAGCTGCAGCAGCAAGAGCCAGAGAAGCAGCCCAGAGAGCAGATCTGTGCTGGGAGGAGAGCAGCAACGAGAGCCAGAGAAGCAGCCCAGGGAGCTGGAGGCAGAGCAACAGGAGCAGCGCTGGGGCTGGACCAGTCAGGAGCTGGGTGAGGTGAGCAGCTGGGGAGAGCGAGAGGGAACCTGGGCAGAGGGCCCAGCGCAGGGAGACGCCCCCAGCCAAGAGGTTTTCCCTGCCAGACTTGGAGTGGGAATCATAACCCTAACGGGGGGGCTGATGCTGGGAAGAAGGGTCCTGCCACCTAGAGCCTCAGGACGTGTGGCCACCGCCAGAGCAAGTGTCTGACCTGCAGCACAGCCAGGGCCTGGGCAGGAGGCCTGGCACATGTGAAGAACAGACTGTGAACTGCCCTGGCATTCCACAGATGCTGTTTGTGATCTCCGTGCCACAGAGTGAGGTTACGTGTTTTCCTTTAACCTTTTCCATTTTTTCTTTTTTAAAAATTAGTTGCTGTTTAATACATTGTATTTATTTTTAACTATATGCAATGATCAGTGGGTCAGGGAAGTGCCCAGTGCAGAGAGAGCACCCCGGGGTGGGGACACCCTAGCCCCCATCCTAAGTGACAATGACAAGATTGGGGTTAAGCCCCCCAGGAATCCTGGGCTCAGCCTTGTCAGAGTTACAAGTTCTCTGCCACCCAGGAGAGTGGAAGGGGAGTCCTCGTGGTCAGGCAGGCCTCTGGGTAAAGGGAGTGGGAGCAAGGACTCCGATTCTTTTGCTAGCCCATTTCACCAGGGTAGTGTATAAGCCTGGAAAGTTCCCCACAATAGCGGTACCATCCCCTGCTTGCACTAATATACCTGCCTTCCACCACTCTCTTACAAATATCCAGCCTGACTTTGTCACACTGTATTAAAAACACATTAAGTTTGAATGGGCCCATCTTACCAAGCAATTCAGATCAATCTGTATGACTGACTTATCTTCATCATTATTTACCCATCTTTATGTTATCCACAAATTGTATCAACTGTGATTTTATATTTACTTCCAGATCACCAATGAAAATGTTGAACATTGGGCCTAGTACTGATCCCTATAGAACCCCTCTAGAAAAAACCCATTCAATGCTGATTCCCCATTGACAACTACTTTTTGAGATCTGCCAGTTCTTAATCCATTTAATGTGTGCTCTATGATATAATATAGTGCTAATTTTTAAAATCTGAATGTTGCATGTACCGAGTCAAGTGCTTTACAAAAGTCTAAATATATTACATGTATCCAGTTACTTTTAGCAACCAAATTAAATGTCATTAAAAATTAGGTATGTTTGACAAGACCCATTTTCCATAAATCCACGTTGAATGGCATTAATTATATTCCCATCATGTAATTCTTTATTTATGGAATCCTGTACCAGATGTTCCATTATTTTGCTTCGACTGACGTCAGGCTAACCAGCCCATAGTTACCTGGGTCATTCTGCTTTGAACATTTGCACAACATTAACACACTTGCAGTTTTCTGGAATGTCCCTGCTATTCCAATATTAAAAATTAAACACCTGCAGGCCAGAGATCTCCTCAATCAACTCCTTTTAGTAATCTTGGGAGTCAACTACCCAGGCCTACCAATTTAAAAATGTTTATTCCTAGCAGCAAATGCATTCTATCATCATCCTCAGCTGCTAATGGACTGGAAAGTACTTTATCATCTTCATATTACACACGTACATCATTCTCGTTCTTTCCAGTTATAGAACATAAATAACTATTGAACACTTCTGCCTTTTTTGCATAGTTAACAATTTTACCATCTCCATTTAGTACTAAGCCCACAGCGTTGTTAGGATTTCTTTTATTCCTGCTATACTTACTGATGTCCTTATTGTCCTTAACCCCTGCCAACCATGGATTTTTCGCCTAACATCTTTAGCTTCCCTAATCAGTTTTCTACACTTCAGAACTTCTAATTTATATTTATTGCTATCCATGTCTCATTTTCCCATTTGTTATATATTATTTCTAATTGCTGCCTTTACTTTACCACTGAACTAGGATGGGCTTGTAACCAGAGTTAACAGGAAAGATGCTCAAGCAGCCTGTGTATAAGAGGGAGCTACTCTTTGTGAGGGGCCCTCAATTTTGCATTTCATTCCCACCTTTGGGTTGAAATAGCCTGAATTCACCCTGCAAGACCTCGCTCTTCACCAAGGCTTTTGGGGAGTGACAGGATAAGGGCTAATATTTTGGGGTATTGTCAAGATCCTGACAATGGCAGTCAGGACCAAGAATCACAGGAGGGTCAAACCTGATGCAGAGAGTAGTGAAGGAGTTCATAGTCAAACTACAGGATGGGGTTGATATCAAGGATCAGAGTCTGAGTCAGGTTTCATGGTCTGGGTCAGGAGGTGAGGTTCAAATAAAGCTATGGTCAAAGGGATTAAAGAGCAGGAATGACCATGGTAGCTACAGTAGATCCACTGTTGCCTGGACACTTCCTGGAACGTCCCTTGGGTTTATATTGGGTATGGCCCTCCCCATACCCCTTCCCCAAGGCACCGCCTCGCTGCACTTTCCCCCGCGGGGGCCCCCCCGCCGCACAGCTGAGAGGCAGGCGGTTGGGCTAAAAAAAGCCGCAGCTTTTCGGCTGGGCTAAAGAAAGCCCCGGCTTTTCAGCAGGAGGTGCCTCCCTCTGGCGGGAACCCCGGAAGGTGAGTTGGGCGCGGGTGGGTGGAGGGGCCGGCGGGGAGCTGCCGGTGGGTGCTCAGCACCCACCAATTTTTCCCCGGCGGTGCTCCAGCCCCGGAGCACCCACGGAGTTGGCGCCTATGGCTACAAACTTGATTCACAAATTCCATGGCCAGAAGGGACCATTGTGATCATCTAGTCTGACCTCCTGTAAAAAACAGGCTGTAGAACAGGCTGTAGAACTCCTCCAAAATAATTCCTAAACCATATCCTTTAAGAAAAGCATCTTATCTCTTGATTTTAAAATTGTCAGTGATGAAGAGTCTACCACTGGTTAATTACTCTCACTGTTAATTTACACCTTTTTTCCAGTCTGAGTTTGTCTGGTTTCAATTGGCAGCCATTGGATCATCTTATACCTTTTTCTCTGCTACCCTGAAGAGACAATTATAGAAAGACTCAAAGAGTTCAGTCACTTATAAGGCATGTTTTCAAATCTTTTAATCAAACTCATGACTTTTCTCTAAACTCTCTTCCATTTATCAACAACCTTCTTGAATTACGGACACCAGAACAGAACACAGTATTCTAGCAGTAGACACACCAGTGCCAAATACAGAGGTAAAATAATCTTTCAGCTCCTACTTGAGATTCTCCTGTTTATGAATCTCAGGATTGCATTAGCTCTTTAGGTCACAGTATCACAGTGGGAGCTCATGTTACCTGATTATCCACCATGACCCCCAAATCTTTTTCAGAATAACTGCTTCCCAGGAGAGAGTCCCCCTTTTTTGTTCCTAGATGTACACATTTACATTTAGCAATATTAAAACTCATGTTGTTTGCTTGTGTCCAATTTAACAAGTGGCCCAAATCACATTGAGTCAGCAAGCTGTCCTCTTCATTGTTTACCACTACCCAATTTTTGTATCATTTGGGAACTTTATCAGTGATGATCAGGGTTATTTCTATACAAATATATTATCTATTAATCAAGTGAAAATCTGCAAACACAAAATTAATACCAACAAGAAGTAAGAAAAGTTATCGTCTGAAGGACAAACTAGATAACGAAAATGAAGAAGAAACTTATCGAGAGATGTCAGCCAGAGGCGCCGACTTTACAATGTGCCAGTGGGTGTTTGCCCCCTGGCTCTGCCTCAGGCTCCGCCCCCAGTCCACCCTTCCCTCAAGGCACCACCCTGCCCTGCCTCATCCCACCTCACCTCCTCCCACCCCTGCCCAGCCCTCAGCCCGCCTCTTCCCACCCCGCTCCACCCCCTCCCTGCCTCTTCCTGCCCCACCCCCTCTCCTGAGCACACCGCATCTTCGCTTCTCCCCCCGCCCAGCTGTTTCATGGCATGCAGGAGGGAGAAGGAGGCGCTGATCCGCAGAGCCTGCCAGTGGGCGGGAGGAAGGAGCTGGTAGGGGGGCTGCCGGTGGGTGCTCCAGCCCCAGAGCACCCACAGAGTCGGCGCCTATGATGTCAGGAACAAATCAGTCATTTACAGCATTTTTCTGTGCTGGGAACCCACCAGATTTCAGATATTATTAAGTAAGAGTATTCATAATAAACCAGTCAAACAAAAAAAGTTTTAAATAGCATTATTCTTGCATTCATAAATTAAAACTATATAATTAGCACAACAGAAATTTGGCACCTAGCCACCCTGGAGATTACATTCATGTGAAACTGCACCAGTTCCTCAAGAATAAGGAAAGGAAACCACAGCAGATAGATACTTACCAGCTGGAAGAGGGAAAGCTATAGTCAGCAACAAAATGGGCAGTTTAAGGCTATTGACTCTGTCAATTTTTAAGGGCCAGTCCCAGAAAGATAGCTGGGAAACAACTTCCATAAGAGAGCAACCCTGAGCTACAGAGGAAGGTGCACCTGCTTTGTTGGTGTTCTTAGCACCATGATATATTATTGTCCATACAAGTCCTTTACCCCGCTGCCCAATTTAAAGAACCATAATGATCTGTAACTTCAGATTTCACCATATTGGCATTCAATGCACTGATATGTCACTGTTTCTTTGTGTAACCCTTCTGACAGCTTGTGTCAGTAGCACAAAGGTCAAGCTCATATCAAAGAGCTCCTGTTAAAATTACAAAACAAAATTGGCCTGAGCCCCCATGCAGAAATCTGGGAAAACTAAATACCTCCCCAGTGTGCCTCTAGGCATACTTCTCCACCTGCAAGCATTGAGCCTGTATATAATAACAACAACAAAGCTTCTATTAAGGGGAAAGGGAATACAGCAACAATGACTGAAAAGTACTCAAACAACAGGTAAAACACCCGCCCCACAATATCTTGAGCAGTAGTCATTTGTCTCAGTTTCCCACCTTGCGGTGAGAAAGTCCAATTACTTCCCTTTAACATGCCACTCCCCTTTTTCCTCTGCTGCATCTCACTCACGGTATGTTGTCTGAGGTCAGTGAAGTCCCAGAATCCAAGGGGTGCACCTCAAGTGGGCGAGTGAGGCCTCTACCACTGGCTATTACTGCTTCTGCTGCTTGTCACTGCCCACTCTGCTGATGCCGTGATGTGTCCTTGATCTGGTCCGGTCCTATAGTGCCATGGCCACCTAGCCCAGCTATTAGTAATCAGAGACCTAGGATTTTCTGGGTGGGAGGCACCTTGAAGCTGCTGCATGTCTAGGTTTGGAAGAACTTGACTTTTATAAGCTGCGCAAAATTATGGATTTTAAACATGATTTTTATATTTATAGATTTAAATTTTCACAGTTGTAGAAAATTATGGGAGGTCCAGACAATGTGGGAGTCAGACAATAATTATATAATAACAGTAGATGATGAGATTAAAAAGTTAAAGCTTTATAACTGTTAAAACATAGATTGACATATTCATGGCAAACTACATGACATAAATATCCATAAATCAAACTCTAATAGGGTTCTCAAGCTGCCTTTTTTTAACTTTGCCTATCTGTACATTTTTGATTATCGATAAAAATATTTCCCATCAGTTTGTGGGTAGGTGGTGAAAATGATGTTTACCAATAAAAATCTAAGTCTTCCAAGCATATGCTTGACCCACTGTGCTACCTTTAGCTGCAATGCTGTGTTCTGAGGTTCCACTGCCCATCTTAGGGCTTGTCTTCACTGACAGTGCTGCACCAGAGCAGCTGCACGGCTGTAGTGTTTAGTGAAGATGCCACCTACGCTGACAGGAGAGCCTCTCCCATCAATATAGGTGCACCACCTCCATGAGGCCAAGTCTACACCATAGCGCTACATCGGTGCGGCTGCGCCACTTTAGCGCATTTGGTGAAGACGCGCTCTCCCTTTGCATAATTACTCCACCTCTGCAAGAGGCGGAAGCTCTGTCGGTGGGAGAGTGTCTGATAGTGCTGGTGTAGACAGTACTTAGTTCACTGTAACTTGCACCACTTAGGGGGTGTCTTTTTCACACCCCTGACCAACTTAAGCAGTAGTGTAGACCAGCCCCGAGGTGACAGCTGGGTTGACGGGAGAGGCCCTCCCATCACATAGCGCGGTCTACACCAGAGGTTAGGTCAATATAACTATATTGCTCAGGGGTGGGGATTTTCCCCACCCCTGCCCTGAGAGACACAGTTATACGTTTGCAGCATAGACCAGGGCTTAGTGATTTCAGTTCTAGTGATTTTGCTGGGTCGAGGGGCAGGCTCCCGACTATTGTCTTTTTTCTGTTGGCTTTTACAGGCTCGGCCCTTAGACTAGTTTGTGATTTCAGCTCTGGTGCCCCCTGAGCAGGGACAAGGCCTCTCGCCTGAGCCTAGTCAGCTCTGTCTTTGCATACAGGAGAAGAAGAGACCAAAGGGCATCCAGATTTAACAACCGCCCCAGCAGCTGGCGGGAATACCCGTCCTCTCCCTCCCCACAGGCTGCCTCAGCTTGTGGGCGCCCAGCCTGAGGCACGGGAAAGGGACCTGAGACACTGCCCGCGGAAAGCCCGGCCCCTTTGAGGTGCATCCAGTTGGGCAGGCACTGGCAGGCCCCCATCGCTGGGCAGGTCTCTGCTCCCCGGGAGCCGCATTCCCCTTCCCCCACTGACTGCCGGGAGCTGAGCCCGGCGGACGCGGCCCGGCCCCGCACACGCGGAAGGGGGTTTGGCTTGGACGGAGCAGCGAGTTCCCCGGCGCCAGCCCCCAGCAGCGGCTCCGCCCCGCTCTCCGCGCAGCGCCTCGGCGGCGGGATTGGGAAGGGGCCGGGGACCAGCAGGGCCGGGCCGCAGCGTCCGGCGGACACAGGTAACAGCGGCCCCCGCCCCTCCCGGGCTCCGGCGGGGACGTGCCCGGGCTGGGTCTCGCTGCCGGGGCCTGCAGGGAGCGCGGCCCGAGCCGAGCTTTGCTCTTCGGCTGCCCCGCGCGGAGCGGGCCCGGCCGGGCTCCCTCAGGCCGGCGGCAGAGCGAGCCCGTGGCCCCGCGGTCACAGTCGGTGCGGCCGAGCTCGGCCCTGCCCGGGCAGACACGGGAGTTTCCCTAGCCCCGAAGCGGCGCCGCTGCTGGAACCGAGCGCGGCCTGGTCCCGCGGCGGGCATGGAGCCAAACGCGGGAAGAGGTGGGGGTGGGGGACAGTCTGGTTTGGGCACCTCGCCTTCCTTCGCTTTCCTGGCAGGGGGCCGGGTGTCCCGAGGGCTGCGTGCCTGGCGGGAGGGTGAGAAGAAAAGCTCGGTGGGAACCAGACTGCAGCCAGGGGATGGTTGGTTGCAGAGGGTCAGTGTGCTCCAGAAGGTCAGTCCTGACCAGTTACTGGTGGGGATTGAAATCAGACCCTTCGGCATGACAGGGAGAGTGAGTCTGCGCAAGACAAGATTTTGCCAGAAAAAAACAAGTTTAAAAAGTCATCTCTTCCCATCTCCAGACATGGCTCCTTAGCAGTTGCAGTCTATGAGCAGAATCAGTAAATGTATATAGATATATACATACACACTGCATTTAGCACAGTGTGGTCTTGATCCTGACTGGGATTTGGGAGTGCTCTCACAACACAGTACATAGCGCTTAAAATCCATTTTCACTTCTCTTGGTACAAGTTTGCATATGTTTTGGGGCTTCACCCCCCACTAATGTGGAAGAACATATGGCAAGTACATGATGTGACAACCCAGATGTTTAACAAAAGTGCAGTTACAAAAATGTGAGTTAGCCTTTGCTTAACTTGGGAACAATGTTCTACAACGGTTATGAGGTACTGAAAAATCGCTAACGTGTTTAACAGCATCTGATATTTTAATAGAACCTAATGAAGCCCTGCCCACGCTATCACAGGACCACTGCTAGGACCATTTCTGTGAAAGAGGGTTCAGTCTCTTTCACATAAATGGTCCTAGCAGTGCTCCCGTGACAGAGTGGGCAGGGCTTCATTAAGTTCTATTAAAATATTAGATGCTGTTAAACATGTTAGCGATTTTTCAGTACCTCATAACCGTTGTAGAACATTTTCCCCAAGTCAAGCAAAGGCCCGCGGCACCGCATAGAATGCAGTCCTGGGTCATGATTAGGGCCCTCAGGTGCTATAGTAATACTACTACTATGTCCTAAATTATTAGTCCTGATGAGGACTATGCCAAATTTCACACTTCAGTTGTTGTTGTAGTTCTGTATCTGCACTTAAAAAAACAAATTAACAAAGATAATGAAAGTGGGATTTTTTTCCCCTTCACTCACTGACAACCCTGAAACAGGTAAAATAATTTTGCTCACACTTTCCAAAAATTCATTTTGGGATAGAGAACAAAACATGAAAATTTCAGTCTAAAAGATTAATGCCAACACTGTTTTTCATCCTTACCTAAAATCATAAATCCCTAAGATTATCAAAAGGTAACTACTATTCTCTCTCCCCCCCCCCCCCCCCCCCCCCCCCCCCCACGCACACATTTGGAAACTATATTCTTGGAATGATTTTCTGGGAATCTTCTGCAAAAGGATACGAGTCAACAGTGCTCTTGTTGCCAAGAAGGCTAATGGCATTTTGGGGTGTGTAAGTAGGAGCATTGCCAGCAGATCGAGGGTCGTGATTATTCCCCTCTATTCGGCATTGGTGAGGCTTCATCTGGTGTCCAGTTTTGGGCCCCACACTACAAGAAGGATGTGGAAAAATTGGAAAGAGTCTAGTGAAGGGCAACAAAAATGATTAGGGGGCTGGAGCACATGATTTATGAGGAGAGGCTGAGGGAAATGAGATTATTTAGTCTGTAGAAGAGAAGAATGAGGGGGGATTTGATAGTTGCTTTCAACTACTTGAAAGGGGGTTCCAAAGAGAATGGATCTAGACTGTTCTCAGTGGTAACAGATGACGGAACAAAGAGCAATGGTCTGAAGTTGCAGTGGGGGAGGTTTAGGTTGGATATTAAGAAAAACTTTTTTACTAGGAGGGTTACCTAGGCAGGTGGTGGAATCTCCTTCCTTAGAGGTTTTTAAGGTCAGGCTTGACAAAGCCCTGGCTGGGATGATTTAGTTGGGGATTGGTCCTGCTTTGAGCAGGGGGTTGGACTAGATGACCTCCTGAGGTTCCTCCCAACCCTGATATTCTATGATTCTAAGGGATTGTTCTTGCTAGTGACTGCTCTTCTAGTGGATGAATACATGTATTGCAGCAGGAAAGAGCATTTCTCTTGAAAATGCTTCAGTAATATTAAGGTCTGGCTAGGAGAAGCAGCATTTTCTCATCTACTGGCTCTGCGGTCTGAGCACAAGGTGAATTCAGGAACTCCTGACTTTTATTCCTGGTTTTACTTCTATCTCTGGTATTGGGCAAGTCACTTCTGTCAAGAACTATCCCTAATAAATGTAGCCACTGGCATCTCTCTGCTCTTGTTAAATAGCATGGGGTGGACGCTAACTATGACCTTAAAAATATTGTATTTGAGTAACTGAAGGAAGAAACCATAAGAAAGTTAGTAGTTTAACAAATTGTAAAAAGAGAGTTACATATAGAGTATTGCACTGAAATTTCCATTGCTAATTTTCAGTGTAACATGCCTATTTATAATGGGGAACTAAATATGAAAAATGCAGATTATGAACAGGCAACTTACCTACCCTGCTATATGAGAAGAAAGAACGTTTCACAGAAAGATACAATAAATCCTTATGGTTGCAAAAGGAACTATATCATTATTACAAAAAGGAAAAAAGGTGCTGATTTTAGTAGTCACTACTATAAATATGCTGTTTGCTGACCAATTTTTTCAATCCTAAAAAAATGCGAAGAGTACCAAACAAAATTGAATATGTCTCTTTATTTCAGGTGGTGCTATGACTGGTTTCAGGCTGCCCGTCACTGCCTTTAGAAAACTAAATGTCTGGCTTGGAATCTGGGAGAAATTCCCCTCTAATAAACTCTGCGTGTTCTGGAGGAGATGTATATACTCTAGCCACCAATCCAGTATAATAAACTACAGAAAACACTTCAGCATTTCTCTTGTGAAACATGATGTATTTTTAAGACCGCCTTCACAGTGTGTTTCAGTGCCTTGTGTACGACTTAAAAGTGACAAAAGTTCTAGAAAGAAAAAACAAACCCTGCAAGAGGATGAGGATGAGGATGAAGGAAATGAAGAGAGAAGTGATTCAGAAGATGAATTTGAAAATGACCCCAATATAGTGAAAGATTACAAGGATCTTGACAAAGTAGTCCAGTCTTTTCGTTATGACATAATAATGAAAGCTGGTCTAGATATTGCAAGAAAGTAAGTATGAAAGATTTATATAGCTTACCAATAAAGAAATTGTCATATAGCAAATAGTTCTTTTGATGTCCTTTTTCTTGTCGCAGTAACTTAGTGAAGAAGAATTTTTTTTAACTTACTCAGAAGTCCATATTTGTCTTTGGAGGTATATTGTTACTTTGTCTTTTGGAATTTTTTTTCCAGAATTCGGCTACTTATCACTGTCTGCAATACTAAGACTACTCAAAGAGACAGTGATAATTTTAATCAATCTCTAGCATTTATGCTTTTAACTGTTGACTTAAAAAGAAAGAGCTTAAGAATAGAAAAGCTTCTGCTAGTCGGTGGAAGGATTAAAAAAAAATACGCTAGATTGACTAGAAGAAAGAGTCTAACCAAATTCTACAGTAAATATAAACCTGCCACACCTACCTCCACCAGATATAAATAAACCTTATTAACAAGTCCATCACAATGTATAACCTATGCAACCTACAGAGGATTTAAGAAACCTGTTAGTTACAATACATTAGTATGACTTGAAACTGATATCCAAAGACAAGATTCTTAAGTTTAAAATGACTGGTGGCATACAAAAGGCGTGTTATCTGTTATAAACACTCTTAAACTGCCCTTGTGCCCGTGGTACAGAACAGTTATGAATGCTTTTTTTATTCAGCATTTATGAAAGATATCCTTGATTTCCATCTTAAGTCAATCTTTAAATAACCCTCAGAGAAATATATGTATGCTTTATGCAAAAATTCTCCTTCTGGACCACACTTTGCAGGTGAACTGCGTTTTTGCCTGTCTGTTTTAGGAAACAATTGCACTTGTTTACTGTGCACTGTAAACACAGCCCTATAAAGCAAACTTTTTATTTTTTTTATTTTAGCAAAGTGGAAGATGCATTCTATAATGGTGAACTCAGGCTGAATGGAGAGAAATTGTGGAAGAAAAGCAGAACTGTAAGGCTTTAAAAAAAACAACCCTTAAATTAATAGAAGATCATAACTAAGGCTGACATTTTCTCTTTCCTCCTATTCTTATAGCACTCATGCAGGCATTATAAGAGGCTATAAAACAATGAGTTATCCTGCATGTAACGTGAGCTATTATACCTGGGGTTAAAAGATAACACTATGTAAAAAATGGGGACTTATGTAGGGAGACAAAATATCCAGGTTTCATGAAGTTTCTAAGTTTATCTAGTTTAACTGGGGGATGGATGAATTAAAACAAGTTACTTTGTCTATTCCTCCATCTTCACAGAGGTAGTAGAAGTAGTTCTGTAAACTGAGGAGTACAGCTTGTTCTTTTCCCCTTCCTGAAAGGAATTTTCTGCCTTTAGAGGAATTGACCCCCAGAAGACTTTGCCAGAGATATGCAGGAGGAGGGCACTTGTAGCTGCATTAAACAGGCTTATTGATTCTTAATTAACCCCCACAAATGTTTACTTTTTTTTCTGTAATCCCTGCAGCCTATCCACTATTAAGGTCACATGGGTTAGTGTAGCTACTTAGAGAAAAAGATTTTAAAAAATATTGTTACAAGAAAATAAGTAGACAATCCATACATTTATCATTACTTCCTACTCATACTTCATCCCTTCTTAAGAGTTTCACTGACCCTTTCCCCAAGTATTAAATAACTCCTATCTGCTTTCTTATCAGGAAGCATCAGTTAAGGAATTGTTCCTGTTCAAATTCTCTTTCAGGATATCCTTCTTTGTAAGCCCCAATCTCTGAATGTTCTTATTTGTGGCACCTGTACCCTCTCTGTTTTGAAGTCCTTAAAAATCCACTTCTGCATAACTGCCTGTAGTGAATCTATTTTTCTGGTTGCTCCCTTTCCTTAACCTTTGTCTAGTTGTCTTTCTGTCCTTGCAGTATGAGGTATTTGGTGCAGGGACTAATGCATTTTGAATGCCTGGAAAGTATCCATCATATAATGGTAGCGTTATAAAGATGGCATCTTTATGGCAAACCCTCGTATCTCCTATAGCCTGTGTCTTGCTTTTTTGACACTTTTTTGTCTCTCTAAGTCATCAACAGAACCATCACAACTTTTTCCTCACTTGCAACACTTCATTTGTAGTTTCTACGGACTTGATATTATGGTCTTGCAGTACAAATACTATAGTTAAGGTTGCGTCAGAGTTGCCTGTTGTACAGGGTCTGTACTTCAGTGTGTCACCATTTTTTATAAGCATGCCTGGTTTGCTCTGGGGATGAACTGGGTTTGTGCAGCGGAGTCTTCTGACTATAGCAGCCCTCTCATATTTGTTGAAAAAGTTGGGAGGTTGTAGTGAATAAGGCAGGGGACTACAGGAAGAGAGAGGATGGTCTTGTGGTTAGGGCAGTTGAATACCATCCTTGAAGCTCAGGGTATGTCCACACTATAGTGGCTACAATAGCATAGCTATGGTGATGCAGCGTATACTTTCTGTATTGTTGTAAAGGGGTTTTCTGTTGATGTAGGTAATCCACTTCTCTGAGAGGCGGTAGCTAGGTCAAGGGAAGAATTCTTCCATCAATTTAGCTGATTCTACAGTGTGGGTTAGGTCAACCTACCTGCCATGCAGGTGTGAAATTTTTCAGACTTGAGTGATGTAGTTAGGTTCATTTAAGCTTTAGGTATAGACTGGCCTTAGTCCCTGCCTCTGTGACCAAGTTCTTATGTGACACTGGGCAAATCATTTACATCAAAGTTTTCACAGGTAGTGACTTCTGCATGTAATTAAATCCTATATTATCATGCATACACACAAGGGAGCCTAATTAAAGTTGCATGGGCAAAATTCATTCTGGCATTTCCTAACTTGAGAGTGCTTGACTTTGCAACCTTTTAATCCCTAACTTTTTATTTCCTTTTTTCACGGTTTAATTTTACTGATGAGAGCAACTTTAATATTAAACTACCGTTTGTGCCTATTATCAAGAGTTGTGATGTTCTAATGTGAATACACAGAATCTGCTTGAAATCAGTCATCTTGCAAAGCAAAAATGCCAATATGTAATTTGTATCCAGAGTCCTTCAGCAGAGATTTTTGCATGCAAAAATATTTTTTTTAAATAAACTGTCTATAGAACAGACATGTATAACTTTAATTAAGGATGAGGCAGGTATAATATTCATGTACTCTAATACAAGCCTATGGTGCTTTGCATATACTTTAGTTACATTAGACAAAATTACCTTTCTGAAGTGCCTGCTCTTTGTTGGACTGCTAGGGTTTTTTCTATTAACATTTAGTTCTTACATTTTTAATAAATTAATACTTAACTGATTTATTTTCCTTGAATTAAGTTTTTATATTTGGTTATTCAAGTGACATTAGAAAAATAAACTATCTAAACTTTAATATCAGATTAGAAACCACATACCGAGGACCAAACCCTACAGTCTCTTCCTTGGGCAAGCTCTCTATAGAAGTCAATGGGAAGCTTGCCTGAGTGAAGAGTTCCAAATTTGTCCTTGCATACTTAGCAGCCCATAAGCAGGAAGGGGCTTCTAAAACTGCAAACTTTCTGCCCTCTGGTTCTCTCACCAGTTTTAGATCTCTGAAAAATTTACATTTGCTTTTAGTCGGAAGGGGATGTCTGATTCCAGCTGAACAACTTGGTAACCACTCCGTTTCCAGTAATACAAGAGTTGAAATATAAAGATCTGTGGCTCCAACACAAAATGTACTACTTTTAGTAAATGTACTTCCCAACAAGTCAATGTAGTTATCATAGACTGTAAAGTGTTGGATGTAAAAAATGCTGGAACCACCAAGTATAATGTGAAGAAGTCCTCTTCCAGTAAAACTTGTCTTTGTTAAGGTTTACCGGTTCTTCTGCTAGAAGTCAAATAGGAATTTGGATTAATACTTCATTATTAAGTTACCTAGAATATAAGAAAATGTCTGCTAAAGTTGATTCTGGGTGGGCTTATTACCCGACCCACAAGCTCACTGGTTGAAGTTGAGGTAGGTCTTTATGATTCTACAGTGGAGTTGCATCATACGCGCATTTAACTTATGCAAATTCAACTATAAGCACTCGGCAAAACAAAAAAAAGAGAGAAAAATAACAATTTAAATACTGCACCTGTAGTGCGGGCGATTCCGCCCACCATTCCACTCAATGAGAGTTTGACTACGTGATTTTCACCTTACGCGCTGACTTCAGAACCTAACCCACGCGTAAGATGTGACTCTACTGTACTTATCTCTCTGCCTCATTTTCCTCCATCTGTAAAATGGAGAAACAATATACCTAATAGTGGTATTGTTAGGCTTAACTTAATTTCACATTATAATTTTGTACAAGTTATACAAAGTGTTTGAGTATTAAGACTTTTCTCATACATGTGTAATCCTCCCCAAATTCACTACATTAAAAACAAAAACTAGACTTTCATTTGGCATGAGGGGAGTTGTCCTGTAGTGGTAGCCCCCTAGAGGCTGGCATATAAAAAAACGCAAAGAACTGTTGGGGCTCTATTTCTCTTTAATATGGCAATGATACTGCTGCTTGGTTATTTACTGAACCGTAAGCATACATATAGTGCTTTAATCACATAAGACAAGTCTCTGGTCCTAGAAGCCTATCGTGTTGGTTAGACATGACATAGAGAAGTGGAGAAGCAACAGCAGTCTGGGGCTGGTATAAGGAAAGATTATGGTTACAGTGTTTGAAGTAATGAGATTGTTATGCAACATTCACACTGGATGCTGTATATTTTTTGGGGGGTGGGAGTAGGCACAGAAGATTGGAGGGGGGGTGTAGCTTTGGAAGGCTAACTGAAAGTAGTGGATTTTGAAGGAGGGAGAATGGGCAGAAAGGGAAGTTGCATAATAAATGGAAGCTTGAGGGCTGATCCCAGTATAGGATAAGAGTGGAATGAGGACATAGAGAGCAAGGAGGCTTGCAGAGTTGGGGACTTCAAAGGCCTACGTGGGAGGAGATGGAATTAGGGGCTGAATTTTGAAGGCAGTAATAAGAAGTTGGACTATCATTCAATTGCATTTACAATACATAAAAATTTAAAAAACAAAAACAATTAGATGGAAAGAACACAGCCAGGGTGGAGTCGTGGTGGAGAGGTTCACAGGGATTCACTCCTCCTCACTCAGCCCAGGGCTACACTAGGGGAGGGGGTCGATCTATGATACGCAACTTCAGCTACGTGAATAGCGTAGCTGAAGTCGGCGTATCGTAATCGACTTACCTGGCCATGAGGACGGCGGCGAGTCGATCGCTGCCGCTCCCCCGTCGACTCCGCTTCCGCCTTTCGATGAGGTGGATTGCCGGAGCCGACGGGGAGCGCGATCGGGGATCGATTAATCGCGTCTTAACGAGACGCGAAAAATCGATCCCCGATAGATCGATTGCTAGTGAAGACCTGCCCTCACTTGCAGGCCTGCATTAGAGGAACATGGCTGCTATACTGTAGACATGGCTTATACAGCCATTCTAACAACTTCCCTATAAGATAACAGGAATAATCAGTGTGGAAAGAGGACAATTAAATTGCACATAAACTTAAGGGTTATTTTCCTCAAAAGAATGTTAATTATCTTTCTCTGCCTCTATTTTCAGGTGAAAGTTGGTGACACACTGGATCTCATAGTAGGGGAGGACAAAGAAACAGAAACTGCTGTGGTTATGCGAGTTGTCTTAAAAAAAGCATCAGAAAAGACTGAAAGTGAAAAATACAAAGTGGTTTTGCGGCGCTGGAAAAATTTAAAAGTACCCAAGCAGGATGTATTTAAGTGACAAGGATTTGCATATGGCAGCATGAGACTTCTTGTGGAAAACCATTTCATTTGTTGCTAAATGTGAATTTTGGTTAAACAAAATTCTTGCACCCTTTTAAGGGCTCGTGATAGAATATTATCCCCTTGCCATATGCACCATTCATATCTTGATAGTCTGTCAGTTTACTCTGTTCTATTCATTTTTGTTTCATGGTAATTTGGAAAAAGCTTTATTTCCAGACAATTTCCCTAAAGAAGAGATATCATGGTTGGGTAAAGGCTAGATAAATCTCAACTGCTTGACAGTTGTCTCTGCTTTTGTTAATCAAAATGACTACGTTGAAACTAAGGCTGGTCTCATAACAAGTGGAAGAATGTTTCTGGCTATGAGACTTAGTTTTCTAACCTTGTACCTCAGCAGTGTCTCACTCTAGGCTGATGAACCTTTCTCAAATCTAAAAACCCAAAGGAGGGAGACAGGATGACTTAATAGCTTTTTCCCTCCTATGGTCACTGATTTGAATCTGATTCAATTGATAGTGACAGAGTCACTACCATCTGATTCTTGTCAGTTGCCTCTGTGAAATGTGTTGTTGGTCATGTCCATATTACTGCTGGCCAGTTTGGCTATTTTAGAGTGACCAGGAATGGCTGAGGTGACACTCAGGACATAACTGTGAGGCACATTGGAAGATCAGGAAGAGGGAGCTTACACTACTATCACTTTGTATTGTATAGTAGCTGTGCAGAACATGAGTGGAAGATTTCAGCCTCGTGCCCTCATTTAATTTAATATTCAATAGAGTACTTAATGCTTAAACTGGGAGTTAGTTGTACAGTGTACCTCCAAGACCTGTATAAGGATGACAATAAAAAGGAAAAAAGTGCTAAAAATCTTCCATCTTTCTTTCTTAGCACAAACGTTTAGTGAGAAATGCTTCATTTAATGACAGTCGTACATAATCACAGACACGCTGTTGCTATTATGAGAATGATCTTGTATTTAATATCTTAAGTGAAAAAATAACAATTAAAAAGGAAGTTTTCTTATCCTTAAAGGTTGGGGCAGATCTCTCATTTCTTTGTCAATGGGGTAAAGACTGCAGGATCTGGCCCTCCAGATTCAAATTCTTCATTAACACAAGAGTGAGAGTGCACTGGATGGCAGTAGCATTGCTGTAAAAGAACATAGTGTATGAACTAGAGTAATTTATCATATATTTTTCTAAAAGGAAATAATCTGACAATATTTAATTACACAATAACCTAGTTATTTCCCCCCTTTTCTTTCAATAAACTGTAGAGCCACACTGACATAGTATTTTCAGCGGGTTCTCTGAGTCTGGTGTTACTTAGGAGAAATGGGAAAAGAGGTAGGATAAATGAGATAATGCAGCACTGTTTAGAAATGAATAGGAGTCAAGATATTTACAGGTATTGTGGGGCTTAAAGATGCACACAAGTGCTTCTGAAAATCCCACGAGACTCCAAGGTGCCTAATTCAATGGAACAATTTTTTTTTATAAATATAAGAAATATAAGGAAGCACTTGATGTTTGTATTAAAAGCAGTTGGAGGGACCTGCTCTAAGGTCTTGTCTACACTAGTTTTGTTGGAAAAAGGCAACTTTTGTGGGCAAAACAGTGGAGGTGTACGCACTACAATGCTCCTCCCAGTGACAAAACTCACCTGCTTGGCCAACAAAATAAAACTACCTTGATGAGCGGCGTAGAGCTTTTTGTGGCAAAGTTAGATCGACAAAAGTGTCAGTGTAGAGCCTGTGTTTATTACATCGCTGTAACTGGCCTCGAGGTATCCCACACTGCCCACCCTGGCTGCTCTGCTCGCTGTTTTGAACTCTGCTGTCCTGCATCCAGCTACAGAAGCATATGCCCCCCAGCTGAGCAAGCCGGTTCCTGGCAGCAAACGCACTCGTGTTTGGACTACAAGGGAGGGAGTGGATCTCCTTGGTCCGTGGGGAGAGGAGGCTGTCGGAGAACTTGGAGGGAATCATGGAATCTTGCTCTCCTCAGCACTAGATTTGCAGTGGCTGGCTGGCAGGGTGGGCTGCTGCTAGGGGGAAGAGGGAGACTCATGCTGAGCCATGGGCTGATGTTAGGGTTTAGCCTGCCCATGTACTAGTCTCTGCTGAGCTGGGGGGAAACGGGTGGACACCAGCTCTGTGCAACAGCTTCTGCCTCAGGATTGGTTGTTTCTGGCTGCTGTCTGAACTTTGCATGCTGACACACTCACTCTCCCCCAATCCACACACATACTCCCCCAAAACACAAACTGGGTCTCTCTCTCTCTCTCTCTCACACACACGTGTGGACTTCTTGTGTTAGCATTCAGCAATGTCTGATCATATTACCACAAGTGATGCTTTACAATGTGTTAAAGTACTTTACTTACCCAACACACACAGCAATCATTGCAAGGTTCATAGCACGGTGCATACAAACAATGCCAGGCTCAGCACACTACAGCAACACATTACGGTGCTGCAGTGTTCCTATGCTCCTTCAAGGCATCCCCCAGCCAAGTAGCCCCCCTTGAGCTCCTCTTATAGCCTTGTGTTCATAACGTACAGCACAATACTGAAGAGCAGTGCAGGATCTCAGCTTTCTGACAGATGGCTGGATTGCAGGTTACCACGGCAGTTGAAAAGAGACTGGCAATCTAGTAGGATGCCCCTGGAATGATGGGATTGAGAAACCATCATGTGATGCTGTACCTGCCTTCATAAGGCATTGCAAACCCTTCTCAAAGCACCGTACGGCCAGTTGCACAGTAGGATAGCTACCCACTGTGCACTGCTCTCTGTCAATGGAAGAGCTGCTATTGTGAATGTGCTCCACCAACACAAGGAGCATAGTGCGGACATGCAAGAGCAGAGTAATTACAGCGGTGGCTGTGTGTCAGCATAACTTGCGTCAACAAAACTCTGTAGTGTAGACAAGGTCTAAGTGCAAACTCCACTCACAAGCAAGACAGACGTGCCTGATGCACAAACAGTAATTAAATATCCAAGATAAAAAACAATGAAAAACGAGATGCATCGATCTTTCAAAGAACTTGTGACATGGAAGAATGTGCTGTCAAAACTAACCTAATGAGCAATGAGTATAATAACTGACAGATAAGAGACAGGCCAAGGTGTTCAAAAGCAAATAGTAAGGGGGTGGGGGGGGGGGGGGGCTGATTTTCAGAAAGTGCGGAGCACCCACCCTTTGGAAATCAGGCCTCTATTAAGGTGTCAAATTGGATAGTAGTCAGAATCAATAATTTTGAAAAACTTGGCTTAAAAGCTGTTAAAGCATAATTTAGAACTAAAATGGATGCTTTGGAACAGTGACATAAGATACTGAAACTGTGTGAAAAGAACTTCTGAGAAGAGGAGGAAGAAATTCTTTGCGTAGATAGTGCACTGGATCCCACTCGGGATCAAAACTAAAACACAGGGCATAACCCTGTTCCGGCCAGCACATCTCCACCTCTGACAAATACTTAAAGGGTTTGTCTCTCTCACTTTGTGCCAATTAAGTCTCAGTTAATGAACTGATACGCTCCTTTGGAAGTGCAAGGACAAAAGGGATTTTTGAAGAATTGTCCCTGGTCACCTTAAAGAGAAGGAAGTTCAGCAGAATCACCAAAGCACTGTACCAGACCAATATAAAACACCTGTGCGTAGAAATTTTTCCATTCAAGTTTAACAGAAAATGGCTATTTTGTTGTAATGGAAATTTCTGCAGGAAATGTCAATTTTGGCAAGTTTTCAGGTTTTGGCAGGCAACACGTTTGGATTTTTGTGTATGTGTGTATGTGGTTTTCAGCAACTAAAGAACAAAATTTTGGGATGTCTTGAAGGGGTTTTATTTCTACCAAAACATTTCACCTGATCAACTGCATTTTTTTCAGTTTTGGTTGCTGAAAATTGAAAAGGTTTTTAAATGAAAATTTGAACATTTCCACAGAAAAAAGTTTGACTAAAACAAATGTAAGTTTAATCAAAATTTTTCACAGAAAAAAAATCATTCCCCCAGGCATTCTGCTTTTTGGGGCTCCCTTTTATAAGCTCTGCTTGTCGAATGACAATCACGGTTTCCCTTTCAGAATGGTTACTAAAGGAGAAAAATTGCTACATGAACCATGGTCACATTGTGTGATAGGGGCAGGAAAGGGGACAAGTAGAAGTTTTGTCCATGCAGCAGCAGATCAAGTCTCAAAGGACCAGGAAGACACATTCAGAAGAGAGCATATAGCTCTGAATAAGAAAGATGCATGAGGTGGGAGTCTACATCCTGGCAACCAGGTGAGGTAAAGCTAGAAAAAGCAAGTCCTTGGAGTATGATGGAACTTGGTTTATCTTTTTTAGTTACAGATTATTTGCATTTGGGTTGCTGATGTAGACGTGGTAATCCAGGGACAGCTCTCTGTAGGGAGAGGGCACTAATTACATGTTTACGAACAGCTACTCAGAATAGCAGTTATATAATCCATGGACAAAGATAATTACTAACATTTTACTATTAGAATAATTTGTTTTAATAAGAAATTAAGAATCTCACTGTTAATGATAGGTTTATTTGAATGGGTCTCGTGGGGCGAGAGAAACAAAATGAAGTTTATGAAAGCACTGTAGGGCAGATCTTGAAGTTCTTTCCTCAGATTTGCTCTGGCTAGGTAATGAAAGCACACCTCACGTGCCAAGGTGGGAGAGATGGTAGACAGCTGATCCACAACTGAAATGTGTCTGTAGGATCAGTGTTCATGGACACGCAGTAGTGCCCAACATGAAGAAAAGATGCCCAGGAATGGATGATAAGCGTGTTGGAGCATGGAGTTAGGGAAGGGAGCAAAAACAGGGTTCAGATTTGCAGTAAAAGCACCCAAAACATACTTTAAAAAAAAGCATCTTTGGAATACTGATGGAAAAAGTTTATACTTGCATTAGCAGCCAACTGAATAGTGGTAACAATGAAAACAACTGACTTGGAAAAAGAAAGTTATAGCATCCAAACAATACGTAATTTGTGTCAATGGCAATCCCAAAATTTCAGTGAGTTACTCTTAAAGTCAGAGGTTTGAACTATCTTTTTTTTTTCCTTGGATTTCAAGATCTTCAGTGCAGTGATGTCTTTATGTGTTTGTACAGTACTGAGCACTAGAGTGCCCTGATCCTGATTGGGGCCTCTGGGCAGCACTGTTACAAAAATATTACACAACAGTAAAACAAGATTTGGCTGAATTTAAAAGAAATGCATTCAGAAATAAAATTGATATACAAACTATCTTAACTTGAAGATAGAAAAATAGAACTGCTTCTGAACATTTTTCCTAAGATGATGAAGCACTTTTTTTATTCATAATAACACAAAATTATGACAAAATGCTCAGGGCTACATCTTACTCTTAACAGTAATCAAATGTAATCCTTTCAAATAGGAAGTATTTTTCTCTATTGAAAACATGCTATTTGCATTTCCCTGCTAATATCCAGATTCCCTGGATAACTGCAAGAACTAAGCAGTAGTTTCATTTTCCCCTTCAAATTTCAGAAAAGTGTGTGTGTATATATATATATACACACACACACATATATATTTATTTTAAACCCTTGCACAGTTCCTTAGTTAAGTGTTTCATTTGTGTGAAATTGGTGAGGTACAAAAAAAAAAAAGGTTCTACATTCATTTTGTAGCAGGTTTGCAGCCCTTTTTTCTGTTGGGAAAATTCTGACAGTCACACTGGAAAATATAGAGTCATTGAATACTATGCTGTTTCCTTTAGAATCACTGTAGGAGAGAGTTGTTCAATACTTACCAAAAGTGTTATATTAAAGTTATAAGCAGATACTTAGGGGAAGTCCACTTCCTAGACACCATGGTGCAAGTAAACGATGGTCACATTAACACCACCCTATACCGAAAACCCACCGACCGCTATGCCTACCTACCTGCCTCCAGCTTCCATCCCGGACACACCACACGATCCATTGTCTACAGCCAAGCGCTGAGGTACAACCGTATTTGCTCCAACCCCTCAGACAGAGATCAACACCTACAAGATCTTCACCAAGCATTCTCAAAACTATGATACCCGCATGAGGAAATAAGGAAACAGATCAACAGGGCCAGACGTGTACCCAGAAGCCTCTTGCTGCAAGACAAGCTGAAGAAAGAAACCAACAGAACTCCACTGGCCATCACTTACAGTCCTCAGCTAAAACCTCTCCAGCGGATCATCGGTGATCTACAACCCATCCTGGACAACGACCCCTCACTTTCACAGGTCTTGGGAGGCAGGCCAGTCCTCGCTCACAGACAGCCCGCCAACCTGAAGCATATTCTCACCAGCAACTACACACCGCACCATAATAACTCTAACTCAAGAACCAATCCATGCAACAAACCTCGATGCCAACTTTGCCCACATATCTACACTAGGGACACCATCACAGGACCTAACCAGATCAGCCACACCATCACTGGTTCATTCACCTGCACATCCACCAATGTAATATACGCCATAATGTGTCAGCGATGCCTCTCTGCTATGTACATCGGTCAAACTGGACAGTCCTTATGCAAAAGGATAAATGGACACAAATCAGATATAAGGAATGGCAATATACAAAAGCCTGTAGGAGAACACTTCAATCTCCCTGGTCACACAATAGCAAATTTAAAGGTAGCCATCCTGCAGCAAAAAAACTTCAGGACCAGACTCCAAAGAGAAACAACAGAGCTTCAGTTCATTTGCAAATATGACACCATCAGCTCAGGATTAAACAAAGATTATGAATGGCTAGCCAACTACAAAAGCAGTTTCTCCTCCCTTGGTGTTCACACCTCAGCTGCTAGAAGAGGGCCTCACCCTTCCTGACTGAGCTAACCTCGTTATCTCTACCCTGACTCTTCCCTGCACATTTATATCTGCCCCTGGACATTTCCACTGCTTGCATCTGATGAAGTGGGTATTCACCCACGAAAGCTTATGCTCTAATACCTCTGTTAGTCTATAAGGTGTCACAGGACCCTTTGTCGCTTTCACTTAGACTTTTGACATTCATCTCAAGAGGATTTACTGAAGTAAAATAATGTATAGCTAATATGAAGTCAGTGTGGATACGGTTACATAGGTTCTGAATGTTTTCATTTAATATCTGGGAATCTCTACAGATAGCCTAAGTTTGAAATCAGTAACTGTTTATCCTAAAAGGGAGAGGACATTAGAGCAGTTGCAGCTAATCAAGATGCCCTCACTTGTGTATTCAGTCTGACTGGTTAATGTTACTCCAGATCTTAGTAACAGACCTTAGAAAAGTTAAATAATAGAAACTTACAGTTTGTGTGTCTGTTCATAGCCAATCATGAGCCAACATTTCTTTTGTAACAATATATACATTTCTTCATTACTTGACCAATTGGATGAATTCACTTCCAAATGCACCTCAAGAAGTTTCCTTTGCAAGCTAACCGTCACTTTTCATGTGTATATTGCCTTTATATCAAACGGCCTTTCAAAAGAATGTCAGGCCATAAAAAGATTGTGGGCAATCCAACAAGACAATCAAATCAGAAGGCTATATAATATATAAGCAGACTACAATAATTTGACCAGAAGTTGAGAAAAAGACCATTTCTGTTGAGCTATTACATGTTCACTTTTGATAATGTAATTTTTTTAAAATAAAACCCCTCATATATTGATCAGTGTGTCATATAAATATATTCATTTGGTTGCCTTATGAAGCCAAATATACCAAATGAATGTCAAAACTCATTGAAAATGTCAATATATCTTAAAATTGTATGTTGTTAGGTAGAAAATTCTGTATATTCATATAATCTCTTTACCAACCATGTGCAAGTTTAGAATATGTTGAAGTCCTCAACGGGATTTGACATACTTTATTGTTGAAACAAATGTGACATTAAGATAAATAAACTATAAAGAAAATCTGCATATTACATTCCTTACCTTTTGGGCTGCAGAATAAATGCTAGCCACTTCCAACTCTAAATTAAAAGACTTTTACCATTTTCATGACATTTTATATAGCCCATAAAAAGGCATGTATAATAGTTCACAAAGAGGTGCTAGGTAGCGTATAATTATAAAAAACCTTGCATTTCTGATATATTCAGTTTGCTAAAAATATGTACTAAAATGAAAGGTAGGATGCAGACATTGTGGTATAAGTTCATTATCTTTGGTAAAATGTTCTCATTTTATTTATAGCCATATTTGTGCTGATATCCATTTTGCGCATGGTCTGCTATTACTTATGCCAACAGGAAACATTTAAGTGAATTTAAACAGTATTAGATTATTCAGTACAATCATGACTCTCATCATACATTCTTTTAAGATGTTGCTAGCACATAGGGAAAAACGAGTGAGTACTACTATCTACTGTGACTTCCTACTGCTTTAACACTGTAAAATAACTTTGCTAATTCTTGCCATTAGAAAAAAATATTGTTTTTTAAAAAAGGAAGGGGTCAACATGATTCTGAGAACAGTAAATTCTAAAAAACTGAAGTAAAAATATCAAGTATTTTGTAGTTTAATACAATTGCTAAAATAGAAATTTACACTGGGGCTTAACTGAAATGTGATACTATGACCCATCTAAGTAAATAACAAAAGAGGACCACAGAGAACGTCAACAAATCTCAAGATGTTCAAGGGATGGTCAGTGTTAAATGATCACTGCCATGACTAACATCTAATGGAAGGCTCGATTCTCTCACACCGTTGACATCAACGGACATCCTGCTTTACAGCAACGTAACTGAGAGGAAAATCAGGTTTTGATTTTAATGCAGCAGTCTCCAAGGATAGATCACAAACTGTGAAGTCACAATGGAGTTAGGATGTTCTTCATTATAACTGATCATATTAACAATGCAATCTTGATCATCTGAACCTAAGTTAATCATACAAGATTACATTTCCAGATAGCTATTAATTACACTAAATCAATTTGGATAATCAAATGAATTTTCAATATCCCTATGACATTTGGAGACTCCAGGTTGTGCTATATTCACACAAACACACCATATCACCACTGCTCACAGGTGGGGACCCTGCAGCATTCAATTCTACCACAGAATTAAATCTTTGTATTTACCTTTTACTTATTAAATATTTGATTTAATACTGGAAACTTTGGAATCATAATTCTGATGAAGAATGAGGACTTAAATGTTTTTCTACATTCCTTGTTTCAAGTACTTTTTCTAAAAAGAGAGAGACTAACAGGCAATAGCAACATATTCTGCTGGTAAAGGGCTTGATTCTGTTTTGTAACCCTATTCACTGAAGCAGTTCCCAGTAGTCATATTGAAGACAATATAATAACTTACATGAGTAAGGGTGAAGGATCAGGTCTACGGTCTCAGCGTAAAAACACATTGTGTCTAATCAAGTCTTAGTTCTTATAGCAATGGAAATAATACATGGGTAACAGTCAAATAGGAAATTACATTTGACCCAGTATTGACCTCGTGTTATTTTCATTATCATCAAGAACAAAACAAAGGGATAGCTGTAATTATTGTAGTAACCAAGTCTGATGTTTCAATCACTCTCAATGAACATGGCACTTTCAAAAACAAAATTTGCAAGTTAAAAAATAATTCAGATTCCAAATTATTTAACCTTGATGTTTAAAAGGGTTTAATGCAAAACTGCCCCTGAAGAGCACAATGATTTTTAAAAAGTTTTTTTTTATTATTAAAAAAGTGATAAAAATGGAAGATGCAAAAGTGGGGAGAGGACTAAAACATTTAATACATGTATTTGCACCAGCGAAAGTCATGCTCTTAATGAGTCATTAGTGACTTCACCACCGATCATTTATGGTCTTTATCATGTACAAATGTAGTAAACCACTTTCCACTGTTGCAGTGCCCTTGTATGTGCAACACACGTATTCAAAAGTAACAATCTTAGCGCCCAATATTCCTAGGGGCTGATCGCCCTTAGATTCCATAGTAAGATCAGGCTCCCAGTCTAGAACAAAATATGCTCTTCCCAAATAATTTAGTGGTCAAAGTCTGAAGAATTTAGAGAGCCTGTCACTTTTTTGCTTTCTTGGCTTTTTTCAGTATATCACATTTTTTCCTGTTGGGACGCCGGCATCTTTCATCAATGCTTGGTATACATTCATAATGCCACACTTCTTCCATTTTCTCCACGGGGTAAACGGCTTCAACATAATGACGGATCAATCTGAGTCTGGTGGGATCAAGTTGCTTCTTGTTACAAGCACCTGAATGGTTATATTGCAGTCTGAGATTCTCTGGAGTAAAGAGCTCCGGAAAGAGTCTTACTAGAAGCCTGGCAGCAAAGTTTCCCACAGAAAGGCTCTGCTGTACTATCTCTCTTACCTCTTTATCAGAGAGCATATACAGAGAAGGCACAGGGAAGTCTGGAGAAGGAACGACAAGTTCATCAAGTGGTATCTTGCAAAAATCTTTGCTGCTTCTTTCTGGCGGCAGTGGTGGCCCTTCAAACTCTTCTCTGAATCTTTCTGGGTTTATTGCATAGGTAAGAAATTCTCTTCTCTCAGGCCCTGGCACGTGAACTTTCCGCTGCTGTTGGTATGTGCGCCTCTGTTCGGTATCCCTGCGTCGACATCTCTCATCAAGCTTCCCAACAAATTCCAATGTCCATACTCTATCGTTCTTTGCTCTTGGGTACAATATTTGCACGTAGTGTCGAATTAATTTAATCCTGGTTGGATCAAGTTGTTTCTTGCCTAATGATCCGCTACAGTTGTATTGCTTCCTTAGATTTTCATGAGTAAACAGTTCAGGGAATAAGTGAACAAGCAATCGAGACGCGAAGTTTCCTATGGACAGACTGCTTTCATATATATTTTTAATTTGTTCCTTGTTCAACAGGTAATCCGGGATAGGAACATCAAAATCGGGAGAGGGAATGTCAAGTTTATCAAAGTCTATTGGCACAAGCCAAATCTTTTTTGACCTTCTTCCTGGCCTTTCATATTCAAAGCTGTCTTCCACTTTTATGATAGATACATCATCAGGCAAACTAGAAGAATCATAGCAGTCGTCTCTCATCTGTTCACACTCACTCCCATCCATATACATACTTTCAAGTTCATCATTTATTCGATGGGCACACTGCTGCAACCACGCCTCCTCTTCTTGCACATCAGGAAAGTAAATTTCTGTGTACCTTCGAATTATCTGAAGTCGATGAGGATCCAGCTCTTGCTTCCCAGAATCTCCATAGCAGTTATATCTTTCAGCCAGGTTCCTGTGGTCGAAGAGCTCAGGAAACAATCTGTGTAACAAAAACACAGAAAATTCCCCAGGGGATGAAGCTTCATCTAAAAATTCATTGAGATCCTGAGCATCCAGAACATAATCTGAGGTGGTGGCAGTATCCCTGTCCAGAGACAAAGCTTCCTCCTGCTCTTTATCCTCAATGAAATGAGAGGAATCTACCTGTTCAGCCTCATAAAAACTGGATGACTGCACACTTTGCTGACTATTTTCCATTTCTCTTTGCGCCCAAAACCTACTGAAAAAGTCATTAACTTGGGGCAAACACTCCACCTGCCACACAGCATTGTTCTTCACAGAAGGATAACAAACTTCCACATAGTTTCGGATAAGCTGCAGATGAAGTGATTCAAGTTTCTTTTTGTTAAGAAAGCCACATGTGCTGCAGCTCCTGTTGAACTCATCATCGCTGAAGAGCTCTGGGAAAAGCTGAACTAGTAACCGGCAAGCCAAATCTCCACCTGAGGTGCTCTGATCCATGATCTGTTTGAGTTCTGCAGTGGTCAGCTGGTACTCTGGGGGAGGCCTGAACTCTGCTACAGACTCTGTTGGGCTGACGTGCTTTTTAATTCTGCTGACCTCAAGAGACAACAGGTCAACCTTGCTGTGAAGCTGAGTCATATTGGAATTCAGGGTGTTGAGGGTGTAAAACATTTTCTGTATCAAAGAATATATGTTTGGATCAGAATCTGCGGTGGAAGCTGTAACAGCGATGGTAGCAGCAGAATCCCTTTTGCGTTGATCACTCAAACTCCGCAGATGGGAGGGGCTGCTTGGATTGACCTTTTCAAACAGCTCATAAGAAGAAAACTGCTCTGCCCCTGGTGTGCTCTTCTTCTCTGTAATTTTGTGTGAGATGCCATACAGAGGTTTCTTATAGGATGGAGTGGTCATGTCATTGAAGGGTTCTTCTTCACACAGCCATGTTATATTGGGATTCTTGTTCTTGCTAGGCTGCTCTACGTTTACCTGAGTGGGTGACCCAATATCTCGGTTCTTCATGTTTGAAATGAGGCCCTATGAATCAACAAACGTTGTATTAGTAAGACAGTTTGCTTTAAAATAATAGCTACAATTTTGTGTTCCACAGGTAGGCGTCATTAAATAAATATGTACTGCCTAATTTTCATCAATGAACCCAACTGTGCTATATAAATCAACTTCATAAATGTATTGAAGGAAAACAATCACCAACCATGCTTTATAGTTAAAGTATTATTTTACTTCTTTGTTCATGACCTCTCCTATGGGATAACAATACAATTATAATACAGTACTTAGCATTTTACCACAGAGAGCTTTAAATGCTATCATTACCTCCCACTTTGTGTCTGATTAACTTGGGTGGCAGAGAGGTTGAGTGGCAGTAAGTCAGTGACAGAACCAAGAACAGAATTCAGGTTTTCTGACTCCTAATCCTGTGACCTAGCCACAACCTCACTGCCCCCCAACTGTATTTTAATGTTTCATTACTCTCCCTATTACCAGCTAAGGAGGGCACTGTGGTCCAATAGCCTTGACACAGGTGTGTTAATTTTTTCTCCTTTGGCTCTGAAAAATGTATGCAAGTATTTACCCCCAGCGGTCCAATTCAGGGACAACTCTATGATACCAACCCAACTTAAAAAACCCCAATACAATTAGTAAAAAGGCCTTTTAAAAATGAAAGTAGAATGATCTGTTTCTGAAAGGCAGAAACATTTATATTCATTGAGTTCCTCATGGTTCTAAACCAGCTAGTAGTGAACTCTTTAAGAATTCATGCTGTAAATTATTTTTAAGCACTGCATTTCCTAACAGTTTCTCATTGTTTGAGTTCTGAAGCAAATGTTTTTATTAATTCACTGTAAATATTTAGCTCATCATTTATTTTTGCAAGTACATGGATATTGTGAACAACTCCTAGAAAATTAAGTAGGTGAACAACAAAAAATTACAATACACAGAACTCAAAAACATGTGAGAACACACACAAATTTTGAATCTGACCATATTGAATTTTTTCCCAAGCTTGCTATACAGAATATTAATTAGACAAAAAATAAAGAACTTGCATTCAGATATTAAAAAGCAATGAAACACAGACTATGGGCCTGAGGTTAACAGGTGATGAGCAACTGTAAGTTCCATCCTAGGATCAGGCCCTTATACTGTGGATCTCCTCTGAAAAACAACAGTGTAAAAAAAATGGCAACACAGTCTTCCTCAGCTGATCTCCTTCCTATGTGTATTCACACTCAGATCTGCTTACCCTAGTGACAAAAATAAGTTTACACTACTTTTTAGTCCTATAAGCAATGCAGAGCCCAAACATGTAGGGGAGATCAAGCTGGGTTCTAGTCCAGCTCATGCATCATCACCAGAATAAACTAAATTCCAATTGCAGTGCCATATCTTGCCCATTTACACACGTGTAACCCCACTGAAGACAAGTTTATGAGCATACTGACGACCATGAGGTTGCACAGGTGATAAGTGAGGGCGTTAATGGGTTCAATTTAGAGTGCAGAATCCTATCAGCAATGATAAGGTTGAGAAGCTTGATTTTCAGATCCCAGTTGATTCCGCAGGGATAGCAATTAGAAACTTTCCTCTCCAGTTTTATTTGTAACAAAGCACATTTGAGATGGACTAAATGGGATATGATAAACATGGAGCAACACCAAAACATCACTTTTCAGAGAAGTGCCCTTGTTAAGAGGGAAGATGTGGCCTAACTAAAGCACCTATTATAAGATTCAGTAATACCAAAGCACAACAGACAGAACTAAGAAAATGGATCTCTGGCTTTTCAGATTTTTTTAAAAAAATCAGTATTATAAAAAGATTTGAACATACAGTGAAACTTGCTCTTTTCTGGTAACCTCATGTCTTGCCCCAAATTATCCTCTGTGACAGACCCAGGCCAGTTGGGTACAACAAAGTAGCAGCATGCAGATATACTGGCCACTGGATTAGCAGTTTTCTGTTCCCTGACTGACCAGAGCAGGGACTGATAACGAGGACACCTGACTCTAATTAACCTGTAAAGAGTCAGGCGAGGCCATTAAGGTGATGTGAACACCTGACTCTAATTAAGGCTCTTCTGAGCATATAAAAGGGCTCACTCCAGTCAGGCTAGGGAGAGCCAGGGAACCAGAGGAGAGGAAGTGCTGTTGCTACTGAAGGACTGAGTAAATGAGGACACACTCGTGCCATCAGTAAGGGAGCCCTAAGGTAAGGGTGAAGAAGTGAGAAGCGGGAGAGCTGTGGAGAAGTGGCCCAGGGAAAATGTAGCAACTCTGGCAGTGAAAGGTCAGCTGCCAACAGCTGCTACCACAAGGGTCCCTGGGCCGGAACCCGGAGTAGAGGGCGGGCCCGGGTTCCCCCCAACCTGTCACTACAGAAACACCTCCTGGGAGGGGAAGACAGGCCCCTATCAGGACAGGAAGCTAATATGTTCTGAGATAAGCTCATAGGGACAACAGAGACCGTGGGAGTTCTCTCACCAACCTTGTGCTGGCTTATGATGAAAAGGGCTCAGTAGACTGTAACCCTGGTCCTAGAGAGAGAAGGACTACGTGGAGGATTGCAGTGAGCCTCTGAGGCTAGTATAAACCGCCTAGAAGCGCGGGACCCACCGGGACAGGGTTGGAGCTCTGCCACACCTCATATATATAAAGAGCACAATTTGGCTCCATCTTTGTTAGAAGGCTTGTTATGATAAGCAAATCATTTGTTAGTCCTTTTCAGGTTTCACCATAGGTTTTTTTTGTGTGTGTGTTCAATGAAGCAATAAACCATGACAATCTGAGGGTAGTCCTGATTAATGCTCCGCTCAAGTGAAGAGTCAGGAACAAGGCAGTACCTGGGAAGTGTGTCATCATCTAAAGTGCCTTATTGCCCTTCTAAAATGAACACATAAAAGTTAACATTCTTGGGGTTGGATGGGGCCCTTTGAAGAAAAGAAGTGCTTACGCTGAGAATTATGGCAGATCTCTATGTTGTAAGGGCAGCAGAACTTCTGCCCTTTCACTAATGCAGCTCACGATGTTTGGATCTGGTTGTGGGAGGAATTTGCAGATCTGCATTTCAGAAACACACGGTCAATGTTCAGCTAATAGCTAGTGCCACATCTGGGACTAGATTTGAGCATTTTCTGTTAATCTGGGATACCTTGTTCTGCCTTCAGAACATTCTCCTTACCTCCAGTAATAATTTTGGCACTATACAGATTATATTGCCAGCCGGGCATAGCATTATCTGAAGCACACATGGAGTATTTTTGGTGAAACTTTAGAATAATCTATTGTGGAACATCCTTTTGTATTATCCATAAGGACCCTGGACTTTAAGCACAGATGTGTGTATGTACTTCAGATAATGCTATACACAGTTAAAAAGATTATCAGTTTACTGTACTATCAAAAAAATTACAAGGCAGATTGTTCTATATGAGCTACAGGCACATGATACCATGTTGCCTACACTGTCATAAGAAGCTACTGTATTACATACTGTTGCTAAGCTTTTATGAAATGCAGTATTTTGCTATTGTGGAATAATCTTTCATATTATATTTTAGGACCACAGGCCCAGATTTTAAAAAGTATTTAGGCTTTGCGCCATTCAGCATGGTGAGTCTTAAGGCTCATTTTCAAAAGTGGCTCAGGCACTTATGAGCCCAAGTCCCACTGACTTACTCAAAGTATTTAACAACTTGACTTTTGGTCACCACCAGAACTGGAAAGTAGAGAGAGGCGCACAAATGAAAACAGTATTAAAAAAAGTTAGCCTCTCAAAGGTTCTGTTAGAACTTCAGACTAAGATTGTGGTTGGTTATTTATTCTAAACATGCTGATTCATCACTAGAGTCAGTCGAGAATAAATTGCAGGACTGGGACCTAAATTTCTAATGAAAATACTAACAAAATATTTACTCTGGGGACATGAGAGGGGGGGTCTAAGATCACAGTCAGACCCAGTTAATCCAAACCAGTTTGAGAATTCCATGTTTATAAGCATTATTAGAAACAAATAATTGCTTCAGATCAAAACAATTAATGGTGAAATTTATGCTGTAAAATGGGATACTGCTTACATCATTAAAAAAATATCCAGATAAGTAGTATGGGTAAACTAGGCAAAGATTAGTCATGTCTGACTATAAACAAATTAATTGCTGATGTGAGTCGATTTAAAAGAGTTGTGCTCTGCTTACACCAACAGTAAATTTGGCCCATAAAATCTGAACAGTACATCATGCATAGCCACATGTAGAGAAATCACCTCTTGAGTAAAGCGTCTTTTCTTCACACTGGGTAAAACCTCTTGCTGGCTCCCTGAACCATCGCAACCAAGTGAGGTCTGTTTCCGTTTGTTGGAATCCTGTAGGCAAGTAACTGAGCCATCCAGTGAGTGTTTCTCAGGAGATCTGGATGTCACGGAGCAGTCTAGTACTTCATCTTCATTTTCTGTTTCTACTTTCACAAGATTATTTTTTATAATTTTAACTAGAAAAAGAAAAGGTTTAGAACAATCAAGCACTTCCTCCAGAAATTCGTGATACCCTTACAACAATGTGCTTTCTGTTTGTTCTTCTGACACTGCCTTTTGAATAGTGTCATTATTATTTATCATTATATAATGGCAACACCTTGAAGTCTCAAGCCTCCAAGTTGGAGCACCATTGTGGTAGGAACTATAAACACATATAGTAAATGACAGTTCCTTCCCCAAAGAGCTTATTGCCTAAAAGACAATCCATAGCAGGTGAGTAGGCAGGTAGTACAGTAGGCAGGAGTTTGGGGGAGGGAGAAGGATGATGGGTAACAAAAATAATATGTTTTAGCAGCTAACTTTTCAGTCATTGTTATAATCTTTGCTTTATCACAATGCATTCTTCATCTAAATATACAAAGTATTCATACAACTAGTATTTTTATCTGACTAGAAAATAAACAAGATATAGTATTTTACCATCATCATCATTGAATTCAGCTGAGTTCATCTTCTAGCCCACTAAAAAAAAAAAAGACATCATCAGTAGTTTTCTAGATACAGGATGTGGGTTGTGTTTTCAGCCTTTTGTTAAAAAAAGGTCGGAAACCTGCTGTCTACAACTATTTGTTATCCCTGGACAATATTAACAGTTCTTGGGCAATTTCCTATCAGCTCCATTTTTTTTTTCCACATTATAGCAGGTAGCCACTTTTCTTGTGTGTTTCCTGGACATCTGCAGATCTGCCCAGCAGTGTAAATAGAACAGAAAACAACCTGAGATGGCCAGAAAAGTAAGATGATTTAACACTGAAGATTTTTTCTAGTGTGAAGAGCATTAGTTCAGTTGTTTTAACTTTCTATATAAGTAGAAGTATCTTGGCAGTGCGTAAATGAAAGTTCTCTGAATGGTTTTTTTTTTTTTGGCCACATTGTATTAAGTGGCCACCTGTTTTAAGAGCCAAAAAACTTTGGAGGCTCAAGGGTGTCCAACAAGTTTAATTGTAGGTCAATTTCCAGTGTTCACCATAGCTGAAAAATGAAACACAAACTATTTTATAACTAAGGGTTAAACTAGATGACCCTTGCCAACCCTTCCCTATGATTCTATAAAATGCCGAGGCTGTCTGAATATATTTCCATTAAAAAACAGCTATTTTGATGTGGATTGTGATATTGAAAAACCAGCAACCTATAGATTTACAATAACAAACGTTTTTATAATTGTGAACTGGTGGCCTCCAAACAACATCAGAATGCTTTTTTAAAGGAAAAACAAAACATTTTAACTGTCTTAAGCTACATTTCTCAATTTCCTTAAACCTAAGATCACAGGTCATTTGTTATAAACTGCAAATTTTGGGCATGTCTCAAAAACGAAGGCTTCAAACTCCAATGAGGACAAACAGAGCAAGCATCCTCACCCAGCTCTCACTAGCCATTTCGAAGTACACATTCACCAACAGTGGCAACCACAATTGGATACCTTTTAAATCAGCCATACATAGTTCAGATTATCCAGGTACATGTCTAGCCTCATAGGCTTGCTTGGTCCAAAAATACCTTATTTGAAATACACATAAACTTCCATAACTACATGGCTTTTCCAAATAGACTTTTCACCAAAGCATACCCTTCCCTGGTCAAGTTCTGAATGGGTCAATATTGCTCAAGTCACCCATAACCAGAGATTTTCTGGTTAAACGCACACCCACGTGCATGCACACACACTACTTATGTCCCATTAATATGCCTTATAAAACAAAAGAAATTTTAAAAGACTATATACAAAGAATTGCAATTGTAGTTTTATCTGATAGCCATGTAAAAAATGATTTTAAAAGAATCACAAGTACTGTTAAAATGCTTTGCATTAAATACGAACATTTGAATACTGTGTAACTGAATGCTCTCTCTTTGTTAGCAGCTGTGAACTATTAATAGTAAATATAATTAATACATTCAGTGTGAGATTTTGTACATATAACTAACAGGCACAACACAGAACTCGCAGCCCATGGAGAAGGGAGGGTGGGCTAAAGTGCCTTTAAGTCCCCTTTGCGCTCTCCTTATTCTGGACTATTCCAGGACCTCTCCTGTCCTCAGCACACCCCCATACAAGGGCTTGGGAGGGGGTCCTTGAAGGACAGCACTCTCTTTGGCCCTTTTACTCAGAATAATTTCCCCCACCACCACCACCCCGGTGTTTAAATTCAATGAACCTGGTTTTGACTCTTAACTTGCCTACATACAAGTTATGCCAGTTTAACTAAAGTGATGTAAAAAACCCCTAATTTTAGTTAAACTTGTAGTAAACAGATGTTTAGTGCAAACATCTGTGAGGAGACACTTAAATTGGTTTACTAATGGCTTATGCCAATTATTAAACCAATTTAAAAGTGTGCCGCCCCAGGGGTTTGTGCTGGTTTAACTAAAACTATTTTAAAATGGATTTTCATTCAACCAGTGCAATTTATGAGTTTAGGCAAGGGCTGTACAATCCTTTGTGAAAAATCCTTAAAGGACAGCACTGTGGCCTGTACTCTAGGAGAAAGTTAAATTGAATTAAACTTGCCTTGATATCCCATAGGCGACATTAAACTTCCAGGCCACTTACATTTCATTTCATTTTATTGTAGAAGGCACAGCTTTGGGAAGACACAGCACAGTGCCAAAAATGTGGGAGTGACAAGGAAGAAGATGACAGCTGAATGTAGTTGCTGAAAAATTTGTATTTTTTGGAAGGCCCAAGTAGGCAACCAAGGAGACGTCCTTACAACAATCACATACTATATAGGAAGTCAGAAATTTTCTAGGTTTTTCAGGCAGGTTCTTGGGGCAGCACTGTCAGGGATCATTCTGACAGAGAGGTGGCAAACATAGAGCCAGAGACAGAAAAGAATTGACAAATATAAATATATATATAAAGAAAAAAGAGAGATAATCAGTGTGAAGCCTCCTTCTGTAGGGTGATACAAATGGAATGATATTTTTCTTCAATCACTGCTGTTCAAACAACAGGCAGAACACTTTGGGAGAGGTCTCTCAGACAGGAGACAAGTGGATTGGAAGCAAGAGGTATGTGAGGGTTTGAGAATCATATTGGAGTTGGGAATATGGAGAGAGGGTATGTAGTTGCAGAGCCTCTTTTTGAGAAGAATCCTGGACCAGAGCTAGCCAGAGGGAAATGGGCTAGGGAAATAGACAGAAAACAGAATCAAAGAAAAAATGGTGCAACAAGTAATCAAATGGAGAAATCCATCTGAGAACGTAAGTGAGCTCCTGGTTGGTGATTCTCATTGCACTGAGTATATGAAGGGGCTGAATTGTTGCCTGATCTGTCTTGTTTTCAATATAAAATTAAATCTCTCTTCCTCACCCTTTTGTCTCTAAAACAGTAACTAGTTCTAGAGAAGAACAAACAGATGCAGGGCAGAAAACACTAGTACTGAAGTACTTATGTAATGTGGCCTGGGAATTTAGGTTTGTAGCCATGACTACCAGAGATGGGAACTCGGGGACATCCACCCTTAGCTACAGTATCTTGCTGGGAAAAGGATCAGAGCTGCAGCTTGTGTTCTCGTTTCCCAGGAAACTGGGTTTGGGAGCATGATAGACCATAGCCATTTTGCATACCAAATACCCACAACAAGAAAACCATACTCTACACTAATGGCCAAATCCTGCTCCTACTGTGATCAACAGGAGTTTTGCAATAGACTTCAGTGGTATCAGGATTTAGCTGAAATTGCTTGTTAAATTTAATTTGTAATTACCTAGCCATTTTGAGTTAAACAAAACAAACAAAAAAGCATCTTAAACTGGTAAACTTCTATTTTTAGGGTTTTTGCTTTTTGAACAAATCTAAAACAACAACTTGGTTCAGGCATTGTAAATGTTTGCTCTTGGTTAAAACACATTTATTCCTGGGTTCATACGCTGCGTGCAGTTTCATTCTGGATAATTTTTATTTATAAATGTCTAAAAAATAGGCCTATAATAGAAATATTAACACAGTGTTACCTAAAGAATCCACTATTAGCATAAAGAAAATTATTCAGAAAGACAATCAATTCTTACAACTGTGATCATGGGTTTGCATGCTGAAAATGAAGCAAGTATACTTACTCTTGATCTTTCCTCAAATTTGCACCCAAAAGTGCCCCTTATTAAAGGCATCTGCAGTTTTGTTTCTATTGGAGTCCCTAGCTCAAGTTATCCATCCAAAGAGAAACTCAAAGAGGTGCAATATTCATTCAGATAGATTCAATGTTCAAGGAAGAAGAGGCAGAGCAGTCTCACCATTTGACAGTGGACTCCATCCCCAGGATGTAAGCAATAAGTCATTGAAAAGGATTTTCTAATGCCTGCACCAGAACCTTATGTTTGAAAACAGTATGCAGCATTTACTTTAATGTAATTAACTCAAACAACTAAACATTTTACTGACATTATAGCACGTGCCCACACTTTTACGACTAACATAATGCTTCTCTTGGCACTATGTGTTGGTGAAGATGGCATTGTGTAAAGTATGTATACTGCTTTGCACTGTTCCTATGAGATGCCACTGTTTGTGTAGGAGTTCACATACGAAGAGACAAATATTCCTTTTTACTAAGCTTGCTATTTCAGTCTTCAAGACTAAGACATACTTCAAAATTTTCAGATTTCTGAAAAGACTTAGCCACGCTAGTTAAAAAAAAAGTTTCCATTCTTCTGATTGAGTCTATAGTTGTCTAAATAGTTTTATCCATTTATCTTGGGGGAAAAAAAATTCTTGCATCTTAAACATGGATATGAAATGAGTCAGTACTTTTCAAACTGGTCTGTGAAGCACTTGTCCACAGAAAATGATCTGGTCATAGGGCACTGTGTCTCCTTGCTTCCAGCTGCTAAACTGCATTCAAATAAGTTAAATATGCACTAAGTACCTTCATAATGTTACTTTCCTGTGTGAAAACATGTCTCCTTGGTGTAATGCAGTCGATACTATAGGGCTAAAATACATTAAGAATTTGCTTTGCTATTTGCTCCTTTGTAATGTTAAAAGAGAAACTATGCAATCAAGAATAGAAGTGGTCCATGAGACAAGCTATTAAGATATCCATTCTATGAAAAATGTCAGAAATAAACATAAGTCTCAAACACTTAACAGTTTGGCATGATGTTTTCATAAAACATTACAGGGGAGCAACAGCAAAGCAAGTACTGAATGTATTTAGCCCCATAGCATCAACTGCATTACAACCAAGGAGACATATTCACTGTTGTCAGGTACCTCCAATTTTATGAAAAAATAATCCTCCGGACAGAAAGTGCTTACATGCATTTTTAGAATCATGGAACTTACAGATGTTATAGACCTAGCCTTGATGCCTTCTTCTATATGTATGCTACATCACTACCTCAAACACTTCCTTCTCACTTCATCATGACACCTTTAATAGGTAAGTCAGTAACTATTTAAAGATGTATTTTTCAGTTTATCCACCAGGACATACAAGCCTCACCCAAATAATCGTGTGATCATAGTGCTGCTTGTCACTCCAGGCCTTATCCATTGTTTGCTATCCCCATGTGTAAGCACTTCAGAGCAGTGACCAGGTCTATCTGTAAAGTGCCTAACATATTTGAGAGTGATGTAAAACAACCATCTGTAAAGTCACATATAACATCTTCCTGCCAACACAAGATCAAGACTTCTCTGTCCCAAAATTCATTCTTTACGAGTTCCGTAGTTTAAAAGGTGTGTGCCAGACACATGCAGGGTGTGATTTTGTACTATTAAATACATAACAACCATTTATTCTGCCAATTAAAAACATTATCTGTATCTATACTAATATATACAAGACTTCATGTTTCTAGTTTTCTAGAAAAGGTTTGATACTGACAATTAAAATCTTTGCACCTGACTGTATTGTTTAGCTCACAAATGCATGTTAAGTGCATACTTATTTGTCCTTCAATTCAGATCATACCACAAACATTTAACTAATATCTGCAGCAGTTCATATTTCCCTAATTCCATACTAACTGTAAAAAGATGATATAAAACTGCTGCTTTCATTCATATATTACTTTACTGTATGAATGATTTCTGCCTCTGATGGCCTCATGGTGGTACACCGCTTTATGCCTTTCAGTGAAGGCTGCCATAAGTAGGATGTCTCTGATTTTAGCTTCACTTGTGTCTGAAGAGGTTGATTCTCTATTTTTTTTAATCAAAGGGTGGGATGTACCAATATATTTCAGTGATAATAAGGATTCTTGAAAATTATTTAAAAAAATTATCCACTTGTTTTAAGCAAAGGGGAGAAAACATTTTCTTTTCAAAGGATCAGATAATGTACTGGGGCTTAATTAGTGGTTGGAGTAGCTGATGCCCTAAGGAGATGCCACTGCTTAAATTCCACAGATCTGATATACCAAAGAATTTTTGTTTCCCTCCTTTACCCCCACTATCCCTGCAGCAGTTTTATCAGAACACCACAAGAAGAGTGCTGTACTAGATATTTATGTTAGAGAACTGATACCTGGAACACCAGCAAACCAAAATTCTTGTGTAAATATTAATGTTCAGTGAGGGTTAATGTTTATATTGCAGCTGTATGAAAACTTGTGTGTATTCACAAGAAACCTTGTATTTAGTCTAAATCTGTTGCTTTTCTGCCAAGACTATATGAATCAGAACATGCATTTAATATGCAAAACTTCTCTTTATTGGAAGATTAGTAATTCCCTTAAGATATTTTATCTTACCTTCTGTTTAAAGAGGTTACTAGTGTACTCCTATCTTTTTGTAGGTATACATAGGAAGTAAAGTTACTGTTATGACTAACCTGCTGATAAATTTCACATATGGGTTATTCATTAAAGGCCAAGTTCTTCAACTTCTGTAAATAGCTGTGGCTCAATGGAAGTCAATAGAGTTATGAAATTTTACATTAGTAGAAGAGCTGGTCCTCATAAATGTTAAGTCCGTGTTCTATTGAAAACAGTCAGAGTTTATGCTGTTGATTTCAGTGGAACCCTAATTCGGCCATAAGCATTTTCATATTTAAATATTTCCTTAAATAAAAACCTATGAACAGATTTCTTCTCATTTTTGGAATTTGAATTACTATATATATTTTAATTTAAACATTGGTCTACTGTTGGAAATTCAAAGCAAAGCAGCACTTCAATTGTCTGCATGACATCCAGCATGAGAAATTGACTACAAAGGGTTACTGTCAGCATATTACACTTCTGGCTGAAATGTCTTCATCTGATAGTGTTACAAGTAACACTTAAAATGATTATACCAGAAGGTAACAAAAAATATCTATTTTGTTTGCTTTGTACATTTGACAGCACTTTGTATATAGTCAGTTTCCCCTGAAGTTTGTGTTGGTCTTTCTAGAGGGAGGGCGGGTGCGTGGACGGGCGGGGTGGTGGTGGTGGGGGGGAGAAGAGAAACATCCCAACCTATGTAGGGAAATACGACTATGAAATTACTTTAAAAGGCAAGGGATTTCAAGGGCAGGCCTGGTACCTGAAACTACTACTAAGTTATTAAAAATGAATTAAAAGATTTTAAGTTGAAACAAATGTGAAACAAGCCAGTACAACAGCTTCACTGCTAAAGCTGAGCAAACTGCATGTACACAGACTGCATAAATGTACACTATAACAGATGTTTACAGTTCTATCACTTTTAATAATCCAAGATGTTATTAATTATCCAATGTTGGATTTTTATTATTTTGAATATCTAAAAATGCTATTTAAAATTAAATGTCTTGGATAACATACTGCATATTACAAACCTATTCCAATACTAGAACATTAAGTACACGATAAAAGCTTTTAACTCACAACCACTTTTGTTTTTAAAACACTGGGAGACAAAAATCCAAGTGTTACCCTCATGGACAAAAATTGTACCAATACTTTATGCAGATTAAAAGCCTCGTTTGCTGTCCTGTGGAATACTGGCAGCCTCACGGCTCCACAGAAGCTGGTCTCTAATAGTGGCATCTTGCCAATAGGACTTATAGGGCATGCTCTCAATTTGTTATTTTTAGTTACATCTACAGATGCAGTTAAAAAAAAAATCGTCCTCTCAACTAGTGAAATTTTCCCCACAAGTTGCATTGCCATTGCCTCTTCCTAAAATGTTGTCAAATGACAACTTCATCTTCAAGCGCTCAATACGCTAGACATATTTATTTCCAGAAACATGCTAACCACAATTTGGATTTTCATTTAGGCGGTCTTTTTTTGAGAAAAGCAGCAAGATTCTTTTAGACAAGGTGTTTCCAATTTTATTTAATTTCTGTCTTGAACCTCTGTATTCCTGTGTCCCTGAAAAAAGGAGCTGTGGTGTCTTCTTCAAACTATATTTACTTGTCCTCTTTTTTTTACCCACAGGACTTGCCTACACTATCAAAATGACCTGTTAATGACATGAGGTAAACAGCTGGGCCAGTGCTCAACACAGTTTAATTAGACAAGAACAAATCGTGTTCAGCACCACTGCAGGAACAGCAGTTACAAAGGTGTTAACTATCTCTTTTGGCACCAGTTGCATCAGAAAGTTTCCAGCACTGTATTGGACAGTTTATTCTACTTTTAAAAATATAATACCAAGATTTTTTAAAGCCAAGATATTTGTGTACTATATACAATACATGATAAAAATATAATCTCACATTACAAAACAAATGTATGTTAGGACATATTCACTCAGACAAATTCAGTCAACTGTTCAGCCTGAGCAGCTGGGCCGGGCACTAGGTAAATGTCTGTGGAGGAGTGGGAAAAAGATCATCTGCCCCAGTCCTTATTTCTTCACCCCAAGGAGGGTGGTGGTGAAGGGGAAGAAGAGGGTGATCCATGTAGCAGCAGATCCTCTAGCCGCATTTCCACCATATTACAGACCTGGAGCAAGATCCTCAGCTGGTGTAAATCAACATAGCACTGTAGACTTCAATGGAGCTACACCAATTTACACCAGCTCAGGGACTATCCCTGGATCTCTGCTTCTTCCAGGGGATGAGGTTTCCATTCTATTGCTAGAGTTCTAAGTGGTCATTGAGAAGATGACTAGATTTGCCCTGCAGAGCACAATTATGAATAGAGCCCTGCACAGATACAACATTTGTATCCGGATCTGATCCACAATCCTCAAAAATGATCTGTGGATATCCATGGACTTGTAGGGGTCTAATTATGAAAATACAGTCATAGTATTTATCAGCAATGATATAGAACCTAAATAAATCAATATACAACCCCAGTCCTTAAAATCTAGTAGTATTCATGATTGTCAGCATGTCAGCACCTAATTTAGTCCGTGCAAAACAGCTCAAAGAAACAAAATATTATTTTTATGGATTTTCCATTAACTATTGTCATTCTGGTAATAATGTGGTACTGTAGGTCCTATTCACACACAGAAAACACAGACATGAACAATTTAAAACAGTAAACATACAGAGGATGATGGAGAGGGGGGAATTAAATAAAATATTTTAAATGTTTTACTGAATTTGACCTTTTAAAATAATTATCAGCAACCCCCCACTACTTCTTTATCCTGTTAAACGTAGCTGGTTAACTTATTGCAGGCACTACCATAAAAATGGGTCCTGAGAAGAAATTTGAAGGAGAGGGTAGATAGACTGGGGTTCGGGGAAGCGCCCAGTCTACACTTAATATCTACATTGACATAGCTGCCAGGCTCAGGGGTGTGAAAAATCCACACCCCAGAGTGTACCTACAGCACCCTAACCCTGGTGCAAAGGCAGCAAGATCAATGGATCTGTGAACCCAGCTACCACCGCCCCGGGATGGGGGCTCCTACAACGGCAGGTAAACCCTTCCATGGCCGCCTGCGTCTGCACGAGGGGGTTATGCCGGCACGTCCCCCGCAGCGCCGACAGGGGGCAGGGCCTCCTCCACATTAGGGATTAGCCTTAATTCCATCTGTGGCTCCCGCTCACGGAGCCGCACTGGGGCACCCACCCCCGCCGGTACGTGGGCAGCGCAGCTAGGACTCATGGTGCCTTGAAGCTGGGCAGGAGGCGGGAGTCGGGGCCAATCCGCACCGCGTCCTCGGGAGGGCGCAGGACAACGCAGAGAGCCCGAGCCGGGCTGCCAGGGGCCGCAAGGCTGGAGCGCGTTGGCTCAGTGGCAGCGGGAGACGCCGGCGCGGCTAGTGTCAGGGACGAGGCCGGGCACCCAGGAGGGCGGGGACAGCCTGTGGGGGCGGCGAGCCAGGCCCGGCTGCAGGGACCGGCGGGGGGGACGATCCCGGGGTAGTGGACCCCCGTGGGGTGGGGGGGGGGGTGGGTGAGTCCGGCCTGGCCCCGGGCGCAGGGCGGGGCGGTACCTGCAGGGGCAGCCCCGGGTCTCCGGCCTGGGGAACCGGCTCCCTGCACGCGCCCATGGGTGGGGTGAGGGGGCAGCTGCCCGCGCGGGGACTCCGGTTCCTCGGGGCTTCACCTCCCGCCATGTGCGCGCCGCCCCGCGGGGCGGGCTGTAGGGAAACCCCGCCCCGGGGCGGAGGCAGCGGCAGCCCCGTTCGTTCCCCCTGCGCACGCGGCGGTGAAAACCCACGACGAGCCCAGCGCGCGCGGCGCGGCAGCGGCGGCTTCCGGTGCGACCGCTGCCCGGGCGGATCTATATGTCCGGGGAAGGTGGGGTGGCGGCGTGACCGTTCCACTCCCCACCCTCACCCGCTCGGGAGATGGAGTCGCCCAGGCCGCTGTGGCGCGCGCGCGCCCTGAGCGTTGCCACGAGCCATCGCGCTATAGCCATGTCCCGAGCGCAGCCAACAAAGGGCCCCGCGGGCGGGGGAGGGGAGAAGCGACCGGGACCCGAGCCCGGCGGAGGGGCCGGGGCCTGCTGCCCCCACTCCGGGGCCGCCCGCGGTGCTCTGCGGGGGCAGCAAGGGGCGGGCCGGGCCCGGGGACACTCACCTGGGGTCGCGGCGGGGCCGGGAGCGGCGGCGGCGCTGGTGCCCGGGTTCCCCCCCGCTCTTTGTGTGCGAGGGTCCGCGCGCTGCGCTCTCGCGTGACGTGACGGGACCGTGTGTCATTTCCGCACAAGGACACAGCGCCCCGAGCCGCGGCCCCCGCCGCCCGCTCCCACTGGGGACCCTGCGCCCCGCCCGCTCGCGGGCTCCTGCCGGGGCGGGGGCACCCCCCGTGGAAATACCCACCCCCGCGCGACGGCCGCCTCGTCCCTGCAGCCTGGGGGAGCCGCCGATCCCTCCGGGCCCTGTGCAAAGGCGGGCGGGGGAGAGGCCGGGCCGGCTCGGGGCAGGGGCCCAGCCGCTTCCCCGCCGCCGGGAGCAAAGGGCTGCGACACCTTTCGCGGCGGGTGGGGACCCACCACCCGGAGCGGGGCTGGCAGCCTGCCCCTGCCGGCCTCAGCCCGGGCCGGCCCCAGCGAAATACCCGGCCCCTGGTCTGCAACGAGGCAGTCGGCGGGACCGAGCCCCGACTGCCGTGGGTGGGAGCCCGGCCCCAGCTTCATGCACATGAAGTTAACAGGGCCACTAGTGGGCTAGGGAGCAGCTTTGGTCACAAACGGCGGGGTTGGTGCCTGGCTGCTGGCGCACAGCTCCACGCCACTGGGCGTGTGGAAACTGCTGCGCCTGGGATGCAAACCAGCCCGAGCCTCCCAGGCCAAACCGCACGTCTCCTTCCCTGCCTCCCTGGACGGTCATTCGTAACAACTTTCCCCCGCATACTCAATCTTGGTGGATCCGCGGAGGCTCCCCCCGCCCCCCCTTCACACCTGACTCGTGAAGCCCGCTCTGCTGGCGGTTCCCTAACATACTCATCATCATCATCATGTTGCGGGAGCAACTAGAGGCCTCCTTTGTTAGGTACAGCACAAAGCCACGGCTGGCCGCAGTCCCTACCCTAATTTACAGTCCAATAAAACACTAACAAGCATTTTGGCATGGTGGGGGCTCTACACTTTAAGGAAGTGGCACTTTTCTGGGGTAATCTGAACATCAGAATTGGATTGACTCAGTTTAAACACCGAAGTCGGGTCTATACATAAAAATACATCCTCTGAAACCTGCTCCGAGGAAATGAAAATTTGTATGTACTTGGTTCATTTATGGTATTCAAAGATCATGGTCAAGGTCATGCCTCCTATTTTAAGAATTAAGAATGGATATACTTAGTTTGGCACAGAACATGCGATTAAAATATTTAAATAAGCTCCCCTGCTAAAGTCATAGTAACTGTAACTAACATCCAGATCCAATGATGATTGAACAATCCATAAGAAAAATATGAAGAGATTCATACAGGGCTGCATCGGCTCTGAACTTAATGACATTTGTACACAATACATTATAGACACAGCCAAAGCCCACAAGAATCGCATTTTGGACAAGTTGTCATGAAAGGAAATCACCTAGTTAAAGAAACCAGTTTTAACGATGCCTTGAAATTATATAAACGCTACACTTAGTATGCCTCACTTCTATAAAGAACGTCAGAGAACAGTTATTTTCTGAATTTCCTACTGCCAGTTTAGAAAGGCTATTCATTCAGTTTAATTTCGGAGTGTGCAATTTCATTTAAAAACACTTGATTATTTAAAAATATTTACATTTATTCACATGTTAAATGCTGTTTGGTTCACTTTCAAGCTGAAGTGTTTAACAGTTTAATCACTTAACACCTTCAAGCATTCGTCGTTTGAACTAGGATCTTTTCAGTTGCTTCAGCTTTGGTCGGAAGGGGGCTGCAATGACTTACAGTTAATGGAAATCGCATCGTTTCTATGTTAAGTACCTGGGTATAATATAATATTTCCCAAACTTAACTAACTACACATTGCCAGGAAAACTAACTTAAAAAAAAAAAGGATTGACAAAAGAGACATTTGCAGTATTTTAAAAGATGTCCGATATTACAGCAATTCTTACTGTTCCTTGTTATTAAAGGGGGAGAAGGGGGCTGGGAGCAAATAATTTCCCATTGTCCAAAATTTGCAGAAGTTATTCTCATTTAATGTGTGTAAAATACAAATTTCCAGCCCTGCAGAACTGTTGGCTATTTGAAGTAGATCAAAGGGCTGGCTTCGTGAAATGCCTCCCAGTATTTAGTGACCCTTTGAAATTAGTAGTAAGATATCAGGTCTGACACCTTTTATATGTGCTTTCTTTAGATAGGATAGGGTCTTTGGCCCTGTTGATAGGAGTGGAAGATGTCCTACGATGCTTGTAATAGGATTTTCCTTTTACTTAGAAGAGTGTGTTTCATTTTATGAAGTCATAATTTCTAGGGTTTGTCCTTTTTCCAGAGAGCAGGATCAATGATGCCACAGATGTTACTTTATAATAAAAATACACATAAAACCATAGCAATAGGCAATCATTTTTGTGATAAGATACACAGGGCAAGCAAAATTAAAGGCTACAAAATAGAAAGTGACAAAGTACAAGGAGTGCTTCATTGATTAATAAAATCACAGGTAAAATACCTTGAGCACAGCAATGTCCAGATTTAGGAGTTAAACCCAAAATTACAGTTTGTTTGTAATCTAGTGAAAATAAATTTCAACATAATAAATCGTTTTATTGAAAAAAACAACCCAAAATCCTCTGTAAGTCAAACTACTCAAAATTCACTTAATCGCTAAAATTAATACTTTCCTAAATAATTAAGGTGATAGCATGTGACTATTCTTTAAAACTGAACACTAAGTGGCGGATCTAAGGAGTAAAATAGTTACTAAATATATTGCCCCTCTTAATGATATATTTAGATTTTTGAAGTCTTAAAACAAAGTAACAGATTTTTGGGGCTTGATTGTAAAGTATTTCTTTGAGATTTCTTTCCTGCAATTGCACAACTCTGCCAAAATCTCTTGAAGCTCAAGCTGCTAGCAGATTTACAGTAACAGATTCTATGAATAATCACAACAGATAATAAAGAGAGGAAAAAAGCAATGAAACCCTTCAAATTAACTATTTACAGGCTACTGTTTATAGGAGCCCCTAAAGTACAGATTACCTGTGAGCTCCTCTGATAAATCACTGGAATGTAGGACACATTATCAAGAAGACAAATTCCCTATAGTGGATCCAGTTCTAAACAGTGGTTTCAGACAAAGAGCAGTTCCAGAGAACTTTATTCAGGGTCTTATTTTTACTGTACTGTATTATCACTATAAACTAGGCCAAGTCTTGTGTAGTTTATCTTCTTTCAGTACTGTACAGCTAAATGAATATGCTATTAAAGGGTTAAATGTTTTAACACCTGCCACAGCTGTTAAGCAGTGTTGTAGCCTCAGTCTGATTTTACTTGAATGCTTTACCTGGTGGGATTTAGTAAACGGAAAGAGAAGGGAAAAAGCCAACCAGTGCAATCCCAAACCCAATTTCAAAGCCCTTGAGAAAATGCTTGCCAATCTGAATTCCATCTAATTTCTACTCTATGGTGCTGGCCGGAGGCACTGCAGCTACTGGGGGACCTACACCCAGGAGGAGACCTGAAGGCCTCAGCTAGGTATTCAGGAGCATGGTCATGTTGTTGCAGAAACAACACTAAGCACGATGTCTCCAGGCAGTGCAGATAGCAAGTTCAAATTGACTTCCCAGCCAGTCAAGTCCTGTTTTTTTCCCCCACCATCTGAACATGTGCTACACAAGTCATTTATTCAGATGTGCACTTTTTTGTTTCATGCCTTTGGCTCAAAAGCCACTCTGTGACACTATGGCACACACTGGAAAATTCCAATTCAGCATGGGGAAAAAAAAAAATCCATTCTGCTATTTCATACAAGTGAACTTTAAAGGAAAACTCATTATCAAGGTTGAGTGTAAACAATGCAGCATTTGTCACTTGACCCAACTGAAACTAGGTTACAGCTATAAAGATGTGAACAAAAACTGTTGGAATCTAGTAACTAGTTTAATATTTGCTCAAAGCGGCTTGAAGGTAGAAAGCATCCCTATCCAAAAGTCCCATAGAATTTAATAAGAATAAACTAATAAGGTTCTATACCAATTTACTAAAACTATAGGAGCCAGATTCTACGCTAAGCTATGGCCCCTTTACACCAGTCCACTGGCAGGAAGGATTGATAAGTCAATAAATGTGTTATGGTAGGAATTTTTCTGTGGGCAGTCCTCCCACATAGGTACAGAACCAGTGTGGCTGGCTTTTACACTGTAGGTGGGAGAAAGGTGGCATGATTGGAGCATTGCAATACTATACCAGGCTTTTGAAGCCACAGGAAGATAACAGTTTAGAGCAGCCATGAGGCTGCTTTAACCATACTAGGGGCTGGGCTGATGCAAAAATGGGGAGTAAAAAAATGGCTTTACGGCTATGAAAAGCCGAAAATGGCTTCACTCAGCTGTGCCTCACACATATTTGGCACAGGTGAGACTCTATCCAAACAGTTTAATATAGATTTTTCCCTATAGGTTTTAGAGCTGTCCTACAGAACTCCATAGCAGGGATGTAACTCTTTATCAAATCCTATAGGAAGGTTAAGAAAACCTATAGAACACTAGTATCAGAGGGGTAGCTGTGTTAGTCTGGATCTGTAGAAGTGACAAAGGGTCCTGTGGCACCTTATAGACTAACAGAGGTATTGGAGCATAAGCTTTCGTGGGTGCATCCAAAAAAGTGGGTATTTCTCTGTTAGAATTAGAAAAGGTGCAAAGAAGGGCAATGGAAAGATTTAGGAAGATGGAACAGCTTCCATACAAAGCGAGATTAAAAAAGACTGGGATGGTTCATTTTAGAAAAGAGGTGACTAAGGGAGATATGATGGAGGTCTATAAAATCATGAATGGTGTGGAGAAAGTGTTATTTACCCCTTCACATAACATAAGAATTAGGAGTCATTCAATGAAATTAACAGACAGCAGGTTTAAAACAAACAAAAGAAAGTACTTCTTCAGACAACGCACAGTCAACCTGTGGAACTTGTTGCAGGGGATGTTCTGAAATATAAAAGAATTAGATAAGTTCACGGAGGATAGGTCCATCAATGGCTATTAATTAAGATGGTAAGGGATGCAACCCCATGTTCTGTGTGCCCCTAAACCTCCAACTGCCAGAAGCTGGGACTGGATGACAGGGGAAGGATCACTTGAAATTATCCTGTTGTTCATTCCCTCAGACAGATCTGGCTCTGGCCACTTTCGGAGACAGGATACTGGGCTAGACATACCATTGGTCTGACCCAGTATGGCTGTTCTTATGTTATTATGAATAATTATTGGGGATGGGAGTATTTCTACCCTGAAATAGCACCGGAGATTAATGGCTTGAACTTGGATCTATAAGAGATGGGTACTAGCTGAAGCTGGATTTGATTTAAAGCTAGGAAAATCAGTGTCACTAGTCAACACTTCAATAAAGAAGGAATTGAATATAAATTAAAAGAACTGCTTTATAATGGAGTAACAAATCCAGTGAAAGGTTTAAGGACTAATGTCTATTTCTTACATTACCTCAGCAGTAACTTGTGTGTCAGTTGCACCCATAACTGTTAAAAACTGATAAACCCAAGCAGTTTTAAACTTTGAAAATACAAGCTTCCTTTAATCTCTTGGCAATGAAATTTGGAGAATCCTTTGTACCATGTTTTAGTTCAGCCAACAACTATCCTATTGTAGAGATCATAACTGATGCTACCCCATAGCTTTGCTGTAAAAAGCAATAATGCTCACTTGAATTCAGAGTCAGCATGCTATCTGTGCATAATCAGCTTTATGAACAACCAGAACATTTGCTCCCTCCATAAAGATCTTCTGTTTAAAACCATGTAAGCAATACAAAGTTGGTAACTGTACCTTGTTAAGCCCTTTGCCTCCAAAGTGTCCAGATCTCTCAGGAAGTGTAAATAGCGTTCTCTTCATTCTAACATTTAAATCCAAATTCTAACCACACAGTGTCCACAGACATTCTTATAACTAAGATTCTAGTCTAAAGGACCACGTGTCCTTGGACTGCTCTCAAAACATTTCTTCCATGTGGCAGTGAACTACATTGCTGAAAAGCACCTGGCCAGTTTAAAATAATTTTATAGAAGTACTTCAGTTCTAATGGTGATCAATAAAACATTCACACTAGTAGGAAGGCTGGTATCTCTAGGCTGCAACCACTTATACTGGTCTACTATTCCTTCCAGGAGAGGGCAATAGTACATGCACAGATGGGAAAATAGCTATATGAAAGTTGCATTTTATTTTTTACCCAGTTATGGCAAAAACAATGTTCACAAGAAGTTTCAGGGTAGACCTGTGTAAAGTATTCAATTGAAAACATTCATGGGATGTATCAAATGGTTGTAATATAAAATAGACATTCTGTACTCTGTTATCTGATTACCAAGCTGCACAGAGCTCTGTAAATATGGAAACAATGAAACCGGACACAAATAGGAAAAAGATCAACAGTAGAAGGAGGAAGAAAATGTTTTTCTCTTTTAGGAAATTCCCGAAGTAATTAATTACTCCTCTTAGTCTTACAGTGTAGTTTCACACTAATTTAACAAAAAATTCTAAGTTTAAACACTTCATTTGTTAAAATAAATTAATTTTGGTAAATTGAAGATTAATTTTTAGTGAGAACCCAGAGTGTGGACTTGAATTTTTTTACAAATTAAAAAAAAAATTAAATTAAAAATGTTATGGCAGTAAAAAAAGTATGATTTTCTCAACCTCATGTCTAAAAAAGTGAACAGATTTTACCCAACTTCAAAAACAAAAAATCACTTTTGGAGAAAGGCCAATGGGAATTTCAGCCAAAAAATACTTCCAAAAAAGTTACGAGTAGTGAAAATATGGGTTTATAATAGAAGACCAGACAGAACTGTAACTAGCGCTATTACACAAATTATATTTAATACAGCTGGTTGGAAAATTGAACTATTTTTCATGAAAATGTGTCAAAAAATGTTTCCAACCAGTTCTAACTTATAGTAGCATTAGTACTGACACTACTGTTGAGAATGCACCTATTCTTATTCCATTCCCCACTTTTAAATAGCTCAGGCCATCCTGAAAAAGTATTTTTTGCTGAAGCTTCATATGCTTTATCTCAGTGTGTACAGATATATAAAAAAATTCTACTAAGTGTGGATATAGTGTGTGTGTTGGGGGAAGATACATTCATAAGTTCTGTGTATCCATGCATTTTAAAAAATGTAAGAAGTTTACTTGCCCACAAAACAAAAAGTTGTTTGATAAGCTAGAGAAAAGTCTGACTAATGCAGACAAAAACCACGTTTTTTTATAATGTTCTCCCACTACATCCATTTTTTATGCTAGTGCTGAACATAATGATGCAAGCAACTAAGTGTAATTGTACAAAATTATTGCTAGTGATTTGCATATGAAATACACACCTTTTACTGCCTCTAGTTGGCATTGTTTAACTAGATTATAAATAGTACATCTGAAATGCTGCAAACAGAAAACAGTTTATGTTGGGCACATGCTATGAATGAAGAAATGCTCAGACACAATGTGCAAGTTGGAGTGCTTTTATCAAAACGAGCCAAGATGGGAAATGGTTCATTTCCTAATCATGCCCTTGCTTTGCAGAAGGCAGTCTACAGAAAACCTCATAAGTAAAACTCTAAAACACAGGCATTCATGCCACCACGTGGGTACAGATCACCCTCTTTGCTATACCTAATTGTTTCAGATTTTTTTGCTAATTAGTCCTACATATATGAGAGCATCCTGTACATGCTTTTAAATAAATCTGAATATCTCATCTGGAGTATTTTGCCACAAGATGCCAAAAGAAACAACCATCTAGTTGTAAAATATTGTATTCTGGCTATGAAAAGGAATGAGAGACACAAGGTGGGTGAGGTAATACCTTTTATTGGATCACTTCTGTTTGTGGAAGAGACAAGTTTTTGAGTTTCCCAGAGCTCTTCTTCTGACCTGAAGTCGAGGAGCTCTGTGAAGCACGAAAGCTTATCCTAAACTTTTGTACTGAAAACCAAAACACTTTTTTTTTTTTTTTTAAAAAGGGGGCTATATTTAATTGAGAAATTAAGTTTATTCAAATTATTACTGGGGCACTTCCCCCACCATTCTATTTATTAACTAAGGGCCACAATCCCCTACAACATATTGAAAAATGGTTCATTCACTGTATGGTAACTGCAACGGGAACAGCAATTTCATCATGCAAATAGAGTTGTACTTTAAAATAATGGTCCACACACTTCTCTTTCTGATTATTCTATTTTCCCAGAATTAGGTAAATACTAAGGTGGCATGCTGCTTCTGGTTCTGTTTTGAAGGAGAGAGAAAAGGTAAGTCTGTTTCTCTTTTCATCGCCACAGTTAAATTCTGATAAAGAACATTCTGAAGATGGTTACACAGGAAATGAAGGAATACAAATCTCCGTTTAAAACAGGTAGGAGAGAGAAGGAATCTCCTACACTTGGGGGGACCCAAAGCATTCCTCTGGCTAATACAGAAGATGTCATTGATTTCTGAAGCAAGTTTAAGGGAGCTCTGGGCAGGGTCAGGCAAAAAACACAAATGCTTGAAGAGACAAGACAGTTGATTGTATGAAGACTCTGCTATCGGTTGCCAATTTCTTAACTGTGTCACAATTTTTTTATATAATTTAAAGTCATAGGACTAATTATGTTTTATCTAGTTCATCTATCATAGGTTGTTTCCAAGGACATTACCAAAGTGGGATCAAAATTCTAGAGGAAAATGTCATTCAGAAAACAAGGATGTTCTCCTGACGGAGAAATCCATGACCCCGGCTCCCTTAAATAGCTAATACACTTTATGGAATGGGTTAGGAAAGGATATTGAGAGAGTCTGGTGAAAAGACTGTCAGAACTAACTACTTCTTGAAATACTTCTTCCTTTGAACTGCTTATTGACTGAGAGACTGCAAAGGTCTTAGCTTTGTATTTCATTACACACTGTAAGGATGAAGTGTCTGGAAGCGTTTGAAGAGTACAATGGGCTTAAAACCTCACTTTTCTCTGAGGTCAGGGCTGAGGAGAAGAGGGGAAGGAGGGACAACTGAAGGAGCTCAGGGGGGGTCCTCAAAACAAATGTAACATCTGTGCAAATAAAGTGAAACGGGAGGGATTCGGGCCCCCAGTGAACATGATGTACCCCCAAGTTTCTCTCAAAGGCTCTGTCTGAGGTTCCACTAGTTGATGAGCAGCAATAGCAACCAGTGATCTGACCTAGTAGTGTCCTTCTTGGCAAATCTGTTGACAGCACAATTACATGCCACAGCCCTTTTGCATCTGTGAAAAGGAAACACAATCTGCTCAAAGAAAGAAAAAATGGAGGGAATATCACAGAGCAAGTCCTGCCCTGTGTAACTTTTGGTCTAAGTTTAAAAGGGGGAAGATGACCTTTTATTTTATTTATTAAAAACAAACAAACTCCAAAAAACTGGAGTAACAAGTGCTCCCCTCATTCCGCCTGACTTTAGGCACCGGTTGATCAAAGGTGTGTTCAGTGCAAACAGGCCCAATCAGCTCAGAACCACTCAATCCTTCATGTGAAGTGGAAGGGAAAATAATTAGGAGAAGACGACCCTCTCCACAACAACAGCTAGAGGGAGCTTCCCCACTCCAACATCCTTCTCGCAAGGCTGGGGAAGAGAAAGAGTCCACAGCTCGCCCTCCCTCAGCCACCAGGATGGGAGCAGTGAGGGAGGAGGATGGTCTCCCAGCCTCCCCAAAGAAGTGCCATTTTATGGTTCCATTAGAATAATAACTTGCCAATTGTATAGCAACTTCCATCCAATAATCACAAGTATTTAAGAACTAATCTTCACAGCTTTTCAATAAGTAGCTGTAGCTGTCCCCATTTTACAGGTGGAGAAACAGACCTAGAAGTTAACTGGTTTGTACTAGGTTGCGCAGCATATCTGTGGCCCAGCCAGCTTAACCACTGTGGCCATGCTTCTTGAAGGGGCACAAGTTAGTGTAAGGAGTGTAGTTTGTTGAGAGAGAATAATGTGGCTTAGCTATGGTTTTGTGCCTAACTGTAAGGTGGCACCTGCAATATAGTAGTTAGGATATAACTCAGGAAGAGTGACATAGGGGTATCAACTAAGGTGAAGTACTTCTGTCATGAGGTGCTGATACTTTCACTTGCAGTGATGCTGAAGACTAGGAAAAGAAGACAAAAATGGAGGCAGCCTAATTGCTAGGCCAGAATATGAGATGGCGAAAGGAGACAATATATAAAGGGTTTATGTCCCTAGCTATACCCTTTATTTTTGGTTTCATAACAAATGGTCATTCTAAACTGTTCTCTGACATTAGTTCTGTCTGTCTTCTTTGTCTGGGAGCATAGCATATGGAATGCTTCATTGTTTTTATTTCTTATACAGCACCCAAAATATAACTAGAGCTTCATGTTGCTCTGCACTGATCACTCTAAGCGTCACTCCTGAACTGGTGACTAGAACTGTGGAGGCAGCTATACTTCTCCAACCCTCCTCAGCCAAAGGATGATGCTTATAACACATGGCCTTCAGGATGTGGGTGGGCAGAACAGGGGAAAGGTGTTGAAGGGAAAAAACTGATGAGCCTTCCTGGCCCATAAAATGTGAGGAAGAAGAAGTCAGAAACACAAATATGTATTTCTAAGAGTGCAGAAATCATGATAATTCTCAGCAGTGACTGTTAGCTAAAGGACAATGTTGGCACAAGAACAAGTGGATATAAACTGACCATGAATAAAATTTAGACTGGAGATTAGAAGAAAGTTTCTAATTATCTAAGGAGTGATGTTCTGGAATAGACTTTCAATAGAAGTAGTGAGGGCAAACAACCTAACGAGCTTTTAAATGGAGCTTGATACATCTAAGAGCAGGATTATATGACTGGATTGCCTGTGATAGGGAACTTGACTCGATGACCAAGAGGTTATCACTTCCAGTCCTACAGTTCGTATGTTTTGCCTGTAGGGTTCAGTGTAGGGTATCCCTGAAGGATCCAAAACAGCAAAAAAACCATGCGTCCAATTAGTTACTGGAAGATATCATAGATCTGTATTATGAAGGCATTAGTATGAGACTGTTCATTTTCACCAATTCAACCAATGAAGCTACCTGTCTACAATATCACTACTATTTAGTTTTGCGTATTTGTCTTCAGTAAGAGATGTTGATAAAAATTGTACTTTCAGGAAAAGAAACATATGCCGGTCCCGTAATATGCTGCCTGTTTCTTTCACGCTACTGAGCATCGTCAGTGGAAATCAAGGGGAGTTGAAAGGACTCAGGATGTCTCTGGAGTCCCTCAGCTTCCTGCAGGATCAGCCCCTGAATTACCATGAAGCATTTGAATTAAAAAAGAAAAGTAGGTTTGTGGTAAGGAGAAAGTAACATATGGCTCTTACAAAATGTAATGTTTTAAGACTAAGTCTGATTTATACACAGTTGAATAGAATTACTAATTAACTGAACTTTAGTAAGGTAGTAAAGATTTTAAGAATAAAAATAAAATGCTCTAAGAATTCAGTTCACTGTCAAAGGCATTGAAACTGCACTTGTATAAATCTGAGGAAGTACATTGATGTCGCAAGTACACTGTGTGCATATATATATATATTGACAACACTTTAACATATGTAGCTTTATATTTTCATTTCAGCTGAAAGCAACATGCTGGTCCATGATAAAAAAAAGCTTTGTGACACCTTACTTTTTTTTTTGGTAGGAGGAGGAGTAAAATTTAACAGAAATAACTCCACTTAATGTTTGAGTGAGCGATGTAATGAAATCTGTTTGCTGTGCTAGCTGTCTCCAGATTGAGCTGTAATTACACCACAGAAGGAAGAAAGGTAGCTGAGTCTCAATCTAGATCATTTATGTAAACTCAGCCTTCTTGTCAACGAAGTTCTCAGATTGCATGCATGCAAACCACAAAAATCATCTCCTATGAACAAACTAGAGACAGTGTCAAATTGCAGACTTCTGATATACCTTATATTCTTTCTGTAATTGGATTTAAAATCTGACACACTAAGGTTAAAAAAACTTCTCGTGTACTATATATTTATTCAGAAGAGTAAAAAACCTGTGCTAACAGAAGACTATTCCACACTCCTTTCTGCCAAAAGACTGATGCTGAACATTACAAATTCACATTTATTTGACTTAAGTGAAAACAAGTGTCACATAAATCTGGGAAATTATTTAGGGTAAGATTGCGCTGAAACAAATTGCTTGATCTGGGGGAAAGATTTTTTTTCCTGAAAGCGTTGAAAACCTCATCTTTGAGCCAGAGCAAAGTATTTTATACATACAGTATAAAAACACAGGTAATCAATTCTCTTAACAGAGCCAAATTAATATTTGATTAAATATTTTAAAGCTCCTACTTACCACGCTTGACACACATTCTCAGCAAGTTTCTCAAATACTGAAAGCATTAGGCACAGAGTAATTTTACATTTGAATACATAAAAACAGTGTGAGGAGACATAACTGCATGTAGACAGATAAATGATTTTTCCTCATTAATTCACTGAACTGCCCTTCGTGTTGATAAATTGGTACATTAATTCTTGACTTAAACAGCCCTCTCTCTGGCAATTTTAGAAAGTGTTTCTCCTGACACCTGCAGCTTCAGGCCCCCCTCTGTCCTCTCCAGTGCAGGAAAACCACAGGCCACCACATTGGCGCCATCCCTGGCTATGTCCAATCAATAAGGACTTATTTCCTGTCCATTTGCTGAGGTCACAGAAGTGAGTCTCATTAATTATTTCTACTGGTGCAGCCTCAAGTATGCTTCTGGCATGACAAGTGAAAACTGTTTGACCTTTTTCCCCTAATTTTGTTTATAGCAGTTCCAAAGAATGCATGTTCGCTCAGCAATGAGGTAAACGACCCAAAAAAAAAAAAAAAAAAAAAGGGCAACAAATGTAGTTTTTAAAAATACAGGATATTTTCCCCTTGTCCCAGCCACTATCCATCTAATTGTTTTCTGCAAATGAACAACAGTTTATTTTTTGAATTGTATGTCATGAAAATCTGGTCACAGCATAAACCATGTTTTCTAAAGCAGATCTGGCCTCAGAGGGAGGGAAGCACTCCAGGGCCTCCAGTGCTCTGTTTCCATGGTAATGACATAGGTCAATAGCTGAAATCACACCTTTGCCAGCCTTGATTGCTTCTTGCAACTGTTAGAAAACACATGCATAATAAAATCAGTTTTGACAATACTTGGTATACAATTATTTCTAAGATAACAGTAAGAATTCAGTATTTCCATTACCTTTTCTTGAGGTAAAGAGGGCAGCTAAAATCAAATCACTCAGAAAGCGCTCATACTATTTGCAAATATAAAGCTGCTCTACTTCAGCTCCTAACTACAATAAAACCCCAATCAATTTAAACTACACCACTACTTCTTGATCATTCAAAATGCTAAGCCTTACAAGCATGCATGCAACAAAGAGGGGAGGTTTTTAAATATCTGGACCTGTCCCTAACCAGATAATTTTTGTATAGTATACTAAGCCAACATGTCAACCAAGCACTTATTTTCTTGTACTCCATATGTGGGTATCACAGGTCCAAATGGATTTATAAATACACATTTTCATATATTAATTATATTACATGTTATCTATTTATATGTTTTATAAATACATATTTTCATAGTTCATAAATATATACTTCCAGATTTTTTTGTTAGCAGATATGCACACTCATGTCTCCATCTTTTATATCATTTATTAATATTGCTCTGTTTGCTCATTATATGTTTAAATTTGCTATAGTGGACAACAGCAAATTACCTCAGTAAAACAGAACTTAAACCCAAGTCTGCCATCAATTCTGCCATGCAAACTCAATGAACTCAGTAGGGATGGTGACTTTGAGGATGGAATACAGCTCCAAATTGCATCATATTAAACAGGAAATGTTTCCATGGGATAATAGACATTTTCTGGCAAACTCCTGGACAGAAGTGCAAAACTTGGATAAAATGTCAGGCAACATTTGTATGCTTTTTATATGACTTTTAATTTTGTTGAAGTTCTTTAAGGTGGTCTTATGTTAAAATGTATTTAAAATTGTTTTTATGATGAAGAGCATCCAGAGAGCCTCACCAGAAAGAGGTAAAATTATATTTACACAAATTATTATTGTTTGATTGCCTTTAATATGTAGTCTTCACAGCAATCCCAATCCCAATCCAACAGCTAGATGAGTGAAAGGACAGGAATCAAACCCAGGTCTCTTATCTATTTGTCTTAAGGTATGTCTACACTGCAATTAGTCACCTGCAGCTGGCCCATGACAGCTGACTCAGGCCAATGGGCTATTTAACTGTGGTGTAGACATTCAGACTCGGGCTGCAGACCAAGTTCTGGGACCCTCCCACCTTGCAGGGTCCTCAAGCCTGGGCTCCAGCCCAACCCTGAAGGTCTTCACAGCAATTAAACAGCCCCTTTGCCCAAGTCGGCTGCCATGGCAACTGCAGGTGTCTAATTGCAGTAGATGTACCCTTAGGTGTATTTATATGGCCCCCACCCCTGCAGTATCTGAGCGCTTTACAATCTTTAATGTATTCTACATAGTTTAATGGTAGTGCCTCATTGTCATTGAATCAACCTATCACATACAGAGCTTTTATTAAATACATATCAATATTGTATCTAAAATTATTATGGAAAATAAATCTTTTAAAGGAATTTTTACTGCAATATATTACAGTACACATCACCATAAATCACTTCCATTCAATATTACTTACACCAATATAACATTAACATATCTAGTTTAAATGATATGGAAATATTTGAGAACCAGAACTGTAAGTCATCCATTTTATATTGGCAGTTGTATTTATATATAATGAATGACATTTCTTATCTAAATACATACTAAAGTGGATTTATTATATGTAGTTGAGAATGAAATCAGCTGAATGTATATTACAGTACTTTAGTGTTCAAGTCCCAATTCATAAAAAATGTATTCCCCACTTAAGCTAGAGTTTTAATGTACTGTGCTTTGGAGGAGTACTTCTCCTGAAGCAGAAGTATACTATACAGTTAATTCAACACCTTTTCCAATGTGTGTAAATCACCCACATATCCACAGCCATGAAGGATGGATGGAGTCTCTAGTGAGAAAGAGTAATTTTAACAGAATAGAAGCGTTCTTCGGTTGACCCAACCTATCAGCAGGTGTTAGAATTTGCATGAAGATGCTAAAGTTCTGTTGACTTACTAAAGCTCATTAACACTACCCAGGGTATTAGGGACACAGAAGGAGATTGCTGGCAAACAGTGGACCAGAAAGAAGAAATCCTGGAGGGAAACTTTAGGGACCATCAAGCTCAGAGAGGAAGCTTAGTTTGAGGTTTACATTCTATTATTGGTTTTCAGGTACCAATAAAGCCAAACCCCAGAAAGGGGAAGAGTTTGGAAACTAACGTAGGGTCTGCACATTGTTAAAGGCAGAGTGAGAACTCAACCCATTCAAAGGCATGCCATGTATAACTACTTACATGTATACAGTGCCTTGCAACCAAAAGAATCCCAAGCTTATTACAAACTACACACATAAGCATTACCATACCAGATCAGACCCATCAACTACCAGATGCTTCAGAAGGTGCAAGAAACCCCAAATAGGGTAATAATGGCATAACCAGCTCATTGGCGAAGTTTCTTCTTAACCCCATCAGTTATTTGGCTCATGCCCTGAAAGATGAAGGCTTATACTTTTAAAAATTGTTAGTAATATTTGTTATCCACATAAATGCTAATCTCTGGCCTCAACAGTATCTTGTGGCAAGGAGTTTCAACTTTCTTTTATCAGTTTTAAATTTAATGTCTTTCAATTTCAATTTTGTATGATAGGAAAATAGGAGTTTCCGATATTATGAGACAGGATAAACAGAAGTGGCCAATTTTCCTTCTGTGTGCTATTCATTATTTTGTATGCTTCTATCATGTTCCCTCTCATTAACTTCCTCTCCAAACTAAAAATACAAATCTTTGTAATCTTTCTTTAAATGGAATATTTTTCATCTCTCTATTCATAGGATCACTTCACTCACCGCTGAAATACAGGAATCTTTACAGTGATACTCAACACCAAGAGCACACTGAATTGCCAGAATTACTTTCTCAGCACCTTGGGTTTTCCTTACAGGTACCCACATATTGACCAAGTTTGACTGCTTCATTTGCGATCTAATGAGCTCAAAAAGCCCCAGGTGTTATTGCTGTAGGTGGCTATGTGTTCATTAAACAAAATAATTTTTAAAAAAACTGCCTAAGTTAACTTATTCTCAATGTAGAACAAGGCACTGAGAATAAATAACCTTCCTTCCTACTTTCCTCATAAAAGATCCCCATTAGTTTACCTCTTCTATCTTCTGAATGGAGCAATACCCCATAATCCCCGTTCTCCTGGCAGACCACCTGCCTTTCCACTTCCTGTTCAACTCACAGTGCCAGCAGCACCATCTTCCAGCTAATCTCCACAACTGGACTCCATGCTGGTAAATCCTTTACCCCCAGTCACCATTGTCAGTGCAATTCATATCCTATCCCCCTTTCAGCTCCTGGTTAAGAAACCAGAAGGAAAAGGAGATCGTTTGGAATGCAGGTTAAATGGATTAGGTTGGATTTCTGACCGTTGTCAGGCAGGGCAGATTTGAAACTTGCTCCACCCAGAGTCACTCAAGCCACCCAGTCCTCCCTGTAAAAATGTCTATTCAAGTCAAAACTGGTATATGTAAAGTGAAATTTTAAAAAAGAGATTAGGAAAGCTGTCAGCCACAGCACAAAATGTAGGGGAAGTGGTGGGCCACCCAGAACAATTATGTTGGATTCCTCTTGGAAGGAAGAGCTTATGCAAAAAGTCTACAAAAATAATAATTTTATTTAAAAATTTGCTGACACTGGAGAACCAGAAAATCATTTGCAGGAGAAAGGATCATAAGTATTCCAGCAGGTGGGGATGATCCAGAGCCTATCAAGTTTATTACAAGATTTTCCCCTTAATTATTTCTTTTGTAATGTTTAGAAAGATCCAGTTTAAGTAAAGGGACAGGACTTCTAGGAGAGAAAACTGCTGGTAAATATTCTGACCCAACCAGACTCACGTGGAGGAACAGACTTCTCCCAGCTTTGTATGTAAATATTTTGGTCTTTTACTCTGGGTAACAGTGTAAAGTTCAAGAAAGAACTTTTGAATGAAACTAAATAGCTTTATGAAAAGAAAACATTAAGGCCCTAGCATTTTTTTTTTCTTGTCAAACTCAGTTAATTACAATCTCACGTATTTTCTGGGACAAGATGACAGCAAACAAGTTCGGAGAAGATTCAGTGAACAATATCTAAGGAAAATGATCCTGTAGTTAGATTTCCTGTTCCTGTTCAAAGATCATAGAATCTCAGGGTTGGAAGGGACCTCAGGAGGTCATATAGTCCAACCCCCTGCCCAAAGCAGGACCAACCCCAACTAGATCATCCCAGCCAGGGCTTTGTCAAGCCTGACCTTAAAAACCTCTAAGAAGAGAGATTCCACCACCTCCCTAGGTAACCCATTCCAGTGCTTCACCACCCTACTAGTGAAAAAGTTTTTCCTAATATCCAACCTAAACCTCCCCCTCTGCAACTTGAGACCATTACTCCTTGTTCTGTCATCTTCTACCACGGAGAACAGTCTAGATCCATCCTCTTGGGAACCCCCTTTTAGGTAGTTGAAAGCAGCTATCAAATCCCCCCTCACTCTTCTCTTCTGCAGGCTAAACAATCCCAGTTCCCTCAGCCTCTCCTCATAAGTCATGTGCTCCAGCCCCCTAATCATTTTTGTTGCCCTCCGTTGGACTCTTTCCAATTTATCCACATCCTTCTTGTAGTGTGGGGCCCAAAACTGGACACAGTACTCCAAATGAGGCCTCACCAGTGCCAAATAGAGGGGAATAATCACGTCCCTCGATCTGCTGGAAATGCCCCTACTTATACAGCCCAAAATGCCGTTAGCCTTCTTGGCAACAAGGGCACACTGTTGACTCATATTCAGCTTTTCGTCCACCGTAACCCCTAGGTCCTTTTCTGCAGAACTGCTGCCCAGCCATTCGGTCCCTAGTCTGTAGCAGTGCATGGGATTCTTCCGTCCTAAGTGCAGGACTCTGCACTTGTCCTTGTTGAACCTCATCAGATTTCTTTTGGCCCAATCCTCTAATTTGTCTAGGTCCCTCTGTATCCTATCCCTACCCTCCAGCGTATCAACCAGTCCTCCCAATTTAGTGTCATCTGCAAACTTGCTAAGGGTGCAGTCCACACCATCCTCCAGATCGTTGATGAAGATATTGAACAAAACCGGCCCCAGCACCGACCCTTGGGGCACTCCACTTGATACCGGCTGCCAACTAGACATGGAGCCATTGATCACTACCCGTTGAGCACGACCATCCAGCCAGTTTTCTATCCACCTTACCGTCCATTCATCCAGCCCATACTTCTTTAACTTGCTGGCAAGAATACTGTGGGAGACTGTATCGAAAGCTTTGCTAAAGTCAAGAAATAGCACATCCACTGCTTTCCCCTCATCCACAGAGCCAGTTATCTCATCATAGAAGGCAATTAGGTTAGTCAGGCATGACTTGCCCTTGGTGAATCCATGCTGACTGTTCCTGATCACTTTCCCCTCCTTTAAGTGGTTCAGAATTGATTCCTTGAGGATCTGTTCCATGATTTTTCCAGGGACTGAGGTGAGACTGACTGGCTTGTAGTTCCCCGGATCTTCCTTCTTCCCTTTTTTAAAGATGGGCACCACATTAGCTTTTTTCCAGTCATCCGGGACCTCCCCCGATTGCCATGATTTGTCAAAGATAATGGCCAATGGCTCTGCAATCACATCGGCCAACTCCTTTAGCACCCTCGGATGCAGTGCATCCGGCCCCATGGACTTGTGTTCGTCCAGCTTTTCTAAATAGTCCCGAACTACTTCTTTCTCCACAGAGGGCTGGTCACCTCCTCCCCATACCGTGCTGCGGAGTGCAGCCACCTGGGAGCTGACCTTGTCTGTGAAGACAGAGGCAAAAAAAGCACTGAGTACACTAGCTTTCTCCACATCCTCTGTCACTAGGTTCCCTCCCTCATTCAGCAAGGGGCCCACACTTTCCTTGACTTTCTTCTTGTTGCTCACATACCTGAAGAAACCCCTTCTTGTTACTCCTAACATCTCCGGCTAGCTGCAACTCCAAGTGTGATTTGGCCTTCCTAATTTCACTCCTGCATGCCTGAACAATATTTATATACTCCTCCCTGGTCATTTGTCCAATCTTCCACTTCTTGTAAGCTGCTTTTTTGTGTTTAAGACGAGCAAGGATTTCACTGTTAAGCCAAGCTGGTCGCCTGCCATATTTACTTTTCTTTCTACACATCGGGATGGTTTGTTCCTGCAACCTCAATAAGGATTCTTTAAAATACAGCCAGCTTTCCTCGACTCCTTTCCCCGTCATGTTATTCTCCCAGGGGACCTTGCCCATCAGTTCCCTGAGGGAGTCAAAGTCTGCTTTTCTGAAGTCCAGGCTCTGTATTCTACTGCTCTCCTTTCTTCCTTGTGTCAGAATCCTGAACTCGACCATCTCATGGTCACTGCCTCCCAGGTTCCCATCCACTATTGCTTCCTCTACTATTTCTTCCCTGTTTATGAGCAGCAGGTCAAGAAGAGCTTTTCCCCTAGTTGGTTCCTCCAGCACTTGCACCAGGAAATTGTCCCCTACACTTTCCAAAAACTGTTCCCACAAGAGAGAAAACAAATTTAGAAAACCTAGCAAAGAACATTGTAAACACTTAATGCATTGTTAGTCACTTGACCACTGATCAATTTAGGTTTGTTTTATTTCTGCAAGTACTCTATTACTACTGAACCAATACATTCTGTTTGCTTCTGGGATGTATAGTACTTGCAGAAATAAAACAAACCTAAATTGATCAGTGGTCAAGTGACTAACAATGCATTAAGTGTTTACAATGTTCTTTGCTAGGTTTTCTAAATTTGTTTTCTTTCTTGTGGGAACATTCTGCCTCAATAAACATTGATGTTTAGATTGCTAAAATGTTACCTTGAAATGTCACCTATACATGTCATAGCTAATAGATGAACTTTCTACCCCGCCCTCCTTTTGCTTTTCAAGCATCTTGGAATATTTCAGCGTTAACTGTTACATATTCGATCTGTTTTTGTGGCTGGGCACATGGTTAAGCTCTTCCTCTTCTTGCCTCCCCAAATGGGAGCTGGACAATCATTTATTTATTTTAAAGTGCCTTGCTTCATAATGTATAAACTGCTTTAATCCAAAACATTGCTTTGCCTTTCCTGGTAGTATACAGAATAGGATGTCACTTGAATTGGAGGGGTAAGCATAGTTTGCCCAATATTTGCTAAAAGACATCTTATATTGTAAAATAACAGTAAAAATAAAGATAACTGAATCTTTAACTAAAGTGATATAATTCCCTGTACAAAAGTACATTAATAGAATGTTAAGTTTGAACAGTAGGGTGGTATTTCTTTTCCATTCATCTCGTACTGAAATAAATGAGCTGTTGTTCCTGAAACTTGAGAAAAAAGTAACATATGGGCAGAGAATAAGTCTGGAAAATTTCAGCCTCAAAGAAGAACGTTTAAAAAGTTTTAGCACCTGAAAAAAAGACGAAGTTAGAATGAAATTTGTTATGAAATCTTGCTTTAGCAGTCACTCCAGCCCAGGGATTCTCAAACTGGGGGTCGGAACCCCTCGGGGTCACGAGGTTATTACATGGGGGGGGGGGGGGTGGTCATGAACTGTCAGCCTCCACCTCAACCCCTGTTTTGCCTCCAGAATTTATAATGGTGTTAAATATATAAAAAAGTGTTTTTAATTTATAAGGGGGGTTGCACTCAGAGGCTTGCTATGTGAAAGTGGTCACCAGTACAAAAGTTTGAGAGCCACTGCATTGACAAAGTGTGTATGTTCTTTAGAGGTTTCAGAAAACAATACACCAACAACTCTTCTTTGTGCCTTCCCTCTGATAGGCTAGCCTGATAAGCTTTGTATAGTAGTTTTAACATTGGAGTGATTTTTATTGTACTTTTAACACAGTGCCACAAGTTGCTGTTAGTGGTGGTTTTATTATTGCACATCATTAACCCAATATGTATACCAACAGTCAGAGACTTGTTCGTGTCTGAATGAAGACAACATTGGGGTGGATTCTATCCTATCAAAGTCTCTGGCAAACTCTCACTAGAGCAGTGGTTCTCAAACTTTTTGTATTGGTGAGCCCTTTCAAACACCAAGCCTCTGAGTGTGACCCCGCTTAGAAATTAAAAATACATTTTTGATATTTAACACTATGTTAAATACTAAATTTAAACCCTATTGCTTAAAATGAATTTACCTTTTCTCCCTGCTTTTAAATTAAGACTAAAACACATTTTTATCAAATTAAATATATGTGGAAAAGTTATTTTTAAGTAGAATTTTATTTTAATACTTGACAGCAATTAATGACCTGAAGTAGCCAAAAATCAGTGAGATGGATGATGCTGTTTGAGACAAGAAGTTTTATTCTTGGTGTTGTTTTAGAAAGGACGCATCTGATGTCATTCTTCACATCAAGCTGGTTTTGAGATTTCATCTTTATTGTGAGAAGGCTCACAGCCACGCGCCGGGGTTCGCAGTCGTGCGCCGGGGTCGGGGTTCGCAGCCCGGGATTGGAGACCGGGCTCACAGCCCGGCGCAGGGGTTGGGATCAGGGCTCGCAGCCACGCGTCCCTGTTGGGACTCGTAGCCTGGCGCCGGGGTCGGGGCTCGTAGTCACATGTCCCTGTCGGAGTCAGGGCTCACAGCCCGGTGCAGGGGTTGGGGTCGGGACTCACAGCCGTGCACCCGGGTCTGGACTCGTAGCCCGCAGCTCCACACAGGAGTCGGGGCTCGCAGCCATGCGTCGCGGTCGGGGCTCATGGCTCGGCGCAGGGGTCAGGGCTTGCAACTTGCAGCCTCGTGCTGGGGTCGGGGCTCGCGACCCCCCACATAACCGGGTTGCGACCCTCAGTTTGAGAACCAATGCACTAGAGGCTGGCCTAGATAGCTTTTCTACCTTTCATTATGATCCAGTCACGGGCAGGTATAGGATTAGGCATTTTAAAAAAAAACCTAAAAGTCAAATAATTTGTAGTGTCCTGCATATAACACAAAGTTCAACAACTTAAAATATGACTGTAATCCTAACAAAGTAGCAAACGTCTTATTTTGAATGGTTTTAGCATCCTCTTGCAATACTGCCAGCTTAATTTAATAGATCCCAAAGCCTGAAGGGACCGTTCTGAACATCTAGTTTGACTTCCTGTGTAACACAGGCCATAGAATCTCCCCAAAATAATTCCTAGAGCATAGCTTTTACAAAAACATCCAATCTTGATTTTAAAATTGCCAGTGATGGAGAATCCACCATGGCCCATAGTAAATTGTTCCTCACTGTGCAAAATGTACACCTTATTTCCAGTCTGAATTTGTCTAGCTTCAATTTCTAGCTATTGGACTGTGTTGTAAATTTTTCTGCTAAACTGAAGAGCCCATTATCTAATATTTGTTCCCCATCTAGGTACTTACAGATTATAATCAAGTCACAGTCACAACCAACGTGTGACCTTATGCTTGGAGCATGTGTCAGGAGCCAGGCCGGGTCAAATACTGGGAGATTAGAGTCTGAGACAGGCCAGAGGGCAGAAAAAGTGTCAGGACGCAGGCAGGATCAGGTTACCAAGAGATCAGAGTCAGGCAGTGGGAGCAGGTAGTGCAGGGGAGGCAGTCCTAAGCAGGTGCATGGACAACTTCCTGTTCCTCTGCTTGGTTTAAATAGAAACAGGGAAGAAATCGGGACCCCTGGAGTTTCACCAGTCAGGTCCCAGAACTGGAGTCCTCGATCAGCATTGAGCTTGTAGTTCTGGTGATTGTTAACAGGTCACTGGGTGACAGGTTGGAACTTACTGCATCCTAAGGGTATCTCTACACAACAACTAGACGCCCACGGTTGGCCCATGCCAGCCAGCTCGGGCTCTCAGGGCTCGGGCTGCGGAGAGGTTTCATTGCTGTGTAGACTTCTGGGCTTGGGCTAGAGCCTGGGCTCGAGCCTGGGCTCTAGGACCCTGTGAGGTGGGAGCATCCCAGAGTTTGGGCTCCAGCCCGAGTCCAGAAATCTATACATCTATGAAACAGCCCTGTAGCCCAAGCCCCAGTTAGCTGGCGCAGACCGATCGGAGGTTTCTTTGCTGTGTAGACATACACCCTAAGAGCCAAGACCTGTGGTCCCTGACTGCCATCCCTTAACTTTCTCTTTGCTAAGCTAAATAGATTGAGTTTCTTGAGTCTATCACTATAAGGCATATAGTCAGAGGACAAAAAGACGGGGGTAAGACTTAGACTTTGTCTATACTGGACTTTCGTCGGTAAAACGTTTGTCCTTCAGAGTGTGAAAAAAACACACACACCCCCAATGACAAATGTTTTATGACTAAAAGCACCGATGTGAACAGCACTTTGTCAGCGGGAGAGCTCTTCTGCCAACAAATCTAATGCTGCTCGGTGGAAGTTTTTTGTCAGTGGGAGAGCTCTCTCCTGCCGACAAACAGCAGCTACACTGTGTGCCTTTTAGTGGCAGAGCTGTGTCACTAAAAGGTGCGTAGTGTAGACATAGCCTAAGACTGACTGCAGAAGTGTTAACGAGCCACCCTACCTTGAATGATCCCTTAGAATATGTGCTAATTACTTATTCTAAACAATTTGTTCCACCTTGCATTTCACTATGACTCTCTGGAGTACCCAGACCTGAAGACATGCTGTGTGTGGCTCAAATCTTGTCTCTCTCACTAACAGAAGTTAGTTCAATAAAAAGATATTACCTCATCCTTATTTCTCTCCACTCCTACTCTATATTCCCCTGTTTAAGCATCCAATGATCTTGAATGCTTATGGATCAATGTCTTAACAGATAAAACAGAAGATGAGGTTTTAGTTGGTGTCTGCTACAGACCACCAAATCACATTAGGGAACAGGATGACCACCTCCTGAAGAACCAATCTATAATGAGTAGGGAAAAAAAGCTGTGTGATCATGGGAGACTTCAATTTGAATGACATATGCCGGAGGTCTCATGTGTCAGTACTAAAACATCCTTGGAATTTCTAAACATTGTACACGACAATTTCCTAACTCAAGAAGCATCGCAGCCAACACGGGGAGTTCATTATTAGACCTTGTCCTAACAGATTAAGAGGAACTGATCACAGAACTAAAAATTAATGGTATCTTAGGTACAAGTGATCATGACTTTATTGCATTTATAATGTTCAAACAGAATAAAGTCCAGACCAGTAATATGTATACGAGGTGCTTTACTGGGGCCAATTTCAAAAACAATTATGCATCAAATCAGCTGGGAGGAAGAATTTAATCAGAAAAATGTGACTGATAATTGGCAATCTTTTAAGAACACCTTACTAGATGCACAAAAAGCCACAATCCCACAAAAAAGAAAGAAGGCCGTACTGGGTAGAAAACTGAATTGGTTCAGAGGGGAAGTGAAGGCAGCTATAAAAAAATAAATATATAGATATACATACACACAACAAATGGAAGAAAGGTGAAGCTGATAGTACTGAATATATATTCAGAAGTTAGGAATTCTAGAAAATTGCTAAGAGAAGTACAGGGGTGCAAGGAGAAATCTATGGCCAGCAGGGCTAATGAGAATAAGAAGGAGTCTTTAAAATATATTAGGAGCAAAAAGAATCCTAACAACGGTATTGGTCCCTTACTATGTGGAAATGGTAGAATTATCAATACTAATGAAGAAAACACAGACGTTTTCAGTAAATATTTCTGTCCAATATTTAAGGAAAACACAGTTGATAGTGTCTCATTATACAGTGTCAATACTCTTTTCATTCATCCAGTATCTCAGGAGAATGTTAACAAGAAGCCACTAGAATTAGCCATTTTTATAGTTGGAGGTCCAGATAACTTACATTCAAGAGTTTTAGAAGAGCTGGCTGAGGAGCTCACTGGACCATTAATGTTGATTTTCAATAAAATTCTAGGAGCGCTGGGAAACTTCTTGAACACTGGATGACAACTAATATGCCAATTTTTCAGAAGGGTAAATGGGATGACCCAAGTCATTATAGGCATGTCAGTCTGACATTGATACTGGGCAAGATAATGGAATGGCTGATACAGGACTCAATAAAGAATTAAAGAAGGGCAATGTGATTAAGGCAAATCAACATAGGTTTATGGAAAATAGATCCTGTCAAACCAACTTGATACTGTTTTATGATGAGCTTACAAGTTTGGTAGATAGAGGTAATAGTGTTAACAGAATATACTTAAAATCTTGTGAGGCTTTGACTTGGTACCATACCATATTTTGATTAACAACTACAATGATATAAAAATTAACATGACACACATTAAATTGATTAAAAATTGGCTACCTGTTAGATTTCAAAATATAATTATAAATGGGGAATCATCCTTGAGTGGGTATGTTTCCACTTTGGTCCTGCAGGGACAAGTTATTGGCCCTATGCCATTTAACATATTTATTAATGACCTGGAAGAAAATATAAAATCATCACTGATAAAGTTTGCAGATGACACAAAAATTGGGAGAATGGTAAATAATGAAGAGGACAGGTCACTGATTCAGAGTGATATGGATGACTTGGTAGACTGGGTGCACGCAAACAATCTGCATTTTAATATGGCTAAAGGTGAATGTATACATCTAGGAACAAAGAACATGTGCCAGACCTACACAATGAGGGATTCTATCCTGGGAATTAGAGGCCTGAATATCAGTGACTCTGAAAAAGATTTGGGGGTTGTGATGAATAATCATTTGAACATGAGCTCCCAGTGTGACTCTGTGATATTGTCATATCATTCTAGTTTTTTAATTAAAATGTCATGCAGTGCAAAGTCAAATGCCTTATAGAAGTATAAGTACATCACATAACACTATTACCTTTATCGATCAAACTTGTAATTTCACCAAAAACAGATAGCAAATTAGTTTGACAGGATCTACTTTCCATAAACTCATGTTGATTGCATTAGCTATATCATCCTCCTTTTGATTATTTATTAATTGAGTCCCATATCAGCTGCTTCATTATCTTGCCTGGGATCAATATCAGACTGACAGGCCTATAATTACTTGGGTCACCATTGATCTTTTTTTAAAATATTGGCACATTAGCTTTCTTCCAGTCTTCTAGAACTTCTTTGGTGTTCCAAGACTTATTAAAAGTCAACATTAATGGTCCAGTGAGTTCCTCAGCCAGCTCTTTTAAAACTCTTGGATATAAGTTAACTGGACCTGCTGATTTAAAATGTCTAGCATTTAAATATTAGATATTTAAAATATCTGCATTCAAAAGGAGTTCTTTGATTACAGAATCACCAAAGGAATTAGTAGCAGTGGCTACACCGATCCTGCTGAGACAAAGTTTAATGAAAAAATAACGTAGGTCATAAGCTCCTGGTATGAATTAGAATCCTCCATCCTTACCACTTCACTGCTTTTTTGGGAGCAAATCAGTAAATAGGATGCACTGTAGTCCCATGGACTGAACTATGACGATTCTTTGGTACTTAATAAAGTGGAACACTGTAAGACTATTGTTATGTGCAGCATGAAATTGCGAAACTGTTCTGTGACAGTGCTGTGGTACATTAATGCACCGACTATGGTAATGAATTCTGAATTTTGGGGAACGGGATTGCTACTGACAGGACTAAGTTCATTATATTGTTGTTATTATTTACTATTTGCATGACAGTAGGGTATCTTCAAGAACCCTTATTTCCTTAAAAGTCACCTTTCTCCACCTTTTCTTTGGCTCTTTCCCTCTCACATCTTAAGCCAGCATATTAGGTTCAAGCAGTACAAGAGCTCCTGGGTACATCATTTCTCACGTGACCTATTTCCAATCCAGGTACAAAATCTGTTTCCCTTGTTAACATCCTATAAGTACATTGCTTCATACACAAAGCAATAAATTCACAAAATATATCAACACTGTGTGACATGCCATATTTCCCATGCCAGTTTGAAAGAAAGAAATCTGCAGCAGAGCAAATGAACAAGATCACATGTCAAGATTTTAAAAAGCTCTACTCTGCTTTATTCCATCCCTTCAAGAAATGGCATTAAGGAAAATGCCCATTCCCTTCTGTAATACCATCATAATTGGTGGAAAAATTCATAATGTAAGTGAATGCACTGTGGTCCAGTAAATAGGCCAGAGAATTCTGAGTTAGGGGTCTAGAGTTCTACTCCTTACTTGGCCACCGAACTGTTGTGTGACATCAGACAAGTAACTTCCACTGTCTGTGCTTTGGTTGCCCTACTTTGTCTGTCTGGTCTATTTAGACTAAATTATTCGGGGGCGGGAACTCTCTTTTAAAAGGTATTTGTACATTGCCTCTAGGAGATACTGTAAGACAAATAATAAATAACTAATTTAATGGGGAAGCTTTGTTTTGGTAGAACTGTATTACTTACTGTGCATGGTAAGAAAAAGGTAAAGCAGATAAAGGGGATTCTGGTAAACGACTGAGATGTTTTGTCATAATAAGAGAGGGAAATGAGGGTGAGACGAAAAGATTTTCCCCAGATTCATTGATCTGCTGTCTCCAGCAGCGACACAAGTGGCACCTGCCTCAGTCTTATTCCTTATTACTCTTTGTGCTACTTGAGGCACTTAATACTAAAACAGAGGTAGAACTACTTTTTCATCTCAGGAAGAGACTTTCATACACTATGATGGTGGATCAATAATTTGTCTGGATGTGGTAGTAATGGTGTAGTAAAAAAAAAAAAAGAACAGGGCATTCAGAGACTGATTAACAGCTTAGTGAGAAAATGCTTTTTGCAATATCAAAGTCCTTGTGATAGTAAGATTGATATATTGGAAAAATAGACTAAAAATTCTGCAGAATGAAATGAAGCTATTGGTATTGAAAACTAAGAGCCAATTAAAAATGAAAAGTATTTCCTCTTCATGTCAGAGCCCCAACTACATTTACTAGTGTCTCTGATGCATCACATGGACATTCTTCTTTGGTCAGTGTAGACTTAGGGCTACAACTTTAAAACAGAGGATCATAGAATATCAGGGTTGGAAGGGACCTCAAAAGGTCATCTAGTTCAACCCCCTGCTCAAAGTAGGACCAATCCCCAACTAAATCTGTGCATCAAATATGTAAATCAAAGTGTAGACAGAGACACAAGAATAAAAAGGTACTGGAGCCTGTTTTATGCCATGCAAAAACAAACTCAATGCCTAAAAGCAGGCATGGGGAGTGGGTGGATCTCATTCTTACCTTCATTCATTATTTTTAATTGAAAATTGTATGAATATGTAAAATACACTTGAGAAGATCAACTAAGCAAACACACTTTCATATATCCATAATATGTGTGTATAAATTAAAGCAGTAAGGATTTTATTAATTTAGTTAAAAACAAATAGGCTATTTCAATGTACTAAAACAGAAAATAATTAGTATAGAAATTAAAATGGTATGCTTTTTTGATGTACTGTGGCCAGGGTTGGTGATCCTAACCTTAATAGAAGTAGTATGGAGAAGAGCAACAAACATAATTAAAGTTATGGCAGAACTTTCAGTATGATGAGATTTCAGAAGCTAGGATTATCTGAACTTTGAAAGGAGAAAGATGATCTTGACTGAGGTAGAAGAAGGTTGAATGATGCAACAAAAAATGCCTAGTCCTTGTTTTTATCATGTTGAATAGTATGAAAACAAAAGACAGGTTATTGAACTGAAGGGCAATAAGGAAATATTTCTTGGAACTGTAAATAGTACCAAGGAAATAAGGAAATATTACATGGTACTGTACATAGTGAACTTTTAAATTCACTCTCATTCAGGTAAAATTAGAGTAATTGGGTACATCTACACATAAAATTGGGGACATCTACACAGCAATAAAAGATCCTGTGACATGGCTATGCCTGGCCCGGGTCAACTGACTCAGGCTCATGGAGTTCAGCTTGCAGGGATAAAGGGTGCAGTGTAAACATTCGGGCTTGGGCTAGAGCCTGGGTACTGAAACCCTGCAAGTGTGGAGTGTCTCAGAGCCAGGTCTTCAGCCCGAGCCCAAATGTCTACACTACAATTTTTAGCCCTGCAGCCTGAGCCCTGTGAGTCCGAGTCAATTGACCTGGGCTCTGAGACTCGGTGCTGTGGGTTTTTTATTGCAGTGTAGATATACCCATTAAGTCAAATACTACAGCTAGATTTACCAAAATTATAGGATAATTTCATTATCACAATCAAATTTATGACATCTGCAGCTAAGCAAGCCACATTAACACAAAGCTAATCAAATCTCATGCCACCAGGTTAAACCCAAGCACGTGAAGGGTAAAGGAATTCCCTTTCCCACTCAAATGAACATTTAAAGTTGGCTAGGTGTATTATGGATTTTTCACCATCCTCTGAAGGAACAGATACTTGGAACTGCTGAGAACAATGTGGAAATACATAGACAAAGCCATATGATCCAGCACAGCAAATTTTATGTTAATCCTCTTATTTTACATCTACAAAAATACTGCTGTGACAATAGAATAGAAATGCAACAATTCAAAGGAAAACGCCATAGAGTATTTATAAGAATAAGTAGTCACCAGAGAAGTTTCTCAGAGATGGATAGTTGAAGAAAAATTAATTTTGGTTCTTTTAAAATATGAACAGCAATTGAGAAAGTAACACCACGTGAATCAGGTTTTGTCTGCTGTGGTAAAAATATCTACTGTAGTCCTATAAAAAGGATGATTATTTTAAGTAACAGTTAACTCAACTATAGAAATAATCTATAACTGCTTAGAATAGACACAGATTTATAGAGTTTTTCGCGTGGAACACTAATCTACATATTAATTTTCCTTTAGATACATACTATAGTTGTAACAGCAAATCAAAGTATGAATTGTCTCTCCTTGCTAGTTTTTCATCAGTCCTAGGAGATACCAATCAAAACCAATCAATCAATCATAAGCATAAAGCTATTCAGCCTCTATTCAATATCAAGGGGAAATTAAAAATAATATAATTTGTTAAACACATACGTGATTCAGATATATCTGAGGGTAACTAGCTGAAATCTCATGATCTTGCTAAGATTCAACCTGAACAATCAGCTTCGTTCCTATTTTAAGACTGGCAGGATGAGATATGGCGCCTTTCATCTCTAGGTCACTGTGACCAAAAGTTATCATCTGAGGTTTCTTCAGTGATAGATGTGAAAGTGGTGTCAGTCCACTTCCTAGCTGATAGTTTCCATGTTGCAGTGCAGCTAACAATATATTGGAGTGTTCGCAGAGTAGTCAAAGACTGAATAGGGATGGAAATTCAACTATCCTTATGTTCTTACATGTGGTGCCTCCAGTACACAGAGATGAAACACAACAGAAGAAAACAAAAAATTAAATCCATGAAAATAGGTTTTAGAAGTTCTAAACAAGGACCACAAATAGGGAAAAATACATATATACTCATACTGGTGACTCCTGTTGTTTTAACCTGGAGCCCTGCTTACTCCTCTCACTGTCATTAAGTCTGGATGACCTCTAAATCAAACACCTGGCACTTCAAGTGAAGTACAAGGTACTTGTATCATGGTATTTCAACTCCATTATGAAAGGGTCTGAAAGGGCTCTATCCAGTTCCTAGGGGTGGATTGGTTTTATTTACAACAATATACTTGAGTGAAAGACTGTCAGCATGTGAAGATTCCCCTACTGCTAGAGATACCCCATGGGCCGCACTTTTAGCTCGTGCAATGAAAGGGAAGGTTTCCGTGTTCAGTTCACAAAAAGGCTGTAATGGGAAGGAGTGTAGGGAGCAGCTACCAGGAGAGGGAAGACTCCCTTTCACCTACGACATGGGGATGAGGTGGGAGGCAGAAAGGTAAGAGTGCATAACATCACTGTAAAGACGTCATGATCAGCAGTGCTGGATTAAAGAACTTTGGACCCTGTGCACTACAGAAATTGCTCCTCCCCCCAATTCACTCAAATTTGGCTTGGCTGCCCCACCATCATGACAGAGGGGCAGTCAGGCCAAAATTGAGTAATGCTATGGCCCTGCTCTAGCTCTGCTCCAGCTGCTGCCAGCCTTCCATGGCATAAACAGGGGCTGCTCAGCAAAATGCTCCTGCCTCAAATATATCCTACCTCACACCCAGAGACCTGAATGTCCCTACCACTCCACATATACCCCAACAACCCTAGGCGCTGAGTTTCTAATGTGCTGGGGGCTGCTCCACCCCAGGCCCTGCCCCCAACTCCACCCCTTTGTTGAAGACCCCACCTACCCCGCCTCTTCCCACCCCAGCTCCACCTCTTCCCACCCATTCTGCCCCCTCCCCTGAGCACAGCCGGCCCTTGCTCCTCCCCTCTCCCCCCCCAGTGCCTCCTGCACACAGTGGAACAGCTGATCACGACAGGCGGGAGGCGCTGGGGGGAAGGGGAGGTGCTGGGGGGCTGCTCAGAACGCACCTTTTTTTTTCAGCACCCACGGAGTCAGCACCTATGCAACAACCCTCCACCAGCCCCCACTTACCCTAACAGCCCCCCCGCACATCCCAGTAGCCCTGACATACAACTTGTTCACCTCAGCCCCACTATCCACAGCCCCCAAAAAGCCCCGTCACAATTTACTCCACCACTCCGAACACCTCCCGCTCACCCCCAACACCTCACTCTGCAGTCCCCCAACACTACCCACATAGCCCACCAACAATAACTTGCCACCAGCCCCTCACCCACCACCCCCAGGACCATCTTCACAACTCACTGACTCCCCCGCCTGCCTCTTAGCACTTCGCTCCCATTCCTAGTTCCACCCGCTCTCATAGCCCACCCTGTACTCTCATGGTGTTGGTCAAATGTGAGTGAGTGGGGTTGCCAGGTCACAACACCACTCACTGAAATTTGGCCCATCTGCTCCCATATCATGAACGAGGGACAGCCCAGTCAAACCTGAAGGGTGCTATGACACCACCCTTCAGGTTGCAATGTCACTTACTCAAATTTGGCCCCTCCACCTCTCCGTCATGAAAACCTGACATATTGGGTCTCAGGATGACCCACCCAAATCCAGTGGTTGGGTCCACCCCTGAGATGGGACTCTGTGCAGGTGCACTGAGTGCACATTGGTTAATCTGGGCCTGATGATTAGGAGGCAGCCTGAGAATGATTAGCTTAATGAAATACAGAGAACACAAAAGCAACAAACTCCTTAGAAGAGAAAATATTTAAAATGTTTAAAGTCTGAGGAGGCAAGAGGGATAATGAAAGTAACAATAGTAGTAAAATGGCTAATTTTGATACTTAGTGTTTAGTTTAATACAATTGGTTCCCTATATCAAGTAGTCCATCTGGAACACCACAGGCATAACCATCTGGCACTATCATTGTCAGGACACAGGACTAGACTGATCAATGATCTAACCTGGTATGACAGTTCCTATGTGATGGGATCATCCTAATTGCCTACTCTTTGTTATAGAAAGTTAAAATGTCTCAGATAAATCTTTGACTATAATGAAAAAAGCTTCTCTGGAATATGAAACCTAAAAATGAAAGCAATACATTTAAAATAAGATGTAGCCTTAATGTAATTTACTCACCTTAGTAAAGTCCATTAGATTCCCTTTACTTTGTGCCTTAAACATAAAAAGAAAGATTAAACAAAAAATGTCATCTGTTACAGACTATTGTTATTTTTCTAGACCTTCTGCTTCTCTGTAAGAAGCAAGAATGAAATATGTAGCGAGCTATACATTACAATTAATATTTTGACATTAACTAACTTCCTTAAGATTCTGAAGTTAAAAAAAAAAGAATATTTACTAGCTGAATGCCTCATTATAACATGGAAAGAGATTTCAATGAACACAGGCACATCTTTGGATACCTACAATGTTCAAAAGTTCTATCTAGATTAGAATACAGTTGATTCTTCAATTAAAAACATTTTAGACACAAGTAACAACTTCCTTCAAAAGCTTGCTGCTCGTATGGATTGAGAAAACCGGAGATCCTGAATATACAGTGTATTTCTGCCCAACAGTAAAGGGATCAGAGTTAACAAACAAAATCAATAATAGTGGGTTGGTTTTTTGGGGTTTTTTTTTTTTTTAAAGAACTAACCCCATCCAGGAAGAGTTTGCATGTACACAGAGGGAAAAAGTCTAGACCCGGTCATTTTAAAGAGATAATGTCAAAGACAATGTCAAAGCTGGTAGACCTAAAATTAGCTGTGTTTTGGTTTGGAATCACACATATACACAGTGTCATCCCTTTGCTCCTTCTCTGTGCTGTACTTATAAGTAATCAGGTATCAAAATACACAAGAATATTTTCTAACATGTTCCAGAGACGGTCACTCTTGTATGTTTTTTAATTGTTCCAACTCATAAAAACCAAAGCAGATGCAAGATTCAAGGTGTTGGGCTTCAGTGTATTTTGTCACTGGGTCATGCAGAGACCCATATTTTGCATAACATACACATTTTCTATATACAAAAATCCTTCTTATCTGGGATACACCTGTTTGTTTCTCAGTTTATTTTCTTTAGCATCCTCTGCTTGTCAGACAATTTATTTCTCAGTTTATTTTCTTTAGGACCTCGTTGAGCTCTCTTAGATCTAAAATAGGCCTAAGACCCCTTTTGCTTTGGGGTTAGGATGTAGAAAGAACAAACCCCCTTTCCCCTGAGTAACAGAGGGACTTTCTCTATGGTGCCCAAGAGAAGGAGAGACTGAACCTCCTGTAGTAGAATGACCTCATGCTAGAGGTCCCTGAAGAGGGACAGGGAAAGTGGGTGGGGGCTTTTTTGCCGCCCTAGGTGGTGAAGAGGGGGGAAAAAACCCTGACGCCGCAGCAGAGGAGCTGCCGCTGAAATGCCGCAGTCGCTGCCAAAATGCTGCCGCGGATCGAAGAGGGAAGGAGGAGTTGCCGCCGAAATGCCGCCGAGAAGAGGAGTCGCCGCCGCTGAAATGCCACCAAGGACGCGAAAATGCCAACCCCAAGAGCTTGGTGCCCTACGCGACTGCCTAGGTCGCCTAGTGGTTGCATAGGCCCTGGGGGGGGGGACAGGAATAAACTGAAGGGTGTATCCTAATTCCACCATGCTTAAGACCCAATGATCCTTGGTGATGTAGGACTAAGCACTTAGGAAGTGGAACAGGTAATTGACAATTATGGGGACGGGAAAAGATGTGGCACTAGTATTCTGTCCTTGACCAATATATCAAACTGTTTATTTGAAGGATTCAGCTTGCTTAGATGAACTGGCAGCTGTGGAGGAAGAGGAAGGTGGCAGATGTCTTCTGTAACCTCTGCCCTTCTTCCTGGACAGGTCCTGAATATTAGTCATGAAACTTCAATACTGTTAGAAGTATTGTGGGCAAAAGGGCTTTCTTTCTGTTGCCGGCGTATATATTTCCAGAGACTTACGGGATACTCTTGAATCTTTGAGACTATGCAGCCTCTCCTCAGTCTTTCTGGAAAAGAGCAAAGGACTCTCAAAAGGGAGGTGTTGGATGGTGTGTTCAGTCTGTGAGTAAAGACCAGATGACTGCAGCCATGAACACTGTAGCATAGTGATGGCGGAGGCCATGCCTCGAGCAGCAGTCAGCCTGCAAAGCCATTCTGATAACTAATTTGCCCTCATTCACCATCACTGAAAATTCCTGTTTCAGCTCATTTGGAAACCTGTCCTTAAATTTTGAAATGTTATTCCACAGAGAAAAATCGTAACAACCCAGCAGAGGCTGCTGGTTTGCAATTCAAAGCAGTAACCCTCCTGTTAAATAAAGCTTCCTTTCAAATGTTAAGTTTCTTTGCTTCCTTGCTTTTTGGCGTGGATGCTTGGTGACCCTGTTTCTCTCTCTTTCATTAGCTGCAGACTACCAAGGAGCCCAGACGGGGATGATTATAGAAATGTTCAAAGCCCTGCAAGCGGACATAGTATTTCCTCTCTGCTCTTTTAGCAGCAGGGGGCAGGGAAGATGGGGTCTGCAATGGCACCCTGACAGGCTCCTCATTAATCAGAAGCATTATCCTAGAAGGTTCCACTGAGGCTAAAATATCTACAAGCCTGCATGACTTTTCCTGGACCTTTTCTGGTTGGATATCCAGGACCACAAACATCCTCTTCAACAACTCCTGAGGGTCTTGGTAATCATAGGGAGGTGGAGAAACAGATTCTGCTACCACTGCCTCATCAGGAGATGAAGACGAGGAGGCCAAGGGCTGGTGAGACTGAGTTGCCTCCAATTCCTTCAGCAGCGGCTCCTGAGAGTGAACATCCATATGCATGGTACCAGGTCCAGTACCAAGGGTGGGTTGACTCTGGTGTAGGTGCTCACAATGCACAGCTGAAAAAGCCGGATGTAAAGGGTGTTGGGATGCCCTTGATTGAGGAGGGAAACGCCAAGGGTTCCAGAAAGGCCACTGATAGGGCACTGGACCCCAACTATGTTTGGGCCATGCGTCCTTGTGAAATGGACCATGTTGCAACTGAGGCTGATACCATGGTGAGTAGGCACTCCATGGGAGCTGCGGAATGTGTTCAGGTTGCGACATTTAAGAACCAACCTCGGAGTCCAATAAGGAGTCTGCTTCTTCTGACTGGGGGGGGGGGGGGGGGGGGGGCGGGGGGGAGCTGACCCCATCGGTATTGGGAAGATAGGTTCAGAGCCTGAGGATGGAGGCACTGGCATGATCATGGGTGGTTCCCCCTGTCAATACTGATCTAAGAGGTATGTTAACTGTCGGGTCTGACAGTACCGTACAATGTGTCAGAGCTGTAGCAGGAAGAGTAGACATCGATACCTTTGGCATGGGTGACGGGTGAAAATCCTGAATGGCCAGGGAAATAGGTACTGACAGGTTCAACAACTCTCTAGTGGCTGCATAAGCTTCAGATGTGGATGGCACAGGGAAATACTCTTGATCCTGCGATACGGATATCTGAGCAAACATTGAGGCAGAAACTGCAGAAGTCAGTCTCAATAGGCCTGACTTGAGCTCTGAAGACAATGATCTTTCATGACTTGAGGCCTGCACTGGAAAGTGCCTTTTATTTGAGCACACTCACATGTCCTTGCATGAGCTAGACTTCTGCTCCAAAGATTTTGAAGTATCATGTGCTGAGTCCTTAAAAGATTTATGGTGCCTTTTCTTTGGTACTGGCAACAACAATCTCTTCCCTCAGTACAGCCAAACCAGGAGAAGCACTGCTAACCTGCTCTGAAGGCTCTAATGGTGGATGGCACACTGACTCGAAGAATAAATCCTTAATTCTGGCTGCCCTGTCCTTCTTTGAGCAGGGCTTAACCCTCTTACAAATGTGACATTTGTCACTGACCCGAGCTTCCCCCAAGCACTTAAGAGAGATGGAGTGTGGGTTGTTGGCAGGCATTGATTTGCTGCAAGAACAATAAGACTTGTAGCCCAGAGACCTAGGTATGACTTTGGTACTGGCACCAGCACAATTATCAACTATTAATCTAATTCTAAAATATGCTAAAACTCTCAAAACTAACCAATGGGTACTATGTACAAGATGAAGCAAAGGACTTGCAAAAGTAAGAACAGCAGCTCCAGCAACAGTCATGGGTGGCAACTGAGGGGATTTGGGGGTGGTTCTGCCATTAATACCTTCACACAGTAGTGTGAGGAAGCAGAGGATGCTTGAGTTGCCCCAATGGATACTGCTAAGGGAAAAAATCTCTGACTTCTGTGCCCAGTGAACAGTTACAAAAATTGTCTGGGCTAGTAAATTTACTTGACAGTTCTGCAAGGCTCACTCTCTCTCTCTCACACCCACTCCCGCCCCAATGGACTACTGTGTCCAATTCTGGGTGCCACACATTAGGAAAGATTTGGATAAACTGGAGAGAGTCCAGAGAAAAGGTTTAGAAAACCTGAACTATGAGGATAGGTTAAAAAAAAAACAGTGCAGGTTTAGTCTTGAGAAAAGAAGATTGAGGGGGGACCTGAAAGTCTTCAGGTACGTTAAGGGTTTTTATAAAGAAGGATAGTAGTCAATTATCCTCTTTCAGTGAACATAGAGAACAAGTAGTAATGGACTTAGTCTGTAACAAGGGAGATTTAGGTTAGGTTAGATATTAGGAACAACTTTCAACTTCCAAGAGAGGCTGTGGAATCCCCATCACTGGAGGTTTTTAAGAACAGGTTTTTCAGAGATGGTCTAGGTTTACTTGGTGGGAGCTGGATGAATTCTCAAGGTCCCTTCCAGCCCTATGTTTCTATGATTTTATTAATTGAACATGTATAAAACAGTATTTGGATTTGCACTGCTAACCTTTACTCATAATGAGATGTTTTTTGTGGAAGCTGCAAAACTATCATCAACTTAAGTTGCATTGATGAGCAAATACATTCTAACACATTGCCTAAGAGGATGCATGGTAAATTTCCCATTTTGTATTTTGGTGTAATGGTAGCTAATTTAAACACTATTTGCTTGCCAGAAAAAAAAAAACAAAAAACCTTTTACTACCCTATTTTCCTTCAGTTAGAATTGCTTCAGTGCTTGCATAATGTCCCGTTTTAGTTTAAAAAGAATTAATTAGTGGACACACAGAACTGGAATTCTGCAACCTATTTTGGATTCTGCAGATGGAAAATTGCAGTGAGAGTGTAATGGTATTATCACAGCACAGTTTATGAAAGCTTTTGAAACGTATTCATCCAAATCTATTTTCATTCAACACATACAGGAGTCTTGTGTCAAGGCTGCAGAATTCCAAGACTCTTAGTCATATGCTGAATTACCATTCTCTAACTTTAAAATTACAAGGCCTCAATTTGGTTATAAAGAATGTATTATTGCTGTATGAGAGTAAGATTATATTCGCCTATGAGAATGTGTCTAACAACTTGTTAGTAACAAGTTAGTAACAAGGCTCACTATTGGGACTTCGCCTCTTTGCCCACAGAACATGAAGATAGGCTCAGAACTGTCAGTCATAATGTAGAACTACTCATAAGCCCCATTCCCGGCCTCTACTCCCGCGTTTTACCTTCAAGCTGAGCAGCAGAAAAGGCCGCAAAAGAGCTCCCACCTCAAACGTGAATTTCTGGCTCTTTAGTTTACAACGTTATCTCTCTTTCATTTTCTGAATTACCTCTGAAGGCTAATTAGTTTAGCCATTTTAATTTGATTTTGGTCATCACTCCATCTACAGGCACCAAAATGGCCAACATGTCTAAGAAGGACAAAATACAGAGGTAGTGCTCTTCTTGTCAGGTAAAGCTACAATGTTATGGGGAAGGGGATATCTGTACCACCAGAACCCACATGCTGAAATTAACCAGCAGGGCATCCAAAACTAATACTAATAAATCTTTGCTCCACATTGCCTCATTACCACCAAAAATCTTCCTGACAAGGGGAGCGTTTTGCACAACTAGGGTAGGAACCCTGGGAGGGTGCTTTCCAAGACTGTTTAGACATGGGGAACCCATGCAATTGATGTAGGCTCACTAGATGGTGCTAAATTTTGCCTTTTTTTGGGTGGGTCCTACCTGTTCTTGTCCTCCTCCTTGTGTCATTATTATTTATTTAGCCTAGGAGCCCCAGTTATGGACCAGAATCACAGTGCTAGACATTGGACAAACACAAAAGTTTGCATTACACAATCATGTTCTTATTATTAATCTTATTAGGGAATTACTAGAGGGAAAGAGGAATTTGGAGCTAAAAGCTAATCTCCATGTTTCCAGGACAGCAGTCAAAGAGACACTGAATAGCTGGGGAATGGGGTTAACCTCTATATTCTGTGTCTTTGAGTACTCTTTGCTTCTATGTTTCTTCATAGATGGCCCCATAACACTGAGCCTAGAGTTTTCCAGAAGCTGGGAGAGGAGGGAGATGAATGACCAAACTAAAAATTATTGTAACACTACAAATTCACTTTAAACTGAATTTATAATTTACCTCTCTAATCTGCTTAATCCAGGCCTCCCTTCCAAGGAACTCCTGATGCAGGATTACAGGAGCAGAATTTAAACTAAAAGCCACAGAGTCACTAGATTTTCCTTTAAGAAATGGCTGGAGGTCCGAGTGTAGCTGCAAGAGAGGGTGAAAACATTTTTGTTAAATAAAAAAAGATTGGTACAATTTAGTTTTTAGGGACTGAAATGATTATCTCTAGGTAAATACAGTAAAAACTAATTTAAAGAGTAGAAAACCCAGAATTGTGTGAATAACTGCAGTGCAGACTAAATTCACATGACTTCAGGAAAGTAGCACTGCCAGATTAACAAACCAGAAACTTCGTATATCAAAAAACTCTTAACATTTAAATTACTATGTCAGACAATGGTGGCCTTAGGCTTCTGATATCTTTGCAGCCACCTGTGATCCTGTTCCTCCAGGAGCACAGCCCTACATGCACACATTCAACCATCAGCCACAGACCCATCTCCAATTCCATGTCTCTTGCTCTATTCCTAAACTATCCTCCTCTGCTTTGAGAGCTGTACTTTGGCTCAACCCGCCTAGCTTCTAGCTCCATATTGGCAAAGTGATGGGGGCTGTTTACCAGAGGCTGCAAAAAAGCGGGAAGGGACAGTTTGCCACAGCTGAGAAGGGGTATGAAGTCAGCAGGTGGGTAGTAAGGTGAGGGAGTGGGAGAAAGAGAGTTGTTAGTATGTGGTGGTGAGAGTGACCCAGTCATTCACAGGAAGGACTCTGTTCTTTACAATTGTGAGTGGTATAAGAATATTTTCCATTTCCCAGGACCTGTGGGAGTTACTTGATGCAATATGAATACATTTCTGATACACTGAATATTTTATAAACAGTAGTTTTCTGTGACAAGCATATGGCTCTTTATACATATTGCCAAATTAAATGAATTCACTTGTAATTATCCAAAGTATCCACTAAACTCAGACCCAAAAGAGGCTCAAAAGAAGAATACTAGAGAGGTTCTCATCTATCCTTTCAGTAGAAGACTGAACAGAGAGAAAAGACATACCTTATGACTCATAGACATGTTCTTTCCATACTGAAATGCCATATCCTGGATCTCAGCATCATGCTTTGCTAATTCCATTGCAGCCTGGCAGCTCTTTGCCAACAAGGCACTATGGGATAGGAAAATCTGTTCTTTCCAAGTTGATATTCCAATATCATGTGTAAGACAGTTTTCCTGAAAATGAAATGAAGGCTAAAATGAAAAAGCTGAAACTATGACAATATCAGACATAGGAAATTAAAAACACAACTATGCCATCTAGGAAACTACCATCTACTATAAATTCCAAGGCTGTGGACTTTAATGTGCCATGCAAAACAGCCACTCGCTCAAAGAGTATTCCTGCACGAGGTGATGGGAAAAGTGAAAACATTACAGCACGTTTTAATTGCTGATTTGTAGAACTGCCGCTCCCCCAAAAAACTAAAGCAGGTAGAGCTTCAATGATCTTTATAATAGGTTTGCCTCTGAATTTTCATGTCAATACAATATGAACATTGGCAGCCAATTACATTCTTACTGACTTACTGGTTAAAAAGTGTCCTTTGCAACAAACCACTCACTGATACCTCTCACCGGCAAACAAGAAAAGAAAAGAACTGACCATTTAAACATCGAGTGGCATTTCTAAGTAACATGTCAAGACACTATATGATTACATCAAATGCTACACTACAGCCTCTTCCTATAAATTTTTATATATATGGGATTTTAATGAAGAAAAAAAAGAGACCAAAGGCCTGTGAAGGATGTTTTGGGGATGTCTTTTTTGCTTCTCTATTATGAAATAAGCAAGTCTTGTTTTTGTTTTTTTTTTACATTAGAAATATCAGGAATGTCAAGTTTCAATTTCCCTGGAGGACTCTGGTAGATCTTACAGATGTTCATTGTGAGCTAAAATGCCTAAACTGTAGGATCAAGGATGCTAAACCTTTAACAATCTCTTTTTATCCAAAATGTTAATTGAATTTATATTTTAACAAAACCAAAAGAAAATATAATCAGTTTTAACAATCTGACTAAAACACTTTTCCCCAGTCAGTTGTTCAACTTAACTCGCTTGGCTCTTGTGATATCATCATTTCACTAATCAGCGTCTTCAAGGCTAGGCAGAACCTGACATTCTAATTTTTAAATATACATATATAAATGTCAAGCCTTCTTTATTAATTGCAAAGAATCAAAAAAGATATCAAAGTCCAGGGTTTTTTTACCCTTTTGCAGGTCCTCTTTAAAAAGGTAAAGGAAACATAGGTTATAAATGTATGGATATAGAGAAATGGTTTCAAAATTTAAATATTAAGCATCATAATTAATTTCTCAATACACTGAAATTTACAGCACTGACTGAGCCAAAAGGTAAAATTTTACAAAGTGAGAAAAGAAACATCTAACAAGACTCCCTCCCCTAAAGTTACTTCAATTAAATTGCTAGAAATGATTAAGAACTAAATCTGTGTGACCTCATAATTTTCTACCAGGTATTATCTGTCATGAATTTTGTAACAAATGAAATAAAATCCCTCTATTCAGCTCCAATCTTCCTCCCTTATGAATACTGCCAAGGAGTGTTGCATTACTGGATAGAAAATAATACGAGACTTATGGGAAAATTAGCAGAATTCTGTAATGGCAAATAACCAAACATTGTATCAAAATTCCATTGCCTTCAGATACACCCCTGCCTTTTACAGGGAGGGGAAAGAACAGAAAACGACATGTTTGCTACTATGTATGTGATAACAACTTACAAAGTCAAGATTAAACTTTAGGTAGGCCCCATTTTACTATGATATTTGCTTTGTAATGCCTTAGTTCAGCCCAGAACATTTGCAAGTTTTTATGATTGGTAGAATGACAAAAATGATAAATAAAGAGCTGGTACCAGAAATAAATGCTCGATCATTTTCTCACTCAGACTTAGGTCAATTTAAAATAATCAGGAGATGAAGCTCTAGGAAGCTGTGACTCAATTTTTTTTTACTCAGGACTAACCAGCTAAAATAAAAATGTGTGCTTATTAAAGCTTATTGGATGAAGATTAGGACAACCAACTAGCAGTGATTTTGCAACTATTTATTGTAACCAGTACAAAAACAGAAGTAAACTAGGAAGTTTAACAAAAACAATCATTTATGAAGTCCTTAACATGCTATCTGTACCAAGCCTCTGAAACATTCACACACCAAATACAGATTGTGACATCACTATGAACTGCAGCTACTGAAGAGACTCTACTAACCTTACTCGTTGCAAGTAATTCTACAACATTTTCCAAAAGTGCCATCTTTTAGACAAAAATGTAGAAATACTAAGTATTTTTGTGACCTTCATTTAAAGTCTTGAAAATATTTGAGAAAAGTGGAAACTTATTCTGAATTTCTACAATTTTATCTAAAAGAAATACTTTATTTGGGCTATTAATGTGGGCAAGATTTCACCAGATGAGCTAATTTCTGCTCTTTCTGTAAATCCAGTGCAACTCCAATGAAACCAGTGGATTTATTATACATTTACAATGACAACACCAAATTTGTCCCTAATAAAAAGTGATTTTGGATATTGATCTTTTAAAGACCCTGATTTTTTTTAAATGTGCAAATTTTCACTTTTTGTCCTTAAATGTGGAATTATAAAAAAGTTGTTAGAAAGATTTGGGCAAAATCTTAACATTTAAAAGTTTACCAATATTACATTGCTTCTACTACAGGCACTTTGAAAAAATGTTCATTAATTTGTTGTTTACTTAATATTTTTTAAAAACAACAAAATACCACATAGCTTTTGTATACATTTAAAATATTCAAACATCCAAAATACATATTTTAATTTTCTATGCTGAAAAAATATGCTCAAAGGTAATGTACTGCACTCTCTTAACATGGATATTGAGAATCCCCAGCGTACATAAAAAAGCATGCTCAGTATAATGGGAGATGTCTGAAAATATACCAGTATAAGAATTTGAAAGCCAAGCTATAATACAGTCCAGTCAGAGAAAGTCTTGACAACCTTCTTCCAGTAGCGCTCTATAGTTAAAATACTTAAATCAAATGCCATGAAGGCAGTCATCTCCTCTTAGTGAAATTTTTGTAAATTGCATTGCAACAACTGGACTAGGCAAAAACCATTGTTTCCCAAACAAAACACCTATAGCTGTGATTCAGTTCAACAACATTATCTCTTGATAAAGCTTGTCAAGTGTCAGTTTGGCCATGTTTACACTAGCAAGCTTACAACGATGCTCCGCTCCGCTCCTGTACCAATACAAGAGAGCTCTCCCGTCGACATAACAAAACCACCTAAATGAGGGTCAGCAGCTATGCTGGTGGGAGAGCATCTCTAAATCATTTGAACACATCCAGGAGAAAAACTTTAATTAGCTATAGACTGCAAACTACATGAAAACTGAAGTTACATCTGTGTAGATGAAATGGGTGGGATTTCTCCCTTTATTTTTTGAAGCTTCCATCTCAGTAAGATGAAGGGCCCACTGGACGGCTCAAAGGATTGATAACAGAATTTGGAAACTTCCACCTTTACATCCCTTTAGTTCATGATCAGACATTTAGTATCTGATGACTGTTTAGTGGCGTATATGAAATAAGGCGGTGGTTTTAGTCATATTCATTCGTAGGAGACATGATGCATCTAAATAACAAAAGAAACCGTCACAACTGGCATCACTGCTGGCTGTGTCGGAGGAGCCAAAAACGGAATGAACAGTGACTGAATTAACCTCTCATCCATGGAGGCAGAGCAGACCCTTCAAGATATAGTTAAGGCATCCTGGGGAAGCCAGCACTGGAAGACATTGGTCTCCAGGCCTGTCAATCCAGCACTTTTCTAAGCGTTAAATTCAGTTGAAACTATACACACGAAAGTCTAGCAAATGGTTTGTTTTTATTATTAGATCCATCTTGTGTACAATATTCATATTATCTTTGTACCTTAATGACTTCACAGTTTAAAGTACAAAGAAACAACATTGCCACTTTTCACACTACACAACCTAACAAGTGGCTTTAAAAGTTTATTTTGAAATATTGTAATTGCAAGTGGCAAACCCTAAACAAAACTGATGCTCACATTTCACCAACCTCAAGATCAGTAAAGATGTTTTCATTTTATACAAATATTTACTGTTTTGATTTTAGAAAGAAATTGGCTTGCTGGGAGGTAAAGACATTAAATTTTCAGGCAGTGCTTAAACTGTAAAAATACTCTTTCTAAGCAATGGAAAATAGAAAGAGCTTCTAGAGAATTGTCACGTTTTACACCAAGATTTTTACCACTTACACCTATCACATTTATGGTAGAAAATATTAAATTAATTGTATGTACTTAATACAAAGTAGCACTTAAAATTTTTCCCTCCTCTCACCAAACTTAAAGTAGCTCAAACTGGTTTATGTGTCTCCCGGAGAAGAACTAGATGGTATTTATATAAATACATGTCATGATTCATTTGTAAGCATTTTCAGCACTGCATACAAATGTTACAAAACACACACCTTACTGGAGTGCTCCAAAATGCATAGCAAGAACTGGCAGGACTCAAAGTCACACCTTCTGGATGAAAAATGCAGACATTAAGAATACATTTTATAACTAAGATTTTTTATTTTGATACATAGCAGCACTTGCTTTACCACCTAATCTTGCACAATGTGAGACTGTCTAATCCATTTACAACTCAAACTTTGGTCTAATCCTCATTAGAATAAAAATGCATAGATAAATCAAAAATATTTTAATTTTGATTCAATCTCAGCATTTGAGTTTTAAATTGGATGGTTCAACAACTTCTATTCTACACAGAAGGATAAAAATAAGTCAGTAAAATTATGGATCTCTAATGGTAGCAACACATTTATTCTACAAAACATTTTCATTTGACTGATGTAAGTTTTAACAGATGTCTTCCTGCTTGTTGGACATGACAGGGCATGGTTTATTGGTCTATTAATACATGCCTTCAGTGCTTTGTGAGGAACAAGGGTGAGTGCAAATGGGCCAATAAAACACATGCTGGAGTGCTCCAACACTTTCATCATGACTCTAAAACAACAACAAACATTTAAAAAGATGGTTGGGAAAAGTTAAATTTTAAACATATCCTTTTACTACAGAAAGTAGTTCATAATGGAGGCCTACTTCAGACTGCCTAGAAAAGAGTAAAATTAGAGAAAGAAAAAATAGATCTGTGCTAGCCTTTCATTTATGTGTGGGGGTTTTTCTCTTTAATTTTCACTTTCATTTTGCAGTGACTCTCTAATTCAAATTTCTCTTCAGCCTGTTTTAGCCCCACAACAGAGGCACTTTTGAAAAATGGCTAGATTTCTTGCTGGAGCATGAGCCTGACTGCTGTGCTGTTAGAAGGCGGCTACTTTTTAGTTTGAACTCAGAAGTTGTTTGATTTACCTCCTTAAGTAAAGGTTGAAAGCAAGCCAGTTGCCTAGAGTGTACAAAGCATGGCAGCTGAGTGGGAAATGAAATGCAACTTTCCCTTTAAAATTCACTCATCTGAGAAAGGCTGGTAACCAAGCACCAAAGAAAAGTGTGGCATCCCAGCTCCACCAACCCTCTGTGCTTCGCAGGTGGATGAGGTTCACTAAGCAATTATTTTCAATTTAAAACCTATATTGGGAGCATTTAAAGGAAAAGTGCATCCATTTTGATGAGTACAATAGTCTAAAAGTTCATTAGGGAAAGGAGCACTTGCCATGAATAAACTGTGACTGTTTTTAAAATGATGGCTTAACAATTGTGTAGCACTAATATTTAAATAATGTTTAATTTTAAAATATTAAAATGGCTTTTCTTCTAACGGACCATTAATAAAGTGCATTAGAAATTGCTATGCAGTCTTACGCAGCATTCCCATTCCACTGTTAAAAATGATATAATCAAGCTGGATGTCTCTAGCACGAGACCTTGTGAATATTCATATTCAGGAGCTAAGGAAAAGTAGTACAGTTTTCCTTTTCAAAAAGCTCCTGATTTTTCATTTAAGTTAATAAGAATGATTTGGTAGGTAAAGTGCAAGACTAAGAACCAGTGCATCTAAGTTCTTGGCTCTGCTACAGCCTTGCTGCATGACTTTGAAAAAGTAACTTTGCTTTTCTGTATCTCAGTTTCCCCATCTGTAAAATGGGGACAGCAATATTTCCCCTACTCACAGGAGTTTTGAGGCTTCCTTTGTTAACAAGTGTGAAGTGCTTTGAGAGCCTCAGATGGAGGCACTCTAGAAGTGCTAAAATATATTGTAAATGTTTTAGAAGAGGTTTGTAAGTTTTAGAAGGCCTACTCACTCCTAAAGAGCTGAGCATGGAGGCTGGGATCACCATAAGTGGTATTTTTCTATGAAACAGGGCAACAACGCCCACAACTGAACCTTCAAGAAAAAGACCACTTTGACACGGCTATTCATTGCAGTCCACAGTGTGTAAGAGGCACCTTGGTTGGTTCGAACTTTTAATTTCAACTAGATGTAGGTTTGAGAAAATGGAAGAAGATTGTGAGTGGAAGGGACTATCCCACTCATAAAACTAAACTTTAGGCTGCCTTCGCAACTAAAGCCTATAGCTTTTGCTTTAAAGCAGCGGTGTCCAACAGAAATTCGATGCTAGCCACACTGCTAGCCACACTTGTGGTTTTGAATTTTTCTTATTAGCCACATTATAAAAAAGCCACATGCATTAGCCACAATTCAATAGCCTATTAGCCACATGTGGCTAGTGGTGAACGTATTGGACATCACTGGTTTAAAGTATCATTCAAAATAACAGCGAAAGGGAGGAATCTTTATTTTTATTTGCCCATTTCAATTACATAATGGTTTTACTCACTATACAAATAAGATGATGATGATGAAGAATGGTCAACTAAAAAATGATAAAATGGGCTGGTCACAGGATTATGTATGGCTTTGCAAAGGAAAAATGATAGAGTTATAATAATTGCATCCAATAAATGTCTTCAAGGAGTCTATAAAGGCCAATCTGCTCGGGGCAAAAATATATTTAATCTTTATAAAGGGTCATCCAAAGATGGTATAACAAAAACATTCCAAGGGATCATAGGCCTGATGTGTCAGAGAAGAGTGAATTATGGCAAATTATGTAGTTCACCGTAAAAGATATCTTAAATCTAACAACTAAAGTGGACATCTAGCGCAGCTCACCACAGACTGTTGAACAAAAGGTGTTGAAGAAAAGGTTGTACAGCACATGATGGTTGTAAGCACCATTTTATGGTCATACTTCTCACTTGAAGCCCAATTTTTCTGCCTCAGACTTTAAAAAATATTCTGTTTTTCCAAATTCATAACAGAAGATTCTCTATTATGAAGAATGTTATCTACTAACATCTCTATATAAGAAACAGAAGTTATCTGACACTGGAGAGTACAGTGGCATGGTAAATTATTGCATTACTCTTTTACATCTGGTAACTTCAGTTCAAATTCTAGATTTGGTCACATACTGTGACTTTTTGATTCAACTAAGACAGGACCACCAAATAACGTAGCACATGCGGCAATGTTTGCTCAAGGCATGTCCAGGACATGGATGCAGGCAGAAATGGGTGTTGCATTGGCAGAGTAGTGTGGGGAAGGTAGAAAAGATAATATGTGTAATTATGAAACAAGCCTCAGTGTTCTCCAATTCGTTGAATAGACCATAAAGGAAGTAAAGTAGGTCACACACTTGTGTTTGATACGGGCTTGACTGGTGGCCATATCTGACTCACTACAAGTCTAATCTTTAGATATTATACTATGTGTTAATTTATATTATTACAATGTACTAATTATGTTTAAATTAATCTGGTTTCTTTTAGTAAAGCATCACTGTACTCCCAACTCTTGCCAGACAGAATAGCTCATTGCTTACTATAAAAACAAAACCATTCTTTTGGTATGTTTAACTTGACATTGTGCAGCTGGGCTCAGTGCATCTTTCACTTTCCCCATAACCTATGCTTGTTGAGTGCTTTATAAATGTGGTAGAACATTAAAATTTTCAAGCTCTTCTGAGGTAGTATTATTGTCTCCTGACACAGCCCTCAGACCAACATGCTGTCAAGTAAAGAGAAATAGGACTAAGACCTGCTGCAATGGCAGACACCCAAAAAAGTTGAGAACATTTCTAGTAATTCAGAGGATGTGGTTAATCTAAAATGTGCAAATGAAATCACAGTGAAGCAGCACCACTGCTAAAGTCAACTATGGGAACTTTACCCTTAAAAAAAGCTATTTTAAGTAAAACATAGAATATCAGGGTTGGAAGGGACCTCAGGAGGTCATCTAGTCCAACCCCCTGCTCAAAGCAGGACCAATCCCCAATTTTTGCCCCAGATACCTAAATGGCCCCCTCAAGGATTGAACTCACAACGCTGGGTTTAGCAGGCCAATGCTCAAACCACTGAGCTATCCCTCCCCCCATAGCTGAGGTTTGGTTGTAGTTAGAAAAACCTGCCTGGCTTATATAAAATAAAAATTTAAAAGTTCTTTTAACATATTTGTATTAATAAAAATATGCTTTTCCTTTTAAAATATAACCTTGCATATGGAACTTGAGACGGGTAGCTTAATTGGCAAACTGGAAGACTGAAGTCAACTGTTTGTTTACAGATTAGGTATAGCAGGTGCAGAAGTAGTTCAAATTTCCCACATAGTTTTGCTCATGTGCCTCAACCTTAACCTAGAGGAATAACTTCTAGGGGTGCGAGAATAAGACATCCTCCATGCCCTTTTAACCCTTGACTGATGTAGGACTACCATTAACATGGATGCCAAGTGTGATGGTAATTTATATGATCTAGACTTATATCCACTTGGAGCTAAACTGAGATAACTCATTTCACTTGCTCTGAACAACAAGATAGCAGTGATTAACCTGAGCTCTATTTCAAACTGAAGACTTACAAGTGAGGGGCTCCATATGCCATCACTTAACCCCCAAGCCATCTTGCCTCACAATGTTATTCCTTTAAGATTAATATTTCTGAAATGGCCTGCCCCTCTGAGATTGTTTTGTTTCTATTAATATGCTCCACTTAAAAAACATCATAGCTTACAATGTGCATATGCACACACTTGTGATCATCTCAATAGTGTAAATCCATACTTTTGATAGAGTAAAAACATGCTATTAGGTGAAATGAAGAGGTAATAATAATGAGTATTCTAAAATATGAACTTCCTAACGGGCGGCTCTATGAATTGTGCCATCCCAAGCACGGCACTCAGGCTGCCGTCGGCAGCGTTTCTGCGGGCAGTCTTTGGTCCCTCGGATTCAGCGGCATTCCTGCAGGCGCTCCGCCGGTCCTGCGGTGGCAGCGGATGCGCCGCTGAATCCACGGGACCGGCGGACCTCCCGCAGAAACGCCGCCGAAGGCTGCCTCACAGCAGTGGCGTAGCCAGGTTTAGAGCACGGGGAGCGGAGCTAAAAAAAGGCACCGGGAGCAAAAAGTGTCGGGAACAAAAAAGGCGCCAGGAGCAAAAAAAAAATGCTCCGCTCCGGCTGCAGCGCTGGAGCAAAAGGTGTTGGAGCACAAAAAAGGCGCTGCTTCTGCTCAGTGGGGGAGTGGCCGCTCCCCCTGCTTCCCCCCTGGCTACGTTACTGCCTCACGGCCACCCTCATGGCGACCATCACGCTGCCCCCCACAGCTTGCCGCCCCAGGCACGCGTTTTCTGGCTGGTGCCTGGAGCCAGCCCTGCTTCCTAATGCACACAGTTAAGAGATAATCATGGTAAATGAAACAAGATTTCTTAATTTACCATTCTGCCAAAATGAAATCATGCTAATAAGTGTAGCCAAATACTTCTTTGAAAGTTCTGTTAAATGACTCAAAAAAATCTTAATTCCAGTTTCATCAAAAGAATCAAAGCAGATCATCAGAGTTCCTGCCATGCAGCAAAGTAACAACAGTAGTGTGGCATATTTGTATTTGTCTTTGAAATAAACTTTGCACCTCAGAGTCATGTAAATAATTGAACCATTTTCTTTGACCAGGTCAATTACTCTCTGTGATACATGCAAGAATGACTTTTTTTAAAGAGGAGCATAGCACAGCTCTTTGTGCCTCAGCATGAGACTTCCATTTAGCTCACCTAATAAAGCTGCTACATTTAGGAGTAGAAAGGACATGGTTTAAATTTTTGGCTTCAGTGGCTGCAAATTCCATACACTGAAACAGCCAGGATATGAAAAATTACGTGACCTAGCAAAATCTACATATACAATGTATTTGTCCACCAGTTCACGGACATTTTGGTACCCATTTTTTAAACCTTTTAATACCAATGAATATGTTTCTAGTCTACTATTTTTGGGTATTCTTATGTGATTATTTTAACAGAATCCTTACTAGAGGCATTACTGATTGAGGTATGTTTAGTGTCCATGGTAACTGCAAGTTTGTTTGTTTACTAATTAAAAATTACAGAATCTCTCTCTCTAAGCATTTCTAGTGGTGCCTATCACTCATTATGGCAGAATTGAGGTGCCATACTAAAAGCTTGCTGGGACTGTAATTAGTCCTTTCCCCCATTCCCTTTAAACAAACAAAAAAGTCAGCATGCTATTTACTGTTGTCACACATTTATTTAAAACAAACTACTTGAGTAAAGCTCAAGGACTCAAAAATCTTACCTCTGATAAGTTAGAATTCTCACAGTATATTCCTTGCACTAAGTCACCAATTGCACTTGATATGAGCTCTACAACCTGGAAAACAAAACAAAAAAACCCCCAACATTATTTTTTAAATACGATCAATTACCTGTTTGTCAACAGAGTGCCTAGAAGCCTCAGTAACCTTCCTTGCAGGATCATAGCTTCGAAAGACTGCATGGGCTACCAGAAGAGATTCTGGCAAGATTATTTTTTGCCACCTAATGAGGAAGAAACCAGATCCAAATCTCCAAACTGGAACCTCAAGCAAAGTCCTTTCTCTTTCTATCAAAGCTTTAAGTTAATACAAATGAGAACCAAGTCATATTTATTTTCCTAAGAGTGTGAACTACAGAGTGTATCCTCTCAAGGATATATACAGTACTCCTAAATCCCAGTTCATGAATATGAGACAATAATCCCATCTGGGTTTGTTGGGGTTTTTTGCTGCCAAGTAAATATTTCACTATATACCTCACTGGGAGCTGCTAAAATTCTAATCTTCACTGATAATACAGAAAAAGTCAGAATCCATAGAAAGCTAACCTTTCAAACGTGATCATTTGGTATTTGAGTGTACTGGGAATGCTCTGTGGATGTATTTAGTGCATGGCCTAAGGGTCAGCTGTACTCAGAGTGAAACAGTCTGCAACACAGGAATGTTTAAATCAGATTTATCAATCTGTATTATCTTCAGGCTTCAGACTTTTTATTTCATTCAAGCGAAGCCTAAAAATCTGAACTTGATCCAGAATGTAAAACAAGCAGTCCATAGTCTCACTGGAACTACTGTACAATTTAGAACCGTGTGCATGAACTGTCTTAATTGGAACAAAATACTGGGATTTACTGTAAAATTAAATGCAGCCATTTCAAATAAGCACACCTTAAGGCTATCCCTTTAGTTGTGCTCACAAAGTTTTAATTTCTTGAATGTTTAATTTCCTATGTGTATGATTCTATATCTGATTCCCCTCTTTGCTTCCTAAAATTCAGCCTAGTTCTTATTGAATTAAAGGATTTTGTTTCAGCTTGTATCATTCTTGTAATTGAAGACATTAAGCTAAATGATAAAGCCCCAAACAGAAATTTCAATGTTGAGGCATGCTTTATTTGCTAATAAAAACACATTCTGATGCTAGCTTTAACTATTTGCAACAAAGCTTACTAATTCTGATACATATGCCTACAGAGAGAGAGAGAGAGAAAGCGAGAGAGAAAGAGAGTGCTAACTTTAGAAATCAGGCTCATTAGCAGCTTTTTTTTTTCCCTTGTGATGCATATGGGTTAATTTGTAAGACCTATAAAAACAGTCTAAAAAAAAAATCATGTTGCCATTGAAGTAACCAGATACTTAAGAAATATTGTAGCAATATGAGCTGCAGAGGAACTGAAAGGACAATGATCCTACAGTGTTACCAGATGTGTTGAGTTATTTAAGTGGGGAACAGAGAAAATGAGGGGCTTTTTTTGAAGGTATCAGATAAGCTCTATTCCCAAATCCAGGAGGATTGAGTATCGCCAATAGGTCTATGAAAGTCTGTAACCAAATGCCCAGCATCAGATTGTATTACAGTTTATACAAGCAACATCCCAAGATTCTTCTGATGGCTGGGACACATAATACAGATCAATCACTCACTGAAAAATGTTATGGTTTGTGAAACAGTCTGAGCTCAGAGACCTATACTGGTAATACGAAGAGGAATTTACAAAGACATTGAGTCCTACTCTAAATGTCAAAGTGATAGTATGAACTTTTAACAATGCATCTGGCTGTGGATAACCAGACCTTATCCTCGCTCTCCTGAAACTCTAGACTGAGCAGGACCCAATGAAACATTCTGTTTTGGGGTTTCTCTCCCCACCCATCCCCCAAAAACAACTCCATTAGCAAATGACAATTTTGCTGACTTAAGTGACTAAACTGATCTCCATGAAAATGTTTATCAAAAATTGTGCCTAATTTTCTTGCAATTTATATTATGTATTTTTTCTATTGATAGAATTCTAGGTGACTATATAGATAAAATACAGTTTAAACCACTACTATATATTAGGTGCAAGATACTAAATCCTAGTAATATCGCAAATGCTGCCTCCTTTCATCCCCACCCTGAAAGCACTCAATTTCCATACATTTAATAAAAACCCTGCAAGGTCTCACAGACCCTTGGCAGGGATGACAACTTTTATATTCAAGACCAGGATGGGACACTTGTCTTTAAAAGTCTGTCACTTCATCAGATCTTAATCTGCTCTATGAAAAAGTATCTGCTGTGCAACATCAGTGGGATGGAGCTTTGGGTTGCAGGGAAAGCCATGGAAAACAAGACCAGTTATGCTGCTAAATGTGTCCCAAATGGTTTTAAAGTAAAGAAAACACAAATTAGGGTCAGCAGCATTTAAACAGTCAAACAAATAACAATACCAAGCTCTTATATAATGTTTTACAGAGGCAGCAAGTAACATTATCCCTATTTTAATGATGGGGAAATTGAGGCACAAAGAGGTGAAGTGACTTGCCCAACGTCACTCAGCAGGCTACCGGCAGAGCCAGGACAAGAAGCCAGGTCTTCTGAGTCCCTGTCCAGTGGTCTATCCACTAGCCCACACTGCCTAGTTCCACACACTGACATCTTTTTTGAAGATCAGGCTTGATAGAAGAAAGTTGTATGTTAACTTTAACTATTTAGGGGGCCACACCTGACCCTCTCCTTTGTCTTCACTTGGACATGTTTTTGCTCCCTGTTAGGCAGGTTCCACCATGAGTAGGGCGTAGGGCCAGCTGTAGTAGCTATCTAAATAGGTTGCTCCTGCTTCAAAGAGCAGCAGCCAACAGAGACCAAAGGCAGAATAGAAAGGAGAAGCAGCTGTGGTAGTGCTTGTGCCCCTCAATTAATCTGAGTAGCTTGAGGCGCACAGGAACTATGGAAAGCTCTCCCTCTCACTTCAACTGGCAGTGTGGTGGGATGGGGAAACAGCACCTTTAATCCCTCCCTTAACCTAATAAATCTGATGGAGGCTGAGGAAAACTCTCCCCAGTTCTAACAGTTATAGCTGGGAAGAGGGGGGAAGAAAAGAAGCATGTGTGGGTGCCCCACTCCAGAAACCTAGAGTAGCAGCCTAAAATGATGATGAAAAATTCCTATCCCAAATACGGCAGTGACGTCTGCGAGGTGGGAATCACTGACCAGGAAGATTTGTAATCTGTTCATAATGAAATTGGTCCTGAATTCTTTCCTGAGAGCCCCAACAACCTACGTGAACTCTCCTAGCAGCCCTGTGATCTGCCTCCAGAAAATAGAGGGAAACAAGAAAGTGCTTGTGTGTTCACCAAGCCTTTTCTCTGCAAATGCCCTGGTCGGTGAAAGCATGGGTGCTCCTCTCCTCCCTGTAAGATCAAAGGGCTGCTAGGAGGGAGAACAATGGGCCAGTGGGGCAACAGAAGGAACAGGAATCTTAGTACTCAGTGCCCATTTCATTATAACTAGCTTGTTAAGCTCCCCCACACCCTTCTCTTCCCTATTTCCAGATATCTATGCCTTCTTTTTACTGAAGGGTGTTTTCCGAACTGACATAGCGCTGTCCACACTGACACTGGCACTTAGGCTGATGTAATTTATGTCACTCAGGGGCAGCTCATTCACATCCCTAAGCGACATAAGTTATACTGACATAAGTGATAGTGTAGACATAGCCTAAGCCTTAAATGGCCAAAATTAGAGAGAGACTTCAACCGATATTTGACTCAAAATTTAAACTTTTCAAAACACGGTTTTACATTTAGAAATATTTTCACACTTAAAATGCCAATGAAAACAACTTTTAAACAAATATTCCTCTGCAGTGTTTGAAACACAAACACTGCACCATTAAAAACCCGGAAGTGAAATTAGATTAACTGATTTTGAATGTTCAAAAACGAACGCAAAAAATAAACCAATAGCCTAGTGTGCTAAGTAGCTGGATTTTAAAATCCTTTCCCTTTTAATTATCTGAGGTGTGGTTAGTCACACAGGTAAAGAAATGTGTCTGGTTATAACACACTGTTTTTTAAGTTAACTGCATCCCAGATTCATCATTTTACTCACTCCCCTCATGCCCTTTTTAAAAGCTGTTCCTCACTTTCAGTCCAACTACACTATGAAAAAAACCATGCTCCTCACAGTGATCATCTTTTTGGCAATAGTCATTAATCCTTCTCGGATATCAACAGCTTGACATGTATCCTCAGAATATTAATAATGGAACTTAATGCAGTAATTAATGTGCAAGGTGCAACATAAACATGTCACTGATAGATATTCCTCCAGGTTGCAAGAGAAGCTCTATTTAGCTCCTAAAATATACAAAAATAAGCTACAGCATTTAATTCTATCATGTTTCCTTAATATTTTCAAATATCTTAGGGCCTGCCTATATTAGGGATTTTTGCGACAGGGGATAAGTCACACCTGTGAAAGCCCCACTTTACACTGGTACAGTGCATCTATGCTAAGGGTTTGCACCAGCATAGATACACTGGTGCAAAAATCCCTAATGTAGACAGGTTCTTAGGCCACACCTACATTACAAACTGTGGTCCACGCAAGTTACACCCCCCCATAAAACTGCTGCAATTAGTATATTGCTCATGCATGTGTATACGTGGCTCTTTGCATCGGCAATGTGAATTGTCACCAGGAATGCTTGCATCGATGCACAGTGCAATACACGATGGGTAGGTTTCCCAGTATGCAACTCATCATAGTTCGGTGCACAGCCTTTTGGGAAATTTTGGCAATGCATTGTGGAGGAGAAACAAGTCATGCAGGAGTCACTGGGAGCAAGGGTTCCAGTTCTCATCAAATCCCACAAAACCGCACCGCACTTCTCGCTGTCCGCTATCTGAGACAGAGGCATGGACACAGCTCTGCACTTGTCATGAATATTGCAACGGCAGGACAAACAATCCTCCAGTATTTGCAGAATAACAGGAAAAACAGCAGCAATGGAGGACAGGAGAATTTCGTGGAGGAGATATTGCTGTGGAATACAGCGAAAACCAATTCAAGGTTGTTGGTATTCCTGGAGCAGCTGCAGAGAGTGGAGTGCCTCTTCTGTGCCCAAGAAATGAGCACTGACTGGTGGAATCACATTGTGATGCAGATTGGGAACAATAAGCAATGGCTGCAGAACTTTTTGATGCGGACGGCCATTTTCCTGGATCTCTGTGCCAAGCCTGCTCCAGCCCTCCAGCATAGGGACACCAGAATGAGAGTTGCCCTGACAGTGGAGAAGCAAGTGGCAATAGCACTGTGAAAACTTGCAATGCTGGATTGCTACCAGTCAGTGGAAAATCATTTTGGAGTAGGAAAATCTATGGTGGGGGCTGTTGTCATGCAAGTGTGCAGGGCCATTAATTGTCTCCTGTTAAGCATGACTGTGAGTCTCGGCAATGTGCAAGACATAGTGGATGGATTTGAGGCAATGGGGTTCCAAACTGCAGTGGGACAATAGATGGCCCTATTTTGGCACTAGCCCACCTGGCCACGGAGTACATCAAAAGAAAGGGCTACTTTTCTATGACTACGCAAGCACTAGTGGATCACCAGAGACACTTCACCGACATCAGTGTTGGCTGGTCAGGGAAGGTGCATGACACTCGCATCTTTAAGAACACAGGACTGTTCAGAAAGCTGCAGGCAGGACGTTCTTTCCCAACTGCTGGATTACTACTGGTGATGTTGAAATGCCAGTAGTGATTCTGGGGGACCCAGCCTACCTCTTATTCCACTGGCTCATGAAGCCGTATACCAGCCATCTTGACAGCATCAAGGAAAGATTCAACTACCAGCTCAGCAGGTGCAGAATGACACAGTTGAATGTGCTTTTGGTAGAGTGAAGAGACGGTGGTGTTGTTTCATCACAAGACCAGATCTCACTGGATCTCAGTGAGAAAAATATCCAAATGACTATAGCTTCCGGTTGTGTCCTGCATAATATCTGTGAGGCAAAGGAGGAAAAGCTGCCACCACGGTGGAGGGCAGAGGTGGAGTGTCTGTCTCCTGAGTTCAAACAGCCAGACACAAAGGCTATTAGAAGAGCTCAACATGGAGCTATGCAACTGGGGGAGGCCTTGAAAGAGCACTTAGAACAGTTAGGTACAGTAATGTGGAGGGGTGGACTATACTCTATCTGGTCCTGAAATTTTGGGACTGTTAGGAATTGTGTGGTGTTTGCTGTACATTTATAATTATTACATGTGTTTGTCACTAATCCTGAGTTCTGTTGCCCTGTAAAACAAGTAGTGGGTGCTTCAGGAGTGCTATGCATTCTGCTGCATATGTTGTGAAATAATAAAGATTAATTATTTACCTAAAATAGATTTTTATTGCCTACCAAAACTAGTGCAAAAATGTGCAATTAAATACAACAAAAACTTCTGAAATAAATTAACAGAACAGAACTGAACAAGGGGAAAGAACATTGATGTCCATGTCAATTCATTTTAGCTACACATACAGCAACCGTGGCTCTCACAGGTCAGTGTATGCAAAACTGGTTCTCTTTCTTGTCTCCCAGCATGGAATGGTAGGGCGAGGGATGTGGCCACGATGCCATGTGGACTGTTGAAGGGTATAAGGAGGTACTAAAATGGAGTTCTCCATTGACTGCAAAGAATGCCAAGCCCATGATTATTGAACTTGTAGGTCAACAAGAGTTTGTAGCATTTGTATTTGCTGCTAGAGATGCCCTATTATGTCCTAATGCATCTTCCTCTCTGATTCCTGGGCCTTTCTCCTGTCTGCTCTTTCCCTATCCATATTGTCTGCAATATTCACCCTCCGGGTCCTCTGTTCCTGGTCCAATGCAGCACTGGCTTGCAGGATCTCGCTGAACATATCCACCTGTGTCCTCTTCTTTCTCCTCCTTATCGTGGTCTGGTGTTCCATTGGTGTTAAGGGGGGAGCTCTCAAGACCGCTGTGATGCTGGCAGATCAGGCGTCAGCTCCTGCCAAGGTCCCCATGTCTCAACTGAACACTGACAGATGCATAGCTCAAATCTGTCTGGCTCATTTGAGAGTTAAGATTGATAAAATAAGTATTAGAATTATAAGAAAGCGTTTAGACCGCATTGAAAGCTTGTGAGTTGCTGCATGCATTAATCTTGTAATATCTGTGTTCCATATTATATGCAATGGTGTTGTAGCTGTGTTAGTCCCAGGATGTTAGAGACACAAGGTGGGTGAGGTAATACCTTTTATTGGACCAGCTTCTGTGCCGAATAGAGGGGAGTAATCACTTCCCTCAATCTGCTGGCAATGCTCCTACTAATGCAGCCCAACATGTTGTTAGCTTTCTTGACAACAAGGGCACACTGTTGACTCCTGTCCAGCTTCTCGTCCACTGTAATCCCCAGATCCTTTTCTGCAGAACTGCCACTTAGCCAGTCAGTCCCCAGCCTGTAGCAGTGCATGGGATTCTTCCATCCTAAGTGCAGGACTTTGCACTTGTCCTTGTTGAACCTCATCAGATTTCTTTTGGCCCAGTCCTCCAATTTGTTAGCTCATTCTGGACCCCATCCCTACCCTACAACATATCTACCTCTCCCCCCAGCTTAGTGTCATCTGCGAACTTCCTGAGGGTGCAATCCATCCCATCATCCAGATCATTAATGAAGATGTTGAACAAAACCGGCCCCAGAACTGACCCCGGGGCACTCCACTTGATACTGGCTGCCAATTAGACATCAAGCCATTGATCACTACCCATTGAGCTCAACGATCTAGCCAGCTTTCTATCCACCTTATAGTCCATTCATCCAATCCATACTTTTTTAACTTGCTGGCAAGAATACTGTGGGAGACTGTATCAAAAGCTTTGCAAAGTCAAGGTATATCACGTCCACTGCTTTCCCCATATCCACAGAGCCAGTTATCTCATCATAGAAGGCAATCGGGTTGGTCAGGCATGACGTTCTCTTGGTGAATCCATGTTGACTGTTCCTGATCACCTTTCTCTCCACCAAGTGCTTCAAAATGGATTCCTTGAGGACCTGCTCCATGATTTTTCCAGGGACTTTGGTGAGGCTGACCAGTCTGCAGTTCCCCAGATTCTCCTCCTTTGCTTTTTAAAAGATGGGCACTATATTTGCCTTTTTCCAATCATCCAGGACCTCCCCCGATCGCCACAAGTTTTCAAAGATAATGGCCAATGGCTCTGCAATCACATCAGCCAACTCTCTCAGAATCCTTGGATGCATTAGATCCGGCCCCATGGACTCGTGCATGTCCAGCTTTTCTAAATAGTTCTTAATCTGTTCTTTCACCACTGAGGGCTGCTCACCTCCTCCCGATACTGTGCTGCCCAGTGCAGCAGTATGGGAGCTGACCTTGTCTGTGAAGACCGAGGCAAAAAAAAGCATTGAATACTTCAGCTTTTCCCACATCATCTGTCACTAGGTTGCCTCCCCCATTCCGTAAGGTATTGCAGAGCACCTCCATGAAAATTTCATCAAGATCTCTCAGGAAGATTCAAGGGATATCCCTATGTACATACACTTCTCTGGATGGCCACCCTGGCTAATTCTACAAGTGAATGAAAAGCAGATGACAACCCTACCTCTGTTTGTTGTAATGCTAACTCTATTAGTACAAGGGAATTAATGAAAAGTAGATATCTGGGTCCTGCTATGTTGGGGTCGGGTGCCAACTGTACATTTAAACATGGCATTGGGAAATCCATTCACTCTTACCGGAGATTCCTTTCCCTGCATTGGGCTTGCCCATGCTTGGCTGCCAGGACTGACCAGACTGTGGTGGAGTCTCAAACAGATCCTGACACACAGAATAGCTGGACCTTCTCAATCATGTGTCTTCCCTCCTCCTCCTCTTCCCCGCTGTTCATGGCAGAGGTCTGTGTTTCAGGCTCTGGGAGGTATCCATGGTGCTCTGTGGGGTTGGTGGGGTCTTTGCCAAACCTGGCATGCAGCTTGTGGTAAAAGCAGCAGGTCTGAAGCTTGGCACCAGATAAACTGTTAGCCTCCTTGGCCTTCTGGTGTGCCTGCCCCACTTCCTTGCAGCACTGCTACTGATCCCTATCATACCCCTTCACCTGCATCCCCACTGCAATCTTTGTACGTGTCCACATTTCTATGACTACTCTGTAGCTGTGCCTGCACAGTCTCTTTTCCCCACAGGCCCAAGAGATCCAGTACCTCCAGGCTGGAGCACATCTGGAGCACATAGTAGGCAAGGTCAGTTGGGCAGTTGCACACAACAAGGGAGAGCTGATTGCCCAGCTTGGGGAGCACACCTATCAGAAAAAGGGATTTCAAAAATAAGCGGGGCTTTTAAAGGGGAATGGCTTCTAGTTTCTGTGGCCCCCGGGTAGTGGCATTCACAATTGTGAATGGAGTGATCAGTGTCGGGCACTGTGGGAGACAGCTGTTGGAGGACTGTTAGGGTTGACATAGATCATGTAGTGTCTACCTTCACACTGCATTCACCACAGCAGGTCAAGTGTGGCTCAATATCATTTTGGGGAAGCGGTGTTACTGAGTCTCCATAACAGGGCACTTAGGTTGGCGAGAGACAACTTTGAAGGTAGACACATGCACAACTTATGTCAGCCTAACTTGGTAGTGTAGGCCAGGCCTTAGTTGTTTTCCTCAGTAATGAGCAAATGCAGGACTACAGACTCTCCCAACCCCCACCCCACATGGCTCCCTAAGCAGTGGAAACTAATGCACTAGTATATTTGCAGATCTCATATAGCAGACCCTTGCAATGGACCACTCAACCAGCTAATGATGAATGGAACTACGGTTTGCAATCATGAAATAGTGCATGACTGCTTCAGCCTCATCCTTTTGGGAGGGATAACTATATTTCAGTGCTCATCTTACTGAGATATAAAGTGGTGAATGAAAAGGTACCACGATTACAGGGCCCCAAGCTACACAGCTGCAGGAAACTCAAACAGTGCAAGAGAAGGAAGAGGAAACACTCACAAAAATACCCCTCATCCCACCCCACTATTTGCATCTATTTACATTGAGGCAGACATGAAACTAGGCTATGATGTCCACAAATTGATCTGTAAATTAAATCAGTCAAAGCTGGTCAGCCCTGAGATGACACAGACAATATCTCTAAGTGGTGTTAACTATTCTGTGTAGACTGTGCCTGTATCAATAAATGTGATTCAGGAGTACTGTCATTTAGCATCTGACAGATGGAATCGACTAAACAGAGCTGCAGATGTTTGTTAAACTAGAAAATCAACAGCCCTCTCTAATGTACCATGAGTAGCAGTGATCAGATCCCTGACTAAAAATGAAATGCTGATAAATCACAAAACACAAATATTAAGTATCAGCTGAAGTCAATCCATTAACGCCCAGCTCCTTGTAAATCAGGTAGATGCCAAATGTGTCAAATCTTATTTATTAAAAAAATTAAACATTTATGTTGTTTTAAACATTTACTGTAATTTTTTCTCTCTCTACACCACAGTACATCATTACATCTGAAGCCATTCCCAATTTATAGTCCCCTTCCCTAAAAATTTGACCCCAGCAAAGGTTATTTTTAAGACTAGTTTTACTACAACGCAGGAAGACAGGATATGCACTCTATCACTCTATTTAGGGGGCACGCATCTTAATCGTCCCTAGTAGTATTAGCAGCTGTTTGAGAAGGACCACAGCTGACTGTGCATACATACATCTGCAGTACTGACAGTATTAATCACACAGAGATTTATTAGTCTTTTTCTGCAATACAAAAAAGCAGGGCTACAATGCAGTAAGCAAAGGTAAAATACTCCCTAGGGACGAGTTAGTTTCAGTGTACATACTGGGTGGAAATATGCTCCCTTATATGAATAGCCAGGTCCGGGGGGGGCGGTGGGGGGGGTGGGAGTAGAGCTAAGCCATCCAGACAGAAATCTTTTTTTTTTTATTAAAGGATTCATTTGTGCTGTAATTCATTTTAAATTACAAAAATCTAATTTAACTTTTCACCATTTATGCTCTGTTTACTTTTTGCATTTCATTCAAGTTCAACAGAAAACTTGGACCTAACTTGTTTATGATCAGTTCTAATTTTAGTTCTCGTGCACAATGCTATAGTGTTTGAGATTACAATATTGTATGGTAATGTTTTAATAGAAACAGAACAGGTTCTCCCTACTACTGAAAGCAAGCTCACGGTGTCCTCTATAGCTATGGTTGCTTAAGGATTTTCCTTTTTAAAGAATTCTTTTTTAAAGTTGCTCAAATTTTTTAAATATTCACCTTTCTGGATGAACTTTCCAGGTGTTCCACTACTTTGGACAGTGAAATTGCTTTGGGAAAATTGTTCTTTGAGCAAAAAAAGAATAAAACTCCTACTCTTATTCTACCCCCGCCTACATATTTTTTCCATTATATTAAAAAAATTGAGACTTTTTGAAACAAGTCTAGTTCCTCAGCAGTTCAAGGTAGAAAGAGGGAATTTGGCATGCACATATTCTTCAGAGAGGCAAATTGCCTTTTGGCATCTATCATTCTGGGATGTACTAACAGGAGTGTCATATGTAAGATGGGAGGTAATTGTTCCCCTCTACTCAGCCCTAGTGAGGCCTCAGTTGGAGCACTGGATCCAATTCTGGGCAACATACTTTAGGAAAGATGTTGGTAAACTGTAGAATGTCCAGAGGAGAGCAACAAAATTTACAAACCGTATAGAAAACTTGACCTATGAGGACAGGTTAAAAAACTGGCATGTTTAGTCTTGCGAAAAGGAAGACTCAGGGGTAATCCAATAATAGTCTCAAATATGTCTCAAAGACTTCGTATAAAGAAGACAAGAAGTAATGGGATTAATCTGCAAAAAGGGAGATTTAGGTTGGATATTAGGAAAATCTTTCTAATGATATGAATAGTTAAGCACTGGAAAAGGCTTGCAAGAGAGGTTGTGGAATCCCCATCACCGGAGGTTTTTAAGAACAGGTTAGACAAAAAAACTGTCAGGTCTGGTCTGGGTGTATTTGGTTCTGCCTCACCATGGGGACTGGGTTATCTTTCAAGGTCCCTTCCAGCCCTGAATTTATTCTATCTTGGTGAAGTTACATTTTGATTCTATGGTTATGTTTTAAAAATTGTAATTCATGCATGTGCAGCTGTTATGTATTTCCAAGACTGTTCTGATAATGATTTCTTATGGTTATAAAGAGAAAGTGATGTACTGAACATGCAGACTGTGAAATTTTGGTTTGTGCTAGACAATATGGCAATACCTTCTTTATGTAGATATTGAATGAGACAGGGCTTCACAGGATTCCATGCCCCATTTCAGTAAGGTGCACAGATGAAACTCTGTCTCACTGAGTGCTCATCTCATGTCAGATAAACCATTTCAGTTCCACACTAAGGAAATTTTTTCTTCTAATGTCTTTCCTCTTTAAAAAAACCCAAATTTTCTACAAAGAGGTTACTTTTGTCATAAGGCAAGTCCTTAAGCTTCATTTGAACATCCATTTTAAGGCCTAACGAAAGCATCCATACTCTGGCAAGGACCAACACCCTAGGAAGCTGTTCTTGTTGGAGTATTATCAATCTCAAGGGACCCATCTTTTATATGTCTCAGACCCTCAGAAGTCAATTTTCTGAACTAGTCTTTTCTCTCTCTGGAGAGAAAACACCCCCAACGTATGGGCCTTTCTTCCACAACCTGAACTGATATTTGACAATGAAGGCTGCGTAGCTACCAGAGAAGGCTGCAAGCATTACTGACCAGTAAAACCTACTTCCAGAGACATCTTTGTCTCAGAGGCATGGAGCTCTTCACCATTAGTCCAGCCACTCTTGTTTCAGCCACCAAAATGTTGTGGAAAGGGAAGTAAGAACTATGTCATCACCACCAAACTATACATGAATTCTGCCACACCTTCAGCTGGTCCAGAGCAGGGTGGATGGGGACTGCTATCTCAGCTTCAGAGGGAACCATTCACCAGGTGATGTGTCTGTCTTCAGGTCCTGGATGATCTTTAACTATACTCCCGAAGTGGGATGAAAGTTGGTTCCTCTGAATTAAAGTCTTGACTCTTCTTCACTGATGCTGATATAGGTGGCCTCTGAAGAGTCCTCCTTTTTCTTGTATGTACAGATATCGCTCTTAAAATCATCTTGCACACCATCCTTCTCATTCAACTTAAAGATGGCAGGTTGCTGTATCAGTACCAAGGACAGAAGGATCACAGTGGCCTGACCATGCACTGGGACTAGATACATGAAGGCCACAAGTGTGGGTTATGTTGATGGAAGCAGCAGCAGAGACCAGCAGTGAGGAATTAAAGTACAGAATGTGTGCCTTGAGTAGGCATTTCCACTGCTCCGAGGTCTCCAAGGACTGCTGCCACCAGGACCTGGCTCTGCTGTGCCTTTGATGTGACTGAGATTTGGTTGAAAGATGGCTGCTCAGTTCATGAGGACAGCAGGAAATATTGAAGATCTGGTCTACGTCCAGGCACAAGGTCTCAACTGGTTGCTTCAGGGTAGAGGGCAGATTCAGATGCAAGTTAAGGGAACAAGCAGGCCTTTAAATGAGAAAATTCAGAGCAGCTATTCAACAATTAGGCTTATTACAGACCACTAGAATAGTGAAAAGATACTTGTATTCTAGTAACAATGCATCAAATCTTGCAGGATATTTCCTGCAAGGATGTCAAGAGACTAATTTGCTAGATCATCAGACACCGCTGACGTAGTCTCAATGCCCAGGACTTTATACTTTCTGGCTTTCAACCAAAGCATCAGAAGCCTTCAGGATGACTTTGCAGAGTAATTGTAGGAAGGAGTGCTTCCATCTTGAACCCAAGAATTCAGAGTGACATCTATGACAAATTCCATAGTGGCTTCTCACACGATCTTTCCACATTCCACAGCAGAGCCATTCTGCTTCAAGGCACCAGATACAGCAACCACACTTGTCCATAAGGAACATGATACAACAGCTTGTGTATTATTTGAAGCCATTGGCTAATTCTTCATAGAAAAGCGTGAGGAGAGAAAAAGAGACCAAAATTTAAACTCCATTTTCACCAGTTTCAGGGACAAGAACCAAGGAAAACTGACGTCTTCCAATGCAGTGGGAGCTACACTATCATGACTAACTTTTGACTGAGCCTACTACGAAGTTTCTTACATTTTAACATGAAATATAGGAATTCAAAACAGCAGAGGCATAACAAGATACTCTGAAGTTAAAGAGCAGATTTGCATGTAGACTGAGCTGATGAGGCTCCAAGGGAGAGCCAAGTAGTTACATAGATGGACTGTTCTTCATGGCAACCCAAAGGAGCTCTTTCACTGACCAGTCGGAAAGGAGACTGCCTCTAATAATTCAACTTTTTGCACTTCAACTTGATAATAGTCCTAGAGGCTAGTTTTCATTGAGGATGTGTTACAAGTGCAAAAATAGTAGAAAATATTGGTTAATCATCATCATGTTTTTCCAAAGAAAAATGGATTGTCTAATTAACCTTGGGATTTCCTCAAACATTCTTCTTAGGGCAGTGAGTGCACATAAGAAACTTTCTATATAAAGGAGATTTTTTTCCTACAGCAAATGTTTAGGGCTCGAGTCTGCCTAGCCCTTACATATTGTATGGGGTGGGGTGGGAGGGTGAATAGAAATAAACCACCTGCCTCCTTGCTCCTTTCATGTAAAGGCAGGTCAGAATTTCAGTCCCTGTACTCATGGGAAACTAGGGTCTGCTTCCTAGATACTCCCCCAGGACTAAAGAAGTGTGGAGAGTAGGCACAACTATGGTTCTGCCTCCCGTATGTGAGGGCCAGCAAACCGGAGTACCGATGCAGGGGTGACAAGGAGGATACTGCATCTCCTGAGCATGCTCACCCAGTGCACAAGGTAGCTCCAGGAAGCATTCTGGATTTTCCAATGCCTTTAGTTCCAGCATGTTTCTGCATTGCCCCTAATATGCAGCTATTCCCAAATTGCATGATCTAGACCTAAATAATGGGGAGAGTCTTATTATAGAAAATAATCTTCACTAAGCGAAGTATCACTAACCTCAAAATATTTTAAACAACTTTAGGAGACTAATACACTGAAAATTCCCAAATGAATACCATTCCTATAGCAGTGGTTTGTTTACAGTATCTTATGCCTAACTATAGAGGCACAAACTATACACATACAGACAAAAAAAAATTACTCAACTCACATAAATACAACTAGATGTAAATGTGATTATCTGAACTCCTATTGCCAGAAAATCAGAAGTGTCCTTTAAATTTACAATTCTGTTTTTCAAAAATTCTAAATTTCCAAATTTCAGGTACATATCCTGAGCCATTCAGGTAATTGGATTTTGCTTGTACTTATTTTTAACAATACTGTCAGCTATAAAAAATTAAATTAAAATTGAAAAAATGTAAAATGTTTACATAAAAAAGATTTCATGCTAAAACTTTATCTGGCAAGCTTTCGCCAACAATGATTATTTAGGGTTGAATAACCTGAAAATAAACGCAAATGATGAAACTGCTGATGAACTCAGCTATATTGACACTGGGGGGTGCCACTATACTGTACTAATTAGAGATTCACCACTATAATATTACAATCTTATCCACTTTTCCTGAGAATAGTCACCTCTGGTGATATCAGAAAGGCTAAACAAGGATGCTTTAAAAATAAGGCAGATTAAAAAATTCTGACTTCCAGCAGATAAACTCTTCTCCCCCTACACATATATATATAAAAAAATCTTGTGCAAAATACTTAAAAGCTTTTACAAAAGGATATAAAGTATCTCTTTCACTCACTTAAACTGTTTCATCTCACCATTTCAACAGAGTTTCTTCTCTCATTGGAGAGAAATATATTATTATTAAACTCAATCTTTGATCATACTGGGCAGGAAAAAATTCTTATGTCAAATCAATCTGGCACAAAAAATCAATTGTGTATCTTGGGATACTGTAGTTATCCCAAAAACAAGTATTAAAAACCCATCAAATTCAAAGTTAAGGAAGTTAAATTTTAAAATAAATAGGAACATGTCACGGTATGGAAATACACAGGGTAACCCAAACAGCCTTAACTCTACTCCATAGTAACACCATACAATAACTGTGACAACTATTATTATGGCATAATAGCATTTGCAGTCCCAGATTTGATTAAATTGATGTTTAAAGACATTAGTTGTTTTTTCTTCTCTCTTTGTGGTATCATTACAGAGCACAGGTAATGTTGTTTGTATTCTGTAACTCTACTTTTCATACCTTAACATTTTTGTATGCCTTTTAAGTTTAACCTACCTCTGGATTTCCTGCATTTGTAGTGCTTGGTTTTGAGATAATTATGATAATTTTACTTTTAAATTACTGACATGTATAAACATAGGAATTTCTATACCGTATCAAACCCATTGTCCACTATCCTGCCTCCAACGTATCACCACCTCTGAAGCAAGGTGCAATAATCCTACAGAAGGCAGATGTATAATTTGTCACAATAAAGATCTTATCCTACTCCCTAATAGAGATTGGTTTAAGCCTGCAAGCATGAGGTTTTTATCCCTTCCAAACCTTTGTTTGCATTAACTGTTACAACTTTATCACTCCGGATATTCTTGTTACCCACATTAACATCCAATCTCTCTCTGGTTCTTGTAAGCAATTGGCCTCAATAACATCCTGTAGCAGAGAGCTCCACAGTCTGTGTATTAAGTGAAAAGTATTTCCTTTTATCCGTTTAGAATTTTCTACCTTTCAGTTTTTCCCCTAGTTCTTGTGTTCTGAGGTGATCTACCTTCTCTATAACATCCATTATTTTATATACTTGTCCTCTCTTATTTGCCTCTTTATATAAGTAATTTCAATCTTTTCCATCTCTCTTTGTATGAATTTTTTCATGCTTCTAATTCTTTTCATTGCCTTTCCCTGCATCCCCTCTACTTCAGCAATATCCTTTTCAAGATAAGATAACTATTACTGCACACAGTATTAGAGATGAAACTGAACCACTGGTGTATATAAAGGCACTATAACAGGGGTGGCCAACCTGAGCCTGAGAAGGAGCAGAATTTACCAATGTACATTGCCAAAGAGCCACAGTAGTACGTCAGCAGCCCTCCATCAGCTTCACCTCCTTTCCCCCTAGTGCCTCCTGCCCACCGGCAGCCCTGCTGATCAGCACCTCCCCCTCCCACCCCACACCTCCCAATCAGCTGTTTCGTGGCATGCAGGAGGCTCGGAGGGGGAGGAGCGAGGGCATGGCAGGCTCAGGGGAGGGGCAGGAAGGGCCTGTGGCAGAGCCAGGGGTTGAGCCATGAGCACCCCCTGGCACGTTGGAAAGTTGGCGCCTGTAGCTCCAGCCCTGGAGTCGGTGCCTATACAAGGAGCAGAATATTAACTTCTGAAGAGACGCATGTGACTCCGGAGCTACAGGTTGGCCACACCTGCACTATAATATTTTACATATTATTTTATATTTTCCATGCCATACCTTATGCATCCTAACATCTTGTTTGATTTTGGACTGCAGCTGCACATTCAGTAGCGGTCTTCACTGAGCTGTGTACAATGATGCCCAGGTCCCTTTCTTGAACTGATACAGTACTGTTAATTTAGAATATATTCAATCTTAAACCAAGTTTAATGTAGTTTTTATCTGAGAATCTCCTTGGTTTTTTTTTTAATTTAAAATTTTACACACAAACAAGAAACCCTAACAGAATGTTACCATATGCTATTTCTAATGATTTTAAGATATGGAGTATCACTCTACATATTTTTTTGTGTATTATTTTAACTTTTATGACGAGAAGCTCCTTTAACTCATCTTCTGACTCACACATGTCTCTGCACCTCCCTGGCCCCTGAGGGGGTGTCTGCCTATGGCAGTCCTGTAGCCTCACTCACACTGAGATGGCAGGAGAAGGCAGCCATTTGAGAGCAGGAAATACTTCATGGAATTCTCTACAGAAGAAAATTTTTCAGCCTCTCCTGAAGAAATGTTCAGTTATGAATAGTAAAGGAAAAAATGAACACTGATCCTAATTTTTTCTTCTTCAAATGCAGCCAGTAGTCAGTGAGTTTTACCTATATGGGAGGTTTAAGGGTTTTGTGTTATTTTTTTATGAAGGTCATTCAGGGAAAAGGTGGTCTGACCAAGGGTGCTAACGTTCATAAAGCATCCATTTTAATATTATTTTCAACTCAAAACTAATTGACTTATAAATTTACAATTACTTGTAAATTCTCAAAAATTAATTCTGTACTCAAAAAAAAAGTGCTTTAATTTTGGGGAGAAAGCACTGTATTATTCATATGTAACGAAGTACTTGAATTCCTGCGTTAAGTATAAAACTCAATATAACCTTGACTACAGACCCATGGCTGACGTTTACATAATACTAAAACATAGATAAGCAGTTTCTTTAATGAATCACAATGTACATCAGTTTCTGTGCAAATGAAAGATTTACATGAATAAACTGGTAACATTTACGCAAACACAAGGACTATTTTGTAAACAACATATTTATGCCTTCAGGAATACATAAAGTTAACATAAGGAAATGCAACAACTATATAAGTAGTACATCTGTGCCACTGTTTATTTATAAACAACTAATGCTGAATATAACAATGATCTATAATTGGTCCTGTGGTAGAGCTCTGCACTGACAGGCAGGAGTCCTCAGTTCAAATTCCTAGAATTTCACATAGCGGGTTGTGGGAAGTGCTTCAAAGTACAGTCCAGTCATCCATACAGGGGGTCATGAAATTAAAGTTGAGAAAAACTGGGGGGGGAGGGATCATCCTTAAGTCCTCAGTCAACAGGACCCTGGAGACCCATGCTATAACATGTAGTCCAAGTGGCCCTTTGACTAAAACCAACTACTGACATATGACTGATGTTTACAGATTATTTTAGCATATTATTTGTGCCTCATACTATGTACAATATAATTCTACATCTGAGCAGTTTATGTTACATTTATATGCATCAATCTGTCCTCTCACAGACTTGTGTATCAGTGCCTTCAGATGACTGGAATGTCAGACCTGGTCATGTGTATATCTTCATTGCACCCTCTATCTACGTAGGCATTTATATCACAATCATGGTGGTATTCGAGATGCTCTAGTGGCTGCAGCCCTAATACTGAAACAGGTTTCCATTGACTTCTCTATGATACTCCATTGACCACTCTATGATACATCATGAGCTTCTCTACATATATTCCTGCTCATCTATCATACAAATGTCACACCTTCTTGTCAATTGTCTGTCTGAAATGGGCCACCTTGATTATCACTACAAAAGTTTTTTTCTTCCTGCTGATAATAGCTCTCCTTAATTAATTAGCCTCTTAGAGTTGGTATGGCATGTATATATATCTTCTTACTGTATGTTCCATTCGATGCATCCGATGAAGTGGGCTGTAGCCCATGAAAGCTTATGCTCAAATAAATTTGTTAGTCTCTAAGGTGCCACAAGTACTCCTGTTCTTTTTGTGGATATAGACTTACAAGGCTGCTACTCTGAAATAGGGTGACCAGATGAGAAGACCCGAAAATCGGGACTTCCCACCAAAAAAAAAAAAAAAAAAAAACCGGAAGAGCCTCTGCAGCCAAAAGTTGTTGAGAAAAAACAACAAACAAAAAAATGGAAAGCCTCTGCCGCAGGAAGCCTCTGCCGCCGGAAACGGAAGAGCCTCTGCCGCCGGAAGCTGTGGAGCAAAAAACAAACAAAAACACGAAGAAGACTGAAAATCAGGACAAAAGGTCGGTCGGGACGCAGGACACATGGTCAAAAATCGGGACGTCTGATCACCCTACTCTGAAACATGTATTTCAGATTTTCATACAGTTTAAATGATTGCAGAATTACACAGGTCTGGTACCATGATACTGACCTCTTTTGTAGAGCACTTTGAGATCTGCTGATGAAAAGTGAAACTGCAGAGCTAGGTTTTATTATTATGATGTGAAAAATGTATTCAGTCATAAGTGAAACTGTGGGCATTTCATCTTTGGATACACAAGAGAGTTAACATTTTAAAATGAGGAGAAAGAAGATACGTTCCTGGATGAGCAATACTAATGCATTCTCTGAAAACTTTAAAACTTTTGTGAAATCAAGATGCATATACTACCCAAATTAATGTAGAGCATTTCTATTAATGTACTAATCCATAGCCCGTCCAACAATCCATAAAGTACCATTCACAGTTACTCAGTTTTTTGTTTTTTAAACACAAGAGGTACCACATGCTGACATTAAACATAACAGGACAACTGACATTAGAGATCAGAGTCCTACAGTTGCAGGATATACTCCTATGACAAAAAGCATATCCGATGTTAAAGGTCAAGAGAAGCCACCCCTTACATGGAGTACATATATTTTTAAATCCCAGAAAGTGATACGAGTTAAATAATGAGACCCAACAATGACTGCATTCAAGAACTGTAAATATGCCATGGTCTGATCAGATTCACATGCAGGTCTATACAATGGTAAAGATGTAATAAAATATTTATCGTGTTAATCTAAAATCACTTATTAGATGAACCAACTGAGAATTATGCTTTAATGACAAAAATAATGAAGTTATGACTGTCCTGTAGCATTTTATTTTAATCATTACCGTCTATATCAATTATGAAAAAGTCTAGAAAAAAATAACTGAAATATGGCCTGAGAGTAACCTGCAATTGTACACCGGAATATAGAAAATTATAATGCTTCCTTCCATTTCCTAATATTTTTCAAGTTATTCTGCATGTTTGCATGCTCAAACAACAAGAATTTAGATGACCCTGGCTTGCCCCCATCATTGTGATGGACAATGATGTTTTACATTAACCCAGCACAGCGCAATCTATCTTGGAGGAGGTCATGCAATTTATGGCTTCACAGCTGGCCTTTCAAGATATCTTTAGTTCAAGGTTCTTGTACCCTGAAGTGGTAAAAAAAGATTTAAATGACTCTTCTGCATCACAACACTTGAAAACGTGTGAATGAGAAGCATGAGCATTAGTTAAAAATAACATTTCAAGGACTTCCCTCCTTTAGTCCTGAATCTTGTTAACATCACTACAGTGATATGCTACAACAGTAGCAAGAGGGGGGAAATTACTACAGGATTAACAACAATTCCTATACCTAATGTTATTTAAAAATCAAAGTGTTACCTAAGGCAATTACCTTACACAGCCTTTTAATATCTACAGGGAAAAGCCTAAGGGAAAATAATTGACTTTGCTAATTTTACCCTTGGCAATTATAAAATAGCTCTGCATTTCATTATGACTGCAGAAATTTACATCTAATTGTAAACCCCGAGAGAAGTACAGAGATAAACGCATCATACGGAAGCTCAGACAAGAATCTAACAGCACAATAAAATTAGTTCAGTAGTACTGGTTTAAATTAAACTAACATGCTTAAGTTTAAATTACAATGCATACAACAGTTTTAATTACTGAAACAGATATACTTGCCTAGATAGAGGTTGTAATCTTATCACCGTCAGTATTGTATACAATATATTCCATGTTTCTCTTCCTATAAGCCAATTTATTTAGCCACTAACTGCCACAAAGAACAATACCATCACTTTTATATTTTCTTGCAAAGAACTAGGGCTGTCAAGCGATTAAAAAAATTAATCGCGATTAATTGCATGATTAATCGCACTGTTAAATAATAGAATACCATTATTTAAATATTTTTGGATATTTTCTACATTTTCAAATATATTGATTTCAATTACAACAGAATAAAAAGTGTACAGTGCTCACTTTATATTTATTTTTATTACAAATATTTACACTGTAAAAAACAGAAGAAATAGTATTTTTCAATTCACCTAATACAAGTACTGTAGTGCAATATCTTTATCATGGAAGTTGAACTTACATACTCGAATTATGTACAAAAAAATAGCTTCGCTCAAAAATAAAACAATGTAAAACTTTAGAGCCTATAAGTCCTCTCAGTCCTACTTCTTGTTCAGCCAATCATTCAAACAAGTTTGTTTACATTTGCAGGAGATAATGTTGCCCCCTTCTTGTTTACAATGTCACCTGAAAGTAAGAACAGGCATTCGCATGGCACTGTTGTAGCCGGCGTCACAAGATATTTACGTGCCAGATGCACTAAAGATTCATATGTCCCTTCACACTTCAACCACCATTCCAGAGGACATGCATCCATGCCGATGACGGGTTCTGCTCGATAATGATCCAAAGTGGTGCCGACCAATGCACGTTCATTTTCATTATCTGAGTCAGATGCCACCAACAGAAGATTGATTTTCTTTTTTTGTGCTTCAGGTTTTGTAGTTTCCGCATTGGAGTGCTGCTCTTTTAAGACTTCTGAAAGCATGCTCCACACCTCGTCCCTCTCAGTTTTTGGAAGGCACTTCAGATTCTTAAACCTTGGGTCGAGTGCTGTAGCTATCTTTAGAAATCCCACATTGGTATCTTCTTTGTGTTTTGTCAAATCTACAGTGAAAGTGTTCTTAAAACGAACAACATGTTCTGAGTCATCATCCGAGACTGCTATCACATGAAATATATCATAGAATCATAGAATCTCAGGGTTGGAAGGGACCTCAGGAGGTCATCTAGTCCAACCCCCTGCTCAAAGCAGGACCAAACCCAACTAAATCATCCCAGCCAGGGCTTTGTCAAGCCTGACCTTAAAAACCTCTAAGGAAGGAGATTCCACCACCTCCCTAGGCAACCCATTCCAGTGCTTCACCACGCTACTAGTGAAAAAGTTTTTCCTAATATCCAACCTAAACCTCCCCCTCTGCAACTTGAGACCATTACTCCTTGTTCTGTCATCTTCTACCACTGAGAACAGTCTAGATCCAGCCTCTTTGGAACCCCCTTTCAGGTAGTTGAAAGCAGCTATCAAATCCCCCCTCATTCTTCTCTTCTGCAGGCTAAACAATCCCAGTTCCCTCAGCCTCTCCTCATAAGTCATGTGCTCCAGCCCCCTAATCATTTTTGTTGCCCTCCGTTGGACTCTTTCCAATTTATCCACATCCTTCTTGTAGTGTGGGGCCCAAAACTGGACACAGTACTCCAAATGAGGCCTCACCAGTGCCGAACAGAGGGGAATAATCACGTCCCTCGATCTGCTGGAAATGCCCCTACAAAATGCCATTAGCCTTCTTGGCAACAAGGGCACACTGTTGACTCATATTCAGCTTTTCGTCCACCGTAACCCCTAGGTCCTTTTCTGCAGAACTGCTGCCCAGCCATTCGGTCCCTAGTCTGTAGCAGTGCATGGGATTCTTCCGTCCTAAGTGCAGGACTCTGCACTTGTCCTTGTTGAACCTCATCAGATTTCTTTTGGCCCAATCCTCTAATTTGTCTAGGTCCCTCTGTATCCTATCCCTACCCTCCAGCGTATCAACCACTCCTCCCAGTTTAGTGTCATCTGCAAACTTGCTAAGGGTGCAGTCCACACCATCCTCCAGATCGTTGATGAAGATATTGAACAAAACCGGCCTCAGCACCAACCCTTGGGGCACTCCACTTGATACCGGCTGCCAGCTAGACATGGAACCATTGATCACTACCCGCTGAGCCCGACCATATGACAGAATGCGGGTAAAACAGAGCAGGAGACATGCAATTGTCCCCCAAGGAGTTCAGTAACAAATGTAATTAACACTTTTTTTTAACGAGCGTCATCAGCATGTAAGCATATATGCCATCATGCGCCAGCAATGCCACTCCGCCACGTACATTGGCCAAACCGGACAATCTCTACGCAAAAGAATAAATGGACACAAAACTGACATCAGGAATCATAACATTCAAAAACCAGTAGGAGAACACTTCAACCTCTCTGGTCATTGAGTTACAGACTTAAAAGTGGCAATTCTTCAACCAAAAAACTTCAAAAAGAGACTCCAACGAGAAACTGCTGAACTGGAATTAATTTGAAAACTGGATACCATTAATTTAGGCTTGAATAAAGACTGGGAGTGGCTGGGTCATTACACAAATTGAATCTATTTCCCCATGTTAAGTATCCCCCTATTGTTACCTCACACCTTCTTGCCAACTGTCTGAAATGGGCCACCCTGTTTATCACTACGAAAGTTTTTTTTCTCCTGCTGATAATAGCTCATCTTAATTAGCCTCTTAGAGTTGGTATGACAACTTCCACCTTTTCATGTTCTCTGTATTATACATCTTCCTATTGTATGTTCCATTCTATGCATCTGATGAAGTGAGCTATAGCCCACGAAAGCTTATGCCCAAATAAATTTGTTAGTCTCTAAGGTGCCACAAGTACTCCTCATTCTTTCCTCTGGAATAGTGGCTGAAGCAGGAAGGGGCATATGAATGTTTAGCATATCTGGCATGTAAATACCTTGCAATGCCGGCTACAAAAGTCCTATGCGAATGGCTGTTCTCACTTTCAGGTGACATTGTAAATAAGAAGTGGCAGCATTATCTCCCATAAATGTAAACAAACTTGTTTTTCTGGGCGATTGACTGAATGAGAAGTACGACTGAGTGGATTTGTAGGCTCTAAAGTTTTACATTGTTTTGTTTTTGAGTGCAGTTATGTAACAAAAAAATCTACATTTGGAAGTTGCACTTTCATGATAAAGAGATTGCACTACAGAACTTGTATGAGGTGAATTGAAAAATACTATTTCTTTTATCATTTTTACAATGCAAATATTTGTAATAAAAAATAACAAAGTGAGCACTGTACACTTTGTATTCTGTGTTGTAACTGAAATCAATATATTTGAAAATGTAGAAAAACATCCCAAAATATTTAATAAATTTTAAATTAGTATTCTGTTTAACAGTGTGATTAAAAGTGTGATTAATCGCAATTAACTTTTAATCACAATTAATTTTTTTGAGTTAATCACATGAATTAACTGGAATTAATCAACAGCCCTGCAAAGAACACAAAACATTATGAAGAAAAAAAGTCATGGCTATTTCACACTCCTAAAAAATAGTTGCACAGAACTGAAACTTAACCACTTTCAAAAGAATAAATGTGGTATGTTTAAATCATGGCACATGTCAAGATATTGCTATAGCTTGTCTTAAAATTTTCTAACTTTTCCAGTAGGGTTGGAAGAATGAGAGAATAATTTAGTAAATCAAATCAGTTTCCATGGTGGTATCCTACTTATAGCATGTAGAAGCTATGACACTATTTAGATGTTAGACATTTTTTTAAAAAGTGTTAAAATGTTTTGGCAGAATTTTCAGACGTGCAGTATAATGATTTCTTGAAAAATAAAGCATCTCTTTGGTATTTGTGCTTCAATTTACAGTAGGTTTGATACCTGGCAAATCTTAAGGGACTAGACTTTATTGCTGGCATACTTAATGATTTATTTCTTTCCTCAAAGTTTTCCCTCAGTTTGAGTTAAAACCTAGGTTTATTTAGGGTTAAATTCTCCTTTGATTTGCAGTGTGGACCTCATTCAGGATCTCCTGAAATGCTGAAGAATTAATCCTTAATGGATACAAAACAAGTATAATCATGTTAAATCGGTTTCCAAACTGATTTATGTACTGGTTTAATCATAAAAAACACTGTAAAAAGTTAAAGAAAATATTTTCTCAATATTTAATATTACATTTTTTTCTCAGATAATTTAAACCATTAGTCAAGCAGGTTGGAAGTTGATTTACCGTTTCTTATATTGAACTCATCTAGTGTTACAAATGACATCAGTCAAGTACCATGCACATTTAGATACCATGGGTATGCAGAAGGTGCAGAATAAGACGCTAAACAGAACAAAATCATTAGGCTCAGAAATAGCAAATGTTATTATAACTTAACATTGTGGAAATATTTGATATAAGATATACATTTTTATTATATATAATAGTGGATAGATAGCTAATTATACTTTCTTGTGTACCTATATAGTAAGATTCCAAGACTGTCACTCTGAAGCCTAGAATGTCTGTTGAGTCAGTGTGAAACAACTAGAAGGACGTGATGCTGACAGACCAGTTGCCAGCTTATGCCAAGGCCCCTACGCCTCACTGAACACTGACAAATGCATAGATGCAAACCCTCTGGCTTACCTATGCAACGGTATTGTTAAAACAGGTATTAGATTTATAAAAATGTGTTTAGACTTTATGAAACACTTGAGAGTTGTTGCATCTGTTAATCTTACTTATAATTAAGGCGATGTTTTAGTCACGGGTATATTCAGTAAAAGTCATGGACAGGTCACAGGCAGTAAACAAAAATTCACGGACCGTGACCTGTCCATGACTTGTACTGCATACTCCTAACTAAAACTTGGGTGCTCTGAGGCAGGGGGCCGGGGGCGCCGTGGGTACTTGGGGGGGGAGGAGGGTTGTGGGCAGCAGCCCGGGACCCCCGCTGGTGCTGGGGAGGGGGCGGTGGCGGAAGGGGTTGGCGGGGCTGGCAGGCTCCCTACTTGGCTCCACGCGGCTCCCCAGAAGCATCAGCTCCAATTGGCTGTGAACCACAGCCAATGGGAGCTCTGGGGGCAGTGCCTGCGGGCAGAGGCAGCGGGCAGAGCCACATGGCCGCACCTCCGCCTAGGAAACGAGGGACATGTCGCTGCTTCCGGGGAGCCCCCCCAAGGTAAGCACTGCCCAAAGCCCACACCCCCTCCTGTGCCCCAACCCCTTGCCCCAGCCCTGAGCCCCCTCCCACACCCAAACTCATGCTGCTCCTGCTGCGGTGGGAGGGTGGTGGCCCGAGACTGCCCCTGCAGTGGTTGGTGCTGCTAGCCAAGGGGCTGTCCGAGCTGCTCATGCAGTCCCCAGGTCAGCCGCACCAGCTGTTGCAGAAGTCATGGAGGTGCTAGAAAGTCACAGAATCCATGACTTCCGTGACCTCTGTGACAGACTTGCAGCCTTACTTATAACATCTGTACCCTATGTTATAAGCTAATATCTAAGTGTTTGCTCTGTAACTATAAAAGTGTTTGCTCTAAAACTGTAAACTCCCCCAGTCAGGAAAGAAGCATTCCCAAGAGTGAAATTCTAGTTTACCACAAGAGGTGTTATCTCCTCTCCAACAAAAGAAGGCCCATAGACACTAGACAAGTCATTACAGAACATCAGTGGACAAAAGACTTTGTAGATTGCTCCTCCCACATCCATGAAGAGGAGATGTGGAGATGGACTCATCCTATCAGTTTGAGCTCTGGGGGAAATGAAATAAAAATCCCTGAGAAGAAGAAATTGCTGCTTGGACTTCTGGGAGAGGGCTAGACTTAGATTCATAGAATCATAGGTTCATAAGGGACTGCAAGGGTCATTTAGTCTAACCCCCAGCCAAGATGTGGGATTTGTTGTGTCTAAAGCATAAGCAAGAGATCCCTAGCTGTTCAGTTTGGGTGAGCCTTACAGGACATATAGAGCTTGCATATTACATCAGCTTCTATCATCTTTGAAATGTAAGACACTGACTCTTTTGTGTGTGTGCATGTTTACCTGTTTTAACATTATAAATAACTCATTTCTTTTTTCAGTTAATACATTTTTAGTTAATTTATTATAGGACTGGCTGCAAGCATTGTCTTTGGTGTGCAATCTGAGGTACAACTGACCTGGGGTAAGTGACTGGTCCTTTGGACTGGGAGTAACCTGAATATTATTGTGATTTTTGGTGTAAGGGACCATCTATCACAAAGACAATTTTGCCTGGATGGCAAGACAGAAGGTGCGCCCAAGGGAATTGTCTGTGAATCCATGTTAAGGCTGTTATGGGGCTCACATTTGATACTTGGTTGGAGAAATCTAAGTATAGAACTCGCAACCAGTTGGGGTTTGTGCCCTGGTTTGTAACAGTCCGCCCTGAAGTTGGCACTCACGTTCATGAGCCACTCCAGACAGCCTGATAGCATAGTTGAGAACTCTTTTTGTTTAGAATATTACCAGGTTCAATAATCAATCGGATTCACAGTCTGTTATATACAATTTTTATATCAACCATTTGGGTTTTTTTTCCACTTTACAAATTACACCCATGTGACAGTACTGGTTTTTACGTAGTGCATAAATATATCCTTTTCACACACATACAAATACATATATACGTACATATACACACACATCCCAGTTTATTCATAATGACAAACACCTCCTATCTTGTAAACTTTCAGACAGCTGGGCTGAGCAAAATGACTGCAGTTGTCTTTTAAAGGGATAATGCATGTTTGTTCACAGAGCATTCCATGCCCAAAGCTGTTTGGATGTCTAACAAAATTTTACTAATAGCAAAAAGGCAAATCACACCTGTGCAGACAAAAATTGAAAAATCCCAAAGAATCCCCTAAATGTAAAACAAACAGAATCCATTCTCCCCTTCAAAAAAAGCACAATATAAAACTAAATAATCAACTAAATATGTTTTGAACTTCACCTGGCAGGTGGACAGAGATGTACTGTACTCCTACATGTCTTGAAGACACAGCAGCATATGTATGTTAATTCACCAGCCTGTCTTTTAATCCACTACTATCTATGGCATCACTGCTTCAGGACTGATACTAAAGCGTTAGCAGTGATAACATTTCTGTAATATTGTGGTAGATGTACCTGGAGCAACATCCAGCTGTCAATCTATCTACACATACAATAGAATTGTGCCAATTTTTACAGTGAAAGGATGTCCCAATTCAGACTTATCTGTTCAGTGGTTATCTAACAACCAGACCTGTTACTTATTAGAGTAATAGAAACATTTTTTACCTTAGTATTCTGTAGCTGAGCTAGGCTTGTGCAAGCATTTGCTAGAAGAAAGTCTCCACTCAGGACAGCTATTTTATTTCCAAACTGCATGTCCTTCAGTAGGCCATCACAGGACTTCAGCTCACCAGTGTTTACTATCCCACGATGCACCAGGAAGGCAGTGTGAATCAGCTCTGTAATCTCTGCCAGATTTCTTTGACTTAAAGCAAAGATAAGAGATTTATTTTTGAAGCCAAACACAATGCAGATGTTTGATAAAAAGCCATTCTACAGTTCCTCATCTACACAAGAATGTTTTATAATTGTTGCTTCTCCATAAATCTTTAGAAATCGTAGTTTACAAGCGGTAATTAGAGAGTATGATATTACCTGGGCAAGTATAGCATGACTGGGTCAAATCCTCACAGCTTCTGAAGGGAAAAAAAATCTTCCTCTCAGATTTATTTTATTAACTTTCTCAAAAATTGAAACAGGTAACTAGTCAACATTTTTTAAAATATTTTTAAAGATTTTGACAATGTCCCTTAAAAGAAACTATTAAGGAAACCAACCATAGTGTGCTCATAGTGGTGAAGGAACGAGAGGTCAGGATTGGATTAAAAACTAGCTGAGCATTAGAAAAGTGCTGCAATAAATGACTGCTTCCTTGACTGGGGGAGGGGGATTAATAGTAGGATACCTTCTCACATTTCAATAATGGGGCCAGATTTTCTAATGGACAAGCAGTGGGCAAATGACATTTGATGATGAAACTAAGTTGATCTGTTTAGTAGAAACTGTGGAGATTATCTAAATTCCTCTGTGCAGCACAATGGTAGATTACATTTTACTTGGATAATTTTACAAGTCAATTTCTCATTCTGATATATTCTACTAGGCTCAATATAGGAGGTGCCAATCCCTGCATGGAAAAAGAAGTATTTTCTCTTTCTGTATGGCTCCCCTTCCTATGGCACTTTTCAGTTTTGGAGAAGGAGAAATGATGTAACAGCTGTAGGAACAAAATAATGTTAAATTTGGTGGCCCAATATCAGAGTGTAAGGAATGCTTAGGGGAAGCTGATCACATATCCAAGTCAACCCACAGAAAGGAGAAAATTACACTTTGCCAACCCTTAGCCAGTAAGCAATCTATAAACAGCAGTGGCACCTGCTTCTCTTTCAGAGAGTGCTTACCTGACCTTCTAGGCTGAAGTATGAAATAAAAAGAAGAGGATAGAGGATTTTTTTTCCTGAAGTGGTCATGTTTGGCAATTAATCTGATTTCAAGGAGACCAGACACCTGAGCCTATGCTAGAATCATGACACGTGAAGCAGGCATAACTGAATGCAAGCAAGAGAGAAAGAACACCACCACCATTCAAGCAGGAAAGCAGTAAACCACTTCGTTAATTTCACAGTTTGCAATTCATAAAATTGGTGCACTTAGGCCCTAATCTTGCAATTTAGGCAGCACAATCACAACTTTACTTACTTAAGTACTTCCACTGATGAATGAAAACGACTCACATGAGTAAAGTTATGTATGTATTCAAGTGTTTGCAGGATCAAGGCCTTAGATACCAAACATAAAATTAAACTGTATCCCTGCACAGAGCCCTGTTAGGTTCTCCATACTTATTCCCAAAGAAAAGGGTTCAGCACTGATTTATTCTGTAAATAAATTACCCTACCCACCCATACTGATCCATGCTTAGGTTAGATTTCTGCTGCAGCATAACAGCAGGAGAGAAAGTAGAGTGATGGAGGGAGGTGAACTGAGGCTTCCATTATATTTATTACCATAGAACAAAAATTATTCAATTAAACAGGTTTAAAAGATGACATTATTTATTATTCACTATTTTGCTTCATGCAGGGAAGTGTTACTTTTGAGAGACACAGCAGGGGACCAAGCATTCACCACTTAGGCAACAAACTTCAAGCCTGGCATTGTTTCTCAAAAAGGCAAGGGAGAAAATGTTTCTGTATACATATGAATGACACGGTAGTATACATATTCTAGCCTTGGGTATACCAAAGGGTTAACAATATTTCAAGCACCGATAAAAAAAAGACTAACAAGACATCCCGATGCTCCTGCTGTCATTGTCAGGGCAGCCCTTGGAGGAAATGTCCATATCAATTCAATTTATCAGATGGACAGCTGATCAACATTAAACAGACTTGCTCTGGGCAGATTGAGCTGAGCTACATGTTACGAATACTAATGAGAGTCCTCTGCTCTCTACAAGGGAGTTCTGCCATTTCCGACTGCTGAAGATCCCAGGACATATGGGGATCCCTAGTGACGAGCACATAAAGCTGCAGCTAACTCAAGTGATGGCTCATTTCCCTCAGCTGAAGGCAGACATTAATATTCTGAGGAGATCAGACCCACCTCTCTGACCCCCAACTATTGAAGCAAAACAACGACTGTCCTATTTCTTCATTTAATAAGCTTTTAATGAAGGAAACCAAAATCCCCTCTTTGACTTCAGCACAGCTCTCCATGAAAAGGTTGCATAAATACATCAGTGTCATATTTTCCAAATGCTCAGTATCTGGATTTTTTTTCCATTTTATTTTCTGTATTCAGTCTGCTCTCCAAACAGTATTCATGGTCTCACGAGTACCATGTTATACACATAATTTGGGGAAATTATCAGATGTCCTCTTGTACAGAAAGTCTATTACTTATCTTCTAATCAATGTACTATTTTCCGCTTTCTCTTTGGGGAGTTACAACTTGGCTCTAAAATTTCTCTGCTGTCAAACTTGTTGCAGAAGCCATCAACCTAGGAGATTTTTTAAAATAAAGTAAATTTCATTTATTATATTTTATTATTTTTATTATGGTAGTACCCAGAAGCCCACTGCGCTAGGCACTGTACAAACACACCAAAAAGATGGTCTTTGCCCCCAAAGAGCTTATTTATTTATATATTTAGATTTACCCTTTTTGAAAGGGCCCTTATCAAAATGCAGAGCACCCCGACAATTTCATTTACAACAATACCCATCCTACAGCATTACTTAGTGAAGAACAATCATTTAAGTCTCATCCATAACAATACATATTAAGGCAGTACCAAATATATATAAACTGTACAATATTCCATCTTGATCAATGGACTGAACTAAGTTTAGACGAGTGATTCATTCTCCGGTTAATCCAAATAAAAATAAATGTATTTATGTCTGATTTTATGGAAACTTGAGATTATTGTAGAGATTCTCATATTTGCACTATTACATGGACCACATCTTTAAAAAATGCCTGCTCAGGCATAGGCGTCGACTCCGTGGCTGCTCCGGGGCTGGAGCACCCACGGGGAAAAATTGGTGGGTGCTAAGCACCCACCGGCAGCTTCCTGCCGGCCCCCGCACCCGTGCCCGTGCCCAACTCACCTTCCGGGAGGCACCTCCTGCCGAAAAGCCGCAGCTTTTTTTAGCCCAGCCGCCCACCTCTCAGCTGTGCAGTGGGGCGGCCATGGGGGAAAGCGCAGCGGGGCGGCGCCTCGGGGGAGGGGTATGGCCCTACCTATACCCCTCCCCCGAGGTACCGCCCCGCTGCGCTTTCCCCCGCAGCCCCCCCGCCACACAGCTGGAGTTGGGCGCAGGTGGGGGGACCGGCGGGGAGCTGCCGGTGGATGCCCAGCACCCACCAATTTTTCCCCGGGGGAGGAGGCGGGGACGGGGATTTGGGGAAGGGGTGGGGCCAGGGGTGGAGTTGGGGCGGGGCTGGGGGGTGGAGTTGGGGGGGCCGGGACGCGAGCACCCACCGGTGCCGACTAAAGTTGGTGTGCTCAGGAATCATTGCCACTCCCATTCATTATTACACTGACCACTTTCCCCTCCTATTTATTAATGTGCAGTCCACCTCGATCCCATAAGACATAGCAATGGCAGCTACAACAATTGCTTATGGAGAAAGGTAATAATAGGACAGTATTTTAATAGCCAAAATGTTCAAAACAAGTTGCTTAAAGTTTAGTTCCTAAATAAAGGTAAACTAATCATCAGAGATGCTGAGCACTCGTGGCTTCCATTGACTTTCCAATGTATTTTTAGCAGTCTGTAATGAAAAGTAGCCATTGGAAACAAGAAGAACCAGTACCACCTGTCTAGCCATCTCTGTGCAAACTTAACATTTACAGTGACCAGATGAGAGGAAGGATGTTCCAGTCGTTTCTTGCCTGTGTTCAATTCCCTGCTGCACCACAGCCTTCCTGTGCGCCCTGGGCAAGTCACTTAATCTCTCTGTCCCTCAGTTCTCCATTTGTAAAATGGGGATAACAGCACCTCCTTTCGTCACAGGGGTGTTGCGAGGATAAATACATTAAAGAATGTAAGGGTCTCAGATACTACAATAATGGGGACCATGTGGGTGGGTGGATGGAATTGCAATGTAAAACACCAGGACACCCACTGTGGGGCTAGTTATGGTTAGAGTCAGGTAAGCATGTGTGGGAGTGTTCTGGCAGCTGTGGGAATGGGCTGGGCAACATATTGTATGTGTCACTTCCCTTTTCAGAGTCTCTTCTTATCATTCCTTCTGTGCTCTTTCAGTCTACTTCCCTTTTCCTCTGCTTTCTTTGGCTCTCAACCTCCTTGATCCCTTATACTACCAGCTATATTCATCCTTTCAGTCCTTTATTTCCCCTCTTCCTTGCTCCTCACAGGCTCCACCAAGAAGTTCTTTTTTGTCCTCCTATACCCTGCCACAATCTGATGCTCATCTGGTTTGTAGCAGATGGGAAGCAGCATGACTATCTACTCAGGCTGATACTACTGCACCCCTTTTCTTTCTTTCTTTTTTTCGGGGTGGGAGAGAGAGGAAAGCAGATGAACTGCCTGCCAGCCAGGGTGGATAAAAATCAATCACTTTAAAAAGAAATCCAATTTTTAATATTTAAATAATATTTTTATTTAAATTGAAACAAATTTTTCTTTAAAAAATAAACATTTAAAATTAAATTTGAAACTGACAACTTATGTTATAATATATATATTTAGATCATTTGTATTAAATGTAAAAAAATAATATTAAGCAGTACATATTTGCTGCCAAATTTTAAAGAAATTGGAACCATTAAACTGGTGGAAGTCACTGGTTAAGCACTGTAAACAGAGCTTGTTGAAGTACTAAACCTGTTTTCAACAGCAGTAGCCTCTTCTGCAGGGGTAGAGATATTTTCTTCATTTCAGCTCATTCAACTAATTCAGTTCAATGACTAGTTCATTCAAACGTTAAGAACCCATGTATTGTTATGGATGGGAATTGAAAAGGCAGGAAAGCTTGTTTTCCTCTCCCAAGCTATGAATAAAAACTAGGTATATGAGGATGAGAGCTACGGGCAATTCTAAAATCTTGAAGGGCATGGTGACCAGAAGTAATCAGTTCAACTCACTAAGTACAGGCAATACTTCTTTTGTTTAATAAATCAGTTAATTTTAAATGCAAAACATCTTTTGATGAATTTTTTGATAAACTCTTTCTTATGTATTTTAAACTTTTAAGGTAGTTGTATTTAATAAAAAAATAAAATGCTCTTTTTTGTGCATTTGTAATTGAATTTAAACTTCTATCTAATAGCACTTGACACAAATTACAAGTAAAAAATTAATCATCTAGTAAATAAGAAATGCATCATTCACCATTTTCTAACATAACAGAAGTGGAAAAATTAAGAATCCAAATAAATGTAAATTAAGCTACATAATTGCTTAAATAAAATGTGTATAGTTAGAGTTCATCTTCCTGGTTAGCAAAAAGCAGCACCAGATTTAACTTAAAGGCTATAGTTAGTTGCAAATCAATATATTTTAGTTGTTACTAATGAGAATCAATCTTTCTTTTGGCAAATAACTACAAAGAACAAACGCAAATCACAATATAAATCTATGATTTAAATCAAGGTTTCCGACTTGCTGATTTAAATGATTAAAATCGGTGATTTAAAATTGCTTTGATTTTAATGCATTTACCCTGCTGCTAGCTTGCCATTTACAGAACTGTGTGGCATAAGAAGGTATTTCTGATTTCATGTGGACAGGACTCTATTTGCAGGGAGAGATCTGGTACAAGGATTTGGGCATGGGTTGGAAGACCTCACTGGGAGGAACTGGTAAGAGGCAAGGGTGATCAAATGTTATATATATTTGCTCAGTGAGTCTGCAGTCAATTTCATTGAGTTAGCTAAACCAAAACTTTACTATTTTGAACAGATCCATGTTTAATTTTTTTTTTTTTTAATAAAGTGACAGGGACCCCAGGACAGGCCATAAAAACAGGAACATTCCTGGTTTTTTTTTCCCCCAAGGACACAGATCACCATACTAAGCATATTTCAATATATTTTTCCCTGCTCTCTCTCTCCCCACTACTTACAAAAATATAGAAAAAAGCGCTTCTGCTTAATGCAAAACAAATAGCCATGAAAAAGTAAACTGACTAGGCTTTGAATCATCCCACTGAAGCAAATGGAGTAGGGGATTCCCTAACCTTGTTGCTGCTATTGTTGGAATGTGCAGTCAACCGATAGTCCTCTCTTCCAACTCTGTCTTAGGAGTGCTCTAAACCTGGCGACGCCACTGGTTTACATTAATGTAAATGGCGGATTCTCTGTAACTTGAGGTCTTTTAACCATGATTGAAGGACTTCAGTAACTCAGTCAGAGGTTATGGGTCTATTACAGGAATGGGTGCGTGAAGTTCTGTGTCCTGCAATGTGGCTTCTAACCTTTCCATTCTAATGAAAATACTCTCACTAGGGTCTCATCTCTATCCTCATCTTCCCCAACTTCTCTGCTGCTTTAGATACTATTAACCATTCCCTTCTTTTTTACATCCTCTTCCCTCCCTATCCTCACTGGGCTTTGAAAATACCATCCTCTCCTGGTTTTCCTTCCCAACTGCACTTTCAGCGGGCCCTCCCTCCTTTCTTCTCCCACTCTCTGTTGAGATTCCCCAAGGCTCTGTCCTTGGCACTCTGCTAATGTCTCTTTATACCATGTGCTTAGGTGATCTCTTCTGCTCACACAACTTCAGCTGTTATCTGCATGCTGATGATTTACAAATCTCTCTCTCCACCACTAAACTGTCTCCACCCAGTCCCAGATCTCAGTTTGTCTCTCTGATATTTCTTGGATGTCTTGTCACTTTACACTGAATGTGATCAAAACAAAGCTCCTTATCTCCCCTCCCAGACCTTCTCCACTTTCCTACTTTATCACTCTTGAAACCATCACCACCATCCTCTCTGACATTCAGGCCTGCAACCTGAGTGACATTTCTGACTCCTCCCTCTCCTTTGCCACACATATCAAGGCCATTTTCAAATCCTGCTTCCTCCTCAGTATTTCCAAGATCAGCCCTTTCTTTTCATCCCCACAGATAAATCACTGGTTCAGGACCTCATTATATCGCAACCTCCTCTATGGCCTCCCAAATACACACTATGCCCAATAGCGTAGCCAGGGGGGAGCAGGGGGAGCGGCTGCTCCCCCTGTGAGCAGAAGTGGCGCCTTTTTTTAGCAGCGTTAAAAAAAGGCGCCGCTTCTTTTTAAGCGCCGCTTCTTGCACTCACCCGGCGGCGCTCCGGGTCTTCGGCGGCATTTCGGCGGCGGGTACCACCGAAGACCTGGAGTGAGTGAGGACCCGCCGCCGAAGTGCCGCCGAAGACCCGGAGCGCCGCCGGGTAAGTACAGGGGGAGGCGCCTTTTTATAGCGCCGCTCCCCCTGCGCTCCGGACCTGGCTGCGCTACTGACTATGCCCGTTCAGTCCATATAAAATGCTGCTGTAATTTCCTTGCCTGTCAGTCTGATCATACATGTCCCCTCTATGAATGCCTCCTTTGGCTTCCCATGAGATATAACAAATGTAAACTTTGTCACCACCGTCAAAGCTGTACATAAATATGCTCCCTGTATACTTATCCTTCCTTTGTCAAGCTTTGTGTTGCCTCCCATTCCCTCTGCTCAGCTAACATCCCCAACGTCACCTATCACATTTTCACACAATAACCACCATGCCTTCTTCCATGAGTACCATGACAGAGGACAGAACTCCCTAAATTCACTTACAACACCCCTACCCTGTCCACATTGAAGTCCTTTTGCAAAATCTACCGCTCACTTCTTCTGTGTTACCTATAGTAAATCAAGTTGAGTAATATATACATTGTCTATGCTATTCCTCTTCCGCTGACCTCCATCTATTTGTTTGTCCTTAGGCCTGTCTGAACACAACTTTTGCATTGATTTAACTAAATCGGTGCAAAAGCTGTAAGTAGACCATCCCTTAGCTTGTGAGCTCCTCAAAGCAGGGATCCTTCTTAAGTAATAACAATAGCAATCATAAGACTTTTCTGCGAGGCCAGGTTAACAGAGAGCCACAGAAGACTGGTTTGCAATAGAGAGCTAGGAATGTTTAAGTGAATACAAGCTTAAGTTTTGTGGACTATTGAAGACTGTAGCAAAACTGCTGACGCTCAGCCTCTAAAAATCACAGCCCTGCATCTGTGCATTTTGGAGGACCCTTGCCATGTGTATTTAATGGAATCAGTTACAAATGTCCTCAGATAAACTGCCCTAATAGCACGCTGAGAGCAGCAGGCTGTGTCTGTCATGCCAAGCAGGGAAAATGTACAGTTCTCACAGAAAAGTCAACACAGATGTGCAGACATCAGTCCTATTGCTATATATACAAATAGATAAACAGCAGAAATAGAAAACTTTGAACATTGGTTGAACAATTGCCAATTTATATTTCAGACTTTTTTTATATGAATAGGTCTGACTCTCAGTATCATATTACTCTGAAATCAATGTACATCTATTACAAAGATGATCATATCAATGCAAGTTTTGAAGCCCACATTACAATTTATGACAAATGGCAAAAGGATTGACAGACTGCTGCAAGATAAATAAAAATCTGTAAAGACGGAATAGATTTGAATAGTGAATCTGTTATGTGAATTTTTTAATTATATATTTAACAATGTGCTTTCATGTCATCCTGATTGTCCTTTTTGCTTATTTTATCAGGCACATTTTTTCATATTAAATTCTAACCATTCATCTTGAGTGCAAACAATTAAAATGGCCTTGTGCAACAATTTACTGTTATGATAATATCATGTTGACTTATGTAAGAGATATTATCAGGGAGTTTAGGCTCAAAATTTAGGTTCTGTTATAAAATGGTTTCCCAAAACCTAATATAGCTAGAAATGTAGAAGTGTTTTCATGACTTTAAAACAAAGACAATGAAAACAGCTTAGTTCAGTTTAAAGATTTCACATGCAATGTCTGCAACTCAAACTCTGCAACCCTATGTTATCAGAACAAGTGAACTTGACTAGTTCATTTTCACTGTCAAAACTGAATGAAGTGTAAAAGTAAACAGATCAACATAAATGGTGATAAGAACATATTTTAAAATTTTTAATAAATCTGAAATACTATTAATAGCAGGAACTTGGAGCAACATTTTTAAATGAGCCCTTTAAACTAGTCACCAAAATGTATATTTAGACACCTAATTAAATAGTCTGATTTTCAGCAGTGAGCATCCACAGCTCCTAGTGAAGTCAATAGGAGCCATAGGTGCTCAGCTTCTCTGACAATCAGCCCCTCTTAATAGATGTGAATAACACTGGACACCCAAACTTGAAAATTCTGTCCATGATTTTTTAACCTGACAGTGTTACTTAAAAATGCAAGGGATTATGTCCCTTATGGTGTATTCTATCTGTAAATTCAAAATAACCAATAATTCTTTACTTGAAAAGTAGGTACAAGGAAGAAAGTATTATTGCAGTCACTAATGTGAATCTGAATTAAAGTTATTTCTTCTAATTTATTATTATTATTATTATTTCTTAAGTGCTGGTAGTATATTGGAGCTAACCTGGTACCTAGTTTTAATGTCTTTTTGTGACATATCAACAAGATGTATAGAAAAGCTTCTGTAAATATAAGTGCAAATAATAAATTCAGATTGATCCAGTATACTGGAGCTATAATATGCCAAACTGAGATAACACATTTATTTACACACCTGAAAAGGTGAGACTTTTACAATGTTCTTTACCACTCGTCCATCAAAGTCAATTTCACAGTTAATGGATATGTGACCCAAGGGTCAGTATATAACAAGCAGTAAACAGAACCATAGAGGTAGAAAATCTGGTTCTCCACTTAGGTACACCCCTTTAGCACGAGGAGAACGGGAAGTGAAAGTTTTGTGTTTACTCTACAAAACATTTTGTTGTTGTTGTTAGAGGTTACAGTTTCCACTGCTGATAGGAAAAACCTGAAGAAAAAACTGTAGTCCTGAGACACACCACTCACTTTCTATCACATGATCATGGCTTTAGTATCTATTATGCAAGACAATGTCTATACATTGGTACCCTTTTAAAGTCGCAACATGTAAAGGTTATCTGATACATACTACACTGAGGACTAAGCTGCTCAGCCAGGGTGAAAAATACCTGTGACCGTCATCCTCCACCTCAAAATGCATGAAGTTTAAGGGAATAAATCAGTTCATTATAGTTTATTGTGTACTCTTATTGCAACTTTGTCAACTGATTTTTTATTTCACACAATAAAAAAATATACTATGTATCTTGCCTTTTTAATATCTCTTTCCCTATCTACCTTCACTCCACTATTTCTTCCCCCCACCTTCCTCTAGAATTTATCATAGTGTCTTCTGCATAATCTTCAGGGTGTTTTCTCTTTATTCTCTCCCTCGTCTTATATTTCTTACTTTCTCTCTACTTACATTTTATTCTGTCTCCCTTTTTCTGTGCCATACACAGAGGGCAATCCAAACTAACAAGTGGCTGTGTCACCTCTGCACTCTAACTTGGGGTGCCTTTCACAATGCTTTGCTGCTGTAGCCTTCAGTCTGGACAGTTCACAAACAGCCTCCAGCATGCAAGTCACTTTCAGCTATGTCTCTGTGTGCTGCAGCCTTCCAGCTACACTGCAGCTCTCACCAGTTTGGGTTATACTAGGGTGACCCCAACTCACTCCCAGTCTTAGATTTCCCCCGAGAAATGTATGTCCTGTACTGCCCAGCACTCTCCTGGACAATACAAATGTATAAAAAGTCCATCATTTCATCAACAGAAATAATATACACCATCTTGTTATCCCAAATGGAGTTTCACATACACTTCAGCACACTGGATTAGATAAAACAAGTTTATTAACTACAAAGAGATAGATTTTAATAAAACATAAAGGTCAGAAATGGTTACAAGATAAAACGCAATCAGTGCTTAACAAACTATGTTAAATTCAAAGCAAAGTTTCTCACCAAATGCTTTCAGCACTTACTGAGCAAACTTCTTAGGTCAGAACCCCTTCTCCAGTTCAACGGCTACTTCCTTGGTCCTTTTTGGTGCACTGAATCGATGGACAGAAGAGGGGTACCCTGAGGTGTTTGTATTTCCTTTTTATCGTGTCAGTCCCCCTCTTGGAAAAGATTTCCAGATGAAATTCAGAAGACAAAAGCTTTGGCTACACTGGACTTTAATCAGCAAAACTTTTGTCATTCAGGAGTGTGAAAAAAAACCACACCCCCAAGTGACAACGTTTTACCGATGAAAGGCGCCGGTGTGAACAGCGCTTTGTCGGCAGGAGAACTCTCCTGCTGACACCGCTACCACCTCTCATTGGGGGTGGAAGTTTTTTGTCGGTGGAAGAGCTCTCTCCTGCCAACAAACAGCAGCTACACTGCGCGCCTTTTAGCGGCACGGCTGTGGCGGCACAGCTGTGTTGCTAAAAGGTGCATAGTGTAGACATAGCCAAAGAGTCTATAGGGAAGGATGTTCCTTGCTGCTTTCCCTCACCTGTTTGAGGTTTCTTTGTCTACGTCTTCTGTTTGATGACTCTGTTTACTGCTTAAATGCAAATTAAGCAGAGAACACAATCCTTTGTTTGAGGCAGGCCTGTTTGCCAACCTCAGTTTCAAGCATGTGTTAAGAACACCATACAGTGGAATCTTATAACTTCACATATAACGTTGCCACGGACATTTTATCAGGACAATAATGAGCGCAAACTATGAGTTTTCAAATGACACCTCACAAGGCATATTCTGTACAAAGATTATTACAGTAGCATGTAGGGTGTAGACAGAGGGTACATTCTGTTACACGCGCCAACTGAAATTTCTACTCTCTCCCGCCCCCCAGCATGCCGCATCAATTTCTCTCCCCTCAGCCATCCTTTTCTCACACAAAGGATTTGAAAAAATTTCCAGTGGCCTAACAGACAGAGGATTAAGCCTACTAACCAAAGACTAATTTAAGTGACTGACACCTATTGTCCAAGGACAATGCCCAAGGGATTCCTTCCAGGATTCTGTGCCTGGGCTCCGTTCTGTGGCTTTATCTTTTGTAGTCTCCAACAGGGCAGAATCTGATAAATTCCAGCGTTCCTCTACCACCCCTGGATGATGGAAGGGAAAAGGTGCATTCCCTCTCTCTGCTTCCTCCACCTACTCTAAAACCTCTTGGTTGCTGTTGGGATGTGTGTGTGGGGGGGGGTGGGGGGGTGGGGGGGGCGCGCATGGGTCTGCTACAGTATTATTCTCCCATCTCTGTATTTGGTTCTACCAAGTGAACAGCTCCAGTGTCTGCCTCTGCAGTTCCTCACAGTTTTGCCAAACAGGAGCATGAAACCGACCTGTCAGTTTCACTGCTGCCCATAGTGTTCTGAATAATACCGACCTGACTCTTGCTAATTTCCCTCTGCAACGTCTTGGGAAAACTGTGGGCAGCAACAGCAGCCTCCTGGAGCTGTTTGTCTACATCAATTTACAGTCTGTTCACATTTCAAGGTTATCATCATAGCCATAAAGAAACTTTTTTTAAAATGAAAACTTAGATGCTACTGCCGTTAATGTTGATGTCCATTCTTGCGAGAATAAAGCTTCCTATTTACCAGAGAAAACCTTGTTATTAGTGAATCCATTTCTTCTAGAGAAGAACTGAATTCTAAGTTAAGAATCATCAAAACCAGAACTGCATTTTTCACATTACAATTATTATCTATCATTTACGTGATGGTAGCACCCAAAAGCCCTAATCAGGATTAGTGTCCCATTATCCTAGCACAAGTATATCAACTTTTATTCTACTTTGCTATATACAGAGCATCATCGTCTCAGAATATTTCACTATAAGCAGGTTCTGCAAGAGGAAACAAACTGTTCAAGACTCATGCCTGTCTTCTGATACATAGGCCTCTGTTGGCAAAGCAACAAACTTGGTGCTACACTATCATGCTGAAGTGGGAAATACACAAAGAAAGACTAGAAAATGGAACACAAGAGAGACCATCTACAAAAATATTGTGTGTGTGTATGTATGTATATGTATATATGCATATATGTGTGTGTGTGTGCGCATATTTTACCTACCTATATATATTTTCTTTAATTACAGTTTACCACATAACCATTAGGGGGTTCCAGCCATGCAAGTCACATTTATTAAAGGCAGCATGTCAAATAGGAGTTGACAATTACAGGCTCTATCAATACACATTATGCCAGATGGTAATGAGCCATACACAAAGGGCCAGCCATCCAAAATAATCACACCATTTTCCACAGAAATGTTGAAGAGGTTATGGTTTATTACACAGTGCTCATTAGATATACAGTGGCAGCATTAGCAATTTTTCCTTCATTTGTGTCTCATTTAAGACTCTGACCCCATAAGCAGATTCAAATTAGTACACAAGGTTAAAACCATTATGGCCAGGGGAAAAAAATTAAGTTGCATTTTATTTTATAGTAATGGTGGATCAAAGGTCCCTGGAATCTATTATTTTCTCAACTATTATCTAACAGGGCACTCAAAAGAAAAAAGATATTTACTGCCAGTATAGCTTTGACATGAACAAAAGTAGACCATTTTAAATGAGCAAACACTATATTATTTAATTAAAGAAAAACTACATGAAAAACAGTAAGGTTGTGACACAAAGTGATAAAAGTCACAAAATTAAAAGATGAAGAACTGTCAGACTTGGCTTTGAATTTCCTCATTTGTTCACAGTTTATTGCTTTAAACAGTGTTTAAAATTTTACAAAAGACAACTAAATATTTCATGAAAGGTTAAAAATTCATTTACTGAAAAAGACTGGAATGGCATCTCTTAGGTACACAAGGCATTTAAAACACTATTTACCCAGTTATATATGTGGGTGTCCAACTGGAAAACAATACTTGGGGACATTTGTTCTCTTGCTTTTTCATTTGTTTAAGAGCTGCATGGGTGTGAAGATAGTTATATATTTCTCAGTAGCAAACATCTCAATGTTGTGTCAAGACAAATGAGGATGCACTTCATACTGGTTAAAAATGTGAAGTCTAACCCCCAATTTCAGAGTGGCAGGCAGTGTTGACAAGTCATATTTTGAAGCCTTTTAATAAGTCTACAAAATACAAATCATACCACTAAGAAATTGTAGATTTTAAAACCCTTCAGGACAGGGACAGGGGTTTTGCAATTGCTTGTGATAGCATGACAACAAGAACAGTGTTTCCACTGCCTGGAAGTTGTAACCTGCTTTATACCAATTGCATTATCAGGTTCAGTCTAATGCATGTCATCAATTTATTTTTTGTCATTGGCACAACTGTGTCCTCCGCTCCTTCCCCATCTGCCACATAGACATTTGTGCAAACAGGTACATCCAGTATTAAACAAAACCAAGTCTCCTGACTCTGTTATAATGTACACAGGGGTTGGACTAAGTTAAAGGTGAAGGCAGAGAGCAAAAACCACAATATAGGGGATTGTGATAATTGTTTTGTTTTAAAACAGCTTTCTAAACAATTCAGTCAGTGAGTGGAGTTTAATTCCTTATTGGTAGTGGAAGGAGGCCAACAAGAAGAAATATTTGGCCTAGTGGATCTTTAATTTCAAGCAAGATCTTTCCTAAGGACACATGACCTAGGAGAGGTAAAAGGGATAATATAAGTTAGCACCCATCCCAAGCTGTTACCAGCCTTCTCCCTTTTGATATTGCAATGTCAAGCATTTTCTCATTCCAATGCCTGAAGCCATTCCAATGCCTAAACAAGGCTACTGCTCCATGCAGACAACTGCACAAAGCAACCACTGAGCCCTCCCAGGAGAGCTTGAGTTTCTCTGAAAATCCAACCACTTTCTGCACTGAAGCAGGGGAGGGGCCTGATGCCCAATTTATTATTTCAACTCCCAATCTCTGTGGAGTCAGGGGAGTTAACTAACCCCACCCCCATTTATTATAGCCCTGCTGTGGGGAATTTAATCCTTGCTCCCAAGACAAATCACCTGAAGTTGTGATCCTGTGAAATGAGCAGTTTAAATGCACCATGAAAAATCTTATTTGCTAATCACAGGAAACCTGCTCAGTGTTCACTTACTCATAAATCCAGATTTACCTATGCCATGCAGGCTGACATTACTTCAACATCCAGATACACCTGTGCCTTCCCACAGCTGCAACCGCAACAACCTCCTCAACCTGACAGACATACCTCCCTATCTGAATTGAGTGACAGTGAATTGATACTTTGTGAAACCAAGAGAAGGAGAAGGGAGGGTGGTATTTGCAGAGAGGAACAAGGCTGGGCAAGAGTTTTGGCAGAGTGGGAAGAGAAAGGTCAGATATTGGAGATGTTATGCAGGAAAAGGCAATAAGATTCAGACATGACCTAAATGTGTGGGTCAAAAGGAAAGGCAAACACGAAGCAAAGATTAAAGGATTAGGTGACGGGTGGCAGGGTGGGCTTTGGGAGAAAAGAATCAGGAGTTCAGTTTTGGCAATTACTAAGACTCCTTCCTCAGAACTACATTGGATGTCAGCCATAGACTACTTACTGGATGACTATTTACCAATTAAGACTTCTGTCCAACCAGAATTAATCTAAATTTGCTTTCTTCTTAAATTCCCGAATCTTTAACTCCCCAATGAACAACCCAATCATGAAATCTGATCCAACATTTATCTCATGATGAATGTACCACAATGGCTACCAAACATTCTGAATCTCAAATGTATGTTTACTATTGAAAATAAATTGAAAATATTTTAAAATCCCTAAATTAAGACATAACGCCTCAGAACTGTACAAGATCTATAACTTATTGAAAGAAGACTGAGACTACTAAAAAGATAAAATCAAGTAATTTTATGGCTACATTTTTTTCTCTCTCTATTGGTTGATTCTCAGGCCTCAAGCCTTTGAAATTCAGTTAAAATGTTATTTGCAATGACTGTGTGAGAGAAATCGCAGTGGGGTAATACAGATTCCAATTACTGTGTAGTGTCAATTATGTACCGACACCAGCAAACCTCTCAGTGCCTGTTTAGCAGTCCAAGTGTTTCCCCAAAACATTGTCTCTAAGGAGTTGGTATATAATTGTATTCAATGTAGCTGAAAGTTAAGGTGCAGTAACCTTAATGTTAACGGATTCAGTACTAAGGACACGTTAAATACATTGAACTATTTTATACAACTGAAGCCTATTAAGAAAGGACACCTGCCAAATGAGTAGACCTGTTAAGAGAATAAATCTTTTATTTACCAAACTGAAAGGAGCAAGACATACAGATAAAATTAAATGTGTGAACAGAACTGAGTGTATCAAAAGAAGAAAGTACAACAGGAAAATTACTTGAAGGAATTATAAAATTTGCTGTGTCCAAATCAAAATATAATTTATATTCTAAAGCACCAACTAATATTGAACCAAATCTCATTGATCAAATGGCAGAACATTTAACAACTACTTTTTAGAACCAAATGTGCTCAATTGCATCCAATGGAATTATACTGCTACCATTAGTGAGGGAAAGGAACTGAGTCACACATACATATATAAGAACCTATAGCCGTATGATATCAAACATTTATCATCATGGAATTTGGAAAGGGTACACTACTCTTAAGGGGAGAAGTCACAACCAAGTTACACAGGTCCTCACAAACAAGTGTCAATAAAACCTTCATATCACCCAACATGTATTCTGTCATATACAGGTGTTACAGAAAAACTATTTCTGAAATATTGTAGTTTCTTAAAAAAACTGGGTTGTTCTGTTTTTTATCCCTTCACCTGTAGAGCCAGGTGTTTTAGTTACAAGTCCAACAGCTAAACTTCAGAGGGAGCCACAATAACCTGCAAGAGTGATCCAAAGGCATGTTTTGTACATAAAAATGCCACAACTTTAAGTCCCTTTACTCGTGACGCTCCACGGCTAGAAGAAAGTGCCAGGTTCCTCTTAGAAGCCTGAGATCTACCCTTCTCTAATGCATGAACCTATTGCAGCAGCAGAAGAAGAAAATAGACTTTAAAGCTGTAACATTTTATGCATGGAAAGTTGTTACTGCTGCAGGATTGACTCTTGCTTGTTCTGAGCATTGTGCAGGTGTAATTGTTTTGGGGAGCAGATGCAAAAAACTCAGCTGCTTAGACTGTTAGAATAACTCCCAGGAGAAACTAATTAGTAAGCAGAGAGCAAGTAGGTGGTTGAAGTTCCATGATAAAAAAAATTCATGGCTCTACTATTTATGACATAGCTATCATTACCCACAACCAGATTTTAAAAATTCAAAATTATTTTGACAACTTATTACTCTACACCCAAGTGTTTCTTACTATGAGACTGTTGTATTCTCAGTTTTTGCAACACAGAACCATGTAGCCAATGGATCTTGCTTGCAATGTACATGGAATGATGCTAAACGGTTAAAGAGAAATAGCAGGCTGCCACTGAGACCTTGCCCCTTCCACCAGGTGTGTTGATATAATCACCAGAAGGGAAAGGATAAAAATTTCTTTGAAGCCAGACAACTATTGCTGCCTCTGGGACCTTATCAACTTAATAAGATACATTTTGGTAAGTTGATGTCAGCAAAGTTTTATTATTATTAATGTAGATTTTCTACAGGTGTAATATTTTCTTTGTAATTTTGTGAAAGAATCTCCCTGCAAAGGACCTCCCTCCTCCCACAATTATAACCACAGTGGTGCTATTTCTGATTTTTATTTTATTTTTATTTATTTTTTTTGCAGAAAAGAGAAATTATCTTATTTATAACAGTTAAATTAGATATATTTCTTTGATCTTTTGGTTTCTTAATTATCCAGTTTATGCATCTTAATAAAGAGAAAAATAGCATCAGTTAATTCAAATGATAGTAGCTCCAGCCAGGTGTTAGGGGAGAGATTTGTAAGCTAATAAACAGCCTCTAAGAATCAGCCCAATATCTGTGGCATCCTCCCTGGAGGTCCATAAAATGAAATAGTTTATTAGCGCTGCTACTTCTGAAGTTTTACCAGATGATTGTTTTTCTCCTTCAATTAATATAAAATAAGAATTTCAGAACTGACATTTTTCTGACTTAACAATGGAATCCTTCATAGCTTTGAAACTTATGGAACAATAAAAACAAAGCCGGGAGACTAATGCTCCCCCCGCTGGTGTCCAGGCAGCATGGAGGAAGAAGTGGCTTGACTAGATTACAGAAGGGCTGGGGATGGGGGACAGAGACACATTGGCTGGGCAAGGGGAGTAGGAGCCAGCGGAGGGATTGCGGGATGACAACTGAGAGCCAGTGGTGGCGGGGAGTGAGAACAAGACCAAGATTGGATGAGGAGCCTGAAGGGTGGAGGTGGGTAAGCTGAAGTGGGAGAATGGGGGCGGGGGAAAGAGACCAAACTGGGACAGGCTAGAGGGGGTCTATGACCAGTAAAGCACACACTTCTCCAAAATTTTGAATGGAACCCAACATTTTCAAATGTGGGTGCCTAAAGTTAACCTCCTGAAATTCATATTTGAAAAACCCACCCTCAGTGCCTAAGGGGTTAGGAATAAAACCCCACTGAAAGTCAATGAAGTTGTGCTCCTGAGTCATTTAGGCACTTCAGTAAGGCCACTTATAATTTATATTTAGGGATAGACTTTCCAAAGCTGCTAAGTATTTGCAGCTCCTGTTGAAGTCAATGATATTTGTGAGTACTTGTAACATCAGACCACATATTTAGGAGCTTAACTTTAGGCTCTCAGATTTGAAAACGTTTACCCCTCTATTCAAACACAATTCACTTTCCTTTATATTATATTTTGCTAACTTCATATTGCCGTGCACAATTTTTTATTTACTTTGGAAATTAACTCTAGTCCTTAAGTTAGCAGTGGCTGGGCCCAGTCAGAAGTTACACAACACTCTAGTACCCTAGAGGCAATTACTTGGCTGCCATTCAATGGGCAAGGCACTACCAAGGGAGAATAAGTTATCTTGTTAATGTAAAGGACATCGTAGCTGAAAATAAAAATAGATTCACATTGGCCACCTTTTCTCCCTCTCCTTCTTAGCTCATGGTGACCTTATTTGCAAATATGACTTCAATTATCATCATTATGGCTGAAGACTGCTCTCCCTGTTTACTCCCAATCTGTTTCCTTTTGTTCCACCTAAAATCACATTCTGTCATTCTGACATCACTTGGTGGATGTCCAGCCATCAACTCAAAGTAAACATGGTTGAAACAGAGCATTTGAACTTTTCCTACAAATCTCCCTCCTCCATCTCCCATTAGTACCATCCTCATCTTCCCTGTCACTCTTGTCCATAGCCTGGGCATCATTTTCAACTCAGACCTCTCTTTAGATCAGGGGTCTCAAACACGCGGCCCGCGGGCCACATGGGAAGAGCTTAGCGGTTTCTGGGAGGGAGGAGCAGGAAGCCGTGCGCACAGGGGAGGAGGCGGAGAAGGGGAAGAGCCTAATGGAAGAGGTGGAGTGGGGGCGGGGCCGGTGGCAGCGAGGGGGCGGGGTCAGTGATGCGGCCCTCGGGCCAATGCACTAGTCCTCATGTGGCCCTCGTGGTAATTTGAGTTTGAGACCCCTGCTCTAGATCCTCACATCCAGGACATGTCCTAAAACCTCTGCTTTATTTTGCTTCCTAACATCTTTAAGATTTTTTTTATTTATTTTTTTTTTTTGGAGATATGTCTATCTCAGAACTGGAAGGACCTTGAAAGGTCATCAAGTCCAGTCCCCTGCCTTCACTAGCAGGACCAAGTACTGTCCCCTGACAGATTTTTGCCCCAGATCCCTAAATGGCCCCCTCAAGATTTGAACTCACAACCCTGGGTTTAGCAGGCCAATGCTCAAACCACTGAGCTATCCCTCCCCATCTACACAATTAAATCTCGTACCCAGGCTCTTATCCTGCATCTTGATTACTGCAATAAACTCCTCTCTCTGGCCTTGACAAATCCCATCTTGCACCATCTACCTCCATACAAAATGCTGCTGCAAAGATCATTTTTATGGCTTATCACTTTGACCAACTCACCCCTTCTTTGCCTCTCTGTACTGACTCCCCTGTCATTACAGCATCAAACAAAAATGACTTGTCTTCACCTTTAAAGCCATTCACAGCTGAGATTCAAACTATCAACCCTGATCTTTGCTCCACATGGTGCCAGGCTTGACTGCCCTTTAAAAAAAAATTCAATCATCTTGATGCTTTACCCCATTCCATCTGTTAGGCATGGGAGACGCTCCTGCAAATATTCACCAAGGCCTGGTCCACACTGGGGGGGGGGGGGGGGGGGAGGAATCGATCTAAGATACGCAACTTCAGCTACGTGAATACCGTAGCTGAAGTCGAAGTATCTTAGATCGAATTACAAAGTACTTACTGCGGGTCCACGTGGCGCAGGCAGGCTCCTCCATCGACTCTGCTTACTCCTCACGCCGAGCTGGAGTTCCGGAGTCGACGGGGAGCGCTTCTGGGATCGATTTATTGCGTCTACATGAGACGCGATAAATCGATCCCAGAACATCAATCGCTACCCACCGAATTGGGTGGGTAGTGTGGACATACCCCAAGACACCTCATTGTCCCCCTTCAGATGAATGTCTCTTTAAAAACTCTTTTCCGGTCATGCCTATAAACAATTAAATAAGGGTTAGGCAGCTGGTTTGCTGTCACTACAGTATTCCATGCTGACCAGTAGAATCTCATTGTTTTCTTGTGCACCCGCTGTCTGCTTGTTTTATCCACCTATTGCCTCTAGGCTTAAGCAGCGATTGTAAGCTCTTCAGGGCAGGGACTATCTGTTATATATTTGTACAGTATCTCGCACAATGGCACACTTGCTTTTAAAGGCTACTGTAGAATATATACTACTACTAATCTAGCCAATCTTCTCTAGCCCTTTCGTTAAGACCTTGATATTACTGCTCTTGATTAGCATCTGAATATATTCTGTAACCATCCCTCTATTTTAAAAAATCACATTGTGATGAGTTGGACCCCCCCCCCCCCCATCTGGGATGCCACCTGATGTACCACTGGTTCCGCCTGTTCCACTAGCCTGGGTTTCCTCACCCTGTCCTAGCTAGGCCAGACCCTCAAGCCTTCTGCAGAGCGCACACACACACACACTCACTCTGTGTGGGAGGAATCAGCTCAGGGATTGCCCAGCACTCTCAGCCACTGTGCGAGGTACTGTACAAATCTCCTTTGTGCGAGGTACTGCAGATCTCCTTTTGGGTATAAACCCAAAATAATACTGTCTTGCGCTGTATAGAAAGATCTGCACAGCGCAAGCTCATAAAAATTCGCCCTCTCCCTCAATGTGGAGAGAGATATGCACAGCTTCCCTCCTCCCCCACTATGAATAGCACCAACTGGGTTTTGAAATAAACAAGAAATAAGTTTATTAACTACAATCCCTTAAAATTTACCTTTTGTAAGGGAAAGCAAACAGAACAAAGCAGATTACTAAGCAAATAAAACAAAACATGTAAATGAAGCTTAATACACTCAAGGTTACAAAATTTAATTTCTCATCCTAAATGTTGTTTTAGGCAAGTTGCAGAGTTTCTTTAGTTTAGAGTTCCAGCTATTTTTCTTTACAGACTGGACCCCTGTCTCAGCCTGGACTCAACCTCTGCTAAAAACATCTGAATGTAAAGGCAATCTTCCTTCTTGGACTGGGAGGCAATGGAGATGAGTCCTGATTGATTTACTCCCCAGCCTTAAATAGAATTTACATAAGGCGGGAACCCTTTATTTCCAGTGGAAAAATACCAGCAGTGTCCAAGATGGTACTCCATACCAGGTGCCATCATCAGATGACCTTGCAGTGTCAAAGCAACAACCCAGGAAGTTCCTCAGGACGGTGGGAGATTAGTATCTTCAAAATTATATTGAAAATAAGAAAGAAAAACTTGTAGCACCTTAGAGACTAACAAATTTATTTCAGCATAAGCTTTCGTGGGTTAGTACCCACTTCATCGGATGCATGGAATGAAACATCTGATGAAGTGGGTACTAACCCACGAAAGCTTATGCTGAAATAAATTTGTTAGTCTCTAAGGTGCTACAAGTTTTTCTTTCTTATTTTCATTTTGCTGACACAGACTAACACGGCTACTACACTGAAACCTATCAAAATTATATTGTCCTTCTTAAATGGCTCATTCAGACTGATTGGAGGAATGCCCACCAGACAGTAGGCAAATACACACACAGTTGTAATTGTTACATAGTCAATATTCCTAACCTCAGATACAGAAACGATACATGCCTACAAATTGGATAATCACATTCAGCAAATCATAACCCTTTTCAATGATACCTCACATGACCCATCTTGCATAAAACATATCTTAGTTATACCATATTTATATCACAACAATATATGGTGTGTAACGTCACACACATTTTTAAACAAATACAGTATTTAAAAAGTATTAGTGAATATTCAGCCACTGAGACTGGTTGAACATTCTGACACCTTTCATTTGCGGGGAAAAGGCATCATTATTCAAAGATGCATGCAATGCTCCTTCTTCCCTTCGCTTTAGATTTACCCAACAGTTGTCTGATTCTGTATAAAAATTATTTCCTAGGTACCTAAGGGCCTGACCCAATTTCCTTTGAAGTGAATGGAAGGACTCATCAATTTCAATGGGAATTCAACCAGGCCCTGTCACAAGGTGGCTGGCCCCTTTAAACGTAAGATTGGCCCAGCCACATCTGGGATAAACTTAGATCATCACCAGGTGGTGAGACGCTGTAAGGTCACATGATTTGCAGGTCATGTGGCTCAATTAGGCCTCTTTTTTTCCCTAAGAGGGCCTCGTCAGAGGCAGAGATGGTCTCTCTCTTTCTCCCCTTCCCTCAGAGAGAATGTCCTTTCTAGGACTCCAGGAAAGAAGCCCTGGGAGTTGTGGCTCACCAAAAAGGGGGAATAGACTCTGCATTTGTCTCTTTGGACACCCCAGAAGAGTTGGACTTTTCTTAAATTACTTAGCCAAAAGGGCCAAATCACTGAAACACCCAAACTTGGCTGTAGGTTTTTTTTGTTTTTTTAGAATCCGTGAGGAGTAACTGAGGCAGGGCCACTGCAGAGCCAGGCCAGGCCACACAGGGGTGCTTGGGAGGCAGCTGCCCCATAACAAACCCTAAAAAATCGCAGCACTTCTAAATGAATAGATTTAGCAAAGAATTATAATGAGCAAAGCTTAATGTGGGCTACGAAGACATGAATTAGTACCTAAACCCATCCATGGCATTAAAACAACTAGTACACAACCCAGAAATAAGATGTTAACAAAAATATAAATATATTCCATCCCTGTCCAAATTATGGGGAGGGACCAGTATACTCCACAAATTTTCTGCCTCACTCCAGAGCAGCAAACTGGAAATTCTAGGATAACATCATTTAAATTAAAGCAAAGTTTTTGACTGAATCAAATAAGAAAATACAATCAGTATTGTAATATTTAATTTTCTATAATTTTATTCCTGTAATTTTCAATGTACTTCAGAAATCTGTACTGAAAATGCATAACTTGTAGAATTTGTCAGGGAGAAATTGGGGGTTTTAGCTGCTGAGGACAGCTGGTATTTTTAGCTTATGGGAAAGAGCAGGAGAGATTTTGGGCCTGCAGAACATGCACACTATCTGCATATTTCTGCTTAAATCATCAGCAGTGAAATAGTTAACAACGTTGACAAGTTTTCAGAGTGAGCATCCCACTGATCCCAGGGACAAACAGGTCTTACCTTCCAAAGTTATTGTTTCAAGTATTTACACCATTGCATTGGCTTGTGTGTGGAAGGTTTTCTTCACAACCGTGAAACTTAGATTCTGGATCAGAATGCTGCAGCAAGGGGTGGATTCTATGGCAAATTCCACCATTAAGGAATCACAGAAAAGTCCTGACTAAGAGCTTTAAACTGTTATGATATTTAATTAACATAACTCTGTTCTAGATAGGCTGGTAGCTCTTTGCATATCCAGTTTTCTAGTGTTAAACACTCCTGTCTTGTAGAAGTGATTTTATTTTATGTTCTTACAATAGTCCTTTGTAATCTTTACTGCAATGATTTCTGATGTACTTTGCATTGTATTCCTTTCACTTATTCAACATATAATTGCTTTATTTGTAAATACTGCACATGTTGAAAACAATCAAAAGCTAATGAAGAAATGGTTGTAATGAATTAGTAATACTGTTAGATTTGTATTTAGAGTTGATTTTTATTGTTGCAGGTGGAAGATGATCAATAGGAATATGTAATCAAGTTGGATGTGCTTTTCATCTCTTGAGACTCCTCTTGTAAATTAGATGAAGCAACTCAAAGGATTAATCCTGGAGATCAAAAGCTAAATACAATATTTTTAAATACTCGCTTAAACCACCTCTTAGTAGATTTTCCTCAATTTTTATTAAGGTATGGAAAACAAAACTGAAAATTCCTTAAAGAATTAGGACAGACTTCATGCTCATCATGTTTTCCTTTATGTTTCAACCAAACAATCTTGTCAAGAATACCATCCTACTTAACATGTTCTCAGGTGCTGAATATTTTAGAATTACACATTTTCTGCACTTCTTAATTAGTTGAGCCTCAAAGCACATACTACTTAGGATACTGTACCTATGCTGATGATATGGATAAGAACAATAAGTCCCGACGGAAATCACTTTTATGATGAAGAGACTTAATGTGCACCAGTAGAGGTGAGGATTGATTGTTAAGGTCTATTGTTACTATAATTAGAAGTCAAACACCAATTAGCATTCCCATTAATAAGATAAATCTCTGCCATATCTGCAGCTGAGACCCAGTCTTGTCCTTATGATGTGGTAATAAGCTTATCCATTTTCTGATAATACTCTGCATTTCAGAGTTTACTCTGAACTTCTACACACAAATGCATTGCCATGTTAGACTACCTTATTTCCATCCCTCATGAATTCAGACAAGAAGAAATGAATTTTCTTCTTGCAAGTATAAGGATTCTACACTTGTTTTTCATAAAAAATGTGTAGGTAATTTTATGTGTAAATTAGCAGCAGCAGTCTATCATAAAGTTTGGGCATCCACTCCCCTATTTCAAACTACAGAACTTCTACAGAACTGAGAAGGAGGAGAACCATACCTCTCAATTCCCTGGATTTTATACAATATAACAAGTAGTGTGGGCTCTTCATAAGCAGAACTACTCATATTATGTGGAAGGAGGGAAAAGATAAGAGAAAAAGAAAAAATGGCAGGAACAGGAGGGATAACAGGAGACATAATGCAATAAAAAGAAAAGCCATGTGCTAATATACGTTATTTACATTTTTTTATGTATGGGGTAGTAATATACAAGTGCTATATTTGGGAACTGGAGGGGAAGGAGACTCTTTGCTTCAACTAAAATCAAGTTTGATGTTTTTTACAATTACTAACAACAACTAAAGCTTTGCTTACACACAAAGAAAATAAAAATGCACCAAAAACAAATAGGTACCCCATATTTATATTTAGATCAATTGAGCCATATCCAATAGCTAAAAGTCTAAAACATAATGTCCATCCACAGCATTCAAGTATCAGGCAATGAAGATGCTCTTTACAGTGCCAGAAATAATATTTCCAGCATTTTTCATATATACATAGATGAAGTAATTACATAGTATGGCAACAAAAAAGACTGTATAATTTACAGCAGAGTTGAAAATAACCTGAAAGAATATATTTCTAACAAGTATTCTCCATAGCCTGAAAAGTGTTACAAGTATATAAAATAAAAAGGAATAAGTAAAATAAAGTATCTATGTTTCATATCCTCAAGGGGTGTATTCTGCCTTCGATATGCACCTCTAACTTCCACACACATACCAGCATCATGATAGAATAGTGACTGTGTCCTTACCATGATCTGAGAGAAAACTACACGGATGGAAAATGATGTCCCTTGGTTCCTATTCAGGAAACCAGTCTTTGTAAAATATCATTTGTAATACATAAAGGAATTGCAAACGGCTTTTAGACCTTCATTTTATAAGCATTTTGTCCTTTTTATTTTATCTGTTTAACTGAGAAAAATAGAGATTGGGCACAAGTTCCATATATAATGTGTCCTTGGAGAGCCACAAAGTATTACACATGCTCACAAAAGCTACAGAGGACCCAAATCTACTTCCATTTAAAACCAATGGCAAAACCCACATTGACTTAAATGGGAGCACTATCTGGCCCATATAAAGTACAAAATAAATAGCGCCTCAGCATTATTACTAGAATGCATTATTGCTCGCTGCCATATTTCACCTTGCTACAGATTTGAAGTGTCACAGAAGATTTAAATTTAACACATTTCCATTGTTATCACTTTTGCAGCCAGTAATGAACCCTAATGTTCTGCGTAGGATCATTTAAAAGTCTTTCATCTTCTGAGTGTCTGACTAATTCTAGATATTATGATGGTTGTGTCTTCCTTTTACACTTTTGTACTGGAGCTTGAACGGTCTTAAATTCTCATAGCTTCACTGATGTCCATGGAGCTGCACCAGTTGGCCCATTATTAATTTAGTGTTTTAAATGCTTCTACCAGTCACTTGTCTAATTACAGCTTTAAATGCTTAACATGCATCTCCATTCTCAAAATGACCACATTCAAGACTATATAGTTTTCCCTCTCCCCTGTCTAAAGCATTTTTAAGATAAGCTTTCCTGTAATCGTTTACAAACCAAACTACAATACCTCCTATACTATAATTAATTAGAATTATAGTATCATACTGCATCATTTGTATACGTACAGACAAGAGGTACAGAGCTTAAGTGGACATTATGTGCAAAACCAAACAAGAATGAAACGAAGCAGTTAAGATGACAACACAGCCTTTCTGTAACAAAACCTGCACTATATATTTTTGGATGTTTCTTAGGGCTTGGCTACACCAGTGTTTCTCAACCTTTTTCTGCTGGTGACAGGGAAGGAAGGAGCCCTAGGTGAAACTTCTTTGCACCAGCCCAGCACGCCACCCCCCTCCCCCACCCCCAGCCAGTTCCCCCACCCACGGAAGCTCAGCCTCCCCCCGCCTGTGGGTGCTCAGCGCCCCCCCCCCCCCCCCCACTACCCATGACCCAGGGAAGCTGAGCGGGGAGCCCGGGGCAGGGGGACGGCTCGCCGCGGCTGCCCCCCAGCTCCCCACTCAGCTCGCGGCGGCTCCCTGCTCAGGCGCTGAGCGGGGAGCCGGGAGGCAGCTGCCCGCCGCCCCCCAAATCTTGGCGCCCTAGGTGACCACCTAAGGTCGCCTAGTGGGCGCGCCGGCCCTGGCTGGCGACCCCCTTTGGACTTACCAAAAAAAACCAAGAAAAACCCACATGACCCCCCTCCCCTAGAAAAAATTGCACCCCCTACCTTAAGCTCGGGGCTTGGGGCTGAAACATGTAAATAAGCTTCACTGGGCCCCCTGTGGCGTGGGCCCCAGGCAATTGCCCTGCTTAGTACCCCCTACGGCCTGTCCTGTTTGCAACCTCCCCAAACCTCTCTCATGGACATCCCCCTCCCCCAGGTTGAGAAACACTGATCTGGACTAACAGTGTGTAACAAGCTGGGGTATAAATCTCCAGTGCACTAGCTGTCATATGCACTCTGTTTCCACGCATTCTATTTTCCCTAGTGCACACTGATGTACTCCTGTTCCAAAGTGGAGCAGATCAAAGCATACAAGGGAACTTTAATCACTATTTCTATATAGATCCGGTCAAATACATGCCTCTGTGCATTTGCATGGTTTTGGTCTATCAGCATCAGAGCTGGTCACAAATAAAATAAAATTTCAAAGATGGTGAAGAAAACATTGGGCGGGGGGGGATTCCAGAAAAATTCAAATAAAATTTCAACAAACATTTGTCAAAATTTCAAATTTTTTCTACCAGTTCTAACATCACTTATGATTTCAGCACAACTCCAGGGTTAGCTAACTGCAAAACAGTCAGGACAGAGCATGGGACACTGTTCTCATAAAAATCCTATCATTATGGAAAGTCCCAGAAACCCCTATCAGGATGAGGGCCCTGTTATGTTAGAAGTTGTACAAATAGAGGTAGGTAGTGTGACAAAGTTCCTCCTCTACCTTGGTGAGTCCTGTGCTTATTGGCGGATTTTGATCGCCTCAGAGATCTTCCCCTCTGGTAGAACCCACAGTCAAATTCCTCCTGTGTCTGATCAGGAGTTGGGAGGTTTGGGGGGAACCCGGGCCCGCCCTCTACTCCGGGTTCCAGCCCAGGGCCCTGTGGATTGCAGTTGTCTATAGGGTTTCCTGTAACAGCTGCGTGACAGCTACAACTCCCCAGGCTACTTCCCCACAGCCTCCGCCCAACACCTTCTTTATGCTTACTGCAGGACCTTCCTCCTGATGGTCTGCTGATGCTTGTACTCCTCAGTCCTTCAACTCTTCTCACTCTCAACTCCTTGTGTGCCTCTTGCTCCCAGCTCCTCACACGCCACACCACAAACTGAAGGGAGCTCCTTTTTAAACCTAGGTGCCCTGATTAGCCTGCCTGTCTTAATTGATTCTAGCAGGTTCTTCTTAATTGGCTCCAGGTGTCCTAATTAGCCTGCCTGCCTTAAATTGGTTCCAGAAAGTTCCTGCTTGTTCTAGTGCAGCCCCTGCTCTGGTCACTCAGGGAACAGAAAACTATTCATCCAATGGCCAGTATATTTGCCTTCTATCAGACTTCTGTACCCCACTTGTCTGGGTCTGTCACAGTAGACAGTCCCAATCCTGGACAACTTACAATGAAGAGCAACATATAAGAGGTTGGGGAAAGGGAGGCCGTCACTTTGTATACCACATATATATAACACACACACACACACACACGGTATTTTAAGAGGGGATTTTTAAGTTTTATAATTACATAAATCAATATTGACTTTTCCCAAATGGCCTTGGGACCAGCCATTAAGATGTAATGGAAGTCACCTGTCCAATAAACATATGTCAGTGGTTTTTACTGTAAGAGGTTGCACCATACCTGGAATAAATCCCGCTGACCATGTCATGCTGGAAAGAGAGCTCTGCTGTGTTGCCGGGACCAGCTGCTTTGGAAATAAGTAATACGACCAAACCTCGCATCTGTAGGTTATTCCGGCTATCATACACAAGCCCTCTGCCAAAAGAAGGAGGGGAGGGAGACGAAAAAGATCAGGATTTTTCATAAACCATTTAACCTGTTCACACAAAATCCAAGTAGAAAGACTCAGCCTCCAGAGTGACATCATCATTTCATCTAAAGTCTCTACTATTCACATCAGTGGGTGAAGGAAACTGCAGTTCTCAATCAATATCTTTTGTCATCTTTACTCCATAATTTATTGTGAAATGTTACTACTACAAATAAACACAATACTTCAATCTGAAATTCCCATTTCTATTTCCTAGGAGAAGTGTATGCCCAGCACTTCTGTAAAGTTGTCACCAGGAATATTTCTAGATAATTTGATGGTTATACAGTACAACAGTAATAGTATGAAACATTTTTATCAAGTATAAAAAAACAAACGCCGCCATAAAGATGTAAGATGGGTGCAACCCAAATCTATAATCTACTGAAAAATATTTTTTTACAGCAGACCGGTTATATCAAAACAAGATTAACTGCATTTTAGGAACAAACTTAGTAAAACCGTAGAGAACAATAGACAAGAAAATTTCCATAAAAGTGAGGGAGTTAAATTCACTGGAAAAAGATTAACAGTTTGAACAAACAGAAGAACTGCTCCAAATGCTTTATCTTTAAATTCAGTTCTTTCTCACTGTTTCTGCCATGAACAATTCTTAATTACTGCGTAGAAGGTGGCTGCTCAAAAATTAGTTTGCTTAAAAACAAGCTTCGCTCTCCTCCTGGACTTCACAATTTCTAGAATCTCTGCCTCCTAGACCTACTCTCCAGCATTCTAAAGAAGGCTAAAAGTTTAGAGTAAAAAGATTTTATATACCACAAGTGTTATGCAGTAAACTAACTCCCAATGAAGTTGAGCACATAATCTTTGATACTATCATAGCCTTAGTTTTTATATGGCTAATTTTACAATATGGTAGGTTACTAGACAGGTTGTATCCCATATTATTACTGGCTTGTTCTCTGGAAGAAATTAGATCATATTAGAAATTAGATCATGTTGTCTTTATAACAACAGTGCTCCAGGAAAATCTATGGTATCTTTTAGATGGGTGGTATTTATGTGTAAGAAAATCTAACATACATTACTTAATCTGAGAATACTTCATAGTTGAATATTACAAAACATTTCTACCATTTTACAATCCAAGACAAACTAGAGTATCTTTAGGACGGTATTTGAATTGACAGTTCTATACATATGAAAATTCACCATTTGCGTGTTAGACTCAGTGACAGACAATGATGTTCACACTGAAGGCTGCCACTGCATCCTTGACTCATTCCATTATGTCTCGATAATACTTACTGTTTCTATAGTGGTTTACATTTACAAAGTGCTTTACAAACATTAACGAACGTTGCAGTACATGCAATCCAGAAATACAGATAAAACCTTGCCATAAAAGGATGAGTTAAAACAAGATAGAGTGATGGAACTCATTCAGCAGCTTTTCAGGCATGTAATAACCACTTTATAGTAAAAAAAAATTAGTTTGTTGGAGGGTGTGACCATATCGATCATAGTTGCAATCAAGGTCATATAGTGGCACCAAATCTTGTACAAAGGAGGTTAAGTAAGGTGTCTATGACAAGGTTATGATTTGCTGGTTATGATTATGGTATCTATGCTGTCTGTATTTCAAACTTGTGCTATGCTTCTGGGTGACTCCCCAGACAAACTGGCTTCAGCATTGCCCATTAAGGACCATCAGCTATACAACTGACCCATTGAAAGAAGGCAGATACACCTTGTGACTCAGCAAGGCATGCAGGGACATGCCTATGGACAGAACTCTAAGGTTTTTTCCATGCCATGTGCTGGGTGGCTTGTGGTTGGAACAAAGAAAGCATAAGCCACATGGCAAAAGGACTATAAAAGGCAGTATCATCATCTCCATTTTGTCTTCAATCCTGCTTCTTACTTCTGGAGGAACCTTGCTACAAACTGAAGCTCTGAACAAAGGACTGTATGACCCATCCCAGCCGTGGATGTACTCCAGAGACTTGATTTGAACCTGCAGTTTATTCCATCACTGCTACAAGCCTTAACCAAGAACTTTGCCATTACTGTATGTAATTGATTCCATTTAACTAATCTTAGCTCTCATCTATATTTCTCTCTTTTATTAATAAACCTTTAGATTTTAGGTTTCAGTGTAGTAGCCGTGTTAGTCTGTGTCAGCAAAATGAAAATAAGTAAGAAAAACTTGTAGCACCTTAGAGACTAACAAATTTATTTCAGCATAAGCTTTCGTGGGTTAATACCCACTTCATCGGATGCATGGAATGAAACATACAGTAGACAGATATTTATACAGTCAGAGAAACATGATAAGGTCGAGGTGCATAGACCATTCGCCTCTTAAGGTTGGTCTATGCACCTCGACCTTATCATGTTTCTCTGACTGTATAAATATCTGTCTACTGTATGTTTCATTCCATGCATCCGATGAAGTGGGTATTAACCCACGAAAGCTTATGCTGAAATAAATTTGTTAGTCTCAAAGGTGCTACAAGTTTTTCTTACTTATTTTCTTTAGATTTTAGATTCTAAAGGATTGTCAACAGCATTATTTGTGGGTAAGATCTAATTTGTTTATTGACCTGGGTCTGGGGCTTGGTCCTTTGGGATCATGAGAACCTTTTTTCTTTTACTGGGGTATTGGTTTTCATAACCATTCATCCCTATAATGAGTGGCACTGGTGGGGATACTGGGAAACTGGAGTGTTTAATGGAATTGCTTGTATGACTTATGGTTAGCCAGTGGGAGGAGACCAAAGTCCTCTCTGTTTGGCTGGTTTGATATGCCTTAGTAATAAAGGACACCCAGCTTTGGGCTGTAACTGCCCTGCTCTAAGCAATTTGTCCTGAATTGATACTCTCAGTAGCGTCCCGCCAGAGGAAGCATCGTTAGAGAGGGGAAGGAGAAGAGAAAGACAGAACAGATTATAATTTGGCAAGTCAAGAAGAGCCAGTCAGCACGCTACCTGTATATAGGGTAAGAATAAAGCAGGAAGGAAGAGTCTGGGGAATAAGAGTCAGCTGAATAAAGACGTGAAGGAGATCAAGTTTGGCTCTTCAAGTGTTGTGTTGCCTCTACCTTCACACTTGTGGCATGTGCCTCTCCCTGCATGCCACTGACCTACAGGAAAGTGGTGCCCGTTGGAGCAGTATGAGCACCCTCTCACAGCACTGAATGGTTGGAGTTCCAAAAAGTTCTGAGGAAAGAGGAAGGCGGGCATGAAGTAGAAATAAGCAGAGGCACTGTCCACAAAGAACTTCTGTTCTTATGGCAAGTAACCGTTTCTTTTTCAAGTACACTCACATGTACATTTACATTGGCCAAACCGGACAGTCTCTATGCAAAAGAATAAAATGGACACAAATCTGACATCAGAAATCATAACATTCAAAAACCAGTAGGAGAACACTTCAATCTCTCTGGTCACTCGATAACAGATTTAAAGGTGGCAATTAACGTCTTATTAACATCTGCAGAATTTGACAACTAAAGAGTACAAATTTTCTTTTCAAGTTTTAAAATCCTTGCAGATTAGAATTGAGTTTTGAGCTTGGCTTTCAAATATTTAGAGATCTTAGGGGCCAAATGGACAACAAATATTTAGAGCTGATGCTAAAAATTTAGCCTGTAGCTGTGCCACTGGCTGCCAATCCTAAAAGTCAATTTGGTGCCATGCAGTTAAAAACCACTTGTATCTCTTAAATTGGGTGTTAAAATGGAAATGGCAATTAAGACACTGCCACAGCATAAGTACATAGCTAGCAAACTTAATCAACAGATTTGAGTGTTGCTTGAAAACTATGAGAGCATGGAGTAGGATTCTAGCAAAAAAAATTTCCAGCCTGGGATTTAGTATTCAAGCACAGGATAATGCACAAGGTCAGATCATGAACTACTTCACCATTGCAAAAATAAGAGTACAGCTGCTTGAATAATTTCATATTCTCTTAACTAGGAAGCTTTGTGATCCCGTGGTTAAAGAAAAAAACTGGAAGTAGGGAGAGTTCTAAGTCCTAATGTGAATACTTACTTACCATGGTACATTGAGCAAGCTACTGGTTCTCACTCATTGGCCTTGGACAATCCAATTTTTAAAATGGGTAAAAACTAGCAAGACATCAATGAAAACCAGATGCTATATCCAAGGTGAGCTTTCTTGGGACTAAAAAGTAACCCACATATTTTCTAATGTTCCTTCACACGTTCCTTCTTATACTGCCTTATTTATGGCTAGAAATCAAGAAACTAGGTAAGATGTTGGTAGTGTTGAGCACCCTCTGGATCTGAATATAAGTGGTGCTGAAATACAGATAAGTCCCTCCCTCTATACAAATGAAGACTATGGTAGGAAGAGGGACATAGTCTTTATACATTTCAACATCCAACAAGGAAAGGCATTTAGGACATATACACTGCAGGTTACGTAACTTTCTGGGTTTTTTGCCATCTGGATACCAGTGCTTGCAAGCAAGTTTGCATGAAAGACCGAGTATGGATTATTTTAGGAATCATACACAAAGGAGGGAAGGTTAACACAATTTAACACAACTGTTCACGGTATCATAAGGTTTCCTTTTACTGAAAATATATACCTAATGAAGGATTTTAAAGGGAAAACGTTTTCAGCACTCAGTGAATTTACAGTTTTTGTATCTTTATTCTCACTACTCAAATGAATAAGTAAAAATCTGCTTACTACATTCAAAAATTTAGATGGAAACCCACACTGTTTTCCTCATGCCAAGAAAGTACTGATGATATAAACAATTAACATTGTGTACATTTCCAAAGTTTGAGCCACACGTAAATACTGTAATAGTCCAGCAAAAGTTAGAAAAATACGTATTCTAACTATATACAGCATACATATCCTGTGTACAGAATATAGGATGGTGTGTGGTGGTATAAAGTTTTCAGGCTTCAGTTTAAATTCACCACATTACTCATGCATGGTTAAGCACAAGAGAGATGCAGGCCATCCAACTATGTGCAAATAACATCTTCATACTTTCTCACACCATTCATGCATTTTGTTTATGACATATGTTAGAGAAAAGTAGCTCTCAAAAAAAAAGTTACTGGTACTATTTCTTCCTATTCCTTTGCCCATAAAACCAACTTGCCTTAGTTCTCATGTACAGAAAAAATAGTACTAATAATTTTAAACATTTAAAAATAATCAGAAGAAACATTTTTATATGATTTGGAAGTCCAGCATCTCATGATTTGACAGGTCTAGAAACAAATTGTACTATATCATACCATTAAAAAGCAAGGGACCCAGCTTTCCCATAGGACACAGACCTGCTGAGCCACAAAGTACGGCACTTAAATCAGTTGCTGGTTTAGGAATGGATATGGCAAGTAGAGAACAAGTGAAGTTTTAAATTTCTGCTTTTACCTTTTCCATACTAGGGGAGGGAAGTGAATAAAAAACAGCCTATTACTATTAATAAAAAAATCCAACTGTTTGAAAGTTCAGAGGTTTAGAATGTTGCTAGAAAAAACAAATTTTTCGCAGAGTGCAGAGCAAGGAGCTCAAAGGTGAAAAGAGGAAGAACTGTACAGGTATAATAACTAAATATGTGGTATATCTATCACATAATTATATAAGTAAAATAAAATTTTAGCCATGACACCATATACATACATATAGATTTATGAGCAAAATACTATTCAAAGCCCAATTCCATTTACAGAAATAACAAATTGTGTTGCTGACATGTATCATATCCATACTAAAGCAAATTGCATTAGACAAAAAAAAAAAAAGCCTAAGGTGACCATTCTTTAGAAACTAGAAACTACAGCATCTATTTGACATGGCTTCAGGGGTCACATTCACACTCTACCGGATTTAAATTCCCAAGAGATATTCTGCCCAAGTAACAGCTACACAGAAGTCTTCCAGATGGTGCAATTAGTTTTGATGGGTATGTGGCAGAAGACAGGTTCCTCTAGGGGGGAAAAGTGAACTGAAAGCAACCCAAGTGAAATTGGGCACATATGCAAGTAGTGTCAAGCTTGGAATCTTTTGGAAAACCTCTGCAGAATAACATCACAAGTGTGAGCATAGAGTAGCCAAGAAAAGACATTAGTGAATTTTGCTTGCTGTAAGTTATAGACTAGGCAGATTGGAATTATACACTACACCCTCAGGGGAAAATAAAAAAAATAGATGAGTATGTCTCACTAACAATCTATAACAATCCAGCTTTTACAAAACATTAAAAAGTCTGGAAGAAAAGCATCTACACTAGATTTTATGAATATGACAAAATAAGCCATTTGAAAACTGTCAGATTCACAGGTTTAAACACAGAACTCTCTTTTTTTTTGTGTGAACAATGTTGATGTACTGGGGAGAAGAGTCTAGCTCTGAAACATGTGTATTATGCTACACAGACACAAGAGACTCACACCACCCACTCGAGAAGCGACACTGGCTAATAGCTAATGTGCTGCAAATTACACCTCCCACTACCACAGTCCGTCTGTTACAGAGAATAAATCAAGCAAACATGAGCATTCCACTTAATGTTTTGTACATTTCTCAACTTGTAGTGCCCATTTCAACAGACTTTGCTTTAAAAATTCAGTTTGGAGATTAATCTCCTATAATTTTCAATGGTTTAACTCCACTCGTAATTGACATGTTTTGTCAAAAAAAACACTGCCTAGTTGCAAGCAATGAATATTTAATATTTTAGCATTAGTCCTATTAGTTAATCAAAGTTGCTCAACATAACAAAATTTGGAATATCTGCAATGGAGTTGATTGTGAGATGACAAAGTAATTTTATTACCAGTCTTTTGCTTTCTACAGTATATCATAATGAGATTAAAATGGAGAATAAAAGAAATAATGGGAAATGTAATAAGCTGGTTCAACAAGCAGATGAGTGGACAAGGATAGGATATCATAATGTTGACTGGATAATGGGAAGTGTGTAAGCAACTGGGAAATTAACAAATCAGAGGAACAGCAGAAGTATGAATATGGAAGATTTAAGGAGTAGCTGGAAAAGTGTTATGTAAGCAAAATCAAGAAAATCAACAAAGGTGGTAAGTAAATTTAGGAATAATATTAAGAAAGCCACATAGCTGTGGTTCCCATAAAAATATAGCTGGCCCACACTGTACATACATACTATGCGATATTGTAAATTACTGTTTATTATTTGTAATACCATAGCACCTAGGAGCCCTAGTTATGGAGCAGGACCCCATTGGGCAAGGCACTGCACAAATACAGAACAAAAAGTCCTTGCCCGAAGAGCAAATGCTGTTAAATTTATGACATACAGGAAAAGACTCCACCCATTTTGCTCAACCCAAGTCAAAGAGGTTAACAGGGTATACAATATACTTGTAACCGTAATTATATTTCAAAAAGTATTTTTTAACATTAATTACAATTGCCATTTCTAAACCTAGAGGTAGCCATTATCTGCACAGCATGGTTATCTGTCATCACTACAAATGTGAGAGTTCTGTTATCCTCATGGCTAGTTTCCAATCTGCTTCAATAATGACTTGCTAGAAATAACAAACCAATATGTAACACAAAATATTTATATGAATTTGCTCAAGTGATTACATTTAAATAAAGCACAGTATGTTAAAAATGTAATGTAATGTAAAGTCACTTATTTTCACCTACCTACCACATATTTAACAAATACTTAGAACTTTATTATGTATTAATTTAAGTTCTTCAAACACCCCAAAAGACCTTGCCTATGTTAAAGACTAAGTTCATGGCATGTATGAAGTTAAAAAAAAAAAAGCTTATTACATTTGGATTTCAAAGACTGACTAGATACTTGGCCACCTGAATCTCATCTGCTTCATTCTGGAAGAAAAAGGGAGCTTTGCTCCCTACACAGTGGCTCAACAAAGCTAGAGCAACTTTACAACAAAAATCTATTGTACAGTAGTATATAGTTTGTCAGTCATCATGGGAGAGCTTTACCCATTCCTTTTCTCAGTTTTTTCTAGTTCAGCAAAGCCAGACACAAATAGCTTGCCAGACAGCAAGTGTGAAAAATCGGGATGGGGGCGGGGGGTAATAGGGGCCTATATAAGAAAAAGACCCCAAAATCGGGACTGTCCCTATAAAATTGGGACATCCGGTCACCCTAGACACAAACTAGTTTCAGTACTTGAAAGGAATACATACAATTAGTCTTCACAATAGTTCTAAACGTTCCTTAAGTATGTACCCACTATTCCAATCTACTTATTGATGTTTCTCCCCCACACACACACACACTCATTGGTAAACCCCTGATGATTTTTGGAGGGGAGGTTGTTTTGCTTGTTTGTTTGTTTTGGCAGCTTACCGGATCCCCCTGTTAGCAAGCTCAGAACACAGCAGTGTTAACTGAATCCCCTAGCATATTGTCACAGCTATGGACATATAAAATAAGCAACCCAAACAAGAATTTTTGTAAATCAAGATTAACTTGATGAAGCAGTAAATCTATTTTGTTAGTCTATCTGCCTAATAAAATATTTAAATGGACCTCTTCACCTTAGTCTGTCTCTTGTTCAGTTCCCTTACAAGAAAAAGAAATCGACTGTTAAAAAAAACCAAAAAAAACCCCACACTTTATGCTGAACAGAAAATTCAGATTATGTTGACAAGTGAAAAAAAAAAAAGGAATATAACAGGTTACGGTCCAGGCCTGTTACTGATGGAAAAGCAGAAACTCACTTAGAGATGAAGAAAATGTAGGTAAGAAAAAATGTTATTGAAGGGAAAGAAGGTGGGGGAGGATAGATACTTGCTGTTCCAGCAGTCTAGACACGGCTAGAGTGAGAATCTTAAGCAGTGACTGAAAATAGGCACCTCTGGACTGTTGACTAAATTGGATACAGGTATCCATTGTTAACAAAACAGGGGTTTTGCTGGGGAAGGCAAAGGAAAGACTGAACAATTCTTCATCCAAACACTACATCAGCCAAGGCCAACTCATATTTTGCAGCGGGTAATTAAAGAATGCACCGATGACCAAGTGTTCACTTGGGAGATCTCATCTTAGGTTGCTCTGCTGTTCAAGTTCAGGATGATGACACTGGCTGGTCAAATGGGCTATTGCCACTTAAAAAGAGATTGATTACGGAAATAAATTATACACTGGAATGTAGTATATTTTATCCACCTGGAAATAGTGGATTTAGAAGCTTGACAGCCTTTTTTATATCTCCCAGATGGAGGAAGTAAAATGCTTTGGGCTCTAAGGTTTTGTTCCACTTAAGTAGAACTGTACAGCCCAGAAACACATCTAATGTTTGCAGTCGTTTTTCTAGAGATTGAGAAGACTTGGAACAGAGGAGGGCAAGCAAACGGATTCAAATGAAAGGCTGCATTTTTGTTTGGGACTAAGTTTAAAGCTGATCTGAGCACTGCTTTGCGCAGAAAAAAAATTAGGTAGGACTATTTGATGGAGAGAGGCCTCAGAGATCAATAACTCTACTTGCTAAAATGATTGTTAAGAGAAAAGCTACTTTCAGAGTCAAGAAATACAATGAAAATTTCCCCACAATGGTTCAGAAAGAGCTTTAGTCAGTCTTTGCAATATTCAGTGCTCCACAAGTCATGGAATATGTGGTCTTCATAGGAATGCTGATTTTAGAAGAGATGAAATGTTGGGTTTCAGCAACAGGCCAAAACTGGAAGGAATAAATTGCATCACCCCCGAAGCGGAGAACTGCATTCTCAAGAGATTAAGGCTCACACCTTTGTGAAAACCCTACAGAAGGAATTCCAGAGTATCCTTCATGGCTAGGAACAAAGGATAGATCTCTCTTTGGACACACACCATGGACACAAATTCTCCAGATCCCTTTATATATCTAGTTAATAGATGGCTTCTTATATTTGAAAAGGAAGTCCCTCAAGCTTTTGAGAGTAACACTGATTCAACACGTGACCCCTCAGGTAAAAGATGGGCAGCAGTCCAAATAAACAAGATCCCAGAAGATTGACTGAATCCACAGCCATTACCCTGATATCTCTATCAGTTTCAGAAATCACATGTGTCTGGGCCATACTGAGTGAAAAGCTTCACTGATGCTTGGTCCTGGATGATATTCTGACTACTTTGGCAATTTAGTGTTCTTTAGCGCTCACAACTCCAGGAAACTGATGCAGCGTTGGGATTCCTGGAAGGATCATATGCTCTGGAACATGTGGACCTCATCTGGCCCTTCATGCCAACATTCTCACATTGGTTGTTATCCAGACTAACAGGCATTCACTATAAGCATATGTCTGAATAAGTACTATGAATATCTTCACCAGGGTAGGGTTGATCAGTAAATGGTCCAGTCTCCTACACTTTTTATTTCAAAATGATTAATTAGGCAATTCTGCCCAGTGGAAGTTTCTACATATGCTACTATCATACCAACCAGATGGAGATATCAATGAGCCAATACTTGCCAATATCTTCATAGCCTCTTGAAGGAATGCCACGTGAGAAAGTACAAAGGGGATAGAGTAGCACCAGACCCCCACCCAACAACAGTCCCCACCAACCCCAAAACAAGCAATTAAAGACAGACATCAAAGCCCTCCTCATTGTTTTCTCCTGTAATCCAAGGATCAAAAACTCCTTTGTGACTGCAAAGGACTATGAGGAATTATGAGTTGTGTGTGATTTTTGGGGTTGTGGATCCAAGGTCAAGAATCATTGGTCTAGGTGGTGGGAAATCTGAATCCCTTTTTGTCCCAGGTTAATAAGATAACCATGAATTTCATGTTTCAGAGTAGCAGCCGTGTTAGTCTGTGTCAGCAAAAAGAACAGGAGTACTTGTGGCACCTTAGGGACTAACAAATTTATTTCAGCATGAGTGCATGAAGGGCACTGCTTGGAGTTCATAGTGCTCAACCCCAGTTGTGAAGCACCGGACACACTAGCTGAACTGATGCACTGGGATATGAAGATTGTGCTGTATACACTTCAAAGAAGCCAACATATTTTGGAGCCATCTCTTATAGTAGGAGAGCCGGGATCTCATTCTTGAAATGACCTTTGTGAACTGCAAGATTGAATGCTGACAGGTTCAGTTCTGGGTCAAAGCCTCCACTTTCTTTTATCTACCACAAATACTCTTGAGCAGTTTACAGTACTCTGTTGGTACTGAGATCTCTCCAAATGTGTGAGATATTTCTAATGTTCACTATTACTTGGATATTGGGGAAGAAGAGACAAAATATTGCAGGGGATGATTCCTGCAAGGGTATTACAAAGCACACATTGATAATTTTGGGAGCCCATTGGTCTGATGTGGTATTGCTTACGGTGAAGAAAAGTTCTTCAATTTTCCTCTGAAATAAAAAGGCTCCTGGATTTCCAAGACTTCACTGCTACATAGGAAAGCTGTCTCTAGGATGTGTTCCCTCTTGCTGTCATTGGGGAGTCCTTTCTGGCCCCAGTGGGTTGAAAGGACTGCAGTTCAGGTGAAGTTTTAACTTTCAGTCTTTTGGCCATAATTGCAATTCTCCCTCGTGTTTTCCTCAAAGTGGGTTGTTTAGGCAGTCTTGCTGAAATATGACAAACGCTTCAGGACTTTTCCAAAAGTCTCTGAAAAGTTTCACCCCATCAAAGAGGGGCTGGAGGAGGGTGCAACTGGAGACTATACTCATATAAAGAGTCCTAAGCCATGCCTTTCACTTCACTAGAATATTTCAGGGAAAAACTTTGGCAGAGAACCTTGTATTATCACAGACGATGGTATATGTAAAGTAAACAAGGTACTTTCCAGTAATCTCTATCCAGTCCCTTGTAGAATCTTTTCTGCTGTCAGTGTAAAAGAGTGACACCACCCCTGGTTGCTCACAGGGTGACAACTGAAGATCTGAAGGCCAATTTAGAGAGAGTTCTTGAACTTACAGTCCATGAAGTAATTAAGATCTTCTAGTCCATCCACTTGAATCAGGATTTTCCTAAGATAAGAGCAGTTTTGGCAGAGATACAAAATGGGAGAGTAAATCCTGGATGACCTTATCTTGTTGTAATGTTAAAGTTCTAAGGAGGCTCTGCTGGTGATGTTCAACCATTCTAAGTCCACTGTTTTCCCAAAAAATTCTGGAAAAGGAACTATGTTTTGTCCTTCCTACATCATGATGGCATCCTGGGTCAATGGAAGCTGGAACTGCTGTCTTTAAGGTGGTATGGATAAGATCTACTAAGTAATGGACATCCTTATTGAGGCCGAAGTGGCCAGAATCATCGGATTCAGAATGAACTGAGGGAATGGAAAATTTCACTCTCCTTAGGTAAAGATTTTGGGAGAACAAATGTGTCACCTGGATATGTCATCAGAGAATTAGGCTGACTTGCATTTATTTTTAGGGGACTTTTCTTGACCTAGCCCTGTCAGAGTGGGCGGTGGTGGAAGGTGGGGTAGATTATGTCCAAAATAACTTTTGTAAAATGCATGACCAGGTGTTTGCTGAACAACTTGACTTCACAAGGAGTCAGCTACAGAGAGAAAATGCATGCCTAGAATGGCTAAGGAGGGTTTTGCTTCCCAGGAATAGGAAAGCAATCAGTTTTGCATCTGAATGAAAGAGGCTGTTTAATGAATTGCCTGAAGTTTCAGCGCCAAGCTGACTTTAGGCTGTGTGGCCCATTTGGGGCCTGGAGAAGAACTATTAGAGATACAGAAAGACAGCAATAAAAACAAGGGCAATCACAGTAAGACACAGTCTCAAAGATATTAGTTATTCAGAAAACTTGTTCAGATGTATTTAAGTACTGTAAATTCCTCCTATCCTAATGCTGGTTGGACAGAACAGTATTTAGGCCAACAAATTACAAACTGTAGTTTTCAATAATACAACATTTTTTTAAACATGAACTAAACACACATTTTAGGACACAGTTAGCAAATACAGTTTGCTCTTGACCGTATCCATTTCACCTCCAGCTAAGATTTGACAAGGGGAGCGGGGGGGTTTGTTCGGTTGCCTACAAGGACACCAAAGGTACTTCATGAAATTTTTACCAACTGTCAGTCTATTCTGTTTTTCCTGCTCAGTGTTTGATTTGATCTTGGAATGTGATGTGGATAGCTTGCAAGCAGTTGCCTCTGTCAAAAAATGTAGTTAGTGTTTGAGTGCAATTACTCTGAGCAGCAGTAACTTGCAGGTCTGGCACCCTTATTTTTGTAACCACATATACTTAGACAGAAGCCTAGCTTTTGTATGTCTGATTTCTCCACCAATGTTTACTTTATTTAAACCTAGTGGGAAGTCTAGCATCCCTCTGTCAACTAGTATCAACAGGTATTAATACTATCCTTTTGAAAACAGGCTTTCAGGGATCCAAGGATATTCTGTAAGAGAAGGGAATACAAGTATTTCAAAAGAGCTTCATGAATGACAGAAATATGATTAGCTTCACAAAGCTAATGAATTCAGAGACCTCTAGAGGTCCAGTGTCACTTGAGCAATACTGTAATGGTAAAACCTGTCACAAAGAAAAGCATTTTGCATTAAATAAACCCTACTATTGAAATGCAATGAGTCAGGTCAATTCTTGGCCATTATCTCATGATAAAAATGCTTGCAGCATGCTATACAATTGGATGCAACATAAAAAGGCAAAAATGTTAAGATAGGTGATGCCATTATTGAATGATCTAAAAAGGTCTTAACCTCCCCTATACTACAGTATGTCTTTGTACGCAACCTCCCAATTTCACAACATTATGGGAAATTTATAATGAATATTTATTCCCTAAAAAAAAAAGATGGCTCTGTACTCAAATAGTGAAAAACGTAATGGCTTCAAGCTTAGTCCTCAGTCGATTAACCGTTTTTATTTAGCATCAGTGACAGAGTCCAAATATACTATGGGGCCTGTAAATAGAAATACTTCTGTCCTTAAACAGCAGTGATTGGCAACACAGTTTATTGACTTTGTGCCTATTAATTATGCTAGAGGATCCCTTCTAAAGATTCTGGCTTTAAAACTGCTTAATTAAGTTGACTGGTTATATTCAAAAGAAATCCCTCAGTGTACCAGGAAAAAAGCCTACCTCGTAGAACACAATGGACGACTGAGAATAGACAGTACAAAACAATAAGGGTGTTTGCGCCACACTAGTCCCAAGAAGGCAGAAGCATAAATATGTAAAGTAACCATAATACTAGTTATATGTTACTTCCTATTACAACATACTAAGTTCACACCTTAGTGCCCATAAGCTTTTACTTAAAATGGACCTTGAAGGATCAGAGACTTTTTAAACCAACCAACCACCCCCCTACCCCCCGACACACACACAGACACAAATCCAAACTATCACACTTATTACTGTTGTTATCTTGGCTCTACATTTTTCCAGAGATTAGCCAACATTCCAGAGTCTCTTTCCATAAAGATCCAGGTGGACGCCCATAATAATTAAGATGGATATGCTCTTTACTCAGATAAATACAATTATCAGTTTCTGAAACCTACTCAGATTCCATAATGTTTTTCCCTTTATTGTCAAAATCACAATCAAAATAATTTGTTTAAAGGGGGAAGCTTTTATTTATAAAAATAAATATACAACAATGCAACACTAAAAACCTTTTCCTGAATTATTTCTAAATACTAAATAAGCTTATCAATGTATCAATGACAGTTTAAATTTTATGAAACCATAAAACAAAAATATAGCACAGAAATGCTGAAAGTATTTTACAGAGAAGTGACTGTTGGAAAAAATCACTGGAAAATTTCAGATGTATTTTCTATTCTTTTTTTCAGAAAAATATCAAGACTTTAAAAGCTTGGCGAATTTAAGCATACATTTGTGGTTTTAGAAATGTCCGTTTCCATGCCAACCTGCATGGTCTTCTTTATATAGCATTATAAACAGATGGTAAAGAGTGGTCATGTTTGTTTCTTTGCCAGCATATCAATACAACTGCTGTATTACTATATCTAGTGCATTTGCATTATTAAATAATTGGGGTATTCTACCAACAAAATCTACTAATTCAGACAGACAAATACGATTAACCACTATCTGTTTTTTCATAATCACACGAGGATTCTGAACAGTACAGTCACTGTAGTCTATGTAGTCAACAGTCACTTTTGGCAAGGTTTTCTATAAATGTTTTCTCAGCACTTGCCATGCAGGGCACATAACCACAAATATGAATCTGACGGGGAGTAAAATAATGAATTTTAATAGGAAATAAGAGTGTGACTTTATTTACACCTTCTGGTATTAAAATGTCCTTTAGAATTATTATTTTTGTTAAATTACATCTGGAATGATTCAGAGAAGATGTAATGAAGTGCAGTGAAATGTAATTCAGTTTATTTTATTATGTATTGGTAAAGCAGGGGCTATTCTTGCAAGTGAACTGCAAAATGCAAAAGAACACTCTTTCAATCTTAATCTTTCATTTCAGACATAGCTGTGATCTGAGACAGACAGGTGATCTGGGTTCAGAGGTAAGTAATAAGAGTTGACATTTACCATGGTTTAGAATGTGCTCTGTTTGCTATCTTGATAAGCTTGGTACAAAACATTTAGTAGCTCAACCAACATATGTTGTTGCCACTACTATGACATCTAGTTGAGGATATCCAATAGATCTAATACTATGGAGGCCTTTATCATGTTATAAGCAGAAAACAAAATTTAGAAAAACTAAACAGAATTTTTATGAGGCATACTGAGTCTATTATAGAAATCTGACACCCCTTGTACATGAAGGCATTACTTTATTTAACTTCATTATAAGTCTAATAGAAATACTATCAATGAGCCTGATCCTACTCCCACTGAAATCAATGGGATTTGTGGTATTTTCAATGTAAGAATGTTTTCAGCAGAATGGAGAACATCTAATAAAAAAGAAAGGCCAAAAATTTGCAGTTTTGCAAGTTTGATGATAACAGTGAGATGCAGATACCTAGTATCAGATGTCATTCTTGCTGGGCAGCAATGTCTCGGAGAAAGATAAAATACCTGCTAGCCATTTGTTTTCTCTCAACCACAAAGTAAAATTTCTCGTTTGCTCATGTCACAGATGCTATTAAATCTTAACTAATTTGATAGCAGGAACTAAATAGCAAGCTTGAGGTTCAATATCAAAATAACCCATAAACCCCTTACCCCTCCAATTCCACAGGAACACCATCTAATGCACTTTGGGAGACTCAGTCTATTGCAGACATAAATGAGTCTGGAAGACTTCAAGAGGATAGAAAGCAACACGAAAAACATATCAAAGTCATTTGGATATGCACAAAACAGCCAGCGATGTGCTAGGATGGAGAATCAACAGAAATCCTTGCCTTTCTGTACATCAAATGGTGCTTCATTAAACAATAAAAGAGGTGTTTTGGGACCCATTTATATAGGTTAACTATTATGAACTGGTGGTATGTACATTTTATATCAGGCAACAGATTAAAAATAAATACATTTTAAAATTTTTACTAATGGCAGATAAATGTGATGTTTGGGTTTCCATTTTCCAGAGGAATCCAAGAGATATTTTTAAATATATCCTTGAGCAAAAAGTGATATTAAAATATTTTTTACTTGGGAAGTTTTAACAAGTTTACAAATCCTTGCCCTGTAAATGTCAGCGACAAAACAATTATCATTACAACAGTAAGCTTTGTTTAGGAAAAAACCACACAGTAATCTCGTAATATTGTCAACGAATCTCTCTATTTAACAGGGTGTTACCAAATTACAGAGTAAACATCTTTACACTACCCATCGCATGCTGTTTCTGGTGATTTTATTAATTTAAAGTACAAAAGTCTAAGCACTGAGAGAATCTAGAGCAGAGGTGGCCAAACCGTGGCTCACAAGCCACATGCAGCTCTTTCACAGTTAAAGTGTGGCTTGTGGAGCCCACCAAGCCCCCCCTTCTCCACCTTCCAGACTTGGGGGGGTGGGGGAGGGGTTCGGGACCTCTGTCTTGCAGCAGGGTGGTGGGATAGGGGCTTCTGCCCAACAGAGAGAGGGGTCTCGGGGCTTCAGGGTGTGTCTGCCTTAGCTCAGGGCTTCAGCAGGAGTGGGGTTGAAGCCCTAAGCCCTCGTAGGTGCCTCAGGTGCACCTCGGCTCTCGAACTTCTGAAGATTGTCATATGTGGCTCAGAGGGTCAGTAAGTTTGGCTACCCATCTAGAGTATAGTTTATTTATTGTTTTACAGCAACCAAAACTGTGCTAGCTTTTACAAACAGAGGAACATTGTCCCTGCACCAAAAAGCTTACTATCCAATTTCAGGTCAGATGTGAGAAAGAGGCCAACAAAACTGTAGTCAGGGATTTGGGGGGCGGGAGAAAGGACATGGGTGGCAACATCAGTAAGTTACATACACAATTTATGCAACAACCAACAGTTCACAGTAAAGAATTGTTTATATAAATAAAAATATGTAATAGTTGGCTCATTTCTTGTAAGCATTAACTAAGAATTTGAATGACCAGAGAGTAGTGACCTTTCAGACCATCTCTGGAGACTGTGTAGAAAAAAACATGGAAACTATAGTGGGGAAAAAAGGGGGCTATCTACTGTATATTGTACACACTAAAATAACTTACAAAAGTTAATGGGAGCTCTGTATATGGAGAAAAACAGGTAAAATGTAGGAAAATACTTCATCTCATTTTCACCAAAGTGGTACACAGTACACTTATTTACATTAAACTTCATGCAAACAAATTTCAGTATGAACTAGAAAACAGACTTGAAACTTAATAGCCCTTCTATTCAATTATAAGTGTATTTTTTCATCCTCTATGTTTCTATTGTTTGTCCTTCGAAGAAGTTAAAGGAAACCCATCAAACTGATGGCATATTTCTGCCTGAATATTATAAAGCTTGTTTGTAAGGTCTAGGATTCCTATAGCTTAAAGAGAATAAAAGAAACCACTACTTTGAGTTAAAGATACAAAATGTCAAATGCAAAAAGAACATTTTAAAAAAAAACAGGAAAATGTGACTAAATCTACAAATACTGTCAGAGGAGTTCAGGGGCAGGAGTAGAATCTGAAACTTCAACTAATTTATAAAGTGACTAGATTTCAAGTTTACAAAGTCCCCTTTAGCCTAGGGTAACAGAATAAATAGTTCAGCAACTGGATTCAGATTACTTGTAAAAAGATTTTGAGGAATATTCTGCAGGTTGGAGAGGGGCTAGAACGCCAGGAGATTTTTAGTGTGGGGTCCTTATGTATCTCATTATTTTACAGTACATAAATGTGTGCTATGTGCTATACAGTATGAAGGAGAAGACATGGCCCCTGCATGAAAGGCTTTACTTATTTCAGACATAAGAAAACAAAGGTGGACAACAATTTCAAAACAACACAGAATAGGAATAGAGAAGTAGAGATGGGGCTTCTGTAGTAAAGTTGTGTGGTTACTCAGCAAAGGTGCTGGTGGTACTGACCACTGACTATTTCCTGGTGTTGGCTGAGCAGCAGTGCTGGGACCACAGCCTATGGGGCTGAGGGGTTGCTGGAGTCCATAATAAAATCTGGCTAGAGAAGGCAAGACTGAAATGGGCAGTTGGAACCTCTCATGGGAACTGCAGTTTCCCTGCTCCCCACTGCAGTTGCTGTACCTTCTGCTGTGCGGCAGACACATCTGAAATAGCTGCTAATCCTAAAAGAGTCAAGGAGGCTGCTTCACTCACCACCTTTGCAGCAGGAATTGGTGAAGGAGCCACTACCAGGTACTTCCTGAAAGAGAGGGATCTCACAGGAGAGAGATCATCTTTGGAGTAGAAAACACAAAATTTCTCCTCTTAATAAGAGGAGGGGAAAATGAGTGAGACACCCACCTCTGGCTTCCCCCCTTCATTTTGCAGAAGCATTGCTGCCATTTTGGTGGCTAGGGTGCAAGGGGTGGCGCTGTATGCTTTAGAACTAGGCAGTCCTGAATGACCAAAAATCAACCCACCTCCGCCTTCCCTCCCCCCCCCGCAAACAAAACGCCTTATGGGGAGAAGGCTAATACATATAGGAATTTTGGCTCAAGCTGAAAACAAAGGTTTTCCTATGCTCTGTAGCTCAGGAAAATAGATATGGAGAGCTCATGCTGAAGCTGCCAGAATAAAGGCAGAATAAACTAAGGAATATCCCCAGAAGTGTGAGCCAAACCTCCTTCCTATGACTAACAGATCCAGTCCTGTTTCCCGGAGCTACGGAGCAGAGGGAAACTTGGTACTGGAATGGCAAGTCTGGCTCTGATAGAAAACTACACCACTTATATTAAAACTCTGTGAGGGGGCTGCCATTTTTGTGTTAATTATAAAGATAAGCAGATTTGCAAGGTGAATAGAGATTGTATTATATTTTGACATGGCACATGATCACCAGTTTAGCTCAGAACTTTGCTGACAGTTTCATTTGACATGAACTCTAAGTCAGCATTTGCATTTTTAGCAGTGGTCTAGCTTAGATCAAATCTAATAGAATTTTTATTATTATACATGAAAAATACTATTGCAAATGTTGTTACAGAAAATCTGGCTTATTTTGAAGAATATTTTTAGTTTGAAGAAATGCAAACATGTTTGTTTAATGCTACAATTTATATAAATTACAATTTATAATTCGTGATAAAATATGTAAACGTACCTAGAAAACCTTAATTGTAGACAAACTGGACATTATTTTAACAAAACACTGCTTAAGTTACAACCATAAACACGTAACGGATACACACCAAACTGAGAAAAGATGTTAACGATATTTCTAGTAAGCCCCCCAGACAGTAATTTTAAATTATATGAAATATACCTAATTAATACCAAAAGCAAATATCTTATTGTGGCTGTTAACAAAATAACAAAGGAACCAATGTAAATATTATAAGTATAAGCCATTGAAAATTAATACAACTCCATAGGCCTTCTATTCTTTAAAACCAAATATGAAATTTAATATCAATAATACATATTGCAAATACCTTTATAAATATAAAACTATATGAAATGAAATGACTGCCTTTTAGTTATTATATTTTCTAATTAAAACATCTTTAGTCCCAGATATATGAGAATCACTACATGTACTAATAAAATGCAGCCACATCTGGAGTAGAACACAGCATTAGTCTTTCAGAATGATGTTTAACAGCACATACCATCCCAACCCCCGCAACCCTCCATAAAGTTAAAAGAAGTGAAAGCAGGATTCAGACAAGATTTAGAACGAATTACCATTCAGAGAATGTAACTTGCCCAATGTGAATATGACCATGCCACCTGAGCCAACATCCTTGCTTTAGCAAAAAAAAAAAAAAAAAAAAAAAAAAAAAATTCTATGGAAATTGACCATACATAGTTAAAATGAGCCCTGACTCTCGCCCCAAAAATGGCCCCTCCTACAATACAAAGTCTGCCAATGCTATTCTTTAAAGTTGGTTCAGTGCAAAGGGAATAGTGTCCTACTGAATGGTGAGCACCACTTCCTGGACCACCTTGTATTCCTCTAAGAAGTTACTTGTCTAAATACTGACTAGGGTCTGACCCAATTAGCTTATGACACACAATGAAAAACTCACAGTCTGATGTGGTAGGACTACACTAATTACCAGAACTATGCTAAGTATGTTCTGCTGATGTCAAGCAGCTACCTCTTCACATGCTTTTCTGCAAACACTATCAAGAAATACTAAACCAGAACAATACGAAACACAACTAAACACCCTCCACACTCATGTTTTAGAGATCAATCTGCAGACCCTCTGAGATGTGCTAAGCTGAAATAATTATTTGCTACAGCAAATATTTCTGGCAGGCTTTGGGTGCCTCATCAGTTCTACAAAACCCCCATACTTTGCTGAAATACCTTATTCCTTCCTCCTCCCCAACACACATTCTACTCTTTGACATTTAAGATAACCAAAAGAAGCAGGAGGGGGTGATCCAGTGCCTGGCAGCCCTTCTCTTCACTCCTTGCACTGGACTGGATCTGCCTCAACAGATCCACCCCTGTTCCAGATGGCCAGGACCAGCAAAGGGGAGCTTCCAGGAGGCCTCCATGACAATAGCAGGAGCCAATCAGCTGGAATGAGTTAGGGCCTGACAACTGTGTCCAGCCCTGGTCCCCACAATTCAAGGAGGATATTGATAAATTGGAGAATGTTCAGAGAAGAGCCACAAGAAAGATTAAAGGAATAGAAAGTATGCCTTATATGATAGACTCAAGGAGTTCAATCTATATGGCTTAAGAAAAATGTTAAGAGGTGACTTGATTACAGTCTATAAGAACTTACAAGGGGAACAAATATTTAATAATAGACTCTTCGCTCTCTCAAAGAAAGGTATAAGATGATCCAATGGCGGTAAATTGAACGTAGACAAATACAGACTAGAAATAAGGCATAAATGTTAACGGTAAGAGTAATTACTCAGTGGAACACTTTACCAAGGGTTATGGTGACTTGCATTTATTTTTAGGGGACTTTCCTTGACCTAGCCCTGTCAATTTTTAAATCAAGACCAGACATTTGTCTAAGAGATCTGTTGTAGGAATTATTTTGAGGAAGTTCTGTGGCCTATGCTATACAGGAGGTCAGATTAGGTGATCACAGTGGCCCCTTCTGGCCATAGAATCTATGAATCTATTAACCCTTCCCCCATCTCACTCTTCGCACCTGACCAGAGCCTCATTGGCTCACTGGGACCAGTGGTCTCCCCTCCCCGCCACAGCAACTCACCTGGCCAGGACTGGGAGGATGGTGGGGGAAGTTTCCAGAGTATCCTACAAAAGGCACCTACCCATTGCCCCCAGAAGCAGCCGCCATTCTTCGAATGTTCAGCCACATGGCATCACAATTGTTAACTAACCCAGGACCTTTTTTGACTTTGAACTCTGCTCCAATCAAATGTCCAACCCTCTCCCCTGCAATCTACTCTTCTACTGCCCTCAGTCCAAATTCCTTTTCTATTTACATCCTCTCCACAGACCCTACCTGCCCCTTCTCCCAAAGAAAAGAAAAACCTCTAGATTTGACATATGTGCAATCCCCTGCCTGCCCCACCTCTTCCCCTGCCCTCCAGTCTGCAGACCACTTGTTCATATGTTGTATGCCTCTCCCCAACACTTCATCTGCCCTATGTATTTAGATTGCAAACTCTTAGAGGACATTAGGTGCCACCAGAAAAAAAATAAGTGTGAACCTTTATTACTGCTCCACAAATCATTCATTCATTTTAGGAGTCTTGAGCTTGAGAGCAAAGAAGAAGCTTGTCCTCTTGCCCATTCTGAATGGGGAAAATTAGTTGATTAGAATTGTGTGTTCAAGATTTAACTTCTAATGAACTAACTTCTAATCCCTTATATATAGCAACCACTAGTTAGAAAAAGCACAACTTGAAGAGAAATTCTCCCATACTACAGTGCATGTAATGTGTGCCATTTGTTATCTATAAGGCAGAGCTGTGTTACTATTAAGTTACTTTCGAGAGAGAAATATTAGGGAAATGGTTTAGCTCTGACAACGAGATACATGACTCCAACTTCTGAAAAATAAACCAATGCATTAAAACTTTAGAGAGACAGCACTACTAGAAGATAAGCAGTCTAAAGAGAGGAAAAAAAGACAACTTTTTGTACATTATCTTACATCCCAAGGATATAGTTTAACTCTGGATCACAGCCAAGATGCTTTTGGCATGCCTGCTAAATTTTACAAAAAAAATCTTATAGTCCAGTTATTTTTACTGCAATGCGCTGACAAGTTCTTGAGCATTACAAAGTGTGTTCTCCACTACAGTTACAATAGGATACGTTTTACTATTCTGGAACCATCTGCACTTTCCTTAAAACTTTTTTTAGCATGGAAAAAAAAAAAACACAGTTGCTCTCATGAGCAGTCCTAATTTGCACACAGAAGATTGCAGACAAACAATGCAGTTTTCATACTGTGAAGCTGTTCCTCCACAAACCATTTTCTATTCAAGTCAAGTTCTCTTCATCTGTGACTTCAATTAGCCACTGAAAAAAGTGTATGTAAAATAAGCTGTAAAATTACTGTAGCATAAAATGACAAGTTTGAATGTCAAAATGCAAGTGAAAAATGTGTGTATATATGAAATACATGTAATTGGAATAACATCTGTATTAGAGCTTTTTTTAAAAATAATTTGTACCACTACAATTACAATGTACAATACAGTGCTTGACAATTTTCTTTACCTATCAATTTTGACATTTCCCATTTGGCAAACGTTTCTGTTCCTTCAAAAGTTGTTCAGAATCTCGGAGAGAAGGAGAAAATCTCTAACAGGCTGTACAGTCACGGTGTTAAACATTTTTGGTGCCTCTGTGTATTTTTGCTCAGATGTCTCTTTTCTGCCTATGAGGTCAGCCACAGTGGATCCTGAGGTTTTCAAACTGAAATTCGATTAGTACTTTGTGGTGAAGTGTCAGTGATTAGGAAACAAAGCAAAGGCAGAAAATGAAGTACTTGGATTCTCCTCTAAAACCCATTTTAGCAAAGTCTGTTTTCCTGTATTTATACTATTATGGTTATTCACCCCGAAAGAAAGATCACCAAAAAGGTCTTCCCTCTCCTCACATGGACTCCTGAGAGGCATACAACCCTACTTCAAGGAACTGAAAATAGATGTTCTGGTAGAAAAGCTGAAGTAGAAACTTTATGAAAGAGCTCCAAACACAGAGTACAGACCCAGAGATAAAACATGAAGCAGAGGAGCCATCTGCAGTGTATATACACTTGCCCCATATATACCATGCTTGCAGTGTTGTTTAGCTGTGTTCGTCCCAGGATATTAGAAAGACAAAGAAGATGAGGTAACATCTTCTATTGGACCAACTTCTGTTGGTGAGAGAGATAAGCTTTCCAGCTACCTCAGGTCTGGGCTCTGTGTACCTCAAAAGCTTGTCTTTCTCACCAACAGAAGTTGGTCCAATAGAATTCATTACCTCACCCACTTTGTCTCCCCTATTTATTACTTAGCAGCTACAGCCCACCTATCTTAAGGTTTTTCTGCATAATGAGCCAAAAATCCAGCTTTTCTTCCTATGACCCTTGTGAAATGCCTCTCAGGAAAGGAGAACAGCATATTTTATAACTAGAATAGTGAATAGTGAAGCCTCTTCTGTTCAAGCTACTAGCCAAAATTCTCTAGCTTAACTCTAACAAGACAAAGGTTTTAGAAAGTACTACTTTCATTTTGGAAGCAAACTCATGAGGATTGTTAGCTTTCCATAAGCCTGTGGAATGAGCAGTCGTTCCCCCCCCCCCCGGAAATTAAGGCTTCGTATTAACCATCCTTCCAAACATTTCCAGACTTTAAGCATATAAAACCAAAACAGGTTTCCTACAGAAATTCTCACAAAATGGATTTAGCCTCAAAGGTCAACTTGTGTTTCCTTTCTGAAGGAAAGAAATATTACTAAACCCTACTGATAAAAAGAAGCTGATGGCACTTTAAAGAAATCCTGCAAATAAGAACCTCAGTCATATTGGCAGTATTGCCAATCCCAAATGTTCAAAAATCATGAGTCAGACTTGTTGTCAGTAGCTACCGGCGTGGTGCTCTGCTCTTGTTCGATGATAACAGTCGGCTGTGTGCGTGTTCCCTCTGTGTGCTGCCCCAGCTCTGAGCAGCTAACTGACACAGCAGACCCCGAGAGAACCCCCAAAGACCACAGACTCTAGTAAGGTACGAAGGCACCCGAGCCAGGTTTATTGTCAAACGAAGCACAGTAATAGTTCCCTATAGACTGTACAGGGCATACTACGAATTTGTGCTCTCTGGCAATGGACACAGGTCAGTCAGTAGCAGGACACTCCACTGCCCCCTAGGCTGGACAAAGATGTGCGCTCCCGGACATACTTTTATACAGTTGCAGGACAGATTACTCATCTTAGTTCAACGAATCTATCCATCATGTTGTCCTTTTGACCCTGTCTTTAAGATACACCTGCCTGTTCCTTGTTATGTCTGTGAAGTGTTCTGATGCCGTCTTGGCACAAGTTCCTCTCATTAGCACGTGTGTTCACGTGCTTCTAACAACCTTTTCTTGCCAACTTCTGTGAGTGGGACCTGCCTCTGGCTCACAGCCCAGCTTTGCTTAACACTGCCTGGAAGTACTTTGGTTCAGGCTTCAGGCCTCAGACTGGGCCTGATACAAGAGTTTATGTTTCAGGGCCTCCTCTTACTACAAGGCTCACCAAAAATAACGAGATTTGGCTTTAAAATAGTAGACTTGGTGTTCTTTTTATTTGCCTTCTGCCTTTTGAACCTTTAGGTGGCATTGGGGTCCCATTTTGAAGCTTTCTCCACAGCTATGAGGACTAAAAACTTACCTTTTCTTTAAGAATGAAGGCTGAAATCATCATATATGCACTTGACTCCAGGAGCTGGGGCTTTAAGGAAAACAATCATCATGAGACTCATGACAAAAGCATAAGAGTTGGCAACAGTTCATTGGCATTCAAGTCAGATATCTAGACTTTCTAAAGGCTCCGTGATTTCAGTAATTTCCCTCCATTTCACACCTCCTTCGCTGCATTCTGATGCTGAAAAGGAAAGGCTCTTCATGGCTGGCCAGAAGAAGAAACTTCATTGTTGTTTTTCCTTCACAGCCAGGGGGCAAAGATGCCAGTCTTTCAAGGATGATGAGCACAGGATGCTCAAGTGAAATGGACAAAGTCAGAGGCAATGTTGCACATACATCTTGGAGTTATGAGCAGTAAGAAGTTCCTTATGGAGTTGTCAAAAACACCTGTACCCTACTGTGTGATGCTACAAAAAGATCTGACAACCCCACAGTAGTAGTTCTCAAAGAGAAATACTCAAGTAGGTCATCTGTGGAGAGAAACTCTGCTTCCTCGTGCAGAGAAGATTTAACATTTGTATCAAGGATCTAAAAGAAAACAAAATCACTACTGATAAAGTTTGCAGAGGCCACAAAGATTGTTATTTACTTACTACTCTCCCAAAGAGGAGATGTCATTGATATAGAGCTATCTGGATCATTTAGTAAGCTGGATGGCACAAGCAAGCTATATGCATTTTCATATGGCCAAATGCAAACATGTATTCAGCTAGGAATCAAGAACATATGCAATATTTACAAAATGGAACTCTAATCTGGGAAGCAGTGACTCTGAAAAGGACTTGGGGGTCTTGGTGGATAACCAGCTGAACATGAGCTCCCAGTGAAATCCTGTGGCCAAAAAGAGCTAACATGATCATCAGATTCATAAACGGGAACATTGAGTAGGAGTAGGGAAGTTACATTAACATTGTATTTGGCACTGGTGAGACGGCTACTGGAATGCTGTGTACAGTTCTGGTGTCCACAATTCAAAAAGGATTTTGACACACTGGAAAGGGTTCCGCGAAAAGCCACAAGAATGATTAAAGAATTGGAAAACATGATAGCAATAGATTCAAGGAGCTCAGTCTTTAGTTTAACAATGAGATGGTTAAGAGGTGACTTGATCACAGTTTACAAGTACCTACGTGGGGAACAAATATTTGATAATGGTTTGGATAATAGTTTCAAGCTAGCAGACAGAGATATAAACACAATCCCATGGCTGAAAGTTGAAGCTAGACAAATTCAGACTTGAAATAACGTGTTTATTTGTTTTTTGAACAGTAAAGGTAATTAACCATTGGAATAACTTACCTAGGGTCATGGTGGATTCTCCATCACTGGCCATTTTAAAATCAAGATTGAATTTTTTTCTAAAAAATATCCTCTAGTTCAAACATAAATTAATCCAGGGAAGATGTGGGCCTATATTATGCAGGAGATCAGAATATAATCTATGAATCTATAAACAAATCTTCAAATACCTAAAAGCATGTTACCCAGAAAACAATCCTTCAGCACACGAACTAAGACGACAGAGCAAGAACTAGAGAGTGATCTCTACACAGAGAGGCATTTCACATGCTAATCAAATGAAAATACACCTATATACCCCTGTCTGTGCCTCAAGAACGGCCTGTTTCCTCCTCTTTTGAAGCAAATGCTACTAAACAGTGACAGCCTTTGTGGACACTTTTGCTCTTCCGATATGGCATGTTCTAGAATTTTGCATTCTGCTAATTTCTTAACAATATGATGTACTATACGAAAACTCAAAAGAAAGAACGGATAGGCTTGGTTGCCTGAACTAGCTAGATTCACAGAAGAGATTTTTAACAGACCATCTCCAAAATTCCAGACCTCCTCAGATCCTATACTCAGACTTCCTCTCAGCTTAGTGACTGCAAAGGGTAACAGGTGTATCTAATACAGTTATAAGGCACTGTCAAAAACTTAAGAAAATAAGAACTTCTAAGTGCCAATATAGGGTGTTAAGAAAGAGAAAGAGAGAGAGAGAGAGAGAGAGAGACAAGGTGGGTGAGGTAATTTATTGGACCAACTCCTGTTGGTGAAATAGAAGCTTTTGAGCTACACAGAGCTCATCTTCAGGGCTGGAACATGAGTGTCACAGCTAAATATAAGGTAGAACAGATTGTTTAGCATAAGTAGTTAACACATATTTCAAGGAACCATTCAAGGTGAAGTGGCCTATTTCCCTCATATGACTGGAGGGATGTTAGGGGAAGGGGGGGCAGCTCAAAGGGGGAGGTTGTTAGTGGGTTATAGATTGTTGTAATAAGCCATAAAGCCAGTGTCTCTATTCAGTCCACGATTTTTAGTGTCTAGCATATAGTTATGAATGTAAGGTCCCCAGCTCGTCTTTTGAAGGTGTTGTGCAGGTTTCCTTTGAGAATGAGGACTGAAAGGTCAGATATAGAGCGATTGTTTTGTGAAAAGTGTTCACCCACAGATGATATGGTGTTTTTGTCTCATCATATGAGTTCATTCGAGAGTGTAGTGATTGTCTGGTTTCACCCACATAGTTGTTATTGGGGAATTTAATGCACTGGATGAGGTACACCACATCTTATGATAGGCATGGGTATGATCCATGGATTTTGAAAGGTGCGTTGTAGCAGTGGGGGGATTGATAATTGAAGCAGTGGAGATATATCTGCAGGTTTTGCATCTGTTCTTCTGGTAGTGGGGTCTGGTGCTGCTTTGAATTGGTGTGTCCTGGTCTGTGGGGAGCTTATTTCTGACGATGAGCTTGGAGAGGTTGGGGGTTGTTTGAAGACCAGAAGTGGGAGCTCAGGAAATATTTCTTTCAGGATGTGGTCCCCCCCTTGAGTATGGGATGTAACTGTTTAATGATACCCCATATGGGTTCCAGTATGGAGTGGTAGGGGACAAGTATGGTGAGGGGGTTATTTCCATATTGAAGCAGATTCTCTTGGGATATTTGGGTGGTTCATTCCATGTACACCATCTACTTCTCTAGTGGAGTGTCCTTGTTTGGTAAAGATGGTATTAAGTGTGTTAAGGTGTATATCCTGGACCTTCTCCTTGGAGCATATTCTGTGGTATCTGAGTGCCTGTCTGTAGAGAACAGATTTCCTGGTGTGTTTCGGATGGTTACTGGATCTCTGAAGATAGGTATGGTGATCTGTAGTTTCTTGCATATAGTCGTCTGTAGGGTTCTATTGTTGAAGAAAAATGTCAGTCCTGGTGCAAATTCTCAACAAAACAATAGGTTTCCTCAGCCTCTATTATAGGTCCATTTGGAAATTATTCCTAGGAAATCTTGATAAAAGCCTAAACCTAGCAGGCTGAGCTCCTATGTATTCAACTCAGCACTATTAAAGAGAAATTCAGGGATTCCTTCTTTGCCAGAGAACCTTGGCAACACCTTTAGAAGACTGAGACAATGCCACACCTTGCTGTAACCTGAATGATCCTTCTAAACAAGTGAGGGAGAAAAGAGATGCTGGTTCTTGGGTTGACTAATCTTTCTATACGATATTAGGAGTCAAGATTAGTCCCCAATCAGGGTTCCACTGTGCTAGCCATTATACAAACATGTATGAAAACAATCCCTGCTCTAAAGATTTAAAATCTAAATTTAACATTTAAAAACAAATGTTATATTCCTCCTCTATCTATAAGTAGTAAAAAAAGTTTTTACTTGTATGTGTAACACTAATTTCAGACATTTTATTCTACTCCTATTGTCATACCTCAGTTTCACATTATGCCTGTAGAACTGATATGCAACTCTAAAGCATTCTCTCTATTCTGTCACTCAAAACCACTGAGTTACTTCATTTGAAGAATGTAATGTGAGAGCTGCATTGCATTATTTATACAAGATAAAGTCTAGCAAGGTGCAACATCTCATTAACTTCTTATTACAGTTTTACAATGGTTACATCAATTTACCATAACACATCTTTGCTAAAACGACAAACTTGGGACCTAGTAAAAAAAAATTAGGAATTAATAATCATTTTAATTTAGCTTTAATTGTCTCAAAAGCTGTTAAGGTCTGTATTGCATCAGGCAGGGAATTCCAGGTTGGCTGTCATAACTATGAATGACAGGTAACATACATACTATATAATTCCGGGCACATTCAGGGTTCTTGAAATGTCAGATGCTGATGACAAATTACTTTGAGCCAACATTTATAAAAAGGTAGAAGGCCTGTTTGGCAGAATAATTTCACATTTTCACCACCTATGATTTATGCAGTAATCTAATGTACACGTAGATTATTCTTATATTCACATATAATAGTACTAAGGAACACTCACAATGGAGTTTTATCCTTACATTATGTAGTTTCTTATCACGAGCCAAGAAAGATCTTCCTGTATTAATTTATTGCATATTTACTACAAAGGCTTTAATTCCACCTTTTTGTCTTTTGGTGGGAATGTCTCCCATGTTTTCACATGAAGCAGATGGTGTACGTTTATATCAATATCAATTTTTTTCAACTTTAGAAGGGTTGTACAGTTAACAAAGCTCTTCTACCAACCTCCTAGGATCTTCTTAAGCCTTTTTTCTGTCCCTCCCACAGAATTCACAGATAGATAAAAGAAAAGCTCCTCTATTATGCAGTTTACAAGATGAGCAAGGACTGAGACAAGGATCTCCCTGGAGCCCATGAGCATTTTCTGCCTATTTTTTAGTATGCAGCCACATTAGCTGCACTCTGCTACTGTAACACAGTGGTTAAATTCATGTGATCTGCATCTTTGTAGTAGCTGGACTAAACAGAGAATAGAAACCTGTTATTTATTCACAGGTATCTCCTTTATCTCAAGTGGTAGTGGCTAATGCTTTTGGTGCAGGTCCCAGGATCTCTCTCTGCTGATAACCTCTGGTGTACCCTTACAAGTTTACCTCCTAAGACTCATTATTCTGAGTTTGTCATCATACCATGACTACTATAAGCATATACACAAGGTTGTCAGTGCAACCCTAACTTGAGCATTTCCCAAATTTTGAATTTCTAACTGTGCAGCCTCAGTGCTCACTTAACATAGCTTTATGTACAGAATTTTCTTGGGATGATCTTTTGCAACTATCTAGCTAGACACCACCAGACTATAATTTCCCACATAACTTAGATCTGGTAAAATGCAGTGGCTCAGAACAGAGCTCCCCCCAGTTCTATCTGCACCCAGTAACGTATCTCACTACATAGTGAATGTAATAATGCATACGTATGCAGCACAGCCTACTTTCACTTCAAATACTGGTAAAAACTATAAAGGAGAGGAAGTTTAGATATTTATCATGCCTCTTCAGTGTATGAGGTGAGCCTAGAACTCAGGACCTCTAACCATTCAACACCAAGCCCAGGGGTATTCTGGGGGCAATGCAAGTGAAGGTATATTTATTTATTTAGCGTTTCCTTTCACTTTTGAAATGTAGCTTGGCCATTTCCCCTCTTCTGTATCAGCTTCATTGAGCAAGAATACCACCTAGTTTCCAACAATGATAATTTCTTAAACACTTTTCTATTCCTGACTGAAAACACCTTCATATGTGGGCCAATGTCAAAATGCAACTGATCAAAATTGTGGTGTAAAGTGATTCCATTGGGCAGGAAGAGGGGCACAAATATTGGACATCTGAAAACATTTCAAAGGAGAAATATTTATAGGTCTTATGATCTACAACGTACCAACTCTGAGGATGTGCTATCTACCTTAAGGTTTTATATTGCCACCCATTGGTGCATTATCTTGAGTGCCTGTCACATAACACTGATAGCAAAAGCAAAGTCCCTAGTGAACTTCATGGAGTCTGACATTTCTCTTTTTTCCAGGCAAAACTCTGATTGGGACTTTTTTTTACATTTACTTTGTGTACATACTTTTTTTGCTGGGAACGGTGTTTGTTTTTAGATTGATTTGATTCCATTTTTTGGTTGGTTGTGAATATCTGGGTAGACAAGGATGTCAATGCTGAGTGTCATTCTTATAGCAGAAAGGCCTTTTCAAAGAGGAAGGTTTTGCAATATTTCCTAAAGAGCCAGACTCTGAATTCTTCAAATCGCCTCTGGAATTCTGTTCCACAGCCAGATCCCCTTGACTGAGAAAGTTTTGTTCCCAGTTCTCAGATGCTTCTTCATGGGCTTTGTGATCTGCATTATCCCAGAAGAGCTTAGTAGCCTTGCTGGTTCATAGATCAAAATTTTGTCTTTATGAATTGCATCTCAATTACATTAAGTGCTTTAAAGATTAGGACCAAAACCTTAAACTGGCATCAGAAGCAGTCTGGGAACCAGTGGCAGGACTTGAGCATGTGCTTGCAGTAGTCATCCAAACTTAGTGAGGAGTCCAACATGACCCAGAGGCTTTACACCTCTGACAAACGGAAACGGTATACTTCAGTGGAAGGTGGAGACAACATTAATTTAGTTCTTCAAAGTGTTTGCCCTTTCCAATCTGATCATCCAAGAGCTGATTCCTTGTAAGCACCCTGACATCTTAGTAGTGGCATCAGTCGAGAATGAGATATATAGTTGAGTGTCAACAGCTAACCCATAGCTCACCATTCTCTCACTGGTCTCAGGCAGATATCGAAGAGAAGAGGGGGATAGTATGGATTCCTGTAGGACCCCAAAGGTGAGGGCTTTCAGACAGAAGGAGCAGTTACCTTTCGATACTCTCTGATTTCTGCTGAAACAGAACAACTGGAGCCACTGTAGTGCTGAGCCACCCACTCCTGCTATGTCATGCAGATGTGTTAGTGGTACTTTGTGGATCACTGTTTCAAAAGCTCCAGAGAGGCACAACAGAATGAGCATGGAGATCTTTCCTGGGTCCATGGCCATACGATCATCTTTTAGTGTCACTAGAGCTATCTCTATGCTATGCCCTTGTCTGAACCCTGATTAAGGGGTATCAAGAATGTTGGCTGATGTGACGTGTTGCTGAAGCGCGGTGGTTACTAGTTTCATAATTATTTTGCCCAGGAATGGGTGGTTGGAGAGGGGACAGAGGCTCGCCGAATTCAATGGTGGCTTCTTGAGGATTGGGCAAAGAATTGCCTTTTTCAAGGAATCTGGTAGGTGCATTTCTTTGAAGGAGGCTTCTATTAATAGTGGGCTTGGTTGTGCTTCACTGGCTTTCACCAACCAGGAGGAGCATGAACCCATTTAACAGATTGTGGTTGATATCTGTGAAGGCTTCTTCAGCTTTGGCATATGATAGGGACAAGTTCAGCCAGAGGTGAGGGCTGTATAATACAATCAGACCAGGGCAGAATTTTCCTTTCCAGCTAGTTCCATACATACTTGGCTAATGTTATCAGTGAAGTATGCTGACATCTCTTGAAAGTGGTCGATGCTTGGGTCTGACACCTGGCCTACGCAGACTAGGTTGATTATCCAGGTCATTATATGAGATAATTGTTTATCATGAGTCTGATTATTGATTGCAGAGGAGAAGACTCATCATGCCTCATTTACTGCAAAGTCCTATAAGTATCATTTGTGCTGCTGGACTCTCAATTTGTGTGTGTTGCTAACATTCTAATTTTCTGCCTGTATGGTTCATCCGCAAACCATGGTGAACTTTTCAATATGCAGGAAGTGGATAGCCAAGGCATCAATAGTAATGTACAGAAGGTGATGGTACTGATGTACTAACTCATCAGCACCTTGGCTTTGTATTTTGGCAGCTTGTTCTCTTGGGTGAAATGAAAACCTAAAGGGTCCAGGATGTTTTGTGGGGGAAGACCAGCTTTGGTTGTTCCCTACCCTGGCACTCCAGGGAGTGATACATTGGTGATGTTTCCAATATTCACTCCTAGACTGAAGATAGGATCCAGCATCTGTTTGGCTGCACTTATGGGTCAAGAGACACGGAGAATCTCAAGGTTTCCACATAGGCCATGTAATAAGTACTACTGTACCCTTTGCACAGTCTGTGTGAATACTGAGGTCAACAAGGAATTTGAGGATACTAGTGCCATGCTGGGCAGCCTCTCCATGAATTCCTCCAGGAAGATGACTGGGTTTCTATCTGGATGTCTGTACACCACCATGTTCTAGTTGTGTATGAGCCTCTACCCTAAATATTTTAAATGACAACGATTGCACTCTCTCCTTTTTTCCTTATGAGGGAATAAAATAAGTCTTAGGGATTTGTCTACATGGAGCAGCCTAGCTATCATGGAATAAACTATTTTGCTATAGCTATTCCAGATTAGCTCCCTGAGTAACAATCATTTAATGAAGTACTTTTATTCCAGAATAATTACTCCACTTTGCGAGTGAAATAATTGTTCCAGAACAAAACCACTTATTCTGGAATTGAGTGTCCACATGGGGAGCTATTCCAAAACAACTATAGTGGAAAAGCTTATTCCAGTCAATTTTCCCATGTAGACAAAGCCTTAATTATGTAGAGGTTTTTCATTGGGGGAAAAAAAAACAACCACCACCAAAAAACCACAATTACCAGAGAGCTGGGGCAAGCATTCTTGTCCTAGAATTTCAAATTTGCTGTCCTTTCTCATCTAAGATAAAGACAAATCTGTTATCTCTCAGCTATAAAAGGAACTTTATGGACTTTCTAAACTAAAACAACCAATAGAGGGCACAAACATATACAGTACTGGCTGATCCTGCTTTCATTTAAATCAATGACAAAATACTGTTTTTGATGTCAGTGAAAGTTATGCTTAAAGCCACCATTGAAATCAATGAGCAGAACTGGTACCAAAACTATTAAAAATCTTTAATAATTTGGCTTAGTTACAACTCATTTTCTTCAAATGTAGCTTGTGCACATGTTTTCAAGGAGATAACTATGGAAAATGTGAAGGGATGGCTGTGATAAAGGAAGGGGGGGGGAGTAGCTCCCTTTTATGGGCACCCAGCCAGCCAGCGAACTATAAAATCCCTCTTAGTAGCTGTTCTCTACTTGCTTTACGTGTAAAGGGTTAAAAAAGTCTCACTGCTATGCATAGGTAAAAGGAAGTGAGTGGACACCTGGCCAAAAGAGCCAATGGGAGGGCTAGAATTTTTTAAAATGGAGAAAAGACTCCCCTTTTGTCTGTCTGCTATTGTTCTCTGGGAGAGGAGGACACGGCAGCAGCGATACTGTAAGAAGCTTGGGCCAGGTATGAAAAAATCATCAGTATCATACCTAGAAACCACTCATTTAAAACCCCAGATATGTAAGTAGATCAGGAAACGTCTAGGAAGACGCAATTAGGTTTATCCCTTTTATTTCTTTATGGCTTGTGGATTCCTTTGTGCTAACCCCAGGTGCTTTTGTTTTGCTTGTAACCTTGAAGCTGGACCTCAAGAAAGCCATTCTTGGTGCTTAACCCTTGTAGTTGCTCTTTTAAAATGTAGCAATAGCCTGAGTTCCCAGATGTTTTTTCTTTCTTTTGTATTAATAACAGTGACCTTTTTTAAGAACAGAATTGGATTTTTGTGTCTTAAGCTGGTGGCAACAGCTGATTTCCTTTTTTTCCCCCTCTGCTCTTTCCTGGAGGAGGTGTGTGAAAGGGCTTGAGGGCACCCCACAGGAAGGAATTCCCAAGTGCGCCTTCCTGGGCTCTCAAAGGGGTTCTGCACTTGGGTGGTGGCAGCATCTACCAATCCAAGGTCAGAGAAAAGTTGTAACCCTGGGAATAATAAAAGCCTGGAATGGCAAGTATTAATTTTTAGAGTCCTTGCGAGCCCCCACCTTCTGCACTCAAAGTGCCAGAGTGGGGAATTAACCTTGACAATGGCAAAAGTTGTTACTGATCAAGAGGCAAAGAAAAACAAAAAAGTCAAGTCAAACTAAATTCTTAATGACCTATCACTCAAAAACAGTTTGACAAATATGCTTCCATCTTAGAAAAAAAAATCTTCACATTTGCCTTCAGAATAAATCTGGTTTGAAAAATTAAAATTGCCAAAAGTACAAGGGGGGCTAAAATCAAAGATGGTTGCAACCTTAAGTATGTGAAAGTTAATTGTCTACAATAAAAAGTTATGTTTGTTTGAAACTTCCCTTTTACATTCTATTGGCCAAATGGCTCTCCAGAAGTGATGAACATACTTCATAGATTAAAATAGTATTAACTGTACCCACATTATATTGGGAACAGTTCCATTCTAGACTATATAGGCCCCATAGCCCCAACGATGCACAGTATTTTCAGATGATCTGTGGCAAAACTAGTTACTATGGCTATGGAATCAGATCTATTCTTTTAGACAGTCTTAATTTACTTCTCACTTTGCCACTTTTGAATTACAGGAGTCTACCTCATTCACGGGATAATTTCACTACCATTCAGATGTTGATTGCACTGACTTGGTACATTTATTCCTAGGGTACAGAAACTAAATAACTTCAGTGTTTGGAAAGTTTGAATTACATTTAGCTTTAAGGGATAAAAAACTCAGTACATTAGGGAACATATAAAGAACATAATTAAGCTACTTTTGGTTAGCATGGTGTTGTAAGGCTTTACATGCTATAACAGTTTTGCTTTTTGTTTTTAAAACCATGAAATACAATCTTATGCTGGGTTTTATGGCACTTAATTTCAGGATGTCAGTTCTACATTTCAAGATTTTTTTTGTTCTTGCATTTGCACTACAATACTTCAGCACAATTATGTGATAAATATACAATTTCTATATTTGATATACACAAAGATTCCCATGTATTACTGCATCACTTAAAAAAAAATTCGATATAAACATCTGTAAATAACGTGATACTGAAAACTACAAAACTTCTAAAACTTAATCTCAATCTGTGACCACCAAGATCCTATGGAACACACGTTGCAGTGAAAGTTCTTGCCACCTTAAAGAAAGAAAAATTCCTGCTATCATTTTAAAATGAAAAATTCAGATAATCAAATGCATTCCCAGAAAAGTTAATATGACTAATATTGCACTTGGTTAACCCTTTTTATTCTAAGGGCTCTTCTGTAATACAATCTATGATGCTCCAAGCTGGTATGAAGCAAACAAATCCACATCATATTTGAATGGTCAGATTGTAGAAAGAACACACTCAATCCTTCAGAATTATCAGACAAATGTAAGAGACAAGGTGGGTGATGTAATATATTTTGCTGGACCAACTTCTGTTGGTGAGAGGGAAAAGCTTTTGAGCCACACAGATCTGAAGAAGAGCTCTGTGTGACTCAGAAGCTTGTCTCTCTGACCAGCAGAAGCTGGTCCAATAAAAGATATTACATCACCCACCTTGTCTCTCTAATATCCTGAGACCAACACAACTACAACTACACGGCATACAGACAAACGTAATTAACTAAAAAAGTTAAATCTAACACAAATATTAGTTTTCCACAGCTGGTTGGCTACATTATTGTGACAAAGTGAAAGGAAGATGTTTAGTTTAAATTAAGACTTTCTTAATTGTTATCAAGAACTAATTACATAAATGTAATTATATAGAAGAGTACTCAAGAGGCACTTCCTCTATATTATAACAGGGTTAAACATTTAGTTAATCTGGGATAGAACCATTTGGCTTTGCTTTGGAGACTTAGGCATGTCTTACACTTAAAAATTAGATCGTCTAGCTACATCACTGGGGGCTGTGAAAAATGTTGTGCCCGAGCTCTGTAGTTAAGTCAAGTCAATGTAAAGCCCAGTGTAGATGCAGCTAGGTCAGGGGTCAGCAACCTTTGGCATGCGGCCCATCAGGGTAATCTGCTGGTGGGCCGCAAGACATTTTGTTTACATTGACCGTCCACAGGCACAGCCCCCTGCAGTTCTCAGTGGCTGGGATTTGCCATTCCTGGCCAATGGGAGCTGCGGGAAGTGGCGGCCAGCACGTCCCTGCGGCCTGTGGCTTCCCATAGCTCCCCACTGGCCAAGAATGGAGAACCACAGCCACTAGGAGGTGTGGGGGGCCATGCCTGCGGACAGTCAATGTCAGCAAAATGTCTCACGGCCCGCCAGTGGATTACCCTGATGGGCCCCATGCTGAAGGGGGCCGACCCTTGAGCTAAGTCAATGGGAGAATTCTTCAATCGACACAGCTATCACCTCTCGGACAAAAGGATTAACTAAATGGATGGAACCACCTTCTGTTGATGTAGGAAGCATCTAACTATGGCACTACAGCAGCATAGCTGCAGCACCTTACCTGTGCCGCTGTGGTGTAGGCATATCCTTACAATAGTTTCAATATTGCACATTTACATCTATGTATCAAGCACAGAGGGTAACAGGAAAGACCTCTTATTCAAAATTTCAAGCTGTTGATGCTGTAAAGCTGCAGACTGTGATCCACTTTTTAACTTTAGGATTGGACCTGGCACTACATTTAGATTATAACTTCTGGGGCAGGGACTCTCTCTTGCTATACGTTTGTATAATGCCTAGCAAAATGAGGCCCAGATCCCAGTCAGGGCTTTGAGTGCAATAGAATCATAGAAGATTAGGGTTGGAAGAGACCTCAGGAGGTCATCTAGTCCAACCCCCTGCTGAAAGCAGGACCAACACAAACTAATCATCCCAGCCAGGGCTTTGTTAAGCCAGGCCTTAAAAACCTCTAAGCATAGAGATTCCACCACCTCCCTAGGTAACCCATTCTAGTGCTTCACCACCCTCCTAGTGAAATAGTGTTTTCTAATATCCAACCTAGACCTCCCCCACTGCAACTTGAGACCATTGCTCCTTGTTCTGTCATCTACCACCACTACTGTAAACAACTTCAGGATGTGAAGTGATAGCAGTATACTCCCGCTCCACTAGCCAGACTTTTATTTATAAATGTGATGCTGTCCTGTGTACTCTTCCCTTGGGAATGCTGAAACAGCAGCCACCCATTGTACCATTTGCACCTCCTTCTGAGTGGAAAACATCTGCAGTGCAGAGAATGGGGTATGGCAATCTTACCAAGTAACTTGGAAGGGGAGGGGAAATGCAATAGAGGAATAAGTACAAAAAACAGGTTTGGAAATGAGTGGTGCTGGGCTAGAGAAAGTACTTCCCTGTTTCTTCCTGGAATCCTATTCTGTGAATTGTATGAAGAGCTATTTCTACACAGAACTATGAGGTGCATTGAATTTGACACAGGGACATGTCTATAAAAGGAAACCACAGAAATTCTGTCATTTCCATTCCTGCCATCGGAGCTGGAACCTCCCTTAATCTTTCTAGGATATTTCTTTTCTTAACTGTGTAGTTTTGTAGTGTGTTTCCACATACCAAGTGGCATTGAAATCTGGAAGTGCAGCACTGAAGCAAAAAACCTTAGTTTACATCTGACCCACACCTGTTGGTATACATGAGTGCCAGTATGCCTTGACTGAGAGCTGGAAGAAAGCCTCTGAGAGGATAATTTGATTGCCATGCTGATTAAATCCTTGGCCTCTGTGGCTATGTCCACACTATAATGTTAGCCTGGATTCAGACTTAGGATCAAGCCTAACCCCCCTTCCATCTACACACAAATCACGCTCACCCAGCACGCAGAAGCAGGGTCCCAGAACTCTGTGAGGCTGCAGGGTTCAAGCCTGAGTCAAGCTGGGACCCAGAGTTTGAGCCCTATTGCTTTAAAGTGGAGATGCAGCCCCGTTTGACTCATGTCCTGGGAGTCCACCAAAAACATATTTCAGTCCCATAGGCCAACTTCCTGTCTATCCCAACAACCTCCGACTGACTTAACTGAGAACAGAATCCAACCCCACTTGGCATACAGCAGCAGCTCAAGTGAGTCAGCATTAACCCTTCCATTGCCTTTGACCACCGAGCTCTAAATGTGCCTTTAGACAGCCTTTTGTGTTTGCAATGGAGACTGAACAGATCAAGCCTTTTGCAAAGCGCACTGCTTCTTAGTTATGAGACCACAGCCAGATTTTGGTGAATCTCTGGTGTGAGGCCAGTAAAATTGTGGATTTTAGCAAAAGTACCAGGAATGACCACATGTACCAGTAGATAACTAAAAAGCTGGTAGCTTAGCAAATTTTCCAGACCAGTAACCAGCACAGGGAGCAGTTTTAGTGGTTCAAGAACGAGTGCCAGAAGACCAGAGACTAAAACCACACCTCAGGCAACTTGCCAACCTCAAACCCATTTTATGAGGAGTTTGACCGGATGCTGAGCACTGTGCCCAGCACAGAGCCAACCATGGTGCAGGACGATCTGGTCAGCCGAGATGGTGCCTGGTGTCCTCTGAATCCAGCATGGGGACTGATGGGAGATAGCAGCAGGCTCCAAGTGAGGTGCATGAAGTGACTCAGTTTCTGAAACCAGTCCCAGACCAAGCTGTGGAACAGGATCAACAGCAAATTCTGGGTCCATATTTGAAAGTGCTATTTGATCCCCAACCCAAGCAACAGCTTGCTGCTGAGCCTGCAGCAATCCCGGAGGAGACAGAAGCCGCCCCTGAGCTTCGTAAGTTTCTGACTCCAATGGGAGGGATTTCCACTTTAAGAACCAAGGTAAAAAAGTTATGAGAAGCCCGGGCTACCAGCACATATCCGCTAATGGCAGATTGTATCCCAACGCCATGGCGTCCTCCCTCCCCCTCATCCCCACCAGAGTTCAAAATGGAGACCAGGAATTGCAAATACTAAAGAATAGCTTTAAGAGTATTTGTACTGGAAAGGCATAGATGTTTGCTAGGCTCCATTCATGTTTTCCTTTAAGTAATAATGGCTTGAAGTTTGCTGCTCTGTAATCACTCAACAGTCTTTGGAGCCGCCTGGAAGCTCTGAACTCAGTGTGTGTTTGCAAAACCGTGTTCTATTTCTGAATCTAGTCCATTTCAGTTAGAGGTAGTCCAGGCAGTCCATGGAAGACAAAATCATTTCTCCCAAGTATGATTGGGGTGCCAATTTTTGTCCAGAAATGTGGCATAGGAGGGGAGGAGGAAGGCAGTGGAGTTCTGCATGTTTGCATGCAGCCATAACAGGGTAAGCTATGCGTAAACTAGCACAGCATCCGATTAATTCCCTAATGGATTCTGATCCCACCCTGGGTGCTGATAGCTACAAACTTTTCCTGAAGCAGGAAGTCCAGATATGTAGTCACATTGCAGGGAAGGGCATATTTTCTAGGGCCACCTCAGTGGCTGACTAGCCCACTCCACTCATAAATGTCCCATTCAGTCACTGTACATTTGAATACTTTGGCTGCATACACTGCAGGTTTTCCACCAGCAGTTTGGAATAACATCTCCCTTTGCCAATACAAGAACAGTTATGTCCTCCAAAATGTGAAAGGCCTGAAATGATAGAAAAAGCCTTTTGGAGTAAGGCCACTTGTTGCCTACCCCCCAAACCAAGTAGTTTTGCAATTTTTATAAAATAGAAAAAGCTTGTAATTTTAAAACTTACCATTGTCTCTGCGCTTCTGTAACTGCAATTACCCAGGCTGTGTCCAGAGAGATTTTGTGGACTGAAGCATCACTTTCACAATATATTGCAGTTCAGTTTTGAAATGTAACATTTTTATGTCCTTGAGATTCCACAAGAATTAATTCTCTGCTCCTCCACTAAGCTACTTTAGACAATAACCCTCTGTTTCTTGTCCTATTTCACACCCCTCGACTTCCACTGGCTGCTGTACAGAACTTGACCCCTGGCCCAATGTACCTTCACAGACCATTCCAAGAGGAATCGTTTCCGTTATGAAGTTATGGTCGAAGTTCTTGAAAGAGCAGACCAGCAGGTCCAGTACCAGAAACAGAGGGATGCAAGATTGGAGCAACAGCATGCTGGGAGCCAGGAGGAAAGGCTGAGGCTCACCGTACAGCTGCAGGACAGGGTTTCAGCCAAGGAGCAGGCACTTGCAACACAGTTCCTGGAACAGGAACGGAGGCTAAGGGAGGAGGACAGAGCTCAACAGAGAGAACTGTTTGAACGACTCATCTCCATCATGGCTGGAAAAGCACCAGCTCCTCTGCCTTTCCCACACCATAGCCCCCTTTAACGTACCTTCAGTCCAGAAGTAACTTGGACAACTCCATGTCAGGGCAGCAATCAGGCCCCATGAGTTAATGTTGTGCCAGTGTTTCAAAAATATAAGCGGGATGACTTGTGTAACTATATGCCTGTCAGCCTGACATTGATCTCTAGCAAGGTAATGGAGCGGTTGATACAGGACTCGATTAATAAAAAAATGAAAGAGGGTAGTGTAACTCAGTGGCTCGCAACCTTTCCAAATTGCTGTACCCTTTTCAGGAGTCTGATAGGTCTTGCGTACCCCAAGTTTCACCTCACTTAAAAACTACTTGCTTACAAAATCAGACATAAAAATACAAAAAAGTGTCACGGCACACTATTACTGAAAAATTACTTACTCTCATTTTTACTATGTAATTATAAAATGAATTGATTGTAAGTACAATATTTATATTCCATTTCAGTGTATAGTATAAAAAAAACATTTCTTTTGACCCAGACATCCAGGTCACATCTAAGGCTACATCTACACTAGCACTTTTGTGGGTAAAACTTTTGTTGGTCGGGGATGTGGAAGAACACACAACTGACCAAAGTGCCACCGACAAAAGCGCCAGTGTGGACAGCACTATATTGGTGGGAGACGCTCTCCCGCCAACATAGCTGCCGCTGCTCATTAGGGGTGGTTTAATTATGCCAGCGGGAGAGCTCTCTCCTGTTGGCATAAAGTGGCTACACGGGATTCCTTGCATCAGCGCAGCTGCAGCGGTACAGCTGCAAGACATGGCCTAAGTCTTGACTCTTTGCCCTGCATAACAAATCCAAGATCCGACCCTTCCTCCATACCCACGCTGATGAAATTCTCATCCACATCCTGATCATCTCAAAACCTTAACTAATACAAGCTCCTCAGCTCTGGCCTTGCAAGCACCTAAGTTTCTAAGGAGGGAAAAAAGTGTATAACAAATTGCTCAGTCACTGTTCTCATGCTGAATACATCATTTTGGGGATACCACTAACAAATGCTACATTATAGAGCCATCTGGAGTTTGCTGAAAGAAAAGTTTTGAAAGGAAAAATTTGTTCTCTCTCTGATGGGTAGCTTTTTACAAATACTGCATTACTTCAACTGTAAATCAACATGACAAACTGAAAAAAGTGATACGTATATCTTTCATGTTAGAGTTTACATATCAAGGTTTTTTAAAAAAATATAATGAAATCAACCCCTTTTCAACACTTTAATCAGCAAGGAGAAATCTAGATCTGGAGTACTCAGACCATTAGCCTCAGGCATGCACGAGCTCTGCATGGTATGTCATCATTATTTTGTACTTTAGAAATCATCACTAAGGCATATATACCTTAAACAGCAATTATTATTATTACCTGGAAATTACTTCCTGCCTTAGTCTAAAAGTGTGTTAGAACTACTTACGCATAGACCAAAAAAAGAATAAATTGGGATGGCAGTACCAATAACCTTATGTACACACGAAGTAACTGATTGCAAGATGTTATATGTATTTTGAACTATTAAGAAAATATAAGAAATCTTATTGTTTATTTTATACTAAGTTATGAATTCCTAAATATTACTTTTAAATATTGTTACTATTTTGAGATCTCAAACTGCTATATTTCATTCTTAATATTTTACATTTACAGTCTATAACAACCAAAACGATCCTAGATAATTTTCTACACAGACATCGCTTCATCCATCACTGAAATGCAACCACTTCTAGAGTGAAAGACAGTAAGTGAAAAAAGTATATAATCTATCCCAGCCATCACAAATACACTATTACGTGTCATAGATAATACCAACTACTTAAGGTAACAAACTTTAGGGTATGTCTACACTGCAAGTGGAGTTCTGATTGCAGCATAGTCAGGCATACCTGTGCTAGTTTTAACCTAGCTAGCACAGATAACATCAGCAGCGAAGATATCGTTGCATGAGCTTCAGCACAGTCTAGCAATCCACATATGTACTGAGGTTCTCCACCAAGCTAGCACTTGGGTTGCTAGCCTGCACTGAATCCCGGATCATTACATCTTCACCAATCTATCTAGCCTGGATAACAACAGTAGTGAAGATATGGTGGCATGGGCTCAGTGCAAGCTAGCAACCCAAGTACCAGCCTGCTGGAGAGCCTCACAACATACGTGGATTGCTAGCCTGCGCTGAAGCCCATGTCACCATATCTTCACTGCTGAGGTTACCTGTGCTAGCTAGGTTGAAACTAGCACAGGTATGCCTGACCATGCTGCAATCACAACTTCACTTTCAGTGTAGAAATAGTCACAGGGAAAATGTAGATATACAGAATGCAATGACCTCAGCTGGAATTTGTCAAGGACACTTGGATTAATACTCCAACTCAGTCCCACATTTATTTCATTTGGAGGCAGAGACGGTGTGATAGAGTCCTTGGTGGATTAGGTTGCTTTGTGGTTAGTGCGCCTAATTCCCCTACCCCACTCCCCCAGTGGGTCAGTCTTTCAATCCTGGTCCTCCTTTACTCAGAGATGCGGTAAGGAGTACAGGTGGTTCAAGTCCCTCCTGCAGTGGGGGCAGTGGTAGGGGAGCCCAGGTCTGCCCACTCCACCGGGCTCTGACCCAGGGCCCTCGAACGCGCCCTCTGAGTTACCCTCTCTGGGTTACTTCCTACCACTGCTTTTCGCTCCCCATTTTCAGTCCCAGATAAGGTGAAAAGAAAAGTTAACCAAACCGCCAGCCTCAGGGAGGCTTCCCCAGAGCCCTTGTCAGGAGCCTTCAGGATAGGTCTGTCATCCACCCTAGACTTCCCCCTTCTGATCTGGGTTGCTCCCTTTCCAACTCCTCCAGTTGGAGCATGCTCTGCAGCGTTGGAGGGGTGGGACGACCTAGACCCAGTACTGGCCTTTTACCCCTTCCGGCCCAGTGCAGGGTTTGTATATCCCATCACAGACAGATTTGTTTATGAATACTTCCTTGAAGCAGATGTATTAATGATGGCTCCTTCTTTGGAATATGTATTAAAAGACGCAATGCAATGCAAAGCAAAAGTAAAAAAACCACAAGTTGTTTTTCTTCCCACTAAATTCCTTTTGGTAACCTTCAGCAAATCAGGAGATATCTCAAATGTATTATTCCATAACATGGACAATACGATCCAAGCATATGATCTCCATTAATTTAGCACCTCACTCACTCTCTTTAATGTATTTATAATCACAACATGCATGTGGGGTAGGGAAGTACTATTAGCCTCTTTTTTACAGATTGAGAACTGAGGAAGAGAGACTAAGTGACTTGCCCAAAGTCACACAGAAGTCTGTGGCAGAGCAGGGAATTGATGGCAGGTGTCCTGTGTCACAGGTATGCACCCAAACTACTGGGCTATCCTTCCCCTCCACCCTTGCTCTCTACCAGGAAAAGCAAGGTTTTCAATCAGATTCCAAGTACTTGCAATATGACACTCTGGAATATCATTAGTAAACCAGAAAGTACCAAGAAAGTGTTTCTAAGACAGGAAGAAATAATTTTAAAAGATTAAATTTATTTTGGTGTTAAATCTCTCCCACTGTCTGGCTAGGACATGGGGGCTCCACAAAGAAGTCTTTGTTTGATCCAATGTACTTTTTATTTATGTTTGGTTTTGCAATTCATCTTTAGAAGTAGTATTTATTATACTGTAACAGGAGAGGGCAAAAAGGAAAAGCTAAACTAACTTGATCCACAAGAACTGTAATTTTTTTGCCCTAGTTAATACAATTAGATATAAAATGATCAAAGCTGACTCTTATTAAAACAAAAAATTATAAAGACTAGAATTTTTACTCTGTTTTATGAGTGTATCTTTAATCATAACTTACCCCACTACAAAGTAAATTACTATTTGGCTGCAATATGCCCATAAGGGAAAAAAAATTCACAATTGATATTTTTTATTCTTTTGTTTCATAAATCAATTCCAGTCTTGGTATAAATGTGTGCCAAATATGACCTAAACTGTCACATCTTTAATATGCAACTGAACTCAAAGATGGACCCTATGGGGTAGGAGGGTCCTAGAGCCCAGGGCCCAGACCGAGCCCAGAAGTCTACACAGCAATGAAATAGCCCCGCAGCCTGAGCCCCACAAGCCCAAGATAGCTGGCATGGGCCATCTGCGGGTTTTTCTCTACTGTGTAGACATACCCTCCCAAGAGTTTGGCTTGTTTAACCTAACCAAAAGACGGCTGAGGGGAGCTATGATTGCTCTCTATAAATCAGGCATCGGCAACCTTCAGCACGCTGCTCGCCAGGGTAAGCTCCCTGACAGGACGGGACAGTTTGTTTACTTGCTGCGTCCTCCAGTTCGGCCGATAGTGGCGCTCACTGGCTGCTGTTCGCTGTCCCAGGCCAATAGGGGCTGCGGGGAGCTGCGCAGGCCAGGGGATGTGCTGGCCGCCGCTTCCCGCAGCCCCCATTGGCCTGGGACGGCGAACTGCGGCCAGTAGGAGCCGCGATCGGCCGAACCACTAAGTAAACAAACCGGCCCGGCCCACCACGGGGCTTACCCTGGTGAGCCACGTGTTGAAGGTTGCCGATGCCTCCTATAAATACATCAAAGGGATAAATACCAGGGAAGCAGAGGAGTTATTTAAGTTATGAGCCAATTTGGCACAAGAACAAATGGATGAAAACTGGCCATCAACAAGTTTAGGCTTGAAATTAGACGAAGACTTCTAACCAGCAGAGTTAAGTTTTGCATCCATCTACAGACATCACCACCAAGCGACTGAAGCACTGATCAAAGGGGAGAGGCTGGCTGAAGAGCAACCAGCCAGCCTGTGGTGAGAAGCATCTAAGTTTGTAAGGGCATTGAAAGTGCTACGGTCAGCTTAAAATGCGTATTGCTTTTATTTCGTTTGACCAAATCCGACTTGTTATGCTTTGACTTATCACTTAAAATCTCTCTTTGTAGTTAATAAATCTGTTTGTTTATTCTACCTGAAGCAGTGCGTTTGGTCTGAAGTGTGTCAGAGACTCCTCTTGGGAGAACAAGCCTGTGGCATATCAATTTCTTTGTTAAATTGATGAACTGATATAAGTTTGCAGTGTCCAGTGGGCATAACTAGACACTGCAAGACAGAGGTTCCTAGGGTTGTGTCTGGGACCGGAGATATTGGCCAGTGTTATTTGTTTGCACAATCCAAGGAGCAGTTTACATGCTAGAGGCTGTGTGTGAACAGCCCAGGAGTGGGGGTTCTCACAGCAGAGCAGGGTAAGGCTGGCTCCCAGAGTCAAGGATTGGAGTGATCCTAGCAGATCACCGGGCCAGATAACACCAGAGGGGAACGTCGCAATCACCAAATATCTCCAATGGCTGGAGCTGGGACACTATATGGGGAGGGCTCTGAGTTACTATAGATAATTCTTTCCTGGGTGTCTAGCTGGTGCATCTCACCCACATGCTCAGGGTCTAAATTACTGCCATGGGGGGGGGGGGGCAGGAAGGAATCCCCACTTCCCTCCTCCCCCCCACCCCAGTTCAGATTGGCAGAGACCCTGGGGTTTTTTTGCCTTCCTTTGAAGCATGGGGGATGGGTCACTTGCTAGTTTAAACTAGAGTTAATAGTGGATTCTCTGTAACTTGAACCTATTTATGAGCCTACTACAGGAGTGGGTGGGTGAGGCTCCATGGTCTGCGATGTGAAGGAGGTCAGACTAGATGATCATGATGGTCCCTTCTAGCTTTAAAGTCTATCAGTTCATAAGGTCACCTGAAAAACCTTAACTTTGCTTCTGTGCCAACTATAGCCTACAAAATTGTACTTAGAGAACCCTTTATACCAAGTCTGTAGAAGGATTTTTAAATTACTTTTATGAAAAGTTTCAGAGCTGTGTAAACTTGTTCATGAAAATTATTACAGATGTCTTAACTTTGCTCTTAACAGTCAAGTTGAGGGTTATAGACTTATAGAGCCTACAGTCAGGAGGGTCTGTAATACAAACGTGTAGCTTGCTTTATGTAATATGGCAGTATTCAATCTCAAGAATAAAGATACTAAGAAGTGTCCTTAATTCTCAGAGTCACTGATAACAAACCTGTGTTCTTTAATTATAAAGGTGTCTTCATTTGTTATTAATCTCAGGACAGAGAAGGTTTTTCATGAAAACTTAATTGATTTTTCTCATAATAGAAACAACATTTGACTTTACAGGCTTAACATTTGTGCATGCTTCAGGAATTACAATGCTTTCTAAGTGTTTTCCTATAGTGATATATTATTTCACACAACTCTTTGGAATTTTCTCAGTCCATCTGTCCACCCCACACACACAAATGTTTCAGAGCACTCAGTGGAAAGAGTTAGTATAGAAACCCTAAGATGCACATGGACTCATGTAGAATTTAAAAGCAGTTCAGGGATGGAATCTGTTCCTCCCTAACCTTTTCCTGTCCCATTTCACAAGCTTCCAGAACACCACAATGTGGTTCCTGTCTGTGGCTCTATTCATCATGGCCCTGTGCACTGGGGCGATGCAGACTTTAAGAAGGCTTTAATGGAAGGCTTCCTAAAGCATGTCATTGTATGCATGCCTCCTAAAGCATTCAGAAACCAGAAAGAGGTGTTTAGACCACTGCAAGGCTCTGTAAGAACATGAAAATAGCATTTAATAACTAATTCCCAAATGCACACAAAGTTAAAGGCACCAGCACTAGCTACAGACAACATATTAAATATAAATTTGACATTTTGAGAGACTGAACTTGTGATGCTGGCAGACCTGGTGCCAGATCATGCCAAGGCCCTGGACCTCACTGAACACTGATAAATGCATAACTCGAAACCAGTCTGACTAGCCTGTGTATTAGTATTATTAAAACAGAGTTATAAAAATGTGTTTAGATTTTATGAAATGCTTGTACGATGCTGCATGCAGTAATCTCCTTATAACATCTACACCCTATGTTATAAGGTATTATGTATGTGTTTGCTCTATAACTATAAAAGTGTCTGCTAAAACTGGAGAGAAGCATTATCAAATGTGAAATGCTAGTTTACCACAAGAGGTGTCATCTTCTCCCCAACAAGAGAGGGTACATATACACCAGACAAGCCATGGTGGAACATCAGTGGACAAAAGACTTTGTTGATTGCCTCCCCACACCCATGAAGAAGGGGACATGCACAAGCCCTCCTCCCCTCACACTGGGGGAAGGACATACAAATCTCTGCCAAGGAGGAGTTGTTAACACTGCCTGGAATTTGGACAGGGCAAAATTTTAAGCATAAGCAAGGAATCCCCAAGCTGCATGGCGCCGGGTAGCCCTAAAGGACATAATGAGTTTGCATGTTATAATAGCTACTATTACCTTTTGGAACCTAAGACTTATTTGTATGTGTATGTTTACCTCTTTCCCCTTGTAAATAACTCATTTCTTTTTCTTACTTAATAAATGTTTCTTTAGTATTATAAGATTGACTACAAGTGTTGTCTTTGGTTTGAGATCTCAGGAACAGTGATTGGTCCTTTGGGACTGGGAGTAATCTCACTATTATTGTGATTTTTGGTGTAAGGGACCATCTATCACAAAAGCAGGCTTGCCTGGGTGGCAAGATAGGCCAGAGTGCCCAACAGGACTGTCTGTGACTCCATGTTACGGCTGTTCTAGTGCTTGTGGAGTTCACACTTGTTACTTGGTTGGTGAAATCAACCTACTGGCAGAGCAGCTTTGTTTCTTCCTCCACTTGCCAAGCCAATTGGCAATTACTTCTGCAGGGGTCCAAAAAATTCCATCGCGATAAATGCAGGGTCGCGTTATAGCGGGGGTTACGAAAATTTACCATCTCAAGCCGGTCTCTTCTCTTCTTGCCAAAAGGGGAAGAGAGGGCTGGGGGAGGAACGGGGGAGATAGGGAGGAGATGGAGCCAGGGTCGGCTCCAGGCGAGGAAGCACGCTCTGGACACTTTTTTTTTACTTGGGGCCCCAGGAGCCACCTTATGATCGCGTTATAGCCGAATTCGCATTATCGCGGGGCGCACTATAGGGGGGGTTTCACTGTATCAGCTTCGAGTCACCCCCGCCTGTGGAAAACGGTGCCAGTATTCAGAATAGTGACCCAAGGCGCTTGTACTGATCCTCTTCCTAAACCACCTCCTACACACCAGCAGAGCGCCTCCATCTGATAAGGAGGCGAACGAGAAATAGTAAGGACATGCTTAGAGAAGTGCTTCAATCATCGGATCCTACAGATAGCGAGCACAGAGTGTGGAGAGAGACAATAAATGAAAAACTCAGAATGGGTAGCCAGGAGAGGAGAGAGGGGCAGGAGTGGCGGAGAGAGGGGCAGGAGTGGCTGATAAAGCTGACGGAGGACCAAACAAATAGAGATGCAGTCGGAACACATCCCTGTTCAACTCCCGCTGCAGCCCATACAGAACAGTGTTCCATGCTCTCCCCAAACGCCCTCCCCTGCACATTCCTCACATGTTCCCAACCCGTCACAGTACCCCTTATACTCCACCCTCAGGGACATCTTTCACAATGACAACTGGACTTACACACCGCTGTGAGAGCCTCATTTGAGAGAGTGCTCCTCTGTGTCATGTCCCTTGTAAGAAATGGAAATCGGTTTAATAAAAATTGAGTCTTAGAAATACAATGATTCTTTATTTGTGTCCTACACACAGAGGTTGCTGCAGAAATTCACACATAGTGGCAATAGCACATGTGCAGACTCCAATTAATGCTCAGGCAGGAATCATTACAAGGGTCATTCAAGGTGGCAAGGAAACAATGCCTGGCTGAATACATTACAGAAAGACACATTACAGGGGTTCATTGTCAAAATGTTTCTGGATTCGAATAGCCCCACATTGAGCCCTTCTAACATCCCTGGTATCGGGCTGCTCCAAATCAACCACCTGACAATCCACATTAACACTCCATTCCTGGGGGAACTTTTTCCCCCTTAGCTTCACAAATGTTATGCAGGGCACAGCAGGCTGCTATGACCATGGGAATATTTTCCTCACTGAGGTCTAACCTGCAAAACGTACATTCAACAGTCATTTTGCACCTGCTGAGCCTGTTCTTGAAGCACTCCCTTGCTTTTCCACTGTGATGGCAGCTCTCATTTTGGTGTTCTTGCGCTGCAGTGCAGGGGCAAGCGCCACACATAGTTCCAAGAAGTTGGCTTTGCACATCCAAAAGTTCTGCAGCCACTGGTCAGCATCTCATACCTGCATCACAGTCCAATCCCATCACTCAATGCTTGTTTCTCAAGTTCAATACTGATGGTCCACAGTGTGCAGCTGCTTCGTGAATGCCAACATCAATTTTGAATTGTTTCTTTCCATGGCACACAGCAAGGCAGTCACCACAGATTCATTTTCAGATTTGCAGCTCATGAAATACTTCAGGATCAGATGTGTTGTGTTCATTATGCTCCTCACAAGACTGGCAGCAGTGCAGGATCCATGTTTTCAGGCAGAGATGGTGGGAGCACAATTTATATGGGCAGCTGAAAAAAGCACGAAATGTATTCAGAAGCATAGGCACCAACTCCATGGGTGCTCTGGGCTGGAGCACCCACAGGGAAAAATTGGTGGGTGGAAGCTCCCTGCCCCAGCTCACCTCTGCCTCTGCTCCATCTCCTCCCCTGAGCGCACCACGTCCCCGCTTCTCCCCCTAGCTCCCAACACTTGCTGCCGTGAAACAGCGGTTTTGTTGCGGCAAGCGCTGGGAGGGAGGGGGGAGGAGGAGGAATGCGGCGCGCTTGGGGGAAGAGGCGGGGCTGGGGCAGGGATTTGGAGAAGGAGTCCAATAGGGGCAGGGAGGGGGTGGAGTTGGGGGTGGGGACTTTGGGGAAGAGGTTGGAATGGGGGCAGGGCAGAGGCGGAGCAGGGGTGGAGTCGGGGCGGGGGGTCAAGCACCCACCGGCGCCAGGAAAAGTTGGCGCCTATGTTCAGAAGCCAATGGAATGATGGGACTGAGAAAACTGCAACATGGGATGGTGAGCCCGCCCCCATGATGCACTGCGATCCATTCCCGGAACTCCAAACAGCAGAAGATGGTGATTTGCACAGTGGGATAGCTACCCATGGTGCACTGCTCTGTCAGTGCAACAGCACCAACTGTGAACACACTCCGCCGACACAATGATCGTTGTGTGAACAGGCACAAGCAATGTAATTACAGCAGTTTATGATCATCAACATAACTTAAGTCGACTTAACTCTGTAGTGTAGACATAGCCTTCGGCCATGTCTACACTAGAGACCTTACAGCAGCATAGTTGTACCAATGCAACTGCGCCACTGTAAGATCCCCCGTATAGCTGCTCTATGCTGATGGAAGAGAGCTCCCCCATCGACATAATTAAACCACCTCAATGAGCAGCAGTAGCTATGTTGGTGGGAGAGCATCTCCCACCAATATACTGCTGTCCACATCAGCGCTTCTGTCAGTGTAACTTATATCGCTCGGGGCAGGGGTTCACACCCTGAGTGACATAAATTATATCGACAAAAGAGCTAGTGTAGACACAACCTTAGATTGATATCACCAACAGTTCCCATCTGATGGGCTATGTGGTGGCCTATTTTAAACATGTTAATGGTCTCAATTTTATCACAATACCCTCCTTTGGTGGCCTCAGCAGAACATGGATTAAAACGACAAAGAGAATTGCCATTTCACCCCTAGAGGTGGTCCTTCAAAGTCCAGGTTCAGGCACATTGATTTGACAGCATTTCCACTGTACACCATACAACTGTTCTGCAGATACAACATGTCAAACTTCAGGACTATCAGTCTGGCATCCTTCACTAATGCTATATTCACTTAGGGGAAAAATATAAAATAAACATATTGCTTAAAAAAAATCTGAGAATAGGAAAGTCAACAGGAAATAAAACGTCACAATTACATCACCCACACTGGCTCAATAAATATCCATGAGTTGCAGCAGTCTGTAATTTAGAGAGGCAACTGAAGGGGTAAAGATTCAGTTGAGTGTTGAAGGAAACAGGTTGAGGAGCACAAAACATCCCACACACTTTCAAAGTCTCAGAAAAAAAAAAGGAATAATTGAAATTAAATGTAGCATTTACAGTATCTGTTGTGTGGTAAGCCAGCCCCCTTTTTCAGAGGGTGAAAAATTGAAATGGAAAACACCTATTAGATCAAGTCAGTAGGCTCAATTTAAAAAAATTCTGCAAGTCCAAAAGTCACATGACAGAAATATGATCCCAATGATTCACAAACAAAAAACATTTCTATATTCCTGTTGCTATAACAACAACATAAAACATTTGTTCTCTGATGTCATTTTTTAATCACATCATTTTGGAATTTGTTATTTTAAAAGTTGGTTGCTATGACACTGTACAGTTGTTAAATGGATTGATTGCCTCTTTCCTATTGACAAGAATATTTGTATCAGTTTTATAAAGCTCATATGATGATCAAAATGAAAGATGTATCTATAAAATCCAACAACAGAAACACCTTTAATGAGCTCTATTCTCTGCGTCAATGTGTGGTGAAGCAAGGAGGGATGTCCTCCCACCCTCTTTCAAGTCCCTGTTCTTCCCACTCCCTTGGGTCTTCTGCACTCTGAACCTCAAAAGGGTCTTGCATCACAGCACCCCTCCTTCTGGCAAATGAGGGCTAAATACTATTTCCTCTGGATCCTGTCAATAATGACTCACACTATATACGGAGATTCAGAGCGTCAGTGTCTCTTTGGAACCTCAAAAGTATAATGTACAGATTTCACAGTATTTCTAGCTTCTGGCTGCCAGGGCACAAGGGACCAGTGACAAATGATAAATTGATCTCCTGTAGACTGATATATTGTCTCTGTACCATTGCACTGGCTTGCAAAAGGATTTGTTTTTATAGTCAACTTTTTTATAATTACGCAGCTACTGTACTTTACAAGATACTATGGACTCTCAAAAACATAATATTGAAAGCATGATACAGATATGGTGTTAATAGTGAAATAGAAAAATAAATGAAGTTGCATTAAGCACAAACACAATTTCTATACAAAAACACAAAGCTCAATCCTAACCTCTACTACACAACAGGTCTTGAAAAAGCTGCCAGTACACATACAGCAGCAGAACAATTAATTTAAGATGTAAAAATGGCACAGCCTGAAAAATTCACTGTCAATTTGTAAATGAGAAGAAAACCATTTTCAAAATAGGAAGAGTAATTGTTAAAAAACAAAAATCAACAGCGGCAAATTCAAGGACAGGTAGTTTATGAAACTGCTTTTAACTCAATTTTTGAAATAGACTAGATTTCAAATTCATGGTATTCCTTTAAAGTCTGTCAGGTTTGTCTCCAGAAGCAGTTCCTCTAGGGCAAACAGTGTAGATAGTCTCCTTCCACTGAAGCAAACTAAACTGCTCAGAAGTGGGGTAGAGAAAATACATATTAATTTATGATATTGGGTTCCCCATCCTCTAAAGAAAACAGTAGAATTGTCAATGAAACCTCCTTACAGCTTTCCTAGCTTTTTATGTTTTTCCTCTATGTGAAAGCCTTAAAATGTATTCATGTAATGTAAAGTACAACATAACTGTAAAGGAATTTACATTATCATGCCAGTGGAATTTTGGGAAGTTAATAATAATTAATAGGGCCCTAATGGTGTTCTAGAATGCCAGGGGGAGACAGTAGAAGGCAGCTGATGTGAAAGAAAAGGTGAACAGAAGGAAAGAGAATATCTAATAAACAAGAGTTGTCACAAATGGATTCTAAAAGTTACTGAAGGAACTGATCAAATTAAAAAAAGCCTTAAGAAAAAAACAACCACCTTGGAAACTGAATTTTAGCCTTTTTAAATACAGAAGCAAAAGGGAGGGAAAAAATGTCACAAGTAACAAAACAGATCCCTGGGCTGTAAGTACAATTATGACTCTGAGGGTACGTCTATACTACAGAATTAGGTTGAATTTATAGAAGTCGATATTTTAAAACCCGAATTTATGGAATCGATTGTGTGTGTCCCCACACACAAGCGTTAAGACCATGAGGTCGATTGACTGTGTCCACAGTAGCGGGGCTAGCATCGACTTTCGGAGCATTGCATTGCGGGTAGCTATCCCACAGTTCCCGCAGTCTCCGCCGCCCATTGGGATTCTGGGTTGCGATCCCAAAGCCTGATGGGGCAGAAAACATTGTCGCTGGTGGTTCTGGGTACATGTCATCCCTCCCTCCGTGAAAGCAATATTTTTCGCGCCTTTTTTCCGGGGTTTCCGTGGTTGCTACGGAAGCCTGCTCAGCTCACAATTACCGTACATCTCCAGCGTACGCCTGGACATTAGGTCTAGTGGGGATTCAGTCACACTATAATATGGGCAGAGGGATAGCTCAGCGTTCTGAGCGTTGGCCCGCTAAACCCGGGGTTGCGAGTTCAATCCTTGAGGGGGCCATTCCGCCTGAGGCTGGTAGTCGCGGGACTACACAGCAGGAGCTCCTTGCCTTCTAGCTGCAGATGGTGCAATATGCCATAAATGGTCGTGGTCGCGGGACCACACAGCAGAAGCTCCTTTCCTTCTCGCAGCAGATTGTACAATATGATTGGTATTCGTGTGCTCCTGGCCGGCGGCCTATGGTGTGGCTGGCCGGGGGTGCTTGGACATAAATGGGAGTGACCAGAGTGACTCTGGTCATTCTCTTTTTTACGTTTTGTTTAAGGGAGATTCAGTACTGCCTGGAACACGGGCGGAGGGATAGCTCAGCGGTCTGAGCGTTGGCCCGCTAAACCCGGGGTTGCGAGTTCAATCCTTGAGGGGGCCAGGAGATGATGATGGATATCAAGCATATTGTACCATCTGCTGCTAGAAGGGAAGGCGCCTCCTTGCTCACCGCATATTGTACCATCTGCAGCTAGAAGGAAATGAGCCTAACCCTTGCTCCCCCCTCCCTCCGTGAAAGCAACTGAGGGGGGAGCAAAAAATCCTTTCGCGCCTTTTTTCATATGGGCGCCATATTGCTTTATCCATTGTTATCCACCCGCTGCTTCTGCTGCCACTCTGCTGTCCTGCAAACAGCATACCAGGGAAAGCATGGAGCACGATCAGATCACCGCGGCTGTTCTCGCCGTTATGAACACCACGCGCATTGTCCAGGAGTATATGGAGAACGAGAACCAGGAGCTGCTAGAGCTACAGCAGGCGAGGAGGCGACAGCAGCACCCTGAGGACAGTGATGAGGACATGGACACAGACCTCTCTCAAAAAAGGCCCCCCCACAAGGTGGACATCATGGTGTTAATGGGGCTTGTTGATACAGTGGAACGCCGATTCTGGGCCCGGGAAACAAGCACAGACTGGTGGGACCACATAGTGCTGCAGGTCTGGGATGAATCCCAGTGGCTGCGAAACTTTCGCATGCGTAAGGGCACTTTCATGGAACTTTGTGAGTTGCTTTCCCCTGCCCTGAAGCGCAAGAACACCAAGATGAGAGCAGCCCTCACAGTACAGAAGCGACTGGCGATAGCCCTGTGGAAGCTTGCAACGCCAGACAGCTACCGGTCAGTCGCGAATCAATTCGGAGTGGGAAAATCTACAGTGGGGGCTGTTGTGATGCAAGTAGCCAGGGCGATCACCAAGCTGCTGGTACCAAGGGTTGTGAGTCTGGGAAATGTGCAGCTCATACTGGATGGCTTTGCAGCAATGGGGTTCCCGAACTGTGGTGGGGCGATAGACGGAACCCATATCCCTATCTTGGCACCGGACCACCAAGCCAGCGAGTACATAAACCGAAAGGGTTACTTTTCAATAGTGCTGCAAGCACTGGTGGATCACAAGGGACGTTTCACCAACATCAACGTGGGATGGCCGGGAAAGGTACATGACGCTCGCATCTTCAGGAACTCTGGTCTGTTTCGGCTGCTGCAGCAAGGGACTTTCTTCCCAGACCAGAAAATAACCATTGGGGATGTTGAGATGCCTATAGTTATCCTTGGGGACCCAGCCTACCCCTTAATGCCATGGCTCATGAAGCCATACACAGGTAGCCTGGACAGTAGTCAGGACCTTTTCAACTATAGGCTGAGCAAGTGCAGAATGGTGGTGGAATGTGCATTTGGGCGTTTAAAAGCTCGCTGGTGAAGTTTATTGACTAGGTTAGATCTCAGCGAAAACAATATTCCCATTATTATTACTGCTTGCTGTGCGCTCCACAATATCTGTGAGAGTAAGGGGGAGACGTTTATGGCAGGGTGGGAGGTTGAGGCAAATCGCCTGGCCACTGGTTATGCGCAGCCAGACACCAGGGCTATTACAAGAGTACAGCAGGGTGCGTTGCGCATCAGGGAAGCTTTGAAAACCAGTTTCATGAATGGCCAGGATGCTGTGTGAAAGTTCTGTTTTTCCCCTGTAATGAAAAGCCCCGCCCCTTCATTCACTCTACTTCCCTTTACCCAAACCGCCCTGCCCTCCCCCCGTCGATCACCGCTCGCAGAGGAAATAAAGTCATTGTTGCTTAACAATCATGCATTCTTTATTAATTCGTAAAACAAAGAGGGGGAACTATGGGGCTAACTGCCACAGTCTCCCGGGATAGCTGGTGGAGGAAGGGAAGCACCAGGATGGGTGGTGGAGGAGGGGATGAGGGAAGGACAAGGACACACAGCACTTTAAAACTTATTGAATGCCAGCCCTTTCTTGCTTGGACTGTTCTCTTGACTTGAGTGGTTGGGTGCACGGAGGCCGCCCAAACGCGTTCTTGGGCGTCTCGGGGATGAGGTTATGGGACTCGGGAAGGAGGGCTGTTGGTTACACAGGGGCTGTAGCGGCGGTCTGGGCTCAGGCGGCCTTTCCTGAACCGTACGCCTTTCCTCAGCCATAAGCCGGAGGATTTCCGTTTGATCCTCCAGTAGCCTCAGAATTGCATCCTGCCTTCTCTCTGCACGCTGACGCCACCTACTCTCTTCATCACACCACCTGTCCGCGCGATCAAAATCTGCCTTCCTGGACTCCGACAGTGTCTGCCTCCACGCATTCTGCTGGGCAGCTTCAGTGTGGGAGGATTCCATGAGTTCTGAGAACATTTCATCTCGATTCCTTTTTTTTTTTACTTCTAATCTTCGCTAGCCTCTGGGACGGTGATGAAGGGGGTGGCGTTGAAACATTTGCAGCTGCGGGAGGAAACAAACGGGAGAGGAGTAGTTTAAAAGACACATATTAGAGAACAATGCTCCAAACATTACATATCACATGTGCATTTGGTCCAAGGTTGCACTTTGCCTGTTATATTGAGGGTCTGCCGGTTTGGTGTGAGAGATCACACAAGCAGGTCCGGCGGGCAACAGAATTCGGCTTGCAGGCAGCCATGGTAAGCCACAGTCTATAGGCTTCTTTAACCTTCATAACGTGGGAATGTTTTCAAACAGCAACCCCCTCATTTCCCATAACAAACAGCCTTTGGGCTGGCAATTTAAAACTGGTTGGCAATTGAAAAGGGAGTGGCGGCAGTTTTTGGGTTAACGTGCAGCGCGAACCTAATCGAACCCCCCCCACACACACACTGACACACATCCAAGATGTTCGCTGTTCCCCCTCCCCCCACCACGTGGGTCACAGCGGGGAAGATTTCTGTTCAGCCACAGGCAAACAGCCCAGCAGGGACGGAGCCCCTCTGAATACCCCCTTAATAAAATTCCCCTATTTCAACCAGGTGACCATGAATGATATCACTCTTCTGAGGATAACACAGACAGATAAAGAACGGATGTTGCTTGAATGCCAGCAAACACCGGGACCATACGCCGCCATGCTTTGCAAAGCAATGATTCCAGACTACGTGCTACTGGCCTGGCGTGGTAGAGTGTGTTACCACGGAGCACAGGATAAGGCTGCCCTCCCCAGAAACCTTTTGCACAGGCTTTGGGAGTACATCCAGGAGAGCTTTCTGGAGATGTCCCCGGAGGATTTCTGCTCCATCCCCGAACATGTTAACAGAGTTTTCCAGTAGCTGTAGCTGTACTGGCCGCGAATTGATCATTAAACACGCTTGCTTATAAAACATGTATTAATTAACAGAGGTACACTCACCAGAGGCACCAGAGGTCCCTTCTCCTGCATCGAGCACGCCTTGGGTGGGTTCGTAGGGTACTGGCTCCAGGGTGACAAAGAGTTCCTGGCTGTCGGGGAAAAGGGCTTCTCCACTTCCTTGCTGTGTCTGGGCGCTATTTTCAGCATCATTATCATCATCATGCTCCTCTGTGGTTTCTGATGATCCACATATGGAGTCATACCACATGGGTGGGTCAGTGCTGGCCTCCTAGAATGGCATGCAGCTCATCATAGAAGCGGCATGTCTGGGGCTCTGACCCAGAGCGTTTGTTTGCATCTCTGGTTTTTTGGTAGGCTTGCCTGAGCTCCTTAATTTTCACGCGGCACTGTTGCGCGTCCCTGTTGTAGCCTCTGTCCTGCATGCCCTTGGAGACTTTGGCATATGTATTGGCGTTTCTTCTTTTGGACCGTAGCTCTGCTAGCACGGTTTCGTCTCCCCATACAGCGATCAGATCGCGTACTTCACCATCGGTCCATGCTGGAGCTCGTCTTCGGTTCTGGGACTCCATCATGGTCACCTCTGCTGATGAGATCTGCACTCACCTGCAGCTCACCACGCTGGCCAAACAGGAAATGAAATTCAAAAGTTCGCGGGGCTTTTCCTGTCTACCTGGGCGGAGCATTGGAGCTCAGACTGCTGTCCAGAGCGGTCAAATGTTGCACTGTGGGATAGATCCAGGAGGCCAATACCGTCGAATTGCGTCCTCACTAAGCCTACATCGATTCGGCAATATCGATTTAAGCGCTAATCCCCTTGTTGGGGGTGGAGTGGCGAGATCGATTTTAAGAGCCCTAGAAGTCGATGTTAAGGGCTTCGTCGTGTGGACGGGTGCACGGATCAATCGAAATAACGCTAATAAATTCGACCTAAACTCGTAGTGTAGACCAGGGCTAAGGGTGTGTCTATGACTCGGGCTCACGAGGCTCGGGCTGCAGGGCGGTCTTACTACTGTGTAGACTTCCAGACTTGGGCTCCATCCCAAGCCTGGAACTCTACACAGCAATGAGACAGCCCCACAGTCCGAGCCCCTCAAGCCCAAGTCGGCACAAGCCAGCGATCGGTGTCTAGTAGCGGTGTAGACATATCCTATCAAGTATCTAAACTTTGTGCTGTGACATTTATTATTATTTGTAGTTTATGTAAGGTATATTTGGTAAGTAAATCCCTTCCTGGTTTAGAAAGAAAACTGCTTTAAAAACTACTTCACTTTATTATATAAATACCCACAATTTCCTTCTTTATTCAGAAATGTGGTATTGTTTTTTGAACTTATTCATCAGTTGTCTTTTGCTGCCAGGAACAAACACACTGACATGTCACTAGCCCAGTAGTACTTTGAATTTCTCATTTTTAATACTTGTATATACAAGTTACAGTTCAGTTGTGCTATACAGTGAAGAAGAAGAGTATATGTGAACCTAAATAGTTACCGCTTTTTAAAAGAGCTGATGGTACTATGTGTGTCAAGTACAATGAGTGTGCAGCAGGTTAATGACACAAGTCAGTCCAGACTGATCCTTTGTCAGGTATTCCCATTTGTTCTCTTAGTTTAAGATCATCTCATTTTTGTAACAGTAACTGGCTGTCATTTGTGCCATCTCTTGTCAGGGCTGACAGGCATTCATATTCTGTTCATTATGCATTCAATTTCTTCTTCATATGCGCTGAATCAAAGCTAAGAAATCCCAAAGCTTTCCATTTTGCCAAAATGAGTTGTATGTGAAATTCTGCTGAAATGTTAAGACTTGCAAGAAATGTACTCTCTGCAACAAATCAACATAACACAGGTGCTACCATGGAAATCCAGATTCCATATGAAAATATTAGAAATAACTGATGTCAAGACGACCACATTTTCTGTTGGAATTATTTACATCAGGATATACTAGACAGCCTCTTCTCCTACTAAACACGCTTCATTTACCAAGACGGTTTTGCACAGCGGGCTAATGCACTATGCGTATAAGTATTGAAAACCTGAGTTCACTGCAGATGCTTAAATGAGAAATTTAGCAATAATAAATGTGAAGTTGTCAAATGTGAAAGTGGATTTAATTATCTCAACCAAATCCCTAGTTATTGTATGCCCACATCCACCCAATTGTACCTTGCTTAGGAGAGGCAAAGGATTCAGCTAGAAAGAGCATTGTACCTTATGACTACATGTGCATTGATAATATTTGTGTGGAGGAGCTTATAAAATGAATGACAAAACTACTAACACAATATTCACTATAGCTAAAAGCTAGTACTATCTATAGATGGTTTTTATACCATGAGTTCCCATTCCTTTCATGAGCACCAAATTATGAATACTGTACAAATAAAAAGTTAATCTTAGAAATTGAAAAAAAGATAAGACTATATGCAAAGTCAATATTTTTACATTTTAATTCTTTAGGATTGCTTGTTTGAGACCATTACCTATCACATCCTTACTGTGGCAGGACTGTACATCAAGTGTACACACACAGAAAAAAACCCTCAAGAGGTGACACTATCAACCAAGGAGATGTCAGTGCATTGCGAGCACGCTATCAATTTAACACAATCACACTGAATATATTACAGAATTAAAATTACCATACACATTGATTCTGAAATAGGTCACCACCACCAGAAGGGCCATATGAAAGTTGCTCTAGAAATCAATTTTGAATTGAATTTTGTTTAACACAAATCCCATACTTTTTAATAAGGACTTGAATAATCCAATTAGAGTGAAGAATGCCGTTGCAGCTGAGGAGCTCTACATCAAAATTTCAACAGAATTGAATAATTTATTTTATTTAAAAATCCCCCAAAAACTTTATAACCTTTATTGTTGTGTAGTTAACCTTCCAGATGTGAACTGAATGATAAACTGATGCAGTTCTGTCTTCCTGAGTCTGCTGACAGACAGCTTTCCCAACACAGAGTTGCTCAAAACTCTCTGGTAAGAAGTAAAATTGATAAGAATGATGTCAATTTCACACTGCTACTGGGCAAAGCGCAGAGCAGCAGTGACAGGACGTGGTACTATTACGGGGAAAGTGAACCAAAAATCTATCTGGGGAGGGAGAGAACAGTAGCACATATTTGTTTCTCTCATTCCTCCTTGCTGCAGCCAGGCACTGAGGGTGGTGTAGCGTAACAGACACCAAAGCATCCTTGCCCAAATCTCCACAAAACAATATTCAAGGTTGAACTGTAAATTAAAATTAAAGCAAGCGATTAGAGGAAAAATACAAAGGTAATCAGATGAATATGGACTTGAGCACCTTACATACGTATGTAAAAGCTATGTCACTTCTTCCAGTTCTTTCTGCCTAACAAAGTTAGTTTTTTCCTCCATAAGAGCTCTCCTTAACAGTTCATTCTGCCAAAATACATAAGAAGAAATCAAATCTCTAGAGTCTTAGAATCACTCTTTTGGCTATGAATATGGTGGCAGAAACCCGTGTCTGATACTTGATTAGCAGTTTTAGTTTATCCAACACTCCTAAAACACATGAAAGCTTTATATGTTACTACTCTACACTATCTAAAGACAAATATATCAATAGTTATGTGATTAGTGGCAGATATACCAAATATGAGAAATCTCTTCACATTTCTGATAGTACTGCCAGCGATTACTATACCAGAATAGTCTGCTTTAGTGTTGGTGGTTAGTGCTTTCAACTACTTCAATAGGGTTCCATGTAAGCATAGGGATCCACTTGTAAGAATGTCATTACAGGATTGATGCCCTTACTTTAACATCATGGATGTTCAAATTTTGATTATGTTTAGATCACCTCCACAATGCAGACATATTTTATAAAAGTTTCATTATAACATTTTGCAAAATTTTTTAAAAAGAACAATTTAAACTTGTTTTAACCTCCCACCCAGCAGAAGAAAAAGATTGAGTTTATACTTCTCAGGTCCCTTACATCCTCAGCAACTCAGTGAAACTTAAATCATCATCATCAGTTTTGCAGCTGATCAGACGTCTACAGGCAAAAGCTATAAAGTGACCACATACGTTACTTGTCAATTTCACTATCCTGTTGCTGGCTACTTTCAGAGAAAATTTCATTAGCCACTGGCAAGTAAGTGGGCATCTGTGTTTTTCAAGCCCTGATAATGATAAATTTAAAATGTAACAAAGAAGAAAGCTACTGATGGTCAGTCAAAACAGTTTTAATTGGAAGAGGGAGAAAAAGTTTTACCCCAATGATCTTGTGCAGACAAAACAGAAACTGGCCCTCATGACTCCAGCATCCCAGTGGTAGAACAAATCTCCACATCTATTCAAGGCAGATCAACCAAAAGTCCAAATAAAAAAAACAACAACACATGCACTCCCTCTGTCTACAGATACCAATCATCTTCTACCAGACTAAACCATTTTCAGTAGGTCGTTCTGCTACCTGAAGTATCTTCTTAAAATGCCATTAAGAAGAAATGGGATTATTTCTGATATTTCCCAATATTGAAAATTGGTAAGATTAAGGGAAAAGATGACCAACTACTAAAGTTTACCATACATGAAAATGTTATATCCTAACTAGTAAACATTATTATTCTTGAATAATTTGTTCTGCGTTTCTAGTTCAGCAACTAGGTAGGTTCAGCAACCTGATTTATGGCTTGCCACCTTCTTCCATGCTACCATTACACCTCAAACTCACTGTTTTTTTAAAACCTATCAGCTCTAATCCACCTCTCAATCACAGTTCATTCTTTTATATATTAAAATATTTATAAGTTTAACAAATGAAAGTGTCTGGTACAATCAGACTCCTGCTCTTTGCAGGAAATTGCCACCAGGACTTTATTCCCCTAATTTACCATTTTCCTTCACACACCTTCCATATATATATTGTCCTGGGGTAGGATTCAAGAAACAAGCTTTAGTTTGTAAAACCTTCTCCTGATAGTGCATGAACCACAAAGTGGACCTGACAAAATACAAAAGTGAAACTGACCAATCTATTTCTGCAGTCCAAATAGACTGTAGTGCAAAAAATAAATAAAAAGCATTAATGGCTTGTCAGTCTTCCAAATGAAAAATGGAACACCTGATAGACATGTCTAACACAATCACTTGTCTCTTCCCCTAGAAACAGACTCACAGTACTGCCAACCTGAAGCATTCAAAAATCATGAGTCAAAAATCTAGTTTGTATTTTACAGGCTGGGTCACTAGGAGCTTTCACACTTTTGAACCACTGTCCATAGTCAGAGCAGGTAACTCCATGTTAATCTGACCCTGTAGCAGTGGACTCATCTGTTGGGTGGGATGTATCTCACTGAGAGGGCTTATGGTTGATGGAGTGCAGAGTAACACCAAGAGAGGTGGCACATGCAGGTTCGGGTAGTCTGATGTCAATTTCAACAGCTCAGCTTGTTGGCCAGCCTCCCAGGGTTCACACAAACCCCTGTCCCTGTCTCCTCCTCCTGAACAGTACAATACTATCAGCTTTGCAAAAAATAGGGACACCAGATAAAGGCAATGAAAACATAGCCATACGTTTTTCAGGGATTCATAGTCATCCTAATTAATTGCAAAATTAAATGTTTAACACACTTTCAGTTTTAATGAGGTGGTAACAGAGTTAAGGAAATTAAAATTCAGAAACAGTTCTACTCTGAAAAGTGACTTGGTAAACAATCACTAGGGTTTCACATGTCTTGTAGTAATGGTTTCCCTATCAATTTCGTTTGGTTTAGAAGTACAGAAACATTTTTCGTAATTGCCACCTCTGCAAACTTGGCCTGGGATCCTACAGCAAACCAGGTTCTTACCTGCTCATGCAACCCTCACTAGTAATCAAGAGTCTGCAAGCTAAATACAACTGTACAACTCCAGTGTCCTCCAACTGTGCGACACTGTTACAGTGAGATTACATAATTTCAGTCCTCCTGAACTAATTCAGTGAGTATTTGTAACTCAGTTTACACAGGCATCTTTGGCAAAAAACACAAATGCAGTAACTCCAAGATATCAAAGTAACTCTTTTTACCTCACTATTTTTAATAAGTAACAGATTACGATGGTTTGTGGGTAATTTACACCTACAATTATTTACACAAGTGCGATAAAGTGGACTAGGCCTTTAGACCACCTTCTGGAGGTCTTGTGGCCCTGCCAGACCCTGCCCCAGAAAAGGTAAGTGGAGAGAGTCCTCCAAGCAGCCTAGAGCAGTGGCATGGGACATAGCCAATCAGAGAGGGGCTGCCAGAGGCAGCCAATCCAGGCCCAGTAAGCCCACATAAAAGGAGTTGCAGTGCAGAGCAGAGATCAGTTCCTTGATGGCAGAGCATGGATAGTGTGCCTGGCTGGCTGAGGGAGATACAGGACCTCGGACAGAGAAGTTCTGACAGAGACCAGGGGAACGCAAAGGAGCTCTGGACTGGCTGTTGGGACTCAACCAGGACAAGGCGCAGAGATAAGGCTGAAGAATTAGCTGTGTCCATGGGGAAGTGGCCCAGAGAATTGTAGCAGCAATGCAATTTAACTAAAGGGATGCAGTGGATAGCTGCTGTCTAGACAGTCCCTGGGCTGGGACCCAGAGTAGAGGGCGGGCCTGAGTCTCTTTCCCCCTCCCCCTGCAGCCACTGGAAAAGTGACTTGGCCCTGGGCTACACTAGGGGAGGGGGTCGATCTACAATACGCAACTTCAGCTACGTGAATAGCGTAGCTGAAGTCGGCGTATCGTAATCGACTTACCTGGCCATGAGGACAGCGGCGAGTCGATCGCTGCCGCTCCCACGTCGACTCCGCTTCCGCCTTTTGATGAGGTGGATTGCCGGAGCCGACGGGGAGCACGATCGGGGATCGATTAATCGCGTCTTAACGAGACGCGAAAAATCGATCCCCGATAGACCGATTGCTACCCGCCGATCCGGCGGGTAGTGAAGACCTGCCCTTGGTCTCTGATGCACCCCAGAAGAGGAAATGAACTCTTTTAGTGGCCCAGCAGAAGAGTTGGGGTCAGAAAGGCCCAGAGAGACAAAGTCTCGAGGGAGGGAACCCTGGTGGATGTGATGGCCAGGACTGCTTGAAGAGCAGGGACAATTTGAGAGTGTCCAGAAGGGGCTGAGAGACAATTTGAACCAGGATATTGTAATATGCCCTGTTGGACTGATAGAGGATCGAGCCCAGGAACATGGCTGCAGATAAAGAGATGTTAGAGAGCATTGAGATCGGCCCCCTGTTGGACTTGTATCGCAGAAGGGGTTTGATTTTTATTTCACGTACAGACTCTGGGACTCGGCCGGAGGGTGAGTCACCAAAGACTCATCGCAAACAAAGAAAGAGTGAGTGAGTGCAGGCACATACTGAGACAGGGGATGCTCATGAGAGGTGACTGTGAGCCCATTATAAGAAGTTACAGACAGAGGAATTGGCAACAGTTTCCAACACTATGAAGCACTATTTGGACACAGCTATTTTTAACTGATAAGCAAGTTTTGGGATGAAAAATTCATTTAAATTAGAATGCAAATTTTGAGGTGATTGAATACTTGTTGATTTCAAATAATTTTTAAAATTTACCAGAGACTGTGCAATCTTAAAGCTACTGTACCTCTCACATTAAGTGTTTGGATATAAATGAAAATGAAGATATAGTCCAAAACCTGCATGGAGCAAAGATTCCACTTGAAAGAACCCTGATATTCCAAGCTTTTTCTTTCTTTAGTAATCCATGAACACTTTGTCTAGGTCTACTTATGTCTATCGACAGGAAATTTTATATGGAACTAAAATGCAGCTCTTTCCCCACTACCCACCCTAGGACAAAATGGCTACAAAGTAAACTGTATCCCATAATTTATGTGCATGAACAGTTCTATTTCCTTTAGTGATAGTATAAGTGATACACTGGCCATAACATTTATCGTTTATCTGAAATAAGTGATAACCTTCTCAGGGGATGTTAAGATCATCAAGAATACCGTACTTTAGTCACACTTTTTTTTTTTTTCCAGAAAAGTGGATTTCTGCCAATTACACTTTTTCTTTGCTTGTTTTAAAAAGAAGAAAAACTGATTTATTTTCCTCCTATGATTGAGAATAAAGTCACCTGGTCAATTTGCTAAAAAAACCCACCTCTTTTTAGTACAAAGCCTAAAGAATGAAAAAATTTAAATATTATTTTTGAAGCTCTGTTTAAAACACTTCAAAGCTTTCGTTTTCTTTTTCCGGATAATGAAGAGCTGCACAGTGACTCAGGGGATTAGAAACAGATTCACCAGCACTCTTCAAATTGCAACTTTACTTCCAGAATGTCCATTTAAGATGAATATTGTAACAACAGTAGTTATATGTTTTTATCATAATTGTTTATGCAGCACCATTCACCCAAAGATCAGCTCTATATAAGTCTTAATGAATTAAATGAAACACCTCTGAAAAATAATACATCTTCCATTTTACAGATGAGTACACGAAAGCACAGAAAGGTTAAGTGACTTGCCCAAGGTCACAGTATCAGCTGCACAACTGTGAAGAGAACCCAGCAATCCCAATTCCTCGTAACCCCATTTAGCCACTGGACAGCAATCCTTCTGAAATAAAAAGTTTAACCTCCCCTCAAAAACAAACAAACTATAAAATAAAACTGAACTAGAGGATCACTCTTGAAATGGTTGACTCTTTACATGAAGAAGCTGACTTTCACTGCTAGCGAACCAAAAGTCTAGAGTAGATGGAACAATAATATATAGGAATATCGATACGCAAAGGGCTTTCAATATGATAGGATATGTTGCTATTTGCTCTCAGTGACAGAGCAGCAGCAATTCTGAACAGCATCATTCTTCTCAAATAGGAAAATTTTCTACCTATATTTCTGGCTGTGAAATCCAGAGCTGTCTTTATAAGACTGGCTACAAAAGCAGCCAGACAAGAAGAAAGAGGTGAAGATAAGGGAAAGGAGTTGGTTGTACAAGATCATGAGCCAAAGTGAGTTAAGGGTGTAGAGGGTGGAGATCAGAGAGGGCTGTGAGCAATCATAATTTAACTAGTTTGCCAACCAATATGTCATATATAAAGTCCAAAAAATAAGCAGATACTTGCAATGCCTAACTTCTAATTGGACTACCTCAGCAGCATATAGTCTTATTTTTTAAAACTTATTCAAGCAAACTTATTTTCCAACATATAATATATATATATATACATATATACACACATACATACATACATATATACACACATACATACATACATATATACACATACACACATATATACACATACACAGCATCCATAAACTTGAATTATGTATTAAACATCTTTAAATAACTATGGAATAGCCAACTTTAGGCATGTTTAAAATCTTGACCTCAATGACTATGGGAAAAGAAACTTTAAACTGGAATAATTTTAAGATATAGATAACTCTATAACACTGGTCTACAATTTTTGAGAAGTCGTCCGCTTCAGAGATAAAATGTGCTATTTATTATGTATTTTGATGTGCTGAATTCAAATATGACAATTAAAACAACTGATTGGCCACTGTTTCTAAGATATTTAAGTTTTTACATTTTATGTCTATGTATATTGTGTAGATAGTAGAGTTTTAATCATAAATTGTAAACCTAGGTCTTTTCATGTGTTTATGGTTGCTTTACATGATACATAAACAGGACAGGTGAAATAGTAACACTTTAAAAATCAGCAAAGGGGTTATATAAATAAAATTGATTATGAAACAAAAGGCAAAAAACTATTATGTACATAGTTTAATCCTATTCAATGTCTACTTGGCGCTTCTTGGCTTGTCTCTTGTATTCATTAAATGGAGCATCTCTTGTCACTGTCCAGCAATAGTCTGCAAGCAGTGATGGGCTCCATTTGCCCTGATAGCGTTTCTCCATTGTTGCAATGTCCTGGTGAAATCGCTCGCCGTGCTCGTCGCTCACTGCTCCGCAGTTCAGTGGAAAAAAATCTAGATGAGAGTGCAAAAAACGGATCTTTAGTGACATGTTGCAACCAAGGCTTTTGTATGCCTTGAGGAGGTTTTCCACCAACAACCTGTAGTTGTCTGCCTTGTTGTTTCCGAGAAAATTTATTGCCACTAACTGGAAGGCTTTCCATGCCTTTTTTTCCTTGCCACGCAGTGCATGGTCAAATGCATCATCTCGAAGAAGTTCACGAATCTGAGGACCAACAAAGACACCTTCCTTTATCTTAGCTTCACTTAACCTTGGACATTTTCCACGGAGGTACTTGAAAGCTGCTTGTGTTTTGTCAATGGCCTTGACAAAGTTCTTCATCAGACCCAGCTTGATGTGTAAGGGTGGTAACAAAATCTTCCTTGATTCAACAAGTGGTGGATGCTGAACACTTTTCCTCCCAGGCTCCAATGACTGTCGGAGTGGCCAATCTTTCTTGATGTAGTGGGAATCTCTTGCATGACTATCCCATTCGCAGAGAAAACAGCAGTACTTTGTGTATCCAGTCTGCAGACCAAGCAAGAGAGCAACAACCTTCAAATCGCCACAAAGCTGCCACTGATGTTGGTCATAGTTTATGCACCTCAAAAGTTGTTTCATGTTGTCATAGGTTTCCTTCATATGGACTGCATGACCAACTGGAATTGATGGCAAAACATTGCCATTATGCAGTAAAACAGCTTTAAGACTCGTCTTCGATGAATCAATGAACAGTCTCCACTCATCTGGATCGTGAACGATGTTGAGGGCTGCCATCACACCATCGATGTTGTTGCAGGCTACAAGATCACCTTCCATGAAGAAGAATGGGACAAGATCCTCTTGACGGTCACGGAACATGGAAACCCTAACATCACCTGCCAGGAGATTCCACTGCTGTAGTCTGGAGCCCAAAAGCTCTGCCTTACTCTTGGGTAGTTCCAAATCCCTGACAAGGTCATTCAGTTCACCTTGTGTTATGAGGTGTGGTTCAGAGGAGGAGGATGGGAGAAAATGTGGGTCCTGTGACATTGATGGTTCAGGACCAGAAGTTTCATCCTCTTCCTCTTCCTCGTCTGACTCAAGTGAGAATGATTCTGGTGCATCAGGAACCGGCAGTCCTTCTCCGTGGGGTACTGGGCGTATAGCTGATGGAATGTTTGGAGAATGCACAGTCCACTTTTTCTTCTTTGACACACCTTTCCCAACTGGAGGCACCATGCAGAAGTAACAACTGCTGGTATGATCTGTTGGCTCTCTCCAAATCATTGGCACTGCAAAAGGCATAGATTTCCTTTTCCTGTTCAACCACTGGCGAAGATTTGTTGCACAAGTGTTGCAGCATATGTGTGGGGCCCACCTCTTGTCCTGATCTCCAATTTTGCAGCCAAAATAAAGGTGATAGGCTTTCTTAACCATAGTGCTTATACTGCGCTTTTGTGAAGCAAAAGTCACTTCACCACAAACATAGCAGAAGTTATCTGCACTGTTCACACAAGTACGAGGCATCTCTGCTCACTTTGGCTAAACAGAAATGTGTCCCTTTGCAAAATCAAACACTGACAAATAAGAGAGCACGACACTGTATGATTTCTAGAGCTGATATAGGGCAATTTGTTCAGCAGAGTGATGTAAGCTTCGTTATGATTGCATCATCCATGACTTCTAGGAATAACATGATGCAATTCATATCATGAATGACGCAATACCAGCTTCAGATTGCATCGTTCATCGTTTTGCCTAAAAAGCAAGTACTGTCCAAACCCAGTCATAGATTTATTCATAGATCCAGTCAACGATGTATTTTAGTCATTTCTGGTTTAAATTGAGATCCCTTCCCTTTATAACTCACTTATCCTCCGTCATTCCCAAGTCAAGGGTCGTATATACTGACCCAATAGCATGTCTTGAAAACTAGAGCCAATCAACAATTTTAAGCATCATTTTCGTTCTCAGTGACCCAGAATTAGTAAAGTTTGACTACATTTATTTCAGAAGCATTTTGGCTATAGAGCAGTGTAATCAGAAAGATAAAGAAAAACCCTAAGAATTTAGGTATGGAAAAACTAAGGCTGTTAACAAAACAGGTATTGTATATCAGAATATAAGTCACTGATTATCAATTTCACTGTAGTCCCTTTGCCTAAAATATAATTAAATCAACACTTACGATCAAACATACATACACTAATAACATCTCAAACATATACATACCGTAGGGAATAAAGGAACCAAAAAACTCACACTAGTGCCAAATAATCCCTGAAAACAAGTTACGGTAGTAATTTGTACATAACTATTCAGATGTAATACCACTAGTGAATTAACCCTTCTGATAATATACATAACCCAAGGCCATAGGAAGTGTCGATGTAGCAAAATAAGAATAAAATTGTTAACATACACACAGAACTCAAGCTTTCTGTATGACCGAATGTTGTACTTTTATTCCCACTACAATCAGTCCGTTTACTACCAAGCTTCAAAGAGGTTCTGAACGCATAATTTCTGAAGTAACAAACCGTAGGCCTGATTGTACATGTCCTCCATGCATAGCCTCCTATGGAAGAAGTTGGTTTATGCTCCATGAGCTTGCAGGATAAAGCCCCTGAGTCGTTCATATGTACAATTTTAATAGAGTATTATAGCTCCCAAAAAAATTGTGATCAACTTCTTTCAGATTAACTCATTAATAAACCAATAAAAATAAGAACTATACATTAAAAGAAGCACTATGTAAGTCCATCTGCATAAGCCAACTCTGATCATGCGTGTCTCTACGACATGACTACACTCAGTTGTGTCCTACCCTGGTTACAACACAGTTTACCCCCTCTACCCAAAAATGTATGGGAGCACTGTTAGTTTCTGACTACTATAATAGACTAAAACTTTGGATTTAACCCAGTTAGAGGAACACTAACAGGCTTCCTTTATGCAAACTTCCAATTGTACTGAATCTGGGTCCTCCGCCTGTTCTAGCTGTAGTGTAGATGGGACATTATATTTAGTCTACAAAGCTTTAAAAATACAACCAAATGCAGAAACATCTTTTAGTTAAATTAAAAAGCTGTCACAAGGTTATGCATAAATCATGCTATTAATTAAGAGCTATAAACAGATCAACCAAAAATTCTTCCCACCATATTTTTTCTAAAGCCAAAAACGGCAAATACTTTTCATGTTTTATTTTATTAGAAAGTTAATTATATGCTAGTACTGCAATCTTCAATAGATATGCCTTTACTGAAAACCTACTGGGGGTAGAGATAGCTCAGTGGTTTGAGCATTGGCCTGCTAAACCCAGGGTTGTGAGTTCAATCCTTGAGCAGGCATTTAGGGATCTGGGGCAAAAATTGGGGATTGGTCCTGCTTTGAGCAGGGGGTTGGACTAGATGACCTCCAAAGGTCCCTTCCAACCCTGATATTCTATGATTCTATACTGGCATCAAATACGCCAGAAGTCCACAAAACATAAATGTTATTTCTTGTAAATGGTTTTTATGGATCACTATATTTTAACAATTTGATCAATAAAATCAAAATTGTATATATATAAAACACTATTCTGGCATACTTTATCTAAAAATTGGAGAAAACTCAATCCAAGCATTCCATATCTTATATTTTTATAGTAACTCATTCAGAGTTTGAAACACAAGTGTTATAAAGTTGCTCATGAAAACTAGGCAACTGGGATTTTATTTTAAAAAGCGAAATTAAGCATTTTAAACCTGTTCACAAAGTCCATGTATACAAAATTTGGGTCCTGTTAACCTTGAATATACTTTCACCAATAACATCTCTTCCACTCTAATGACAGGAGTATGTAAAATACCATCTTTTGAAGGAGACAGATTTTTTTTTTTAAATCACAAGAACATACCAACACAATATACTTTAAAAGTTCTGTAATCTGGACACAGATTCTTGTGTCTTAAAATTGACAAAGAAAATACTGTCCAGAACAAACCTTGCTTTTGCTTATTTGTGAGCACATGAATCTTCATCCGCATTTTGCCTTCACAATAACTGAGTGAGATAGTCCTGTCCCTTGAGTTCAAATGTCCCACCAGCCTGGACAAACTTGCCAGTAACCATCTTAATTTCCTAACACTAGAAATGTTCTGAAAGAGTCTTGTTAACAAAATATATGTTTAACATATGCATCACTTTGAGCTCTTTACTTGACTAGTTTTTCCTGTTTTCTTTCATTTGGATGGTTTCTTCCAAATGTAGTCCTTGACATTTGGAATGGTTAATAAAGAAAGGTTAGCTTTGCATAGTGAGACAGTTCTTTGCATACTGTAAATGTGATAAATCATTCACTCTCTGATGTGCTGGAAGGGGACAAATTTTTGAATAAAAATGGATGCAAGGAAATTCAAATTCCAGTTCTGTGGACTATATATATGCATAAGCAGAAAAGTGTAGCACAATTTAAGGCAGGATTTCCAAGAGGATGTGTCAGTTGTGTTAAAAACCCTTTAATATGGGAAGGTGCTACAGTTAACATAATCAACAACATATCAGCCTTATGTATAAAGCCAACCTCCCTCTTAGCTGAACTTCATAATCCTGAACTCCTGACAAATAAACCAACCTCAATACTCTTATTATTTCTATTACAGTAGTACCTAATGACCCAGCCAAGGTCAGGTCCCCACTGTAGTAGACTGTATGCAAACATCAAATAAGAGATCATCCATTATTAGAAAGAAGACTTAGCTATTAGAAAGAAGACTTAGCAGGGAACGTTCAAGTTAGTCTCTCTTCTTGGAAGATGGAAGATTTTGAGAAAAGGCGTATGTTGCAATGTGACAAGTACAATTTCCCTAAGGACTGAAAAATCTCACTTTGTACCAGACCAAGAGCCCTGATTAAACAGCAACTATTCACAATCCAGACAGTATCAAAGGCAGGTTTCCCTTAAAGGAAGGGATAACAGGAGTCCCAGTGGAGGATGACAGGTTACCTCCGTCTTATGTATTACAATCACAAAATATGAGTCAGGGGACCCATGGCAGAAGGGGCCTGGGCCCCGGTGTTTACCTGGCGGTGTTAAGAAGCGGGTGCTTGGTCCCAACCAGCTTGCGGACCTGCATGGCGATGTTGCTCAGCTCGTCACTCAGCAGGCAGCGGAGGCTCATGAACGAGGTCGGGTACCCCACGATCTTCTCGGCCTCGGACACCACTTTACTCCAGTGAGACGCAGCAGAGGGGGAACCCGAGAACAGGCCCCTCCGCCACCGCACACCGCCGCCTCCCCCCCGCGCAGACCAGAGCCCGGGGGGCGGCCGCAGCAGCAGCAGTCGGGAGCAGCAGCAGCCCCCCCAACGCAACAGCAGCAGGGGACACATTATCCCAGCCACTTAATAGCCCCCCACACACACACTGCGCTTCGCCCCCAATAGCTTTCGCCGCCGCGCCCAGCCTGGCTGCGCTGAGGCTGCCCAGCCCCCCAGTCTCCTCCGCAGCCCCTCAGTGCCCCCGTGCCCGACTGTCCAACAGGCTCTTCTCCAGGGGCGGCCGGATACGAAGCCACCCGCTGTGTCCAGCCTTTCTCCCCGCGCAGTGCCCGGCCCCCGGGCGCTCAACCCTGCGAGCCGGATCCCCTTCTCCCTGCCTGGCACGCGGGGTCGCACGGCGGTGAGGGGGAGCGGCTGTCCCCGGCGCTGCCCGGCCCCACTCCCGAGCAGGAGCGATGCTGTACTGCTATCGCCGCTCGCCACGGCGAATGCTCGCTCCGCTTCCACAGCCGGCAGCCCGGGCTCCCTGTGCCATGGGGGCTGCCATCTTGGATGTCGCAAAACACAAGTCGTAGAGCAACGACGACCATGGAATTAGAACCCTTCCCGCTTCCTCACTTTCCGTCTTCAGCTGAGGGGCGGGGGGAGAAGGGAGAGTTTTGTTTCCGATCCAGCGGCCCTCTCTGCTGCTCCCGTCACACCCCCCAGTGACACCTCCTCCAGCCCCTCCCCAGCGAGCCCGTCACTCCCCCAGGGACACCCCCGCCAGCCCCTCCCCAGCGAGCCCGTCACTCCCCCAGTGACACCCCCGCCAGCCCCTCCCCAGCGAGCCCGTCACTCCCCCAGGGACACCCCCGCCAGCCCCTCCCCAGCGAGCCCGTCACTCCCCCCAGTGACACCCCCGCCAGCCCCTCCCCAGCGAGCCCGTCACTCCCCCAGTGACACCCCCGCCAGCCCCTCCCCAGCGAGCCCGTCACTCCCCCAGGGACACCCCCGCCAGCCCCTCCCCAGCGAGCCCGTCACTCCCCCCAGTGACACCCCCGCCAGCCCCTCCCCAGCGAGCCCGTCACTCCCCCAGGGACACCCCCGCCAGCCCCTCCCCAGCGAGCCCGTCACTCCCCCAGGGACACCCCCGCCAGCCCCTCCCCAGCGAGCCCGTCACTCCCCCAGGGACACCCCCGCCAGCCCCTCCCCAGCGAGCCCGTCACTCCCCCAGGGACACCCCCGCCAGCCCCTCCCCAGCGAGCCCGTCACTCCCCCAGGGACACCCCCGCCAGCCCCTCCCCAGCGAGCCCGTCACTCCCCCAGGGACACCCCCGCCAGCCCCTCCCCAGCGAGCCCGTCACTCCCCCCAGTGACACCCCCGCCAGCCCCTCCCCAGCGAGCCCGTCACTCCCCCAGTGACACCCCCGCCAGCCCCTCCCCAGCGAGCCCGTCACTCCCCCAGGGACACCCCCGCCAGCCCCTCCCCAGCGAGCCCGTCACTCCCCCAGGGACACCCCCGCCAGCCCCTCCCCAGCGAGCCCGTCACTCCCCCAGGGACACCCCCGCCAGCCCCTCCCCAGCGAGCCCGTCACTCCCCCAGGGACACCCCCGCCAGCCCCTCCCCAGCGAGCCCGTCACTCCCCCCAGTGACACCCCCGCCAGCCCCTCCCCAGCGAGCCCGTCACTCCCCCCAGTGACACCCCCGCCAGCCCCTCCCCAGCGAGCCCGTCACTCCCCCCAGTGACACCCCCGCCAGCCCCTCCCCAGCGAGCCCGTCACTCCCCCCAGTGACACCCCCGCCAGCCCCTCCCCAGCGAGCCCGTCACTCCCCCCAGTGACACCCCCGCCAGCCCCTCCCCAGCGAGCCCGTCACTCCCCCAGTGACACCCCCGCCAGCCCCTCCCCAGCGAGCCCGTCACTCCCCCCAGTGACACCCCCGCCAGCCCCTCCCCAGCGAGCCCGTCACTCCCCCAGTGACACCCCCCCAGCCCCTCCCCAGCGAGCCCGTCACTCCCCCAGGGACACCCCCGCCAGCCCCTCCCCAGCGAGCCCGTCACTCCCCCCAGTGACACCCCCGCCAGCCCCTCCCCAGCGAGCCCGTCACTCCCCCAGTGACACCCCCGCCAGCCCCTCCCCAGCGAGCCCGTCACTCCCCCAGTGACACCCCCGTCAGCCCCTCCCCAGCGAGCCCGTCACTCCCCCAGTGACACACCCGCCAGCCCCTCCCCAGCGAGCCCGTCACTCCCCCAGTGACACCCCCGCCAGCCCCTCCCCAGCGAGCCCGTCACTCCCCCAGTGACACCCCCGCCAGCCCCTCCCCAGCGAGCCCGTCACTCCCCCCAGGGACACCCCCGCCAGCCCCTCCCCAGCGAGCCCGTCACTCCCCCCAGGGACACCCCCGCCAGCCCCTCCCCAGCGAGCCCGTCACTCCCCCCAGGGACACCCCCGCCAGCCCCTCCCCAGCGAGCCCGTCACTCCCCCCAGGGACACCCCCGCCAGCCCCTCCCCAGCGAGCCCGTCACTCCCCCAGGGACACCCCCGCCAGCCCCTCCCCAGCGAGCCCGTCACTCCCCCAGGGACACCCCCGCCAGCCCCTCCCCAGCGAGCCCGTCACTCCCCCAGGGACACCCCCGCCAGCCCCTCCCCAGCGAGCCCGTCACTCCCCCAGGGACACCCCCGCCAGCCCCTCCCCAGCGAGCCCGTCACTCCCCCAGGGACACCCCCGCCAGCCCCTCCCCAGCGAGCCCGTCACACCCCCCAGGGACACCCCCTCCAGCCCCTCCCCAGCGAGCCCGTCACACCCCCCAGGGACACCCCCTCCAGCCCCTCCCCAGCGAGCCCGACACTCCCCCCAGTGACACCCCCGCCAGCCCCTCCCCAGCGAGCCCGTCACTCCCCCAGTGACACCCCCGCCAGCCCCTCCCCAGCGAGCCCGTCACTCCCCCAGTGACACCCCCGTCAGCCCCTCCCCAGCGAGCCCGTCACTCCCCCAGTGACACACCCTCCAGCCCCTCCCCAGAGAGCCCGTCACTCCCCCAGTGACACCCCCGCCAGCCCCTCCCCAGAGAGCCCGTCACTCCCCCAGTGACACCCCCGCCAGCCCCTCCCCAGCGAGCCCGTCACTCCCCCAGTGACACCCCCTCCAGCCCCTCCCCAGCGAGCCCGTCACTCCCCCAGTGACACCCCCTCCAGCCCCTCCCCAGCGAGCCCGTCACACCCCCCAGTGACACCCCCTCCAGCCCCTCCCCAGCGAGCCCGTCACTCCCCCAGTGACACCCCCTCCAGCCCCTCCCCAGCGAGCCCGTCACACCCCCCAGTGACACCCCCTCCAGCCCCTCCCCAGCGAGCCCGTCACACCCCCCAGTGACACCCCCGCCAGCCCCTCCCCAGCGAGCCCGTCACTCCCCCAGTGACACCCCCTCCAGCCCCTCCCCAGAGAGCCCGACACTCCCCCCAGTGACACCCACGCCAGCCCCTCCCCAGCGAGCCCGACACTCCCCCAGTGACACCCCCGCCAGCCCCTCCCCAGCGAGCCCGACACTCCCCCAGTGACACCCCCTCCAGCCCCTCCCCAGCGAGCCCATCACTCCCCCAGTGACACCCCCTCCAGCCCCTCCCCAGCGAGCCCATCACTCCCCCAGTGACACCCCCTCCAGCCCCTCCCCAGCGAGCCCGACACTTCCTCCAGTGACACCCCCTCCAGCCCCTCCCCAGCGAGCCCGACACTCGCCCAGTGACACCCCCTCCAGCCCCTCCCCAGCGAGCCCGTCACTCCCCCAGTGACACCCCCTCCAGCCCCTCCCCAGCGAGCCCGTCACTCCCCCAGTGACACCCCCTCCAGCCCCTCCCTAGCGAGCCCGACACTCCCCCAGTGACACCCCCTCCAGCCCCTCCCCAGCGAGCCCATCACTCCCCCAGTGACACCCCCTCCAGCCCCTCCCCAGCGAGCCCATCACTCCCCCAGTGACACCCCCTCCAGCCCCTCCCCAGCGAGCCCGACACTTCCTCCAGTGACACCCCCTCCAGCCCCTCCCCAGCGAGCCCGACACTCGCCCAGTGACACACCCTCCAGCCCCTCCCCAGCGAGCCCGACACTCCCCCAGTGACACCCCCTCCAGCCCCTCCCCAGCGAGCCCGACACTCCCCCAGTGACACCCCCTCCAGCCCCTCCCCAGAGAGCCCGTCACTCCCCCAGTGACACCCCCTCCAGCCCCTCCCCAGAGAGCCCGTCACTCCCCCAGTGACAGCCCCGCCAGCCCCTCCCCAGCGAGCCCGTCACTCCCCCAGTGACACCCCCTCCAGCCCCTCCCCAGAGAGCCTGTCACACCCCCAGTGACACCCCCTCCAGTCTGTCACCAGTTAGTCAGTCAGTCTCACACACAGAACTGCGGTGGTATTGTTATTCTGAACTGAGGTACAGAGACATTAGGGTGACCAGATGTCCCGATTTTATAGGGACAGTCCCGATTTTTGAGTGTTTTTCTTATATGGGCTCCTATTACCCCCCACCCCCATCCCGATTTTTCACATTTGCTGTCTGGGCACCCCAAGAGACATAAATGTCAAAGTAACAACTAATTTTGGGTGCCAAGTTGAATATGCCTTTGGAGGGCTTTTTTCACATTTTTTTTATAGCACTTAGTTCAGAACACAGCTATTATTGACTTCATTTGCAGTTGTGAGTGTTCAGCACTTCTGCAAGTCAGATCCAAAATTGAGCATGCAGAAAATCAGGAAAACACAGTTAGTGGCCACCTTTCAGAAATGTGGTTTAAATGTGACTTCGCAAGTCACAGAAATGTGACTTGCCCGATATGTCATAGGACCTCTGAAGCAGAGGTAGGAGTAGAATCCACTTCTCCAGGATAGCATTCAACTGCCACAATTACTCAATCCTTTCTCTTCCTGTAGTCCCCTTCCTCATTCAGTTCACACCCCCAAGCAGAGGAGGTAAGATATGGGGAAAGTAGACACTGCGCCCTTCTGCTGCCACGTACATTCTGGGGGCCAGATGGAGGAGGGAGACCGTGACAGAACAGTTGGAGTAGGAGGCTTAGGAGCTGGAGAGACTCCTGACTCTTTGCCCCAGGGATCATTCCATCTACAGAGAGAGTCAGGAGAAGCGGGACAAGCTCCAGGCCCTTGACAACCATCGACACAGGGTGCCTTTGTTCAATCATGTATTGGGGTAGTCATGTTAATCTGTATCCACAAAAACAATGAGTCCGGTGGGTTAGTGTTTCTGTGGTGTGTGTGTAGTTGCTGGTGAGTATTTGCTTCAGGTTGGGGGCTGTCTGTAAGCGAGAACTGGCCTGCCTCCCAAGGTCTGTGAGAGTGAGGGATCGTTTTCCAGGATAGGCTGCAGATCGTTGATGTGCTGGAGAGGTTTTAGCTGGGGGCTGTATGTGATGGCCAGTGGTGTTCTGTTATTTTCCTTGTTGGGCCTGTCCTGTAGTACAGCCCAGCTAAAACCTCTCCAGCACATCATCAATGATCTACAACCTATCCTGGAATACGATCCCTCACTCTCAGAGACCTTGGGAGGCAGGCCAATCCTCCCTTACAGACAGCCCCCATCCTGAAGCAAATACTCACCAACAACTACACACCACACCACAGAAACATTAACCCAGGAATCAATCACTGTAACAAACCTTGTTGCCTACTTTGTCCCCATATCTACTCTAGCGACACCATCATAGGACCCAACCACATCAGCCACATCATCAGGGACTCATTCAGCTGCACATCTACTAATGTGATATATGCCATCATGTGCCAGCAATGCCCCTGTACCATGTACATTGGCCAAACTGGACAGTCTACGTAAAAAAATAAATGGACACAAATCGAACATCAGGAATGGTAACATACAAAAGCCAGTAGGAGAACACTTCAATCTCCCTGGACATTCTATAAGAGATTTAAAAGTAGCCATACTTGAAAAAAAAAACTTCAAAAACAGACTTCAAAGAGAAACTGGAGAACTAAAATTCATTTGCAAATTGAACACCATTAATTTGGGCTTGAATAGGGACTGGGAGTGGCTGGCTCACTACAAAAGCAGCTTTGCCTCTCCTGGAATTGACACCTCCTCATATTGGGAGTGGACTACATCCACCCTGATTGAATTGGCCCTGTCAACACTGGTTCTCCACTTGTGAGGTAACTCCCGTCTCTTCATGTGTCAGTATAAATATGCCTGCATCTGTAATTTTCACTCCATGCATCTGAAGAAGTGGGTTTTTTACCCACGAAAGTTTATGCCCAAATAAATCTGTTAGTCTTTAAGGTGCCACTGGATTCCTTTTTGTTTTTGTTCAATCATGCATCCAGCTCCTTCAGGAGATGGATCATGGCTCCTGCTTCTTCTACGCCCTGGAACAAAAGAGGGGGGCCAAAAAGCATATCACCTGCCTCCTGGCAAAGGACTGCACCCCTCTCACAAATCCAGTGGAGATGTGGGAAAGGGCTAGGCCTCTTCTATGCTAGCCTTTTCTCCCCAGATTCAAATGATGCCATCAGCTATGGTCAGGGCTGGCTTTAGCGGGTGCAGGGCCCCACGTGAAGAACGATGGCAGGGCCCCGCACCCTTCCGGCCAAGTGTGGTGTTTAGATGTTGCTTGTAATTATTAGAACTGGGAGCACTGGCTGCTGGGAGTATGAAAGGACAGGAAACAGGAAGGAGGGTGGAGGGAGTTGAGAGGCTGGGAGAGTTACAGAGGGTGCAGCAGCAGCTTGGTAAAGAGGTTTCCACTTTAAAATAAAGACCTCTTGCAGTTTGTTAGTACCTTGCTTGACTGATACAACAGGCATGCAAGTTGGGGTCTTCAGCAGAAGTTCTGGTTCTAGAAGTAAGCGTTCTCTTACAAGAAGCATGGTTGTTTTCTCAATGAGCTGGTCTCTAATCATCTCATCTGCCATATTCCCAAAGTCACAAGTTACAATCAGACTCCTCAGGGAAGCAATATACTGCATTATAGTCTCCCCTGTTTTCTGCTCACGCTGGCGAAATCTGTAGCGATTAGCTACTACATTCACTTTTGGCACAAAAAAATTATTTAATGCAGTGAGTGCAGTCTCATATTTATCATCTGCAAGGGGAAAAGTGTAAAACATACGCTGTCCTTCTGCTCCAAGGCAGTGGATTAGCAGAGCACGCTTTCTTACTTCAGAAATCTCTGTAGCACTGATTGCAGGCAAAGTCTCAAACATATGGATCCAGACAGTAAAAGCAATTGGAGGTTCACCTGGGCTTTGCAGAAGATCCATCCTCGTTGCCAAAATGTTGTATCAGTCAAGCAAGCTACTAACAAACTGCAACAGGTCTTTATTTTAAAGTGGAAACCTCTTTACAAAGCTGCTGCTGCTGCACCCTCTGTAGCTCTCCCAGCCTCTCAACTCCATCCTCCCTCCTTCCTGTTTCCTGTCCTTTCAGACTCCCAGCAGCCAGTGCTCCCAGTTCTAATAATTACAAGCAACATCTAAACACCACACCAAGCAAAAAAACAAACAAACACCTCCCGCCGGAGAGGGGCCCCCTGGGGCACGGGGCCCAATTCCGGGAAATTGGTGGAATCAGCTTAAAGCCGGCCCTGCCTGTGGTATACCAGGGAACAAACTCCCAACAGTCAGTGTGGGTGACCAGGTCCGGGACCAGTTAGAGCAACCTCTCACTCTGGCCGAGTTCTCAGAAGCCTTCTGTCTGATGCCCACCAACAAATCTACAGGCATCAACGGGCTGACCATTGAGTTTTACTGGGTATTCTGGGACGTCCTTGGCTCAGACCTCTCCACCACCTGGGCCAAGTTCTTGGGCATCTGGGTGCTGCAACAGACCCTGCTGCCTAAGAAGGGGGACCTCCATGGCTTCAGGAATTAGTGCTCAGTTTTGCTTCTCAGCATGGACTACAAGGTTGTCAAAAAAGCCATCTCACTGCGGCTGGGGTCTGTGCTGGTAGATGTGATCCCCCCGACCAGACGTATGCCGTCCCAGGCCAGACCATCTTCAACAACGTCTATCTCGTCCAGGACCTATTCCATCTTGTGTGTAGGGATGGTCTGTTGTTCACTCTCCTGTCGCTGGACATGGAGAAGGCATTTGACATGATGGATCACAGGTGGTCACTCTGTGAGCATTCGACTTCAGAACACGCTTCAAGGGATTACTCCAGCTGCTGTACACCTTTGCAGAGTGTCTGGTCATGCTCAACTGGGCCTTGACCAAACCCGTCACCTTCCATCAATGAGTGTGCCAGGGCTGCCCGCTGTCCGGCCAGCTCTATACCATCTCTATTGAGCCCTTCCTCCATCTCCCCCATAAGAGGAGGATGGGTTTGGTGCTTTGGGAGCCAGACTTGTGAGTGGTCCTGTTCGCATGTGTCAATGATGTGCTTCTCATGGCCCAGGACCCGGGAGTCCTGGTGCAGGTGGAGGCTTGCCAAGACATCCATTCAACAATCTCCTCTGTCTCGGTGAACTTGGTCAAAAGCTCTGGCCTGATGAACAGAGACAGGTGTCAAGCAGGCTCCCTCCCAGCTCTGATTTGTATCATCCAGTTGGGCATGGTCCACTGCTCTGTCTGGACGTCTACCTTTCTGCCACCGATCTCTCCCCACTGGAGAACTGGAGCAATCTAGAGGCCAGGGTGTCTGACCAGTTGCAAAGGTGGATGGGGCTGCTCTAGTGTCTTTCCTACAGGAGCAGGAACTGGTGCTCAACCATCTGGTCCTGTCCATATGCTCTGGCACCATTTCAACACCCTGCCCCTACCCCCAGGAACCCTGGCCAGCCACAAGAAGAAAATCCTGGCATTTTTCTGGCTGGAACTGCATTGGGTCTCTTTGGGTGTCCTGAGCCTCCTCTTGGGGGAGGGCTGACAAGGCCTGGTCTGCACCCACATCCAGGTCTATGTTTTCTGCCTTCACACCATGCAGAGACGCTTGCTCAGTGCAGGTATTCCTGGAAGGATGGTGCTGGCTCACGCCTTCCTGCACCATCTCCCAGGGCTCTGATACAACTGGCAGGTGTTTTACCTCCACCTGTGGGGTCTCCCTTGAGACCTCTCTGAGCTGCTGGTCTTTTACTAGGACTTCCTCAGGACCTGGAAGCTAATGTCAGTGACTGGGTTTGTAGTGGCTGCTGAGGAGGAGGACCTTCTTGCAGAACCCCAGCTACACAACCCACACCTTAGAGTGCAAGTGGCAGAGCCCCCTGTGGTATGTCAGAGGTTGTTCCTGGTTGGTGCCACCAGAATCAGAGACCTCCTGGATTATGATTGGAGGATCTGGGTGGAGCCTGTGACATTTGGCCAGCACATAGGTTTGTCCACCCCACGCGTCCCCTGTCATGTGCCTACTGTTTCTCTCACTTTCCTCGAGTGGGTCCTATGGGTGGGGCCTCCCATCCACTGCTCATCCTTAGACCTCATCATCTGCCCCTGACCCATGAGTCTTCACAGTCACCCCCAGCTGACAACCTAAATCAGCCATATCTGGGTGTTTTATTATGGGCACTCCCAGACACCAGGGCAATCCCCCTGCCAAATATCATGCATGGAGGTGCTAAATGTGACAGATATAGGAAATTTCTGCAATATCCTGGACAAGCCTTATTGAATTAAGTTTAAATATCTTAGGAGTTAATTGTATTTAAAATGCATATGTTTATGTATTATTGCGGGATTATATGTCCCCTTTCTAGGTGGAGACATGCCTGACATAAACTCTGGGAAGTGTTATGAGCTTCAAAGGACTATTTGAAACAATGGGCTGGAGACGAATGGACTTTTAAAGTTAAATGGGTTTCCCAGGAAATGTCTGGAGGGAAGTGTATGCAAATATACCCCCGCCAGTTATGCAAGAACTCAGCCTTCTGAAGCTTCACTGAAGGAGAGGACATTTGTCTGCTGATCATCTATTATAAAAGGACAAGATCAGAGGCCCAAACTGTGTAAAGGAGTGACTGACAGATTCATGGGTATGCTTACTCTGAGCCATGGCAGTTATGAACTTGTAACCACAGAAAACCCCCTTAGTGGGACTTGAAGGACTGACTCCTATCAGACCCCTTGTTGGAGTTGGGGAGATCTCTGGTAATCTTATTAGTATATGGGTATGTTCTTTTTTTGTTTGTTTGTTTTAATGTTTTCTCTGTAATGCTGTTACCTTAAGAATAAATGTGCTTGCTTAGAAAAAGCTGTGTGGCACCTTATAAACTGTGATCCTGTTTGTAATCCTTGAGAAGAAGGCAAATCTGTCCTGCTTAGGCAGTCTAACTTGCTTGGGAATTCACAGTGTAGGCAGAGAACTGTGCAGCCTGGAAAAACCGTGGTCAGGAGGGAGAGACTTGCAATCTCTGCCCAAGAGAGATGATGGCTGAGTAGCTGGGAGCTTAGGGTGGGTACCTTTGCTAGACCACAGAGGGGGAATAGAGGTGTAGGTGCCTTGAACTGTGACACGAGAGCTTATCAATAATATAGTTGTAAGATGTTTTTAACATGGGAAAAACAACATATTTTCTGCTAACCTCATTCTGAAATGGCTTAAATTAAAAAATCAATCAATCAACATGAGGCAGACACCTGTTATGGAAAATTTCAACCCAAATGGCTAAAGTCTGACAAAGTTATAAGTAACTAAAACATAGTCTTATAATGGAAAAGGATGGGCAACCTTACCTATAGGTATCTTGACCTGCACCACCTATAATTTAGAATTGTGCAGTGTCTCTCTCTCCAGAAACCATCAGAAACAAAAGGTCTGATTTCTTTACTGTATTTTAAGTTATTGTGGACAGCTAATTAACCTGCTAATTTGTCTCATTAGTTCATTTCTCCTCAGGATTCCACAATAGCCACTTTAGAGAATCCCAGTGTACAGTATATTCCTTCTGCTTCTGCTGAGTCTTAAGTGTACAGAATCAATTAAGATAGGAAAAATAAAGCCCCTTCTTCATTTTCAGTTGATTTTGAGAAGCCTTCCCAGGAAAAGAAACTCCTGCAGGGAAGCTAGCATCACAGCTTGGGGAACAAAGATCTAAAGTGAAGAGAAACTCATCTTCTTGCAGTAGTGTGTTCTGGTCTAATGCAAATCAGAACACATCAGAGCCCGTCAATGCCTACCACTACTGCCAGTTCTGGCAATCTTCTTTTCAAAGCACAAGTGAAATGTGGGAACATTTTCCATACCTCCACCTCTGCAAGGACATACATATATGTCTGAGGAATGCTTGGCCTTGCAATCTTTTCATATTTACCATAATCTTACCTAAAACAATCAGAATCTGCAAATAAGTGTACCATGTATGAGTAGAGTATACTCACTATATACTAACTAGTATGTGTGACTAAAACTTCCTATTGCAGATTTTGCTCTGTTCTTCATAATCTAAGATTTAACCTATTAAAACATGAAAATCAATAATAATACTTAGCACATCTACAAAGCTTTTCATTGGAAGATCTCAAAGTACCTTACACACACACACACACACACATAAATTTAGTTTCACAGCATCCCTGTGAGGTAACCAGCTATTATTATATCCAATTTACAACCAAGGAAGTTGTAGTAAACAGGAGTTAAGTGATTTGCTCAAGGTCACACCAGAACTCTAAGGCAAACTTATTTCCAGTCCTGTGCCTTCACTACATGGCCATCCTGCTTTCCCATTAGCCTTCAAAATATAAAGTGGGACAGTTGCCTCATTGACTCTGCAGTCAGACATTGAAATAGTAGCACTAAGACAGTGGTGGAGCTCTAATATTATTAACTTTGGATCAAATTCAGTTAAAATTGCACATGTAAGACTCCAGTTGACTTTAATGAGAGTCATACATACCTGGGCAGAAACTGGTCCTTGAAGAGTATTAGCATTCACACTTAATTATAGCTACTCAAATGCCAATGTTGTAATATGCTCCATTGCTGGATAATAATATTAACACTTTACATTTATAGAACACATTTTTTATTAGACATGCAAAGATCACAAAGATAAGCCAGAATTATCTTCTCCACTTTACTGATGGGGTAAATGAGAGACAGAATGATCATACAGTAAGTCAATATACAGTAAATAATTAGAACCTAGGTCTCCTGCAGCTCAAATTGTTAGGCCAGAATGTCTCAGCTAGTGGGCCAACACGGCCCACAGGTAGGTAGCCAAAGGGAACCTTCTGTTTTGTACCCCCACCAGCTGAAGATGCAAAGAAAACGAACTCAATCAAAATCCCATAGTTGCTCACACTAAATAGAAGCAGGCAAGTGAGTAAAGAGCAGCTCCCCTTCCCTTCTGCAGCTGCTATGTTTTTAACTCCTCCCAACTCTATCTCAATCCCAGTACAATGCTTTAGCCTATCCCACCTTACTCACAATTTCTTGAAGCAGCATTGCCTTGGAGCTGAATAATGTACAACTGAAGGACTAGGAGGAAGAATCTGAGTGCTGTGCTGGTGAAGGAGGGAGAAGGGAAAAACGTCCTAGCAATACCCCTCCTTTCTCTCATGCAGTGCCAGTGCCACCTCCCCATGTACCCATATCTCATATGCCCAATCCAGCAGCAGCCTCCCCACACAGAATTAGCCATCTCAGCCTTGTCCCTTCCTCACACCACAGACTATTACTTATTGATATTTATTATTATTGTCGTTATTTATTTGTAATATAGCAGTACCTAGAAACCCATCAGATACCCATTGTAGTAGTCACACTACTGACACGTGTAACAAAAAAGACAGTCCCTTCCCCAGGGTGCTTACAGTGTAGGTGGGAACAGGATGCAACAGGAAATAAATAAAACAGACCAATGGAGTGAGGGCCCTCTGATATGTTCTCACTCCCTTTATGACTGATCCCCAGCAGCACCCAGTACCCAAAATATACATATAGATTTTTTTACAGTAACTCAATCCCACCATCCTTTATAGTTGCAAACAACTGTGGGATTTGGGAAGGTCCAGTAAGAAACCATGGGTCCTGACTCCTGAGTGAAAAAAGTGAAAATCACTCCCTAAAACTTCCCAAGTGAATCAGGCTACAGCATGATAGGCATTTAAGGAGTTAAATAAATAAATGTAAGTCATTGTGAAAAAATCTTTGTTATAGTTATTTTCCTCAGTGTTTAAATATGTGTACTGTCATTTATGAAGTGTTATTTATATTTTGCTGTTAAAAATGTTAAATGTTTAGGTTACCATGCTTTTTACTTTGTAATGATCACTTTGGGAAAAAAAAGGTTCTGTATAATTTCTTCCTTTGCTCTCTCTCTTTTATTTTCTTACATCTGAGATAACCTGTGTGTTATACCTTGAAGGTGGCTAGGATACTGTGGACCATTCTTCTCAAGTAAAGACTTTGCAAAAGTTATCCATGTCTTTGTTATCTTCATTCTTGGTTTCTGTAGCACACTCCACTTTGGACTACCCCTTGAAGACAATCTGAAAGCTCCTGTTAAGTGTTCATGATGTTCTGCACTAAGACCAGAGACTCTGCACTAATTTTCTGTTTACTCATGCCCTTTCAAGCCCTGAATGATCAGGGCCATAGTAATCTGAGATACGGTCAGCTGATAAATACTTATTGTAGGAAACCAGCTTTGAATACCCAGGTCTGTCTAGACAATGAAAAAAGGTGCTTTTTAAAACTGAGTTAGTTAACTTGAGTTAGATAACATGATTTGAAACAATCCCTAATACTTTGTGTAAACAGTATAACACTTTTAACAGACTGTTAGCTGGTCATATTGTAAACTAGGGGGAAGCCTAGGGTAGATAGAGCTAGATCAAAACCTGCTAAATCAAGATACCATTCATCTATACTAGGGTATTATTGTTCATCTCTTATAGGGGAGAGGTTGAACTTAGGTCTGGTAGTGCATTCAACTTCAACTTTTTTTCCTAATCTAGGTAAACCTTCTGTGTCCAGCAACGGGGGTTTGTCAGTTGGGTTTCACCTGCCTTTGAAATTTGCTCCACTTGTCAGTCCATCAGAGCCAGAATCTAATGACTTTCAGGGCACAATGTTAGACACATTTATGTCACTTAGCATTTGACTCCCTGCTTTTGTTCTTGTTTTAACCACTGCAATTAAAGCGCCTAGCTGCCATGGTAATAAAAGCGCTAAAATTATTAAAATAATAATAGTATAGCAGTTATTGCTACTGCTATTGTATAAACTAAAGAACAATTGATCTAGAGTATGTTAGTTCAGTCAGCTACCAAAAAGATTACTATATGCTAGTTCACCACTGACTGCCTTTAATGGCTTGAGTTCAAAGATCATGTGGGATGTCAAAGTTAGTCCAAAATGAGGACTGGCCTACATACCTGAATCCATCCTCTGTCACCACCTCTGTTCCCCCCCACCACCTTTTTTTTATTAACCTCTGCTAGTTCTTCTCACCATCTTCCTCATTCTCTCTCTCTCTTTCTCTCTTCTTGTTACATTATCTATGGAAAATAGCAGTGGCTGTAGGATCTAATAACCAAACCTGTTGCAGTCAGGCGGAGTTGCTCACATTCAGCACTTCACCACTATGAATTTGACCAGGTTAGTGACGGTGGCTAAAAATTTCAAACCTAAAGCTAAGCACATAACTCTCTGTTTAAGCTCTTAAATAAAAGTGGCCTGATTTTTGGAGGTGCTGAGCACCCACAACTTCCAATGGGAGTCACAGGTGCTTAGTACCTCTGAAAATAAGAACACTTTATGCAGAAGTATAAATAGGGATTTAAGTACCTAACTTTAGGTATCCAAGTTTGAAAATTTTGACTTGGAGTTAGTTTCACACAGCAGTAAGCACAGAAAACAGGCAGCTTTGGAGCAAAATAGAGACCCCAAAGACTGGTTCCACAACCCCTACTCAAAATAGTTCCATCTGAGCAGACCCATTTAATAAATGACTAAGGATAATATCATTCCCCTTTTTAATATATTTTCAAGATAATGTGTTTCACAGCAGGTTCCAGGGAGGCTGATTGTCCCTCTGATTGGACTCTGTTCAGTAAAAGTGGATAGATGTCCATTGCCCTATCAAGGTTCCTTCTCAGGCATCTGGACTATAGATTTACATCTGCTCAAACAGTAAAATCCAAGTGCTAGATTACAATTTGACACAGAAACACAGTTAGAACTTTAACCCATTCACACATCTCCATATCTGTCCACTAGGCTTTCATTCCATCCCTTTTTCTATTTAATAGAATATCAGGGTTGGAAGGGACCTTAGGAAGTCATCTAGTCCAACCCCCTGCTCAAAGCAGGACCAATCCCCAATTTTTGCCCTATATCCCCAACTGGCCCCTCTCAAGGATTGAACTCTCAACCCTGGGTTTAGCAGGCCAATACTCAAACCACTGAGCTATCCCTCCCCCTCACTTTCCCCATCACTTCTGGAATTTGCTCAAATTCTTCTTATTTTCTCATAGCCACAAGTCAGTTTCCTCTCACTCAGTTCATTTCCTTCTCTCTAGCTTCATCCTTATTTTCTTGCTACCTTGCTGTGCCTTTGTCATTCACCAGCTATTCTCCTCAACTGCATATAGAACTCCTACCACTCTCATTCATGCTAGCCAACTCTCATTTCCCTCTCCTCTCTTCCTTCATTTAACTTTTCCCCAACCCATGCACCAACGCTTTCCATCTACATTCTGTAGAAGGCCTTTCTTAACTCTGAATGTCCTTGCTCCGTGGGAATCAGTGAGAAAGCCTGCTATATTACAATTCTTTTCCTGATTTCAAATCATCTTACCTGCAGACCAGCTGAGGCAAATTCTGTCCACAGTTACACCTGTGCAATCCCTCTAAATTCAATGGTGTTTCATGGATGAACCTGAGGGCAGAAGTTGGTTCAAAGTGTTGACCAAGTTTCAGTTTTTGAATGGAGGAGAGGCTGCATGTTCTAGTGGTTAGCGCACAGTTCTGGGAGTCAGGAGATCTGGGTTCTCTACTTCAGGATCTGATACAGATTCAGCATGAGAGCTGTTAACTCTTTGCTCCTCTGTGCCTTAATTTTCCTCTCTGTGAGATGGCTATAAGAATAATTACCATCCTGACCAGACAAGGTAGGGCCAGATTAACCATGAGGCACAGTAAACCTGTCCCAAGAGTGTCCAGCATGGGGGTCATATGAGGACATGTCATCACGTGCAGCTGGAGGAGACTTGTGTGGAGCACAAGGCAGTCTGTTCCTCATGGGGCTACCATAAATCCAGCTCAGGTGAGGATGGGATCTCTGAGCCTGCTGCCCCTCCTCTTCCTGAGGCAGCCCAGGGGAACCACCCTTTTCCCTCACGGCTACTGCTGTCCCTGATCAGGCCACCCCCAACCTCTGAATCAGAGAGTCTCCTGTAAAGGGACACTTCCAGGAAAGACCCACCTCCCCCAACACTTACCCACCCAGTAGAGGGCTCTAATTGCCCTACCCTGCACAGAACATGCTGGGATGCTAGGATGGACCCCCACACGCAGCAGCTAAGGCTTTCCAACTCCTGATGAATTCCAGATTGCCTGAAACAGGGAACAGAGCCAGGGTGTGATGAATCCACTGAACAGTAATAAGCCAGTGGAGGGAGGTGTGATGAATCTGCCACTGCTCCTCCTGCTCAGGAGGGGCACAGGTTGCCAGCACGGGAAGTTTGGAGGCAGTTGGTGAGTAGTGGGTCAGAGGCAGGGTGTCTGGTTATAAGAGGTGAGTGATGATTGCAGGCAGTTGGCTATGAGGGACACACCAGATGCTTGAGCTGTAGCAGCCGAAGCACCCAGTAACAAGGTTGGCTGCCTCCTGACCACCTGCTCATGACGGGTTCCCCTTCTTCAGGGCTCTTTAAACTCCAGTCTCTCTCATTCAATCACAGCCCTTCTTCAGATCTGTTTTTTAAATTAAATTAACCAAGTTCTGAAAAATATACAAGAGTCTTCAACCCAGCCTTAAGCCTGGCACTGCCTTTACCCCCTGAGGTACTGTCTGTTCGTTCTCTCTGAGCAGCTGGAGAAGATGCAAGGCCTGGCCTGCCTACTTGGCCTTCTCCTAAAGAAAAATCAAGACTTTTACTTGGGTCTTCTTACCCAGTCCCAACTCCCTTCCTCAGTGACCACTGCAGGAGAGCCCTCTCTCCTGACAGCTTCATTCTTCTAACTCTGCGGTCACTGCGGCTCCCTTTGACACTTTATAGCTCAAGTGCAGCCTCTCCCCCTTAACTGGTTCAACTAGGAGTGCATGCCCTGGCACAGGGAAGCTGGACCTATTTTAATCACAGGGTCCAGCCACCCTGTGACACTCCCAGAGCTTAATGGAACCATGGTGCTCTACCAGGACTGTTTCAAGACAAAATTGGGCACCACAGCACTGCAAAGGTGCCCCTGGAGGTGACAAATACACTGGTGTGGTCTTCTAATCCCATTACCTAATCAGAACATACAGGAGGCTGGGGACCTTGTGGTCCCAGGATCTCCCAAAGACTGAAACCTGTGACAGGCCTCCCCAGCCCCAGCTGGGGAAATGGAGCTTGTGTGTATGTGGTCCTCACCAAAACCATTCCATGACTTGAGAGTGGGCATTAGGGTGCCTGGTGGGGCTGTGTTTAGGGCCCCAGGTTTTCTTAATACAGCCCTGGAAAGGGATGTTGTGCAAATAAATTAATTAATATTTATAAAGGACTTCAAGTTCCTCAGAAGCAAGGTGATATATACTTATTAACAATAAGGTCTTATACTGTATATGTTTTTTCTTAGAAAGAGCAATACAAATCAGAAAACATTGATTTCTTCAAACAAAAACAGCTATAACAATAGTTTATAAATAAATCATGATGATGATATCTTATTAAAAGATTTTTATTTATAAAGAACATTTTCTTGGGCTGAAATATATGATACACGATAGTCCTGAATATGTCTAGTTATAAATTCCCCCAAAAGAGGAGTTTTCTGGGAGACCCTTAACCACAATGCCATAATACATTAGGATATGTGAAATTCACGTACATATATTTGAGAAGATCAAGAAATTGGATTACATGTCATTTAGGATTCTGTTGAGGAGCAAACGGGAGAGAAAGCATTACTGTAGAAAAGTCATTGTCAAATAATTGTGTCAGAGCCTGATTCTTAACTTTTCTCTTGGTAAATCATTTTGTATGCACCACTTTAAATGTTTTGGCCTTATTTCTTTAGGTCTATGAAATAAATGAATAACCCACTTAATGTATAAGGGCTCTTATATGTACAATGTCTGGGGTAGTTTGGACAAATGATGTAATTTGTTTGAAAACATGACAGGTAAATTAAGTATACAGCAATTCTACAATGATTTCATGAATGAAAAGAACCTATAGTTGTTTTCCCTTCCATGACAGATGTTACTTACTTACATTGACATATTTTATCATTCAACAACGATCGCTAGTGAGATATAGGATTATTAATGTATAAATAGGTATCTTTACATTCAGCTTTTTGTTTTTCTTTTCATATATTGACAAGAAAAAAAAAAGGAAAATGGGTCCATAAATCCAAAGGGAGGAGGAAGACCTTATGGGTGGAAACAATAAGGTTTCCTGTGACAGTGTTCTGAGGAGTTTATCAGTGTAACTGATTAATATTTTTACCTCAAATCTTTTTTAAAATAGGAGAGCTTTCTGCCCCATCCCAGGCCAAACTCTCCTGTCACTCCCTATCTAAGACCTAGGTCTGGTTAGGTTCTTGTACCGTGATGTCTGTGTGTTTCATACATTTAATAAAAGGAAAACAATGTGATCTCTCTCTGTTCTTTCCTCATTCTGTAGGGTTGTTATATTTTAAACATGTGCTTTTGGTGTTATTGAGAGAAAACTAGATTGAAGAACTGAGTTTTTGCATTTAGCTCTGAATATTCTAAAATTTACAGTCATTTTAAGATGTTCAGGGAGCGTGTTTCTGAGCAGTGTGGGCAGTCACTGAGAAAACGTTGGCATTAGCATACAGTTTCACTTTTGAGTTTGACAGTTCTTTTGTTTCAGTGGAGTGCAAGAGTCAGAGGAGATCAGGACTCACAGAGTGAGGCAGTCCTCAGGTACCTTGGGCCAATCACATGGAGAACTTTTAAAATAAGGTTCAGACCTTCAATTTGAACCAGTAGTCAATGTGGACTCAATGAAGAGAGCATGACTGGCTGGCAGTGTTGCTGAGCAAGCAAGCAGCTGGGATGAACCACCTAGAGCAGTTTTAAGTTTCACAGTTTAATTCTGAGGCAGAATCCTTCACAATAGTGAAGCCTGAAGATTGCAAATGTGTGGATCACCAAGGCCAAGTCCAAATCTGTATGATGGGTCTCAGTCCCCTATCCAGCCATAGCCCCACGCCTAAGCCATTGGCACTGCATCCAGTATGAAAGTATCAGAGGCTGTGGTTAGAGAGCCGCCTTAGGCTGTCTCAAGATTTTACCAAAGAACTTCAATATTGGTGATTGGTGTGGGTTGTGCTAATTTGGTTTCATATGCAGTACCTCTTGGTATCAGTTTAAAGGGTTGATGCTACTTAGCCTTTAATGACACTGGTGTGCTCTGATGCTGAAGAAGAAAAATAATTGCCCTTGTGTCATTTTGCTGTAGGAGATATTAGTTTAAGGGTTTTGTTCTTTTAACATTTCAGTAAAAGATTCACAACTACTCAGAGAAGCTACACTGAAACTAGCCAACCATTTATCATATCACATGTAGCTCCGATTTCAAGACAAGTGAAGCAACAATAAATAGAAATAAGTCAAAGAAAGTTACTTTGTGTCTGCCAGAGTATTTAATTAAACAAAAAATTAACAAAACTAACAACCTTGCGGCCACATCTTGCCATCAATCTGCACAAGAACTCCCATTGACATCATTATACAACTCAAGAATTATCTTTGGTGCATATCAACATTTAAACAGTTCCAGAACTTCGTACTTTTGAAAGTCTCCACTGCTTTCACATCAACTGCCATCAGGGATCTGCTTTCTTGGGGCTACCTTTTGACACTCTGCACAGCAGCCTCCAATTGGCTAAGAAAACTATGGATGGAGATTAGGACTCATAACAGAAAAGTATCTACAGAAATATTGTGTGTGAATAACGCTGTGGGCATTCATCCATGTACAGCAATGAATGGAATGCGTTGGTCTGAAAAGGTATGAATGTGAAATAATATTATTGAAGGGTATATGTAGATTTGATGTAACTGAAGTGAGGGAGTAGTTCACATGTACGTTTCCATGTAGGTGGAAATGGTTGAAGGAAAACAGGTTGGCAGCAGATATTTTAATTAATTTATTTAGTTTACTATTGCTGTCATAATCTAATCTATGGACACTGTAAATTAGTACAAAGAGTTAGTGTTAAGAGAACAGCTGAACAAAACAGAGAAAAGCAGAGACTTCCTCTTTAGAGTACATAATAAAATGAACAACATATCAATAAATATCTATGCTATTAATAAATATACTCTGTGATTGTGAATATAATTAAGATGGGTCTTAAGAGATAATATGACCTCTAGACATTAGGAAAGACAACAGGAAAATATTTCTTCTCAAAGATGAGTTTCACAAACTGTGACATGTACTATTGCTCCATTGGATATTTCTTTCTTTCTTTCACCTTCTTTCCAGTGTAGGTGAAAATCTGAATACATGATTAGGGAGGTTCCATGATGCATTTTGTACAATGTTTAAAGTAGATGGAAACAGGAGGGGGAGCTCTCATCACACCAGCCAAAGACGTGAGGGACCTGGTGGGGAGTTCTACTTACCCAAGCTAGGAAGAGAAGGGGGAGCTACTCTCTCCCTTTCTCCCCCCACCCCCTCGCCTTCCTTCCTTTAACCCCTGAATTTATAGTGGCTTTTCTATGTCATGTGATAATGAAGTTGCTATGGTAATTATCATGAGTTTCCCAACCTTATAGTAATGCCCAAACAAAATCCCACATAATTTGCTAGCATCCCCATACACTCTGTCACTGATGCCTTACCTAATACAGCTGCCCTTTCATGAATTCTTTTAAAAAAACCAATATGTTGTTTTTCCATGTTTAAACAGGAGAATCTGCTTTTCCATTTATTTCCTTCAAAGAGAAATGACCTCAGTTACACTGATAGGAAAAGGTCCCTTAAATTGCCTCCAAATTGAAGTAGGACAACATATTTAGTTACGTTGAAGTGTGGCTTTTGATGTAGGTATTTTTAAATTATGTTAGGGGCACCTAGAGTGCATGGATACATGCCCTTTAAAAATATGTGACTCTCAATAAATAGAAACAGAAAAAATAGAATGTAAATTAAATACTTGGGGGAAAAAAATTTAAACAACCCATTTGCACGTTCCCTTTGTATACACAAATGTTGTCTGTTGCAAGTGCAAATGATTGTGCCTGTAAAACTGTGAGGAAAAATGTAAGGCCAGATCCTCTTCCTACTGAAATCAATACAAGTTTTACTAGTGACCTCAATAGGTAGAGGACTGAGCCTTAACAGGCTGATTAATGCCCCTCTGAAATTCTGGGGGAAGCCCCTAACCCCACATAAGTCAACCACAAAACTGCCATTGATTTCAGTAGGGTCAGGATTTCACCCTTAGTCCATAAGTACTTGTTAAAATCATAGGTACCAATCAGGCAAACACATATGTGCATAACTTTACATGCATGAGCAGTCCCATTGAACTCAAGCAACTAAAGTTAAAGGCATGCCATCATTTATAGGGTGTTAAAATGCAGAGTATCAAACAAATACTGCTTAGCCATTAGAATGGTGAGGATTCCTTCCAAATCATGCAGTTATTTTCGCACTAGAGATATGTGCTGTCACTATTCAGTAAATATATGTAATTAGTTATGGCCTCTCTAAGGCGAACAGCAGATTTATTTTCATATACTTTTTGGAGATGGTCAGTCCTATTCCATGGTAAGATTAACAAAAGAGGAACCACTTTCGCAATTTCTGAGGTTCTAACCCTTCAAAGTAAGTGGATGAGCCACCATTAAAACATGAAACTTACTTCAGTAGTTGAAAATTTATAATAAATCATACATGTAATCTGAACATTCTAAATACAGGAATATTTGAACCTGAACTTTTCCTCGGCAAACAAGAGTTGACATCATGCCCTATGTCATCACTGTATTTCATTCCAATAATAAACACTGGAATGAAAACACCAGTGTTCAATGAGGTACGACTCCTGACAGATGCAAAGAGGTGATCCATGGTCACTGCAAAAGAGAAATAGAGGCAGCACTTCTGTACCTATCTGAAGTCAATAGCAGATATACAGACAAACAGTACATACTCTGGGATGATCAGGATGTTAAAGATTTATTGGCAACTGTTGAAAAGCAGGACTTCTGAGGATCAGAACTCAGACTCAGCAGCACTAGATTCAAAGTGATGCCTGATTTATAGCCAAATCCTGCAGTCCTTAGATGGGAAAACTGACATAGTCAAAATTCCCATAGAAGGAATATGCAAGGAATGCCAGATTTGGTCCTAAGAGACAACCAATCATATTTGTCCACTGACTAATTTAACTGGCTTGGTCCTAAAAGGCAATTAGTCATATTTGTCCACTTACCTGATTTAATGACTTGAGGCCATTTGCATTGTTTTGGCCTCTTGTTGCACTCTGCAAAATTCCTGTTGCTTTGAATGGAAGTTTTGCCTGTGTTAGGAGTGCAGGATTGGACCCTCTGTCAGATTATTTATCTCCTTTGGAAAAACAATGCCTTACTGCCATAATGATAGCAAATGTTCAGAAGAAAATATTAAGTTAGAAACACATATTAAAAGATATACTTAAGCATATGTCATAGATAGTAACACTCTAAAACTAGCGCTTTTGGTACATGGTTTTTTTTAGAAGTTTCTTTAAACAGAACCATCATTTCTACATATTTTTCATTAAAACTGCCTTATCAGCTCATAGTAGAAACTGCTACTTTTCTCTAATACAAGAATTCACTTTACCTTTTTTCATCAGGGTATATCCATATAACGGAACAGGTGGCAATTCAAATCACAACTGTTTTCTGAGGGAGACAATGTATTAAAGAAAAAGGCTTCAAAAAGTTCAGGTGCTGTACATGAGTAAAAAAACACCTTTATGACAAATTCACAGTGAATTTGAGGTTACATACCAAGTACTGAACATCTCTGCAAATTCACACAAATTATTTTGCAAAAACTCATTACATTTAAAAATATTACAAAAAAAACCCTGAACTCCTTTTAGCCCCCGCATTCCTTATGCATTCAAAACTCCCACTGAAATGCAGGATAGAGCCCATACTGTATACACTTTGCTTTTGTGCAGCATTCTATGTACAGTATGTATTGTTGCATCTATACTGATGTATTGTTGCATCTATACTGATGCAAAGGAAGTCTATACAAGAGCCTTTGCAGGTTTTTACTACTTTGCTACACTGTATGATCAAATCTGTTTCCTTGCATACTCATTATTCGTTTAGGCTGTGATTAAAGTTATCTTTTTGTTGAACAGTTCTGGTGACTCTACAACTACATAGATGTACTCTACAACTTTCCAGCCTGACATATGTTTTGTGTTGACACCTTTTGATGATTACTCCTCCATTAACAAGCCAAACATATTTTAAATCTCAAATTCTTCATATTTTCAGTACTGCAGAGCAAACAAATAAACAACAGTGGCTCTATGTCTCTAATCACTCCACCATCTGAACAGAGTAAGCATGGCTTATTCTAGTCACCAAAGGAGAAAGAGTTCTGCTCAACTTTTTATATTCACAAATGTCAGTGATTTAAGTTTAAGAAATAAAAAATGTAAATTAGACATTGTAACATACAAAACGAACTCAGCTTTGACAGGCTAAGCAGAGATTTTTATGGAGAGCCTAGTCATACACATACAGAACACATTTTAGCTTTCAAATATATTTTAAAAAATGTGTAATTTGAAGTTGTACCGCAGTCATAATGAAAAATTCTTTACAATTACAATTTTGACTTATGGAACAATGGACACCCCCATATCGTATTGTATCAGGTAATTACGAACTGCCAAGGAGTAAGAAAGCACAACCCAAGAAGAATCAATGTAACCCCCAACAGTGAGTACCGTAATTCAGTACCTCATTTCTCAAGTACCTCCTATCAAACCATTCATTCTCATTTCCTAGGCACAGATAAAAAAGAAAAAGAAAAACCCAACAGAGTTAATCAAACCTTTTCATGACAGAGGCAGCTTCTCAGAGCACATACCCAGGTTTGGAAGTTGAGGAGGAGGAAAGAGGACGGGGGGGGGGGATCAGAAAGTGAATGGCAGCTCGTTCAATGAAATCTTGTAGCCGCTTTCAAATCAGACGAGTGCAGTGAGTTCACCTAGAGGGGCTGGGAGTGGGGGGAACTGTTTTGCAGCGGGGCAGGATCGTGCAGCCTGGCTTAGGAACACGATGCTTGGCGAGAGACACTTCCTACAGGGGTCGGGTAACAACAGGCAGCCCAGCAGCGAGGAGGCGTTTCTCCGGCCGGGGAGATGCTGGGGCCGAGAAGCGTGTGTGCTCGCGTGTGCTGCACGGCCGGGCCTCTCGCGCTCTTCCGTCCACGGACTGCGATCGCCCAGCCGGGCAGGAGCCTGGGAGCAGGGGGGAAACACGCAGCATCTCCCGGCCCAGCCAGCCCGACCGCTCCCAGGCCCCCCCCTGACCCCACTGCCGCGCCTCTGTGACCCGGCGGCGGCGGCGGCAGGGCTCGGGCTGGCGAGCGGGGGTCTCGCAGCAGCCCCAGCGCGCTGGCCCCGGCGGGGGAGGCTGGGCTGGGACAGAGCGCGCCCCCTGCCCCTCCCCTGGCGGGCTGTGTGCGTGTGAGCGCGGGGCGGGCGGGGGGCTCCGGCGGCTGCACGGCCCCCGCGCAAGGAGGGGAGGGGGGATGCTGGTGAGCAGGGACGCGAGCGAAGCCCCCAGAGCCTGAGCCGGAGCCGCGGCGGATTCGGTGGCCGTGGAAGCCCCGCCCGCTCCCGGAGCCGGGGGCCGTCCTACCCCCCTCGCCTTCCACCCCCTCGGCTCCAGCCGCTCCGCAGAAGGAGCGGGGCTGGCTGGCGCGCTCGCTCCCACACTCTCTCTCTCCCTCTCCCAAACACACGCACCAGGCTCTCCCTCGCTCGCCCATGCAGACAGCAGCCGGAGCGGCGGAAGATGGCTGACTCCACAGGGCATCACCCGCCCGCATCCCCGACCCTCCCCGCGCCGCTCTCGCCTCCGACCCTCCCTCACGCCAGCTTCCACCGCTGAGACAGCGACCCCCGCCCAGCCCCGCCGCCCTCCCCGCTTCTGCTTCCCAGCCCCCCCACGACACCAGCAGCCATTTCATCTCCACCAGCCAGACACAAAAAATGGCAGAAATGGAGAAAGAAGGGAGACCTCCCGAAAATAAAAGAAGCAGGAAGCCGGCTCACCCGGTGAAAAGGGAAATCAACGAGGAGATGAAGGTATGTGCCTGTGAGGGGGAAGAGGGGCGCCTCTGCCCCCCCCCCTCCACCGGGCAGGGAAATAAGAAAGGATCTCTTGTCATTTTTTTTTTTTGTAGGATGCACTGAATGTGTCTCAACTCCGCCTCCTGGGCTGAAAACAGAGCCGAATTCACAGGCTGCAAAGCCAGCTCATTGACCGCCTTTGATTGCTTGATTTTTTTTAACTCTCCCTCCTTGGGTTTTTAAGCGCCTTGGGTGCATTTTCTATTACAATCCTCGCAGGTTAGCCGGAAAGCTGTGAAGTTAGGAGAGGAGGGAGGGCTTTTTCAACACTGGCTTTCTCTCCTTTTTCAGTAGCCAGCTGCAACCGTGTAATTAAAATGTCAAAGTGAAATGTTATGGTCTGAGCTGCACATCATTTTTGGGCTTAGAGACAGGGACTCTCTCCCTCCTCCCCCCCTTCTTCCTTGCCTCCTCCTCTGTTCTACATGCCTCACTTCAGAGTTAATCAAAGCAACATAGGTGCTGTTGAAAGAGAGCTGTCCGAGGGCTGTTGTTGATAGGAGTCTATTTATTGTTTGGAGTCTATTCCTATCTGATAGGAAACTGTGCCAATCCAGCTGTGTTCCAGAGGTAGCGCTGGAGGCTGTCCCTCCAGCTGTTAGAATGGGAGCGATTGCACAAAAACACATTTCAGGACTTCTTTTAGCATTAGGTCGCAGTTCTAGGTTGGACTGATCCTATTTTGTGCCTTTATTTTCCATGTCTATTCCCTGACCTGTATTTATTTTATACCTCTGATGTATTTTCCACATGAGTCATACACAACTAGCACGTATTGCAGGACTTCAGCTGAACTTACTTTTTTAAAATGCAAGTATAAATTAAAACAATGCAATATATATAATTGTTATATATGTCTCTCGCATTATATATATGAATGATAAAACTACCATTATTTAATTTAAATGGGTAATTTATACTAAAACAGAATGTCATTGGAATGTTGCTGTGAAACTGTGATTATAGATGTCATTCTGTATATATAGAAACATACCTGTTAACAGGACATTTTTATAATATAGCATTGATTTTCACCCAGTATTAAAGGGGAATGCTGTATACCATTCCAACCCCCCCCCCCCCCCCAACTGCATTACTAATTTGACTAGACATTCTTTACTGGTTAAGGTAGGCATTTTCTTTTCCATGTTGTCTGTGTACTGAGTGTGTTTCACCAGAACTGGAAATGTGAACTAGGGTAGTATTAGTGGTATGAACAAAATAAGGGCTAACTGATAATAAAGAGTTGCCACTGATATCCAGGGCAAACCACTCTAGATTCCACCCCCAGAGAGCGTTATTGTTTCTTTGAGAGATTTGTGACACTTCCTGTTTTTGGATGGGACTTTCTAAAGGCTGTGGATAGTAACAGTAATTGCTCATCATAATCACATAGTTTTGGGAGCTGTACAGATCTATCACATTTTAAAACACCACTTAATGCGATATATATGGAGTGCAGTTTTTAAGTTTCATAGGTTCTAGAATTACAAATTAGTTAATTTTAATCAAAACATGTGAAATGTTATCCTGGCTGGATATAAAGGCTGACTGTGCTGGATCCGTTGGGTTTGTTTTGTTTACTTTGGCTGCAGGCACACTGAGCGGTTTGGGAGATAGTTGTTCTTCTACAGTATAACAGATGTTTGTCTGAAATGGTGAGGAAGAAACAAAAACAACATTGTGTGAAGGAGAAAAATTACACAATTTTAAACTATTGCTTTGGTATTAAGGATTGGAATTAACCTCGATGTAGCGTTTCTCTTTTGTAATCATTGTTTACTGTTTAATGTTACAAACCTCAGGATTTTGACTGTATTAATAATTAAATCACAAGTTATATGCTGATATGATGGGAATTTAGAAATGATTCTTTTTTTTTTTCTGAGCTGGGGTAAGGTAAATGTTGGCAGTAGCTTTCACAAAGCACAGATCACCTAGTAGTGCAAATTATGCTATTGAACTAGGAGACTACATTTTTAGTAAGAGCTAAATCATCTAACTATAATAATAAAAAAAAAAGCTTAAAAAGTTTGCATATTTGTGCTGTTTAGAATGTTAAAAAGTGTGGGAGGGTTCATTGCCTTTCCTGATATATTTTTGCATTTAATAAAAATCTGTTCTAGGTTCTTTTTTCATAAACCTGAAGAGTACAGTAACATATATTGGTTACACTGTATAAAATGTATGCAACAAAATGTCATAGAGAGCACAATGTACCCTTTTGTAGGTTCATATCTATAATGTTCAAACAGCCTGACTGTTTCCCTTCATCTGAACTGCTTTCATCTGGACCAGTGTAAAATAAGCTCTGGTAAGTAATCACGGCAGAGCAGAAAGAAAGGAATGTATACAGCAATAGACAGCCTAAGCTGTAAAAACTGTAACCTGAGTACCAGCAGCAGATCAGATATCAAGGCTTCAAGGTAGGGGAAATGAAAGAGATGAAGGGAAGGAAAAGAGGAGAGAGGGAATGGAAAAGTCAGCTTGGAAAGTGAAGGAGTAGTAGGAGGGCCCCCTCAGGGAAATTTGGCTCAGGGATTAGGGAATTTTATCATGGTGTACAGTGACCTACTCAGGTTTCAGCCCACGTTGGATCAAATGGCTTCCCTTTGCTAGCAGAAAGAAAAAGGACTGGTGTATATGTGTGATTTTTTTTCTTCTGGTAATAAAAAGGCCATTGGTACAAGTGTCTATTTTAAGTTCAGAAAATGCAAGGCACTATGAATGAGCAATAAAATTACCTCATCGCAAAGACTTCCTTCATGATTTGCTGTTTGATATAGTCACATATTTACTCAAGAATGATCACTAAACCCAAACTGCTCGGTTTTCATAGGTTGCATCAGTAATGTCACTTCCAGCTTAGTTTTAATATGATTGGAAACTCGTGTTGCTTGTTGTTTCATTATGCCAGATATTAAGTTACATTTTTGTTATCCCTAGCCCAATGTACATAATGGTTGTAACAAATTTAAATTTGATACAACATTGTGTGCAAAAAATACATGACTCTGCATAGTTTCCCTATATTACGTTTCAATTAAAAAATATTCAGATAGAAGTGTTTTGTTTTACTGTGACCTTCACAGTCTCTCTCTTTTCCCTAATTTATTTTTCTGTCCTTCTTTCTCATATTCTCTTTCCCCCCCCCCCCAGATTATACTTTCTACTTATCTTCAGAGATGAGTGTTCATATGCCAGCTAGAAAAACAACAAATTGGTATTCTGAAACTAAGTCAGTGTCATTTATCACTTTGGTACTTTGCAGTGACTATTATGAATAATACAACATGTATTCTATTCAGGAATATAATGTAATCAAGGCAATCTGACACTTTTAAAAACTAGTTTAATTGTTACAGCCTAATCAATACAATAGTCTCTAAAGACTTGGTACAGCTCTATACCTCATTCCTTCCTCCCCCTCCCCACATATTTCCTCTACCCACACTTACTTTCATGTGCTATACTACTTGGGGTAGCAGAAAAACTTAAGAATGTGAAAAAGGTGATTTGAACTATATTTTGTTAAATTTGCTAGAATAAATTAATGGGGTTGCATCAAGCATAGTGTGCTGGGAGCTCTGGTAAACAAACAAGACTTAATTTATCTACATGTTTAGATTCTTTGTTTAGCGATGAATCTGTGTTATAATTTCACAGAGTTGCCTCCATGTGCCCTAGGAGTTTACCATCTATAAATATTCTCAATAAGTAATTTGTACCTAAAATTGGGCTTCATTCCTGATGCCTAGAGCTTAAGACATCTGTTATTGTTTAACAGTAAACTCATCAAAAGATTCTTCAATTTAGTGTTTTAATATTCTCCGTATTTAAAAGGGCCACTGTCAATGTAACAGACACTGCAGCACTGAGTGCATTTGAAATGAGCCAGATAAGTGTAAATATTAAAACAGTTCCAGGGAACTCCTCTCTTCTCTCCTGAAAAGAAAAAAAGTGTTTGTAAAAGTAAAATCAGATTGCCTTTATCAATTGTACTATTCCAGGGCACTGTTACTATACCGTTTTCATGGAAGTAGATTTATGAGATATCTACAGAGTGAATTGTATTATCTGCACAAGAGACCTGCACCTATCCTCTTTAATGGAGTAACAGGTCTGTGTATTAACTGTTTATACAAATGAGGTTGATAAAGCCCATCTTACACACTAATAAAGGGGTGGCTGAGTGAGAAAAAAGGAAATTAAAGGAAGATCTGGAAAATTTACTTGTTGACAGCAACACTACTTATTGACAGCATAATATTCAAAATGGTGGCAATGCAAATGAGCAGAGAAAATGTGGACTGGGAAAAAAGTGATCAAGTTCATGTGGTGAATATGCTCACATTTTAATTTCCTTTATATACCTGAGGTGAATCCTCAATGCTGTATATCTGGTGGGTCACTCATGCAAGGAAATGGAATGGAGCCACTCTGCTTCCTCCAAAATCTGAAATAAACATTCAACAGTAAAACCTAGAAGAAAATTAGTCTGACAGACTCATTCTCTTTTGTGTTTCCTGTCTCTGTCTTTACCAGGCCTCACTCTGCGAAGCCAGGCCTGCCCCTGTGAATAAGGTTCATAAAGAAGGAGAGAAAATAGAGATAACATTGAAGGAAAAACACCATTTTGTTTTAAAATATACCCATTAGTAAAAATTTGGGAAAACTGTACTCTGTGAAGTAAGGTCAAACCTTACAGTATGTGATTACAATGAAATGAATCCTGTAAAGGGGATCAATGTTAATGGAGATAAGATATCTGTTGCCTCATATCGTTAGTCTCATAAAAAAAATCACAGTCAGATCCACAAAATCGTCTTCCCTCTTCCTATGAATGAGAAGTAAATTCACTTCAAATTACAATTTAACAAAATGATACAGTTTTTTGAAGAGGGAGATAGGAGGGTATTTCTGTGTGGTACAAGAATAAAAAACTCACAGAGGGCAAAAAAGAAGATATGTATATTAGGACCTGAAAACTTTAGGGTATTGTTATTGTGTAACCAAGGGCCTCTGGAATACTACAGCATTTTAAGGCAAATTTCTTTGGCAAAGATGAGTCTGTTGCAAATCTTAGTAAATTCCATGGCAGTTAAGCAGATGTGATAGCTCACAGCTGCACACCTGTATTGTCAGCAAACATAATCCAGGAGATTTCACTTTAGCCATTCTGTGGGATTTAATTGATTTTTTCCCCCAATACACTAGGAAATACAGCTCAAGAGATTATTAACGACTTGGGATAATAGATATATGGACAAAAAAACGAGCATTGTTTAGTGGTCCAAGTACGGACGGACATAGAGTCAGGAGTTCTGAGTTCTTACTCTCAGCTCTGTCATTGATTTATTGCCCGATCACGGATATTAGTCAGCCACCTTGTACCTCAATTTACGCGTATGTGAAATGAATATTATCCTGATTCCCTACCTCACCGGGGTTTTGTGAAGTGTAAGGCCACAGTCTTGTAATCAAATCTGCTAGCACAGTGATCTGCACCAGTGCAGAACTCCAGTGGGTTCAGTAGGCCTCCACATAGTCTTTGGGGTCCATGCTAATATTGCATAATAGGGACCCAATTGATTAATGGATGACATCCTGGTGTGGAGGACCTGCATGAGGCCCTCTAGACCACTCCAGCCTCACAGTGGGGCCATACAGTTGAGCTTGCTGGCAGAGCAGCAAAGCAAAGGGCCTCTGCTTCCTCTCTCCCCCCCCCCCCCCCAGATGCCAGAAGGTAGGTCTCTGTCCTGCTTTGACATAGATCAGTGTGGAGATTATCAATTGAATGGGTTGGGAGAGAGGCCCCTGTATCTATTATATATGGTTCCAGTGGCCCTGTCATCCTGCACAAATGGGATAGAAGCTCTGTTTCCACTGTTTGGCCCGTAGACTGAAGTAGCAACTATTGGTGCATCTCCAGAGACTCATTTTGAATGGAGGATGGATTTTATCTTCACTACCTTTTACCCACGATACTACATTGGGATAAAGTCTGATTGCACATCCTTTATTCTGGCACCATAATATTCAGAATATCTCTTTGAGAACCTCAGATGAATGTGTTACAGGAGTGCAAAGCATTATAATTTAAACACTACAGGTCACAGAAAACCACCACAAGATATAGCTATGCATTAGGTACCCAGGCCCATATTGTTGTGATTTTCCAGTGCATAAGGACAGCCATACTGGGTCAGACCAATGGTCCATCTAGCCCAGTATCCTATCTTCTGACAGTAGCCAGTGCCAGGTGCTTTAGAGAGAATTAATAGAACAGGCAATCTTCGAGTGATCCATCCCCTGTCATCCACTACCAGCTTCTGGCAATCAAAGGCTAGGGACACCCAGAGCATGGGGTTGCATCCCTGACTATTTTGGCTAATAGCCATTGATAGATCTATCTTCTATAAACTTATCTAGTTCTTTTTTGAACCCTGTTATAGTTTTGGCCTTCCTAACATCCCCTGGCAACGAATTCCACAGGTTGACTGTGCATTGTTTGAATACATCCCTTCGTTTGTTTTAAACCTGCTGCCTAATAGTTTAATTGGGTGATCCCTGGTTCTTGGGTTGTTTGAAGAAGTAAACACTTCCTTATTCACGTTCTCTACACTAGTTACGATTTTATAGACCTCTACCATATCTCCTCTTAGTCATCTCTTTTCCAAGCTGAAAAGTCCCAGTCTTTTAAATCTCTTCTTATTAATCTCTCCTTAATCATTTTTGTCAAAACTTCCCTGTGCTTTTTCCAATTCCAACATATCTTTTATGAGATGGGGTGATCAGAACTGATGCAGTACTCAAGGTGTGGGTATACCATGAATTTATATAGTGGCATTATGATATTTTCTGTCTTATTATCAATCCCTTTCCTAATGGTTCCTAACATTCTGTTAGTGCTTTTGACTACCACTGCACATGATTGAGTGGATGTTTTCAGAGAACTATCCACAATGACTCCAAGATCTCTTTCTTGAGTGGTAACAACTAATCTAGACCCCAGCATTTTGTATGTGTACTTGGGATAATGTTTCCAAAGTGCATGACATTGCATTGATCAACATTGAATTTCATCTGCCATTTTGTTGCCCAATCATCCAGTGAAGCATTCAAAGGTTTGGCACTCACCATAACCCAGATTTTACTATATTGACTTTTCAGCCTTCTGTTGGACAGGTGTCTCTGAGGACACAACTCAGGCTTAACATGAGTAAAACTGAGCTCTTGATTCTTCCCCAAAACCTTCCCTCTTACTCCTTTCTTAGTCACTGTCACTCAGACACCACCACTTCCTCCTCCCTGTCACTTAGGCCTATAAACAAGGTGCCATCTTTGATTCAGCCCTCTTTCTAGACTCACACATCCAACTGTGCATACATCTTGCTGCTGCAGCAAAAATAATCTTTGTGGCTCCTCACTTTGACCATGTTACCCACCTCATTGATTTTTCCACTGACTCCCCCTTCTCTATTACATCAAGTACAAACTACCTGTCTTCACTTTTAAGGCCCATTATGGTCTATTCTCACCTTAACTATCATTTCTTATATGCTATAGAGACATAAGACCCCGCACATTTGCTTCACCATTGATTGCCCATTTGTCAGATTTTCAGAAGAGTACCATCATACTGTCCCCCATGCTACCCGTGTAAAATCCACAAGGTCACTACATTATCCTCCTTTACATTTCTCCTTAAAACCCACCCATATCATGATGCCTACAGAACACTTGACAATGATTAGGCAACTGCTGTGCTGTGACTGTTGATTATTCGTAACTCTCTTTTTGTTCCGTCATGCTCTGTCACATGCACACCATCTTAAACTTTATTATTATGGTTATTACTTACGTGTATTACTGTAGCCCTGAGAACCATGGACTAGGACCCCATTGTGATAGGTGCTCTACAAACAGAACACAAAGACATAGTTTGTAAGCTCTTTGGGGAGTCTAAGATAAGAAACAACAGATGGGTACAAGCAGACAAGGGAGTACAAGGAAACAATGAGAAAATATTGGTCAGCATGATCGACAGTGGTATCAGCACACCTGCAGTTTAGCCATTGTCAATTTTTTTTTGCAGCCATCATGGAAAAATATAATCTTAAGAAAAGATTTGAAGGAGGATAATGAGGTTCTTTGTGACTAATTACGGGGACCTCCTTCCAGGAGGGGCAGCATGGAAAAAAACAAGCAGGTGCTTCCAAACTTTGACTATAAGCTATTTGAGGCAGGGACTTCATAGCACAATGGAACCCTGGTCTTTAGGTGCTACAACAATACTAATATTAAAATATAATCAAAATAAATAAGATGAATTAATTTTGAGTTGTTTTTAATTAAAGGGACTTTAAAAAATAATATTTTTAAAAGATTCTTCACTCAGGCTGCCAATAACATAGGACAAAATCCTACTTCCATTGAAATTAATAGCAAAAGAACAGTTGACTTCACTAGAAATAGGATCAGGCCTTTGGCTTTATTAAAATTAATAGAATTTTAAAATCAAATTTACTTTTCACCATGTCGCTGTACTTTTTGCACTTCATTCAGCTTGAATAGTGAGACTAGGCTGGTTCAATTTGTCTAGAGTTACTTAACCTTTGTGAAAATGTGGGCCATTACTATCCTCTTGGCTGGATCCTAAAGGCTGCAACTAATTTGTATATAGATTTATATGCATTTTAAAAGTAAAGAATAAATGCCTACTGCCTTTATTTACATATTCCCTGACAAGTGATTAGAAATTACAGTACTCAAAGGTTGAGTTCATCAACAAAGCATCCACTGGAGCTACTGAAGTTAATTGGGGTTTAAGTTAGGATAGAGTTCCGGCATCTGGATTCTATCCTGTTAGGTTAGTCTTTCAGGGCTGTGTTTCCATAGCTGCAGTGTAGGAAACCAATGAAAGGCTGCATTTGCAAGGCTATACTTCAGGGCATGATCCATGGACCCAGTCAATTCAGAGGCTACATTTTGAGCAAACTTCGTTTATTTAGTTTCACTTTCAGTTTCTAGTCAATTTCATTTTCTGGTTCTCATGCCCTAGCATAATACTGCTGTTTTGGGGATTTCAACATTTCAGGGGAAGTTTAATTTAAAAAAAGGTTTTATTGTGATTTTATTCAATCTGCTGCTTACCCACCTTCAGGAACTGTACCAGAGTCAGTAATTTATTTCAGTTGAAATGGCTGTAGCATAGTGAGATTGATTTCTGGAAAAAAAATCTTTGTTTTTCTGCTGTAATGTTAAATGTTTTATGATTGCATGAGACAAACTTTTGTGAATAATATATTCTAAAAACATAATTGACTTCCAATTCCTGAGCAAAAATCATAAACAATCCTCTTTTTTCCTCATTTTCTTTAAATTACACACAATTATGTATTGTATCACTGAGATTTAAATGCATTACATATTATATACTAGATTTGAAAAATGAACATTAGTCTGGAGGAGGTGGAACAGACCTTAGCAGTTCATGGTACACTGCAAATAGAATTCGATTTATGCATTCATCTCTTCGTTCCAAATGATTATTGATTACATAAATAAGTAGGCAATTCTTCTCTTTCAGAACTTTGCAGAAAATACTATGAATGAGCTCCTTGGCTGGTATGGTTATGATAAGGTTGAATTGAAAGATGGAGAAGATATTGAATTCAGGAATTACTCTGCAGATGGGGAGAGCCGGCAGCACATTTCTGTTCTCAAAGGTAATGACATTTAATGTTCCTTTGTTCATGCAAAGAAGGATTAACTATCTCAACCTGCCAGAATTGGCTTGCACTGGGATTCATGTTTTGTTGCTTATTCTGCTGCTTATTTAAATATACATCTCTGACAGTGCCTTCCAGTAAGCAGAAAGCAATAGAATACAAGTGTACAACATTTAACAACATAGCAGCTAATATGCCCTTACTAATGTATCTCCAACAGTAACATTTTTTGAGCCAATTGAAACTCATGCACCCAAGATTCCAAGGAGCTGCCAACAAGTAAAAAAAAAAAAGAAAAGGAAATGTGGAAATGTTTTCTTAGCAGTCTGGGTCTAATGAACCTTTCTTCTGACAAAATTGTTGGGCTGAGGCTTTTGATAAGGTCAGATGTTGAACTAGAATGTTCAGAATGTATGGAAGAGCCATGAGTAGTATTGATAAAGGTTTACTTAATATTTTTTATTTTAATATATTATTTACTGAAAGTGCATTAGAAAGGCTTAAGGGGTGGAGCTTTTTTGGGGTCAGCATATCTGGTCCTTCATGTACTGTATATGAATTTGTTCAAAATCTAAACAATGGGATTCAGTCTTTTTGTTCAGCAGTTCAGTTGCTACCTTTTGACTCTTCAGCCACACCAGATGGATAGGGAATTGCAATCACAGTGAAAAGAAGAACATTTCTTCAGACTAAAAGAGTAGAACATTACTGGATCTTGACTTATCCAACAAGAATTTCTCAAAGCTGAGGTAAAAGAGAGGAAATTACAGAGGCCAAATTTTCACTGTTGAACTGCAACATTTTGCTGCATATATGGCCACCAGTCTCTGGGGTTTCTTTATGGTGGCATTCAGCAGCATTGTATTCAGTGGGTGTTGATATGAATACTGGCACCAAAGAGCCCAGTACTGGAGGAGAGGGTGCTAGATAAAAGGTGGAAAAAGTAGAGGTAAGATAAAACAATTTAATTTTATAGACATTAAATGTTTGCAGCCATTAGTTGTATACTGTTATTGATACAGTAATTCGTATTTGTATTCCATTTAAAATACAATATATGTATGCCATCTTTAAAATAACTTGTTCCTATACTCCAAGGTATTTTATTTTCTTCTTACATTTTAATAAACAAACCTTACATGGGATTCTCTACAGCCACAATCTATGAGGAATCAAATTTGTGGCACTTTTTAAGAATAAGTCTGCATAGTATTTTGCTGACAATGTAAAATAGATAGGATCATATGTATCATTATAAACACATGATACAAGTCATATGTTTTATAGTACAAACAAAGATGCTGAATACCTGTGCCAGGTAGAAATCTTTGGCTTACAGAGTCTGTAGGGAAAAAAAGTACTTTGCTTTTGTTGTGAGAAGAGGAAGAGCTATTGTAGGATCTTATTAAATCCTGTTCCTTAGTGAGTTAAAGTACAGCAGAGAAATGCCTGTAAATAAGAGTTCAGGTGTGGTTTTGTATTAAAGAATTACAATTATAACAAAATTTAGCAAATATTTTTCTAACATTTCAATTTTTGTTATTTTGTTGCAAGTAAATTTTATCTTTTCCATTATTACTAGTGGAGTGGAATAAGAGGTTCTCTTATTTAATCAGTCTACTCCTTTTGCATAATTCATCTGCTGACACCACAATCCAGTGTGTGACATCACAATTCACTGCCATGAAAATAATTGATATCAAAGACAGTGGAGTGTGATGTCACTGAATAAATCGGGCATACTCAGGCCTGATTTTTTAAAACAGTACAGCAAAGTTTAATGCAGTTTTTAACAAAATATTAAAATTTTGCTGGAACATGGTAGTGGCTTTTGAAGGAGAAAATAGTCTCATTTTTATTATTTGCTCTTTGTGTTTTAGAAAAAAAAATTACATCAACAGATTGGTGAAAATATGTAGGGGCACCTAAGCAACACTTCTGCCATACTGTATGATTTGTTCTTTTTCTTTTACAGAAAATTCTTTGCCAAAACCAAAATTACCTGAGGACAGTGTTATTTCACCATACCATATAAACACAAGCTATCCAGGGCTTGCCACAGGAAATGGACTTTCAGACTCACCAGCAGGGTCAAAGGATCATGGGAATGTACCCATTATTGTACCATTAATTCCACCACCTTTCATAAAGCCACCAGCAGGTAAATCACATAGCAAACATTTCAAAGAATTATAACTATCACAGATAGCTATTCTGACCTTGTTAGATTGTGGCTCATTTGTAAAAGGTTTAATTTAATTTTTTTGAAAGGCTGTCACAGTAGACTTATAAGGATCCTTAGGTAGGAAGCAGCAGAGTGACTTTATTTGCTAGTATTATTGTAAAATTCTTGTCAGTATCATGACAGGCAAAATTCTGTACCTATTTATACTGCTTGTGAAACTTTGGATGTTGAATTATACTGTCTCAGCAATTCAACAATATCTGTCTTATACAAATGATTTTCTTCTATGAAAAAAGTCTTAACATAAATTGATGGAAGATGATTAGATTATAAACAAGGTCCACAAAGCATACAACTAAACAAATAAACTGTCAAATCAATATCACATGTCCTTGTATCAGGCTAACAAGCTCATCCCAGGAAGACTGTCTCAGTTCTCATTGAAATTCTGGACCATTGTCCTTTGGGAATTTTATATGATGTAAACTCTACCCCAAGAGATTGTACTGAAATGTTTTAAGAATTCCATGAAATTCTTATCTGGAGCAATTTTTCCAACATGATATTTCTCAGAGTTAGTTTGAGAAATTATTTATTCCACACTGCATGCTGTTTACCATTATCTGCTAAAGTAACTGTTATGGCTACACTAGTGTTTATAGTTGCTGTTGTTATTTACTGTTGAACACACTGCAATAATTGGTGAATTTAGATAGCAGCAGGCTCAGTCCTGCTTCCATTGAAGTTACTGGGAGTGTTGTTGAACTGGGTTAACTTCACTGAGGGTAGAACTGGACCTAGAATGTACTAAATATGTATCGAAGAACATCACTATTACTCTATTAGAGAATTCAGGAACATCATGATGCATTTAATTATTAAGGTCCCAGTTATGCAATGGGTTCCTGCACCCATACAGAGCCCCTCTGACACTGGGAAGAGCAGCTTTCAGGATCAGGGGCCAAGTGTGGAATGGCCTTCTCTAGATTTCAACGCATTTACAAAAGTTGAATTTAAAATACATAATACATATCTATTTTTGTGTTAATATTTTATTTGACTGAAAGCTGACAGTTGGACTCTTGAATGAAAATTTTCCATATATTTTGTACAATTATTGCTAATTACCACAGGTATTTGGGCCCACTCCTTCAGCCTTTGAACAGCAAAAGATCTCAGCCATATCGGCTGAATCTTAAAATGGGGTTAATCTGCCCCTGAACATTTAATCAAGGGCTTGTATTTCCCAGGCTATCTTCTCTTCCAATTTGATTCAAGACTGAAGTGATACTGCTGAATTTGTGGCAACACTATTATGTTGTTATAACACAGGGCTATGACATGAATTGTACATGCTGTCATAATTGATTAATTTAAATAACAGCAATCAAGCAGGAAAAGATAGACTATGCCATAGAAAAACAAATAACCTCAACCATAGCAATGGGGACACAGGAAAATACTGGCCAAGCAGATATATTTCTGCTGTTCCCCCATCCACGTACCAAGTGTGTTCCAGTATTAGAGTCCACCAATAAAACTGGCCTTCAAAGTGTTTTTTAAATTTGTTTTTCCCACCATGCTTTTGGTACTTTATGATGTATACATAAGATCTGAAGGTTGTTTTTTTTAAGGTATTTTCTCACTTTTTGTTTTACCTTTTTTGCCTTAGAAATATTATGATGTCAAGTCTGATCTTTCATGTTCCTGTTTGAGAACTTATGGGTCTCTTTGAGAAGTGTATCGTGAGCTCTTACCCTATCTGAAGGGGCTGGAGTATTGAATATGAAACAAAGTTATCTTTTCTCCCAAGTGTTCACTATGCAATAAATCTGATTTTTTTGTGAAAACCAAATGAAAACCCAAAGAGTTTTAAATAGTCTGTCCAAATTCACCTCACCTCTCAACTGTTCAACTTTTAATATTAGCTTAATAAAATACTAAGTGCTTTTTAAAATTTTACCCCAGGTACAAGTGTGCAGGTACAAAACTGAGAAATTATAGAACACTAGCTGATCAAATATTAACAGCTCCCATTTAAAGGCTCTCACCCCTTACAATAAGCACCTCTGAGAAAGCCTGAGAAGACACATGGGCCTTGTACTGTGTATTGAAGAAGGGCAGCGGTCTTGGGATATGGCAGATCGGTGAGGGAAATGAATTCCTGAGTTGATGGCCCTTCACTGAGAGTACTCTTCCTTGAGACATTTAATTCTAGACACTGTTATCAAGAATACCCCAACTGACCTGATCTGCTGTGGAAGCATGTTAGAAAAGAAACAGACTCAGCCAGCACCCAAATCATACAGGGCTTTGTAGATCAACATCAAGAACTTAAATTGCATCTGGAAGCAAACAGGAAGTGAGTGCAGTCTTGAGAGAAGTGGTGCAATATGCTTCTTGTGGCTAATGTCCCCAAACAGGTTGGTAGCTGCATTTTGTGCCAGCTATGGCTTCTGAATAATGTTTCAAGTTAGTCCCAAGTACAGCATATTGAAACAATGTGATATGAATCATAAAATTACTACCTAGCCTTAGAAAAATCTTGTGTTCCACAGAGCAATGTAAAAGGAAAAGAGAATTTATTTCTACACAATAACAAATGATGTCAAAATAACAAGGAACAAGGTATAGCAGCCAGCAACATTATAGAAAAAGAATAATATTTGTACTGGAACCATGATGCTAGTATTTAATATACTAACATACTAACCTGTATTCTGCAGCCTTTAGTCACACACTGAATAGTATTTTCTCACCTTCTGCTAATAGGATTATTCACATGAGTAGGGATTTCAGAGTCTGGCCCCAAAACGCAGGAGAGAACACATTTCCTTCCCATTGGCTCTACACTTGTAGAGATTTCACTGTTTCAGGTACTCTAGTCATACCAGATGTTCTCTTTGGCTCTCTCCCTTTCAAGATTCTCAGTGGGGAGCATTAACTCTCTGTGCCTCTGTAGGACTGATGGAGTACTAAACCCCCAATGCTTCTTTTGTCAGCCACTCTGAACTGCTTGAGGATCACAATTGTGTCTCACCCCAAATTGTTCCACTACAGGCAAACACAACCAAGTCCTATTACTCTCACATTGCTTCAGTCTAGAATTTAGCTTATAGGTGCCAGACCTGCATCCTCGAGTGTTTTTTGCTGTCACTTATTGTCATTTACAGCATTCCTTGTACATCCAAAACTTCCTTTGACTCTCAATCTAAAGGGTAGGGCCCTTCGACAGTTCTCCGACTGCAGCTTTTCATTCTCTCAGATATGGAATTCTGGCCAAGTAAAGAACCATCACTTTAGTTGTGTGTATATGTTGGCAACATCAACATTTCTGTTAGATTACGTGCTCAGTTTGGATCTAATCCCAAACCCACTGATTTCAATGGACATTGGATTAAATCCTTATTGCCTGGCATCATAGCCCAAATGGAGGTGCAGAGATGCCCCACCCCAAAGGGTGCTTTTGGAAGCACAGTTGCGCCACAAGAAAAGGGGAATGTTGCCACTGTGCCACCCCTTGTATTGGGTGCAGTGGGGCCGGCTATGTGAGGGAGGGGGGCCAACCAGTCCATGTGAGGCCGGCTATGTGAGGGAGGGGGGCAGAGTCTTGGCCCTTTCGGGAAGGGGTGCAGCAGCAGGGGAGCAGGACTGCCATTGTGCCTGGGGCATGCACAGGGGTGCAGGGAATAACGTTCCTTCCCCCACCCTCTTCTCTATGCCTCTGGTTTACAGAATAAATCAGTTATTTTAAGTAGCTTTGACTCTGCTCAAACAACAGCTGGCTCCCTGCTATGCTGCACTGAGTGGAGAAGCAGTTGTCAAAGGGAGCAGTGAAAGGGAAGGAGGACTGCTTCTGAGATGACCTAGCATCCAAAGGGCAAAAATACAGGGATAAAATGATCTCCTATTCACCCTGCCCCCCAACAATAGTTTGTATTTTTTTGGGAGGGATCTTAAATCCTCCAAGCCCTAGAACAGTGCCAGCTCTGTTCCTCTGGACCACATTTCTTCACTTGGTAGTTTCAAAATGATAAGGACTGCTGTTGCACTGAAAGGTTTGGAACAATCAAGGCATTTAAAAAAAAAGTGTGATGGATAATGTCTGACCCTACAAAACTGTTATTACTGTTATTGGGGCCCAAGGAATACCAGAGTGAAGGAAGTAAGGTCTCCTAGGGCCAAACAAAAGCATTTCTAATATCTGAGTCATGTAAAGTAAGCATGTTTAGATTTTGGAAGTGACATTAAATCAGATTATAAAACTGTATATTTGAAAAAAAGTCATGAAAGCTTGGAACAAGGAAATGTTATGTTTGAATGCTAAAATGAATAATTAAGAGAGGTATTTTATAGAAAGAAATGAGCTATATCCTTTATCAGAGCTGGATATTTGAATGGAAGTTTACCATTTTGTTACAAGTACAAGTGCACTTAGGTAACTCATACTCATTATTATTATAACAAAGTACCATCAGTGTGCAATGCATAAAAGTAGATATTAGTTCTAGCCCTAAGGACTCTCTAGAAATGTGTGCTGTAAAAATTATCAAGATTCAAATGCTATGGGAAGAATTTAGAAGTATGGGATGAATTTTAAAATGCTTTCTATCCAGGGTTTATAAACTTGGTTGTAAAAATTAACTCCAAGATTACCTATCTAAATTCCCCGTGGTCCCATTACTATATTCCCAATCCTTCTGTCCTGATTCAGGCACAGCTCAGTGGCAGTTTTGCTTAAATAACGGCTGCAGAACTAGCCCTAATGTTATATACTGAAAAAAGAACAGGAGGTGCCACAAGTTCTCCTGTTCTTTTTGCTGACATAGACTAACACGGCTGCTACTCTGAAACCTGTTATATACTGAGGTGGTTTCAATTTTAGTATACTCGGGCTCCCAGGTCATTATTTTCCAACTCTTATTCCCTCTTCTGATTTCATTTGACACTGTTCTGAGCAACGTTTTACTATTTTTCCTATTGCAGGTTTAACTTTCTAACAATTCCACAACCATGACTCTTCTTGTGCTTACTACTTGATTTTGTCTCCTCTTGTTTTCTTTGTTTGAAATTATTGTAGTCCATTAATCTGTTTTCTTTTCTGTGTGAATGAAAGGAATTAAGCAAAGGCTTCTCTGGACTCCTGAGGCTGATCGAGAAAGGTTGCAAAATGACTCAGTGTCTCTGAAAATTGTGTGTGTATTTGGAAGGGCTGTGTTGATGGAGTTTGTTAGGCTATTTTGTCCAGTGGGCCAACACTGGACATTTGTACCTGCCTGCTACCATTCACCTCGTTTTTATTTTACAACTAATATTCCTTTAGTGTGAACAGGCATCCTGTTCCCGCTTTAATTTTTTCACCATTTCCATGTGGTACAGGTGTACTGTCCGGTAGTGTCAATGTAGCTTTTATAAGTGTCTATTTGTTGTTTATCCACATTCATTTTTTCAGATACAATTATCTAGCTTACAGTGATAATAGGTTGTTTTTATGTTGTTTTAACTTGCCACTGGTTGCCAGTCTTCTCTACTTCCAGCACCTTGTCAATGCTTTTTGCTCTCTTTGGACAGCAGAGTGTTTTTTCTTTGTGCCAGAAAGAAAATTGTAAAGTCCACACATGCACTGTAATACATGTGATGAATAAGAAGGGAGTTCCCACACTCCTCTTGTAATCTGTGCCTATGTGCTTGCATGCTTAAAACCTGCCCACAAGCCAGTATACATTTGTGTTAAGCATTCAGTTCTTATTGAGCTGTATATGAGAATATGGCTCGTAACTCAGGCATAGAAAATAGAGAGAAGCAGTGGTTTCCTAAAACAACTTTTCAAAGAACTGGGACAATCCATTTTACCAATCTTTTTACCATTTTGCCTACTTCAAGAGATTGACTTTCAAAAGGAAACATTATAGAGTCACTGTAGTAATTCCACAGCTACAGTGTAACAAGCTTTCCATTACAAGCCATTTCTCTGATTTCCCTCTCATAACTGTTTTATAAAGCTGCTTTCAACACCTGAAATTTGTCAAGCATGTCATCTAGTCACAGGGTCAGTGCTTAGCTATGGTGGTGATGGATGTCCTAGAAAAACCTCCAGATTTTTTTTTAAAATTGAGGTTTGTCAGACAAGACATTTTAAACATACGAGTGTGAAACATTATTTTGGAGGAGTCTGACTTGGGAATATTTTATCTTAAAAACTGATTGGTATGGAAAATCCAAATTTATGTTATTTGATTATCCTCCATGGAAAGCTAGTGTTTTAGGATTGGAGAACTCACAAATTAACCATTATGCAAATTAGGCAGGCCCCAATACAGCTAATAAAGTTTGATTTTAACACTTTAGATGCTAGAGTATCTAAGATTTCATTCTTTAAAAAAATAAGTTTTTGTCCTTTTCATTGCAAAAAATAGTCTTGAAAAAGGGTTAAAAGGTTGACTGTGTGCCCCAGTGAATTAAATAAAATTCATGGTTCTCTCCCAGCCAGGGGCTAATAGGATGCAGCAGGAGATCACTTGTGCTCATTAAAGGTAGTTAGGCTCCAAATTCCTTTAAAGGGCAAGTCTCTGGCTTGTAGGAGTAGCATCTAGGAGAGAAAGAATAGCAAAACAAAGAAAAGGAAGGTAGGCATTGCTACTGAAAGGCTTGAGTGGGAAGGCGCCTGGAAGGCTAGGAAACAGGTCTGAAGAGAGGGTTTCAGGAAGGACAGGGAATGCCAAAGTTCACGGCTCCCCTCCTATTCTTCCCATTGGTTTCTCTGAAGGTGTAGCTCTGATCACAGGTACAGCTTCCCCTAACCATTTCGTCCAGGTGTAACCCTTTCAGTGCTGGAGCACAGACACCACTTCAGTCCCTGCAGATGTAACCTTTTAAGTTCCAGGTTCAATACATTACTTCTCCAGACATAACCCTTTCAGTGCCAGAACTGCATAGCCCTAGCCAGTTTAGACACTCTTCTAAGGGTACGTCCATACTTACCGGCTGGTTCGGCGGCACGCAATCAATCTTCTGGGATCGATTTATCGCGTCTTGTCTAGACACGATAAATCGATCCCGGAAGTGCTCGCCGTTGAAGCCGGTAATCCTGCTCCGCGAGAGGAGTAGGCGGAGTCGACGGGGGAGCCTGCCTGCCGTGTGTGGACCCGCGGTGACTACCTTGAAGTTCGAACTAAGATACTTCGACTTCAGCTACGTTATTAACGTAGCTGAAGTTGCGTATCTTAGTTCGAACTGGGGGCTTAGTGTGGACCAAGTCTTAGAAAACAGTTCAGGTTAAAAGGATTTACGATCTCAGTAGGCTGTGAATTCCCCAGGCTGAATGGGATTCAAGGAGTTTATGAAATGAAAACCTTTGGACCCATAGGCATGGGAACTAGGTGTGCAGGGGGTGCTGGAGCACCCCAGGTTTTACGTGGGGTCCCGGCTGCTGGCTCTGTGTCTGGGGCTCCATTCCTGGCTCCGTGCCCACCCCCAGCTGTGGACCTCAGCCCCCTTACCCCGGCCGGGTCCCTCCCTCCTGGAGACATGGCCCTGCTCCCGGTCCCAGCTCTGGGGGAGGAGGGGAGGGCAGACAGGGTAAAGGGGCTGGCTTTCAGCACCCCCACTATTAAAAGTGTTCCAGCGCCACTGTTTGGACCACCTGCACAGAGCTCATTGCAGTATCAGGGCCATTAACAGCATTTAGTTTCCCCAAACTCTTGAAACTAGAGTTAGGGTTGTAATTGCAGATCAAATAACTTAAAATAACATTATTAGAATGTTGTAGTCGTAAACGGTGAGTAAAAGGAGCAGGATTTAGCACCAGAATCTTAGGGAATTCATCCTGCTAATACAATAGGTCTTGCTTGTTTGCCTGGATTATGGTTAGAGCTATAAAGAAAGGATTTACTCTTATTGTTCTTGGTTACTTTCTGTTCTCTCCCCCCCCCAAGTATTATGACTACTATACATATAAGAGGAATTCACCAAAACTGCTACTTAGTGGCTTTAAGAAGGACAATTTTCGATAGCTCCTTCACATTGGTTTGAAGGGAAAAACAAAACCAACCAATACAAAATCCCCAATACCATTCTGCTTAATTTAGACCTAAAGAGACAGTGCAAACTTTCGATGATTAATTGAAGCATGCTCTAGCCTGATGCATATTTAGTTATTATAATGTGATAATTTTATCTTGGTATACAAACTGCTCCCTTTGGGAACATGATTTAACACTGCAAACATACTGTGCTTATTGCATTGTTCATTATGAAAAATGCACAGGCTAAGAATCATAAAGAGATGTGTATAAGCACTATCTGTGCAGCAGTTTCAGGGAGCACTCTTTCAACATGTAATGACATAACCCAGGGGCAGAAAAACACAAAATTGGAACTCCCAGAATAACTCTTCCGAAGAGCTGAGATCTCACTAAAATAGAGGCTGGAAATTCAGATCTCGAGCAGTAAATGAAAGAAATGTGTGGTTCTAATACCTGGTGTGTTTATAGAAAACATCCGTGTGGATGTTCTGCTGAAAACTCACTTGTTACTACTTACTTTTTTCTGTGCTAAATCTTGCATGTCTGATGCCTGTGAGTACTGTCATTACCTTTTGATAAAAGTATATTGGTATAGCTCAGCACCTCTGAGGAGGTGCTAAACACCTTGCAGGAATGGACCCCAAGGGAGTAATACAGAGTTGGCAAACAATTGAAGAGTTTCCAAAATTAACTGTATCTTTGTCTTACCAACTGTAACAGATGGTGATATGAAGGCCAGATCTGTACTACAGATATTACCATTATTCCTGTGTCAGTCAGGGGTGCTATGAGGTGTGATTCCTGACCAACAGAGCTGTACTCACAAAAGTCACAAGTGTAGATGCAGTCATACTGGCAAAATTGTGGTTTTGCTAGGATAACATTTTGCACAAGTGGTCTGAAATAAACAAGACTGATACACAGTGCAGTTTTGGCAGCATACGTTGTGTCCATACTAGGAGCACTTTGTCAGTATAATATACTGGTATAGTTATACTGGAAAAAACACTCATTGTAGACCTGACCTAATGTAATCATATAAAAGAGTTTTGGAAAAGATTGAGGATAGAGAAGCCAACTGAACATGTTCAGTTTGAGAGTCCCTTCTTTTCTGCGTTCTTGCTGTAAACTCTTGTCACTGAGTGCACTAGATACTATTTATGGATATATTTTCCTAACAGAAGGGCAAGTATCTGGTAAATATAATTCTGAAGGATTTAGTCTTAGTATGAAAAAAAGTTATGGGAATCCTGACTTCTATGGAAGACTTAAACTACAGTGTTTGGAGCATTCCAGTTTCTTTTTAGAATAAGACAAAAAAACCAAGCAACCAAACTCTGTTTCTTACTACACAAAACCTTAATTGATATTTTTTGTTTTATTTCCCAGTGCTGTTGGTTTGTAATTACAGAAGTGGCTGGACTATTAGCTGTTTTAAAAGTTGTACTCTGCTTGTTCAACCACTAAGGTTAATACGCTGTCCCATAAGGTTTCCTTTACTTACTTATTTCCCACCTGGTAAATTGCATTAAGAGAAGTTAAAAATACATTATATACTTTCTGAGGGTAAGATTGTGCCTTAAGGTACAGCCCTGAGGAAAGTGTGATGCCTTCGCTGCACTGTCCAGGAGACATGTGCCTCAGAGATCCCTGAGCCACAATTCCACCACTGCAGTTTGGGGCGTGGGAGTATTTTACTACAGTCCTTTACTGATGAAGCATACACTCTCACCTTGTACCCAGCTAGTTTTGATGGCCAGCTTGTAATGGGATTTATTTAAAACAGAGGAGGACAGTATATATATATATATGGTATATGGAGTGGGCAGCTCCTATTCTTCTCTCTCTGCCAGGAGCTGAATGCAAGGCCTTACATGGCCCCACAGGGAGGTATGGGAGAGCCTTACTCCACCTGCATGGCTACAAAAAAACAGAGTACAACTGAGTCCCGCAGGATTACTTTTCTCGTGGGAGCAATTGCTGTTGTTGCCACAAGGATGTTATGTGATTGTAAATGGGTGGATAGGTGATCTTCCTGATCACCAGCGAGAGAGTGTTTGTTCGCGAAAAGGTGAGTGAGTGGTCCAGGAGACATTCTCTCTATTAAGATGTGGCGCACACTATGGAATAGTTCCAGAACCCCTGTTTTGGAATTTTGTACTCTTTCTTTAAGTCCACATTGTTATAGAACCTATCTACTTTGGAAGTGAGTGCTCCCAGCAATTAGCCTTTTTGAAAGTAAGCTCTGCACTCAGCTGGTGAGTTTCCCCTTTCAGCTCTTCTCAGCATTAATGAAGGTTGTTGCAAAAGGGAGCATCTGTACCTCTTCCATTTTCAGGCTTTATTGAACAATCTAAGAGTTAATACTCTTAAATTGGTAGGGGAAAATATCAAGTACATTCGGTGACTTTAATGCTGCACATTGCTGTTTTCTGGTGCAAGAGGTTTTTCTTTGTTTTTATTGCTTCCCCGGCTCTTCTCTTGCCAGGTAAATTCAACAGGGCAAAATGATGCCTTCTAAAAGGAAAAGGTTCACCAAGGTGGAAAAGGAGTTGTACTCTCTCAGAAACAATGGGCATACTGCATTCAGTGGCTCTGGGGGAGCATGATAGAAAGCTTCTTGACTCACATTTGAATAGGTATACTTAGTACTGCTGCCAATACAGCTCTGCTGGTTCACAGGGCAGGTCCGGGGCCATGACAATACTAGGCAGCTCCTATTGCCAGTCTCCACTCCAAAGCATCCTGCAGCCAAAATTATAACTGCCCCCAGCATGAGCTTCTTGAACCCATGCATGGCTGGCTATAATTTGGCCCAAAGTATTTTGATTTCCGTTGATGTCAAATATGTAAGAACATTTATGAGATTTTTGGCAAATCCCACTCTAAAAAGTAAGTGCTAAAATGTCATAATTATAGCACATTAAACACAAATCTACATTATGGGCTTGGCCTTAAATATAGTTTGAAAGGTGTACAGTCTGATTCAAATGAAAAGGTCAAGTTTTTTATATTGTACAATTTTATTTGTAAGTATAAATCACAACACAATTTGTGGAAGGAAAAATGTTATTAAACGCTATTAATAATATTTATTCTGCTAAGGTGAATAAAATGCAGCACGTAGTTCTGAGTTACGATAGCCGGGCGAAGGAGCCAAATCACTCTACTAAAATTAGTTTGCCAATAATTTTGCAGAATGATGACAGCGTTGCTTCAAAACAAATCCTTTACAGGGAAATGGGATGACTGCATGGCAGGCTCTCTGAATCATGAACTTTCCATCACTCCTGGACTGCAAATTGCTTTAACAATTACTTTTTGGGGGATTCCCCCCCCCCCACCCGAAATCAGACAATAGTTAATATCAGTGATTGAAAGGTCATGTAGTCTAATGGACTGGATATAAGAATAGAATCTTTAGTTCTAAATCATGGGTTTGCCATTTATTTATTGTATTGCTTTGTACAAGTAACTTAACTGTTCAGTTTCATCTTCCATAAAATGGGGATAAGAATACAGACTTCACAGTAGCATTGCCAGGATTTGAAGATGAAAAGTGCTGTGTAAGTCTTATTATTATTATTATTATTATTATGGGGAATTTTCTTGCACTTGACTATATGAATCCAATTTAAATCAACAGTCTAGGTACTTCCATACTCTAGATAGACAGAAACAAGTGTAGGTAACAGCACAAAGAGCTAGTGGCAAAGAATGTAATTGGGGAAAGAAGTTGGAGGCTCTAGAGAACAGAAATGGTTAAATCAGTACAAGATGATTGTTAGAAAATATTTATCAAATTAGAATAGAGACATGAAGAATACTGGAAAGAGAATGGGGATTATGAGGTGAGGAAAATGGCATCGAGTACAAAGCTGCACTCACTTTCTTATGAATGATTGAAATGATCTCCCTAAAATCCAGGGAAGTAACACCAAAATTAATGTAAACATTAAAAAGTTAAATCTCCACATACATGTCAGAAGAACTCAAAACAGGGTCAAATAGCACATCTTAGAGAACCCTTGGTGAGTTAAAATGTACTCAACCATGATAAGAATCACTTTGCAGATTTTAGTATCACAATTAGGCAACTCCCCTCTCAATCAAATATATATTTTTGTGTGAATCTTACTCGGAGAAAACGTCCTCCCATTCTCTTCTAGTCATTATTTGGAACCAACACCCAAATGGGGCATTTCCTTTTCCTTCCTCACATCCCATTTAGAATCCTGTTTGTAAGAGCCCTCATTACATTGCTCTGGTGCGCTAGCTTCCATGTGTATTTTATCATTTAGCTGCTGAGCAGAATTCCTCCAAGGCTCTTGATAATGGATTTTAAGTAATGGTAATGTAACAGCATTAGTTACATTGGTCTTTAGTGTTGGTTACTGGTTTAATAAATACAGTTAGGCACTTTCTTAAACATGCTAAGAAGCCGCAAGGACCTCCAGACCTTTTCAGTGATGCACCATTTTTTAAGATAATCTTTTCCATCCAGCTCAGAAGTTCTGCCTGTCTCCTGGCCTGGTTGGCACAGGCTACCAGCTGCCTAAAGAACAAGTAGTTAATCACAAGCCTGCCTCGTTCTGCTCACAAAGAGTGAGGAAGACAAAGTTACTGCAATAGAGTTCTGAGGTTGAGTGCATAGATGTCTGATTGGGTGTTTGCATCTGATATAAACATTATTTTTATATTTTTGTTGTAGAAGATGATGTGTCAAATGTACAAATAATGTGTGCCTGGTGCCAGAAAGTGGGAATCAAGCGCTATTCCCTGAGTATGGGAAGTGAAGTGAAATGCTTCTGCAGTGAGAAGTGCTTTGCAGCTTGCCGAAGAGCATACTTCAAGAGAAACAAGGTAAGAGAGCCAAAGAAAGATGTAACCCTATACAGGCCTAGCTCGGGTCTCATTTTGTAGCTAGCAAAAAAATATTTTTTTTTGGTTTTTATTGTTTTGTCTGTTCCCTTTACCTTTCCATATGTATTGTCTGTTGGACTATCACCCCTTACTAACATGTAACCTGTTTTCTCAGTTTCCCTCAGCTTGATGTTTTGTGAGGGTGGATGAATTTAATTATTCGATACTAATAATGCACTATAAAATAAGAATTATGATTCTGCTTCGGAATCTTATTATATTTGCTCTATGTGTAAGACTAGGGGAGGGATCTTCATAGCTATGCATAGGGAGGTAGACCTACAAGTCTTACTTTTGGTAGCTGGCTATATCTTGCACAGCTGAAGTCAAGAGAAGTTTGGTCATTGATTTCAGTGGCAGCAGGATCATTAGCAACGGTGTATGCAGTTAGAACCTGATCCAAAGTGCAGTGAAGGCAATGGGAGTCTTTCCATTGACTTCAGTGAGCTTTGGATCAGGACCTTAGTTTAATGCTTTTAAAGTTTGTCTTTAAAAGTAAACAATTACGGACTTATTGCTTTAAAAAAACTCAGACATTTTGGTGTTTTGTGTGGGGTAAGCAGTGACAAAACCATCTATCATGGCACGAGGATGTTTCCAATAATCTGAAAGATCATTTTATCTCAAGTTAAAATGGAATTCTAATATTGGCTTGGTTTTCCAAAGTGAAATGACCACAAAAATGATTCTAATCTGTAAAGTGCAGTGACTGAAGGTGCCCTGTAGTTTATTTTAGCAGCTGGTTTGTGCAGCAGAATATAGGATGTTTCTGTTCGAAAAAACAAAAAAGGAACACCCCTGCAAAACACACCAACTTTTAATTGTTACAAAAAATAGCTATGGTAGTTTGATACTTATTAGTGTAATAGAGGAGTCCTTGGGTGAGACTCATTGATCTAGAAAGCTTTATTTATTCGTAAAATCCTTCACATTTTTGTTTATTAAACCTGCATATTTTACCCTCATGCTGCAGAACATTTGAAGTCTGTCATCTTAAAAATAATTCCCCCCCTCCCATCTGATATTTGCAATCTATGGTAAAAAAAATGGATTTTAGATGCAAGAAACATTGTAGCTGCAAATTACCCTCCTTTATAAATTTGGGTCACATCATTCTGCCCCCACCCTCCACCTTCAAAAAAGCCTAAAGAATTCGGTTGCAAAAATCAGCAGAGTGGAATTTTAGTGGCAGTCTTTGAGAATCAAGCTCATAATGTTTACTGGAGCAGATAGGCAAGTTAAACAATCATGTGGAAGCTTCTGTGAAGTGTAGTGTTTATCTCTTTTTATTTGGAGGACATGGGGTGGGTAGGGAGAAATGCACCTAAGATACTCCACATTTTGATATGAAAATAAATAGTAAATTTCTTTCATGTAAGATGATTTTTAGAATTGGATGTTCAGATCATGGACAGTGAAGTACCCCTGCGTGTGTATGTGTGTGCATGCATGCTGTAAGCAGGGCCGGTGCAAGGAAGTCCCCCCCCCGCGCCCACGGGAGCTCAGCCGAGTGAGGCGCTGAGCGGCGGGGCAGCTTGCGGCGGCTCCCCGCTCAGGCGCGGAGTGGGGGTTGGTGGGGCGGCTCACGGCGGCTGCCCCGTGGCTCCCCGCTCAGGCGCGGAGTGGGGGTCGGTGGGGCGGCTCGCGGCGGCTGCCCCGCGGCTCCCCACTCAGGCGCGGAGTGGGGGTCGGTGGGGTGGCTCGCGGCGGCTGCCCCGCGGCTCCCCGCTCAGGCGCTGAGCAGGGGGGTGGCGGGGAGGCTCGCGGCGGCTGCCCCATGGCTCCCCACTCCGCGCCTGAGCGGGGGTGGGGCGGCTCTCGGCGGCTGCCCTGTGGCTCCCCGCTGAGCGCCTGAGCAGGGGGCGGCTTGCGGTGGCTTCCCCATGGCTCCCCGCTCAGGCGCTGTGCGGGGAGCCGGAAAGCAGCCACCCACCGCACCCCAAATCTTGGCGCCCTAGGCGACTGCCTAGGGTCGCCTAATGGGCGTGCCGGCCCTGGCTGTAAGCTTTCTGGGGTAACGAAGGATCCAGTCCTGCACTCCTTATTCAGCTGCAACTCCCCTGGCTTCCAGTGGCAGGATTTACTTGAGTAAGGCAGCACACAGGAACATAGGAATTGCAGGCTGTCCATCTAGTGCAGTATTGTATGTCTGACAGTGGCCAGTACCAGAAGTGTTAGAGGAAGGGGCAAGAAATCCTGTAGAGGACAATTATGGAATTACTAATCCACAGTGGGGCCTAAGACCCATGTATTAGTCTTTGGCTTATGCCATGAAGCAGGGGGCTTATATCTCATCTAAAAAACCTTTAAAAAAGATTCTACTTAATGTAATTGTGGATGTTGTCATTATTCATATCAATGTGTCATGTCGTTATGACTAAGAGAATAGGATCCAATTATATTTTGTGGCTAAAAGAGAGACAGATTAATCATGTATTGTGTAAATAAATATTCCCTTTACCAGTTTTAAATTTGTTGCCTGTCAGTTTTGTTGGATGTCCCCTTGTTCATGTATTATAGGAAAGGGTAAAGTGAAGTGCCCAATTTACCTTCTTTGTACCATTCATTCTTTGTATCAGATATCTTATCATATCTCCTTTGTTCGTCTCCTCTCTAAACTAAACAGTCCCAAATATTTTGAATCTCTCCTCGGACAGAAACCTCTAACCCTTTTCAATGCACATTTCACCACAATAAATTGCTCTACATTTCTCTCAAACAGGTCACAACAGTAACTGTTTTTTTTCTGTAAATATTAAGGATCAACATGTGTCCTACTTTCCCATGTGCCTTGAGGAATTAAGACATGGCAAGGCAACACAATTGACAGTATTCGGATCATTGCATAAAAGCCTTCATTAAGTTTAAAGGACCAAATTCCTCCCTTGGTTACATCTGTGAGGGTCTGTGGCTACATGAGTGAAACTGAGACCAGAACCTGGCCCACACATTATTTTAAATCTAGAACTTTCTACCACCTCTATATTCATGGTGTTCCATATGAACAAGCACAGGATGCAATACTCAGGGAATTTTAATGCTGCTATTGAAGTTAGGCAGGTTCGGTAGAGTTCAGCAGACCCCCCCCTTATTATTTTTCACTTCACTCTAGCTAATAGAACAGGATTTTGAGAAACCCGGCACAAGATCAAAGTCATAGAGTTTAAGGCCAGAAGGGCCCACCAGATCATCTAGTATGACCTCATGCATACCCGAGCCAGTGCTTAATTTGTGTCGAGGCTTGAGCCCTGGCACCTCTGGGCTTGCCACGTCAGTTATGAAAGTAAAAAAAGATCGCTTGAGCCCTGGCAGCTAATTGTTTGAGCCCCATCACCTCTTTCATTGCAAATTAAGCACTCCCACGAGCCCATAGTATCACTCAGCACCCCTGCACTAAACCCAACAACCAAAATGAGACCAAAGGATCACAGCCTGCAGAAGACTAAACATTGTTATATGCCACAGGCAGAGAATAGGAGGGACTGAGGTGGACCAATGCCTTAGGCCCCTGCAGTGGTAAGGAATTGATTAAATGAGAGATCCCCAGTTAATCCCAGCAAGAGACCCGCTCTATCTGCTGCAGAGGAAGATGAAAAACCCCAAGGTCACTGCCAATCTGGGCCTGGGGGAAAATTCCTTCCTGAGCCGTCTGATGTTGATCAGTTAGATACTGAACATGTGAGCAAGAGCCAGCCAGCCAAGCACCTGAGAGAGAATGCTTACTGAGAGCACTGTCCCACCCTGTCCAGTGTCTTGTCTGCCATGATGGCTGTCCCTGATGCTTGAGAGGAAGGAGACCAAAAAAAACCCAGAATACATTGCAGGGAAAAACATCCCTTCCTGACCCCTGCAGGTGACTGGCTGAAGCCCTGCCATAAAACATAAACTGGAAGGGACCCCCAGGGCTTTCAAGTTCTGCCTCCCTCCCCACATCACAAGCAACCCCATCATGCAATTCCACTCATAAATTTGTCAGCCCCCCCTTTAAACTCATTACATTGTTTGCCCCCAGAATTCCTATTGGGAGGTAGTTCCAGAACTTCACTCCTCTGATGGTTAGAAACCTTCATCTAATTGCTGGCCTGAATTTGTTCATGGTCAGTTTATATCCATTTACTCTTGTGCCAACATTGTCCTTTAGTTTAAACAGCTCTTCACCTTCCCCAGTATTTACAATGAACAAGGTTGCAAAAGTTTCAGGTATACCCAATGACCTTTAAACTCTTATTACTAGTCTGGCCATGTACCTGTCTTCTCCATGAGTCTAATGTTTATTTATGTATTTGAAAAGTTACACCACTCTACAGCTTCTCATTTTTCAAACAGGAGTAAAATAGTCACATTTCACCTGCCTTATGCATGTTTTAAACAGCATATCTTTGCAACAATATAGTGTTGTATTACAATAAATATGTACAGCTGCTGTACTTCAGTGAGCTGATAGGACTTTGTGGTCATTTCATTTAAGGCTTGAATTTCCTAATGGATTGTATTAAGCAGTCTTCCCCGCTCCCACCCTGGCTAAGAACTGCTGTAATAAGCACTTGCTTAAAACTGTAGGACTGTTCAAACAGTAAAGAATAAATCATCATTTATGTCTCAAAACATTGTAAAATAATGATGCAAGTTATACACATCTTAATACCAATTGCTGCATATAGAATTAAGATGATCTCAATATTTAAATAAAACAAAAATCCTCTCCAATACATTTGGCAAATGTAGGCTCTGATGTGCTACTCTCTTTACAAATTCCCAATTGGGTTTAATTCTGGGAGGAAACCAGCTGAAACCACCCTATCGAATGAAATCTATAAGGAAGGCACACAAACTCTACAAAAGCACCATTAATGTGCAGCTGTATGTTGGAGGTGCATAGTTGCATGCACATTACAACACCACCTGCACCCTCACATGTATTATTTCTGCCAAGAGTTGCAATAGTCTGGATAACAGGAATCATTGCTAGACTATGGAATGCACTTACATTGCTGTATGGATCCTAATGCCTTAGTCATAGGTATGTATTGATTCTCCATGAATTTTGTCACAGAGGGCTTGTAGAACAGCAATCCTCAACCTTGTGCTCCAGCAGCAGTGCAGGTATATATGACAGATAAATATAGTGAGACCCAACCACAATATGACTCTTGTCTAAATTACTAAATTACTAATAAATGAATAAAAGCAAGTGCAGTATTTTTTCTACCCCTTTAGGCAGAGAGATTAAATGTTTAGATTGTTTCTGCATCTGAACTCTTGTTCCTGTTTTGTCTGCTATACGTAGTCAAATGTACATAATGAACTAGTGCATAATGATAACCTGTTGTGCATAATAATACCAATTAAAAGCAATGTTGTAAGAAAGGGAGTTTTTCATACTAATGTTTGTAAATGAACAGATTTAGACTTAAAGCTGTTCCAGTGATCCCTTCCTTATAGATTTCATTCTATAGACCAGCCAATGTAAGTCCAAGAATCACAGCATCACATAGCAAACCCATTGGTCCACAAGTTTCAGGATATTACATTTAAAGAAAATATTGGATTCATAATTGGACCACTGAGTCGGAAGCCTGAGAAGATTAATTTTTAAAGTTAGTTTATTGAATCAATGGGTCAGAAAACAAATTTATTATGACTCAACAGCTCTACCTAGAATGAAGACTGAATTCATAGAGGTTATGAGCTCCATACATAGATATGTTAGAGACTGATTTTCTTGATTTGACTGGGGTATTGGAGAGAGAGCGAGTGCAAAATTGTCAGGCAGTTTATTACACTTGACCTTGTTGCTGCTTTGCACTGCCTTACAATCAGGAGAAAAAAAAGATGATAAATGTTTTTGTTTACAGCGTAATCAAATCTCACTTCTACAAACAAAGAAACATAAATCAAAAACTAAAAGTTTGACGCACAAGGAAATGTAAATAATTATAATTTTCTGTCCTTGTGCGGAATACTGATCGACAATACTTGAAATGAACCAGTAGTACAGGTAGCCAGGTAACTTGTCTAGTGAGGCTCAAATGGCATTAAAAACATGTCTCCCTTTTCCAGCCCAGAGGGCTGCAATACATTCAGGAGACATAGGAGTCAGACATCCCTCATGCAAACATGGCATGATTCTACAGGAGAGAATCCAGCTTTACTCCTCCCACCACTTCAAGGTTGAAGGAATGGCAAGTGGTATTTCCATTGTAGCATTGGAATGAAATGCTGAAGATGATGCATTTTGTACTATGGGAATTTTTGTCTCAGTTACGTAGTGAGAATTAGTGTCAGCAAAACAACTGGAGTCCTCAAAAGTAATACACATTTATCTAGTGCTGAGTAATATTATGTTAGATAATTCTTTTCACTTTCAAATTGTATTGGCTAATTAATGTATACCACTATATGATTAAAATACACACACAGAATTCTGAGTGAACATAGACTATTGTTTGCCCCCGAATTAATACTGAAAATTGTCTGAGAAAGTTTTCTTGATTTCAGGCTTAATTATGCAGCCTAACAGTGCATAAGAAATATTAAACAATCTTGCTATTAAGTCTAAGAATAATGACAAAATTGTCTGATCCCTTTTTTCCCCAGACATCTGTACAATTTAATTTGCAAAGTGACTATCATTCATGAACATTTTGGAAATTGTTTCAATGGATATAATGCAGTTAATGTCCCCTGACATTAAAAAGCTCAGGTTTTACATTTTAGGTTCCTTTTCTAACATAAGCTTTGAAACACATGGGAATATGAACAGCAAATCAATATTTTTCCTGCCGATTCACCTTGTTTTAATTAGGTATTGAGAAAGGTCACAGTAGTGCAGGTGGTCTGCCCAGTTAGCATGGAATTGCCGTTGCTTGGCGTAACAGATTTTGTAGAGAAGTGTAATTTAAGAAGCAGTTCACAGCCTTGCTTCTACTGGGGATGCTGCTTTACAGAGCGAGTGAGCAGGGTTTCCAGTTCATTATAGGAAACAAAGGATTCTTCCTAAGGCTCTGGGGAACCAAACTACTCTCCATTGCTATGTTGGGATATAATATAATACTGATGAACAAATGCAGATAGGAAACTGGGTTTGGAGAGGAAATATCTTAAAGTGTGGGGCATGACTGCAAGCTTCTTGATGAAAACTCTGGAGAGAGGGGAGAAGAAAATCGTCATGCGCTGAATAGATTAAGAGCCTGTGGTAGTGTAGAAGGCTCCACAGGATAGGGACCAAAGGTCTGGAACAGTGCATCCCAAAATGGAGCAGATGACTGAGGTATGAGGCAATTTCTGTCCCACCAAGAGATGCGTGAGATCATCAAGATGGGTGGGGATTATTTCCCTCTAGATCTCATCTGCAGGCTTTTTTATTTATTAAATTAACAAGATCAGAAGTCAGATAAAACCCTTTCCAAGGGGCTAAGATTCTACTTGTGATTAGAAGAGAGGAGTGAAATCCCAAATTAACCCCTATCTCTCCATGCTCATCAACATGAAAGTATAATGTGTTAGCATCTCTAATGAAGAAATGCACCAGCACCTGATTGAGGCCACCAATGGCTTAATGGAGGTAGTTGGCCAACCAGGCTGTGCATATCAGTTTGCAAACAATGGACATTTTACTGTCCATCTGCTGCCAGTTAATACCATAAATTTGAATCAAGTTCCCATTGTCTGAATTACTAACAGGTATGCAAGCCAATTAAAAGCTGTGTTTGCTTTTAATGTTAACCACCAAATCACATTATCTCAGGTCATATTGCATTCTGGCTACTTTGGTTATATAGAGATTAATGTGTTAATTATGAGTTCAGGGTATACTGTCTCTTGGACAATGGGCATTTCATTCAAATGAGTTGACTTGTTTATCTGAGGTGTCCTCACATCACTTTTGAACAGCTAAAGTGCTTGTATTGCCAGTAATAGGTTTTGTTTATGTACCCATGTAACAACAAAGTAATTGCATTGTGACATGACTGGATAAGCTTTTATCATTGTCATACACTGGGTCTATGTGATTTTAGCAGCGGGGCTAGATTTAAATATGAGGGTGCTATGACATTTTAATAATGAAGATTAAGACATGGAAGAAGCCATTGTTTACTGGCTACATTCTCACAGTAACTGAGAACGAAACCCTGCTTCTCATTCCTGTTATTTTAATTTTACTAAGATGCTTACTTGAAGTATTTTAAACCTCTCAAAAAGAATGTGCATGGAGTAGGAATTTGTGGGGGTGACGGATGTATGTTTTGCTGCATTAAGAAGTTTTGGCAAGATAGGCTTCACTGTCTCCGCCAAGAACATTTATTATATCACCTCATGGGATTTTTTGATTTCAAAGTCTAGATGACTCAAAAAGCCTTACTTTACCTCTGAACTTCTTTGGCTCAGTTATGTTTCAGCTAGACAGAGACAGTTGTTCAATAACACGTTGCTTTCGTCCTCTGTTCCAGTATTTCAGCTCGCATCAGCTCAGATTAGTTCGGGTTACCATAGCATCATATGAAATAATGCAAGACTGCAGTCTTCAGCTCTGTTTCCACTCTGTCAGTTCAGGCTCAATATAGAAATATTGTTTACTTTGATGAAAACTTAGAATGGATGTAAAGACATTTAAATCTAATGTGCACAGAGTATATTTGATGCATTTTTCTCTATTCTTATTGTACACATTTATCATTAGTACTGAGAAGAGCTGGGCAAATAAAGCAGAAAATATTAAATCAGATATTCTATTTTAAAAATATCATGCCATTTGAATAAATTATTGGATTAATTTATGAGTTAACTTGTCACTCAGCTCATTAAGTTGGACAAATATTGAAACAGTAGTTTAATTATATTTACTGAAAAAAGTTCAACAAACTCATTTTTTGAAAACTATTATTGGACTAGCCATAATGCTGTGTATGGCACCCATTGTATACTATGAATTCTGGAAAATGTTTGAGATATTGCACCTTACTGAGCACATGAGTTAAGTGAAACTCTTGTAGCCTCTTGCTCTGATAGTGCTGTGGTGGACATCAGCATAAACCCCTAAAAAGAAAAGTGGTGTAAAACCCTTGAACTCAGATGAAGGTGGAAGTCATTTCCAATTTTAATGTTTTCCAACAGCACATATCAATACCTCAATACTATCTTCATTAGTTAAAACCACAGCAATTTCTAGTAGCAATTTCTACTGGAGAGATAGAAGTCAATGGAGCTGAGGATCTGGCCCTTAATTTTAAAAGTTTTTGAAACCCTTTTTAACCTAGAAACCAAGATGTAAGGTTTCTTCTGAAATGGAGAAATATTTTTTCCTAGAGATACTTGGGCCATATTAAGATGGGAATCCAAGTGGATTTAAAGAAACAAGTGATGTAGCTTACACCTTCTGGTCCCTTATGTGTGAAAGTTACACTTCCTTAGCCTAAGACTATAGGCGTTTCCTGATTTACAGTGAGACTAGGGGAGCCCTTACACATCAACCCTGATTTTGACCCAGTGAATCTAAATGAGTGTAAGGAGTTCAATTGGGTAAAACTGACATGCTGAGGGGTATAACAGGAAAACCAAGTAACAGGAAGGTGTAAGTCAAAGTAGGCCAACCCCTATAAGATCAATCAGTGCTTGATCTGTAAGTGTCAAACCTGATGGAGAAACAAGGAGAGTTTTATTGGTAAAAGCTTCAAAAATGTCAACTATTTTATCTCTGAAACGTCAGTCCGTTAGTAGAAGAAGAGTGTATGCTGGTCAGCTAAGTTCAGCTACAGGATGTTCTGTATTACAGACTCAAGCATTTATAACTCATCCATTTGAGTTTAAATTGGACTGAACGTAAACATATGCTTTAAGTCGTCAGCCTGGATGCAATTTTGTATCTAAAGTAAAGGCACTCATCTGTTTAATGCTTTTTAGACACAGTCATAAAAAAATCTGTGGTTTTTGTGTGGTTTCAGATGCTTTGGATTTATTTTACTCCCTAACTAGAAAATGTCAGGCCAAATTCTGCCCCCATATACATCCATGCAATTCCACTTAAATAGATGAAGTTTCTCAGGTGAAGGCCAGCTCTGCTGGCTGATATATGCAGCTTGAGAGAGTGAAACTATAGCTTCTCCTCCATGTATTTTAGGAGTTAGAGCAGGGACTAGTCTGGACAGGGACTAGAATTCTGTCTGGCCCTTGCATGAGCAATGCAGGAGGAACCCATGTAACAACTAATTCGGATATTGATCCTGAGGTAGCGTCTTGAGTGTAGGTAGCGGAGACAGTCTAGATGAGCCCTTTCAGTATTAACTTAGCTTCCAGGACTTCATATCTGTGGTGTACATCTGTACTAATGACATGGAAGAGAGGTCATGAAATCTAAATTTAGGTTAGAAGGATTAATTTAGATTATCAAAAAGGAGGCCACCATTTAGATACTATTGAAAGATCACTGCAAAGTAGAGATGATGACCATGGGGTGAAAATCTCTTTAGCTACAAGTCTCAGGTGATAGAATCGGAACTCTTACAGTTGGAGTGTGCTACATTTTTTCCAGGTGAGGAAAAAACACAAGAAGAAAGTCAGTATATTGAAAGAGATTAAGTAAATAATAGTGAAATCTTACAATGCAATAATAATTGTTAATTTTAACTACTCAGTGTTAAATGGTTGAGTGGCACATTGTGGTTTGGAGGAGCAAATGATCAACACAATAATTGCTTTTCAACCACAGAGGTGAAGAAAAGGGTTAACAGTAAGAAGGTTTTTTTAAAAAAAGAAAAAAGAAACACTGAATCACTCTGGAGGCTATTTAAGAACACCATATTAGAGGCACAGATGGTACATATACCTCTGAGTAAAGAAAAAGTAAAAAGGAAAGAGTAAATCTGGCATGGTTAAGCGGAGAAGTACATAAGCTTAAAGGGACACCGTCAACTTAAAAATCACACCTCTCAGAAAATTTGTTACCTATTACTGTCACAAATAACACCTATGATTAGTGTAACAAGAGAGTAGAGAAAAAAATTGTTCTCTGATTTTCAGTTTGATTACTTTGGGCCTTATGAAAAGCCCACTGGAGTCAATAGAAGACTTTCCACTGAGTTTAATGAGCTTCGGATCAGGTCCTTTGTATGTTTGAGAGTACTTTGTGTGTAGTTTCCTTGTTTTGCCTGAAGTCAGTCAGTTTACTTGTTGTTCCTGTGGGTCTTTCACATAGCAAGAGGGGAGAGAAACATTTGCTTTTTTAAATAGGGAAAAGTGACTTGAGGTCCTGAGGCGTTTGTACTGGAAATACCACATTTTTGCACATTTAAGGTAAAACAGACATCCTTCAAAAAAGTGGAAATTCTACATAAGCAACATAAGTAGATTAGAACATAAATATACCAGATAAAGTATACATTAGAAATAAAGAGGACAAAGAAATGATCTAAAGGACAAATGGACAAGGTAATCTAGAAAATTAAGGACATATCTCTAATCACATTAGAAGCAAGAAAGGTGTGTGTGTGACTAGCTCCTCTCAACCACCAAGTGGTGAGGAAGGCAGTCAGAAATTGTGAAGGAGCAGAAAAATCAAATTAATTTTCTGCATCAGCCTTTACTGTAAAAGATTATGAGAAAATTCCTGTTCCAAGGGCACTTTTCACAGGAAATCAGAATGTGGCCTTAACAGAAATTGAAGTCTCTAAGGAGGAAGTTACGGAGCAACTTCAGAAACTCAAGTGCAGTAAATCACCAGGACCAGATGGTATTCATCCAAGTGTTCCTAAGGAAATAAAAGTGTGAAATAGCAGAGAAATTGACAAGGATATGCAATATATTATTAAAACTGGCAACTGTTTCTGAAAATTAGAGTTGTTTGTGTGGTGCCTATCTCTTAAAAAAAAAAAAAAAAAGAGAGAAAGGAATTATAGATGAGTGGGCTTCATCTTGGTTGTAGGAAATCCAGTTGAGAGTCCAATTAATTTTTATTTTATATAATAACAAAACAGTATAGCTTTTGGTTAGTTATAACCAGATAGGCTCTAACTAGCATTGCTTCTGTAAGCAGAAATTGAGCTTTAAAATGTAATAACATAGACAAGGGGACATAGCTTATTTGGATTTTGGCATTTGTTGAAGTCCTTCATAAAGTTGAGCATACTGATAAATGGCATGCTGTACACCAGTTGGTTGATGTCCTCCACACAAGAGGTGGCTGCATTTCTGCACTACTGTGTGTATGCAGACAAAAATTTCACAGTTGGGTGCCTAAAGTTAGGTATCTAAACACAGATTCAGACATTTAAATAAAAGTTGCTTGATTTCCAGAGGTACTGAATCTAGAGCTGGTTGAAAAATGGTTTACCCCTTTCCTCGCAGAAAATTTTGATGAAAATGGGGAAAAAATAAGTTGTCTAATTTTCCATAGAGTGCCAAAAAAAAAAAAAATTTCAGTCAAAAATCAGTCAAAAACCAAAAGTGTTTTGGGTTGAAATATGTCAGTTTTTGAGTATTTGGTCTTTTGACAAAAAATTGAAAATTTCCACAGACAGCAGACACTTTTTGCAAAAATTCATTTAATAAAAAACTCTTCCGTTTTTCTATTGTAAAACAGTTTTGACAAAAACATTGACCAGCTCAAGCTGTGTTTACAACTCCACTGATGCATGTAATAAAATAATATCAGCCAGCTCTTATATAGCACTTTTCATCTGTAGAACTCAAAGCACTTTACAAAGGAGATCAGTATCATTACCTCTGTTTTACATATGGGGAAACTGAGGCACAAATAAACTGATGTGACTTGCCCAAGGTCACCCAGCAGGCCAGTGGCAGAACCAGAAATAGAATCCAGGTCTCCTGAGTCCCAGGCCAGTGCTCTATATGCATACATGTAAACGTAGATGTCTAATTTAGGCACCCTCGTGTGAGACTTCTAGATCTACTCTGTAAAGTTTTTTGAGAATGAACAGTAAAATGTAAATGAGAACGGTTATCGCCATCAGCGTGACAATTAAGGAAAATAACAATGAAGTGACAGTCTTGCCATATTTTCTAAATTAGTAAAAGCGATAGGAAACAAGGCGTTGTAGTCAATGCTGCTTCTCAAAGCAGAGAGAAGATCGTAATGGGGTACCCAGGGAATACCTATTCTGATCAATGTTATTGAATATATTTATTAATAATTTGGTGTAGGAAGTGACCAGCTAATTGATGATCAGTGAACCATAGGAAAGCCCTGGCAATACCTCTCCCCCCCCATGCCAACTGTAGTTGAGGGAGCAGAATGGCCCAGGAACACTATTCTAGATTTACACCATTGGAGGTTCCCATGAACTGTGGTGAGCCTCCTGTGGCCAGTTGCACCAGCTTCAGGGGCAGTATCCTCCACTGGAGCAGCACAAAACAGCTGCACTGCACCCTGGATCTGGGCCCATTATAAATCCAACCTACATCCTGTATAAAATAATGGACAAGCATTAAAGGGGGGGGAAGGGGGGGGCGGAAAGCTGAACTACACATACAGGGGATAACAGCTCCATGAGCAAAGCAGTACGTAGGTTTTGCTAGACAATGATGATTTCTGTTTATATATAGAATTACGAAGTTAGCTGATGAAGGGAAATTAGGCTGTGTAATATATTGGGAATTTAGTAAAGCGTTTAATATGACATCCCATGAAACCTGGCCCTGAGATTAATTCAAATCAGGTTGGATACGAACTCTGTCAAGCAGACTGAAAACAGGCTCATGGACTGTAAACAAAGGGTAAGGATGAACAGCATCACATCATGTTATGGATAGGGATGTGCCCTTAGAACCTGTGTTAAGTCTGGTTTTATTTAATATTTCATTAATGGTCTCCAAGAGGGAGAAGACAGCATGTTCATAAACTGTGCAGATGATACTAAACTGGGAGGAGCTGCAAACACAAATGAGGACACAGAATAATTCCCTCAAGAAAGTATAAATATCGGCAGAAAGCAACTAAATTAACTTCAGCTTGGAAAAGTGCAAGCTAATACTATGTAGGGAAAACTACAGTAAAACTGATATTCAGTGAAAGGGAGAAATCTGGACAGTGATGCTTAACTTGGGGATGATAGTGGCTAATAAAATAGACATTGAGGAGGCCAGAGAGGAAGTGACTGTAATTAAACGGGAGATAACTAGGGTGTGGTGAAGCATTAAACTGTAGGAGAGTGAGGAAGGGATGCTGGTTATTTTAATAGGTATTATAGAGAAAGAAATAGCAAGACTTGGTGGCAACCTGACTGTGCAGAGTGAAAGGGAGGAGTCAAATACGATCTCAAGGTTGGTAGGCTGGGTAATGGGGTGACCAGATGTCCCAATTTTATAGGGACAGTCCTGATATTTGGGGCTTTGTTTTATGTAAGCGCCTATTACCTCCCACCTCCTGTCCCGATTTTTCACACTTGCTGTCTAGTCACCCAACTGGTTAATGACAAGGATGGTGGTGTCTGCATCAGTGGAGAAGGAGGAGCAGAGGGTTTAAGAGAAGATGAGGAGCTCGTCTTTTTTTTGCCATTTTGAGCTATTGGGATTAGATCTATTAGCATGTGATATAGTGTCCTGAGGGAAGCCCCACCACTTGGGATATTTAAAACCGGAATGGACAAAACACCAGTAAAATGTACGTTAGGGAACAAACTTGCATTGGCAGGGAAATTGACTATATGGTCTTTTCTATCTCTGACTTCTATGCTGCTGTGAACATTAAAGGGGTAGTATATGGCAAACGAAAAGGAAATAGTACTGCACCAGACTGTAAGGTAAATCTGTGGAATTCACAGCCACACATCGTAGTGAAAGGCCTGATCCACAAGACATTGAATTAAATGGGAGTATTTGCATTGACTTGAATGAGAGTTGGATTAGGCACTAAATTAGGTAGTGAGGTTGACTTTAAAACAGGTGGAATATATTAATGACCGTTAACATAATTTATAGCTAGGCTAGCTAAGACAATAACAGGAACCAAATCCCATACATCGGAGCTGTTGCCTGCCAGGATCATCCCCAGATGCATTTTTACAATTGAATAGATTATGGGGCATTTTCCCACCTTCCTCTGAAACATCAGTTGTTGGCCACTGTCAGAGGCAATTTGCCAGATGAGATGGACAAATGGTCTGATCAGTATGGTGAATCCTATGTTCCTAATCAGAACGGTTGTACTGATGGTATATCAAGCATGAAGGACTTTGTGCACATAATCCAAATGTCAACAGAAGTGTCCTATTCAGTGGGCCAAAATCACAGCTGGTGTAAGCAGACAAACTCTTCAAGTCAATGAAGTTGTGCCTGCCTATGCCACCTGTGATTTTGGCCCAGTATATGAATTGTAATTGCTTCATTTATTTTACATTGGATCTGGAGGAGCAGTAGACTTAATACAACGTCAGTGGAAAGTTTGTTTTTATTTTATTTTTGTTGCTTAAATGAAACTATTTCATATAACTTCTAATTATACATAAATGGGTCACAAAAACTCTGTGCATTGAGTTGAGTAAATGTTGTTATAAAAGGAGGCACCATCTTCAACTCACTTTATCTTATTGTGCCTAGATATTTTAGCACAAGCGTAATGTCTAAGGCCCGTAGAATGTGCAGGCACTTCCATTATGCCTAACATTTTATAATAAAGAATATGGTGCAGTTCATAAGTTATGGCATCAGGAATTTCAGCTATTTGTTTAATATTAAAAAATTCAGTGCACATAAATAAACTTAGCAAAACGTCATTGCACCAGTGTTTTTAGACCATGCACAATATGGTTTCTAAATCAAATAATTCTGATTGTATTTGCTTTAGGTATATTTCTTTGAAACATTTACAGTTAATTTTACTGAACTAAATTTAAATTGCAGATCAAAATATACACTCGCGTATCAATAACTAGCTATAGCGTCAAACCAAAGCGTGAAATCCAGGCCCTGCTGAATTCCATGGCAAAACTCACGTTGGCTTCAATGGGACCAGGATTTCACCAAAAGACTCATGTCATCAGTGAAGACTAATAGGCAAGGGGAGGAGGTAGGGTACTGTGTGATCTACATCTAACACAACTTCAATAGCAAAAGGAAAATAAGACATTTTATTTAAACTTCATTTAAGTTTTTTAAAAAAGCCAGATTTTGCTACTTTTACCAACATCGAGTAGCCTCTTACTCTGCAAGTTGCCCCAGGTCTTAAATAAATAAATCACAAAGGGGAGCCTTATGACACATATCTTTCCTCCTCTACCATTCCAACAACTCTCTCTTCTGTTTTACTTAATGCAACACTTTCATCCTTCACAAAGTAGCTACTAAACTTCCACCCCTTGTATGCCACACTTTATTACAATCCCGAATTGATTATTTGCAATTCCAAAGTTAGGATGCAGTATGACAAATATTATTTTTGTAAAATTCTGTGTGTGTAGAAAGTCATTATTTTGCCTTAGGTACATTTGCCTAGATTTTCTTGCAAAATACGATTAAGGTTTTCAGCAGATTCCTGTCTATGTCCTTAACATGGCTTAACTCACCGCCCCATTAAACAGGCATTTCTTATGCGCAATTGAGATTATGCAAATTTAGGTTGCTATTATGAATCATCTTATTGTTACATTAATCATAGGAGCAGATGTGAGTTTAAGTTTGGACCCAGTAGGCTGACAACATCTTATTCATGGTGATACAAAATTCAACACAAGAAGCAAGGAATGACTTTTCACGTTTGCCAGTTTTATACGATATTCTGTATCATTCTGCAGAACTCCATCCTAAGTGTGATCTGTGTGGATGAAGTATTATTCATGACAATATTCCAACAGACATAGGAGCAGTTAGAGAACGCATCTTCACATCTATTTCTATCAGGGTTCACACATGGGTTTACCTGAGAATACAGACACCAATAATAAGACATTCTAGTTTCTGGGGTCTCATATTGTGCACAAAAAAGTAGTCTCCGTTTTAAATACACAGTGCTGTATACAGCTATACTTTTGATTTTAGTGATATATACTCTGTGCGCACATGTGTTTGCATATTATCTATGTTTATATAGTCTACTTACACACAAGAGAAAGAAAGACTCCAGATATTCTGCATTATAAGCATATTCTTTTAAAAAGCTGATGTAAAAACTTATTTACAAAGAAGCAAAGAGGACAGTACAGCTGTAAACATTCTGCTCTTAGATAATCAGAGGCCTCAGCAGGAGCACCTTCCAAGCACAGCTGTGTAATTCCCTTTGCTCTCTAGACGGCACTGCACCCTATGTGCAGTTTCCAAGCTACATTTAACACAATTGCCCATCAGCACTTAGGAAGCAGTTACCACAGAAACCCAGCAGAGACCAATTAGTCACATGATTAAATTAATTAAAATAACCCAGGGTATCTGCCATCTTGTTTCTTTCTGCTACAGATAGCACATGACCTAGACAGAGCTGTAATTGGTTAGCATTATTGTTATGCCTTCTAATCCTGGAATTGTACAGTATGAAGACAAGAGGTGCTCTTGATTTTTCCTTTTCTGTAGATCTGTTATTCCACTAAAACTCTCCACCCCCCCTCCTATCCCTAGTAAGCCATGTAGTATCAAATTCACAAAACATCAGATTTAACAACAGTGGGATTTGTTATGTTTGGGATAAGAGGATTTGAAAACATTTTCAGTCACATAGTTAAGACTTTTGGAGGTCTTTAATGACAGCTTTAATAATACTTGCCAGAGAGAGCTCTGTAATATGTATTAGAACTTAACCTGAGAATTCTGAAATTCTATGAAAAGGCTGAATGTTGTGTCTTTATTTCCCAAATAACAGTTATTGCAATTGGGCATGTTTAAGTGGTACAAGCTGCCTGCAGTGTAATACTCTCTCTCAGTAAAGAGTGGTAGTTCAGTAGTCTGTCATTTTAAAAAAGGTAGAAATGTACAAGCTAATCCTAACTTCGTAAATCAGTCCTTTATCCTTGATTCTTTGGATGTCCTTTTAATAGTATTCGCAAAATATCCATGTAGTTAAAGGTTTTTCTATTACACCAGTGTCATAGTTCTCCTCTATGCACACAAATCAACTTTACCTGCAAGCTCATAAAACACAGAACAAGTGCTATTTCAATCACATCAAAGATTTGCTGGTGGCTGCTCTAGTTACCTTAATCCATGGCACCAAAGGCACGCATATAATGTTGTTGCCACTTGTTCTGTTAAGTACAAGTAAGGTACCAGAGTCACATATTTTATATATTTTTCTCACACCCACAACCCCCCCCCCCACCTACCTACCTACCTACCTACCTACCTCCCTCCCTCTACCGGTAAACGAGTGGTGTGCCTTTCCAATACAATTTCTATTCAGATAGATTCAACACAATAGCATGTATAAATTACATGGCTCTGGTACATTAATTCGTGCCTAACAGAGCAAGTAGCAGCAACATTATATCTACAATGGATGGTTATAAGTTGAAAGAAATGTAAACTGAGGGCTAATGTATAAATAATCAACTGTTACAGAATTTGCAAATATTTTGGAATAAAGCTAGCAGGATTAGTGTTCCCCACACTGCTAAAACACTATGCACAAACATCCTTAGGCTTAACTGATTGACTAGCCATCAGAAAGGATGCACATATCTGGCAATGCTGATGCACCAATATGAGACAGAATCTAGTCATGTAACTGAGTCCCTGCCCACCGCACTAAAGGCTGTGACAAAGTGAGCCTCCACTAGATCCTCAAACCTGCCTTGAATTGAAGCAAAGCTTCTGGCAGACATACTGTAGCTCTGAGATTTTACTGAAATTGTTCCCTCCTGCCCAACATCACCTGCTTTTATAGTAGTGGGACACAATAGAATTACCAAGCATATGTGCTAACACTGACATAAAAGAGGCCATCTGTTATGTGTTTTCATTTCACCTGTATTTTTCAAGTACTGCACCTATTACGGTGTACAATAGACACCTGTCTCATATAATATTTGATCCAGTTATTTTTCTAAGCAGAAATAGAAAGGTTGAAGGACCTGAGTTTCCACCAGATTACACTCATGTAAAATGGAAGTAATCCCATAGAAAATCAATGGAGTTACATCAGCATAAAACTAGAGTAGCCTTTAGGACAGTGTTTCCCAAACTTGGGACTCCGCTTGTTCAGGGAAAGCCCCTGGCGCGCCTGGTCGGTTTGTTTACCTGCCGCGTCCGCAGGTTCGGCCGATCGTGGCTCCCACTGGCCGCGGTTCGCTGTGCCCGGCCAGTGGGAGCCGCAATCGGCTGAACCTGTGGATGCGGCAGGTAAACAAACCTGCCGGGCACACCAGGGGCTTTCCCTGAACAAGCGGGTCCCAAATTTGGGAAACACTGCTTTAGGAGAATCTGGCTCAAATAATTTAAATGCAATAGCACATTAAAAAAAAAGATCTTGGATGAAGGCCTCACCCCCATTGGATTCCACACCTATTCATGCAAAGTTGGCTAAATTAGGTTTGTACTGCTTAAAAGAAGAAAAATAGATGAGAAGGGGAACTCAGTGATGTACATGCAGTTATTAAATGAGTATAGATAATAAGTATTACAAAGTTATATGAGTTGGTGTCACACATTATAGAATAAATGTAAGCAAGACCAGATAGTAAAGGAATTTAGGTGAAATATTTTTTGCCAAATGCAGCATTGGAAGTAGCTAGCATGGGGCCAAATCCTGAAGTCTTAACTCATGATCTGATTTATGGAGTTGCTGAGCACCCGCAGCTCCTACTGACTGTAAGGGGAGTTCTATTTATTCAACACCATTAAAACACAGGCCGTTAGATTTTATTTATACCTTGAACAGGCAGACTCTGAAGTGAATACAAGGTTTGTCTGATTAAGGTTTGGAGTGAAACCAAAGTAAAGACATTAGTATTTGGTCCAAAGGTTGAAAAAAAAAGTAAAAGTGGATTAAAAAAAATAAATAGGGTGCTTACTAGTGATTTACTTGTGAAATTCTTGTGGGGCAGGAGAGCCACGGAGCAGTTTGCAAGCTGAAGTAAATAGCATGATGTTATGTGTTCATCAAGTGATAGTGCCAACCACAGAGAAGTTACCGGCTGCTTAGAATCAGGGATCAGGTAGTGTATATGAAAGAGGCGAGTTATTTTCCTGGCTTCCTCCTTACAAATAAGTCACTGCTGCTAACTCGATGGACCTATAGTAGATATATGTTGAGTCTCCATCTACTCCTAAGTATCTCATCTGGTGGCTCTCTCATACACTTATTTGGGGTAGAAAGAGCCTCTCATGGGTTATCTGATCCATTTCCCTACACAGCAACAGGATTCATGTACTTTATTCCTAATCTAGCCACTCACTGGCTTTACTAGACAAAAGGACATAATATAAAGTCTGAAAGAATATGAGGACAAGAGACAGTTGGGTACAGCATAAACCAAAAGCTTTCCCCAACTCATTGAAATTCAGCTAGCCACTAACCTGTAATAGCAGTGTTAGCAAAGGCTTCTGTGGCACAGGCAAAGCCGACTTTCCTAGTTTGTCCCACATGCAGCATTAGGATATAGGGACCTTATTCTGCTCACTCTCACTGGGTTTTCTACAGTGACTTTAATGGATTTACTTCTGATTTATGTTGGCGCAGCTGAGATCACTATTAATAATAGGTATAGGTCTAACTTCTGCATTTACTGATTGTTAGTGATATTTAAATTACAGTCTACTTGAAATCACAAATGCAGTTTACGTTCATTATTTAATCACCCGTAATTTTTTGTTTTAACTTAATTATTTGCCACGTTTACCAGCTACCCCTTAAAATCAACATTAGCAAAAAACCAAATTCTTGAATAAACAAAACTGAGCATTTTCATGTAACTATGAATCATGTCTGCTTGGTTTTAGAGCAGACATATGGGGATTACAGAGTGATTTCTGTGGAAATTTCAGCCTGCAAATTCTGTCAATGGATCCCAGTACCCTTCTTCCTCCATCTGTAACTCTTTCTATGATGACTCCTGATGCCTTTCCTGGTCCTTCTGTATATTCTCTCAGAGGCTCTTAAACATACCTTCTGTTCCCTTCAGCTGCTTCCTCCCCTCCCTAGCCACTCCTTCCAAGGAACACCTGGGCTGAAATCCTGGCCCTGCTGAAGTTAATGGGAGTTTTGCTGCTGGCTTCAAAGGACCAGGATTTCACCCCCGGTGTCCACCTTGAACAAATACAGGACAAGACAGACAGACATAGGTGCTGGAGATGGAGGATGGGGCGGGGCAAGACCATCCCTCCTCCTTTGAGAACACAAACTTGGCAGGGGTACTAAGAGGAGACCCAGGGAGCCCAGGGCTGTCCTCCCGGGACCTTGACTGGAGCTGGGTGGCCTAACAGCAGAGCCCATTCCCTGCTGACATGACGGAGGAGAAGCTGGGCCAAATTTGAGTGCCATTGTGACTGCATGAACTAGGTTGCAATGCCCCTCAATGAAATTTGGCCTGACTGACCCTCCGTCATGGGGGAATGGCATTACAACATGGTGCACAGGTCACAATGCCACTCACATTTGCGCCTTTTGATTGCTTCAATTAGTGATTGATTTTCCTCATTCTGCAGATATTAATCATGTCTTAATGCTTCCCTCTCCCCTCACCCCCACTTTTGCAGTCCTTCCAGCACCCATTTAGACAAACTGGGTTTTGGTTCAATAAAGCTGCACCAGCCCATCTGAAATGTAACAAACAGTCAGAAGCAGCAATCTATTTAGTGCAAGGAACACACTGAAGATAGTATAGTGAGATATGTCAGTTTTATCTCTGCGTTTTCTGAGCAGTTTACATCATAGCATGCTCCTGTCAATTCCACGCAGATTCATAACCACAGTAAAATGTTTCTTGGTGTGTATCTGGACAGGTAATCAGAGATAACATAGATACCTAGCATGAAAAGATACGTGTGGGTATTTTTTATTCTGTTGGAGACTCTGTCAGAACAAACAAACAAACAACAACAGTTGTCATGATCTATCAGATCCCTTCTCTAGAGAGTTTATTACCCTTCATCTTTCATTAGCCTGGAATATTTAGAGGCTGCATATTGATTACCTTGAACACTTACACATGCTTATAGAAGCACACAGCGTGCAGATGCTAGGAGACGGGCTGCTCAGTGCTGCTGTTCTAACACAGGATATTCTCCTTTAATATTTCCATGTCAATACACCAAACTGTATGTAGCTGCAACATTAACAACTTAGACGTATTTACTCAGTGGGCAAGACTAAGTGAAACAAGGGAGTTTTGACTGGACAAATTACTTGTCAGGTTAAAAAGCCCTTTGTTTCTATTTAGCTTTCTGAAAGAAGACAAATAATGATATTTTCTGTTAATTTCTTTCCTTAATGAGTTTCATTAACATCAAAGCTTTTGGAAGATTGAGCCCTGACAGCTGTCTAAAGACTGTGTCATTTGCTTTGGGCTGTTTGGACTGAATAATTATTACAATTTTGTGAGGATTATTTCTTTAAATAAGAACACCAATACTCTGTGAATAGAAATGAATGCTTTGAGTGGCGCAGCATAATTTCCTAGTGCTTCTGCTAGTATTCCACGGGCTTAAGAAATACCTGCAAAAAACATCTGTCTTTCAAATAGAAATCATTAGCTAGACCCATTGGCTTGTTTCTTAATGATTTCACCTAAGTACACAATACCAGCGATTTCAGGATAGAAAAATAGAGTTTAATAAAATAAATCAGTTCTTCAAAAGAGAGAGTGCCTGATTCTTCACTTCTACACTAGTATAAATCTGGAGTAACTGCAATGAAGTCAGAGTTATATTGCTGTAAAAGTGAACTAAGTGAGAGAAGAAGCAGATCTCATATTTTGCAATTTTTCAGGTTATTTCTATAAGCTACAGCTCTGGTGTTTTGGTAGCAGACTAGCAAATACTACATGTTTAAAACAATGCTTTTATATTTGTTTACTATGTATTATATTCTTACAAACATTTATGGATGTTGTGTATGCCTCAGCTATGTTAATTAAAATGGAGGTGTTAATTTTTTCTTAGGTGCCCATTTTCTTTTGACAGTGAAATTCTTAAACGTGGGGGTGGGAAGATGAGAATTTTAAAATGGTCCACTGCTTACAAATTTGAACTGGACACTCACCACCTGTTTTCATCGGCTGTTGTACAGAATTCCATTTTAGAGTTATGGCAGACCAGATTGGTTTGACAGAGCTCAAATTCATACCAGGAGTCTCAGATTTCAAGATCTGAATGGCAGGTTTTTGTTTTGGAATAGCGGGTATATTCTGAGAGTTAATGTACCTCTGAACTTCCTAAATACTCCCTCCCTTATCCTTAGTTTTAATCCTGTACCCTTCCTGATGCTGATCTTAGTACAGTATTTTTCCTCCAAGGAGGAAAGAGACAAGTTACTTCTATTAAAAATGAATTTGTATCCAGAGAAGTGATGTAACAATGGCACTTTCTTACTTGCAATGTTATTGTAGCTGTTTTGGTCCCAGGATATAAGAGAGAGCTTATGTCTTTCACCAACTGAAGTTGATCCAATAGAAGATATTACCTCCTATCTATCTCACAGAACTGGAAGGACCTTGAAAAGTCATCAAGTCCAGTCCCCTGCCTTCACTAGCAGGACCAAGTACTGTCCCCTGACAGATTTTTGTCCCAGATCCCTAAATGGTCCCCTCAAGGATTGAACTCACAACCCTGGGTTTAGTAGGCTAATGCTCAAACCACTGAGCTATCTCTCACTCCCAAACCACCAAGCTATACCTCAGCCACCTTGATTTTCTTACTTAATGTATCTTCTCCCCTGGCCGCTCCCCCACTGAGCAGAAGCGGCACCTTTTATTTATTTATTTATTTATTTATTGCTCTGGCGCCGTTTTTTTTGCTCCGGCCTTACAGGGGGAGCGGAGCTAAAAAAAAGTACTCACCTGGCGGCGCTCCAGCTGTTCGGCGGCACTTCGGCAGTGGGTCCTTCACTCGCTCCAGGTCTTTGGTGGCACTTCGGCAGCGGGTACCACCGAAGACCCAGAACGAATGAAGGGACGGGACCCGCCGCTGAAGTGCTGCGCTGAACAGCTGGAGCGCCGCCGGGTGAGTACAAGGGGAGGCGCCTTTTTTTAGCTCCGCTCCCCCTGTACTCTGCACCTGGCTACGCCACTGCTTCTTTCTGTGTGTCATATTTACTTACTTTACTGACCAAAGCACATTTTATTACTGTGAGTACTGCAGAGTCATTATAGCTCTGGAAGAATGAGCTAGATTGTTTCCTGCCTTAGGCATCATCAACAGAATTGTTAGAAAATTTAAACTACAGAAAATGTATTACTGGTCTGGCAACAATGAAAAACAGCAAGTACACAGCTTGAGTTTTAAAGCCCAGACTGAGTTTGCAGTGCTGGCACAAGAATTAAAAAAAATAACAAAAACCCAAAAAACATATAAACAGAGTAAGTTTGATACCGCAAAGAGAATTCAAGACCCACAGTGTCAGTTTTACGGAATCTTTTCTCAGACTACAGCCACAACTTGACAGATACCAGGGACGCTGCATAGATCAAGTGGTTTAAGGCAGTGACTCTTGACCCGTGGCCTGTAGATGACTGATGGTATAGGGTGTACTTGCTGGTAGTCTGCAGAGAGCAGGCATTTCACGTGAAACAGTCTTTCTTCTGATTTCCAGCTGCTAAATTGCGCTAAATGAAGCTAAAAATACATTAAAGGACTTTCCTAATTGTATTTTTTCATGTAACCAGTGGCTGTCATTGCCATAGGAATGATTGATCACCATTGAGAGGGGAAGGAATCCACAGACACACACTCAAAGATGCGGTCCACACTGTGAAAAACTTTGAGAAGCTCTGGTTTGGCAGGACATTAATGACATGATCCTGAAGCTTCTGTAAAAATTGTAGTTTTCTGCAGGAAAATGGCCAAAATGTTTTTATTTTCCTGAAATAATACGTTGTTTCAAGTTGGTTTGACCCAAAAACCAAAATATTTTTGGTTTGTTGAACTGAAATGTTTTGTTTCAAGTAAATTCAATCTAGCCTGCATTTTTCTATGAGGCTGCATTACCTCATAGGAGTTGTAGTTTGGGTGTTTCATGCCCTCATCCTCCCCTATAGGCTGGGCTCCTTGGCCAGATTACATCTCCCATGATACACTACAGTTTCCCCTCTGACTGAGGCACATGAAGCATCATGGGAATCATGTGACATTTCCAAATTGAAATTTTTCAGAAATTTCATTCTGGGGAGAAAAAAAATCAGTATTTCAAACTGTTCAACCCTATTCTGGATGAAAAAAAGTCAAAACATCAGAATTTTCTTCAGGATGGGAATTCCAGTTTTCCATTAATCTTTTACTGTTTACCCAGTTAGCTGCATAGTGCAGTTAGGCCCTAAAAATCAGATAAATACAAAAAAGACAATAATTACATTCATTTAAACAAATAAGTTCATATTCTATGCTAACTTACACCCTGTGTGATCCTCTTGAGTTAAGAGTTTGTGAAACATCCTAGATGTTATTAGGATACAGCTGCAGTAATAGATGAAACAGATCAACAAATCAAACAGCTCTGAATCATAGAATCATAGAATCTCAGGGTTGGAAGGGACCTTAGGAGGTCATCTAGTCCAACCCCCTGCTCAAAGCAGGACCAACCCCAACTAAATCATCCCAGCCAGGGCTTTGTCAAGCCTGACCTTAAAAACCTCTAAGGAAGGAGATTCCACCACCTCCCTAGGTAACCCATTCCAGTGCTTCACCACCCTACTAGTGAAAAAGTTTTTCCTAATATCCAACCTAAACCTCCCCCTCTGCAACTTGAGACCATTACTCCTTGTTCTGTCATCTTCTACCACTGAGAACAGTCTAGATCCATCTTCTTTGGAACCCCCTTTCAGGTAGTTGAAAGCAGCTATCAAATCCCCCCTCATTCTTCTCTTCTGCAGGCTAAACAATCCCAGTTCCCTCAGCCTCTCCTCATAAGTCATGTGCTCCAGCCCCCTAATCATTTTTGTTGCCCTCCGCTGGACTCTTTCCAGTTTATCCACATCTTTCTTGTAGTGTGGGGCCCAAAACTGGACACAGTACTCCAAATGAGGCCTCACCAGTGCCGAATAGAGGGGAATAATCACGTCCCTCGATCTGCTGGAAATGCCCCTACTTATACAGCCCAAAATGCAGTTAGCCTTCTTGGCAATAAGGGCACACTGTTGACTCATATTCAGCTTTTTGTCCACCGTAACCCCTAGGTCCTTTTCTGCAGAACTGCTGCCCGGCCATTCGGTCCCTAGTCTGTAGCAGTGCATGGGATTCTTCCGTCCTAAGTGCAGGACTCTGCACTTGTCCTTGTTGAACCTCATCAGATTTCTTTTGGCCCAATCCTCTAATTTGTCTAGGTCCCTCTGTATCCTATCCCTACCCTCCAGCGTATCAACCACTCCTCCCAGTTTAGTGTCATCTGCAAACTTGCTAAGGGTGCAGTCCACACCATCCTCCAGATCATTGATGAAGATATTGAACAAAATATCTTCGACCCTTGGGGCACTCCACTTGATACCGGCTGCCAACTAGACATGGAGCCATTGATCACTACCTGTTGAGCGCGACCATCCAGCCAGTTTTCTATCCACCTTACCGTCCATTCATCCAGCCCATACTTCTTTAACTTGCTGGCAAGAATACTGTGGGAGACTGTATCAAAAGCTTTGCTAAAGTCAAGAAATAGCACATCCACTGCTTTCCCCTCATCCACAGAGCCAGTTATCTCATCATAGAAGGCAATTAGATTAGTCAAGCATGACTTGCCCTTGGTGAATCCATGCTGACTGTTCCTGATCACTTTCCCCTCTTTTAAGTGGTTTAGAATTGATTCCTTGAGGACCTGTTCCATGATTTTTCCAGGGACTGAGGTGAGACTGACTGGCCTGTAGTTCCCCGGATCTTCCTTCTTCCCTTTTTTAAAGATTGGCACTACATTAGCTTTTTTCCAGTCATCTGGGACCTCCCTCGATTGCCATGATTTGTCAAAGATAATGGCCAATGGCTCTGCAATCACATTGGCCAACTCCTTTAGCACCCTCGGATGCAGTGCATCCGGCCCCATGGACTTGTGCTCGTCCAGCTTTTCTAAATAGTCCCAAACTACTTCTTTCTCCACAGAGGGCTGGTCACCTCCTCCCCATACGGTGTTGCGGAGTGCAGCCGCCTGGGAGCTGACCTTGTCTGTGAAGACACAGGCAAAAAAAGCATTGAGTACACTAGCTTTCTCCACATCCTCTGTCACTAGGTTCCCTCCCTCATTCAGCAAGGGGCCCACACTTTCCTTGACTTTCTTCTTGTTGCTCACATACCTGAAGAAACCCTTCTTGTTACTCCTAACATCTTCGGCTAGCTGCAACTCCAAGTGTGATTTGGCCTTCCTAATTTCACTCCTGCATGCCTGAACAATATTTTTATACTCCTCCCTAGTCATTTGTCCAATCTTCCACTTCTTGTAAGCTGCTTTTTTGTGTTTAAGATGAGCAAGGATTTCACTGTTAAGCCAAGCTGGTCACCTGTCATATTTACTTTTCTTTCTACACATCGGGATGGTTTGTTCCTGCAACTTCAGTAAGGATTCTTTAAAATACAGCCAGCTTTCCTCAACTCCTTTCCCCCTCATGTTATTCTCCCAGGGGACCTTGCCCATCAGTTCCCTGAGGGAGTCAAAGTCTGCTTTTCTGAAGTCCAGGGTCTATAAACACTGTAAACACTGAAGACTGTAAACACTTTGAAAAAAATAAAGGGGGGAGTGATGGTCTGGGGCAAACGCACAGTGAGACTGAGTTCCGCACCTTAGGTGCAGTCACAGCTAAACCTTGGTCACCCACTGACCAGGCTACGATGTGATCATGGAACCCCATATAAAATGGATAGTAGTAGAGCATACAATACCTAGCAGTACAGGGATTAATTAGAAGACCTCTTAATCATTGATTTTCAAGGCCAGACTGAGCTATTATGATTATCTAGTCTGACCTACCTTTATGTAGCCGTGTCCTTTTCCATTCAGGGTTTTCAAAAAAAAGCAACAGGGCCACCACTGAGTAAGTTCTTTCACTTTATAGGCAGTCAGTGGTGAGCCTGAAGGTATATATGAGTAGCCCTATGCCAGTATACATAGGACTATTTTTCAAACATTATATACTTAGAAGCTTAGCTATTGTAACTGATTCATCTCAGATACTGACATTATAAAATTAGTCAACATTTAAAATGTCTTCCTGAGAGACTTCCGATGGTTCCAGTCAGTTGTCTGCTGCTTTGCTTTTGGAGTGCAGGACATGCCTCTTTGTCCTTGCCATCTCATGAAGTTTCACTGCACAGACTTCATCCTAAAATATGAAAGCTGGGTTGGTTTTGTGAAGAGAACCACTGCCTCTGTGTATTGGTTTCTTGGGAATGAAGGCTCTTTTGCTCACTGCTCTCTTCCCTTCTGCTTTGTTTGCATAGCTAACAAACCATTCTGTTCCTTTATTTTTGTGTAGCAGCTTTTAAAAATCTGCCCCTCTTCTCTCTGTCAGCCAGAGCCACTCTAAAGGCAGCAACCCTTTTATCATCTCTAATGGATCTCCTCATAGGAATTCTAAAGGTACAGCCTCCACCCAGAAATATTGGTTGTTTTTCCACATTAATAATCAAAAGTTGCTGTATGGTCTTGCTGACAAACTCCCTAAGATCTGTGCCTTCTGCTCTAGAGGGGGAACCTGGAACCTGATTATTTTGAACATGTGCTATACTTGGTTTCCAAGCCTTCTCTCAGTCTTGCAAAAACTCATAATTTCAAGGATTGCATGTAAGATTTATCCTCCTGATGGGCTTTCTCACAGGAAGTGACTTTAGACTCAGCAGATTCCAGCTGTTGCTCGCCTTTCTCTGTTCATCCATCAAGCCTGTCAATTGTATTAGTGAGTTAAAAAAATAATAATTAAAAAAAAATGGAGATATGCCAATCTCCTAGAACTGGAAAGAGCTTGAAAGGTCATCGAGGCCAGTCCCTTGCCTTCACTAGCAGGAACAAGTACTGTCCCCTGACAGATTTTTTGTCCCAGATCCCTAAATGGTCCCCTCAAGGATTGAGCTCACAACCCTGGGTTTTAGCAGGCCAATGCTCAAACCACTGAGCTATGTCTGACTTCTGCAGAGGACTAGATCTCAGCCATCCTTCTTTGTAGTGGGAGTATGAAAAGAATAGCTCTGTGCTGGGTAACTGGTGAGTGTGAAGGTGAGCAAGGAAGTGAAAAAGATGGCATCTGGTCTGATCTAGGCAGATCCAACAAGTGTGGTTTAAAGATTCTCTTTTTAGCTTTGTTCTTAGGCATTCTTATACTTGCCACAGGGATTCTGCTACAGCAGGCAGCACTTAAACCATTTTTCATCCATTTTGCGCTTTAACAGAGCTTTCAAACAGAGAAATCAAAACATCTAGGCTTTCATGAACTGTTAGAGCATTTGATCAACCCCATCTAAGTTAAGCTGCATCACCCTCTCTTGAAGAAACTCTACACCAGTTTTAACCTGTTAAGAGTTGACTCATTTCCCAAACAATTCTTCGTAACAATGGAATAAATTCCACCCCCTACCTCTAACATCCTCTTCTGTGTGCCAATTAAAGAGAGAAATTATATATCTTTATGAAGTCTGTAAGGTTTTATTTGCTTCCATTTTCATATTCTCCTTTCTATAGATCTAGTATTATATACATTTTACTCATTCCACTTGTCACACATTGTGACTGATAGTGGCTTGCAATTATGGACTTCATGCTTTCATAAAAGCCAGCAAGGTAGAGTTAGGAGTAAACTAAGGTGATTAAAAAAACCAGGTACTGTAGCTAATGAAACTAGTTTTAATTGCAATCAGAATTAGAGAAGGGACAGCTCCCTCTAAAAGGAAGAAAAAACAGAGGGAAGAAAACTGAGGGAGCAGAGAAGGAGAGCGTATAGAGTGCAGTATATCTATACCACACTGGTCACCATGGTATCTGAGAGACTTTGTGAGAATAGCCAGTTAAGTGATGCAAATACATTTCTGTCATCTAAGGAGGCTTGGAGAAGTTATACTGACAAAAGTGGTAGAGTAGACAATCCCTAAATTTCAGTGAGCTTTCTCACAATAGAAACAGCTGTGTTGTGAATTGACACCTGGAGGGTAAGAGCCCACATCTCCTCCAAAAACCCTTCAACAACTGAGCCTTCCTAGAACATGTGAAGCAATTAGCCGTGTATTTTCAGATCACTCCCACTCTGTGAAACCGGGACTATTTTACAAAAGTTAATAGATTTTTAAAAAATCAGTATTAATCTGCTAAACAAACTAAAATAAATTGCTCTTGCTGGAAGTTCACAGAAATAACAGATGGAAAAATCTGTTCAGTCCAGCCAGTGCAGGATTGTTTCCCACTGTACGCTCCCACTGACTTCAGCCCACAGAGCCGGGGTAGCAGGAGCTATGGGAGCTTCAGACCTACAGGAGCAGGAATGGAATAGATCCATTGCTGCTTTTTGGCTTTTTGGGGAAGATTCCATCCCCCACCTGCTCCTTGAAACCCCTCTCAGAGCACGCAGCCTGGCAACTCAGGCTGGACACTTGGGGAATAATTTGCATATTTGTTTGCACATCTCTAGCTGGAAGCTAAGGGTTGGGCCTGTGGATTGTTTTCTTGGCACAAAATAATCTTAACATTTTTGACCCAAACCACCAAAAGCCCAAAACACAAAGTTAAGGCTGACACCCCCTCTTTATCTCAAGCCATTGTACTTTTTAATCACAGTGCCAGGAGTTGTCAGCTTTAGCTCTGGCTTTTTTTGGCTTGTGTTGCAGCCTAATAAGTTATAGGCCAGCTTCTCTAGTCGATGTTTTTGCTGCACAGAAGGCTTCACATTTTGTAAGCCTTTACAGCACAGCTGTGCTCAGAGATAAAACAGAATGTGTATACAGTACAGTATGCATTCAACTGATGCACTAGATTCTTCCTACCATATGTATAGTGTGGTGTGCATTTCACTCTGATACTTCACTGCCAAAACTGCCAGAAGCAAATAAACAAATGGCAAAAGAGACACACCATATGAGGTATTGCCAGGCATGTGACCTAGACCTTCAAAAGAAACCCTTGCTGCTTTCAAAGGATTACAGAGTCTGATTTTTAAAGCTTTGCGTTCGCTGCATAAGATTTCTTGCCATTGCAGACTGTGAGGTGTCTCAGTTGTTGGAGAGGCACCTGTATTTTTCTTTTCACAGCCAGTGATCCCATCAGGTCTTTCACCTTCTTCCTCACATGTAATCCACTTCCATCAGCTCCAAAGCCAGTGATTCAGCATCAGCATTTTAAACCAGGTGGAACAATGGAGGTCTGTGTAATAATGGTTTAATTCTAAGTAGAATGTAGTGATGAAAATACACATAATTAGGATAACGGGAATAATATTACTAACAATTAATATGTGAAACAATGCAAGGGAGACAAATAATTGTTCCTTCTCCCTCCCCACAAAAAAAAAAAGTTGCCTTACACAGACAGGATTACTAGGATGTCAGTAGTAAACTGACAATGTCAATTGCATGGTTTGATGGAATTAATTTAGATTATAATTCTAGTGCCAGAGCTCCCATTCTGAGGAGGAAAAGGAGACAAATTCCATAACACCCCTCCCTTCCCACCAGCCCATATTAACATCACTCCAGGAGTCCTGTGAGTGCTAGCACAGGGATGCGTGGGCAAATTCCAGTGTCAGCTGGAAGCTTCATATGTCCAGGCAGAACATCTCTCTCTAGCACAGTGATTATCTTGCTGGATCAGTCTTTGTCTAACCATAGAATTACTGATGGCTACCCTGAAGGAAAAGAGAGGCTTTATTCACTTTACAGCAGTTTTAGCCACAGTCTTTAAGATGTGCTCCAAAGCAACAAGAAGCAACATCCATTCCCCTCTCTGAAAAAGGCAGTACCCACAATATTAAAAGATTTCTAACTATCAGAGAAGCCTTCCAATAGGAGTTGTGGGGGCAAACAATGTAACCAGCTATAAGATGGTGGTTGATAAGTCCGTGGATGGAGGTATAGGATAAGGGACTGGGGCTCAGTGACCCAGGAGGCCCATTCCAGTTCTATATCTCTGGTATGCAGGATGGGAGCCAGTATGAGAACAGCCCTCTAGCTTTTGGTGGAGTCAGCTGTGGAATAGAAAATACTGCTGAGTACATCAGCTAGAGACAACATTCAAGAGTAGCATTTTGCTTAAAGGATTTACTTAGAATTGATTCTTTGCTTGATGCTGCTCTGTTTTTGTACAGTGACAGCAACAGGAACTCAATTCTCATTAGCCTTGCAACCTGCTACTTTCATACATAACATAACCAAAGACAATGGCCACGTGCTTTGTCAGCTAAATAATGGGAAACACATTGTACCGAGCATAGAGGATGAAAGGCTACATTTCTGTACAGGTCTCTATGGAGTCTCCTTAGACAGAGATGTCATTTCACATCTATCCTAAAGTAAGACACAAAGTTCCTGTATTTCCTGCACTAACTACAGGAACCATAGGCTTTGAAGCTATCGCGCAATATGGCAGGATTAGGATTCAGGAACCCATGAAAAGACTTTGCACTCCTGCACATTGGGAAGCTCAACATCCTACATAATAGGTTTTTAGAGGGTGAGGCAGGGGTCAGTTGGGGAATAGGATTGAGGTCCGTGGACCAGCTTCTACGTGGATCCCACAGCCATTATCCCCTGCACAGCAGGAGTTGGAGGAGCATGAGGGCTTCACTAGTGGCTACCAAACAGTTCTTTGCTGCTGCGTGGCCTGTGGTGAAGAAGACAGGGCTGATTCATTTCCTTGGGCCTAAAGAGACCCTTGCACCATAAAACTATCTGCCATTGCTCCAGATGTCCCAGACCTGACCTGCCCCACTCAATGAATAAATTAAAGCATTAGGACAGGAGGAGAGAGGGGCAATGACAAGTGTAGGCTAGGAAGAAAGAAAGTATGTTGTAAGATTAAATTTGAAGAGGGAGAAGCTGGAGAGCAGGAGCGGCAGAGGACAAGGCTATTACATCACTGGTAATAGTGTGTAGGAAAGGACCGAAAGGTAGCTGATATTAGACAACTAGAGGGGGCTGGGCGGGCACTAAATACAGATGAGTGATAGGCTGGAACAAACTCCTGGAGGCCTTTAAAAACAGAGAGCACCATTTCAAAATGAACCTTGAGATGGATGAGGAACCTGAGGTGTTGGCTGGCGCAGGGGTGGTATGGACACATTTATTTGTAGATAGGTGGAGACATGCAGCAGAGTTGTGAACATTGTTAGAGTCTGGGGTGGCCACAGATAAGAAATGTGCATTAGTCAGTCAGGTAGGGGACATGTAGGAGGAGGAAAGTTCAGGGAACAGACAGTGAAGGCAAGTAAAAGGGTAGAGTCGAGGAGGGAGACAGAGGAGATGGTAGATGTGTTTGAGGTTGTCCCTTTGGTCCAGCAAAAGCATTTCCATCTGTAAGCACATCTTTGAGATTTAAAGTAGTAGAGGTTTTTTGTGTTTTTTTTATTTTGTTTTTTGTTTTTTTGCTGTGATACCAGTGCACAGCATTGAAAACATTAGCCCTTGCCCAATATATTTCAGTACTCAAAGTCAGGCAGGCAAAGTTAATTCATGTGCAACAAAAAGAAAATCCCATGACATGGTCGGAGGATAAAGTTCACAGTCACCTCTCACTGTCTAAGAAGATTAGTTTGCTATCCACCTTCTCATGAATCTGGATGGCCATTCTTCTTGGTTTTTTGGGCCTTGTATATGTTGCTGACATCTTGTCAGGTAACATTGTGTTGCAGCATTGCACGTGGTGGCAGAGGATAGTAGAAAGCACAGGTGTGCTACTGTTGATTCAGAACTGAATTTCTGCATAGTTCTAGGAAGACACTGGACATGTTAAGTTACGTCCTATTTGTCAGCATGAATGCCGCACATGGTAATTAACTAATACTTTAAGGAAGATAGGGAAAGTTGGAAAGACAGGCTGCCTTATATCTGCTATACCAACCTTCATTGCCTTTAAAGATAGAACTCAGAGTGAAGGGATCAACAACCAATTGTAATCTAAAGGTACATAATCAAAGCAAGTGTTGATAATGATGACCTGTGTCCTTCACCTCCAGTTCAGCTGTCTGGCATTGTAATTAATGTCTCTCACCTCCAATCAGATTTTACTTTACTGCAGCTTATAACTGCCACTGTCCCATCTTTTATTACAGCCATTCATCATCTTCAGAAAGACTAAGAGATGAAATTTAGGTTGTCCTGAAGCTTTCCCCCTTTATCCCTCCAACTAAGCTCCCTGCCTGTTAGGTCCCCCCGCCCTAGAATGTTCATCCCTTCATGGAGATCTTAAAATTATCATTATTATTAAATGTTATAGCCCCTAGATTTGAATGTATTAATGGACCAAGTAGCATGTCGTAAGTTGTGTCACAAGTTTATTTTTTATTTAAACCCAGCTTCACATTGTCACACTTTGAAAGAAAGACTATGGAAGATACGGAAGCGAATAAATGCTTCTCCCTGTCTATCTCCCTCACGCACATACACATAGCATTAATCACAGCTTAACATTTATGAAGTAGTAGCCTACAAGAACAACAGATTTAGGGAAGGGCTTTACCACCCAGATTTGGCCTTTTCTTTCCCTCTCCAGGCCTATTTAGCACATGGAAATGTTTGTACAATACAAAAGACGGGAATTAAAAAAGGCCACTGAGTCTTTAAGGCTCATTGTTATCTTCTCCATTGATCAAATTTGGTATCCCTTAATTGGATATTGACTGTTGTGAGGCTAATAAGATGAGCTGTCAGTGAGGGAGGAGGTGAAGGTTTATAGTAATGGTACCTTGATCACGGCTAGTCTATAAAAGCCAGTGGGGAGAAGAGTTCATTAAATCAGTTAGGGATTGCTAAAAAATAATAATAATAAAAAAAAATTATTCTCTAGTCAAGTTGATTAATCTTGTATGTGACATCATGATCAGAGAAACTGTTTGTTGCTAGTTCAATATTTACAGTCCTGTGAGAAGCTGTTATATTGAAACAAATTCATTAGAGACAGTGATTTGTTTGGTTCATGGGCCTCAGCTAACCATAACCAACATCTGAGGGATTTTTTCCCCCTTATTGTTGTTTTTATGTCCCCGCCCCCCCTTTTCTCTGGGAGGTTAATTGGAAGTGTTTGCTTTCTCTGTATATGAGCATCTTATCTGTATTCTGGAATCCTTATACTAATGGGATCAATTGAAAGGAATACTCAAGTTCCCCGACAATGAACCACACAAAATAAATTCAAGAAAGCTTTTATCTCATAAAGTAAAATAAATAAGAAACACAAAGAAAGAGAGAGATTGTTAGGAACGTTTGGCTACATTGGAGTTAGCTAGTGATTACAAAGATAGAATCTGCTAGGAAGTATATAGTATATTTTCAATTTGTGTTCTAGCTGTATTTTAGTCCGACAGTGAATATGCTGCAATAACTGTCAGGCACAGTCCATTACCGTCTCTCAATGGGGCCTATCGTTAATCAGAGATCAGATCAGCAGAATAGCCTCTCGTTTATTAAAGTCCCACGTAGCTGTGACTTGACCAAGAAATGTTCACAGGGGCAATAAGCAAAATTTATTTCAAATTATCCCGATGTTATGTAGTTGTTGTAATATTTATTCTTTGAAGATTCTGCATTGGATATAAAAAATGTATGATATGTGTCAAGGTTTGTGTGGTTTGAAAAAATTAGCTTTTGTGTCAGCCACCTGAACACTTCTCATATATCACTATACCGTGAACTGTCAGGACAGGATTAGCACAGCCCTAGATAAGTCAGTAATAACAGAAACTGCCTATTTAATATCCAGTAGAGAAAGGAAAAAGATGGGATGTGCCTGGATTTTAAAGGGAAAATGAGTTTCTCTAGGTTTACTTCGTTAACAGAGGATTTTCATTTGAAAACATAAAGGGAGTTTCATGATTAAGCAGAGGACTGGTAGTACAGAGGTATGGGTTCTAGTCCTTGCTCTGCCTTGATTTGCTTGTAAACACAAGTTATTTAACCTCTCAGTGCTTCAGTTTTCTCATCTACAAAAATTAGACTAAGGGGACAAAACTCAAGACAGGTTAGGCATCAGAGCAGTAGGTTCTCGATGCCTTTCAGGACTTGGCTGAATAGTACTTCATACTTTACAGATATGTTGTGAGACTAAAGATGTTCATTAATGTTCATAAAGTGCTTCTAGATCATCAGATGGAAGATTCTGTTAGAGTACAGTATTATAAATAATTTATAAAAGAAAATCCTGAGTCAAAAACCTGTGGAGTGTAATTGCTTATGTACACCGTATAGGAAACAGACATTAAAAAAAAAAAGTAATGAATCCAGAGGGTTGAGTCCTTCATTCATTGTCAAGGTCTTGACTGGCTCTTTAAAGTGTAGTGGGATGAAAGGTATGATTTCATTGCACACTAGAGTGATTTGTTATTACCTCTTCTTACCTGATTCAGTTATAATGTTGTTTGCATTACAATGGGGCTTAGAGCTTGCATTTTAAATATAGGCTGATGATAATGTCACACCAGAAAAATGTGACTGAAAAAATCCAGCGCACAATAGGATACCATTATGAGCCACAACCCTTGTAGGGGCATCTGTATTTATTGATCATACAAACAAATTAACTGTTTATTAGATTTTCAAGCACAGAGAAAACAAACGTGCTCAAGCTTTGTCAGAAAGTGAACATTATGCTCCTTACTAGCTGAGATCACTTGGATGGGGATTACTTCAGAAACAGTTATTATCCTGTTATTTCACAGGACGGCCCTGTCTCCTTTGTCACACAATATTATATTTTCCTGGGGCATTTTTTTCTTACCAGAATTGCCTGTTTAACACACAGGGCCTTTTCAAAATCAGACAGTATTTCGTATGTTGACGTAATGGAAAGGAAAGTTCCTAATGATGTGCTTCTCCAGTTTCTTACTAATAATAACCTCATGCCAGGCCTCTGGCTCCTTAACCTGTAGCTTCACCAAAACTATTATGCTCCAGAACTCCCCAACTTAGGGGTTTTAAATCCATTTCTGAACCCAGATTCTCCTAAGTGTTGGGGTGGTCAGATTTGGTATTTGCTTTTAGCTATTAGAGAAACAGGATGGTGTCATTTGAGTTTTGTATTTGCGGGAGCAGCTCCAGTCAAGCCAGTGGGGCTGCACTGGGGGTGGGTGTGGAGGGGAATTCTACACCTGCCCGAAACTTGCAGTTTGGGGAGGCAATGCCCTCCCCCCACCAAAAACTACACCCATGGTTTTGATTTGGATCCATCTCTGCTAAGAAGTGATGTTTGTAAACCACTATTTATCAGATGATCCCAAAACACTAAACAAATTTTACCAAGAGATAGACTGAAGTTTTGCCATAGGTGCCTTAAGGGCTCGAACTGCACCATCTACTTGGACTTCGCAGCTGCAAAGCTGAACTGAATCTTGAAGGCACCTCTATGCCTCCTTGGTGACCACATAGCTTCTACATGATCAGAAAGCCCTCCCCAGCTGTGGAGCCCATGGTGCTGCCCCTGGCTGCTATGGCTGCCAGTGAAATCAAAGTAGGCTGTGCCTACTGGACAGCAAACTATTGTGTGTAGGTTCTCTCCAGTTGCACAGGCACAATCATGGGAGGGGGGCGGGTGTGGACATGTCCCCCAACAATTTACTATTCCCTTGATGTCATCATCTGAGTTTCTAATATAAAAAATAAGCAGAAAGAGGGTGTGTGTGGAAAATCAGCAGAACCCTTTCTGGCCTCCCCTCTCTTAATGCATCATAAAGAAGTTAAAAAAAGGGCACAGACCCAATTTCTATTTTCCTTTGCCAGTCACCTCTAGTAGAGGGATTGTCTCCTGGACTACTTCTCCTCTCCTTGGCGACCAAATAACATTCCTGTGGCGACTGCAGCAGTTGCTTACATGGAAAAATAACATTAGGAAAGTAATGTATTTTTAGCTGTCTTTTAATGCATTTCAGCAGCTGGAAAAAAGGGGAGTTAGCATCATGTGACCAGTCAGCTCTCCACAGCCCACCAGCAATTGCTAAGAGGACCACTGGTGGCACGCAGACCGCAGTTTGGGAACTATTTAATAGGCCTTTTATTTCTAGCCTGAGGCGGCCATAAGAAAACAGACCTGAGAACTAGTCCAGGACTGACTATTAAAAGTGTGATTTGCAACCCTGGCTTTTCACTAATCTGACTTTTAGGGGAATTCATTAAACAATTTGGTGGCCTATTTAAAAAGACACAGTGGCTCTCTGAAAGGTGCTGAGAGGTTTGGAATATTAGGAATAGTACCAGCAGAGATGGATTTATGGGCAGAGTGCAGGTGAGAAGGCCAGAAGGTTAAAAAAAATGAATGTGGTTTATTGCCTCATTCTGTGGTTTGGGCAAAATCCGGCAGCCTTATTGCGGCAAAACTCCCTGAAGCATTGGTGGGAGTTTTCCCTAAATAGGGATTGCAATATTTGTCCATTTATTCCATGATTACAGAAATAACGGAATATGTTCTACGGATTATAGTCCTCGCTGTGGTCCATGGTCTGTTTCTGGGGCTGTGCCTTGGTCAGGGCTTGTGGTGAGGCCCCAATTTAGCTAGTTAGTGTACTAATATATTTATGGAGTGAATATCCAGAGATGGAAGTGGAGAACTATTTTTTCCATTGCTGGTTGAAGTGAGTAGAGGAACCATAATGATAACTGATTAGCTGGGACAATAGAAATCCAGAGGACTATAACATTTCAAGGATTAGCATCTAACTGTGGATTTCCTGAAAGTTTTGCTGTGTTCTTCATAAGATACACTTGGGGTGGGGGGGGAGGGAAGAGGGAGCTCCATGTCCTTCTGGTAGAAACGATAACCTTCACAATGAAAATGGCAGCCCTGTTGTCTTTTGGATCTGTGGCCACACTGACTGAAACAACAGTACCAGGACTGAGATGAACAGGGGAAATTCATCTTAATGGGATGTTAATTTTGAAACCTAATTATAGCAACTTAAACAGCAGCATTGTTAAACTTTTCCAGCTGATTGTCGTACCAGAAACATCCAATCATGCACATCTATCATGTGTCTGGATGTAACTGTCACATTGGGATGGCCCATCTGTTTGAAAGGGCATTTCACAGGAATTGGACTGCAAGTTTTGACTATGCAAGTAGTGAAATATTCTATGAGTTTGGGTTACTGAGATATTTGCTATTATTGTCCTTAATAACCAGGTGTTTGAAGCATATTTAGCTAAATAGCACTGGACTTTAATGGGCTAGCTTGTGCGATTTTTGTGTATTTTTCTTATAAGCTTTGTCCTACTTTAGAGAAGGCCGTTAACTTTAATAAACCCAGTTTAATAAATAATTCAGCATGACCTGCCTTGTTCGCTATAATATTTATGGGTACAATTTTCAAAAAAGCACCTAAGACACTTGAGAGCATTTAGTGATTAGGCACTTTTGAAAATCTTACATTTAAATACTAAATAATCTGGGTAAGGACAAATTTCCTCTCTGAAGACTAAGGGAGTATGCAAAAAACAAAAAACAAAACCCTACACTATGGATAAGAGCTCTGCTCTGTAGATCAAGGAGAGAATTTTGCACTAAGAATAAGGTCAAGTAGAAACAAATATCCATGCAGAAATTCCAGTGACTTGGGGAGGAGAAAATTTCTCTGCAGCTTGCTGTTGTTCCAGCTTGTTAAGAGAGACAGCCTTGAGTGAGTTATATAGTTTCTTTCCCTGGGACTGAAAGAATATGGCTTACTGCTACTTCTTTTCCTAAGTAACTTGCACAGTACTCGAGTGGACACAACATAGAACTAAGAAAATCACCCCACACCCACTGTTTTTTTAAAAAAAGTTGTATCCTGAATTTTAAAAATACTCACAAGCTGTTAAAAACTTTACAGAGAAACCTATTTCAGACAACGCAAGTCAATGGCATTACGCACAGTGCATGGCTGTGGGGTACTACATATAGCAATATGACTTCTCTTATTGCACATTTGGTTCGGGAACAGTATTCTTAAGACCTATTCCAGGATATGTGATCATACACCGTGCTATCAGGTCAGCACAGGGATGCTGCAATGACCAGTGTTACTGTGCATATGCATCCTCTGAGACTTACTCAAGGGGAAGTTAAAGATTCCAGGGCTCTCTGGAAGCTGAAGGTCTTCCTTTTGTTACTAATGTGGATTCCGATAGGCTACTCTGGCTATGTGGTGGCAGTGCCATGTCCCTGCCCAGCCTAGACAAAGGAAGATTAGGAGGGCTGCAAAGGTATTTTGCTTAGTCACTGTGGGATAACTCCTCCCCCATGAAGCATGGAATGGCACTAATGGTCCCTTGAGGAATATATGGTCAGTGCAATGGAGCTGGCTTCACTGTGAGGTCAGCACGAAGTTTGGCCTTTGAGAATGATGGTAGGGGAGTAAAAGAGAAGAAAAGATAGGGAGCAGGGATCTCAACGGGCCACTTGGAAAATACAAGAGTTTTTGATGTTCTGTATTTGCCTGCACACGCCCTGCTAGCCATTTAACTCACAGGCATATGTTTGTGAAAGTTGACCGAGAAAAATTGCCTTCCGTTCACTGTTTTGTCAGAGTGGCTGTCACAGGTGGTTGTCAAATGGTTCCAACTGTGAGTGAGTGAGAGGCACAAAAAACAAAACTCAGTGCCACTTTTTTTTTAATTAAAAAAACCACAACACTGAAAATTAGTGTAGCCTTTTAAAAGTAATTTGCAACGGATAGAACCTAGAGATGGATTCATGCACAGTAGTTGGGTATGGAGAAATAGCTCTGACCACTATGAATAAGAATTTTTAAATATGGATGTAGACAGTTGAATTGTATTTACTTTTACCACAATCATAAATGATAAAATCATGCAGCTAAACTGTTGTGAGTATAGGTACATGTAGATTTTGCCCAACAAGTTGTCAGAGACATTCGAAATTGGATAAAACAAAGTTTGGATAAGTAGGGGAGGCAGTGCATGGCCATCAGCTTGTGTGGCAATTTTGGTTAGGTGGGCAGGGTGAAATTGGGTTTGACTGTATATTTTGACACGCACGCACATGCACACACACACAATAAACACAAATTTCTATTTAGCTTTATAAGGTGTGTGTTTGTACAGTATTTACAGATCGCAGCAGTACATGTCTACAGAAGGTCACTGACAAGCTAGAATGTGTACACTGTCATGTACAGGCTGTTACAAAGCAATATCTTTAGATACAGTGTAACTTGTATTCAGTGGAAGCCAGGTAACACTTCAGAGCCTTACATGATATCTGCCTGGTACCTACAGATCTCTCCCTTTCGCTCTCATTTGGGTATCATAAGTTTTCTTTTTTGACAGAGTGGGTGGAAAGCTAGTGACTTAGTCAGTAGCCCTATACTGCTGCTTTGGGACACAAAGCTGACAAGCTCAAATTCCACTCTGGGAGGGGCATTTGTATAGATACTTGTCTCCCAGCTGCACTTGAGGTTATTTGGAAGAGTGGTATGAGCATAAGGCCTGCTAGAGGCCCTTAATTAAATCCTACTTCCTCTGGGGTGGGAGAAGGAGAGGGAAGGACAACGCATGCATTCAAAAAGGGAAAAGGCAGGGTACACAACACAGTCTAACCTGGACTTGCTTAGTGTTCCACAAGGCAGGATGGGTAAAGGTATGGGGTGTGTGGGAGAGTTCATTCTTAAAGAGAAGAGATAAAAGAGGCATAGTGAACTGAAATCTAGTCAGTTAAAAAATGAGTTAAAAGTAATTTCAGGTACTTCACCTGCTTGAGTCCCCTGTCAATTTTTTGTGCTTTTACAATCACATTTTCCTTAAAAAAAGAAAAAAAAAATCTTTGTCCTTAGCTGGTGTGTGAGAGATTTTCACAGACAAAAGAGGAAACTGATCAATAGATTAGACAAAAGTGCTGTGAAATATACAAAGTAAACAAACCTAGTTATTTTCCCCTTCATCTTGTAATACTAATGACAGTTATGCCATAGTTATCTTAGATATTATTTGTAAAACTTTTTCAGACAGATGAGTGAATTTTAAATTGATAACATTCCTGGGAAGTGAAGTCTGCTAGTGTCCACACCACAGTTACAGTTAGGAGCCTGATTCAGAAACCATTGGAGTCAGTGGGCTTTGGACCAGGTATAGATGCTTTTTAAAAACGTCAATATTGTTAACCCTATCATTCCCTTTTCACACCCCAAACACCTTCCACCTCCACAAAGAGGGCCAGAAGCTTATTTGAAGACAAGCAACAAGTTATAGAATTTACAAGGTGCAAATATCTTTCATAAATGCCAACGCTAAAAAGAAAAATTTCTCAGAGCTCTGATTATGACACATGAAAATAGACAGTTCACACTACATTAAGGAAGAACAATATGTAAGTGCTGTCATAGCTTCATAGATGTGTGTTCATTGTTTTTCTCTCTCCTTCCCCCTTCCCCCAGTCCATACATCACAACAGGTAGTTCTCAGCTGTTCCTTTTGCAGCAGACATACGTTTTATCTAAAGAGACAGAAGACTGAGCTACCTGCTGCTTATTGTATGGCTTTCCTGTGTTCCTCTTTTTTTTCCCTAGTTCATTGGGGGCCTATTTAAATAAGCTGGCATGGAGCCAGAAGCTCATCATTTTAATGCAGTGTAAAATGGAATATGCATAATTATATGCAAGCCATATGTGAAGGAGACAGCTCAGCTGTGAATTTTAGGAGGCTGAGAAAGAGTGAACAGTCAGGGATTAGATGAGATGAAAGCGGAACAGAGTGCAAGTGTCACCCAAATGAATGGTGTAATGAGTGTGTTGCTGACACTCCTCCTTTCACCTACTACTCCCTTTTGCTTTAACTCTAAACCAGAAAATGTTGTAGATTAGAAGGAAAATACTATATGCAAGCAATATTGCTAATGGGCTCTGTTAATGTCTCCATTTAAACTTCAGCTTTCTTAATTGACAGTGTAGATCAAAATAACCAGTAACTTTTAATGCATCTTCTTAATTAAATATTTTACCACATTTGATTGAAGAATCATTGTTCTTGTTAGATGATTGCTCTTTTCAGAGCTTTACTTAAAAATGGAGGGAGAATCCACTTATCTCTAATAGCATTACATGTAAATTATAAGTATGAAAAGCTATTTGTAATAGCCTTGCTGTTAAAATGAAAATAGAGGTACGTTATCTAAGAATTGCTTAAGCATGTTAAAAAAAAAAAGTTTAAACAAGTACGTATGTAATGTAATCCTGAAAAATGCAATGAAGTAAATTGAAACCCTTAAGTGCTCACAATTTCCAGCTCAAATATTTCATTTTGGGTTTGTCTCTTGTTGTTTATTACACCACAGTGAATTTGCATGTTCAGCCTAAACTATGTAACAATCAGCATCCCAAGTTCTCATATCTAAAAGGTGTACTGCGTATTTAAACAAATTTCTTAATAATGTTGTATTTTGGGATTCCCGTTTGTTTTAATGATCTGAGCTGTTATGCTTTTAGCTATTTTTTTCTTCCATTATTTGTAAGTCCCTAAATAGGCCATTATATTTCCCTTCAGGCTAGAGATGAAGATGGACATGCTGAAAATTTTCCCCAGCAGCACTATGCTAAGGAAACTCCAAGGCTTGCCTTCAAGAATAACTGCGAACTACTTGTAAGAATAACATACTTACAACAAGTCTAGATTGTTACTTTAGCACAGTGAAAATAGTTTTTTGAAAGGCTTTTGTTCATGATTACATACGTTATGAAATATTACAGCTTTTTTTTCCTGTTTAGAGTTCTAATGCTAGTTCTGATATCACTGAACAATTTTAACATCTCAAATTGTTTGCAAATCTTTTATATCTGATTATAGAACTTGAATGGCCTTGTCTTACTATCTTGTCTTGTACAGTAGTTCATAAGGAGCCATGAAGGGAATGGCTAGTAAAGCACAAGGAAAAAATACAAAACAAAACACCCCCACCCCCTGGCCTCCCAAGCTGCAAAAGACCCCCGCCCCTCCAACCCCACCCCAATCTTAGCTCTACATTGTTCTCAGACACTATTGTAATATTTTGTTCTGCTAGGAAACACAGCAGAGCTGACACGCAGTACTCCCTTTAGAATTCAACTATTCCTCTATTTTTTAGTGAAATGTAGTCAGGCGCTTTGCCCCTCTTCTCTTTTGTGGGGAAGGAGTGAAAGGCAGCGAAGTACTGACAAGGAGCCTGGAATGTTTACAAGCCGTAAGAGAGATGATATCAGCTGTGAAAGGATCTCGGTTCCAAGGCAGGGTTAATTTGCTGTTCATTTTAGCATTTGCAACTAGGCAAGATTAAAAACAAGCAGGAATGCCTATTATATTTCTATTAAGTGAATCTGTTGGGACCTAATATTCTTGATTAACTTGCGAAAATGAGTGCTCCACAATGAATTTTTCTCTTTACCTAAAGTAAACAGAGAATGAATTGTCATTTATTTAAAAAGAGATTCAGACATTGCCTTTGAAAGTGGAGCTTTTGGTGAGTTTATAGAACTTTTCCCTACATTTCCTTTTTCCCCCAGCACCATTAAGTAAATACCTCATTTGGCTAAGTGGAAATATTTGGGGAAAATGAGAACACTCAGTTTTATTTTGAAGCAATTTACAGACTTTTTTCTAATTATAAGTATATAAAAAGGGGGTGTGGAGGGGACACTGGCTGCAACTCCTCTGCCTCAGCAAATCCCCTCTATAGGAGATGTAGGGCCGGAGTATACTCTCAATTCCAGAAGTGCAACCCCCCAAGTAAGTTAGTCAGTTACACTCATGTAACTAAGTGCAGAAATTGGTCCCTGGGGTTTTACTCTCACATTAGTGGTTTAAAAACAAAGGGCTGGGTTCTGCAGTCTAGCTGAGCTGTGCTTGGCACAGGACAGGGAAAATGGGGAACAAAGGTGGCTTTCTATCACCTTTGTTTTCTCCCCAATCTTAGGATCAGTCTGGGATCCGTCCAGTATCTGGCATAAGCTAAAGCAGTGAAAGCCCCCCAAAGGGTCATTCCAATAACCTAGAATAGCCAAAACACAGAGACACACTGGCCATGCCCCTATTCCCTGGGAATGCCCCCCACAACAAGGCCAGGACAGGGACTGGCTTAGAGCCACAGTGGTAGCAATGTGTCACCCAAGGATACCCTTTACTAAGGAAATCTCCACTAGCTGGTTAAGATGTTTTCCAGCTGCTTTGTGCCACTTGTGTTACCAAAAGGGCACGATTCATCCATAATGGAACGCCACTTGAACTAAAAGGTGTTACACCAGGCATGAATCTGGGCCTCAAGAACTGATCTTGCTCCTACTGAAATCAATTGCAAAGTTCCTATTGATCGATTGGAGCAAGGTTAAGACCTAAGTGGCCAAAGAGTAGGAAAATTGAGCCAAATTTATAATTATTCCCCTAATATTATATATTTACTAAATAAAAAGAGTTTCATTCCTCAATGACCACAACCAATTACAAGAGCACTAGTCTCTTCAAGCCTGATACTGTGCATTACCAGCACGTGCAAGACTCCTACTGAAGTCATCAGGAGTTTTGAGTGTACCAGGAATGCAGGATAGAGAGTCTGACACAATGCACTAACACTGCCTGATCCATGAAATAATTCAGTTATTAATCCAAATGTAACTTTGCTTTTCTTTTAAAATAGATGAATGGAGCAACTAATGCCCACTCCAAGCGTTGTTTAATGTACAGTTACATTTCCCCCATCAATCTATGTTTAAAATATTGTTCTATTGCGTAACTCTTGTTGTACTCAGCAAAAGCTCTGAGTCATCCAGCCTAGTATTTTGTCCTCTGTGTGTTTTTTGGACAGGTTTCAGTCCTTTTTTAAGGAAGTAATAAAAGTAATTTGTCATAGTTTTATTTTTCCGATGCTATTGGAAAAAAAGAATTGGCAGGGATGCTGCCTGGAGTCAATCTGCATTGAAAGAAAAAGGACAAAAATTATGACTATGCACTTCTGCTATCATTAAAGATATACTTAGACAGTATCTCTCTTTGAAAATATGTTAGTACTAGTTAGTTAGTTAGTACCTTTGGAGATGGTGGATACTATGACTTGGATAGGATGCTAAATGTTTTATAGTCAGGTAGTCATTTTATTTATATATTTCCATTGATTCTATGTTGTGTTAAAATGCAGTTGAAAACAAATATATTGAAAGTTAAGGGAGGGTAGTGTCTCTGTCTGAAGTGCTAGTCAATATTTCTATATTATTGTGGGCAATTTTCTGCTGGACAAGAAGAAGAAAGTAGAAGGAAAAAACAAAAACAAAATGACAGGAAGATTGTTTCCCAATGGAAAAAGTCATTAACAGTGAGAGGCAGATGCTGGTTTCTTGCTTTTTGTAAAGCAGTGAAGAGTTAAGACTTTAAATGAAAGAGAAATCGAAACTTGTTTATTCTTTAGAGAATCCAGAAATCCTTGGAGTTTTTTTAGTGCAGTTTAGAGTAAGTTTTAGAATAGCCTGTCAGATGAAATTGGAAGCTCAGGCTCAAAAGTGCTTTCTTAGCTTTAGGGTTCATCTGCCATTTTCCAGTATGGTTTGTTGCAGCACGTACAGTCCCTACTGTTTGGGAAATGCTTCTGCTCCGAGGGTGCTGCCAGGATGGATCTAGGGGATCAAGCACTGATGGGTTCTGTATGCTAGTGCACTCCCACAAGAAAAAGAGTACATGGTTAGAATGTTAATATCCTGGGTCACAGACACTCATTGAAAGACTTAACCCCTAAATACTTGGATAGATTTCTAAGTATAATAATAACCTATGCTATTGCAAATTGCATGCTTTCGTCTTTGCTTATTTCTTCATTGCTTAAGAGAGAAATATTTGGGCTAGTTAGGTATAACTCAGCTATTTAAAAATAAATCCAAAACAGCTAGATAGGAAGTAGAAGGAAGAATACGTTATCATTGAACAAAAATTAAAGCTCTGAGTGCATATGGAAGCTCTGTGTATTAAGAAAGCTGTGACAATTAAAGATTCGGTTGACATAAAAATCTATTGTGCCGTTATGGGATTACTTGATGATACTGATTTCCCACTTTAAATCCAAAGTGTGCTGTGTGCCATCACAGTTAATGCAGAACACACACACACACACACACACACACACACACAAACAGGTATTAAACTCAATGAGGCTATAGAATTTTCCGTGTGAACTTTTAGTCATTTTGAAAATTAAGTTTTCCTAAGGTTAGCAATACATGATAAAATCATGGGAATTACATAATGCAAATATTTTTTAAAAGAATAAGTTCAGTATGGTGGCTTGGCTGGCAGCGCAATCCACTGCCTGGGTTCCCTGCATCAGGACTTAAATTTGTCAGCAGCTGGGAGCTTTTATAGAGGCACATCTCTTTGTTTCCAGGAGGAAAGGGCAGAGTATAGTCCCCTGGAAGCTGATTGTCAACTAGCAATGCAATTCAGCTAGTGCTGGATGTTGGGAAAGAGATGGGATTAAAGAGTGAAAAATGATGTGCTAGAATGAAAGGACTGGTGAAAAGCCTACAATTCCTCCTCTAAGCAGCCCAAATTCCAGAGTCATTGCCTAGAGAAAGTACAAGTCCTCCTAGGCTCATACCCAGGTTAGTCAGAGCAAGGGAGAGCCCATACCAGGATGCCCCTCTACAAAAATAGAAAATAAAAACCAACAGTTTGTTCTTGTTCTCCCTTGCTACCCACAATATTCAGTGCAGTTGTAGGATTAGTATGTTGCTTTCTGAGCAAGTGATAATTTTGGTGGGCTAAGGAAATGGATTGCTGGGCTGCTTTCCCAGATCACTTTTTAAGGAGACAAAGTAAGCACCATGTGCACCTATGAAATTATATAAAAAATACACCACTAAGGATTGTAACTGGAATAGCACTATATTGCAGTGGTATAATAAATTCTGCATCATGACTCCACTACACAATTAGTTAAAAGATAGGCTAGCTGGGCACAAGTCCTTATTTAAATACAAAATAAACCATACCCTGCCATCAGTTGTTATACAAAACTCTGCACATGCAAATCAGTGATCACACATATATCATTAATCTTTAGCAAAAGGGGAAAGGGAAACTATAAAAAAAAGCCCACACACATAAAAATAGATTTAAGTATGAGACATGAAAAATTTCACCCTAGAATGAAAGACAGTTAGGGTTATGACAAAGACTAACAAAAGCCAAAGTTATGGCTGATGCTCTGCTTTAATTTGTGCCATTGTTCTTTGATATTGCAGCACTGATTTTATACAAGATCAGAAAATGTGGCATTCTTGTGACACCTAGACATTGCAGCAGCAGTTAAAGATGAAGTCAGATTTAACTTTGGATGTCCTTCCATAGCTAGTTTATATCACATCCTTAATATTGCACTCTTAAAACAATTTTTATGTATCAGAGTTCTTGACGAAAACAAAAAACAACATGTTTTCTGAAAAACTCTTGAGGCCTCATTAGTACAAAAATTATTGACATTCACGCTTACATTTAACCTGATTGACAATTACAGGTATTTCACTCATTGTCTATCTTATAAGAGATGTTCTTGGTGGCTTTTTGTTTTTTAAGTTTATCAGAACAAATTCCCATGCCCTGCTACCAAAAAAACCCAAGCCAAACCAAAAAAAACAACAACCCACAAACAAATCCAAAAAACCAAAACAAAAAACAACAAAACAAAACAAAACCAGAAAAACAAACAAAAACAAGCTGCCCCAGTAGTCACTTCAGCATAAACAAAAGGCAAATTTTGTTAGTGCACTTATATATCTTGTATCCTACATTATATTCAGTGCAACAATTATGGGGAGATAGTTATCTGGGGGAAGATATTTTTGTACCCTCCACTATTGTCTTTCTTCCTTTTGCCTTTTTGAGTTTCTGTCTCCTGCTTCTCTTTCTTTTCTTTGTTTGTGCCCATCTCTTTTTCTTTCTTTGTCTATTTTGCTCTCTTTTTCCTTCTTTTCCCACTTCTCTTTCTAACACTTTGGTTTTCCTTTTCACTTTTACATTCAAGCCAGCAGAGGGAGAAGTAGAGTAGCTTCCAGTTCCTGCCCAGGAAGGAACAGTTATACACAGTGCCTGCTATCAGGGAGCTTGAATAGGATTGTGTGGCTGTAGTTAACTATACTTCTAGCCGCTTTTGTGATTGAGATGTTCTATCATGCCACGAAAGCAGCCTCATGTTGGGGTCTGCACGGATTTATCCTACCCCAGTGGAAGCCACAGGAGTCCTTGTGCCTTAGGCAGACACAATGCCTCCCAGAGCTCCTGGGAGTGAGAAGAAGCTGTGTTGATGACCATCCTTGAAAAGACTGCAACAGCTTCCCCCTCCCTCTCTGCACCGTTCCCTAGTCCCACTCTCTTCCTGTCCCCTGGGGTGTGGGGGAAGTACTATCTTAGCCAAGAGCAGCAGAACCGTTTGCTCACAGAACACAGAGTCTTATTGTTCCAGGCTTCTTCTCAGGTGCACGGGGGTGGGGGTGGAGGTACATGCGTGCAGGGATCAGGCACAGTCTTGCCCAAAGCTTTTATAATTGTCAGAGTGCAGTGCTTTTCTAACTCTCCAACTTCTAGTTGTTTTTCCGCAGATATCAGTAGATTTCTTCAAGTTCCCTGCTATCCACTAATGGGTTAACACCCCTTTCCTGAGAACTACTGATTCAATTCATATATTTCAATAGCTGCAAAATAGCACAGTATATGCTGTGATTAGCTAGTGCAGAGACGCTAACCCAAAACCCACTGAAGTCAATGGTAAGCGTGTCCCATTGACTGTAGTAGGCTTTGGATCAGGCTGTGCAGAGTTGTCAGCATTGCATGTTATGGCTCTGTAACAAAAATCTCAGGGAAAAATAATTACCACAGAGATGTGATGTTGCTGTTCTTAAAACCTCACTAATCTTGGCCATGTGAATTTTAACCCTTTTTGTGATTAAAATAACAAAAGGGCTTAGGTCATATTATAGACTAACAGCCTGCAACATTTCATTTTCAAATGCTAAATTGTTCTTGAGTCATAGGAGCATGTTTTAAAAAAACACCGCAAAACCCACAAAAACTTGCATTCTGTTTCTTTTCAAGTCTGAAAAAATAGGCAAAATGATTTTAAATCATTTTTTTTTAAAGTATTGCTGCCAGGCTGAATTTGTGGGATATAGTCTGTTCACATTGCACACACTTAATGACCCTTCAAGTTCACCAGAGTTAAGCGCACACATTTAGAAGAAGAGACTACACACTCCTAGGTAAAGTTCCAACACAGGGTGAAATTGTAATGCTGACAGCCATAACCATATTAAATGGGTATAGGTAGAAACACTGAGTGGCCAATCTGCTGGCCCCCTGACCAACAGTATACTTCCTAGGTAGGCATGCAGGTACACACAAACAGTGTGTATGACCATTAACTCAGCAGGTACAGTTCAACAGAAAGCTAACAACATTAATAATATGGCCAATTAAAGAACAAGGACAACAAAAACAAGAATCCTAACCTGCCAATCACAATAAGATATGCTGTCACCAAGAAATTATATACTATATGTTTGTCTTCACACCTCTCTCAACTAGAACAGCCTATAATTTTAGAACAAAAATGTCCACTGTCACATGTGGCACTGGGCTTTATTATTATTATATTATTTTCTACTATATAGTGAAGTGGAAGAATGGTCCTTTTGTTGTAGCGCTGGTATGGACTTGGGAGATTTGGAGTCTCTTCCTGAGTCTACAACAGACTTTCTATGTGACAATCAGCAAGTCACTAAATCCTTCAGTGCCTCAGTTTCCCAGTCTGTAAAATGGCAATAATAATATTTACCCTGCTTATGTCTGGTAGCTATTAAAAATTGCTTTGTTTTTTGTCTCATCCATACCAAGTTTAGAACTCTAAGCTTCTGATTCTAAGCCCAATGAAATCAATGAGAGCCTTTCCATTAATTTTAAATGGGCTTTGGACCAGGCTGTGGGGTGTAACAGAAGGAGAGGAACTGTACCATAAAGAGTAGAAAAAGACTGAGATATATATATATATCTTTTCTTTTGCTTTTTTGTGACCAAAAACTGCTATACGTGAGCTTACAAATAATTTAAACACTGTAGCAAACATGTTTTTTAGAACAATATTTAATTTGAAGGACACTGTAATATGCCTTACAGAACAGATGTAGAAAGTTATAGAAAATACAATCTATTCTGAAGGGATAACAAATTTATTTAGAGAGTCAAATATAGTAACTTTAGTGGAAATGAGATCCAAAAGCCCATGTCTTTTTATGCTGTGAGTTAGAGAGTAGCTCTGATTTGCAGCATTAAAAGAGTGAGAGATTTTCCCTCTCTGTTCTGATGTAAGTGCTCAGAATGTGATTATCTACGTGAGAACAATAATGAGGATAAGTGTCTTTGCCGAGAATTTTTTCCTGTAGCTGTTGATAGGGCTGCTGCTGATTAGCGATTTGACATTGCTTTAGAAGAGATTTCAGCCTCTGTAGAGCTTTTCAGAACAAGAGTATTCTCCCCATGCCCCATTTTTGCTTTTTGAGGAACTGGGCCATCTGTCAGCGAACAACGATAGCAATGGGGATAGGGTTGGAGGGTTTTTCCAGCTCTTCCCTTTTGGGGGGCAATATTGTTTTGTGAGTTTCCGGTAACATATAATACGAAACAGACCCAAAACAAGTAAGAAACAAAGAGACACCACCGTTAGCGATATTCATTCCAGCAGGAAGCAGACTGGTACTCTTAGTAGTCTGACATAAGCCACACATTTAGTCCAGTGAATGGTGAGCCAAGTTAAGGAACACAAAGTCAGCAGAGAAAGGAAAAAGGAGAAAGGTTGTAAAAAATCAGAACAGGAGGGACTAGAAGTATGATAAGATGGAAAGAGGTGACTGTGGTGAACTTGAGAGGTTGACAGCTGCCACTGTAGGTGCTAGGACACATAAAACCCCCTCAGCTCTGGGCAATACACCGCCCCTCTCTTGCAACACCCTTCCCTGTAAATACCATAAGTAGCTCCCAGATCATCCCAGAATTCTTCCAGGTTACCATTTTGTGTAGACATGGATGCTATTTTAGGAGGTGCATGCTCTCTTGCTTGTGTTTGGGAGATGATACTTTCTGAGCATAAGCTGTTTTGTGGACAGAAGGAATATTACCCAAGTTTTTACCATTGATCATCACTAAGTTTTTTAAAATCAAGAGCAAAGTTTATTTAAAAAATTCAAAATCTATTACAAGCCCTAATTCTATCACCTATCTCCCCAGTAGAAGCAGTAAAAATTCTTATTATAAATGAGCAGCAACCATCTGTTTCTAAGTAACTTCTAAAATACTCAACTAACTTCAAGATACATACATCAAGTCCTTACCCATATGCTTCATTGTGTTTGTCTAGTCCTATCTTTGCTCTTTACCTTTTGGATCTTTTTACTAGAGTTATAACTAAAGTTGCTTGAAATTTTTTTTAAAAAGCATTTTAATTGAAAAATGGCTTTTTAAAAACGTAAAATTTCAATAAAAGGATGGCTTTTTAATTTTTTTAAATTAGTTTATTGAAAAGTTATCAGAAATGTTAGTGAAGTAGTTATCAAAATCTTGTGTTTATTGAAAATCCTTTTCTTGGTAAGCAAAAATTCTGACCACCATTTCATTAATATTTTGATAAAAATAAAATAGACAAATACATTCATATGAAAAAATGAGTGCTTTGAACCCTTCAATTTTGAAATTGGACATTTTTTCATTCAGCTAATTTTTAATTTTTGAACCAGCCCTAACCGAAGTTAGTGAATTTCAGCCTGTTTTCAGTGGTAACTACTACATGTTAAAAATGATTATACACTTTACTGTATGTAAAATAAAATGGTGAGATAATATCCATCAACATTTCCATTATGAATAGATTGTGGGTAATATTTTCAATAATATTTTCATGTTGTCTTAAGGCCTGGGTTCCTTTAGTAGTTAAGTTAAGCAGGTATATAAGGTCTTGCAGAATCAGGCCCCAGATGATTTAGTGTCCTAATTCCATTTTCAAGAGAGACCTAGGCACTTAAGGCTCATGCCTTTAAAGGTATTGAAGTACCTAAGTCCCATGGGAGTTTAAGCCCTTAGGAATTTAAGTGCATTGAAATTAATTTGGATTTAGACTCCTAAGCACCCAAGTCCTTCTAAAAACAGGAATTAAGCTCCTAAGTCACTTAGACACTTTTGAAAATTTTACCCTGGATCTTTCATGTAAAGGATATATACCAGTCAGAAAGCCTGTGAAGATAGGTTTGAGATAACACCCCCTATATGGAAGTCCTATTGAATCCAGTGTGTGTTTTTGTAAAAATGGAGTTAGGATATGGCCCATAATGATTATGAGGTTGACCCAAAGTTTACCTTAAAAAAAAAACCAGTTTAAAATGATGTGGTTTTGCTGCCATAAAAAGGAATGAAACAAACAGGGATTTCTAGTGCAACAACACATTTTGTTGTTGCACTAGGTAGTAATTAAAAGAAAGGAGAAAAATATGGGTATCTTTATACGCAACCAGAGGGATCTTTGGAAGCCTACAGGAAGAACAGCTAACCTGCAACCCCAGGCACTGTTGGTACTCTCTCAATGGTAGACAGAATTTCCAGGAATGAGATCCCAGTTTAGTAGATCAGCTGTGCTAATAAATACCTGGATATTTTAAGGAGTACCAAAGAGTACCTCCAGGGAGTGTATATTTCACTGTTAACCCCTTTCCATACAGGAATTTCTTTCTTTTTTCTTTTCAAATTGTGATATACTGAACTATTGTGTTTCCATTAGAAAGAAAAAAACTCCATAAGACCTTTATTTTATTATACAAGTTAATACCAATAATTACTTAAAATTTAATGAATTTCAGTTCTGACTTAATTGCTTTTGAGTAGTTCACTTAACTTATTAAAAAGAAGCAAGGACATATTCATTTAATGATCAGCAGAAGCCTTGGCCTAGCATCTGCCTACATTCTCTTTTCAATTAATCAATTATAGCTCAATGACGTGTAATTACACATTAAGAAAGTTATTGGATATCTCAGCATGCCTGTCCCCGGGGGCTCATGAATATACTAATATAACACACCTGTAATGACCTGTTCTCAGCTCTGCAAATTGCTCCCATTTCTCTCCCTCTCTCTCTCTCTCTCTCTCTCTGCTAAATGAAGATGAGAACAATTACCATTAACTTTTTGAGTCACATCTAGACAATGGGAGGAAAAAAGATCCCTACCAGCATTCATAATAAATCTGCCTTTTGATACAGAGCCTTGTAACAGGACTGTCTCTCAAACTGCTCTATTTATGATACTGAAAGGCAGTAAATATAGATCTGAATCACACAAAATGCTGGGGGAATCAGGCCAGTCTAAATTGAGCACACACTCTGCTTTGCCTTTCTCCCTCTCTCTCTTTTTTCCAGATGAGAGAAACAGGCAAGCAGGAAAACCTTGTAAAATCACATCCAGGCATAATTTGCTTGGCTTGGTTCAAATCAAACCAAACTCTGGAACTGATCCTTATGCAGTGGCTCTAAGTCTTTGCATAGCAACTAAGCTGTGTCGCTGTTGTGAGGTTTTTTTAAAACGCCAGAAAGAACAAAATTTACTATGTAATGGCACAATGGTTTTGGTTGTACCAGAGGACACATTCACTAATGCTTTCTTATTAATGCATAACAAATGGCACCAAGAAGAGGCTCTTAAGCCACATAATGAGGTCTGACAGATTTTAAATTGGTGATTCAGCCAACTAACATGTCCAAAAATGCTTTGTGAAAGTGAGCTTTTGATGGCTGCATGAGTCAAACACAGTAAGATATCTGTCAACATTTTTATAAATGTTGTCTTACACTGTCTGACTTCGATGTCTCAGTGTATCTCTCTTAGGGAAGAATAATCCCTCTTTTCCCATATATAAATGATCAGTTCTGCAACTATCCTGAAAAGTAGTATAGATAGATCATAAATGGATGTACATGCACATTAACATGGAGCAGCATATATGATGCAGCATAAACACGGCAGTCTTTCTCAGGAAATGGAGTCTCTTTCATTCATAGTAGTAATCTGAGTCCTTTCCATGCTGAATTCTCTACACCCCTTTGAGCCAAACTAGCACATAAACACACACACACTCTTGAGTGAAGTATTCAACATACTGGCCATTACCACAGTTTTCTGGGTCCTTTGGACCGCATAAATGTCACTATGTTAGCTAGGGTGACCGGACAGCAAGTGTGAAAAATCGGGACAGAGGGTGGCGGGTAATAGGAGCCTACATAAGAAAAAGATCCAAAAATCGGGACTGTCCCTATAAAATCGGGACATCTGGTCACCCTAATGTTAGCTGTACCATAATGGTGAAATTCCTATGGGACTCAAAGGGTCAGATGCTGCCCTCAGTTACACCATCCATTCCAGTGGACTTCAGCAAGGATGCACATGAGTAAACGAAGGCAGAATTTGGCCCAACTGGTTTAAAAATGGGAATGGGCCATGTTTACATTTTTCCATTCATACTGGTGTAATCATGATGGGAACATGATGGTTACATCATACATACATTGATGGTTCTGAGTCATTTAAAGTTTGTTTAATGATAAGATATAAATAAGCAAACGAATAAAACAGATACCAGCAATCCCTAGTACCTGCCTCCCTCCCATTTATAAAACAGCTTGAAACCTCTTTATTCCAAAAATTAACTTGTTACTCACTGGCAACTCCTTTGACATGTTTTACTTGGTAAAGCTTTACAGAAGGGAGCAGTGTTGTCCAGTGGATAGAGAATGATACTGGGGGTCGAGTCCTGGGATGAAATCCTGGCCCCGTTGAAGTCAGTGGGAGTTTTTCCATTGACTTCAGTAGGGTTAGATTTCACCTCTGGTTTTATTCCCATCTCTGCCACTCAATCACTGTATGACCTCAAGCAAGTTACTTAAGTCCTGATTCCGCAACATATTTCGGCATGTTCCTAACTTTAACCATCATGTAAACCCATTGAAGACAATGGGACTATTCACATGCTTACAGTTATGCATATGCTTAAGTACCCTGCTGACCTGGGTTTTAAAGCTCTGTTCTTCAGTTTCTCCATCTTTAAAACAGGGATGATATCTGATCACTTTTGTAAAGTGCTTTGAGATCCTTGGAGAAAAATACTATATACAGTAAGCACTAAGGATGACGCATTTAATTTTTATTGTATTCTAAATTGTTTTTATGATGCTATACTGCAGCCTAAGTGTTTCGGGAGGGGTGCATGTATTATGAGTTATGATGATGCATTTCAGTAGAAAACATATTCCTTGTTCCACCTTCATGAATTTAAAAATAATGTGACTGTCCAAGCAGTGCCTAGTAACAAAAACAAGCAAAGCAGTTAATGTAAATCCCACGCATAGACCAAGCTGTGCATGCGTGCTATAATCTCAAATCCAGCTCAATGCACAGCTTTGTTTATGTTTAGGACCTAAATTAAATTCTGTGCTTGTTTTTTAAATCTGTGCCCGACAGATCAATTAAAGTGGAAAAAATGTAATATACAACTTGAAAAGCAAGTTAAATATGGGTCCTAAGCAACCTGTCAGTGGGCTTTTAAGTTGTATTGTTTTTGAGTATATGATGGAGAGTGGGGCAGGGAGGTATTTGATGCTGCTGAAAAAAATCATTTCTAACTGTACTCCCTGCAAGAGGTTGTAAGTCTTTTGCATATCAGATTCTTTATTGAGCAATAAACATTGTACTATACTAGTACTTTATTGTACTATAACTTTTTATTATGAGGAATAAACATACTTTTTGTAGGCAGCCAGGAAAATAACTGACCACTTGTGCCCAGTACCCATATAACCTCACTGTACATGCCACTGAAATTAATAGTTTTTTAGTCAAGGGGAAAAAATAATCTTCATTTTCTAAGAGATTTTTGTTTCACCATGAGGTTAACACACCCAATACATTTTCACTTTTCTAACGATCTGGGTCCAGGACTGCTAAGTAAACAAGCATTTGGTGCTTGGTCAATTACTGACCCTTGCTTGATCTTTTGGATTGAAATAACAGTTTTCTAATTTGTTAAAGACATTAAACAAAGGGCCTTTTGGCAGTGTAAAGAGGCCTTAATGCAGTGTACCAGAATGGTATAAAGGGACTTAATGTTAATGAGAATGTGCCCCTAAGAGTTTTCTATGTAACACAGCAATTTATAGTTAGAACACTGCACAGATGTATCTGATTACAGCTGGTCCAGCACTAAGATATATGGAATAAGAGATGCTATAAACTAAATTCATAAACTAACAAACAGAATAGATACAGATAAACATTAAATTTTTCCTATATTAATTATGTTTCATTATGTGCCAATAAATCTATGGAATTATATTTTATATAAATCATGTTATACCAGTTATTTTAAGGACCGTATTTATTTTCTAATTTCAATGCAGCAAGTGCATGTGGAAAAATCCATATTTATTTGTAGATGGAATTGCTCAGAGTTGCATATGCAAACAGGTGACTCGCACATGCAGTTTTCTGATTTGTGTGAGTGCCATCATGAGGTCCTCTGTTCATGACAGGTGCATGCACATTTCTGCAAGAATACTTATTGTAAAGGGATTTGAAACTGTGGCCTGTCTGATAGTGCTCGTATCTTATTTCTTCCTCTCTCAGAGATTCCAGAAGCTGTGTTGGGCAAATGCTTTCCTCTCACAAGGGTTCTCTCATATCTGGTGCTATAGGGTTGTATGCTGTCACCTGTTTGTTCAACATGCATGTGAGTCCATTAAGAGAGAGGAGACATGGCTGAAGTGTTTTGACAGTCCTGAAAGCCCATCTTTTATATTTCCATCTCCTCTTGCCCACAAGGTAGGGCTGAGTATCTCGCTGCAAGGCTGGGGTATGGAAGAGATCAAGCTGTCTGAGACAACCTGGATTAGCCTGAAATGACTGTGGTGGATTAAGAGAAGCAGGGCTGGCTTTAGGAAGTGCGGGGCCCGATTCGAACAGTTTCGACGGGGCCCCTCAGCCGAAATGCCGCCAAAGACAGCGGCAGCCAATTGCTGCCGCCGAAGTGCCACTGAAATGGATGTTGTGGGGCCCTCTTAGGCGCGGGGCCCAATTTGGGGGAATCGGCCTAAAGCCGGCCCTGAAGAGAAGCAACTGGAGGATCTGGCTGGTGTTGAATTCTCCTACTTGTCTGAGGATGCTGAGCCATCATTTGTGACCAGAGATCTCATCTGCGGGGGGAGGGTTTATTTTGATTCCCAACTGCTTAATACCAACCGTGACCAAGTTGACATCTTTCTGTCTGCATCCGACCAGGAGGCTGAGACCTTTCCTCTCAGGTGCAAACTTTGGTACTGTGGTTTGTGCAGCCTTTGTCATCTCTCATCTGGCTAATGTAATGCACTTCAATCCATTCTGAAGCTAGTGCAGAGTGCAGCAGCTTGCTTACCTTAAGTGCAGTGTCTCACTGTGAGAACATGGACACCAGGCTGGATGTACACTGCAGAAATTTACAAAAATATTCCCACTGGTGCTTTTCACCAGTCATTGGTAGCCTCGGTGGGAGCTGAAGTGTAAACAAGGCCAGACTCATTCCCTTCCTCACTCGTTCCCCACTCCCATTTTAGTTAAACCTGCTGAAAGCAAATCTAATCAACATAATGGAAAATATGGATCTGCCTGTGAAAGCTGTGTCTGTACTAGGGCTCCCACTGGTGCGGACACAATGCTCGCACTGGAGGGAATGTTTTTATTAAGTTTCCCCAGTGTAGCTTGATTGGCTAGTAATTTAGGATCTGCATTTGCTACCTAATGGCTTCTGGATGGAGTTAAGCTGATGATTGTGACCTACTAAACCTTAATGGTCTTGGAACTTGCTGGACAGACTACTGCTCACTCCGTGTCATGCTGCCACAGCTGGGACCAATGGACGCACTTGAGATGGAGCTCACTTGGTATACAGAGCCCCAACTCTGCATTGAGAGCCACGTGGGGAAACCTGTGCTTATGCAGAAGTCAGTGGAGTTCTCAGGGTAGGATCATAGAGAATCTTAGAAGATTAGGGTTGGAAGAGACCTCAGGAGGTCATCTAGTCCAATCCCCTGCTCAAAGTAGGACCAACACCAACTAAATCATCACAGCTAGGTCTTTGTCAAGCCTGACCTTAAAAACCTCTAATGATGGAGATTCCCCCACCTCCCTAGGTTACCCATTCCAGTGCTTCACCACCTTCCTAGTGAAATACCACCCTCCTAGCAATGGGATGTCAGAGGGCAGATCCAAAACAGTCTGAACTTGCTGATGTTCAGGAGTGCTGCACAGCTCAGACTTATGAAAAGGCATTTGGGGAGAGCCTAGATCTGGGGTTTCCTTTGGGGACTTAAGAGGTGAGGAGTTTGGGACTGGCACTATGTGGTCCCTGACTGGATGCTCTTTGCTGAGTGGGATTTGCTGCTTGTTATAGTTAGACGCAGTTTTTGATGGCAGGTCAACTAGCGCTTGGGGTAGACATGTTTTTTTCTGAGAACAATCAAATCTGTGTATGGCTGTACTTCTATATATAATAGAAGCGAGAAATGGAAAAGACCCAGGACTCCTTCCCAACCTCCCTGCCAAAACCTGAGTTCTAAAGCATGCCAGCAATACATTGTGAAACATTGCTTATTTTCTCCACGTGAAGAGCAGCAGCAAGTTGTTTGACCTAGTCTGAGGGAAACTGCTCCACAGTCTTGCTTCTGCCTGCTACCTTGTAGCCCGCTTCATTCTTTAATGAAAAAAGGGAAGCATTTTGTAGCTGTGCCCAGTCCCCTTCGACTGTAATCACAAAGGAGAGAGAGACACACATAGACCTCTGATAAAGACAGCGAAGTAACTTCAGGCTTTTGTGTTATTGTATAAGCCTTGCGTGTTTAGCATCTTCCTGAATGTGATTCACCCAGGGGGTGGGGAGGTGGAGGGAACTGGAATGGCTGTATAGAGGAAGGGGGGGAAAAAACTTCCTGCAGATGTGGAATCTGAAAGAATTCAGACACAATGTGTCTATTTTTAGCAAGAGTAAAAGTGCAAACAGTGATAGATACCATGGGGCTGCTGTCACTAAAATTTGGCTATACGCAACATATTCATATTTAAACACATCTGCTTTTCAAATTGAAACGAACAAACTCTTTCTGTTTGTTTGGTTATTTGCTGTGGAAGCTATCAGCTTCATTCCTCATCTCTTCAGATTGGCAGTAACACTGAAGCAGGATGATGGATTTCCCTTCTATTTAGTTCATCTATAATGCCACAAAATATTTTCATCTTATTCTATGTGGTAGGCTGTTACTGCACAACAGAAATAGGAGAGGTATTCTGCCCAGGTAAAAATAACAGCTAGTACACAACATTACTTCTCCAGTGGGGAAGAAGTGGCACAGCTAAATGCATACACACTGAAATATAACACTCAAATACTCATAAATAAAAATATATTGAATGACAAAGTAACGAGAGTATCAAGCAAGCTATTGAATTTAGTGTGAACCAGTACATGTAAAAAGACGAAATTCCTGCAATTTGGGCTGCTGATTACAAATCAAAATCTTCCCTGGTGTAACTCCACAGACTTCATTGGAGATACACCAAGGATGAATTTGGCCAATTATTGTATCTACGTGTCTCTCATATACATGTCTTGAAAAGGTCAGCAGCAGTGCACTGGCACACGGGGTCTTTTAAAGCTATAGACTAGAAGCTCTGCTTCTAGCATCATTAGAAAATAATTGCTTGTGAATGTCTAGGGGGTTGAATCTGCATGCTAGGGCTCTGAAAAAGAGGGCAGGAAAGTTTTAGACATTACTGAAATAGCTGCTACTAAAGTTATGCCTACCACAAGTGATGAATGGGTCTGAATAAAGATGGGAGACAACCCTGAGGGACATGACTGCTGCGAATCACCTGGATTTGGTTCATTTCCTCTCCTTTGCCTGTTTTTTTCTCTTTGGTCTCTTTTTTTCCCTTGGCTGTACATAAGACAAACAGTCTCCTGAATCCAAAATTCACATAGAAACAGAAATTTATTTATCTGAAATACCAATGATCCATAGGTGAGGATGTGTCCTGTGACATCTCAATCAATCAGCATTTACCGTCCTATACTTTTGTGAGTTTGATATTCCATTTTTCATTATTTTTGTTCTTTGTCATTTTGGGTTCTTTTCCTCCCCACTAATTTACTCCCTACATCTCTCCTCTCCTATTTGTCTTCCCCCAACACCCCTCCCCCACGATTATCTCCCTTCCTTTCTTTCAATTTAACTCCCCCTCCTCCTCCTCTCTTCCAGGTCCATGTGCAGATGCCATTACATATGCTCTGAGCCTTCCAGCCCTTTCTCCCCTTGTTTTTAAGCTTCCTTGACTCTTCTGCTCCTTCACTTGTTAGCAATTAATTAATTATTATTATTAACTATTGCTTTAGCTAGGTGTTACAAAAGCTCTGGGTAAAATGTATCATTCCTGCTGAAGATGGTCTTGATCCATCTTAAGAAGCAGGCTTCCCTGCCACCGTGTACAGGTCATTCCACTCATATAGCCAAAATGATAGGCCTTGTGTGGCCTGGGACTCTGAACCTATAACCTAACTTTCTAATGAAGAGGAAGGAGGGCTTGTGGTTAAGGCACTGGATTGGGATTAATGAGTCTGAGTTCAAGTCCAAGTCCTACTGCAGACATCCAGTGTGACCCCAGGCAAGTCATTTAATCTCCCTGTGCCTCAGTTTCCCTTCTGTAAAATGAAGATAACAGCACCATCTCTACCTCAAATGAGTATTGTGATAATAAATTCCTCATGCCTTGATTTTCTCTGGCCTTGCTCCTTTTGTAGTGATTTACATGGTTGCAAGTAGGTATATCAAATGATACCAAACCAGAGTGGCAGTCTTTTGGCACAGGGCTTTTGCACCAATTGGCTGAGCACATGGTGCTAACTCTTCATGTTTCCCCTTTGCTGTATAACATTAAGATGGTTGTACAAGATACAGTGCAGCAGAGAATCAGATTGTTCTATATAAATAGTTATGAGATAAGGTGCCAGTAGATGGCACTTGAGAATATATAGCACAGTTCCTGAGTTTTGTAGGATCAGTAAAACTTGTGCACTGAAAATGGCTTCTTCTAGCTGCTCATTACATGCAGCCCTTAACAGACAATGGTGATGGGGCCTTGGAAGTACTTAGATAGGAAATGAGGCAGTCCAATTACTCCAGTTGGTAATTTATCTCTATTTTTCTCGCCTTCCCCACCCCCCTTTTTGGAACAGTAACAAAGAAATAAAAGAAAGAGGTAAAATTGACCTTTAAGGCTCTTACTGTTGCTAAGTAATGCTAATAGCTCTTTGCTGTTCTGAGATACATACTTCAGAGTGCTAATGTCATTTAATTATTGTAATGCTTCAAATGAAGGTGCCCACACACAAATTTAATTTAGATTTAATTATTATATTCTAAATGTCAGTTAAGTACAAAAACATATTTACCAAGGTTTACCATCCTATTTACTGAGTTTTACCTAGTGTACTTCAAATGGAGTATTCCCTGAGTCAGGAGTGCAGATCAGCCCTTCATAAATAAATGCTTCAGAAATCTAGAACATCACTAGCAAACAGCAACTGACATATGACATTTATTTTCAAAATACATTTGGGAATTTTGGTTAGAAATACAAGGAAAATTTCAGTTGTGATAGGGAATCAACTGAACTGTACAGTATTGCACAAAACTATCAAGTTTTCTTTCTTAAACTGGTTTTCTAGTGCTCAAAGTAGGCATTCAAATAGACAATACTCTTCTAAACTTAATTGCCAGTAAGTCTTTGACTGCCCTATTTCTATATTTGTATACATTATACATGTATATATCTACAAATGTATAATGTATACAATAAATATCTATTTGTAAGTGGGGAAACATACAAATAAAAATAAAAACGATGTCAAGAAAAGTACAGCAAGGTTAAATGTGCTGGCAAACTGAACTATGGAGGTCTGAATGTTTGGGTAACAGTAGCTAAAGGACACACTTCTCTTCCTATCACAGAATTGTTGTTTTGCTTAGGTTTTAGGTAGGAATCCCCTAGTTTTTTTTCCAAATTCTAGTCAGTCAGTTCTGCATTCAAGTCTGAGAAATACAGTATCAGGGGAATATCCTATCTGAGCATGCAGCTTGAGAACATCTAGAATGCTCCTCTGCTTTCCCAAACTGTAAACAGTCCATCACAGAATGCTGTACGCTACTTTAGCACCATGTGATAAGCTCTTTATCCCAAGGTATTTCAAGATTAATTTCTAGGACATTTGGTTAATTTGCATAAGCCATCCACCACACAGAAGATGTCTCCACAATAAAGCAATATGCCAAAATCTGGATTTATGTGAAAACATGAATACTGCGGGGGAGGGGTGGGGGGGGGGAAGAGGAGAACATACTTAGGAAGCTGTCAGTGGATATAGCCACCATAAGGATACTCTGATATAAAGTCACAGAATCCTCTCCCTCTCTCTACTGTGTATATAGCTCCCATATAATTTTCCACTTTGAATCATACAACTCTTTTTATTAAGATGGGTTTTGATCCTTAAAACAGCCTTAAAATGTGAATACTTTGCACTGTTAGCTTTGTCCAAAAAGGAAACAAAATCCTAAAACTGAATCTGAGTAGAAGGCTTAACTTTTGGCTATCTCTGCAAGGAGCCTAATACATACACCATTCTGATTATTACCTTGACTCCAGAAACAGTAGGGCCTATAATTCTTGAACAGCTGACATCTAAAGTGTTAGTTCTTTCTGTGCTTTGAATTAGTCAGTCCTTGATCTCTATGTTTGGCATAGAATCCCGTATTCCACTGAAATCTGACCTCATGCTCTCTCCTTGTGCAGCAATGTTTGCATTCTAGTGTTTGGAGATGTTTAGTTTCTATCCTCAGGACTCTGAATTAGAGCTGTATGGGTCAATGGAGCAAATGGGAAAGTTGTCATTGTTAGAGCTGAAGTTTGTCCTCTGATTTGTGTGTTGTTAGTAATAATAGTAGGAAAATTATAAGAAGTTTTAAGTGCTGCTCTATCTTAAAATGTGACTCTAAAATTGATATCATGATTCCTTATTTACCATTTTTCTGTGATTTCCAACACAAACTTACTTCACCTCAGATCAAAGATGTTTTTCTTCCCCTAACTGCAAAGTCAGCCTGGGATCTGAAAGTCAAGCTGGTTTCTCCCTGACCCTTCCCTAATATGTCATCACCAGTACTAAGGCTTCCACAGGCCAAATTAAGTCCTCAGTTATATCTATGCAATCCCATTACACTTCAATATACCTGCATAGATGTAACTGAGAGCTTGATTTGAAGACAGTGGTGCTGTATGGGTGTAACTGAGACTACAGTTCGGCCAGCAGAATTTCTAGTAGTAGTAATGGGATGTGAGAAGGAAAGAACCCAGGTTGACTTTCATACTGAATTGGCGGGACTGCCAGCTAGAAGAGTGTGCCTGTGTGTGCACATATATCTTTTAATATGGTAAATAGAGCTAATTTGAGCTGGAAATCACATGTACAATAAATATGTAACCTTAATACCATTCTTACAGAATCATTTTTCAAAGCAGAATGGCACTTTAAGGGGACTCTTTTAGCATTTATAGTTTAGGAAGTTTTATGAATAAGAAATTGCAGTTGCATGTTTTGCTTTTAAATATGTTGAATTCAACAGTAGTTCAGTTAGATGAAACTGGAAGTACAGGTAGATAAATAATGTACCCAGAGGAGAAGAACTACTCTAAATGGAAATACTGTAGCACCACCAGAGTTACGGGGGGAAAAAACAACACAGTCCAGGACTGTGTTAAATGTAAACTACTAAAAAAATAAAGGGAAAGCAGCATTTTTCTTCTGCATAGTAAAAGTTCAAAGCTGTATTAAATCAATGTTCAGTTTTAAACTTTTGAAAGAACAGCCATAACGTTTTGTTCTGAGTTACCAACATTTCAGAATTACGAACAACCTCCATTCCCGAGGTGTTTGCAACTGTGAGGCTCTACTGTATTTCTGTGCCATTCGGATTGGCTGGCTCACTGTCTTTCAAAATGTAATGAACGAAATCAGGAAACAACAAGCTGAATGGAAGTAGTAACATTAGACTGAAAATAATGCAAAGAACAAGATCTGTCCCTGGGGTTTTTCATTTACTTTAATTTTTATCATTATTTGCAGTTCTGAGATTCTAGAAGCATAATTTTTCTTTTGAGATTTACAGCTCCAGGCCAATGGGTGCTGCGGGAAGCTGCACGGGCCGAGGGATGTGCTGGCTGCCCTTCCTGCAGCCCCCATTGGCCTGGAGCGGTGAACCGCAGCCAGTGGGAGCTGCGATCGGCCGAACGTGCGGACGCGGCAGGTACACAAACTGGCCCGGCCCGCCAGGGGCTTTCCCTGAACAAGCGACAGACCAGCTTTGAGAACCACTGCTCTACATCATCTAGCTGAACTATAATTTGAATGATTCAATATAGTCAAGCTTCTGTTAGTGTATATGACAAAAAAATGCTTACTGCTATCAGACAGGAAAAGCTCCCTCTCTCAACTTGATTCAAGTTTGTTATGTGTATAGCTCCATGAAGTTCAGTAGATGTAAATACAGATTAATTATTTAAAAAGTAATAGGAAGAAATGAGCTTCCAAACATGTAGCATTTAATTATTTAAAACCTATAATGGAATTTCAACCCTAACTCATCCCTCAGATCTCTCGTGGTGCTTGGACAAATGCCTGACGTTAACTAGCATGGCCCCCCACCTCCTAACTATCTCCCATCTTGATGTGAAGTACAGTCAATACCCTCAATCATATTCCCCGGTAAACATGCTTTCCTTAAATGACTTTTCCTTTTCCCCATTAGTTATTATATTGCATCCTCTAATTACTGATTTAATGACTTATATGTTATGTAACAAGGTGTCTGTATGTGTCTCTGAGTGTACACAGGCATTGTGGTCCAAATCCTGCAGTCTATACTCAGGTGACACTTCCGCTGACTGCTCAGTCACACAGACGGAAAGAGGGACAATGATAACATTTTGTACTATTAATATAGTGATTTGAGGCACTAACTGAACTTGAGGCTTGACTGTGCTGGCTCTGTACATACACATAGTAAAAGCCAGTCCCTGCTTCAAAGAGCTTGCAACCTAAATAGTTAAGAAAGACAAAGGAATTATTATTCACATTTTACAGATGGGAAACTGAGTCATAGAGGGAGAGTGAGTAATTTGCCCAAAGTCACACAAGAATTCTGTTGTAGAGTGGGGAATTTAACCTAGATCTGCTGAATCCCACATCCATGCTTTCACTACAGAATCATCTTTTCTTTACTTTCCATGAATTACTGAATGGTGATCACTTGACCCTGATTTGACTTCTTCATTCAGTAAAATATTTTGTGGCTCTTTAGTTGCATGGGACAAATATCTGATTAGAAGTCTTTGTATATAATAACTATTGGTCTTTGACTCACTGACCAGATCCTCCACTAGTTTAAATCAGCATAGCTCCATTAAAGTTCTACTCTGGGAAGCACACAGTTGCAAAATAAGACATCAGTCCTGCAGTCAGAACTTTGCAGACAGACTGTTGCATCTCTGTGGAGCTTTATTGACTTCAAGGGAACTCCTCAAGGGTCTGCCTGAGTGGATCCAGTTGCAGGATCAGGGCTTAAATGTGTTATTTTGTTCTTTACTGAAGTGAAGCGTCCACAGGAACTACTTCAGTGCTTATGTTTTGTGAGGAAGTTATCAATGTGAACTTGTAAGGACAACAGTGTTTTGACATGATATATTGACATGATAAAATCTATGGCGTTACCGTGCAGGTAATCCATACTAAAAAGAAGTGTGTGCCATATATGGTAACATAATGCATGACCAAGGGTTTTTTTGTGGCTGTGTTCTTTGCCAAACTGCATGTCTGGCTGCCTTGTAATATAATATGCTCTAGTTGGTCAGAAATGGATACTTTCAGCCAAATTCTGCTCTCAGTTACATTGGTGTAAATCTGGAGTAACTCTGGAGTATAAACCAGAGTAGATCTTGGCCCTTTATATGATATTATGTAAACAGCAGTATGGCTGGTACAACCCAGTGATTATAACTTTCTTAAAACAGTGGGATAAATAAATATCAAGTTTCTGAAAAAGAAATACTTCTCTGTATTTTAGTTTGAATAAAAAGGCCTAGAGAGATTTTGAGTCATAAATTCCCTGTCCACACCTGCATGGGAAATGGGTGGGTAAATTACCAAAGAGAAATACATATTTCTCCATTACCTGAACAAAGACAGCAAATGTTTGAGCTCAGAGGAAGCTTTGCTATTGGCACTAGGTGGGGGAGGGCATTAATAGACCCAATCTGTCCACTCTGCAACCTGCCAGTTAGGTCACAAATAAATCTAGTCCCTGTTGACATTTGTCACCATGACACAGAATACGTGGCACAATGCTCATTCTGCTCAGAGGAAGCCCAGACTACTAAGAGGGGTATTGCCAAAAAGAATAGAGATTCATTAGCAAAGGTTTCTAAGGAAGCACAAACACTTACCTACAGTATGGTTGGCTCTACTGTGCTCTTAGTCCTTCACCCTCATAATCTCTTATTTCATACATTCAGTACATTTATTGAAAAGGGGAATTTTTTTAGTGGTCGGTTTAGTTAGGAACCATCCCAGTCATGCTAGGGAACGTTGGAAATCCTCCCTACTGCAGAGAACTTCACAGAGGTTTGGTTTCTTTTTATTTTTTCCTTGTTCTCTTCTACTTCCCTTTCTAATTGGCGGGTATGCAGGTTGGGCAGAAGATGTATACTCTGCCCTGGTATTTACCTTCTTCCCCCTCCCCATATCTATGGCCAGAGCAGCTGCTGGCCCCCCGGGGCTCTCCCACCGCTGTCGGCGGGCCTCCACAGGATGCTCCCCCCCGGCAGTGGGTGCCAAGGGCCCCCAGAGCATTCCCCCTCCCTGCAGCAGGTGCTGCAGGCCCCCCAAGGCTCTTCTCCCACAGCAGGCCCCCAGGCTTCCCCCCCAGCAGCCCTCCCTAGGATTCAATCAGGGGTATTTATGGTATAAGTCATGGACAGGTCACAGGGCCCATGATTTTTTGTTTCCTCCTGTGACTTCCTGTGTCCAGGAATTTTACTAAAAATACCCATGATTAAATTGTAGCCTTAATTATGAATTGTTCACTTGGAAAAGAGTCCAAACATGAAGATAGTCCATTTATAGACTAGGTCTGTCTCAAATGCTGATTTTATGCTAAGAGACTGGGAAAGGGCTAGAGAGACTCTATACGATCGCCATATTTGGGGTCGGGATGTAATTTTCTAGGGGGTCAAATTGGTAGAGACCCTGGCATTTTTTCACCTTCCTCTGCAGCATGGCGCATGGCTCACTTGTAGGTTTAAATTAGTGTAAATGGTGAATTCTCTGTAATTTGACATCTTTAAACCATGATTTGAGGACTTCAGTAACTCAGCCAGAGGTTATGGATCTATTACAGGGGTGGGTGGGTGAGGGTCTATGAGTCTACACATACAGCTCTGGTTCTGATGGTAGTCATTCTGGATTGGGGCGTAGAGGCAAGAGAAACTGGAGAGATCCAGAATGCTTCCTCTGGTCTGGTCAAAGCCATTTTTCTGCTTTACATCCTTTCACACGCATATGCAGCCTCAAAATATTGGACACAAGTGTATTATTTCCCACTTTTCACCCCATCATGCAAGGCACTGTGACAGTTTTGAGGCCTGATCCAAAACCCGTTCAAACCAATGGAAGCCTTTCCATTGATTTGAATGGGCTTTGAATCAGGTCCCTGTTGTTCAAAATTAAAGAGGGCCTTGGAGCGCGGGCTTTCTATTTATGCTTTGTAGCTGGTGCTAAGGCAACATGGAGATGGGCAACATTGTAAGAACCTCGTTCAGTAGTTCTCAAAATGTATACTCTTGATGGTCCAATTTTGGAAAGAGCTGAACTACTATTATTAGCAGGTTGAAAAAGAGCAAAGCTTGGTCATGAAAAATGTCAACAACTTTCAACCAGCTTTACTGAAAATACATTAAATAACTTCCCAATATTTATCTTCCACAAATGCAACTGCTGTATTCCCCCCAGAGTTGTTATATGCTTGGAATGGGAGAGGACATGGTCTGTGCTGGTGTGGAGGTGAGTTGTGGTCCACACTATGAAAATGTTGTCTGTTTGTACCATGCCTAGCCCTGGCCTCCAGGCACTACTGCAATACAAATATTAAGTAATACTAATAAGGTTTGAAGATCCCCAACTTAAATAGATAGATGGAATTACAGTTAACAGCACCCAGAGTTTGCTGTCCACAAGCCTCTCACTTGCACTTGGATAAATCAGAAGTAATTACCCTGAAGTCAATGAGAATTACACCAGTATAAACCTGGTGTAAGTGATGGGAGAATTAGGCCCAGAATTCTTCATTACTGATAAATCACAAAGATTTATCAAGGTCTCGACTTACATTTCCATTTACTATTCTATGGACCTACAATATTTCAAACTTAGATTACAGTGTTATTCACCACACTCAATAAATAGTACATTTAAGTTTGACTGATTTAATGGGTGTTCATTGGTGATTTTGGCCCAGACAAAGTGGTATTAGCCTGAAGCAAAGCCTAAGGCTAAAAGCATCACGTGAGAGCAAAAAACATTAACCTGCTTCTCAAACCACCTCATTATTACATTTATATTCCTGTCAACCATCTCATGGGATATTGGAAACATACTGGAGAAGGGATTGTTATTTTTATATTCACTTGGAAATAAAAAATAAAATATTAGAGAAAAATACATAGAAGAAAAAGATATTATGAGGTATAAATTCTAGACAGATGAGCCACATGGGGTTTTTTCCATTTCAAAATGTTATATTGCTGTAGGACCAGAGTAAAGTTTTATACTGAAAGGAGGGAGAACATGTTTATTCAGGTGCTGACTAAAGGAGTAAATTAATTACAGAATAAAAATCTTTTATCAGCTTTCTAATATTATCTAAAAATTTGACACTACAAAACTGTTAAGTTTGAGTGTTTGTCCTGTGGTGAGATCTCAGCCATCCATTAAACAATTTGGAGTTAGTAAGTTGTCTGTTTCCCCTTTTACCTTTCAATTTCCCCATTTTTAGCAATGTTCCCAGTTCTCAAAATGATCTAATAGATTTTCAACATTAATTACTCTTAGGGTGAAATTCACTTCCCCTTCCTGATTACTGGAGCTTGATGCAGAGAATTCTGCAAGGAATAGCAAATATAGAATCCATTCCCTCAACCTGCTGGTCAACTCTGGGGCTGCAATACAGACCTTCGGCAGCTGATATTCAATCCTATTATCTGGAATAGCAGCTGCTAAGTCTTCATGCCCCTTCTGTAGGAGTTTGGGGCCGCTGGAGCCATATAAGTGCAGATCAATTGCCTCCCCCGTGGATGGCCCCAACAGCTGCTCCAAACCAAGGCTGATATGGAGCCCCAGGTTTTCAGTGCCCAGGGAATGAAGAAGTTTGCACAGCCTTGCACGCTTGCACAGCCATCCACCCATGCTGACTCCTATAGAAGAGCAGCAGAGACATACGTGGTTAGAGGGCCTTGCATGGACATCTCTGTGAACTTCGTCCTGAATAAAGAAATGAGTTTCCACTATCTTCTGGAGATTTTTCTTAGTGTTTTAGTGATTTTTCTGGAGATTTTTCTTAGCAGGGATTGCACATGATGGAGGAGTGCTTTATAGACTCCAGAAATGTTTTTCCAGCTGTTACTTTGTGACCTTCTTTCATTTTATTTCATGAGTATTCAAAGTTGACAATTTTTGTCACGTTCTGAAGGTGCTTAAAATGTTCCTCACTTTTGATATTTTGAAAGGCTGCAGTAGCAGCAGTTTGAGGCAAAAGTTCATGCTGTTTTCATGAGGAAACAATGGTCTCCTTGTGGTGCGAATGGCTTACAGATCAGAAAGGAAAATCACCAGTTTTAGGAAGCGGTTACAGTAGTTCAGAAACACGGAGAGCTACACCTGTGTAATTTAACTGCTGTTTCTAGTCCCTTAGTTTTTCCCTGCTAAATTTCATGATGGTATGAATGTTTTGATAAAGGAAACTTTAATAACACAGAATGAAAGGTCTTGACCCTGGTTTCGTTGAAGTCAACGGCAAAACTGTAGTTGACCCACATGAATTAAGTTGAAGGCCAGAGGGTAAAATTTTCAGAAGTGCCTGAATGATGGAGGAGCCTCAGTCTCATTAACTTTCAGTGGGACTTAGGCTCCTAAGTCATTTAGGTGCTTTTGAAAAATCTACCCTTGATCTAATTCCTTGTGGGCTAGTGTCTGAATCACAAAAACTGCTAATCAGAGTGAACCCCCTTTTTAGCAGCTCTGACTCTCCCTCTCCCTCTAGTCTCTTTATGCCGTATGTCTTTCTAGCCTCTCATCTTACAAACACATCAAATCCGACAATGGAATGATCATTTCTTTAGGGTGTTTCCAAAATAAGTTTTAAAGTGAGTGTGTAAGTAGATTCTGTTTCTCAGAGGGGGAAATTCTGCCCTGTCCCCACAAGGATGCCAGGAGATTGTACAAAGGCGCTGAACTCCTCTGTGCTGTAGAACTGTGATCTGCATGATTTGCCTATAACCTGCCCCTCAGGGGATAGGCCAGGGCCAGGGATTCACTAGTAAGAAATAAGTCCCATTGGCCAAGTTTCCTTGGGGAAAGAAGTGCAACAGCCATAGGGGCTACTACAGGAGAAGCTGCGGACTGGCTCCTCTGTTCATCCACAGCCCAGAGGGAGGATTCCTTCCCCTCAAATCCTGGGGAACCAACCAGCATGGAGACCAGTTACTCAGGCTGAATCCTGTGATGTGCATTTTGGTCCACAGTGCAGTTTCAAGGATTATCATCTAAGGGGCAAAGAAGAATGGTGTAAATTGCATGGACTCTGCCAAACTAGCCAGAGAGCAGCACCTGTACAACTGTCTCAGACTCTTCCAGTGCAGGCCACAGACGTTCAAAATCATTCCAGCACTTGGTCACTCTGCCTGCCAAGTTGTCCTGTTGACAGTATTTAACCGCTTCCCCCTCCCCCCGCAGCCTCCCTCCAGCTATCTTTACATCTTCAACAAGTTGTTATTTTATTCTTTTTAGATATTTTCACTTCTAGAAGTATATCAGCCTCACATAAAAGAGTAAGGTTTAAATGCCATTACTAATTGCATTCTATAATATTTTAGATAGGAAGATTTCTGGTGCTTTCTTCTTGGTGCCACTACACACTACATTCATTTTCCCTGAAGTCTTGCTTTCCAAATACTGTGAGCTTCACCAGCGGTTTCAGATCCAAAGTTCTTACTTCAGTTTCAAAGCCTCAGACTGGAGTTGAAAAAAACAGAGCTCAGCTGTTAATATACAAAATCAGATATGCAGCCATTGTGATGAAATAAGAACCAACCTAGATTTCCACTGGGCATTCGCATAGCTTACATTCATTGCTTTTGACTGGAAACATTAAAAGAGCCCCCCCTCCCCAAATAAAGAAACACAAGGGCTTTGAATAGAGTATGTTTTAAATACCACAAATGACAAGTGCAGTCATTCAAAAATGAAATCAATTTATCATTAGCCATTAATTACCAAATAGCTCTATTCTCACCTTATGCTTCATGTAGCATAGACTTGCCTAATTAGAATGAAAAATAGAGACAGAGTGGGTCTCACATTTAAATGACCCAGTATTCTCCTCTCAGAAAACTGTGGTAAAGATTTGAAGAGAAGACAGTGAGGAGAGTCACATCACCAACAGGATGTGGGAGTCGTATAAAATGAGGAGAAAGAAAAAAAAATCAATCCTCATATTCTTCCTCTTTAAAATATATGCCTATGTAGTATATAATGTAGTATCTAGACTTTAAAATTGTCACAGGACAGTTTTAAATTACAGGGCACTGCAATGCTCTATCTTGTAAACCGTTTCATGCAAAGCTACAAATAATGTAATAACATATTTGCATTCCCACCTAATACGATTTCAAACTGTGTTATAATCACATTCCTAAAGCATGCTAGAACCTGCCTTAAGATTCTTTTATAGCAGTATTTCAGCTGAAATGATTATTTAAAAAAATATCCCTAACCTCACTGGACAGGGAAACCCTGCTACAATCTCTCTTGCAATCACCATGTTGGAAAATGGTGATCAAATATGGAGAATTGTTCTGAATGACTGCTTTAGAATATGCCTGTTGCCAGAATTGTTCAACTCATAGTATTGACAGGACTTCAGGCCATATCTCACTTTAATTACAGCTGAGTCAGAGGGCTTGGTTACACTCATGTTAAAACCAGGTTCTGTGAATTGGTAGTAATTGTAATGTACACAGGGCCTTAGTTACATGATGGGAGTTCTTCAGTTACATACCAACATTGAGAAGATATGCCACACATTAAGATTCTTATAATAAAAGTAATTCATGTCACTGAATAGACAGCAGTAGGAAAATAGCTGAAATAACATTACAGAAGGCAAATACTTTAAAAACATTAGTTATATACCTATGCACAAATACGTGTAACCACTTCATTATATTAAACAGACATTATGGATTAGATTGTCAGTGGGCATAAACCAGCATAGCTTCACTGAGGCTATGCCGGTTCACACCAGCTTAGTGGCCTCGGTGTGGTTCCTAGTGAAGGAAGACAGACAGACAGACACACACACACTATCATAATTGCCACCCATTGTTAGCCTCAGCCGAGAAGCCAAAAGCTGGCTGGGTACAGAGTCTGAACAGCCCTCTCTCCCCTACAGTTGCTCCCTTTAGCAGAGGTTTGAGATGCATCCGCAGGGTATGGAAAGGAAGCCTTGAGCTGCCACTGGCTAGGCTGTACCTGTCCTGTCAATGAATAGGAGACCTAAATCTCCAGGGCTGTCAGTCTAGCACCTTTCATAATAACTACATTAACTGAGAAAGAATAAAACATCATTAAAATAAACAGATATCTATGAATTACTGGTCAGCTATATGGAAAAATCCTGATTTTTTTAATTATTCCCTCAATTGTATTTGCCGTTGTCTCTGGGCTGAGCATGTTCACCCTGTCTTCCTCTCCTCTGCATCACTCCAACCCAGATCACCTGAGCAGACATCTTCACGAGCTCCAGTCCCTCAGAAATACTGGGCAAGTTATACAAACAGCAACTGACAAATATATTTAGTTTGTACTGCTTAATACTCATTTTTCATAGGAATCAGAAAACGCTGAAAGGAAATTCTAGTGTGCTGGCGTGATCTTTCTGTCAGTCAAACTGCTGCATGTTTGTTTACGAACAGTTCAACGGCATCTTTCCAATTTGACGTGAGGCTTTCCTACCACAAATGCAGCCTTAAGCTGGAATCCTCTAGTGAGGTGCCTAGGGTCGTGGATGAAGTGCCAGCACAAAATTCAGAGTTATTATTATTTGCATTGTGATACTGTCTGACAGAGTGGCATTGGGCTCCTTTTATGCTAGCTGTTTATGTGTGTACACATACATAATGAAGAGATTCTTACTTCTGAGGACATTCTGCGCCAAAAAAAAAAAAATTCGGCACCAAAAATTAAAAATTCTGTGCACTATATTTTAAATTTTTTCAAAATTCTGCAAGTTTTATTTGTCAGCATGGCAGTGGGGAGCACAGGCCACTGGCTACACAAAGGTGGGAGATCACCCTGCGGCCTCCCCACCTCTCACCTCGGGGACACAGACTCAGTGGTGAGGCTGCACCCGACTCTGACACCGCACAAGGCCTGGGCCTGCCCCCAAAACACCATGGGGTCCTGCTCCTCTGCACCAGGCGCACCAGCTGTGGGGCAGGCAGGCTCAACCAGGCAGGATCCAAGTGTGGAGGGGCTCAGTGTGTGGGGGATCCCAGGTATGGATTCTGTGTGGAACAATCTGGGTACAGGCAGCTCAGTGTGGGGTCTAGGTGTGAGGGGAACTGGATGCACAGAGGCTCGTTGGGGGGATTCCAGGTGCAGGGGCAATGGGGCTCTGCAGGGGCTTCCAGGTGAAAGTGGTTGGGGCTCAGCGGAGGGGTCTGAATTTGGGGGGCTCAGCAGGGGGGTCCAAATGCTGGGGGAGTGGGGCTTGGTGTGGTGGGGGTCTGGGTGACAGAAGTCTGTTAGACTTTCCTTGTATGGCAGTCAGGCTCATGGGAATAACTTTGGTGAATGTCTCCCTGATACATCAAAATGGGCCTGGGTTCAGTCAGCTGGGGAAGAATTTTAAAGGAGCTAATGGGCCAAGAAATATTATCTTGGCTGGCAGCTCCATAGCAGAACTCAGCCAGAGAGAAAATAAGGGGCCCATTATAGCAAAGGCTTTAGCCATTCCACTCCTCCAAAACCCAGTGGTGATGGGGAGTAGGAGAGCCCTCACTTTGATCGATGACGACCTCTACAACAGCAGTGGGACCTCCTAACACTTTTCTCTGGTTTGTGGTTGGAGACCCTTCAATTCTGATTATGATGAGCAGCCGAGACACCCCTCACATACAAAATAGGCTCCCCCCCACAGACATCCCACAGGCCTACATGCTTCTCCTTTTGAGCTGTGCATGGCACTTTCTGTGCAATTGCGCCGTAACTCCTGAGTAAGTAGGGCTGCTTTTTGTCCATCAGAGAGGCCAATTTGTCTACTCAAAAGCCTGCTGTGAAGGCACCATCCACAGCCCAGAGGGCCACTGGTCAGGGCCTTCTGTACTTTCTGGCATGTGGTACCTAACTTCTGTGGCAAGATTCCCCAATTTCTGCAGCACAATTGGTTCTGCAGTATATTTGCTATTCTGTGCTTAGGAAAATATTTGAAAAACAAGGAGATGTATTGAATTATATGCAACCGTCCTGATTGTGACTCATTTGAATATTTACTAGACACGTCTGTATGTGAACAGTTCTCTGTGCATTTCAAGCCACCTCCTACCTTCTAGTTTGCTTCAGGATCTAGTATTGGCAGAATGCAAAAATCGGGGGCCTTGTTGAAAAACGTATGACAAGACTCCCTTTTGGTTGCTGGGAAGGTGTGCGTAAAAGGGTGATGGCCCTTCTGGCTACTGTGAAAGGGTGAGGGAGGCCTCTGCCTTCTCTCTTTGTATGTTCTGGGAGAGTTGAGGGTAGCATTGTGCGGGGAGGTAGGGGGAAGGAGCTGGGGCCCTGATTTGGGTTAAAGGAAAGGAAACCATGGGTGGGAATGGGAGGACAGGGTACCGGGCCAAGTGGGGTTTAGAAAAGCTGCAGGGTACATATAAGCAGTGTTGGCAAGTTCAGCTTCCAGGATGATTATTTAATAACTTAATGAGAGTGGGGAAAACTGGCCTGTAAAATTCAGGATTCATTCTTCCTGTCAGAAGCCCAGCTACTTGGGTAGCTACTTCTCATAGCTCAGGCAATCTTATGCAGCGTGGGGCGTACTCAAAGGAAACAGCTAGAACCTTCCTGTGAGTGGGAGGAAAAAGCAGACGGGGCACAACCTGGTGCCTGACCAGAATGAAATTAGCAGGCACCAACACAGGATTTGTGTGGCTGGGTGGAGATGCTAGAGGCACCTCACCCAACTGGCGTAGTCTGTAGCCAATTCTGTGGCTCCAGAATCATAGAGATCAACAGAGCCTGTTGCAGTGGGCTCTAAACGTTACTATCATTATTTATTATTTGTAGTGCAGTAGTCCTTCAGAAGCCCTGGTTGTGGCCCTATGGTGCTAGGCACTATACACATGTAACATAAATACAGTGCCCCAAAGGGCTTCCAATCTGAGTGAAATCCTGGCGCCACTGAAATCAATAGGAGTTTTGCTGCTGACATGAATGGAGCCAGGATTTCACCCTAGCTGCATACAACAAAGATACAGGGGGAGCACAAGGTAACCTGTAAATGTAGTTAAATGTGTGATTTTATTCCAAAATACTTTGACAGGTTGCAGCCTTTTGCTGTTGCCATGTTTGGTAAGGACCCAATCCTGAGGGCCTTACTTAGACAATCACGCACTGAAATCAGTATACGTGTTTCCCTGACCAGAGAAGGACGTTTTGTTACTCATCATCTGGTTTTGGAGAAGCAGAAAAGCAGATCATCTTTGCCCTAATGGCCCCTTTCTTCTGTCTCTCTAAGCTCTACAATAGAGCTGCCATTGATGCAAAATACTGTGGAAGCATGGGATAACGCCTGGATACTCTTTTTAATTGTGGCTGTGTTGTTTGAGTGTTGCTAATGTGTGATTTCTCTTAGGCTGATGCAAATATCTCCACAGATGGAGAGGTTTTAGCAAACATGTTTCTTAATGTAATAGTGTCTGATACTAGGTTATTGCCCAGAGGTTAGCGGTGGGCTACACTAATGGATGAACTTCGCTCCTGCATTTGACAGCTGATTAAAGTATTAATTATTCTGTGCCCAGGGCTATAAGCATATCCGTTTAAGAGCAGCAGAATGTGTACATTGTGCTTGTGTGGGTAACCTCATGGCAGATTTTGGACTCCACTTTGGATGTTTCTATCAAAATAAAGGCTTGACTGCCAACATGAATAGCTTTCTTTCTGTTCTGGAGAAATACAAGATGGAAAGAGTTATAGGATCCCACAGCTCTGTGTTTTTTGGTGTTCCCATACCAAGAGAGAGTAATATTTCTGCTGATGCAGTGTCTTCCGAGTGGTCTAGTGGTGTAGAATGCCACACATTTCACAGGAAAAGGGTGAATGATATCAAGCCATTGGAGCTGATAAGTAGTACATTGGCACCCTGCCACTAAAATATAAATACATTAAATGTACTAAAGGAAATGTTCATTCTGTTGTTTAGAATTGGACAAGCCCCAGTAAGGTAAATTTAATATTCTTGAGGGTTGCTGTGTTACAGTTGAATGGGATATGCATTTATCTCGTTTCTGATCTTTCTGTCATTCAGGTCTTATATTATGGCATTTGAGATATGAAATGTTCTAGTTGGATCTAAGGATTGATGCTGGAAGGATATTCAAAGGGAGATGAAGGTGCTCAAGAGGCAGTGAGCACCTTGCAAGATCAGACCGTTCATCACCATAATTTTCATTATCACACATTATTCATTAGGCACTAATTTGATGGTCCCACATCCCTTTTTATTAGAAATTTGCAAATAGAAAATGCATCTGGAAATGGTTGTTTGTAGAGGTTTGTTGGGAGAGGTTACATATATAATCATTTTAGCATTTTGCTTTGCATTCCCTTACGTTAGCATGATGAACTGAATTTTATATCTGTAGAACATTGTGCAGCTACTTAGAAAATATTCTGGCCTTGCTTGTGACCCTACTGAAATCAATGGCAAAACTCCCACTGATTTCATCGCAAGCAGAAGCTAGCACTCAGGGCCTGATCTAAAGCCCATTGAAGTAAATGGGAGTCTCTACATTATCTTCCATGGGCATTGAATCGAGCCATAAGAATTTGATCCTGCAGCATTTAATCACATGAGCAGTCCCACGGAGGACTGTGGGACTACTCGCCTGCATAAGGATTACAGCATTTTACAGACAGCTGTTAAAAAACATTCTGCAGCAATTTAATTCCTCACTTCACTGTACAATAAAGGGAAAAGATAATGTAATAAAACAAGAAAATGAAAAGAGAGCACACAGATTTCAAGCAGTTTGTAAAAATTAACACAGAGGATCAATCCATAATGCAAATTCCTTTTTTTTTAAATGACACTTGCTGTATATTTCACAGATAGGAAAATGTTATTTTATTGAACTGAAAGATATATATGTTTCACCTAGCTATCACATCTTAAGTAATCAGCATTGGCTCTTAAAGAAATCTGTAATTACTTTGAGCATGTCATTAGTTAGATGTAAAATGAATGATATTGCTCTGTTTTATTACCCTGAATGATATGGCCATTGGTATCATAAATTCATTGACCTCATCTTAAATGATCAATCCTGTAAGACAGACTTGATACATTAATTCTTAAGTGACATTTTTCTCCTCCAGTAATTTCCCCCCCTTTGAAGGATTGTTTTTCTCCATTTTTAGCATTATATTCTAGGATGTAATTTTACCAGGAGGTCACACACACTCCTCCCCCTCCTCACAAAGTATTTCAGACAGGCAAGTATCAGTTACCTTAACCTAAAACACTTTGGGATGTTGCATAAAATCAGTTAGATAATTATGAGATATTGGGCCATCTAGAACGTTCACAGGAACAGAAATTTTGCATCTACCTTGTGTGCCTTTATTTTTATCTGATGATAAAATATACTGAACGGACTGTGATCAATGTGTGAGTGAGGCAGACTGGCTTGAGCATTTATTGTACCTCAGTGAATGATTGAAAACAGGAGAAATCAGTAGAGAATTTCTAAGCAGGATTTCTAAATATTTTAGCAGAGAAGAGAAAATATTTGTTTAGCTGCAGGTGCCATAGGAACTCATTGGAGACAAACAAATCAATACAGCAATAAAACACTGAACTATTTCAGTGAACTTTTCAACTGATAACCAATAAAATTAAATGATTAGAAAGATGCCAGAAGTTTTCTGCTGTATTTTTTCTTTTAATCTGTTTAGCTAAAGCCACTGAGCTCTTCAGTAGAAAGATAAAGAAGCTTAATTTTACCCCTTCCTATTTTTCTCAATTATTTCTTTGCCTACAGCCTTGAAGTCTTTAGGAGGAGATTGTCGCTTTACAATGTGCCCTGAAGAAGGGGCAGCACATAGCTACACCATCCCAGGAGCAGACCAGAGAGGGAGTTGTGACGTGGAGTCCTGTTTTCTTCCTTGCTCCACTGGGTGGAGGTGGAAGTATTCTACTGCTGGTCTAGATCAGTAGCAGATTACAACCCCTCTGCATTAGCTCAACTCTGCTGAGAAGTGTGTTGGGAGTAGAAACAGAATCAATGTTCTCTTCATTGCCTGCCTACTCCTCACCTATCTGTGCAGGAGAGGGAGTAGCACCCTCCCGGTGCCATGGGGAGTGTAGCTTGCCCAGGAGATTAAGGAGGCACTTTACTCCCTTACACCTAATTCTGTCAATGGAATGTGAATACCATTTTGGCTAACTCTACATCAAAAATTACCTTGGGCCAAATCCTGCAGGCGTTACTGCGGAAAAGCTCCTATTAACTTGAAGTGCAGACTCAGAGCCAAATCCTCTCTCCTTCCTGAAAAACTGTGAAAGGGCCAGAGAAGCCTCAGGTTCAGCTTGTGAGGTTTCACCGGATCATCCTGTTGGGGGGACAAGGTTTGGCCCCACGGAGGCGGTGAGGGATTGCCTTACAAACCCTTAGATGTTCCAAGAGTCCCAAGGGCTTTGGGCGCTGGAACACATGCCCAATACTCGGCACTACTTCCCAGTCTCCATTTGGCACTATGGTTCCCTTAGCTTTTATATGCTTTTCCATGGCAGCTACTCCCATTTGGGGGTGAGGAATGCCCATCCCAGCGAAGGAATCAGTACACTGTAGGAATCCCAGCTGGTCTGAGGAAATGGGAATAATGACCTATGTTGAGTCCATCTCTCAGCTCTCTCTTGGCAGCTATCTACCCCTTTCCCAGTAACCACAGCTCCCCATTCAGTACAAGGGATTTCTGGAGCTAGGGGGAAATTGTGGTTTGTGGCCAACTTTCTTCCTGCTTCAGAAAATTTCCCCATTTTGCAGGTATCCTCTGTGGGAATGTGAAGAGGGCAAAATGTGACCCAGAGTTGGGCAGCATTTCACTACTTCTTATTGCAATTAATAAAACCCAACAGTTCTTCCCCCTTAATACTTCCTATACAGTAGGAAGGAGTTCTGCTGTATACACTGTGAGTACACATCATTTTACAGTCCTACGAAGGTCTGGGTGCATCTTTCCTGCTAAGGCTTTTATGTTGGTGCTTTTGTTATGAGTTTACCAGTTTATTTTGCAATTGTAGGACATTAAATTTTTATTTTTCCACCTCTGAAGGAATTGCCACTTTTGTAAGGTTTGTAACGTGCAGTGAAATTCATTCTTGTCTGGATCCACACCGTGGAAATGATCATGTAGAATGCATTGAGCATAACAAGCTACATATAGCCAGATCCTCAGGTGGTGTAAATCAGTGTAGTACTTTTGACTTCTATAGAGCTACACTGGTTTATTCCGGCTGACAATCTGGTCTATTGATTTCCAGACTTCAGAGGTGACTTGATAGTCAAAGGATCATTTAGTTTAATACTTTTAAAATCTTTGAGTCGGGATGAAAACCTCATGAGTGAATAAAAAGAGAGAGAGAGAGTGCATGAGAGAAAGAGAGAGGAAAAAATGGTGACCAGAAAGAGATAACCAAATAGCTGCATAATTAAAAAAATAGTATAACAGTATATATGTGTGTGTGTGTGTGTGTGTGTGTGTATGTATATATATAGGAATACTCTAAAATGTCACCACTGTTTATATTGAAAGAAAGCTGAGAGTTAAATGAGATGATTAATCAAATGCCCGACATATGTTGTTTTGAATTGTGTATATGGCCAATAGTTATTAAAATTAATTATCTTTTTTAAGCTGCCATTTCACAGTGATATTCTTTTCTTTTCTTATCTTTTCTCTCTCTCTCTCTCTCTCTCTCTCTATATATATACGTATATATGTAAAGACAGTCATCTTAAAAACGCTATTTGGAAAAGTAAGAATACACCCAATATAGTACTGTATTCTGACATGGTCAGAGGCTCAACATACTGATTATAGAGAGCGCTAAAATCTCTGTGTATGGAATATTTTGAGAACTCAAGTAAATGACAAAAAATGATGGGAGGGCTTGTGTATGTAAAATTCTGTCAAAAAGTAAGGCACTGAAAAATCTGACATCTGTTTATCTGTTTATAGCTATGGCAAGATTACTCATATTAATTCTTGTTTAAAATGCCATATGAAGGAAAGGCATTTGTGCAAACAAGAGTCATATTTGAATTGTAGATCATGTCTTCACCATCTGTGAGAGCTGTTGGTGTTGCAAAATTAATGTGTTAATGAAATCACAATAATTTCTCTGAAGTAATGGATTCTGAAGCCTAGAGTGACTATTTTTTGAACTTTGGTGTCTAGTGGTTTACAATTGGGAAAGCCTTTCACAGCTTAATTAGTTCTGCAGCCTTACTTCAAAAAAAAAAAAAATTGGCGATGCCTTCACCATACCAGTCATAGTGCAGAAAAGAATAAAATGGAAAAAAGTTAAAAAAAAAAAAAAAAAAGCCTGTAATACTAACTTTTTGCTATAGTATTTGAAAAGCTGCTAAATAAGACTTTGTCTGCCAAGAAGTTTTACACAAAGTGACTAGTGAACAAGAGTGGGCAAACAGCTCAGAAAATAATTCCAGCTTGTCGAAACATCACAAGTTGGGAATATCTGAACCTTATACAGATTTCATGACTGTTTCCAAGTTTCTATTTGGAACGCATAGCAAATGATGTATGGTGCTTTTGGTTTTTGATACCATTTAAAATACGTCTCCCTTTCCAACTTATTATCTAACACAGTTAATAACAACGTAAAATGTTACAAGGTGCTGTAGCTTAGCAGACGTTGTTTGCAGTCATTTTTGTAGAACTTTCTGGAATCCTTTTCAAATTGTTTCTTGATTGTATTTATTGTGTAGCAACTGAAAATGTCAAAGAACACGTAAGTTATGTACCATGTAGGTACATAGCCACATACGCGTGCATGTGCACAAACACACACACACACACACACACATCTTCAGCTGGCTTAAGTTGTCATAGAAGCTATGTCTAAGAAGTCAGTGAAGCTATGCCAATTTACAGCAGCTGAGGATCTCCTCCACAGTATGTATATATACTATTTAATGTACTGTATAAGACAGATTTAAGAATAGGAGGGCCATAAAAGTTTGGGACATTTAGTTCAGTTATATTCTGATGTAAAAAAAAAAAATTAATTTTCACACAATGTTTCTAATTTGTCCCAGTTAGAGAAATCAGATATTTAGAAAGCACTGAAAAATGACTATTAAAATTACATCAAAAAGAGAAGATCACTTTTCTTACCTGTTTTGATTTTGTTACTGTGTTGTAGGTATGTGACTGGTGTAAGCACATAAGACACACAAAAGAGTATCTGGATTTTGGGGACGGGGAACGAAGGCTTCAGTTCTGCAGTGCAAAATGTCTCAATCAGTACAAAATGGACATTTTCTACAAAGAGACACAGGCCAATCTTCCAGCTGGACTGTGCAGCACATTACATCCTCCAATCGAAAATAAAGCAGAAGGCACTGGGGTACAGCTGCTGACTCCAGATTCTTGGAATATACCGCTAGCAGATGCTCGGAGAAAGGCCCCATCCCCAGTGTCTGCAGCTGGCCAAATTCAAGGCCCTGGACCATCAGCGTCTACCACTGCCTCTCCGTCTGACACTGCCAACTGCTCTGTCACTAAAATCCCCACGCCAGTTCCCAAACCTATTCCCATGAATGAGAATCCAAATATTCCACCAGTTTCTGTTCAGCCACCTGCTAGCATTGTGCCTCCAATTGGTGTCCCACCTCGAAGTCCTCCCATGGTGATGACAAACCGAGGGCCAGTTCCTCTGCCCATATTCATGGAACAGCAAATTATGCAGCAAATCCGTCCACCATTTATTCGAGGGCCGCCTCATCATGCCTCGAATCCTAACAGTCCTTTGTCCAATCCAATGATTCCTGGAATTGGTCCGCCACCAGGTGGTCCCAGAAATATGGGTCCCACCTCCAGCCCCATGCACAGGCCAATGCTATCACCTCATATTCATCCCCCAACAACACCTACCATGCCTGGCAATCCCCCAGGGTTACTACCGCCTCCCCCTCCAGGAGCTCCTTTGCCTAGCCTTCCCTTTCCCCCTGTCAGCATGATGCCAAATGGTCCTATGCCTATGCCACAGATGATGAACTTTGGATTGCCATCTCTTGCCCCACTGGTGCCACCCCCAACCCTCTTAGTGCCATATCCTGTCATTGTTCCTTTGCCTGTACCTATCCCTATTCCCATTCCCATCCCTCACATCAATGATTCCAAGCCCCCCAATGGCTTCTCCAGCAATGGTGAAAACTTCATTCCAAGTACCTCCAGTGATGCAGCTGGGGCAAAGCCAACAAATAATTCTACGTCCCCTAGAATTTCAAAGCAAGGGCCTTCTAAATCATCCGACTCGTCACCTAGCTGTTCGGGCCAGTCCTTAAATCAAGCTCAAGTGGTTCAGGAGCATAGTAGAAATGAAGTTGTTGATTTGACTGTCAGACCTAGTAGTCCAATGAACAGTAAATTTAATTTTTCCAGTGTACTACAGGGTCCACAGGATGGTGTGATAGACCTAACTGTAGGGCACAGGTCTAGGCTACACAATGTTATCCACAGGGCTTTACATGCTCAAGTTAAAGTTGAACGTGAACCTAACAGTGTTGTAAATTTGGCTTTTAGTAGCTCAGATAAAAGGAACTGCAGCAACTGCAGGGATAATTGCAGCCCAATTGAAACAAAAATGTTACCTTGCAGCGACCCAGCTCACTGTGGTCCTGTCTCACTGGCCTCTGGCACTTCAGGACTAGAAACTAGTGCAGCAGTTTGCAATGTCATTGTGAATGGCACAAAGAGCACAGAGGGTTCTAAGAACTCAGAACAATCCCCAGAGCAGAAAAAGCCTCAACCGCAAGAAGAGCCAGCAGTGAGTGAGTTGGAATCTGTTAAGGAGAACAACTGTGCATCAAACTGCCACCTAGAAGGAGAGGCTGGCAAGAAGATTGGGGAAGAGCCCCTCACTGGGGGAGACAAACAAGACCCCAACCTTAACAACCCTGCAGATGAGGACCATGCGTATGCTTTGCGGATGCTGCCCAAGACAGGTTGTGTGATCCAGCCTGTGCCAAAACCAGCAGAAAAGACTGCTATAGCACCGTGTATAATCTCAACGCCAATACTCAGCACAGGGCCAGAGGATCTGGAGCCACCATTGAAAAGGAGGTGTCTCCGAATTCGAAATCAGAATAAGTAAAGGTTTGTGTAACCACTACTGCCTTCTGTGTGAATAGAATGAATATCAGTGTTTTCAGGTATGAGTCAAACTCATATGGATATGGCTTTTGTAAAACAAAGATAGAGATTCTGATTTATTAACAAAAAAAGAGAAAATATTATTATTTATGTTTTTAATATTGTCTTTGTCTTGTATCATCTTTGTATCTGTCAATCCTCCACCCATCGGCAGTGTCTTCAGCTTTGTGCTCACAGAACATTCCGTTATGGTGCTGGCTGTGAAGTTCTTGTGTTGTGTATGTCCAAACTAGTGGATCTCTGCCTATCACAAGTTCTAGGTCTGAGCAGTCAATCTGGTTTTAAATGTTTAACCCACCGGCAAGTCATGTCCTCATGACCACAATGTTTAATTATCGTCATTCCCCCACAGCAGAGCAGACCAACTCCACTGCTTGCTGATGGTAAAGCGCATGATTACTCATTGTTTTGGTTAACCACAATCATATTACTCTAACCTGCATTCAGAGTAACACACTGTCTTCAAGCTGGCACTGTTGGAGTTAAATGCAGTGTAGGCCCTGGCTATGTTCAAGAGTGCTTTCTTGAGCTTTGCTCCAGTGGGTATCTGTGCTTAGACACCATCTCCCATTAGGGATCTTACCATCTTGTCTCAGGTTAATAGGCAGTGATGTTTATGTCCTGGTGGGCTCTAGGATGTGGAAATCCACTCCCTTACAGCCCAGACACCTGTCTCAGTCCATCTCTCTCACTTTTTAAAAAGCATTTTAGCACTGTTTTTTCAAATTTATATTTTTTATTATGATCCCTGACTGAGGCCATAGGGCTCTACTGCAATATAAATAATAAATAATAATTCCACCCCCCTGGGGTGAAACAGTGATCCACAGGCAAAAAAGTTTAGTGACCCCTTCCCGTCAACCCCCCAATTCACTGAGTCCTGGTGACAAAATAGTACCTTTAAAAAAATTAATACTGTAATATATGTGTATTCTTTCTTCAACCGTGTGTGCACAAATGTAATTGCATTTCCCTTAGATACATGAGATTGGCGAGGTTCTTTAAGAAAAAAAGGAGAGTGGTGGGTGTTACAAGAACCCAGTCAGAAATCAAATACTGATGATTTGCCGGATATGGCTTGGTGACATGCCAAATTTTATTACAATCTGTAGAGTATTCCATAACCTCCAGTAAATCATATTTTGTGCTGTCCATTGTAGTGCAATAGTGACTCACAGAAGTTGCCATTAACAGCTCAATATTCATTAACAATTAACATGTGGTGGTATCTGGGATACTGCAATATTCCTCTATGCTAATAATAGAGAATAAGTGCACAATCACAGACACTGTGATGTGATAAATGCTAACATTTTATATGGGGACCACTGTATTTACTGTTCTTGCTCTTACATCCTTGAATACAGAATTAGCTCTCCCTTTGCTGACCCAGAGTACTTATTTACTTATTTTAATGTCCACACTCATTCAGTAAAATTGAACCCCTATCCTATGCTCCAGACACACACTTACATTTAAAAATACACTTATTAAATAGACTACACCTGTAAGTTTCTTGGACCAATAATTAACATATATAATAACCCAGAAGCTGAAAACATATTTAAGGTCTTCCAGTCCCTCACAGCTAGGGAAAACAAATGGCCCTTGCAGTATGCATATTATATTACCTTGCTATTAAAGCATTAAGATCTTTGCTGCAAACACTGCTGTGCTATGATCAGAGCTCATATCATAGTAAATACTGTTCAAGCCAAATGGTATAATCATACACACAACTATGCTTTACATCCGAACAGTGCTTTGATCTATAGGGAACACTGCTGTTTGACTATCTCCCTATTAATTATTATCAAACTAACCCAGGCCTGTTGCATTAATCCCATTTACCTCAATCCACAGTGTCTACAGCATGTTTATACCTGAGCTCAATTCACTTTAGTTTAACATCATTCAGACTACCACATCTTTCACAATTAGGCACTCTAAGCTCACAAAGCTCTGGCTTCATTCAGATGTTTATCTGTTTGTGGTGCTGACACTATTGTATGTGACATAACTTTACATATAATATTCCACACAGAAACTGGACAACCTGAGCTCAGACAGACAGCACCCAAAAAGACAAAAAAAGGCATGATTCATGAGTCAGTTGTTGTTTCCCCTGCTTTTAAATTCATCAAGCATCAGCATGTCTAGTATTGAAAACTATCAGTTCAATTACCAGAATGAGTAATCATTTTCCTGTTCACAAAGATGTGTATATATAGTTTTGTATTCCTTTGTCTCAGGGTATGGATTGTTTTGTCACTTATTTTACTTGTAGGTTTTCAGTTCCCGGGTGTCTACAGTGCCTCTAAGAGTTGTGTGTAATAGCACAGAAAATGGTTAATGGTCACCTGTGACTTAAAAGAAAAAAGTTGCACAAAAGAAACGCGAAGGCAGAATCTTTTTGTATTTCCAAGGAAAGAGCATAGCCCCAAAATACCCTCTAGAAGAAAATGATGTGAATGGTCACCTCCCTAGACCACGCCATGGTCTCTGAAATGCCAGTGGGTGGTAACCCACACAAACCTGCTACTGGTTTGAGATGAACCCTTGAAATGAGTTGATTACTTAGCTTCACATAGAACCCAGTGATGGGACTAAACTCTCCTTTGCCACTGCAAATAAAAAGACAGCAGTCCCAGGTGGGGTGATTCCAGGTCTATGGCAGCTCCTCCTCCCGCCCCCCCTCCCCGCCCTCCAGCGTCAAGAAGCCCATCTGTGAATATTCCACAGGGTGATGTTCTGTGGGTACAGAGTGGTTGAGCATGGAGAAGCAAAACATTGTTGCCCAGCCTCTAACCCCATGCCCCATGGGCAATCACTGAATATGTTACTGTTGATACCATCACCTTTAGCTTAATTCTTCCTCCTCACTAAGAATCCCTACTCCCTAGCAACAGATGACAGTGGGACTGGGGGTGGGCATGGCAGTTCAGCTCCTCCAGAAAACATGCTACCAAAGGCCTGGAGGATGCTATGGTTTAACTTGAATAGCACTGTTGGATTTAAAAGGAGGCCCCAAATATATTTGCAATCAACTTCTTGAGCTTTGTTCTGATAGGTGTCTGTGGGTGTGAACAGAAGACAATTCTGAAGCACATGGTCTCTGTGCTGATGACCCTAGCCACAAGCTCTTTTGCCCAACCCCCCCTACCTGTTCCATGGTAAGGGTAGAAATAAAACCCCCTTCCCTTGGCAATGGGATTAGGGAACTCCACACATACAGATTCATGAACACATGGAGCTTCGCGGGCCCCGTGCAGGAATAAGCTACACAGGGGAGGATTTGGTCCCTCATTTTTGATTACCTGGGCCCTGGCAGTTTAATTATTATGCTGGTCCCAGAATCTCATTAACTTGTTAGAAGAAACAGTCCTGAAAGTTCTCTCTCCTTCTGGCTCCCCTAATTGGGAAATCTGAACATATGTGACAAAATATGTAATTTTTCCTGAATTTAGTTTCCTATCAAATTGTATCAATTGAGGGAAATGATCCAGATCCATCCATGCTAGAATTCTGGGCAGGCAGGTAGAATCTGAGGAATAGCTACATCGATGGCTGTAAAAAGGAATCAGTGCAAGTGTGACCCTTTTGGGCAAGTAGCCAGACTCTAGATTCTATAATGTACCAATTACTTGATTATTGGAAATGCTAATCAGCAACATAATCCTCCATGTTAAAGTTTAGCCTCTCCATCAGGATGTAGACTGTCAAGCTGGTCTAGCTTGATGCAATTCAAGCAACCAGCTAAAAAGCCTCAGTGCCAGCTCCACAGTGCGAGGGAGGCATGCGGCTCATGAGAGGAATATTTTGCTGGGTGTAATTGTTTCAAATTTGAATGGTGTGAGCTTTCTAAAATTAGCAGTGTTAGTGTTGGCCACATGCACATAGTACATCCAGGCGGAATCATTTTAACCCTACAGTTTCAGTGTAAGTGGTTTTTAAGGTGAACATGTTAAAATGCTACAGACCATTTGGCTTTCAGATAATACTTCAGGTAAATTGAATATAAAATTAAATGGCACACATGACTACACTCAGAACCAGCTCCTACCTTTGTGTGTGTGTGTGTGCGCGTGCAGGTGTGTGTGTGTGTACGTGTGTGTGCGTGCGTGCAGGTGCAGGAGGTGGGGGAAGCTGAGGTGGGGGCTTCTTACTCCCTGCAAGCAGAATAGCTTTGTAGCTCTACAGGAAGAGCTAAGAGCAGGCCAACTACTGCACTAGCTCATGCACCATGTCCCCATGGGCTCACAGTCTGCTGAGTAGGGCATATGCTTAGTCCTGCAGCTGGCTAGTGCATATGTTGTGGTCATAATGACACACATGGTGTAGAATGCTTCTTTTCAGGGCCGAAGTCATATGTATCCCACTGTGAAATCCCCTTCTCCCGCACTGGCCCAGCACAAGAAATCCTGCTGTGGGTGGTGGGAATCCTGAGGCAGAGAACATACCTATTAACCTTTCTTCTGTCTGACAATCTTCTATGACGCCCTCACTGTAGCATCTCTGTGTATCTACCAGCATCCTGTTCTCCCCTCAGTGCACTGACCATGATAGGATTGGGCCCTAGATGTCGAAACAAAAACAAATTTTATGTATTTACATGGTTCCTGCTAGTTATCTTTGTTGACACAGCACTATAAGCCAGATGCACAGCTGGGGTAAATTGATGTATCTCCACTGGTTTCAGTGGACCTATGGTGATTTACATCGGTTTAGAAATTGGCCCTATATGTTTATTACAGGTGAAAGCTGTTCCAAAAATAACTCCTATACCTGACATCTCATGAACCTGATTTTTGCCAGTCATTCTGGGGGAGACTGTTCACATTACAAACACGTACATGTTTGACTGGAATTGAAGTTCAGCCCTCAAGAAATGTCTGATACTAACAGTGATCTTATGTTTGTGAATCACCATGGCAGATAGCACTCAGATATATTAAATGAAAGGAGAGTTTCCCAGAGAAATGATTCTCTAAGTGGTGCCGTACTTGGTACTAGATTTCAGTTCCAACATCTAAATTCAGCCTGCATGGGAGTAAAGTAGCAGACCACAGTCCAGACCCTCAGTTGTTGTAGATCAGCATAGATCTATTGAAGTCAAGGGACCTGTGTTGATTTATACCAGTGAGGATCTGGTCCTTTTACTCTTCCACAGAATCAACTGCCATAGGCCACAATTTTCAAACATAAAACCATGCTCTTGAATCCATATTTAGCCACCTATGTAAAAATGACCTGATTTCCAAAGGTGCCGAGCACTTGCACCTCCTTTCATACAAATTCCAGGTCCTCAGCTGGTGTAAACTATCATTGCTCCTACTGAGCTAGAACAGCTAATACAGGCAGAGGTTCAGGGCCATGGAGATTTAAGGCCACTTGTGATCTTCAAATATTTCATGACTGGGACCACTGACTTCAATGGGATTACCCCAAAGACTACTTTGGCCACTACAGGTGTAATTGTCCTCTGTGACCTTTGTGAGAAGGAGCTTATTTTAAAAAAACAAAACAAACACCACATCCAAAGCACGCACTAAGCCGATATGACCTCATACACACCACATGTGAAACGTGTGCGTCCCATGAAAAGAGAAGAAAATCCATACTTTTTTTAGGAAAGAAAACCAATGACTCGATCCTGCAAACCCTTGCTCATGTGAGTAGGCCTCATTCAGATGGATTGTAAGCAATGGGGTTACTCACATAAATAATTCTGATATCAAGCCCCAAAGAAATAAACATTTTCAGACATTTAGGACCTGATTATCCTCCTGTTTACATCAATATAAAGCAGAAGTAATTCCATTCAGTGCAGTTGGTGTAAAATGGATATGAAAGGAGAATCAAGCTCTTCATTTTGTCATTTACTCTTGTACTATTTGGATACAAGGTTTCCGCCTCACAGGGAAAGTTTGGAAAAAATCACAGCTCATGCTCAAATGCAGAAATCAGAACAGTCAGCTGTTCTGCAATACATTTATGGATCTTTACCACAACAACTGAAGGCTCTTGCAGAAACATCATCAGAAATTATGAAGTCATTATTGCCTTCATATGCAGGGGGAGAGACTAAAACAACTATTGAAAATGTCCATGCAAAAGTCCTGATCTATGGGAACAGTTGGCCCTAGGGAGCTCACATTATTAGGCATGCCTCCCAAAAATCCTGAACTTGGGTTGAAAACCAGAAGAAATAGTTGTGCAAGAGATGGACATAATTAAACAGGGAGCACTAGGATTTAGGAAAATCCATTTTAAAATGCACATAAAAAGCAGATAGAAGACTCATGTGAAGTAGCAATAATGTCTTTCCAGATTCCTGGCCTGGAAGGTGTTGAACTAATTCTGACAGAGCGCCATTTACATCTAAACTGCCAGGTAACTCTCCTTGTCTATCATTAGGCCCCATCCAGCAATGCATTAAAGTTAAACACATTCTTAACTGCTTACCGGATCGAAGCCTTGCTACTCAGCTGTGATCTCATTGTACATCAGGTCATTTGTCTTCTTTTGATAGTGAACTATGTTATACCCACGTGAAAAGGGCTTGGGGTTGGGAGTGTATTTTCTGATCCCATGAAAGGAACAAATCAAGTAAACATGGAATCTGTACAAAGCCAGCAAATATAAAACATTTGCTTCCAAAAAAAAGCGTATTAAATCTACGGACCCCATCCTGTGAGGGGCTGAGCACCCTCAACTCCCACTGCCTCCTGTGAGAGTTGAGGGTGCTCAGCAGTTTACAAGACTAGGCCCCATCTCGGTCTCATTTGCATGGATTTGCTACCCCAGACATATTTTTGGTATTTGAAAAGAATGGTATTCCTGTACAACATGTGTCTCAATTTGTAATAATATCCTTCCTGCAGCTGGCTTAGTTTTCCAAGTGTTTCTAAAATGTTACTGTCTTAAATTTGAGCCAACCTACAATAACAAATTATCTAGACGCAAAGTGGCTGAACTGCATTTGTTGGAAGAACACCCCACCCCCACCCCTGCTACATTTCATCTTCCAGTCCTTGTTTTGGACATTCAAACTGTGTAATATAATCATCCTCTATGGAAGCACATTTTTTTAAAGTTGTGGAGATTGGGTGGTGTAGAAGGAAACAACTATCTGGTTCAGATTTCTTTGCAAAGTTCTGCAGCCCATCAACAGCGTATTGATATTTTAAACCTATGTTTAAAGCAATTTTCAGCTATTTATTTGGAGCCCTTGTGGCTAAATGTAAATCTTTATATTATTATGATTTGTAGCATGCTCATGCTTCAAATATTTATACGCTTTTATGATCCACTTGAGCTGCCCTTTTTAAGTACTTTATCCAAAAACCCCTTTCCCACAGGAATTCTGTAATCTAGTGATGTCCGAATACTGATACAGAAGAAGACATACATGATGAGGTCTCTACAGACTTGAATGCTGTCCCCAACTTCCTGAGTTCAATTAAGATGCACATTTTGCATTATATGGCAATAGTTTACCAGTTACTGCTGAACCAGCAATAAAAATATTGTCTTTATATTTGTAGGAAAGTTTAAACAATGGCAAACTCTGCAACAATTACTGCTAATTTAAACTGTTACCAATAATCGCAAGGAACACTCTAAAGCCACTGGCACTGCACCTGTGAAATGTTCCAGCTACAAGTTATTTGCTCCATACATTCTTGATTGTTATCCCCTCCTCTAACATAATCTGCAAGACTTTTTGGCCACTTGAGACCCTATCCTGCACCCATTAAACTCAGTAAGTCTAATTCTGTTCTTAGGATTTGATCCGGCATGACTGAAATGAATCAGAACTTTACCGACACTAGTGGGAGATGGACCAGGCCCTTACATTGGTATAAATCAGGAAAAACTCCACTAAAGTCAGTGTAAAACCAGAGAGAGATCAGAATCAGGCCCCGTGGCTGCAGTCTCAGGACCTTGACTACAGTGGGGCTGATTCCTCAAACACTTGCCTGTGGGAGTAGGCCTTACACAGACAGGTAGTCCCATTGGCTTCATGGTGGCAAGAGTTTGCAGGATCAGGACCTAACAGTCTTTGTTGTGGCTGGTGTATTTTGATTTGCGTATTTAATATTAAGAAATCCAAAACATTCGTTTTTTAAAATGTCTCTTTTAATATAACCCAAAATGATTTGTGTAAATGGAGTCAGAATGGGTAACATTTGTACAGAAGCAGTAAACAAGTCAACACATACGGAACACTTCCATAGGACTTTCCAAGCATTATCGAAGGAACCCTCACTACAGCCACTATCCAGCAAGATAGCTCAGTATTATTGCCCCCATTTTACAGACAGGGAATCTGAAGCAGAGGGGCAGAATGAGATTCTGATCTCATTTATGCTGCTGTGACTTGACTGACTACACTCCTAGCTACCAGCTTCTGTGCCACTCCAGGTGTAATATTTTATGCAAATGAGCTAGAGGCAGCTAACATATTTGCAAATAATTTACAGATGACTCTAAACTTCAATTTACGGTCAACACACCCATCCCTGAACACGAGGCAGGGGGCTGTGTGCACAAAACTTGCAGGTCTAGCTAGCGTGGGTGTATGGGTGTGTGCTAGAGGGGGCTTGGGCAGGGAGCTTAGTGGGGATGTCTGGGGGGCAGCTGGGGCACTCCCTAGCTCCTCCTCCTCACTTTCTGCCTGCTGCTGCCTCTTCCCGCTGCTGCTGCCGCCAGCTGCTCCTCCTTGCTCCTCTCCCACTTGGCTCAAGCAGGGAAAACAGCCTCAGGGGAGTCAGAGAGTCAGTGTGCTCAGCCCTGGCACCACAGCAGCTCCTGGAGGCCAAAACCAGCAATAACAGGCCAGTCCTGCTGAACCCATAAGCTTTCAGCAGAGCTGGGGGAATGTTACACATTGCTGCCACATGTGGCAGGGTTGCCATAGAAGCGTGACTCTTGGCAGCCTTGCTTCAGTGCTGTGACATCAAACAACCTCAGTGTAAACAAGAACAGAGCCTGGCCCAGACAGGTTAAGTGATTTGCCGTAGGCCCCAGAATGAGTCAATCTTAGAGCGGAGATTAGAAATGCGAAGTTCATCTGCTCATACCATGGCCTAGCTTTTATGCATACTGCCTTATGTGTCTCTCAGTGTCACCAGAATATAAACCAGTGGGCCCCTTTTTCAGTGACATCAGTGGGAGATGGGGAGTGGGGAGGCCACAAATGCTGATTTTTAAAAGTAAAACTGAAAATGTTGTGGAGCTTAGTTAATCTTTTGATCATTATCTGCAGAGTGTTAAAATCTGAAAGACTTTAAAACGTGTGTGAAATTACACAAAAATTGTATTAGATGAGAATTGGCTAAGAGGAAAAGATTTTGCTTGTTTGTAGGAGACGGTTATTAATGTGAGCGGGTAGGAACACAAATTGTTATTTGGAGTGGATTTGCCTCAGCACAAAGAACTTATGCAGGGCCCTACACGCTGTTAAACTCTGTTTTCAGGATTTAAGTTAGACACAGGAATGGGATGAATTTTACCCTAGGAGTGCACCAAGGAATGAACAACAACTGTAAATGGCAGGGGAGGGAAGAGACATCAGACATAAGCAACAATACTTTTTGAGCTAGCCATAGGTCATCTGCATTGATAGAAGTAGGTAGTAATGAATATAAATATAAATCAGAAGTTAGGAACTGTAGAAAATTGAATAAGGAAAGCAAAGGGACACAAGAAGAAATCTATGGCCAGCAAAGTTAAGGACATTAAGGAGTTTTTAAAGTATATTAGGGATAAAAAGAATCCTAACAATAGTATTGGTCCATAGGAAAATGATAGAATTATCAATAATGCAGAAAAAGCAGAAGTGTTCAATACATATTTCTGTTCTATATTTGGGAAAAAATAGATGACGTACTCATATCAGATGATAACACTCTTTCCATTCCGCTAGTATCTCAGAAGGATGTTAAACAGAAGCTACTAAAATTAGACATTTTTAAATCAGCAGGTCTAGATAACTTGCATGCAGAATGTGGGGAAAAAAACAGGCTGATGAGTTCACTGGACCATTAATGTTAATTTTCAATAAGTCTTGGAACTCTCGGGAAGTTCCAGAAGACTGGAAGTTAATGTTGTGCCAATATTTAAAAAGGGTAAACACGATGACCTAGATAATTACAGGCCTGTGAGGCTGACATTGATCCCAGGAAACATAACGGAACGGCTGATATGGGACTCGATTAATAAAGAATTAAAGGAGGGTAATATAATGAATGCCAATCAACGTGGGTTTATGGAAAATAGATCTTGTCAAACTAACTTGATATCTTTTTTGATGAGATTATAAATTTGGTTGATAAAGGTAATAGAGTTGTATAATAGGCGTCTGTAGGGCATTTAACTTGGTACTGCATGCCATTTTGATTTAAAAAACTAGAAAGATATAAGCAAACATGGCACACATTAACTGGATTTAAAGATAGCTAAATGATAGGTCTCAACATATAATTGTAAATCGGGAATCATCATTGAACGGGTATGTTTCCCATGAGGAAACGATCCATGAGGATCAGTTCTTGTCCCTATGACATTTAGCATTTTTATTAATGACCTAGAAGAAAAAAATAAAATCATCACTAATACAGTTTGCAGATGACACAAAAATTGGAGGAATGGTAAATAATTTAGAGAATAGGTCACTGATAAAGAGAGATCTGGATCGTTTGGTAAGCTGGGAACAAGCAAGCAATATGCATTTTAAGATGGCTAAATGTAAATGTATAAATCTAGCAACAAAGAATGTAGGCCATACTTATGCAATGGGGGACTCCATCTTGGGAAGCAGTGACTGTGAAAAAGATCTGGGGGTCTTGGTGGATACTCAGCTGAAAATGAGCTCCCAGTGTGACACTGGCCAACAGGGCAAATGTAGTCCTTGGATGCATAAATTGGGGAATCTTGAGTGGAAATAGAGAAGTCATTCTACCTCTGTATTTGGCACTGGTGCAACTGCTGCTGGAATACTGTGTTCAGTTGTGGTGACCAGAATTCAAGAAGGATGTTGATAAATTGGGGAGGGTTCAGAGAAGAGCCACAAGAATGATTAAAGGATTAGAAAACCTGCCTTACAGTGATAGACTCAAAGAGCTCGATCTAGTTAGCTTAACAAAGAGAGGGCTAAGAGGTAACTTGATTATAGTCTGGAAGTTGAAACTAGACAAATTCAGACAGGAAATAAGACCGTAATTCTTTAACGGTCAGAGTAATTAACCATTGGAACAATTTATCAAGTATCATGGTGGATTCTCCATCACTGATATTTTAAAATCAGGATTGGGTGTTTTTCTAAAAGTTCTGCTTTAGAAGTTATTTTGAGGAAGTTCGAAGGCCTGTGTTCTACAGGAATTCAGACTAGATGATCACAATGATTGCATATGCCCCTGGAATCTATTAATCTTGGCTGAAATCTGGGTGTCTGTTCTCCTGATCTTAACACAAAACCATGAGGGAGCGCAGAAGTGAAAATAAATGCATTTCAGCAAGAGCAGGCAAGAAGCTGATCACTGATGTAAAAATGTTTTAAGTTTAAAAAATAATTGCTCCCTACCAGGGCACAGACTGCCCAATGGACCCAATCACAGCAGTTCTGGAAAACAAAATACAGTCCTAAATAGGGAGCAGAAATGCCCTGCCCCATGAATGTGGAACAAATTAAAAAATAATAACCTAAATCTGACCCTTTACATGTTATGGGGTGACAGTCACACCATACTCAACCCCCACTCCATGGAACCAAACACAGGGCCAATTTCTGCTCACTAATGCACACACGTGAATCTGTTCTCATTGGCTTTAAAGGAGAGCTACATATTCATTCAGGGCTCAATATTTATGAAGGTCCCATTGTGCTTGGGGATGCGTGCATGTAGGATATAAGGGGGAGAAGAGATTCCATTTATCCTCTCCTTATGTTTCCTTACCTCACCTGGAGCTGGGAGCCATGTATATAACATCCATACAGTGTGGTCCTATCTGTTTTTGTGTTGCAGTAGTCACAGCTGCTCATTAGAACCGGATCAGAGCAAAAACCAAAGCAATAAAAAAGGGTAGCAAGTGCTATTGCTAGGTAGACAAATTTTCAACAGTTGCCACAGATTTTGAGTGCCTCCATTTTTGGATGTTCAGCTTGCTTTTCAGATGTGCCAAAGACCCACAAAATTCCCATGGCAGTATATCGTTGTTCAGCTTTGAGGTGCTATTCAGCACATGACCTGACTCAGTGTAGAAAAGAGATGAGCTTCCATCTCAACTCTCCTTTCTTTGGGTGGGGTGAGGGGCTCAGATCAAGATGCTGTTGTTCATCCTGCACCTGCCCCCAGCCTCTTTTCTTCTCACAGAGCAACATGTGTGACATTTTTGGCAAAATATTCTAATTTTTCTTCCCTCTTCTTTACCTGTTGTGTCCCTGGTTTTATGTGCTCTTCCTTTCCCTCTTTTGTTTGGTAGGAATTTCTCCTCCTTACACTTGGATTGCAGTTCCTGTATGAAAAGTGTGAAGCCCAGGAGTGCTGTTAAGAGTGGCCAATGGTTTCACCTGCCAGCTCGGCAGCTACCTGTGGCACCTGTGGGTGGGATTTCTCTCCTATTGCTCTTCCATAGGACTTGCTCCCTGGTAAATCTGGAAGCACTGCAACCACCACCTCCTGTTAACTCCCAAGTTCCTGTCCAGACTGAGGGACTCTGTGGGTTTCATTTGCTCCATTTTTGCCAGTGATTTAGTTGACTTATGACATACAGGAGTACTAGTAAAAGTCTTAGCTTTATTTCCTGGCTCTAATCACCTGACAAGGGTCAGGCTAATAGCCTTGTCAGATGGCAGCAGTCAGTATTTACCAATTCCAGTGGCTAATTTAATAGTGGACCCTAGTCTAAATGGATAGACTAAATTAGGTTAGAGAAGAGGGTCCAGAGTTAGACCTAGTTTATTAACCTGGTGCAATTTCACTGAAGGCTTTTCTAGGAATAGGTGCAAATCTTACACAGAGAAGCGATAGCTAGCAGTTGGCATCCTTTCTCCTATTCTTTCCCAGTTTCTCCCAGAAAGTACTTCCCTAAATATAAAGTTGACAGAGACCATTGCATTATCTACAAGCAAACTCCAATGTATCTTTACGACAGTTCAACAACACAGTTCCCTTATGACAATACTGTCTCTAGCCCTTGCTCGGCCACACAGAGTAAGTCCCCAAGTATCCCTGCTTGGATTTTTAAGGTCTGTACAGGTTACAGCTCCAACTGCCGGGAGTGGGAGGCCAGGGGCTGCATATCTGACCCATTGTTAACAAAAGACCCAGAGCTTGCAGGACGTGAATGAAAAAAAAAATCCCTTTGAAGTTAATGGGTTTTGTCGTGGTAAGAACTGTCTAAGAAACTCTGAATTTGAGCCCAGCTGACTTTCTCCCTGAATTTGCGTCCCCTCTGAAATAAAATGTCAGAGCTCTGTGTACAGAAATGCTTCCCCCAGCTGTAGTGATGTGGTGCCTTTTCTGTAATGTCATGGAGAGGAAGGATAAATCACTCACTGTTCAAAGGGGAAGGTTTTAATGGTAAAGCTTGAACTACTTGAAGAGTCGCTAAAAAGCACCGAGCTATTACAAAGAACAGATGACCCCAGCGTGTTTACAGGGCTGAACATGCTCCCATGCCTGCTTCAGCTGCACTCTTGTGGTTTATGACCTCAGCAGAGCCTCCCTGAGAAAATTATGGGCTTGCCTTCGCTCTGGGGCCATTTATGAACCAGGCGTCTTCTGGCGCATCAACAGCTTTCATGTTCATTGCCTGGTTGAATTAAATACTGTGTTAAAAGATGGAAAGCTCCGCCAGCCCACATCAATGATCACCCGGGACTAAGCCTAATGCTCAGTTGCCATATTGTTTCTGAACAATTTGAAGCTGCAGTTGGAGTTGAAGACTGAAAAAAGTAAGAATGGCAAAAATTGTTTTCCTTTCTTGTTGTATACCCTCTCGCTATATATATATAGGGGTTTAGTGTTTTATATCACAGAGCTCTCAGCTCAAGGGTCTAAGATGATCACAAACACTATTGTAACTGACTCTGCTTAGGCTGACAGCAGGGTATGAACCCAGGAAGACCTTCAGTGCTCAAAGCATGAGCCTCTACTGCTTGAGGTAACGGGCTATAGCTTCATTAATTAGAGGCAGTAGTTGATCCATAAACCTCTTATGTGGACTGGCCACTAGACAGCACAAACTTCTCACTCTGCTAGTGTGGGTTACAGTATTATGCAAGGAGTTTTATCTTCTACCTCTCCCACATCCCTATTCCCTGCTCCCTGCCTGTAAACTTCATCTCAAAGACTATAAAAGTAAATAAGCTAATGTGTATTTTCTTAATTCTGTAAAACAGTCCCTGTGCTTTGGGTGCACACTGAGACCATCTTATGGCTTGGACTCCATTATTCTCTAAAACCTTAGAGGGAAATCCTGAAGCATATTATCAGTCTCAGTTTGTGCACTGGGCAACATTTTCCTCCTCAGTATGCATTGTTGTTTCCTTGCCAGCAGTGTGAATTTCTCTGATACCCTATCTCTGTACTCATGTCCCACGCAGAACTTCTATTGTCCTCATGGCAAAGAGTGAAAACCATAAAGTATATTCAGGGCTGCCACAGAGCATGGTGCCAGCACAGCTGCCCAGGTCATGGGGGCACTACAGCTAGGGGGAGGTTTAATGTGCACATTTCAATGCCAGGGCTGGCTCCAGGCACCAGCCTACCAAGCACACGCTTGGGACGGCACCTGGAGGGGGGGCGGCACTCAAGGTTGGGTTTTTTTGTAAATTAAAAAAAAAATAATCTTCCTCTGGCGCCCCTGCCGGGGGAGCGGGGCCGCTGGCGTGCACGGTGCTCCACTCCCTCCTGGCGCCCCGGCTGGGGGAGCGGGGCGGCAGGCGTGCTCCGCTCCCTGCCGGCGCCCCGGCCGTGGGGGCGGGGCGGCAGGCGTGCTCCGCTCCCCGACTGCCGGGGCGGCATGCGTTCTGCGCTCCCCACCGGCAGGGGGAGCAGGGCGGCGGGCATGCCGCCCTCCCCGCCGGCCCCCCCGGCGTTTTGGCGGGGCGGCGTTGTTGGGGGTGTGTGTTTTGGCTGGCGTCGGGGCGGGGGGCGGTGCTTGAGGGTTTTTGTTTTTGTTTTTTGCTTGGGGCGGCCAAAAAGGTAGGGCCGGCCCTGTTCAATGCCACATGGTTGGGAGAATGAGCAGCAGCTAGAGATCTCTGTGATGATAACTGAAGCCCCTGGGGAAATGGGATGTATCTCCCTGTTTGGTGCTACGCTGGGATACATAACTTCTCCCTGCCCTTCCCTTTGATAGGTAATCTTGACCCACTGTTCCCCTAATTCCCTCCATAAACACTAGTTCTGCACTTCTGCATACACTGCCTGCTCCCCTATTTCATGCCTCCACCCTACTCTCATGGAAATGAACCCACTTCATCCTCAGCTGGCATGGCTTTTGCATGGGGTGGGGTTAGGTGGGGGAGAGAAAGTGTCACACTGCATCTTGGGGCTTTCAGCTGGGAGCAATCACATGGCTTTGCAAGGGGCCATGCATTTGCTTGAGTCAGCCCTGTTTCTATAATAGTATAACTGAAGAGGTTGGCAGAAGGGCATTCTAGGTGAGGAGCCTGGGTTCTGGCCCTCTCTTCTGCCTGTTCACCAGAGCCTGGAGTTGCTGATCTGCAAGACACATGGTCAGGCACTCCTCTGGGAAGACTGAGTGAGGAGGGAGAGGGAGGTCATCTAGAAGTCTGTCATGCAGGGTATGATGGAGGCAGGGCTGTGATGAGAAGGTTTTCTGGGCCCGGTGCAGATTTGTTAAACTTGCTCTAATAGTCTTTATTAAGGTATGTGTTTTAAAACCCTCTAATGTGCTTAGAGTACAAGTGCACAGTAAGCCTAATTACATGAATAAACAACCGAACTCTAACATTGGTGTCCAGGGTGAGTTGTTCACCTATCACTACTGGGTCCAGTTCTCCACAGTAAGCTCGATGTTTCACTCAGAAATAAAAACAACAACGATATATGAGAAAACCCCAGTTAGGGTTTGGTAATTTAACCCCCTTCCTTTTAGGTTGCAGTACAGACCCAAATGCTCTGCCTCTCAGAGGGAAGATATGGAAAGATACATACATTTGGCTTGATCCATGACTTTAATATGCTGAAGCTAAACATTGTATTCAGCCAATTTTTTTTTTAATTGTGATAGCTTAAAAAAGGGGAGGAGGGCTAATTACTGGGAGACAACCAGTAGTACAGTAAAACCTCATAGTTACAGGAATGGAGGTTGTTCGTAACTCTGAACAAAACTTTATGGTTGTTCTTTCAAAAGTTTATAGCTGAACATTAACTTAATACAGCTTTGAAACTTTACTATGCAGAAGAAAAATGCTGCTTTTGACCATCTTAATTTAAATGAAACAAGCACAAAAACAGTTTCCTTATCTTGTCAAATATTTTTTTAAACGTTCCCTTTATTTTTTTAGTTAACATTTAACACAGTATTATGCTGTATTTGCCTTTTTTTTTTTTTTTTTTTGTCTCTGCTACTGCCTGATTGCATACTTCTGGTTCCAAATGAGGTGTGTGGCTGACTGGTCAGTTCGTAACTCCGGTGTTTGTAACTCTGAGGTTCTACTGATAGTTAAAACAAGCAAGTGAGAGTTAGTAGATATGTGCTGTCTTCCCAATGCTACCATTATTCCTGGCACTGTGGGATCCTGAGCAAATCAAATATTCTCCATGGCTCAGTCCTTCTATCTGTTTAATGGAGATAATGATACATATACTTTTGTAAAGTACTTTGAGATCCATAGGTGAAGAGCACTGGATAACTGCAAGAGATTATTACTCACCTTTGATCTGCTAGAGTAAAAGTGGGGAGGCAAAAGTATTAATTATGATTGTTTATCTCTCTAGCTTGTTCTAAGGAGAATTCCTCCATGTTGTAATATGCTTCCAGCAATCTTGCTGCAAAGGAGGCTTCGCTGACTTCGCCGTATACTCACAGCCCTGGTAGCATCAGGCAGACATACCTGAGGATGAAGCAGTGAAACCGGTGTCTTTACATAAGCTGCCCACACGGCTTTAAGCTGCGTTCCCAAGCTCATGCTAGTGCACACATTCCCTGCAATGAATCATCCCCAACGCTTTCTGACCAGCTCCTCTTGTCTGTTTTACAGGAATGCTCACTGACAGGGTACCTTGCATGGAGAAAGGGAGCAGAGCAAACCATGTCACTTCACCGAATGATGCCAGCTGGGCCGCTCACCACCCCGTCTGGCTAAAAGTCAAACAAATAAGCAGCTTCCTGTCATTAAGTTTCTCAGAGGAAGCCTCAGTCCCGTGGGTGCCTTTGGCCCAGAAGACAGCCCATCATGGACCTGCGCAATATGCTCCGCATTCCCACTACCACCTCCTCTTCTCCTTGGAGGAACATGTTTTCCTCTTGGTTTCTTGCTGGAGAATTTTTCCCTCTGGTTTCAAAAACCACCCGGACCAATGTAGGTACTTTTCCCTCTCTGACGTCAAGATTCAGATATTTGAGACTGGACAATGATATGGATTTTTTTTTTCAAAAACTGCTGTGGTTTTGCTGCTACACTAAGAATCGTGATTTGCATTGTATGGTTTTGGACCTAGTCACGTTTTGATGGGGGAAAGGGGTTTTACTGGAGTAGCAACGCTTCAGAGTCATCTCTGTCCTACCCATGATGCACTTTTAAAGGAAGAGTTAGAATATTTTATTGGCTAATATACTTTCCTTGTTATTTTTACAAAGGCCACCTTTATCCTTTTTAATGCCATATTTTCAGTGTTACACTTTTATGGCTTTTAATTTTTGATTTGACAGATGTAAGAAGCAGCATGAATAGTTTATACTGTGGTTTTTCAGAGCCTGAATGCCAAGAGAACTCAGTAAATGTTTATTCTTCTCAGCTTTCTCTTTAAATTCCCCTAAATAGCGCCCCATTTGGGAACAGAGCAAGAGTGTTGAACTAAAGACCAAAATTCCCTCAAGGTGTAAAATAATCTGAGGGGAATATTTGCTGGGCGTCACGAAAGACTTGGATGAAATTTCAACCCTGATGGTTTTCAGTGATCCAGGAAGCCAGTGAGACAATCTCTCCATATGCATAGCCCTTTCATGATAATTAGAATGGTATGGACAAACCAATGAAAACAAGGGGTAAAGTGAGAAAGATCCCCCATGATTCTGTTTCACTGTTTGCTTTCTCCTGTCATGGTTAAGAGAAATGTGCAATTCGATCCTCAATCAGTGGGTGGAGGATAACAGGGTAGAATTTACTTGTGTGCACTTGTACAGTTGTAGCCAAGAGTCCAAAAGTACACTAGAGCATGTATACTGGCACTGAATTGGTAAGACAGTTGTGGAGTATCCCATTCTGACAAATACAAAAAAGAAAAAAAATTCAAATCACCTTGTGATTCAGTGTAACTGTTTACTAACTTGAATAAAGCAATTGTTCACTCTCAAGTGTTCAGAGTACACCTCTTCTATAAGGCTGCTGTTAGGAACCAAGAAGCAGTTTGCAAAAGATGTGTCCCTATTAGTCTCAGTGAAGTTGGGAGCAGGGTATCAAAGCCAATCACACCAGAGCCTTGTAGTGATGGTGCACTATGAGCACTATGTAAATACTGTATTTCTATATTTTCCTTTGTACAAAGTCACTTAACAAGTCAAGCTACTGTTTTACAGGTGCTCCTTATTTATTAGAGCTGTGAAAGCTTGGAAAACACACCGGGCGAGCGAGCTCGCTTTTTAAAAAATATTTAAAAAAAAAAAAAAAGCTCCTGAGCCTAGGGGAAGTTACTAAGAGCTACCAGAGAAACATCTCCAAGAAAACAAGAACACGAAGCACTTTCAATGTGCTCACTTTCTTTCTGGGCTCACAACACTTTTCTCTCTCCCTGACTGGTGTCAGATTTATTAAAAGAAAATAAATCTCCAAGAAAAAAATGCACTTAAATGTGCTGTTGTTTTATTTTTTTTTTTCCTGTGGACATAAAGTTGTTCTTTTCTCTCCCTGACTGATCACAGATCAAGCAAAATTCAATCTGAAATCTAAAAAACAAAAACACCCTGACATAGGGTGATCAGATGAGAAGACCCGAAAATCAGGACTTCCCACCCAAAAAACCCCAAAAACGGGAGAGCCTCTGCCGCCGAAGTTGTTGAGAAAAAAAAAAACGGAAAAGCCTCTGCCACCGGAAACTGTTGAGCAAAAAAAAAAAAAATGGAAGAAGACTGAAAATCGGGACAAAAGGCATCCTGAGACAAATGGTAAAAAATCGGGACGGTCCCAATTTTATCGGGACGTCTGGTCACCCTACCCTGACAAGTGTTATTTTTATTATTATTTGTATTGCGGTACTGTGTAGGAGCCCTAGTCATGAACCAGTAACTCACTGTGCTAGGCACTGTACAAACACAAAACAAAAAGTCAGTCCCTGACCCCAAAGCTTACAATTTAGGTATAAACCAAGAAACAACCATTAGAGACAGACGGACAGATGGTTCTTAGAGGCTGAATCTATGTTTACTCTATTTCTGCTCTGATGATTTCTCAGTTTCCATAGTGATCAGATCAGGGAAAAGCACTTCAAAGTGTTGAGTTAGGCCTTGATCTTGCAAAGAGCTCCATATGATTGGACCATTACACTGGGCAGAGCCTCTTTGACTCAAATGGAGCTCTGTGCAAGTGTTGAAGCCTGACTGCACTTCACGGCAGGATTGAGGCTTCAATTCATTTCTTCCATCTTCTGTAAGGACACAATTCTAAGTATCTTCACACACTGAACTTTCACCTAAGTCTCTGTAATATCTATGCACATTCCCAAGTATTAGGCTCTGAATAATATCATACAGTGGTGTTCACCTTTCAAGTGTTATCCTATGGATTCACGAATGTCGGTTCCTCACTGTTGGAGGACTTTGAAATGTCTGGCGAGCTCTGTTGCTTTTGGAGGCATGATTTCATTTACGCTTCACGGTAAGCACAAGAAAGGTACTGCACATGCCAGCTCTGAAGGAACTATACACCAAAACTTGCCTCCCTAGTAAGCAACTTCCTGTATCTTTAATTTAATCATCTGAATTTGGTCATGACAGGATGGCTGTGTATATTGATTTTGCTTTTGTCAGTTGTCCAGGATTGTTAGCACACATTTCAACCCTTCTGAAAACTCTTTCATTTTCAAGATTATAATCTTTCTCTGTAATTATTTTTTCCAGAAATAAAATAAGTAAAAAAAAAAATCATAAGGTAAGCAAGAGGTTCAGAAAGCAATACAATTTGGAGACTGGCTACACAAAAACGTTGGAATTGTAAAAATTTACCTAGATTATATTTATCAAACCATCCCAATGCCTAAAGCAGAGTTTGGGTAGTCTGGTTGGTTCACTGTTTGCCATCTACAGCTGCACTCCAGTGAAGAAGTGTCTGAGTACACATGAAACTTCAACTAACTGTAGACCAAATGGTATGATACATCACACACAGGAAAACTTTTTTTTTTTAGGCCAAATTCATTCCTGGTACAAACCCAACAAAATGAGTGGAATTACCAAGGGATACATTTGTTCCTTTGTGATTAATGGGATCTCAGCAAAGTAGCACATCATTATGCTCGCTCATTATTATTATTATTTATTACACACAATATAGCCACAATGACCAAGCCAGTATTTTTTGAGAGAGAGTTTACTACCTAGAAGGCAAACAAAGAAAGAAGGACGCCCTGAGAGATGCACAGGTAGGTTCCTACACGTAACAGAAGTCATTCCAGTTCTTCCATATGCCCAGTTCTGAGATACATAGAATCTCTTCACAAGGTGAACAGAAGAAGCTTTAGACTAGGTCTCTAACAAACTGTATCTCAGGCCTGCATTTCTGCATGCTGCCATTGAAGTTAACGAGGTTTTTTGTCAGAAAGCAGCATAGGCTCTCATTGAATAAAGGTCTATTCCTGCTCTCATAGAAGGCAGTGAGAATTTTTCTCTTGACTACAAAAAAAGCAGGACATAGCCCTGTAAAATTCCTGAAATAATTACCTCCTGTACTGACTGAGGGGGGATTAGGAACAAAATAAAAAATCTAAAAATATTTACTCCACTTTTGTGAAGTGAAATGTCCTATTACATGAAAGTATTTCACGAGTTTTTCCCTTGCTAAATGTTTGAAATGAATTTGCTTTGTTCAAATAGTCACTGTGGGCCAAATTTACCAACACAATTATCTAAATAGGATATCTCATTCCCAAGGCCTTACTTTGACATCCAAATTAACACTCGCCCAAATACACGCAGTAGGCATTTCAGTGCCATTTGGAGAGCTCATCTCTGGAAGTGCTGGCCCAAATTTTGATGCCTTGCTTTTAAAAATGGGCTCAGAATATGTAGTGAGACAACCACAAGGCTTCATTAATAACAGTTATGACACTTTATTTGTGTTCAAATGAAGGGCCAAATTTTGCTTTAATTTACCCTGATAAATGTTGGTTTCAGTGGAATGATTCTGGATTTATAGAGGTGTAACTGACAGTGGCATTTGCCCCTAAGACTACTTTATTTTAGACCCCATCAAATCCTGATCAAACCTGACTGTACATTTGGGTTCTGTGCATCCACCGACACCTGCACCGAGCATACAGCCCTATATGTTGAGGGCTTGCATCTCATCTTAATTGCACTGGTGCAAAGCAGGAGCAACTCCCTCAAAGTCAATAGATTTGAGTTATACTGATGTAAGCCAGAAGAGATTCTAGCCTTGCAAGTCTATCTTATCTGTGCAGATGGAAGATGCCCCTTGGTAGAGTATTTTGAAGTGTGGTAGAACAAGTACACACATATGACATGCCATTGGTGCATCGTTGACAGAACAGTGTCTCCTTGTGTATGGCATGGGTGAGAGAAATGCAAAGTTAGTTTGAGCACTTCTAGAACTTTGACTTGGAAGAAGAGGACACTTTAAAATCAAATTTAAATAATAAATAATAATATCTGTTACTCTACGGGCGTGGTCTAAAACATTGCCACTCATAAGAGCTATAGGATACAGTAGTAGCAAAATACTGCAGATCTTTGAGTGATTGCTGTATCATTGTTATAAGGACATACTCCTAAGCCTGTAGGCATTTTGCATCTAGCATGGATAATAAAGTCGATAGACAGTCTCTGGGCTTGATTCATCACTGTGTTTACTCCAGTTTTACATGGGAGTAACTCAGTGAAGTAATGTGGTGGGGTATCAGGCCCTCTGTGGTAGCCAGACTTGAAAGTTGGGCAGTACAGCCCACTAGACAGAACACTGGACTGGGAGTCAGGAGCTTATTACCAGGAGTGTCACTGATTCGCTGTGTGACCTTGGGCAGGTCACATCACTTCCGTGCTCCTCAATTTCCGAATCTTTAATTTCCTGGCCTCCACTGGCAGAACTTCATTGTCTTCAGTCTGAGCACCGAATGAAAAATGACTTTGCAATCAGGAGTGTGACCTTATACAAATGAAGTGCAATAATCATCCAAGACACTGCAAGATTTTAACTGCTTAAAGATGGCAAGTGAGGCTCAGGTAGCATAAATGACTTATCTATGTCACCCACCTTTGAGAATTAATAGCACTCCGTAAGTGCGAAGTGTGAAGAATTATTAGCTACTAATTGTTATTATTAGTCTGGGCCCTTGAAAAAACACCTCAGTGGTATGTATTAATGGATTATAAATCATTTTGTGCTCCTCTCCTCCCCCTCTACAGTGCTCTTTTTAGTGTACAGGTAGCTTTTTAAGGAATGAACAACTGTCTCTGCTATGATGGAATGTTCCACCAGGAGAAAAAACGAACCCACTCAGCAGTCATTCAGGATGCCGGAGCATTTGGGGAGTGACTGGAGCAGTCACCAGGAGCAAAACAGAAGTGCCTCAGAGCCCTAGGGAAATCCTGCCTGTTGACTTGAGGTCCAAAGAGTGATTTATAAGCAGGGTCATGTAGAGGAGCTTGACGCAAAAGGGTCAGAGAGGAAAAGAGACAGGCCACAGCCTTATTGTAGGTTGACATCCAGAGAACGGGGGATGGGGAGTTGAATTTCTTAACAATGTGAATTATAAAATCATTTCCTGTGTTAGGGGTTAGGAAAGAGAGAGGAGGACCCAGAGATCTTCCACACAGAAAACAGCTTTTGTTAAGGCTTTTGGCCTAAGGAGGCTGGGGGTGGGGTGAGGAGGGAAAGTGCTGGCATATTTTTGGCTCTACGCCCTGGACAATATTTTTTTAATCCCAGTCTTTATTTTTCAAAATAAAATGATTGTGAGGCAGCAACAATGACGAAAAAGAGAGTTGAAATTTGGTTGGCTTTTCTTTCTCTTCTATCCCCCCACTTTCGGCCATGAAACACAAAGTATCTCCTTTATTATATACAGTAGCTGGGTTAAGCCATCAGACCAAAGGCCAGGAATGCAACAAGATACTTTTATACTTATTGATCCTTTTTTAGGGAGATTGTTTTCATGAAAGTTTAATTCACCTTTTTAGTTTATCGGCTACACATTTTATCCTGCTTCTTTGTGAAAAGCTAATCCAGCAGTAGGTTTTAGTTTTCCTGGTGTAACTTTTCAGAAATTGTATATCTGCATAGCAACCTCACTGCAGGAAGCTTATGGGAGGGTATCACATGTCAGAAAGATGAAAAGAACTCCAAATCTGAGCTGCACCACAAACTTATGTCCCTGATTCTTGGACATATATATTTTCTGTACTTAATATAAGTGTGAAGAAGGCAATTTCAAGGCCAGAGTGGTGCAAACTTTTATCTTGTTGATGACAAAAAAATGACACACGACCTCAGTTCAGGCCTGCTTGGAGAAAGATGTGAAACAAAGGTTGCCTTTTTCCTCCTCTGGCCCCTCCACCCCCTTGTCACTGTTGTCTGCTTCCAACTGCAACCTGAGCCTGGATCCCGAGCCCAGTGTCCAGATTAGAGATTGTTGACTAAGATTTAGTGGTGAAACTTGAGCCAGACCCTGTTGATGGCACAGCCTTGAAGGAGCAGGTTTACTTAAAGCCAAAAGAGAGATTACATGTCAGACAAGAACCTGGCTTTTCTTTATCACAAACTTCCTGATCTGCCTCTGTTTTAATAGTTTAAAAAAATGCCCACTTTCAATTCCTTCTATATGGTGTCATAAATCAGGAAATTAACAAGTGTGTAGCTGGCCTTTGCCACAGTCAGAGACAATGAGGTTTCTGTGTTTTTAACCAGTGGGTAGCACTTAACATAATCAATGCAGAGCTACATGCAGAAAGGATGAAAAATGGGGGCTTGGTCTCACCACTGACAAGGTATTTCTCATCACCCAAGCAAGCTGCTTTTATGAGAATATGACATGCCCTGGAAGCTTGCTCTCCATTTTGCAGGAGAGTCATTAAAAGAAATCATTGCATCTTTTTTTTCCCCTTTGGCATGCATGCTGCTTTTCCTTGGCTTCTGATTTCATCCATCTTTCAGGCGCTTCATGCCTTTGGTAATTTATGTGCAAGATTTTTCCAAACCTCCAAATGTTTTTCCATTTGGCAAACTCTATCCTGAAGCCTCCACAGAATGTAACTGTAGAGTTTTCTTGTACTTGAAAACATGAGCTCTGTTAGCACAAAGATGCATCTAATACTTGTAATCCTGTATACCAATGCTATGTATTTATACAGAACAATCAAAGGGGTCGTTCCCTCCAAAGGGGTCATCCCCTGCTATCATCCTCTATTTTTTATACAATAGGAAGATTTCTGCTACAAGAGTTGTTGGTTTTTTTCAACTGTAGTTTTTGGAAGCTTCAGAGTACCATATGGAGAACTATTTTATCCTACTGCTGGTGGCTTTTGCAGTACTGACTATAAATTAGATAATTGTCCTTATGTCTGATGCCATATATCATCATTCAGACTTGTCATCCCTTACAGCAAAGTCCTACAGAATTGAATAGAAAGTGATAACCTTGCCCTCATATAGAACTTAATAGAAAATTGTCTCCCTGCTGTCAAATTCTATAGGCTGGCTAAGAAACAGACAGGATTTCATTCACCATTAAATTCTATAGCTTTCAGAGTAATTTTTGTAGAACTTTCCCGGTTTTATCCTTATTAAACTCCATAGGATTTTTCCACAAGCGGTGCTGATTAACAGATGCTCAGGCTGGGATCTTCATAGGAGCCTAAGGGAGTTGGCGCTCAAATGCCATTCAGTTTCATGAGAACTGGGCAGTATTAGCGGGAGAAGTGATCACTGAGAACCTGGGCGGATTGGCACCATAATCCAGCCTGACACAACATTTTTTCAGGAAGGCAAATCTTGTGGACGATTTCATGAAATGTTTTCTATAATTTAATCCATGGAGTGACACCCAAAAATGCTATTGTTGAAAAGGTTGGGAATATGATCAAGATAAGACAGCTGGTTCTCCTCCAATCTACACTCATGGGAAATTATAGGAGAGTGAGGAACAACAGCAGTGGCAAATCATATTTGATTTAAAATATATATTTTAAATCACTATGTAAATATACAGGATTTCCCTATAACACATTTCGATTTCTTGAACTAATTTAACTGAATTGAGCAGCTGAGAAAAACAAACTGATTAAACATTTAACAGACCAGGCAGCTTTTACTCAGGCAATACTTACATTAACTTTAATAAGAGTTTTGCCTGTAAAGGATGGCCTGATTGGGCCTAAAATACACTGCTTTTACTGGGTCATGCTGAGTCACTTATCTGTATACCTACTGCTTGGTAGTCCTGGATATAAATGTTAAATGTGTATACAGAATCATGAAAGAGGTAGCTCTTATGTACAAATGCTTACCCAAACTATTGCATTGAAACAGAACTGCCATGGGAAGAACTATATACATTTTTCTTATGAATGGCCAGACTCTGCTGTGTCTTGATATAAATCCATTACCTTCAACAGATTCACATTGGTGTAAGAGAGAGGAAAACCAGGGTCAGTGTTAGTGAATTTTTTAAAAGTGGCAGGAACATGAAAATGTAGGGCGTCAGGTCAAAATTCTGCTTTCACTTACATCAATGTCAATCCAGAGTAACTACAGTGATGTCAGTGGAATTGCTCTGTCTTCACACTGGGGTAGCAGAGAGCAGAATTTATTGTATACATTTCCTTTTTCACTCTGCCGAATTACAGTGACGTCTCTCTGGAGAGACACGACATCCACATTAATAGCAAAACACTTCATTGTGATCAGTGCTATTACAGTGAATTAATTAATTTTATATCACTTAAAACAAACTATTCCCTGACTAAATCATTAAGAGTATTATTGGCGTAGGCGTAAGAAATGTTTTCCTCTTGAGTAATTTACTTCCTCTTAAGTGATTTTGGGTGTTTGTTTCTCTTATTTGATTGATAAAATAACCTGCTCAATTATCAACATATATTAGAAAATAATATCCAGCCAGCAAGGAAATGAATTGTTTGGGGAATGCCACACAGTAGGTGCAATGACATGGACATAGTGGAATTTAGTCTCACCTAGCAGATCAGACTGCAGTATCACAGTGCAGCATTTTCCTATTTATATATTGCATTTTGTTTTGTTTTTCACTGGCTGAATGATTTTCCTGCTCTCTCAAACTCCTCCACACTGCATCCAATTTGCTCCTCCAGAACTAATCGACTAGTACAGCAGGTCACTACCCCTGCTGAAATCAGCCAAGCCGACCATAACCCCAGCAGATGTTTGCGTTTTACAGGCCAAATGAGAGCCGTACAGCCCAACCAAATACCAGCACCACAGATGTGGAACCTGGCCACTTGACACCAGGAACACAAAGCACTGTCCAGTCCAGCAGTGCTGGGGCTTCCAGAGGAGCAGAAGGTCTGAGAGACTAATTAGCCGGCAGAGCCAAGATGAGGGCCCATGCACCATCATTCTGGTGTGTGCAAAGTCCTTTAATGAAACACTGCATGAGTGCAATTGCTCACATGAGGCTCCTCTCTAAATTCACCTTTGAGTCTGGCAGTCACCTGAGTTCATTATGTTCCCTAAATGTGCCAGCATGCCATGTGGATGTTCTGCCACTGATCGCTGGCTGGATCAGTGGGACTGAAAGGTTGCTATCATTACTACAATTGGAAGAGTGCCTGCGATGTAACAGGCTAGGAAGAAAGGATGATCCTATAACCCTGACACAATAGAGAAGATACTTCTATTTATTTATGACATATTTCTAGTAAACAATGTACAGCCCACCGTGGAAAGTCAGAGAAACTGAAGATGGTGGGACTAGTACAGAATGCAGCCTGTACTGGTACATAACACATATTATGTTTCCACTTGACAAGCAGAATAATGTGTTATCTCCTCTGACAGAGATTCTTCAGGGTTAAGATTAACACACTTTTAAATCCCTGCAATTTCCACAATTCCCAGTCATTCCTCTGGTAATAGGCCTGAAGTATCATTAAAGTCTCTTTCAAAGAAGATCTGAGGAGACATTAGTGGTCAGTGTACACTAAAGTGCACGGTATGGCCCCAAATGGTCCATCAGTGTCACAGCTGATAACATTCGCTTTCAGAATGGATTTTTCTTTGTATCATTTATGAATTAAAATCACTTAAGATGTAGAAATGGAGACTTTTTGTTTAGCTGCGTCTGGGTTTACTGGGATTATTTGTGGCTCCCTTAGGGCAGTAACTAGTGGACTGATCAAATTCTGCACCCTATGATGCCTTTAGAAACAAAGAAGGGGACTATTAAAGACCACATTTGCAGCTTTGATAAAAACCACACTATAAACACAACTGTATTGTTACATGACCTGACAACCCCCAGAGCAATGTATTTATAAAGGGGCCTTTTAAGCACAACAGCTCTAGCCAGAGACAGTACACAGTAGCAAAGGGGGATTGATCAGTGATTAGCTCCCTACACAAATACGCTCAGCTCACCAATGAATGATCTTCTCCCTTGCATTTGAGCGCAAGTACCCTATTTCTTGCAGAGTTCCTTGCATGTGCATGTCACTCCTGAAATCCCAGCCGGGAAAAGCCTCAGCTCCCCCGCCCCGCTCTGTCTAGCACTGTGAACAAATCCTGGCCATTGCTGGGGTAATGAGCCAGGGCTACAGCGCCCATACATGGATTTCCTGCTCTTTAAAAACCTTGGTCTAAAAAACCAAATTCTGTCTTTCAGCTGGACATCAGCTTGATGTTAACAGTTGGTTTCTTGTTACAAATCAAGCACACGCCTTTATTTGGTTCAGTTAGTGCTCCCGGGGCCAGGGAGGGGGCCCGCACCCACCGCGACTGCAGCTGCGAAAAGCCTCCGGCACTGGGGCGCCACCAAGCGGTGCTCCTTGCGCGCGCGTCAGGGGCTGCGGGGAATCGGCCCGCGGCAGCTGCACCTTTCACCTGGCGGGGAAGGCTCGGTCCACGCAGAGCAATTGAGCGCGCGGGGAAGCAGCCCGCAGTCCGCAGCTAGCGCTGCATTCAACGCCTTCTGGCTTTTGCCTTTCTAAACCCGAAAGCGTCTGATGCGTGTCAGTGCCTGTTTTAATTAGGTAGGGAAAGGGCAGAGATGTTGCCTCTTAGCCACAAGGTGTCAGCAGTGGGCTTGCCAGGCTCCAGCTCCGGGAATGGGCTGCGTTGCCGTCAGCAAAGTGGCCTGCACAGCAAGGGTTAGCCCCCTGGAACCGACTCCCCCTCCTCGCCGACACCTGGCTTAGTATCCACGCAAGGGGATAGGTGGATCTAAGCGCATTGTGTATATTGGCGGGACTGGTGGTTCTGCCTTGTGGAGGTTAAAAAGGGACCGTTGCGCATTTTGTAAAAAGAATCATTTATCCTAGTCACATTCACCTCGATGCTGGTTAAAGAATTAACACCAGAGAAACTTGGAAGGGCATTCTACAATAGGGTGACCAGACAGCAAGTGTGAAAAATCGGGACGGGGTGTGTGGGGGGGAGGGAAATAGGATCCTATATAAGAAAAAGACCCAAAAATCGGGACTATCCCTATAAAATCGGGACATCTAGTCACCCTATTCTACAACGATTTTGTTTCCTTAGGGGTATAGCTGAATGGCCATCTGAACTAGGGTGGGTAACACTTATCCTTCCCAGGGGAAAGGCAGCAGAATCAGACAAACAGAATGGCTAATATTCTCAATAAACCCTAGTAAAAAACCCATGTTCCATCTTCTATACTGTTTATGCCTATTGTCCCCACATCATCTGCATATTGTTGTATTCACTCTATTTCTCATCTACTTTTTTCACTGGTTATTTTTACAGTGCATCTTTGTAGTTCTCTTTTTATAAACTCTTCTTAAATACTGGACATGAATGAAATGTAGGACTTAAAAACACTAACAACTGCATTTTATCGCGTGTTGTACATTAAGGGTGGAGTTTTTCAAAGTGCCCAAGTTATTTCGGAGGACAAGTCCTATTGAAAAAAAATTGATGGCGTTTGTGCTCCTAAGTAACTAAATTACTTTTGAAATACCCACCCTATGGGCCAGATTCTCAGTGGGCATAAATCAGTATTGTTCCGTAGACTTGGATGGTGCTACAAGGATATACACCAGATGAAGATCTAGACTAAAATATATCACATTTTAAATACATTTCTTTTTATTTGTAGGAGTCAGGAAACAACTGAGTGACTCACTGGTTCCTCAGGTATGTGCCTAAGTCATGGAGATCAATGGAGAAACATTTTTTGCTGCTCTGTATGGTTATTTATTATGTGTAGAGCAGGCCTGCACAACTCGTAAAGCGGCGAGGGCCATATTACTCCAAAGAAAACAGCTGAGGGCCGAAACCCCCCGGCCCCACCAAAACAACCTCCCACCCAGCGCCGCCCGCCCCACGGAAACAACCCCTCCTTCCCCAGCGCTGGGATGTGGAAGCCTGTAGGGGGTAAAGAAACAGCACGCATAGGGTGACCAGATCACCTGCCTGCCTGCTGCTGGCCTCTTACCTTCTGCCGCTGCCCCCGCCCCCTGCCACTGGCTCACCCTCACTCCCCAGCCTGCCACTGGCCTCTTCACCACCCTGCCCACCGGCCGGCCAGCCGTTGGCTTGCCCCACCCCACCGCTTGCCTACTCACACCCCCACAGGCCGCACAGTGAGCCCACCTACTCACCCCCCTGCTGGCCGCACAGTGAGCCCACGCGGGCCGCATGTGGCCCCCGGGCTGCATGTTGTGCAGGCCTGGTCTAGAGAGATACCAGATCCCAAAGCAGTATTCCTCACTTTGTAGGTAAGAAGCAGGAAGCATGTTTCTCAACTGTTCTTCATTATGAAGTACATAGCTCATTTCAGAGCTAAATTTCCATCTGCTGTGCACAAACCTAAGGTTCATCCCACTATGGTTGTACGTGACTGAATAATACATTCAGAAATGCTGAGTCTAGAAACTGAGATTATAAAAACCATAATACTATCCCAATGCAAAGGAAAGATAGTAAGAATAGTAAGAGGCCGATATGGCTGCATCGAGAGCCATTTAATTACCTGAAAATCAAGAAGGAATCCTCCAAAATGTGGAAACCTGGACAAATTGCTAAGGATGAGCACAAAAGAATAGCACAAGCATGTAGGGACAAAATCAGAAAGGCTAAGACACAGAATGAGTTACACCTAGCAAGGGGCATAATAGGCAATAAAAAGGTTCTAAAATACATTAGGAGCAAGAGAAAGATGAAGGTCCACTATTCAGTGGGGAAAGAGAGCTAATAACAGATAACACTGAGAAGACTGAGGTATTTATTGCCTATTTGTTTCAGTCTTCACTAGAAAGATTGATTGTGACCAGATGCTTAACAAAATTAATAATAATAAAAAAGGGGGAAGGAACACAACTCAGAATAGAGAAAGAACAAGTTAATGAATATTTAGATAAATTAGATGTATTCATGTCAGCAGTGGCCAATGAAATTTGCCCTGGGATGCTCAAGGAACTGGATGAAACAATCTCAGAACCAATAGCAGTTATTTTTGAGAATGGTGGAGGAGGGGTGAGGTCTCACAGGACTGGAGAAAGACAAACATAGTGCCGGTTTTAAAGAGGGGAACAAAAAGGACCCAGGGAACAAAAAGGACCCAGGGAGTAATCAACCTAACTTTAACACCTGGAAAGATACTAGGACAAATTATAAAACAATCAATTTGTTAACACCTAGAGGATAGTAGGGCGATAAATAATAAGCACATGCATTTCTCAAGAACAAATCATGCCGAACTAACCTAATTTATTTTTTTAACAGGGTTACTAGCCTAGTGGAGAGGGGGAAGATGATTTATCTTGGTTTTAGGAAACCTTTGGACAGTCCCCCATGACATTCTCACAAGCAAAATAGGGAAAGGTTGTCTAGATGCAGCTGCTATGAAGTGGGTGCACAAGTGGATGAAAAGTCATTCTCAAAGAGTAATCAATGTTTCACGGTCAAACTGGGTTGTGGAACATACCTAGCGGGATCCCACAGAAGTCTGTCCTGGGTCCAGTACTATTCAATATTTTAATTGATGACTTGCATAATGGAGTGGAGAGTGTGTTTATAAAATTTGTAGATGAAATCAAGCTGAATAGGGTTGCAAGCACTTTGGAGGACAGGATTAAAATTCAAAAGGACCTGGATAAATTGGAGAGTTGGTCTGAAATCAGGATGATGAATTCAATAAAGACAAGTGCAAAGTACTTCCCCTAGGAAGGAAAAAATCAAACACACAATATAAAATGGGGAATAGCTGGCAAGGCAGTAGTACTGTGGAAAAGGATCTCGAGCTTAGAGTGGATCACAAGTTGAATGTGAGTCAGTAATATGATACAGTTGTGAAAAGGCAAATCTCATTCTGGGGTAGATTAACAGGAGTGTTACATGTAAGACATGGGAAGCAATTGTTCTACTCTACTCAGCACTAGTGAGACCTCTGGAGTAGAGTGTCCAGTTTTGGACACTACATGTTAAGGAAGATGTGGACAAATTGGAGAGTCCAGGGGAGAGCAACAAAAATGATAAAAGATTTTGGAAACCTGATCTGTAAGGAAAGGTTAAAAAATAGGCATGTTTAATCCTGAGAAAAGAAGACTGTGGGGGAGGGGGAACCTGATAACAGTCTTCAAATATGTTAAGGGATGCTCTAAAGAAAATGGTGATCAGTTGTTATCCATGTCCACTGAGGGTAGGTCAGGAAATAGTTGGCTTAATCCAATGGTGCAGGAACTGTGGGGGCCTAGGAGGCCATCATCCCCACTTTTAAACAAATGAAACATAAGCACAGAATTCATGCCCCCACAGATTTTTCTTTTCCTGGCAGAATAATAGATTCTGCTGGGGAGGTGCTGCAATTACACCTTCCTCCACCAGGAGCTGCTGTGACGCCAGAAGAGAGGGCAGCTGGCTCATTGCTGGAGCAGCCAACTGTGGAGAGGAAGGGAGCACTTTTTTCCTTGGCCCCTACACTTCTACAAAGGCTCTGGCACCCTTGGCTTAATCTGCAGCAAGGGAGATTTAGGTTAGATATTAGGAAAAAATGAATGATAAGGATAGATAAGTATTGGAATAGGTTACCAAGTTGTGGAATCCCCATCACTGGAAGTTTATAAGAACAGGTTAGACAACCACCTGTCAGCGATGGTCTAGGTTTACTTGATCTGGCCTCAGCACAGCACAGGGGTTGGACTTGATGACCTCTCAAGGTCCCTTCTGGCCCTACATATCTATGATTCCATGATCTATTGCTTAATTGTGTTTGGCAGTTCAGGGCAGATTTAAGGTCCAATCTCACAAGATGCTGAGCTCCCTCAACTCCCATTGAGGTCACTTGGACTTGGGGGCACTTGATTAATTATTATTATTTATTTGTATTGTGGTAGTGTCTAGGACCCCCCTCCCTGTGTGGCCACAGATGCTATGCATCCCTGTGCAGTGTGCACCTGGGCTTTGCAGCTGGGAGTGCTCCCTGTCGCCCCTTCCTGAGCCTCTGGGGCAAGAACCTAGAGAAGGGCAAAACTGGACCAAGGAAGGATAATGCCAGGGTGACCCCCACTTGCAATAGGACCCTGCTCAGGGGCTCCAGCGCCAGGACCCAGTGAGAGGAGCCAGGCCAGGTGGCTCCTTTCGCTCCCTGGCTACAGAGCATTCACAGGTGCTGGTGCCATTCCTGATGGGTGCTCATTGCGTTGCAAGGCTGTCCAGACAGCAGACCCCCTGCAGGGAACAGGCGCCAGGAAGGGTAGTGAAGAGGAAGGGATGGGACAGGCTATGCAAGGAGTTGTATTCTGCTTCCCTGGGCCTCCCCAGCTCCACTGCTGCCCTTATTTTCCTCCTACCTCCCTCCACCTCCATTAACCCCCAGATCCCCTCTGCTCCCTAGCTCCCCCCTTCTGCAGGGACTCAGCTCCCCTGTGACCTCCTCCCCCCTGGTAGGAGCCCCATCTATGAACCAGTGCCCTTTTCACGCATTGTGACCAGTGCACTGTACAAACACAAAACAAAGAAACAGTCCCTGTCCCTAAAAGCTTCCACTGTAACTATAAGAGAAGGGATAACAGATGTACACAGAGAGACAGATGGAAGAGTTCAAGGAAGCAATACATCAGTACTGATTAGTAAGCAGGAGCTGCCAGGTGAGTAAGTGTTCACAGGGTTTGGCCATAAGTGATTTAGGCATCAAAACAACCTTGTCTTCCTCACACAAGTGTAGCAGACAGAGATGGGTAAAAAGAATGATTAGAGGCACGAAGAGACTGCCATCAGAAGAGAGACAGAGAAGAATGGGACGGCTAGGTTTACCGAGGAGATGAAGAACGGGGACTTAATAGAAGTATCAAGTAGAATGGTCTAGAGAAGGTAGATTGGACACTCCTATTTACACCCTCATAACACAACAACAAGAGGGCACTCTGTGACACTGAATGACAACAAATTAAACCCTAATGAAAGTTTGTTTTTAAACATACTATACAGTTAACCTATGGAACTCATTGCCAAAAGATATTGGGGCCAAGAGCTTAGTGGGATTTTAAAAAGATGTAGGCTTTTATATGGCTAATGAGAAGATTTACAGTTATGTTATAAGAATATAATCCCTCATGCTCCAAGGCACAAGCCAACCTCTAACTGACAGGAGTTAAGAAGAGTTATTCTTTAATTGTCTATTAGGCGGATTCTTTGCACCTTCTTTGCATCTGCTAATTGCCACTGGCACTGGCAGAGACAGAATACAGGACTAGATAGACCCATCAGGTGCAACGATATCTATGTCTCAAGTAACCCCATTGAAGTCAATGGGACTACTTGTGTGAGTAAGGCCAGTTTGATTTAGTCTTTACAATATACTGTAATAGACCTTTATGTCACTGTTGGCATCCTGCAGACTTTTTGCTGTCCCATGTATTTATATTTGTAACTCATCAGTGAAGTATAGGCAGCACATGACAGTGAATGGTAGCGGTACAATTATTCCCTTGTGTGATAGTAAAACCATCATAACTCACCTGTTGGCAGTAAATGTATTAGAGACCACTGTAGAAAAATGATGCCTGATATAGAGCACTGGTTTAATAATAAAAAGGAAACAAATTTGGACCCTGATCTTAGAAAAGTTAATAACCTTTATGACAGACAGCACATGAAATATACTGTCAAAATGTGCCCCAAATACAGCCTTCTTCCTACAGACCCTTAATCACAGTTGGGACAATCCCATGCAATATCTTTGGGGACCATACTGTATTAAGTTTATGCATCACTGTAGGTCATGGATAGTATGCAATTCCAGGGGTGAGGGTTATCACAGCTCCACCAGGACACAAAAGTAGTGGGGAGTGATGAAGCTGAATCTCTTAGGTTGTAAACACCTCCAGAGAGGCACCACGCTGTGGGGATGCTTGCTTGGTTCAGACAGTTTTCCAGAGGGCAACAGACCAAGAAAGGACTTTTGGCCTAAAAAGGCTGGGTCTAAACTGACTCAGGGCCTTCTTTCTGATCCAGCAAACAGACAGGCTCTTCTGTCCAAGGGCCCCTACCCTGGTGGAAGGGTTGGAAAGAATGGGGACCTAGTAGGCCAAAGAAGACAGACGAGTGGCCTCTTGTAAGCGTTTAGCATATGTTTTGTTGTTTTTTTGTATATTTTCTCTGTAATGCTTTTTCCTTAAGACTAGACTAGAATAGAATAGAGGCGCTTGCTTAGAAAGAGCTGTGTGGTAACTTGTAACTGCTACCAATACTCTGTTCATAGCCCTTGAAGAGAAAGCAAGGCACAGGTGCTGGCCTTTAAGCAGACTGGCTTGCTGGGGATATTGCAGTGAGGCAGGCGTGTGTGCAGTCTGAAAACCCGTGATCAGAAGGGAGTGGGACAAAGGCCCATGTCCAGAGACAGGTGACAGCCGGAGACCTGACTGGGCACTCCTGCAGTGGACCATGGAGGGGGAATACAGGTACAGTTGCCCTGAAACTCCGACAATAGCCCTCGCTTTGTTAAGTAGTTTCATTGAAGTCAATGGAACTAGTTATGATAATCAGGCCTCCTAAAATGAGGAAGGGCTTGCTTTATTGGGCCAGGACCTACTGCAGTACTCTTTTAGTGCAAGATTCCACAGTCCTGAATTCACTCTTGGTGTGTGTGGTGCGTGTGTGTGTGTGTGTGTGTACACTCAGGCCATGAAGAGTACACACACACAACCAAATAGAAAGGATTCCTGATGGCCTGGACAGACAGTGATTTTTAATGACCGAGGCCCAGTTTTATACAAGGGTATTTAGGTGCCTATAGATGCAGCTAGGTGCTCAGTGGGGTTTTCAAATGCACCTCAGTGTCTAACTGCGATTGAAATCACTGGGAGTTGGGCACCTACGTGTGGTTTGAAAATCCCACTAGTGGCCTAGCTGCAGCTTTAATCACCTAAATACCTTTCAAAATCTGGTCCTTCATCACTTTTGAAAATGAGGCTAAATTCATTTAGGCCTTGCCACACTCAGTGGAGCAATACCTCGATACTTTTAAATATCTGGACCTAAATTATTAATTTTTCAGTATTTAATAGTAATCCAATGGCTAGATTTTTATCAGGAATATGTCTAATATAAATAGTATCTCAGCCAAATTCTGTTCTCGGTTACGCTCATAGAAATCTGGAGTAACTTCACTGAGTTTCAAGTCACTGGAGTTATGATGGATTTCTAGCAATGCAACGGAGAGCAAAATTTGGCTCTACACATATACAAATGCACCACATACCTCGCCTAATGTACGGTGAGTCTCTATCAAAAAGCAAACCCAAAGCCCCTTGTCAAAGCTATTTAATCAGGAAGGCCCTAGTGGAAAGCCCTGAGGTCCAGCGTCCAGCATTCTCCGCTTGCTAACTATGGTGCAGGTCTAGTTCCAGGGTGACATGATGCGGGGAGTGGAATAAGAGAACAGGGAATACGTCCAGAACTGGTGTTTGGGGCAGGAGTTAGGAGAATACCAGCTCACATTTCTTGTGAAACACGAGCACAAGAACCTCTCACGTGCCCCTGCGGTGGCCTTGGGCAAATCACTTCTGCTCTCCATGCTTTTATTTCTCCTCCCACCTCTTGTATATTTATGCTGTGAAGTCCATGCAGCAGGAACTAACTCTGACTCTGTTCCAAGCTCAAGTGAGTGGACAGAGAGAGTGGGGGGGATAGGTGTTTATTTGTATTTGTATTTAGTTGATGCCATGGGTCCTGTTTAAGGGTCCTAGACAACCATTTGATCCTTCCGCTCTCTGTGGTATAATAAAAGAGCTAATGTAGATTCAATGGAGAGTCTTGTTACATGATGCAGAGCTGAAATCATCACTGATACATAGATCTAAGTATTAGACCTCCTTTAGGATACTGTCTCTGGTGCAAGAGACTGCCTAGTGTGCACCAGCAGTGACCCCTCCTCCCCCACTAATTGCTGAGAGATGTGTCAAGTAGTGGGCCCTGAAGACATCTTGGTGAATGGCCAGCAGGGCGGCTGGTGGAGAGGTGTGGCAAGTGGGCAGCTGGCAGGGTGACTGGTAGAGAGGCGTGGCCAGTGGCCAGCAGGGTGGCTGGCGGAGAGGGCTAGAGCAGAGCCCTGTAGAAGGGTGTGGCAAGTGGCCAGCGGGGCGGGGAGCAAGTGCCTGAGCAGAAGAGTGTGTAAGGTGCCTCCTTACCCACTCTTTGACCCAGGGTGGGAGGTGAACTCTGTAGATGAACATCTGAACTCTGGGGCTGCACTTACCACGGACAGTGACTGTGAGTGGGGTGCAGAGGAGGGATGGGCATGTTAATGGGACTTCTGGGTTGCTGGACTAAGACCCCAAGGGGAAAAGGACACTACCCAACTTACTTGGTGATGGGTCTTTTGCTCATAGTTTATGTTTATAAACCCTGTTTGCGGTGTTCCTCCAAATTAATGCCACATTATTTCCCTCCTTTTATTAAAAGTTTTGTGCTACACTGAGACACTGTGCTTGTGAAAGGGGAAGTATTGCCTCTCATAGGCACCCAGGGGTGGTGTGTAATTGTCCCAGGTCACTGGATGGGGGCTCGAGCTGGTTTTGTGTTGTATTGTTGAAAAGAAATCCCTAGATATTGAACCTGGCCTTTGTTGTTGCCAACTCTGACTGGCAGAAGGGTTACATAATATATCTGCAGAGCATTAAACGCTTCGTAATAAATCTACAATGTAAAATTAATTAGCATTAATAGAGCTTTTACTAGTGCCAAATGTGTGGTGCCTTCATTGCTCTGATAAGTATGCAAGCAGAGAATTCAGTAACTAAGTAAGCTGCAGCAATAAATCACCTTATTTCTGTTTAATTTAGTTTATTTCTTAAACTGGAGAATCTATTGCCCAGGACATTAATTTGAAAATGTTCCTGTTCTAAATTTGTGCAGCAGTTCTGGGTATCTACTCAGCGATCTGGAATCTACTGTTGGTTCTTCAGTGAATCAGTTCACCTTTAAAACCCGTATTTCACAAGTCTATGCAAGAGGAACAACCAGTGACCTCACTAACAGGTCCAGCGGATACTAAAGGAAACCCAGAGTAATCCATTTACTGTAATGGGGGCATGGCTTATGTAACACACTGGCTAGATGTTTTATATTTACATCTTGTGGTTGGTCCTCAAGGAAGATAAGAGTCTACTATTGCTAGCAGGTAGTAGTTACTCCTTTAGCTCGAGTGGTAGTGGCTATGTGTTTTTGGTTGTGTAGGTTCCTCTTTAATCCCAGCTCATAAGCCATGGTGGGGGTCATTACACAAACCTAAGGAGCCAATAAACACCCAAATTTAGATAGTGAAAACACCAGAGATGGCCAGGCCACCCTCAGGAAACTGAAAATCAGGAATAGAAAAAGACTGGCATAATTGTAGAAAAAGGCTGGAGAAACAAATGGAATGCCAATTCTATAAAACCCTACCAACACCCTCAGTGAATGGATCCCTCTTGCACAAGGGCTAACTCCAAACACTCACACAGGCATTAGCTAACTATACTACATACTCAGTGGCAAACAGGAGCTCAGTTGGCAGGGCACATGTGCCAGATGGCTTGTAGACAATATGAACTGTTGCTGCAGAGAAGGGGCATGAAAAATAGATGGATTAAAGAGAGGAAGCACAAAACAGCAATAGGATGGAGATCCCCCGGGAACCACAATGTCTCTAGGTACAGATGAGGCTGTGGAGACTAATCTAATTAAATTGTTATTGGATATTACCAGAAAGCCTCGGGTGCTGAGGCAGGCAGGATCAGGCAGTCCCTCTGCCCTGATAAGGGAACTCATTCACCTCTGGCTTCAGGGTCCAGTTGCTAAGGCTCACCAGTAGTATATGGGGTTGTGGGTCCCCTAGGTTAGTAGCAGTGACTGGCATTTGCAGGAGAAATTAACTCCTCTGTTCCAAACTCCATTTCATCTCCTTCTCCTGGGAAAGGGACCCTTTTGATTTTTTCAGAAGGTCTCTGGTGACTTTTCTCAGCCACCATTGGCTTCTTCCTGAAGAGGCAGGACTCCCATTGGTCTGGCAGTTTGAGCCAAAACCAGAGTCCCAATCAGAAGCTCTTGGACTCTTTTTTTTCTTCCTGGTCCCTGTTGCAAATGAGACTGTATTAACAGGGCTCCCTGGGACATAAACAAATGGCAAACTCCATGTGGATTACAGGTGTAAATCCACTGGGAAGAGCGGGGCCTTGAGCACACTGTGCAACTCACAGGATCTGGTCCTTAATGTGCGTGTGTTTTGAGGAGCGTTCTGTAATGGGCCACAATCTGGCCCTTAGTTTGTAACACTCGAGGTTCTGTGGATGAAAGGCCCTGTATAAATGGCATTGTGAATGGCCTTAACAAGGAGATACTACGGTCACAAGCAATGTAGATACATGATTATTGGTATAAATTAGAATCCAGTTCAAAATTTCTTCTTGGAAGTGGGGCTGAATGTGACTACAAATATCTAATACTATTTTACACTTGTAAAGCACCTTCAATTGGTAGATCTCAAAGCTCCATATAAACAAGAGACCAGCCCGCGCTGCAAAATGAGATCCAGATCTCAACTGAGAAAGTGCTTGGTTTCTGGATTCTGTTGGGGGCTTTTTAGAGCAAGGGCCTGGCTGCGGAGTTCAAATCTGATCTGGGAGTGTTCAGATTCAGGAGTTTTGTTCAGGCCCATCTCTAGCTTGTACAGTAATTGATTTCCACAACTATGAAAGACAAAACTATGGCCTTCTCTCCACTGTATTTGCCCTAATTACAGCCATTAGTGCAAAGCCCTGGTGTAGATAGGCAAAGTCACTGTAAACTTAAATTTGCGGGCTGATCTCTTGTTTATATGGAGCTTTGAGATCCACCAATTGAAGGTGCTTTACAAGTGTAAAATAGTTCAATTTATCCTAATCTCAAGTTTATAGCAGCTAGGATTAGGACTGGTGCAACTAGACCAGTGTCTGGGCCCCACTGTCTAAAATCCCTAGTGTAGACAAGAATTATTATTAACTCCCTTTTGTAGCTGGGTAAACTGAGATCTAGAGTAAGTGATTGGCAGCACTGGGAAAAGGACCGAAAAATACTGACTCCAGCTCACCTGCTCCCTTTCCTTTCCTTCCTTTGGCATAGCTACAACTGAAGACGAATTCTTAGCTTTCCAGACCTGCTCTCTGGAACATGTATTTTGTGTCTGTTACAATTTCCCAGTTTGACACAGAAACCTTTCAGCTGAGACTCTGTTTCCAGGAGACCAGTGCAGACAGAGTTTTTCACAAGACTTCCTTGGATGCAAATTTGCTGGTGGAAAATGTTAAGATGTAAGAGAAGAACATGGCTGTTCTGAGGGAGCCGGGAGGGAAAAATAATAATGAAAAAGAGCTCACTGGGCCGAAGGAAGCATACAGAGGTGCAATCATATGGGGGGAAATTCTGCATAAAACATATAAAGACAAACACAGCCAAAAAATACAAGGTCCCACCCAACTGGAAACTGCAAGCAGCTCTAAGAAATACCAGGGTGTTAACAGAAAAGAAGGGGAAGAAGAAAATACAAGACATCATCAGCTGGCGATGAGGTCAAAATCTTAACTGAAAATGTCTCTGGTTGGTTAGTCAGTGCCAAGAAAATGCAGCGCCAGGAATTCTAAAGAGGCTCCGGCATCACGGACAAGGGCAGCTTCATTGTGACCCTGTTCTGTGCTCTCTCTCAGCCAGTTAGAGACACTGTTCTCTCCAGCAGAGGGGTTTTAACATATAGAACATATTGTGTATTCTCCTGGTCACATATGTTTCGCCTTCAAAACAACTATTGTCTTGCAGCTTTATCCCACTGGGTGAGTAAGCTTCCCTTGGAGCCAAGCACAGTATTTCCTGTCTGCTGCCTGTACACCATTACACCATCTTTCCTTCCACAGGGGTCAGTCATTCTGTATATATTCCAGAATGGGGCTGGAGTTGACAGATATAGGAAAGCACTTTCTCTGTCTAAGGCAAAAAGGCTCGGGTGCTCTGCATGCAGGCTGAAAACAGGCACGTAATCATATAGGGGTCTGATTCTCAGCTCACTCGCAGGACTCCAGTGGTGCCAAATGATTTACTCCAGATTTAAACCAGCGTCACCGAGGTCTGAGGCAGGCCCACAGGTTTTTGTTTGTTTTGTAACTATCTATATGGAATTTATATTTCAGGGGACAAAACTCTGCTCTCCCTCAGGCCAGTGGTAATGAGCGTAAAGGAGAGCAGAGTTAAACCCCAGGAGGTTGGCAGAAATGAGACACACCAGGCTGATGACTCTCACTAATAATCATTCAGAATCAAACAAGATGAGCTTTGATTGTAGCAGCTGAATTTGAATAGCTAGAGCTGGAAATGTAGCTCAGGAACATTCCACATTGGACAACTCCTTCCTATCCTATAATTATTGGTATGCACCTTCTTCCGTACCCCGGTAATTGGCCCTGATTCTGATCTCAATTAAACCATTGTAAATGGAAGTTGCTCCAGATTTACTCCCATGCAACAGAGCAGAAATTAACCAATTAATTTTAAAAATTCTTTGAAGGGTCAAACCTTCCCCCTCCCCTTTTGGACATTTGAGGCCTAAAATTGTACTGACCAGTGGAAATCTGGAATTACTCTGTAATTTCAGTAGAATTACTCCAGATTTACACTACTTTAACTGAGAGAAGAAGCTGTCCCATAACTAGCATATCATATTAAGTAAGTACAGTCAGTATTAAGTAAGTACAGTAAGCTTTTAAAAAATATTGTGCTAGTGACGGCCAGATTCTGATTTCAATTACAGCTGATTAAATCTGACTTGTGAAATCAGAATCCACCCTCCTGTGTTTGCTTTCTCCCTTCATAAATACACATTTTAAGCCAATAATAAATACTTGAACAAAAAGACATATAATTTCAGTGACAGAAAAGCAAATTGATGCTGAATGTATATGACACTCTTTCAATTTTCCTCTTGTTTTTCCTGATAGTGTTTTGTACTAAATGTTATAGATGCAGATGCAACATTTAAAGAACATTTTCTCTTCAGCACTGAGAAACATAACATGTAATTTGTATCTTCAGCCAAGAGTGATGGCCTTATTAGTAACGGGAATTTACTGATTAACTGCTGTTAGCAAAACATCATCTTCAAACCTGTTAGTCTGAAACTGGCAGCCACTCTGCCGGCAGGGCCTTTTTTATTTCATCTCAGGGGAATTGTATAGAAATATTTCTCATGCAAACAGCTTTAGCCTTGGCCTTTCAATAATTTTTATGGCCTCAACTAATAGGTTAACAATTAGTTAAGAGCAACTACCAGACTAACATCAAGTCTTTCATGGGGAAACATTCAAGGAGAGCAGTAATACTATTTATAAAGTCGGTTTATTTCCTTTTGAGCAAAACGTGTATGTTAGTTTTAAAAGTCAAAGAGATTAAAAAGGAATGCAAAATAGACGTCATTGATCAGAAGGAAAGGCCTGCAACTGTGCATTGTTAGGACCAACAGAAACAAACTCCTGTGGTCTGATTCAGGCAGGTCTGTGAAAGGAGCAGAACCAGCATCAGGGTATACCCTCTTTGTAAGGGGGCTCTCCAGACAGAGGACAGCTGGTGGAATGAATCTACACCAGCCACCCTCTCAGCCTCAGGTATAAGAGAGCATATCAGACTGAGGGGTGGGGCTATGGCTAGAGCTCTGCTGTGATCTAACTGTCCTTTGCTGCATGAGCAGGTTTCTGGGGGCTGTAGTAGCTGAGCCTGTGTTAGACTAGCTCTGAAGTTGCTCTAATTTACCTCGGTTGCCAGGCAGGGCTGAGAAGTCTGGAAGTACAAAAGTGGCTTGAAGTCACTTTTGCCCCTCCCCTCTGTTCCTGCACAGACAGCTATAATGCTGGCATTGCCTAACTTCTGAGTGCTTGACTTGGCAACCTGAAGAGTGTTTTTAAACATGGGTTTGTGTGTGATTTCCAATGGTTTGAAAAAGGCAAACTGAAAAAACCCACAAATTCTGCCATGTGGCAGCAGCATTCTGTTCCCTAAAGGTTGGAACCTCTGGCTGAGGCCTCTGCCACTTCAGCTAAAGGAGTAACTGGTACCAGTGGTAAATTCTCATCCTCTGTGGGGATCAGGTACCAAAGAGGGATGTGACCCACACTTTCCCATTGGGTTTCACAGCTATTTGCTCACAGCAGAGGAATGATGAGACTCAGAGATCTTGGCATTCCAGCCCACGTTTGGGAAGAGAAGGTGGTCTAAGGGTCCCACACTCTTCTACCAGTGTCCCTCCCAAGCCTGACCCCTTCTTTCCCTTCCCTCCAGCCGGCCCCTGTGCCAGACTTGTCTCCCTGCAGTTCCTCATCTCAGTCTCCCTACTTCCGTGTCCCTGCCCCAGTCTCCACACTTGGATGCCTCATCCCAGTTTCTGTCTCCTTGCCCTGCTAGTCCCAATCTCCCCCTCTTGGTTCCTTGTCTGAGTCCAAGTCTCCTCTCTAACCAAACTCCCAGTCTCCTTGCCCAGGCAGACCCAGTCTCTGCCTGCACTCCTTGCCCTCCTGGGCTCTCTGTCCCCTTCCCAGCCTCGCGCAATCTTCCCCAGCCTGATTCCAGGTCTGATTTTTTTTTATACAGTCTGGATTCCAATTCTAGTCCCCCCCAGCTGTCCCAGTTTCCTCTCCCAGTTCTCAACTCCAGTCTCCTTGTCCAGTCTTATTAACCCCCTCCCCTAGGCTCTTTGTTCCACTCTCTTCCTGCTACCCACCCCCAGCCTGGCTCATCACCCCTTTGCATTTCAGCCAGGCTGCATCTCCTCATACTCCATGCTGCCTGGGTACTGGCACAGGGATCACTGAGAGCACAGGAGCGCTCCAGTCTCACTCAATTCAAGTGTCTGGTGCCACAACAGTCCCAGGCCACCAAGAGGGAGGGTCCGGCTCAGTCCTGGACTGCAGCATTCTCAGTACAGAGGAAATTTTCAGCGAATTTATCTGCCAAACTCTAACAAGTCTCTACTGAGCATGTGCAAACTGAGATTTTTTTTCATAGACATGTAAACTTGGCCAAATGTGGACATTTTTTTCACAGGGATGGCAAAAGGCACCGGCCTTGTCACCAGGCCAGCCACCACACGGGGATGTTAAAAGTGTTATTACAGTGTCATGGCAGGAGTAGGGCTGGGTTAGCTGTAGTGAAATAGGGCAGGGGAGAAACCCCATGTAGTGTCAGGCATTATTCAGCCACGACAGGGGCTGCAGCGTCCAAGTGGAACTCCATTTTCCACCACAGCAGCTGAGTGCGGGACCGTCTCTGATGTGGAGCAACTAGCATCCCAGGCAGCTTTTCTTCTTCTGCTAAAACATTTAGTGCCTGTGAACTTAGTGTTTGTGAAAATTGCCAGCTCTACAAGCCTGGGACTGGAGGCCTTTATTCACAGACCCAGAGCTACCATCAATGGGTGGCAGTGGCAGGGAATTCGGGCTCCAATCCAACTTCCACCACAGTCGATGGAAAGACTCCTATTGCCATCAGTGGGCTTTGGAGCAGGCCCTTTGTGCTGACCTCGACTAGGGAGCCTATCTGCTCAGCATTTCTATGTCTGCTTTACCTCCACACGCCCTGCTCAGCCATCCTGACTGGGATATGGGTAGTGTTCTGCACACTGCAGCGTCTCACCACACTGCCACCAGTCCCATCCCAGCCAGCTGATCAATGGCAGCTAGGACAAGAAGAGCATACAAGCAGCTGCAGCTAGGATGATTGGATCTTATAGGGTTTTACTTTTGGCCTGGCTTTGGAAAAGGACAATAGCAGAAAAATAAAGAAATATTTTTTAAAAAAAATTGATTTTAAATTCAGGAGCCCCAGAAAGAGGCCAGAAGAAAGATGAATTCAGGGTGTTTTGATAAACGTGAATCTGTCTTGTTGTAACACTTTTTGATGATTCCCATCACATTACATAGCGAAATAGAAGCCTTCTGACCTAGGCTGACCAGATAGCAAGTGTCAAAAATCAGGACAGGAGGTGGAGGTAATAGGTGCCTATGTGAGAAAAAGACCCCACAATCGGAACTGTCCCTATAAAATTGGGACATCTGGTCACCCTATTCTGACCTGGGAGTTATTAACTGGGGGGCCTGTGCCTGCTTCCATTGAAGTCGATGGCAAATTGACTGTCATGGAAGTAACAACATGCCTTAGGGTTGGTAGCATTATAGAGGTGGAAATACAATGAGGGAGAAAGAAGAGGAGACTCGGTTTATTTAATGCATAGGTATAGTGGAGGCAGCCAGATGCCATAATATGCAACAGTGTAACCATTGTTAATTTTCTAGGGACAGCATTTCTTACGGCAATTGGCTGGGTTTTTGGAGTTTCATCAGGCCCTTTATTAATGCATTGCTAGATTACTCTAACTATCCTTAGTCAGTTAGCTGGGCAGGGTCAGAATGGCATGTCTGCCTTGAGACTGGCATGTCTACCATCACTGAAGTTATGTCTTCAGTGGTGTTATTCCAGATTTACCCTGGCTTAACCGACACCACAATTTAGCCCTATGACTACAGCCTAGAGCGTTAGGAATCTGACAGAGTGTGCAGTGGCTTCAACACCCCTGATTCAGTGCAGAACCCGGAGAAACTGCCTTTCCTGCAATTAATCATTGATGCTAATGTGCTGCAGTGGAGATTTATCAATAGACTGACACCACAGTATTCATCCCTTGCTTGTGTACCAAAGGAGTGAGACTAAAAATATGAGCCTAGCTCTGCACAGGACAGGCTAGGTGGTAGTTCTACCATTAACAGAGCCGCAGGCTCATGAAGTGTGTAATACCACAGGGGATTTTTCAAGCTAGCTGCGTTGTGCTAGTAAAAATGCTGTGTGTGTGTGTGTGTGTGTGCGTGTACATGCGTGCATAAAGATGTATTATTGAGATCAGACAGTTATTTAAAAAATACAGTTTATTAGATAAAACATACATAGAACCAAGTAAATGCAATTCTTTATTAAAAATACAGAAATAATTTTGCAATAATAAAAGAAATACTGGCATTGCTCATGAAACATAAAGGTCAAGGTTTGGGACCTGTCTGTTTAATCACAGCTGGTCCTCCAATATACTGCATCTTAAACATACTGCATCAAATATTGAAACCCAGACAAATTTAGTTTTTAAACAACTGGAAAACATTAAGGCCAGTAATAACCAGCTTAATTAAGATGCAAACAGTAGAATACAGCACACAGAATAGTCAGTATACAACTATACATTAAAACATGCCTCTAATAGTGACAGAGAATCCACTTGAAGGAATAAGTTACAAATAATAAAAAAAAAATCGATATGAAGAAATAAAAGCACAGTTTGACACAATGTTTGTTACATGATAATAAATGTATGAAAACACTGTACATAGTAAGAATGAATACATTAGACCCACCCATACAGAACATGCTAAATTGAAAGTTTTTGTTTTGTTTGCATGTGTGTATGTATACATATCCAGGGGTGTGGGTGTGCATCTATAATACATATATGTGCGCACACAACGTATAAGTTGAAGCCAGATCTCTTTAATTCTGAGGCCAATAATACTAATATGTTCTTTGTCATAATCATGCCATTCCTAGAACTCCGGGCTTCTCATCTCATAATTATTCTCACCCATTGTATAAGTTCCACATTTATCTTTACTGCTAGGTCTCTGTTGTTTGCACATTTGCAAAATGAATACAAAACTATTTCATATAATACAGAGTTCACTTGTATGAAATGATTATTGTTAACCATGAATGTTTGAGAGGTTTTGCCATCTGAGAAAACAATAAAGTGTTAAAGAGGCGGCATCGCATTGCCAAGAAGCAGAAATATGAATAAGACATCTTTTCTCTGATAGTACCACACTATAACACTGGTGTAATTAACAATATACCGTCTGAGTCATCTTTAGTAAGTATGACTGGTCTGAAATAGGAGAGCACCTGCATTATTAATTATTATTATTATTATTTATTATTAATAGTGATGATGATAATAATAGTAAAATAAACTTTTTAAAAAATCACAGGCCTCTAAACTGTCTTTGTAACCCACAAACTTATTGGGAATCCCCAGAAAATATTTTAAAAATAAAGTAATACTAAAATATTGCACTGACTGAACAAAAAGAGCTGCAGAATAAACCCCACGTACATGAAAGGATTGCCTATTCCATACGATCAGGCTTCACAGAGTCAGAAACTGCCTAGCTTCGGCCCAGATTCAGCAAAGCACTTAAGCAGGGATTGAATTCTAAGCACATGCCTTAGTCCCATTAAAGTCAATGGAGCTCAAGCATGTGCTTAAGTATTCTGCTGAATCAGGGCCTTAACGAACTCCCAGACCACGATGATTTTTCTCTCATTGAAGGAAAAAACCTGGTGCCAAGGCCAAACAAGAAAAAGGTGAGTCCAATTCTCCTCTCCAGTCAATGGAGTTGCTCCCAATTTATACCAAGGTAAGAGAAGAATCAGGTTTTAAAAGCCAATGCATGAATCAGACACGCTGGTAAACTGGCCTGTGATGCAAAAAAGCCAATAAGAGCATGAAAGGAAATAGAATCTACAGCTACTGGTGGATGTTGCACTGGGAAAGAGGTTGATCCTGGGTCTTTCTTAGCAAGATGAGGAAAGGTTTGAATCGAGCCATTGCCATCGAGCTGCACTGTGTGCTGTGATAATAGTTTTATACTGAAACAATACTGCTGGGGAAATGCACCAACCTGCCTTTCACAGGTAAGCTGCTAGTCGCAAGCCTGGTCAGCCCAATATGGCAGTATGGGGGTAGAATAACGAAGAAGAAACATGAAAGTAATCAGGGCACTCTTGAGTCAAAGAGTTTCAAAATGAAAGAGGCTTAGGTATACACCTTACATTTAGTCACAAGACCTAATATTTCAGTCAACATCATTCAATCCCATAATTGCACCATGAGAACACATTTCTAATAAAAAGGAAATCTCATTTATTTACAAGCTATTTTGCAATATACAAATTGCTATTGAAGAGTCCTGGTAAGTTAATATATCTAAGGTAATTTATCCATTTAGAGACCAGATACATGGGGCCTGATTGAAAGCCCCTGGAAGTCAGTCAATGGAAAGGCTCCATTAATTCTGATGAGTTTTGAACGAGACCAGTAATGCAGGTATTCGCACTTAATAATCTGTGATACAGTGGTCTTTTATTTATCAGTAGTAAATTGTTTAGATTATAACAAATTGGGGAAAAATGAATTGAAGACAGCATGAGTCTGAGAATTTGAATAGGATTTCACTATCTTCTATTCAGTTTTCCGCTGGATACTGTACAAATAGGAAAAATATAAGAAAAGTATCTACAGACTCACTTGATATGTAAAGTCCTTCTAGAGTAAGGAGAAGATGCAATTCACGGTTTGATGAGGTCAAGGTTAATATATACTATATTTTTAAAACAGTCTGAGATTGTAAAACATCTGCAGAATGTGATTAAAGCAACCCTTCTTATCCAGTCACTGCAGAATCTGAGGCTTAGCTATCAAATTACAGCAAATTAAAAATCAAAGCTAACACACTTTGAGCCCAATTAGCAACTAACCCCCTCCCCCATATATAAAATAATCCACACTTCACTGGCTGTGGGATCTAATGCTGGGAATTCGGAAGGGAACTCAGTGCAATATTAAAAAGTGTAAGCAGGATCTGTGCTATTTTGAGGCCTGGTGTAGGACTGCTGGTTAAAACTCTCCTGCACATGTCCCTCCCACTGGTTGAAACAAGAGATACAGAGCAAAATTCTGATTTCAGTAACATCGGGATAAAGCTGGAGGAGTGCCAAGGAGTCATTCTGAATTCGCACATTTCAGGATGACATGAGGACCATGCAAATATTGTAATGAAAGTAACAAGCTCGATATTTACAGGATACTTTATGTGCTATTGAACACAGTCTCTCCTCTTGACTTCTTGTTCTCCCTCTCACACCACTAGCACCCTGAATCAGTGGTGTGCCGTCTATGTAGGCCACACATACATTGTACGCTAGGAAAGCCATGACTATGACTTCCTGACCAGCTACACCCATGGGACAATTCTGTCCAGCCCCCGAATGTGCATGGAGGATGTCATATTGTGAACAAAATGGCGTCCTCCAGACAGTGTGAGGAGGGCTGCACTGTAAGTGCATGGTCACGCCTTGCATGCCAGTATAGAATTACATGCCTTATTAAAGATGTCACGGCGTACCACTGGCCTGATTGCTAGGGCTAGTTCTCCCCTTTCTCCTGTCTGATGGCTCTGTCTTTCCGCCCTGTCTCCTTATCCCCCACTGCTGGCACTGGGAGCGGCCAACTGTCAGACCTAAGCTGGAGGAAAGTTGGAATCTCTTTAGATTTGGTGGAGGCAAACTGGTTGGCCATGTGGTCAGGATGTCTGCACCTGCCTAATGCTGTGTCAGTCAGGGGGCTGACCTTGCTTAGTAGTGGATGCCTATGTGCTGGCCATCACATACTATAAAGGAAACAACAAACATTGTGGGACCCAGTGTAGTCATGAGAACAGATCTCGATCCATACCTGATTCATCCCTATGATTTCAAAAGAGCAATGTATGATGTGATGTACCATTCTATATTTTGTAACGGTAGCCTAGACATAATAAGCGTTTAAACAACTTTAACTTAAAAGTCCAGGCAAAAGGGAATGCTAGCAGGCACCAGAGGCAGACAGAAGTTAGAGAAAAACTTGTGTTCACCATGTGTAAATTTGCTGAGACTTTAATGAGGTATAGATTGCAAATAATGATTAACTAGACACCTGAAAAGCTCCCTCAAAAAGTGCCTTTGATGCTGGTACATTAACGCAGAGGAACATTTCGCAGACATGATAATGAGGAGGTTAAGAAAAAAAAAAGAGACTCCAAACCAAAAATATCAGCAGGTGGTAACCCTAGTCAGAAGAAAACTTGTACTGGAATCTTCTGTGAACAAAAGAGTCCACTTTGTGTTCTCTTTCCTGAAAGGAGTGGAAGGAGAAAAGGATCTGGAAAAGGAGAAGAGAAAAGCAGAGAAGGAAGGGGTGGGATAGACAAAAAGCTGTCAGGAGAGATTGTACGGAGAGGCAGGGAGATGGTGGGGTGGGTAAGGGAAAAAAGAGAGATCGCTGTGGGGAGAAGGATGGGAAGGTGATGGCAGAGGAAGGGGAATTGTAATGAGCTAGAACTGGAGGGAAAGAGGAAGAGAGGTCAAGAGGAAGATGAAGAGGAAGGGAAAAGAGAAGGGAGATGCAGAGAGGAATGAGTAAAGAAAGAGATAGGAGGGTGGGGAAGGAGAGGGGCAGAGGAAGAATAGGAGAAGGAAGATGCAAGAGATGCTTGTGTGAGGAGCAGGTTAGATGTGGACAACATAAAGAGAAAGGGCAGACTAAGGAGATGGAGTTGTTTTGTGGTCTATCCTAGGTCTCAGGAGACCTACAAATTCCTGGCTCTGCCAAAGGTCAAGCTTCATGAAATTCTAATAAAAAATGGTGATACTGTTTTGGCCAGTTCACAGAATGGTCAATGCTTTTCAAAGATTCAAATTTTTGATTTTAAAAAAAAGTCACAAAAATATTTTCAAAAAACTTTTCATGAAAAGCCAGCTCCAGCCACAAGCTTCCTGTGTGACCTTGGAAAGGTCACTTTCTTTCTGTGCCTCCATTCCCCATGTGCAACAAGGGAGGAAGAATAAGCATGCTTGCCTTTCTGCTAACCTTTGCTTGTCTGGTCTAATTAGGTTGTAAGAGCTTCAGAGAAGGGACAGTCTCTCAGTATGTTTAAGGACAGGGCCTAACTTTATGGACTCTCAATGTCTAAATGCTACTGTAATATAAATTATTATTGTTGTTAATAATAATAGCTGGCTAACACACCTCTCTAATAAACAAGAGATCCTGGGTTTGAACCTCATTAGCACCAAGGGGTGGAGGGTCAGCTTCTGCTCTCAGTTACACTGGTATTAATGTGGAGTAACTCCCTGAATTTACAGCAGTGGAACTGAAAAATTGGAATCTGGTCTGGCTTCTTATGGGGACATGGACTGGATGAGCCAATAGAATAGCTCTTTTCTGCCCTTCACTTCTAAGATTGCAAAGTGCATAGATGAATCCTAGGCAGTGGGTTTTGTGTGATAGAGGAATAGTGGACTAATGGTTTGGATCTTGATTTTCAGCTCTGCGGTGTAAAAAATGCACACAGGCTCCCCATCACAGACTCTAGATTCCTAACTTCTGCCAGTCACATTTTACAGTAGAACCACAGAGTTATGAACACCAGAGTTACGAACTGACCAGTCAGCCACACACCTGGTGGAAGTATGCAATCAGGCAGCAGCAGAGACTGAAAAAAAAAAAAAAAAAAAAGACAGATACAGCACAGCACTTTCATTAAATATAAACTACTAAAAAAATAAAGGGAAAGTTAAAAAAAAAGATTTGACAAGGTAAGGAAACTGTTTCTGTGCTTGTTTTGTTTAAATTAAGATGGCTAAAAGCAGCATTTTCCTTCTGCACAGTAAAGCTTATGAAGTCAGTGTTCAGCTGTAAACTTTTGAAAGAACCACCATAATGTTTTGTTCAGAGTTACGGACATTTCAGATGAACAACCTCTATTCCCGGGGTGTTCATAACTCTGAGGTTCTACTAGAGGGCCAGATCCTCAGCTGGTGTAAATCAGTGTAATTCCAATGAAGTCAATGGAGTGATGCCAATATATGCCATCTGAGAATCTGGCCTACAGCATCCGGCACCATCTGCTCTTTGAACTTTTTGAATTACTGTGCCATAAGAAAAGAAGAGCGCCTCTTCCTTAAATGCAACACAAACTGGGATCAAGTTGGTAAGGACACTCTGAGGTACTACAGCGCATTAGAAATCCCATGGAGAAGAGAGATTAGATTTGACAGATAGTAATTTTGTTCCTCTGAAACTCAGGTGTGCTGATCAATTCTCAATACTGCCATTGCAGTAAATACGCAGGGTCAGAAAACACATTACGGATCAGGCAACCATCAAAGTAAGGAATACAATTGAACATCAATCTTTCGCCGGTTTAGATTCACCCAAGTTCAGAAGTTCTCTCTCTCACCCTGCCTTACTTCCGAGTGCAAAGACGGTGACAGTTACATAGCAATTACATTCTAAAATGTCCTTACTATTATTTCCCTTTGTCTGCAGCCCTTTACTGATTCCTGTTCTTCTATAAAGTACTTATAATGAGGAACTGGTGGCCTGTATTTTTATCTTTAAAAGAGAAGGGCACCATGATCTCTGCTCTTACCAATAACAATGAAAACTCTGGGCTATAAAGAAACATGGATATGTTCAGGAAAGATTCTATACAAGTCTGGAAGTAGGCCACAGATGACAAGGGGGCACCAGGAAAACACAGAACTTCCTCCTCTTTGAAACGTGCTCTTCTCAGCTTCTGAGCCCTGCTCTTATTTTACTCACTTCACCGCCTGCCTACATAACCAGGCCAGCCTCGCTAAGCCATACACATGCCCATCCTCCTCCTGCCCAGGCTCAAGCACTGTTCTTGGCAGCTCTCCAGAAACCAAAAAGTGAAAGACTCTTCAATAGCAGGTGGACTCTTTCCTATTGTCCTATCTAGCCTTATTATTTTGGTATGACACCATCTAAGAGACTGATGCATTTGAAGCACTATCGAGTGCCATTACTATTAAAGTGGCTGAATGTAATGGGCCACTTAGATTGGTTTTAAACGGTTTTGTTTTTAAATTCCACTAAGGGTCTGATCCCAGAGTGCTTATGCTGGGAAAACTCCCAGTGGAGTCATGTATAAATCAATGGGAGATTTTGCTTGGTTCCATATTTAAAAGCTCGGTATACAGAATTTAATTTGCCTTTCAAAACTGAAAACTCATCAAACATCCATGTGTACATAACAGCCTTATGGAACGTTTCCTTCCGGCATGCGCCTGAAAGGATCCTACACAGATTCTGGTAGGCAGGGGGTTAACACCTCCCCCCCTCACATTGCCACCCAACCTGCACTTTGCTGACAAAAATGGATGGATTCGCAAAGCTTCCTATTGGAATACTAATAGGCTTCATTAGCAACAGGAAATGATTCCCTGGGCAGCAGAGTATATAAACCAGCAGGGAAGGAGTTGTATGGGAGAGGGGCTGGAGTAGGTTGGTGAGCTTTTATTATTTCTTAGTAGATCAAGGGAGGATGAAATAGGCCTTGTTAAGTTCTGCTTACTTTAGAACTTGGCTGAAGCTAGCCCTGCTCTCTGGGCCAAGCTCTGGTCCCACTGAAGTCAATAGTAAAACTTACATTGGCCTCAGTAGGATAAAGATTCTTTATTTAGTCATGGCTAAAGGAAACATTTTACTTGGGACTGCTGCTGAGAAAAGTCGTCTGTGTTTCAGTCTGAGTCTTAAAGTGCCAACATATTTTACTAGAACATTTCTTTTTTAAAATAAACTGCCTCCCTCTACTGCTTAACCTCAGACGGAAAGCCCATTGCTTAAACTGCAAGTAACCTAACCCGCCGCTTACACTTATGCTGAATCCAGTCCTGTTAAAAACACTACACACGCAGTGACTTATCGCCAACGCATCATGTGAACTCACCCATCAGTTCAGAGCCAAGCACCTGGTAGTTCAGAGACTGGGAACAAAGAGACACGTCCTCTAAATAAAGTTTTGCATAGTTCTAATTTTGAGTTGATGGAATTTGCTCAAGCTACGTCATGTCAGAATAAGAGCTCTGTCTTACTAGAGTCTATCATATTGGGGAAGTATATGCGATAATACCACTGCAACCACAAAAGAATTTACAACAGGAAGCATCACAGCTGTTTCTTATTAGCATTAGTACAAATTACACAAAGCAAATGGTTAGCAGACATGTTTTCATAATATTGAACTCATGGCAATGAATAAAAGTGATTCTTTTTCAAGTACAATTTTAGATTTCCAAGAGAAACCGTTTCCAATTGTCCATGAAGGAAGTGTGGATTAGGAAGCAGCATGTAACTATTGCAAGCACCCAAAGGCAGTGTGGCTGTGATTTGCTAGCATTTTCTGGCAAAGCTGTACAGATTTAGAACCATATTTTGTAGGTATGGATTTTCCCATTTCTGCAACCCTGTTTGACCTACTGCAATATTATAAAAAGTGTGACACTTTCTGTGTTCGTGTGCTGCATTCTGGAACCCCTGCACTAAGGTTTGCTTTTTGGAAAAGGACACAATTCTCCTCCACTTTTCCCTCAAAAGGCTTATTGTGAGTTATTTTCCTAATAGTCCCAAGTCCTTTGATATAGAAGAAGCATGTGCCAACAGAGCATTCTCACAACGTTAATTCCAAAGGGGAGACTGGAGAAAACAGAGAAAACCCCATGTGTAGAAACAGACACAGTGTACAGAACTGAACACTTCACTGTGGCTTACAAACAATATACAGTAATCCTCTGGACTGGAACACTAGAGGCATGAGTCTTCTCTGTTCCACTAGTTTCACACCAGTATAACTATTGACTTGAATAGACTCCCACCTGATTTAGGGCCGGAGTAAAGCCCATTGAAGCCAATGGGACTCTTTTCTAATGACATCAGTGGGCTTCCGATCAGAAATAGCGTGAGCAGAGAACAGGGCTGCCGGGTGTCACCCATTCGGCTTGCACTCACACCTCTGATATCCCTCTCACCCATTTGGCAGCCCGGCTGAATCCTCACACACCCAGTTGGGCTGCAGGGATGACCTGCAGTAGCTTCATCACCTACTGCGGGTTGCTGGGGCACTTACTCTGCAGTTAACCTCACTGCCTCTCCACTCACTGCTCCCCCGTGGCATTCCTCTCCGGGCATATCTTTGTGAGCGAAGGGTCAATCTTCCCCCCTCCCCCCACCCCGACAGGGATTGTGTATCCCAGTCTAGAGAGGGAAATGACATCCCCCCTCCTACTTCAATGCAAATGTTGCTGCTCCACCACTGGCAGGTACATCTCTGTCTTTCAGATCAGAACAACTAAAGATACAAGCATGGTTACGGGCCGAGGGTGGGGGAAGCAATTCTCGTTTACAACCAGGCCAATTTACATTGTTCTAGCAGCACAAAGGGGGCTTATAGCAGGTTACGCCAGAGAGCTTTAAAGGAGTGCTTGTGCCAATGAGAATCAGGCCTTGGCTCGTCTCAAACCTTTCAATCTAAAGCCCATACTCTCTTTTCTCAAGCCATTTTAAACCTCCCATTTCTTAATGGTGCTCACTGAGCTGGACTATTGCGTTTGTTACTGCAAACAGTCTTTCTAAGTCAAAAGTCCAGTCAGTATTTTCCCAATCTTTTACTACTAATAATGTTCTATTTGTTTTTCCCCCACATGTTATTCCCCCCCTTGGTAAAAAAAATGACAGCATCTTTTTAAGACAGCTCACTCCCGTGGGAATTCAGTGTATGGTTTGGGGGCAGTGTATGGCTCTCAGCAATGCTTTTGCCACTGCCTGTTTCAAGGGTACCTTTATGCATTGATCATGCTGAGCAAGGCTGATAGTTCTGCAGAGGCAGCAGCTCCCCTTGCTGCCACATAAGAGGGGCCCAGGTTCAAAAGTAGGCTCAGCCCAAGTGGAGGCTGACAACACTGGATTGCCAGGGGGCAATTTATGGAGCTCATCCAGCCCTTGCTCTGGAGGGAGGCATTTGTCAGTGAGGGAGAAGATGCCATGACAGCAGCAGTGGTCAGTGAGAAGGAAAAATGAATGAGCTGTCTCAACAGAATAGGTCAAATTGGTCAGCCATTTTAAAAAAGTCAGTAGCAGGTATATTTGGGGTACAGGTTGTTTTAACTACAGTAGCTAAAGAACTCACAGCTTTCCCCAAAATTCTTAGACTGTGCCTACATTTGTTTACAAAAGGGACTACTCATAAAATGTTGAAATTGCTTGTAGCAAATGTCTTTCGATCCAGCTATGATTCTTTTAAAGTAGAAAACAGACCCACATAATTGCTTTTGAGGATACACATACATACACACACCTCTCAGAGTGGTTCAAAAATGGAACTTGATTGGCTACAGTTTGAAGTGAAAGCCATGAACAGAACACGAAGCAAAATAATCTGTACTAACAATGTCTAAAAAGGCATCTAATTTGGAAATGAATGACATGTATGTTCTGACTCTTTAGTGCTTGTTCAGAGGAAGTGGCCTGACTGGTTTTACATAGCAGAGCTATTTAACTACCATCTTTGACAAGACTTGCAAGGGGAAAAATTAGTTATAATTGCAATATTGCTACAGTAATGCTTTCCCCCTAATTGCCTTTAATTTCAAAACACACAAAAAAGGAGGTTTTTTTGCTGTATGTTGTACTTCTATGCAATACAATCAATGAAAACAAAACACCAAGGACAAAACATTAAACATCCTGACTTCAACAGTCTGTCATATTTAAAAGTTTAATATAAAAAAAATAGCACCACTGACTGTATATACAAGATTCATACAATGGTGTATGAAAATTCTTCCAGCACATTGGATGTAAAAATATCATTGTTGCTAACTAATTTATATATGTTGTTAGTATTGTCTCAGGCTTCTGATTGCTATTCAGTTTTAATGACTAAAAGAGGGGAAGAGAGAAGAAATGAAGTATGTTAGGAGTAGAGCTGTGAGGAACCAGAACTTCTGTTCTGTGGGAAACTCCAGTATTTGAAATTTGGGTTTCTTCCAAATCAGAGCAAAACATTGAATTTAGAAATTTTATGCAAAATGAAATTTAAAAAATGGTTTGGATCAATTGAAACATTTCATTCAAATTTAACTTTCTACATAATATACAATCAAATACAGTATCAAATGACAAAGTTGTTTTGAAAACAAAACCCCAAAAATGTTCTCTCCCAAGAATGTCAAAAGTGAAGTGTTTCAATAATGGTGAAATGTTTGTTTCAGGAAGGTTTCCAAAACAAAATTTTCTCAAAATCAACAGATTCCCATGGAAACTTTAGATTTTGAGGAAACAGCATTTTGCAATGGAAAAAACATTCCACTGGAAATTTTTTGACCTGCTCTCATTTGGAGTTAGCTATATTATAGTGAAGTGAGCTTTTGGATGGAAGGAACTAAAATCAGAGGTTTGTATTTTTTTAAATAAGAAAGATGGGCTACATTGAAGAACATGTATACCCGGGAGGGAGAGGAATTATTTCAGCTCAGTACCAATGTGGACACAAGAACAAATGGATATAAACTGGCCATCAGGAAGTTTAGACTTGAAATTAGACGAAGGTTTCTAACCATCAGAGGAGTGAAGTTCTGGAACAGCCTTCCAAGGGAAGCAGTGGGGGCAAAAGACCTAACTGGCTTCAAGATTAAGCTAGATACGTTTATGGAGGGGATGGTTTAATGGGATAACATGATCTTAGTCAAAGGTCAATTAATTGCCATCAGTGGTAAATAGGACCAATGGTCAACGATGGGATGTTAGAAGTTACTACAGAGAACTTTTTCCTGGGTGTCTGGCTGGTGAGTCTTGCCCACATGCTCGGGGTTCAGCTGATCGCCATATTTGGGGTCGGGAAGGAATTTTCCTCCAGGGTAGATTGGCAGAGGCCCTGGAGGTTTTTTGCCTTCCTCTGCAGCATGGGGCACGGGTCACTTACCGGAGGATTCTCTGCATCTTGAAGTCTTTAAACCATGATTTGAGGACTTCAATAGCTGAGACATAGGTGAGAGGATTATTCCAGGAGTGGGTGGGTGAGATTCTGTGGCCTGCATTGTGCAGGAGGTCAGACTAGATGATCATAATGGTCCCTTCTGACCTGAAAGTCTATGAGTCTATGAGTCTATGTAAGAAAACTGGATTTTCCTAGGATTTGCTTAGTCTGACATTTCAGATATATCAAGGTCTTTACACTCTTTTGGGATGACTTTAAAAGCAGGTCAAATAAGTAGCATTATTGTAGGTAAAAGACTCAACTTTTAAAAATGCAACAGTGAACAATGAACTGTATAACCGTCATGTTGGTGTGAACACATTTATGTCCCTAGCACACATCTGGCTGAGCAGATTTTCATTCTGTGCAACATGGACATAAAGCAGTGCAGCTCAGTTTAAAGTTCTAATAGTATGTTTAGATATTAGTATATTTTATACTTAGTATTATAGGAATTTCATTTAACACATTTATTCAGGTGTTCATTTCAAAGGCATTTCAGTGTGCATACAGGACTTGTTGAAAACTGGCCAGACATTTGCCGATCCAATGCTGCAAGCATATAAGCACATAAGTAACTTTACTCATGTGAATAACCCCAGTGAGTTCTATTAAACTACTCACGGGATTAAAGTTATTCACATTCATGTGTGTCTTCAGGATCAGGCCCTGAATTTGTATCTTTTTGTAGCAGGTTTATTCTAATGTCGCATATAAAAATGAGTTTTATTCTGCATGATATTTTTGGTAACATTTTATTCTACATGAACAGAATTGGATGGTACCGTCTGATCACTGTCATGTAGAGGTTCAGGAATCCATTCTCTGAGACAGGTTGAGCCTGGCTATCACACAGCCCTAATATCTCAAAGAGGTGCTAAAAAATCTGGACACATTTAAAGAGAATGCTGTTTAAGCTGAACGGGTGGAGGTATCCTTTTGATAAATCTCATTTTTAAAGAAGAAAATAAGAGCATATCCAATCCATAAGTAATCTACTATTTTTTAAAAATATACTCGTCCTGGCATGGCTACATAGGATGTGGACAATCATCTCTTTTTTTTGGTTCTTTTATGGTGCAGAAGGACATTTTGAATCCACTTAAATTCTAAAGCTCAACACCTCTGCATATGTGCTGAACGTTAACAAGATTATCCACAATGGCAGCTTCAGTCAAGAAATTAATCTAGAAAATCTACCTTTTAGATCCAACACAGTTGCAAATGTACAGTGTGCATTGTGTTTTCAACTTCTTTTTGGAGAACATTTCCACTGTATTCTTTTGCTTTTTTAAGAGTGCCACAAAATATATGGCACACAGGCATGGCTCAAGGAAGGAGGCGGACTGCTGAGAACGTCAGATGCTCTGGGAGCTATCCAACCACTTTTTGACTTAATGAGATGCAGTGTGTTGTGGCATCCTATCAGGAACGCTTTCTGCGTTTTGGTTTTTCTAAATGGTGAACTAGTTGTCTGTGAGCAGTGAAGGGTCGATCATGCTAGGAGCTGCAGTTCCTAATTTGTGTGTATACTAGACATAAAATCAAGGTGGCTCTATCACACCCTATAGAAAGCCACCATGTCATCAGCAGCTAAAGCCTGGAGTTTATTAGGATTTTTCCCTCTAGTGGGAAAACAAGGTACTTCAGTCTTCAGAAAAACTTTTTTTTTTAACTAAAGAATTTCAAGTTTTCCAGATAGTGCAAGACGTGGGGTAGTGCCCATAAGACAACAATAGCTGACCAAACAAAGGACATTAATTGGACCTTTTCCAGGCCTTTTATCTCATAATGCTGTTGATCTTGGGTCTGCATTATAACCACACCCCAGACGTTGGCAAGTTACTAATTATGCCCCAGAGGCTGACAGGTGGCTAATGAGTGACTCTTCTATAGTCTCTCATCAATCCTCAGCATGTGTCAAAGCTGTATTTGTTTCCGATTTCCCACTTCTGATTACAAAAATAGGACTTACTATAATCATAATAACAATATTAATGATATAAAATAATTATTGTAATTATATACTTTTTGGCAAATTATTAACACAGAACAGCCAAAAGACCCCATTGGATTAAAAAAAGGTGAAGATGCACAAGTATTAAAAAAGACAAAGTCTTTGTTAAAAAAGAGGGAAAAACAATTCACAAGTTGATGTATTTCTCTAAGGCAACATGTTACCTTTAGTCTGCTGTCTCGGATTATGTTGGGTCACTGTTCAAGGAAATGTCAGAACTTTGCTTGCTTGAGTTTATCGATGTGGTAACAAAGTTTCAGTGCCGGTCCCAATTTCAGCCCCAAGTATTTCATGATCATGTCACTTTTCAGCAACAATAAAGCATTGCCATCAATCTCCTGTTTTAAAAAAAGAGAGAGAAACCAAGATGTATAACCTGTGACCAGTGCTGAAAAAAGTAAGAGAGCAGGCTTTCCATTGCAGCTAAGACATCTTCCGGCTGCATCTTCAAATGGCTTCATTCAGAGTAGAGCTGGCTGAAATGTTGTGTTGTATCAGTCATGCAAGGTACTCACAAACTTCAACAGGTCTTTATTTTAAAGGAGAAACCTCTTTACCAAGCTGCTGCTTCACCCTCTGTAGCTCTCTCAGCCTCTCAACTCCCTCCTCCCTCCTTCCTGTTTCCTGTCCTTACAGACTCCCAGCAGCCAGTGCTCCCAGTTCTAATAATTATAAGCAACATCTAAACACACGTTGTCAATTTTAAAGTTTCATCAAAGCTCATTAAAATTAAAAAGTGCCATATCAGTGCTAAGTATCAGCATGACTTCCATACATTGCATCGTTTCTGTTTGATGGTCAGAGCTTGTCTGTGTGATCCATGTTATACGAATGAAGCATTACTATCGATCTTAATTTGCACGATCCATTATTGTGCTTAGTGCTGATCTGCAGTAAGATCACTTTCTGATTCACTCAATCAGCAGTTGATGGTCAATTTCCATTCCCCTTGCCCCCACACACCACATTGGAAACCACTTTCTCCTTATCTCTTCTTCCTATCATCTTAGGAAGGTAAGATAAAGGAAGAATCAATGTTGCATTCAGATATGGATACAACCAACATGTGCATAGCATAAAGAAAAACAAACTTCTGGAGCTTAGAATGAAGTAAAATAAAGTACTGTCAAGTGAATCCGGCTTTTTCAAAATGTTGATGTGGGTCTTTTTGTCCCTTTAACATTATTAGTGTGTAAGGGTTAGAATTAAATTACACAACAAGCGTGTGCCAGAGGGAGCATTCATATTTAATTAAATATCTTGCAATAGCTATGTCCCTCTGAAGAAAAAATATGTTTGCTTGATTTCTCTTTATTAATACTGTGTCAGCGCTTATAAAAATATACTGCAGAATTCTACAGTAGTGATCTAAAACTCTGCAATAGCACTATTAGAAGATGCAGGACCAGATCCTTAGGTGGTGTAAATCACTGGAACCAAGGGAGTTAGGTTGACTTACACTAGTTGAGGTCTGGTCCACAGTAATTTGGACCATTACTGTAGACCACTGGAGTGTTTTTATAAGGGATTGGGAGCAAGAAATGACACAGGTTTCTCAAGTACAATCTGCAAGCCTGCAATAGCATTTGGAGTTAGCGAGCAGCTTCCAGCTGCGATAGGAAAGCATTATTGTATTCAGGCTTGTTTCTGCAAACACTTATTCCCAAGCATACTTCTCAGCATGGTGAGTAGTCCCTAAAGGGGCACTAACCCCGTGGGGTTGATTCACTAGGACTATCCAGAATAGCTAGCACTACACTCAGTAGTGAGGGTTTGCAGGATCAGGCCGCTAGTGAATAAAAAGATTAAAACAGAAAAATGGGACCGCGCCGCCCACTTCCTGGTCCCACTTCAGAAGCTGGAAATGTAGGCTTCCCCTCCCAGTAAGGTCACCCTCTCCAAGCAATCCTGTCTAGCGGTAAGCTAACTGGAACAAAGCTAAAATAATCAATATGAAGAAGGTCTAGAAAATGATATGTGCTCACAATTACAATATCCATCACTGAAAGAGGCAGGTTATAATTCTGAATGAACAGGTTTAATTACCTTAAACATAAAGGTTTTAGTCTCCTTTACATATGCATTTGCCAATTACTGACCATAATTAAACTATCAGAGCATTGCATTGCTTTGCTTCCTCTTGGTTTGATTTTGCTACTTGTTAATTCTCCATCTATTCCTCCCTCATGTGCTATCCCCCGCAAACTCTCTCTCTCTCTCTGCTGGGTATCACTTTTGCTCCTTTCTTCTTGCTGAGAGGTCATTGCAAAACAGCTCACACTCATTGCCAGAAGTGCTACTGCGAGAGAGGTGTGCAGCTGATGGTCTCACAGCAGTTCTGCCCCCTTCAGTGACCCTATCAATTATGGGCTAGTTTCCGCTCCGTCTGGACCCTGTTGCAGTGGCTCCAGAGGCAGAAACAGAGGCTGCAGTGCAGAAAACAGTCCGGGAGGTTGGGGGATTCACGGATTCAGTGCACGCCCCCAGTAGCCACTTTTCACAGAGTTACTGCAGAATCTTGGCCACAAGCAAGAGCTGCCTTCCTATGTGGGAATAACACAAGGGAGGGCTGTGACGGTACCACGCACTGCCCTCCCTGTTGTGGAGATAGGGGAGTAGACTGGCTCAGGGGGATTATCTCTCACTACAGCTGTTTAGGTGAATTTGGCACAGTAAGTGTAAGTCAATCCCCAATCCCGGATGGTCACTTAAAATATAACAGGGCAAGAGATAGCACTGTCTTCATTTGCTTTTCCTTTCCCCACTTTCTCTTTATTGTACCTCCCTGCTACAACGGTGGTGTCATGGCTAAGATTAGTTGATTGCTCAAGCAATGATTTCAGGTGCTTGTTGGGCCTGTCAATGACATTAAGTGCTTCAAAGTAAATTACGCTTCATAGAAAGATTTAACACACAGGAAGATATGGCTAAGGTTAATGGACTAATCACTTGTCTCTCCCCTCTGGGGTCTCCATGCTAATCCAGCTTAGATTTGAAGGTTGAAAAATTGCAGGGATATATATATTTCAAAGGCCTAATTGAATTGAGTTGTGCAGTAGCCTCACCCAAGCTCTCAGACCTATTGCATATTTTACAATGAAACCAACTCTAAGTATATACGACAGGTGCTGGGTGCTTCACAATGGAAGATGTTGAAAATTTTAGTGCCCATTTAGCTGGGTCTCTTTTGTCAAAAATACTGTAGGACTATGGCACCACATAGAATCCTACAGAGTAGTTCACCTAGAGACTGTTGTGTCAGCGCACCAAGCTCCAAGCTGTAGAAGACAATATAATGTCAGAATCTGCTACATGTGCAATAACAAAACAAAAAACGCCCTGACGCTTTTGTACTAGGCAGACTTGTAACTTCCTAAACGTTCTTCTTTCTGGGATAGGGCGAGGGGGTGAGGAATAGCAGGGAAAGTCTGCACATGCTTCTGGGATCCTCCCTCACATTCACACTCATTTCCCTTGATTTACACCCCACCCCACAGTCTCAAAACCTTCTGTCAAGGCAACTTTCTTTCAACCTGCAGATGGCTAAACTGTGTGGTCTACATTGCTGGTTTATACCATGCTTTTGTCAAATGGTTTATAGGAAAGCCATACAGTGTCTGTAATGGTTAAGGAAACTAAGGTAGCTCCTTACTGACCTGAACTTCATTTAAACACAGTGCTGGAGCTAATTAAGATATGTCCTTAAGCTCCCAGCCCAGGGGATTAGCTATAGAATGACATACGGCATTGCTTCCCTCCAGGAGTTGAGAGAACAATTCCTCCACATATTATTCCCAGCCTCTGCTGGCACGAATCACCTGATTGGACCTAGAAGTTCTTTTAATTTAGAGTTAAATTCCAACACTTAGATGTTAACATCGGCCGTGTCTTGTAAGCCGTTGAGCACAAGCAATTCCCTCTGCAGCCAACGGGCGTTGAGGATGCTTATTGCCTCACAAGATAAGGCTCTCACTTGGTAAAGTCAATGACCTGTAGACTTAGCCCAAATAGCCTGGTTACACCATGGATCGCCTCCTACGTACATGTTTTCTGAAAAGCTCCACGTGCGGACCTAATGCATGAGGGTCTGCATCCTTCACAAACCAAACCACGTCATCGACAGTCCAGGTCGAAGGGTTCTTGCTTGATGACCGAGCTGTGTCTTGTCTCTCCGGTGAAGGACTTGAGGCTATCGATATAAAAAGCCCATAACAGCATGTTACAACTTAATACCAGTTAACATGTTTTGAGAGCACTCTGGAGTAGGGCAGCCTTATGTGGTTGCTACAGTGTTGGAGTTTGGGCTGGTGTGTGTGTGGGGGGGGAGGTATTTGACTGCTTACTAGGAGACTCGATCCCAGCTGGTGAATTGTGTTAAAAACGATGAAATGCTCAGTCTCCTGCTGGGGAAGGAAAAAACGTACCAGCTGCCACACTCTTAACAGAGCAGCCACTGCTGTCTGATCTGCAGGCAGCAGGGATATTGGCTCAAGAAGGCACTGCTCTCCCACCTGGAGATAAAACACCACAGCGCTAAACAAAGGAATTAGCCATCCAGTGCGAAGGCTGGAGGATGAAATGGGGATTTAGAAAACTGTTTGCTCTTAGCGTTCAGATATTTTGACTTATCCTGCAGCTTAAAAGAGCATTTCTATTTGATATCCTCCTAATCTCGGGCTCTCACAAAGCTGAAGGTCCCCAGTGATTGCCTATTTTGAGAGCTCCTAAAATGTGCGAAGATGAACGTTGCACATGTGACTTCTTAATGGTATAAGCCCAGGATGATTTAAGGTCACTTCAGCCTGTTCCAGCTTTAAATCAAGGCAATAAAGGCACATTGGAATGAAAGTGCATTTATGTTTTTATTCCTAGTCTCTGCAGAATTATAAATCTCAGTCACCACGTGTCTGCAACCTGCCCCCCCGCCCCCGCTTCAGGCTACTGCACTATTTCCAGAGCTAGGTGATTATATTAGATTACAGGAAAGCTGTTTACATTTGTTTATAGCTACACAAAGCAAACTTCACATTAACTGGAGGCAGCATATAGACTCATAACACGTTAGTAGCCAAAACCGTCTCGTCTCTCTTTGTTAGAGCAGAATTTTTAATGAGTAGATATGAACAGTAAGAGACCAGGCACAACAGAAAAAGAACAGAGCAGGCAGGGGGAGATCAGAAATACCTGACGAGTTGAAAAACCAGGGGCCAGAGAAGCCCAGAGTAGTCAAGAAGGGAATCAGAGAGGCTCAAAGCGGCTGATTAGAGAAGATCTGAGATGTCCAAAGAAACACTGAGCTTGGAAAAATGTATAAACTCTGTAAGAACCCCATGGACCAGTGAGCAAATGGAATGGGCTGGATCAGTGGCTCATGTAAATTGGTATCCCATGGACTTCAATGGAGCTCTGCTGATTTGCACCATCGGAGGATCTGCCCCTACAAGCCGGATCCCAGCATAATGTCCAGGCTGTGAATATTGGTTCTTTTTTGCCACCCTAAGTATCTCACAGTGAAAGATGGACTCCAATAAGCAGCAATAGTATGGATGTGCAAATCTGACTGACGGGGCTTCGTACTGGGATTTGATCTAAATATCGTGATAATTATACTCATTTACTAGGTCACTCTTTTGGATATACAGGACAAGGAGTAGCTGCAGGTCCTCTAATTAAACTGCTAGTATTCATGTTCATATGGAATCACGCAACTCTAGGCTCCACTAGCAGACTAAATGCAGTGCACATCTGGGATCTTTGGCATGAAGCCGTGAAGACAAAGCATGCCAAACGAATGGTACAATCTCTGCCAACCATCAGATGATCAGTAACGTAGAATACGTTGTCAGGGACAAGCGAAAGAAACAGGATGCATCTTGGAGGCAGAATTTCAGCTAGACAGAAAGCAGTCAAATACCTTCCCTCGCACACACACACACACACCAGCCCAAACTCCAGCACTGATAGGTTCTTGTTATCTTAGCTGAAAACATCACCAATTTCTATCTTGCTTGATCCAGGTGGAGCCTTGCTTTCAGTCTACTCCAGATGTAGGCATGTGTGTGACGTTACCTAGAAACTGCCAGTTGGCCGTTCAAATGGAAGGCTGTTAGCGGCCAGGGCAGCCTTTAGGTTTTCACTCCAAAAGGGTGGTGAGGCAGTGGTGAGGTGAGTCAGATGCACCTAGTGAATTTGAGAGGGACATTTCTACCCTGACACTATAAACTGTAGAAGACGATGACCTTGATACGCCTCCTGCTGGGTGATCTAGCCTCCATTGTGCTGAATGAGCATGAAAATGAAAACGGCAGGCAAAGCTCTGCTTTCTATTACATCAGTGTCCCCAACCCCAGTGCAGCTACACCAGCGTACGTGAGGGCAGAGTATGGCCCAGTGACTCTTGTCTGATGTGCATTGCTTCCAGAAATGCCATGGAAGGGCAGAGGAGAACAGATGGCCCACTGGGAACAGCAGGAAGTCTTTAACAGTATTAGCCATTTCGCTAATAAAAGGAAGGGGGAGGGTGGAGAAAAGAGAAGGTTGAAATGACAAGAGAATTCAATTCACCTCTGACAATGAAACAATCAATAAGTTGAAACTAAGGTTTTTAAGATAAAATATAAATGACCCTTTTAAGGAGACCGTAGTGGTAGAACTCTTCAAGGGGATCTGAAAAGCCCTAGAAGTTTAAAATCACTTTTTTCAAATTCCAAATCAGTAACAGAGCACTGATTTAAAAACAATTAACTGTTTTTATTTTTTCAAATATTAATATTTGAAATCCATTTCCCCCTGCACTTCTCTGCTACAACCTGAATTCAGGGTTCTGTGCTTCTCTGACATTAGTTAATGACATCACAAGCACCTACAACAGATTATTTGCTGACATTATCTGTCCTGTTTTAGAGCCAATTTACCCCTATTTATTTTACGGGGTTTATCACAGCAGTATAACCACCTCATATGAGTAAGTATTAAAGTAACAGGGCCTTGTTGAAACTGGGATACCATTAATTTGCACACAAAATCCAGAACTCAGGTCTTGGTAAGCAAGTACAGGAAGATCTGTTTTCCATATGTTTTAGAACATTGTTCAAGCTTTTCATCTGGCCATATAGTCTACTGATCTGGGAACCTAAAAAAAAGCCCCATAAACCTTTTCATGTACAAAAACTTAATTTCAGCAGGACTTTATTACATGTTATACAAGGTGATTTGGTAACATCACTTTGCTGCAAGAATCCTATATTATAAACAAAATTGTTTGATGGTCGTATGATAAGTACTGTACTTTTTTGTGTCTGAAGGTACTTGCAATTAACACAGGGTTTAGATAAATGAAGAAGTCTCATCTCTCATGGGTATTTTATGCCATCCTGTCATCAGAATTAATCAAGATGTTAATGAATACTCAGATTACAAAGAGATGCGAATGCTCAGTACGAATAATTATTTTTAGAGATCATAATCTAGGTCAAATCCAATTTCCCATTTTTGACAGGTGGCAAAAAATTACCAAATTAATGGAATGGGATGTGCAAAGCTAGGCAATAAAAGGGAGGGAGACGAAAGCACTTCTCCATTCTTCCTAAAACCAGATGATGTGGAAGAAGAGGAATGGATCCTATTTAAACAACAGATTCTTGGAAAGTCCATGGCAAAAATACATAAGAAACTGGGAGTAGTTGCTGCAGAAGAGAAGCAGAATGGTATGTGCCAAGGAGGTTTTCAGAAAGAATTCTGAGACTCATGGACAATATCTAACACCTACTGAAGTCAATGGAAAGACTCTTGCTGACTTCAGTGAGCTTTGGATCAGGCCCATATGCACCACCTTGGGGTGACCAAGCCCAAGGGCTCTCTGCCCCATTTGTCCTTTTCTTTGACTCTAGTATTCAGGCCTTCCTCCCGGGCCTGGAACCACCTAAAGAGGATGATGAAGTGGTGTAAAGCCCAACAACTAAATTGGTGTCAAAACATAGTAAAGAAACATAGTGCAGAAATTGAGATAAAAATAGCAAAAGAAGAGAAGATAAATAATGTGCTCCTTAAATACATCCAAGGCAAACAAACAGGCCCAGGAGAGATTAAGGCCATTGAAAGATAAGAGTGCAAAGTGAGTGACGGATTATCTTTAATATTGCCGTGGGCCTAAATGATTTCTTTGCGTCAGAGGAAAGGGGTGGGAATGAAATCTGAAAAGCTTCCCTCTCATTGCCCTGGAGCAGATAATAAGGGAAAGTAGATCTACTGAAAGTAAACAAGACTAGCAGGCTCAGAATTCTTAAAGATATATCAAGGAAACATTTTGTAAAAGCTCACTATAGACTGGGGTAAAAAAAAGTTTGGATAACATACTTTAAAAAAGGGACAAGACAGAATGGACGGAGCACAGAACCATCAGAAACACGGGAATACAATTAAGAAACTATTTAAAAGGAACAGACAAATTTAGGAAGGCACAGTCAGCAAAGATCCATGAAACCAGGGCCGGCTCCAGGCACCAGCTTTCCAAGCTGGTGCTTGGGGCGGCATCAAGAATGGGGCAGCAGTCCGAGTCTCACAGCAGCAATTTGGCAGCAGGTCCACTCTTCCCGCCACCGAATTGCTGCCACGGGACTTGGACTGCCGCCCCATTCTCACCCGCCACGGCGGCAATTCGGCGGCAGGTCCGCCGCTCACCCCTTGCTGCGGGACTCGGACTGCCTGCGTCGGGGGTGGGGACCCGCCCCCGACGCAAGCAGACGTAGTGGGGCCCCGCCCCCGACGCAAGCAGACGTAGCGGGGCACCGCCCCCGACGCAGGCAGGCGTCGGGGGCGAGGCCCCACTACATCTGCCTGCATCGGGGGCGGGGCCGCAGCCACTGCTTGGGGCGGCAACATTGTGAGAGCCGCTCCTGCATGAAAAGATAGCTCATGCTTGACCTGTTCACTCAAATTATACACCTAGCTACCACTGTGTATACACCTAGCTACCACTGTGTTCCTAGCTACCACTGTGCATCCCCAGTAAGGGTACTTTTAGACCACAGTTGCCAACTTTCACATGGTAAATAAGCACCCCACTGTCCACAATAAGCCAAAAATCAAGCTAATCCCGTTTCAAAACAAGGCCCAAACAAGCCAATCCCTAAGAAACGTAACACTCTATGTGACTAGACCCCTGCCCAGCATGGAGTCTGGGACTGTGGTGGGCCTGCTGTGCACCCCTGACTCTTTCCCCCCCTTTGCCCCTGTTTGCCCCCCCTTGCCCCGGCTTGTTGGAAGTTGATCAAAAAAAAGAAGGAACAAGCTACAACAAGCAACAAGCTACAAGCCAAACAAGCAACAAGGTACAAGCAAAAAACTAGCCAACAAGCAACTCACAAGCCAATTAAGACAAAAACAAGCCCAATTTCTGCATTTTTTTCCATGGGTTTGGCATGTCTGGTTTAGACCCTTGTGACTGGTAATATAGGCTCCTGCTCCCCACTTTAATGATGAAACTAGGTGCTGGGTCCTGGCATTTAGCTGCACACACCTTAATCTGCAATAGAGCAATGGCTGTTCCGTAGCTGAAATCACAATCACAAGAGCAGCCCGAGCTTGTTAGAGAGCATGTGCGTGGCATGAAGTCAGCATTTGAAGATGTTGATTTAGAGAATCTGGAAGCGTGTCAGAGAGAGAGAGAGAGAGAACTACTGACATTAGAAAGCCTGGCAAAGAGGGAAACTGGCAGTTTTCTCCAAACTCTTAAAGCTCTGGAAAGCAGGAGGATTTCCAAGGCTATGTGGGTTACAGCAGAATAATTCCACATCCCCAGCAGATGCGGAAGCACGGTGACCTAAAATGAGGCAGAAGCCATGGCAAGTTGCAATGTGGAGGCACTTCCTTAAAGCCACAATCTGAAGATTTGTGTGTGTGTAATTGTGGGGAATTAGCCACCAGCCTCCCATTCACCTGATTCCATCATGCGAATTTTGAGGTTGAAACCTATGCATTGCACTTTAAAAATGGGTTCTGCTATGCATCAGTATATATCCTATAGCCTGAATTATGTGGGTTTTTTTAAAGTGTCCTTTATAGTAAATAATGCATGATCTTTTACAAAAATATCAATGAATAAAGAAGAGTTGGCTTGAGGCTTCAAAAAAAAAAGTCCTTCTAAATTTGTTCCCCTTTTAATGCCGCCTCAGTTTAATGAGCCCTTCTTGTCACCGCCTTGTTAGTATGCAAACGGAGATGGATAAGTACAGATTCCAATTGCTCATCTGTGTTTGCTTATGATTAAGCAGCATGTAAACTAGTTCTAGAGAGAAGAAAAACACAAAGAAGCACCCTAGTGAGATTGCAGATTTCTAAAACCTTTACAGCTGAGTGTGTTGTGAAGGCAATAAATAAACTACACTCCTGCTGCACTGAAACCAGTTCAGAAAAATCTGTTATTAACAAAATCCAGCAATACCAGTGAAGGGGAATGCAACAGGTTAGCTGAACGTATGATCAGTGTGAAGAAATCCACAAAGTTTAAGGAAACGTGCACAATGCTTTGAAAAAACTATGGTAAGAACTTCAGTGTTATTGTGGAGAAGTTACTTCAGAACTGAGGCGATCTCAAATATCTAGAGGAAAAATGAAACCAAATGGTGAATGGGAATGTAAGCGGTTCCCTAAATCTGTGTGCTATATTGTAATAAAACCATGACCACCTGTAACTTTGTGGGTATCACTATGCAGCACATAGGCCACTCACAACGTCACAGTGACACCGTGTAGTAGAATTCAGATCTCCACTCCAAAAAGCACCAGCTTCTATCCTTGACTAAAGGAGAATCTCAGCTAGCAGTACAGAGCCTCTGACACACAGCTGAGCAGCTCTGATTAAATAGGTGGCACTGGTACATATGCATACTAGCCAGTTCATTGCAATAATCCAGCATGTTAGAGTATCTGAGATGTGTGTGGAAACTAATATTGATAGTGTTGTAGACTGATTGGGGCAAGGTCTCTGTCTTCTTGTGTGTGTAGAATATACCTAGCATATCAATGTTATGTTGTGGATTAATCTGCCAATTTTCAGCTTCACGTACAAATAACAACTATCAGCTACATGGAACTCTCATCCTTTCCTTTTTGGCTAGAACACCTGGCTGGCCAGGTCTTGCTGGTCTCGTGTGCATGAGTCACATGAAAAAGTATTAAACGGTTTGGCAGAGACTCATTCTCTCCTTGTGTTTTATGTGGCAGCCTGAAGTTCTGCCAGCTCACCTCAAAAACAATCAAATGGCTCTAGTGCCTGGGCCCAAGCTACTTTTTTAAACGTGTCTCCTCTCCCCTCCCCCGCTTTGTTTCCTAACCTGCTACAGAAGAGCTGACTCTAAGTCTTGGGATAATGTCTAGGCAGGTTTCAAAGGCAATCGGTTTTGTGAAAATTGTAATAAACTGCTTCCTGGGCAGTCACTGGTGTTGTCCAGATCCCGGACAGCATGCCGCTAGATAGAACCCAATGGGAACAGATGGGATGCTGGAAAGACACTTTAGGTGCATAAACTCGGGCTGGTCGCAAGAGAACTTTAGGCGTTTGAGAAGAGAGTCTCCGAATGGCGAAGATACTACAGAAAAAAACATTCCAACATCAATTGAGGTCAATGGAGAGGATCACTTAAATGGGTACTCAAGTGGGCCCTGATTGACCAGAATGCTACAGTGACACAGTCGTTTTTAAAACAATACTGCAGACCATGATAGCATTTGGGTCTATGTCTACACTGCCACTGAACTGAATGGGAAGGTGTGATTGCAGCGCCGTTAGGCATACCCGTACTAGCTTTCATTTAGCTAGCACAGCTAAAATAACAATGAAGACACAGTGGCATGTGCTTCAGCACAGGCTGTATAAGCACGGTGGGAATCCTGGGTACATATTCGTTTTGCTAGCCTGTGCTGAGGTCAGTGCTGCTAACCAGATTAAAGCTAGTGTGGGTATGCCTACCTAAGCTTCAGCCACACCTTCGATTGCAGTCCAGTTGCAGTGTAGACATAGCCTATGAGAAGACCAGGGTCAAGGATTAGAGATGTGGAGGTGAAATACAAGGAAATTTGAAAAAGCACTTGTCACAGTTCAGGTATGCAGCTGTATTTCCCCTCATTGGTCCAGCAATGGCATCAGGCTTCCTGCTCCCCAGCCATTGCCTTTCTGGGTGGAAACCCGCATCTCTCTCCCTTCTGACCAGGGTATTTCCAGGAGGCACAGCTCCCTGCCTTCACTGTGTTATTCCCAACAGGGACAGGCTGCCCAAGGACCAGTAGCGGCACCAGGGTTTTTGCCGCCCTAGGCGGCAGCGCTCCTCCGTCGTAATCGGCGGCGCATTGGCGGCAGCTCCTCTGAAGCTGCGTTCTCGGCGGCGTTTCGGCGGCTGCTTTTCTTGCTGCTGAATCACCGCCGGGAAATGAGTCGCCGCTGAAATGCCGCCCCCTAAATCCTGCCGCCCTAGGCGACCGCCTAGGGTCACCTTGTGGAAGCGCCGGCCCTGCCAAGGGCACCTGCGTGCTTTCTCTTCAGGGATGGTTAACAGGGGTGATTGCTATAGTTATAAGTACCACACAGCTCTTTCTATGCAAGCCTATTATATTTGGAAGAGGAAAGCCCTACAGAGAAAACACATGAAAAACAATAAAAGAGACTGCACTACATGCATGCATCCCTCTCTGGGGAACGAGGGGGCTTCAAAGGTTTGGTAACGGAGCAAATACAGTAGCATCTCCCCTCCGTACTAGAAAAGGTACATACGCAACACCACATACACAACTGAATTTTTTATACAATGTACCCCAAGGTATTAACCTTAATTCAATAAGAGTTCACTTAATTCAATAAAGTTTATCTTAATTCCATAAGGTTTATTCGGGATATTACAGAAGGTTGTCAGTCTGTCACAGCACCATTTTGAAAGGTGACTGTTAAATCCAAAAAGACACTACAGTTAACAGGAATGGCCTACAGTTCAATGCAATTCAGCGTGCAGAATGCAGGAAATATGTTAAAGATCGGTGTGGATTCATGAAGGATTATTCAAAGATCTGATGTTAATATAATATTTTACTGACAACTGTAATTGCGGAGGTAACCACACAGCAATGCTCATAGCCAGTTAAGGCTTGCAAGGGAAATATGTTTTTTTTTGCTGTCATAAGTTAATGCTAGACAAGGGTGGGGTGAAGAGAAATAAGAAAGACTTCTGCAAATATATCAAGGGAAAAAGAAATACTAGAATGACAGTAGGTCCCATTAATAAAGGAGGAAGGGAAAGAAATTAATGACTTAAAATGGCTGAGACACTGAATTCCTTTGTTAAATCTGTCTTTAAGATGAAAAATATATAAATGGAGTTTGAATTAGAAAGGAAGGAAGACACTGTTAAAATCACTCTAATGATAAAGAGAAGCTAATGGAATACTTGGGAAAAGTGAACAAAGATATGGATTCTAGAGTAAGAGAATTAGTTAACAATGAAACACTGAATTATTTTTGAAAAATCATGGATACTAAAAGGCTGGGAAAAAGTAAATTAATTCTGATTTCCAAAAACAGGAAAGAAGAACAATTCTAGTAATTACTGCACCATGACTGAGATCCTACACTGCAATCAGCACAGCTCAGAAGGGATGCATTGAAAGGTAGCACTAAGCCTTTTTTGTGACCCCCCTTCCTCCATTCTCCCCTGATTCTGTGGCCATCTGGCTGCTGGACCACGTCTCTACCTGGCCCCACAGGGCTCCTCTACTTTACCCCTGGCTGGCTGCCTCTTTAACCCATCCATACCTCGATGTTGGCCCTATGCCATCAGAGAATTCTTCACTGAGAATACTCCAATTGCCATCTGAACTGTTTTAAAGGCTGTTTTGTATAACCAGAGCAGTACACAGCAGTGTTAATGGGGCCAAGGATCAAGCTACATAAGCTTAAGCCCATGTAAAATACTGTAACAAAAAATTAGAAGGGGAAAAATCATTAAACACATAGGGCTCAACCAACACCTATTGAATTCACTAGAAAAACTCTTATTAACTTTAATGGGAGCAGAAGTGAGCCCTTAAAGGATAAAGGAGCAATGAGCAGTAAGCAGCCTGGGTTTATAAAGATTACATGTTTCTCAAACTTTTTGTGACAAAATTTGACATAATTTATAAGTGAAGAGTGATAGTGGGCTATGAAGTACAGCTAGGAAATAATCCCTTTTGTTGAGATAATGAGTGATAAGAATCATGCTTTTATTTGGCAGCTGGCTGTTGGGATCTGCATTGCAGAACACCATGTACACTTATGGAGCTATATAAATAATAGGTACCTAAATATGTTTTAACTGTGTTGAATTTGGGGAATGAATAACTTGATATTCAGATGAATATTTAAAACCAATTACTCCAGTTCTGTCATATGCATTACACATAACAGATTTAAATCGAATAGTAAGAGTTCTGGACAATGTTTTCGTCGTTTATTTCTCCTTCTCCATAGTTTGCTATTGCTTCCTCTAACTCGCAGTGTTTGTGATTTAACCACTGGGGTTATTATTCTGTAGCTCTTACATGAAACACATCTAACATCGAAGGGAGTTTGGGGTGAGTAAGGACTGTGGGATGGAGCCAGAGGAGAACAAAATAACACACATGGTTAATATCAAGATGGAATCATATATATATTATGTTACCACTTCTGTTTCCTTCAAAATAGGTTCCGTTTCTAGTTGGGCTGGATGTCTGATGCCTCAAACCAGTAGATGAAGGTCCCCCGGAAGACATCGGACCGGAACGATGACTGCAAGAGGAAGAGGAGCCTCCAGCAAGACGTCCATCTCCAGAGCTTTGTCTCATGGTATAAAGGGATCCCATGCAATTAAAGGCAGAATCAGAAGGATCAACACTGTAGCGCTTCACGTTCATAGGGTCAACCAGGTAATCTTCAGGTATGACAGTCTCTGCTTGGCGGGAGCCAGTGAAGAGAAATATAGATCAATGAAATGTAGATCATTTCTATTCAGCCATTGAACATCTTGTTTAAAAAGTTGTGTTGTGCAATTAGTTTAACTCTCTTTGCAATATCACACATCGCCAACAGGAATCCACCATCCAGAGCCCTCAACGGGATGCCTGTGCTGAACCGCAGCATGGGCAGAGTAACGGTTATGCTGTTGGGAACTTCAAAAGTAATTGCTGCTGCAACTGCTGTACAGACGACTGAATGCATCTGCTGGGTTTTAAGAAGTGACAATGGGTAATGAGACAAATTCATACCTCTGGTACTAAATAATAATAACAGGCACAACTCCACCAATGTCATTGGAGTTACAGCAGGGTTGAGTATGGCTCAGTCTGATTCAGCTGTGTTCCTTTTGTTTTGGGGTAATTATTTCTTCAGAATCAGGGGGCATTTACTGTTAAATTTGAAAGGAGGGTGGGGGAAGCATGTTCCTGATGGGATGAGGCATAGGGCTCATTTGCCTAATGGTGCTACATGAATAACAGAGTATGTAGGTTATGCATCCATCATTCTCTTATTCCCTTGCACTTAAAGCATGAAGGTCAGAAGGAAAAGGAGGACAATGGGGCATGCAATTTATTGGGTAAAAACTCCTGTCAGCCAATGAAAAAGAGTAAAGATAATAAACCAAAATGTTCTGGCTGCAATTACAAAAATTAATCAGGAAATATAATCGGCTCCAGACAGACATCAGGCTTGATATTCCCCAAGGGAAAGAAAGACTAGATAATTCATGAGCAATCCCAAGTTTGATTACCAACAGAGAGAGATAATTGAGCTTTCCAAATACATTTCAGGTGCAAACATGAATACAGGAAACACAGCAACTTACAAGTTTTTGCCCTGTTGCGCCCCTTCCCAGTTTTGTATAGTCGTTGCTTTCTGAAATAATAACTATGCAAACCCAAACAGAATGTCCTTTCCTCTTACCATGTAGCCATCAGTTTATATTATTATCTATATAGTCCTATAGGTGTGCATGGCACTTTGCATATACGATAGGCAAGACTGATACCACCATCTATTATTAAGGTTGCCTGACAATTTCCACTATAAGGCCTTGTTTTCAGTTACTTATAACTTTGCCAAAGTTTAACTGTTTGGGTTGAAATTTTCCATGCCATGTGTCTGCCTCAGTCTGAAATAGCTTGGAAAGTTTCAGTCAAAACAGTACAGCTACTTCCAAGAACAAGGCTAGAGAAAAATACGTTGTATTTCAATATTGAAAACATTCTGGCAAACTTTTATCTGAGTCTCCCATGCTTTGGGGCACGGACTTGAAATTTGTCAGTTTGTCAATTTGTCAAGGGAGTGAACTTCATGTTAGGGATGTGCCTTTTGCTGTTCCTGTGAAAATCTCCCCACATTGGCTAAATTATAAAGCGTTTGAAAAAATCACAGTGCACACGTGCTCAGTAGAGACTGATTCGGCGGGTAGTAATCCATCTTCTGGGATTGATTTATTGCATCTTGTCTAGACGCGATAAATCGATCCCGGAAGTGCTCGCCGTCGACAGCGGTACTCCTGCTCACCGAGAGGAGGAAGCGCTGTCGACGGGGGAGCCTGCCTGCCACGTGTGGACCCGTGGTAAGTACCCTTTAGTTCGAACGAAGATACTTCGACTTCGGCTACGTTATCCACGTAGCTGAAGTTGCGTATCTTAGTTCGAACTGGGGGGTTAGTGTGGACCAGCCCTTAGAGCTTTGTAGCTGAAATCACCAAAGATTCCATGCATACTGAGCATGCTCCAGTTGCTCGCAGCTCGTATGTATGACCAGACTGTGAGTACGCCATCCCCACCGAGTGACTGAGCATGGTCCATCCACAGGATGGGCCCAAGCACTGGAAATGAGAAAAGGGAACTCGTCTCTCTCAGTGACCCCCTTGCTGGGCCCAGGCACCAAAGGGGAGGAAGGCACATGACTCAAGTGCAAAGGGCACAAGAGCCAGATGGGGAGAGAGGAGGAGATTGCAACAAGGAGCTTGCTGGGACTGGCACTGGGGAGAGTGAAGCTGTGACTGGAAACGGGAGGGCCAGGGAGGAAATGGGACTGATTGGGCAAGGAAACTGAGACTGGGAGCAGGTGAAGGGAGGGTGGAACTGAGAGGTAGTGAAGGAAATGGGGGAGGACTGAGAGCCAGTTTGTAGTGGGGGACACTGAGGTCAGATGAGGAGCTGCTGGGAAGGGGAAAAACTGGGAGACTATTACTGATTGCACAAGAAGACAGGGAACCAGTATGGGGAGAGCGGCAAGGCAGATCTGATGAGAAACCAGGGAGCAGGAGTAGTACCGGGACCAGCTGGGCAAAGGGACTCTGACAAGGAGCAATGGAGGGAGTAGCGGGGAACAGAGACTGAGATTAGATGAGAAAACCAGGGAGGAAAACTGGGACTGGGAGAAACAAGGGTGTGGGAGGATGACTGAAAGCTGTGGAAAGGGGAGAGACAGATCTGAGAAGGAGCCAGGAAGGGGTTCTGGGACTGGCTGGCAAGGAGACGGGGAGTGGGGGGAGACTGAGACTTGGACAGGGAACCTGAAGGGGAAGATTAGGATTTGCTGGGCAAGGAAACTGGGATAAGAAGCCTGAGGAGTGGAGAATGGGACTGGGACAAGGAGCCAGGCGTGGGGAAGAGACAAGACTGCAACAGGGAGAGGTTGGAGGGGATGGAGTAGTAGGGGTTTGGTTTGGGAAGGACTGTGGCATGAATACACAGGATGGATGGTATTGTGTGTACAGTGTATATAGCGGGAGCTGGTAGCAACCCCTTATACATAAGTTGCTTAACACTTTCTATTATATAAGATTCTTAGAACTTTTGTTCAGGAAGTGCTACCACCTCCATGGTTTGGAGCAAGACTTTAATGTGGCAGAGAGAAAGCCCTTAGATTAGACAAGGACCTTTTCTTTTCCCCATGAAATTCCATTCAGGTTCAGCTGAGATTTAACTATTAAAAATCGTCAGTTCCCTTTTTTAACTTGGATTCCCCCAGGAACATTTTGGAAGCCTGGCAAAATAACTGAACCCAGAACAGGCCATACCACCACCAAAGCAGCAGCAGCAGCACCACCAGCAATATCGGTGAGGGCTGCAAGAGGAACTGTAACAATGAGGAGGAAGGAGAGCCAGGCCTGGTTCCTTCCCTCCAACAGCTTACCCCTGAACCCCAGCAGCCCATCCTCCCTTTTAGGGGCCCCCATGGGATAAGAGCTCCCTCAGCTCCCAAATGGGGATAGCAGAGCAGGGGTAAGAAAGAGACCTTGGTTGGGTCTCCCCCAGCCACCTCCTGTCCCCAGAACACAGGGATGGCAGCCCATTTCCCCCTCTGGGATAACAGCCTTCCCTCCTGCTGCCAGTTAACATATTTAGTTACATATTTAGTTGAGTCCTACGGGTCAAGTGGGAAAAGTCTGTGCTATTATGCTGAAGCTACAGGATTCAAACCCTGCTGCTGATGCATGATGAGGAGGTTGTTGCAGTTGTACATAATAGGATTTTTTTATTGTCCTTTTTAAAAAAATGTAGGAAATCACAACCAAAAACCCCCCCTGTGTTAAAAGAATGTTACTTAGGTTGACAAGTCAAGCACTTGAAAGTTCAGAAATACCAGATTTATGTTTGCTGGGACAATCTTAATTCCTCTTTGTACATGCATTATGATACAGTATTTAATTACATGATCACATACTATTTTTTACACAGGACCCCGTCTCATTCAGTGCACAGGCTGAACACACAAGGAGGTAGAAATCAAGTTGGATGGTTATATGTATATATAATACTTTATTATAGACTAGGTTCATATGTCTTGCTGGTGCTTTTTGCTAAGAATTTCTGGGCCTGATTCCTATATTACACTGATATAAATCAAGTGTAACACCTTTGAATTCAATAGAGATACACTGGTGTAAAACTAGAGCATAAAAGATCAGACTTTCCCCACCCCCCAAAGGATACCAAAATTATATAGCCGTTAAACTAAATACCTTACAGCCCAGACTTCTCCCATTAAACCAAAGGGAATCCAATGAAGCCTTCTCATTTGAAGGAATTTAATTACTGAGCAGAACACCAGCAGCAAAAGTCTCTTATACATAAAGAGGACAGCTCTTTCTGCAATATCCCACCACAGCTCTTTCTGCAATATCCTGCCTGCACCACATGAAATAATTATGCATCTTGTGAATCATTACATCTTTATTCCAGGGAAAAAAAAGGTCTTTTAATATGATTACTATATGAAGAAAACACAGACTATCAAAACAACAAACTGCATATTAAAAGAGCCCTGCTGCACAAACAATATAAATCTTATATTATCGTATGTATAAATGAGCTCCAACCTTTGTGAGGGCTTTTCTGGCTGTTGCAAAACTATTATATCAGCAGCCCAGAAGTGATATATCCTGTGTCAATATATATTTCCAAGAAAGTGTTGTCTATGAGTTAAAGAATACAACTGAGAGCCAGGAGATTTGAGTTCCATTCTGAGCTCTGCCACAGACTTTTTGTTTGACCTCCTTGGTGAAATTATTTCACCTATCTGTACCTCCATTTTCCTGTGGGTAAAGAGGGCACAATAGTACCTACTTTGCAAGAATGTGGTGAAGCTTAATTCATTCATGTTTAATCAACCCATTGAGATGCTTAAAGGGAAGGTGCTTAGGAAGTTGACAGTGTGATTTTTATGTTGTATTATTAGGAAGGACAGGATACAGATGGGAACAATATGAACCTCTTCAAACATCAGGATTCAAAATGTGCCTTTTAAAGGCTTCTGGGCTTCAAGATGACCTGTTTAATCAGTACCATCTCCAACCATGAATAATCATAACCACAACAGTAGCCTGACTCTGGATTGACCAGGAATTTCCTCTGAGCAAGAGGTTCTGGTGAGTAGAACAGGGTGAAATTTTGTTTTGTTTGGTTGGGGTTTTTTTTTTCTAAAAAAATGCAGATTCAGGTCAACCAAAACAATTTGCCAATTTAGCTTGATTTCAGTGAAGTTTCACTTGGAAAAAAGAAAAGAAAAAACTTTTTGGAAAGGTAAAAACTGCTTCGACTTTTCACTTAGGAAAGTCATCTATTTCAGAATTCCCCTCAATGTTATTTTTAAAAAAATAACAAAAATTCAAGAAATTTTGTTTGGGCTTGACATGAAACAGTATCCCTCCCCCCCCCCCCCCCACCCCCACACACACACTTTTTTTGTTCAGCTACTGAACCAAAATCTGGTTATTTGCAAAGCTTAGATTAGGAAAATGTTACCTAACATGTTTTAACTAATGTAGCTTTAAACAGAGATTTGCAATTTGAAAATGCATCCGCTGGTCATGTCAATCCTAGGCTCTCCGCATCCACACCAGGTGCAAAGTCTTGTTTAAAACTGTAGTCGCTGATACGTTTTAAACACAATTTATTTTTCTAGTTGAGACATGGCCACAGTGTGGCCAGGCCTCAAGGCCAGGAACCAGCATGGTGCGCTGTACCAGGAATTAGGAAGTAGCATTAAAGAGCCCTCACCCAAGAAGAGGTGGAGAGAGCACAGACAAGAGGACGCAGGGAGGCCTGAGGAAACAGGAATACAGTCTGTTAGGGAAGAGATGTGGTAGTAAGGCTATGTCTGCACTACAAGCACGACAGCAGCACAGCTGCAGCTACACCCCTGAAGCACTGTAGTGTAAACACTTCCTACATAGATGGAAGGGGTTTTTCCATTGATGTAGTTAATCCACCTATCCAAGAAGTGTTGGCTTGGTTGTCTGAAGAATTCTCCTGTCAGTCTGGCTTCGTCTACACTGGGGGTTAGGTCAACCTGACTCTCTGTAGAGCTACTGTGAGCTGCTTGAATCTTTCACAGCACTGGGCTTTGTCTAAGGTCACAGCAGTCATGCTCCTCTCTGCTTGCCCATCAGGGCCACTGTGTGGAGGAAAGCTCTTTTCCACGGTTACAAACATACACACAAATTTTTCACAGCCTTGAGCAAAGTAGCTGTCAATCTAATTTGTAAGTGTATCCCAGGGCTAAGAGAAGCTATGGATGTAGAAGAAGATAGCACAGGAGAAGAGGAGAGAGATATCCAGGGGCTGGGGGTGGCAGAGACTGACTTATATGGAGAAGAAAGCCTAGGAGCCTCATAGACCCAGGGTCACAGAAAAGGAGAAAGGGAGCAGAGATAGCCACCATACAGCCCTCCAACCAGCTCCAACCAAAAGGGAGGAGCAGTATCGCCAGCAAGGGGTGGAGGGGGAATAGATGGGTGGGGAACTGAAATCAGAGAAGAGGGCCTTGAAAAGCATAGGGGTAGGAATCAGGTTTTTATTAAAAGATGATGCCACAATATTGCCATCTGTGTACCTAAGTGGTTGGTTTGTTGTATTTTTTAATTGTCTAAGTGCACCCTGGAATTATGAGGGAAGAATTACACGGTCTCTAACACACGGAAGGTAATTGTGAGGACAACCTAATTCTGTTACAGATGAGATGCAATGTACCTACTATGGTGGATAAGTACCCTGGGGGTTTGCTCTGTCAAAATATTCTCCTCCAACATTGTATGGTCTTGTCAAACTCTATTTTGTTTCACAATAAATATGTGCAGGCTCCAGGAGACACACTTTGGTAAACAGGTGAATAGTTCAAGGCATTCTGAGCAAAGATTTGTCTTGTTTTCTCCTGACTACACAGCAATCTTTGCTGGAGCCACAGAGCAGGCCTTTATGGAAGGAGATTCCTCCATCTCTCTGTAGAGCTACTGTGACCTGCTTGACTCTTTCACAGCCCCTGCAGCTCTGGGCTTTGTCTAAGGTCACAGCAGTCGTGCTCCTCTCTGCTTGCCCACCAGGGCCACTGTGTGGAGGAAAGCTCTTTTCCATGGTTACAAACATACACACTAATCGCTGTGGGCATTGATGGTACCCTGGTCTCACTTGGCTGAGTAGGGGAGGAAGGCCCCCCCCATACTTTCCCTTCTTCAGCTCACCTGGGTCTTGGGTCCAGAAATGGGGTGGAGTGCAGTTTCTGGAGTGTACCCCAATTCGGGGGCGGGAAGGGAGTGCAGATACTCCCCATGTGGGAGATAGTGGGTGGGGAAGAGCTACCACCTCTTGGGGAAGTGGAGACCTACAACGACAGGAGAAGCTGTACCATCAGCATAGGTAGCATCTTCTCTAAGCGTCGCTGCAACATTGTCAGTGTAGACAAACCCTGAGTTATTGAAGCTAATGAATGGGTGCTTATTTATTATCCCCATGCACCTGGCTAGCAACTGGGAGTTCCCTGTCTGTATAATGGGAATAATACTAATAGTACTTCCTTCTTCTCTTACCTATTTAATTTGTAAGTTATTTCTCTCTTAGCGTGTGTATATGTACAGCACTTGCACAAGGGGGCCCTGATTTCAGTTGGGGCATCTAGGTACTACTCAAATGCAAATAATATATTTTACAGAATAAATTTAGGAATGTAACCCCCTCATTAAACTACACATTTAACAAGCAAAGCATGAACAGAGAACATACAGGATGGACAGCCCTTCTCCCTCCAGGCAGATCAGTTTCCTACTTCTTTTTTTAGTTCCACCAAAAACTGCACTTTCCTCCCTCCTGCCCCTTGTCCACACCTTGCTCCCCCTCTCCTTATTACTCAAATGTTATCCTCTGCAGCCTGCCTGCTTCTGCCCATTGCAGACTGTTCAAAACCTCCTTAAGTCATCATCTTCTCCTACTGCTCCACTCACATCACCTCCCTCCTTAAATCCTTCCACTGCTTTTCTCTCTTACCACATTGGTTTGTCCTAAAACTCAAAGTGCTCAATAACTCTATCTATCTATCTATCTATCTATCCCTGGCCTTATTTCCTCTTCCCCCGTCTCTCTCCCTGAGCTCCCCTTTATCACCTCTTTTTACTGCTTCCTTCATCTCGACTTTGTGCTGTCTTTAATGCTGCCTTCCTATGCCTGGAACAATCTTCCTCTTCTTTCCTGCCAAGTGCCCTTTCTCTCCTCCTGAAAATCCCCCTTAAACCACATTTCCTTCCAGAAGCATTCCTGTTTTATTCTTCTCACCCTTAAATCTCTCTACACCCTCCCTTTCCTGAACTTTTGTGCCTTTCTTTGTCTTGTGTATTTAAGGCCCAGATCCTGCAAATGCACTTGCTTAACCTCACTCTTAGGAATATTTCCATGCTGGGATGACTCAACATGTATAAAATCCAGTTTGAGCCTGTTTGCACGATTGAGGCCTTAGATTATAAATTCCTATCAGGGGAAAGGGATCTATCTACTTACCTGTGTGTACATTTATATGTCATGCATCACAACAGTATCTTAATCTAACGTCCTGATCCACACAGGCAGACAACTGTGTCTCGCAGGCAGATCTCCGCTGACATCAGCAGGGCTCTGTACAGTGTCAGTGGGTCCATCTGCATGGATCAATTTGCAGGATCAGGGCGTATATTCTAACATGCTACCTAAATTTATTGCCTGGTACCATTTTTTAAACTATGATTAATAATAATGAATCTCCATCTCCATAGCACAGCTCAGAAAGCCCTCCACTCAGGGCAACAAAACACAACTGTCATAGCTCTGGATTATATGCTGCAGACACATCCTTTAGCAAAGAGACCACAGCAAGCAAATCTGACAACTACCTTGCACTAGATGTAATGAGTTGTGTCTAGACTAGTATATCTCGAGCTGCCTCTCTGTCGCCACAACACCAGTTATTCAGCTACAAATTGCCTCGCCCTATATAGGAACGTCTGCCAAAAATTCCCAAGACAGCATCTCAAAAGGAAGCACCCCACCCTTGTCAGTGTTATAGGCTACACAATAAATTCCTGCCTGTCAAAGAGCTCCAGGGCCTTCAGTCTGGTACGTTTCATGCCGTATCGGATGTGCACATAAGACAGAGGATACTTAGAGAAAATCCCTATAGAGGCTAATTGGAGACATAGATACGAGTTCCCTAAACAAGAGACTTCCTCTTCAACACACTGGTAGCTCCCAGGACAACTTTCAGGGTCTGGTGTTTGTTTGTTTTTATCTCTGTGTGGAAAACTGTTCTGTAACTTCTGTTCTGACACTGCTTTTCTTTACTGTCTCTTCATAACCTCTTGTTCCACCATCTATACTGGTTTGTCATTTTATTTGCTCCCATTAAATTCCCCATTAACATTTTTTCCAGCTAATATAGATTTCTTTCTCTCTCTCTCTCTCTCTTTAGCCTGTCTCCCATTGCTCATATCATTTAGTTGTAGGCTCAACCCTACGGCCCTTTCCTGTACCTTTTAAAGTGCTACAATATTTTTTCTTATAATGGATTGACCAGATGTGAACTCACTATTTTAAGCTGCATGATATCATGTCTTTCTCAGTGCTGTCCGCTCCTTTCCTAGCCACGGCTTCGGGTAATCTGCCCTACTGATGAGTCTGCCGGGCTTTTCTCATTGCCCAGACATTTTGAGAGGAGTCAACCAGAGTCTCAAGGTCTCTTTCAAAGGCTCCCTAAGCAGCTTACATTCCTTTGTATTTTTTACTCACTTGGCTTGATTCAACCCCTATATCAGAAAGGGATTCACCCTGTTGAATGGCAAGGGGTGTCCGCATCACCACCCTCCCCCGCTTGATTGGCTGGGGGAAACAGCTTTAACTTGCAATTGGGATTCTACGAAAGGGCTGGAGGCAATGCAGGGGATTTGTTGAATCAGATTTGTTGAATCCTGGCCACACCCCTTCCCCAGCCAGCATCACCCACTTCTGGGGCTAGGCTAGCTGCTTACAGGCCTCCTATCCAAGCAAGGGTTGTGATTACTGTGCACTGCCGCAGTTCCCTCTGGGTGACTGTCCATTGCCAAGGTCACATATTACACTGGTGGAAGCCCAGTATTTGATATTTCAATACGTTAGGAAAGCAATTCGTATGTAATTCAGCCTAAGTGAGCAACATCAGTGAAGTCAACTGAGTTGCTCCTGCTTACGCTAAGGCTGAATTTGGTCCTTAGCATTCATAAATAAAGTCCAAAGAAGATGCAACAAAACTTGGAACAAACACTGGTCTTCCATCCTGTTTGCAGAGCCAGAGTTTCCTAACTAGCTTTCAGAAGGAAACTAAAAAGACTCAAGATCTGACCCAGAAAATTCCTCATTCCTGTGTTTACTGTTGATAGAGTCTCTAGCTAGCTAAATGTTCTGTTCATTGCTGGGAATGCATTCTCTCTCTCTCTCTCTCTCTCTTTTTTTTTTTTTTTTTTTGGATTGAAATTGTAAGAGGTGCTGCCTGACCAAAACAGAAGCTAATCTATACAGCTTTCCCATGATAGCCACTGCTCATTTCTTTCTCACTTTAGAGTTATAAGGCTTGGCAAGAGAGAGGAGATCCACTATGTTGGATCTTTAAGCACTGTTTCCCCAAGGAACTCCCACATTGTGCTCATGCATTGGGGAGATGGAATGGATGTGCAAACAGTGACCTCTGTATTAACTAACTGGAAGCTTTTTGTACAACATAGGGTATCACTGTGAAAACATGTTGCATTTTCATCTGATGAGTTCCAATTAACAAGGAATGAAGACACTGCCTCTCAAACTTTACATGCGAAAAAAGAGAATAGGGGAGTACAGGAAGATCAAATAAAGAGGTGCAGTACGGTCCACTTTTATATGCCAGCATTTCATTCTAATCTAACCTGTTGAAAAAAAGAGACAGAGGAAGTTTTAACTGATATTTACCAACCAGGCATGCATTAGCTGTGAGCTGCCAACAATCATTTTAACCTGGATTCCAAAAGGATCAGAAAAGAATATTTTCTGTGTCTATCAAACACAGTCTCACACATTTCTGTCTGGTCAAAATGCTTCTTTATACCTTGTCTCCTCCAGACTAGTTTAATATTTGATACGTCTGTCTGAGGATGATAATGAATTGGGGTTTTCCAGCTCTGAATTATCTGATTTACATTATGATGACACCACCACCCATTCCTTTTAGCTCCATCCCCACTCCAGACATACAACTCCATGAAAATATGATGTCACCCACTCAGAGGCATTTCCAGAGTCTCAGCACCATAGTATTATGCACCTATATACACTATGCACAGCTTGTTAATAAATAACTGCTATGCCCTTAGCTCCAGTAGCAATACGTATAGGTGCTCTTCACAATAAAGCGCTAGGCTTGCGGGAAGCAGCACCATCTGTGACTCTGGTTATAAACAAAACATCCGCTCACAAGTTACTCCAATATCCCTCAACAATCCAACACAAGCCAGATCAAAAGAAGCAATTTAACATTACAGTACCTTTTCCACACCATGCCGTGGCTGTCTTAGCTTAGTCAGGCAATAAAACCTTTAAAGGAGCCACATCTGCTTTATGACAGCAGAGCGAAGAAACTCCCTACTAATGGAAGAGAGTGACACAGAGACGCTTCCCTAAGGAGTCAAAGCATCACTGAGGCAACCACAAACAGCCAGTGAGCAGCAAGAATGTGACACATGATGACAGCATTTCATCGCAGCCCCGTCTGAATGTGTCTAATGATGGGATGGCAATGGTTGCGTCATCAACAGGAATATGTGATCAGACTCATTTTAAGACAATCACACCATAGGCAGGACCAGGGAAATATAATTAAACCCCATCCACTTGTGCCTATATTTATTATGAATATTGAAATCATGGCACTGCTGTAGAGATGAACTGCTAAAGAGTGATTTCTCCTGGGTTTAGTCTAATTGAGGCAGGCTCTGTGTTTCTATGACATCCATATAAGCATGTAGCAAACTTTTGGGTGCTATAAAATAATTGCTACTAATAAATGTATACTACCCAGAGTCTGGGTAGCAGAGCACTTGCCTTGCACTACAGCTGGTTGAAAATTTTGTGGAAAAATGGCTTTTTTTAAATGGCTACCAAATGATCAGACCAAAGGGCCATCTAGTCTAGTATCCTGTTTTCAGTAGTGGCCAGCACCAGATGCTTCTGAGGAAGGTTCAAGAACCCCACAGTAGGAAGCTATGGGATAATCTTACCTCTATGAAGGTCTCATCCTAATACCTAATAGTTAGACACTGGTTTAAATCCTGAATCATGAGTTTTTATTGTCTACTCAAAACTTTTTTTAAAGCATTCACTATTATAACTCTTGATATTCTTCTTCCAGATAAATGCCCAATTCCTCCCCCCGCCCCAAATCTTGGCCTCAACAGGCAATGAGTTCTGCAGTCTAATAACATGAGTGAAAAGGTATTTCCTCTTTCCAGTATTATACTTGCTACCTTTCAATTCCATTGAATGCTCCAATGTTCTTGGTCCTTATCACCAAACCACAACATTCAGTGCACCTGACTAGTCTCTGATCAGAAAAGGTTCAAAACTAGACTAGCAGAAGTGTCTCACCGAGTGAGTTGCATAGGCATAGCTGTGAGGAGTTTGCACAGTGCTATTATGCACCGTACTTCACTCTAGTCAGTTCTATTAGTCTTTTCCTTTCATAAGCATCAAGTTCACATAATGCATGTGTAACCCACACACCTCCTGAGTGTGACGTTCTGTCCCATCTAGTGGCACCGAGACCATTTAGAGAGAGAGAGAGAGATTAATGAGTCTGCTCTACAGCCTTCAGCCATATGGCTTTTAGCTCATGCAGTAGAGGCTGACGCACTAAGTTCCAGAAGCCCCAGGTTCGATCCTGACGACCGGGGGCTGTCGGTGTTACAAGTGTGTGTGCATACATGGGCTTCCTGTACATAAACAATGGAAAATGCCATTCTGGCTATTTAATTTTATAGCCTTTTTCCATAGTAACACTAAGTGCATGATCACACTGCACACAACACATTAATAACCCTATATAGCATGGCACAAACTGGCATGAGGTAAAAGTTTGAGAGGACCTTCTTCCCCTGTTGGCCACGAAAAATTGTATAAGTTACTGACTAACGTAAATGTCACTTGGGTGAATGATATTTCTGATAATGGTGGACTGCTGCCAGGGGGATTTTTAAGCACATCTGTTGATCTGACTTCTTGCAATATGGGCAATTTGTATCACATCATTAACCAACATGAAATATTTTACACATTGTTTTTGGAATGGGAGATTCATATTTAACTTTCATATAACTCATTTGAAAATGAAGCACTTGCTGATAATTTACATTCAAACTGCTTCAAAAGAATGAAAAAACAATTCCAAGAAAATCTTAAAAATCCTAATAAGTTGAAACAAATAAAACCATAAGCATGAAATTCGACATCTTACTAGGACTCTGGGTATATTTTACACTCATTCTGCAAGTCTGGACATGTAAGACATGAATTAAAATGCTTGTCTCATGAGTATTTTTGTTCATAGTGGATGCTATCTCATCCATCACACTCTGGGCACTTACTCTAATCATTTCATCCAAATTCTTTGTTGACACACTTTGAATTATGTGTTATCAAAAACAGCTTTATCTAGATTCCTCTTGAAAGCCCCATTCCATATTTGGCTCCTTTGCCCTAATCTCAACATCAGTAACATTTTGATTCTGCTGTAAATCGTCTTGCATTGGAACCAGGTCACTTCAAGCCACTGCTCTGAATGTACTGTTTGTTCAATAATGCAAGTCACTCATGTTCCCTCTCAGTTGTTTTTAGTGGCACTTGCTAGAAGGAGAGAGACCAACAAGGCTCCAGCCTTCAGCGTGTGACGGGTCTTATTCATAGGGGATGGTTTGTTTTCAGAGTGAGCATGGATATAATAATCCAGAGGAGAATGAGAAATGTTTCTTCTTGGGTTGACTGCTGGAGGGAGGTTGGTTCACATCATTTGACACAGCGTTCCAAGGAAGTGGGAGCCACTCCATTACTGGGCATGCACATGAGTTTCAATTTCAAACATAGCTGAGAACTGAAAGTGTTGGTCATTCCTGAGTTAAGTAGGTGAAGCCATTTATTCATGTCTGAATACTGATAACATCTGTGATGTTATGAGTATAATATAATATCTCATTGAAAGGTGACAGGGCCAGAAAGAGTTAATGAACTCACAGACTGACCTGACCCGTGGCCGAACTGTAAAGACTGGTTAGGAAGATATGTAAATGAATAGTGCTTTGAAATGCAGCCTGCATTGTTAGAGATAGAAGAGTAGATGTTTGTTCAGCTCTTGTGATGTAAGCAAACAAGTCTTGTCTATGGCTATAGCTTCGATTCAAAGATCAAAAAAGGAGTATTAACATTTAGGAAGATAGTTGTCTGAAATAGTATTATTGTCTATGTCTCTTTGAAGATTGTGATAACCTGTGTCTGAACTGTGTAATGGATAAATTATCCTGTGCTAATTGCCATGATGTTTGGAAGAAGGACAGTTCAGCCTATTGTTTTCTCAGGCCAAATGGCTGCTGAAAATGTGTAAGAACCCTGGGACATGATCCTTCTTCATCTCAGATCTGCTTTGGGTTTCAAGAAGGGGAAACCCTAAGCCATAAGGATTGAGATCCCCAGTCACTGACTGGAGTCACCCTGAATATGGACATTGGACTATAACCTATGGACTATTTCTAAAAGAACTTTTGGCAACTATAAGCTCATCTCTGCTATGTATCTGAACCTCAAGAATTGAATTCAAGTCTGTATGTATACTGATCTATTAACCAACACTCTCTCACTTTTCTTTTTTAATAAATTTTAGTTTAGTTAATAAGGATTGATTAGACGCGTGTATTTGGGGTAAGATCTAAGATATTATTTGACCTGGGTCTGGGGCTGATACTTTGTAATTGGAAAAACCTGTTCTTTTATATGATGAATTAAGATTTTCAGTAATCATCATCATATCTGACCATTACGTTAATTGAATCTATTTCCCTTAAGTTAACGATCCTCATTCACACCTGTGTGACCATCTTGTTTATCACTTCAAAGGTTTTTCTTCCCCTGCTGTTATGGTTCCTCTCAACTAATTCGCCTCTTAAGGTTGGTCTATGCACCTCGACCTTATCATGTTTCTCTGACTGTATAAATATCTGTCTACTGTATGTTTCATTCCATGCATCCGATGAAGTGGGTATTAACCCACGAAAGCTTATGCTGAAATAAATTTGTTAGTCTCTAAGGTGCTACAAGTTTTTCTTTCTTATTTTCGTTTTGCTGACACAGACTAACACGGCTACTACACTGAAACATATCTGACAGTGTGTGTCTGGATGGAGGCTGGAGGCTGGGCACTTTAAAGGAACTGTGTTGTTTGGACTTCTTAGTAACCAGTGAGGTGCTATAGAAGCTGTTTTGTGCTGGCTTGGTAAATCCTGAATATTGGAATATCCACCAGCATTTGGGGTTTGTTTGCCCTGTTCTGTTTGCAGTACACCCTGATTGAGTGACCTCAGCGGGCTCCTACGGGCAGCACCGTCACCACATCATAGCAGAATTTTTGGAAGCCTTCTCAATCCATCACTGAGTTAGCAAACATACAATCATAGATGTTAGAGATCAGAAATATCTCCTGGGTCAAGTTCCTCCTTGGTGGACCTGCATAGTTTTCAGTGGATCTACACCAGGGGTGAATTTAACCTACTGGGTGACCCTCTCCCTCTCCCTGCCAAAGATGGATTTATTCCCTGTTATACCTTTACTAGTGTTTTGTCCAGTTTAGTTTTAAAGGTTGCAAACAATGGGACTTCTACTTCCTGCAATGGGAGACTATCAACAACCTAACAGATCACTCTATTGGGAAACTTCTCTTAATACTGTATTTTAATTTTCTGTTATTTAACTTCACCTATTTCTCCTACTTATATCCCCAGGTATCACCCTGAAGAATTCCTCTCCCTCCTTGGCATTTTTGAGGGACAAGTTCACAAGTAATAAATTACTCAAAATTTGCAGCTCTCACTGCTCCTTCACCGAGTCATCACCTTAAATTTTATGTCCAGAAAGCAAGACTGTTTATAAAGGTCAATTTCTATTCCATCTAAATGAAGGGTTATAAATGACTTATCATTGTAACATAACACCCCCTCATTGAAATACAGTCAATCGGTTCTTGAAAGGGGAGGTGGGGTTGTGCGGGGGGTAATATCATACCCCCTCTTTTCAGAGCTGCTGGTTGTGAAAAGAAAGAAAAGAGCCTGAGAATACAAATACTTTCCCCCTCTACCCCAATTCAAGCACTGTGATCAAGCCAACCCCTCCCCGTTCCCCTCCCCCCAAAAACACAAAAACTTTAAGATTAGGCAAATGTTTTATATTAGATTTGGCTGTGGTTGGGTGGCTTGCACAATGCCTTCATTCCCCCTTTAAATGTGACCGTAATATTTTATTTAGCATTTAAGGGATAATGTTCATGATAGAGGAATATATGAGGCAATAAATGGCCTTTGCAGGTAATTAAACACTGAAGCCAAGCTGAAGCTATTGATAACCATAAAAGCCATTTATTTTGAGCATACGCTAAAACCATGAGCACTGTTCCTAGTGCATGACAGGACAAGATTTAACAAGCCACAACACTGGAAAGAGAAAACACTGTGTTTTTCCTGCCCTTTTAGGGTTTGAAATTTCTGTGCTTCTGTATATTCAGTATCTCCTGTGTCACTTTGAGGACAAAATTTCCATAATAATTTAGATAGCAATAATATTCCTTAGCTCTTATACAGTGTTCTTCATCCACAGTGCTCAAAGGGCTTTTCAAAGGTAGGAGAGAATCATTATCCTCATTTGACAGATGAGGACAGAGGCCCAGAGACATGAAGAAACTTGCCCCCAATTAGCCAGCAGGCCAATGGCAGAGCCAGGGATAGAATCCTGTCTCCTGACTCCCACTCCAGTGTGCTTTCCAGTGGACCACACAACTACTTTGATTGCTACACCATGTTCTGTGCAAGGCTTACAGTGTGTTTACAAAGAGAGGAGCAATCTGTCCCGCTCACTCAGTGAGCGGCCTTTTGCAGGGGAACTGGTATTGTTCTGCTAGTGCCTGGATGTAGGCAGCACAATATAGGGTGCGAACATTCCTTGCACAGTACAAATCTCTGCTCCACGGGTATTTTTCCAGAGCATCGGCATGGCCAGGACCAGGAAAGGTTAAGGGCAAATTCAATAAGGACAAATGCAAAGTACTCCATTGAGGAAGGAACAATCGGTTGCACACATACAAAATGGAAAATGACTGCTTAGGAAGGAGTACTGCGGCAAGGGATCTGGGAATCATAGTGGATCACAAGTTAAATATGAATCAACAGTGTAACGCTGTTGCAAAAAAAGTGAACATCATTCTGGGATGTATTAGCAGGAGCGTTGTAAGCAAGACACAAAAAGTAATTCTTCTGCTCTACTCCGCGCTGATTAGGCCTCAATTGGAGTATTGTGTCCAGTTCTGGGTGCCAAATTTCAGGAAGGATGTGGACAAATTGGAGAAAGTCCAGAGAAGAGCAACAAAAATGATTAAAGAAAACAAGACCTATGAGGGAAGATTGAAAAAATTGGGTTTGTTTAGTCTGGAAAAGAGAAGACTGAGGGAGGACACGATAACAGTTTTCAAATATGAAAAAAGTTGTTACAACGAGGCGGGAGAAAAAATGCTTTTCTTAACCTCTGAGGGTAGGACAAGAAGCAATGGGCTTAAATTGCAGCACGGGCGGTTTAGGTTGGACATTAGGAAAAACTTCCTAACTGTCAGGGTAGTTAAGGACTGGAACACATTGCCTAGGGAGGCTGTGGAATCTCCATCATTGGAGATTTTTAAGAGCAGGTTAGACAAAGACTTGTCAGGAATGGTCTAGATAATACTTAGTCCTGCCATGAGGCAGGGGACTGGACTAGATGACCTCTCAAGGTCCCTTCCAGTCCAAAGATTCTATGATTCTAAATCTGGAAGATTCACTGTTCACAGATCCTCCTGTCCCTTCCTTGGGGAGGAGAAGGATGAGCAGCAGCCACTCCAGCCATTGGGTGAAGTGAGGAATTGTCTCTTGCCCCTCATTTAAATACAGCCACCCCTGGGGTGGAACATAGCAGTCGTTTGATAGCACAGTACAACACAAGACAAAAAGAGTAAACAAATTAAATATGCAATTGAAATTGGAGGGGGAATTTCAGGAAGCCGAACACAGCTGGCAGGTTTGAAAATGGCTACTAGAGTTAACGCTCCAGATTTTATTTAAGGTGCCTTTGAAATATCAATGACCACATGTGGTCAGAACTTCATCCAAAAGATGGTATCTCCAGAAAGCCAATGCTGCTTAACATTGCACGGGGAATTGGGTCAAGAATGACTCAGGTGGGAAACTGACACCTTCTGTTTCACCTGCACAACTTTCTCCAGTACACCTGGGAGTTCTTTGGAGATCACCCATTCAAGTACTTACCTAAGCCTATGCTCACTTCACATGTGAAACCTAATGGAATCAGAACACAGAGTGATGTGGCTGTGGGACTTAGTAGTAGTAGTAGTGTTGCAGTAGCACCTGTGAGGCTCGAGAGGGCTAGAATCTGGGCGGTGATAGTGCCCCAAGAAGGAGCAGTGCCCCATTGTGCTAGGCCCTGTACACACAGGAAGACATGATCTCTGCCCCAACGCCTCACAGTCTAATTCACAAGGAACAAATGGTTGTAACAAACAGTATGGGTTATGAAGAAGGGAAGATGAGGGTAGCAATGCTAAGAATAGGCACAAGGGCTAGCTATGAATAGGGTCTCATGGTTCTGGGTTCTCAGATGTTTAAAACATTGTACATGATGTATGCTTAAATAAATATATCAACAATTCCCACCAGGCCTTTATGTAGCCATTAGCATTTGGCAGCTGACTGTGGGCATAAGTGAATAATACCTCAAGGGCAGGGCTGAAAGGTGGCTACTGCATGATGTCAGTGGATTAATATGACTAGACGCGATAGCAGATTCTCCTCTCTCTTCTGCCGGTGTAACTCAAGAATAAGTGCCCTGAAGTCACCACACGGGTTACATTCATTGGCGCACAGAGGCTAAAAGGCACACACAGTTTTAAAAGAAAAACCATCTAGATTCCAAACCGGAGAACGGAAATCATGAAAAACATTGCTGCTTTTCACGATGTCCTATGGCATTTTACTATGGGAATTTCACCTTCAGTGTGAAATTCCCCCCGGTGTACAGGGCCTGGATGGTATTATTATGAGTGCAAGGGGAGCTACAGCAGAAGTAGCTATGGAGGTGGGGAGAGGGATTGGTCTCTGCGTTGCACATAACAGAAGGGGTCTCTGTACTGACCCTGCTGCATAGATTCAGAAGGAGGGGTTAGTAGCTGGCCAGAGGAAGGTTCATGAGACACATAAGTACACAAATTCAGCAGGACAAGCTCTGCTCCTATTTACACCAGCGTAAATTTGGAGTTATTCTATTGATGGCAAGGGCGTGATTGAAGATTCACACTGCTATAAGTGGGAGTAGTAGTTGGTCAATTGACTCTTTGTAGGTAGTGTGACCAGATGTCCCGATTTTATAGGGCCAGTCCTGATATTTGGGGCTTTTTCTTATATAGGCTCCTATTTCCCCCCACCCCGTCCCGATTTTTCACACTTGCTATCTGGTCACCCTATTTGTAGGTGTGGCATGAAGGGGCTCGGGTCACTTATCCAGTTCATAGACTGCAGTAGCAGCTGCATTTCAGCTCCATTCGCTGGCTAAGGGTTGACAGGGTAGTCTTCCTCACCCCCAACGTCCCTCCTACACTTCATAGGCTTTATGTGGGTAAAGTAAATTTCTCATTAAATGCTTTTATGTATTTTATGATCCTGGACAATAATCTTGTAAATGACTTTCCAAAACCAATAATAACTGACTGTAGCAAGGATATATACATGGAGGTATTTATACAGTACAGTATGTGCCACCTCATTCCATCAAAATGCCGACTTAACTGAAGCACAAGAACATCAACATGTACCATGCGTCGATTCCCCAGTTTCACCAAAATCCCATGTGTGCCAAGGTTTCACTGTATCTCCTGGAGCATATGGCTGAATGGGATTGGGCTGCATTGCAGTGCCATAGGAAAGTAATCTTTTCACTTATAACAATGACATAACATGCTGGCACTATATGGATTCCTCATGCTATGAAGTGACAAAATAATCCCTTCAGTGGCTCATCATTGTCCACTTACCCCACACAGAACAGAGCTTGATCTACAACGACAGCATTTGCAAAGGGGGTAGCACAGCTGGAATAAATTCTGCCACTTGCACTCAGGCTGACTAGTACCAGGAAATGAATGGGACCAGAAGCACAGTAAGCTGCTATTCAACATGAGTAAGGATGGCAGAATCTGGCTCACAGTTCATCAGTCAGAACAGAGCCAGTGGTAGGCATAAGCAGACTAAGCAATTGCTTAGGGCCCCGACCAGCTCAAGGGGTTGGGGACCCCCTATTAATTATTAGTATGTATTGTGTGTGTGGGGGAGGCAAAAATATTCCTGCTTAGGGCCCCCATGGGCTAGCACCGGCACTGGCAGAAACCATGGCCACACTAAATAAACAAACCCCCTCCCTGGTGCTGGCCGGCTTAAAACCAAAAAATTATCCTGAATGCCTAAGAAAAAAATATTTGAGAAACAAAACTACATGTTATAATCAATCATTCTTATAACACTGGATTCAAAGCTACGTTGCCACTCATCACATCTGCAGTGCAAATACTGTAGTCATGGGGGGATGGGGAGGAGCTGATGATGTTTCTTATAAGTTGCTCACTCCTAAACGTCTGAAAGTGATTGATGTGAAGCTGATATTAGCCATTCCAAACTAATAGCGCCAGGTTGATGTATAATAGCGCTATGCTCTGTCAGATTCGCGTGTCGCATGGCAAGCATTTGACTTAATGTGACTTCAGATGAAAAATGAAGGTAGTGGAATAGTCATTGGTTATAGAACCTTTCACCTTTAATTCACTTGTTCCAGTCCAAACCAGGCTGTTAGTGACAGAGACTTGTTACCACCTGGTGCCTCTTCCTCGTGAAATGAGAGGGCTGACTCAGTCCAGTTCCTAGTAGACAGATCTCCACATTACAAAAACCAGCATCACAATCAGACCCCCTTAGTGATAGCCTAAGCAGAGAGGCTAAGGACTGCATGGACATGAGATTCTCTCCCCTTGAGTTGGTGCCTCCCCCAAGCCAGAAGAAGTGATTTGCGTGGGTCATTGTAGGGAACTTCACACTGCCGCTGCCCCGCCAGTTCGGTAGCTAACGACAAGCATTCACTTCCCAGCTCTGTTCACCTGGCATCTTTCATAAGCATTAACTTCACTTTAAAAATGAAAGGAAAAATCATGTCGGTGACAGAGCAATGACTGCCCCCAATGGTCTAACACAGGGATCGGCAACCTTCGGCACGCGGCCCATCAGAGAAAGCCGCTGGCTGGCCAGGACGGTTTGTTTACCTGCAGCATCTGCAGGTTCAGCCGATCGTAGCTCCCACTGGCCGCGGTTTGCTGTTCCAGGCCAATGGGGGCTGTGGGAAGCGGTGGCCAGCACATCCCTCAGCCTGCGCCGCTTCCCGCAGCCCCCATTGGCCTGGGACGGCAAACTGTGGCCAGTGGGAGCTGCGATTGGCAGAACCTGCAGATGCTGCAGGTAAACAAACCATCCTGGCCCACCAGCGGATTTCTCTGATGGGCTGCGTGCCAAAGGTTGCCGATCCCTGGTCTAACAGATCATGACAGGAGGTGATATGAGATCACTACGACATTCTAATTGCAAAATTCACTGATGTTGATAGTCGTGTTATGAAAATACTTTTGAACAAACTGAGATTTGGAATTGTGGCTTCTAGGGGATTTTCCATGCTGCCTTTTGACATGTTATGACATTTGCAAAAGGTGAGGTACAGTAGAATCAGCCTGTAATTGACACTCAATTTAATCATAAGTGTAAGTTCTGTCTCATTTTATTTCTGTTAACCTTATGAAAAAAGAAATTCTTTCCCCTCTTGGGGCTATTCACTCAGAGCAGCCTCATGATCTACTCCGCAGTCAGAACGTGCAGCCAATTTCTGAAGTGACACTCTTCATTGACTGCCAATCGAGCACTAAGGCCAACACAAGTTCAGGGTGAAAAATGGCAGTACAAATAATCCTTCAGTGAAGGCAGATTATGGTCAAGGTGTTTTGTCAGTCATCTAGAATGAGAGATTCTCTACCATTACAGGCCAAACGTCCCAAACTGGATGCCCAACCTTTGGCTCCTGAATCCACATTTAGGCTCGTTATTAAAAGCGGCCTCATGTTCAGAGGAGTTGAGCCGTCTAGTTCCCACTGATTTCCCACCTACCCAGCTCTCATCATTGTAGCTTCCACGTCTCTGTATGTTGCTTTTTCTGCTACGCCCCTTTGGTGTGTAAATGACACTCATTGGACACACCCACTGACTCGATGCATTTACATTCCCTTACTACTTGCACTTGTTTCCTGAACCCACTATGTCTGATGTGTCATTTACACCACCACTACATTTGGCTCAGAGCCTTCTGTGGGAGTTGCACCTGGTTACAGCTGGTCTGAATTTGCTGCTCAGAACTACGCTCAGTTTGGCCTCAGATACTGGTTCACATGGGACATCAGAGGAGACTTTGCGGTGCTGGCTTTGGGAAGGATGAGAGGAACTTCGCTAGTGTAGGTAAAGACAAAGGGAAGCAGGCTCTATAGAGCCACTACGTTCCCCACCCCATGCAGGTGGGAGGGAGGGGGAATAGAATGGGAAGGGAGTAGCTGTGCTGTAGAATGCACATGGCATGGTGTATAGACCTTGCACAATTTACTCTCTCCCTCCAGCAGTGAGTGGATCCAGAGGGAGAGTATAATTCTCTCAGTCACAGGTCCCCTCCCAGCATGCTGCCCCTTACGCTGGCCTTGTGGCAAAGCTGTGATTGAACCCTATATCTAATGGAGCCAGTGTTTTCTGAAACAGCAGCTACGAAATGATATTGTAAAGGAGATGTGGAGAGTACAAAATAGTCACCTCTAATGAAGTGCAGCCTTCCATCAGAAACAGACTTTCCACACAAAACCTCCAGGCAGCAGGCCCTCAACTACTATACAAGTGTCCAGGCTTCACAGATACATTAGGGGTGCTGGAAATGCCTTATTCTGAGCAGGACAATACAATTTTTCAATGTTTGGTTTCCTCATTCTCTTCCCCCATAATATGTGGCTTCAGAGTGAGGTGACAGCTGGATCAGTTTTCCAGAAAAGTCTTCTCCTGCATGAACTGTGCACGCCAAACTCCCCCTAGCATGGTGTGTAAAGAAGGCAGGGTTAGGGTCTTCCTGACAAATGAGTGATTTGGGGATCATAACTGTGGACACTATAGCATTCTCCTCACAGTTGCAGACAAATAACTCCCATTAAATGTACACCATCAACAGGAGAATGTGCTCCCAAAGCAATAACATTCTTGTTAATAAAAGGAAAGGAAAAGAATTTATGCCATAAAAACGGATTCAGATGAACTGTAGATTCAAAGCCTGGTCTTTACATCTTCCTGAAGGCTGCTGCTTACAAATGTAATGCCCTTTCTCTCCTGCAATACCAATCAGCCACTCCTCCTCTTTCAAATTGTCCTGTGATGTACTGAGGACTGTGCTGGAACCCCAAGCTATCGCTTTAAGACAGAGGGGGTGGGGTGTTCCTTAGTCACGCTTGCAGCCTAAGGGACTCTGTAGCATAGTGGGTGTGATCAGAGTCAGTCTGAAAAGAGACAGCTCAAAGCAAGTTGTGCCTTTTTGTTTTAGGGAGCAGCAGGTTTTATTTTTCTGTTTTGGGCTTCTTGTCTGTTCTGAATTGTAAGAAATAAAGTAATGTTACATTGCAACTTTCCAGCAGAAGTATCCTATGTTTTTATTTAATTTCTCTCTTTGTAGGCTGTGAAACATAACACTTCCCTTAAAACACACATCATCTGCAAGACCTAGCAACATTAAATCATTGAGCTGTGTATGTGTGTGTGTGAGAGAGAGAGAGACAGAGAGAGAGAGCACTAAAAGTGCATTGCTTGACGTTTTGGATTTCAACGCATGGTTTGTTTGGTCTATATCTGCTTTAGATTGTAAGATGCAGAGACCTTCCTTTTCCTGTTTGTACAGCACTGAGCGCATTGCCTGTGCTCAGCAAATAATAAACCAAATCTTTTAAAGAATCACAAATCCAATCTAGATTTTTACTCGGTGGATAGATCTAAAAGCGAGAGAAGTTGGGCCTGATTCTGATCTCAGTTTACCACTATGTAAATCCAGAATAGTTCTGCTAAGGTAATGGCATTACTCTAGAGTTATAGTAGGGTAACTAATAGGAACCTGGCCCAATGTTCTGGATTGCTTACAAACTGCCACAGGCTGAATACAGAAAAGCTTTCTTTCCTGGTCTGAGTGAGGGGTAACTAATCATTGGAGCAATTTACCAAGGGCTGTGGTGGATTCTCCATCACTGGCAATTTTTAAATCAAGATTGGATGTTTTCATAAAAGGTCTGCTGTAGGGATTAGTTTGGGGGAGTTCTAGAGCCTGTGTTCTAGAGGTCAGACTAGATTATCACAATGGTCCCTTCTGGGCTTAGAATCTATGAGAGTTATCTTCTGGCTGAGCACTGAAAAGCCCACCTTTAATTCCACAGGAGGTATAAAGTTCCTTATTCTAAAATAAAATCTCTCTCTAATCACAAGCCTATGGACATACTGAGTGAAATCCTGGTCTTATGTAAGTTGATGGAAAAATTCCCATTGACTTCAACAGGGTCAGAATACCACCCATTGGCTGTGAGGACGCTGGGATTTCGGGACCTGTAATTCCCAACAGGTGACGCTCTGGAGCAGTTACACTACATCTAAGCCCTGTCTACACTGCAGCCTCCACCCTTGCTTCCAGCTGTGAAGCTGCATTCACTGGGTATTATGGGTTCAAAAAATCTTAGTGTAGACAAGTCTGAAGTACAGATCCTTTGCACTGCCCAACAAAAAATATTGCTGCTCTGCATGTAGTGCTGGGTAGGCCACATTCTTTCAAGAATCAGTTGCAAAACAAAGTGACTATAAGAAGAAACACTCATATAGGTAATTGCTGGAACATAATATGCCAGAGTGTACAATATTAATTATGGTTGTTATTTCTTATTTGCATTGTGGTAACACTCAGGGGCCAAAGTCAGGATCGGGGCTTCATTGTGGTAGGCAATGCACAAACACATAATAAAAGACCATCAAAGAGTTTAACCTTTAAATGAAGACAAGAAGCAACAGACAGGTATAACAAACAATCAGAGGTAACAGGGCAGGGAGTATGAGGTTGAACAGGAATAGCAAGCACATGGTAGCAGGTGTCAGGTCACTGAGGTGAAACGTGAACACATAACATAGATTACTGTAGTCCCTACTGCCCATGTACTGTACTGCCCATCAACCAAGCCATTATCAGCTGGGAGTTCCCCATAGGTGTCATGGGAGAACTGGGTATACTAGAAATAAACTAGTGGTCTGACTATCTGAGGCTTTGCTGTATAGCGAGCTGCTTCCTCTGCTGGGGAAATGGCCTCTAGAAGAGAACCAGAAGTCCATTAGCAAACCCAGGGCTCCGGGAGGACAGCCTCATTTTCATTGGTCCTCAACACATCTTTAACAGTAGTTGAATCAAAACCTACCTGACTCCAGCCTTCCATTCTCATACTGCGCTGGGTTTCCAGAGGTGCTGCTGTACTGTGGGAAAGGCTGATTACTGAAGAGATTGTCACACAGTAGGCTGCGGCAGAGCTTCTTGAGGAAGCGCAGGACATAGCCAATGCTGTTCACTACTGGCAGGCTCAGGAGGTGCTGTTTCCCCTCAAACGAAGCAGAAACTGAAAAGCAAGTGAGGACAATTCAGTACTCTCAACGATGCACAGGAGCAAAACAGGCTGAGAGGTCTTTTTAATGGGGTATGAAAATGGTTCCAGGCAATGTTTGTTTCGGTTGCATAGAATATTTTCCATAGAGAGGGATCTGAACCACAACCCTAGATCCAGATCCAAATTGTGCAGCTGGCCCTGACCTCTGAAGACCTCCATGGACTTCAATGGAGCTGTGTCAATTTATATCAGCTGAGGTTCTGACCCAATATCATTTTTTAAGAGTAGAAACAGCTGATGGTCACTCCTGATTGTCACTCCTGTCCCTTGTCTGTTGCTGCTGGGAGGGAAGGAAGAGGGAAAAAATCTGAATAAGGTTTTCAGCTTTGGTACTTGAGTTTGATTCTAATCAGAAGACCCGAGTCCAGAGAATTTTTCAATCCTGGCCCATGGGGTGATTCCCCCAGTAATGTTAATGAGAATCGTGCTCATGCAAGGAGAGAAGAATTAATGAACAGTAGAAACCTCACACTACATTGCACTGCTCACCACTGATTTGCATGTTTTCAGGAACGAGTGTATCTGGTGTCTCTCAAGAAAGCTGTAGCTGGAATTAGAGTCCCCAAAGGGGAAACAAAAGGAGTAGAGAGGAATCATTAAGTGCTGCACAGCAGGACAGAGCTCTAGGTCACAAAGCAGAGGGAGAGTCTCAGTGAGAGGGCAAAGCTGGGGTGGTCCTTGCTATGCAAGTTGGACTGGATCCTGAGTGATTTCAGCCTTACTGCTTGCTTGCAGCTCTCTATCTTCAGGAGCTCATTTGAAAATTATTATTTTTATTTTATTCCCTTGTTCCAAAGCAACAACTCAAACCTCCTGCTAGATAAAAAATATTCATGCTAAGCCTTCAGTTCACAGTGATCTCCCCTCGCAGCTGCCCCAGACATGGGTCCAAATTCTATTCTCTGTTCTTCATTGGGGTTTCATGGGTGTTCTGGCCCATCGATTGTACACAGAGGGCAAACTTGTACCATTGAAGTCAATGGGTGTTTTACCTAGGAGTAGTATTTGACCCACCCATAATGTCTATAGTTTAAGCAAATGGATAATGCTGTGTGTCACTGTACAATTAAATTTAATACACAGCCCATGTTAGTCCAATCCTTTTGTTTCCCCTGTACTGATTCTTTTCCCACTGTTTGATTAAAAAAAACCTCTTGAACCAGGAAAAAAGTGAGAAGACAAAGGGAAACTAATTTTAAAATGAGATAGGAAATTGAAGTGCTTTTGATATTTGATTTTTACTGGCTGCTTTGTTGGGCCAAACAAATGACATTTTCAAACACATGATGTGTTCTGTCAATAACAAGAACTAGACTGTGTAATCACTTAAGAGCATTCCAAAAACAGATCCTGTAGTCTCTTGTGCCAATATGCTGTATACCTGGGGCCTAATTCTAATCTAAGTTTGTACAATTCCATTGACTTCAGTAGAGTTACTCCTAACTTCTGTGGGTGGAAATGAGGCTGGCCCGATGATCTGAATAACGCTGATTTGACCTTGAGATTTAAAAGAAAGGTTATGTTAAAGCACTTTCAGATTTATTGCAAAGCCTTTTTTAAAATGTTTTACCTGACACCATCTCGCCTCCATAGCCCTGCTTGACAAGTGAGAAGACAGTCTTTTGCTGATGTGCGCAGTCAATGCATGCCTGAACTGCCTGCTGTAGGACCATGGAAGGTCTTTCAGGCCCAAAGTGATCTGGAAGCTGTTGCACTTTTTTCCTGTCAAGGTATGGCCCCATGTTTGCCTGTTTGTTGACGTAAATGCAGACTGTAGACACAAAATACCAACACAGTCGTTATAAGATATTCACATCACAACCAACCCTGTTTTCTGGTTTTGTATATTTCATGATATTTAATTAAGAACCCTTTCCAATGTGAAATATCATGATGCGCAGTGACACAAATGACTAAATGCTGTTGGTTTTACTCCCATTGGATGAGTAAAGCAAGCAGAAATCGGCCCTGTATATATAAGTGATGACAAGTCACCTGCAGTTAAGGACATTACTGAAAAAACTGCTGAGTCATGTGCAATACTAAAAACGTCATGCTGTGCAAGGTTCTGTCTCTGCCAGCTCACAGGGACTGTCACACACTCCTGAGCTCAGACTCCGCATGCTTCTTCCTGATTGTTTCATATGACCAACGACACTGTGAAAAGTTTCTCACTTAGAGTGAAATTAAGCCTGGAGCTTAAGCCCCACAGGAAGGCCCTCTGCACCATTTAAGATCTGCAGTGGGGCTGGGTATGGGAAAGAGGGTGAGAGCAAGCTAGCAATGTGGTCTGTACACCTCAGGGGGCATGCATGCAAGCCTCAGAAAGGTGGTCACTAGGGGCGATTTCTGGGCAGAGTGAGGGCACGACTAGGCTCAGGGGCTGTGTAGACAAATTGCTCTCCTGCAACAGGCACTGTCTGGGAGATGTATGTGTTGAGCCTTTCTGAAGCAGAAGTGAAGAGAACTGCTGACTGTGCTGCCTCCAAGCTCCTCCGGAGCCATCATACCCTGCAAAGGCAGAATAGTTTACTCCACACACTCAGCTGCTACCATCCCAAGCCCTCAGAGAAGCCAGGGCAAAAGTTTGCCCCTATATGGTAAATGTTTCTATGGTAATAGAGAAGTCGAGAATTAGGATAACAGTAATAGGATGGGTAGCTCCCCAATAGAGGGCACTGCTGGGACTGAAACTGTGTGTAGGCAGCAGCACGTTGAACCATTCTGCAGCACTGTTTTGTAAAATGGTTTATAACATAGTTAGGGGTCCCAGCTATACCAAGATAATCCCTGTTAGCACCTGGCTAGCAGGAGCCTTGTTTAAGCATGCGGGAGGTTCTCTCAGTTTCAGGGTGACTATAGACCAGCCCGTGGTGAGTAAGACAAGGCCTAGGTAAGTCTAAAGTAAGATATATTATAATAGCTGACTGAGTGTGCTGGCGCTGTCATCTTTCAGGCACTATAACATCATCCTCTGACAGAAATCGGATCTGTGACAACCGATATCAAACATGGCGGAGGACATGGTGACAGCTGTGTAATGTTGGAAGTAATGTACAGTTTGCATCACCGTAATGAAAATCTAGTGCTAATGTCACAGTGCACTCTAACGGTTATGATATAGCCACTCGTACTGAACAACAGGAAGAACTCCAGCAATAAATCCTGGGCAAATATGAATATAATAGCAATAATACTTAACACAACATAGTGCTTTATATCTTCAATGTGCTGTACATAGAAAGATGCAATATAGTTACAAATATAAGCAGCGTGTATGAGCTGTGGAGAGCTCTTAGACTGTAGATTTACTAATCAAATACAACATAAGATATAATACAGTGGTCCCCAAACTTTTCACGGTCGCGCCCCCCCTTACTCCTGTCCATGCCCCCTCCGGAGCTGGGGCTGGGAGCAGGACTGTGGCTCCTGTGTGGGGGGAGGGAGGCGCAGATAGGGATAAGGGGGCCATGGCCAGGGATGAGGCTAGAGGTGGGGCCAGGGCTGGGAATGGAGCCCTGGCCAGGGGCCGAGGCTGGGGGTGGGGCCAGTAGTGTGGCCAAGTGTGGAGCTGTGGCCGGGCCACGGTCGGGGGCTGAGGCTGGGGGCAGGGCCAGGAGCTGAGGCTGCAGCTGGGGGCGGAGCCAGAGCAGAGCTGGGAGGAGGGCAGGACTGGATGGCAGTCCCTCTCCAGCCCCGCCGTACCCCCCTAAATGTTCATCCACCATTGGGGAACCTCTGATAGAATAGAATATTAAGATTCAATTTCTATCTGTGTTTGTGTTTCTGAATTTGGCTCTGGGATCTGGTTCATTTGCCTAAAACTGGATTTGGTCATTTGCAGCACCCCATTTTTGGTCATAAGAATGAATAAGAAGGATTTGGTGGAAGGAGGAGTCTCCTGGATAACATTTAGCCTCTTGACATTCAAGAGACTTAGAGGGAATTTTTCAAAAGGGCCTAAATGATTTAGGAGCTCAAGTTTCACAAACTCTGTTCCCAGCAATGCCACAGACTTGAAGAAGTCACTTCACCGTTGTGCCTCACCTTAGCCTCCTGTAAATTAGGAATAGCGATATCTATCTCACCAGGATATTGTGAAGCTCTGTTATTTAATATATGTAAAGCACTTTGTGATCCAGAATGTAAGGAACTAAATAAGTGCAAAATATTATATTCTTGTTAGAATGCTACCAAAGAAGAAGGGAGATTTTTCCTTTGCATGCCTGAGCTAAGGAGGATTTTTGGTTTTGTTTATATCTAGCATGATCAAACCTGTTTCTGTATCGAAGCCTCAGGATAAATCCACCTCCTCCAAATTATGGCCTGATTCTTACATGACTTAAATGGTTACTTCTGATAACTCCAACGTCAGTGGGAAGAGAATCAGGCCCGTATTTTCCATAAATCATTAAACCTTGTCAGATAGAAAGGGCCAGACCCTCAGCTGGTATAAATCAGTGTAAGTGACTTTGATGGACCAATGCTGGTTTACACCAGTTGAGAGTCTGACCCAGAGTCCTTAGATCGCATTCCTCCCTCTCCAATAAATGTAAGTTTCTTCTTTTCCCAAAATTAAATTAACAGGTGCCTTAGGTTCGCACTACACCATTGATTCCAGTTATTGTTTCATCCGTGCCAGTGCAACTCTGATATTAGAAATGCAAGTGCACGGGAGAGGTTGATATATTTATTCATGGGGAATAGATTTGAGATCTGTTCCAAACCTGGATTAAAAATGCAGAAGCAGGACTTCTATACGTGGGCCTGAGTCTCCACGTCTCTGTACCTTGTATAGGTATTCACACCTGATCAAAGTGTGTATAAAATGCTATAAAATCAGAATGATATCGTTTTACCTGAACTTTGCACAGGGGGAAATGACTATACAAGGTGCAGGGCAAAGGAGAATCAGGCCCACTGACTCTCTTACCCAACCCTCAAACTACTCAGTCAAAATGTACACGTAGGTGCTGGAACGAGGGGTGCCTCACCCCCTAGCTTGAAGTGGTTTTCATCATACACAGGGTTTACAGTTGGTTTCAATGGCTCTCAGCACCCCCACTGCACAAATTGTTCCAGCACTCCTGAATGCACCATCTTATTAAAAAGTTACAGCTCACAAGGCAATGTGCTCCATCTCTGCTCTGTGTGTTGGCAACGTACTAAATCCTTCAGTCTGCATTTTTCAGGAATTAAGTTTGTTTTAGAAAGCACAAGCATCTGACTATCAAACTACTGTACCTTCCCACTGCTTTGCAATGAGGCATTTGATTCAACATACCAGTGAGAGCTTGTGGGGCAGCTGAATTGGGTATTGTAGCTGCATCCTGAGGGATTGAACTAATATCAGGTTCTGGTGTGCTTCTTGGAGGAGAGATTGCTAAAGGAGTCATCAGAACACGAGACTTCAGCTGCAAGACATAACCAATTTGGGTAATGAAAATATATACAGTGCATTTTATTTTTATCCCACACATTTCACGTCCACTGAACTCCCACTTATTAGCAATTTGCTCTCGCATCATTTTACTTCCAGCCAAGAGACTCCTTTCACTCTTTGAAAGATAATGGACTGAAAGAAGCTGACATTGATTTGCAATGTGCAGTAATACTTTAAGTAGCAGGATACAATATTCTACCCCCACCGTGTACTTATTTACACTTGAGCAAAGTGGGTGTAAAATCAAATAAATCACAATGGTAGCATTTTACACACACTTTACTCAGGTTTAAATAACTAGACGAGGCTCAAAGCAGCAGAGAATCGGGCTCTTTATCTACATAGTAATTTAGGGCCAAGTTTTGCTCTCAGTTATACAAGTGTAAATCTGGTGCAAAACTCAATGACTCAAGTGGGGCTAATGAAAATGGGATTTGGCTCTTAACATGGTTTACACGTTAGTATCATATTATTACTACCTAGTAAATGTCAATTGCTACGTAGTTACACTTAGTAAGCCTGCTAACTTGTGGTATGATTTAGAGACAAAGAGTTCATCTACACAGCAAAACAAGAACTGCCGCAGTGAGTCTCAGAGCCCAGGTCAACTGACTCTGGCTCACAGGTCTCACACTACAGGGCTAATAGATGGTCAGGCTTGGACTGGAGAGGGCTCTGAAGGTTGGCAAGGGGAGAGGGTTGTGTTTTTTTTTGCTGTGTAGACATACCCATAAGCACCATGAGTATTATTGTGTAATAATACAGTGTGATTGCCTTGACAATACCTGGCAATGTCTATCCAATCAAATGATGACTGGTTACCTTGTAATTAAAGAGTACTGGCATGATGCTATATGGGTCCTGAAAGCATTACCCTCATTTTTTCTTTTGGTATAGTGATAAGCTTCAAGAGCACATGTCTGAATATTGGCTATTCTCCAGCACACGAAATGGTGAATTCCACATTCTACATCAGCCAGTTCAAGATGTTCTTCTTACAACTGATTTTTCTTTGTTTTTAATGGACAAACTACAGAATGCTACAGAACAATGGTTTGGGGAAAATTAAACAGCTTTCACGTCCATACTGATTATAAGGGACATCGCTGCCTACAAACCTTCACCCAGACCAGCAAAGGTGTGCAAAGCATCCTTTAGGTTCTAAGGAAGTCGATTACTTCCCCAAACCGTGACCAAGATCTTGTGGAGAGACAGACACTCTTTGATAAAGACTTGTCTTGTCCAACAATTTATTGGTAAGATGGGTAATGCCAATGGTCGCAAATGCCTAAAACAGTCACCACTTTGTTTCATCACAGTGGTAAAAACAGCTGGATCAGGCGTCTGATCCAAAATCCACTGAAATCAATAAAAGTCTTTCCATTGTATTTCATGGACTTTGGATCATGTCCCAAATACAGACTCATTCCAATTATTGTTTCAGCAAAATTATTGCTTCAGCATCTCTTGAGCTCAGTCGTGTAATAATACCACCATCTAGCTCTTATATAGCGCATTTCATCAGTAGGTCTCAAAGCACTTTACAGAAGAGATGGGTATCATTCTCATTACTTCCTCACACAACATACAACCAACCTGTGGAACTTGTTGCCAGGGATGCCGCGAAGGCCTAAAGTATAGCTGGGTTCAAAAAAGAATTAGATAACATCATGGAGGATAGTTGCATCAATGGCTATCAGCCAAGATGGTCAGGGATGCAATCCCATGCTCTGGGTGTCCCTCTGATTGGTAGAAGCTGGGACTGGATGACAAGGGGTGGATCACTTGATAATTGCCCTGGTCTTTGCATTCCCTCTGAAGCACCTGGCATTGGCCACTGTCAGATGATAATTTATTGGGCTAGATGGACTAGTGGTCAGCCCTAGTAGGGCTGTTCTTACAGTGGAAAAAATTGAGACTCAGAGAAGGGAAGCAACTGGCCCATAGTCACCCAGCAGCAGAGCTGAGACTAGAACCCATGCCTCCTAGGCCAGGGATTTATCCACTAGGCCAGGCCAGGCCATCTCACCGTCCCTCAAAGCAAATACTTTTGTGCGCTCAATAAAAAAAAACAACTTCTTGTTGCAGTTGGCACATTTCCGTTGGAACTATCTACCTGACCCAGCCTGCCATACAGCCCCTCCTTAAAACACACTTCTTCATGAGGTTTCTAAAACCTAGTCCTTCCCTCGAGGGGGACTTGCTCCAGAATGCTTGATACAATATATACCTAATAAAATCAAATCTAAACTTCATCAGTCAGTCACTGTGCTCTTGTACTCCAGCCCCCTCTGTTGTCTGATTAGACTGTGAGCTCTCTAAGGGTACGTCTATACTACAGAATTAGGTCGAATTTATAGAAGTAGATATTTTAAAACCCGAATTTATGGAATCGATTGTGTGTGTCCCCACTAAAAGAGCGTTAAGACCATGAGGTCGATTGACTGTGTCCACAGTAGCGGGGCTAGCATCGACTTTCGGAGCATTGCATTGCGGGTAGCTATCCCACAGTTCCCGCAGTCTCCGCCGCCCATTGGAATTCTGGGTTGCGATCCCAAAGCCTGATGGGGCAGAAAACATTGTCGCTGGTGGTTCTGGGTACATGTCATCCCTTCCTCCCTCCCTCCCTCCGTGAAAGCAATATTTTTTGCGCCTTTTTTCCGGGGTTTCCGTGTTTGCTACGGAAGCCTGCTCAGCTCACAATTACCGTACATCTCCAGCGTACGCCTGGACATTAGGTCTAGTGGGGATTCAGTCACACTATAATACGGGCAGAGGGATAGCTCAGCGTTCTGAGCATTGGCCCGCTAAACCCGGGGTTGCAAGTTCAATCCTTGAGGGGGCCAGGAGATGATGATGGATATCAAGCATATTGTACCATCTGCTGCTAGAAGGGAAGGCGCCTAACCCTTGCTCACCGCATATTGTACCATCTGCAGCTAGAAGGAAAAGAGCCTAACCCTTGCTCCCCCCTCCCTCCGTGAAAGCAACTGAGGGGGGAGCAAAAAATCCTTTCGCGCCTTTTTTCATATGGGCGCCATATTGCTGACTCCATTGTTATCCACCCGCTGCTTCTGCTGCCACTCTGCTGTCCTGCAAACAGCATACCAGGGAAAGCATGGAGCACGATCAGATCACCGCGGCTGTTCTCGCCGTTATGAACACCACGCGCATTGTCCAGGAGTATATGGAGAACGAGAACCAGGAGCTGCTACAGCTACAGCAGGCGAGGAGGCGACAGCAGCGCCCTGAGGACAGTGATGAGGACATGGACACAGACCTCTCTCAAAAAAGGCCCCCCCGCAAGGTGGACATCATGGTGTTAATGGGGCTTGTTGATACAGTGGAACGCCGATTCTGGGCCCGGGAAACAAGCACAGACTGGTGGGACCACATAGTGCTGCAGGTCTGGGATGAATCCCAGTGGCTGCGAAACTTCCGCATGCGTAAGGGCACTTTCATGGAACTTTGTGAGTTGCTTTCCCCTGCCCTGAAGCGCCAGAACACCAAGATGAGAGCAGCCCTCACAGTACAGAAGCGACTGGCGATAGCCCTGTGGAAGCTTGCAACGCCAGACAGCTACCGGTCAGTCGCGAATCAATTCGGAGTGGGAAAATCTACAGTGGGGGCTGTTGTGATGGAAGTAGCCAGGGCGATCACCAAGCTGCTGGTACCAAGGGTTGTGAGTCTGGGAAATGTGCAGCTCATACTGGATGGCTTTGCAGCAATGGGGTTCCCGAACTGTGGTGGGGCGATAGACGGAACCCATATCCCTATCTTGGCACCGGACCACCAAGCCAGCGAGTACATAAACTGAAAGGGTTACTTTTCAATAGTGCTGCAAGCACTGGTGGATCACAAGGGACGTTTCACCAACATCAACGTGGGATGGCCGGGAAAGGTACATGACGCTCGCATCTTCAGGAACTCTGGTCTGTTTCGGCTGCTGCAGCAAGGGACTTTCTTCCCAGACCAGAAAATAACCGTTGGGGATGTTGAGATGCCTATAGTTATCCTTGGGGACCCAGCCTACCCCTTAATGCCATGGCTCATGAAGCCATACACAGGTAGCCTGGACAGTAGTCAGGACCTTTTCAACTATAGGCTGAGCAAGTGCAGAATGGTGGTGGAATGTGCATTTGGTCGTTTAAAAGCTTGCTGGCGAAGTTTATTGACTAGGTTAGATCTCAGCGAAAACAATATTCCCATTGTTATTACTGCTTGCTGTGCGCTCCACAATATCTGTGAGAGTAAGGGGGAGACGTTTATGGCGGGGTGGGAGGTTGAGGCAAATCGCCTGGCCACTGGTTATGCGCAGCCAGACACCAGGGCTATTACAAGAGTACAGCAGGGTGCGTTGCGCATCAGGGAAGCTTTGAAAACCAGTTTCATGAATGGCCAGGATGCTGTGTGAAAGTTCTGTTTTTCCCCTGTAATGAAAGCCCCGCCCCTTCATTCACTCTACTTCCCTTTACCCAAACCGCCCTGCCCTCCCCCCCGCGATCACCGCTCGCAGAGGAAATAAAGTCATTGTTGCTTAAAAATCATGCATTCTTTATTAATTCGTAACACAAAGAGGGGGAACTATGGGGCTAACTGCCACAGTCTCCCGGGATAGCTGGTGGAGGAAGGGAAGCACCAGGATGGGTGGTGGAGGAGGGGATGAGGGAAGGACAAGGACACACAGCACTTTAAAACTTATTGAATGCCAGCCCTTTCTTGCTTGGACTGTTCTCTTGACTTGAGTGGTTGGGTGCACGGAGGCCGCCCAAACACGTTCTTGGGCGTCTCGGGGATGAGGTTATGGGACTCGGGAAGGAGGGCTGTTGGTTACACAGGGGCTGTAGTGGCGGTCTGGGCTCAGGCGGCCTTTCCTGAACCCTACGCCTTTCCTCAGCCATAAGCCGGAGGATTTCCGTTTGATCCTCCAGTAGCCTCAGAATTGCATCCTGCCTTCTCTCTGCACGCTGACGCCACCTAATCTCTTCATCCCGCCACTGTCTCGCTTCATCCCGCCAGTCATTGTCTTCAGCACGCCACCTGTCCGCACGATCAAATTCTGCCTTCCTGGACTCCGACAGTGTCTGCCTCCACGCATTCTGCTGGGCAGCTTCAGTGTGGGAGGATTCCATGAGTTCTGAGAACATATCGTCTCGATTCCTTTTTTATTTACTTCTAATCTTCGCTAGCCTCTGGGACGGTGATGAAAGGGGTGGCGTTGAAACATTTGCAGCTGCGGGAGGAAACAAACGGGAGAGGAGTAGTTTAAAAGACACATATTAGAGAACAATGCTCCAAACATTACATATCACATATGCATTTGGTCCAAGGTTGCACTTTGCCTGTTATATTGAGGGTCTGCCGGTTTGGTGTGAGAGATCACACAAGCAGGTCCGGCGGGCAACAGAATTCGGCTTGCAGGCAGCCATGGTAAGCCACAGTCTATAGGCTTCTTTAACCTTCATAACATGTGGGAATGTTTTCAAACAGCAACCCCCTCATTTCCCATAACAAACAGCCTTTGGGCTGGCAATTTAAAACTGGTTGGCAATTGAAAAGGGAGGGGTGGCGGTTTTCGGGTTAACTTGCAGCGCGAACCTAATCGACACCCCCCCACACACACACACACACAGACACACATCCAAGATGTTCGCTGTTCCCCCTTTCCCCCACCGCGTGGGTCACAGCGGGGAAGATTTCCGTTCAGCCACAGGCAAACAGCCCAGCAGGGACGGAGCCCCTCTGAATACCCCCTTAATAAAATTCCCCTATTTCAACCAGGTGACCATGAATGATATCACTCTTCTGAGGATAACACAGACAGATAAAGAACGGATGTTGCTTGAATGCCAGCAAACACCGGGACCATACGCCGCCATGCTTTGCAAAGCAATGATTCCAGACTACGTGCTACTGGCCTGGCGTGGTAGAGTGTGTTACCACGGAGCACAGGATAAGGCTGCCCTCCCCAGAAACCTTTTGCACAGGCTTTGGGAGTACATCCAGGAGAGCTTTCTGGAGATGTCCCCGGAGGATTTCTGCTCCATCCCCGAACATGTTAACAGAGTTTTCCAGTAGCTGTAGCTGTACTGGCCACGAATTGATCATTAAACACGCTTGCTTATAAAACATGTATTAATTAACAGAGGTACACTCACCAGAGGCACCAGAGGTCCCTTCTCCTGCATCGAGCACGCCTTGGGTGGGTTCGTAGGGTACTGGCTCCAGGGTGACAAAGAGTTCCTGGCTGTCGGGGAAAAGGGCTTCTCCACTTCCTTGCTGTGTCTGGGCGCTATTTTCAGCATCATTATCATCATCATGCTCCTCTGTGGTTTCTGATGATCCACATACGGAGTCATACCACATGGGTGGGTCAGTGCTGGCCTCCTAGAATGGCATGCAGCTCATCATAGAAGCGGCATGTCTGGGGCTCTGACCCAGAGCGTTTGTTTGCATCTCTGGTTTTTTGGTAGGCTTGCCTGAGCTCCTTAATTTTCACGCGGCACTGTTGCGCGTCCCTGTTGTAGCCTCTGTCCTGCATGCCCTTGGAGACTTTGGCATATGTATTGGCGTTTCTTCTTTTGGACCGTAGCTCTGCTAGCACGGTTTCGTCTCCCCATACAGCGATCAGATCGCGTACTTCACCATCGGTCCATGCTGGAGCTCGTCTTCGGTTCTGGGACTCCATCATGGTCACCTCTGCTGATGAGATCTGCGCTCACCTGCAGCTCACCACGCTGGCCAAACAGGAAATGAAATTCAAAAGTTCGCGGGGCTTTTCCTGTCTACCTGGGCAGAGCATTGGAGCTCAGACTGCTGTCCAGAGCGGTCAAATGTTGCACTGTGGGATAGATCCAGGAGGCCAATACCGTTGAATTGCGTCCTCACTAAGCCTACATCGATTTGGCAATATCGATTTAAGCGCTAATCCCCTCGTTGGGGGTGGAGTGGCGAGATCGATTTTAAGAGCCCTAGAAGTCGATGTTAAGGGCTTCGTCGTGTGGACGGGTGCACGGATCAATCGAAATAACGCTAATAAATTCGACCTAAACTCGTAGTGTAGACCAGGGCTAAGGCAGGGACTTCATCTCCTTGCTAGCTGGAGAGAGACAAGCTCATTTGTGGTACTATAGAACGATAATACTGCTGCAGTTACTTTTCATTCAGTCCTATCGTGAAGACACAAAGCAAAAGCCCCTGCATTTGGTATTCTTAGTGGCCCTTGGTGCAAAATCAAAACCATGGGACTGACTAGCGCATTCAAAGGAGCTGAAATATTTATGAGATGATTGCAGAGTTACTATTTCCTACTCTTTTTTTTTTTTTGTGGCCAGGTTCATGGGACAGCAGGATGTGCAAGTATGGGCATGAAATATTGTATATTAGCATTTTGTACAGTGACTCAGCTAGCTCATTGATTAAATGGGTTACTGTGATGTTAGTTGCATCATTATTCATTACGATAAATAATGATCCATATATAATACTAGAGGGGTGCCTGGTGTTTTATAAACAAGTAAGATGATTAATGGCACTTAAGTCAATGGAGGAAGAGGGGGTTTAAACATATGCTAAAAGTTAAGAATTGGTTAAGTGTTTTGCTGAATCAGGGCCTAATTGTTCAATCCATTTCTGAAGTGTCTAAGCTCTCGGTCCTAATAAGATCTTGTGGCAATGAGCTCCACAGGCTAATTGTTCATTGTTTTAAAAAGCATTTCCTTCACCAGTTTTAAATGTGCTATGATATCAGGTTATAAAAATGGCAGCTCCTGATTTAAGTCAATGCACAGGTCAGGCCTGCAGGGAGCTAGGCAGGTCAGGGGATTCATTCTGGTCCATTCTCTAGCAGCATTGTGCTCAGTTCAACACTTAGAGAACCTTTGGGTGTTAAAATTAGAATTGAGAAAGTCTGCTGAGAGCCACTGGTGATTTTTAAACCATTAAAATCAATGGCGGCGGGGGAGGATAAGCATTGGAAAGTCTTAAGCTGGAGCTGGTTTGGGGGTTGCAAAATGTGGTAAGTCAGAAAGTGAAACTGTTAGTTTATCCGTGGTAGTGTGGGTTGACGCTACGAAACTTACAGTGTCCCTCACGCTGGAGTTCTGTGCTCCTGCTCTCAATTAGGGTTGCCAGCTGTCTAACTGCACAAACCCAAACACCCTTGCCCCGCCCCTGCCAAGCCCCTGCCCCCGCCCCTTCCCTGAGGCCCCGCTCCACTGCTCGCTCTATTCCCCCCCCCCTCCATCTCGCTCTCCCCCACGCTCACTCACTTTCAACTGGCTGGGGCAGGCAGTTTGGGTGCGGGCTCTGGGCTTGGGGTTGGGGTGCAGAAGAGTGTTCAGGGTGTGGGAGGGGGCTCAGGGCTGGGGCAGGGGGTTGAGGTGTGGTGAGGGGTGCAGGATCTGGGTGACGCTTACCTCAGGCGGCTCCCAGAAGCAGCTGGCATGTCCGGCTCCTAGGCTCAGGGGTGGCCAGGTGGCTCTGTGCACTGCCCCTGCCTGCAGGCACCACCCCACAGCTCCCATTGGCTGTGGTTCCCGGCCAATGGGAGCTGCGGAGTCAGCGCTCGGGGTGAGGGAAGCGTGCAGAGACCCCCTTGGCTGCCCTTGCGCCTAGGAGCCAGTGGGATATGCCAGTCACTTCCGGGAGCCGCATGGAGCCAGGACAGGCAGGGAGGCTGCCTTAGCCCTGCTGTGCCACAGACCGGACTTTTAGTGGCTATTAAAATCTTCCGGAGTGGTTTCAGTAGCCACCGGGAGATTGATTTCGATTCCGGGAGACTCCCAGTCAATCCAGGAGGGTTGGAAACCCTACTCAGTCCAATTTTGGTTTGTTTTTGTTTTGGAGAAGGGGAACCTAAAAGTGGTACTTTATTTGTGGTTTGGCTGTTTGTCCTTCTTAGTGACTCACAGCAGGCTGGCCTCAAACTTGACTCACACACACTAGTCCCCCCCCAGCCCTCAAGAACTCAAGCCTCCTGAATCACTTTAACAGGAGCCCTTTGTGAGGTGAGCACTGAAGATCTGTCAGCTTATTCATCTTTAAAGGCACATTCTTGGACTTCTTTTACGTTTTCTTCTGCATCTTCATCCTAGTCGGTGCATTTAGGCTGGTGCTCAAGAGCAAATAAACAGGGTACTAGACCGCTGTGAGCTCACTAGTTTGGAAGCCTCTTCTTTCAGTTTCAGTGAACAGTTTTCTGCAAATCTAATTAAAACTGAATTTGCACTAAAGCATCCATGTACAAATAAATGCTACTTCCAGGGGGAAGGAAGGGGGGAATTTTATACTTAGACCATAATAAAGTAATGTCAGGATTACAGGAGATGATATAGTAACAGTGCTGCTGAATCTTAAATGCCTTTGGAGACTGAATATCTCAGTCTGAGTTATTGCTGTCCATGAGTCTCTGAATATTTAATACCAACACTCTTCCTTTCTTGGGCCGACTCTGTTCTATTGGAAAGCTAACCAAACCCATGACGGATTGTGAGTTTGTGAAGAAAAGACTGCAGATATGGAAGAAAAATGAAAAACAGAGACAGCCAGACAGTCAGAGCAAATGTGTTGAAATGGTGTAGAATATATGGAAAATCCTCTCTGTAAATCATTCAAATATGTTTTATGCACAGAGTCAAAATGAAAGCTCATGAATGATTCGTGGGAGTATATCTAACCATGCCCCAACCACTATGACAACGGGGTAGTGGAAATGTCAGAGCAAATGATTCGGGGGCAGAATGTTCAGTAGTTAAACCAATCCAATGGATGATACAATATGTAAATTAGATCCATGCCCTGATCGTATATTTCTTATTCACGCATAAGTGTCATTGATGTCAGTGAGCATTTTACATAAGTGGTACTGTACATTTAGCCTTAAAGAAAGGCACTGGGTTGAGTCACTGGGTGTTTTATTAATATAGCTAACCCATTACTTATGCCACCATATGCTGAGAATTAAGGCCAAAAGAGAGGGAAGGCATTCTTAGTTTTCTGGGCAGATTCTCTGTCACAATGTATAATGCTTCAATGGATCCTGAGCCAATCCAGCCAATACGGATTAGAGCAGCCTTCAGACTTCTCTATCTTGCACTGTTGACAGAAAGCCACCTGCAGTACGCTCCCCTCCTCTGGCCCACTCACGTGCGCAATCACAACAAAGACATAGCTGAGGATCTGGCCCAAAATATGTATTGTTGCTAATGTTTAGCAGATAGGAGCAAATTTTCAAAAGCTGTGCCGGGGGAATTAGCTAATGTTTTGCCATTGATTTTAACGAGGCCAGGATCTGACCAGTTGAAACCAATGGACGTTTAGCTTGAGTAATCTTTATAGGACTGGGTCCTTTGTACACAAAGGATGAAATCCTGTCCCCATAGAAATCAGGGGGAGTTTTATCCTTGACTTCACTGGGCCCAGGATTTCACCTAAAAAGTCTACACATACAAAAGCATGCAATCTATTTTGTCAACAGTCTGTCTATCTATCTTAGGTACTTATATGCCCTCCCAGCCATGGTATCTGAGCACCTCACAATCCTTAACATGTTATCCTTGCAACTCCCCTCTGAGGTAGGGAAGTGCTATTATGCCTATTTTACAGGTGGGAAACTGAGGCACAGAGAGACTAAGGGTAACATTTTTAAAAATGCCTAAATGACTTAGGAGGCTAAGTGACATTTTCAAAAGTGATCTAGGCAATTAGAAGCCTTAGGGTATGTCTACACTGCAATTAGACTGTTGACCTGATTCGGGTCAAGGTTGATTTGATTTGGCCTCGGGCTGAAGGGCTGTTTAATTGTGGTGTACACCTACGGACTCAGGCTGCAGCTGGAGCTCTGGGACCCTCCCACCTTGCAGAGTCCTAGAGCCAGCGCTCCAGCCTGAGCCCAAATGTTTACACTACAATGAAACAGCCCTGCAGCCCGAACCAGCTGGCATGGGCAAGTCACAGTGTAATGTAGTTACAGTGTAAACATACCTTATGTTCCATTGCCTTTCAGTGAGACTTCAGATCCTAAGTGGCTTTTGAAAATGGAACTTAGGCTGCTACGTCACTTTGGTACCTTTGAAAGTATTACCCTAATTGACTTGCCCAAGGTCACACAGGAAGGCTGTGGCATAGCAGAGAATTAAACCTGGGTCTCCTGAGTCTTAGTCCAGAACCCTTCCCGAGGGACCATCCTCCCTACACTTCTGGCATTCACTTTGGACACGTCTGTGACACATTTTCACTCTAGGAATTCCTACTCTTTGAAGAAGAACAAGGGAAGCAAATTAATACCCCCTTCTAAGTAATAGAAAGAGCCTGTTTCTGCAACTTTGCCTCCCACTGAGTAGTACTTATACTCATGAGCTGTCCTGTTGGTTTCAATGAGATCACACACATGAATAAGTACTATTCAGCATCACGAAAGGTTGCAGAACTGGGCTGTAAGGCTGTATCCTGCAACTGCGTCCCCAAGGTGGTACCCCATTCCCACATGTAGGCTTACTGAAGTCAATGAGACTGAGAGTCATTGACTAAGTAGGTTAAGGGTCCACCTTTGTAAATCTGACTGTGGAATCAGGGCCTATGCTTGTTACACAAACTAGAGATATTGCCAGAGGTCTCCAACCAGAAGGTAATGAAAACTAGAGCTGGGAGACATTTTTTCAGCGAATAGCAAATTAGATGAAAAGTGTGTTTTTCGGATGCCAAAACTATTTGCAGATTTGGGATTGAATCAGGTGAATAATTTTGTACAGGAAAAAAAAATATTTTTTTAAAAAGTCAAAACAGTTTGTTTCAGCTGTTTTGAAACAAAACATTTTGACTTTGTTTCAAAATGTTTCATTTTGAAATGTAACTACTTTCTTTAAAACAAACAAGCAAATAAAAAGGATGAAAAATACCCCCAAAATGACATGAAACAAAAACTTGAAAAACATTTGTTTCGGGTCAAACAAAACATTTCATTCAACCTGAAATGTGTTTTTTTATCATTTCAGCAAGAAAAACAGGAAAAATTCAGTTTCAATTCAAACTGAACCAAATTTTTCAACTGAATTTTTTGGTTAGGTCTGTGACCCCTCCCCACCAACCCTCCTAAAAAAAATCAGTCATTCACTCAGCCCTACTGGAAACATACCCTACCATATACTGTAGTAATACCCCATGGACCTGGAATGAGTGATGGGTCAAGTGTCAGCATTAACTCCTCATTCCATCATTTGTCATGAGTTGCATCACAGCTTTAATCATAGAATCATAGAATCTCAGGGTTGGAAGAGACCTCAGGAGGTCATCTAGTCCAACCCCCTGCTCAAAGCAGGACCAACCCCAACTAAATCATCCCAGCCAGGGCTTTGTCAAACCAGGCCTTAAAAATCTCTAAGGATGGAGATTTAATGTAGCTTAGTCATCACTTCTGCTATGTTTATACAGTGACTAGGACAGCAGTACAAAGAGACTACACCCAACAGGGTACTTGTTCCTGTTAAGTGAAAGGGCAATATGTCAAGGGCAAAAAAAGTGAGACATATCAGAACCTGTTTAACCCTATACATTATTTGAGATAAGAATTTACAGCAACAGACCTCGCAATCAAAGAAAAAGCATTTAGAACAGGAGGAAAACATCTGATGAAATCTTAGAACAAGAGTGATGCAGAACGAGCAGTGTCTCAGGGAGAAAATTTCACTTGATGATGGGGCATGTTGACATGGGGCATGGGACCTTCGAAACACGTTGACACTAAAAGCAAATAGCTGTCTGTGTAAAAAAAGTCCATGGGTCATTAGGTTCTGTATTGTGTATGATAAAATGTCTTTGTTGTTCAAATCTCAGTCAAAAATAAATTTAAATCCAGGCTGTAAATTCATAGTTTGCTAAAATTCAGAAAGCATTTGTCCATCTGTTCTGTAATAATGCAGCTCGCTGGTTGCTATATAGAAGTTGGTTGTCTGCCATTTGGGCATGGAGTCGCTTTTAAAAATGCATAGAAGTCTCATGGTATCAGAAAGTCATACAATTTGTGAGCTAATTAAATCAAGCAAGAGCTACGCATCACAAGATGTAATCTTTGACTGGCGCTCAGAGTGTGTTTTTATTGAGAGCAACGCACTTCAGCAGAGGACACCGTATACACAGAGTCTTAGCAGAAACGTTGCTTTGGTGCGCAAATCCTATAAAGCAAATAAATAGCATGAGGCCAGATGTGTTGAATGTTACAGATTGTGAATGTCAACTTCAGAAACTTAAGCCAGCAGCTAGAAAAAGATGTCTTATTTCTGTCCTTACCGCATCAAGAAATAGCATTGTCCCTACAGATGCCAGTCACACACACTGGAGGGCAGAAATGATTGCGTTAAAGCAGATCCCATAAATAATGAATGATCTCCAATTCATTGCTTTTCTTTCTTCTCCTAATGCTGCCAAGAAATGTGGAGCCACTGAGACCCAGGAGAGGGAATGTTTTTTGCCAGACCATCCTCTGCTAATTATGTAAAACTCTTATTGATGCTCAGTCAGAATGGAGGAGCAGATCAATGGGCCTATGATAATTTATACAGCTAAGGATCTGTCCCTGAAGGTGTCACTGCATGGAAAGTGCTGAGGACTTGGACAAAATAATGAGTCTCCCCAACTCCCACTCAAGTGAATGGAGATTGGAAAGAGAAATAAAGGAATGTTAAGGCACTAGTCTAGAACTTGAGAAACCTGGGTGCAATTCTCTGCTCCTCCAGAGGCTGTCTGTGTGATCATGGGCAAATCACTTAGCCGCTCTGTGCCTCCGCTTCCCATCTGTGAAATGGGCCTATTGGCACTTCCCTACTTCACAGCAGTGTTGTGAGGATAAATACATTAAAGATGGTGTATTTACTGCAGTGATGCAAGCCAGACAAATACGTATAATAAATAGAGTGTTCAGTGCCTTGGAGAATCAGTACATAAAGATGATTTGAAACAAGTCTATTTGATTTCTTTTGGCTGCAGCAACGCTTTACAGCTCTTGGGGACAAAACTCTCTCTTCAATAGGGTTGGAGGCATTGAAGATCCAATTTTTTTAAACAACATTTGGATTGGTTACATTGTATATTTCATAATTGCAGTGCCACTGCTACTCACTTTGCAGTTTCATTGTTTCAGATCTTGTTACTGTTTCCTTCTCTTTGCTGAAAGGGTTCTGTATTTGGTAAAACTACAGTCCAAGGAGGGGAAGGACGGGGATGAAGAAATAGATTCCCCAGAACATTTTCAGAGTAAAGTTGAAATGCCATGCTACAGTACTAAGAAATGGGAGCCAACTACTGTAGTGGTAGCAGCAGGAGACCTGGGTTCTGTTTCCAACTCTGCACACAAAATTGTTGTGACACTTGGACAAATAATTTAATCAGCTTGTGACTCTGTTTCCCCATCTGTAAAGCAGAGTTATTATTATCCAAGCACTGGAAAGCATTTGGAGATTTTGGGTTTAAACATACTGCAAGGGTGCAAATGTTGCTACTAATAAATACTTAGCATAAAGCAAACAAAAAGTTCTAGTTCCAGTGTACTGACATAATACACTGGCATTTATTATGCACCCTTTTGGCATCACATAAATAATAACTCTTAAATAAAACAATAAATAGTGTATCAGAAAATACACTAGTTATCGCGTATTATAATAAATAAACCACAACATCCTACAGTAATTGTTCAAAACACCACTATTTGTAATGATATTGCTACAGTATTTTGGATGGTTACTATAGAATCCTTCAGTATTTCCATAGCAGACACCAAAGCCTGTAATTGAGCTAGATGTGTGTTTAATGCTACTTTGTCATTCGCTTACATTATTCACAAGGATGTTACTAATGTGAAATCTTAAAAGGTGAATGGGAACATTTTTTATGGGAACTGCGTAAAGGACTTGGGAGATGTTCTCTAGCCATTGGTGAATCTGTTTTTAGTGTCCATACGTGCGCAGCACCTGGAACTCTGGATGGACACTTAAAAATCTGAATCAATCGCATGAGGGGACAGTGAAAACCCAGGTGTTGGATGAGTGGTGAGGGCAGGGAGAAGACAGCAAAGGAAGGAGAAAGTATCAGCGGGCGGAAAGAGAGGCACTGGAGAGGGTGCAAGGTGCTATGGTAAGATTAGTATGGGATGAAGGAGAAAAAAATTCTTCACATCTAGTAAGGCAAAGTCTGGCAAGGGAGGGCAAGATAGATGGATGGGGAGGATGAGGAAGGTGTCATAGAATCATAAAATCAGAAGACTGGAAGGGACCTCGAGAGGTCATCTAGTCCAGTCCCCTGCACTCATGGCAGGACTAAGTATTATCTAGTACAGGGGTAGGCAACCTATGGCACAGGTGCCAAAGGTGGCATGCGAGCTGATTTTCAGTGGCACTCACACTACCTGGGTCCTGGCCACCGGTCTAGGGGGCTCTGCATTTTAATTTAATTTTAGGTTAAGCTTCTTAAACATTTTAAAAACCTTATTTACTTTATGTACAACAATAGTTTAGTTATATATTAAAGACTTATAGAAAGAGACCTTCTAAAAACGTTAAAATGTATTACTGGCACGCAAAACCTTAAATTAGGCTACATCCACACTACCCGCCTGATTCGGCAGGTAGCGATAGATGTTCTGGGATCGATTTATCGCGTCTCATCTAGACGCGATAAATCGATCCCAGAGCCACTCCCTGTCGACTCCGGAACTCCAGCTCCACGCAAGGAGTAAGCGGAGTCGACGGGGGAGCCTGCCTGCTGCGGAGTGGACCAGCGGTAAGTACTTTTGAAATGGATCTAAGATATTCGACTTCAGCTACGTTATTCACGTAGCTGAAGTTGCGTATCTTAGATCGATCCCCCCCCTCCTAATGTGGACCAGCCCTTAGAGTGAATAAATGAAGACCCTTCTGAAAGGTGGCCAACCCCTGATCTAGTATCAGAGGGGTAGCCGTGTTAGTCTATCCACAAAAACAACACAGAGTCCGGTGGCACCTTAAGGGCTTATGCCCAAATAAATCTGTTAGTCTTTAAGGTGCCACCGGACTCCTCGTTGTTTTTTAAATATTATATAGCCACTCATAGTCATAGTCATAGGAACAAGGTAGAACATGGCAAAGAGGGGGGAGACTGGATAAGAGGGGCCATCAAAGGGATGGGGCGGGGGCTAAAAACAGGCAGTTTCAGATTAAGACAGGATGCTTGGATTTTTGCCAGGCCCAGTGGTTTGAGGGCAGCCTCCTGCAGCAGTGGGTCTGAGGAGCAGGCAGCACTGCGCACGGCTGATTGCTGCTGGCTGGACACCTGTGGCTAGACAGGACCCTAGGAGGATCCAATATACCACAGTGCCCTCAATGGGGCCGCTGCTTGATTGAGGTCTCTCAGTGTTAAATAACAGAAGAGGCACATGTAATGAGAGGTTGAAGAACATTATTCAGGAAGCCTTGGGGAGGCTTAGAAGACAAAGGATTTCCTACTGTAGGTGGGATCTTTAGTGTGTAGGTGTAACAGGCTAGCAATGTTACCTGGTCCTGTTATCATTTGTTGGCTGTGCTCGGAAAGGATTGAGTGGGTTCTCCTGATTCACAGAGCCAAGTGGCTCATTAACCCACCTGGAGATAAGAGAAGCGGATGCAGTTTGAGCAGAGAGAACGTAAGGCGAGGGCTGAGCAGCCCTGAAGAGGGAGCTCGAGAAGCAGCCAGACCTGGAAAGAAAGCTTGAGGTGAACATTATGTTATTGTAAATGTATTTGTTAAGACAAAATCCCAGAAGAGGATGGTGCAAGAAGAGTTTCCCAGGAAGAGACTTAATCAGCGTTTGGGCCTTGTTTTAAGGAAGATTGGAAAAGGCACTACCTGTTCACAGGAGTCGTATTTTCTGTTTAGGATCTTTAGCGGTTTATTATTTTCTAACTTTTGTCAATTTGCAATCTTTCAGAAACAAGCTGCATGTCTATAATTGTCAGGGTAAAATAAAGTAAGATGAATAACAAACATGCATTATACACCTACCTGCCTTCAAATATGCACTGAGAAAACAACAGAGCAATCTGCCGCCAACAACACCCACCTGACTAACTAGCTTGTTTACTCTTCAGAATACATTCTCCTTGCCACAACACCTTATTCATGCTCTTCCCACTGCACAGCTTGGTGGCTAGCTACAAACACGCAGCTTCTTCCTTGGCAGGAGAAGCGATAAAGACCTACATTTGATAATCACCAGCAGCCCAAATCCTCTCCCGCCAATTCAGAGCAGAATTTGGTCTACTGTCTTCAGAGCAAGAAGATGAGGCTGGTCTCGCTAGGGCCTGGTCTACACAAAATAGTTAGGTTGACATAAGGTAGCTTACGTCGACCTCATTATGTCAGTGTCTACACTACAGCCTTGCTCCCGCCAATGTAAGTGCCCTACTACAGCGACATAATAACTCCACCTCCACGAGAGGCATAGGGCTTATGTCGGTTAGTTAGGGTGAGGCAGCATCTGTGTAGACACTACGTTACTTACATTGGAGCCATGAAATTGACAAGAAAGCTGGGCGGCTAGAGCCCCGCTGCCCCCAACACCTCTGGCGAGCTGGGCGGCCAGACCCCGCTCCCAGCTGGGAGTCAGAGCAAGAAGCCCCGGGAGGCTTCCTCCTGATGGGGAACGGGGAGCGGAGGGCAGGAGGGCAGCCCGCCTGCTGGGAACCTGTGAGCCTGTGGGGCAGCCAGGCTTAGCTCTCAGCTCCCCACACTGCACCTCGTAGGTCAGTGGAAGTTCTCCTGGTAAGGACGCGCACTACAGACCCAAAGAGGTTAGTGTAGACATGCACCTCTACAGTAATTACTGTGGTGGCTGTAATTACCTAATATAGGTTGACTTACGATTCTAGTGTAGACATACCCTAAAGCATAATGTTCCAGTTCACTACCAGTGACTGGTTTTAAATCTTCTCTCCTCACCTAGATTAAATGAAGTCTGTGGTCTCAGTCCAATTGCGACTTGGCAAGTGTCCCCATGACACAAACTAGCAGCACAGCCGGCAGCCTCAGCAGAGAAGCTGAAGGCATGGAGAGTGAAAGTGAACTATCCTTCTATTCCGAGAGGAGGTTCCTCCAGGTCAGGTTTGAAGCCTGGGGAAGCTGGCACTGCTCCTGCCTGTGCTGATATTGTCTTGTGGATAGAGACACGCTCCGTCTTCAGGAGTCTCAGTCTGGGAACACTCTAAACTCCAAATTCTCTGAGATTTGTCAGTGCACTCCCCTGGAATCCTAGCTGTAATGCATAACATTGAGAGCTGGTCACAATTTTTCAAACAAAAAAATGTCATTGAAAAATGGCCTTTTCTCCAAAAATACACATTTCTTTTTAAAAAAATCCATTTTCCCCAAATTTCAAGTTACTTTAATGAAAACTTCTATTTTTTCACCCAATTTCCCATTTCTTCTCTCTTTTCTCGTTCTTTTTCTCTTTTGTTGAAAAAGAAAAATAAGTAGATGAGGGAAGAAAAAAATCAGAACACTCAAAAATGTGGATAAAATGTCACAATTTTTTTTGAAAAATAAGTTATTTTCAAATACTCCCAAATGAAAACATTTTCAACATTTTTGCAATTTCCCCCCATTTTTATCAGTTTGATGAATTACTTGAAGAGAAGCTTAGTTCTTGTTTTATTATTGCATTGCACCACAAAGGCCTTTGATGCATTTATCTTACATTTCAAATTTCATGCCTACTGTACTATATCCTAAAGCATCAGACACAATCATTAACGGCAAAGGAACTTGGGGAATGGCAGGGTTGAGTATATGTACCTTGTACCCAGGTTTTCTTCCTCTCTTCTTTGGGATCTTCACTACTGGCAAGGAACCAGACGGCGCTGAATAGAGATTGTGAACAGCCATTTTCATCGGAGTAGAATGGAGTGGGGGTCTTCCTCGTTTTCTACCAGGTATTCTTGGAGACTGCATGTCAACAGTATCCAGTCTTGGAGGCAGCGAGGACAAGTGACTCATATGCAGAGGAGCTACAAATCAACAAACGACAACAAAAAACACCAAGCATTTTTTGTTGTTTACATTGAAAATAATTTTTCAAACCCTGCGAAAGCCAAGGCAATTTTTTCACTTTATTATTTTGTCTTACTGCAACGCTTACTCAAACAAGTTGTGCCACAGACTTCAAATGGGAGTACCTGATGTGCAAGAACTACTCCCGGGAGTAAAGGGTGTAAGATTGGGACCGAGGGTTGAATGTTAAAGAAAGGCAATTTCCCACTATTATGGTTAAATATTTACTCTCTACAATTTTTCTAGCATCTGTTACTGAACTACAATAAGCAGGTTTTTGTCACCATGCTTTGTCACTCCCCCACAACTCCGTGAAGCTGATGGAGTTGAGCAGGTTTAATAGAGCACAATCTAGCCCATTTTCTCCCATTCAGCTTTTAATAAACAAACAAAGTAAGTGTGCAAACATATGCAAAATATTGAGGGAATAAAAAAGATTCTTCACAGCTTCTGGCAAAAAAACACCAACGAAAGATGTGAAAACCCAATGAAAAAATTGAATTTTCATATATTTATCTGTCCAGCCGTTTGTTTTTTTGGACTACAAATCCAGGTCCCATTCCTCCCATTACTGGTTAGTAATGCAGTGTTGCCAACTCTTGTAATTTTACCATGATTCTCATAATATCTGGTGGTTTTCTTAAAGCCCCACTCCCTGAGGCAAGTGATAAAATGAGAATCCAAGCTTTCATTGTTAAAAATACATTTCTAGCCCTCATGGTAGCAGAGAAAAGCCTGAAAATATGCTCCAAGTGCCTGGTTAGGAAAGCAGAAGGCAATTAAAAACAACCCCTCCCAAATTATTTTTAAAGATTTCATGATTTTGGGGACCTGATTCGTGATTTGAATGCTTACGGCTGACAATGTTGTACTGTAGACCCACTTACTTCAATAGGATTATTTACTATAGTGAGCAGTATGCCTGGTAATAAGTGTTTGCAAGAGTAGGGCTCAATATATCATGGAGGTTAAAAAATATTTTGCCTAATCAAAAGGTTGAAATAAAATTCGAGTACATGATTGACAAACAAGACTCCCATTTCTGCATTTATTTGTACTTTTTTTGCTGTTGCTGTTTATTACTGGATCAGAAAAACAAAAAGCCCCCAACATCACACAAAAATATATTTATTTTTAACACGTGAATGACAATCTTTTAATAAAATGATGGGGACTTGCTCAGCTTGAACAGACCCATGACGTACTGTAAGATTTGCAGACAAGTTAACGAATCATTAGTGCTTAACACTAGCTGCCCAACACTCTCAAGCAAATGGTAGATGCCTCACACCAGAGCAAAGCAAATGCTGCATGATAAATATAGAGTGTCTAAATTAACAGAGTGGCCAGGGATGGTGCAATTAGGCTCCCTAGATGAACAATGCTAACCCAGGAGCTATGTGGAAACCCACTATGTAAATCTTATCTTCACACAAAGTCAAAGTCAGGTTGTTCTTGCACAGAGGCCGGGTTAAAAGCAGCAGGTTGAACACAGCATGAGACAAATGGAAAGGTTCTGTGTATCTTGAGCACCACAGCTTCGTTCCTTCCTTCTTATACAGTGTATGGGTTTTTTTACTGTGATACTTGCTGAATGATGCCTTCTGATCCTCTACTGCCACCCAAAATAAAAATGCTTCTTGAGATTTCAGACCATCTTAGAACAAGGTGGTTTCCAAGGAAAGGAAACAGAAGATGAAGAATATCAACATCCTGAGTGTGACTCACAGACAAACGTTTGGCACAAAAAGGTTAGTTTTTTCTTTTTAGTTTGCTTTTTATAAGGACTGAAAAAATAATACTTCGCAGCGGAGACTCTCAGACAATCAGAAACCTAAAGTAGCATGGGTTTATACATTGCATATGTATTTGTTCATTTATGGGTAAGGACAAAATGACAGGGAATAAGGGCCTGATCCAAAACCCATTGAAGTCAATGGAGAGACTCCATGAGCCAATGGAAAGATGCCCATAGAGAGTCTTTCCTTTGTCTTCACTGGACTTTGGATTAGCCCTTACATCCCCACTCCAACCTTTGAATACAAAACGCTGTTCAGTGGACATCTGATATAGCAATAATCTGTTTAATGAAGTTACAATCCATGTATGTATCACCTGGAGTGAATGCAATTGATGAGCTGAAGGAATAAATCTCTTAAGTGAGAAAAAACATGTGAATGGATTCAGGTAACAATAAGCCAGTACAATCAATATGATTCAAAGAAACCTCTCTTATATAACTATATTGAGTACATTCAGAGAACAAATTGACTTTGTAAGTCAAAGGATCCTCACTATTGAACATTTTCTGTATTTATCTACCTACCTTAGGCATTTCTAATGTTCCTAGCACTGTTGTTTCTAGGACCCAAGCAGTAAAGTACAATAGAAGCTATTGGGTGTTCCACATAAGGCATAACCAAATGGCAGGGTATACAATTATACAAGTGTGTCATCTTGACAACACCACTTGGTATGTTCTTATACAGTATGTACACGTGCCTGCCCCTGGTGCATTGGCATGAAGTCCATCACCAAGAACCTCACTCTAAAGCCCAGGTGTTGATAGAACTCCCTCTCTCTTCAATGTTCAGATCACAAATGCCTTAACAACAACCTAAAATACAATTGCTCTCAGCCATCCCCAGGGATATGATTACACTATCACATCAAGAGTCTATTTTATTGAAGTTAGTTTTATGAAGCATAAAGTTCCCTGAGCACAGGCCTAGGAATTGGCAAGTGGAGAAAAGATGATGAGGGAGGGAGTATGCTGCTGGGGCAAGGAATATACTAAAAGTGTGCTAGTCTGAGACTGACTTTATTTCCAGTGTTTGATTTTCAAACACTAAAAGCATAATAAACCAAAGCCAAGCACACAAGCTAAAGCTGCCAATGAAAACAACATACACATAGGAAGGAGGTTAGAACAGATGAGCTGAAACCGCTGGACAGATGACAGTGACTACTGTCTCTGAATCTCAGTGGCTTTCTTATCACAAAGCCACTTCCTGTTCTCCAAAAAGCGCCTTTTCCAATGGCCTGAGGGGAATGTGCCACATGGAACCTGTGTCTGCTGCTCTGTGTGTTTTACTTTGTCAGTGTCTGGGTGGCGCATGTCACTTCCTCATGATCCAAGCATTGCAAATAGAATTCTGAATGTCCTCAAGAATCAGGGAAGCAGTGTCTTCTTTGGTTTTGTTTAGTGATTTCTATTCCTTCTGTGGGAGTGACCCACAGAGGCAGCTATGATATAACCCCTTGGGGTGGATGATATAACGGTTTCTTAGGAAGATCACCAGCTTCTTTCTGTTTGACTTCTAAGATTCTCTTCCACTTGCAATGGCAGTAACTCTGACATTCTTGCTGTAATATTTCTTCTGTTCTAGATTCCTTGTGCATAGGTCGTGTAATTACTACAGTGTCAATTATCTTATGCCCGAAAAGCACATCAAATGTTGGCAATAAAGTTTTTGTCCTCTGCCCATGAGACTATGAACTAATGATCTCTTGAATCCGCCAGGGCTTTTTAAAAATCAAGATTTTTGATGTTGTACTGGCTTCCCGGCTAACCTATGTGACTGTGCACACCAAGGTCTTGTATTTGAACTGATGCACCAAAACCAAAAACTCATCTACTGTATAAATATATTGTAATTACTACATTTAATTGCAAAGATGACCAACAACCTGATTCCTCTCTCATTTACATTAGTGTAAATCAAGAGCATCTCTACTGAAGTCAGTTGTCTTACAGTGATGTAAAACTGGTATTACAAAAGAATCAGGTCCTTTCTCTTCTCTGTATTATTTAATGTATTTAAATTTAAATAGCAATATTTTTAAAAGCCTATATGAAAAGCTCTAGCCACCTTAACAGTTCATTAGCTTTACAATCACACCAACCAGCTGCAAAAATAATCAGATACAAATTATTCCAATTAAATGCAGCAAATGCCTTTAATATAATGCTGAAGTTTTGCTTTGAGATTTTAAAGGTACTTTGCTCCTTTGTCATTGCACATTTCCTTATCTTTTAGACAATTCCAACTCAACGTTATGGGGTTTTTTTTAAATTGAAAATCTCAAAATTAAAACAATATGTACGTGGCCCAGTTCTGATCTCACTTTATTCCAGTTTTACACCAGTGTGTCTCCACTGACATCAATGGAACTATTCCTGAGAGTAAATGATGTATATGAAATCAGAATCAGGCCCAATGCTTCTGTTGAGCTTTATTTGTATTCTCTGTTCTGTGAAGAAGAAGAAAAGAAGAAGAAGGAAAAAAGGTCTTCTTTGTCCTATGGGAGCTGATGAAGGCATTGATAAACCAGGGATCTCCAATTACAGAAAAAAATAGCTCTCTCTCATATGGAAAAATCCAGGCCCACTGAAGTCAGTGAAAGTTTGGCCATTGATGTCCGTCGGGCTGGAGTTTCACCCTGACCATGCAATGCCTACAAGGGCTTATCTTTTATCACTGGTAGTTTTTTTTTTCTTCTCTTTGATTTGATCAAGCTTCCACAATTTGGAAGCCCACACAAGCCCATGCAAGCGTTGAACTGGCGGTCTATTTTCATGGTCTTCATTAGATCATTGTCCCTGTGATGGAGGGACCAGCTCCCCTTCCTTTCTAAAGTCCGTCCACGAGATCCAAGCACAGGCCTCGCACTCTGTAACATATTGTATGATCAAAGCCGGTAAGGGAGAAGGAAATGCCATTCAAATGTAGCCTCCTGGCACGGCTTTTTCCTGTGTTATTCTTCCAGAGTTAAAAGTTCCTGTGGAGAGTCAGAAACTTGATCTGCTGGAGATCAGGTGCTGACTCATGCTTGTTAGAGCAGCTGCTTGCTAGCCTAGGAGGCTTTATATATGCCTTTGACACTGCAGGAAGAGCTCAGCAGGGATGAACTTCCTGCTGGGAAATGCACTAGCAAGTTCTTCCTCCCCTCCCGCCCCCACATCCCCCGCCCCAATTTCCCATGTCTGTGATTTCATTTGTAATTTGCAAGAGGTACCAGAAAACATGATTGCTTATTATTGTTTTTTAAAGAAGGATCTTACTCCCTTCCGGGTCAGTCAGGGGCAAAGCACATGAAAGCCTCCCCTTGTCTAAGATGGAGAGCCTGGGGTGGGATAGGGAGAGTATGTATTCAGCTGTGCTGGAAGGAGGCTCCAAAGAATGTTGTTGCTGTGATAAAACATACCCTCTCAGTCAGCTGTAAGGACAGAGCTACTTAAGAAGAGGATGCCATGGCACCTAGAAAGTCCAAGTGCAGCTGCTGGGAGCTGAAGGAAGCAAAAGGAGAAGTCAGTGTCTGTACAGCGGGAAGGGCTGGTGCTTCTCTGCATTCAGAGTAGGTCTGAGGCACTGCGAGTCACCTTTTCCTTAAGCACCTTTTAAATCCTGGGCACTGGGCATCTTTCATTCAACCTCGGCCTCCCAAATCATTCCTTTGGGGCCTAGTGAGATGCTGCTCCTTCACTAGAACTCAGAACTCCCTCTCCACCGCTGAACCGCTACCAGGCTATCACCGCCCACCTCCCCAAACCACAGCATGTAGGGAGAAACCCTGCTTGGCCCCACTTAAGTCAAGAGGAGCTTTGCCATTGGCCAATGGAAACAGATTTCACTCACAGATCTTCGCATTACTGGCAGTCACTCTCAGCTGGGGGAAGGCTAAGGATGGGAATAGAAAAATACTGTCAATAAGCACTGGCAAGTTACGGGAGGAATCTTACTGGATACCATCTGTACTCTGCTTGGCCAGGGTGATGAGTTAGTATGATCTAACTTACTTGCCCCTCTCTAGCCAGCACCATGAGTTACTGTAGATCAGATATGTAAGTAGATCTGTAACCTGTTTCCCCCAGGTTTAGTATTTTCTGATAGACCACAACAACCCTTTAGTAATAAAAGCAAATCTCTAGAATAAATGCAGCTTTTTAAACCTGGACTCCAATAACGTCAAGAGTTGAAGGTACAAATAACCCCTGGATAAACCAAGATGATGACAGTTTAGCCCTGGTGGACTATACCAGGTCTTGTGCAGTTACCAGCTTACCCCGACTGACACATGGAAAGTTCCAATAATTCCAGACTCCATCTCAGGAAAGGATAGACTATTAATTCTCTGGAACTAAATCACGCCACCCAGACACAAAATGGGGCAATTTGTGCCCATTTCCCAGTTTCTTAAGAAGAACGCTTTAGTTTTTCAGTACACTCTCAGGCCCCAGTCCTGCAAAAAGATCCACATGCCTGTGCTGAACTCTGATGACTTCAGTGTTATTTGCCCAGACATGAAGATCTATACAGGTGGTTTCCTTTACAGGATTAGAGCCTCAGTCTATCTGTGTAGTGACTCTACCCATTTTCAAATGTTTCGCGTTGCAGAACCTTGGAATCCTAGAAATCTCCAGCTGTTGAAACCTGCTGCAGTTCTTCTCACCCTCAGCTCTGGGTAGTCCTTAACCCCTGTATGCAAATAAGGGATAATGTGCTCATGATTCTTGCTCGTTTCTATCAACCATCAAATTGTGAAGAAAACAATATATGCATATTAAAAACGCAGCTGAGCAAACACTTTGCAGCAAGTAATTTGACAAATTTCTCCTCCTTTTCTGCTCTCAGAATGTGTCTTTTGATTATGACCATAGTCATAAGATGACCATCTCTCTCAACACACGGAGAAGGGTTGATGATAGTGTCATGCCATGCAATGTTCTATTGAAATGGTTACCTGCTAAGGCACATTTCATAGCTCATCTCTTTTTTGGATGTCGGGAGTTAAGGTTAGAGGGGATTATTTGTTCTGGAAAGTCTCCTTTTTCTTTGACCCTTGATAAGAGATTCTGGGCTGTATGTGCAACATGTGCCAAGTGGAAGGACACATTTAAATAAATAACATGAACATCACACATATCATCATCACATATAGATACAATGTCATATCTCACAGATTTCAGTGCAGCTTGAAAATATTATTATTTTATGGCACTCTATAGTGCCAATTGATGGGGAAGACATTTTATTAAGAGGTGTGAGGTTCTTACTCACAAGTCAGACACTTCCAGGGCTGTCTTTACATACCTGTGTTAGCTGTAGACACAAGGTTACCATCCACCCCTATATACATTAGCCAATCCTGAGTATCACAAGTCTAGCATTTGGAATAATTAGAGTCTTGTATTCATTCTAGACCTTACACCGTCAAGTCATGATCATGCTGTGAGGCTGAGTTAATACGAGATTCTGTTGCATTGCAACATGATGCATTCCCCTCTTAGAATGTACATTATGAAATGGAAACTCACACATCATGGATAGGAATGGGCTGAGATTTTTGGATACCTCCTAATAGTTGCATGGGAATCCCTCTAATAGGACCCTTCCTCAAGGAAGAAGGATGGTCTAGTCACTAAAGCATAGGACTGAAAGTCTGTGTTTTATTCCCAACAGCTTCCTGTGTGCACTGGGACCAGTCACATACTAAATCTCTCTGTGTCTCGGTTTTCTTGTGTGTAACCTGGGGATTAGTATTATGGTAGTGCTTAGACGTCCCAAAAGAGATCAGAGCGCCTTTGTCTTACGTACTCTGTAGACACGGAATAAGAAACAGTCATTGCCCCTAAAACCAGGCAATCTACGTAGACAAGACAGACACAGGCACAGAAAGGGGAAGTGATTTGCTCAAAGTCCCACGCAGGCCAGTGGCAGAGTCAACAATGGAGCTCATGCCTCCTAGGCTAGTCCCCTGTCCACTGGACCATGCTGACTAGTAACAATGGCAAAACATGCTGATACTCAGGTGAACATTTTTGCATTAAAAATGTTTGCCGTTTTTTGACCATTTTATAGCAGGGTGAAATTTTTCATAGATTCAAAAGTCCAGTTAAAAAGCTGTCACAAAAGGTTTTTGGGGGAAAACGTCCTGCATCTTTCAACCAGCTCTGCTCTCTGGGATAATAATACTTGTTAAATGGATAAACCGTTTGTAAACTATCTGGATACTACAATGATGAGTGAGGAATAGAGCTAGGAATGAAATGCCTTTTCTTCCATGGTGTTCATGGGCACTGAGAAGGTGGCACTCTAATCTCCTGCTGCAGCGGGTGGCCATATATTGTTTTCTTACTGCAGCATACTGGAGATTTAACTCTCCTTGATAGAATTCTAAGTAGTAGTAGTGTCCAAAACAGAGTACACATACATCTTTTACTGCACAGACACAGTTCGCCCACATTGCCTAATACAATAAATCCAGGGCAGAAAGATGAGCGGCCTAGGTAGCAATGCTGGTAATTGTGGCACAGGAGAGATATTCACCAGTGTGGCAAGTCAGGTACTGCTACACACTGAGCATAGAAGAGTCTTGGGTTTGGGTTTGTTTTTTTGTTTTTTTTACTGCTGCATGTTTCTGGAGGACACCTGGTTTGCAGGAGCTGGAATGAGTACAGAAGGCAGCCTGAAACACTGATAAATAGGATGCTTCTGATGCTTGCAAACTATTGTTTGACTTCTCACACATAACTCAAACATCTATGGAAACACAATTGGCCATACAGCTGGCTTCAGCCTGTTTCCCTGAGTGCGCATAACTTTATATAACTGTAGAATATGCAACAGCAAGAGGAATCAGGTGTAGCAAAGCCATTTATGAATAATTCACTGAAAAAGCAAAGGCAAACTCCTGGTCTGAGTTCAAGTGGAAAAATCTTTTAACTCTTACATTTACCTTTATTTTGTAAAGGTTCAAAACCGTTTACGCACCGCCAAGTCACAGCAGATAACAGGCCCTAAGCAACTTTTAAATTATAGGTGCCTTTGTCAACTGCTTCACCTTATGAAGTACTTACTTATTGAAAATCCCAATGACTATTAATTCACAAATTGGGTCTGCAGTGATCTTACTTTAAGTCTCTGCAAATGGATCATTTGTTCTGTACTTGCTTATTCATGGTCCCAACATCATGGATTGTCAATGATCCTGGATAAATTTGGGCTGCGGAAGAAACTGGTGTTCTGCAATAATGGGGATGGTGGTTCTTACTTTCAGGGATTGTGTCTCAAAGATGGAGTAGGTAACTGATAAGAAATCACACAGTGTCAATCGGGACCTGGAAAAAAATGTTTGCTTCTATCCTCGCTACTAGGAGCAAAGAGTGGGAGAAAACGGGTCCTGGTGTCATCCCGCAGCATGGTTTTTTGAAGCTGAATTCACCAGTAGTGACACTTTGCTGTCCTTCGGGGGCTATTCTTTTGAAGGATAGTACCCCAGTGACACTGGGAAAAGCAGTAGCTGCTTGCCCCTCGCACTCGGGTTTGGTTAATGAGCCAGAAGTATCTGAAAACCTTGTGAGAATGGGACCCATAGGAGTAGCAGTGGCAAACTTCTTCTTTGATCTTACCTTTCTTGATTTGGTCTGACGTTTTTGTTGCAGACTAGTAGCCTATGGCAGTGAACTGGCGAGATGAGGCTTTATGGAGAAAGAGAATACAGGCCGAGCAAAAAAGGAAATATGTGAACAATTGATCTGACAAGATCACGAGTGGAAGGGCTGTTCTGCCGTGACAGTCAAACCAAATGTGTGCAAAATGTGCTCAGACTGAATGGTGAAAACAAACGCAATTTGCTTTCTCTCTCTCTCCCCCTCTCTTTTTTTAAAGGTTTTGTGTTTTTTGGTGAGTGCTACAGAAACACGAGTACTGCCATTTGTGATATTGTTGAGAAAAGAGAAGGAAGCTGGTGTTTAGACTCAGCCTATAAAGGCCACAAAGTATGCGGGGCGGCAGAACTTGTTGTGGATCTGTGCCTTGGAGTGGGGTTTATGATTTACAAGACAAGCTCTGCCTTGCATCCTAAGCAGAATGAGTGGCCCCTCCGTTCTCCCACCAACAAGCTCAGAAGAAGGCTCCATCCTAGAGGCCTGTGAGGAGGAGGGGACCATCCCAATTTACGAAAAGGAGCATCTCAAATTCAGCATGCCTAAATCCTGGAGCACGGTAAAAGGAGAATGTGGATTGGCCTGTAGGAGCAGCCCATTTCCCAAGTCCCCTTCCCAAGGTTAGCAGGCAGAGAACGAGGTGCTCACGGCTAGCCGTAAAGAGTTCAATGTCCGCCCCAATGGCCCTCTTAAATGTGGTGCTTCGGAGGGCCATCTAGTGCACACCTCCATCTAAAATCAGCTGTGATGTTTTGATTGCGAAATTAAATCCGGACTCAGTGCATTTCAAACAAGAAATCTTGTTCTTCTGCCTTCGTGTCATGGTTTTGAGCAGGGATGCTACGTTTAGGGCTGGATTTGCCCCTCTGGGGGTGCACTCTGCGTTCGTGCACGTCCCTAGCTGTATTCCATAGTGGCAGAAAAGGGACAGCTCTGCTGCTTTCTGATGCTCACATGCCTGAGTTGAGCTTTCCTCAGCCCTGGCCTGAAGTAATGAGATCAGGGCCAGGATTTGTTCTGCAGCGTCTGAAAGTAAGAGTGGTTCAGTCATGGCTTCCTTCAGCCAAATCCCAGCTAGCAACCACAACCACAGGATGGGCTTTCTTCACCCAGTCCCCGGAGAAGCAGTCTAACTCAGTGTCTGCCAGGAACCTGGCAGCCAGCAGATCCCTGCAGGGGAAGCCAGGGGCTCCAGTTTCCCCTTTCTTTCATGGTCTCTGCAATGTTTCTATTCTCAGAGCCTCCTGACTTCCGTTGCTTCCTCGGTGGACTGGCAATCAAGAGATGATTTCTCTCTTCGGGAACGGGGAGAGCCTTACTCTGTCAGTCTACCACTGTCTCTTCTTTATCCTCCTGCCCTAATTAGCCCAAGTGGGAATTCCCCCATCCTAATTGACAAGCTGAGAAGCTTTTCTGGAGCAGGATAGGTCCTTTCCCCTGTTCCCTTGGCAAAGTGTTATGTCCTTCCCTGCCTGATTCGGTGTGGGGCAAGTACAACCCATCACAGACCCTCTCTGCACTCCTGGAGGCACTTATACCTGAAGGGGGGTGGGCGGTGCTACTGCCACCAGGGGGTTTGCCATGGTCAGCAGCTTTCCATTCCTGCTGGGAGTCTATCAGCAGATCTCCCGAGCATCCAATCCCCATCCAACCCTTGCCTGGCCCTGCCCACTGTTTTAGCTGCACCTGCCAGTTGCATACAGCCCAGCAGGGTGAGGGTTGCAAGCACCTTGCATCATTGTCATCTCCCTGCTACTCCAAGCAAATTTTCCACCACCACATTCCCAGAGCCTGGGTTTCCCCAGCTGGAGTGAATCTGATGCTAGATATTTATGTTGCCAACTTCCCCGCGATATCCACTGTTAATCAGACAACACTGAAACAAAAGTCTCATCATAGATATTTGGGTATATGGCTTGATGGGGCTCTAACCTTTAAAACTCAGATTGGACTGATTCTGTTCCAGAAGCAATTACAAATAAATTGGGATTTGGTATTTTAACAGGTCCTGTTTCACAAATTCAGCCAAGCGATTGCTAGTTCAAATTACTTTATTACCAATCATACACTATTGCCAGTGTAATTTACAGGTTACCTTCTAGGAGTATCCTTCTGCCATTAGCTTGTTACTAGAGAACTTTCTATACTTATTATTGAAACTCACATGGTTTAACAAGCTAGTCCTCGTTGAACAAAAGACATCTGAAAGAAGCACTGTTATATTTATCTGCAACTCTCAGCTCAGCAAAGCACCAACTTCTCTTTAAAATGTAGTTACTTTCTTTCTCATCTTCAGTGTATCACATAAAGGGGTGATGCTTTCATTAAACAGATAATGCAAAGGTTTCTTCTGCCTTTAATAGGTGGTCTGAGAAATTTTTAAAGGGCAAAGACTTGAAAGAAGTGAATAAACAACACACACACACACATATAGATTAGTGTGTGTGTATATTGTGTGTATATGTGTGTATGTGTAACCCTTCTGCCAGGATGAGTTGACAGCAGCAAGGGCCAGGTTCAGTACATAGGGGTTCCCTTCTCAACAATGCAATGCAAAACCGGCTCGAGCCCCCACCCAGTAACCTGGGAAAATCTTATACACACCCCTGGGTGCCTCAAAGAGGCAATACTTCCCCTCTCGCAAGCACAGAGCCTCAGTGTAACAGAAATCTTTAATAGCAGCAGGTAAACGATACCAGCCTTAAATTGGGAAAACACCGCAACTAGGATCCATAAGCCAAACTGTGAGCAAGACCCACCCCAGCCAATTGGGCCGTGCCCTGTCCCTTGGGTTCTTGAGTCCAGCAACCCAAATGTCACCCAAAGTCCCCAAAAGTCCACGAACCCAAAAGTCCAGTCCCAGAGTTCAAAAGTTCATCTGCAGGGTGCTACACGCCACCCGCCTGGGCAGCAATGGGAAGGGGCGGGGGGTAAGGGGCACCTTACGTGGCGTGAAGATGATTGCCTCACCCCTCCGTGGGGCTTCACTCTGCTCCGCCAGCCGTCTCACCGGCCGCTCTGCTCCGCCAGCTGTCCCCAAGCCGCTACCGCTGTCCCCACGAACTGCTCTGTCCCACCAACAGCGCCGCTCCACCAGCCGTCCTGCAAGCTGCTCCAACTGCAACCACGAACTGCTCCGCTCTGCCAGCAGCACCACTCCGACTGTCCTCACGAACTGCTCTGCTTTGCCAGCAGCACCACACCATCAGCTGTCTTGCTAACTGCTCCACCAGCCACTTAGCTTCAGGCTCCCCCACTACTTAACACAGTGCTTAGTGATTTCAGCTCATAAGGCTGTTAGCACTTTAGTGATTTCAGCTTGTAGTTTAGGGGAGCCCTAGTGCTCAGTTGCACTAGCCCAGAGTGATTTCAATTCAGCAGTCTGAAACCAGACTCTCAAGGAACTCAACATTAGCTCTGATATTCCACAGTGGAGAGAGGCAGAGACGCTGCAATTGGTGTCTCAGACCCTCACAAGGGTCCTACACCACCAGGTATTACGCTTGAGCTTAGCCAAAAGGCCAAGAAGCAATCCCCTGTCCCCAGCCTCTCTCAATTCACTGGGCTTTGGAACCCATGTCCCTTGGCTGGCGAGTGCTGTTTAGTTAATGGCAAGTTCCCCTTTAACATGACAAAAGGCCAAGTACAGTTCCACTGGCCATGATTTACATAAGCAATATAACAACAGTTTATTCTTCCTGCCCCAATAACAGAAATTCCCGCCCCAATACAGAAAACTGAGGATCCTACAGCAGCCCAAAATGCCCATTTGGGCCACTATGGTTCGTACCAGGCAGGGTGGGTGTGCCTATGCAAATTGGATCAGCCCCTGGAGTGCTTTGCCATGACTCACCACCAGATGTCAGGGTGGAGCTCATCCTGACTCTGCTTACATCTGTATACACACATTTGTATATTGTATGCAGTGTTGTTGTATCCATGTTGGTCCCAGAATATTAAAGAGAAGAGGTGGGACAGGTAATATCTTTATTGGACCAACTTCATGTCTCGCTCACCAACAGAAGTTGGTCCAATAAAAGATATTACCTCACTCACCTTGCTTCTCATTTATAAATGAGACGCAAGGTAAGTGAGGTAATATCTTTTGTTTTAATCCCTAACTAAATCATTGTCTGATACTCATACTTTTCCATCATGGCTTGTCTGGCAGTGATCTGAGCTTTTTTGTTTTATTTTATTTTATTTTAATTTATTTTTCAATAACGTATTCATTATGAAGATGTCTTCAAATGATACACAACAGTGATGGACAAGCCTCAGAAAGTCCATTAGTTCTTTTCAGATAAGAATTCAAAAGTTTGGATAATGATCTGAACTTTTCTCCCCTACATTCTTCTTTTCCACTTCCACCTGCATTCCCTCTTGGGGGTGCACTTGTCACAAGACCAGATGAGAGACGTTTAGTGCAGTAGCTAGGAGGAGAGGCTTTTGCTGGGGAAAGTTGCTTCTCACAGGGAAGGTCTGGTAATGGGAGAGGCTAGAGACTAGATAACGTAGAAATAGACAATTGAGGACTAACATAACCAAACTGATCCAGATTGGAATTCAGGTTTGAGGGGACAGGCAATAATTTGGCTAGGTTATATTCGATAACCTCATCTCTAGGCCTATATAAACTCTAGTGACACTCGCATTAGCGTTTCTGTAACACCTTCACTTCAAAGATCATAAAGAACTGTATAAACCTTAATGAAGTAAGCCTGGAAAAAATAAAATGTGATCATGTAATTAAAAGACTGTATCATTATGGATATGAACAAAGGGGGCTGAACTAAGGTGGCAACCTTAATTCTGGCATTTCCTAACTTTTGAGCACTTCACTTTGCAACCTAGACAGTCTTTTAACATAGCTTTGTGTGTGTGTGTGTGCGCGGACAACCCCCATCCCCATTCTCTGATTCACTAAGGGGCAGATTGGGACTGCCTTGCTCATACTGATAAACGGTTACTCACGGGAGCAGGCTATTTGAAGTTAGTGAGAATACTCCTGTAACTGCTCCCCACTGTGAGCAACAGATTCCGCTTTGGCCCTCAGATATTTAAAAAGTGGTCCTGGCTATCTAACATCATTTAAGGGCCTGTAATATTTCTTTCATGAAGCATGGCAAACTATCAGCCAATAAAACACCAACCAATCGATAGTCCAATTGATTTGCAATTAGCAGCGAAAGAGTCATTAAAAGAAAGCAAGCAAGAAAACAAAACACTGGAGCAATGCTGAATAATTTTCCCCAGCCCTGTTTCAGCAGTTTTCCTCTGGTTTGATAGGATGCTCTGCTCTCTTATTCCCTAACGACTACAGGAGAGAACAATTTTTTTGCTGCTCAGCCCACTGCAGCCAGGATGTTCTTGTGCTGTCATTTCAGACAACATTTACTGCCTCGTGTACTGTTCTAAGCATTCCCTGATTGCTTACATAATATAATGTGAAACTACTTTACTGAGTCAATAAATTCTCAACACCAGCCTGCCCTACTTTGATGTACAACTCCCGCTCTCCCCTGCATTACATGAGCCCATGAAATGGAACACAACTCCACCGAGCCTTGCCCTCTGAAATGTAGGTCTACTCAAACAAATGGCAATGGTTAATGGGTACGTAAATTTGGGGCCCAATCCTGTTCCTGTTAAAGTCTATGCACCTAGCACAGTTTTAGCACTACACACATAATAAATAGTAATAATAGCCGAGTGCAATTTGGGTGACCAGATGCCCCAATTTTATAGGGACAGTCCCGATTTTTGGGTCTTTTCCTTATATAGGTTCCTATTACCCCCCACCCCCGTCCCGATTTTTCACATTTGCTGTCTGGTCACCCTAAGTGCAATACTTCCATTGACTGTAGTGGGAAGAGGATTGGGAACATCCCCCACAGACTATACACGCACATACACTGTTGGCCTGATTCTGACAGTGTGCTGGTTTTACACTAGTGTAACTCCAATGATTTCAGAGGAGTTACTCCCAATTTACAACGTGAGATGAGATCAGCCTCTCTGTTTCTTACCATTAATTTTAGAAACATGGAATGACAGCTGCCTACAGCTGGCAACCCCATGCCTGCTATTTTACTATAACGTCTTATAATGCAGCTTTAAATTGGGGGGCTTATTGGGTTGGATTCAAAGAGAAAATAGTAAAAGATTAATTAATAAATAAATGGTATTGCTGTTAGGAAGCTGCAGTACTTTTACATTTTGGAAAAGTAAGAATTACTAAGGAACAGATTCTGAGCTGGTGTAGATTGTTGTAGCTTTGTATGTCTACATTTACAGAAAACAGGTACTCTACTTCAGATATACTGAAGTTACATGGAGATTTTATCTCCATGTTCAGGCTATATATGTATATATTAGTTATTATAACCATGATTTAAATCATATTTAAAATCATGTTTTATAATTAAAACAGTGATATAACCAATAGGAAGATATTTTATTCATTAAATCCTAAAACAAGAAAAAATATATCCTTTATCTATTGCTAAAGTACATTTTGCTATAAAGGATTACATGGTACCATAACAGACCATAATATCACTGCTATGTTGCAGTAAGAGGATGAAATCCTGGCTCCATTGAAGTCAATGACAACACTCCCATTGACTTCATGTAGACCAGGATTTCATTTAGAGTGTTTAGAGCCTTTCATTAGAAGATCTCAAAACTTTTTACAAGTATTAACTAAATATAACTACCCTGCAGGCCTGTTGTGAAGCATTTTTCAGTCGGGTAAACCAGGGCAAAGAGAGGTGAAGTGATTTTCTCACACTCACTCAGTAAACCAGCAAGCAAAGAAAGGGATTAGAACATTGGAATATTGACTTTCAGGCCCCTGTTCAAACTACTACTACTTGACCACAGAAAAACCACTCATTGCATTAACAAACTGAGAAACATATTAAGGCTAACACAAAATAGTGGATACATACTATGAATAGTTAGTAAAACAAATGCCATACAATATACTAAAGGTCACCTGATGCTCATGTTTACTACAGTCAGACAATCTGGTTGTAACCTGAATTAATTTTCTAAGCAGATATACTACTTTCGCTTTTCAGAACTGTTATGATACTTTCCCTCCCAACCACCACCACCAACCACTATTTCCTGTTTTGTACGGTATTTTTACTTTACACTTAGCTTGGTGACAACTGTGTTGTTCATCTAGAAACTCTACTCTAAAAAAACAACCACCATGAAACCCACACCCAGTTGGCTTGTACACTACAGTATATACATCTTGAGCAATATATTTTATAGGATTTTGCTTATTAAATATCAGCTTTCACAGTTGACCTTCTTTTAAAAACCATACATCAAAATTATTGTTGAATGATTTTTTTTACCTTTCCAATTGGCAGCTAGTAGAAAAAACACTTCTCAATAATCTCATAGACTCATTAGAATTCACAAGAACCCGCTAGCTGAGAGCTTTCAGACACCATATGGAGACTAGCTAGTAGTCACAAAGCTCAGCCCAGTACAACTGCATCAGTGCTCCCCTGAGGTGAATTCCACTCCGGTATGGATAGGGTTACCGTATTTCAGGTTCCCAAAAAGAGGACCCTGTGGGTGTGGGGGCGGGGGCAGAGCTGGGGGAAGGGAAGCTGGAGGAAGGGTACAGTTGGGGACACTGGAGGGGTACCTGTGGTGGGGGTACTCACTGGAGGTTGGGGACAGTGTCGCTCCCTGTCACAGTGGCAGGGTACCTGACACAATCCCAGGACGCAGCAACAGCTGTCAGTTAGCACCTCCCTGCGAGACACCCTCCGCAGGGCTGGGAGCCGGGTCTGGGTGGGCGGGATCCGGCAGCTCTGGCTGCGGGGAAAAGGACCAATTGGGGCTCTTTCTGAGCTACAGCATCTGCCCTGCAAAAATCCAGGACATTTCCTGTTATTTGAAAAATTCTCCAGGACAGAGGCCCCAAAAGAGGCAGTGTCTGGAAAAACCAGGAAGTATGGTAACCCTATGTATGGAGAGCTAGCAAATGGCCTATAGAACAGTTAAATCCAACTTAACCCTTCAAAACAAGCTTAAGTGGGACTTAAGTGGTGAATAGGATCTCGTGCTGGCCCTCTGAAAGGAGTGAATTTTTTCCATGATGCACAGAGCTGGCAACCAATTGCTGCCTGAGATCTTCAGCATTTTCATTTTCCTGTGTCTAGATCCAAACTGACAATACACATTCCCTCCTACAGCAAATGTACTTGGAATGTCTTCCACTTAGGGATACATTTGTAAACTGTATGGGTACAGACATTCCATTAGCTAAATCAGCAAAAGAAGGGTAAGACTAAATATGGCACACAGAAAATGCATCTGGAGAAGAAAGAACACATCAGTGCAAAGGGAGAGACCTCAACAGCCAGAAACATTAAGTCACCTTTAGGAAGGCCAAATCACACTTGGAGTTGCAGCTAGCCGGAGATGTTAGGAGTAACAAGAAGGGTTTCTTCAGGTATGTTAGCAACAAGAAGAAAGTCAAGGAAAGTGTGGGCCCTTGCTGAATGAGGGAGGGAACCTAGTGACAGAGGATGTGGAGAAAGCTAGTGTACTCAATGCTTTTTTTGCCTTTGTCTTCACAGACAAGGTCAGCTCCCAGACGGCTGCACTCCGCAGCAAGGTATGGGGAGGAGGTGACCAGCCCTCTGTGGAGAAAGAAGCAATTCGGGACTATTTAGAAAAGCTGGACGAGCACAAGTCCATGGGGCCGGATACACTGCATCCGAGGGTGCTAAAGGAGTTGGCCGATGTGATTGCAGAGCCATTGGCCATTATCTTTGACAAATCATGGCAATCGGGGGAGATCCCGGATGACTGGAAAAAAGCAAATGTAGTGCACATCTTTAAGAAAGGGAAGAAGGAAGGTCCAGGGAACTACAGGCCAGTCAGTCTCACCTCAGTCCCTGGAAAAATCATGGAACAGGTCCTCAAGGAATCAATTCTGAACCACTTAAAGGAGGGGAAAGTGATCAGGAACAGTCAGCATGGATTCACCAAGGGCAAGTCATGCTTGACTAATCTAATTGCCTTCTATGATGAGATAACTGGCTCTGTGGATGAGGGGAAAGCAGTGGATGTGCTATTTCTTGACTTTAGCAAAGCTTTCGATACAGTCTCCCACAGTATTCTTGCCAGCAAGTTAAAGAAGTACGGGCTTGATGAATGGACGGTAAGGTGGATAGAAAACTGGCTAGATGGTTGGGCTCAACGGGTAGTGATCAATGGTTCCATGTCTAGTTGGCAACCGGTATCAAGTGGAGTGCCCCAAGGGTCGGTGCTGGGGCCGGTTTTGTTCAATATCTTCATTAACGATCTGGAGGATGGTGTGGACTGCACCCTTAGCAAGTTTGCAGATGACACTAAACTGGGAGGAGTGGTTGATACGCTGGAGGGTAGGGATAGGATACAGAGGGACCTAGACAAATTAGAGGATTGGGCCAAAAGAAATCTGATGAGGTTCAACAAGGACAAGTGCAGAGTCCTGCACTTAGGACGGAAGAATCCCATGCACTGCTACAGACTAGGGACCGAATGGCCGGGCAGCAGTTCTGCAGAAAAGGACCTAGGGGTTACGGTGGACAAAAAGCTGAATATGAGTCAACAGTGTGCCCTTGTTGCCAAGAAGGCTAATGGCATTTTGGGTTGCATAAGTAGGGGCATTTCCAGCAGATCAAGGGACGTGATCATTCCCCTCTATTCGGCACTGGTGAGGCCTCATTTGGAGTACTGTGTCCAGTTTTGGGCCCCACACTACAAGAAGGATGTGGATAAATTGGAAAGAGTCCAGTGGAGGGCAACAAAAATTATTAGGGGGCTGGAGCACATGACTTATGAGGAGAGGCTGAGGGAACTGGGATTGTTTAGCCTGCAGAAGAGAAGAATGAGGGGGGATTTGATAGCTGCTTTCAACTACCTGAAAGGGGGTTCCAAAGAGGATGGGTCTAGACTGTTCTCAGTGGTAGAAGATGACAGAACAAGGAGTAATGGTCTCAAGTTGCAGAGGGGGAGGTTTAGGTTGGATATTAGGAAAAACTTTTTCACTAGTAGGTTGGTGAAGAACTGGAATGGGTTACCTAGGGAAGTGGTGGCATCTCCTTCCTTAGAGGTTTTTAAGGTCAGGCTTGACAAAGCCCTGGCTGGGATGATTTAGTTGGGGTTGGTCCTGCTTTGAGTAGGGGGTTGGACTAGATGACCTCCTGAGGTCCCTTCCAACCCTGAGATTCTGTGATTCTATGACCAGCTACGTTGTTTTACTTAGCCCAACATCCTATTATGATTTCACTGATTAACATTATTGTCAGATTAAGCTTCTCATCCATTACATCAAGAAATGCTCACTGATCTATAGCTAGAATCCCCTGTTGACTTTTGAGGGTTTACAGGTATGTGAGCTATCGAGGGGACAAATGGAGTGTTAATCTTCTCTGGAAAAGAGCTCTCTTTTAGGCTTCTTTCCCCTGCCAAACTGCATTTGCTCAGCCTAAAACTTTTAACATCTCTTTTTATGCCCTGCTACACCCAGGTGATGAGTGTGGTGTGTTCTGCTCTAAATGTGCTAACCCTTCCAATTTTATACTTGAAAGTGTCCAGAAATTTCTTTGGTTTCAAGTCATGTTCCTATCCTCTGCTGAATAATTTCAAAAATTATTTAATGGAATGTTATCAATATTAACGTTGTTCCTCCACCAATGAAAAGGAAGACGATTATTACACAGATCAAATATTTGTATGTATCACCTCGGCTGTGATGCCTACAATTCACTCAGTAACAGCCAGGCAGTAGGTGGTAATGATGCTTCTCCGTATTCAGCTATTCAGGATAATTTCACGGTTTACCTTGTCCTCCCCCCTCTTTTATTTGTCTCTCACTGTCTCATCACATGACTATATTATAAGATCTTTGGGGCAGGGACTTGTGCATAGTGCCTGGCACAACTGGGTCTTAATCCCAAATAGAGGCCTCCGTGTGCTACCAGAAGAAAAACAACAATGATCATATCCATTATGTTTCTACAAGAGATTAAAAAATGCTCCACAAAAGCCTCATCTAAATTGAAATGGGATTGGATAGGACGTATTCAGGATGCCCATAATCAGACAAAAGAGGTTCCCTGCTATGTGCACTTCTTGTATCATCTTGAATCACAAAGGAATATTTACTGTACTGCACTGTATTTCATATGGGGACCAATGCAATCAATGTCATCTTTATGCCCCAAATTGCTTGGCTCAAGCTATTTTTTCCCAACACAGTTTATCACTTTTCCTCAAGATTTCTTAGCTCCTTTTTCATCCCCCAAGAAGAGAAGATTTTAATCAAATTCTCATACCTCATTCGGACATATCCTCCACACTTGCAAGGAGTCTGCAAGGGTCCATGGCTCGGTGCCATCTACAGTACATAATGAATGGAGCCTCGGGAATATCTGGACTGATATCATACTTTACTAATTTCATTTTCCAGATTTGATTCCTGTAACTTTCCTTTATTTTGAACTCCCTCATAGATTGCCCTGATTTAGCATTCCTTGCTGTCCTCTCAGGTTGCACACTCCCCCCCCCCTCCCCGATTCTGTAACCTTCACACACATACCAGGGAGCTCTGCCTTTTCTAACAGTCACCAGCTAAAATAATAACCATGTCAAGCTTTTTACTGCCCCCAAATTAACACACACAACCTGATATTGATGATCACTGTGGGCAAATGTCACTCTTCAGTTGGGGGAGAGAGGGGGTTATGATAGAAAAAACATCACTTACGCCATCCCAGATTTAATAATAATAAACACAAAACAACCCTGAACTACTGTTCTACTGCACTTCTTCACCTAGCAATAAATAAAGCTCTGTTCGCAGCTAGAGATGCAGGGGTGAGCACACAACATGATCAGTCACTTCCAATAGACTCATTCCTTAGGATTTTCATTTAGTTGGTAAAATACAAACACACCCTAGCCTCAGAGCAATCAGTGATGAACTAACCAGGTGCGTAAATGAAGACAGAGAAATTTGGTTAAAGAAAGAAGATTAAAAATGACAAACCCAAGTAGATCTTGAAAAGCGGAGTGTAAAAAAAAAATCGGGATTTTAAATATGTCCAAGAACAAAAATCACTGCAGTGTCTTTTTTTTTTTTAAAGGAATATTTGAGAGCCCAAGGGAAGTTTTACATGAGAGGAATACTGTCCACCAGGGTAACCCCATCCTGTTTGGGGAAATAGCTAATGCTTTCCTGGGTGCAGGTGCTTTAATCTCATAGACCTGTGCCAGGAAACTTAATCAAACCCTGCTTGACCTTGAAAACAAGATTAAGTGTTTAATCTAATCTGCAAGCACAATGCTCTGAAGAAACATGGCTGGAATTGAGGCACTTAAATCAACCTTTGATAATATAGTAACCCAGAGGACAGCTGCTTCTTTATTCTTTGCCAGACATAACGTTCCACCTTTATGGTAATCAGCTTGGCCACATGCTGGCCCAGTTGATAGAAATAACTCAAGGGGAACACACTTTTATTCTGCCTTTGGACTGAAATATCAAATGTTTCTTTAATCTCCCATGAAGTTCAGGAAAAAACCTGTTAGTTTGAAACCTCATAAAGCACATAGATTTGTTAGGTCTACAGTGAATGTTCTGTACCCTTCAAACTGATCATTCTTTGTTTGGCCTGCTGGCTTTCCTCACCGATAGGGTGGTTGGTGTCACAGTTCAACCCAAAGGGCCACTTTCCCTCAGGAGCTATCTAGGAGATTACTTTATGGGCATAGACTGTGATGTACACACCACATTGTGGACTATGCAGCCTGAAAACACAAATAAAGCTCTCTCTGCTTAGCTTACATTCATCTCTGGCACGAGATGTGTTTCTGCTTTGTCATTTCAGAGGTTAATCCGGGCTGAAAAGCTGTGCATCTACACAGGGGGACTGCTCACATCAGAAACTGCTCACCCTTGTGAGTGAGGGCTCCGGAATACCAGCACGGTACTCCACGAATGGCCTCACTGAAGTCCATGAAAGAACTGTCCAGTGTGAGCGAGGGTATCCCAAGCTAGCCCTTACACTTCAGTCTCCTCGTGGAACACTCTGCTATGAAGTCGTTGCTGAAACTCTGAGGGACAACGAGGCTGAATTGAGATGGATGATGTGGCAGCTGAACTCGGAACTACCTTCCTTTTGTTAAAAGCTGAGTCTTATGGCCAGCGCAGAGAGACAGTGACAGAGAGAGACAGAGAGACAGAGAGGGAGAGAGAGAAGAAATTGCTGTCTTACAGCCTTCCTTCCCTGGCTCCTCACCTTGTCTATAGATCTTGCCCAAGAAGGACAAATGGTTCGTGTGTGTCACTGACTCCCTAATGTGTATTGCTAAATATGAAATCTCTGTTCCTGCAGAGAAGAATATTAATGAGTTTAAGAACAATTCCAAATTAATTACAATAAATCAGAAACCACAACCCTTAGCCCATCTCCTCTCATTTTGCAGGTGTTTTCCTTCTTCAGGGAAGGGGGGGGATTATTCTGCTCTTGCCTTCTTGCAGATTGTACATCGACTATCCTTCTTTTAGTCTGGAAACTGAAAGAGGATCTACTTCACTTCTACATGAGTTCTAATCCTCCTAAAGAAATACAATGGGCCTGATCCTCAGATCAGGTAAATCAGTGGAGCTCCACTGATGTGAATGAAGCTATGATGATGTACATACACTAGCTGGGAATCTGGACCTGGGTGCGCGCTGAGGTGAACTGGATGGTTGAGGTGATTGGTGCTGCAATATGGAAGCTTCAGAAGAGCTGCGTACTGCCAAAAAAAAATTCACAAATATCTGAGAATTTTTCTTCCCAGGAAGGTTCTTGTGAACAGAAAAAGCAGTAAAGGTGGGCAAAATTTTTCAGTTGAAACCCTTTTTGCCAAAAAATGCAGATTCAGGTCAACTGAAATATTTACAAATTTGTCTGTTTTTTTTTTGTAAAAACCAAACAAAAAAAACCCCTAAACAAAACAAAAAAATCAAAATGTTTCGTTTTGACATTTTCTAAATGAAATGTTTCCTTTTTTTATTCACGACTTCATTTTAAAATTTTACCTCAATTTTATTTTACTTTAAAAAGGCTTTAAAAGTCAAATGAAACAAAATGTTTTGTGCAGCCTACAACTTTTTTTTTTTAAACTTTTTCATTTTGCTGAAAAAATTGATTTATTTATTTTTTTGGTTTGGCCACTGAACTGAAAAATCAGTCATATGCACAGCTCTCCTCAGCTGGATGTTTGTAGAAAATTAAGACAAAAGGATCATAAATACAGTCTGAGAGTAATATTTGCCCCCGGACAGAGGCTAAAATGGCACTTAAGTGGTGCATATGCCCCTCTACCCAGGGGTAAAGTATCACCAATACCAGTGTTCTGTAGAGATGGATTACTACCTCCCTAAACCACAGCATGAGGTGTCTTTGCCCACAGCCCAAACAAAAGTGCACTGGCTTTTTTAAGGTTGTTAGGGTTTTTTGGCTTCATAAATAAACCCAAGAGACTCAGCAAATTCTCACTTGTGCCTAGGCATTTCAGCATGTACAATTCTATAACAAATGGTTTGAGAATACTAGGCTATGTTACACACCTTTAGGAAAGCATTTATTTTCTCCCAGGGCACTGAGTAAGGAAACATGCATATGTGGGGCATAATCCACCATTGCTTTACTCCAGTGAAACCAATGGCATAACACTGACAGAAAAATGAAGTAACAAAGTGGCACGCGAGGCTTGTATTTTGTGCACCATTTGTATGGCTCGATATAACTCAGCTGTAAAGAATTGCTAATGGTCTTTAGTGTTTCACACCTGCAGTAACTTACTGATGAGCAGATCTATTTCAAGATAAAATACTTTACTATTAACGGGAGCTATTTACAGAAATAGGGTAACAAAAATGTCCTACTACTTTGTCTAGCTGAAGCTTGTGACTGCCCTATCCTGGGCTTCTTTGTTTCTGCCCTAGCAGGAAGTGTGTCCCAGGAAACCAATGACTGCATCTAGTGTGAACAGGAATTGTGGCATTCCTCCACTTCCTGGAGGACTTACGCTATAGCAGTTCTTCCCTTTTTAAAAATATCAGTCCTGCCTTAACTAAAACTTTATTAAACTATCATATTATTGCCAATACAATAACTAACAACTCTTCAGGTTACTTAAACACAACCCTACCATGTCTCGATCGGTCTTGTAGGGTGTTTCAGCAATCTTCCTGATCTGCTGTAAACCCTCTTTAGTCGAATCCTTGTCTGTCACAGATTGCTTAGTCTCGTGGGCAGTAACAGGGTCAGCTCGTGAATTGTTTTCAACTTGTGTGTCTGCTCTTACTTTGCTTGTCTCAGCCAAGTTGTCAGGTATCTTGAGCAGTTGCTTATGATTTCTTGGTAAGATTTTTGCCTTCAGCTATGAAGCCTGTGTTCACTGAATACGGTGAGGTGACTCCCCTTTGATCACTGTAGTTCTGACTGGCCAGTGCCCATCTTACCAAATTCTCACTGAGTCTTTGTTTTTTAACACAACTGCCACCATTTCTTTGATGTCACTATACATCTATGTCCAGAATACACTTTCTCTAGCTGCCCTTTTTGATTTGGTCATTCCCAGGTGCCCTTCATGTATTCATCCCAATATTTTCCTTCTCAACATCTCTTGAAAACCACTCCTGAGAGCACCGGAAGCTTATTTTTATAGTGGGAATATGCAGGTAAGGAAGTATTGTTTTTTTTCCCCTCCTTTACTTATAGCTTGTATCACTTATTGCAGCATTTAATCTTTAGATGTTTCTGTCTCCAGTTCATCCCATATGCCTGGACATACCTGTGAACATGATAAAAAGCATCACGTGCTGTATGTTTATGGCTTACTCCTGATCATCAGCCAGTGTATTGTCAGATGGAGACACTCCTGAGAGTGCGTCTGCCATTATTAAGGAGTGTCCAGGTTGGAACACCAGGTCACATCATCCGTCTGTATTGACCAAAGTAGTTACTGTGTCCTTGGTGGTGCTTCTCCAAGCCCCTTTTGGTGTATTGCAATCAGAGGTTTGTGATCAGTTTCTGCTTTGAAACTACAACCGTTGAGAAAAAGCGATAAAATCTTGTACATCCGTACGTCAGACCAAGTGACTGTTTTTCAATGTGGGTGGGTGTCATCTCTGTGACTGCATAGCTCTAGATGCATATGAGACTGGCAACCAATCAGATCCATGATGCAATAGCTCTGCTCCCAGCCCTCCTTTTGAGGCATCTGTGGAGAGTTTGATGAGTCAAAAAATTGCAGCACTGGAACTGATGACAGAATATGCTTTACATTATTGAACTCCCTTTCATGCTCTGGCATCCATGCCCATTCAGGGACCTTCAGGAGGAGATGTATTAGGTGAGTTGTGTGAGCTCTATAGTTAAGTATGAACTTGCTGACATAATTCAACATGCCTGGCAGCCTTTGAATTCCCTTTTATTTTCATATCTCAGTATGTTCAGTATTGCTTGAATCTTTCTGATGTGTCAGGCAAGATTCCCTTGGAGGTCAATCTCTCTCCCAAGTGTGTTGTTTGAAATTGACGTTTGATTTTATTCAGTTTAAGGTTATGAGCTCTTGCAATTTCCAGTACACTCCTCAGTCATTCCTGATGTTCAATGGCAGTGCTGCCCCAAAATATTAAGTCATCAATGTCCACTTTCATGCCTGCTAGACCCGCTAGCATCTGGCTACAGTGAAATGCTTCCGGAGCCAAACATACTCTGAAAGGCAGTCTGAGGAATCAGTATCTGCCATATGGTGTATTGAATGTGCAGATCGTGGAGATCTCGCTGTCCATGGGGATCTGCCAAAATCCTGCTGATTCTACATTACTGAAGAATTTGGCTCCTGCCATCGCAGACAACAGTTCACTTCTTGTAAGCAACTGGAAGTGGATTTTTTAAATATTTTTGTTCAGCTCCTTAGGGTCCATACACAACCCAGAATCCTCCTTATTTTTCCTCTACAGTTACGATGATATGAACTCCATTTGTTGGTTCTTCTAGTACCATTTGCTGTCATGTTTTGCAGTTCTTCTTGCCTCTTTCTTTTCATGTTGCATGTACCACAGGTTCTTCATCCTCTCTTAACTGTATCTTGCATGTTGCTGGGAGGCATCCGTTTCCTGTGAATATATCTTCATGTGATGCTATTAATATTTTCATAGCTGATTGTCTTCCTGCCCTCTTTATGCTATACATCCTCTTAAAGAGACCAAGCACTCACATGCATGTAGGCCCAAGACTGGTTGATTGCATTTGTGTGCGACCACAAACTCTTGTTTTGTCATTTTCCCTTTGTATTTAAGTGTCAGTGTGAACTCTCCCAACGCTGGAATTGTTCCTCCATTATAGTCTTTCACAGACACTTTTGACTCTTCCACTTTTAAGGGCTCCTTACAGCTCTCTATTTCAGTTTCCATTATTACATTTACTTGGACCCCATTGTCTATCTTGCATTGTCACATATGTGCCATTTGTGCACATTTTAATTAGCCAGTATTTTGAGTTTTCAGCCTCTTATCATTGGCCTTAAAATAACTCTTCCTCTTCATTGAAGGAATTCCTATCTGCCCTTAATATATGTACTTTCCTGCTTTTGCTGCACATTTTAGCTTAATTGTTGCATTTATTAATGTTCCTACATATTTGCCTGGGTGCTGTGCATTTCTTGTACTCATGCTGACATTGTTTCCTGGTTGCTACATTATTGGCATTGGTTCCTGTTGTCTATGTTTCTGTAATTGGTTAATTTAATTTCTGCGAACTTTTCACTTCCTGGTTGAGCTGTAGTACTTGAAGTCATGAGCTTTCTTCTTTTCTCTAGGATTTTCATTTGTGTTTCTGTTTATTCTGCTGCTTGCTTTATACCTATTGCCCCTTCTAGTATTAGATCCATCTTCCTTAGGAACCATTCGCATGTTTTCTCATTGTTGCATCCCAGGACAATCTGATAGACTCATAGACTCATAGACTCATAGACTTTAAGGTCAGAAGGGACCATTATGATCATCTAGTCTGACCTCCTGCACAATGCAGGCCACAGAATCTCACCCACCCACTCCTGGAATAATCCTCTCACCTATGTCTCAGCTACTGAAGTCCTCAAATCATGGTTTAAAGACTTCAAGATGCAGAGAATCCTCCGGTAAGTGACCCGTGCCCCATGCTGCAAAGGAAGGCAAAAAACCTCCAGGGCCTCTGCCAATCTACCCTGGAGGAAAATTCCTTCCCGACCCCAAATATGGCGATCAGCTGAACCCCGAGCATGTGGGCAAGACTCACCAGCCAGACACCCAGGAAAAAGTTCTCTGTAGTAACTTCTAACATCCCATCATTGACCATTGGTCCTATTTACCACTGATGGCAATTAATTGACCCTTGACTAAGATCATGTTATCCCATCAAACCATCCCCTCCATAAACGTATCTAGCTTAATCTTGAAGCCAGTTAGGTCTTTTGCCCCCACTGCTTCCCTTGGAAGGCTGTTCCAGAACTTCACTCCTCTGATGGTTAGAAACCTTCGTCTAATTTCAAGTCTAAACTTCCTGATGGCCAGTTTATATCCATTTGTTCTTGTGTCCACATTGGTACTGAGCTGAAATAATTCCTCTCCCTCCCTGGTATTTATCCCTCTGATATATTTAAAGAGAGCAATCATATCTCCCCTCAGCCTTCTTTTGGTTAGGGTAAACAAACCAAGCTCCTTGAGTCTCCTTTCATACGACAGGTTTTCCATTCCTCGGATCATCCTAGTGGCCCTTCTTTGTACCTGTTCCAGTTTGAATTTATCCTTCTTAAACATGGGAGACCAGAACTGCACACAGTATTCCAAATGAGGTCTCACCAATGCCTTGTATAACGGTACTAACACCTCCTTATCTCTACTAGAAATACCTCGCCTAATGCATCCCAAGACCGCATTAGCTTTTTTCACGGCCACATCACATTGGCGACTCATAGTCATCCTGTGATCAACCAGGACTCCGAGGTCCTTCTCCTCTTCCGTTACTTCCAACTGATGCGTCCCCAGCTTATAACTAAAATTCTTGTTATTAATCCCTAAATGCATAACCTTACACTTCTCACTATTAAATTTCATCCTATTACTATTACTCCAGTTTACAAGGTCATCCAGATCTTCCTGTAGGATATCCCGATCCTTTTCTGAATTGGCAATACCTCCCAACTTTGTGTCATCTGCAAACTTTATTAGCACACTCCCACTTTTGGTGCCGAGGTCAGTAATAAAAAGATTAAATAAAATTGGTCCCAAAACTGAACCTTGAGGAACTCCACTAGTAACCTCCCTCCAACCTGACAGTTCACCTTTCAGTATGACCCGCTGTAGTCTCCCCTTTAACCAGTTCCTTATCCACCTCTCAATTTTCATATTGATCCCCATCTTTTCCAATTTAACCGATAATTCCTCATGTGGTACTGTATCAAATGCCTTACTGAAATCGAGGTAGATTAGATCCACTGCGTTTCCTTTATCTAAAAAATCTGTTACTTTCTCAAAGAAGGAGATCAAGTTGGTTTGGCACGATCTACCTTTTGTAAAACCATGTTGTAATTTGTCCCAATTGCCATTGACCTCAAGGTCCTTAACTACTTTCTCCTTCAAAAATTTTTCCAAGACCTTGCATACTACAGATGCAATCTTTAATGAGAGAGTCTTTTAATATCCCATATTCACAGGACTCACTTCTTAGTTTTATGTCTTTGACAAACTCCTCTATTGTTTTCCCTTCATTCTGTGTTCTTATCCTGAACATCTTTCTCAGAAAGAACACTTTTTAAAGGAACATAATGATCCTGAAACATTTTGATTATTTCTGCAAAACTTTCCTCTTTCCCTCCCCCCAGACATCTGTATGGAGTGTATTGTGTACATCCTAGGCTTCTGTGCCTGCCATTGTTAACAGCAGAGTAATCTTTTGCTCATCCTCCACTTTATTTGCTGCTGTAGCTTTTATATCCAGCTCACATTTCTGTTTGAACTTTTTTCCAGATGTATTCAGCATTTCCTCTGATTCTGGTAAGGGAGTTGGAGTTACTTTCAGTTGTTCAGGCTGCTCTGTAGCAGCCATTGCAATGTTACCTCTCTCTCTAGGTCTTCCAGTACCCTCTATCCCTCCCCTCTTTCTCTCTCTCACACACACCCCCCACTCCTGGTACCAGGTAGTATCTCATTGGTGTGCGGAAACCAGTGCCAAGATAAACCCTTTATAATGAACAGAACTATGTACAGAAATGAGGTAACAATTCTTCTTACTGCTCGGTGCAGCTGCAGCCTGTGACTGCCCTGTCCTGGGCTGCTTTGTTTCTACCCTTCAGGAAGTGTGTCCCAGCAAACCAAAGGCTGCATCTCATATGTACGGGCAATATGGCATGTCTATGCCTCCTGGAGGACTTACTCCTCACCAAGACCCTCTTAATCTCCAATCCTCCTTGAAATGCGTAATGTTTCAGGCATTCGGATTATGGTGGTAGATGACAGTAACTCTTATTACAACTTGCCATCTTTTTAATTCTAAGCAAAGTGAAATCAGCTTTCGGAATAAAATGTGGAAGTTAAGCACTGTCATAGCCACCAAGGGGGAAAGGAGCTAATGAAAACAATGGCTGATAGGTGGGCTCCTTGCTTATTTTGCAAGGTTGCCCAGGAACAGATGTGATGAGTCATATTCAGCAGATGTAATCTACAGAGCCCTTGATGAAACATCTATGTGACACTGCATTTATTACACTGCCAACTGGTTCATTGTGGAGAAAAATCAGTTTATTCCCATCATAAAGACACAGTGCCTGACTGTGATCTCAGATAGGTGGGAGCACATTGCTCAGCAGCGTGTCAAATCCACTACTGTGCAAACCGGCACGAACGCAGCACATCAGTTTAAAAGATGTGCTGTAGCGATAGGCACCGGTTTGTCTGATGTCAGACCTGGGCTCGCAGAGGTTACTGAACAAAGCATATAGAGTGAGTTGGGACTTTTCTACAGCACAGCAAAAAGAGCCAGAGAGGTTTGGCAAAAGTCCTGGGACGAGGTACAGCCTGGAGTGGATCCTGGGAGAAGCCAGAGTAGATCTTGGCACAGTCTCGCATAAATGGAGACCCTGCTCGGGGGGATACTGTGGCTGAGCAGAGTGGATCCTCGTCCTCTGAAAGTGGGCATTGCTGACTGACAGGAGGGGATGGCCAGGGATGCTGGAGGATGCACTGAAGCAGTGCAATCCTTCAGCAGCCTCCACTAGCAGAACTTCAAGCTGCTCCCTCCTTCTGGAAGACCCAACGCAGGGTGGCAATTTCCCTGCCTGTGCCCTCCCTCATGCTGGGGGCTCTATTGGCACAAGCAGGTGCAGTGAAAGCCTCGAGGGTCTGCAAAGGTGAATGTTCTTTTGTCTAAAACATGACTCTAGACCTATCAATAAGGAATGCTCCAGAGCCCAAGGAAATCAATGGGAGTTTTTCCACTAACTCCAGGGAGGTGTGGATCAGCCCCTCTATGAAAATGGTACCTTCCCACCCAACATAACCTGTTTGTTTGAGACATAAAAAGCTACAGCCCCTCACATCCAGCACAGCTACGAGAGAGTGAGCCAGATTCTCTTCTAGCTCACCCATCAACAAAACTGTTGGCTGACTACGCAACCTTCATTACTGGTGATGAATCATGTACGAGGCAGAAAGGGGATAGTTTGATTTTCAGATTTCAGGCTGAGTTTGCAATGCTGACAGACAGATGAAAATCTTTTTGACTTGCAAAGTGTGCAAGTTTTACGCAGGTGGAAAGAGAAAAAATAAAGAACCCTGATGTGACATTTTCACAGTCACTTTTCTGACTAACCACAGTAAAGGCTCTCCAACATACCAATATAAACAACCAAAATAAAAAAACTGAATTCCTTTTCGGAAGGACCCTGCAATTCTAAAATGTTTCAAGGATCAAAGGCTGCTATCTTAAGACGAATGGAACCACAGCCAAATGGATCTTCTTTTTAACAATCACAAGTAATTTAGTTGGCTTGCCAGCTCTGTACTGGTGTCTAATCAACCGAGACTGCTGCTGCTAATTGTGTGGAAATTATGGTTAAGGCTAAGAGATCAATTGTTCGTTGCAATATTTTCTCCCAAATTTAATAACCTCAGTTAATTAGAAATCATATGTGCAAATGCGGCAGGTAAACGTAACATAACTACCTGGAACACCTGACATCACACTAATGTTACTGCCTCTAAGACTCCTGTTAATAAAAATGTCTATTAAGACACCTGTTAAAGGCTTGCAACAGTGAGTCAGTGGCCACCACTGTGAGGACAACTCAGCACAAACAGCTTGGGGATCTGTTCAACAAGAAAGTTACCCATTCAAAGGGCCAAATTCACAGCTCGCGTAAGCAGACCAGACTTCATAGAAGTCAGTCTAGTGGTGCTTGTGTCTGATTACTGGGTCCTAAGCGTTTACGTAAACATGTAAATAATATATAAATATACACATGCTTGGGCGGTGCCATTTTCTCCTATGACTATCTTGGGAGCGATAAATGCATGGACACCAGTTAATGCTACTTATTTATCTATATCCCGGTAGTATCTGAATGCTGACAAACGTTAATGTTATCCTCATAGCATCCCTGTGAGGGAGGGAAGGATTATCATATCGGGAACGGACGCCAGGTCTACACTACAAAACTACAATTTTGCTGATTTCACTGTGTCTACACTAGAGTCTTTTACCAGCCCAGCTGTTGGTTAGGGATCATGCCTCATCATACCCCTGACTGACACAGCTATGCCGGCAAAAGGCTGTTGTGTAGACCTGGCTCAAGATCACAGAGGAAGTTTGTGGCTGGGCCAGGAATTGAACTCACATCCCAGCGCAAAGCATTAACTACAAGACTATTCCCCCCTCCATAGAGATTGGGAATTGAGGGAAAGGAGAATACAGTGAAGCTTGTACAAGAGATCCCCTTCCTTGGGTGATTTCTTATCCCGACAGACTACACCCCAGCCCCAAAACTTATTCCACACAATCCTAGTGCAGCTCTCCATAAGCCTTATTAAATAACCACTTCTTTTATGCAAACAATTTTTGTTGACAGGCTTAAGTCCAGGTTATACTGTAAGTGAAATGCACCTATACGGATTAGTAAATTATAAAGGGAGACATTCCTTTCCTTTTTGTATGTAATTCCCATAAATGTCAGGAGCCCATGTGGTCATAATTTGTATTCAAACCCAATTACAATTCAAAAGGTCAGAAATGATCAAAGGAATATTTTAAATGTTTTCCAGAAATGTTTCCATATCTCACCAACAGAAGTTGGTCCAATAAAAGATATGACCTCACCCACCTTGTCTCTCTAATATCCTGGGACCGATACGGCTACAACAACACTGCATGTAATAGTAATAACTGGCATTTAGATAGAGCTTTCATTAGGGCAGGTAAAAAATGGGAATTCTTTTCTGAAAAAAAAAAGTCAAACAAGATGAAAATGTTTATTTGGATGTTTTCCAGGTTTTTTTTACAAAAATGATTTGAAACAAAACCAAATTTGGGGGCTTCAGGTTTTTTCTTCCCTTTTGCTCCTTTCCCTCCCCACCTTTTCTGGTGAAAAAAGTGGGAAGAGAAAAGGAAAAAAGGGAAAGGAAGGGCAAGAACAAGCCCCTTCCTCCCCGCCCCCAGTTGATTTGATTTGAAATGAATATTTTCATTTTGAATCTTTCCACTGACAAATTGTTAAGTCATTAAGGAACAGGCTTAAGCTAGAATCGATATAAACGCTCAAACTGAAACAAGAGTGTCCACACACAGTCCAAAGTCTGATTAAACTAGGTTAATTTCAAAAAGGACTTAGTTAAATTGATACAATTTTCTTGTGGAGACAAGGCCTGGGTGTCAGCACCTCTCATTGTTTTCAGCGGGAGATGTGGGTGATCAGCACGTCTGAAAATCTGGCCTCAGATGTCTTATGTTGAGGGTTCAAAATTTAGGCATAAGTGACTTTCCCAAGGCCTTAGAGAGAATGAGAATTAATGCTGAATTAGGACTCAGGAGTTCCTGGCTCTCAGGCTACTGCTCAGACCATTTCTTTGCACTATTTGTCTTTGTCACTACTTGGTTAAAACCAGGATTGGGGGTGGACCATTTTAAGATACATCCTCCATCTCAACTTAATTATACACTTGTTTCCTCTCGCCCCACATTCTCTCTAATCCTTCTCTTTTCATGCAGAAACACACCCAGGTCGTGGTTGTCACTTTCAGATCTGCAGAGGTGAGCAGAAAAGCCAGGGCACAGAACGCAAACCACAACCCCACCAGGCACGGTGAGCAAGAGGCCAGCTCTGCAGAGAAGCAATAGGCCAGGCATAACTGTTGTATAGTATCTCCCAAAGAAGACGGGTCAAGGCAGTCACTAAAAATGATGGTGTTGCTATTCCACATGGTTTGTGCTAGTATTTCAAGGTTCCCCACATGAACTGACAGACTGCTGTGTCAGCCAGCGCGTGCTCCATTATAATGTCAATGTCATTGTGTTCATTAACATAATTCCGTGTAATAAGCTCATTTTAGAATTAGGTGATTTAAAGTGATCACCATGGCTATTTGGAAAACACAGGGTGAAACAAAGCACAACAATTCATGTGCAAACTTAACAAGGGAAGAGAACTCCCGTTAAAAGCCTCTGTTCCAACTAGGTTCTTACCTTGATATGATTCATAGATGTGTGAATTAGGTTAACAAAAGCACTGCAATTATCTTCCACTGCAGTTACTGTAAAATGACTAGATTGCTGCTAATGCTGCTCCTGCTATTGCCAGGAACTGCTCCTTTATCAGGTTGCTGAAATCCAGCAACCTGTGGTCCTTTCACTAATTAATTGCCATCTGAGTTCTTAAGACAGACCGAAACAATAACATTGTGATCAACCCCATTAGCCTAATGACTTGATTTTCAGTTTAACACTGAGTTATCTTCAGCTAGTCTATTTGAAAAAATTATTTATCTTTCCGTCATACCCACAAGAAAACAGTGTTTGGCACAGGCTCATGCCAGAGTGCTGCTTATAGCCCCAGAAAGTGCCACAAAGAAGGAGCTTTGCATGCTCTTGGGTTTTTTTACTATGCAGTGGGCAAATTCGATCCAATAAAAAGACAGGCAACAAATAACATCCTGGAATGCGTAGCAGCTGCTGACAACACACCTGGGTGTAGGGTACACCATGTATGCCACAGCGTATAGCTTTCAGTTCCCTGGGAGCTGAATTTCTTCTGGTGGGTTTCTCTGTTCATAAGGACTTTTATTAACAGATCCCTACCGAAACTGCTCTTCCTTGATTACTAATTATGTTGTGTATTATTAGAAAGACATAGTCTTTTTGAAAACATATGAATATATTGTGGCAGGGGTCAATGGATAGAGAAGAAGGGTGGTCTGGTGGTTGGATCATGAGCCCAGGACTTGGAGAAACTCACGTTTCTGTAGAACCGACATATCCTGGGTGATTTGCCCAAGATCACCCAAGTTTGGTGACTCTGTCTCTGTAAAATGGGGATAACAGTATTTTCCTACCTCCTCCCGGTGTTGGGAGGTTAAATACATTAATGACTGTGGGTACTCGGATGCTAATGTAGTGGGGGACATATAGATACCAAAGATAGATAGATCACCCAGTGTGGGTATCAATTTCAAACACCCGTGACAGCACATAATGAGCTTGGGCCCAGTTTCCATCGATGTCCATGGGAGTTTCACCACAGAACTCACTGGGAGCGGGACCCAGCCCCAGGGATACACAGAAAGGGCAATTTTAGATGAAAGCTTAGCAAACTGTTGGATGGTCTGAGCTAGAGGTTCATCAGAATCCCTCCTCAAGCCAGAGTGCACGCGGCTTCAGCTTTCATTGCATACGTTTTGCATAGCTCTAATGAAAAGTGTTCAGGATTTCGTTTGAAAAACAATGCAGTGCGGAAGGTGTGTCCTCTGGAGCAGTCTCCCTGGCTGTGGTTTTCGAAGGTGATTTAGGCAATCAAATCCAACAGAGTGGGAACTGGGTGCCTAACTCTTAGCCTCATTTGAAAAATTTTGGCTTCTGTCTCTCCCTCATTCCCCTGGCTGGGGCAGCTGAGCTGAGCTGTTGAAGCACTTTGCTAAGGCTGGCTTGGGGGAAGGTTGAAAGCTGCTTGCTGCATGAGCACTGCTTGCCAGCTGATGCTTGAAGTAGCAAGACTACAGATGGATATCCCCATAGAGAAGGCAGTGGTCTCCAAATGAAATGGGATGGGCTGGTATGTGTGTAGGTAAGACAAGAAATAACCTGCACTCTAATGTCTAGGCAAATTATCACCACAAAATTAAATCTAGACTCCCCACAAATCCATGAGTAATGCAAACAAACAAACAAACAAAAAAGCCACAGATTTAAAGCTATAAGCATGGTCTGTGATGTGTATAAGTGCAAATCTTAACCCATCCAAAAGGGCACTGGAGGGAAAAAACCCAACTTTTTGCCATAAGAGTAAAAATCTCTGCACAATCCCCTTTGAACGCCTAAACTAAACCTGCACCTGACTGTGTCAGCCATAGCATAATGTGTCCAGCCACTTACTCTAATAACTAATCATTATAATAGCACCTGGGGCCTTAACGGAGATCAGGGTCCCATTGTGCTAGACACTGTGCAAACATGGAGTACGTCAGTCCTTGCCCTCAAGAGCTTACACAAGACAGACAGAGGGTTGGAGGAGAAAATGAGGCATAGTATTGAAGTGACTAACTCAAGGTCACCCAGCAGGTCAGTGACAGAGCTGGGAATAGAAGCCGGGTCTGCGGAGTCCCAGTCCAGTGCTCTATCCACTCGATGACACTGTGTCCCTGGTGATAGAGTCTATCTCACTTACATAAGGATAAAACACATGACCTTGCAGCCAGCAAAAATAACCCAAATAATGAAAACACCACAGGACACAGGATTAATTCAGAAGCAGAACTAATGGCCAGAGGGAAGACACAAACAAGATTGACAAGTAAAAACCACTCTGATCAAAAGCATGATAAATTCTGGCAAGCACGAGAATCCTCTCTCAACAACTGCCCTCCTACAAGAAACACACTCCTAACCGGCGTGCTCTAACCAAAACCAATACAAGGGCAGCCTTCAGCAGAGAATCTGGTGCAAATCTGTGCACACCTCTGAATGAAATGATTAATGGAGCAACTCCACCATGGAGGAACCATAAAAGATTTCCTGTGACCTGGCCAAATCTTGCAGGTAATCAATATCATTTGCATATACAATGCATTTTTTCACTATGGCACGAAGTACTAGGCTAACAGGAAACTCAGGAACAGGCCTTCCCTGTGTGCCCTCTCTGAAAGGAAACACACGCCCAGCTTCAGGACTGAAAAGTATTCATGTACCTGAGGTGCACTGAGGCTCTGTGAAACCAAACCCGTGGCATTTATTGTGATTGGAAAAGCAGGAGACACTCAAGAGGGGACAGCAGGCAGTGAAAACCCAGGTGATCTGTGGGAAAGATGTGCTGAACCACTCGAATGTATTTAGCAAAACCTCCTTGTCTGCATAGGCTGGGATCCATGTATCTCCTGGTTTAGTGTGTGTTCTCACCACACCGCTATTACCCTTAGACCTGCTTCTCACTTCCCAGGCCCCATAACCCTCCCCCAAAATCACCTTTCATGATGATCTTCTATTATGATCTACCTAGGGTAGGTTTTCTAAAGAGGCCAACAGACACCAAAACCCTTCAGACTTGCATTGGTTTGTCCTTTGTGGCCCCTGCCCTTGGCTACTCCCAGCTGCAGGTGCTTTTTCTTCTTTACTTCCTTCCTTCCAATTCTTTCTCTTGGTATTTAGGGAAGGCTGTTGCAAAAGGGTGGGATTTACACTGTGCTTTACAGCAGTCAGGGCTGGAGTCATTCTAAACTCTGCAAAGACATGGTGCCTTATATACTAAGGCCTCTTTACATCACTCAGCCAGCATAGAGAGGCATTAGTATAAAAGGGAATGAGGTCCATGGGCTCCCTGCCTTCTTGCCGTTGAGCAGTTATCATGTATTCTATTCACCTGAGCCAGACAAGGGGCAGGGGCCTTGTCTTGTGAAGTGCTTTGAACAGGGCTGTATACGCTGCATAAATAGAGTACACAGGGTACTAATGGAAAATGGGGCAATGTAGGGAAGAGTCCGGCGACAGCCAGAGGGAAATGGATTGTCACAAGGCAGCCCTGTATTCTCCTATCAGGGATAGCTCATTATAGGGGTGTCCTCTTGTTTTTACAATAGGTAGAGCCGTGTTTCTCAACCGTTTTGATGCCAGGGACTGGCTTGCTGCCTTCCTAAACTGCGTCAGGGAGATCTCAGGGACTGGCGCCGGTCCACAGACCGGTCGTGGAGAAACACTGGGCTAGAATTTGCCCAGGGTGACACAGCCATGGTACTCCATTGAAAGTACTGGATTTAGTCCTCGCTGACATCAGAGTAAATGACAGGAGAATCAGACCCTGTATAAGTAAAAGAGTCACACACGTGACAGCGAAATGCAGACATGCTGGGGGCGGAAAGTGGCAGGTGCTCAACAGTGCACGCAAGACTAGACGCCAGCGTAGGACCAGAGGTGAAGCAGAATCGCTTACCCAGCTGAAAAAGGAGGGGGAATTTACAGTAGGTAGAAAGAGTGTAAGTTTGGCCAGCAGTCAAGCAGGCTGAAATTAACACCCTGTCTCTTGCACCTCCAATATCACAGCGCTGCCCTAACACCATATTGAGACTTTGGTTCAGTAAGGCCTTGTTCCCACCAACCTTTTACTCCCACAAGTAGGCCCCACTGACGTCAATGGGATTGCACATGCATGTAAGTGTTTGCAGGACTGGACCCTAAAAGGGAAGAGTGCCACATAGTCAATGACCAGGCGCCACTCCAATGTGGAAGAGAAAAACTAGGCAAATATCAGGAATGTGACAATATCTTAGTGTGTCAGGGCGCTGTTTTTTTAAAATAAACCATTCCGAGTGATATGTATTTACATGCACAAGCCCCTCTTGGAGACACAGGCAATTTGTGCAGGTAACTCCCATTACTGTTAAGGGAAGCCATTCACATAAATCCCGCACACATTAATGGCCGACGAGCCCCCTTTGTGTAGGATTTCATGTTGTTGCATTTAGCAAGCGCAGTGTAAATGTGGCTAACTTAATATGCAAATACATTCAAATATTTTCTGAGCCATAAGAGATAGTTACCAGGCACATCTCTCATTCATCGTTTATAGGGAAATAGGTGGAGGCTGACAGATGAAATCAGGAGATAAATGTTATGAATATATTTTTTCTGTTGCAATGGGGGAAAAGACACAGAGTCTCTGCCTGTACATAAATAATGATAACAAATAGAGTTTCTTTTAAATGCTCTGTCTTCTGTTTAGTTCGTTTTTTGTGTCCTGGGTACCCACCTCCAAATCCTTGTTTCTTGCATTGCCATTCTGTCCTGGTTAAACTGGGCTCCCTGCAACCCACCCCCTGGGCAGCAGAATAATGCTCTGTAATTTCAACGGGTTACTCATTCAGGGTCTCGTTGGTAACTTGGCAGCTTCCCAATGTGCATGAATGAAGCAGGCCTGCCTTGGAAAGATGGGTCACCCCTCTTTAACCCTTTGGTTTCCTGACACCAAAAGCCAAGTGTATTCAATAGTGGCCTTTGGAGTCAGGGAGGGAAAAGACAATAAAAACTAGCTCACTCTTATATTTTTCTCCTGGGATTGTTTGACAGGGCACCAGTGGGACAGTGTCAGAATAAAGTCAATGGTGCTGCATAGCAGAAGAAAACCAATTTTTGCCCCAAGGAAACTTTTAAAATGTATTGGACAGTGTATTAACCCATCTCCTTAAACCCCTCAAGTCACTCAGGCAATAGGTGTGACTGAAAGATGCCTTACACAGAGGTGTATCCTCCAAAGGGCACTGAGCAGTTCTTTATTTCCCTTTCACACCAACATGTCCCATTACATTTGTACTTAGTTCATCGGCTTACTCCTTGCTATGTTCCTCTCGCTTAAGGCAAAGTCCTAAATAACAGGCTTTCCACAGGTTTAGGGTAGGGTTTTTTTAACCCACCCTAGGAATTTCAAAAGAGAATTATATCCCTGCTACCGAATTCAGTGGGATGGTTCAAAGAAATCTGTAACAAGGATCTCATTATTTATTACATTCTCTAGAACCCCACTGTTTTCATCCCTGTTAAATTCTCAAACTTGTGGGGAGACTCTGAACTCCTTCCAGGGATGTTTGAGCCCAGTCTGCATGTATAGACAGGGGAGGAAGGGATCAGAAGAACTAAATAATCATATTTTCCACCTGCACAAGCCTTTTTTCAGTGGAGGTTCTCCAAGAACTTTACAGACGATACAGGCTTTTTTGTTTGGAGCTTAACTAAACCAGAAACCCAGTCCAGCATACTCAGGAATGAAGACTTAATATTCAACAATTCAGTCCTAATTTGCTCAGATATAAATGGAGATCATCAGCAAAGAAGAAAATATTGACCAGATGCTCGGTCTCCAAACTATAATTCCATCATGCTACATTGCCCCTGCAATTTCTCCCTAGTTATCAGTCCCGTGCCCCCTTTCCCTCCTTTGACAACTGCTTCCCATTTAAAACAAAAAAAACCCCTCTTTTATTATTAGGCCCAAGTATTATTTCTGGTGAAATTGGAGGAACACTCATCCAGGATTTCTCTTTCTATCTCCTGTTTCTCTCTTTTTTATTTCTACGCATATGTTCCCAGTGCCTCTCCTAAGTGCACCAGCATTTGTAAACTTATGTTAAAATTTCATAAATGAAGCCATTTTATATAAAACATCCAAAAAAACCCCAGTTGCTTTATTACATTTCTGTCATTCTTTGGCTCCTTTCTTCCCCTCCTGAAAGATGCTTAGCTACTAAGGCGTTGGGCGCAGTATGAATACATTAGTCAGAGTGGATAAAATGTGCTTATGATGACACTAGCAGGTTGGTTGGGAGGTGGCCTTTCTGGGAGTGGAACACAGACTCAGTGGTTCCCTCAGTGTGGCATAGGTAGGTCAGGAGGGAGGGATAGCTCAGTGGTTTGAGCATTAGCCTGCTAAACCCAGGGTTGTGAGTTCAATCCTTGAGGGGGCCATTTAGGGATCTGGGGCAAAAATTGGGGATTGGTCTTGCTTTGAGCAGGGGGTTGGACTAGATGACCTCCTAAGGTCCCTTCCAACCCTGATATTCTATGATAGGACATGTGGGTATGGATGCTACATGTGGATTTCTCAGTGGTTAGCCCAGTTTTACGTTTATACAGGTATATGAATCAAACCAAAACTCTTTCAGAAAAATGCTAGTGTATATAGAAATTTCTACAATGTTCTGCCCTATCCTCTTAGCCTCTCAAAACTCAAGCCATGACAGACTCTGGTGAGACTGCAATTGAATTACACCCCATATCAAATTACTGAGGTAATTTCAGAGAGGAAAGGGAGATTTCACATCAAAGGGGTCGGGGGGTCTGTCTTGAGGTTAAGGCACCACTAAGGACAGCTTGGCTCCATGCCCAGCTCTGCTATAGCCATCCTGAAGGAGCTTGGGCAAGTCACAATCTGTCTCAGCTCCCCAGCTATAAAATGGGAATAACAACACATGGTTTCTTGTCTCTTTATGCTGCAAGTTATTGGAGAGAGTTCCTCATTCAAACTGTGGCCTAGCAAAATGGGTCCCTAATCTTGGTAGGAGCCTCCAGACATCTATTAATAACAAATCCAACTGTGGAATTGCACAAGGTACTTGGCCTGGAATCTCACATGTCTTAGGGGAGTTGCTTGCCCTATTTGAAGAATGACATAATGGGGTTATTTGAGGGGGATCATCTTTCAAGGACTTCATATCACCAGGGATTTCCCCCTTATTGTTGGAAGTTGTCTCTCATTATGTAGAGTGGGGTGAAAGGGGAACTGGGGTGTGTGTGGAGTGGGAGTGCAGCATAAAGCCCCTCTTGAAAACCGTTGTTGCCAAGCCAACCTGATCTTTTAAATGGAAATATCAGGGAGGCATTTCCCTCCAGGGACTTGTCTTGCTAAAACACCTTCACTTTTCAAAAGCAAAAAGAAATATATGCGACAGCACGAGGGAGCACTTCCTCGCCTCTCTCTGCAAGGGACGTTCAATCAGTATCGTCTTTCCTGGAGGTATTTGGAAACACTGTAGAATGCTCCCTGGGATGCATTGTTAGAGACTTGCCTCTCCCTGCGGCATCAGGTACCAGCCGCTGCTGCAAGTGGGATTCTGATGGAACAGTCACGTGACCTGGCAACGCCTGTGTTTTTCTCTCTCTCTCATCAACTGCACCACACCTGAAGTAGCAGGAGAATGTCCTCATTAACAAATTGCATTGCTAGAATGAAACCTTAATATGCAGAATTAAAAGCCTTGGTTACGGCCTGAGCTTGCCCAAGACCTTCCTTCATCTCTGGTGCAGAGGTTAAGCTCTCAGTTAATTATCAAACCACCCTTGGACATCGTGCCAGTGCAATTGTGAAAATAAATACGTTAATGACAAGTTAATCTATTAAAAACTGAGGGAGTTCAACAGAAATATCTATTGGGAAAAAAGAGGGAAGTTTTATTGTACACTGCCCTCACCTCACAGGTTACATTCTGCACTGCTCTGCTCAGTCCACTGATGCACAGGCAAAAACACAGAGAATCAGGCAAGTGCCAGGAAAATGTATGTGCACAATGCATAAATAGAGCATCTCTATCACTTAGAGTTACAGGCTCTCCCTCAGCAGAAAGTACCCCCACAAACACACAGTTCACAGCCGAGGAGCAATTCAAAGAGGAAAGTAGCTGATTTTTACAAACAACTTGTCTTGCTTGAGATCACAAAATGATGTCATACTAGTGTCATGTCACACTAAGGTGACATGCTACTTCTTGTGCTGCATCTCAGTGTATCTAAAATTAATCCCTTGTGTTTAATAAAGCAACACTTCTGTCACAGTTGCCTTAACCATCTGTGTAGATCATGCTCAGACATACTTGTTTTACATAGACACCTGCTCAACCTTAAGTATAGCATCAATACCAAGAAGGCTACGCCGAGAAAGTGTGCACATGATGCAACAGGTTGACCAGCACACATACAACGTATGTAAATGTACGTATGTGGGTATGTACATAACCTCTGCAGAGGATACATGCAACACTAGGATTTAAATTAATTTATAGTTCTGATCCTACAGGTTTAATTTTATTCACGTGAGTAGTCCCAGTCAGTGAAATCAATGAAACGCCACTGGGAGTACTCGTGAGAGTAGCGGTAAGGATGTGTATATGTGTTTGCAGGATTAGAACCAAAATGTGTATCTCTCTAAATCGTTCATTAAGCAGACAGTCTAATGTTCCATGGGTCATTTAAAATGCTGGAGAAACGAGGGCCAGGTTCTTGGCCCCAGCCTTGGCAGTGTTGCTCTGCCCCAGCACCTTGAAGTGGTTGAAAAGTTGCCCCAGCAGGTGGGTGGAGGATTCCCCTGAGAGAGGGAAATAACCTGCTCCTACACCCTCCACATAGGGGTTGTGTGGGGATGGGACAAGGTGAAGAACATGTAGCTCCATTTGATCCTCAGCCAGTATCGCAGTCCCTCTAGAACCACGGCAGCTGATGTCATTTCAAGCAGCACTAATTTCAGATGCTCTAAGTTACACCAGCCCAGGATCACTGGCATGGAAAAGTGGCTTAGAGGCACGTTCCCCTCCCTCCTCCAAACTCCCCTTAGCTGGGCCAAATTTACCGGCAGCACAGCTGAGGCTCTGGCTTCTGATGTTTAGACAATCTCTAATATAAAGAACACCAGGCTTTCTTCGGGGTTTCCTTCAGTTCCTGTTGGGTTCCAGCCTTGCAAACTCCAGTCAAGACAACCTAACTGCAATAAAAAAGTTTTCAGAGGGGATTGCCTAGTTACCTGGAATTCTTATGCCTGCCATATATTTTCTAGTTACTAATTAATATTCATTATGATCCAGATATGTATTTGGTAAAGTGCTAATGGCTCCTTTTTGCCAGCTACCTTTTGATGGAGAGCTACACAGACAGACATCTGCATAAAGGAGCAGGAAGGGTTTTCAGAAGCAAAGTAGAGATCGGGCTTTGGGGTGCTCCGGTGCATCACAAAGAGGTCGGGGTCGGGGAAGGGAGGTCTGGAGGGGTGAACAGGAAACTTTTTCCTTCCCACCAGCAAAAAAATAAATATATATTTATTGACTATATATATATATATATATATATATATATATATAATGTCAATAAAAAAATTAATTAGCATCTTTAACACACATCAACTGTAATTCTCCTCCATGTGTGCATAGAACAATGTGTAATCTCCCTGACACAGTCGTGAATGAGCTTTTAAGAACATAGCAAAAAAGAATGATACTTTTGTTTCCCTTCTTCAGGAAGCCAATTCTTCATATGGCAACACCTTAAAACAAATAATATATTCCAGAAATACTTTTTCATTCAAGGTGAGATTGGCATGTGTCCCATTGTACAAATAAACACTATTAATTATTGTTCCTTCACTGTCCAGTGAAACCTGTTATAGCAGTCACCTGCTAAATATGGTCACTAGTTCTAATGGCCAGAAAGATGATTTCCATCCGTATGAGAGTTCCTTCACATTGGGATCAGTACTAACTCTCTCCTCTACTCATACAGCTGGGGCGGGGCGGGGGGAGGGAGAGGATCCTAGGAGAAAGGCTCTATTTCGTCTTACTAACCTCCCCCTTTTTACAATGTAACACTCTGAAGATGTGATACTGCTGAAAATGCCAGTATACACAGGGCCTGATCTAATGGAAACCAATGGAAAGACCTTCACCGACTTCAGTGGGCTTTGGATCAGGCCCACCGAGCCTAAGAATTTTGCTTCTTCAAATTTTTCCTTATAACCCGGTTCTTCCAAACATTCTCGTTCTCACCAAACAGTTTCCCGACACCCCTTGCCAGCCCCCTGCCTGACCTGACCTGTGTCCATGGGCAGTAGCGCAGCCAGGTCCGGAGCGCAGGGGGAGCGGAGCTATAAAAATGCGTCTCCCCCTGTACTCACCCGGCGGTGCTCCGGGTCTTCGTCGGCACTTTGGCAGCGGGTCCTCACTCACTCCGGGTCTTCGGTGGTACCCGCCGCCGAAATGCCGCCAAAGACCCAGAGCACTGCCGGGTGAGTGCAAGAAGCGGCGCTTAAAAAGAAGTGGCGCCTTTTTTTAGTGCTGCTAAAAAAAGGCGCGGCTTCCGCCGCTTCTGCTCACAGGGGGAGCAGCCGCTCCCCCTGCTCCCCCCCGGCTACGCTACTGTCCATGGGGCTTGTTTTGATTTGCTTCATTTATCTCCGTTGCCAGTAGTTTGGGGCAGAGAATGCGTCACCCTCTCTGGTTTGTACATGCCGTGTACATGTTTTGTATGTACAGGGAATAACAACATAACTCTGCTAGTTAGCTGGAGTGGAGTAAGGGCCTTCCTTAACAGGGAAGAATTCTTACTTAGTTCTTACTGGGAGGACATTGGCCTTCTGTGCAAGGACAAGAACAAATCATAGAAATAATCACTTGAAGTAATAGGGCATTTCATTCTTTTTCTAGTGTTGGAGTCTTGAGCCCTCTCCCTTCGGAGGCCCCATGCTACAGTGAGGCTTAGGGGATGTCTACATCGCAGTTAGACACCTGTGGCTGGCCCGTGCCAGCTGACTCAGGCTTGCGGGGTTCGGGCTAAGGGGCTGTTTAATTGAGGTGCAGACATCCAGGCTCGAACTGGAGCCCGGGCTCTAGGACCCTGTGAGGGAGGGGTTGTCCCAAAGCCCAAGCCAGAACATCTACACCGCAATGAACCAGCCCTGCGAGCCTGCGTCAGCTGGCCGGACCAGCCGCGGGTGTCTAACCGCAGTGCAGGCGTACCTTAGCCGTATGAACAAGAGCACTGAGCCCAAAGGCCAGCCTGTGAGTGTGCTGTTTGAGGGGAGGTCCCAAGGAACTTTCCCTCCCATTTGTATGGCCTACAAAGGCCAAGGAGAACACAGGCACTGCTCCCTCCATGCTCTCCTAGAGACACACAGCATCCCAAAGCATGTGGGGAGGGCAAGGGGGCAGCACCATGGCTATTGGCCATTTGCAATGGTCCACAGAGCAGGTGTATATTGCAGTGCCCCCTGCAGGGATGCAAGCGCAGGTGCACGCCAGCAGCATGCTGTGGGGCTCAGAGAGGCCCCTGGAGGGGCTCAACTCAGCACAGGACTGCACCTTAAAGATACTATTGAGCCCAAAATGATGGCTGGGGTAAGTAAAGGTTTGCAGTCTCAGGTTTGCAAAAAGACCCAGATGCACGGAGTATCGGAATGATGTCGGGGCATCCTGCTTTTCTACTCACTGCCTCGAGATTGTGATGTTATTGCCTGTGACAGAACAACATACTTTAACAGCTGGAAGTCTTGTCACTAGTCTACTCTTGCCCTAGCATCGGTCCTCCTGCTGTCTCATTGTTGAGATGCATTGAAACGCGCAGCGAAGAGACAGTGGCACAGAGTTAGGGTGTGAACTCAGAGGAGAACAAAGCTGTACTGCAGCAGCAAAGGCTCCACTACGGAACATTAAATTAAAAAGAAAAATCTTGCCCTTGATTAAAGACTAAGTAGCGCGCAGTTAGGCTTTGAAGACTTTTCATTTCGTTTTGTTGTCAACATGCTCTTTGGAGAGCTAAGCTGCAGTCTCTAGCGAGGGTATCCCCTGACTGCTGCCCCGTACATAGCTGTCAGTACGCCTGACGGACAGTGCAGGCTCTCAGTGTCCCAGAGCTGCAAACCAAAGAACCGTCTCTTTATACTGAGTTGTAGGGTGAAATACAGAGGCGCTTCAGTAAACATGGCTTTCAGATGCTGTGTACACAAGTTGTTCATGGCACACCCCGCTCAAAACCCCACTTTCTAACTTCACCTCAAACAGACTAGAGAGGGGAGAAGGTGGTTAATACGACATTACATTGTAGAAAGAAAAAATACATGGGAAAATTAAATTGCATACTCTTAAAGTTCTAGGGATGACACATCTGAAATATTCTATAACCCTGCATTGTCCATTTTTAGTAGAAACAAGAACATTTTGTGGCAAGCACAGAGCTCAGGGGATGCCTGAGAAAAATCTCTCTCTGCAGTGTCTTCTTCATAGGCAATGTGGTCACTCATTCATTCATACGTTATCAGCTGCTGTTGGATTTCAGGATGTGGCCAGGTCTTTCCAACTTAAAAATCAACTTTTTATACCAATTCTTTTCTGCATAGTGTCCACCATTGTATTAAGAGTGCTCCGGTTACACCATTTCAAATCAGTCTATGAAAAAAATTGCAAATCTGTCCAGCAGCCCCCTTTGGACAAGACTGCATCACCCCAGACTTTAACAATGGGTTTATCTCAAGAGTTTTTGATCAAGCCCAGGAAGTGAGGGGTTTTGTTATTGTTCCCCAGAAGCGTAAGTTAAACAGCACCGAGCAGTGGAATTCTTTCCGGCATGAAGTGTGGCTTGCATTGACTAAATAACTGCGTTTCTTTCTTTTATTGTACAGGAAAAATCAATGTGAGATTTTAGTTTCAAAAAGTCACCTGTGGCCAGATAGGACTGGAAGCTACTGAGTCTAAACAAGATCCATAAAACTGGGCATTCAGAACTAAAAGGCAGATCCTCAGCTGGTGTAAACGGAGATAGGTCCTTTGAAGTCAATGGAGCTATACCAGTTTACACAAGCTGTTGACTGGCTCTAAATGTTTAATCTGAACTGAAGAGTGTCAGCACAGCATTTCTGAAGAAGCTGTGAGTATTATCAGAACACAAAGGTAAGTTTTAGGATACAGTCCTGTGGACACAAACAATTATGCATCTTCCAGCTATTGCTACCTAACCCCCTTTTAAGTCTATTTTTCATTACTCTCTGTTTTATGCAACCTTAAACACCCATGATCTATACTTAGTGAAAATGTCTCCAGGACATTCTTAAAATAAAATACAGAATTCAAATCAAAGTCCCCCCTAAACAGACAAGTTAGCATGTGTTCCTTCTGCAGCTTTCTACATTGGCTTTGGATTCCTGGAACTTGCCTCATCCATACTGAAAACCCCAGTGCTATTTCATTCCAACAAATTAACAGTTTTAGATAAACCCCAAGCAAAGCAAATGGCATTCATAGCCTCTTTCATGGCTGAGCTCTGGAGAGAGAAACAACTTCCAGCTATGTCAATTGTTAAATTACTCACTGAGCAGGTGGGACTGCACCCTCTGTAAAGGATTCGCTCTTTGTAGACTGGATGGAGTGACGGCGTGTGAAGTTAAGGGACACATTTGAAGGGCTAACGGGAGTTACACACACCCGTCAACCAGGTGATGTATGTCTACTTAATCAAGAAATTATTTGCGCCTGTTGTACCAATAATCAAGCCTATCTTTAAAACATCTGAAAAGATAAATCAACTAAGCTAAAGTGTCCTCCTTTGCATCCTTTGCAAGTTAGATGCCTCCTATCCTTAAAGGTAAAAACAGCACATAAAAATACTGCCTCTGGCAATTGTCAGTTAAGGATCCTAAGGATTAAATCCAACTTAATACATGATTTGAAGGTATTAAAAAGATCACTTTTTAGATTGACAGCCTGAGGATCTACATTAAAAAACAAAATCCATGCTGTAAATACTGCTGCCCGCTATTCATGTTTCAAGGTAAGGAGCTTTTAAAAATGGAAGAGACATGCACCTGGCAAGGAAAGGAAAGAAAACCACTTTGATTTACATTTGAAAAAAGCATGAAGACACTCTACATATTCAAAGAAATAGTTTAAATAGAGAAGCAGTTACACTCATCGACTAGCAGACACGCAGACACAGACAAAACCTGCTGAATACACTGATATTCTGCACCTTTCTTTATTAAACAGTTCCTGAAAACACAATATTAGTAGCATGACTAAGTTAAGGTGTGGTTCAGTGTACACAGTAATCGTACAGCAGGGTCACTGTATGCATGTATCACATACATACAGTATGCAATTTAGGATTGCTAAAGTTATCATATAGCAGTGCATACAACAGAATGACAGCTGCTTAAAACAGGGCTCAACAACAAAAACAAGGCACAGAAGAAGCATGCATTCCCCTTACCTATTGCTTATGTTAAAACACTGATCAGTGTCTTACAGAGACCAGGTATTTCGACCTAACGGGAATATGACTTTCAGCACATGCACACAGACTATTGCAAAAGCCATCTTCTCCCTGTCTGTTAGCACACTGTAAGTCTCCAGCAGCTCAGCTCTCCAGCTGCAAACATCTCATTAGACTAATGCATTCAGCACAGGCAGAAAACTCGATTTACCATAGCTACAGCAATGAATTTCCATTACGATGACAGCTTCAACCACATCATGTCCGGAAAACCAGCCAACCACTGCCTTTTAAAGAACACACACATTTTACACGCAGAAAATGAGGCCTGTGTGTTGTTTCCTTTCTCTTAGCAGCTAAACTAAAAAAAAAAAAAAAATGTAAATTATTTATTTATTTATTTAAAATCCATACAAACCGAAAGGTAATGGCACTTCCACCTTTTTAATAGTAATGTCTCTGGTAATAACATTAATTATATTATGATGATCGGAATGGGTGTTTGCAACATTTCTGTTTTAACTACCCCTCCTCTGTTGCCATAGAAACCAGACTGTATCATCGTCTCTTTGTCCCGATCATGCGGCAATGTGGCCCAATATTGAGCTTACACAATACCACAAACCTGAAGGATGAGTTGTTTGACTTTTGGTAATTAAAATAGAGATCAATGATTTGGTGCTGCAGATATTTCTGTTAATGATGCTACGTGCATGGGAATAGCTTTATACACACACACACACACACACAAATCTAGAGTGTGGAGAATAGCTGTACAGTACTATAGAGACGCACAGAAAACTATATTCACCGTGCATGAAAATATTGGGTTATGATCAGCATAACATTGTACTTTGTCAGGATAAGGGAGATGCTTTTCATGGCATTTAGATTATAAATGCTTTCAAGAAGGAACTGCATCCTCGTTTATTTTGCACGGTGCTGAGCACAATGGTGCTCAAAAAAACCCCCTATAATAAATACAATAAATAATTATCATAATCCCATCATGCTCCATTGTCTTGTCTGTGCTAGATAACATTATACTAGTAAAGGGGCTGTTTGGTTGTTTAAAAGTGTTGCAAAGCTCCCTACTGTCCACTTCACATACTTGCATACATTGCTGCTAAGTATTTACTACAAGCCAAAATGTACTGCTTACCAATATTAGGGCGCTTCACGTGAATGCTTTTGAGGATACATGTGATGGGCTTGGTTGTGGTCTCACTTACATTGGTTTCACACTGGGGTAACTTCACTGATTTCAGTGAAGTCACTTCTGATTTACAACTGTGTGCACTGAGATCAGAATTGAACCCAGTATATTTAAGAAGCAGAGGATGAAAAGAGAAAAAAAAAACAAGAAAAATTCCACTCATACAAGTAAAAGCAGGAGGCCTATGTCTTGACGCTCGATGTTCATGTATGACATGTTAGCGAAACAGGACTCTTTTTAAAAAGAGTTGGCTAGAACTGCATTCATCTGACATACAGCTATTAATCAACGATCTGCAGGTAAGAGGAGACATTTCAACCCACACCACTAATTCCCTGCATGAAGAATGTGTGTGATATTAGTATTAGTGTGATTAGTATGGTATTTTTTCCTTATTTGTTTAAAAATATACTTCCAGAAACCTTGGTATCTCAAAAAAAAACCAAAGAGAGAGAGAGAGAGAGAGAGAGAGAGTGTGTGTGTGTGTGTGAGAGAGAGAGAGAGAGAGAGAGAGAGAGATTGTGGATTGACAAGGCTGTTAAGCCCAACAAGCGCAATGCTGCATTTCTTGCCCATGTTGCTGACGACAACAGGAGTAAGGAAAGTCATCAGACAAATCTGACCTACCTTTCTCCCTCCCATAGATTTGTTTATGAAGCCCATGTGATTTGCATGTGTGTGTGTGTATATATGTGTTTAACAAGAGTAAAGGCAAGCTCCTCTCAGCTAAGGGTTTATGGCGGCTGGGGAATAGGTCCTAAATTTACTTTTTTCTCTCTTTGCTATTTGAAAAAGAGCAAAAGCAAAAGCAGTACCATCAGGCCCGCACTCATGAGGAACCCTACAGTTAAAAAACAAACAAAAAACAAACAAGGGCAAACTGATAACCTACGCAGATTTTAATTTCAAGTTTCCAATAGTTTAAACAATAACAATTATTAGTGATCAAAAAATATCTTGACAAGGTCTTTTTAAAGACCCTTCCTTCTCTTCTAATCTGTTAAAATTTTGGAGCATGATTCTCAGGCATCCCTGTCTTTTTACATTTTCCTCAGCGAATGTGTCGTTGTGGCTTGTCATGTCCAGTTATGTCAATCACGTCATATGATGTTACCAATGCCATCTAACATGAGCGGGTGACATAGCAGCACTGCACCAAGACATCAGCCTGGACTGTTTGTTTGGTTTTAATTGCTATTTTCCAACACCAAAAGTGTTTGTTTGTTTTTTAATTTAGGGCCAAACATTGCAGTCTTTAAATAGAGCAAAACTCTCATTGATTTCAGAGGAAGATTTGCTTGATGAAGGATCCCAGAATTTGCTCAGCTAATGTCTTCAGGGTCCAGTGAGAGGCTTTAGCCCTAGGAATTTAAAACATACGGGTCTTATGAAAGGCAACATAAGTTATAAACAAAAGGGAGGGTAAGATATTGTGGAAAAACAGCCACAGCATTAAAAATAGATGAACTCAGCTGCGGGTCCAGATTTTGATCATCACAGAACTGGAATGGGGGCCTGATTCAGATGTGGGTGTCTGGGTTGGTCCATTATTAAGATATGGACTATTTGTAGAGTTCAGACCAGTGCTTGAATTTCAACCTAATCCATCCTCAAAGATGAGGGAGTTTGTACCCAGCATTCTGGTTTTGAGCCAAATCTAATTTACAACCGAACTTTTGTGAGTAGTAGGTAAACAAACCTCCCTACAGAGAGAATGCATTTTAAAAAAAGCAGGTTTGTTTAAGAATCTGGCACCTCATTAATTTTCATTAGTAAAGTAGTTACATTTCTATTCTGCACAAATGTATTTGGGCTGAATGTATGCACTAGGTGCTCCATGAATGCAGCGGATGTCAGTACACCACTGTACAAAAGATAGCGTGTTCTATGACATTCCATAGGATTTTCCATAAGGGAAGGATACTGTAGTTTTGCAATCCTGTCTTTTATGGTCAGCTTCTATTCACAGTGGAAAGAGGCCTGTTCTGTCCATTAAATAACTGGGTGTTCTCTGCTCATTTTGTTTTACCACTTCGCCTCTGGTTACATCGCCTCCCGTTCTGTGCTGTGTGGCTAGTATGTTTTCAAAGAGATTTCCATACAGCCTTTTAAAATGTCAGGTTCAGCTTGCTCTCACATGTTTATGTGAACACACATTTGGTTACATGTTTGCACATACACAGACTTGTGCATGCATAGCTCATGTACACATGCCTCATGAGTCTTTCATTGTGTAACTACAGTGGAGAACAGCTTCAACAGGGGGGTGGGGAGAGAAAGCATGCATGGAATGTTAGTTAGTTAGAGCACTCACCTGAGAGGATCTAATCCCCCCGCGCCAACAAATTTTTTATTTCGGCACAGTGGAACTGCTTCACCAGGAGAGACTGAGGGACCCCCATGGGGGAAGATCCCATAGCCCACTGGTTAGGGCACTCACTAGACAAGTGGTGGATCACTGTTCAAATCCCTTCTCCCCTTCAGGTGGAGAGAGGACTTGAACCTGAGATCTCCCACATCCCAGGTGCATACCATAACCACTGGGCTTAAAGTAATGAGGGCAGTCCCTCCCGCCACCATTTCCCAGGCATAGGCAACTAACACCAAGAAAGGGTTTGCAGTTGAGAATCCCAAATGGAGGGGGTGGGGGAAATCTCCCTCCACCTGGATTTAGGTGCCATCTCGGAGAGGGGGTGGGACTCAGCACACACCCTTTGGCTTGGCATCTCCCATTGGCTAACTTAGGTAACAAGCCACCTCGTGCGCTGGCTTCTGTGACTCCCATTCTGAGGTGCCTATAGTGTAGGGAGCCTAAGTGCCTAACTCGGGCTTTGAGAACCCGGCTGGATAACCGTACTCAGAGAGTAGTTATAAATGGTTCCCAATCCTGCTGGAAAGGTATAATGAGTGGGGTTCTGCAAGGGTCTGTTTTGGGACCGGCTCTGTTCAATATCTTCATCAATGACTTGGATATTGGCATAGAAAGTACGCTTATTAAGTTTGCAGATGATACCAAACTGGGAGGGATTGCAACTGCTTTGGAGGATAGGGTCATAATTCAAAATGATCTGGACAAATTGGAGAAATGGTCAGAGGTAAACAGGATGAAGTTTAATAAGGACAAATGCAAAGTGCTCCACTTAGGTAGGAACAATCAGTTTCACACATACAGAATGGGAGGAGACTGTCTAGGAAGGAGTATGGCAGAAAGGGATCTAGGGGTTATAGTGGACCACAAGCTAAATATGAGTCAACAGTGTGATGCTGTTGCAAAAAAAGCAAACATGATTCTGGGCTGCATTAACAGGTGTGTGGTGAGCAAGACACGAGAAGTCATTCTTCCGCTCTACCCTGCGCTGGTTAGGCCTCAACTGGAGTATTGTGTCCAGTTCTGGGCACCGCATTTCAAGAAAGATGTGGAGAAATTGGAGAGGCTCCAGAGAAGAGCAACAAGAATGATTAAGGATCTAGAGAACATGACCTGTGAAGGAAGGCTGAAGGAATTGGGTTTGTTTAGTTTGGAAAAGAGAAGACTGAGAGGGGACATGATAGCGGTCTTCAGGTATCTAAAAGGGTGTCATAAGGAGGAGGGAGAAAACTTGTTCATCTTAGCATCTGAGGATAGAACAAGAAGCAATGGGCTTAAACTGCAGCAAGGGAGGTTTAGGTTGGACATTAGGAAAAAGTTCCTAACTGTCAGGGTGGTTAAACACTGGAATAAACTGCCCAGGGCAGTTGTGGTATCTCCATCTCTGGAGATATTTAAGAGTAGGTTAGATAAATGTCTATCAGGGATGGTCTAGACAGTAATTGGTCCTGCCATGAGGGCAGGGGGCTGGACTCGATGACCTCTCGAGGTCCCTTCCAGCCCTAGAATCTATGAATCTATGAATCTATAACCCCAGAGATTTTCTAGGTGCCTAGAAGTGAGGTGTGGTGACACTGTGTGGCACCACGCCTATGTCGCTGTGTGAATCTCGCTCTATGGGCCTGATCCACAGCCCACTCGACTCAGCAGGAGGCTTTCTATTGACTCCAGTGAGCTTTGGATCACACCCTATATTGGCGAACGGCTTTACCTAAAATGTAAACCTTCTCCATCCCAGGGCAATTCAGCTTTTAAAAATCCAGATTCTTCTAGGTGAAATAGCACAAGGGTCGGTGAGCTAATCAAACCCAAGCCTGGCACATATGGCCACTCTGTGCAGTAAATATACCAGATGCATTGATCATTCTCTCACCGCCTCCCTCCCCCTGGCATTCCATTTATCACAGTCCCTCTGGATTTGCTTTGCACCTATTACTTTGTATTGATTTTTTTTCCAGCCTCCCCTCTGCTGCTCTCCTTCACAATCTCTTCCAAGCAGAAACGAACCCAAGAACTTGTAAACTGAACTTTCAAAGCAAATGATGGGACAATGGAGGCAGAGGAAGGCTAAATGAATTGCCCAAGAATGCAGAGGGGGTTAGCACTACAGCCAGGATTAGACTTCAAGAGTTCTTGGATCACAGGCTAGATCCCAGACCACACCTGCCTCTAAGCGACAGCCAAACCACTGGCTTAGGAAAAGGCATAAACTATCTGACTAGATGGATTGGAACAGTTTTGTTGATCTCCCTTCAAAGCATTTGGGTATTTTTTCCATGCACTAGAATCAAATCTTTGTAACAGGGTCAGGCCAGGTGGCTACAGGAGGGTGATCAAAGGTAGATACATTAGCCCCAGATTAAGCAGGTCCCTTTTCCCTGAGTAAGATAATGGGTTGCTCCAGAACAATCAGGAAGTTGCTGGAACCAATTATGGCAGGCAGGCTAATTAGGACACCTGGAGCCAATTAAGAAGCTGCTAGAATCAATTAGGACAGGCAGGCTAATCAGAGCACCTGGTTTAAAAAGAACCTCACTTCAGTTAGTGAGGTGCGTGCGAGGAGCTGGGAGCAAAAGGCACACAAGGAGCTGAGAGTGAGAAGGTGTACTGTTGGAGGACTGAGGAGTACAAGCATCATCAGGAGGAAGGTCCTGCGGTGAGCATAAAGAAGGTGTTGGAAGGAGGCCATGGGGAAGTAGCCCAGGGAGTTGTAGCTGTCACGCCGCTGTTACAGGAAACCCTGTAGACATCTGCAATCAACTGGGCCCCGGGCTGCAACCCGGAGTAGAGGGCGGGCCTGGGTTCCCCCCCAACTCCCTATTGGATACAAGAGGAGTTGACTTGGACTGTAGGTCCCACCAGAGGGGAGGTCCCTGGCCTGTCCCCTGACCCACTAGGTGGGTCAGCAGAGACTGCGAGGATTGTTCTTCTCCCTTTCCCCATGCTGGCCAGCGATAAGGTTAGCTGAGTGGATGGCAGGTTTGAGCCACTAGCAAAAGTGGCCAAACTGAGGGCTGCCGTGAATCTCTGACGCGAGCAAATCTGCCTATAAGCGCAGGAGGCAGGGGGGAACTTTGTCACACCTTATAAACCCTTGCATTGCCACATCGTAAATTTCCACTACCACTAATAATACTCTTCTTCCCACCTCCCACCTGCACCACACCAATTATTTTTACCAGTAATATTGAACATGATTATGACTGTTTGCCACCTACCTGTATTTGTCCAGCAGAACAACAGAAGCGTGCTGCACCTTCCTGAATTGATCTGACATGCATGCTACTTGCACATATCTACTATATATATACAACATGCCTAGGACTTTGATCAGATGAAATTCTTTACTTTTATCCAGGCAGAAGAAATGTCAACAAAATTAATGAACTCCTGCAGATTGTCATTTTATTTCAGACATGACACTGTAATTTAAATAATTCTTTAAACAATTGCATTCAATTATCTTAAGATTTCTATGGAATTATAAAGCATCTGCGATAAGTCAAAAGGGAATTAATATCCCCAAGCAGCCTGCGTCCTATTTGAACTTAAGATATATGGCCAGCAAGTTGGAAAGTTTGGTGTTACAGGGTAGGGGTATTAGTTCAATTGTCTTTTTAAATAGAATAATGTTGGACTCCAATTCCTACATTAGCTCAGTAAGTAGCCAGTGGATGCAGCATTGCTGGCTGTGTCACCATACCCGTTAACAATTGTTAAGTAAATTATTTTTCTTCTTTTCTTTCTGTGTTATTTGGGTAATGTTACAATGTGCAACATGTCTGTGTACTGCTGTCACCAAAAGCTCTGCTACCCGAGGGAAAACCCAGTATCTGTCCCATAAGCTTGATTGTAAACTGCGGAACGGGCCTGACAATTTGGGTTTTGTCAGGCCCAAGGGGGGACTGTGAAAGTCATAAGGTACAATAAACCCCCCTTAACAACCAGCAGCTATGGCAACCAAAGGCCACTAGGGGAAAGTAAATGCCTCGCCTACACAGGACCCTAAACTTTTACACTGGCCTTCGCTGAGGCAGAAATCACTGTCCCAGACCGGTTTACACTGACCAAATAGCAGACATCCGAGGTCTGGCTACCACCAATCAGCTGTTAACACGACCAGGGCTTTGTCTAAGCCCTGGTCTACACTACGAGTTTAGGTCGAATTTATTAGCATTATATCGATTGATCTGTGCACCCGTCCACACGACGAAGCTATTAACATCGACATCTAGGGCTCTTAAAATCGATCTCGCCACTCCACCCCCAATGAGGGGATTAGCGCTAAAATCGATATTGCTGACTCGAACTAGGCTTAGTGTGGACGCAATTCAACGGTATTGGCCTCCTGGATCTATCCCACAGTGCAACATTTGACCGCTCTGGACAGCAGTCTGAGCTCGAATGCTCCGCCCAGGTAGACAGGAAAAGCCCCGCGAACTTTTGAATTTCATTTCCTGTTTGGCCAGCATGGTGAGCTGCAGGTGAGTACAGATCTCATCAGCAGACCATGATGGAGTCCCAGAACCGAAGACGAGCTCCAGCGTGGACCGAGCGTGAGGTAACGATCGGATCGCAGTATGGGGAGACGAAACCGTGCTAGCAGAGCTACGGTCCAAAAGAAGAAACGCCAATACATATGCCAAAGTCTCCAAGGGCATGCAGGACAGAGGCTACAACAGGGACACGCAACAGTGCCACGTGAAAATTAAGGAGCTCAGGCAAGCCTACCAAAGAACCAGAGATGCAAACAGCCGCTCTGGGTCAGAGCCCCAGACATGCCGCTTCTATGACGAGCTGCATGCCATTCTAGGGGGTGCAGCCAGCACTGACCCACCCATGTGGTATGACTCCGTATGTGGATCATCAGAAACCACCGAGGAGCATTTTCGGGGAGAGGAAGATGATGATAATGATGCTCAAAATAGCACACAGACACAGCAAGGAAGCGGAGAAGCCCTTTTCCCCGACGGCCAGGAACTCTTTGTCACCCTGGAGCCAGTACCCTACGAACCCACCCAAGGCGTGCTTGATGCCGAGAAGGGACCTCTGGTGAGTGTACCTCTGTTAAATTAATACATGTTTTATAAGCAAGCGTGTTTAATGATTAATCCGCGGCCAGTACAGCTACAGCTACTGGAAAAGTCTGTTAACATGTTCGGGGATGGAGCGGAAATCCTCCGGGGACATCTCCAGAAAGCTCTCCTGGATGTACTCCCAAAGCTTGTGCAAAAGGTTTCTGGGGAGGGCAGCCTTATCCTGTGCTCCGTGGTAACACACTCTACCATGCCAGGCCAGTAGCACGTAGTCTGGAATCATTGCATTGCAAAGCATGGCGGCGTATTGTCCTGGTGTTTGCTGGCATTCAAGCAACATCCGTTCTTTATCTGTCTGTGTTATCCTCAGAAGAGTGATATCATTCATGGTCACCTGGTTGAAATAGGGGAATGTTATTAAGGGGGCATTCAGAGGGGTCCGTCCCTGCTGGGCTGTTTGCCTGTGGCTGAACGGAAATCTTCCCCGCTGTGACCCACGTGGTTGGGGGAGGGGGAACAGCGAACATCTTGGATGTGTGTCTGTGTGTGGGGGGGGTGTTGATTAGGTTCGCACTGCACGTTAACCCGAAAACCGCCGCCCCTCCCTTTTCAATTGCCAACCAGTTTTAAATTGCCAGCCCAAAGGCTGTTTGTTATGGGAAATGAGGGGGTTGCTGTTTGAAAACATTCCCACATGTTATGAAGGTTAAAGAAGCCTGTAGACTGTGGCTTACCATGGCTGCCTGCAAGCCGAATTCTGTTGCCCGCCGGACCTGCTTGTGTGATCTCTCACACCAAACTGGCAGACCCTCAATATAACAGGCAAAGTGCAACCTTGGACCAAATGCACATGTGCTATGTAATGTTTGGAGCATTGTTCTCTAATACGTGTCTTTTAAACTACTCCTCTCCAGTTTGTTTCCTCCCGCAGCTGCAAATGTTTCAACGCCACCCCTTTCATCACCATCCCAGAGGCTAGCAAAGATTAGAAGTAAAAAAAAAAAGGAATCGAGACGATATGTTCACAGAGCTCATGCAGTCCTCCCACACTGGAACTGCCCAGCAGAATGCGTGGAGGCAGACACTGAGGGAGTCCAGGATGGCAGAATTTGATCGCGCGGACAGGTGGCATACTGAAGAGAATGACTGGCGGGCTGAAGTGAGTAGGTGGCATCAGCGTGCTGAGAGAAGGCAGGATGCAATTCTCAGGCTACTGGAGGATCAAACGGAAATCCTCCGGCTTATGGCTGAGGAAAGGCGTAGGGTTCAGGAAAGGCCGCCTGAGCCCAGACCGCCGCTACAGCCCCTGTGTAACCAACAGCCCTCCTCCCCGAGTCCCATAACCTCGTCACCGAGACACCCAAGAACGTATTTGGGCGGCATCCGTGCACCCAACCACTCAAGCCAAGAAAACTGTCCAAGCAACAAAAGGCTGGCATTCAATATGTTTTAAAGTGCTGTGTGTCCTTGTCCTTCCCTCATCCCCTCCTCCACCACCCATCCTGGTGCTTTCCTTCCTCCACCATCCATCCCGGGCGACCGTGGCAGTTACCCCCATAGTTCCCCCTATTTGTTTGACGAATTAATAAAGAATGCATGATTGTTAAGCAACAATGACTTTATTGCCTCTGCAAGCGGTGACCACGGGGGGGTGGGCAGGATGGTTTGGTTAAAGAGAAGTAGAATGAATCAAGGGGCGGGGCTTTTCAGTAATGGGGAAAAAACAGAACTTTCACACAGCATCCTGGCCATTCATGAAACTGGTTTTCAAAGCTTCCCTGATGCGCAACGCACCCTGCTGTACTCTTGTAATAGCCCTGGTGTCTGGCTGCGCATAACCAGCGGCCAGGTGATTTGCCTCAACCTCCCACCCCGCCATAAACGTCTCCCCCTTACTCTCACAGATATTGTGGAGCGCACAACAAGCAGTAATAATAATGGCAATATTGGTTTTGCTGAGATCTAACCTAGTCAATAAACTGCACCAGCGAGCTTTTAAACGCCCAAATGCGCATTCCACCACCATTCTGTACTTGCTCAGCCTATAGTTGAAAAGGTCCTGACTACTGTCCAGGCTACCTGTGTATGGCTTCATGAGCCATGGCATTAAGGGGTAGGCTGGGTCCCCAAGGATAACTATAGGCATCTCAACATCCCCAATGGTTATTTTCTGGTCTGGGAAGAAAGTCCCTTGCTGCAGCAGCTGAAACAGAACAGAGTTCCTGAAGATGCGAGCGTCATGTACCTTTCCCAGCCATCCCACGTTGATGTTGGTGAAACGTCCCTTGTGATCCACCAGTGCTTGCAGCACTATTGAAAAGTAACCCTTTCGGTTTATATACTCGCTGGCTTGGTGGTCTGGTGCCAAGATAGGGATATGGGTTCCGTCTATCGCCCCACCACAGTTCGGGAACCCCATTGCTGCAAAGCCATCCAGTATGACCTGCACATTTCCCAGAGTCACAACCCTTGGTACCAGCAGCTCTGTGATCGCCTTGGCTACTTGCATCACAACAGCCCCCACTGTAGATTTTCCCATTCTGAATTGATTCGCGACTGACCGGTAGCTGTCTGGCGTTGCAAGCTTCCATAGGGCTATTGCCAGTCGCTTCTCTACTGTGAGGGCTGCTCTCATCTTGGTGTTCTGGTGCTTCAGGGCAGGGGAAAGCAACTCACAAAGTTCCATGAAAGTGCCCTTACGCATGCGAAAGTTTTGCAGCCACTGGGATTCATCCCAGACCTGCAGCACTATGTGGTCCCACCAGTCTGTGCTTGTTTCCCAGGCCCAGAATTGGCGTTCCACTGTATCAACAAGCCCCATTACCACCATGATGTCCACCTTGCGGGGGGCCCTTTTTTGAGAGAGGTCTGTGTCCATGTCCTCATCACTGTCCTCAGGGCGCTGCCGTTGCCTCCTCGCCTGCTGTAGCTGTAGCAGCTCCTGGTTCTCGTTCTCCATATACTCCTGGACAATGCGCATGGTGTTGATAAGGGCGATAACAGCCACGACGATCTGATCGGGCTCCATGCTTTCCCTGGTATGGTGTTTGCAGGACAGCAGAGTGGGGGCAGAAGCGGCGGGTGGATAACAATGGTGTCAGCAATATGGCGCCTGCATGAAAAAAGGCGTGAAAGGATTTTGGGCTCCCCTCTCCGCTGCTTTCTCGGAGGGAGGGGGGAAGCAAGGGTTAGGCTCCTTTCCTTCTAACAGCAGATGGTACAATATGCGGAGAGCAAGGGTTAGGTGCCTTCCCTTCTAGCTGCAGATGGTTCAATAGGCTTGATATCCATCATCATCTCTTGGCCCCCTCAAGGATTGAACTCGCAACCCCGGGTTTAGCGGGCCAACGCTCAGACCGCTGAGCTATCCCTTTACCCGTATTATAGCAAGACTGAATCCCCACTAGACCTAATGTCCAGGCGTACACTGGAGATGTATGGTAATTGTGAGCTGAGCAGGCTCCATGCTTGCCGTAGCAAACCCGTAAACCCCGGAAACCCCGGAAAAAAGGCGCGAAAAAGATTGCTTTCACGGAGGGAGGGAGGGATGGGGGATGGCTTGACGACATGTACCCAGAACCACCAGCGACAATGTTTTCTGCCCCATCAGGCTTTGGGATCGCAACCCAGAATTCCAATGGGCGGCAGAGACTGTGGGAACTGTGGGATAGCTACCTGCAATGCAACGCTCCGAAAGCCAGTGCTAGCCCCGATACTGTGGACACAGTCCGTCGACCTCATGGTCTTAATGCTCTTAAGTGGGGACACACACAATCGATTCCATAAATTCGGGTTTTAAAATATCGACTTCAATAATTTCGACCTAATTCTGTAGTGTAGATGTACCCTAAGTGTATATAAAAGACCTGTAATTTCTGTGTAAATTAGAGTCTTGTACCAAGGTACAAACTCTCCTTTTTTCTGCAGAATAAAGTAACCCTTTTTCCTTATCCCTGTCTGGCTGTTATTGGCTCTCAGCTAGGTGGACCCGATATTTCGGTAACAATAACAGGACTTAAGAGAGGCAATATGTCCACTCTATCCTGCTGATCTGATTTTCTCCGAGTCTTTCATTATTACACTTTTCAGTTTAACTAGGTTTGTATCCGTAAATCTATTCAGATACTAACGTGGTCATGTGACGCCTATGTTGATATAGATATAATTGGTTAGGATGGGGAGAGATCTGGCTTACAAGAATGAATTTAAACAATTACCTTAATTACAACAGCAATATCATCTTTCAAGAAAGCAATTCCCTAGGGAGAGCAGCTTTGGATAAGTCAAAGAGGTTTGTGAGCCTTTAACAGCAGTGGCTAGGAGGGAACCCAGCTCCAGACATCACTGAGAGCCATAAACCCCCAAACTCATACTTTGATTCAACTGCTATATATGTACAAAGATTTCAAAGCACGTTACAGAGGATATTAATTAAGCCTTCCAACATGCAGGCCCAAATTCAGTCAGTCCCTCTTCAGCAAATCACTCACACTCATATGTAACTTGAGGCCCATTCTTAAAACTGATAGACATCAATAGGACTTACGGTTGTGCTTCAGTGGTTTGCTGAATAGGGATGGACTTAAACCCATGTTTAAATGTAAGCACATGCATAAATGTTTTGCTGAATTGGGGCCCCAGGGAAAGAGGTAGGTAATTTTACAGGTGGGTAAAGTAAGGGTATGGGATTTGCCTAACCTGTCACAGTAAGTCAGTGGCAGTGCCAGGAACAGAACCCAGCAGTCTAAACTCCGAGTTGCCCAACCTCCATCTCATCAAATCAAACTCCTTTTTCTTCCTGAATCTTAAGTGATCTGATGAACCTGGAGCCCCCCTTTACCCTCCCCCAGAAGCTCATCTGCAGATCTCAAAGCTCTTGATGCCAGGTAGATAATTTTCATTGTATTGATTTTACAGCAAAGGAAACTTGGACACAGAGACGTTGCCAAAGGTCATACAGTGAATCTGACCTTGTCTCTGCTGGGATTTATTATTAGAAAGCATTCGCTAACACACACCCTTGAAAAGTCCAGTGTAGACAAGGCACGTGACTGTTAACACATGCCAGACTGGTTGAGTTGAAACTTAAGGGGGACCCCTGGGTTTTAACTTGATCACTGTAGCATGTGTTAATACAGACACTCCCTTGTGTACTCTAGAGTTAGCTAGGATGGGCTAATGAACATGTTTGGAAACACATCCTAACAAAACACTTTCCATCCTTGTCTAAACCAGGCCCACATCGTTTGATTCCTATCAGCTGGCCCCAGTCCCTGAGAGTGAGGAAAGCTTCCTGTTGAGGACAGCACTTCAGCACATATGTAATAACTGAAATCGATGGGAGTTCAGCACATACATACGTGTTGGCCTGAATAGGGAGGAAGTTCAGCGCATGACTGCACAATGCTGTCTCCCTATGGCAAAGTAGGACCAGATCCCCTGCAAAAACCAGGCTGAGCTATTGGATTAATGTTGACCTGATGTGGTATCAAGATTTCTAGGAGAGGCATTTGGGGCATTGTTGAATCTCAAAGTTCCTAGTAGCAAAAGGAAACTGAGCTCTGCTCTTTACCTTCTCCTCTTCTTCCCTCCCCCGCCCCCACCCCCGCATATAGCTGGATGTCTAATCCATGACCAAACCAACAAACTATTTAAGTTAAATATAAATATAAAAGTTCTTCGTTGTGCCTCATTCACTGACCAGTATTATAAACTTCGGGTCTTTTGCAATGTTTACCCTGACTTGGGAGCTTAAGACCCATTTTCAAACATGATTTAGGCACTTGGGAACCTAAGTCTTGCTGAAAGTTAATTTTCACCCCAGTGAAAACCGTTTTTAAAAAGAATAGCAATGGAAATGGATGCTGCAGAAATAGATCAGCTTGGAAGTTGCTCTGCTATTAGGCTTCAGTATTTGGAAACCTTCACTATAATATTCTCGATATGACTGAACAAGATTATGCTGGCTCCCAAATTTGCATTCCTGGAAATTGTCCCGGGAGGATGGATACACAACAATAAGTAAGTTGCATATTCCATTAGCTTGTGTTCGGCATAGATTCAGCAGACATTGGGAAGAGAGTATTGCTCCAGAAATTATAGAATGAATGGCAATGACTGCATTTCATTCCATGTAAAGATCAAGGCACAGGCAGGATTATTTTTTGCACAACGTTCTGTTGCTAATTACATTACAACCGCATGAGAAGGATAAAGTATTGAAAGGCTGAATTAGAAACTCTCCACTGAGCGCACACCAGAATAATTTGTGAGGCAACATGCTGAAAAATTAGCTTTTTCGTTGTAAGAATGACAATAATATACAGACTGAGGTTTTGATGCATCCAGGTTTTATCACATATTGTGAACACGTTCAGTAATGGCTACCACCACATTCCTTTAGCCAGAACTCCTTCTAGGCTTGTTGGGTGGGGCCGTTTGATTAAATAGTGCAGTGGAGCTGATATGGCCTGCAGTCCAGGATTTAGGGCCATACGGAACACATCAGGGACTATTGAAGGTTTTTACAGAAGTGATTATATGCAAATGGAAATTCTATAGCTCATTCAAAACAGAACTCAGTGCACATACAAACATGTCCAAAACTTTTAGGGTTCCTTCTCAGAGAGGAGACATCAATAAAAAAAAAAAAAAAGCAGCTTGTGAACTGGAAAAAGCTTTCTGGGTAATAGCATGCAAATGAGCAAACTAACCCCGTACATTTTCAAAGCAGTGTGTAGGTATAACGTGTTTGTAAAGTGTGTACTGTGACCCCTCTAGTGGCTAGAGGAAAACAGCCCACTACTGCTGCCAGCTAGAGGAGTTATTGCATTAACTCAAGCAGTAGAGGTCTGTGTTTTGGTGCTAAATCAAGTTCCTACATTTAAACCTTGCTGGCTGTTTATGGTAGAATCATGACATTAAGAGAATGGCATTAAGTCAATTTCCACTGAAGTGTTTTCTTTGCCTCTTGACTTCCCAAATTTAAGGTAAGCTGAACATTATCTACATAGTAATATATATGATACTATATATATTGGTGATAATTTATATGGGGTAGCACCCAAAATCTTCTAGAAGCTATATGAATATATAGGTGAAGATATTCCCTTCCTTGAAGAGCTTAGAATCTAAAAAGGAAAGATACAGACAAGGGGGCAAGGAAAATGATTCACCATCTGAGCAATGGTTCCCAAATGGCTGGTGTTCTATACATCCAGGCATTTCTAGTATACATGCCCCAAGGTACCTAGGCACTAAAGAAATGCCTAGCTTTAGATAAAGCTAACATAAAGGCACAAAGGGCACAATAAAGTACAAAAGTAATATCAAATGAAGAATGGAATGATGGAATGACCAGAGCAGCATTTTCTAAGGTTGGGCTGAAAGACACCCCTTCTTCCCCACAGGCCCTCCCATCATTCTTTGCCTGGAAAGAAGCAGAGTTTAAAAACTACTGTATATTTTCTTTGGTGCGGAGGCTGTTTCTTAATCTATGCTGGTATAGTGCCTAGCAAAATGGGGCCCGTGTTTTGGCTGGAGCCTCTCGAGGCTGCTGGAATACAAATAATAATAGAAATTAATGTTCTGCATGTCCTGGATATGAAAATTACAGAAACAGAAAGGGGCAATTTGATAGGCTGCTCTGCAAAACAGAAAGGGCTGTGCATGTGTCCAGTTGTTTCACTACAGTCACTGAGCTGCATGAGGTGATAGCCTCTATATGGTTTTGTGTGTATTTTACAGAAGCTCATGTAAATTTCCTTACTGAATCTCTGCTGGTTAAACATTGTTTTTACCATTATGAAAATCAAATTGGTTTGAACACTAGCGTATCCATTTTGTTGACAGGCTTTGCAGTGGATTTAATTACATATAATACAGTTGCCAGAGGTAGAATGCAGCAGATTTTTTTGAGATTCTTTTTGCTGAGGCCATGTCTACACTACAAACGTTAGTATAGTTACTTAGTATATCGCACTTGCACATGCATGCGTGGTGCTGCACTTACACACCGGGATTGCTTACGCCAATGCAAAATGCTATGCACCATGGGTAGGTATCCCAGTATATATCACGCTCCCGTCTGGCGAAATGCTTTTGGTGAAATTTTCACAATGTGTTGTGGGGTAGAAATTGGCCACGCAGCGATCTCTGGGAGCTAGGGGTCTAGTTCCCATCATGCAACTTTCTCCCTCCCCTAATGCATCAATATCCCATAATTTTTGGGTCTTTTTTTTTTTAAACCCTACAAACACACATGACACTTTTCAGTGTCTGCCATCTCTGACAGAAGCATGGAGTCCACGGAGCTCTGCACGGTTCTCATGAAGCGTGCAAATACAGGATGCATGTGCCTCCTCCTCTATTTGCAGATTCGCAGGAAGTACTGCAACAGCGGGAGACGTGATGATTCTTTCGAGGACAGATTGTTAGGGGATATAGCAAAAAACAATTTAAGGCTGGCGGTGGTGTTCACTGAGCAGCTGCAGATGGTGGAATGCTGCTTGTGGGCTCAAGAAAGAAGCACTGGGTTGTGGGATCGCACCAGAATGCGGGCTTGGGACAATGAGCAGTGGCTGTAGAACTTTCAGATGTGAAAGGCCACATCCCTGGGCCTGTGTGCCAAGCTCAGCCCAGCCCTCCAGTGCGGGGGACGCCCGAATGAGAGCTGCATTGGCAGTGGAAAAGGGAATGGCAATCGCGAAGTGAAAGGCTGCATTGCCAGATTGCTACTGGTCAGCGGGAAATCATTTTGGCGTTAGAAAATCCACTGTGAGTGCTATTGTCATGCAAGTGAGTAGGGCCATTAATTGCCTGATGCACTGTGGCTCTCAAGACACAGTGGACTGATTTGCAGCAATGGGATTCCCGAACTGCAGTGGATCAATAGATGGCACGCACATCCCTATGTTAGTGCCAGCCCACCTTGCCACAGAGTGCACCCATAGGAAAGGCTGGTTTTCTATAGTTATTCAAGTGTTGGTGGGTCACCGTTATAGGTGTGGGCTGGTCTGGGTGGGGCCAGAAATGAGGGGCTCTGAATGCAAATATTTTAAACCCGATGTTTAGACCATTACACTTGTACAATAAACCTTTACAATCACACTGGCAACATCCAGCTGCAGGAACAAGGACCCACACCAGAAAGCCTTGAGCTTCAGTAATTCATGCTAGGGTATGGGTAGCAGAGATGCCATAGTGGGAGAGGAGGAATCAGAGGACTCAAAGCCCCATGCTCACAGCCCAACTCCAGGTCAATGAAAAGCAGTATCTGTCTGTGTATGCATATGGCACCTCACAATCCTTAATGCATTCATCCTTATAGCACCCCTCAGAGGTAGGGAACTACCCTAATATTCCCATCATACTGTCAAGAAACTGATGCACAGGGAGACTAAGTGGCTTGCCCAAGGTCATTCAGAGAGAGTATGTAATGGAGTAGGGAACTGAACCTGGGTCTCCCAAGTCCCAGGAGACTGCCCTAACTCCGGGACCATCTTTCAGGATTGCAAAGCCTGAAACATTGCTCTGAGAACACATCTCACAGACAAAGCACAGCCCAAACAAGACAGTGCATTAGTAGGAGGATTCAAAAGCTTGAGCACCTTGTGCTGAGCTCAGGTGTGTTAGTGCAGCACAGGGAGAAGGACCAAATCGCCTTTGGACAAATATTGGTTTTGGATATTTGGCATTAATACTGTTGCCCTTTCTTCTGACACCAGTGTTCCATTTCTTGGCTCCCTGTCAAGGGGTAGTAGATGTCCAGGGATTTGTAAATCAGCTTCCCAGTGGAGGAGAAATCACCAAGTCAGGGTAATTTCTACACATAACTTGCTTATTTGCACTAGTCCTGGAATACAGGCAGTCAAACAGCATACAGATAATCTGATCTTCCAGAAATCCCAGTCCATCCACTAATTCCTGGTTTCCATGAAGCTACTCTGTCCCAAGCATTGCCTCCAAACAGAGAATAAACCAGAGAGCAAACTGCTATCTACCACCACTTTTCTCCAGTGACCGCTGCATAACAAAACAACGGAGCATGTCTTCCAAAAACTGAACATTTGCTCACACACTAAAACAAACAAACAAAATCCTTGAACAACTGTGTGCAATAGCACCATCTGCTAAATCCTGCAATAAGAATATTATATATAGTCATTTGGAGCATGCCCAGCTAACACTAACACGGCAATACCCAAGCAGAGAAAACTATTAAAATAAAACTATGTGAAGATGTACAAATCCTGTGGGATTTGACTTTTCCCAGTAGTTACTGCAGCAGTAAAATTATATATAAAAATGGATTTTCATATAATTTCCCTGCTGTAACTCAATAAAAAAAAAGTAAAGTCAGTTTCTATCCAAACTCACTATAATTATCTCCCTTTCTCTGGGCAGGGGATTTTTTTTTTAAGTCTACACGTGTATGGTTAAACTATAGCATAGCTGTTTTTTAAATGATATATGCCAGTATAGTTTATAGATTTTAATTAGATAGGTAGTTGGATGGCCACCATCAGTCAAGGAGAATTGTATATTATTTGCTATAATCTCAGTTGAAAAACTTCCTTTTGTATCATCTCTTTATACGATCAGCTAGAAATAGAAACTATGACTCCTGAAGTAGATCCTCTCCAGTAGCCAAGTCAGATTTGGTTGGTACAGTTTATGGTCTGTTTCAGAAGTTTGAATAATAGTCATGATCTAAGAGATCAATTAAAATGGCACTTTCACTCGTAGATTTATGGATTTTTAAGACCAGAAGTCTTAAAGTCAATTGTATGGTTGGAATGAACATGCTATACTGGTGTGGTCTCCTACGCTAACCCTACTGAACATTTATAGACCGATACTCAGAAGCACTGAGCTCTCAAGAGTCCCAGAGAAATCAGTAAGAGTTGCTGGGGCTCAGATCCTCACAGGTTCAGACACTTTGTGAAAATTACATCAGATCACACCCTTGCCTTATATCTATTCCTCACAAAGGGTGAAAGTCTGGGTCCATTGAAGTCAATGAGAGTTTTGTCATTGACTTCAGAGGGAGTTAGGATTTCACCCAAAGTCTTTTAGCATCAATGTTCAGTTTCCATGACTGTCCCACAGAAACCAGCACTATGCAGAACATCTCTTAATATTTTGCATATTTTCCATTAATAAATCTCTGCCTATCTACCGGAGAAGCTCCTCGTAGTCTCAGAAACATTACTAACAAAATGCTTGCTGTCCAATGTGGAATCGCAATTGAGTGTACATCTGCAGGATATATTAAAATCAACATCTAGTTCAGCTGGTCTAAGACTCATTTAAATAAACCATATCAGCATGGTCAAACCTGGATGAATCCACCCGTCTGCTACACTTTGTGCCAGTGATTTCCCTACACCCCCCCTGAATTTTCCCAACACCCCCCCCAGTTTTGTGAACTAGTTACATGTAGTGTTGCCAGTTTAGTGATTGTTTGGGAATTTGAATTGAAATTGAAACATTAATACACACTTTAAAAGCATATAAAATGTATGATAAAACATAGACTAGCTTCCTTATACAGCTTTTGATTTTTGTGACTGTCAGTGCATTCATTTCGGTGATGTTGGCCAACCTAATAATTTCAAATGATGATTTGTAAGCAAAGTCTAAATGAGCTCTCCCTGACAGCTAGTGATGAGCTGAGGCTGGGGGGAAAGGCTTCAGGACCAGATTGTATTTACATTCACACCTAATCTACCTAGGTATCCAGCAAACAGAGCTGTGTTGCCCCAGTGATGGATTTTGGCTGGGGTTGGGTTACAAATCACTTGAATGCGGAGGGGTAATGAAATGTTGTTTTTATTGTACGAGTAAAGGGCAGTAGAACTGTCCTTAGCCTATGCTGATTGAGGGCATTGAGAGAGGGTGGGGACAGGTGTTTTGCTTAATGGTCTGCCTGAGTCACAAGTACTATTTGACCTGCGCCTCTCCACTGTTTAAAGACAGAGCTGATTAGGCTTCATAGAAAGTCTTTTGGTTTGTTAAGTGACCACTAGAGCTGAAATCTCTGATAATCAGGTCTAAGTGCTTAGACCTGCTGTGGGACAGTGTTTCTGTGGAAGAGATGCCCCAGTCTGCACTAGCACCGAGGTTCCTCCCACACCGAAGAGCTGAAATCACTGAGAGTCGGGTGGAACCGCGAGAGACCGACTCACAGAGGTCACAGTGGCAGGTGGCAGCAGAAGATGACAGTGTAGGGCTATTGGGGCAGAGCAATAGAGTGAACGGTGGCATGGCAAACAACAGCGGCCAGAGCATTGGATTTAGGGTGACCAGATGTCCCGATTTTATAGGGACAGTCCCAATTTTTGGGTCTTTTTCTTATATAGGCTCCTATTACTCCCCACCCCCATCCCGATTTTTCACACTTGCTTTCTGGTCACCCTAATTGGACTATGCTTTAGTGAGCTTTCTCCAGAAGCTATATTTGTGACTGGGAAACTTATATAAATATATGTTTCCTAGTAGGCCAAGATTTTAAAAATGCATTATTTGCCAAGATCATTATCTCACATCATCGCTATCTCAAGAGGTCATTATCTTGGGGAGTTTCTGTACTAAACTTCTTTATTATTATAATTATTTTTTATGTAAGAATGGCTATATTGGGTCAGATCAATGGTCCATCTATCCCAGTATCCTGTCTTCCGACAGTGACTGTTCCAGGTGCTTCAGAGGGAATGAACAGAACAGGGAATCATAGATTGATCCATCCCCTGTCGTCCACTCCCAGTTTCTGGTGAACAGAGGCTAGGAACATTCAGATCATGATGTTGTATCCCTGCCCATCCTGGCTAATCTTCCATGAACTTACCTAGTTCTTTTTTGAACCCTGTTATAATTTTGGCCTTCACAACATCCCTGGCAAAAAGTTCCATGGGTGACTGTGCGTTGTGTGAAGAAATACTTCCTTTAAAACTTGATGCAATAGCAATTTTTGTTTTAAACTTACTGCCTATTAATTTCATTGGGTGATCCCTGGTTCTTGTGTTAAGTGAAGGGATAAATAACACTTCCTTATTCATTTTCTCCTCACCAATCAAGATTTTATAAGACTCTATCATATCCACTCTTAGTCGTCTCTTTTCCAAGCTGAAAAGGCCCAGTCTTCTCTCCTCATATGGAATCTGCTCCATACCCCTAATCATTTTTGTTGCCCTTCTCTGTACCTTTTTCAATTCCAATATATCTTTTTTGAGATGATGTGACCAGAATGACACGCAGTATTTAAGATGTGGGCATGTCATGGATTTATATAGTAAAAGTGGAGGAGCTTGGTTTGCCAGACTGATCAGCTAAGCCAATTCTGACAACCTATATGAAAAGGCTGCAAAACACCATGCTTCTACCTCAGGGGCTCCTAATCCCTGGAGCCAGCTTGCGCCCCCAGGACACCCTTTGGTGCGCCAGCAGATGCCCCAGCAGACTCTGCCTCCGCCAGCTACGCCGGCACTGACTCCTGGTCAGTCAGCACCACTGCAGTTTTTACAGCCAGAGGAATTAAGGGTGTCCCATGCGCCTGACTCTCCTCTTCTCGGCACCAGTCTATCACCGTGACCTTTAGCACCCTACCTTCCGTACTCCCCTACCACTTCAAGCCCCTCCAATGAAGTGTGGGAGGAGGAGGAGGCGGAGGAAGAGGAATACGATGACCAGATGATTTCTCTCAATACTCTCCCCAGATTCAGTTACCTACAATGGGAGACGCATTACAACACGATCTCCAGATCCTCATGGCTATCCACACTGGTATGGCAATCCCTGGATGGGACCACCTATGCCCCTCCCGCGGGCAATGGCCACACTGGGGTCCATGGACCTACACCACACCACACTCAGGTCTTCCGTGAGCTGCCCGAAGGAAAGCTGTCAGACCCTCCCCACTGCCTGCTTACACTGAAACCCAGAGAAGACCTGAAGTGGCTGCCACCCCTACAGAGGACACTTCCCCGCACACCCCTTCTATAGCAATAACACCACAAGATGCCATGGTACCCCACCACCTCCCACTACTGATGAGCTCGCTCACTTTCAAGAGTTCTTTCAGAGAGTAGCAGAAGAGCTCAAGATTACCCTGGAGGAAGTACCTGAAACACACCATGAGCTTACCAACATCCTGCAAGCTACGACCTCCTTCAAAATAGCCCTACCAATTAACGGGGCCATTATGGAACCTGCTAAAACTATTTGGCAGACCCCAGCTACAGTAACACCCACTAGCAAGAGACTGGACTGCAAATATTTTGTCCCATCTAAGGGTTCAGAGTTTCTATTTACGCACCCCTCACCTAATTCGCTAGTGGTCAACGCGGCCAATCAGAAAAACAAATACCAACACTTCTGATCCACTCCATCAGATCAGTATTCTTTTTCCACTTTGCAATTTAGAGTATGCGGCACTCTTAGCAAAATCTGACCACAAAAATTATGCTAAGGTAATGCAATTTATTGATGCTGTGTCGGAGGATAAACAACAACAATTTAAAGCAGCGGTGTCCGAGGGCCAATTGATCTCCCACACAGCTCTTCAAGACACCCTCGATGATGCAGACACAGTGGCCAGATCCACAGCCATGGCCGTCGTCATGCAGCGGACCTCATGGCTTGCTTCTTCCTCCTTTCCGAAGGAGATACAGAATACGGTTGAAGATCTCCTTTTCGATGGAGACAAGCTCTTTGCCTCTACAACCAATGAAGTCCTTCACTCCATGAAGGACTCCCGTGCCACACTCCGAGCCTTAGGCATCCAAACACCTGCCCCAAAGAAGAGACAATCTAGATATCAGCCATACCAACGACTGCATTACCAAATCTTTGCGCAACATCCACCTTTCAGACAATATGATATGCAACAACAACAACATAGGCCCGTGCACCAATGATGTCACCCTCCACAAACAATGGCAACCCACCCTCCTAACCCAAATAAACAAATTTGAAGTCTTGGTCGAGGGTATAGAAAACCTCGCACCCTCTCCAGCGCCAACTCCAACCAACCATATTTTTGGACACCGTTGGTGTCTGTTTCTGGCCAACTGGCAAACCATCACTACGGAGTGATGAGTCCTGGAAATTATCAGACTGGGTTAATGCCATCCCCTTCCTCTCCTTACCTCCCACCCACCATCCCACCCCGTCCCTCTTCAGGGACCTCTCTCACGAACAATTGCTGTGTCAGGAGGTACAACATCTCATACATCTCAGAGCAATAGAGGAGGTGCCCCCTCAACACAGAGGGAAAGGGTTTTACTCCCACTACTTCTTGACGAAAAAGAAAAACGGTGGTTGGCGCCCTATCCTCGATCTTTGACAAGTTCGTCAAGAAACAGAAATTCTGGATGGTTACTCTCCCAATGATAATTTCAACGCTGGAGGAAGGAGATTGCTTTTCAACCCTCGACCTCCAAGATGCATATTCGCATATCTCTATCCACCCTGCCCATCGACATTTCCTCAGGTTTGCTGTGGGAGCGCAACACTACCAATACAGAGTCCTCCCATTTGGCCTCTCCACCGCTCCATGTCTTCTTCAGGGTGCTAGCAGTTGTAATAGTACATCTCAGGAAAAAAGGAATCCTCATATTTCCTTACCTGGACGATTGTCTCCTCAAGTCTCCCACTCAGTTAGAAGCGAACCACGCAACTCTTGCAACCCTTCACTGCTTCCGCACCTTGGGCCTGCAAATAACCAAAAACAAATCTACCTTACAACCTACCCAACAAATCGACTTCATTGGCGCCCACCTCAATTCCACCACGGTCTTGCATCTCTCCCCCAAGAAAGATTCCACACAACAGGCATCCTTATTACCCAGATACATGCCAGCCCACAGACTACAGTCTGAGACTCCCTACAGCTCTTAGGACATATGGCGGCTTGCACATGTGGTCGCAAATGCTCGACTGTACATGCGATGCCTTCAGGGTTGGCTAGCAACAGTATACAAACCAAACAAGCACAGGCTAAACAGGTTAGTAAGGGATACTGCTTTTCAGTCACCTGAAGGAGCACTGACAGCTCGAGAGGTAGGCACAGCGCGTGCGCAGCCCATAGGGGCACTGCTGTAGAAATCTCCAATCGAAGGCGCTGGGACTCACCTTGACCTGAAGTGGAGCACCCACAGGGACACTCATCTCTAAGAACATCAGTTACTGCACAGGGTGAGTAACCTCCTCTTATGGGGACCAAATCTGGTTGGCGAAAGAAACGTGGCACTCCGCAGAGCATTTCTTCAGGTCTGAGGCGCTCAAAAGCTTGTCTCTTTTACCAACAGAAGTTGGCCCAATAAAAAAATATTACCACACCGGCTTTGTCTCTCTCATGCCTTGGGATCAACACAGTTATAACAACACTGCAAACAAAAATTGTCTGTGCATCCTTTATTTAAGAAAATGTTTTAGTAGCATCATTTGTATTTAAACCAATATATCTGTTTGCATCTGTTGTCTGGCTGTATCATTAGCTGGAAGGAGAAATAAATCCAATGACAATGCTTGAAATACAACCACAGCAGCCAAAGTGTGGAATGTCCATTAAGTGATCTGTACCAGAGTGACACATACATGCAAAAACTTTATTATTTATAACAGTGTTTGACCTTTTATTTGGATCAGGAGCTTTAGGAAGATCAACCGAGGCAGCTCTCCTTTTAGAGCTTCTTGGGTTAGGAGTATCAAGAAAAAGACCATTAATAACTCTCTGTAGTCTAAAGAGGGCTGGAACTCATACACACAGCAAAGGGAAAACCCAGACAAACATGGATGTTGAGAATTACACTTTTTCAGCATTTAATGAAAAATCTATTGGACAAGTGTTCTTTATTTTTCATATGTCTAGAAGCAAGTCCAGTCATGATCCCTAATCTTCTTTGCGTAATATCAGACTATTACCCTTTCAGTATATTCATAGAATCATAGAATCTCAGGGTTGGAAGGGACCTCAGGAGGTCATCTAGTCCAACCCCCTGCTCAAAGCAGGACCAACCCCAACTAGATCATCCCAGCCAGGGCTTTGTCAAGCCTGACCTTAAAAACCTCTAAGGAAGGAGATTCCACCACCTCCCTAGGTAACACATTCCAGTGCTTCACCACCCTACTAGTGGAAAAGTTTTTCCTAATATCCAACCTAAACCTCCCCCTCTGCAACTTGAGACCATTACTCCTTGTTCTGTCATCTTCTACCACTGAGAACAGTCTAGATCCATCCTCTTGGGAACCCCCTTTCAGGTAGTTGAAAGCAGCTATCAAATCCCCTCTCACTCTTCTCTTCTGCAGGCTAAACAATCCCAGTTCCCTCAGCCTCTCCTCATAAGTCATGTGCTCCAGCCCCCTAATCATTTTTGTTGCCCTCCGTTGGACTCTTTCCAATTTATCCACATCCTTCTTGTAGTGTGGGGCCCAAAACTGGACACAGTACTCCAAATGAGGCCTCACCAGTGCCGAATAGAGGGGAATAATCACGTCCCTCGATCTGCTGGAAATGCCCCTACTTATACAGCCCAAAATGCCGTTAGCCTTCTTGGCAACAAGGGCACACTGTTGACTCATATTCAGCTTTTCGTCCACTGTAACCCCTAGGTCCTTTTCTGCAGAACTGCTGCCCAGCCATTCGGTCCCTAGTCTGTAGCAGTGCATGGGATTCTTCCGTCCTAAGTGCAGGACTCTGCACTTGTCCTTGTTGAACCTCATCAGATTTCTTTTGGCCCAATCCTCTAATTTGTCTAGGTCCCTCTGTATCCTGTCCCTACCCTCCAGCGTATCAACCACTCCTCCCAGTTTAGTGTCATCTGCAAACTTGCTAAGGGTGCAGTCCACACCATCCTCCAGATCGTTGATGAAGATATTGAACAAAACCGGCCCCAGCACCGACCCTTGGGGCACTCCACTTGATACCGGCTGCCAACTAGACATGGAGCCATTGATCACTACCCGTTGAGCACGACCATCCAGCCAGTTTTCTATCCACCTTACCGTCCATTCATCCAGCCCATACTTCTTTAACTTGCTGGCAAGAACACTGTGGGAGACTGTATCAAAAGCTTTGCTAAAGTCAAGAAATAGCACATCCACTGCTTTCCCCTCATCCACAGAGCCAGTTATCTCATCATAGAAGGCAATTAGGTTAGTCAGGCATGACTTGCCCTTGGTGAATCCATGCTGACTGTTCCTGATCACTTTCCCCTCCTTTAAGTGGTTCAGAATTGATTCCTTGAGGACCTGCTCCATGATTTTTCCAGGGACTGAGGTGAGACTGACTGGCCTGTAGTTCCCCGGATCTTCCTTCTTCCCTTTTTTAAAGATGGGCACTACATTAGCTTTTTTCCAGTCATCCAGGACCTCCCCCGATTGCCATGATTTGTCAAAGATAATGGCCAATGGCTCTGCAATCATATTGCTAGCTTTGGCATTTTGTTTTCCTGCAGTACACTCAAAATGTTTTTTCCCATATACACACAATCATTAAATTTGGTTTTAAATATTTTGCAAAGATGTTCAAAAATGAGTGGCTAACATTAGGTGTCCAATATGGATGTCAGGGCCTAAATAAGCCACCTGATTTTCAGAAATTGCTGAGTACCCAACCTCTTGACTTTAGTGGGTGCTGCTCAGCAACTTTTGAAAATCAGGTCACTTATTTAGAGGGATTTAGGCACCTAACTACAGGCTCCAGTTTTTAAAACCTTGGCCCTAGTTTTTCCTTATTTAAAAATCTTAAATAAAATATTAATGCTAAAGGTTATTGCACGCATAGAGCTTTTCAAGGCTATTCTAAGCAAATCAGCAATAAGTTAGAATTTATAGAACACTTTCCAAATGTTTATAATCATTGCAATGGTCCTTGGATGTATTATTTCATTTTGCAGATTAACCTCTGACTCAGCTTGCCAAAGACTTGTATATGGACACAGGAGTCGTCAGTGTCAGAACTGGAACTAAAGTGGGAGCACAAAACGACAAATATTGACTGCATATTCATGAGCAGGTGTAGTGTCTGAAACCACTATAAACTCATATTTTAAAATTGCCTAGATTTCAACTAGACAGTGTTCCCTTCAAAAGAAAAAAGATTAGTAAAGGGAGATGCAGCAAATCCCCCTAATTCAGCATTCAAATACCTTGTGAGGTTATCTTCACATCTGGGATAAAAACAGGGCTTCAAATGCCACAGACTTGAAAACAAAGGACTTCAAAATTACATCCAATTAAGAATACAACAAACTACACATGTTCTTCACCCAGGTATAACTCTGCAACGGCTTGTCAAATTCTCTTATAAACAAGACTCTCAAACTTTGCAAATTCCAGAAGCGGACTACGCTTGGTACCAGTGAGAGGAAATTTTTCTTTTGTTATAAGTATCTGAGTTAGTTGACTAACACCCAAAAAGGAATTTAAAAAATCATATTGTAATTAGCTTAATTTTGTTATAGCTCTGGGGGTGATTTCTTGCCAAGCGATTTTAGGGTTTTCCCTAAATATAGAGATGTATCAATGTCCCTCTGCTGTTACGATATTTCCATCATTTGTAGATTGTCATGAAGTGCATCTAAAGAGCTTTGCCCATGTCTATGAATTATCTTAATAGTGCCTGGCCTATAACCTTAAACCCATTGAAACCTATATTACAAAGGCTGGTGTTACACTCAGGCTGGGAGCTATTGTAATATTTAATCCTTAGCACTTACCTAACACTTCAAAGTGCAGTACAAAGATTAATTGCCATCATTCTTGCAAGTCTCCCAATCCTATGCTCGACCAGATGACCAGGCTTCTCTCTTAAAAGGTGCTAGGGTTTGAATAATATGGTTCTAATTTTTTTACAATTAGCATTGAACAGTAAGTGCAGAAGTTGCTTACGCCACTGAGTGGTCTCTCGATAGAGCTTTAGGGTGTAGGCGTTGACCTATAAGCAGTGGCTAGGCAGTCAGTGTGCTGACACTTCCACTTATTAAGCTGCTAATCAGGATTGTTTTATTGTTTAATTTGTCCTTTCCGGCTCATTTATTTGCTTTTATCCACTTGTTGTCTCATCCAATGTCTTGATTGTAAACTCTTTGGTGTCAGACCAGTGTTTGGTTTTTTTTGGGGGGGGGGGTGTGGGTGTGGGTGTGTGTGCGCGCATACCTAGGGCCTAATACAATAGGGCCCTGATCCCCACTTGGGAGCCTCTAGGACCAGTGCTACTGTAACAGAAATAATACTGCTGTTCTAAAAGACCAGGCACGTGCAGGGTCACCTCTTTCCTCATGCCACGTTACTACAGGTAACACTGGGGATGCTTGAGCTTGACCCCCACCTTGTCGTGAAAAAGAAGGGGCAGCAGCAAGAGCATTCTCTGGGAGGGGCCCTGGAATTAGCTCCCTACCTGATTCTGAAATAACCAGAACTAACATCCAGGGCCCTCTGTAAATCCCACCTGTGTGATAGGAGTTCTGTGGAGAGCAGAGGGAATGGGCTTTTAAGTGGAGTCAAATGGGTATATGCTGCTGGTGTATTTATCATCTATTGGCTGCCATGTTAATTCTTAACGTATTTGGAAGCTAGGTGATATTTTGAGATTTTAAATGTAATTATTGGCAGGGAATCCAGAGCCTGTGTACATATACATACAGGGGGCAGCTTCCTATGATTTTAGTGAACCCAATATGGGAACTACTGAGCCTGCCACAGAAAAAAAAAGTAGAGATTGATTATGCCTAACAAATCTACTTCTGTAGGGAGCTATAAAAACATACAACCAAAAGAAAACCTTATGTAAGAAAGTTAACTGCAAAAAGTAAGCCTTCATAACTTGGGGGGGGCGGGGGCAGCAGGAATATATATATATATATATATAGTAGCCACGTAAGCCACATTGAGTTTCAAGAGAAAGTAATTGGGTAAAAAAGATCCCTCATCTTAAATAGTAGGCAGGAACCTGCTCCTAGGTAGAGTCCATCAGTTCATTCTAGGAAACAATGAGCAGAGCAATGCAAAACTCTGGGGATTTCCTCTCGAGGGGGTTGTTTGAATTTGTGTGCGCACAGGTGCAGCTGAGTTTCAAATCAATCCAAAACAACAAAGCAAAACAAAGCAGAAAGTGGCAAATTTCAGATTTTCATTTTGAAACATGTTGCATGTCTTGAGTGATCAATAGCTTGCCCTAAAATCTGTCATGTCACGCCACCACCCTGTCATGGACAGTGCATATTTTCCATCCTTTATAACCTAATCGCATCTAACTTGATTTATGTACAGTAATTACTGGAGCTTTGGATGTAAGTAAATTGGTTGCTCAGCTTGAATATAAATGATTGTACTGCACATGCATAAATTAGTACATCCAAATGGTACAGTCGAGATATATGAGCAAAAGACTGAATGCAAACTGAACAACATACTGCCCACGCCTGCACAGTTCTCCATTGATAGCCGGGGGGCAATTTAGGGGGAAGTTAGTAAACTCAAAGGAACTACTGATGAGTAAGGTGTGTGTCTCTCTCTCTCTCTCTATATATATATACACACACACACACACACGATCAAATGGAAGGTACAGGAGGGTATTTGCTCTGCTATACATATTTTAAATGGAGAGTCCTTGTGATGTTCCAATGAGTGCAGGTAGCCAGGAGCATGGTTTGCACAAACCTCTCCTCTCCCCCCTTCAAACTTCCAGGTGGTATGGGAAGAACCTATTATACTGCCAGGTCTATTGCTCCTTTATAATTAAAGAGATTTCGCCTCCAAGCGTTCAAGGGCTCGTAACAGATATAAAATGTAACAATAGTGACCTCAGAATGTACAGGAGAGGAAATCACCAAACATTTAAGTTTGTGGATACTGTTAACAGCTCTTGAAACTTTAGCTGCCAATATTGTATTTGAATTAAGCTGGCTCTTGTGTACTGTAGGCACATGCACACACTATTGGAGCCTGTATTCATAAATACTTCTCACTGACTGATCAGCCACATTACACAAAGTCCATACGCCAAATTCACAGTCAGTATATGGTGGTGTTGATTTCACTGGACATGCACGTGCTTGTACCCGTGGTGAATTTGGCCAAACAGCTCTTTTAAAAACAATTAAATCTATCAACGAGCCATAAGGTTCAAGAACACCAAAGCCATTACATTTGTAAAATGCTCATTCTACAGCCTTTCCTAGTGCAAAATGTTATGCAGGTTCAGATCCTGCTCCATGTGGACAGTTACTTGCTTCTGTGTAGAGTGCCCCCATCTTTAACAGAACTCTATATTGGTGTGAGAGTTTGCCTACCTGGATTCAATAGAAGAATCGGGATAAAGTGTCAGTTTGAAAGAAACAAAAAAGTGAAAATTCTCAGAGTTGCGGACACGTAAGACTCAACCAAGAACTCCCTTTAATTGAATGTAAGGATCTGATCCTGCAGCCATTCTGCATGCAGGACTTCCCAAGATCATACCCCAAAATGTGGATGGGAATGTATGCCAACATTCAGTGTTGTCTCTGGTTTTCCCAGGAAGTCAGCTCCCTTGCTTTCAGAGAAAGCAAACAGTCATTATTTTAAATTAAATTAAAGATGAAAATATTGCCCATAATGTTCTGTGGAACACCCTTTGTTCGATTACATTTACATGGCAGGTGTGAAAGCTTATTTTTCCATTTCATTTTTAGTAAAGACAAAAGGGCCACACTAAGTAAAACAGTTAAAATTATCACTTATTTCACACATTGCTTAAAAAACTACATTCTACCTCACTTCAGTGGGCATAACTTTCTGACAAAAAGCAGGGTTTTGTACCAGCTTTGAGACCAATCATGTCAATTACATTTTATATTACAAAGTCAAATATACATAATTTAATTAAAATTAACTTATTTAAGCATTTAACTGAATGCTAGAGTTCCAGGTACTTTAGCAGCAGATTATTTCAAACTATTTAAGTGAAGTCTGTGTGTGTTTAAGGTAGTGGCTTGTAAGGGATTTACACAAGAAAGTGGAGGAAGGCAAGTACAAGCCATGTATATCAATATATATTGTACAGTATTTGTAATTAATCTACACTCAAGTTCAATGTTAACATAAGTATGCAAACATTGTACCTATCTTGCATAACAACTCTTTTCTACTTACCCTCCATATTTATTAAGTTCCCAATTCAGCAAAAGCAATTAAGTATGTGCTTAAATTCTTTGCTGAATAGGGACGAATTTAAGCAAGTGCTTAAAAGTTAAGCAAATGCTTAAGTGCTTTGCTGAATCGTACTGTAATGTGTTTTAATAAAAAGGAAGACTTCCTCCATCACAGTCCCTGTCAAGCCCTTATTAGTTATCCTAGAATTTTAAATCTAACAATATTTTTTAAATTAATACAGCTTTATATGAATTAAAAACTGACCGGTCTACCTTCCTCCAAAGATGTAGACCAGCGGTGTCCAATAGAAATTTGATGCTAGCCACACTGCTAGCCACACTTGTGGTTTTGAATTTTTCTTATTAGCCACATTATAAAAAAGCCACATGCATTAGCCACAATTCAATAGCCTATTAGCCACATGTGGCTAGTGGCGAACGTATTGGACACCGCTGATGTAGACAGTCAGCAACTAGACACTCCAGGTACACTTCATGGCTTCAAAGGTGCAGTCATCAGTTTAGAAATATAAAAGTCTTTGAATATCTGATGTGTTCCATTGGAAGATCTACATTAGCTAAACCTCAAACACTTGTAAGTTCAGTAAGTATTACCAGTATTTAATGCATTAATGAATTAATTCTAGAAAATAAATGCGAAGTGATGCACTTGTTCAAAGACCATAGTGAGTCAGTGGGAGAGGTAGGAAGAAACAAAACTCAGGAGTCCTGCCTTTTGACTCCTACTCTAAAACTGCCTCCCTTCTACAGCAGAAAGTTATAATTAGCTTCTAGGTGAAAGATACCTAAATATTTTTTAAAATACTAAATCTCTGGTTACTAAGGCTACGTCTATACTACCCGCCTCATTTGGCGGGTAGCAATCTATCTTCTGGGATCGATTTATCGTGTCTCGTCTAGATGCGATAAATCGATCCCGGAAGTGCTCGCCGTCGACACCGGTACTCCTGCTCTGCGCAAGGAGTAAGCGGAGTCGACGGGGGAGCCTGTCTGCCGCGTGTGGACCCGCGGTAAGTGCTGTTTAGTTCGAACTAAGATACTTCGACTTCAGCTACGTTATTCACGTAGCTGAAGTTGCATATCTTAGTTCGACCCGGGGGGTTAGTGTGGACCAGTAAGTTTAAAATGGGTTAAACTTCAATAATATTTAGGTGCACTGGAACACAGAATGGCCACCAGGAAGCTGTGAAAATGGGAAGGTCTGCAGTTTTTAGAGCTATGGGAATAAACCCAATTAATTGCTTATATCACCAAGAATGTTTCATCATAATATATTTCTGCCATTCCTCAAAATAATTCAATATTTAATTCAAATAGGTACTTCGAGTGTTTGACATTTATAACTACAAGTTTGTTTTACAATTACACTTTTTTTATGCAATTCCCCATCCTATGTTTGAAAGATGGTTGGTTTTTAAAAGAAAGTTAGCCTGCTAGGATTCTATTATTTAGAACACCAACTAGAATTATGATTTAAACAACTGATCAGTTCTAAGAATAATTTAATTAGCACTTCCAGTGACTTTGCCACAACCTAAAGATGAAGTGAATTTTTTAAAAGCATAATTTGAAACAAGTTAAGTGCACATGTAACACCCTCCTGCACCCAAAAGGAAAAGAACCTCTGAAAATTAATTTTTTGTAGGTATCCTCTTGAGCAGAGGAAAATTCTTTTCCCTAAAGAAATGTATGCACCTGTCTCCCCCTGCTGGAGTCCGATCAGGAACTACATTAAGTAGCTTTTAAAAAGAGGAAAAGGTATGGTTTAATTTAGGATTTTGTCTTTGTTTTAATGAAATTGTACATTTGAAAGTTTTATCATTTTTATTATAATGTAGATTTTTAATTGCCATGCAACAAGCTCAGACCTGTCACAGGGGAAACACTAAGGAAATACCAGTTATTATAGTGTTTCCATCATTCAGATTTTTAAATCTGTTTAGCAATTAAACGAAGACATTTCAATACAAAGGGCAATCGGATTCCTCCTTATTCCTATACATACTTTACCACCATTACATTGGGATTCACGTGTACATTGAGGGCAAGACTCAATGCTGTACTCCAACCGGCAATTTAGTCCTAACCAGGGGGAAAATGGTTACCCATCTTTTTTGTAACTCTTGTTCTTCGAGATGTGTTGCTCATGTCCATTCCATTCTAGGCGTGCATGCGCCCACATGCACGGTCGGAGATTTTTGCCTTAGCTGTACCCATAGGGCCAGCTGTGGCGCCCCCTTGACTGCGGCGCTCATGCGTTGAGATATCAGGCGCTGCCGGCCCACACCCTCTCAGTTCCTTCTTGCCGACAACTCTGATAGAGGGCAGGAGGGCGAGAAATGGACTGGACTTTTTTTTCTTCTTCGAGTGCTTGCTTATATCAATTCCATTTTAGGTGACTCACAAGCAGTATCACTGGAGGTGGGCTTGGAGTTCACGGACTTGCAGCTTCCAGCACTGCTCTGCCAAAGCCAGCATCATGAGACGTGAATGTGTGGATGGATGACCAGGTAGCGGCCCAACAGATCTCTTGGATTGGTACCTGTGCCAGGAAGGCCACTGACGACGCTTGTGCCCTAGTCGAGTGTGCCGTCATGCTAGCTGGCAGAGTCCCTTTCGCCTGCTCATAGCAGTAGTGGACGCAGGCCGTGATCCAGGACCAAATCCTTTGAGCAGACACTGGGCGACCTTTCATCCTATCTGCCGCAGCAACCAGGGCCAGCTCCAGGCACCAGCCGACCAAGCACATGCTTGGGGTGGCGGGGCGGCGCTCAGGGGGTTTGTTTTTTTTTGTTTCGGCAGGGCAGCGTTTGGTGTTTTATTTTTGCTTGTGGCAGCAAAAAAGTTAGAGCCGGCCCTGACAGCAACGAACAACTGTGTTGATTTACGGAACGGCTTTGTTCTATCTCTGTAGAAGCCCAGCTCCCTCTTGACATGCAGGGAGTGTAGCCTGCACGCCGTATCTGACGCATGAGGCTTTGGAAGGAAGACTGGTAAGTATATGTCCTGGCCAGTATGAAACTGGGAAATGACCTTGAGCAGAAACACTGGGTGCGGTTGCAGCTGGATCTTATTCTTGTAGAAGACCGTACAGGACGGCTCCGAAGTAAGTACCCTGATCTTGGACACCCTGCGGGCCAACGTTATCACAACCATGAATGAGACATTCCAGGAGAGAAGCAGGAGAGAGCAGGAAGCCAGAGGCTCAAAGGCAGGCCCCATGAGCCTTGACAGCACGAGATTCAGGTCCCGAGGGAGGGGGGGAGAGACAGGATCTCGGATGTGTGGGTAGAGACGCTCCAGACCTTTTGAAAACCATGCCATCATGTTGTGAGCGAAGATCGACCTGCCTTGGAACAGAGGATGGAAAACCAAGATAGCAGCCAAGTGGACTTTGATCAATGACCAGGACAAACCTTGGAGTTTGAGGTACATTAGATAATCCAGATAATCCCCTGTAGTGGGGCCTGCTCAGCCCGAATATGCTGTTCCAAGGCCCAGCACATGAACCTTTTCCATTTGGCCAGGGAAGTAGTTCTGGTGGAGGGTTTCCTGCTACCCAGCAAGACCTGCTGGACACGGGCTGAGCATGTCCGTTCATCCGCACTTAGCCATGCAGTAGCCAAACTGTCAAGTGCAGCGCCGCCAGGTTCGGGCGCAAAAAGGCTGCCATGGTTCTGAGACAGCAGACCCGGCCAGAGGGGCAGCTACTGAAAGGCTCAGCCACGTGCCGAACCAATGCTGGCAAGGCCTCGTGGGGGCTATTAGGATAATTCTTGCCCTGTCTTGCTTGATCTTCACGAGGACCCTGTAAATCAACGGCACTGGCGGGAAGGCGTACATCAGCACTTCCGACCATGGAATGAAAAAGGTGTCTACCAGGGAGCCCCTGTCCATCCCATAGATCGTACAGAACACGTGGCATTTTCTATTCTGCCAGGATGCAAACTGGTCCACCTGGGGAGTTCCCCACCTCTGGAAGATTATGCTGACCACTTCTGGATGAAGCAATCACTTGTGGCGAGAGGAGGCCAATGGCCAATGGGGGCTGCGGGAAGCAGCGTGGGCAGAGGGATGTGCTGACTTCTGCTTCCCACAGCCCCCATTGGCCTGGGACAGAGAACTGCGGCCAATGGGAACTGCGATCGGCCGAACCTGCGGACACTGCAGGTAAACAAACCGTCCCGGCCCACCAGCGGCTTTCCCTGATGGGCAGCGTGCCAAAGGTTGCTGATCCCTGAAATAGAAGAAGCATCTGTGATGTGGGAATATAGAAATAAGCATCCTTTAAGACGAAGGCGGTGTACCAGTCTCCCGGATCCAGGGAGACCATGTGAAACTTCAACTTTTTGAGAGACTTGTTGAGGCGATGCAGGTCCAGAATGGGTCTGAGGCCCCCTTTTGCCTTTGGAATTAGGAAGTAGTGAGAATAGAACCCTTTTCCTTTTATGTCCCGAGGGACCTTCTCCACCGCCCCCAAGTGCAGGAGGTTCTCAACCTCTTGGACGAGGAGTTACTTGTGAGAAAAGTCCCTGAAGAGGAACGGGGGCTGAGAAGGAGGGGCAACCAAAAATTGCAGGGTATAGCCCTGAGATACTGTGTCCAGTACCCAGCAGTCTGAGGTGACCCACAACCAGGCCGAATGGTGGGGATAAAGAGTTGAGGAAAGAACAAGGTGCATTTGGGAAGTTGACTGGGATGTTGCTCTTGAGCGCACCTTCAAAATGAGCGCTTCTGGTCCCCAGGATGCTTCGCGGGTGAGCGGGAGGAGGAAGGGCAGCGACAGCTAAAACTCATGTCTCTACACCTTCTCCTTGCAGACCTCTGATAAAGCTGCCAAGGCCTTGGTGATAGGGGCGCCAGGACTGCTTCTGTGTAGATTGCGGCATATGCATGCCCAGCGAGTGAAGGGTGGCCCGAGTGTCCTTCAACCCGTGCAGCCTCGCATCTGTCTGTTCGGAGAAAAAACCGTTCTCATAGAATGGGAGGTCCTGGATCGAGGTCTGCATCTCTTGGGAAAGGCCAGAGGTCTGAAGCCAGGAGCTGTGCCTCATAACCACTGCCGACGCGACCACCCTGGCTGCCAAGTCCCACACCATTCGGAGGGAGGGAGAACTTAGCTGCTGCGTGCTTTCCTCTACCAGGGTGCCAAATTCTTAGGCCAAACCCTGCAGAAGGAACTCCTTGAACTTATGGAGGGAGCCCCATAAATTAAAATTGTATCTGCTCAAGAGGTCTGATGGTTTGCCACCCAGAATTACAGGCTGGATGTGGAATACATTTTTCTCCCCAAATGGTCCAATCTTTTGGCCTCTATTTTTGGGGGTTGAACTAGTGTGCCCCTGCTTGTTTTTTTTGTTAGCCACAGAGACAACCAGCGAGCCTGGAGGTGGGTGGCTATAAAGGTACTTGGACCCTTTAGCTGGGACAAAGTATTTTTTTCAGCCCTCTTGGAGGTGGGAGGGATGGACGACAGGGTTTGCCAGAGAGCCTTGGCAATTTTCAGGACCCAGTCATGCACTGTTAGTGCAACACATGCCAGGGTAGAGGCTGAGAGGACATTGAATAAGGTGTCCACCTGCTCAGCCATCTCCACTACCTCTAGGCCCAAGTTCTCAGCCACCTGTCAAAGCAGGGCCTGGTGTTCTTTAAAATCGTCCGGCGGGCTGGCCCTCGAGGGTCCCGCAACCGCCTTGTCTGGAGATGAAGACAACGACTGGGGAGGCCCCGGGGCATCGTCCTCCCATGGGGGAGGGAGTTTTAGGGGTGGGTACAGTCTTCTCTACCCCTGACCTCCAAGTGTAACTCATGCACTGAGTCCAGTGCCGCCAACTGTGGCTCCGAGGCAGCGGCAGATGAGCGGTGCGAAGGGTGCATCGTCATGACCAGCACACCCCACATGTTCCAACAAGGCTACTGTGCTGGCCACTGACCATGCTGCCAAAGCAGCACCATTGATGTTGACATGGCCTTGGGAGCCCAATTGTGCCGGTGGAGTCTGGGTGAGGGGCTGAACTGCCCTTCCGTGCTGGAGGAATCCCATTCCGGTGACCATAGTGTGGCTGTCGATACCTGCGTCTACCTACTGACCATCACCACCGGAGACTGGTGCCTGGAATGAGATTGGTGCAGGTATCGAGGGGACTAGTGCCTGGGCCCGGGGGGGGGGGGGGCGGGGGGACCGGAGTCATGACAGGGAGTGCTCCCATGGTGCAAGCGACTGAGATCTGGGCCGAGAGGATGACTGGTGGGAGGGAGAACGGTGCCGGTAGTATGAAGACCAGTGCCTCCCCTTAGATGATCCGCGTTGAGATCACCTAAGGAACCATGATCGCGGTGCTGGTGACCGAGGGCAAGCCCCAGAGCATCTGGGCTGCAACTCTGGAGATCTGTGGCACAGAGATGTAGAGTGCTGCCTTCTCTCAGGGGATTGAAGGCGCTCCACTGGCCCCTGAGAGGTATCCGGCTGGCTTACCAACGTTCCTGCAGTGCCGGTGGCATGGGCAGAGTCCTCTGTTCTCTTGGCTTGGCGGGGAGCTTGGGAAAGTGTTGATGCTGTCAGGAGTTGGGGTCCCCTACTGCTCCCAGTAGTCGGTGGTGGATCCTTTAAGGGGCTATGGGCCCTGACCGGGGAGGCACATATACGTGGCTCCGGAGTGACCAGGCAGCTCAAACGGGTCCTTTGCCCAAAGTCCCATGACCCTTCTGGCTCAGTGCCAGGGAGCCGTGCTTCTTTCTTTTTGGGCACCGGCGATGGGGGTGTGCTGCGTACCAAGGCTGCGCACTAGGCAAGTCTTGGTGGGATGGCTCGGAAGCTGGACAAAGGGCAGTCTCCTTGAGGAGAGCCCACAAACAAATATCCCACTCTGAGTCCCGGGTTGAAAATTTTTACAAATATGACACTTGTATTTCACATGTGATTCCCCAAAGCACTTGAGGCAGCTGCTGTGGGGGTCACTTACAGGAATAGGCCTGTTACAGTCCATGCAGGGCTTAAATCCCGGAGACCAGCGAAGTCCCCGCTGGGACTCTAACTTGTAATTACACTTAACTACTTTACACTAACTACCGTAAACAAAGCCCTAAGGCTCAAAGTCAGAGACGAAACCGCTAGCCCTTGTTATGCACAGAAAGGCGCTCCAACTAACCACCACAGGGAGTAAGAAGGAACTGAGAGAGCCTAGGGTGGGTGGCACCCGATATAGTGACACGAGCGCGGCACTCAAGGGGGCACCACAGCTGGCCCTACAGATACCGCTAAGGCAAAAATCTCCAACAACCGCGCACGTGGACACTTAGAATGGAATCTACATGTGCAAGCACTCAAAGAACTCATTTTGATTGTATTTGGTCACTGCATGCTGTGATATTCCATGGTGAAATATACCCCAGAGCAAAGTGCCAGTGCAAGTTCTTCACTGCTTAATCCTCCAGTGGAGATGCCCAGGAAGGCAGTCAGTGGAACAGACCTACAAGGTGGGAGATCTGCAATTCTTATATGCAGGAGGGAGATAAAGGTGTGTTTGTGCCAGCCCATTACAGTCTGTGAAGGCCATGGGAGGGGTCAGAAGATCCGTGTTTCCTTGCACGCAGTAGCCCTAAGGGCTGGTCTACACTACCCGCCGAATCGGTGGGTAGCAATCGATCTTTCAGTGATCGATTTTTCACATCTAGTGTAGACGCGATAAATCAATCCCCGATCACTCTGCCGTCGACTCTGGTAATCCATCCCGGTGAGAGGCGGAAGCGGGGTCGACGGGGAAGCAGCGGCAGTCGACATCGCGGTGTCCTCACGGCGCGGTAAGTCGAACGAGGTACGTCAACTTCAGCTACGTTATTTACGTAGCTGAAGTTGCGTACCTTACAATCGACCACTGCCCTTAGTGTAGACCTGGCCTAGTAACTTCACAATGACATAGGAATAACCTAAAGCATCCTAGCCTCAGGTTGGGTGTAGCAGCAGGGGGATTCCACTTCTCCAGCCCCTTGTTCTTCAAGTGCATAAAGTCCATTAAGTCAGGTTTATGAGGATGAAATGAATTTCATGCCTACTGCCTCTAATGCACCAGCAAGGTGCATGTTACAATGAACACTCACTTCCCACCACTTCTCACTCCTGTACAACTTTATAAAGGATAGCACTTGTTACCATGTTTAGACAAAAGGTTATTTATTGCCCGTATCTCCTTTGGGTGTAGCTTTTGAGCCTTTTTTGGCATTTCACTAAAAATCCTGCTGGCTTTACCTGGCTTATCTTCCAGTATGCACACACAGCTTGATCAAAACCAATTGAAAACAATACAGGTGTCTTTCTACTTCAGTGAGCATGGTATCAGGCCCATATTGCTTCAGATGTATCAACTAGTGACAATGTAACTGATATAATAGTGTGGTGTTTTTTTTAAAATGTGGATTAGTGATAAGTGTTTTTAACTGCTCAAATGCTATTTTATGCTTCTTCCCTGTCTCATTTTTCTGCAGTTGCCTGACAAACTTATTGAGTCTAGATAAACTATTTGGCAACATATTCCAAATCTATCCTTTCCCAAAATATCTGCATTTCTGCTTCACACTGTGAAGAGACCATTTTGACCATTGCTTGTTTTCTCGGCATTAGTTATCAAGTTATCTTTGTTGAACGTAGATACATTTACACCAATATTTTACTCAAAGTCAGTTTTAGATATTTGAGTTTTCTTTTATAAATACAGAATTCAACCTGGTTTATAGGTTTTAACTTTCCAAGTACTCCAGTGCTTCCATATTATCAACTTTAAATAAATATGCTTGGTGGTTGGATCAGAGTAAGTATTTGCTTTCTCTTAATGCAATCTTTCCTTCTCTGTGTGTTAGCCCTTGGAAGATATTAAACTCAAGATTTCTAGAAGTAGGGAAGTGATTTTCAGACGTGCTAAGCATCTAGTAGTTGCCACTGTCAGGAAATTAAGTGCCTAAAGGAATATGCCTATTAGCGTAAAGGAATACATCACCCATCCCAGATTCTCCAAACCACCTCCTGCATTTTAAGCACAATGAAAAGTTACAGTAAATTGTTTTTCCAGGTGCAGTTAACATAACTAAATTAAAATTTAACATTTTTATTTTGCTTATTCGATACAGTAGGTCTGATTCCTCTTCTCCCATTTCTTTCAACAGGGGAATGTCTGTTGCACAGTTCAAATTACTGGAATTCTCTGGGAAAGAATTATTGCATCACCTATTTGCATAATGCAGTAGACAATAACATTAATCCCAAACCATACAAACTACAAAGTACAAAGGGAGAGGAAGAGTAAAGAGGAAAGAGTACCAGAAAAGTCCATGTACCAGAAACACAGATTCAGGTGAGCAACCGTTTTCATGTTCTCTCCGCAGGTACTAGTGCAGAGAGTGGCATGGATGATACATCTGAGGGAACAGAGCAGAAGGAGACTCCACTGATTGGAAGGCATGGGATGCACCGTCTTAGGGATGGGGGTTCCACGACCACCACTCCCAAGAGGAGGAGGAGGGTGGTGGTGGTCGGGGACTCTCTCCTCAGGGGGACTAAGTCATCTATCTGCCGCCCTGACCGGGAAAACCGCGAGGTGTGCTGCTTGCCAGGGACTAGGATTCATGATGTGACGGAGAGACTGCTGAGACTCATCAAGCCCTCAGATCGCTACCCCTTCCTGCTTCTCCACGTGGGCACCAATGATACTGCCAAGAATGACCTTGAGCGTATCACTGCAGACTACGTGGCTCTGGGAAGAAGGATAAAGGAGTTTGAGGCGCAAGTGGTGTTCTCGTCTATCCTCCCTGTGGCAGGAAAAGGCCAGGGTAGAAACCGTCAAATCGTGGAAGTCAACGAATGGCTACGCAGATGGTGTCGGAGAGAAGGGTTTGGATTCTTTGACCATGGGATGGTGTTCCAAGAAGAAGGAGTGCTAGTCAGAGACGGGCTCCACCTCACGAAGAGAGGGAAGAGCATCTTTGCAAGCAGGCTGGCTAACCTAGTGAGGAGGGCTTTAAACTAGGTTCACCGGGGGAAGGAGACCAAAGCCCCGAGGTAAGTGGGGAAGTGGGATATCGGGAGGAAGCACAAGTAGGTGAATGCAAGAGGGGAAGGCTCCTGCCCCATACTGGGACAGCAGGACGATCAGTGAGTTATCTTAAATGCCTATACACAAATGCAAGAAGCCTGGGGAACAAGCAGGGAGAACTGGAAGTCCTGGCACAGTCAAGGAATTATGATGTAATTGGAATAACAGAGACTTGGTGGGATAACTCACATGATTGGAGTACTGTCATGGATGGATATAAACTGTTCAGGAAGGATAGGCAGGGCAGAAAAGGTGGGGGAGTTGCGTTGTATGTAAGAGAGCAGTATGACTGCTCAGAGCTCCAGTATGAAACTGCAGAAAAACCTGAGAGTCTCTAGATTAAATTTAGAAGTGTGAGCAACAAGGGTAATGTCGTGGTGGAAGTCTGCTACAGACCACCAGACCAGGGGGATGAGGTGGACGAGGCTTTCTTCCAGCAACTAACAGAAGTTGCTAGATCACAGGCCCTGGTTCTCATGGGTGACTTTAATCACCCCGATATCTGCTGGGAGAGCAATACAGCAGTGCACAGACAATCCAGGAAGTTTCTGGAAAGTGTAGGGGACAATTTCCTGGTGCAAGTGCTGGAGGAACCAACTAGGGGAAAAGCTCTTCTTGACCTGCTGCTCACAAACAGGGAAGAAATAGTAGAGGAAGCAATAGTGGATGGGAACCTGGGAGGCAGTGACCATGAGATGGTCGAGTTCAGGATCCTGACACAAGGAAGAAAGGAGAGCAGTAGAACAGAGACCCTGGACTTCAGAAAAGCAGACTTCGACTCTCTCAGGGAACTGATGGGTAAGGTCACCTGGGAGAATAACATGAGGGGGAAAGGAGTCGAGGAAAGCTGGCTGTATTTTAAAGAATCCTTATTGAGGTTGCAGGAACAAACCATCCCGATGTGTAGGAAGAAAAGTAAATATGGCAGGCGACCAGCTTGGCTTAACAGTGAAATCCTTGCTCGTCTTAAACACAAAAAAGCAGCTTACAAGAAGTGGAAGATTGGACTAATGACCAGGGAGGAGTATAAAAGTATTGCTCAGGCATGCAGGAGTGAAATTAGGAAGGCCAAATCACACTTGGAGTTGCAGCTAGCCAGAGATGTTAGGAGTAACAAGAAGGGTTTCTTCAGGTATGTTAGCAACAAGAAGAAAGTCAAGGAAAGTGTGGGCCCCTTGCTGAATGAGGGAGGGAACCTAGTGACAGAGGATGTGGAGAAAGCTAGTGTACTCAATGCTTTTTTTACCTCTGTCTTTACAGACAAGGTCAACTCCCAGACAGCTGCACTCCGCAGCACGGTATGGGGAGGAGGTGACCGGCCCTCTGTGGAGAAAGAAATAGTTCGGGACTATTTAGAAAAGCTGGATGAGCACAAGTCCATGGGGCCGGATGCACTGCATCCGAGGGTGCTAAAGGAGCTGGCCGATGAGATTGCAGAGCTATTGGCCATTATCTTTGACAAATCATGGCAATCGGGGGAGGTCCCGGATGACTGGAAAAAAGCAAATGTAGTGCACATCTTTAAAAAAGGGAAGAAGGAAGATCCGGGGAACTACAGGCCAGTCAGTCTCACCTCAGTCCCTGGAAAAATCATGGAACAGGACCTCAAGGAATCAATTCTGAACCACTTAAAGGAGGGGAAAGTGATCAGGAACAGTCAGCATGGATTCACCAAGGGCAAGTCATGCCTGACTAACCTAATTGCCTTCTATGATGAGATAACCGGCTCTGTGGATGAGGGGAAAGCAGTGGATGTGCTATTTCTTGTCTTTAGCAAAGCTTTTGATACAGTCTCCCACAGTATTCTTGCCAGCAAGTTAAAGAAGTATGGGCTGGATGAATGGACGGTAAGGTGGATAGAAAACTGGCTAGATGATTGGGCTCAACGGGTAGTGATCAATGGTTCCATGTCTAGTTGGCAGCCGGTATCAAGTGGAGTGCCCCAAGGGTCGGTGCTGGGGCCGGTTTTGTTCAATATCTTCATTAACGATCTGAAGGATGGTGTGGACTGCACCCTTAGCAAGTTTGCAGATGACACTAAACTGGGAGGAGTGGCTGATACGCTGGAGGGTAGGGATAGGATACAGAGGGACCTAGACAAATTAGAGGATTGGGCCAAAAGAAATCTGATGAGGTTCAACAAGGACAAGTGCAGAGTCCTGCACTTAGGACGGAAGAATCCCATGCACTGCTACAGACTAGGGACCGAATGGCTGGGCAGCAGTTCTGCAGAAAAGGACCTAGGGGTTACGGTGGACGAAAAGCTGAATATGAGTCAACAGTGTGCCCTTGTTGCCAAGAAGGCTAATGGCATTTTGGGTTGTATAAGTAGGGGCATTTCCAGCAGATCGAGGGACGTGATTATTCCCCTCTATTCGGCACTGGTGAGGCCTCATTTGGAGTACTGTGTCCAGTTTTGGGCCCCACACTACAAGAAGGATGTGGATAAATTGGAAAGAGTCCAGCGGAGGGCAACAAAAATGATTAGGAGGCTGGAGCACATGACTTATGAGGAGAGGCTGAGGGAACTGGGATTGTTTAGCCTGCAGAAGAGAAGAATGAGGGGGGATTTGATAGCTGCTTTCAACTACCTGAAAGGGGGTTCCAAAGAGGATGGATCTAGACTGTTCTCAGTGGTAGAAGATGACAGAACAAGGAGTAATGGTCTCAAGTTGCAGAGGGGGAGGTTTAGGTTGGACATTAGGAAAAACTTTTTCACTAGTAGGTTGGTGAAGAACTGGAATGGGTTACCTAGGGAGGTGGTGGAATCTCCTTCCTTAGAGGTTTTTAAGGTCAGGCTTGACAAAGCCCTGGCTGGGATGATTTAGTTGGGTTTGGTCCTGCTTTGAGCAGGGAGTTGGACTCGATGACCTCCTGAGGTCCCTTCCAACCCTGAGATTCTATGATTCTATGATAAGGAATGCTCATCACTGGTGTTAAAAGGTGACAAGCCATTTAAACTGAAACAGGCTTTCAGGCAGGAGTCCAATCTTCATACTTATCTGCTAAGCAGCTACCACACTGCTGCTACATAAGCAAATGACTGTTTTTCTGCGTGAAGTGCTATACTCCAGAAGAGATACCATGTTCACATTTAGGACATTTTTAAATTTTATTTGAAACTATTGCAATTACAAAGACTATATCAATGTAAATTTGCATTTAAAATGACAACCCTTTTTAATAAACAAGGTCACAAATTAGCGAGCAGCTATTTTGGCCTTTGGGTGGCTTCCGTAGGGTGGAAATTTCCCAGTAGGACAAACTTATATTTGTCACAATAGGTATTATGGTACCGCAGTCTTGTTCAACACTTAGTAATGGAAATACATCTTTTTTTACAATTGACATTTGTAATCACATTTATACAGAGTACCTTTACAGTTACATTGGGGTGGGAAAGCTATAAGCACTTTGCTTGAGCTGCGCAGAAATACCTGCTACTTTAGCAGCCATGTAGGGTGCCCCACCCCTTAAGTAAATATTTGCTTGGAAAATAAAGTGTGTGTGTTCATGTTACTGACCCTGTTCAGCCCGGTGGCAGGGATAAAAAAGAAAGGGATGCACACTATTACAAATGCAAAGAGTCATCAAATTTTGTCCAGTTTATTGTTAGGAATTCAAAACTGATACAAAACATGCCTCCTTTGCACACTATTTTTTCCTTAAAAGTTTTCCAACAGTGTCAGGTAGATTAGAATTAAGAACGTATTTCAACTTTCAGAGTGAACCTTTTACAAAAGGTATTACATATAAGCTACCAACTTTGTGTAATGTATGGTTCCACACTCATTATTAGACATATAGTTTATCAAAAGAATCAGATCCCGCACTGATCTGCTGAAGTACAGGCTTAAAAATGTTTTAAGCCATTAATAACATCTTATGATCTTGTCCAGAAGTGTTTATAATCTGCATGATAATTCTGGGCAATGAAGAAAAGGCAGTAGAGTCCCAAAAGGCAGCCCCCAAGACTACATCGAATGTGCCCAGAGGTATGATGCCAACTTGTGATGACCAAGATAAGAAAAACAGAAGATTTAAAGCTATGACTTGAGCTGTATCACTGCAAAATATCAAATGAGTATCACAGAATTTACCAAGATTGAAACTTGAACAGATGTAGTTTCAATCAACAGAGACTTGAGATGTAAATCATACCTAAACGTTTTCCAAAATAAATTCCTAATGCAGAAAAATTGATTTAAAGATTGCTCCTAGCTAACAATACCTTTTATTTTATTGGACCCTAAATTGATCAGACAATACATAGCCCACGCTTTTGGACATTTATAATAAAAAAGTTTTTATTTTCAATTGAAATAAATGCACCATCCTGCACTTAATGGCTGTAACAAGCCATAAGCATCTTCCACATTGTACCAATCATAACACATTTTTTTGACCTTCACTGAGAAGTTACATAATGCACTCACACTTGGTAAAGAGAAACTAAACTCAGCCTTCTCAATGCTTTTGCACTGTGTTCCTTGTTTATTGTCCAGTTCCACAGTCAGACCAAAAGTTTGCAGTGTGTGCAAACGTTGTAGTTAATAGTACTGTTTAATCATCATCCTCTTCCTCCTCCTCTTCTTCCTCAAAGCTATCTTCAAAGCCCTCGCTGTCTTCCTGGTCCTCATCACCCTCTATTGCCGTATCCCATTGTGGATGATTTTCTGGCACTGGTTTAGCTTCATGAACTTCCAGCTGCACAGAGCGGTTGGGCAGAGAGAGAGAGAGAGAGAGAGAGAAAGAAGAAAAAAGGTGATTGAATGAGACAACAAATACCAATCAGAAAAGCATGAAAAATTATCTGCTTCTTATGCCACATAAAAGTGTAAGCAAGTTGGTTTGGGGGAGTGCAGTGTATTAGAATTTCTCATTGATTTTGTGTGTCTACATTCTGAAAAAGAATATTCTTTACTATCTGAATTGTGGGGCAAACCCCCAACGACAAAAGCACACCTGTATATTTAAATACATATACAAACTTATCTGATACTGGGTGACTAATAAAATGAAATTGCTGTTTGTGACCACATGTCTGGTATTGCCTGAAAAAACTGATTGTGATTCATAATGTTGTTTTAAATGCGAAAGAGAGTCTATAGTAGCATTCCTATATCAGGCAAGTAATTTACAGTAAAGGATTGTTCAGATTTGAAATCTCAAGTCTTAGAACTAAAACTAAAACTGAAACACCGTGTTTTCATGCTGCCTCACTTCTGCCTAGCTATGTGCACATTAACATCTGTGCTAAGTGATTTTCAGCAAGAAATCTACTAGGGTTAAAAGATCACCTTCAATGGTTTAACCTGGTCCAAACCCATAAACGAATCAGATCTTAAATAAACCATGTACTGGTAGTTTCCAGGTTTTCCTGGTGCAGGAAACTTCAGTTCTACCTAGAAAACACAATTAATTCCAAATGTTTTTTATTCCGAGAAGACCTTCAAAGAATGTGTGTGAACAACTTATAATTGGCTTCTATACTTCAACATGCAGTACATATCACAAAATAATAGCGATGGCTTTTTAGTTACTGAAGGGTGCTACTTCGTCCACAAGCCACAGCATAGCAAAATACATGCATGAGATATGTGCTAATAGCCACAAATGGGTATCAAAGAGAGAGGATATCTAAGCACAATAGCTGGAGCAAAGGATTAATTTTATCACTACATCACATTTCTACTATATGTAGTCCTGGAAAAATGACCCTAAATTTTTTTTAAAGTTTCATAAAAAAAGTTATTTTGTACTTTTGAAGGTAAAAAAGGACAGTAAAATTAGAGATTAATAGCTAGTCTATGGAAAGTATTTCATGTACTTTATCACTGCTGCTATATCATACTGCAGTTTAATTAGCAATATAGTTAAGTAAAAATGCAGCACTTATTTCTTGTATGCAGAGTGAAAGGATTAAACATTCAATAGGATGTTAATAGGGAGGAGTTAATGCAATTTTAAGTGATGAAAGAAATGTTACAATTCTACTCTTAAGAACTAAAAAGCAACTATCAATTGCAATATGATAAGTAGATATTTCTGTGGCAGTGGGAATTTTCTCAGAAGTCCCAGAAAAACAAAAAAGGTAAAGTGCTAACAGTAAACACAGAGGGAGCTGAACTGCATACAACTGCTTAACTTGGATGATTTTTGCACTTACTACCTAGCTTTGCCTTTGGTAGTAGGGGCAAACAAACTTGACAAATCTCATCTGAGTAGAAACAGAAGGTTTTATTTTCAATAATAAAATAAAATCTAGTTGAAAGAACAAAGTTCTGTGAATCTGTAGGATGAACTGATGTAAGCAATTTAAAAAAAAAAAGAGGCATTTTCAGAAATACTTTATAATGACTTAAATCTGACCTTAGAAATCAAGTCAGCCCTAACACAGTAAACCTCCCACCTTGCTGTCCAATATAAAAAACCACCCAGATGAAATTAAGTAATTTGTCTTGCACGGATTCTTTTCATGTAAGTTTTATTTTATAACACTATAGCCTTCCAAGAAGAATGTTTCAACTTTTAATTTCTCTACAGAAGTATAACATTAATAATATAACATTGTGGAATATCAACATCCAAAACCAACTGCTGAGATTACTAATTCACCAAATCTCTGTTTTACAGAAAAGTTATCAATATTAGCTGTCCTACGTTTAAACAGTTTTATTTAAAAGCTATCTATGCACATGAATCCTGCTGGCCATCAACTTTTCATGCCAGAATCAATCAATCAGAGTTCCTCCTGTCAACCTCACCTTTTTCCAACTGCAATTTTGGAAAGAGAAGAAGCCAGAATAAAACTGCTCAAAAGTTATTCCCCTCCACAAAGGTTTACAGTAATATAAGACCCTGACCTACTTTTTTATCAGTCAGATGAAGACAAACTATATCTAGTCTATCGCTACCTAAGAAAAACAGATTACGGAAACACAGCATTACAGTTCAGAATATGCTATGTAATTATACTATTATTTCATGTAAATCACTTCAAAGTATTTTATAAATATTTAAAATTAAGTGTTTGATACTCAAAACTACAAATACTTTACCTCTTCTCTATCTTTTAGTGTACACACATGATATGGCATAGACACTAATGTCTGATCCTTCCGATCTGCAATATACAGCCACCACCATTCTTGTTTTTCCTGTTAAAAAAATAATATGAAAGACTAGAAAGTAGAGGTAACATTCTATAAGGCCTGGTATACCATAATAATTTATTACAGTGCAGATATAAATATAAGAATAAACTACGTTGTAAGACTTAAAAACTTACAGTACATAATGCACATTGAAGAGGAATGTGTCTGATGCCTTGTCTACACTTAAAAATTACATTGACCTAGTAACATCGCTCAGCGCTATTAAAAATTTCACACCACAAGCGCCACAGCCCGGTTGACAAGAATTCTTCTGTCAACCTAGCCACCGCCACTTGGATAGGTGGATTAACTACATTGATGGAAAAACCCCTTCCATTGATGCAGGAAGCGTCTACTCTTTAGTTCTACAGAGGCACAACTGCAGCACCATAGCTGTGCCGGTGTAGCGTAAACATGGAGCATACACAGCCCACTCAAGAAGCACTATACTGGAGAAAACAGAGGGTAAGACATATAGTCTTTTAGATTATAAAACAAAACGGTTGGGAGAAACTAGAATGCCAGTTGCTGTAAGCAACTTCTCTCCTCATTCAACTCACCTGGGTGGTATGGTAAATAGTCGCAATACAATATGCAACAAATTGAAATCTCGCTAGAGGGAGACTTAGACATATTGTTGCCTTATGGTTAATTAATACGCTCTATGAAAGTTGTTTCAATGCTAATAAATGGTTGCTGGAGTGCTTGTACCACGTTGAAGGAACTTTTCTGGTGGCCCACGTTGAAGGGCAGGGCTTAGGGCTTGGAACCTCTAGCAACACTGAACCACCTCCAAATTCCATAGGTGGGAGACATTTTTAATTAAATGATGTGTAGAATGTGAAATGATGTCTGGACTTCACTGAAATACACTTTCAGCTTCAACTAGTATTTTAACTACATTTTTTGCTTGCAAATGTTTCAGAAGCCTACAGGATTGCACAGTAATCAATTAATTAAATTGAAATTTAAGTTACAAAGTAACAGTTGATTACAAGTTATCTTTTACCTTTTAAAGTGATTAATTATAAGACTAGCAAATCCCACTAAAATACACACATGGGACAAATACCAGAATCTATTTTTTACTACTACCAATAGAAATCCTGGATTCCTACCACACTAGTGAACACTAAAACTCATTAGCACAAAATCTATTTTGCATTGATCAGCTCAAGATGAGGGGAACGTGAAATTAACTTGACATATTAATTTTCCATTTTTACAGTATATCAATCAGCGGGAAAGCACCTGCATCTCCACTTGGTAGTAGCATGGCTTTGTGTGTTTAATGGGCCAGTCACCGAAGACAGGACATGCAGGAACTTATCCATAAACTGATTTTTAAAGGTTTAGATTGTTGCTATAAGTTTAAAAAAATACAATTTTTTTATTAAGTTTCCTATGTGCGTGTTGTCACGTGGATATTGAGGACAGATTGATTTTTAATTAATAATTAAAATTCAAGATCAGATTACTATTTTTAAATAGTGAAGAAGGATCCTATGCAGAAGAAATTTGCATTTAAGTGTATGAGAGTCAGTGGCAGCTATGCAAAAATGGTAACTGAAGCACAAGCCAAGTATGCATGATGAATTATGAGAAACACAGACGAGATGGTCACAAATTATCAGCCAAAATTATTCATTGACAAATGCAGATTTGGGTCAACCAAAATATTTTGAGAATGTGTGTCAATTCTGATTAACTGTTTTTAGTCAAGAAAAAGTCAGGATATGTCAAAATGGTTCATTTTGACATTTATTAAATGAAATGTTTTGATTTTTCAGGCTCAATTGACAAGGGACTTCAGCACTATTCACAAACCCAGGAGAAATGGGTGGAAGGCGGTGGTCCCCCCTTATGACCAATAGCCCAGTGGTTAGAAAGAGCTCTTCTGGGATACAAAACTCCTAGGTTCAAATCCCCACTCTATTTGATGTGGAACAGGGACTTGAACTTGGGTCTCCCAACTCCCAGAAGAGTACTCTAACCACGGAGCTAGTGGGTCACTCTCAAAAACTCCCATTGAAGCTGTTCTACCTTGTAGTAAATACTTTATATTCAGTGGGCCAGAGAAAGAGAGAGAGAATGACTCTATAGGCTTAGGGCACTCACCTGTAAGTGGTGAGAGTTGGATTCCAATCCCTGCTCCAATGAATATTTTAGGTATTGCATTGGAATACTTTGTTCAAATATTTATGAAAGTGGCCAATTACCATCCTGACCGTTTACATGTTGTACCTCTTTCCCTGACTTTCTAACATACAGTTGAGCAATAGATATAGTTGTTAGGGCATGGGCCACAAAGTTGGTGTTATATTATTGCCAAAAAAATTTTGTGACGGGGAAAAAAAATCAAGAGACATTCATTGCTATAACTTTCACGGTGGGGTCAACAGATACAACTCCTTGTAATTAAACATGCAATCCTAATTTGGTATTGTTTGTCACAGAGGGATAATCTTGCAGGAGAGGTGTCACCTTCCCATTCTTTCTAAACGGATTATTGGTTGGACTCAACAGTGCATGCCTACCTGAACCTGGCAGGCTACTATACGGTGGGCAAAATGCCTTTTAACAGATGGGTATAAGTGCAGACATGCCAGGGAACCAGTATGTTCGTGAAGCTGGAGTACTGGGGCATAATTCTACCTAAAAATGTCAAAGCCACAATCTGTGCAGTTTTTGGATCTATGACTGAGGGAACAGAAGAGATTTATTTATTTAGGAATATGTATAAAGTGAAGATACAGCCCTGGCAAACTAAATTAATTAGCTGCCCAAGAAGTTTGTTAAAGCAGAGTTAAGTATGCTCAGTGCTGACTCATGACCTTTTAGAATGTTGTGTTCAGTTACGCTCAAACCTCTGAAAACCAGGAAATACAGTTAAAATATATGCCACCCCCAACGTACCCTTAACTCTTCCCCTTGAGCTGGCAATAACAACTGGGAATTGTTCAGTAAAGGTAGTGCCATAAGTAGCACATGAAGGACTATGAGGTGTCATTGTTTGCACTAAGCTTCAGATTTGATTTGCAGTATTTATCTGCACACATCCAGCTGCATTCACTGTTAGATGTAGCTGCAGTGAATGGTGGAGGGATTAGTTGGAAGACTTGTAACTGTGATATGAGGAGAGGTGCATGTGTACCTCAAGGGATCAAGTATGCCAATGTTCTGTTCTGTAGGTGTGTCAGTAGCAGTGCACCGGGGTCTTCTCATCATGGGGATTTTCAGCAGTCCTGTGGCATACATGACTGCGATCTCCTGTGAACAGTGAGTGGGGTAAGTGAAAGCAATGTCTTAGAAGGAATACTCCTGACAATGGTGAATGGGTGGTAATATTTAGCAACTTTGGGGTGATTTGTGCAGGCTCCGGGTTTGAGTTTAGACAGCTCCTGTTCACTACACCTTGCTCTAACCCAAGTTTTGTTTTGTGCTCAGTATCCAGTGCAGTCCGTATCCACGTATTTGTAGCAATTGTAAGAGTAGGGTACTAGTATGTGCTATTGATGTGTTGGGGCATCACCTGAAGAGGGCAGAGTTAAGGTTGTGTTATGGAGGTAGTGTGTATCGTTACTCTACATTTGCTTGTTTTCAGAGATTTGAGCGTAGGTAACTTGATGTTCTGAAATGGCACTAGGCATCACTGGGCAACCTTAAGTCTGAATTAGGGTTTTTGGGCAGTTAATTTCCTATTTTTATTTAAAATAACTTCTCAGCACCTCTATGTTTTACAGCTCAGTTCTCCCCATTCCACTGCCGCTGGCTCCTTGGAAATGATTATACAGGACACAGAAGACATTGTCTGCATGTTAGTGACTTCAATGCCCATAAATCCTCTCATCTCCCTGCCTATCCAGGCAGCCCAGAGTTCCCTCCCCAGCAATGGAGGAGTGGGCATCGACAGGGACCCCAAAGGTTGAGGAGCTGGGCAAAAGATAAAGGAACAGTGCAGCCATTGACATGGAGTCAGTGGGGATGTATTTTAAAGAGGGGACAGTAATGGTGTGGACGTATGAATGTGGGAGGCAGAACTGAAGCCCCCCTACATGCTACACTGCACAACTCTGACCATGTTCCTTTCCTCCCCACACTCTCTGCACTGCTCTGACCTCCTGATGTTCCTTCCCCACTGACGGGGGCAGCAGGAGGATCAAATGGAGTACTGGGTTCCTTCCACTGATCAGGAAGCAATAGAGGAAAGGGGAGCCACTGATGGAAGGGGAATTGTTGGGTGATGCAGTATGGGAGGGGTGTATCTGTAGGGGAGTGTGGTGGGAGTGGAAAAAGGTGCAGATGACTCCATTTCTTTTCCCTCCTTGTATGTCACAGGAGGAGAAGGTGCTATAAAGAAATGTATAATGAACTGTGTTAGACAAATGTATATTAAACATTAGAGAAGTAGATATATATTTAATAGTGTTATAAGAAAGCGTAAAAGGCAATTTTTCTGCTTTCTGTATGTGACTTCTTGACACAGCTTTTAAAGATTGGAAAAAAAATAAAAAGTTGGTTTGTGTCTTATCTACAATAGATTCTTGATGTGTGGATAACAGGATGAAGCGAATCATACAATGTGTCATTTACTAGCAAGAGAGTAGGGAGGATAAACACTGACTGGGCAGAACTAACCAGCAACTCCAAGGCCATAAAAAGCAAATAAGTAACAATAAGATAACTGTTGTAAGAAATAATGAATACATGGAAACAATGCTTAAGAAAATAGATATGAGGTATCAATTGGAGTTTTGGCAGAACAAGTAAAAAGGTATTAAAAATTGATTTTAAATGAAATGTTTATAATTGAGGTAGTTTTAATAATTTGCACTTGTGCAATGTTATGAGACAATATATAAAGGGTGTGTGTTTAATAAATGGGGATAGAGCAACACAGGACTTACACCAGACTGGACCAGCATGGATCTGATGATGACAGAAAGCCTACTTACGCCCCAGGACTGGGTAACTGATCTTTATGCTATCCTGATCTAACTGCTTTATGCTTAATTAATTGTCCTACATTTTATTAAAGCTTTAAAATCAGATAAGCTTAGTAACTGGTGTGGAGAGTGCTTTTAATCCAACAATACCCAATTTCCCATCTTATGGTTCTGCTGTGTCCGCACTTTTGAGCTCCTTAAGACCAAATAGCCCCTCTGATGATGATCCCTTATTTGTTAAGGAATCATAGAAGGTTACATTTTTGGAAACCCGGTTCTTTGTTCAAACTCTACTCACTGAAACTGGGTTTTCAAAAACAGTGTTTGGATGATCCCTTACACTAATAAGGTTTTGCCTAGGGGTGTGCTGGGCCCTCAGTAGCTGTGCCAGACCACAGCCTTAAGTGGCAAACGGACAGACCCCTCATACCGCACCATCTCAACCCCCTACATCGCCTGCACTGCTTGGATACCTCCCTCACTGCTCCAAGCCCCCCATATTCCCTAGCTCTGCACCGAAACAGCTGAGAATCTGAAAATGTTATGAGCACGTTAGGGAGGCTGTGTTACAGTTAACCCCTTGACCAAATGACTCAGTGACTTGCTTCCTTTAATCACATTCAGTCCCATTGTTCAGGAAATAAGCGAGGAGCACGAGTCATGATTACACTACCTTAACTTCTTACTAGTATCTTTCATCTTCCCTCTAATTAATTAATGCTGATTGCTTTCACAATACTTCTAAAGTAAAATCAGACTCCCTGTGGATTTTAGAGCACTTTAAAATATTGGCTCTTAAACCAGAAACTTTAGTTTTTGGGCAAAACTTCCAGAAGGAGCCCCTTCAGAATGAAGACAGAACAACTAATGTGCACAACACAGATTCTTTCAAAACTGCCAAGAGTAAGGCCTGAGCTCATAGTACATGTGTGTTGCTTAGGTAGATGCTCAGCGTGTCATCTTGAGCTACCCAGTTAGAGTGAACAAAGGCTGACTGCAAACCCTCGAGCTTGCAATGAACTCTAGTCTTGCTACACATGAACATTTCACTCTTTGGCTTGTCAGTATGGCTCCAGCTGACTTGTCTAAATTTAATCTTCAATAACTTCCAAACCATTGCTTCTCAAAAGAGACAGTGGGGGCCACACACTAACTGAGGTCAATTCTGAGCAGGTGAGATCAGTCTGGGGAGGATTACAGTCAATCAGCCTCATGTGTACAGAACAAAACCCCTTTAGAATTGCCAGGAGATTTTTGTAAACATCTAACTTTAAGGGGGTTTTATCTTAGAGACCCTGTTGCTCAAATAACCACAAATTGGACCACTAATGCTACCCTATGCTCCCACAATGCACTGTAAATTTCTAGATAATCTGAGGCAGCATAGGGATTTAGGAAGTAATTTACTGTTTGAAAGATGACTATCAACCTTAACTATAGCAGAACTGCTGCTCTGCTATACCACTCCATAGAGAGAATGGGGAATGAGAGAAGGGTTATAAGAAGCCACCATCCAAGAAGAGCTCTCTGCAGCAGATCTTGACAGATATGGTTTTGTGAGCAACTTATATGCAATAGCTCAGCTGAAGGAGAACAAACGTTGATTGTGGAAGTTGTATATCATTTCTGCTCAACAGGGACTTGGGAGTTCACACATCGAAGTTTGAGAATCCAGTGAAAAATTCAGTTTTTAAAAAAGCTATACTGGAAGTAATTTTTTTTTTTTTTTTTTTTTTAAGACAAGTCTCAAGCAAACCAGCAATTTTGCTCTGTACAAATTGGCAATTTTAAAAATCAGAATTTTAACTTTAAACCAGTATATAAATTCTAAATTAGTAAGTTATATACTTTTGTTGTATTAAGTCCCATTTGTCACAGCTCTAATAAAGTTCACTATTGCTGACCTCAGGAAAGTAAAGACTGTAAACAGGATGTGTTATCTTTGATTTGGTTTCCAGAAGGGCCCGCTCCTTTCGCTGTATACTTTGCTGTAATTCTTGCCACTCCTGTTGAAGACAAGAAGGATTTAAAGAGTTACTTTACTCATCTCTTCTCCTCTTAAAAATGAAATCCCAGCACATCAAGAACAGCACACAGACAGCATGGTAAATGCCTGTGCTAAGCTTCATATTGTACAAAAACCAGGTAGGGGGAAACAGGGTTCAAATTCTAAAGCCTGATGCTTAAATATCAAATGGCAGTGAAATACATGAGACCAGCCATATGGACACTTCTGAAAATGTGCTAGCTCCGTGTAAAAATCTGCAAGGCCACTACATTATTCTCCTTCAAATCACTCTTCAAAACTTACTTTTTCAATGTTGCCTCCAAAATACTCATCAATGGCTAAGCAGTTGGTTGGCCACAACCATTGTTCACTACACTTTATCTCACTACTACCTTGTGCTCACCCTGTTTGTTGCATCCAGCTGTTTCCTCTTATCTTATACTTAAGACTGTAAGATCTCTGGAGAAAGGGCTACTATTTTGTTGTGTGAGACCCTAGCACAACAAGCCTCTTGGAGCCAATACAACCCAAATTCACAATAATTCTAACTTACCAAATGTCATATACAAATTTATACACACACACTTCTCCCACTGCTATGTGTGTGTAGAATGCATTGTACAATGCATAATAGTTACTGTATGTCAAGGATTTAAAATTTAAGGGGAGGTTTCATATTGAAATCTCACAGCATCAAAGTTGATTGTTAAATTAAGTTGAAAAACTTAAGTACATTCTTCTGCTAAAATTGAAGTTTTCATTTCTCTTGTCCTGTAATTTTAACATTGCTCTCTTTCCTTTCTGTAAGGGAACCCTGCACTAAGGGACATGCATCATGGCAACCCTCAAACTGGAAGAGGAAGGCTTGATATGACTTTCTCTGGAGAGAGTTGATGCTACTACTTCATCCTTGTGTTGTTCAGCCTGAGGTGGCTGCTAAAGAGATACAAATATGTTTTCCCCACAACTCCAGAGGCAGAATCACCCTTCATCACAAAGTGAGACTTACAGCTTCATCATCTTTGTTTTGTTTCTCATCTTGTTCTCTGTCGGAGTCTCTTTCACTTCCATCATCTCTTTCACTTTGAGAGTCCCTGTTAGTTTCTTCTTCATCAGACTCACTTCCTTTATCAGAAAGTTCTTCATCTTCCTCCCTTACTACAACTTCCTAAACAAAAACAAAATGATCTGTTATTCCCATGGGCAGCATTCCTGTGCTCCAAGTCTGAAGGCCATGAGCCCTTAAGTCCCATTTGAGGACTAGTGCCTAATATATGACACTGCAATGCCATGTGGGTACTGCATTGTTCAGATGGGGTCCTTTGAATTAAATGTAAAACAGATTTCAAGACCATTTCTGGTTGATGTATAGGGAGAATTAACATGCTAAAGTACTAAAAGAGTTGTGATGTCAGAGACAGCAATACTGAAACACTTATTAGCTGGTATATTTGTCCACTATTTAGGAACTACCAATTTTTAGTTCACTACTGAAAGTCCCCCATTATATACACTTTTCATTACTAAAATGTGCAGTGCTCTAAAAATCCAGTTCTGTATTCACATGTTATGGAACGGCTAACCCCTTTAAGGGGGGGACTCAGGGCCCAGTCTACCCACAATGGGGATAAGATGAACAAGCCCATCTCAGGCCACCTGTAAGTAATTTATTGCTTAAGCAGCTGGTTGCCATCTAATTGGCTAACAAGCATGTGGACCTGATAAAAGGCTACCAGTGCTCAGGTGTTCTAAGGGAGAGGAGCTCCCATAGAACAGAGCAAGAGAATTTAGGGAGGAACCTCCTTCATAGCTGTAGGGGGCCCAGCCTGCAAGGAGCTATGTGCTCCCTGGAGAAGAGCTGCAATCAGGAAGGCCCTGGCTCCATTAAAGGAAACACGGTTGACAGTGTCTTGCAGATAAAGTGCCTGAGAGTGGGATGAATAGACTCAGGCAGGACTGAAATTTAAATGAAATATGCCTTCCAGATAATTAAAGAAAGTCCTTTACCCAGGCTTCTTAATTACATTTCCCATTAATAAGTGATTCCCCTCTAAAAGGGACATTGTTTGATACATAAAAGCCTTGCTAATTTTATTGATAACCTAATCAGGAAAATTAAGGCAGGGCGCATTTATAGCAAAGCATATGGCCACAAGGGGGCGAGCAGGGACAGCACACACCTTTTACACAGCAATACATCATTTGAAAGAGATCCATCTTTTCTCCTCCCTCGTATCTTTTTCAACATTAATGTCACGCTCAGTCTAATTGAATCTCTTTAAGAACTGGTGTCTCAGTCGTGTTTGTCATTCCCATAGTATTTGGGCTAATTTTTTTAACTGTTAAACAAAAATACCTTTCATCCATATGCTCCCAACTAACAAAGCCAATGAAGAAGCAAATCAAACCAGAGCAGAGGGAGAGTTACTCCTTACACACCTCTCTAACGTGTTCACAAAAAAACTGTTATAGGGGACTTCAATTTGGGAAACACATGCAGGTCTCATGCAGCCAGTACCAAAACATCATTAGAGTGTCTAATAGTCAGATAATTTTCTAACACAAAAATCATTGCTCCCAACATGAGGTAACTATTGTGAACCTCATTGTGGCAGTTAAAAGATGAACCAGTCATTGAACTGGAAGTTGGTAGTTGCCTTGGGATCAGTGATTGTTTACCCATATTGAATGTAACCAGATCATGGAGAATAGTCCCAACCATTAAAATACACACAACATAGTGCTTAAAAAAGGGCTAATTTTCCAAAGAAGAAGAAAAGTAACAGTAGAATTGATTGGGAGGAAAAAGGTGAATGAAAACTGGGAGTTCTTTAGGAAGACTTTGGTTAGATGGCCAAAAAGCTACCATTTTACAGTCAAGAAAGACTTTGGGTAAAAGTCCATCCTGGTTCAGTGAGAAAGCAAAGCCAGCAATTATATATAAAACAAATGCAAAAAAGGAATGTTGATATAAATTGATATAAATTAAAAGTTACAGAATTGTAGATACTGATAAGGGAACTAAAGACATCAAGGAAAAAAACCCAAGGCTTGCAGGGGTAAGGACAGTTAAAAAAAAATTCCTTAAGTATATTAGGAACAAAAGAAAACCTAACAATGGCCCATTACTCGGGAGACATGGTAAAACAGTTAATGATGAAGAAAGGTGGAAGAATTCAATAAATACTTCTGCTCTGTATTTGGAAAGAAGTGTACATTCCAGTGTACATAGTACAAGTGTACATTCCAGTCCCATAGTAACTAAACAGGATGTTATTTAACATTTGCCAAGAATAAGTATTTTTAAATCAGCAGACCTGGACAACGTACACCTAATAGTCCTAAAGGAGTTGGCTGTATAGATCTCTGGCTTGTTGATGTTAATTTTTAATCAAATTTTGGAATACCAGGGAAATTCCAGAAGACTTGAAGAGTGCTAGTGTGACAATATTCAGAAGATGGGAAGCACGATGACCCAAGTAATTATAGGCCAGTTAGTCTGACATCAATCCGGGCAAAATAATGGAAAAGCTGAAAAGGGATTCTATTAACAAAGAATTAAAGGATGGGAATATAATTAATGTGAGTCAACAAAGTTTTATGGAAAACAGGTCTTGTCAAACAAACCTGATTTCATTCTTTAAGATTAAAAGTTTTGTTGATAAAGATAACTGCGCAGATGCAAAATAGTTAGACTTTTGTAAGGGGTTTGACTTAGTACTGTATGACCTGCTGATTAAAAATGAGCACTATATACTATCAATAAAGCACGTTAAATTGATTAAAACTTGTTAACTAACAGACCTCAAATAGTAATTGTTAATGTGAAATCATCATAGAATGGGGATGTATCTAGTAGAGTTCAACAGGGATCAGTACTAGGCCCAATGCTATTCATTACTTTATATTTACTTCCAGATCATTGATAAAACTTATAGCTGATAAAATTCAGAGATGACACACAGTGATGGAGTGGTAAATGACAACGACAGGGCAGTCAGAGTGACCTGGATCTCTTGGTAAGCTGGGCCCATTCAAAACAAAAAGTGTTTTAATACAGCAAAATGGAAGGCTGTACACCTAGGAACAAAGAATGCAGCCCAACCTACAAAATGGGGGACTGTATCCTGGAAAACAATACCTCTGAAAAAGACGTAGGGGTCATAATGGACAAGCGACTCAACATGAGCTCTCAGTGTGGTGATATAGCAAAAAAGGCTAATGTGATCCTTAGATATATAAACAAAGGAATAGGAAGAGAGATGATTTTACTTCTTCTATTGATGAAAATAATATTGAAATACTGCATCCACTTCTGGTGTCACATTTTTAAAAGTATGTTGAAAAATTGGAGAGGGTGCAAAAAGAGCCCCAAAAATTATTTGAGAGTTGAAGAAAATACCTTATGCTGAGAAATTTAAGGAGCTCAATCTGTTTAGTTTATCAAAAGAAGATTACGAGGTGACTTGATTACAGTGTATAAGTACTTTCCCAGGGGGAAAATATCAGGTACTAAAGGGCTCTTTAACCTAGCAGAGAAAGGCCTAAAAAAGATCAGTAGCTAGAAGTTGAAACCAGACAAATTCAAAGCAGAAATTAATCAAATTTTTAATAATGAGGGTGATTAACTACTGAAACAAACTACCATGGGAAGTGGTGGGTTCTTCATCTCCTGAAGCCCTCTAATCAAGATCGGATGCCTTTGTAGAAGATATGCTTTAGTCCAGGGGTGGGCAAACTTTTTGGCCTGAGGGCCACATCTGCGTATGGAGCTGCGGGGGCAGCGCTTGGGGCAGGGGCAGTGTGAGGAGCCGCCGCTGCGTATGGGAGTCGCACAGAGCCTCGGCATATGCGGAGCAGGGCAAGCCCTGGACCCTGCTCCCTGTCGGGAGCTCGAGGGCCGGATTAAAACGTCTGAAGGGCCAGATGCGGCTCCCGGGCCGTAGTTTGCCCAACCCTGCTTTAATCAAACACAAGTTCCTGGCACTCAATATAGGGATAACTGGGTGAAATTTAATGGCCTGAGATATGCAGGAGATCAGACTAGGTGATTTAACGGTCCCTTCTGGCTTTAAAATCTTTCAATGAAATACCCCATTAGCTTGCTTTTGCTTCTGCTGCTTTGGCTGCAGCAATGGAGGAGGAGCAGGTTTCTTTTTCAAAGGTTTCTTTTTCTTTGATTTTGAAGCCTTCTTGGTTCCTTTAATCTTTTGCTGCCATCCTCTGTTCTTAACTTTGTTGGCATCTCCTTGCTGTAAGAAAACATGGTGATTAAACAGTAGGCAGATTAAACTAAACTAAATATTTTAACTTGAGGCAGCCATCTTCACATGCTTCAAATGTTTTAAGATATGATCCTACCTTAAGAGCTAAGTTCTACTGGATATTTGAATAGGACTTTGCGAAAAGATCACAAGTACATGAATGAATCACTCAAAATCTGAATGAAGGTTCATTTCTTCAACTAGGAAGCAGAGGCACTGTAATATAGTCTAATGCTCAACTTACCCCATCCTCTGTAGGTTGCTCTTCTGCTGCGCAGGTGGACTGTTCCTTTTCAAACACTTCCTGATTAGGGAGGAAATGAAGTCTTAATCTTTGTCTGTGTCAACCAGCACTGATGCTTAGAGAATTACACTGTCACTTAGATATTAAAGTACATTTAACTACACTAAATCTGAGGAGTTTTGTTCATTATTCAGAATTCTGTTTTCAGTGACAACCATAAGACACTAATTGACCAGTATGAAAAAGCAAAATTTCAACCCTTTGTGCAGGATTTTACCAACACTAGCATAGTTCATCTATTAAAAAAATTCTCAGAATAATTACAGTGCTGTCTTGTGCTAAAAGGTCCTCAAGGAATCAATTCTGAACCACTTAAAGGAGGGGAAAGTGATCAGGAACAGTCAGCATGGATTCACCAAGGGCAAGTCTTGCCAGCAAGTTAAAGAAGTATGGGCTGGATGAATGGACGGTAAGGTGGATAGAAAACTGGCTAGATGGTTGGGCTCAACTGGTAGTGATCAATGGTTCCATGTCTAGTTGGCAGCCGGTATCAAGTGGAGTGCCCCAAGGGTCGGTGCTGGGGCCGGTTTTGTTCAATATCTTCATTAACGATCTGGAGGATGGTGTGGACTGCACCCTTAGCAAGTTTGCAGATGACACTAAACTGGGAGGAGTGGTTGATACGCTGGAGGGTAGGGATAGGATACAGAGGGACCTGGACAAATTAGAAGATTGGGCCAAAAGAAATCTGATGAGGTTCAACAAGGACAAGTGCAGAGTCCTGCACTTAGGACGGAAGAATCCCATGCACTGCTACAGACTAGGGACCGAATGGCTGGGCAGCAGTTCTGCAGAAAAGGACCTGGGGGTTACGGTGGACGAAAAGCTGAATATGAGTCAACAGTGTGCCCTTGTTGCCAAGAAGGCTAATGGCATTTTGGGTTGTATAAGTAGGGGCATTTCCAGCAGATCGAGGGACGTGATTGTTCCCCTCTATTCGGCACTGGTGAGGCCTCATTTGGAGTAGTGTGTCCAGTTTTGGGCCCCACACTACCAGAAGGATGTGGATAAATTGGAAAGAGTCCAGCGGAGGGCAACAAAAATGATTAGGGGACTGGAGCACATGACTTATGAGGAGAGGCTGAGGGAACTGGGATTGTTTAGCCTGCAGAAAGGAAGAATGAGGGGGGATTTGATAGCTGCTTTCAACTACCTGAAAGGGGGTTCCAAAGAGGATGGATCTAGACTGTTCTCAGTGGTAGAAGATGACAGAACAAGGAGTAATGGTCTCAAGTTGCAGAGGGGGAGGTTTAGGTTGGATATTAGGAAAAACTTTTTCACTAGTAGGGTGGTGAAGCACTGGAATGGGTTACCTAGGGAGGTGGTGGAATCTCCTTCCTTAGAGGTTTTTAAGGTCAGGCTTGACAAAGCCCTGGCTGGGATGATTTAGCTGGGTTTGGTCCTGCTTTGAGCAGGGGGTTGGACTAGATAACCTCCTGAGGTCCCTTCCAACCCTGAGATTCTATGATTCTATGAAAAGATTTACAGTAAAAGCTGTGTTATCAGGCCCTGTACCAACCAGCAAGATCTTTAAACTGGCATTTCTGATCTTCATTGAAAGTCCAGTTTACAGTCTGGTTGGTGCGGGGCCGGCAGGCTCCCTACCTGGCTCCCTGGAAGTGGTGACATCTCTGCTGTTCTTAGGCGGAGGCATGGCTAGGTGGCTCTGTGCCCTGCCCCTGCCCTATCCCACGCGCTGGCTCCGCAGTTCCTCTTAGTCGGGAACCGCAGCCAATGGGAGCTGCGGGGGCAGCACCTGCAGGCGGAGGTAGCATGCAGAGTCGCCTAGCTGCACCTCCACCTTGGAGCAGCAGGGACATGTCGCCATTCGCAGGGAGCCACCCGAGATGAGCATCGCTCGGATCCGGCACCCCACATCCCCTCCCACGCCCCAACCCCCTGCTCCAAGCCCCCTCCTGCACCCAAACTCCCTCTCAATTAACCAGAATTTTTCACTTACTGGCATCCCCCACACTCCCAACATGCAGGATTACAAAGTTTTTACTGTACTTATGCTATAAAATGTGAAAATTCTGTATCACAAAAGTAAGCAATAGTAGTAAAATGCAAATTCTACCCCAGTTACAAGAGTATTAAGACCCAGGAACTCAGTATCTAGCCTGTCATTCATGGATCCAGGAGCACAAATCAAGCCGAAATATCAATGTTTACATTAATAAAACATAACACACTTTATCTGCCTCCCTCTAGAAGCTCAGAAGTGTCTGTAGGTGAAAAAGTATTTTTCATTTCTTACTTACACAGAAAGATAATAGTTATCTGGCACAAAACAAATTCAGACATTTAATTTGCTATAGCAAATTGTCCTATATTAAGAGGGCAAATATGATTTACTGGCAATATCATGAATGCACATAGACTGCATGAAAAAATTTGAGTTGCCAACAAACATTCAAATTTTGGACACAAATATCTGTTCACTTTTTCAGCCATGATAAATTTAAACATACCATTAAACCTGCTTAGAGTTTTTTTGGACACAGCAGCCATGGTAAAAGTGACTGAATTTTACATTTCAGTGTATTGGTATTGTCAAGGTTATGGTGCGTAGTAAATTCATTTAAGTCGCTGTACTGGTACATACTGTATTTGCCTAAACATACAACTCTCCAAAACGCTCTATTTACCAGTGAGATTCAATCTCCTCAATTTTATTTCATACATACTTAATACAATTACACAAAGTTATGTTAAACATTATTAAGATTGTAAAGTCAAGCACACAGAAGTTAGTCTTAATTCTGGCATTTCCCGTCTGTACAACCTAAATTCAGCCCCCTTGAGAGTGTGCATTATGATACCATCTTCAATTTCATGATCACATACCACTGGGTTTTACAGGACCCCTGCCTTGCCTCATTCAGAGTACAAAATGGACAGTGCTCCACTGATGAACATCTATTCAATATTGTGTATTATCCTCATTGTTCAATGTGTGGCCCTAGGCTTTATTTACTACACACAATTCAAACCCTGCTCTAAAGGCAGAATTATTAATTTCCTCAAGGGATTCTCTATGGAGCTCATCATTACAGTATGTGTGCTTCAAACATTATTTAATTTATCTTCACATCACCCCTATGAGGTGATAGTATGGTTTTATCCCCATTTTATAGATGAAAGGCTGAGCTACAGAGAGATTAAAGTGAAAAGCATCCACTAATTTTGGGTGCCCAGTTGAGACACCAAGGACCTGGGTTTTCAGACTACATAGCATTGTATAGCACTTAACATATTCAAGCACAGCTCTCATTGACTTAAACTGGAGTTGTGAGTACTCAGCTCTTCTGCAAATCAGGCCCCAGGGTATCATGGTGGATGACAGAAAATGAGGAACATACAATTAATGACCACCTGTAAAAAGTATGGTTTCAGTGACGTGCCCAGCATCACAGAGGAACTCCATGGCACAGTTGGGAAAAATCCTATTCTTCAGGGCATCATTAACCATGAGACCCTCCCTTTCCTTTCTGCAATGCCTTGCCTTATTCACTACACACCTTCCAGCTTCTTCAACAAATGAGGCAGGGGTCTTACAGACAGCAGCCTCCTTTACTACACAACCCTGATTCATCCCCAGAACAGGTCCACCCAGTGCACTGAATAAGGCAGGAGACCTGTGGGGAAAAACAGTACGTGATCATGAAATGTAGGACTATCATAATCCGCACAATGAAGCTGAATTAAGGTTGCATAGGTAATTACAATTAATTTATGCTGAACAATCTGTTCCACCTTGCATTTGGCTGTGGTGTTGGGAGTACCTTTCCCAGATCTAAAGAAGAGGGCTGTGTGGCTCGAAAGCTTGTCTCTCTCTCTCTCCAACAGAAGTTGATCTAATAAAAGATATGACCTCACCCACCTTGTCTCTCTCATATCCTGGGACCTACATGGCTACAACTATGCTGCATATGAAGTTCCACAAAGTCATAAGCAACTGAAAACAGGGTCTTATAATGGGAAGTACCAGGCAACCTTGACGAAAAGCAGTGCTACTGCTGCTGCATATCATAAAGAGTATATTAGGCAATACTATGTCTGGGCAGCTACAGTATGTTTGTTCAAAATCCTGGCTTTAAAAGCGAGAATTAAACTAAATCTTAATTATGGAGCCATGACTGGCATCTCCATGCCTTGTTTTGCATTCTTGGGAGGAGATGTCTGCCCCTAGAGTCTATTTTTACTGCCTTATCAACATTTTACACATGCCGTGTAAACTTCTAGATGGGACTACTGTAATATGTGCTATATGGTGCTTGTGAAAGCATTGGGGATGTGTGTGCACCAAACTGTAGATTATTTTCTATTGTAACATTTATTTTATATTGTGCCCTTTAGACATCTAACCTTGCCCCAGGCAATACTATTGAACTGTATTGCAGATAGCCGCCCTGCCCAGGAAAGGTACTTACTGAAAGACTATCACAGAGAAGACATTACAGAGCAATCTGAAGCCATCAACTTTGATAGTTTCTCAGCTGCTGGCCCAATTGCCCAAAACAATGCATTTTCTACACAGAAGAGCCCTTTAGATCTGCAGCCTATCAGCTTGGTCACATGACAAAAGGAGAGACTGAAGGATGGGGAGGGACAGGCCACCTTCACACATAAGCTGGCCGAACAGAGGAATGAGATGACAGGAAATGCTCTATCTAGCCTGAAAAGGACAAACTTACAACTCACAGAATATGAGAAAGACTGGGGAAGAAGCATGTCAGGATTATTTTCTAAAATCTGTAATTTGTTAAAGAGTAGGTTTTAGCCCATGAAAGCTTATGCCCAAATAAATGTGTTAGTCTCTAAGGTGCCACAAGAACTCCTCATTCTTTTTGCTGATACAGACGAACATGGCCACCACTCTGAAATTTGCTATGCTTGTGTTCCTTGCTTTTGTGTCACATTGTCTGCAATAAGGTTAAACTAGAAGCCCTGGGTGACCACACCTAGATGGAACTGAGGGAGTATGCACAAGCAACTGGGGTCTGTGGAGATCTGAGGCACTGGAATAGGGGTCTTGGGCACCTGGACTGCATAGTCCCACATCCCAAGGAAGGGCTCAGACAAGGGATTCAGATGCCCCAGAGATTCAGGGCTAGAAACAGTGACTAGATGCTACCCAGACACAGTAGTTGGGTCCACTCATAACAGACTGATGTCCATACAGTGTAATACCAGGCCAGGTTGTGACAGGGCTACTCTTGAAAGCCAACTATAAATTACAGGGGATGCAGAATGCAGCAGCCAGACTGCTTAGTGGCGTTAGCTGTAGACAGCACGTTAAACCAACCCTTTATATATTGCTGCATCTTTTAATTCACTTCTGGGTACAGTTGAAGGTGTTGATACCAATCTTTAATATTTGACATGTTTTGGGTCCTGGCTATATCAGAGACTGCTCTCTTTCATCGTGCACTGCAACAAACAGTTGTGATCAGATCATGTATTCCAACGGTTCAAAGATGTAAACATTCAGGTGTTACCAGCAAGGCATATTCAGTGGAGGACTCTAAAGTTTGCTCCTCTGTTGGTCTGAGGATGCCAAGGTGTTTTAGGCACAATGCAAAGCTCCATTTATGCTGGATTTTGACTAAAGGGCGGACATAAAAAAAAAACCTGAAAAATTTTCAAACATCACACAATCCAGATGTTTAGACTTTTAAATGTAGCATCAACCACTGCTACCCATTCAGCAACTACAGTTTATCTATAAATTCTATAGCTATAATATTATTTCCTTTTATTTATATGTCCCTATATGTATAATTTGGCATCCTGTTTGCCTCCTTCACTGCACATGTACAATAGACCAAAGATCAGAGAGGTTTCTTTAAGAGTTCTTAAGGCTATGTCTACACTAGAGACCTTACAGTGGCACAGCTGTACCAATGCAGCTGTGCCGCTGTAAGATTGTTCGTGTAGCTACTCTATGCCAATGGGAGAGAGCTCTCCCATCGACATAATTAAACTACCTCCAATAAGCGGCGGTAGCTACGTCAGAGGGAGAAGCTCCTTCGCTGATATAGCACTGTGCACACTACCACTTATGCTGGGGACACTTATGCCACTATGCGGAGTTTTTTTTCCACACCCCTGAGTGACGTAAGTTTTGCTGACAAAAGTGGTAGCATAGGCATGGCCTACGGCTATTTCTACACTACCATCTTAAGTTGACTTATGTTAGGTTGACTTACAGCCACTGCATTAATTACCGCGGTGGCTGATGTTCATACTATCCTTCTTCTGTCAGTGGTGCGTGGCCTCACCAGGAGCGCTTCCACCAACTGAAGAGGGGCAGTGTGGGGGACTGAGAGCCAGGGCTCTCAGCTCCATGCAGCTTCCCACTGGGAGCTCCGCTGTCCTCTGGGACATCTCACCTCCAAGCTCCCAGACAGGAGCAGGGTGGCAGCCCCTTGGGGCTTCGTGCCTCCGCGCTCCCAGCCAGGTGTGGGGGGGCAGTGGCGCAAGGCTTCTCACTTGCCACTAGGATCTTCTCACCTTCCTGCTCCGAGAGGAGCTGAGCGGGGGAGGGGGCCAGGGGAAGCCGCCTGGGGCTTCTTGCCTACAGCGGGGAGATCCACACTGGAAGTCTGGTCCACTGCCGTGCTCCCAGCAGGGAGCCGGAACCCTCAAGGCAGCATGGCTGCCAGTGGGGAGCCTGGGTGGCAGCCCAAGCCAGGAGCCTGGGTGGCAGCCCAGCTTGGAGCAGAGACCTGGCAGCAGCCAGGCTGGGGAGCTGGCTCTCTTGTCAATTTCACAGCTCAGGAACCATGAAATTGACAAGAACCACAGCCAACAGTGGATGTGAAGAACACAGTGTCTACACAGACACTAACTTACCCTAGCTACACCGACATAAGTCCTACGCCTCTTGTCGAGGTGGTTTTATTATGTCAGCATCGCTGGGGAGTTACGCTGATGGGAGGAGCATTTCAGTGTGCACACTGCCACTGTCTTGTCGACAGAACTGTGTAGCGTAGACAAGGCCTAAGTCTCTTTGCTCATAAGAACGTGGAAGTGCTTCTCTATATCGACAGTGTTCCCTCTTTGTAGTCTTTGTACATGGAGGGCTGGTCTACACTGAAAACTTACACCAGCATCGCTATGTCTCTTAGGTGTGTCAAAAATCCACACTCCTGAGGGATGCAGCTATGCCGACCTAACCCCCAATGTAGACAGCGCTAGACTGCCTTTTGGGGAGGTGGATCAACTACAGCAGGGGTGGGGAACCTCCTGCCCGCTGCCTAATTTAATGTGGCCCGTGGCATGTCTCTGCGCCGCAGGTCTGAAGTTCTGAGCCTCGGCGCTGCCCCCCCCCTCCCCCCAACTCCCGCAGCTCACAGGCGGAGGGGAGATCAGGGAAGTTCCACGTGCTGCCCCCGCCCCCAGCACCGGCTCCCATTGGCCGGGAACTGCAGCCAATGGGAGCCGCGGGAGCAGCACCTACAGGCGCAGACAGTGCACACAGCCACCTGGCCCCTCCACCTAGGTGCCGACATGCCAGCTGCTTCCAGGAGCAGTGCAGAGCCAGGACGGGCAGGGAGCTTGCCTTAGCCCCGCTGCGCAGCTGACTGGGAGCCACCTCAAGTAAGTGCCGCCCAGCCTGAGCCTGCACCCCAGACCCCCTCCCGCACCTTAATTCCCTCCCACACCCTCACCCCAACCGCCCTCCCACACAAACTCCCTCCCAGAGCCTGCACCCCCACCTGCACCCCACTTCCCTGCCCCAGGTTGGAACCCACCCCCTCCTGCACCCTAACTCCCTCCCAGACCCCACCCCCCACCCCCCTGCCCCAGCCCTGAGCCTCTCCTACACTCCAAACCCCTTGGCCCCAGCCCGGAGCCTCCTCCAACACCCCAAACTCCTCATCCCCAGCCCCACCCCAGAGCCTGCACCCCTAGTCGGAACCCTCACCCCAAACCCCTTCCCCAGCCCGTAGCTTGCTCCTGCACCCTGAATCCCTCATTTCCGGCCCCACCTTGGAGCCTAGGGGAAGCCCCGAGCCTCAGTACCCCTGCAGGGCTGTGTGTGGCCCGTGACTGATTTTTTCTGTGGGTCAATGGCCCTGATCGAAAAAAGGTTCCCCACCCCTGAACTACAGTGACAGGAGAATCCTCCTGTTGCTGTAGCTCATGTACTTATAAGAACCATGGACAGAGAGACTGCTTCTCTCCACCCTTTACTCCCCACTATTAACTGAACTTAGAGCTCCAGGATAGAAGAATTACAACAAGAAAACAGAAGTCCTTTATCTTTAGAAAAGGAAGTACAGAAGTGCTGGAAGTGTCCCTAAACCATGTCGTCACTTTACACCTGAACCTAAAGCAGAAAGGCCCCCACTGAAGGGGAAAGGATAGTTCAACTGCCAAACCTATTCTGTCAGTGACCTCTTCGCTGAGACTGCCAACAAGAGTCTCTCCTGCTGCCCCACATAGGGTGACCAGACAGCATATGTGAAAAATCGGGACAGGGGATGGGGTGGTAATAGAAGTCTATATAAGAAAAAGACCCCAAAATCGGGACTGTCCCTATAAAATCGGGACATCTGGTCACCCTAGCCCCACACATTTGGGAGACACTCCAGAAAACATCTGCAAAGCTATCTCATAGTCTTCCTTCAAATCCCTCCTTAAAACTCTCCTTTGCTGTGATGCTTACAAAGAATTTGCCAACAGTAGGCGACTAGTGTGCAGAAACCACTGCCTATCATTCTGACCAATACTGTTTCATTGGGTTTTTTTTACTCCCCCATTTGCCTGTATACATCTTATACTTGGATTGGAAGCTCTTTGGGCTTTCTGTTGTGTGTTTGAACAGTGCCAAACACAAAAGAGTCCTGGTGTATGTCAGGTGCTACGGTAATACAAATAATAACTAAAATGCCAACTATGGCAGTGATTTTTGTGATATGGACACCTATTAGAAGCTGGACACATACCACTGACCCATTTCATATATCAAAGTTAATGCTGAACAGCCATCATATGAAAGATTTCAGCCACTACAAGCGTGAGCCATGTTTGAATGGCTCTTTAGTCAGCTAGCAATTCTTTGATCAACATTTAAAAACCCAGTTTACCAACAAAAAAACAAAACAAAACAAAACAAAACAAGATACGTGCACGTGTGTCCTAGGCTGGTCTATGAAAAAGGAAAAACTGGGGCAGCACCCAGTGAGGGTGAGCTTTTTCCATCATTGTGCTGAGCCTTGTTGTACAATTCTGAGGACACGGTGTATGGGATCAAATCTTTGGTTGGAACATCAATGAATGCTGAAGGTAACTTGGAAACAACACTATGCAAACAGAAGTGCTAGCTTGGAAATTAGCAACTGCAGTCAGCCTCCTTCAATGAGAAGCTTAGACTGGGAAAGACAGCAACTGAAGAAAAAGGAAAAGTCAGCTAGTGAAGCATCCCAGAGGCTAACCAAGAAATGATGGATGCGGGAGGAAGCCAATTACTTCTGGTGGTGGGCAGGAACTAACGACAAAACTTTGGGACAGAGTACCATACATTCACCAAAAAACCCACCGCAGATAAAGAAAAATGCATTGCTAGGAGATTGTGGCTCAGAAAATCCACTGGTAGAAGGCCTATGGAAGAAGGGTCCTTTTGCAAATAGTTGGGTCACAGAGACTTTTCTGGCAAATCTTATCCTGTTTTGTATATTTCTGGAGAGGCCAAAATTGGCATTGGCATGTAAATCATAGTGATGTGGTCTGCCTCATGGAACATTTCCGTTTCAGAATCAACCCGAGAGCAGTTTGTACAAATGAGTGTTTGTTTGTTATGTCCAATCACAGATCATCTTTCTTAGGCCAGGTCTACACTATGGGCCCTATAGCGCTGTAGCTATGCCGCTGCAACCTGTAGTGTACAAAACATCGACAGAAGGCATTTCACTGTCCCTGCAGGAACTCCACCTACCTGAGCAATGGTAGCTAGGTCAATGGAAGCATTCTTCTGTTGACCTACCTCCGGGAGTTAAGTATGGATTTTTCACACCCAAGCACCATAGCTATGTCAACCTAAGTTTTAAGTGTAGACCAAGCCTTAGATCGCAATCCTTTAGGTTTTAATTTTTCAGATTTGGGCGGGAAAGTTGGAGTATTGTTTGGGAAATGGGATATTCATGAAAGCATAATACACCTGGTAAGTTTAGATGATTAAGGTTTGGCTCATTTCCCCCTTCAAAGTTAGCTACCTAGTGCCCAAATTCAGCCTGTTTTCATGTGGTTTAGGCTAGCCAGAAAAGTAATCAGTTACAAACACTATCCTCTGCACTCAGTTGAACTACTTCTATGGAAACTTTTCTTGGCACTAGTATTCTTCTACTTCTACAAACCTGCTACCATTGCAAGACTAGAACCTTATCTATGTGGTATGGCCACCATACACAAAAATAAACTGCAACTTTTTATCTTTGAAAAGATGCACCTTTGCTATTTGATTAATCTATTAAAGTAACTTAAACGTTCTAACTACTTAACTCAGATGATAGGAGCTACCATTGGAATTTTTGATGAACTACTGCAAAAGCTATTGGTCAACATATCAAGAGATCAAGGGTAAAATTACTCCATAACTTTTCCGGTGCAGGCTATTTCCTTTGGGTATGGACTAGTGTAGTGAACAGAGTGACCTGTGAGATTTCTAACATGAAACAAAACATTTGAGGGAGAGAGGGTTAACAGTTTTGACAATGGAAGAGTTTGGATTCAAGAATGGTGTTTTTAAATCAATTACCACAAAATTATCAAGAAACTAGCTCCCAACAAGACATTCTAGGTTATCACGATGCATTTGCAATTAATCCCAGTTGTAAATACTTTGACTACTTACGGCCATTGTTTGCCTTGTTAATGTGACCAAAACAGTGACTAGCGATCCCACTGTAATATTGTTGCTGTCTTCATCATCCAAAACTAAGATCAAAGAAAAGTGATACTTCTATTTAACCTTTGTTCGTTAATCAGTTTCGTATTTATTTTTTAAATTAAGTGTTACTTCAGTGACTAAGCGTGAGTGTAATCACAAGTCTTCCACAGAACATTTAACAGAAAATAATCCGAAAATATTTGCAAGAATAAAGACTTTCATCTGCATGTTTAAACAGTCTCTATTGTTTAATAGAATACATTACCAGAATGAGGAGCAATAATTGCATAAAACTACATGAAGTAAACATTGAGGTTGTGATTTAACTTGTAGGAAAGTTATGGCTGCTGTGGGAATCATAACTATGTAGCATTGTATATTAAAACATAAAACTTTCATATTATAATATACCACATATTAGCAAGGGGATTAGGTTACAGTTGTTCTGGGAACCATAACTATGATTTTCCTGATCTTTGAATGATTAATATCTCAATTTCAAAGGTGCATTAAGAGTCATGCACTTTATTTTTTCCCCCCTCTTTTTGAAAAGGAATTAAGGAACAGCAATGAATAGTTTGACTATAATATTGATCAGAAGACCTGTAGTATGGTCAGCGGACTTACGGGTTCATATCTTAGAATGCAGTAATGTTGAATGTTCAGTCTACTGACTGAAAACTACAGGCAAGTCTCATCTTACGCGGGGGTTCCGTTCCGCGGTTAGCGCGTAAAGCGAAAAACCGCGTATAGTGAAATGCCATTGAGTTGAATGGTGGACGGAATTGCCCGCAGTACCGATGCTGTTTTAAAATGGTTATTTTTCTTTTTTTTCCCTGTTTTTGCCGACCGCGCAAAGCTGAATTCACGCATGTTAAATGGGCCTAAGATGCGACTCGCCTGTACTACATTTTTGTTCTGGTATGAAAAATAAAAGTATTCCTCAAACAGTTTTTCACACATCCATCACCTATAATTAGAAGTAGAAACAGTCGATCTGGGGAGGAGCAAAAGGTTAAATCCTCCTTGGCACAACTTCTTAAAATGTGTATTAGTCGAATGCAAAATGTGCGTGGGGGAGGGGTAGCTTGCCAGAACATGAGGGGGTACAAGTTTGTCAAGGACTCTGACAATTATGAACACAACTAAACAGCAGCACTTTGTGCCCACTAACCATTGGCAAAGGTAAGATACCGATTTGAAAGTGCATGGTAAATTGTTTTTACTTATTTTTATATTTTAAAACTTAAGTTCACCAGGTACATATTGAGGACTATGTATATGCCAAATCCAACACTAGGCTAGCTGAACAAAACATGTCAGATTTTTGGAAAACACAAACTTTGAAAGACCATTCTATGCAACTGCAAATATATGTTTGCACTACCAAATATTTCAGACCTTTACTAACATTAAGTCTCAACTTACCTGTGAGGAAGGTGACCAATGATCAGTTTACCTTACACTGAAAGGCAGCCTAAGGCAACCGTTTAACAGCACAACTTCCGAGAGCAGGCGAAGGAGAGTAACATAGCAACTGAAACTGTAGTGAATTTTCACCAAGTACTATGTGGTTATCCCAAGCAGAATACACTCATCACACAAGGTTAACACACCTTCCCATTCACAAAAATACCCTCAACTCTTTAATGGCCTTTAATGGTCTCGATTTAATGTCTCAAATAATAAATTGATAGTTTGATATTTGGGCTAAGCACAAGCATGAAATCCTTGGCAGCCCTTTTTCTTTAATGTTACAAGGCAAAGGATACAAAGGTTTAAAAATAAAGTGCCACCTGAACCATTATTATACACTGCTCTCACAATGCTAAATCAAACAATTAAATGCTACATCAGTCCCTCCACAGGAAACTGCTGATGGCCTCGAAAACACAAGATGCTTTAATGTACTTTATTTTCCTCAAACTATAAATCTGAAGTGCAAGAGCCTGTCATTCAGGAAAGTCTGCCATTTTCCAGGTTACATAAATAATGTAAGGAATTGGTGTTTCAGAGTCCTCACTGATTACTGCCAGCAGACTATCAAATTGTCAAGAGGGGTGACATATACAGCAATGAAATGACCTCCCATCTTACCTTGTGGTTTTATATCTATGGTGATATGTGGAAAACTACCTAATACAGCCATAACTTCATCATATTTTTCATCTTCAAGGAAGTGCAGTAAGTTGCGGCGATCAGATCCTTTCAAACTCACCATGTCCTGGATACTTTTGATTTTGAACTTGGTTAAAAAAAGAGAAAAGAAAAAAGATACTACAAAAGAACATTGCACAAAACTAAACTCTAGTTAATGTAATCGCTTGTATATTCCAGCAGTGCTGACACAAGCAAACTGTTTATTTGATTCATTCCCACTAAAAGGATTACAAACCTTGAAATAAAGTAGAAATTAAATTTCGGTTCCATTAACTGTTAAATTTTCTTATTCTGAAACTCCTCCATAATCATATCTAAAATGTACCTTCTTCAGAAGTAGGTTCCGGAACTATGCAATCAACTCAACATAGGTTTGATATTTCAGTTATACTCTCACAAAAAATGTAGATTACACTTTATTGGAGGGCAGAATCTGATCTTACTAAAGTAAGCAAGATGTTCTGTTTTGTCCAGTATACCTATCCCATGCTTAACCATATCACAGATCATAACTCCTGTTACCTGTAGTGAATAGTCACGCTCCTTTTTATTTATAAAGCAAACAGTGATACAGTTTAAGGAACATAAAAGCACAAGGACTCGAGGTATTGCATTCCTGAACAAATGTTTTTTATTCTGTGAACTATTAATAAGTTTGCTTAGTGAGAGATAGAGGCAGGTTAAAGGAGATAATGGAAAAATAAAAATGACTGAGCATTATCTGTAGCTTTATACCTTTTTATGATTGGAAACTCGCCTAAGATTGTCCTCTTCAATGTGAGGTAGCTGCAGAAGGGGAGACTTGAACTGCTGAAGACCTTGGACAGCCATCTGGGAAAGCTTCATACAGTTTTCCAAAGATCCCAATGATGGAGCACGGAACTCCCTTTCTTGGGAAGAATGAATTTTTACAAGATCATTTTATACATGTTTTTCCAGTATATTTTGGACATGTATAATACACTACATGTTAAATTAAAATATTTTGATCAGCCCAGCATCTTTAAAATTTCATAAGGAAAGATGTACCTTACACTACAAAGAAAATGTCATATACATTGTAAAGCTTATAGTTACCATTTGAGCCTACTATTGATGGCCATCTTGCTATAAAATGTATTACAGTATAGTTTAGCAAACAATTTAGTGCCTGTTAATTTTCTTTCTTCAGGTTGTGCCAAACCAGTCAAAGGGCTGTGTGAGAGGATGATTTCTTTCCTAACCATTATAGGTTGGTCAAGACATCCAGGAGAGGTGGGGTAGCCTGCCTATTGATTACAATCAAACAGCTTTCAGTTCTAATTTTTAATAAAAGGATTAAGCACCAAGATTTCAAATTCCTGTGATAACAGAAACTAACTAGTTTGCTTTAGAATATTTTTGCATAATCCCACCAGAGAGAGCGCAACATTTTAAAAATAATTAACAAACATTAATCTGGGCAGGTTACTGGTATTATTTTAAAAACAAACTGGAAAAATATACCTATAAATGTCCCACAAACTCTATATACACACCTTGTAAACATTAATAAGGGCCCTAACCATAGTTGGGTGGAGGTGCACAAAAGGAACTGGTTATGCTTTACCAGTGTTTTTTAAGCCACAAGTAAAAAAAAAAGAAAATGCTTGTAATGTTACAAATACTTACATATTATTCTTCTCTTTTAGAGTATTTTTAATACTTATATTTGAAGGACAGGACAGAGCACTTATAACTGAAATGCTGACTAGACCTTAGAGTCACCGAAGGGGTGAGATCAGATATTGAGAGTGCATCTCAGGACTTCTTGTTTCCCAAAGATCTGTAACTCTACTACTGAATGGCAATGCTACAATATGGCATCATCATATGCGGTCATCAAGGCATTAATCAATCACAAGACAGTGTAGGAGAGGGTTCTAACACAGAAAGGGAGGTATTCACTGCTTTGGATACACCTACACATGGAGCTAGGTGTGATTCCCAGCTCACATACATGTATCTGTGCTAGCTCTGCTTGAGCTAGCACACAAAAAATAGCAGTGCAGCATGGATGGTCGCTCAAGTATGTCGCCCAGATACAACCTACCCAGACCCCACTGATATGTACAAAGGGCGGCTAGCCTGGGCTGTCACTCACCGCTACCCATATTACCACACGCTAGCTCAATACGAGCTAATGCAATTATGTCTGCTTCCTAGCTCCAAGTGTAGACACACCCTTACAGTGCAAATGGGGAAGTATGGGAGGCATAACTCTTCAGAAAGATCTTTTCCATTGAGAACATAAAGCGGTGGTGGGCAACCTGTGGCCCATCATAGTAATTTGTTGACGGGCCGCGAGACCGTTTGTTTACATTGACTGTCCGCAGGCACGGCCGCCCGCAGCTCCCGGTGGCCTCAGTTCGCCATTCCCAGCCAATGGGAGCTGCGGGAAGCTGCAGGCCGCCGGGCCATGCTGGCCACCGCTTCCTGCAGCTCCCATTGGCTGGGAATGGTAAACCGCAGCCACTGGGAGCTGCGGGCAGCCGTGTCTGTGGACGGTCAATGTAAACAAATGGTCTCGCGGCCTGCCAGCAGATTACCCTGACAGGCTGCAGGTTGCCCACCACTCACATAAGGGGATGAGAAATATCTAAATGTACAATAGCAATGTTTTCCCATTAGCTCAGCAACTCTTTAAAGGCAGGTCCAATAAAGAGTGAGATTTTCTAGTTTAAATACAATAAAATAAGATTTCTTCCTTACCTTCACGACTACGTGCCATTATTATTAACTGGCAGATTACGTTTATCATTTCTTGAAGTAAAGCAGGACACTTTTTCAGGATAAATTGCTGATCTGCAAGACGAATGATCTGATAAAATCCTCAGATTCTCTGCTTATTCACTATTTTCTCTAACTGTGTGCACCCCACCTCTGTCCACTGTTACTTATAAAATCACCTACTCAGTCATATCCCCTATTTCTTTTTCTTCTCTCCATGCTATTGTTTAACATACATGTATTTTAAACCACAATGGGTCTGTATCTGCCAGATGCTGATCACACTCAACTCCCATCGCCTTCCAACAATTCAGAAGTATTTATATAAGAAGTCTCACAAAGGTTACACATGTCAATAAAGTCAGACAACAACATTTAGAATGCTATTTTAAAAGAACTTTTTAAAAAAAAATTACAGGTTACCTAAGGAAAAAAATAGGTTTATGCTCTTTTTGACTCTTTCACGTCAAGGCCTGAAAGGTTTTTAAATGAAAGTTTTTTCTATCATCAAGCTGGAAGACACTATCGAGAACTAGAGAAATTATGACATCACAAGAATCAGTAGACTGAAAATGGAGCAACTGAGAGGGAAAGGGATTTTTAGTCAGACTATTTAAAAAAGATGTTTAGTTACAAGTATAGTAACTGTTTGCTCTTCAATGTGTATTGCACATATATACATTCCACGACAGATGTACGTGTGACCAATGCACTCAAATCGTGACTTTTGCCAGCTGTACCAGCAGGCAGCATATGCATCACTGCTGTTGCCATGTGTCGAGCCAAGCAGATGAAGCGGGCAAGGTCACTGCCTCCCTCTGCGTTCCTTCATACGACCAGTAAGCTAAACACAAAATAATGGGGAAGGTGGGAGGGTCGAGAAATGCTCATATGCAAAACACATTTCAAAGAACAGTTACCGTACAGGTAAAGTAACGGTCTTTTCTCCTTCAAGTAATTGTGAACATATACATTCCATTGTAAGTGATTCACCAGCAGTTTCCTTACAGTTGGTGGGACTTCAGACTACTTAGAGACCGCAACACTAACTTGCTGAAGTCTGCATGATCTCTGGAAGCTTGAGTAATAACCTAGTGTCTAGAGACAGTATGCACAGATGACCACATTGCTGCTTTGCAAATGTCCACTTACAGGAATGTTGCTCAAAAAAGCTAAAGAAGCAGAACGAGCCCTAGCAGAGTGGAGGCGTTATCCTCAGTGGAAGACAGACCTCTGGCAGACTGTAACAAAGCTTGATACATTCAGAAAGCCAGTTTGAAATATGCAGGCTGCAACAGGTTGCCCTTAAGTCCTGTCAGTATAGACTACAAAAAGTCTAGGGGGAAATCTGAGGGTATGTTTACACTGTGATAAAAAGCCACAGAACCGAGTCTCAGAGCCCAGGTCAGCTGACTTGGGATCACAGGGCTCCAGCTGTGGGGCTAAAAATTGCAGCGTAGCTGTTCAGGGTTGGGCTGGAGCTCTAAGACCCTACAAGGGAGGAAGGTCTCAGAGCCTGGGCTCCAGCCCAACCCTGAACAGCTATGCTGCAATTGTATAGCCCGGCCTTGTAAGCCCAAATCAGCTGACCTGGGCCAGCCAGAGGTCTTTTATCACTGTGTGGACATACGCTGAAAGATTATGTGGTCCAGGTAAAAATGCCAGAAGCTTCTGAATATCCAAGGTGTGAAATTTTTCTTCAGCCTTGGAAGAACAGGGCTTCAGAAAGAACACAGAGATGAAAAGTCTGGTTGAAGCAGACTGCAGAGAACACTTTAGGTGTAAACTTAGGATCTAGCCTAAGCAAGACATTGTCTTGGTGGAATACCGTAAAACAAAGGTCAGCTACGAGTGCCTGGAGCGCCAACACCCTCCTTGCGAAAGTAATTGCTACAAAAAATTATTTTCTTTTTTAGCAGCGACAGAGATGTTGTTGCCAAAAGTTAAAAGAGGAAACCCATCAAAGAGAGACAATATCAAATTCAGATCCCAGGAAAGTACTGGATTAGACAGAAGGGTTCCCGCAAATAAGCCCTTTCAAATGTATTCACCTATGGATGTAAAAAGATAGAAAACTCATCCATTGGTGGGCGCACTGCAAAAATAGTTGCTACATGGATTCTCACTAAACTGATAGAGACCACAAAATTTCAGGTGTAATAGGCAATCCAAAATAGGTCTAACTTCTGTACTTGTGATAACTGACAAGATTCTGCTCAAACTAAAAATCTCCATTTTGCTGCATATGTGATTTTGCTGGAATCCTTTCTGCTGTTCACCAGATGGCTTGGACATCTTAAGAGCAGACTCTCACCTCGTTGCTCAACCAGAGATTGTCCATGTCACGAGGTGAAGAGATTGCAGCTTGGTCTGCAATTCTGAGGCAAGCAAACCTCAACCAGAGGTAGAGCTTATGAGTGGTTGAATTCAGAGTTGATGTAGGTCCAGATAGCAATACTGCCTTGGACAGGCAGCTGCTACAAGGATTATGGTTGCCTTGTCTCTTTTTAGCTTCCTCATCACCTTTGGAATCAGGATTGGAGGAAATGCGTACAGCAGATAGCTCGACCAGGGAAGAAAAAAGGCACTTGTCACAGAATCCCAATTACAACCTGCTTTGGAATAGAACCTCCTGCAGTTGTTATTGAGGTTGGTTGCAAAGAGATCTATTGTCGATGAAAGATCGACTGCAGAATATCCCTCTTTATTGGCCACTTGTCATGATAGTCTAAGATCCTGCTGAGAGAATCCACAACCGTGTTCCTCACTCCTGGAAGGTGAAAGTCTGTTAGGGAGATATTTTTCTTTATATGGAAGTTGCACAAGGTGATCTCTTCCTGGCACATTTGAGGCAACTCTGCACCTCCATGCTTGTTCAGATAAAACATAGCAGTGGTGCTGTTGGTGAGAACCTGACCCAGTTGACCCCAATGGTTGTAAAGAATGTTTTGCAGGCCCAACGAATGGCTCAAAGCTTCAGTACATTTGTATGGAGCTAACCTTCCTGAGGCACCCAAATACATGAGCCTGAAGTTGACCCAGATGCGTCACCCAAGCCCTTTGTGAATGCAGCTGTTACCAGAGTCATAGCTGATTCTGGTGGTAAGAAAGGAAACCCTCTCTGCATACATTTTGAGAGCCTAAGCACCAATTCAAGGACTGAAGCACTCTTGCAAGTACACCCATCAGTATATCCAGTGAATGTCTGTTCAGATATACGGCGCGAAATCAGGCCTGCAGACTTCTGAGGTAAGTCTGGCATGCTGAATCACATAGTAGGTGCATGAGGCCACATCTCCCAACAGCTGAAAACATGAATACACTGTTGTCCTTGTCTTGAACTTGAGGTTCTCTGGCAGAGACACTATGGATTGGAACCTGTCCGTCAGGGGGTAAACAATGGCAGTTGCCGCATCAAGATCCACCCCTGTAAAATTTATTTTCCCTGTTGGCTGCATCATCAATTTCTCTACAATCAGGTTTAGATCTAGACAAAGGAACAGATGTCTGATGACAAGGATACTGTTTTAGACATGGCACCTTGACCTTCCCCAAACTAGCCAGTTGTCCAGGCACAGAAATATTTGAATTCCTAGACTGCGACCACCGTCATATACAGTACTTTATGAACTGCTTGGGGCTGAGGACAGGCCAAAGTAGCATGTAATGGTAATAGTAGCATGTAATTCTGCTCAGAATGGGCAGAATTACAATCTCCAAGGAAGGGATAGCAGATGCCAGGATGACCATTCTGAATGTCATCTTTTCAATAAATCTGTTCAGCCTTCTTAAGTCCAGTATGGGTCAAAGACCACCTTGCTTTCCGGAAATCAAAAAGTATAGGGAATAGAAACTTTCCTCTATTGCCCACAGTTCCAATGGAGACCGTACTTCTTGATGTAAAACTGCCTTGTGAAATGGGTCCCTGAAAAGGGACAGGGAAGGTGGGTTGGTGAAAGGGAAGGAGATGAACCAGATAACGTATCCCTTCTTTACTGTCCTGAGTACTCACTTGTCCAATCTAATCTGTCCATGCAGTGTAAGAGATGCTTTGTAGGTGCTGTGTAAATGGAGGATCTGCATGTACAACAGGGGTTCTCAGTGTTTTTCTTTCTGAGCCCCCCAACATGCTATAAAAATTCCAGGGCCCAGCAGGGGCGTGACAGGGCTTCAGGCTTCAGCTACGCAGGATGGGGGAGCTCAGAGCTTCATCCCTGCGTGGCTGGTGGCTTCTGCCCTACGGGGCACTGGGGCTCAGGGCTTCTGCCCCACAGGGCACCGGGCTTTAGCTCTGTGGGGTTGGAATCTTCAGCCCTGCAGGGCTAGGGGACTTCTGTTCTGTGGGGCTGGAAACTCAGGGCTTCTGCCCCGCAGGGCACCAGGGTTCAGGACTTTAGCTCACAAGGTGCCAGGGCTCTTGGCTTCAGCCCTGTGGGACAGGGGTTTTGGGGACCCCCTGTAACGGCTCACAGACCCCTGGTTGAGAACTGCTGATGTAGAAGATGAGACATGGTCAGTATTCTGTCCTTGATCAAGATGTGAGAATGACTGTTTTGAGGTCACTAAAGTTTGGTGAGAAGGGCTTGCTGCAGACTGTTCCAATGGTGACGTCTAGGAGGCTTAGATCTCCTTCAAGAGGCATCCTAAGGTTTCTGCTGTACTGGTTCTATACTGCATTTGGGGCTTCAACTGCTTTCCCTTTGTCGCTCGGGTGTAGACACCCAGTGAACAAAGGGTGGCACGAGAATCTTTCAAAGTGTACTTTGTGACATCAGTCTTCCAGGAAAACGATTTAGCACCTTCAAACAGGTTTCAGAGTAGATCTTCTCTTGTATTTTGTAGCTCTTTTGGGATGCCAGAAGCCTGCAACTAGGAAGATCCATTTGTTGAAACAGCTTTAACCACGGAAAGTGACATGATATCTAACATGGTGATAGTTGCTTGGAGGGGTGTGTGAGAAGTGAGATGATCTTTGGATACCAGCCAAAAACTGACCCCTGTATTCCTGGGGCAGTCTGTCCACAAATTTTGAAACTGCTGACCAGTTAATAAAAGATATAGTTGGATAACAATGCCTGCTAATTTGACACCCTCATTTGAAGGCTCATGGTAGTATAAGCCTTGCTGCCACACAGGTCCGGTCTCTTCAGAGTAGCCTTGGGGTGAGACTGCTTCTGTGAACCACTAGCTAGTCTGGAATGGGGTATGTAAAGAAACACTCAAATTATTGCTGGGGGATTTGGCATCATCTACCTGTTTGACAGTGGGTGGAACAGAGACTGGTGTCTGCCACAAGGGTCTTTTTGCAGGCTCCGGCAAGGCTACATTAATGGCAAGAGAAACCCTTCCTGGAGTAGGAGTTTGTAAGATGTCCAGTTGTTGTGTGGGTTGTCTTGAACAAGTTCTGCCTGCATCCCCAGAGATCTTGCCACTCTCCTAACGAGGTCTTGAAAAACCTTAAAGTCCTCAGAAAGAGGATGTGGACTCTGGGGTGATGGCCTCACCCAGGAAAGAGGAAGAAATATACAGGGAAACTCAAGGGGCTTCTTCCTAGTCTCCTCTTCCTCTGTGGGCTCCAATGAAGAGGCAGGTTGTGGACTTGGGAGGAGGATCTTCTCTAGGCACTACAGGTACAGAAGACGATGACTTTCTCCTGGATTGAGTGGCCCACAGGGCCTAGATGCTCTTGAAGCAGACCAAAGGGCCCAATAAGGCCAAGGACAATCCAGTGTTTGTATTGCCTATGGCGAAGGGCACCACAGAAAGGAATCATTATAACAACGTCCTTATCTAAGGTAGGATACTTCTAGAGTGTTGTCTGCATGGAGAGCTGAAAGACCTTGCTGGAAATATGGAATCATGGTCAGACTCTGAGGAGGAGGAAACCTAACCCTCGATAAATGGTAGAACAATCCGTGTAGGCACCAGTGGCAGTCTCAGCAGTGGTGATACATGGTGCTGTCCCAAAGGTATCAAAGTCAATGATGTAGCTGAGCATGCCAGTGGACAGAGCAGTCAGAATGCAGACAGGTGAGTTGACATAGATTATGCTGGTAGGGCCGATGCAGCATGCATTGATGAAGTGGATGGAACTGACAGTATTGTAGTGGTAAGTGAAGTCACCAGCGCTGATGAAGTTGAGATGGTTGGAATTGGATAATGCAACAGTGAAAGTCCATTAGAGGCCGAGACACAAGATCTCTTGTCATCAAGAATGCCTGTGGCATTGACCGCACCCATAGAGGAGGTAAGTGATTGGCCACTAACATTGGTGGTGCTGGAACTGACAGTGTTGGGTCGAGATCTCTCTGGCAGGGGTGAAAGCAGCAGTCGATTGCCCCAATGGAGCCAGAATCAACAGTGTCACCTCAGACAGCATTGGTGAGCGTCAGTGCTTACAACCAGACCCTTGCCTCTGCACCGGAGGAATTTTTCAGAGCCTTTTTGTGAGAAGAAGAGTGAGACTCTGAAAGTCCATCAGTCTCTAAGGACCAGGAGGGTTTTGAGTGCTTCAAGGAGGCTGCAGAAGAAGATGAATACCATTTCTCACTCGATTTTGGTTTACAGGCTGAGGCAGCTGCATGGCACTCCTTTTGGACGAACTTTCCAGCCTCTCACCATCAGATTCAGGCTCTCAAGAGGCACATGTTGCCTTATTGAGAAGATGTACTTTAAAGGCAAAAATCCCTTTGTTTCTTTGTTCTTGTTGTACAAATAGGACATTTGTTCCACCCCTAATCAGATTAGGCAACTTTTTGCACATGTCACTAACAAGGATCACAGTCCTGCACATGGCACATTGTTTGAAAACTGGGTATTTCCACACATTAAATCCCAATTAACTACTTTACTAACTACACTAAACTTAAGATACAACTATGTTCAACATAATTTCTTTTAAAGACTGGTTAACCAAAGCTCAAGAGCAACAGAGCTCCAACTCTCACTAGTCAATAAGAAATTTAGAGGGAGATGGCGACCTTGCCCCTTTATTCCCTCAGTTTGGCACATGAGAATAGTGGGGGCCCACCCACCTGATGGTACAGCTGACAAAAGTCTGACACGAATGCACTGAGGTCACATAGATCTACAGTGGAACATAGATGTGTGAAATCACTTGAAGAAGAACTGTTCACTTTCATTAGACACATCTAATTCCAGTGGTTCACACATACTGTTTGAAAGGATGCATTTGTTCAAGTTTATAGTTTAAGGAGCATGGATGTTTTAAAGCATGAAACTTGCAATATACATCTGAGACACACTCCCCGCACCCCACCCAAGTCCTCCATTGATCCTAGGGAAGATCAGATTTACATTTCTGATATTTCTAAGGTCAAAAAAAATAAGCAGAAGAAAAATTGTCTATAAAGTATATAAGTTGTAAGGCCAGAAGAGACCATTGTGTTAATCTATTCTGACCTCCAAAGACACCTTTCGGGCTTCCTGCATACATGAAGTAACACAAAAAGGGCACAATTTAAAAAAAAAAAAAAAAAAGGGATGTGAACTTCTAATATAGCTACCATTTTAGAATTCTGATATTTTCTTCCTTCGTCTCTCCCCACCTTCATACACCCTCTCAAAAAAAACCCAAACCAAGAAAAGTTAAAATTTTGGGGAAGCAATTATACCACCATGTTGGATTTAAGAGTTTCAATTTTTATTCTTTTTCAAAAGACTATTTTCAGTTTGATTGAAATAAACACCTCTGATCTACATTTTAAACATGGGTATGAACGTTCAGTGCTTAGCTGGAGCGGGGGGAAAAAGGCACAAGCTCAGTCAGTTTAAGACATGTTCATTTTGAAAGTTATCACATAACATATAGATTACTGTGTGTGACACATACTACCACTTCATACAATACCTTTTGGGGACCTGTAGTGGGGTGGTTACCCCGCTCCTGCCCTGAGGGGCTTAAAACAGCCCAGGAGAGGGCTGTGGCCAAGCAGCTCCCAGGCTGACTGGGGGAGTAGGCACATCTGGGGCCACGCCCCAATCAGGGCTCAGCTGGCCCTTATAAGAGGGCAGTGGGCCAAGCACAAACAGTCTCTCTCTGAATGCAGAGGGAGAAGGGCCTGGCTGCTGGGAAGCTAAAGAGGGACCTGAGGTGGGGCGGCGCTGGGGGAAGGCAAGAGGAGTTGGGGAGCTCCCGCCTGGAAACCCCCCAAGCTGCAGGGCCTCGTGCGGGGCCTAAACAGGTTCTGGGGCTGCGAAGGGGCAGCCCAGGGCTAGGTAAAGACAGCAGGCCCAAACCTCCCTTGCCTATGACGACTGGCTATTACAGACTGCAGTCTGCCTCAGTGAAAGGGGGCTTGATGATGACTGGCAGTAGCCCATAGGCTGAGGTAAGGTGAGGTTAGAGGGTGGAGGGGTTCCCTTGGGAGGTGAGACCCAGCGACTGTGGGGATACTGCCAGGGGGCAGCACCCCAGTCAAAGGGGCACCGGGGTCCGGGAGAGACACGGGCCAACGGTGAGCGGGACAGCGACCTGCAGAGGGCGCTCTGACAGCTGGAAACGCTAATTCCCTGGACGACCAGCAGGAGGCTCCACTGGGTGAGTCTCGCCCCGTCACAGGACCATATTGTGTTAAGTTTATGTATTTCTGTGGGCAGATATTGTATGCAACTCTGGGGTGGGGAAGGTTGCCACAACCCCACCAAAAAATAAACACAGTGAAGGGTGATGAAGGTAAAACACTTAGGTTGTAAATATCTCTAATGAGATACCACCCTCTGGGGAACCTTGCATAAACTGGTTCAAACTGGGTTTTCCAGGGTCCAAAAAACAAAAAGGATTTTTGATATGAAAAGGCTGGGTTTAAATTGATTCAGGGCCATCTTTCTGATCCAGCAAATGGACAGGCCCTTCTGTCCAAGGGGCCTCTACCCTTGTGGAAGGGTTGGAAAGACTTCGGCCTACTAGAGCCCTGATGGGTGGCCTCTGGTAAGCTTTTAGAATGTATACAGGAACTTTTAATGTTTTGAATGTGTTTTCTCTATAATGCTTTTACCTTAAAAATAAAGGTGCTTGCTTAGAAAAAGCTGTGTGGTAATGTGTAACTGCTAGCAATATAATATTCATAGCCCTCAAAGAGAAAGCAAAGCATGAGCAGACTGGCATGCCGGGGATATCACAGTGCAAGGCAGGTGGCTGTTCAGCTCCCAGTCAGAAGAGAGAGAGATGCAGCATGCCACCTGAGGAGAGGTGACAGCCTAAAACATTAAGTAGATGCCTCAAGAGGGGGCAAGAAGGGAGTGGAGGTCAAAGGTGCAGTTAACCCTGAAACTGACAATATTCAAAAAGTGTCTAATTGGACTAAAACAAGTAGATTTACAAACAATGCAACATGTGATATCTTTATTCCTAAAGAGCCTTTTTAAGAGGAGAATCATAATTACCTTCTTCAAGTGTCTCAGGAATTTTCATCCTGGCAAGATGAGCCAGTAAGAGAACTCTGGCCTTCAAGCTGTAAGGGCAGGTAAGTGGAGGCTCATTCTTCTTTAAATTAATGCTACCAAGTTCTCTGATTAGCTAAAGGAAACAGAATAATTACAAATGGCTATTTTAGTATAAAAATGATAAATATAGCACAAGGAAAACAGCTTGTATCAATATACAGACTTCATATACAAATTTAAACTTTATATTTCAAATGGGTTTCATCTTGATAAACTTAAGTAACTTTTCCTGTCAAGATGAAGATTGCAGAACAGTTTCATTTATAGCCCACTTCCAAAACAGAACTATACCTTAAATGCTTCGTTTCCAAGAATGAGAATATTTGTTTTTAGATTAGCCAAGAAGAAACTGGGATAATTAAACTGATCATAAGCTTGAATTTATTTTTAATTTTGTTGACTAATGTTGAGTGATAAGTTTTGTTGCTAGGGTTTATTCCAATCAGCTACTTTTATAAGGTTTTTATATTAAACTTTCTGTAAACTGGTGACATACTTTCATCTTAATACCAGTCACCCAGACAAGACCATGCCAGCTTCCTCAAATATATATACAGAGAGAGACCCTCTGTCTGTCTCTGGGGTATGCAATACACGTTTTAAAAATTACTGATTTAAGATGGACTTTTCCAAATTGATGCTAGTTAAGGATGACCTAATTTGAATGTGACTGGAACAAGCTGCATGGTTCCAATATAATATCTTTTAGAGACACAGGGGGGAGAGAAGGGTTAGTCACTTCACAAGATCTGAAGTTTGAGAAAGAAGCTTTAGATTGGCTCTGAGATGGTGGTTCAGACATCAGATAATAATTTGGTTTCAGTATTAGATACTTAACCAGATTTAAGGTATAGATTTTATTGTCTTTGATAAAATTCTTTAGTTAGCATTTGTAACCAAAGGGATAGCCAACTTCTTAAATTATTCCTTTGAATTCATAAGGATTGATTATTTTTAGTATTAATTTGACAACTAATTTGACGATTTAACTCCAATCCGATATGGACTAACTTGTTTGATCTGTTGATCCTGATTTGTTGTAATGCTTCATTTTCAGTTTAGTTTATTATTAATAGGAGCTTACCTTTGGTGATAGTGCTTGATTTCATTTTTCTTTAAGTGTTTTATTAAATGTACTTTTCTTTCAATATGCAATGTGGGTCCAGAACCTTTGAGGACCTGAATGGATGCCAGCCAGCCAGCCAGCCAATCTAAAAGCCTAACCAACTCCCCCTTTTAAGTCTTTGGTTCTCACAATAGTGAAGCATCTTTCAAGATTAACTAACCTGAGGTATCTGAATGTTATCTGTTGGTCTGCTTGTAGCATCTTTGTTATACTGAGGGTCAAATTCAGAGGCTCCTGCTAAAACCATTATAAGCCCTGCAAAGATAATTGGGGACAAAGTACAGCAAAGTAAACACAAAGTTCTAGAATTTCACTTCCTGAAATTAAGACCCCACTAAGCCAGATGAGTGACTTTTCAGTGTCCTCAACCAGAAAACTCCCAGCTATTTCAGTCCCTCCACATCAGTAGCAAGTCCCTACTCTGAGTAAGATATTCAGTAGACCCAGTACTGCTTCTAATGTTACAGCTGCCGCTGGTGTAACACCTGACAAAAATCAGGCAAAGCAGCTCTGGGCCGCAAGATGGGCTTTCCACATGATACCACATCTAGCAGGATATACTGATGGTTTCAAAAGAAGTAGACTTGTCACATGGTTGCAGCCTCAAAGGCAGCCGAAGTCCCTGGTCCCATCCTCCTGACAGCAGCTAAAGCTGCTGTGCAGAGGAGTCTTCTGTGAGATGAAGTTTGCATAAGCACATCAACTGAAGTGGCTGGGGCTGTCTCTATGCACCCCCAAAGTGGCAAAACAGGGGGATATTGTTTTCACTTGACATTTTCTGTTCAAGGTTTAGCAAGAGTTTCTGAGTTCAACTGCACCCACAGAAGTCACCCTGAACTGGTGGCTCCAGTCCTGTGGAGCTGGGCCTGGCTCCTTAGTCTTGGCTTTGCAGCCTGGTGCAGGGATCATGCCGCCACTCTGATTTAGAGTGGTGCTGTGACTCTCATGTTCCTGGTTGCAATGCCAGGAATGGGGAGATAGGCCCATTGCAGTATGTGAATGGGGGCGGGGGAGCCTCACTCTCTAGCCCTCTTCCACCCGGTCTCCTCTCCTCACTGGGCTGGGATCAGGGTTGCAGTTCCAGGCCAGTGGGTGCTGCTGCAGGTGGCCGGTGCCCCCTCAACAGTTTGGTATACTGCACCCACTGAATCGGGAGGCTACATCTGCCCTTGATTCAAGAAGTCAGCTTCCGAAAATTTACAGCACACAGGCATGATGGTTCTGTAAAGCTACACTGCCTATCCTTCAAATTGCGAGTCAGCTTTGTACTGGGATGCATCCGTTTGAAGCCAAGATAAATGACATTAGTTTTTTTGAGTGTCTCTGGGAACCTTTAATTCTAAAACAAATATTGTTAAGTACTAGGATTTTGTTAATGATTAAATTATATGAACCCTTTTGCAGTAAAAAGTAGTTCTACAAACTAATTCCTTACACATGGAAAGCAAGAATTCCTTCAACGAAGCTAGGAAGATTTAGCCATCCTTACCTGAAAATTTCCTTTCAAACCTAATTTCCCACATTAGAGAGTTAACTATACTTTGGAGGAAAAAACTATAAATTTCTTCTGCTACAGGGTATGGCAAATTCCACCTAATGACCACACCTAAATAGTTGGATGTCAATTTCCATCTCTACTCTGGATGATCCATTTGTCTCCAGGGTGGGCCAAATCTGTGGCCCTTATTACTCAAAGAAAGGAAATTTTCAGGTAAACAGATACATTTTCATATTATTCTTCTACAGAACTGGTACAATGGGATTTACATAGTGTCTCTCCAGGATGCACACAGTAGGATCAGCCTTTAAAAGTGGATATCAAAAATGAGGTAGATTATATATAAATATCTTCTTCATACTTTAGTGCCCAGGGGAAGACATCTGCCCAATGAAAGGAAATGGCTTTGGCTAAAGATTGGATGATCAATATGCAGAATTAGACGAATTTATGTATTGATGGTCATATGGCCATCTAGCTGATCTCAAAAGAGGAGCATGATTAATCTCAGAGTGTTAGTGCTCCTAAGGACTGTACTTTGACGCTTACCAAAGGAGAAATATTTATTGAATTTACTTAGGGAATGAATGCTGACAATGGTGAGGACTGCAAGTACATTGTCTGAAGTCGGAAGATATCTCCAAACACTCAGCTGATTGAAGAATGCAGCCATAAGAAGGTCTACTCTACTGGATAGGACATATGATGACACCACCTGCAAGGGCTCGATCTGGGTATTGCTGTAAGGAGCAGAACGAGGTTCCAAGGTTTTCCTCTGTGATCTTGTGGACTGCGATTGATGCCCTCAGGAAGCATCTAGTGTTGGGATTTGTACATACCTTCCTTTTTCTGAACATGATGGGAACATTATACAACAGAGACGTCACCTTTTTACCCACAACAAAGCCCTCCTGGAGGAACTTATTGGTATGTTTCACTAGTTTAACATTGTAGTTAAACTATGTACCAGCTAGAAGAATAAATTATTTTTGCTGCTTTCTCTTTGAGGTGCATGACAGCAACAGTCACTTCACCCAAGTATTCATTTTAAACCTGTCTGGTCCCAGATGGAGGATTAGATTTGCAATTTCAGATCTCTGTGAGATAGAGATATCTGAAGATTCAATGCTAGGTTAATCAGCCCTGAGAACTATAATCTCTTCAGCTAGAAAGACTGAAACAGTATCATTGCTACTCTCTCATTTCTAGCTTTTGTACTGTTCTGGGGAGCAGTGGAAAAGGAATAGACACATAGCTGGGACCTTGTTCAACTCTGAGAGGCCACTTCTCATCCCAGGTCCTGACACAAAGAGAGGGCACAGTGCACTTTATTAGCTGTTTACAGATGCAAAGAGGTCTATCACTAGCTTAACTAACTGACTGATGATGATGAGCGAGATATTTCTGGGTGTAGGAGCCATGCTGCTAATCTGACTTCCACCATGTATATCTTGGTGTTCATCTCCCCATAGATGGGCAGTGCACATAGAGATAGGAAACTTCGCTCCACTCAGGATGGAGAATTTCTCTGAGGGGTAGGGTCCATTGTATTATACCCAGTTATGAAACCCTATCAGACACATTGACTGTCATAACCAGAATAGATCTGTTATTCATGAAAGGAGAAGTGCCCCGAGACCTCAATAAATCACTGTGTTCCAGCTCATGGATGCTGTGCTTTCTGGTACCCATTCCCTGAACTGAATTAGAAATCTCTTTAAAATAAAAATCGGACTCTCTACATTCACCAGTTGTGGGAGCAGACAAACAATTGGGGCTAGATCTCTGCCAACAGATGAGACAGGGCAAGATGCAGAGGATGCCTGGAATTACTGGATAGGTAGCATATGAACTCTAGATCATTGAAGCAGGACTGTCTGAGATCAGAATTGCCAATAGACTTCAATAAGAACTGAATTTTTGTTAAAACCACTTGTTCTCCAATATGGTCATCTTCAGTTAACATTCTCCTGAGATGAGATCTTGTACCTGACATAGTATTCTTCCTCAGCCCAAGCCTATGATTGTCTTCACACACACACACACACACACACACACACACTTACAAGATACCCCAGGAACTGTATTACTCAGTGTGTTTACTTCAGCTTTCTCTCTGTACAGAACCCTGAGCAGAATGTTGTCCAGGAAGACTGAACTTCCAGTCTTCCCTAAAGCCAATATTATTACTACCATGATGCTGCAAAGCTCATGCAAGATCAAATGGTAGCAATTGAAGTCAGGGAAAGAAAAAGGCTGTCATCCATCTACAAAACATAAGAATTGTCTGACAATGGTAAAATAGAAATGCTGTGAAGACAATCTTCCTTTAGGAACTTATTTAGCAGGTCTGGTAAACCCTTCAGCTATTGTAGACAGATGAAACTAACCAGGTCTTCAAAGGCACAGTAACTGTCACCCTGCTTTGATTGACAGGTCCGATTCTGCCTCCAAAGGGCTTAGACCCATTGTGAGAGTTCTGCAGACTTTACCTATAAAGATTTTTTTTTTTTAAACCTAGCATGAGTAGACAGAAAATTAGGCATACATTGAATGAACAAGTCATCTGAAAAAGAGATTCCATGTTTTGGCACGGAGCAAGGTTTAAGTCTTTCAGAGCAGATATTTACAATGACAGAAACTTTGGCTAGTATATTATGTATGATGCCTCCAATTCTACATTTAACTCTTTGGTAATGTACATGTTTAAAAATACTCTGGGTCCCCAGAATTCTAGTATTTGGGATTTTTCCCACAGTAAGCTTATGAGTGACAGAGTGTTTACAGCAGGAGTAAAGAGGGCATGGAGACCGAGGTTACAATCCTGATTGGCAGTAACCATGGACAAGTCAGCTTCTGTGCCTCCGTTTAACCAGCCTTACAATGGGGTTATATTAATCACCCCATATAAGCACTGAGGTATTCAAATGAAGAAAGAGTCCCCAAGGCGTTTAAAAGGCAACTTTGTACCTTTAACCAACTTCACCCTGTTTTTTCAGATGCCTTTTTTACTTACGTTTCAGATCCATATTTCGCGTTTTATAAACAAAATATGTATAGATTTGAGTTGTACGAATGAGAATCTGATCTCCACTGTAGCGTATTGATCGGTACCACCAAGAACCCTAAGACATTCAAAAAGGATATACTGTGTCAAGGATTAATCTTTTAATAACTATCAAATACTATAATACATTAAAACACAACTAAACTGCTTTTCAATTCAGGATTTATTCAGAACCAACCTTCAATATTCATATCCAATACAAACAAAAAAATCAGATTCACCCTACAGAGTCTGAATTTGTCGTCTTAACATAGTTGTGATGGAATATTAGTTCAATTTTAGTTTTGTAAAAATCAGCTTTTACCAACTCTAAGACTAAAGGTCATTCTAACATTTTAAAAGTTACAAAAAATATCCACCTGAAGTGTTTATAAACCAAAGGTTGCAAGATTGTGTTAGCTCATGTCAACCAGAGGGTGAAATTGACTAGAAACAAACTAACTATTTTGCATTCATTCTTCAAGAAATCTATACCAACAGTATAAATGTATGTATAAAATATTTCTGAAAATTATCTAATGTATTAGCATCACAGCTGAGCTTTGCTTGCCTAGGAGATTTACAGCCACACCTCTTTTTCCTCCAAATTTGGGGGACTTCCAAATGTAAACAACCACTTCAGCTTTTATAGGTTTCAGTGTAGTAGCTGTGTTAGTCTGTGTCAGCAAAATGAAAATAAGAAAGAAAAACTTGTAGCACCTTAGAGACTAACAAATTTATTTCAGCATAAGCTTTCGTGGGTTAGTACCCACTTCATCGGATGCAAGCCATGCATCCGATGAAGTGGGTACTAACCCACGAAAGCTTATGCTGAAATAAATTTGTTAGTCTCTAAGGTGCTACAAGTTTTTCTTTCTTATTTTCATTCAGCTTTTATGTGTTTTTAATTTTTCTAGCTCTTTTTCTTGCAGAGACAGCCTTGAAAATATAAACTGATACAAACCAGTCACTAGAGTTGAAAGCTAGTCACCTAAGTTTCCTAAAGACCACAGGTTACTCTCCGTCCCTCCACACACATTTACAGTGCATTTTCTTGACTGTGCCCTTTACTTTGGCTTCTGCAGAACAGAGTTTTTAAACAAGCCAATTAAGGTCTTTGATGGGCCAAGACAGCTTTGCAATGATATCAGTAGAATATGAACGGTCAAAATAGGTTAAGCTCAACAGTCTTGATGAATTTGTACACAGAGATTCATAAAGGTCCCACTGAACCTTTGAACTGGTGCAAATGTTTACAATACTTTTAAACAAAAATAGTTCAGATATGAAACATGAACGCTCTTTCTAGTGTGACCAGATTTTCAAAGGGGAATAAAACAGAATACTACTTGTTCTAAGGGAGAAGTGCTTATATGATTTTGACAACCAGGGGAAAGAAAAAATGGTGCCCAATCCTCCCTTTTATGTTTTCTATGCTTTTGCCTTCTTTTTTCTTTACCCCTACCTTCACCTATCCTCCCATCTCCTCTCTCCATACCCTTAACCCAAGTCTTCTCTCCTCCCTATAACCAATATTGTCTCATTGTTTCCTTGTACACCCCCATCTATCTCCAACTATTGTCTTGTTTTATATTTAGATTGTAAACTTTCTGGAGTGGGGACAGTCCTTTGGTCGGTGTCTATACAGCACCTAGCACAATCAGGTCCTAATTCTTGACTGAGGCTCCTAGGTACTACAGTAATACACATAATAAAAATAATCACCACATTTCATCACATACACTCCCTTCCTTGTACTCCCCACTTGCTCACTTTCCCCCAACTCCTACATCCTGCCACAATCTAGTGCTGCTCTGTTGGACAGATAAGGTCAGCAGAAGCATGGTCTCTCCCCAGCCTGCACTCTGGTTCAGTAGCCACCTGCCATCAGTAGCGGTGGAGCTGAGCTGCCTGTAAGCTGGCCATGTGTAGTAGTACCCAGAGTCTCAAAATTCCATATGAAATTCTATTCATGAGGAAAGGAGAGCACAGAGGGAGTTTTCACAGGGAGAGTCCAAGGAAGAGAAAGACAAAGCTTTCACACAAAACAAAGTTGAAATAAAATTGTTACTACACAAAAATGAATAAAAATTAAAATTATAAAACAAAGTTATCAAGAGAAACTGAACCACCAACTTGTTCCATCCCTGGAGGAAATAATTCCAGTGGCCTTAGTTCAAGGTTGAGGCTCAGCAACAACCCTGAATTGCCTTCAAACGCCATAGATGAAAGGTATTCCCCCAATTGTGAGGAATGAGGAGAGAAGCTATGCAGTAGAATATATATAGTGTTGTAAACTTTCAGAATAGTCAATGTTTTTTCTTAAAGTCCTGGCTCTTGGAGTCCTGAGAATCTCTACTTTCATTTAAAAAGTTTTTAGTCCTCAGAATGTCAGAGAAAAGGCTGACGAAATGAATCCTGAGAAGTCAAATACCAAGAGGCAGATGAAAAGAATCCAACAATTTTTTAACATTTCATGTTTCAGCTAATATTCTGAGGACCTGACTCATGACTTCTGATTGAGGCTGACAACACTGCGTATTCATAAAAATGCATGACAAAGGGATGGGCAAATTCTACAAACAATGGGTCATGAACTTCAACAGAATTAAGCACCATGGCATAGCATCCTTTTCCATAAGAGCTTTTCTGCAAGTGCACTTTAAATGGAAGCAAACACAGTTACTAGACTGTAGACAAAGCTGTTTTAGGAGTAAGACTTGAGCTCCTCATTCCCCACATTCATAAAAATAAAGATTTTTTTCCTTTAGTTTAGGTAATACTTACCACAACAACTGGAAGAATAACCATAAATGCTAGTCCGTATACCAGCAAAACCTAAAAAGAAAGATATTTGATGTACACAAGTCTATTACTAACTATATTTCAAACAAGAAGTTGTGTTACATACATATGCATTAATTAGCTAAATTTATCGCTGTAGGAGCCATCTTGAGATTTATGATTTTGAAGGCTACAACAACTAAATGGATCAGAAGCAAGATCTCATTCAGAAATGTTCACCAATTAAATATAGTAAGTGTTTTGCATGAGTAAATTCTTAAAAATGCCCATCTGTTGTCTTGGGTGGGTTGTTTAAATTATCCAAAAGTTGTCTGCTAAGTAGTGATTTTAAGGAAAGGCACCTAGTTATTCTATTCTTGAGGAAGCAGGTAAGGCTCAGCACTAAAGTGGAGCAATGTAATGTAATAGAAAGGATTTTTAAACTGTGGGTGCAGAACTGCTAGGGTACAGTAAGTTGTATAGAAATTAAATGCTACATCTCTATATAAAAAACAGTAAGTTGAAGTCATGTGTATATTTGATTCTGTGCTTGCATAAATTGCCTAGGAAGATTGTGGAATCCGCATCACTGGAGATTTTTAAGAGCAGGTTAGACAAACATCTGTCAGGGAGGGTCTAGATCAGTGGTTCTCAAACTTTTGTATTGGTGACCCCTTTCACTTAGCAAGCCTCTGACCCCCCTTATAAATTAAAAACACTTTTAATATATTTAACACCATTATAAATGCTGGAGGCAAAGCGGGATTTGGGGTGGAGGCTGACAACTCATGGCCCCCCATGTAATAACCTCACGACCGGTCCCCAACCTCCAGTTTGAGAACCCCTGGTCTAGATAATACTTAGTCCTGCCATGAGTGAAGGGAACTGGACTAGATGACCTCTCGAGATCTCTTCCAGTCCTATGACTCTATGATTTAAGCTATTCTATGCAACAGCAAATGTACATTTATAGAATATATAATGACCAGGCTCTTATGTCAACATCATTTCTGCATGTGTTAGCACCCTACTCCCAAAAAGAATACATTTAAGCTATGTTATCACTTCTTATTCTTAAATTTGCTCCATGGAAACAGGGAAGAATGATACACTCTATATGAGTGATAGGCTTGAAAGTAGAAACATCTGATAAGTCAATACATACTTATATGCATAAGTTAAGTATGGGCTTAACATACTTGCAGGATTAATGCCTGAGGCTTTGTCATGGAATATTACATAAAGTTACATTAACTCACCAAGAGAGAATTTTTCTGATCCACAATCCAAGCTGGCAATGCAATACCAAAACTCGTAGCTGGAGAGAATAAGAGAAAACAAACTTGTTATAAAATGGAAAGGGATTCTTTTAAAATCACAGGGACTTTTAAGGTGGGGGAAGGGGTGAGCTTGTATCCACAATTCTAAAATTCAGTCAACTAAAAAGAGGTTTTGGAAATATGTCTACTCAAGGTTGCAGAGAACTGATAAAGAGTTTCTGAAGCTCTGAAAATTTCACCAAAACTATTTTGGCTCAATAACTATGTGCAAGATGTACAAATACCTCAAAAGAGAATAGGTGAATAGAAGGATTTAACAGTTTAATACAGTTGTCCAGATTTGCAATGCTTCCAGTGGTACAAACACATACAGTACAGTAAATACCTTGATGGGGAAAAAAAATGGTTAGCTACCTTTCTATAATTGTTGTTCTGCAAGATGTGTTGCACATGTCTATTCCACTATAGGTATGTGTGTGCTCTGTGCACAGTTGTCAGAACATTTTCCCTCAGCAATACTCATCAAGGTGGTTTGAGTGCCCTCTGCCATCGTGCACCACGGTGTGCAGGAATAAGAGGGCAGAGTTGTCCCCAGCCCCCCTCAGTTCCTTCTTACTCCACTAGAGAAGGGAAAGAGGGTGGATCAGAGTCTCTCTACAGTCCTTGCCTCTAAGCTGACCACCTCTATATCCCACCCAGTCCACTAACACCACCCACCACTCACACACTATATCCAGTAACCGAAATTAGACTAAAATATTGCTGCCCACAAGAGACTAGACTACTAAGCACCACAGGCAGAGAATAGGAGAGACTATGGGACACCAGTGTAATGGCAGGGAAATGATCAAGTGAGATATATCAAGATAACCCTGGCAAGTGACCCACACGCTGCACAATCAGTCAAAAGCCTCCGGAAGATCACTGCCAATCTGACCTGGGGGAAATTTCCTTCCCAACCCCACACAGGGCAGTCAGCTAGATCCTGAGCACATGAGCAAGAACCAGCCAGCCAAGCACCCAAGAGAGAAAATGCCTGGGGCGACCTCAGAGCCCTGGCCCACTCCATCCAATGTCCCATCTTCAGCTGTGACCATCCCTGATGTTTCAGAGGAAGAAGATAAAAAAAAAGAGCTGAATACATTGAGGGGGGAGGAATCTCATCCTTACTCTAACACGTGGCTGGCTGAAACCCTGAAGCATGAGCTTTTAGGAACATAAGATAAACTGGAATTGAGCCCTGCTCCCTACCATCACAAGCAACCCCATCATACAACTACACTCAAATTTGTCCAGCTCTCTTTCAAAGCTAATTAAGTTGTCTGCCCCCACAACTCCTACTGGGAGGTTGTTCCAGAACCTTGAACTTTGTACTACTGAATTTCATCCCATTTCTGTAACTCCAGTCACATCCCTTCTTCTCAACCTTTTTTGCTAGACTAAACAAGCCAAGCTCTTCTAGTCTCCTCTCATAAGATAGACCCTCTATTCCCCAGATCATCACAGTAGTTCTTCTCTGCACCTGTTCCCATTTAAATTAATCTTTCTTCAACATGGGAGATGAGAATTATACACAGTATTCCAAATAAGGTCTTCACCAGTCCCTTGCACAACAGCATTAATATTTCTCTATTTCTATTGGAAATGCCTCGCCTGATGCATCCTAGGATTTCATTTGCCTTTTTCACAGCCATATCACATTGGTAGCTCAGCCATCATGTGATTGACCCACACCTCCAGATCTCTCTCGTCTGTTGCTTCCAACTGATGCACTTCCAGCTCGTAGGAGAAATTATTATTAGACCCTAAGTGCACATTTTTATCTACTTCCTCTGAAGCATCAGGGACAGCTACGACTGGAGATGGGACACTGGACAGGGTGGGCCAGGGCTCTGAAGTAACACTGAGCCTTCTCTCTCTCAGGTGCTTGGGCTGCACCTTGCTCACATACTCAGAGCCTAACTGACTGCCATATGTGGGGTGGGGAAAGAATTCCACTCCCACCCCCAGCTTGTAGCAGAAATTCTTATTATTAGACCTTAAGTGCATTTATTCTCCAATCTATACCTGGGAAGTTAAAGTCTCCCATGATGGCACAATTCCCAAAAATATTTTTCTCTAATATTAAAGAGATCTTTATCCATATCCAAGTCTGATCCTGGGGTGTATAGCAGACCCCTAACACTATCCTAATAGAGCCTCCTTTTACAATCTTTCCCCTTAAATACCTTTGGTGTTGGTAGTGACCAATAGATTGCTACGCTGGTTTTGATAGTGAGGGATGTAGCTTCTACACATTCAACTACTTTTTTTGCCAATGTTTCCTCAAACATCCTCACACCTATAAATTGGGATGCAGAGGTGATCTGCTTGAGACAATTGATTGCTATGCATGAGTGTAACACAGCTTCCTTGTAGTTACTGAGTTAGGAGATATTGCTCATTATTACTCACATAAAGTGTCTGACCAGGATATAACCCAAGACGTCTCACTTCAAGCAAGAATCATACCCCTAGATGACAAGCCACTTGCTTGCCACTAAACACATTTTACTTTCTAAGTATAGGAAAATCTTTTGGTATGAATGGCTATAATTGAGAATGAAATTTATGTGTAGCATTTCCTCACTTGGCTGGCTTACAATGAAGATGCTTTGCTTTTGCTTTTTTAGCACCTGAAACCTTTGGAGTTTGCCAGCTACTCTGTGCAGGCTGCAACAGGTTCTCCTCTCCTTTCAAATCCTCATACTCTTGGTCAAACCTTCCCATGGTGGAGAAGACTTCAGATAGGTTTAAGGGCCAGGCACGAATGTGCAACTCAAAGCCTCATGCACTGGCAGAGCAATTATTGGCTGTTTGTGGCAGCAAAGCATATCTCACCCTCTGAGGATCCTAAAAAGCTGCCTATAGCACCTCCTGGACTTTGCTCAATGCTTATAAGGCTTCTTTGCTGCCACTGCGGGGGGCAAAGGAGCCTGCTCAACAGGTGCTGTACTGGAAAAACAAGACAGTTAGAAACTCACTGTTTTAGTGATTCGTTGGCTCAGGAGAGGAGCTAGACTCTGAAATTAATTTGCTATTGAACAAAAAGGAATAAAAATGTTTTACAACAAAGTGGTCAGGAGAAACTGACCCACCAGTCTGTTTAGCCACCAAAGCAGTAATTCTGGTGGCCTGAGTAGAAGGGCAGGACTTACTCCTGAAGACTCCAGCAACAACATTGCATTCCACAACTGGGAAACATTACACTTAGCCATGACTGAGCGGAGAAACTGAGCAGTAGGGAAAAAAATCCAACAACAAGGTTTGTTAGTTCTCACCTGTAACTTAGCATTTAACCAAAATTAGAAATTTTTATTTAAATGTTTCCAAACCAGCCTGAACTCAACTCATGTAGACTCTCAAACTATAGTATATCGACCACAATTGGTCTGTGGCAATCTGGCTGGTCACATGGTGCTAGCCCTATTTTTTTCAGCTACCAAATAGCATTAGATCCTCATCAATCCAACACCATCAGATACATAAGGCAGAAGTCAAACAGTGCCAATCACCACTCTGCTGGCCTTGTTTTTCCAGGTCTTTTATATTCAGATTTAATCATGCGACTTGATCGATTATTGTGCTATGGAATGTGCCTCTGGTCAGTCTCTTCATGTCTTGCTGGGTTGCCAGTGAAATGCTAGTTTAGGTAGCTTATCATCAGGCATTCTTAAAAGATATCCCAAATATGTCCATCTCTTCTTCTTTTCTACTTGCATTATTGTATGTAGTTGTGCCCATTCTAGGAACTCTTCATTACTTATTCTATAAGTTCATTTTACTTTGAATACTCTATGCAGACATCTGCATTGAAAGCTGTTCAATTTGTCCTAGATGGACTCATTTTTCCCTAGGACTCTGTTCCAGGTACAAGGATGCTTAGGATGTTGCTTCTAAAGATCTTAAGTTGGGACTTTTTGCTAATCACACTGGAGTTCCAGACTGTATTGAGATTTTGAAATACAGCACCTTCTTTATCTATTCTGGACGTTACATCAAACATGCACTATGGTGAATGACATGAGAGGACCAGGGCTAGAGGGCTGAAGGCAGGAAGGAGAAGCAGAGGGAGATGCCTGCTGCCTCTAAGCTGGAGCAGAGGGCTGAAGGGAGGGAGCAGCCGAGAGACTTACCCACTGGCATCTCATTGCCATGAAGCTGGGTCCCAGAGGAACCAGGAGAGACTCCCAGTGGAAAGGCTATGAGCTCCCACTGGGAAGAGCAGGGTTGTGCCCCAGAAGGAAGGCGTGGGTTGGCTGTCCTGGTGGAGGGACAGAGGACACCTGGAAGAGTCCAGGTCTGGTGGAAGACACCAGGATGGTGAGAACAGCGCCAGGTTTTTAAAGATTGCATGCATGGAGTTGATGTGGACTATGTTGTGGGACTTTTGGTTTGGGACTTTTGCAGTGTGGCTTGGTTAACAAACCATGATGTACTTGAGGACAGGTTGTATTGGATTTACTGTGAATTTAAGAGGGAAACTGAGGTGAGGGGCCACTCACAGGGCTTCAGTCTTTGGTAGCAATGCCTTGTGATCTACTAGAGTCATTTTAGAGGAGGCCTGATGCCTTCTTCTCTAGTGAGAGGAGTCTTTGATGGCATCCGCAGCCAATCACCCAGGTAGCTGCAATGCCAGTGTTAAATTAGACCTGCTCTGGGCTTCCCTGGCAGTCACATTCCAGACTGTACAAAGTATTTGGAAATGTGGAAAGTGTGCATTTTAGGTTTTGGAAGCACACTATACATGATGGAATGTCATTACTGCTGGAGCCTGGTGTGATGGGGTATACAAACCCCACGCTGGGCCTGTAGGGGTTAAAAGGCAATACTGGGCCCAGGTAGCCCCACCCCTCCAGAGCTGCTGACCATGCTCCAAGACTGAAGGAACAGGATAAAAAGTGCTCAGAAGCCGAGGCAAAGGGTGGTGGACAGATTGCAGGAGAGAGGTATCTGTGCAAGAACCACAAGGTCGCCCAGTTCTCTGAGCCGCCTATCACACCTGGGAAGAGAATTGCCACACACTCACCTTTTGTGGGATAAGGTAAAGTTCAGGGGGTTCTTTTTATTGTTTTGCTGACCTTGTTCACCTATCCTCACTGTAACATATACTGTACTTTCAAGGAGAAGTTATTAGTGTGGGAAATCTTAAAGTTTCCTGACATTTTCATATTTCTATTGCACTTTAAATTTGTATTAAAAGGTTTTTGTTCTGGAAGTTATCTTAGTACTCTTAATGCTACAATGCAAAGTGTGACCAGTTCTAATATTACTTTGAGCACATTATGTAGGGCCTGATTGTCACCTTTACTCATGTTATAAAGTAGCACCTTAATGTAAACGTGGCAGAATCTGACCCTTAAGACTCTACCGTCAGGACATCTGACTCCCACGAACCTCAATGGGAGTTCTATAACAAAGTGCTGGCAGTATAGAGCCATAACAGTGTACAGGCATGAATTTTTGGAATAACATTGTCCAATTTAATGGAAGACCTTCTTTCATACATTTAAAGATTACAGAAAGCTGTTTACTTCATTATAGCCTATAATTTCTTTTTAGCAGATCCTCATATTATAAAGAAACTTTTGGAAACAGGATATTGACACTGAAAATGTTTTTGAAATGTTTATAAGACAACTAAAAATATTTGTTTTTTTTGTTTGCACCTCATGCCCTCTATTCTGTTAATCACTGGTAATTCTCTCTGGATACTTACTGAAATTGGAAAGCTGTCTAAAACAAAGTTCTAACAACAATTCTAAATTAGCAAAGCCTCTCTGGGTTCCCCATCTATCCTAGAACCCTTATTCCTAAAATTTTACATTTTGAGAACTGACAAGTTCCTTCAGCCAAATTAAAAAATGTATTTTACATACACTGAGAAATGAGTCTGACTCAACTGGACTGAGATACTACACAGGTTGTAGCACAACAGCTACAGTAAAAATTATATCACTCATAATTATTACCTTGAGGCCCATCTGGGTTGCCAAATTCTTCCCAATTTTTTCGAGATTCTTCATCAGTTAAACTAATTTTAAAGAAAAGTTATCAAGTTAGTAGGAAGTACAGTAAGTTTCATTAATTAATCATTTCATCATTAATAATACAGATTTTAAAAAAAGAGTGGTATCAAGTCCCATTAAATTTATTTGAGAGCTGGTTTGGTTTGATGGCCTAAAAGTAGCAGAATGTATGACAAGGGAGAAGATAGGAATCAGAATTCTAAGCTTAATCTTCAGCTCCTCACACTTGGAAAGGCATAGAATTTTGTAATAGTGTCTTCAGTTACTTCGGAGACAGAGAGGGAAAAGTATAAGCTTTAAAAGCTATACATCAATACACGCTGGCCAAAATAAAGGTAGGTTCAACACTCAAAGCCAGAGAAGATTCATAACAATGCAAAGTAGGTATTGGTGATATTACATATACTTTAAAACAAAAGCCTTTTGAAGAAACTAGCCCAGTTAAATTAATGCAGAATGTGATATTTTATACCAAGCTCTGCATTTGCTGCCTAAGAGTTTCCAGGCAGAGCTTAAGTGTTGGTTTGACTTATGAAATTAGATGAGGGACTTGGCTACCTAAGAGGCAGTATCTAGGAGATACTACCTCAACTAGGAACAGCAGAGGCACTCAAACCAACACTCCACAGCTTTGGTAGGACAAGATTTAAGTACCAAGACACTGGAGGCTCTCTCTGATGGTAGGGAAACATTCATTATATCCTTAAGGAACCTGAACAACATGGGTGGAGAGAAGAGGTTTGTTCTTAAAATCATGGTGAGAAGATATTGCCAAATGAACCTTAAAGGAGGCTAAGGCTGAACCCTTAGACCTAAGGGGTAACAGATACTCTAGAACTACAGGACTTCCACTTGAGCCTCTTTACTATTGCTCCAAATGGTAAACCATTTCCATTTCTGCTTACAAGTAGTTAAACCAGAAAAGGGTTCTTTTCTGCAAAAAAGGTTGATGAAAATGAAACCATTTAATTGATTTTCCACATAAAATTTCAATTTTTACACTGAAAACTCAAACACCTCAGCCAGAAGTCTGAGCTGTAGTGTGCTCGTGTTTCCCATCCTCTTCTATTGGTTGGGACCCCCAACTGGACTATGCCTCCCACAGTGGACTACAGCCAGGGATTCTCTCATTCACAGCTTCCTCTAAGAGGGGAGACTGTGTTGCACTATGGGAGATTTAGTCCAGATGGAGATCCTAGCCCCTAGAGGAGAATGGACACAAAAGGAGCACATTACAACTCCCAGTTTCAGCTGAAGTATTTGTTTTCAACTGAAATATTTTGACAAAAATATCAAAATTTTCAACTGAAAAACAAACATTTCAGGGGGGAAAAAAAGTGTTAAATCAAAAACAGTTTCAATGGAAATGTTTTGACCAGCCCTATTCGTAATACTTCAAGGCAGAACTCTTTCTAAAATATAAAATATTTTATATAGAGGCCTGAATCCTCTATGTATAGAAGCATTCCACGCTAATTAGTAAACTAATCTCCTCCATGCTGCTGGAGGGAAAGTCTCTGAGTTTGGATGTAGGACCTTCCCTTTCTGCTGAGATAGGTGGTTTGGAGACAGAGGTAGCAGTAATGACAGTTCCCTGGCCACCTGCAGAAGATGTACCTGTGCAGGCATGGCCACATTGATGCTATCAAGTTGCTAGCTCTGTCTAACCTCATCTTCCTTATAACCCTGAGTATCAAGGTGATAGGAGAGAAGACACACAAGGGGTTTGCTCCAGGCCAGCAGGAATTTATCATGAGACCTCTTATCTGTGTGCGCAGAACTGAGGGTGACTTCTGTGTGCCTTCAGAGCTGGACTCTGAAGGCAGTGCAGCCGCGGTGCTTCCTGCAGCCCGGGGAGGTACTTGGAGGAGGGTCTGATCTCCCCACCCTCGGCCCCAAGAGCGGCTGAGCAGGAGAAGATAAAGTCCTGCCCCTTCTCAGCCTGGCTGAGACTAGCAGCTAGGAACCCCTGGCTGGAGCACTCCCAGCAGCACGGGAGAGATCAGATCCACCTCCACAAACCTCCTCCGTCTGCAAGAATCTCTGTGGCTGCTGCTTTCAGAGTCCAGCTCTAAAGGCAGCGCAACAGCAGAGCTTCCTGCAGCTGGGGAGGTACCTGGAAGTGGGTCTGATCTCCCCCAAGAGCGGCCGTGCAAGGGAAGAGAAAGTGCCATCCCTCCCCAGCCTGGCAGACTAACAGCTGGATCCTGGTGAATAGTAGGAGGCCCCGGCCAGATTGCCCCAACCCTGCCCCTCCTCCTCCCTTCAAATAGCTGGATTTCATGGGGGAGGTCTAATTTCACAGCTGTGAATTTGGTAGGGCCATACTAATGAGCAAAAGATGCAACAGAGTTCGAGGAGGCTCGCAGGCCTAGGAGTGTTAAGAACTGTGTGGTTTGTACTACGTGTTTGAGGATTATCAAGGAGTCTTATTTTTAGAAAGGCCCTGACTTGTGGAGTCTAGGATTGCTCCAGTGAAGGTGATACTCTGTGCAGATTGGACGGATGGTTCTCTCTCAGCTGATTAGCAAAGACTGCAAGAGGTTGCACATGTAATGTCAGCAAGATCTCTCTTCTGTGATACAAGTGGCCGTTAGGAGCCAGTCACACACATATGGGTAACTGAACATGCCCTGGCATCTATGATATATACTAATGAGAGAGACTTTTTGAAGGACTCTGTGCTGTAGATAATCCTAATGGAAGGACTCTGAAATAGTAATGACCTGTGCCCACATGGAACCTGAGACACTTGAGATGTGTGCATTAGATTGCCACAAGAAAGTAGCAGGATTCCTTTAAGAGCCACCTACCAATCCCCCTGAATAAGTAAGGAATGATGTCTCTTGGCGTGAGCATCCTGAACTTGAATGTTTTGATCAATTTCTTGACATTTCACACTCTGGCTCTCCTCTGTAGGAGGGGACTCACTTCCTTTTAGCAGGACTTTCTTATAAGATAGGTCCCTCAAGAGAGGGAGTAGGGGGATGGAAACAATGTGGTTTGGTGCAGAATTGAATGGAGTAACCATCATAGATTGTGTCTGGTACGCAACAATCTAAAGTAATCTGCACCAAACAATGTAAAAATAGGAGAGAGAAGGGAGAGAGGATTGGAGCAGTAATAGATATCACGCAGCTCTTGACCATCCCATCAAAACTGCTGCTTGGAAACGGATGTCCCAGGCTGAGCTGATGTATAACAAGGTATCCGACTCCTATTCTGTTATGACAGTGTGCTAACAGCCATTTTGGAAGAAGGAAATCATTGCCCCCTTGAGGCTGCATCTGCTATTGTTGCAGAGACGGGGACCACTTTTGGAGATGAAGTGACAGGTAGGAAGCTCTCCTTAGGATAGAAGACATGGACCAAGTCATGCCCAAGGACATGGCAGCAATTTTCATGGTAATCTTTTCCAGTGTCATCAGTCCTGTCACTGAAGAGGCCCATGCCTTTGAAAGGAAGGTCTTTAATATTTTCCTGGGATTCAGGAGGATTGCAGATCTTAACCCGAGGTACCTTCTTAAATTGTTCTGCCCACGCACCTAGTCTGCATTCTTCCCTTTCTGAAGGGGTAGAGTGAGAAGCTTTGTTACCTCTGGCTGCTTCCTTTGCTGTGGAACCATCATGGTATTAGCTCCAGGGTGTTGGAATAGAAACTGATGCCTCTCACTTGGCACACGGCACATCCCGTGAGCTCCCTTGGGTGCTAGTGGAAAGGAAAAAACGAGAGAGCAAAATATCCTTGATCAGATTTAGGACACCTGAAATGATAGGGATGGCCTGCTTCTCTTTAGTTTGTAGTCGGAAAATATCAAAGAAGGGATCAGGTTACTCCAGTGCTAACACATCCACTTGATACTGGAAGGTATTAGCCATTCTCTCCAATTGCCTCTGATTATCAGGTGGAGAAAATTATGAGGTGTCAATCTGATCCTCCAGTGAGATACGATCACACATTCTTTGACAGGAGCTTCATACCATCCCTCAGAGTGGGGGTCTCATCCCACTCATATGATAGAAGCAATTCCTCTTGTGGATCCAGTGGTGCCGAATTTGGCAGCAACTGAAAAATGACCAGCAGTGGAGGCAGGGGTGTCAAGCAAAGAAAGGGTGCTGCTATAAAGGGCTTTGATGCTAGTGTTAATGAAAGTGCCGAGTTCACCACCAGGTTAGGCTTGGCAACTTCCAGCAAGGAGTCCTGGTCGTATGGCCACAAAAGGAGCTGGAGAAGGCCCTGAACAAGAGCCCTCCAGACTTCTGTATTTAGGTAAAGAAAGGTGACTGGGCTCTATCGAACAAGGTACTGGGCCTTCCAGGTTCAATTTCAAAGGGATTCCATGTTCCTCAGGACATTCTGGACGGAAACCAAAGTCAGTAACTGTCGGGTCAAACTGCATACAGAGGCACAGTCTCGATGGAAAACCCCGCCTCAGGCATGGAGATACTGATGGCGTTACCAGCGTCTGCACGGTGAATTATCCAGATTTATAAGTGACAAAACATCTGGCTTCAAAGGAGCATTGAAGGCAGGTGACATTAGTGCAGGTCAAGAATCGCTAGGGCCCTCACGTTGTCAGATACAGACAAGAGGAGGAATGATGATGATGATGCTTATGGCTGTCAAGTGAGGTCAAAATGTTTCCTTTTCTCCTTTCTCTCACCCTGAGGGATTGCAGGAGAGACTTGCAAAAGTGGAATCAGAGCACAGATACCAGATGGTGCCCAAAAAATTGGTGTCCAGTGAGTAGTCTGGGCATCATCCATGTGAGGTTTTTGACACCACTTTTGGCTTAGCTGACTCAGTACGGAGAGTGGCACTGATCCCTGGATGAGAAATTGCATCCTAGGATGCACCTTAGAGGACCTTGACATGGAGGCTGGTATAGTCCCTACCAAGAGACTTTCCCGAGTAATAGGTTATAGGCTTTGAGAAGCCAAGTACGTCTCAGCTTTGGAGATCTCTCCCTTCTCGTGTAAAGAGTGGCACACTGCATAATGACAAGAGAGGTGCTCATCCACGCATAAGACCTCAAATAACCATCTGTTTCCAGAATTATTGAAGAGCAGGAAGTGCAGTTCTTGATGCACTTACAGGGCTCAGGATACACCAAACAGGCAGCTACACACACACGCACACACACACACCATGCTATTCTATTCTACACTAACACAAACTATTTACAAATATTAAAAGAACTAAACCAGAACAATCTCTTCTAAGGACACAAAGGCGCACTCCATTTAGTTCTCTGCTACAGAGAAGGAACTGGGACAGGTGGAGGTGCACCTCCTTAAACAGAGTGGAGTGTTAACATCAACCTCATGCAAGATCACTTATGCACCCCCCAACAGCTACAGCTTTTCAAGGCAGTTCCGCAGCTCAATGACAGGTTCCTCTGATCTGAAAAAAAACCTAATTTTAAAATAAAAGTTGTGAGAGTTTGAAACTCATGTACATAAGTGACTTTAAAAAAAAAATAAGAGCCACATTAGGGTGCAGAGGTTCAGCTATATAAATATATCTGGAGACCCATCCATTTAAAACTTACACTGCACATACTTCAGCACAAAAACTAAGTTAATGGTTGAAAAATTAAATGCACAAGTCAAGAATTTTAAGGTTATGGTTCCCACACAACAATAACTCAGTCACACTGCACAATTTATATTAAGACAAATACAAATTATGTATGTGCAAGGGGTATGACAGTTTTACTTTCCAGAATGACTATCTTGACATGTGTTTAAATTCTCAGCCATAAAGTTCCATTAATTTAGTATCACACAGATACCGAGTCCAAGGAAGTTAATCCTAGCTGTCCAAACAATACCAGATAAACTGAGCAAAACCAAAACAGACTCGTTTTAAAAAGCAGTCACTCAAAATCCACAGCTTTGGCAGCACACTGAATACAGATAAAGCAGGACATTTTATAAACCCCCTCTGCCAGACTACTCACTGGACACCAATTTTTTGGGCACCATCTCATATCTATGCTCTGGCTCCACCATGAACATACAGTTATGTACTCTAGCTGTGCTTAATTTACATATTTCAAATGGTGATTTGAAACAATGATTTCAAACAAGATATTACTGAATTTGTAACAGACCATCTGGCTAGCCATTGTCACTTAGACAATTTACCATTGGAACAAGGGACAACTTCCCTCAAAACACCCTATTAAACAACATCTAGAATTTTGAGAAAAATCAGCATTTAAGTTAAGCATTTAACACGGAACCTTGTCTTCTACTCTATCCTATAACAGGTTCTTAAAGTGAGTTCATCACCTTAGCATCCGAGTGCATTCCAGTAGTGCATTAAACAACGTGATTAACATCTGTCACGTGTTTGTTCTCTCATTCTTTCCACAGAGGTAGAGGTGCATGTAATGGAGTGTTCATTTCAATTTTTTTTTAAAAAAAGCTGTATGTTTATATTAGAGAAATCAAGATCAAAGGAACATGCCTTGCACTTAGGGCAGAGGGTGGTGAGATTTGTGATAGTCTTTAGTTCCTGTGGGAGTTCATTCCATAGTTTTGGGCTGGCCCTGGTAAAAACTCTGTCTCCTGTTCTACAACAAAACCTGCTCTAAGGACCATTTCTAATACACAATTCATCTTAAATGGTCATTTTACAGTATAAAAGACATTTAGGACACTTCTTTTTAACCTTTAAATAAAGGCCACTTTGTTAGGCTTAATTTTCTCTCTCTCATGAAGACAATCCAAGAATGATCCGTGGACGGTCTTCATGAGAGAGAGAGAAAATTAAGCCTATCTTAAGATTCAGTGTTTGAATAATGTTAGAATACACACTTCAATTTGGAAATATTTCCTTTATTAAACAGAAGGTAGAAAACCACCAGAGGATGCAGTCTACAAAGGGTTCATTACACATCATATCAAAAGCCAAAAAAGTGTTAGCTGAGGAATGACTAGAAGCGATGCAGTGGAGAAAAAAGGATTTAGTGAGAGTCAGTTAAAAACTACTGGGGTAATTTGAGAAGGACATTAAATCAGAAATATATGCCAGCATGAAGTTCAAAGGTCTGAAGAAAAAGCCACGCAAGAAGACACCAGAGCAGGGGTGGCCAACCTGAGCCTGAGGAGCCAGAATTGACCAATGTACATTGCCAAAGAGCCACAGTAACACATCAGCAGCCCCCCCATCAGCTCCCCCACCCTGCTCCCAGCACCTCCCACCCACCGGCAGCCCTACCGATCAGCACCTCCCCCTTCCTCCCTGCACCTCCCTATCAGCGGTTTCGTGGCGTGCAGGAGGCTCTGCAGGGAAGGAGCGAGGACATGGCAAGCCCAGGGGAGGGGGCGGGAAGGGGTGGAGTGGGGTCAGGGCCTGTGGCATAGCCAGGGGTGGAGCAGTGAGCACCCCCCGGCACATTGGAAAGTTGGCACCTGTAGCTCCAGCCCCGGAGTCGGTGCCTATACAAGGAGCCGTATATTAACTTCTGAAGAGCTGCATGTGGCTCCGGAGCCACAGGTTGGCCACCCCTGCACCAGAGGTAAAGAAAGTGGTGAGGGAGTGTTCCAAAGGAAATGAGTCAGAGATAAAAATGAGATGTCTCCATTAGTGAATGAAAGCAGAAGAATTGAAACAATGTCTCTTTCTCTTTAGTTGTATCTACCTTTATTGCCAGATGAAAATGAACAGAAACAGTACACTGATGCTTCAAAACCAAAACCTGGATATCAAATAATTACCCTTTTATGGCAATTCTGAAATTTAGTTTAAAGCAAGACTGTACTTATTTTGTTCAACACAATCTTTAACTTTACATCATAGAAAGTATATCACCATATCAACTATCTGAAGTCAAAGTTTAATCAAAATTAGCATTTTAGAGCATACTGACAGATACGGCTAGAAACAATTCAGTGGATAGTAAATGAGTCAGTTGTCAGACTGAAAAGCAGCTGACCTTTATTATGTATTGAACTGAATTAGTACTCATAGACGATATCAAAGTCAGTCTCAGCTGATATCCTAAGGTTATATTTCGATTTCCCTCCCACCCACACCAAGCTCCTACTCTGTGAAACAGCTAAGAACTTACGCTGCATAAGCCTTTGCAATCCTCATGAACATAACTTCATCTCCTCCTTTATCTGGATGGTATTTTAGTGACAGCGCACGGTACTGTTTTTTAATTTCCATTACAGTTGCTCCCTTAAAAGAAAAGCTTCATGTTAGTACTGTATTACCAAACACATTACACCAAAGATGCCTATTCTACAATGTTTGTATTCTAAAACATGTTTTTCTTTGATTGGCTCAGAAAAATACTGCAATCAGTGTAAGAATAGGGAAGTCTATTCAAACGGCTTTCATGATCATACCGAAACATACATTCAAAGCATTTCCATTTTATAAAAAGCCAAATATCATTAAACCTGCAGAATCCAAACCGTGTTGCAATTTAACACTGAAAATTTTTGGAAGACAGAGTTGGAAGGGGCTGTCTGAATGATCTTGTTCATCCATCAAAACAAAACAAGCAGGATTTTCTTCAATTGATATAAATCTAGCATTCATCTGAACAGATCTTGTGATCAGGAAACACTCATCTACACTTACCTCAAGATTTCCTGTCTCTGGAGAATAAGTTCAACAGACCCACTACAATGGGTACCTCAGCTTGTTTGCAGCTTGGGTGCAGAACCAGACCTGTCAGTCACTGGAAAAAGTAGAATGCCCCAACCCGAAATTCCCTCTAGTTTGGCTAGCTTCCATAGCCAGGAACTCGTATATTGTGTTAACTATATTTTGAGGACAACGTATAGTATCTCCTACCACAAAGCATGGTAAATTCCAGTAATGACGACAAACACAAATTCCTGGATGATTATTTTCATCTCTATTCTGGATGATCCATTTCTTTCCAAGGTGTGTCAGATCTGTGAACCTTATTACTCATAGCCCTGGTCTACACTACGAGTTTATGTCGAATTTATCAGCGTTAGATCAATTGATCCATGCACCCGTCCACACGACGAAGCCATTTACATCGACTTCTAGGGCTCTTAAAATCAATTTCTCCACTCCACCACCACGAGGGGCGCTAAAATCGATATGGCCGTGTCAAATTAGGGTTAGTGTGGACGCAATTCGATGGTATTGGCCTCCGGGATCTATCACACAGTGCACCATTTGACTGCTCTGGACAGCAGTCTGAGCTCGGATGCTCTGCCCAGGTACACAGGAAAAGCCCCACGAACTTTTGAATTTCATTTCCTGTTTGGCCAGCGTGGCAAGCTGCAGGTGAGTGCAGATCTCATCAGCAGAGGTGACCATGATGGAGTCCCAGAACCGAAGACGAGCTCCAGCATGGACCGAGCGTGAGGTACGCGATCTGATCGCTGTATGGGGAGACGAAACTGTGCTAGCAGAACTATGGTCCAAAAGACGAAATGCCAATACATATGCCAAAGTCTCCAAGAGCATGAAGGACAGAGGCTACAACAGGGATGCGCAACAGTGCCACGTTAAAATTAAGGAGCTCAGGCAAGCCTACCAAAGAACCAGACAGGCAAACGGCCGTTCCCTGTCAGAGCCCCAGACATGCCGCTTCTATGATAAGCTGCATGCCATTCTAGGGGGTGCAGCCAGCACTAACCCACCCATGTGCTTTGACTCCGTAAATGGAGTATCACAAAGCAGCGAGGAGCATTTTTGGGACGAGAAAGATGATGATAATGATGCTGAAGATCGCGCACAGCAAGGAAGCGGAGAAGCCGTTTTCCCCGACAGCCAGGAACTGTTTGTCACCCTGGAGCCAGTACCCTATGAACCTACCCAAGGCGTGCTCCCAGACCTTGAAGGCGGAGAAGGGACCTCTGGTGAGTGTACCTCTGTTAATATAATACATGTTTTAGAAACAAGCGTGTTTAATGATTAATTTGCGGCCAGTACAGCTACTGGAAAAGTCTGTTAACTTGTCTGAGGATGGAGCGGAAATCCTCCAGGGACATCTCCATAAAGCTCTCCTGGATGTACTCCCAAAGCCTTTGCAAAAGGTTTCTGGGGAGGGCAGCTTTATTCCGTGCTAGGACACTTTACCACGCCAGGCAAGTAGCACGTAGTCTGGAATCACTGCATTGCAAAGCATGGTGGCGTATGGTCCCGGTGTTTGCTGGCATTCAAGCAACATCCGTTCTTTTTCTCTCTCTGTTATCCTCAGAAGAGTGATATCATTCATGGTCACCTGGCTGAAATAGGGGAATTTTATTAAGGTGGCATTCAGAGGTGGCCGTCCCTGCTGGGCTGTTTGCCTGTGGCTGAACGGAAATCTTCCCCACTGTTAGCCACGCAGTGGAGGGAGGGGGAGCAGCGATCATCCAAGAGAACTGGATGTGTGTGGGGGGTGTTGATTAGGTTCGCGCTGCACACTAACCCGAAAACCGCTGTCCCTCCCTTTTCAATTGCCAACCCATGTGAAATGGCCAACCCAACGGCTGTTTGTTATGGGAAATGAGGGGGTTGCTGTTTGAAACCATTCCCACATGTTATGAAGGTTAAAGAAGCCAATAGACTGTGGCTTACCATGGCTGCCTGCAAGCCGAATTCTGTTGCCCGCCAGCCCTGTTTGTGTGATCTCTCACACCAAACCAGCAGACCCTCAATATAACAGGCAAAGTGCGACCTTGGACCGAATGCACATGTGCTATATAATGTTAGGAGCATTGTTCTCTAATATGTGTCTTTTTAACTACTCCTCTCCTGGTTTTTTCCTCCCACAGCTGCAAATGTTTCAACGCTCCCCCTTTCATCACCGTCCCAGAGGCTAGCAAAGATTAGAAGTAAAAAAAAGGAATCAAGACGATATGTTCTCAGAGCTCATGCAGTCCTCCCACACTGAAATGGCCCAGCAGAATGCGTGGAGGCAGACAATGTTAGAGTCCAGAAAGGCACAATTTGATCACAAGGAGAGGTGGCGTGCTGAAGATAGTAGGTGCCATCAGCTTGCTGACAGAAGGCAGGATGCAATTCTGAGGCTACTGGAGGATCAAACGGATATCCTCCGGCGTCTGGTTGAGGAAAGACCGCCTGAGCACAGACCACCGCTAAAGCCCCTGTGTAACCAACAGCCCTCCTCCCCGAGTCCCACAGCCTCATCACCGAGATGCCCAAGAACGCGTTGTGGGGGCCTCTGTGCACCCAACCACTCAAGCCAAGAGGACTGTCCAAGAAACAGAAGGCTGGCATTCAATAAGTTTTAAAGTGCAGTGTGTCCTTGTCCTTCCCTCATCCCCTCCTCCACCACCCATCCTGGTGCTTCCCTCCTCCACCACCCATCCCAGGCGACCTTTGCAATTATCCCCCTATTTGTGTGATGAAATAATACAGAATGCATGACTTTTAAGCAACAATGACTTTATTGCCTCTGCAAGTGGTGACCGAGGGGGGGGGGGGGGGGGGGGAGGAAAGGGTGGTTAGCTTACAGGGAAGTAGAGTAAACCAAGGGGCGGGGGTTTTCATTAAGGAGAAAAAAACAGAACTTTCACACCGCATCCTGGCCGTTCATGAAACTGGTTTTCAAAGCTTCCCTGATGTGCAACGTGCCCTCCTGTACTCGTCTAATCGCCCTGATGTCTGGCTGCGTGTAATCAGCGGCCAGGTGATTTGCCTCAACCACCCACCCCACCATAAACATTTCCCCCTTACTCTCGCAGATATTGTGGAGCGCACAGCAAGCAGTAATAACAATGGGAATATTGGTTTCGCTGAGGTGTAACCTAGTCAATAAACTGCGCCAGCACGCTTTTAGACATCCAAATGCACATTCCACCACCATTCTGCACTTGCTCAGCCTATAGTTGAACAGCTCCTAACTACTGTCCAGACTTCCTGTGTATGGCTTCATGAGCCATGGTATTAAGGGGTAGGCAGGGTCCCCCAGGATAACTATAGGCATCTCAACATCCCCAACGGTTATTTTCTGGTCTGGGAAGAAAGTCCCTTGCTGCAGCAGCTGAAACAGAACAGAGTTCCTGAAGATGCGAGCGTCATTTACCTTTCCCGGCCATCCCACGTTGATGTTGGTGAAACGTCCCTTGTGATCCACCAGTGCTTGCAGCACTATTAAAAAGTAACCCTTTCGGTTTATGTACTCGCTGCCTTGGTGGTCTGGTGCCAAGATAGGGATATGGGTTCCGTCTATCGCCCCACCACAGTTCAGGAACCCCATTGCTGCAAAGCCATCCACTATGACCTGCACATTTCCCAGAATCACAACCCTTGGTAGCAGCAGCTCAGTGATCGCGTTAGCTACTTGCATCACAGCAGCCCCCACAGTAGATTTGCCCACTCCGAATTGATTCCCAACTGACCGGTAGCTGTCTGGCGTTGCAAGCTTCCACAGGGCTATCACCACTCACTTCTCAACTGTGAGGGCTGCTCTCATCTTGGTATTCTGGTGCTTCAGGGAAGGGGAAAACACGTCACAAAGTTCCATGAAAGTGCCCTTACGCATGCGAAAGTTTCGCAGCCATTGGTAATCATTCCAGACCTGCAACACTATGTGGTCCCACCAGTCTGTGCTTGTTTCCCGGGCCCAGAATCGGCGTTCCACGGCATGAACCTGCCCCATTACCATCATGATGTCCACCTTGCGGGGGGGCCTTCTTTGAGAGAGGTCTGTGTCCATGTCCTCATCACTGTCCTCACTGCGGTGCTGTCGCCTCCTCGCCTGCTGTTGCAGGTTCTGGTTCTCGTTCTCCATATACTGCTGGACAATGCGCATGGTGTTTATAACGGCGATAACAGCCGCGGCGATCTGAGCAGGCTCCATGCTTTCCCTGGTATGGCGTCTGCGGGAGAGCAGAGTGGGAGCGGAAGCGGCAGGTGGATAACAATGGTGACAGCAATATGGTGCCCACACGGAAAAAGGCACGAAAGGATGTTTTGCTCCCCCCCCAGTTGCTTTCACGGAGGGAGGGGGGAGCAAGGGGTAGGCTGGCAGCAGACGGTACAGTAACAGTGCTAGCTGTCATCATCTCCTGGCCCCGTCAAGGATTGAACTCACAACCTCGGGTTTAGCAGGCCAATGCTCAAACCGCTGAGCTAGTGGACAGCCAGTGTTCCAGGCAGTACTGAATCTCCATTAAACAAAACGTAAAAAAGAGAATGACCAGAGTCACTCCCATTTATGTCCAGGCGCCCCCGGCTGACCACACCAAAGGCCGGCCAGGAGCACACAGGGGATGACGATGACCGTTACCAGTCGTACTGTACCGTCTGCTGCCAGAAGGCAAGGAGCTGCTGCTGTGTAGTCCCGCGACTACACGCCTCAGGCAGAATAGCCCCCTCAAAGATTGAACTCACAACCCTGGGTTTAGCAGGCCAATGCTCAGACCGCTGAGCTATCCCTCTGCCCGTGTTACAACGGGACTGAATCCCCACTAGACAAAATGTCCAGGCGCACGCTGGAGACGTACGGTGATTGCGAGCTGAGCGGGCTCCATGCTTGCCGTGGTATGGTGTCTGCACGGGAAACCCCGGAAAAAAAGGCGTGAAAAAGGTTGCTTTCACGGAGGGAGGGAGGGATGGGGGATGGCTTGACAACATGTACCCAGCACCACCAGCGACAATGTTTTCTGCTCCATCGGGCATTGGGATCGCAACCCAGAATTCCAATGGGCGGCTGAGACTGCGGGAACTGTGGGATAGCTACCCGCAATGCAATGCTCCAAAATTTGACGCTAGCCTCGATACTGTGGATGCAGTCTGCGACTTAATGGCCTTAATGGTCTTTAGTGGAGACACACACAATTGATTCCATAAAATCGGGTTTTAAAATATCGACTTCTATAATTCCGACCTAATTTCATAGTGTAGACGTACCCAAAGAAAAGAAGTTTTCAGGTGAGTACAAAAATATTTTCCAATTCTACATCATGCTAAGGTCCACAGACGCATTACAGTGGGATTATCATTGCAGTGTACCTACAGGATGGGAAGCAGGATCATTCTTAAGTGTTGGACATTCAAAATGCATAACATCCTATATTGTGTGTGTGTGTGTGTGTGTGTGTGTGTGTGCGCGCGCACACACAGTTTAAGAGAACATTAGGTTTGGAAAGTCAAAACTTTGGGAAAATGAGCAGAAGAGTCTGATCACTAGAGCATAAGATCCTGGAAGTAGAACCGAAGATTCCAGAGTCTTAGGATTCCTCTGTCAGCAAATATCAGTCAAATTCACTCACAAAGTGCTTCATCCCCCTCTAGTGCTGGTGGCTGATGATCACTTACTACTGCTATCAGTTACTCCACAGAGACCAGTGTGGTGGGGCTAAAGGTTCCAACCCTACTGATAACTCATGTGGGTGTGAACATCATGACACATGAAGTCAATTTTTTCAGTTTGCTTTTTCAAAACTTTAGGAAATTGCACACAAACTACATGAAAAGACCATTACGGTTCCAAAGTCAAGTACTCAAAAGTTAGGAGATGCCAGAATTAAGGTTACCTGTGCAACCAGCAGCACACAACATTGACTTTCAATAAGTGAGATATTTCTGGGTGCAGGTGCCACTCTGCCAATCCAACCTCTGCTTGTCTTGGTTTTCATCTTCCCCCTTAATGGGTAGTGCAATCTATATGTAAGGTATTTTTATGGTACCTCCTTTATCACAGTATCTGAGTACCTCAATTTTTAAATGTATATATCCGCAACATCCCTGTGAGGTACAGAGTACAATTAACCCCATTTTACTGATGGGAAATTGAGGCAAACAGGCTAAGTGACTTGCTCAAAGTCACTTAGGAAGTCTGTGGCAGAGAAGGGAATTGAACTCAGGTCTCCAGGTCCTAAGCAAGTGCCCTAACCAATGGATAAACTGTCCTCCCTCACAAAGAAACAAGAAACCTTGCTCCACCCAGAACCCAAAATTTTCTTTATGGAGTAGGGCTAATCATGTTCTTCCCGCTTATTTAAAAATCATCCCAGACATACTGATTACCATGACTAGAGCATGTCTGTTATTCATGGAGGAAATAGTGCTCCACAACCTCAGTGAATCATTGTGTTCTAGCTGGTAGATGCTATGCTATGCTATTTCCAGTACTCATTTCCTGAACTGAAACAGGAAGATCCCTTTAAAAAACAAACTCTGATTCTATTTACCAGCTGAGGGAGCAGAGAATATACAACTGGAGCTAGATCTCTGCCAATGGATGAGATACGGTAAGATGCAAGGGGATGCCCAGAATTACTGTATAAGTATCACATGAATTCTGGATCATTGAAGCATGCCGATGTGGGACATCAGAATTCCCAATAAGGTACAACAAGAATTGTATTTTTGTTTCTGTGACACCACTTGTTTCCATTATAGCCATCATCACCTTCTATTAACATTCTTCTGAGATAAGCTCTTCTTGTACCTAATTGTATTCTTCCTCAACCCAGGTCTGTAATCAACTTCTCTGGCACCATGTGTCTGTCTTGAATCCAAAACACTCCAGGAACCATATTATTTTGTGTATTTCCTTCAACTCTGCCACTGTAGAGAACCTTAATGAGAAGAACATTTTCCAGGAAGAGATAAGTGAATTTCCTTCTTACCTAAAGCCAATATTATTGCCCACCAGGATCCTGAAAGAGACCCTGGGAACACAAGTCAGGTCAAATGGCAATGACCAAAGTTGAGAAGAAAAATGCTGCCATCCATCTGCAAAATGTAAGAACTGTTTGTGGGCTTGTAAAAAGGAAGATTTCCTTCTTACCTGTGAATTTCCTTTTTAACACTTACGGCCAACAAACTGTACTGTGGAACTTTCCCTTTCTCCCTGCTGCCTAGAGGCAGAGCAAAGAGTGATGGCCAGCCTGGGGCCAGGACTACCCATCTGTGGAAAACCCCAGTACTATAGCTTCCCAAAACTAAAATACACTAACTGAATATACTAACAGATTTAGCAAACAGACAAACATTCCTCTATGCAAACATGTATTTTCCATTCTCATCTGGGAAAACAGAGGGGAGAGTCCAGCAGCCACTGTAGTCAACCTTGCTTTAGGGTTCATGCTTTTTTATTTTGTATGTCAAGATCATACATTAAGAATCCACCTGATGATACTATCGCTTTTAAGCATGTTGAAAGACCAACATTTCATCCCACCCTCACCATATCTCTTGCATAATCAGTAAGATTATGTCCCAATAGGAGTAATACATGTCACTTCTTGTCATTGCTGTTTTCATCTGCAAATGCTAATGCTGATTTTATCAGGTCATTGCAACACACCACACCTCCTTGGCATCCACAGAATATGGTACATGCTGGTTTGTCGCTGCTGCAGCCACATCTCAGATTTACAAGGTGAATCACCCTCACAAGAGCACTTTATTAACTTCAGAGTATCTGGGAACAAGCACAACATTGTCTGGCACAGTTTTTGAAAACAAACTTGGAACTGTCATCACATATCCATCCATACTGGAGTGCATCGAGCAGTGGTGCATCTGGGGCCAAAGCACTTTTCCCACACATATGCCTGAAGATGTGCTCATTTTACATTTCCAATAAATGTTTCAGTTGGTGGTGATAAGGAACTGGATTTTGGTCTTCACGTTGTACCTTTGCCAATTTTTGCTGCCCATGATGCACTGATGTCACCACAGAGAGAGGTAGTATCCAACTCACAGAATCTTCAACACAGTGCCTTTACTGGGACCAAAACAAGAAACTATTGTATCACAACCTGAGAGTACATGAGCAGCTAACAGTCCTGGTACAATGTTCTGGTGTTCCTCTGAAGCAGCACAAATGTCTGTTACAGCTGTCTCTTTAACTGGTCCATATTCACTAAAGATGTGAGACCCTGTTCAAGGTAATGGTGCAAGAGCAAAGACAAATACATCAGTATCATCTGATAATACTGATATTCCCAACAGTTCCTCTTTTGCAATCACCACAATTTATTGTACAAAGATGTTGTCAGCTTCCTCATGTGAGGTGGCTGTATCTCCCGTTGATTACCACACCTCGTTGGTTTATTTCAACTGGGGTGTTGTCTCTACCTTTGAATATTAGCTTGCACTTTAATGTGCGTCACTAGTGAAGCTTTTGTCTTAAATTAGTTTTGTACAAATGCCGTCAATCAACTGCTTCTGAATTTCAGTAACCATTAAGACAACTTTCTATGGAGGTAGCTGTGTACTTCTAGTGAACTGATGTGCTCTGCTTGCTTCTATAGCTCTGATAGACCTTGTGCCACTCTTTGACAGGTACAAAAACGTCAGCGCAAAGACAAGGTATATATCACCTGCTGTGAGCTTGTGTTCAATGTAGACTCTGAAATTGGTCAGAGTCCTTGATGATGCTACTTGCCAACACCTGTACTACCCAAAGAACTGCAGAACCACCAATGACTGTGCAGGTGTCTTCTTGTGAATATGTCTTATTGACCCCTCTGTCTGCAGCTGCTTCTTTAGGTAGACTTAGTCATGGCAATCTTCAGGTTACCAGAGTCAGTGAACATTGACATTGGTAAAGGATCCAAATCATATGACAAAATATTCTTATGTCAACCCCTTGTGACCTTGCTCGTAGGTCTATCACTCTTTAATAGATAAGGTTAGTGTCAAATACCTTTGTTGGACCAACCTGTACATGCTTTGTCACTACTAGTGTCTCTATTATCCTTACTATTGTGTCATAGAACCATATGGGACAGCTACATTCAAATTCTTGCATTTCGCAAATTCCAAGTGTGTGCATTTACACTGACTGATGGTGGTGCCACTCTACCACAGACAATGTTTAGTATTGCCTCTGGGTGTTTAGTGGGTGCACAGCTCTAGCTTCTTACTGATGGCTTCTCTGTTCATTGCAGCAATCCTGGACTTCAGTTCTTCTTTGGGGATCTCTTGTACTTGGGCCTTGAGTACTGTATTTTCGTTACACTCTGGTTTCAGAATGATCCCAGTGATGCAACCATGCCTTTTGTCTAGATTCAGGGGAAGGAGGGAGCATATCAGCATGCTATACTCCTAATACAGACTTAATTAGCTAGGAGGTACACTTGTTATGTTCCTTACACAAAATATTAGTGTGAAATTTCATTAAAAAATAATTAAAATTCAGGCCACATCCCCATCTCTAACATCCACCAAGAACAGCTAAGACCACCAGGATCTTTGTGAAGACTCGTGGGGTAATCACTTGCCCGAATGAGAGATCCCTCTATTGAAATGCTTCCCATTGTAACAGAAATGTAGAAATTTTCAGCAGCTCTCCCTAAATGGTATATGTAGGTAGACCTCCCTGAGGTATAATGCAATCAAGAAATCCTGGGGTAACAGAGCCATGATGATAAGCTTTAGAGTTTCCATCAATTTGTTGAGGGACTTGAGCTCTAATATGGCTCATATCCCCTATCCTTCTTTGAGAACATACAGAATATGGAGTACACTCCACCAAAATCTGTCTCATTGGTACCAGCTCTATAGCTCCACTGCAGAGAAGGTGTTTGATCAGGTTCTTTGATCTGGGGGAAGACTATGAACTTGTCTTTGGAGGACTTGATTGCATAATATTGTGAAGACATAACCCTGTAGAACCGTCTAGTACTCACTTATCTAACTAACCCTCGATGGCATAACCCTGTAGAACCGTCTAGTACTCACTTATCTAACTAACCCTCGATGGCATAACCCTGTAGAACTGTCTAGTACTCACTTATCTCCCGTGTGTTCTCAAATTTCTGAAGCCTCTCCCCCAGATAAGACATCTTCTTGGACATGGGGGCCTTAAACCAGAAATTAACGAACAGTCTTCAGGATCTTCTCGAAGAGTCCTATTTTTAATTTCTCTATCTACCTCTTCCAGATCTGTGGATTTCTTATGGGCTGGTAACCATGAAAGGAAGATGGTAACAAAAGGCAGAAGGTGATGAAACAGAAGAGATTCGCCTCTCACTAACTTTTGCTACTGCTTAGTCCACGTCCTCATGAAACAACTTGCCCCCTGTGTACTTGATTGAGATCACAAGGTGTTTTATTTGAGTTTCTGCTTTCCAGACACAAAGCCAAGTGCGTCTTCATGACACCACATTAGTGGCTCTCTCCATGGCCTCTAATTTAAGAGGGATCCAGGAAGCTGCTAGCAAGATCTTGTTCAAGCTCGTTTTCACTTTTTTTATCTTAAGTGAGGCCTACTTGGGTCATACAGTCTATCCAGGCTAAAATCACCCTGACAAAACAAACACCTTGCTACAGATACCCAAAGGTCTCCAAGTTCTTTCTTAGAAATGACTGGATTTTTTCAGTCTGTTGGCTCTCATGGTAAACTCTCCCTCTCATTCCTTCTGAGTGTCTTTGACCAAAGCTGCAGCTGCTGCATCTACCTTTGACCGAGGTTCTCTTATAAACATTTGATGTGTCTGTTGGGATGCTTGTCTTTGTTAGGAAACGCCCACCCAAGCCTTGATTACTTCTTCAAACACCAGGTGCAGTGGAACACAATACTCTCTTTGCTTTAGCTGGAAAATATTTCTAAGAGGCTTTCTTGGATTACTCTGGAATTGGTGGCTCCTCAAAAGTCTCAGGCAGCATTTCTAGTGTGGTGAGCACCTTCCATAACACATGATTAAATACCTGTGGAGGGAAAGCCTCTCTTGCAAGTCATCCTCTAATTCTGCTCAGTCTGAGCCAGATAACTCCCCTTCCTCCAAGGAGATCAAGGCGGATGAGGAGAAAGAGGGAGATGTGAAATTCTTTCTCCAATCTTCGCTTTTTTGATCTTATGAACCTTAAATTTTTTTATTTTTTTTTTTTAAAGTATACTGGGGATGAGCTAGAGTCCCTCTTTTTTGATTTTCCCTTTTATGTAAGTGCCACAGTCCCTGCAAATGCACCTTCCTCATTGCTTGTAATGGGTGACTCAAGACCAGAGACTGAACTGAGGAGCATTCTGAACCTGCAGAGTTCCCCCCACCCCCCGCCACCTTTTTTTCTTTTCTTGCCTTTTCTGGTGAACGTAGCCACAGATTTCCACCCTGAGGTCCCCTTCAGGTCACAATAAATGTTTTGGGTTGCAGGCAGGGTGGCTAAGGCAATGTCATATTTCACCACTGTTCCAAAGAGTCCTGCCATCTCCCGAGTACAGATAGGAGGGTTTGGGAGGGGGGGGCAGATAAAAAAAAATATCTCCCTCCTTCCAAAGCTGTTTCCTCTATTGGAAGATGCTCCATTGGCATGTAACCTGCCTGTCCACCCAGAATGAAGTGCAATCACTTCATTATTTCAGAGGGCAATTCTGAGGTTGAGGGGGGTGGTAATCCCCATGGAGCTCTCAGTGGGGAAGAAGATGAATGGTCACTTTGCCCACTCCTCTCCCAACAGCCTGCACTGCGGACAGGAGGAGTTAAACAGATCTGCTTAACCACAGGCAGTTGCAACTTTTCCCCACAGAAGGCTCAGGGCTAGGAGATCTGCCTGTGCTACCTACTGCATACCAACTGGGATGGGGGTCCACTCCATAGCCCAATTTCCTGGCGTGGCATAGATCTGGCCTTCACATTGACTGAGCAGATCAGGCCCCATGGCTGGAGGGCTACATAAGGACCTAGCCCACCCCTGCACCTTCAGGTTACCCTTTGGTGTGGCTGCAGGATCCTCTTTGCAGCTGGACAATCTGGTCCTAATATTCCTGAATAGGAAAAAGACAGACTTGAGGACATTTGTGACTCTCTCTTTCCCTACCTGCCACGGCCCATGAAAGATGGGGGAAACACATCTGCTCTGGCAGTAATGCATCCTGCAGGACAGGGTCTGAGGCGAATCTGGTTCAGAAACCCCCAGCAAACAGAGAGCAATAAATAATAATAAATAATAATTAGTATCTGAATGTGACTATTGCCTATCCTGATAGGTGCTGCTTTAAAGAGAAGACCACTACGTCTCCAGTCTGCCCAGAAATAGAGGAAAAGAACTTAGGAGTGCTGCACAGAGGGGTGGTCTTGGCCACAAGCTAGCTATCAGTCTTTGTTCTGACTCCAACCAGCAGGGAGAGGGCAAATGCCTCACAATACAGACTGTCTGCCAGGGACAGAGGCTGAAAATGGGAATGCTTTGAAGTTGAACCTCCTTTAGGAACCTATTTAGCTATTTCAGACAGGACTCTGCTTTGTTTGTCCCTGATTTTCTCAGGCTAGAAATAGGATGGGGAACAGGTTGTAATACTCTGAAGTAGGTGATGGATGATTTCATTCATGTCATGACCTTTCCAGGATTGATGAAGTGGGAATGGGACAAAGTTGTTCCTGTAATTCTAGCACAGCTCCACGGGGTACTCCCTCTGGACAATATATAGTAACCTCATTTGGTCAAAGATATAGGTCACTCTTGCTCCCAAACTGAAAAAGCCTGGCACCAATTGGGGATTTAACACCAGCCAGCGCTGCTTGGGAGACCTGCATCTGAGGCAATGGGGGGCAGTTATTCATCCTGCACTGGTTTTAGCTTCCACATGCAAAGGGGTAAAACAGGAAGAAATACTTCACAGACTCCTTTAATTTGCCAAATGACCTGTATTCCTTTCTATAGTGTCTGGAAGGACAGCAAGTTGACTTTTCTAATTACTTTGAATACCCTGTTTTCCGTAAGTTTCCCACTGTGCATCCTCACCCGCAACCTGAGGGCATAAAGAGTGGTGCAGATCCAACCATCCCTCAGTTCCTTCTTACTGCCCAGGGCAATGAGATGGAACCCCTGCAGTATCTGCCTGGCATTGCTACTGAAGGAAAATTAAGGGAGATTAAGGTAGCTGGGAATGGATGTGCCAGAGCATCTGATCCCATGGATCAAAGTCCCATATACCTGCATGAAACAGATTCAAATCCCAATGTCTTTTTCACCCCACAGGGAGAAGCCCTTAGGCTGTGGGATTTTTATGTTGAGGGGAACCAAACATGCAACAATGTCTCTCCATATCTGCATTGTTTGTGAAAGCCTGTGGAGGCTCTTCGGTGTCAGATCACAGTTCATATTTATTTTTGTTGTTCTGATGCCACTTGAGAAGGTGTGCGCCCAAAGGAGAGGTCTGACGTGAAAGCCTGCCTGCATCTGGCTGCCTGTGAAGGGCCTGGATAGTTAGGCCACTCTTTCTAGTGAAAATCTCCCCCCGCTTAGAAACAATGAGTCCTTGACCACCAGGGAAAATAGCAACATTTTTCCTTCAATAGCAATACTAGGCAGACACTGCAGGGGTTCCATCTCACTGCCATGGGCAGTAAGAAGGAACTGAGGGATGGTTGGATCTGTGCCACTCTTTATGCCCTCAGGTTGGGGGTGAGGCTGCACAAGGACATCTAAAATGCAGGTGAGGCGCCCCAATGGACACAATGGTCAAAAAAAAAAATCTGAATTCTGCATGCATGGGGCATATGCACACCACAAATGGAATCCATGTGGACAATTACCCAAAAATGAACTGGAACAAACTTCAGCAGGCAGCGCATTCCCCTACTGCCAGTGATTGACATGTTTGGTTCTGCGCCCAAACCACAAACAGGCTGAAGTACCCATTGGAATAGTTCCGTGGAGCTTAGAACAAAGAAGGAAGTGCCTCAATAGCAGTCTTACGTAAATGGCACAATTTACCTTACATTAAGAAGAAAGAAATTAGAACACAACAAGCAGATGTGAACCATATGAAGTAGGGATTGTTTATGCAGCTTATCCCGCCCACATCACCAAAACTGCTCCACAATTCTAAGGTGCATAAAGGGCTTTTGTGCGACGTTGCACCTCAAACTAACTTCGCTTGGTAGGTCTACTATGTTGTCAATATGCATGACTGCCCACAGCCCATAAGGATATTCTCTCCGGCACAGCCCACATAAGTCTGATTTTTGCTCTGAAATTTTTTCAGACAATGCTTAGTTATGATCATGTGAGCCATTCAAAACAGATGAAAATTGAAATCTTCATCTCAATATACTGTATAAGTGCATCAGAGACTTGAAGGGACTTTGGTATTACAGTTACAAATTAAAAATTAAGATAAAGGAGCATCAGTAACTATGCAATACACACTAGCAATGTTCAGAAGGTAAAAGTTAACTGCATCTTAAGGTATGCTTTCAACCCTCATGGAGGCCCTCACCAGTATTTCCTCCGGCTTAGGACTTGCTTTATATGTAAAACTAAGTATGACATATTAAAGTAATGTGCATCACCCAACAAGGGTACTATTACTTACTGGGTCCAAATGTAAGACTTCATAAGGGTTGTATTCTTGATATTCTCTGTCTGTTTTGGAAACTTTGTATGCAAGAAACAGAAACAGCGCCCATCCAGCAAGAAGAATTGCTTTCCTGTTTGGAAAGAATATGAAGGGTAAAATAAAATACACACAATCCCCCTTACTTCTAACATAACACTGTACAAGTAATTTGTGAAGCTAATTTATATAAATAAACTTAAGGACCCCACATTAAATAATGAGATCCCAAAAACCAATTTTAGAACTAATACCCTTGGTGATAAAATGGCTTTGGACACGGATGGGTCTGCTGAATGACTAGGTTTTTATTGCTGTTTACATAGACAAGCAAAACAGTGAGTTTCTCCACTTCCACAACCCTCTACCCCCCACACATCAAAAAAAATCTCCCCCAACAGCATAGATTAACAAACAAGAAAGTCTTGTTTGAGCATTTCTCATTTACATAGAATATTTTGCACCCAATAATGGATGCAAGTTCTGATTTGTTTTTTTTTTTTTTAAAAAGCAAATACAGAAAAAAGGAATAAAACTGAACATCTGGGAAGTGAAGGGGAGAAGAGAGGAGGAGATGTGATAAAGGGTAACAAACAGTGGGGGGATAAGAACACAGGCATTATATTTAAGCGAGCAAAACACTGGAACATCTTTCTATGTATTGTATTTAACTGAACGACATCAATAGCATTGGTAATTTGAGGGAAGGGACAACAGAATTCTGCTCCATTATTGATAAGATCCAGGTCAGATTGTTGATTACTGTTCGGGTCTACTAGGTTAACTGAACAGGAATTTAAGAAGCTGTAACATGAGTGACTTATCTCTGAATTTCAAGCCCTATTAGATATTGATCATTAACAACTTTTCATTATGCAATTGTAGCAGATTCTAATAGTCCCTTTCTTTAAAAAGTTATGAAAGCTATTACTTTATTATAGTACTAGTTCCAGTTGCTTTAATTAAAACTTCAAATTTATGTAAAAAAAAAAAAAAGATACAGTAGTAATTTAAATGAAAAGTTACCCAAATGAAATATACTTACTTTATTGTAGGAATTATGTTTTGTTGTGGTTTTAATAACCGCAAACGATACCACAGACATCTTCCATATACTTTTCTTATATTTTTTAATCGAATTTGCTCTGCAAAAAAAATTAAAATGGCTAGTTAAAATTTAATTAGAATTTACATCAAATGCAAAGTGACAAGTGAACTATGTTATCATCATCTTGGGGTTTGCAGTGCAATTCTAGTCTGAGACTTGAGAGAGCTTCATAATCAAAAAAGCAGTGAGTGAATTACATATTTGTTTCCTAGGCATTTAAATGGTACCAAATTTGTAAGTAAAAGTTTAACTTGGATTGCTCTACACTGCCTACTACAGGAACCAATTATCTTTTTTTCTGTGTATCTTGAAACAAGGATCACTACTGAAATAAAGTCAGGAGATTTAGCTTGTCTATTCCATGCCCTACAAGTCTCACATTTGAAGTTTTAAAGCTAGTCAACGCAGGCAAAGGGTCTCCCCTCCCCACCCCGATATCAGCTGCAGTATGCGAGGGCAGAAAAAGACGACAGCATATGAAATGGGTCTTGGAATACAACTGGGGAGTGTGAATTGGGAACATTTTTTGAGCAAGGCATTGGAAGAACTAAAAACCTTCAAATACTGTTACTCTCTTCCTCTTTGTAACACTCACTATGTGTCTTATTTTTAGTTAGACTGTAGCTCTTTGGGGGCAGAGACCGTATCTACCTATATGTAGAACTCTGCATGAATACAAAATGTGCATCCGCATCTGATCCGCAAACATGGTCTGTGGTTATAAAGCAGATTTCTGCAGATTTGCAGGACTCTACCTGTATATTTGCACAGCATCTCATATGAGGTCCCAGTTCTGACAGGACGTTTGGAAAATGTCATAATAAACAGCAAAGAACTAGGAAGCTAGCCACTGAGAGGTTTCATCCCCAAACATTTCAGAGCGGGTGGGGTAAACCAATGGTACAAATATTTCCCCAAGAGTGGGAGCAATCTGTCTATATTAAAAGAACTTTAATTATATTTTGGTATTATCTGGGATCAAGCTAGTGGTGAGAGAGGGGTTTTAGGAAAGGCAGTACACTGATGGAAAGTGAAGACAGTTTATGGACTCCCATAATGGCTTTGCTGAGGAGAGAATCCCACCCATTGTGAGAAGCATAACTTATATGGCTGTATAGACCTTCTATAACATTAATTTTATATTATAAATGCGCTTCTTGATTAGTTTTAAAGTAACTTTTCTCTATCATGATGTAGATTCCACAAGAAACTAAAATTGCTTTATCTACAAGAAGAACATTTGTCTATATTTAGATTAGCCAAAAAAAAAGTGGAGATGAAATTTGTCATGTTTCATGTCATGTTGCAACTCAACCACCCAACTCAGATGACAGCTCCATCTACTACAGCAACCAACAGACCTGATCAATTATGCTAGTCACATCTTTAACTAGCAGTGCAGTACGGCAGACCCACTCCTTAACCCCTTTGAAGGAGACCTCACACCCGCCCTGTGTGAACAGACACAAAGGCCCTTAAGAGCCAGCACATTCCTGCGAAGGAGCTGTCTCTATAGAACACCTCACTACCACTTTCCCAACCCTTTTGAAGACTAAGGCAAACAAAGCCTTTGTGACATGGTAACACAGCTAAAGGCCAACCCTAGATATGAGCCAGACACTGTCTCTAACTGCTCAGGGCATCCCTCTTCCCCACTTTTGTGAGTGTCTGGGGGATGTAGTGGAGAGAGGAGAAAGCCAATGCTGAAGTGACCCTTCACTGGCATCAGGAACTGTTCCCTATTTATTGTCATGGTATACCAAGTCCTTAATCTCTTCATCTTCTGAGGAACCCCTTGACTAATGGACTCTCACTTTCTGAAGGAAACTTTGCTCGAACCACACAGTACCTTGCAGCATATTGGAAGCTAACAATACACACATGGATTTACTAGTTATGAAATAATTATAGCACCTTCTGGCAAAGCTGTGCCACTCATGCCAAACTGAAAAAATAAATACCTTATTTCATTGTTTACTTTATATTTATGCCCAGCAGTCACACCCAGATGCCTACCAACAGCAGGCTTGAATGCACAGTCAATGAGTATGGCTGGGGTTCATGCTGTATCCCTCAGCTACTCTGGGACATTGCCAGATATGCTTCTACAGACTCTTTTCCATCCCAATATTGCCCAAAGGGATGGCAGACAGATAAATCTTGAATGGCTGAGGTCAGTTTGGGCACGATTAGAGACTTAATTTGAGCCCATGGTGTGTGCACACAAAAAAAACTTAGAACAAGGTGATTTTGTAGACAACTTGGTTTTAGGGCTGGGGCGGGGGGGCAGGGAGAGGAGGTTGTTTGTTTTAACGGGGTCTCTCTCTCAGGAAACTCTTACCCAAATGATGCCAAATGTTGACCACTAGTCTCATCTCCACACTCCCATGAGGCACAGCAAATTTCAAGATTATTCAGGAAAGTAAGTGGAGTTTAGAGCCCTTAGGACAGACATATTTTAAAACAGTAAGCAATGCTCAAACTATAGCAGAGCAGCAGCATGGCTATGGAAGTGGCCATTGAGCATGCTACTGTACCAGAAGCATCTAATGCAGCCTGTAGCGACATCTGAGCTACTAACTGTCCTTCAGACACAATGGATTTAAGATCTTCCCTATGCTCTTGTGGGAGCATCTCTATAAATCATAACAAAAATGGGAAAAAGTTTAGAAAACTTGATCTGTGAGGAAAGGTTAAAAAAACTGGGCATGTTTTGTCTTGAGACAAGACCACCGAAGGAGGGACCTACGCCAAGGGCTGTAATAAAGCAGGTGGTGATCAACTGTTCTCTGTGTCCACTGAAAGTAGGACAAGTTGTAATGGGGTTAATCTTTAGCAAGGAAGATTTAAGTTAGATATTTGGAAAATATCTAACTAGAAGGGTAGTTAAGCCCTGGAACATGCTTCAAAGGGAGGTTGAGTAATCCCCAGCAATGGAGGATTTAAGAACAGGTTGGGCAACCAGGCAAGGATGGTGTAGGTGCATTTGGTCCTGCCTCCGCATAGGAGGGCTAGACTATATGACCTCTTGAGGCCCCTTTCCAGCCCTACATGTCCAGGATTCGATGATAAATAGGGATGGATAGCCGGGAAGGCGAAAGAGGTTGGGGGCTCATAAGAAAGTCATGGCATCCCCCAGCTCTGCCAGCACCCCACACAACCCCCCTGCAGCCTCCAGCTCTGCCAGTGCACCACAACCTGCAAGATCTGTCAGTGCACTGCAACCACCCTAACCTCCCAGCTCTACCACCCTCCTGCACACAGCTATTCCACTGTATCTTAGTTTTCCTTTGCTCCGGCCACTGGATGCATGTCGGATTATAAAAGGGGGAAGTAACCGCAACAGAAACATGCGCACACCAGGGAGTGAAGACTTCAGGGAGATGCATTCCCTGCTTGTGGTGGGAAGGCCCACTTACAGCTCGGAGGGGAGAACGCACTGAATGGGTTGAGGCACGATGTGCTGGAGCAGGACTAGTGGGGCACAGCTGATGGGGGTGGCTAGCTCAGCACACGAATTGCAGGACATGATATGTACAAGTGCCTAAATGACAAACTCCTAACAACATCTTTTCCTGTTCAGAAAACTAGTAAATTCAATGGGGAAAAAAAATGTTATCAGAGTTGCTGCTTGGTGGTACGTCACCACCTTGCAGAATACCGAGTTGAGCAAAACTTAAGCTTCTAAAAAACCGGGACATGCACAGTTAACTTTAACTCTACTGTCTTTCAGCAATGCGTCATATGCCCTATTAACACACACACCTTTATTCTGCCAACTCCACAGTTGCTTAAATGTGCACGCTCTTCACCTTGTTTTACAATCCATTCACTCACCCCTACAGGATTTCATTTAACACTACTAAATAGCAAAAAGGAATAAAAACAGTTGCCCACACCATGTTCTCTCTGTTCCATGGAACTGGCAGCAGCCAATGGCAATTATCTGGATACACTCCATGTACAGTGTATTGGCTGTTAAGTGCACCTACACTAATAGGTGGAGACAGTAGTTGGGCCTGCTTGGTAAAGGTGTATTAGTGATATGAGGCCATGTGTGGGTTTTATTGTGATATGTGACAGAGCTGTGATTATGATTGAGGATATCTATATAATTTCACACACACACGCAATGCATGTGAACAAAGGGAGGAGCTGCATGTGTACCTTTAGGATGCAGAATGCATCACTTCAGTGAAGAATTGTGTACATTATATAAGTAGCAGGGTGTGACAGGTATGGCAATTTCCTGCAATACCCTTGCAAAACCTTAAACATAATTCAGTAAGTATCTTTAGTTTAATTGTATTAAATTAAAAGGTTACATATTACTGTGGGCCAGAACTGCATGTAACCTCTCTAAGAGGGAGATGGGATGTGAACCCTGGGAAGCATTATGAACTTCAAAGGACTGTATTGCGCCAGGAGAGAATAGATATTCGGGACAAACAGTATCAAGTATTTACCTGAAAAATCTCTAGAGAATGCAAATTCCAACCTCCAGTTATGCAAAACTCCTCCTTTTGAAGCTACACCCTGAGGAAGGGACCATTGTTTATTGATTACTTGTTCCCAGACCCTTGAAGATCAAAGGCCCAAACTGTATAGAAGAAAAACTAACCTATGCATGGGTGTGCTTGTTCTGAGCTAAAGCTGTTATGAACTTGTAACCACAGAAAAAACCCTTTGTGGAGTTTTGAAGGCCTGACTCCTACCAGAGCCCTCCTGGAGCTGGGGAGAGGAAAAGCGTGCTTTCTGGTTAGTTTATTAGCATGAGTGTAGGTTGTTTTCACCTTAAGAATACGTGCTTGTTTAGGCCTGGTCTGCACTAAAAAATTACATCAGCTTAACTACATTCAGGGGGTGTGAAAAATCCACATGCCTGAGCGACATAGTTAAGCCAACCTCACCCCCCAGCATAAACAGAGCTAGGTAGATGGAACAATTATTCCATCAACCTAGCTACTGCCTCTCAAGGAGGTGGATTACCTACACCAATAGGAAAACCCCTCCCTTCGGCGTAGGTAGTGTCTACACGAGGGGTTCTCAAACTCCATTGCACCGCAACCTCCTTCTGACAACAAAAATTACTATATGACGCCAGGAGGGGGGGGGCCAAAGTTGGAGTCTGCCCGAACCCCACTGCCCCAGGCGGGAAGGCCAAAGCCCAAGGGCTGCAGCCCAACATGGGGGGCCTATGACCTGAGCCCTGACACCCAGAGCTGAAGCTGTTGGGCTCAGGCTTCAGCAAGTCTAATGCCAGCTAACAGTTTGAGAACCGCTGGTCTACGCTGGCATAGCTGTAGCATTTTAAGTATAAACATCCACTTAGAAAGGGCTGTGTGATAACTTATAAAACTGTGAGCAATTACTGTTTATCATAGGTGCCAACTCCATGGGTGCTTAGGGTGCAGCCAGCTCCCACCCTCCCATCCACTGGTGGCCCCGCTGATCAGCTCCTCCCCCTCCCTCCCACCACAATCAGCTGTTTCACAGAGTGCAGGAGGCACTGTAGGGGAAGAGGGAGGAGCAGGGATGGGGCACGCTCAGGGGAGGGGGTGGAAATGTGCTGGAGAGGCAGGGTGGGGGCTTGGGTGAAGGGATGGGGATTTGAGCACCCCCGGGGCCCGACACCTGTGCTGTTTATAGCCTCTGAAGATACGTGCTTGTTTAGACAGCCTGATTTACTGGGAATAACACAAATGTAGTCAGAGAACTATGCAGCCTGGAAAAACCCTGGTCAGGAGGGAGACAGACACAGGCTCTGTCCAACAGAGGTGACATATGGGAACCAAAAGCCTAAAAATGGGTGCCCTTGGTGGACCAGGGAGGGAAAAATACATGTGCAGTTTCCCTGAACTGTGACACGAGTTTTATAATAAAGTGTATTGTCAGCAGCAAGAGGGGATGAGAGCAGTCCAAGCATTTATTATCTGCAATGTACTCCCGGTAAAATGAGTGTGTTTTAAATGAGGTGTAGCTGTACAGAACTGTGGAGGCAGAAGTTAGCTCTGCTTGGAGAGGTGTCTGAGAGATCTGTGGATTAATTTAAGGTGTGAATACTGTGATTGTGATACAAGATCTATGTTTTGCAATCTCTCATATGGAAGAGGAAATGGAAGAGGTGCATGTGTGCCTTCATGATACAGTATGCATAATTGTAATGCAGAATTGTGTAGGTTATGTCAAAAGCAGGGCATAGGGCTTTTATTATAAATGATATTTTTAAACAGTGAGGTGGAATATGAGCAGATTCTAAAGCTTTAATGATGGTTAAGTGAAACTGATATGGTATCCTGTGAGCAAGTATAAGGGAGTTGTAAAAGGCTGTGAAGTGGCTCTTAGAATACCACCGGTGGACAGTTTTTCTGGGAAGGAGGCTAAATGAGTGAGTGTATGCCAGGATGTGTAACCTCCTTACTCTTTAGTGCCATGGGCCTGTGTGAGTACATGCTATGTACATATTGAGGTACTGCTCAAAGATGGTAGAGGGAAGGTGGCATGGACAAATCTTTTTATTCTGTTTTGTCTTTTAACAGTGTTAGATGGAATCTTGTGGGTGAAAGTGAATGGGTTGTAAAAGGAAGAGAAGAGCTTGTACGTTTCAGTAACTGTGGGGTTGGCAGAGTAAAGATATGCGTGTTGATGTGGCGTACTGAGGCATTACTGAAATATGGTAGAGTTATGGTTGCCTGGGCAATCTTAACCATGCATTTCCTGGTTTTCAGAAGTTTGAGTTTTGTTCATTTCAATGTTCTGCTAGAGGACAACAGATCACCAAGCAAACTTAATTCTGCGTTAACAGTTTTTTCCATTGAATAGAGTAGTATATATTGACAAGTCAGATCTTTCAAAATAGCAAACTGACAGACCTAAGTATATAATTTTCCTATGAAGTGAATACTAAAGATTCAATCAGGATTCCCACCCTGCAAACAGAAGATGATCTGTTTCATTACTCTGTAGTACATACAGAAGACCCCCCCCACCCACTAGAACGCGCGTCAACATAACGCAAATTCAGAATTAGCGTGGGGGCAACCATGGATCCAAAATAAATTATTTACATTGGGATCCATGGTAACGCAGTGCCCGCATTAACGCAGTACCGTGCATGGCTCCCAAACCCCGCGTTCTAAGGAGGGTGCAGTGTAATTTAATCCTTTATCTCATCATATCATTTTAGTAATACTTAGTACTAATGCTCACAATGCACCTGTGAAGTAGATATTCTCCCCAATTTTCCTATGGGGAAAACAAAGTAAGTGACCTGTATGACAGTTTGGGGAATATGACTGTGTCCAGTCAAGAACTCCATTTTGTTTTATGCTATTTGTATTTATAACAATGATAGTGAATTAAATCATAATCTGGTAGTAGTAAACTGACATGTAGCAAGGTACTATGCTGGAAAGACACGACAAGGCCATCAAGGAACACTGAATCAACACTGAATAGTTGGTGTTCTGTGTTTGAAAAGTGCCTGGAGCAACAGGGTCCAGGGCCCCTAGGCACTACAGTAATACATAAATACAAACAAACAGCATTGACTTCTGATAGAACCATTAACCGTTAATAATCCTCTATGCCCAGAAACCCATAGGTTCCTTCCTTTAAAAAGTCTGTGTTCCTTGCTTTAAAATTGTCACATGGTCCCCAAATGACCAAACTATAAACCAGAATGCCTGCAGGGATGGGAGAGCATGCATTAGCTACTGGGGAGGCTTAGGAGTATCAACACTGGTCTCGGGGCCCTGTGTTCATGATGGGTTCCGCAGACAAATGAGGGATGCCAGACAAGGAGTCCGCACCCTGATAGTGCACCTGGGTGGCCAGGACTAGAGAATGTCTGGATGCTACTTAAACCAAGTTGACTTGGAAGTATATGGGATACAAAGGTTGGGTCAAATACAATACCGGTGATAGTTCACTTGGGGGACTCAGCCAGAGCTGTAACAACTTGCACAAGGCCACACCGGAAGTCTGAATGCATCAGTTACTGACTCCTAGTTTAATCCACTAGACTATCCTGCTTCTCCGGACAGTACATTTATGCCTCCTTCAAATTCTTCATTACAGGAGAGTCTCATTTTACGCTGGGGTTACGTTCTGCAGTCAGCGCGTAAAGCGAAAACCGCATATAGTCAAACACTCATTGAGTTGAATGGTGGGCAGAATCGCCCACACTACAGACAGTTTTTAAATTGTTATTTTTCTCTTTTTTTGCCAACCGCGCAAAGCCGAATTTGCGCATGTTAAATGTGCGTAAGATGCAACGCACCTGTATATGTAAGAGGAGTTCTTATTGGTCACAATCATGTCAAAATGCCACATCATGTACTTAGGTTTAAATCTCTTCTTCCACACTACTAATTACTTCACCTAGTTTTAAATATTTGAACCAACCAGACTCAGGGCTTGTCTACACTAGCAAGTTTTGTCGATGAAACTAATGTCGACAAAAAAAACCCGACAAAAGCAAAGTCGCCAAAGTGTGTCTACATTTGCTCCCTCTGTCGACAGATCGTGTCCACATTCGGGGCACCTTTGTTGACAGTGAGAGCAATGGACTGTGGGTATGTATCCCAAAGTGCCTGGTGACACCATCCGTCACTAGGTGTTGTAGGAATGCAGACACGGAGCACAGCACATCCTGTGCAAAATGTATCGTCATGCACCATTTTGTGTCCCACCCCTCCAGACTGCTACCGGTCAGTCGCAAATCAATTTGGAGTGGGAAAGTCCACTGTTGGGGCTATATTACTCCAAGTGTGCAGGGCAATAAATCGCATCCTGCTGCATAGGACCGTGACTCTGGGAAATGTGCATGACATCGTGGATGGCTCTGCAGAGATGGGTTTCCGTAACTCTGGGGCGGGGGGCGATTGATGGCACACACATTCCAATTTTAGCGCCAGACAACCTTGCCTCTGAATACATCAATAGGAAGGGATACTTCTCCATGGTGTTGCAGGCACTTGTGGATCACCGGGGGCATTTCACGGACATCAGTGCAGACTGGTCTAGAAAGGTGCATGACGCATGCATCTTCAGGAACAGTGGCCTGTACAGAAAGCTGCAGGTGGGAACTTTCTTTCCAGACCACAAGTTCACAGTGGGAATGTGGAAATGCCCATAGTAATGCTGGGAGACCCGGCTTACCCCTTACAGCCCTGGCTCATGAAACCTTACACAGGGCACCTGGACAGCAGCAAGGAGCGTTTTAACAACAGGCTGAGCAGGTGCCGCATGGTGGTCGAATGTGCCTTTGGCCGTTTGAAAGCTCGCTGGAGGTGTTCAAATGGCAGGCTAGACCTTACCGAGGATAATATTCCCGTGGTCGTAGCCGTGTGCTGCACTTTCTGCATAATCTGTGTGAATCTAAGGGTGAAATGTTTGCTCAGGTGTGGAGCACTGAGGCAGAGCACTTGGTGCACAGTTTGAAGAGCCAGATGCTAGGGCTGTCAGAGGAGCCCAGAGGGCTGCTATTAACATCAGAGAGGCTTTGAGGAACTACTTTGACAGTGAGGGACAGTAACACGTCCGCTTTGGAGTTGCTTCCCTGTTGCATCCATGTACAATTTTGAGGCCCAAGATCCGTGCAACACAATGCTTTCGAAGCCTGTACCCGAGAGTGAATTGATTGCTTTATGCTTTTGTAGAACACAGAATAAAAACGCTGTACCATTAAATACCTTAGTCTTTATTTATTGTTAAAAAGGGTAAAACCTCACAACTGTGCATAGTTCCAGCTATCATTGTGCAAGCTGTGAAAGGGGGTGGAGTGATGGGGAAATTCAGGAGCACTGGGGAGTGAAAAGGAATGTGTGGGCATGGGGGGAAGGGGGGGGGGTTGGCACAGAATTGTGCATCTGCTGCAGAGGCGCTCGAACTCGGATCTGCTCAGTCTGCACCTGTATTCAGGACTTGAGCATTTCTGTCTGATCCTCCATAACTTTTATCATCCGCTCTGTCATTTGCCTAGAAAAAGCAGCACTCTTTTTCTGTCCTGCCTTTTGGCTTCCCAGTGTTCTTTCCATGCCCTGGTCTCTCTCATATCACGCTGTAGCACCTCATGGAACGTCTCTTCTTTGCTGCGCCTAGGATTTTTTCTTATCTGTCGCAGCCAGTCTGCCGGGTGCATGGTATGTTCTTCAAGGTCTGTGCTGAACAGAAGAGGGATTGTTTCAATCATTTGCTGGAATGCAACATTTTAGTAAAAAGGGCATTTTGCTAGTAGAAATCACTTTCTCTCTGAGACTCTAGGCAGGCACACAGCTCTGTGAGCACCCCAATCATGGTGAATTTCAGGAGTGAGGGGAAGGTGGTTGTGCGTATGGATAAAAAGGTCCCGGCTTGCAGGGAACTCATTCTAAAATTATCCCACAATTTTTCACAGGCGGACAACCTGCTGGCTGACATCTCGCTGATGATGGTGACTAGGGAAACCAGGGCTCAGCTTCTGAATGCTTGCGGCTTTCACCCCGGTCTATACGCAGCTCAGCTATGTGCCGCTCTGGTCCCAGCTCCAGTTATTGCTAAATGGCATGGTACGGTTTCCTACAATGCGGGACCTAACAAGGCTGCAATCCCTTGGAATCTGTGGCAGAGGATTAACAAGTATCTCTTGGAAACTTTCCAGAGCCTCTCTCTGGAGGATTCCCTGCAGGTCTCCATGTCCACTGACACCGTGCTTGGCCATGCAGATTAGCTACATGCTACCTGCCTCCCACTTTTCGATTCCCTACACAAGCCACAGCAACTTACCCGGAGTTTCATCTGCTTCCTGCTCCGCATTGAGCACTTCTGGAATGGAGAAAAGTTCCTGGCTGCCTGCCCAACCGGGTGACCCCACTGGGAGCACCACAGCCTCTTCTAGCTTGACTTCTTCATCCACAATTTCAGCCTCAGGATTACCCCCTTTCAGCAGCATGTGAAGTATCCACGGGGCTATCGGCAATGGAGGTGGGGTCACCACCGAGGATAGCATTCAGCTCCTTATAGAAGCGGCAGGTCTTAGGCACACCACCAGAGCGATGGTTCACCTCCCGCGCCTTATGGTACGCCTGCCTCAGCTCCTTTATCTTCGCTCTGCACTGCTGCATGTCCCGATCATAGCCCTTATCGCACAAGCCTCGAGAAATTGCCCATATGTGTCCCCAATTCCTACTGGTCACTCACGGCTACGACTGAACAGACTCCTCTCCCCACATACTGATCAGATCCAACAACTCAGTGGTGGTCCAAGTGGAAGCGCGTTTGGGGCTATAGCCAGCCATGTTCACCTGGGAAGCTCCTCTGGGAAGCCAGCAAACAGGAAATGAGATTTAAAAGTCCCCGCGCTTCCAAGGGGGAAAGGCGGGTTGGCTGCAGGACAGCCGAGTTCAAATCGCTGACCAGAGCGGCAGCTGGGGAATTGTGGGATACTTTCTGGAGGCCAATAAAATCGGAAAAAAACCTGTGGTGTCTACACTGGCTGTTTGTCGACAATAAAAGGGAGGGGAAAAGAAAAGTCTCTCGCAGGGATGGAAGTTTTTTGTCGCCAAAACTAGGGGGGCAGAGGGTTCTAAAAAAAAAAAGTGACCTTGCAGTGCATATGCTATCGCTGTTTTGTCACCAAAAGCCAGTTTTATCGCCAAAAACCAGTTTTTGGTGACAAAAACTTGCAAGTGTAGACAAGCCCTCAGTATTTTTTTTATTTTAAGATTGAATTCTCACTCCCATCAGATATTTGTTTATTAGATTATAAACCACTGTGATGAGTAATTTTCTGTGCAAAGGAAGTTTTAAATAAAGGAGATAATTTCATTACAGCACTCTCACTTAGCACCAATCTTCAAATGAATAAATGCTTAAGTGGTGGTGCAGGCACACGAATCCTTTTATGTTTTAGCAGGAACGCAAGTATCACCCTATACTCAAAAACTACTCCTAATATAGAATGTAAGAATAAAAAGAAACCCTTTTCAGCAAGCAAATTTAAAATAGTTATCCTTTAAAGCCTCTGAAGGAAAAGTTGTAGACACTCATTAAAAGTGCTAATTTTGTGCAACTCTTAGCATGAGGAGTCAGTTTTTGGAAGAAGAGGTGGGAAGAATGATCATTTTCAGCTATGTTCCCGTCCCCCCATCTGTCTACAACTCTCCCTTTATCCCTCCAAATCATTCAGTTTTAAATTCCACCATAAGCCCGAGTTTTCACTTTAATAGCACTGACCCTCATTGAATACTTATTTGTGATACTTTATGTTAAAAGCTGCTATTAATGGAGTAATACCATTTTAAGTTGCTTCAGTGAGATTCAAGAAGCACAGATTTCTTGAAATTTACAATGGAAGTTATACTTGCTGACCCCCTTTCCGAGGATCTGATCTCTCTGCATTGCATGCCTTGCATCAAGAGATAGTGGCAAGTGGCTGATATTGAAACCGCTTCTAATATAGGTCAATGGGGTGGTCATCATAATGCAATAAGCCATCTTGCTCCTCTACACACTATGCATCTCCTTCATTTGACACTAGCCTCTGCCAACCCACACTGAGAAAAGAATTTTAAACCTACTCTTGAATGTGCATTTCTTCTATAGAAACTTAAACCATGTTCTAAAATAAGTCATATTTTAACCTACTCTTACAAATAGCAAACATTAAAACACCTGAAACAAACGAAAAAAATCTGTAGTTTTCAGTTTGTTTGCTTTGTGCCTTTAACAGCACATCACATCTAGTCCATTTTGCTGTCTGGAGCACTAGAATCTCACTGCTTGTGCAATGCCCTAATGAAGCACACCACATTTTCCTCCTGGGGGAAAAAAAGGGTGTTTAACAGGAGGAGCAGCAAAGCCAATCTGAGTTTGGGGACAGGTAAGTGTCTCTTTTCCCAGACTCTTACACAACTTGGGGAGGAGGACTGGCACAGCCCCCTTTCAACTCTGGACACTTCAAGGGTTCCTGGAAGTAATTCATGGGGCAGTCCATGGGTCCCCTTCATCTTCACCATTCAGAACCTTCCACAGGCTCAGATAGAACCTGGCTGCTTTAAGCTCTTTTGCAGGATATGGGAAAAGCAGAAGAGGCTATGTGCCAGGAAAACAAAGGTAAGTGACCCCTCCACTCCACACCGCTTTGTGGGACTGTGGAGAGTAAGGAAATACCAGTGGCATAAGCCAACCTCCTTGAAAGGGGGTGGGACAAGAAAGGTGAAGTACAGCTGTAGCAGAAAGCAGCCCTATCCTTGCCCTCGATCCTGTGCCCCAGAGCGCCTCCAAGTAATCAGGTTGCTAGGAATGCCACTGAACTGCACCAGGGTCAGGATTGGTCTGCAAACAGATACTAATGCATGTACACAGAAGTGGCCAGTGCTCCCATGCATGCTTTCCTGATGCTGTGCTTATGCACGCTCCCCTTTTTTTTGTGAGCACATGCCCGGGATTTTAAAACCAGAGGCTGTAGTGTAAACATAACCACAGAAACATTATGTACATCTGACTGGCAAAATCCCACTCACCTGCTCAGTACTGAGCAACATAAAGCACTTCCTAGACCAGCATTTCTCAACTGCGGCCGCCATGGGTTTTTCTTGCAGCCACAGCCTCCTCGATGGTGATTGAGGACACAGGGGTGGTGTGGAGCAATGGATCCACAAACACCAGAGGAGCAGGCAGCCAGTGTGAGTTCCACCCCCTTCCCAGAGATGGTGGGGTTCAGGCTTCTGGCTTCAGCTCTGGGGTGCGGGCTCTGTCCTCCAGTAATGCAGCAGCAGTCTCCATCCTATGGCTTTGGGCTCTGGCCCCGGATTCACCACCACATCGCCTCTGGACACTGCTGCCTTTCTACCCACCTCCCCATCCAGGGTTTAATCTGTTTTCTGGCTTACCAGGGCTGAGTAAATCTGTTACAAATATCACTTTTCACATGTTTGTTAATATCACTTTTCACAGCAGCAGACTTGCCAGCAAGGAGGCAGTGAAAAGTGATATTAAGAAACACAAATATCACTTTTTACAGAAACAGCATTACTAGCTAGCAAGCCATTTTAAAAAAAAGCAACCAAAAAGCCCCTCCCCTTCCCTCCCCCCACACAAACACAAAAAGAGACAAGAACATGCAAAGCACCTTGTGTTTCTATTCTGTTTAGGTCTGGTAAAGAATATAGACAATTGTACATTATTTTTATTATTGAGTCTGCAAAAAGCCCTACATAAATAAATTACACTGATTTGGACATGAACACGTGCATATTTGTTTTTCTTACAGTTAATTAAGTATTTTAGGAAAAAGTGTCACTCTGAGGCCACCAAACTTTTTGTTGTGAGAACCCCTGGACACAGAGTATGTTTTCGCTGCAGCTCTTCTCAAATGGGAGCACAAGATCAGATCAGGGAATTTAATGCAGGTTTTCCACATGAACACAGAACAATGTATACACCTTTTCTAATAAGAACTAACAGTTTTATTTAAAATTTTTGACATTGGTAGCCCCTGAACTATCAGTGCTATGAACCATTTTTCACCAGTGGATTAAGAACAAATATCTATAACTTGCAAAACCTAAGTGTCCTGAATTCCTGATATCAGGTGTCCCCATTTTCTGCTCCTGTTTGCCCCCATCGAACACTTATGCACAGAGACACATAAATGAGGGTGGTAAAATAAGGATGGAATTCATCTGTTTATTTAGAAGCAACATGGTCCAGTGGATGGGGCACAGACCGAGGAATTAGACACAAGTTTTATTCTCCATCACTGATTTACAGTATGGCCTTGAACAAGGTTTTAACCTGCGCGCCTCAGTTCCACATCACTAAGAAGGAGATAATACTCTTTTACTTCACTAGTGCTTTGACACCTACAGAAAAAAATGCTATATAAAGAAAGTTATAACTAGGTGAGCACTGTCAGTGTTACATCACTTCAGTAAGAAACACGTCAGCACTGTGGGACAGCCAGTACACTAGCCAACAACTAGGCTTATTCACCTCTTGCTCTTCACCTCCTTCCTGGATTTTGAGACTTAACTCCTCTCTAACCCTGCAACCAAACTGAGAACAAATCCAATAATATCAACGGACTTTGAGGAATGTTTATCCATCCCTTCAAGCTCTTTTGGTTCTCTCTTTATTCTTGCCTTTAAAAAGATAGATGGAAAAGTTGATTAAAATGGGATTTCAGAGTTTTCTGGAGTTGCACCACACTCAAATTTGTAGTTACCTCCTTATTTTATAGATCACTTTTGAGACCATTACCACTACTTGGAGAAATTTATTTTCTTGTTGACCTTTGTTCACAACAATCTTAAAAGTAATTTCTGCCACAGCTCTCTTGCTGGATGCCCAAGCATGTTGTTAGGCAAATGCATCTTTTGTGTTAGTTATAAAATACAAGTTGAAGGCAATGAATTAAAATACAAAACCAAGTAGTTTACCCTTTAAAACAGCCTTGGGATTATCACAATAAGCATTGAGAGAGATGGGGAGAAGCAAGAAGAGTTCCTCTTTTATAGTATCATTCCTTCAAACCAGTTACCTGTATGTGTAGTTATGTTTTCTGATACACTGTCCTATCATTTTAGCTGAGACTACCAGAGCAATGAAAGTAATATAAACAGAAATAACTGTCTTCCCAATGTTGGTTGTAATTGTACTTCATAGGGCTTTTTCCAAAATGTCTTGGAAACCCACACTTGCTCTTGATGAGGTCAGAGACTGGAATAGTCTAACCATCACAGGTAATCTATAAAGCCATAAGAACTAAAATCTTAAATTAAAGCAAGATTTAACAAACAGGAAGCTGATGAGATACTATATTAATTCTATTATTGTATATCTACTGGCTCCTGTGCACACCTCAAGGCACAGAGGTAGTAAACATTTGATGTTGGGATCAGGATGCATCCTCTTCATTTAGGTTTATAAATCTATGAAATAAAAGCATCTCAAATTATCACTTTATCCTGTGTTTAAGAGAGGGACAAGTCACTTTCATGCCAATAATACTCTGAGTGGCCTTTCAAATGTTTTTACACTGCTCTCATTAGAAATTGCAGAAACACTATTTCATAGCAATTTTAACCACTTGCACTCTATTCACATTGTTTTAAATGTTTTTCTAAATGATTAGGCAGAACAACAACAACGGTTTGGGCCCTATGTCATTCTACCCTCACATTCACACTGTAATAAAAAGGAATATGTATTTTCATCTCATTCTACAAATATTTACTAAAAGACCCTAAGTTTATTTGTTATGGAAAATATTCCTCTACAGAGGGGACATAGCTGCTGATACAGATGTTAAAGTCTAGGTGTTCATAAGGAACTCTGTGATAGACTGCAGTAGAAATCAGTTTTTACTTCATCTTCTTAAAGCATACTCCTTAGCTCAGCCTTCTGCATATTTTACTGAAAACTAAAATGATTGTCACTCTAATTTTAAGAGTGAAAAGCCAAGGTTAAGCAATCAGCACTTACTTTTCATCATCATGTGGTTTTAAAATGAAGTCTACATGATAATTTATTCTTGAAGTCTAACATTATTATAGTTTACAGATTACATGTAGTTGACACCAATTCAAATTGTCACATGCAAACATTCAAGCACACAAAGCTATCTGAGGAACACTAGTCTTTTTGACGTTCAGATGAGTGCACTAGAAACGTGGCAGAATCAGTGCACTCAGCACACTAACTTTAAACAAGCACAATACCCTTAACAACTGAAAGTATACAATGAAACAACAACAACAAAATTCATTGAAAAATTGGTGGACTGCTATTTGTACAATACTCCACCTGGTAGAACACAAACTATTGTAAAAGACATAAGGTACAATGAACCCCCTTAACAACCAGCAGCTATGGCAACCAAAGGCCACTAGGGGGAAGTAAATGCCTCGAGACCCTGAACTTTTACAAAAAAGTTGTCCCTGCAAAAAATCACTATCCTAAACCAGTTTTTACTAACCAAATAGCACACATCCAAGGTCTAGCAAGCACCAATCAGATGTTAACACAACCAGGGCTTTGTCTAAGTGTGTATAAAAAACCTGTAATTTCTGTGTTCATTAGAGTTCTGTACTAAGGTTCAGACTCTCCTTTTTTCTGCAAAATAAAGTAACCCTCTTTCCTAATCCCTGTCTGGCTGTTATTGGCTCTCAGCTAGGCGAACCCAATATTTCGGTAACACTATGATGCGATTTGGAGTTCATTACTTAATCACTACCAAGTAATTTACACAGAGTAGGAGCGTATCTACACACAGGAATTTTCAACTGCACTTGGACATTACCAAACACCACTCCTCTATTCCCTCCCTCTCCAAATAACTGGTATGGAGTGCTGTTGTCCTGTTAGTATGGAGAAGGGTCAACTGAGTTTACCACCTGTTTTAACAATGTGCGATCAATTACTCCCAATATTGTTTTGTCAAAAAAATAAATGTTGAAAGAAGCAGGCTCTCCCCACAATGCCAGCTAAGGGGAAATCAGTGAGAAGCAGTGCTTGACACTCAACCATGTTTGACAATTCTTGTGTAAATCCAGCCTACAGTCCAACTGACCAGGGCCTGAGAAATTCACTCACCAGTGGGAACCTTAAGGCATTGATTTCTGAAGAACTGAAGCTCTCATTTTGAGAACGAGTCAGTTTCTAGCCATGATGGTTGTGCAATGTTGTCTTTCTGAGTCAGCAGACATTTCCAGTGCTTCTGCTGCTGCTTATATAGCTTTGCCAAGCTGCAGCAGCGTAACATAAATAAGAGTGACAGTATGGCAGCTGCCCATAATGTTCTGAAGAGTAACTGCGAAACTCACCAACAATCATGTCAGTTTCATGCAACTGCTGTTCGGAAAAAAAATAAGACCCAGGTACTGGATCTAATCAAACTTGAGAAAGACTCAAAATAAAAGCCACAGCTGAGGCTTGGGGATGAATACCGTAAAGAGACATCTTCTCTCCCTCATACCCCACTTGTTGCAACAACAGTCAAAAGAGACAGCTCCTTCTCCCTTCCAGCAGCAAGATAAATAGAATGTCTAAACTGTACAACACCTACTAGCCAAAGACAAAAGATGAATCCTTTAAACAGGTTCTACAGACAGCATCCTCCTTAACAACTGAGGCTGGTAAAGGCCCTAGGCTTATCACCAAGACAGATATTGCTTGCAAATCCTCCCATCTTCATCTTTCTTGTTTACCTCTGGCTAGTAGCGTTAGGGTATGTCTACAATGCAAATGAAGATGTGACTATAGTACAGGTAGCATACCCGTATTAACTTTGTTACCCATGCTAGCTAGATTAATGACAATGTAGACATGGTGGGCTTCAGCACAGGCTGGCAACCAGAGTATGTACCCAGGCTCCCTAGAGGGTTTGCACTCTGGTTGCTACTCCATGCTGAAGCCTGTGCCACCTCATCTACACTGCTATTGTTAACACTGGCATACTTGCCTGTGCTACAATCATGCGTTCACTTTGCAGTACAGACATACTCTTAGGAGCAGAGGTTTATTTGTTCAGCATTCCTTTCATCAGTGAGGCTTCCCTTTAATTGGAAACAAAGAACAAAATATATCATTTCAAATACTGTTAAAAACACACATGGCTTTAATGTATTTCAAACACTAAACAGATCCTGTAAATCCCCAATTTTCCTGCTACAAGAAACACAAACACTCATGATAAAAGACTAGTAACGTCATCTATTTGTATTACATGAGTATTAGCAATTACATCTCATCTTATATACAGTAACTGTACAAAGGGCTAGGGAAATTCAATACTGTTTCTCTCATTTTAATTTCCTTATCTCACAGTCAAAAACACCCTATTTTTGTGCAGCTCACACTGTCAGAATGCAAAATCCTGAACAACTCTCTCCTGCTAAGGATGGAGAACAAGGGAATAGCTATATAAAACCAGAATGAAACCAAGGGACTCAAGGGAAACACACACACATCTATGAGGCTGTGGAAGAGAAGCCTCCCAAAGGATGCAGAGGAAGCCCTATCCACCTGGGACATTTAAAGGTCACTTGCAAAGCGGGTAAAACACACAGCCTGTGCTTTGCTCCGTGGGGTGTCAGAGCAGCAGGAGAGAGCTGTCTCCTTGCTGCACCTCGCCCCTCACCCCCGAGCAGTTTGCGTTACAAAGTCGGGTCAGCCGCCCGGAAAGGCTCCGGGAAAGCAGCGACAGGAGGATTTCGCAAGCGCGCGGCAGCCGAGCAGCGCAGACCCGGAGTTCTCGGGTTTGAAGCGCTGGAGTTTCTGCTTCTTTACATGACACCCAACCCGACTCCAGCCACTAACGGTTTTCAGGGAAAGTCTCGGACAAGGGCTCAGCAGCCCCCGACGCTTCGGTTCAGGGGCACGAGGCCGCCCCCCGACACGACGAGGCAGGGACGGGGCCAGGGGCTGGGGTCTAGATTGACCAGATGTCCCGATTTCACTGGGACAGTCCCGATTTTCGGGTCTTTTTCTTATATCGGCTCCTATTACCCCCGCCCACCCCCTGTCCCGATTTTTCACACTTGCTGCCTGGTCACCCTACTAGGGTCTGCCTAGCTGCAAAGCACCGGGGGTGGGGAAGGTCTTTCGCGCTCGCCCAGACTCGCTCACCACCACCCCGGGTAAAGTCCGCTCCCCCCTCCCCTCGATTCCTCCCCAGGCAGCGGGGGGCACCTGGGATCCCTCCCCCAGCCCGGGCAGAGCGGCAGGCAGAGGCCCGCGGCCAGGCCCGGCGGGGGGCGGCTCACCGGCGTGCTGGTCCCGGGGCCACAGGTAGTAGGTGGCGGGGATGACGATGAGCCCCACGAAGCTGGTGAGGAAGTAGAAGAAGGTGTTGCCGCTGTCGTCGTACTGGAACTGCTGCCCCGCCATGGCCGCTCATCCACGCCGCCCTCCCCCCGCCGCCGGGGCACGCACGGCCGGTCCGCACCGCGCTCGCTCACGCGAGCCGAGCCAGCATCCGGGATCCGGCGAGAATGAAAGCCACCCCGCCCGGCTCAAGCCACACAGCAAGACGTGTCACTCTGCAGCCACCATAGCCGTTGTGACGTCACACGCTGCGCCTGGATTGGCTCGTCCATTTCCCTCGCCCGATGACGGCGGCGACGGCCGTGACATCACAAGGGGGAGGACGCGCGCGTGGAAGAATGGCTTGGGTAGGAGGGCTGTTGAGAAAGGATGTATCGCGCGCGCAAGCTAATCCTGTTCTTTGTGTCTGTGACTGGATCCCTAAGCCCGCAGGGAGCGAGGGAAGCGTGCGCGTGCGCGTGCGCGGGAGGAGTGTGTCTGTAGTTGGGAGCCGAAAGGCGCGTTCTTGATTGGCTGAGGCCAGGTGTGGGGGAGGGTCGGTCTCTGGCCGGGCTCGGGGCGGAGATGGGAGGGGGAGGCCCAGAGTGGGGGTCTGTGTTTGGGCCTGGGGGGCGCTGGCGGCTTGTGTTGGGCTGAGCCCCAGTGCACGGGGCTGTGTCTGATACGGGCGAGGTTTGGGGTCTGGCCCAGGCCAGGCCGCTGTGACTTACCAGCAAGCTGCTCTGCAGCCACAGCTAGCAGGTAGTGAGCTCTTGCCCTGCCCTGGCTGCTCTTCTGCCCCCCACCAGCTGCCTTCCCGTCCCCTGGATGGATCGTGCAGGGTTTGGTCTGGGCAGAGGGGGGTGTTTCTCGTGATTTCTAGAATCAAACTCTCAAACTTTTCCCTCTGTTAAAAATGTGTCTTCTCTCCAGTGACACTGAAGCCAGAAGTTGCCCTCACTCAAAAGCCCATTGTTTCCCTATGCCTAGGGCCCTTCCAAATGTCATGGTCATGAAAAACACGTCTGGGACCATGAAATCTGGTTTCCCCCCGTGAAATGTGATTTTTTGTGTGCTTTTACCCTACACTATACAGATTTCACGGGGGAGACCAGTGTTTCTCCAATTGGGGGACCTGACCCAAAAGGGATTTGCAGGGATGTTGCGGTATTGCCACCCTCGCTTCTGCGCTACCTTCAGAGCCGGACGGCCAGAGAGCAGCTGCTGTTGGCCAGGCACCCAGCTCTGAAGGCAGCACCCCGGCGGCAGCAGCGCAGAAGTAAGGGTGGCAATACCATATCAGACCATGCCATCCTGACTTCTGCGCTGCCTTCAGAGCTGGGTGTCCAGAGCGTGGCGGCTGCTGCTGACTGAGGGCTCTGCTCTGCAGGCAGCAGTGCAGAAGTAAGGGAGTCAATACCATATCATGCCATCCTTTTTTCTGTGCTGCTGCTGGTGGAGGCTCTGCCCTCAGAGTTAGGCTACGGGTAAGCAGCCGCTGCTTTCCAGCTGCCCAGCTCTGAAGGCAGTGCTGCCACCAGCAGCAGCACAGACGTAAGGGTAGCAGTACCGCAACCCCCCCCCCTACAATAACCTTCTGACACACACCCCCAACAACTCCTTTTTGGGTCAGGACCCCTATAATTACAACATCATGAAATGTCAGTTTTAAATAGCTGCAAATATGATTTTTAAAATCCTATGACTTTGAAATTGACCAAAATGGACCTGAATTTGGTAGAGCCCTACCTATGCCCTTTGCAGGAGCTAGTGAGGTATTTTTTTAATAAATAATAGTTGTTATCATATTATTATTATTATATCTTTATCTAAATAATATTTTCATTCAGGATTTTATATATAATAGCCCTGAGGTTTAACTCTGTAGACTGCTTTTCCAAACTGCAAAAATACCTCTCTTTATTTGTGTCTAAATTTAAAATAGAGATTTCACGATAGCAATTTGTGCCCGGAGTGCCCCCGTCCTTGTGTCCCTAGTTTCCGTTTGCCAGAATAGTCTTTGAGTATTTCCATAGGGACTGAGACTAGATCACTCCCAGAGAAGATGGCAACTCTCTGCCTCGGGAACTGGAGACTATGGCTTGCATCCATGCTGTACACTCATTGTGGTAGCATGTAGTGTACGTGTAGCTACACACCACAGTGAAAGGCTCTGACGAGGGAAGCAGTGAGGAAGGGTTCCAACAGCGGAACACTGTACTACGATTAAAATGGCAGGGTAGATGGGGGGGCACTACTTGAGTGTGTAGAGAGCCATGTAGGGTAAATACCTATAGGTTCTGCATGTCTTTACTTTCCTGAACAATGCCTCACCATCTACACTGCTATTTATACCTGTGCTAAGGGGACATGCAGTGTCTATACTCTACACACCACTGTAAGAACTGTGCAGTATAGGTATACCGTGTGGGGTGCAGGAGGACTGTGGGAAGCAGTAGGAAGACTGAGAATGTAAGGCAGTATATGGAAATGCAAAGGGAGATGGGAGGGGAAATACAGAGGCAGGTGAGGAATAGGAGACCAGAAGAGCACAGAGAGTAAATGTAAGAAGGACAGGAGATTGAATGAAGCAAGGAAGAGATGGGGAAGGGTAAATAGCTCTCTGAGCTGTTGGTAAAGGCTCACATTTGTGTTTGTGTTTAACATTGAATTTTTACCTTGAAAATGATCATGCTCAATTGAGGATGGGAGGCTTCCCCTAAAGGCTTGAAGTTGGACATGAAATAAAAGGGGTTGGTCATAATATTTAAGCCAAATCTTATGATTATGTGCAGTTTGACTCATTTTTAAGTGTTTAGAATTGATGACACTGCTCACTCACCCGTGACTAACCTAGAAGATTCCTCAAGAGCAAACTGTCTACCCAGCTCCATTAGTAAGGACATGTGTCACTGAACTGCTGCTGAAGTGCCATAAAAGGCAGCCATTGTGATATTTCCCAGGATTGGCCTGTGTCCCATTTGCACAGGAGCAGTGATAACATCACAAATTAGGGATGACGAGAGGGGTGATGTCATAAGGGGAGGGATTTATCATTTCATTTTAGCAGCAGGAAAGGAGTGACATCACAATGAAAGCAACTGAGATCACAGCATGAGGGAGAATCTTGATATGGCATGATATCTCAGGGCTTGTCTACACTGGCAGTTTACACCGCTGCAACTTTCTCGCTTGGGGTGTGAAAAAACACACACACCCCGAGCGCAGCAAGTTTCAGCGCTCTAAAGTGCCAGTGTAGACCGTGCACCAGCTCTGGGAGCTACGCCCCTCATGGAGGTGTTCTCTCCCAGCGCTCTGCTGCGACCACATAAGCCACGTTAAAGCGCTGCCGCGGCAGCGCTTTAGCCTTGCCAGTGTAGACTAGCCCCCAGAAACAAAGGTTTGGAGGGTGGTGTTGTGGAATGTCACAGCAGCAGTCAGAGGCAGTTCAGAGAAGGAAGAAAGTCTTAGCTCAGTTGCGGTTCTCAGACTGCAGTTTATTAAATTAAACAATGATGTTTTTTCACATTTCCTGTGATTCTTTGTAATCATCCCCACCTATTCTGCAAAATTTTGCATTTAGATTTTGTCTCAAAGGTTGACATTCCTTTCCATCCCTTTCCTGGCCTTCTTCCCAAGCTACTGGTACTTCAGGCTTTTGTGACTGGTATTCCTCTCTACCACACCCTACCCAATGTGGACAGTTCTTGCAATAATTAGCGTTGAATGAATACATGAGAATCTCAGCTTTCATTTGAGGGGGGGAAAATACCTTTGTAGACCTCACATTTGAGGTGAAAAGGCTGACAATGTTACCCTAATGGAAAAGGCTCCGAAATTAGAAGGGGGGTGGGGGGAAAGAACTCCAGATAATTTTTAAACTCATTCTTTTTAAGCCAGTCTCATGATTTTAGAGCCCATCTTGTGATTTTTGAACATTGGTTGTTGACAATACTGCTTGTGTTATATAGGAGAGGCAGTGTGGGCTAGTGGATAAAGCTTAGGACTCTGAAGACCGGAGTTCTGGTCCCAACTTGACCTCCTGGGTGACCAGGGGCAAGTCAGTTGCCTGTTCTGTGCTCAGTTTCCCCATCTGTAAAATAGGGATAATTATACTCATCACCTTTGTAAAGTGCTTTGAGATCTACTGATGAAAAGCAGTATTTCATAACATTGGTTGGTCACGGTGGTGCCTGGGGCAATTGAATGGGTTGGCAGTCAGATAAGTTTTTAGGGCAACTGCAGCTGGCATTATGTTCTCACTTTGTTGCTACCTCCATTCTTCCTGCCAGTTTATTCTGATTGTGAAGCAGGTGAGATCAGCAAGTGCCATCTTTGGCAGCAGGGAAGAGGAATTCCTGCTGTCCATTTGCAGCTCTGCTGGACACGTGACATCACAGGGATGCATGTCACAGGGCTGTAAGATGTGTCCAGTGAGATGCCCAGTATTTGCATACTGTTACTTCAGGCCTTTTTAGTTGGACCTCCCCCTGCCCCTGAAAGGCCCTTCAGGCCATTTTAGTTGGACCCCGCACTCCTTAAATAGATTAGGTTTTTGACCAGTATCCAAGCTCTTCCTCATACATTAATAAAGAGTCTTGATATTGCTAGCACTGTCCACTGTGTGGCTGTATGCATTCATAACCAGCAGTAGAACTCATGCTTACCCTTTGCTGAGAACTGGTAGTGGGAAAGCAAAAGAGCCAGTACTGGCCTCTTCTCCCAGTTGCTGCCTGCCTGAAGACCAGTTAGAGCAGGGGTGGGCAAACTTTTTGGCCTGAGGGCCACATCTGGGTATGGAAATTATATGGCGGGCCATGAATGCTTACGAAATTGGGGGTTAGGGGGCGGAGGGGGCGGGGATGAGGGCTCCAGCTGGAGATGCAGGCTCTGGGGTGGGGCTGCGGATGAGAGGTTTGGGGTGCAGGAGGGTGCTTCAGGCTGGGACTGAGGGGTTCAGTGGGCAGGAGGGGGACCCGGGCTGGAGCAGGAGGATGGTGCGCGGGAGGAGTTCGGGCGTGCAGGCGCCGGGTGGCGCTTATCTCAAGCAGCTCCCGGAAGCAACAGCATATCCACCCTCCAGCTCCTACGCGGAGGCACAGCGTCGGCCAGGTGGCTCTGCACGTTGCCTCATTTGTAGATGCTACCCCTTCAGCTCCCATTGGCCGGGAACTGCGGCCAATGGGAACTTCAGAGCCAGCACTTGCAGTGGGGGCAGCATGTGGAGCCCCCTGGCTGCCCCTATGCGAAGGAGCCAGAGCGGGGCCATGCCACTGCTTCCGGGAGCCAAGGCACATGCAGAGCGGGGCAAGCCCCTGACCCCACTCCCCGGCGGGAGCTCAAGGGCTGGATTAAAACATCTGAAGGGCCAAATGTGGCCCCTGGGCCATAATTTGCCCACCCCTGAGTTAGCGTGAAGGAGAAAACAGTCTAGCTGCCTGCAGAAAAGGCACCATCTTGGTCCCTAGGAGAAAGAGGAGATGTTACAGGAGAACAAAGGAATCCCCCACTGGATAGCCATGTCTATACTAGAGAAGTTTGCTGTGCTTACCACTCTGGTCTTAGCATGCCTTTAACACCCTTTGCACCAACACTCAAAATGCTCCTCCCCATGACATACAGGCAGTCACACCACCAGTAATTACTATGTGGTCCTCCACCAGAGCAGTGCATTTGAGAGTGTGGATTGCTGTTGCAATTGTTCTAATGGTACAAATAGTCCTCCCACTACCATTCCACAGTGGCCAGTCTGGTTTCCTTTTTGCACTCCACTGCATAGGGATCACGTTGGCCAGAAGCCATTTACCTACACAAATAGTGGTGCACGCACACACACATGCTCATTTGAACACTGTTTTCACACGGATCAATGTCTACTGCAATCCAGTTGCTTCACCAGCATGTCTCAGAAGACACTGTCATAGAAACTGCCTACCAGCAGGCTTGAAGCCAATGTGTGGGCCCTGGTATTTATCTTGGGAAAGGAGAAGAGGCAGGGCCTGCTGAGCTCAGTCATATGCAGTATCTTGGTGCGTGACCAGGTGACTGTGGCAGAGATGGGTGTCAGCAAAAGTGGTAAGCAGTGTTATGGAAAGATAAAGGAACTATATATTAAGGTCCAGTATATTAAGCCATTGGACTATTGGTCAAGCTCTGAGATCAAAATGTGCCCATTTTATAAACAACTGGATCAGGTTCTCAGGACTTGTCCTTCCACTCAGCCTGCTGTGTTACTAAATAGTATGGGAGCACCTAGTAACTTAATTATGATGGGTGTGGAGGAGGAGAAAAATAATAGCTCAGTGGACCAGAGGGATGAGGAACCAGACCTGGAGACGCCCAACCGAGTGACAAGATCTCAGGATTTCTTTGGGGAAGACCCAAAATCCTATCATGGCAGCAAAGATGGTAGTTGAACTGGTTCAACAGGAGGATTAATCTATATAATAAGATTCCAGGAATGTCACTCTGGGTGTCACTCAAGTCTAAACTGTCTGTTGAGTCACCGTGAAACAATGGAAACATCTACAAGCATAGTTGAGAGCTCTTTTTGTTCAGAATATCACCACGTTGAATCATCATTGGGTTTTGTGGCCTATTACCATCCAATTTTTAATTTCTCAGCCATTTTGACTTTGCAAATTACACCTGTGTGGTGTAAGGCATTTATCTATGTCATATCAAGAGTCCCAGACCAGTGGTTCTCAGCTTTTCCAGAATACTGTCTGATGGGTCTTAAATACCTCCAAGTTTCACCTCACTTAAAAACTACTTGCTTACACACTCAGACACAAAAATACAAAAGTGTCACAGCACAGTATTACTGAAAAATTGCTTACTTTTTCATTTTTACCACATAATTATAAAATAAATCAATTGGAATATAAATATTTGTTGTAGGAGCAGCAGTGATCTTTATGCTATGTATAACCTGTATGCTCAAAAGGTCTGTTACACTTTCCCCTGACTTTTGTCTCCTCTTCCTTTTTGAATACCTGTGAAGTGGCTTTCCCCCTCCCTTCTGGAATGCTTGTGGGATGAATGGGCTGCTTAAACAGCTGGAAGATCAGAAGAGCTCCCAGGTAGACAAGGCGTCTTGAACCCTGATTAGGCTGCGCTCACACACCCAGTGCATGGACACTGCCCGAGGTGGAGTGTGACCAACCAGACGCAGCCAAGTCCTCTCTAGTCGCAGGCCCTGAGGAGCAGGTCCTTAAAAGGGGAAGGGGCCATGTGCTCAGGAGTGCACTCACAAGATTGTACCTCCCGTGAAGGCCCTTCGCCCGGACCGCCTGGCCAGCGGTTCGCCGCGTTGCATTCCATCATGCCTCGGGAAGACTGACCTTCATCGCACCATCCATCGCTGCGCTTTGGGACACTTACCTTGAAGGACCCTGACATCTCCAGTGCTGTGCCTGTCCTGGGAGCGTGAGTATGCGAGTGTGAGTGTGACTCCCCCCCACCCCCATTCTTTTGAGCTTAGCTATCAGTATAATAAACGTGCTGCTTTCTGCCAAACTCTGGTGGGTCATTAGTCCTCCCTAAGCTTAATTTCGGGTAACAAAATTTCGGCCCAATTTCGGGTAACAATATTGTACTTACATTTCAGTGTATAGAGCAGTATAAACAAGTCATTATCTGAAATTTTAGTTTGCACTGACTTTGCTAGTGCTTTTTATGTAGCCTATTGTAAACCTAGGCAAATATCTAGATGAGTTGATGTACCCCCTGGAAGACCTCTACATATCCCTAGGGGACACGTACCCCTGGTTGAGAACCACTGTCCTAGACCATTGTAATAAGAGGTAACGAAACACCGTCTTTACAGCTAATTTTCATGCACTAGTTTCATTGGTTGTATGAGGGAAACAGCACAGATGGTGAATAACTTGGCCCAACTGCCACACACTCAGATCTCCCAGCACAATCCTCCTTAGACACAGATCAACACAACCACCCAAACAACAACAAAGCCAGCATACACAATAGCCCCAACCTCACACAGCTGCTCACCACAGCACATACCCCTCATTCTCCATCTTCACAAATCAACATAATTCTCCCAACACAACCCACACACAAATCAATACAGCTAGCACAAACAGTAGCCCCAAACATCACTCTAAAGCCTAGAATGTCTGTTGAGCCAGTGTGAAGTGATGGAAATAGCTACAAGCATGGTCGCGAATTCTTTTTATTTACAATACTGTATCACCAGGTTCAATCATTACTAGGTTTCATGGTCTGTTACTGTCCAATTTTAAGTTCTCAGCCATTTTCAGCTTTTTTGCACATGACCTTTTGAAGCGACAAAGAGTCCTGTGGCACCTTATAAACTAACAGATGTATTGGAGCATAAGTTTTCATGGGTGAATACCCACTTCTTCAGATGCATGCAGTGGAAATGTCCAGGGGCAGGTATAAATATGCAGGGAAGAGTCAGGCTAGAGATAAGTTCACCCACGAAAGCTTATGCTCCAATACGTCTGTTAGTCTATAAGGTGCCACAGGACTCTTTGTCACTTCTACAGATCCAGACTAACACGGCTACCCCTCTGATACATGACCTTTAGAATTACACCTGTGCAATAGCACAGGCTACTAACCATGAGAGAAGGAATACCTCTACAGTGACACAGAGTGAGTACATAAATACAAGGTGTATGTAAAATGACGGATGGGAGCGGATTTTCCTGGCTCGGGTTGCAGGAAGAGCTTACAAATAGTGGGATGGAAATGACAATCCAACAGATACCCCTCTTATTGAGAGGTTGCACTGTGACACTTTTTGAGGCACCGAGGGCTGTGAGTCACCTTGTTATCACCTTCTTCCAGCATGAGGGAGTCTTGCCTGTGGCAGCTGCGTGTTAGCTCCCTAACACAACCAGCCTGTCAGCCACTCAAGCACTCCCCTCTGGACTAATCAGCTCTGTCAATTGATAATACATGCATCCCCACCCACAAGTCCCTTCAAAGTAGGGTGACCAGACAGCAAATGTGAAAAATCGGGACAGGGGGTGGAGGGTAATAGGAACTTATATAAGAAAAAAACCCAAAAATCGGTACTGTCCCTATAAAATCGGGACATCTGGTCACCCTACTTCAAAGTGTCCCCCTGTGGTATCCAGCCCCTGATCCCTGGATACCCACAGAAATCCCAGATACTCCATTCCCAAAGGAATACTGTACTGCAGTTTACCTGTTTTCCTTTAGCCCATGGCTCCTTTGTCACATACAGCATTTGAGTTAAAAGGATATTTATTTAAAGAAAGAATAGACATTCAAATAGACACAAGTGGGAGTGTTAGAAGCAACCAGTTATACAAAACAAAATCATATAATGCAAACTAGAGCCTACAGTTCTTAATAGTTACTTTCCTAACTAATAAAGTAGATTATCACCCCAAAGTTAAGTCTTTTGCAGAGTTTGCTAGCCCCAAGGGGCCAGGATGCCATCATTCATGAAGCATCCCTACTGTTTCAAGGTATGCCTCAGTGAATGGATCCAGGATGTCTTTCTCCAGCCTGCGATATACTGAATCAGTCTTTTGTCTGTATTCACAGGCAGGGTGATCCCCTCAATATCATAGTTCCTTTTCACTGCCAAGTGGTTTTGATGTTTATAGTTTGTCTTTGATGGTTTTCCGTTGACTTTTCTGGATTGGTGCAAAAGTAGACAACTGAGCAATACATTACATAATCAGCTAGCCAGAGAGGGATAATGACGGCTCCTTTCATAGTGAATGAGCCATCATCATAACATATGATTCCTTGGTGACACACTTGCATAATTTTCAATATAGTGACATTATTCCATAAATATTACCTGTACACACACCTCATAATGATTATGAGTATCCATAAGTTACAAGCTTCCAGTAGGGGCCTCACATGCTACCCTTTATGGATAAATACCATAAAGTGATGTATTAGGTGTAGTGAGTTTGCCAGGTCTGTGACAAGAATTGTTTGTAAAGAATAGTAACCCCTTTACCAGTTGGCATCAGTGGGCCTCTGTGTCACACACACTCAGCTTTTATGCCACTACGTTTAACTTCTATGATCTAATGACCACCTTCAAAAGTAACTACAAGAAAGTGCTACTGAATCCTGCAACAGCAGGAGTTTTCCAGGGTTGTAAATGACCAGCAGATGGCAATAAAACAATATAAAATTTAAAGCTTTCAATCTCGTGCCACTGCTAAAAAAGTCAAAGGAAGATGATGGATTTCAAACAACTGGTCAGCTCTATAATGATTCTAGTTTCAAAAACCTAGTAATACATCATATAAACCTATTGAATCTGGGTTAATGTACCTACTATACCTGGGTTAGTGCAAGTGCACTGTATAAAAAGGAAGAACTTTAATATTCATTTTATATTTAGGTAAGGAGAAGAGAAGAAACCCCAACAGATTTGTATGACATGTTTATTATTGAAATGGAAATTACCAACAGGAGCTTTGTAGGAGCTTCAGAAGCACCTGTAACCAGTGATAAACTACAGCTAGTAGAAGGACTGTAGAGACAGTACAGTATATATAATCAGGGATTTGCCTCAGGCAATTAGTGATTTTCAGTGGCAGTGCAAAATATGGTCTTTGTTCTGCACCTTCATCAGGACTCAGTGGCACCTGTATTATGCAAGCAGCAGTACTTAAGAGCCTTTGTATTTGGTCTATTTTAGAAATGTCTCTGTGTGCATGTCTAGTGACATGGAATGAGGGAAAAAAGTCTTGGTCATAAGGCATTCCATGGGATTAACTCAAAATTTTGGAAGAAAAACCTTTATGAAGGGAAATGTACTGTCCCGTAGGGGGAATATGTCTCAGACCAGTTCCAGTTGGACAGGTGTTCACATCACTAAGAACATCACCATAGTAATTGACACCATTGCTGGCATTCTTAGCAAAGAAGCCATGGATTAAATGGTGAGGTGATCAAGACTGAACTAGAGTTGTGCCCTCATTGGCCTGTCTTAGAGTTTGCTCAGGAGTACCACATTCATAGCATCACTCCCGCCTCCACCAGTACTCTGCAGATACCCCCGTGCTTTGGCTACAGCTAGAGGTGAAGCCAGTGTAGGAAGGAAAAGGTTCTGGAGCGCTCCTTTGCGCAGTTCCCTGTGGGCTGGTGAAATTTCCATGGGTTGACAGGGTGATTCAGCCAGTCCTGCTGCCAGTGGAAGAGGGGGTAGCAAAACAGCATGTGGAAGTGGGGAAACAGAAATTCCATGACATAGTCCCCATAGCCTGTAGAAACTCCTCAATTCAAATGTGTGGTTACATACAACAGGAAATTAGGGGTGTCCCTAGGTAGAGAGACTGGCAAAGTCAAGAAAACAGCTGCTCTGTGCAGCATGCTCCCCTACTAACCTGCTAGCAACTAATGTTGCATCTGCAGAGGGGGACAGTGAGCACCCACAGTATGGGATCCAGTTACAATAATGCTCCTGGTCTTGGGTGTACTATGCTGCCAGGAGGAAGGGAGAGACCTGGGAGGGGCCAACACACCTAATAATTGTTCCAGAATCTGCAGAGTTTAGGGCAGGATGCTCTATATACTTCTCAATTTGCAAGGTTACTCCTATCCCTACCTCTCAGCACTGCCATGAACCACTCTTCCTGAGGAAGAGAATCCCTCTAAATCTCCAAACTGAAACTCAAGGGGCAAATTCATCGCAGGTGTAACTCCATCAAAGTCCTCTGAGTTACATCAAGAATGAATCTGGTCTGAATTTGAGTACTTTCCCCGTTCCAGTGGGTTTTTTTCTATGGGATGGGAGAATTTAGTCCAGTGTTCCTTTAACTGATATTTTTTTCATTGGCCTCGGCCCAAAGTGCTGGCAGTATCATGTTCCCCTGGGAGTTTATAGTGATGTTTCTCTCTTTGCCTTTTTTTTTTTTTTTTTTTTTTTGGTCAATCAAGTGAGGTCTTTCTCCAGCTTCATCAGACATTGGCAGGGGGGAACTAACTCTCCCTCTCCCCTTTCCTTCTCACCCACAAAGAGAGCAGCTTCCCCAGAGAATGAGTTTAATACCCCAGTAAGGGTTGTGCACTTGAAGAGGTGGATTTGCTGAAGTGTTTAAAAAGAGTTGGAACAGAACAGTAATATTTTAAACAACAACATTGGAAGCTGAAGAGGCCTCTGCTGCTTCTCTGGAAATTAACAAGGGTTGTGGTTAAATCCAGCAACTGGGACTCAAGAGTATTATGAGGATAGGCACAGCAACGATGCAGTAAGTGGATTATCTGAAAAGCCTTTTTTCTCGGTTTCTCTTATTTCTTTAAATTAACAAATTTAAGCCATCGTTTTTAATCTGGTCTAAAATTATTAAATAATATAATCTTTAAAATTGGGCATTAAATTGTATGTTACTGATAAATACTGGGCATTCAAAGTCCCTCTAACAATATCTGTTTTGATGATTGACCCTATGAATTGGGGAAGACATAACTGAGTCAGTCACTAAGATCCCTGTTGGTTAAAATATTTTCCAAGCTGATTATAAGGTTTAGAACTCAAATGGTCTTTGCACAGAGACTCACAAAATAATTTTTTTTTTTAAAAAAAGGTTATCACCCAATATTTTTTACCTCCAATTTAGTATTAGAGGTATTGTTTACTCCACTGCTACACCAAAAGTGCTTGGGAATCATGATGTTATTGTCCACTCCACAGTATTGATCCAAAACACCACAGCTTAGAATAAGGTAACACTACAGTGTTTACAGGCATTACTCTAGTTGTTGTTTTTTAAACAAGTGTTCTTTCATGCATTTTATTTACTTCTCAGTGTGCCCAGTTCTATAGTCCTTAATCAGGCAAAACTTTCAGTGACATCAATGTCTGATTGATATCAGTGGGAGTTTTGCCTGAGAAAAGACTATAGGACTGGGACCATTATGTCATTCATAAGAGTTTGCATTATGTATGTGGTTGTCAGAAGGGTTTTAACATGTTTTGTTAATGACTTACAGACTCAGTTATATTACAATTCTCTTACTTATCTATCCTCTCTATTTTTACTAACAGCACTAAATCTGCTTTATACACAAGGGGTAAAGTCTTTGTGCCTGGATTTAAAGTTGTTGCAGAGTCTGAAGGGGAATTGAGGAAAAATATTTAGTTAAAAAACTAAATTCAACAAATATTAAAGTGGACTTACAGCCAAAAAAGTGACTGTAAAAATGGCATCTTCTTGCTCAGCAGATCTGCTCCCTGCATGTACTCAGTCATCTCTGTGACAAAAATAAGTATTTACTCCCAAGCAGCAAAGTTATGAGAAAGTGGGTTGGATTTTTTTTTATTTTATTTTTTTACAGAATGACTTTTCAGAGGAGAGCCACATTTTAAATTCATACATCAAGAGAGAAAGAAGCAGGAAAACTATTCCAGAACTTTTAACAGATCTCCTGACTCTTTGTCCCATACCACAATACAATCTTTCCCCCTTTATGTCCTTGGGGAGGAGGTCTTCTGTACTTCTCTCTGCCCACACTGAATTCTCCCCCTTTCCTCCTGAGCTAATTTTTGTTGAAGCTGGTGAAGAGATAGCACCACTCCTCCCCCAAGATCTGACATACTGTGCCTGCAATTCCATTTCACTTTCACATGTTGCTCCACCAGACCTTTGGATCCCCTAAAGCTTTAGCAAATCTGCATTCACAATTTAGATAATATGAAACCCTCTTTTGTAAGACACTCCACTGCAGAGCCAACAAGAGCTCTGAAACTGAGTTGATTTACCATGGCAGCAGTTCAGACTATTACACTCCCAGTGTAGGACCAGAGCAGCAGCAACAGGATTTATTAGTGAGGAGTCAATATGTTTACAGAGTTAGAGACAGACTACAAAAAACAAAGCAGCAATGGTTTATAGCTACCTACGTGCAGAGACACCAGGGTCGGCAGTGAAATGTATACACAGGGTATTAGGAATAGGACTGATGACCTTTAGTGACAGAACATAATATTCTGTTCAGTGAACTAATGGAGCAGCTGCTCTAGTTCAGCCCCTGGATGATAAAAACTTGAGCAAATTGTATATATTCCATCCAGCAGGGGGGAGTGGTACACAAACCCCCCTAGTTCATTACAAACCAGCTGACAGCTCCTGAGGATATTTATTACTATACTCTCCGCCTTTGTGCAGTGGCCATATTTTGATTCAATCCACTTCAGTGAACAAAATACAGCTTTGGCCCAATCCTTTAGTCCTGCTACATGCAAAACTTTCATTGAACTTAGTGGGAGTTACGTAGGCCGAACCATTTCTACATTCTGTGGGACAGTATTTTAAAGCTATTCCCCTCCCTTTCAGCCAATTTGAAAGTGCTTTCTTTTTTAAATCCCAAAATGACTCAAATATATTATTGTGAGGGTCCATATTTATTTTCTTTTGATTTCCAGATTGGATATGTTCAGTTTACAAGTAAGCAGATGTTTTTTCGTAACTGCCAGTCCTGCAAACTCCTCCTGGCATCTGAAAGTCAAGCGGTGTTCTCCCTGACCCATGTATCAGCACCAGTTTATTCTGTAGGCCTAATTCTGGGGCTGTACAGGTAGCTGAGGGCACAGTTTGCGCCTATAGAATCCTTATGATTACTCATCACAGAGTCACACTACATGTTGTAACATATTTTTGCAACCACGGCCTTTTAAAACACAGACCATCATGGAGAATCACTACTCAGATGAGGTGAGACCATCTGATGCAAACATTTATACAATGGCATTATAATACTTTCAGTATTATTCTTTAAGCCATTCCTTATGCATCTTGACATTGGTTTGCCTTTTTTTAACCACCACTGCATAGTGAGCAGAGACCTGCATAGAGATCTCAACAATGAGGCTCGGGTCTTTCTCCTGAGTGGCTACAGTTACTCTGAGTAGTTGAAATTACTCCTTCCATTGTGTAATGCTATGCATGTGACAACACTGAGTGAAAAAAAGTTAACTTCCAAAATATTTTTGCACTTCTACAACTTAAAATAGATTAAACAGATTTTTTGTTTAAAAAAAACCCCTAACAATCTCTCCCTGCCCCAGCCTTAAAAAATAAATAAATTATTGCTAGGCTGAGACCTTGTATGACAGTTGCATTATAGTGAATTTTTACCGCTGAGCTATAAACTCCTAAACACAGTTTATAATGGAAATGCTGACAGATCCTTAACCATAGTGGCATTGAGGGGCACTCCTATAATTTTAATAAAGATGTCAGATTAAGTGACCGCATGGTTTTGCAGCATGATAGTAATACAAGTTCTGAACTGTCAATTAGTTAACTGGCTAATAAAAAGAATCTAGCTTATAGGATTTTACTAATGAATATAATGCTTTGTTTCTGGGCAAAACATATGCTTTGGATATATAATTAGGAAAAGCCCCCCCCCCCCCCCCGTCCCTCATCAAGAGAGCATGTGCAGCTGAATAAAAGGTCTTATTATACCTGTGAGGGGTCAAAGTCTGTGGATCTGTAGCTTATGGTATTATGACAGATTACAAAATCACTCTATTATGTTAGTCAATCTGTTTCCAAGCGCAAACTAGCAGGGAGCTGTGCACTAGAAACTCAAAAATAAGACTCCCATTGGCTTTTTTCCTAAGGTCTTATGATAGGTCAGCTGCTAGTGACATCACCTCTGTCAGATCACATGTCAGAACCTTTAGTGTATGACTTCTGTCTTTATTATTCCAGAACCTCTTCACCGACAATCAATCCGTGCTTTATGTTGCAAAGAGCTTCTAGTAAGAGCTGAAACAAATTTGAATCCATGGGTAGCCATCACTTGTGCTAATGAAAGAAAAAAGCAGAGCACTTATGCTCCAGCTGACCTCTCTCAGGCTCTCACCTTAAAAAAAAGTTTTTAAGTAGAGAGGAAGAGAGCAGCTAAGCAGCAACAGCTGGAAGGTAAAGTTTTTGAGTTCTGCTTTAGTGTATTGGTTGGTTTAGAGAGAAATACTAATGCATACTATGGATAAAGAGATTTCACACATGATAAAGAGCCTCAGAAATATTTGACTTTATCTAATCTTTATGGAAAATGATTGTACTGAACAGTCAGTACAGCATAGAACACCATAGTAACAAGGGGGAAGTCCTCTTGTACTTGAGTTCAATTGAATCATAGAATCATAGAATCTCAGGGTTGGAAGGGACCTCAGGAGGTCATCTAGTCCAACCCCCTGCTCAAAGCAGGACCAACCCCAACTAGATCATCCCAGCCAGGGCTTTGTCAAGCCTGACCTTAAAAACCTCTAAGGAAGGAGATTCCACCACCTCCCTATGTAACCCATTCCAGTGCTTCACCACCCTACTAGTGAAAAAGTTTTTCCTAATATCCAATTGCCTTCACTATGGGCTCAAGTTTCTCCTTATGATCTACAAATTTCTGAGATCCAAATCCTGATTCCATTGAAATAAATGAGTTTTCCAACTGACTTAATCCAAGTTCCATTGGGACTGATTCTCATTTACAATAAGGCCCTTTTCCACCACTCTGACAGCATAACGGGGCCTCGAGTGCCTATAAAGTCCCCTTTATCAGAGTGGCGTAAAAGGGCCTTGTGTAAATAAGAACTGGGTGCATTGTCTTGCAGAAAATGAGAACATTGTCCCTGCTGCGATGGGGGTTTGGATGGCGATCTGGCATCCCAGTCATTACATTTATTAGAGATGGGGGAAAAACCTGAAGAACAAATGTTCTGTATTTTTGCCATTTTTTGTTGAAATATCAGATTTTTAAAACCATGTTCAACCAGCTCTGATATTTATATATTTAAGGCAAGATTCTGGCTGGCCCCTATAAGGTAGTGTGATGGGTGTGAAGACCCCACCCCTTAGTTGGCAAGGAGCCAGGCTTCTCTCCATGACATCCACTGCTGACATCCACACTCCTCGTGGCAGTAGCGCAGCCAGGTCCGGAGCACAGGGGGAGCGGCGCTATAAAAAGGCACCTCCCCCTGTACTCACCCGGCGGTGCTCTGGGTCTTCCGCGGCACTTTGGTGGCGGGTCCTCACTCACTCTGGGTCTTTGGTGGTACCCGCTGCCGAAATGCCGCCAAAGACCCAGAGCACCGCCGGGTGAGTGCAAGAAGCGGTGCTTAAAAAGAAGCGGCGCCTTTTTTTAGTGCTGCTAAAAAAAGGCGCCGCTTCCTTTTTAAGGCGCCGCTTCTGCTCAGAGGGGGAGCGGCCACTCCCCCTGCTCCCCCCCTGGCTACGCAACCAAGTGCACAGACCCTATCCCTAAACTAGCAGAGGAAAAGCTAACTCTTCTGCCCCAGGAGTGGCAGCAGCTGTTTGTAACCATTACAAAAGATAGCCAGGAGGGGTCATGTTACAGCAGCCCCGCAGCAGTGCTTACTGTAAGAGGTGCTGCTTTTCTTACATTTGGAGAGATCTGCAGTCCAAAGTCACAGAGGACTACAGGGAATAGGTTACTTGTGAAACCAGGAAAAAATGATTTTGTTCATCTTTTAGTACGTTGTAGTAAACCAGACTTCGAGAGGGCGAATGTTGTTTGGAACCTGGGAGGTAGGGAGACCAGACAGCAAACGTGAAAAATCAGGACAGGAGATTGGGGGGGTAATAGGAGCCTACATAAGAAAAAGACCCAAAAATCGGGACTGTCCCTATAAAATCGGGACATCTGGTCACCCTACTGGGAGGTGTGTGTTCCCCAGAGAAGTAGAGGGCAAGCTCAGGCCTGGATGGGCAGATGCTGGGATGGGTAGACCTGCCTTCCCCTCCAGCACAGGGGCGAGGCACAGGCGCACTCCAACCTATAGAATGTAACAGAGGTGACATGTTGGGGAGGGGGTGTGTGGGGACACATGCTCAATGCCGCCTCCTCCCCCCCACCCCCAATTTCTCGGGATGCCTCTCGCGGGGATGCCCAGCAGTGAGGAGGCAGCATCTCTCCCTGGCAGCGGCACTCACCATGTGTCCACCAAGCCCTCCTCTTCCCCCGCTACATGGGTCTGCTTCTTCTTCCCTGCTGCTAGAGTCCAGAGCTTCCCACTGCCTGCTTTTCAGACTGCCCGCTGAGGTGAGTCGGGGTGGATGTAGAGGCAACATGTGGGGTGGTCACGTGCCCCCCCCCAACCTTTTAATTGTGCCCCTCCCACCATTCACAGTTTCGTGTCACCTCTGGAATTTAATAGGGATTAAGCCAGTAGAGTTCTACAGAAACTGCTCTCTAACCCTAGCGAGTTTCACAGAGATGAATTGGTTCTTATAACCATCCCACAGAATTGTATAATAAGGATATAATTCTCTATTACATATTTATAGGCTGGTCCATAATACCTAAAGAAAAGCTCTTTTCTTTTAAATTATGTAAGAATTCTCGTAAACTTTAAACCCAGACGAGCCTATCATGATCAAGTCTGATCTCCTGCAGGCTGCAGGCCATAGAACCTCACCCACCCATTCCTGCAATAGGCCTATAACCTCTGGCTGAGATACTGAAGTCCACAAATCTTAATTTAAAGATTTCAAATTACAGAGAATTTACTCTAGTTCATACCAGCAAGGGACCCCGGGCCCCACACTGCAGAGGAAGACCCGCCTCCCCCTCCCCCCCACAACCACTCCAGGGTCTCGGCCAATCTGACAAGGAGGAAAATTCCTTCCCAACCCCAGATATGGTGATCAGTTTGACCCTGAGCATGTGAGCAAGTCCCACCAGCCAGACACCCAGGAAATAATTCTTTGTAGTATTCTGTCCCCATCTAGTGTCCCATCTCCAGTTGCTGGAGATATTTCCTAATAGCAGTCGCGGATGGGCCATATGCCATTATAGGCTACCTCACTGCACCAGCCCCTTCCATAAACATATCAAGCGCAGTCTTGAAACAAGTTAGGTTTTTTGCCCCCAGTAATCCCACTGGAAGGCTTTTCCAGAATTTCATTCCTGTGATGGTTAGAAATCTTCATCTAATTTCAAGCCTAAACTTGTTGATGATCAGTTCACAACCATTTGTTCTTGGGCCAACATTGGTCCTTAACTTAAATAACTCCTCTCCTTCCTTGATGTTTGTACCTCTACTGTATTTATAGAGAGCAATCATATTTCCCCTCAGCTTTTGTTTCATTAAGCTAAACAAGCCAAGCTCCTTGAGTCTCCTCTCATAAGATAGGGTCCCCATTTCTCTGATCATCCTAGTAGCCCTTCTCTGCACCTGTTCCACTTTGAATTCAACTTTATTAAAAATGGAAGACCAGAATTCACATAATATTCCAAATGAGGTCTCACTAGTGCCTTGTATAATGGAAATAACACTTCCCTATCTCTACTGGAAATACCTTGACTGATACATCCTAGGATTGCATTAGCCTTTTTCATTGTTGCATCACATTGGCAGCTCATAGTCATCTTGTGATCAACCAATACACTCAGGTCTTTCTCCTCCTGTGTCACTTCCAAATGAAATATCCCCAATTTATATTAAAAATTCCTGTTGTTAGTTCCTATGTCCATGACCTTGCACTTTGTACTATTAAATGCCGTCCCATTTCTATTACTTCAGTTTTCAAGGTCATCCAAATCTTCTTGTTTGATATTCTGGTTCTCCTTCAGATTAGCAATACTTCTCAACTGCGTCTCATTTGCCAATGTTATTAGCACACTCACACTTTTTGTGCCAAGGTCATTAATGAAAATGTTTAAATCAGATTGGTCCCAAAACCAATCCTCGAGGAACTCCACTAGTAACCTGCGTCCAGCCTGACAGTTCACCTCCAGCATGACCCATGTTGGTCTCCCCTTTAACCAGTTCTTTACCCACTTATTAATTCTAATATTAATCTCCATCTTCTCCAATTTAATTTATAATTTCCCATGTTGAACTGTATCCAATGCTTTACTGAAATCCAGGTAGATTAGATCTACTGCATTTTCTTTGTCTAATAAAGCTGTTATCTCAAATAAAGAGATCAAGTTGGTCTGGCATGATCTATGTTTTATAAAACCATGTTGCATTTTATCCCAATTATTGACCGTTATGTCCTTAACTACTCTATCTTTCAAAATTTGACCTAAGGCCTTGCATACAACTGAGGTCAAATTAACAGGCTTGTAGTTTCCCAAATCACTTTTTCCCCCCATTTTTTAAATATGGGTATTATATTTGCAACTCTCCAATCATACGGTACAATCCCTGAGTTTACAGATTCATTAAAAATCCTTGCTATTGGGCTTGCAATTTCATGTGCCAGTCCCTTTAATATTCTTGGATGGAGAGTATCTGGTCCCATTAAGCTGTTTGAATTTGGCTTCCACCTCAGATATGGTAATTTCCATATCCTCGTTTCCATCGGCCACCCTGCAACGGTCCCCAAGCTCCTCATTACTCTGATTAACAACTGAGGCAAATTATTTGTTTAGGTGTTGGGCCATCTCTAAGTTATCTTTAATGTCCAACCCATCCTCAGTGGTTAGCAATCCCACTTCTTCTTGCCTTGTTTTCTTTTTATTTATAGGGCTAAAGAATCTTTTTCTATTGGTTTTAATTTCCTTTGCAAGGTCCAGCTCTGCTTGGCTTTCAGCAGTTCTCATGTTATCCTCTATGCTTTCTGACATCCAAGACAGGGGCGCTGGAACAATTTTTACAGTGGGGATGCTGAGAGCCATTGAACCAAATTGTAAGCCCTGTAGATGATGGAAACCACTTCAAGCCAGGGGGTGTTGTAGCACCCCCTGCACAGCTAGTTCCAGCACCTATGCTCCAAGAGGTAGCTTTCCTTGCTGACCCACCCTTTCTTCCATTCCTGCCAACAGACTAGTCACTGTACAGAGTGCTACTGGGCTAGGTTGTAACACTTGTTTTGGGCAAAGCCTCTCTGCTTTGGAGCAAGAAGCTCAGTCAGAGATCTTGTAAAAGAACTGCTGATCTCAAGCCAAAGAGCTTGCAAGCTCCTATGACTCTCTCAAAGAGAGGTTTGAAATTAACTAAAGTCAGCAAGGGCTGATTGTTTAGGTAGGTACATCCAAAGGACTGAGAAAATGCAGGAGATTGATTACACACCTTTTTAGGTTTTGTACCTGGGTCACCTGTGAGTGAGATGCTGGATCCAGTCTCTAGTGAAAGGTTCAGTGTTACTTTTACTGACCTGAGAGGTTAAGGATGATCACAGGCGTCACATGGGAGGAGAGAACAAGCTAGAAGACCATGCTGAGAGGCACTGCAGTGCAGCGGCTAGGATGCTACTGTGGAACTCAGGAGATCTCGCTTGCATTCCTAGTTCTTGCCTGCTACATTGTCTTGTGTAAGTTTTCACAGCTATCCCCATGCATTTGCCCTGCAGCAAGGAGTGGAGTCTTGCTCCCAGGCATTGCTGAAATGCCTCTGATCAGCCACAATGAAAATTAAAGTAATCAAAGCTGTTTTACTTTTGCCATCCTATTAATGTAAAGATGATGTAAAGAGCAGCCAGAAGAAGCCATTTGCAGTAAATAACGAGAAATTGTGTTGGTCTTACAAAACCTAGTAATTAGGCTACAGATTCTTGAGAACCATCTACTGGCACCTGACATGTATGCAGACTCCTGTATACACGCCTGTAACATGACTGATCATGTCACTTCATCTCTCTGTGCTTTGGTTTCCCCTCCCATCACTTGCCTGTCTTGTTTATTTAGACAGTAAGCTCTATGGGGCAGGAACTGTCTCTTACTGTGTGCTTGTACAGCACGGAGCACAATGGGGCTCTGATCTCAGCTGAAGCGTCTAGCTAATAGCATAATACAAATACAAGGAACAATAATAACATTAGTCCTGCCTTTCTCAGAGTCACTCAACTACAATTAAAAAATAACCATCAGGGTAGGAAAACTCTTTTCTTTCCAGATTTGAATCCCTTGGTTCAGGTCAGGAGGAGAGAATTAAGTGGGGTTTTTTTTCGTTTGTGTCATTTTGTTTTCAGAAGACACCGAAGTTTTACCATTATAATAACTGGAGGGTGTTTCTCATTTATAAGGAAAGAACCGAATCTTGGGCTGAATAAACACTAAAACCAAAGGCTGAGTGTTTATAGCAAACTGAAATTTCACATCCAAAAAGATAATTTTAAGTATTTAATAGAAAGGGTTCATCTATATCTTTTTCTGATTAAGACTTTTTTATTACATCTCCATTTCAGGTATTATCCAGGGTGTCTCACTCCTCTGCTTCCTTGGGTAATTAGCATGGTAATGTTTACCTTAGTTGTGGACTAGCCTTTTTGTTCAAAGGTATTCACAGTTTTTGAAACATGTTCATCCAATTTCTTCTTGGAACCTAAAGCAGCCATGATGATACAAGCATCTCTTTAAACATATAGATCAAATTCAGACTTGGTGTTGCTTACAATGGGCAACAATTTGGCCCATGAACTGTGATGTATTTAACTAGGAGCCTGGGAGTTCATGACTTTTATATGTTTCAACAAAAGGCATTGAAAAGAGCTTTTGATATGGTTATTAGTGGATGAGATCAAAAGTTTCTCCTTTTAGTTAATCCTTTTCATGTTTTCACTGTATAAATATTTAAAAATATTACCCTGCAGCTGTTCCGGCACCTCAGTTTGAGAAATGTCTGTTTATGTTGTGTATGTACTCCCCCCTCACCCCACCCCGCCCAATATAGAGCTGGTTCTTCTCAAAATATACAAGTGTTACCCTTTTATATAGCTATCTAGATTTTGGTCTTATACACACTGCACATCAAAGGTTATCCATCCAGAGGCCTGGGTGCGCGACGGACACAAAACCAGGAAATACAAAGTAAAGATTAACCAAAGCAGAACCACTTCTTTGTACCACACAAACCTGGATCCCCAGTCATATGACCAACACAACTTAAATCCCCCATTGCACTTTCCTGCTAAATAGAAATCCCACTCTGAGTGGCCTCAGCCATCCACCAAGGCCCACTCAAACAGATGGGCTTTGCAGCATGCCCAGAAAGTCAGCAAATTCAGGCTATTTTTGACCTTGGGGAGGCAGAATACTCCAAACTCCTTTAGAGAGTCATACTGCACTTGATACAGGCTGAGCAATCTTAAGATTGTGCTAAAATCACTAAAAAGACAGAGCAAGCCGTGGCTTAGGGCTCAATCCTGCATTGACTTCAATATGATTCCATAGGATCCAGGCTAGCAGTTGCTGTTACAGGATCATCCCTTCTGATGATGCCCCAAGCCAGAGGCAGCCTCATCAGGAGGAATGAACCACATTGGGAGTGGACAGCTCAGGAATTTCTATCTTGACTGCCATTGACTTATTAGGGGGCTAAAACAAGTCCCTGCACATCTCTGCCTCAGTTTTCCTATCTATAAAATGGAGGTTATGTGCCATCTCCATCATATGCCACTATTAATGGTTTGAGAGTACCTTGCTGGTGTAAATTGCAGCTGGTGGGGGAGAGGGGAGGAAGGTTGTATTGGCACAAAGCTTTCATAGTGGCCTTCATACTCGGGGAAGAACCATGAGGGGCAACATAGCTCTAAAAGTAGACCAAGGAGGGTGTAGGTAGGGCAGCTAAAAAGTCTATTGATGCCATGTCTCCCTGAGAACATGAACCTTTACTACTTTGCTCTCAGATAGTTCACACCTTATGTGGAGTCCAAACTCACCCCCTTCCTAGGATTTGCTTTTATCAACACAGCAATTAACAATAAGGTGAAGTTCAGCTTAAACAGTCTCCCCAGGCTTGTAGGTTTACTCCCACTGGGTAGCTCAACCCAAATCCTAGCTCCTCCAGACAACTACCCGCCACCTCTCTTATATTTAAGTGGAATAATGACCCACCCACATCAGTGAGTCAGTAGAACCCACTTAACATTTGCTAGCTGAATCAACACCTGCTAATAGGATGGGAAGTTTCAGGCAACCACCACCTTCCTGTTATACTGCTCTATACTGGGAGAAGTACTATGGAGGGAATTCAACCTCCTGCCAAAGGGCAGAATCAGAAACCGCTTCTACTGCCATAGGGTTCAATAGGCGTTGCTGGCTCAGGAGGGTATGCTTTACACTTCCCCTGCCGCAGCTTTGATTAGTTTGTCCCAATACAGTACTTCCTTTCCTACCTCACCGGGCTTTTTTCAGACCTGGTTAGTGTTTGTACAGTGCTTTGAACACACAGAAGGACTGTAAGTGCTAGGCATTATCACTGCAGGCACTGTTTTTGAAATTTGCCCCTGAAATTAACTTTACATCTAAGAAGTAACAAAATATAGGTCCCAGTGTCCATTCGTATGCTCCTGGTTTTTAAATGTGGCAAACCAAAGGGCTCCTAAAATATTTTCTCATTAAAACAAGATCGATTGTTGAACTACCAGTGTCATTTAATTAGTCATTTTTCACAGGAGGCTCATATGCTTGGAATTCCCCCTCTTTTGTTCCTCCTTTCTTGCAGCATATATCTTTTTTCCATTGGTGAGTGACAAGGGGTCTCTTAGCTATACGGGCGGGGTGCATAGAAGGCAGTGTTGTACACATCCTTCTTGCTATGATGAAATGTTTTTGGAAGAGGAGGATGTTGCAGCATTTCTAAGAGAGTCAGACTGTGATTTGTCTAATCCCCTCTGGCCGTTTGTCCCTTCCTTCCTCTGACGCATCAGGGATGGCCACGGCTGGAGATGAGACACGAGGTGGGGACCCCAGGTGGGCCAAAGCTCTGATTCGGCACTGAGCATTCTCCCTCAGGTGCTTGGCTGGCTGGTTCTTGCTCACATGCTCAGGGTCTGGCTGACTGCCACATGGGAGGTTGGGAAGGAATTTTCCCCCAGGACAGAGCGGCAGTGACCTTGCAGTGGTGGGGCTGGGGGAGTTCACCTTCCTCTGCAGCATGAGGCACAGGTCATTTGCCAGGATTATCTGGGTATAGCTCAATCAATTCCCTGCCATTGCAGGGGCCTCAGGCATTGGTGCATTTTGATCGCTTCTGTTCTGTGCCTGTGGCAGACAATAGTCTAGGTGCCTGGGGACGGTAATACTTTAGGTCTAATTTTGGTTGTTGGGTTTAGTGGGCAGGTGGTGGTGGTGGCCTGGCATGTACAGAAAATCAGACTGTGATCGGGTGGTCCCCCTGGCCTTATTCTCTATGACTGGAACTGACAGCGAATCATTAACACTATCAGTTACTCCTTTGGCATTAGACACACATGTACTAGAGTCCTCTCCCCTTATTACTGCTCTTGGATTCTGTCAAACTAGAGAACTCAGACTTCAGTAGGCGGCACGCTTAGCACTGAACCAGTGTCCCATGTTCGTGCTAGGGGGTACAGTCCAGTAGGAGGTGATGTTCCAGAGTACTGGTGGCTATTAGATCCCAAGAACTTCTTGTGAATTTATCCCAGCAGTCTGGTCAGATTTCCCTTGGGTAGATTACAGTTGCCTCCTTGAATTCACCCTGAAGTGAAGGATATTTTCGCTTCCTCTCTTGACTAGTACAGCTGTAAACAGAGAATGGCTGTGGCCTAGAGAGGACTGCGTTTCAGCACCGAGGGAGGTGATCTTTCTAGGTTCTGAAGAACCCACCTACTCCTGTGTTATTTGTATTACAGTAGCACCTAAGGACTTTATTCAAGGATGAAATTGCACTCGGTGCTGCACAAACACTTAAATAAGACACATAGGGACTGCTCATGCTTCAGGTCGACAGGCACCACAGAAAGGTATCCAACAGCAGGGGACAACTGTAGCTGAACTGGTCACAATAGACTGAAGGGGACACGTGCTGAACGCTAAATTGTACTAAGTACTTTGGAGAAACCGTTAAAGAAAAAAAAGTTAATCTCGGTAAAGATATAGCTCCACAAACACTGGCAGGGGCAGGGTCAGATGGGGTTATGTGTTGTGTAAGACCCAGCTGCACAAGCTAAAGCGGACCAGAGGCATTTCTAACTTTCACAGCCAAATGTTTTGGGGGCGCTCGGTTCTGCAGCAGTATTGCCCTTGCTCAGTTTTGGCGCTGCTGTTGCTCTTTTATCCACGTCCATTTGTATCCACACTCTGTGCTCACTGTTCACCAATAAACCTGTGCTCTACCTTCATTTAAGAGAAAGTGAACACACTTCCTGATCTTTACACAAAATGTGAACTCCGGCATTCACAAACAGGGCTACAATAATTCAACTGTATGGCTAGTAACATTGCCTTTTCTGATTTTGAATATCTATTTATCTAACATTCTAAGAAATATGTGGTAGTTAACAGGCAATTCTTTTGCAGTGAGAAGCAGATATCTGGGTCACAATCTGTTGTCAGATACACCTATGCAAACCCATGAAAAATCAATGGAATGTACTGTAACCAAGAAAAAGATTCCTTTGTTCATATTAACGATTCAATGTTACGATTTCGTAGAAGTTATTCATACACTGGATACAACTTTAGACTACTTGCTGAGGAAGCTATTTTCTCTTTATAGCAAAGAAATTGCATAAAAACACATTCAACTTTTTTTTATATTGAGCAAGTGCTACATCACATCACTTTCTTGATAACATGTGGTACCCAACACCATGTCCTATCCCCCTTCTACCAACGGAATGCTCATCTCTCACCTCAGACATCTTGCTCTAGACTGTTCCATTTAAAAATAAGCAGTGTTCCTTCTTGCAACTCCTTAAAGTGGATCTTTTCCTTTACCCTTCAGCAATGGCTGATTTGAATCCCTCTATACTTCCTTTTGCTAAGAATGCTCCTACTTGGAGTTTTTGTTAAATTGGGCGGGGCGGGGGATGGGGAGAAAAAGAAGGGGAAGAAAAGAAGTTGGTAGAAGGCATAATGCAAGTTCCTAAGGCAGAACCACCTTCAGCTTGCCATATTATGTAGATGCATCTAAGTATTGATTAAGGCAGAACGTAAGGGCATTCAGGCCCAAGGCCTGTAAAACAATTAGTTTAACCAGACTAATCAAGGCCAATGCCTACTTAGCTTGACCTGAGTAGCTATCCTGTCAGTGACCCTACCAAATAAGATAAAGTGCTGCAGTAAACAAATACAGTGAAGTGCTAAGGCATGTGCAAACAGCAATCGCAAAACATGAGTTTATTGATATTTCAGGCAATTCTCGAGAAATGGGTCTGAGCAAGCTTTGCAGATGTTAATCCACAGAACGTCATGGTAACTAGCTGAAGTATATGCTAATGAACCTATCGGAGACAGGAACTAGCATACCAGAAGAGTACAGAACTACAGATAAGGAAAAGGGGATGAACCCATCATGAATATGCAAAGACTACTGTGGGTGTCAGTGTAATCTATTATTATGTGTGGCCCTGCCTATAAACAGGGTGATGAATCCAGATATGCAGGACTGATGACCAGGAGACATGAGTGATGTAAGTACTAGTGCTGGACATTTTGTACTCTCTCTCTATTTTGTTATATTGCAGTGTTTGTTAGATTGTTTCTCTACTTAGTAAGATTGTTAATAAAGGAAAATGTGATTAGCTTAAGCTGCTACTCGTGCTCATCGGATCTTTCACTCTAATAATAATAATCAGGATAGTCTAGCTGATTAACAAGCCAAACCCTCTGAGACCACAGCTATCTAAACAGTCAACCAACTGATAATTCCCAAATTCCATTTAGGCTACACATCTCAACCAAACCTGAAATGACACTCAGAGCAGATCAAAATGTCAGTATCACCCAGTTCTCCATCTTTAGGAGAGTGCCCTCTATTCAGCAGGATAATTTAGAGCTCATTTAAGTGTTTTTAATATGCTAAGTTTGACTCCAGCATCTATAAATACTACTGAAATAACATATGGAGCTAATTATGGTCTTTTGAAGCAAGGGAATTATAAATTGTACTGCAGACCGCTTCTCTGGAAAATTCACAGCAATTTTTAGAATTATGGAGAACGTACTGGTGTTTTAACCAAATGCAACTTGGCTTTTTAATCAGCAAGCAGGGAATACAGCCTTGTAAAATAGTAATTTTGTGACTGATGAGGGAAGTATTAAAATATCCTAATTTACAGCTATTAAATTTGGAGGGTCCCATGGAATTTATCAACTTTCTATTCAGCAAAGTGCAGTTTTACACATTCACTAGACTGCCCACGGCCTTATGCCTTCAGGCTTTGATGCAAATTAAGCAGGGTCAGGTATGTTCTGTACATGCATAGAAGATCAAGGAAAATTCATGTGCTGCAGGAAGTCGTAGAGATGGTTCAGTGGGTGGGATTCTGTCCTCCAAGCTCACTACTGAACTAAAGCTCCAGTGATGCAGTAGGAGAAACTGTACTGCTAGAGGCCCATCTGTCAGAGGAAATCCAAGCCCTTGACCTGGTGGGTTTTTTTTAAAGCACTTTTTCCAGACTAGATATTAGCTCCACCATTTTGAACAAATTCCAGTTTGAAAAGTTACATTCATTTTACTGTCCTAAATCGGTCCCTGTATAAACTGTTGCGTAGTTTTACTGTGTACATGGCTGCAGCTGCTCTCCACCACTGTAGAGGTAGGTGTAGCACGGGTGTGTCTCAATAAAATAGTTTGAGAGCCCTCAGATTAAAAGAAACAGCTGTATATTAAGATTTAAGATAAACTCAGCACACCTATGAAGGTGTTAAATTTAATGATCCTTTTAAAAAAATGATCCTCCTAGAAACAAACTATTAAATAAGATGCAACTTTAAAAAAAAATTAAAACTGTATTAGGTGGTGGCAGCTAAAGTTTGCTTGGTAATGCTTCTGTTGTCTCTCATATCTAGTAGACATTTTATCAGGTCAAGTTCTGCTGGTGTTACTCAAATATAGTGTATGGACTTCTGTGGATTTGGGCTACTCTCTTGTGTTTTGCGAAATGAAGTCATTCTTCAGTCGTTAGCATCATGGCATTGCAAAACATGTCATAACTTCACCGCATGTACAGTGCACAGCAGTATTACATCGTGAAAGCACTCGTATCTGAAATGATCATTGTATCACTCTCCGAATAGATATATCTGCTCTGATTGTAACGCACACTTCCTGAAGCACAATAAATTGCTGATGTTTTTAAATGACCGTTTCTCAATTTCTAAACAGCAGGTTGTATAAAATCCAGGATAATATTCTGTGCACCATTAGCTGCCCCTTAGTGTTACCAGAGATCAGTTTGATGTAAGCCATTTACATCACTGTTAACTCTTGACAATTCTGCAGAGAATATGATAAATTGTGTACCAATCCTGCTCAGCAATTCAGTTCAACTAGGTTTGGATGGAGGGGTTGCCTCATTTTAATGTAGACGCAAATTTACTGCTTTATATGATGTAAAAAAATAACACCCTGGAGCAATTTGTAATCCTCAAACAAACTCTTTTTATTACAGAGGAAGGAAAGAGACAACACTCGTATAGTTTAACTGCTGAGCATTACAATGAAACATAAAGCAGCATTAAAGTTGCTCTGTGCTTAATACTGTGGTTTAAGAAGCTAATCTTGTTTCAGTTGAATGGCATGTTCATTATGGCAAATAAATCAGTAATGTGTGGGATTACTGAAGAGGAAAGACATATTAAAGCAGTTTAGGGCATCATATTGATTTTTTTCATGTCCGATTTAGCTTGGCGTTTTTCAACAGTCAGTTCTAATAAACACTTGTATAGTGAAGATTAAGCAGGTGGGAATGCTGCCCAGAAAGAGTATTATGAATAACTTAAGGCACTGGTTTTAATTGCAGCAATCCATGATACTGTGCTGGCACCAGAGTGGAATTTTCACTATTTAAATTAAAGCTTTACTGAGTTATTAGCAAGTGAGGCCTTTTCTTAAATAATTGAAATAACTCTCCAATATTTGCACTTCACACAAGGGTAGGTGAAGGTTTCAGAACACTCACTGAATCTGAAAAGACTTTTCCAGTTTGACTCATGAACTCAAAATTATTGAGGATTTTTTAAACACGGGTACTTTATGCAAATTTGTGTCAGTCTGAATCAGCAACGTTTACTCTGAAAACTTTGTGTGTTTGCCACTTTATGATTCAGATTTTGTTCATGCACATTTTCTAGGAAGCTGCATATTAGGAAAAAGCCCAAACCCAACCAATGGCAGGCCATTTCCACTGTTGTATTCTTCAATTCCTAGGGTTAATCCACATTGCATATTGTTTAGAACACAGCAGGCCAACCTCAAAGGTTACTTTCTAAAAGACCATTTGCCAATTAAAACAAAAGACTGAAAAATTACTATTTGTTGTTTTAGGCCAACTCCTCTCACCCTGCACAACAGTTTTAGAAAGTTAGGAAATTCATACTTAAGCTTCCACAAAGCCACCTTAACTGACCCCACTTAGCTCACATCTTCTGCCTATAGTTATATCTATATAGATCAGGAGTGGGGCAAACCTTTTGGCATGAGGGGCCACATCAGGGTTCCAAAAGTGTATGGAGGGCATGTGTAGTGTATTAAATTGCTCCCCGTAGGAATGTGCTACTTACGGTGTATTATTCACGGCTGCCAGTCCTGGTGCTCCATAAGTAGCACATTCTTACGGGGAGCAATTTAATACACTACAAACTCAGTGGCTCTTGCAGCCATGCTGCCCGGCAGGAGCTCGCAGCCCTGCCATCCAGAACGCTGGTGGCACGGCGAGCTGAGGCTGCAGAGGGGGGGACAACAGAGGAGGGACCGGGGGCTAGCCTCCCCGGCCGGGAGCTCAAGGGCTGGACAGGATGGCCCCGCAAGCCGGATGTGGCCTGTGGGCCATAGTTTGCCCACCTCTCATATAGATCATACCTTTGCCACTCCAGTATATTGTTAGATACAATTAAGAAACTAAGCAGCCTCCACTTAAACCATTTCTAGAGTGGAGTTACATATTTTTTGGTTCAAACTGTGACACTACATCCCCATATTCTTCATATAGATGTTATGATGTGATTATGGCACATCTAAGATGTATTTTATGCAAGATGGGTCATGAGAGATATCATTGGAAAGTTTATGAATAGGATTATCCTATTTGTATTCATGTATCATTTTTGTATCTGATGTTAGGAATATTGTCTGTGCAGCTATTACAAATGTGTTTGCATTCTGTCTAGTGGGCATTCCCCAGGTGTAATCAGTCTAGATTGCTGGCTAGAAAGGGCCTTTAGGAAGAACAATAGGTCTTTGAAGATGCTAATCTCCCACCTTCCTGTGGACCCTGTAAATAGACATTGAGTTTTGGCTGTAGGGTCATGTGATCATGTCACTTGATACTGGACTCCATGATAAAATTAGTACTTTTCCACTGACCGGGGGTGGGAATCACACTAGAAGGCAAAGGATTCTTGCCCCATGTAAAACCTATTTAAGGCAGGGGAGTGACAATCATGGTTCATTCTTCACTGTCTCCCCAGCCAAGATGAGTGCTGTAAACACCTAAGCTTGAACTGGGGAAGAAATGACTGAACCTAGGCTAGTGAAAGAAATACCTGGAAGTTTAAGCTGCAAGCAAGAGCAGCTTGCCTTCGAGAAACTCTGCAATCTGCCTAAAAACAACCTTTAGGGTGAGAATTTGCTAGTTATGACCCGTTTCTTTAGTATATTACGCTTAGCTTGCCTGTTTGTTTCATTTGCTAGGTAATCTGCTTTGATCTGTTTGCTATCCCTTGTCACTTAAAATCTACCTTTTGCACTTAATACATTTGTTTTGTCTTATCCCAGGGTGTGGAATTCATAACTGCGGGTCAAAAAGCTGTTGCATCTCTCTCACATTGAGGGAGGGAGCAAATTTCATAAGCTTACACTGTACAGTTCTGTGTGTGGCTCAAGACGGTGTAATTTTGGGTTTGCCCTTTGGAGTATCTGGGCAGTTTAACTGAAGGAACATGCAGGGGCTAGTCAGAAAAGCCTGTTTGAATGTTAGAACAGCTGGGTGTGTCCCTACCTGTATGTATGCTGGTGGAAGCGGGTCTACAGCTTGTCACAGCAGAACAGATAAGAAGGAGCCCAGGCTGGTGACTCAGGCAGGCTCAGTAGTACCCCTTTCAAGTGGCACCCCGGGGGAAATCCATCACACATACTAGAAACACCATAATTCTATCTTAACTTCCTTCCCAGGAAAGTATATAGCATCTGAAGCGTGTTAGGTACTTTACGAATACAGAAACAATGATCTTTGAGACTAAAGAGACAAAGACAGGAAATGGAGAACTGGGATCTAGTAAGTGATGATATTCACCATGTCATGTTTTTCCCCTCCCCTCTCTACATCACTATATGGGTGGGGGGGAAGCGAGGTATGTAGTTAATATGCCTTGTAAGATGAAGCAAGGCAGCGATAGGGAAAAGCTTTGGCATATTTTGCGCTAGTAAGAAAAAAATGTATGCAAGCAAAAGTTTAATTTACATATAAGTATACAATTCATGAGATATTTGCAACTCACCTGAGACATGTATCTAATTACTCAGGGGATAGGTAAGTGACTCTCCAAGCCCACAGAGGAAGTCAGCTAGGATTAAATCACATAAGGGGCTGACACTCAGGCCTGTGCATAGATCACGCCAGAAACGATGCTGAAGCTATTAGTTGGACAGATGGCCTATAAAGACTGCTGATGTCTACTTTACTAATAACCTGTACTCTGAAGAGAAACTAAAAACATTTGATTCTGATCATCAAGTTATGCCTTTATGCAGTCAATATCGACATACTCCTGTCACCATTATCCTCTTCATACCGCTATCATGCCCTCCTGTCTGATTCATCCTCTTGTAGCACGTTGCCTTATACTAGACTAAACTCTCATGCTACAGCCTAAGTCCCTATCGTGATTGGGCGCAGCAGTAATAAGTTATTTTGGCTGTTGCTATGGAATGCTGGGAAAATTCAATGGCTCAATTCACATAATATTTGAACCCTTTACTCAGGGCAGCGTATGAAGATATGATCACTAAAATATATTACACAAATCTTTTATTCTTTCCAGCAACCTTAACCAGGTAGGTCAAATATTCAAGTGAGCAAGGGAAATTCACCATAAAGAGATGGGAGGGAAGTTACCACAGATTCCAATTAGAAGTATCATGGCTTTGCTGATCATACAGATCTTCTTTCCCAAGGAACTTTGTATTCTGGGCATGAAGCCCAATATACAGATTAGTAAAAGCACAAACAGGTTTGACACTGGCCAAGTAAATACCAACTCGAAACCAGAAAAGACTCAATCATCACAAATTGGTTGACTCCGTACTTGGGCAACACCAACGATGAGGAATATTGGTAAAGATAGAGAATAACGTTTGTCAAGTAACTCAAGCTAACAAATCCCTAACCAACAACAGAATACATGTCTAGACTGAACATTGGAAGCAATTATATTGAAAAGTGTTAAACGTAAAGCTTGTAACTTGTTAGGACCAGAATTCTGGCACCCAGGCTTGTGTGTGTCTCAGGCTATCACTGATGCCTCCACAACAATATGGGGGAGGGACAGATAGCTCAGTGGTTTGAGCATTGGCCTGCTAAACCCAGGGTTGAGAGTTCAATCCTTGAGGGGGCCACTTAGGGATCTGGGGCAAAAATCTGTCGGGACAGTACTTGGTCCTGCTAGCGAAGGCAGGGGACTGGACTCTATGACCTTTCAAGGTCGTTCCAGTTCTAGATTTTAGAGAGAGAGAGAGACAAAGTTCCTCCTCTACCTCGGTGGGTCCTGCGCTTATTGGCGGATTTTTTTGTTTGCCTCAGAGATCTTCCCCTCTGGTACAACCCACAGTCTAGATCAACTCCTCCTGTGCTTGATCAGGAGTTGGGAGGTTTGGGGGGAACCCGGGCCCACCCTCTACTCCGGGTTCCAGCCCAGGGCCCTGTGGACTGCAGCTGTTTAGAGTGCCTCCTGGAACAACTGCACAACAGCTACAACTCCCTGGGCTACTTCCCCATGGACTCCTCCCAACACCTTCTTTATCCTCACCCCAGGATCTTCCAGCAGTACACCCTCTTACTCTCAGCTCCTAGTGCCTCTTGCTCCCAGCTCCTCACACGCAACCGCCTTCCACAGCTCCTGACATGTGCCCCTCACCGACTCACTGGGAGGCTTTTGACTAGTTTCAGCCAGCCCCTGATTGGCTGCAGGTGTCTCAATCAACCTCCCTGCCTTCTGGAAAGTTCTTAAATTGGCCCCAGCTGTCTTGATTAACCTGGAGCAACTGCCATAAGGTATCAAGGATTTGTTGAGCCTGGGGCTAACATACTGGTTCCTTACCACTTTCCTACAACTTGTCCTGGATCATTGTCGTTGGTGCTGATACCACCACCAAGTCTTCTAAGCAGGAAGGCAGAACTCTAAATTTAGATCCTGGTAGGTAGCTAGGAGGAAACTGTTTTCCCTGATCATTTTTAAGTATATATTCTGTTAAGGATTTGAGACCTTACTAGGACAGCCAGAGAGATCAGTTCTCAGTGCAAAAAGAGAACAAAACTGATTGGTGGCAAGAGGCAGAAGCAGACTAAGATGATACTTGGCCTGGGGTACTCTGTCAAAGATACAAGGGCAGGCAGGTGCCCATTTCCAGGAGGCGATGCCAGGTGATTGTGATCACTTGGGGGCAAGGAGAACACCGTGATTAAAAAAATGGCAGGATCAAAGAATCTAAGATAAACTCCAATTTATATATACACACACACACCTATAACATGATAATAAGCTTATGGGCAAATGACTTCAAATTGCTTCTGAAACCACACAGAGGTACAACAGTCCCCTTGAAATAATGCTCCACTTGAAGTACATTATTGCTATGAAGTAAGAGCTACATTTTGTTTTTCAAAGACAGATCAGAGCACTTGATTCACTGGACAGTGAGTGCCAGACATAAAACAGCACAGTTCTAAAGTCATTTTGTAATAAAGTAGGTACCTAGTGACAACGTTAGAGTTCTGACCACACAAAAAGTAAAATATATATATATATATATATATATATATATATATATATAAAAAAAAATATAAAATATTTTTATTTTAAAAGAACTCAGAGCCTCAACACTAAATGGTTGCTTTGAAATCCCTGTTGTGCTGGAGGTTTCAGGGCTCTTGATCCGAAACAGGAATGCCAATTATAAACCTTGTTAAACAGGTGTAGCTTGACTGCCACATTGCTGGCCTATGGTGCCAAAAGAAATCCTGACAAAATAAAACCATCACTGTTCATGTTCACTCCCACTCTCCTTGTCTCCATCAGCAGCTAAGGAAGTTTCCACATGTATATCAGTCATCCCAGAAGCCCTCCAATAGCAAATAGATAATTTTTTCCCAGTATCCCCCTTTTCTTCATGCAACAAGGGCCTGATTCAAAACTCTTTGCAGCCAACAGAGCCATTCTACAGACTTCACCCAGACTCCAAGGAAGTTCACCCTCTTGGTCAGAGTAGAGCTAAGCACAGTCATAAGTATAATAAAAAGAAAACAAGAAAAATACCTGTGGCACCTTAGAGACTAACAAATTTATTTCAGCATAAGCTTTCGTGGGTTAAGAACCCACTTCATCGGATGCATGTAACTGGCTGCAGGTCTAGAACATGTCAATGTTGTGAAGTTTCATTTACTCTTTATTTACCTGCATTAGGCTTCTATAGTAACCAAGTGCTTCAAACACAAGTTCATAATAGGAAAGTGTAGTAAACTGAGAATTTATTACTTGGGCTGTCCTGTCCCATCCTTTCCCCACCACTCATTAAAAACAGCATTGGCGAAACATCTCAGTACTGAAAATGGGACAATCAAGCGCAGTCAATTCTATACACAACATGTTTATTTAATACAATATTTGTTCATTTTCAGTGTTTTCTAATCCAAAAATAGATAATGTTACCCAAGAATAAAAACATTCGTTTGTATTTTTGGTACAAACAACTGGTATTCCAAAGAAAGATTTTTTTTAAAGTATATGTTATACAGTCATAAAAATGGCAAACAAAAGTTAAAATTACCAGCCAAATAAAGTTAGCTTTTTTTCTGCATGTTTTGTGCACCTACACATTTCTTTTAGGGACAGGAGGCTGTAAACATTTATAGAAACATCAGAATAGGAACAAAATCCAATGCATTTGATATGAAAAATACTGTACTCTTAAAAACATGTAAAGAAGGCTAGCATTACAAGGTAACAAAGGAAAAAACAGTGACGTTTGAGAAAACGTAGGATATAAATTATTTCTAGAGTGTAAACTTTGCTGCTGCTTTAAAAAAAAAATCACGAGTACTTTCATTTGGCTTAGCAGCCAGGAAAAAAACAAACGCTGCTTTTTTTTTTTTTTTTTTTTTTAAAGTGCTTAACCACCGTATCCAAGAGTAATGACTTTCAGACCTACTTAATTTGAATGTGCTCAAAAAGCCACTGCTTACGGTATGAAAGCTATCATTCTGTAACTCTGAACATACAAACTGGTTTTATCAGCATGAATGAAAGATTGCTTTGAACAGCCCTCAATCATATGATGCCTCAAATCAAAGGAATGCTATTAGGACAGCAGTTGAATAAGGCCCAGTAAGCTGAAATTTGAGCACAATAGATATAAAAATAGTCATTTAAAACAAAGGCAATTTTTCCCACTGCCCTATGAAGATATATTTATGTTGCTTATCACATGAAGTTATTCTTATACTGTTTTGACACCTTATGTATAGCTGACCAAAGTGTCAAAAATATATTTCCTCACATAAGAAATCCAACCCTATTTAGGCTTTCAACACAAATCAACCATTTAAGGCGATTCATGTGATTAACAGAGGGAGACAATACTTCCTACTCACAAAATACCAGGAAGCAGTTGTATGGATATCAGCCAAATGCTAACATATCATGTTACTTAATATTGAGACACTATCAACTTAGTTTTCTTTTTAAACTGACAGTATGCCTTAATTCTTTTTTTTTTTTTTTTTTTTAAAGAAAGAATGCACACAATTATTAAAAGTGCTTTAAGATTATTTTGCTCCCCTTGGTTGGGCAAAGGAATAAAGTGACTAATTGGCTATGGAGGCAAAACAGTGAAACTAACTAAACCCAAAAGTGCTGTCAAAAGACAAGCTAAATTAAAGAAACAAATTGCTAACTTTTCAGTTGTATAATAATCATAGGCATAACATTTTCAAAAAGAAATGTGATTTCCCAGTTGATGTGTCCCTTTAGTCTTAAAGTTGTAAAATGGGATGAATTTAATATCAGAGTGAAGCCTCCAACCTCATTACAACCAGTGAAAATTTTACTGTTTTAGAAAATTCAGAAAAACGTAGGTCTAGGATTTACCAGCCTGGATATTCTGTATTAACACATCTTTAGAACGGTGTCCTTTCAACAGTCCCATCAACTTTAGTAACAATGCTGTGACCCTTTGCTTCAGCTCTACAACTTCCTACAGAGTTTGAGTTTATTTTAATCTACTAAATGGACCTCATCTCCAGTAAGTTTCTAGAAAGTATTGATTGTAAATTTGGATACAAAAAGTCAAAGACCCGGGCACAGCACATTCACTTTACGCCAGTTCTAAAGTTATAGAACATCTGTGCCCTACTCACTACTAAAATATCTCCTTTTCATGTAAACCCACTTGTATCTTAAACTAGAGGAAGTTCTAGACCAAGCACAATTCAGCATCTCCAGTGACTTTTACCTCTGATTACCATTTTAAAATATTTTTATATATAAATAAAAAGGAGAACAAACAAGTGAAGTAAGGGACAAACACAAAGACACATCTGGCTATACATACAGATATGCATCATACCTAAAAATAAGCCTCTAACCATTTGAAAAGCGATGACTTAGTGGTTTAAGTGTGCAAGTGCCCAAATGTGCGCCAATATGGAACATTTTCTAAAATGGCCAAACACTGCAGTTGTCAATGATTACTCTTAATGTCTAGCACTGGCAGACCTGCTGTTTTCATTGCCAGAAATGTATCATTTTCCTTGCATCTCCCACCTTTTTAAAAAAAAAATAATAGAGACACCACTAAAATGAACTAAGCAGCATGGCTGCGTCTATCAAGAGATGCTATGTAAGGGGGCTAGTTTTTGAAACCTGTAATACAAGTCTACCCAAATGTGGTAAGATGGCATTTTTACTTTGAAATGTTCTAATTCGGTTACTGAATTAAACCAAAACAAATTATCTTAAACTTTGCTAGTTCATAAGAACCACATCGGAAAGATTATCAGATCTCAGACTGTACTAATATGCCTGGAAATAAATCAACTGTCATACTAGATTTTTATAGAGTCAATATAGAAAAATATAAAGGAAAAAACATATACAGGAGAAGTATATATTCTGTTGATGAAAGGTACAAAAACCTGCAGTCAAAGAATCAGAAAATAACCCACTTCAGCACTAGTCTGGAAAGAACTAAATTATTTTTCAAATCACAAGTCCATACTGTGTCTCATAGCCCTGCCTTGTCATGTTTGTTAATATACCCGTTTAGGAGTCAGACAGCATTTTGTTTAATTTGTGTAATGATACAGAGCAACACTAAACTGTAATTAACTCCTCTTTTGTGCTGTCCTCCTTCCACCACAATTGTACCCAATATATACCCAGTTGCAGTTTTCTGGTTTTGTTTTGCAGCTCAGCTGTATTTTTCTTGGATGTTCACAAGACTGGCATTTGATTGGATACGGTTGGCTAGAAGGAAAAGAAAAAAATCAAAATAAAGACTCCCAACATCAGTTTCCCACTCACTCAGTTTAACTGAGCACGTACTATTGAACAGTGTTCCGTTAACATCACGGTTTTCCTTTTCAACAGAAACACATGGCTCAGGACCTACTTTTCCCACCCTCTACAGCTCTTCAAGTGATAAAGGCAGACCCCAAGAGGACAAGTAGTCAACACCAGCTCCCACTCACTGTTGCAGGCATAGTGGCAGAATTGCCTGACCCCATACCAAGTATGTTGATCAAGTAGAGTGAACAAGATGATTCCTTGTGCTCCCCCATTCTGTGCGTAAAGTTCTGACAACATTACTTACGCAGAATGAGTATACGTTTCTTCTGCTTTGAGTGAAGGAAGCTACTAAGGTAAAAAATGACTGGTAAAAAGAGAATGAATGAAGAAACTGCAATCACTGGGACCGTATCACTGCACGGGACAGAACAGTTGAAAGTTCTACTCCAAAGCCTTCGTGTAATGTTCATCTAAAAAGGAAAACAACCATGGTGAGCAACACATTCCTTGGCTTGCATCACTGTTTTACTGAACATTGCAAAGTTCAGTATTGCAAGACCCCCTAACTTCCTTTAAACCATAATATCTACTTGAATAAGAGCCATTTAAAATAGCTATCCCTCAAAAAATTAGACATCATAGGTGAAATCCTAGCCCTACTGAAATCAATGGCAGATTTCCCATTGACATCCAAGGAGACAAGATTTCACCCAATATATTTATTAGAGCAGTGATTCCCACACTGATTCTTACAGCACTTACTGGTGGTTCATAGAAAGCTGGCTGATCACATGCTACTAACTCTCCTTCTTTCCAGTTGCTAAAAATCACATTAAGAGACAGCTAAATACATTAAAAAAATACTTTCCTAATATTCATTGGCCCAATAAGCAACTGCTGTAGTTAGGAAGCAACTAACTGGAAGCATTAACTGAAACTTAGATGAGATAGAACTGGAACTTGTGAGATAAAAGCCAAAGATTAAAGGAAATTCCCAGTCCCCAAGCCCCAATTTGAGACAGGGAGTGGAATCTTCCCTTCACAAAATCTCTAGACAAAAATAAAGTCCCAACTGCCCAAGCTGAAATATGTCAGGACATCAAGGTTAGCCTCCTTCCTCTTCAAGGGTGGCACAAGGTCTTTAATGACCCCCCAGTGGTCAGAACCTCTATTTTACATCTCATTCAAATGAACAGCTGCATCACGGAGTACCCCATGGGTTCTGGTTCAGTACTAACTCAGAGAGAAGAGTGCAACCTACTGGGTCACCAACACTGTTTCCTGAAGCATTTAAGTGGTCCTTAACTGTTTTCTCTCCACGTACTGACTGGAACCCAGCCTGACCCTCTTTAGCTTGAGAGACACGAGGAAGTCGCAGCACAAAGCAGGGGGTGCAGTGTGACACTAGCACATCAAAGAAACTGCTCATGAAAGCAGCTTCCACCACTGAAAGGACAAGGGTGATGCCAAGAGAAAACAATATAAAACAGCTAAGGGACCACTGAAGATAGATCCGAAGAGCAATCTACCCATTGGGTATTAGCTAGGCAATAAGATCCAGAAGCAAATATGTATACTTACTGCATCTTCCACATCAATACACAAGGGCGTTCTGTGTTCTGAGTCACTGCCCTGTCTAGTCATTTTTTGCATTTTGTTATACAAGGCATTCAGATTTCTGTACGTTTGACTGCAGTTTCTGCATACTTCTGTGTGGTTGCTTGATACAAGATTGATTGCTTGCCCCTAAAATTATAAGCAGCACATATTTAGATTTTTAAAACAATATAAAATTACCTTTAAAAACCTAGAGCTGAACTTGAACCAAAATCTACAATATTAACATCCTAAAATGTTAGACTGAAATTTTGGGATTTAGGCCCATTTTATATAAATAAATAAGCTCACGGGTGAATTGAAAGTTGACCTTATTTTCCCCCCCAAAGATGCATTTTTAAACTACTGACTGTCTACCATAAAAACCAAACAAGGATTGTTAATACCAAGTTTGCCTTGGAAACACAGGTGTGCTTCTCCCCCATAACTGGCTATTTTTCATTGGTCTATACAAATATGCCACGCAGGTAGGAAGGAGGAGTGAATAGGTATTTTAATTTGGCCTAATTATTTTGAGCTTCAATAGCTACTGCTCCTGTCCTCTTCTGTTCCCCATTTACTACATAGATTGTAAATAATAGCAAGAATCCAGATCATATTTTAGCACACAGTCCCTTAAAAACCACTATTGGTGGGATTTTCAAAAGAGTCTAAGGGAGTTGGGCACCCAAATACAATGGAACTGTATATCCCAGCCAGAGTTTACAGAAGAGACCTGGATACCACCCACCTTAAAACATCACTTTTCATCTAGCACTCAAAAAGCAAACTCTTGTATGATCAACTTCACAGGATACCTCCAATTTCCCATTTCTAAGCAAGGTAATTGGGAAGTGTCAAGGTTTTCTCCCCACTTTAAACTTTAGGGTAAAGACGTGGGGACCCGCATTTAGAGCCCCTAAACTTATTTTTACCAGCTTAGGTTAAACCCCCCAAGGTACAAAATTTCCTGCACCCCAAGAAACGCTTCTCGCTGCCACCATCAAATGTCTAACAGGGATTCAGGAAAGGAATCACTTGAACTTCCCTCCCCCCCAAAATACCCCCTCAAGCCGTACACCCCCTTTCCTGGGAAAGCTTGAGAACAATTTCCCAACCAATTGGTTACACAGTGATCTAAAAACCCACCCCCTGGGTTTTAACACCATAGAAAACAGTCAGCTTCTTAAAAGAAGGATTTTATTAAAAATAAAGAAGGTAAAATCATCTCTGTAAAATCAGGATGGTAACTATTTCACAGGGCACTATATTTCCAAACTCAGAGAGATTTCCCCCTCTGGACAAAACCTTAACGTTACAGAAAACCATGAATAACCCCCCCTCCCCCTTTGCCCTTTCTAACACAGGGGATACCAAGCAAAATAAACAGAAATCTATACGCTATGCTATCTAAACTTACTTCAGAAAAGGGAGGTTTGATTTTCTGCAGGTTCCTTTTGTGTTTCAAGATCACCCTCTCTCAGACAAAGACACACACTAAAAACTTCCCCCCTCCCAAAGTTTGAAAGTATCTTGTCCCCTTATTGGTCAGATGCCAGCCAGGTCAGGTGTCAGTCTGGCTACCTGCATTTCTTAACCCTTTACTGGAAAGAGGATTTTATAGCACTGCATTAGACCCTCTCCCCCTTTCCTTCATATTTATGACACGCCCCCCAAATCACCGATAGTGTGAAACACTGGCTGTGATTTTTTTTTGGAGCTTTAAAAGAAAACAAAGTAATAAGACACATGAATTTTTAAATATACTAATAACTGGATAAAGACTAAACAATATTGTTTACATTGCAAGGACGATTTTAACCAGTTGGTTTGGGGAAACTTTTACGGGAGAGTGCATTAGCCACTTTGTTAGAAGCTTTTGAAATGTGTTGTATTTTAAAATTAAAATTTTGGAGAGCCAAACTCCATTGAAGGAGTTTTTTGTTATTTTTTTTGGCGGTATTAAGCCACTGTAGTGCAGCATGGTCGGTTTGCAGGTGGAAACGCCGTCCCCAAATGTATGGGCGTAGCTTTTTTAGAGCGTAGACAATGGCGTAACATTTTTTTTTACTGATTGACCAGTGGTTTTTTTTTTTTAGACAGCTTTTTGCTGAGAAACACGACAGGATGGAATTTTTGATTTGGTTTTTTTTGCATTAAGACTGCTTTTACCCCACGCTTGGACGCATTTGTGGTTACTAGGAACGGTTTATTAAAGTTCGGGGCCCTTAGCACAGGGTCAGACATGAGTGTTGCTTTAAGCTGGTTAAAGGCCTTTTGACACTTATTAGTTTACTGAACCGCATTTGGCTGGCTTTTTTTGGTTAGGTTAGTTAGAGGGGCGGCGATTTGGCTGTAGTGCGGTACAAATCGCCGGTAATATTTGGCCAAGCCTAAGAAAGATTGGACCTGTTTTTTTGACTTTGGGACAGGCCACTTTTGGATAGCCTTTACCTTGGCCTGTAGGGGGTTAATAGTTTTTTGACCCACCTGGTGTTTAAGGTAGGCCTCAACAAAGTAACTTATTTGACACTTTTTAGCCTTAACAGTTAGTTTTGCCTTTTGTATGCGCTTGAAGACCTTTTGGAGATGCTTTAGGTGTTTGGCCCATGAGTTAGAAAATATGGCCACATCGTTAAGATAGGCAACTGCCGATTTTTTTAATTTTGCTAGGAGACTATCTACCAGTTTTTGGAATGTGGCAGGTGCATTTTGCAGCCCGAAAGGGAGCACATTAAATTTATACAGCCCGACATGGGTGATGAAGGTTGACTTTTTTTTGGCGGATTTATTTAGCGGCACCTGCCAGTACCCCTTGGTTAAGTTTAAGGTGGAGATGAACTGGGCACGTCCCAGTTTCTTTAATAGTTTATTTGTGCGAGGCATTGGATAGTTCTGTTTGGGCAAGTCACAGCATTTAGCGTACGGTAGTCCACGCAAAAGCGTATTTCCCCATTTGGTTTGGGGACTAGAACCACGGGAGAGGCCCATGCACTGCTAGAGGGACGGATTATACCCATTTGTAGCATGTCTTGAACCTTTCGTTTTATAGCAGTTTTGGCGTGAGGAGCCACTCGGTAAGGTCGGGCTTTAATTGGGTGGGCATTACCTGTGTTAATGGAGTGGTATGCCCGTTTGGTCAGTCCTGGGGTGGCTGAGAACATCGGTGCAAATTTAGTGCACAGCTCCTGGATTTGCTGGCGCTGCATACGTTCGAGGGTTATTGAGAGGTTCACCTCTTTTATGCCACCGTCATTTTTTTTTGCACCCCTTGTGTGCCAAATTTTTTTGCCCCTTTGCTGATTTGGGACTGTTCGTATTGATTAGCATAAGCAGCAAGGCTGTCTGCTGAGTTCATTTTTTTATTCCATAAACACTGTTTTATATTATTCTTGGACATATTCAGGAATTGTTCCTGAGCCATTAAATCACACACTCCTTTAAAGCTAGTAACATTTTTTTTTTTTACCCATTTTTTTAACAGCTTCTTTATTCGGTTTACATAAGCTACACTACTTAGTTCAGGCCCTCGGATAAGGGTTTGAAATTTTACTCGGTAAGTTTCAGGTGTAACTTGAAATTGTTTTAAAACCAAATCCTTGAATTTTTTATAGTTAGAAGCCTCATTAATAGGCATGTCACTGAATATGTCCAGAGCACTTTTAGTTAACTTGGCTACCAATAGGGTCATTTTGTGATTATTAGGAATGTGATGGAGATTGCATAGTTTTTTAAAGGTGAGAAAATATTTAGCAATATCACGGGATTTATTATACGGTGGACATAGTCGCTTCCATTTGTGGGTTGTTGGGGAAGGATTATTAGTGTTATTTGGTAGATTTCGCTCCACCCTGGTTTTTTAGGGCATGCTTTTTCTTTTTTTTTTAGCATGCTTTCTTTCCTTTTCAGCATGCTTTTTTTTTTTTATCTGTTTAAGTTGTAGCAGTTTTGCATGTTTTTTTTTTTTCCTTATCAGCTTGTAGCCGGGCTATCTTAAGTTTAATAGCTGCTTTACTGGCAGTTATTTTAGCCTTTGTTTTTAATTTGTCTTAACCCGATAGAGTTAGAAAAGAAAAAAAAACTTGCTTGGGTATTCCCTGTAGGGGTTAACTACCTGCTTTTATATGTAGATACTCTAGCTCCTAGCAGCTTAACCCCTCACCCCTCCCTGCTTTTAGCAGCACAGGGAAGAGTTAGAGAGAAGAAAAAAAAATTTTAAACTCTTTGTGTTTGGTTTAAAAAGAATTTCTGGTTTAATATATCCCACCGCTGCCACCATGTCAAGGTTCCCTCCCCACTTTAAACTTTAGGGTAAAGACGTGGGGACCCGCATTCAGAGCCCCTAAACTTATTTTTACCAGCTTAGGTTAAACCCCCCAAGGTACAAAATTTCCTGCACCCCAAGAAACGCTTCTCGCTGCCACCATCAAATGTCTAACAGGGATTCAGGAAAGGAATCACTTGAACTTCCCTCCCCCCCAAAATACCCCCTCAAGCCGTACACCCCCTTTCCTGGGAAAGCTTGAGAACAATTTCCCAACCAATTGGTTACACAGTGATCTAAAAACCCACCCCCTGGGTTTTAACACCATAGAAAACAGTCAGCTTCTTAAAAGAAGGATTTTATTAAAAATAAAGAAGGTAAAATCATCTCTGTAAAATCAGGATGGTAACTGTTTCACAGGGCACTATATTTCCAAACTCAGAGAGATTTCCCCCTCTGGACAAAACCTTAACGTTACAGAAAACCATGAATAACCCCCCCTCCCCCTTTGCCCTTTCTAACACAGGGAATACCAAGCAAAATAAACAAAAATCTATACGCTATGCTATCTAAACTTACTTCAGAAAAGGGAGGTTTGATTTTCTGCAGGTTCCTTTTGTGTTTCAAGATCACCCTCTCTCAGACAAAGACACACACTAAAAACTTCCCCCCTCCCAAAGTTTAAAAGTATCTTGTCCCCTTATTGGTCAGATGCCAGCCAGGTGTCAGTCTGGCTACCTGCATTTCTTAACCCTTTACTGAAAAAAGGATTTTATAGCACTGCATTAGACCCTCTCCCCCTTTCCTTCATATTTATGACAGGAAGCTAGTGAAGGACCATCACCAACTACACCCAACCTTTGTCAGCATCCTAGACCCTGAACAACTGGGCTTTATACCTAACTATGGCTCAGCAATGGTCATGGTCACAACAGTAGATTATCTCCTCTTAGCCCCAGAAAATGGGCAACCGCCACACATTTTTCTAGATCACTTCAGCCCTTGACAGTGTGGAGGGCTCACCACAAAGACGTAGGGGGAATAAACGGTAATGTGCAGAGATGACTGTGCGGAAGCATTGGGACCAATTCCACACAGCTTAATTTTCTCCCACATCCCATTCAATTATTTACAACAAACTGCCGGGAGAGACTATAAGACACCTTGACCTTAAACATCAGCAGGATGCAAATTACACCCAGCTGTTAGTCTCCTTTTCATCTACCATGAAAGCCCCTTTCTGCAGCTGTACTATTGGCAAATCTGATCAACATCTGGATGAAAGGCAACTCTCTGAAGCTAAACCCAGGCAAGATAATGGTGAGGTTGGAGGGAAGAAGGCAATATTTCCTTAATTTAGCCAACTCCCTAAGATCACCCCATGAAGAAGATTGTACAGGGGCCTTCTAGTTTTGGTCCTCCTCAACATCTCAGCAATACTCAAACAGTTTTTAAGAACACCGTCAGCTAGCCAGGAGATGATGCCCCATCCTAACAGATACAGACTTGACAACAGTAATCCTTGAAATTATGATCTCCATAATGTAGGAATGAAACGGCAGGCACTGAAGAAACTCCAGGCTACCTGCTGACCAGCGCAGGTCAATGAGAACACATCAATGCTGCAATCACTCCACTGGCTTCCCAATAATTACTAGATTAAGTTTGCAGTCCAGGTCTTGCCTTTAAAGTGCTCCATTGACCAAGCCCAAGCTCTTTCCCCTGGCCAACACCTACTATAAAAGGCTGCACATCTCAGGAACCATCAACAGTGAGAATAATGAGAGACAGGTCTTTCTCAGCAGCTGTTCCTGTCACAACAGTTAAGCATGAGCACAGACCACACCCCCTCCAGACAGAAATGCTAAACACATCTTTGGCACAGCTTCCCCACAAAAACAGCACACACCTCCACCTGTCCATGAGGAGGGGCTAGAGGACAGAGCCAAAGTGAATCTTTACTACCTGCTTGGATTTATATAAAAGTGTAAGACACTCAGAAATAACACAAGCAACTGTGTTATGCTGGTGTACAACCAACTAGCTTACTAAAGGAGCACAAGTCTTATTTCCAGAACTCTGTGGATACGATCATGGCAATACATAGGTTAAAAAAAGGCCATATAAACCACCACAGCGGGGGGGCAAAATCTGGCAAGCATAAAAGCAGGGAAAGCTAGCTCAACAGTAAGGGGGGTGCAAAGCATATTGTAACCACAGATCCTCTTCTAGATCCACGTTTATTCTGCACCAAGAACTTTAGTTTGAATGTTATCCTTTTGGACAGTTTTTATTGATTAGCTGCTTAATGAAACGACAATGAATATTTTTGCATAATCTGATTTAGTTTTAGGATTAAATTAGCATAATTTACAAAATGTTGATGCATAATTCTTTGCATGCACTTTTCTTGGGAGATAATTTACCACATTTTACAACGAGGGATATTTAATTGAAAAAGTTTTAATTGTTCATAACCTTAATGGATAGGAGTCTTAAGAAGTGTTTTCAGGTAGCTGGCCCTTTTGGAGTAATCTATAATACAACCAAATAATGATTTAAGGAGCCACATTGTTAAATCACGCTGTGACAACTCCAGAAGGAACTAGAAAAAGTGACTTACTGTATGCAGAGATTACGTGACTCTTACTATATAATTATCAGCTATTGTGAATCCAGAAATCCCAATATGAAATGGCACTGTAATTGCATATAAGACAAAGTCAAGGTGAGCATCAATTAAAATGCATTTTGTGCTCTCAATTGTGAACATCTGCATTTTATAGATAATTGTTCTACCTGCCTAAACTGCTTAAGAATTTGTCAATTGCAGCTGCTCAATATGTATCCACTGCAGTTTGCTCTGTGAATACAAGATTTTTTACTATACAAGAAGAGGGCTCAGTGCTGCCCTCAGATACACAGCAAAGATACCTGGAAGTTACGTTCGAAGCACATCAGTGTTGTATTGAATAAGTCCAGGAAGTCTATTGTACTATTTGATAGCCCTTCACTGTTGTTCTTCAAACAATCTGTCCAAAAAATAAAATAAAAAAAATACATGAATCAAAATGCCCTGATTTCAAACCCATATCTACAGCCAACAAGTCCCTCGGCGGCCCTCCAGCTTTATAGCAAGAGCTCTCAATTATAAAAACAATCCAGTCAGCATTGCATTTCCTATTTGGTTGCTGTTATGCAGATGTCTCAGATTTGCTGTCCTAACTCACTTGGGCTTCTCTCTTCATTTAGGATACATTTCAGAATTAATTGGCCTTGATTAAGTAAAAGATGAAGACCATTATCAAGAGCATTTTGAAGAAAGCCCAGGGAAAGCTCAAATCCTTTCAGATAACACAAGACGCTGCTTTTACTTTTCACCCCGCAAATCTGATTTTGCCCATCAGAACTAGTGTGCACTGTTTGAAAGTGTCAGACATGTAGCTGAAACAGCAGACAGCTAGGAAATAGAGGGAATCTTTATGCTTATGAAAAAACAGAAATGCTTTTGAAAAATGCACTAAGCACAGTCACAAAACGTGCGCCAATTTTTTCAGGAAGTGGAAGCCAATTTTACCTGCCTTACAGGGCGCTCCTGAAACACTCCTTGTCAGATACTGCTCTAGTCCCTGCAGGTCTTTTTTTCCTTCCATCTACTTCATTTTTCTACTCTGACTCATTAGACCCTTGGAAACTAGGACTACTAGTTTTATGTAGAATGCCATTAAAAAGGGCACTATGAAGGTTGGCAGACTTCAAACGTGACCTTCCCTAAAGGATGGAAGTGAGGAAACATCTTAAGCATTAGGGGATCGATTCTGTGCTCCCCTCCTGGAAGATGCAGCACAGAAGGCAGAGCCTGAGAATGGGAGGACAGTTGGAAGTTATTTTACTTCTCCTTCACACACTTTGGGTTCTGGCTAGCTCCAGAGGCCAGTAGTCCCCAACGTAAGTTACTGGTTGCCATGAATCTCCCTGGGGCTGTCTATGGGCTCTGTAGCAGCCCAAAATCCTTTGCAGCACTCGGCTCTACATTACCACCCCTCCAACCTCTGCTGCACTCCCATGCTGGGGTGCTGGAACATTTTGTATAGTGGGGGTACTGAGTTATTGAACCAAACTGTAAACCTTGGATATGATAGAAACCATTTCAAGGCAGGGGCCAGCACCCCCGACACCCTTAGTTCCAGCACCTATGCTCCCATGATAGGGGTACAGCTCAGTGCTAGGGGAATTTTTCCTGTTACATGTGGCTCCTTTATGGCCCTTAAATGCCACCACAGGAAACATATTAGAGCCAGAATAAGAGGCGGAACTAGCCTATAGAATTTCAGAGCCAGAGTCCGATCCAGTAGTCACTCATTGTGACGTGGGGTGAGTACAATGCTATTCAACATGAGTAAGGGTATCAGAATGTGACCCTTACTAACTTTTTATTGAACAGTTCAAGTTATATTTTCTATTTAAGTAGGAAAACGGGGGCATGGGGAAATACAGAGCTGTAGCAGATCCCCAGCATAATTTGTTCAGATTAAGTAAAAACGGATGATAAGTAAAGCAGATCTCATTTTGGAGGGGTAAAGGTCTTTAGTGCAAGGAGAATATTCATATGGTGACTTTAGTGTGTTTAGATAAGCAAGGGAAGAAGAAATTGGTTTTTTTAATCTGTCAGCTTTGAACAATGTCCCCTGTACAATAAAAGTATCCAGGATGTATCAATAAAGATCTTTGTTTCTGTCAGTTTAAATAACTTAATCAGTCTTATCAACGCTGTTCAGTTCTGATCAATTGAGAAATTTTAAAGGCAAGGGCAAATCGGTCATCTGAATCATGTTAGCATGAAAAGGACAGAACAAATCACGTACTTGCACAGTTGGCCGTCTTCCAAGTACTGTTAAAGAACTGCGAAAGGATCACAACTAGCTGTACCCTATCAGACATCAAGAGGCTTTTTGCACAGTTGCTCTCAGAAGAATTCTGGAAGAAAAAACCCAACAGTATTATGAATTCATACAGAAACAACTTTGAAACTATTTCAGATAACGGGTGACATGGAGTGTTAGTTTCACCCATCAGGAGTAGCGTGGCCAGTTTTACATCTCAGAATTCTGAGAATTTAAGAGACTAGAAAGGCTGAGAACTAGTCCGACGGGAAAGCTGGAGTCTTTCCAAACAATGGACTAAGAAAAAACATTAAATATTGTGAGATGTATAACCACGTTGGGGACTTGGGTAAGTTCTTAGAGAGTTTAATACAATAACTGCAAGAGTGTCAGTCAAGATAGCACCTTGCACACCAACAGCTTTCTAGAGCAGGGGCACTTTTCATTATGCATGTGTACAATGACTAGCATAATGGACCCTGATCCCACAATGGGGCCCTCTGGGTGCTCCCATAATACAACTACAGAGTTAGATTCCATCCTGGATTACACTGATGGAAGCAGGCATAACCCAGCATTCAGAGCTCCACAAGTCCAATTGGTGCAAGGAGCCTATAACTCCTGCTTGGCTGATTTAGTGCACCTGCCAGCACGACTCCTCTGGAGTCCCATATGCAGCATAAAGTTGTTTTAACCTGGCCCTGTGTCACCCCAACCTGCCTTCCGCTAGGAGTCAATCCCTCCTATCATGCATCTGAGCTTTCTGGTACAGAGGTTGCTAACTGCAAACACAGAGGAGCATCAAGTCTCCAAACACTATTTTAAAGTGTGCACCTATCGGTTCTCATTCCATTTAAGAGGAAACTCAAAATAGTGACTGGGAACATCACTTCTTGTCCCCCCAACCCAAACAACAGACTGACAGAATCAGCCAGCCACCCCCAGGCTGATTTTCCAGCCACAACAGAACAGATCTCACCCCTGAGCTGCTTTTGACCAAAACCAGATTAAGCACAAAGACTGGTCTGGCGTATGGAGTACAAGCTCTGGTGAGGGTCAGTAAGACTACGAAACATTTAATTTGCTGATGAAAATACCATTTTAATTAGCTATACTGAGGTTGGGGTAGAAGATCAATAATTTATCACTCACCCAACCCTAGCCAAGACACCGTGTCAACATAACATTAACAGCTTGATACAGAGATACAAGTTGATTAAAGTACTAAAACTCACTGACAATGGAAGATCCACGTTTAATGAGTGAAACACCTTTTGTTCTGAGTGACAACTACCCTCCACCCTAGCCTCCTTACACACAGCACACGGTCCATGGGGTACATCTACACAGTTTTCTGGAGCCTGCATCAACAGACCTGGGCTTGTGCTAGTGCTCTGAAAATAGCTGTGGAGACAGTGCTTTGAAGTCATGGCTCGGGCTGGAGCTTGGTTTCTGAAGCCCACCACCATCCCAAGGCTTCAAAGCCAGAATTGCAACTTCAAAGTGCTGTCGACACAGCTATGTTCTGAGCACCAGCGCAAGCCCCTCTAGCCGAAGTCTGTCAACCTGGACTGAAAGGCTTGGTCCCACAGGCGCCAAAATACTGTGTAGACCAGTGGTCCCCAACCCTTCCATTGCAGTAGCATCTTCATGTTCCCAGAAGAGTGTGGCGGGCGCTGGACGACCAGCCACCGAAATGCCGCCGAGACCCGGCGTCATCGAGAAGCGTCGCTGCCGAAATGCCGCTGAAAAAGTGGCAGCGACGCTTCTTGGTGTTACTGCTTCTCGGAGGCATTTCGGCAGCTGGCTGTCCGGCCGCGCTCCTCGGTGGCGGGTTGTCCCACGGAAGCGGTCCCTTGTCGGTAGGCGGGCACCATGGCGCCCGCAGGCACCGCGTTGGGGACCACTAGTGTAGACATACCCAGAGAGGCTGGTTGCTTCTCTTGGCCCTAGAGAATATTCTGTGGAAGTTGGAGTTCCCAAGCAACTCTAGTTAAGAATTATGGAACTTCTCAGCCCTAGTTCAACACAGCCAACTCACAGAGGGAGCACTGACATGTCTGCTACCCTTTTTGGGGGGTAGGGAGCCTTTCAGAATTTGGGATGTAAAAGCCTCTACCAAGAAGGCCCCTGAAGAGGGAGGGAGAAGAGGAGCAGCCATCTAGGACCCTCTAGTAACCTAGGAGAAAGAGGGGGGGCACCTTCCCCAAACCCACTAGGAGATGTTTAAGGATTAGAGACCCTGCAGTTTCCATCGCTGTGCTATCAAACTATGTCCACAGAAACTCAAACGGAAAGCCCTGTTTAAGAGGTTCAGTGGGACTATTTCACTCAGCTCTAGCAAGTACAATGTCAACTACAAGAGCATAAGTTACTGCCTCGTCACAGTCGGTCTGCCTCAACCCTGAACGGGATAAGCCACCTGTAGGAGAGAGGTTAGCTCACCTGCAGCCCAGCAAGAGATGAAACATCCCTACACCAACTAGCTTTCATGCAGGCCAAATGGACATCTGATGGCAATTGCTTTCACACACTAACGTGAAACCGAGTTGAACCCATGACCAAGGAATCCTCTCTTTACCTGTCCCATCAAATCCTCCCAAATACACACAAGCTAGTTAGCTAAGAATGCCATGAGAGGCCAGCTCCTGGAAGGACAGCCTCATGATCTCTGCAGTAAGAGATGCCAGTCCTATTATTATTTGTTTAAGACCCACCTCCTGCTTAGGTCTGTGCAAGAAGCAAAGACTGTCCCTGGCCAAGTGTTTATTCATTCTTTTCTAGGTAGCTGGTTCACAAATCAGTTCAGAGCCACACACAACCATACAGATACATGGTGTGGAAAGGGTATTTGGGAAAAGTTAGAATAGGGGTAATCAATTATTTTTTGTCAAGGTCCAAATTTCTTGGTCACGGTATAGTCAAGGTCCAGACTCCAGAGAAGAAAATAATAAAAAACCCAACACTGATACGCAATAAATAAATAAATAAATAAAGATTTCAGGGTCTGTTCAAAAGCATCTGGCGGTCCAGATTTGGCCCAGAGTCCCCCTATTGACTGCCCCCAAATAAGAACAACATAAATAGTATCAGGAAAAGGCTTCAGCCTTAAACTAACTCCGAGAAGAAAAAGGCAAAACTCTACACAGCTGAGCACAGAATGATAAGGTATCCCTTTCAACCAGACACTAAGTTTAAACCTAGTTAGTCACTGGCCCTTGGCTAATGAGTTGTATGAAGGAGTGGGAAAAAAACAAGAACAGATTTTCCACCTGAAAAAACATGTACACTATGTACTTCCTCCTCTTTTCCTCGTTGTTTTATTTCCAACGTATGAACAAGAGTTGACTTTTTGGCCTGCAAAAGCTACAACATACCTCTTGTGATATAGTGGATCCATCTACCACCCAGACTCATATCACGGACAGCTGATGTCCTTTTTGAGAGTCATGACAACCTATCTACTGCTGTAGCAAGCAAAGATTTTATTGCTGTTAATAGCAAACTCCTTTTTTTCTCTCTCTACCATGATTTGATATCTAAGTATCCAATATATTCAGGGATCACAGTGGAAAAAAAGATAGTGGTGGAATTCCTGTGACAATGCAGTCTGGGTGTGAGCTTAGTACCAAAGGAGTAGGGTGAAGTGAATGGGAAAGAAGTGTAGGAATAACAGTTAAGTTAGGAGTCTTTGGTGCAAAAGAAGTCCAGTCAGACTCTTGAGTATTTTTCCCCTCTTTGAAAACCAGTTTTCTTTCAACCCCATGGTTCCCAAACTGTGATCTCTGGAGAGTTAACTGGACACATGGCTCTGGTTCCTGCTTCCCAGCTGCTATGTTGATTTAGATACTGCCATAAAGTTGTTGTTCATGGCAAGCAATTATAGTAGTTGACAGAGACATGCAACACAATAGTCTCTTTATTAAAATGTGGTGCTCTCTACAAAAGTTTGGGAGAGATCCATTTCCCTATTTATTCTAATTTTTCCCTGTTAAAATTGAAGATTTGTTAAATGATTAAGAATCATCAGATCTTCCATTTTACACTCACACAACGGGAATTTCCATTACTGCTACTTCTGGCAACTTCTACAGGAAACTGTCATATGCACACACACTCACCTCTACTAGGTCAGTGGCTCTCAACATTTCCAGACTACCCCTTTCAGGAGCCTGATTTGTCTTGTGTACCCCAAGTTTCACCTCACTTAAAAACTACTTGCTTACAAAATCAGACATAAAAAATACAAGTGTGTCACAGCACACTTACTGAAAAATTGCTTACTTTCTCATTTTTACCACATAATTAAAAATAAGTCAATTGGAATATAAATATTGTACTTACATTTCCATGTATAGTATACAGAGCAGTATAAACAAGTCATTGTCTGTATGAAGTTTTAGTTTGTACTGACCTTGCTAGTGCTTTTTAAGTAGCCTGTTGTAAAACTAGGCAAATATCTAGATAAATTGATGTACCCCTGGCAGAACTCCACGTACTCCCCGAGGTATGTGTACCCCTGGTTGAGAACTACTGTACTCGGTTATGTACATACCTGGACAAAAACAGAAAAGACCTAGCAAATGCTGAGGAAGTATAAACAGCAGGGGCCTACTACCTTCCAGGAGGGCTCCTTAAATGTTGAACTTCCAAATCCATGGGAGACTTACCTTTGGGGAAAAGGTTTAAATCACTGATACTAACAAAAAATAAGTTACCTATATTCACAGAATTAAACTGGGCTGCTTTTCCCCCTGAATTCTCACATCAGATGATGACAACTGATGAAAGGGATGACAAAGTTCTAAACATCAGGTTTAAAATAGTTTGACTCCCTGCAGCCACTGGTTCAAATCTCAGCAGGGTCATCTCACTCCCTGAATCCTTCTTAAAGAGATAAACTGAGTACCACGCAGTTCGTTACATTTGGATCTTTCAGATGACATTCAATTAGCCCCAAATAGTCTGCAGACACATAAAAACATGGTCCTAGCTGGTGTACCTGTACTGTCGGAGTTAGGGCTTATCCTGGCACCCACTTTTACCCAAAAGAGTTGTGCAGCTGGTTGACAAACTGTAATGGCTAGGGAGCAGTAACCTAGTGGAGTTGCATGTACATAATCTGTAAGGCATTTGAAGCCCTCCATGATGAGCATTCCCATATTAAAAACAACAGTATTGGTCACTAGATTTCCCACCTTTAAACTCCGCATTTTCAGAGATGTGTCAAATTTGTAAATGTGGATATACTATAGGAGTTAAAGAACACTTTGCAAGATGCAGGACTATTAACATCCTTTGGTTATGAACAATTTCCAGCTTTAAGAAACCAGACAAACAACATTAGTGAGATGGGGAATGCAACTGGAAGAACTGGCCTAAATTACATAAATGGTGTGCAGCCATTATTGACAAGTCAGGTTTGCTACTGGATGTTTTTCCATTGGCAAGCAAGACCTTTTGCTTCAGATGCAGACCATGCTACATGCCTTCGCACCCTGAGATAAGACTACTGCACTCTACACCACAAGACGACTATTTTAGAAGCTGAAGCCAATCCACAATATGGCAGCTTGCTTATTAAGAGGAGCTTTACAGTGCTCCACCAAGCTGTAGTTGCAATATGCACTTCTAGGTGGAATTAAAGGCGTAGGTAATGACTTTTGGAGCCAAAGAAGTGGTTTGAGTCTAGGTTACCTGAGAGTCACTGCTTTGCTCATGCCATACCGCCACAAGTGGCATCATTCACAGGGCCCAGATCCATTAACTTCCAAACATACAAAAGGCAACAAAAAAAAATAAAAAATAAAAAAATAAAGATGAGCATAAGGGGAAGACAGGAGAGTTTGGTGGAATTATTGAGTTTGAGAGCTAGATCAGATTGTAATTTTTAAGTATGCTAAGGGAAAGGAAGGGCGCATACTATCTCTTGTACAAAATCAAAATAAGTAAGCTTTAATACACAGTCTAATACTGAAAGCAGAAGTATTCACAGTCAGGTAAGACACACAAACAAGCAATATCAGCCCCACAATATGGTGCACAGAGAAAAAACAGGCATCTCCTTTCAGACACAAGAACTCAGTCCTACATAGGAGGAGAGCAATGAGCATAAAGCTTCCAAGATGAAAACACTTTAAGCAGTAATGACTTATATCTAAGAGAGCACTAGCCATTCATGAGAAGCTGATGGCCCACCTAGTTATGAATCGCTAAATTCTACAACACCCTGATTTTTAAGGATCAAATAATTTTTAAATATGACAGGGCAAATAAGAAGTGGAGGTTGTTTTGCTATTTTATTGGGTGCATATGGCCTGAAGGCATTAATCATATACAGCAGACTGGGCATTTCCAGAGAAGGGTCAATATCAATGAGGCAGTGCAAGTCAGTGCTCCAAGTGCTATTCCCCTGCACAGGATACAAGTCTGATGACACTAAAAGGTCTGTGCCTCCATTTTACTCAACACCACTAGTTCCTCTTTTCAGTCACACACGATTCTATTAATAGTCTACCAGGAACACTCACTCCCGATGGGAGGCAGCATCCATTCCATACCTCTTCTGCTGGGGAGTCATTTGCAAAGGGATACCAAGGAGGACCCTTTATCCTCCCTCCCTTACTTCCACGAGCTTAGCTTTCCTTGTAAGCCTGCTAGCCTCCCAGCTTCCCCATCCTCCCACCCCCACGTGCAGTCCCTAGCCAGCGCCAGGCACAAACAGCAGCTCTGGGGGCGGCTCAGACTAGCGGGGTACAGCAAGGGAGCTAGGTAGACATCACAGGCCGGCTAGTCTCCCAGCTGGCCTAGGGAAGAAGGCAAGGGACTGCCCCACCCTGCCTCTCTCCAGCAGCTTGGGGGAGGCCACCTTGGCTAAGCCGCACCCCAGGGCAGCTTCTGGGTCAGACCCCCCCCCCCCCACGCGCGCGCAGGCCGCTCCTGGGGATCCCTTCCCCGCACGCACCCCCACGGCCCGGGTGATGTTCTCCAGCTGCTCCGTGACGCTCTGGAAGTGGCGGTAGCAGCTCTGGCAGAGGCGCACGGGCCGGGCGCTCCGCACCAGGCAGCCGGTAAGCCTCACGCTGCTGTTGGCGAAGCCCACGAGGAGCTCCCGGCACTCGGGCGGCAGCTGCCCGGGGAGCCCCGTCCCCAGCAGGGCCAGCGACAGGTCCTCGGCCTCCTCCAGCAGCTCCAGGGACAGCAGCCGGCGCCCGCCCCCGAGCCCCCACCCCTCCGGGCCGCTCTGCGGCGGGGGGCGGCGGCCGAGCCCCAGGCCCTGGCCCGCGCTCAGGCCCAGCAGCGAGCCGGGCAGCAGCAGCAGACACAGCAGGCGCGCGGCCGGGCCCATGGCTGCCGGCAGCCGCGGCTCCTGGGAGCGATTAAGCGAACCGGGGTCATGGGGAGCCCGGAGAGATGTCAACGTTCGGAGCTGGGTCAGGCGCGCCGCCTTATTGGCTGGTGGGGGTTCGACTTCGGGTGGAAGGGCGGGGCTGCCGGGCCGGGGGTGTGGCCGGCTGGGACGCGCTGTGTTCAGGCCTGGCCGGGGCTGGCGCTTACTCTGGCTGGTGGGGAACCGCGCGGGGCTTCCCGTCCTGGAGAGCGGGGCCTTGTCGGCTAATGCACAGCACAGCGGAAAAGGGGCTCCAGGGAAAGGTGCCTGACACCAGGTTGAAAACACCCCCCCCCCACCACCACCACCACCACCCCCGCTGCTGGGCCGGGCGCTCTGCCCCAGGAGGTAATTATCACAGGCCTCTGGCCAATTTCAGAACTAAGGTGACTCTCACTTCTTCAGCATAACTTTCCATCAATAAGTGCCACATATCAACCAGTCAAGCGTGCCCCTCTAGGCCAGGCAGGAAGAAAGAGAGCGACTGTCATTTCTCTTTTTATTAAAACATGATGGGAGGCACTCACCTACCATGGTGCTAGGGACCAGATAAACACACTTAGGCCTTGCCCACATTAGGATTTTGCTGTTATTCCTGTAATCTATGGCCAGCCACTGATGTAGCTAAAGCATTGCAAAGCCATGTCTACACTACAGACTTTGGTCCACATAAGTTATGGCAGCATAAAGCTGCCAAAGTTAGTCTAGTGCACGTGCATACTTTGCTGCTTGCTCGCGCCACTGTACTGCACACGGCCTTTTGGCAAATTTTCACAATGTGTGCATTGTGGGATAGAAACAAGTTGTGCAAGGGTGCCTGGGAGCAAGTGGTCACATGGCCATCATCCACCTGGGCATTTTAGTCTTGAAAAAATTAAGACTGTTATCAGGGTCCTCAGTCTTCAATATGTTAAGGGCTGTTATAAAGAAGATGGTGATCAATTGTTTTCCATGTCCACTGAAGGTAGGACAAGAAGTAATAGGGTTAATCTGCAGGAATGGAGATTTAGGTTAGCTAGTAGGAAAATCTTGGTTACTGTCAGGGTAGTTAAGCTCTGGAATGTGCTTCTAAGGGAGGCTGTGGAATTCCCATCACTGCAGGTTTTTAAGAATAGGTTGGACAAACACCTGTCAGGGATGATCTAGGTTTACTTGGTTCTGCGTCAGTACAGGGGGCTGTGCAGGATGACTTCTTGAGGTCCTAACAGCCCTACGTTTCTATGAGTCCTTGATTCATATCAAATCATTGAATTGCTTTATCGGATTAAGTGCCAAGGACAGATCTATTTTATAGTGATAAAAACGCAACTACATTGAAGATTTATGTGGGCATGAATACAGACAACACAGTGGATAACAGCTAATTTCATACATGCAGCTTTGTGACTACCTGGTTATCCTGCTTGCAAAACCAGGTTCCAAGGCAATGAGCAGAAACAAACAGAAACCACATCAGGAGCAGTAAACAAAAGAGGAGTGGAGTACAGTCCTTAGAACAGAAATTTCCTACATAATTCTGTTGGTGTCCAATTGCTACAGTGACAGGTGCACTAGAAATGTGTTGCATAAATTAGCTTAGAATAGCTCTGAAGTCCAGTAGATATGGCATTGGACTGGGAGTCAAGAGATCTTGGTTCCATTACTGTCTGTACTGTGTCTGCTGTATACATTGGCCTAGTCACTTCATCTCTGTCCCCCTCCCACCCTTTATCTTGTCTACAAAGCATTTGAGACAGTGACTGTCTTACCATGTATTTGTACAGTGCCTAGCACACTGGAGCCCCAGTCTTGGCTGTGACTCTATGAATTACCATAATACAAATTATAATAGATTAGGGAACAAATCAATTAATTTGGATAGTAAAAAGAACTGATAAAAAAATGAGCAGGTCTGACATATGCCATCCAGTAGAGGGCAGCAGTATGCATATACAATACACAACCCAGTGCATAACAACTGTCATCACAACCGGAGTGGCATTTTGCCTCAAAGAATCGTGATTTTGCTTTAAGAAAATTCAGTATACCCAGTCTTGACCCTTTCTCATTCTTCTCACCAATTTGCTGTTCTAAAGAACACCACTCTCTTTGGTTGTTAAACTGAGGTCTAGAAAGTTACTGACATCAGTTACTGACATAAATCTGACATCAGAAATCATAACATTCAAAAACCAGTAGGAGAACACTTCAACCTCCCTAATCACTCAGTGACAGACTTGAGGGTAGCAGTGTTGCGACAGATTAACTCCAAAAGCAGACTTCAAAGAGAAACTATTGAACTCGAATTGATATGCAAACTAGGTTGCATTGCGTCCGGATTAAATAGAGATTTGAAATGGCTCAGCCATTACGTTAATTGAATCTATTTCCCTTAAGTTAACGATCCTCATTCACACCTGTGTGACCATCATGTTTATCACTTCAGAGGTTTTTCTTCCCCTGCTGTTATGGTTCCTCTCAACTAATTCGCCTCTTAAGGTTGGTCTATGCACCTCGACCTTATCATGTTTCTCTGACTGTATAAATATCTGTGTACTGTATGTTTCATTCCATGCATCCGATGAAGTGGGTAACAACCCACGAAAGCTTATGCTGAAATAAATTTGTTAGTCTCTAAGGTGCTACAAGTTTTTCTTTCTTATTTTCGTTTAGAAAGTTACTGTTAATTACCCTACTTACAAACTGGATAAGCAGCACCAGGAATCCAACAACCCACTTTGTTCACAGAAAAATGCAAGAGTAACCATTCATTTCATTGTGATTGTCTTGCTCACTAATGTTTTCCCTTCTAATGAATTACATGCTTGCTAGGAAGGAACTAGTTTTTATGGCATCCATAGCTTTAGCTAGATTAAAGGCTACAAGTCAGAGACAGGTTTTCCCACATCCACTAAGGCTAACTAAAAACTAATGGATATTCTTATCAAAATTTAAAATTCTCTTTAGAAATACTGCCGCATTATCCTCTCTGAGCAGAGACTGTTCAGATTAGGAAAAACTGTAAAAAAATTCAACATAATGCTGGAGTCGCACAGAATACAAATATCAGAGGGGTAGCCGTGTTAGTCTGGATCTGTAGAAGCGACAAAGGGTCCGGTGGCACCTTATAGACTAACAGAGGTATTGGAGCATAAGCTTTCGTGGGTGAATACCCACTTCTTCGGATGCAAACAGAATACAAAGCAATCTAACAGTTTCTGAGATTGAAGAAAGTGTTGCTATTGAACTGCTAAACAGTTTCTTGTTTTTCTTAACATTAGAAATGGAATAAATTATAAAGCAAAACTAGAAATGATCTCGCTTCTCCAACTTAGAGTCATGGTAGTGACTGGAAGACAGGTTTGAAAGAAAGCATGGGACAAATTCTCCAAGGTAGGCCTGTCTGTTGAAGACTGCAGTGTGTTGAATTTCCAAGGACACTTTGGCAGCTCCTCCTTCTCAATTGGTCTCCCACCAAAAGCCACAGGAACCTGCTGAGATACCTCCAAATCTTCTGCATCCCCTTTGGAATGGTGGTTGGGTATCCTCGGTGTTTGTCCTCCCCATTCTCTCATTGAATAGGTGCACCAGTTCTTGATGCACTATAAAGGGGTAAACTCTTGCTTTTTTATATCAGCAAGGCTAAGTTGTTAAGTTTAATTACCTTGTAAGGTCCTCTCCAAAGAGAAATACTTTTGGGATTTTTTTCCAGGCTGCTTTTTCCAGTTGCATAGCCACACCTTCCCTTCTTCCTGGCCTCTTGCTTCTGACTCATCTGTTCCTTCACCTTCTTGAATGCTGTCTGGAGGTCACTGATATGAGCAGGGCCGGATTAACTCTCCTGTGGGCCCGGGGCTATTAGATTTTCTGAGGCCTCTGAGGGTTTGGAGTGGGGGAGTGGGCTCAGAGCTGGGGCAGGGGATTGGGGTATGGGAGGGGGTGCAGCTCCAGCTGGGGGGGTGGGCTCTGGGGTGGGGCCAGGGATGGGACAGGGGGTTGGGGTGCAGCAGGTGGTTCGGCTCTGGGGTGCAGGCTCTGGGTGGGAGTTTGGGTGCAGGAGGGGGTTCAGGGCTGGGACGGGGTTGGGGTGCAGGTGGGGGTGTGGGGTCTGGGAAGGAGTTTGGGTGCAGGAGGGGGTTCAGGTCTGGGACGGGGTGGGGGTGCGGGGTCTGGGAGGGAGTTTGGGTGCAGGAGGGGGTTCAGGGCTGGGACAGGGTGGGGGTGCTGGGTCTGGGAGGGAGTTTGGGTGCAGGAGGGGGCTCCGGGCTGGGATAAGGGGTTGGGGTGCTGGAGGGGGTGCAGGGTGCAGGCTCCAGCTGGGAGGCGCTTACCTTGGGTGGATCCTGGTCAGTGGCGCAGCAGGGCTAAGGCTCTGCTACCCGAGGTGGCCGACATATCTAGCCCCTAGGTACAGGGGCCAGGATGCTCTGCACGGTGCATGCTGCCCGTGCCCGCAAGCGCCGCCCCTGCAGCTCCCATTGGCTGTGGTACCTGGCCAATGGGAGCTTCAGAGCCAGTGCTGGCGGTGGGGGCAGTGCAGAGAGAGATTCGCTGAATGCCCCTTGCCTAGGGGATGCAGGGGCACATCGGCGAGCTGTCGCACGCGGCTCCAGCCCCAGAGGGGGGTGGCGAGGCTCAGGAAACGGTGTCCGGCCCACGGCGCGGAGACTTGCTGCAGGCCGGATGAAAAGAAGCAGTGGGCTGCCTCCAGCCTGCGGGCCTGCAGGGCCCCCCTTAGCCCAAGGCCCTGGGCTGCAGCCCCTAAAGCCCCTGCATTAATCCGTCCCTGGATATGAGACTTAACCCCGTCTCTCACCTGTGTAGATGCAGGGTGCCTTGCCAGTTCTTGATGCCTGAACATCAAGTTTCAGGGAATCATGGGTTTGCAGAGTCCAAAAATAATCTTATAAGGAGAGTAATGGGTAGCTAAATGCTGGCTGGTGTTATAACCAAAGATGACAAAAGGTGTCTTGATATCCCAGTCTTGTTGGTCTTCACTAACCAAGACTCTAAGCCTAGAACCAATGGGGGGGGGGGGGTTGTTTGCTCCAGTCCGTCATTATTCGCGGGGTGGGTGACACTGGGCCTCACCTTGTTTTTTTGGAACTATTCAGATTCCTTCCTCTGATCACTGCAGAGGCAGCTTGATGGGCCAATCAACACTACATGTTTCATCAATGCATCTGTAACTGTCTCAGTCCTTTTATCCTTCAGTGGCTGCACCACCTTCTTTGAGAAGGTCTCACACACTACCAGCACGTACTGAATTCCAGTTTGTATGAACTCAAGTCAATCTGTATGAACTCCCAGGGTTTACTAAATTGGGGCATTTGTCCTAAAAGAGTTCTGCCTCTCCTTGCTGGTGCTTTCCTTTATTGACAGGAAAAGCAGGAAAAGAGGCTTTGAGACATCAGCTACACTGGATACTGTCCCCAGGAGCTGAATTTTCACTAACTGCACTTCCTGGTCAGTCACATAAATTGCTCTTACTCAGAACTCATATTTTGGTCCAGCTTGAAACAGTTCTGCTAAACAGCAATCCGGACTGGATATTAGTAGCTTCAGCCAGTCTTCCAGGTTCCCAGATGCAGTCCTTTACCCTTAAGAGGAGTATTGCATGATGACCTGCCTTCACCACAACTTTATGCTGAGCCACCTCAGGGGGAAATTCCTCTCCATCATCCTGTAGAGGTACTTCTAAGCCTCCAAAACTTGCTGACCAGGATCCACATTTCCTCCTGCCTTCCCACAGCAAAGTCTCTGAATATTGTCCAGGGGCAGGTGTGTTCTATTAACACTCTAGGAGTTCTTGTGATGCCCTCGGATGAAATCCACTCCTGATACAACAGCACTAGAAATATTGGTCATCACAGCAGAAGTCCATTTAGTATGCAGAGACCCCAAGTTCAGTGGGAGCTAGATTTCTCCAGTTATCTCCAGTGGCTGATGATTAATAGTCACCAATTTAACTCCTGCAGTACAAATTTACTTCTCCTTCCACACTGGGTGTTCTCCATTGATCAGACTTATTTCAGATTCTGAGTCCAACACCATTATGGTTTTCCAGCCATAGATGTCTCCAGACACATAGTAACAGGTACTAGGCAACTCTTCACATGAGCCGTTCTAATAGTTGCTGGTGGTGGCCCTATTGCTCAGCAACTTCTAGTTTCCCTTGATATGATTTCTTTCTGCTTGGGTAATTCCATTTTGAATGGTCTTTGCCTCCTCATCACCTGCAAACATCACCTGGGATCTACTTGGGAAACAGTCTCTCATATCTGATGCACAGGCTGCCTGTGAATAGCTTGCACCTGGGCATCCTCAAATTTTTTTTGCCACTTTCCTAGCAATCTTTTTTCAGAGAGCTGCATCTGGTATAAAGGAGTCACTATGGGGCCGGGAATTAACAGCTGATACCTTTAAAGAATCGCCAATTTTTTTCAGTATCTTGAACTCTGTGTAAGCCGGTCCATAGGTCTTTCCAGCATGTTATCTTCCTTCCCCAGCAGGTTATGAAGTTCCCCTGTTAAACTGTTTATAAAGTGACTTTTCACACAGGATTCTCTCATGACTTCCCACTGGGCATAGGCCCCAATCTGCATTGGCCGCTCCAGATTCAGTGCAACACGCTCTGCTTCATTTGAATAGTCTCCCAGCCAGGGTAGCACAGGGAAAGCCCTATTGAGCAGTATCTGCAGTGCACACAAATAATTATGCAGGGGCTCCCTCCCTGCCACCTCCTGGTTTGCCATTCCTGCCTCTATTTCAGAAGGGCCAACCACCCTCGTAGCAATCATATGTGTTTGTATTATTATCTATAAGACTCACGAGCCACACAGGAAGCTGCTGGTAAAAGGCTTTGGCATCACCATCCAAGAACACTGCTAAGCACTGTGCTTTTCTCTCATGAGTCCACTCATTCACATGGAGCATCCGCTCAAAGTCCATCAAGTACTCACAAGTTCCAGTCTCATCTGCATGTTCAGTAGATTTCTCTTCGGGCAAAAGTGGTTTTGCCATCTTGAAGGCACTGCCACCAATTGTAATACTCCCTCGCAGAATCACAGAGATGTATTGGAACACTGTAAGTGTCAACTCCAGCACACATAGGCAGGACCGAACTTTTGCTAACAACCCCCCTCTCCCCTCAAGATCAGGCACAACACCATACTAACATAAAACAACAAATGAACACTGAGATAAAGCTACAGCACCATCTATTGGTGGAGGTGTGGTGTGCACTAATCATTGCAAATTCCTTTTTTTCATTATGTTTTCTTGTAATTTTCAATAGGAGTTATCAAAGCTCGGACAAAAGGATTTAGCAATAGGGATAGAAAAGAAAGGAAAGAGTTTAGCTATGTTGTACGGGAAGATGCAAGAGGATTTAGCACTAGCCTGAATGTGAAGGGTAAAAGAGGGAGGAGTTAAGAATGAGGGCACTGGGGTTACAGCCCTGGAGAATGGGAAGGATTATGGAATTGTCTGTCATGATGGAGAAAGGGGAAAGGACAGGGTTTGAGAGACTAGTAGGAAAATGAATGAATTCTGGTTGGTTTTGCCATCTAGAATGTAAGCTGAAGGCAAAACATCCAGGAGAGGTGTCTCAGAAGCATAGGCAGATCTGAGTCTGAAAGAAGGGCAGATATTAGGATGGAGAGATAAATTTGAGAGTTGTCAACATAGAGATGGTCACTGAAGCTATATGGATGAGCTTTTACTTATCTACTTGTTGGAGAATGAGAGCATATAGTAAATAAAATAATTTCATTACAAGTTTGCATTCATGGTGAAGTTGGCATGAATCCAGGGTCTAGTGTAGCATAGTTAAATATGTAATGCCTCCTCTTTTGGAGGTCTGCATCCTGTATTTATAAAGCATGGATTTAATCTAATAAATCTTTTCTATCTCTACTATGATCCTATATGTCTCTATTATTTTAATTCAAAGGACCAATGTTGGCACCCTCTTGTGGTTAATTTAATCCACGTAAAGCCTAGCAATTTTCAACCAAAACCACTGTCATCTAGTTAACATATCTATCCAGGCTGGTTTATGGAGTCTATAGGCAAAAATCCTGTTGGGACTGGTTATTGTTGTTTTTCTGTAAATGTGACAAGGAAAACTAAATTCTTTTCACTAAATTCACATGCTTCATACAAGAAACTAAAATCATATGTAATCCAAAACATTAAACATGAGCAAAAACATCCAAGTTAGAAAAGCAGGTAAGTTACATGAATGCTAATGAGCTCAGATTTATATAATGACTTTTATCCAGAAGGATCCCAAAGCAGACTTTACCAATGGATTTACAAACCATACATCAAATCCTTTTCTCAGATACTTCTTTGTTAATCTAGCAACTGAGTAGGATTTGGTTATATGGAAATCACTAACTTTACACAGAGGTGCAGACACAGCCATTGCTGAACAGTGCACACAGAACTACACAACAGTGCAGGGCACGGCATGAAAAATACCATCACCAATGGAAAATGCAGAGACGTTTTAGGTTGGCAGGAGAGAGTTACCCTGCCCTAATTGGCAGTCAGTTGGGAGTCCTTGGGATACTATTCTTAACACTCCTGCTCTTGAGAAAAGTGCCAGGGGAACTTTAATGGCCACACAAGTGATCAGGAGTTGGAGTTTTGCCTCATCCTAAAGATGGCACCACTGAGTGGCACAGTGTGCCCTACCACCCTCTTCGGGTATTGGTTCAGCACTGGTTTAGATGAAAGAGAGCCCTCTACTGAAAGACCAACATCACTTCCTGAAGCACCTTGGGATTTCCTTGAAGGTTTCCTGTTCAAATTTTGAGGTAGCCTGCTTAATATGAGATCTGGAAAATCACACCCTGAAACGAACTAGTTGCACTTAAAAGGTGATGCGTACTAAAAGCAGCCAGGTTACAAAAGGGTTAGTCATATAAATGACCAAATAAAACAAGGTACAATTAGTAATAATTTGGTTTTCCAAGGATCTTTAATCTGAGTTCATGATGCCTCAATGGCCAAGTTAACCTGAACTGTATCTTGTTTAACTTGGTCAATGAAATGGCAAACATTATGTGAGTGAGTGATTTTCCCATCCTGATCCAAAACATAATGCACTCACCCCCAGAGACTCTGAACTCACCCTCTCTCGGTGTTTGGATTCATTAACAGTAAGATAACACAAATTTCAGAAAAAGCCTCTCTGCAGTGCTAGTTGCTCCCAGGGTACTTCCCTCAAGACTATTTAGCCTGCACCTTAAATCCTTTTTCCTCAAAGAGATGTTCACGTTTCAATTGGATCCAATTGGGTTCACAAGTCACTGGCCTCTGAGAGTCATCAGAGCCCACTACTCTCTTTCCCAGCAGGAACACCCTGCTAACAATGCTAACAATGTGCAGGTGTTCCACTCAAACCCTGCCAACCTCTTACAAGATTTAACATCTCTACTCTAGTTTATGCCACACATATGCTTTTTTCTGCCATATCTATCCTGCCCACTGCCACAGGGATCAAGGAGCCCAAACCCTCACCACTGAGTTCAGTACCCCTCAGACCTTTACTTCCCTTATTCAACTTCTCTGCCACCCTCAAACGGGCCATCATAGGGCCACAACTACTGCAGCGGAGCTGGGTTCCGGGATAAGGGATTTCCAGGGCAAGCTACAAAGGCTCAAGCTGCCTGTTCATGCTCCCAACACACCACCACCCTTCCGACACACGCTGCCAGCTCCCTCATAAAAAATAAAATACCCCCCAGCCTCATAACTCGCAGGCATAATTCCCCCAAACTCTCCTGCAAGATACTAATCTTCCCCACCCCATTGCCACAAGCCCCAAAAGTGAACTCCTCCTCGATGAATACGTCACCCACCTTTAACCAAAACAAGGGGAAACTACCCAAAGCATTCCCACCTCGCTGCCACTGAGGGTGGACCGGGATGATCTAAAGTGAGGCAGGCAGAAAAGCCATCATTAAGTCTCATGCCCACTGCTTGCACCCATATACAATAAACCTTCAGATAGGCAGAAAATTCCCTAATTAGCCCCTCTCCCATGTAGCACACCCACAATTCCAGAAAAAATAATAACTCTCTGTTTCAGATTTGCTTCTTTGTAAAACTATAGGGATTGTTATGGATAGAGAAGGCATAGATGGGACCATCTAATCTTCTCCTCACCCTTAAATGTTTGCACATATTATTCTTTGGGAATCAAATGCAATAAAAATGCCATTTTAATGCACCTGTCAGGTTTTTTTCTTTAGAAACAAAATAAGAGGGGGTTTTTTTAAGCATGACTAGGAAATGGTTCATTGTTAATAAGCAATCATGTTATGCTGAAACGATCCATCCTGAAATAAGTTTACATTTTTTCTTTTTAGGTGGGGAATGCTACATCTGAGCAATTTAACAGTGCAACATTTTGTTTAGGGGTCCTGGGTAGCTCTCAATTTCTTTTACTCATATGTTTCTAATTAAATCTTAATTGTGCCATATGAAGTGAAAGAAGAGCTGTTAGACTGGGTACCTTTCATGAGAGGAAAACAGGATGATCCTTGTAAAATAGCTAACGTATTGAAAAAGATAAAAAAACATGCAAAAAAGTCTCTTAAAAGTAAGAACACTGAAAAAACGACACAAACATTAAAAAACTGCATAATAGTAAAATTATCATAAGTAGCACTATTTCTTGATCGACATCAGTGATGTTAAAGGTACATGGTTATTAACAATCATAAAAATATCCACTTGGGGTGGATGGTTATCTACGTTCAGACGTCTATACTGGACCAAATTATGCTGTAAATTTCTTTGGGGTCGGTTTAGGGTAACTTCATTTTAATTTCCATATATCCATATGTTTAACTAATGTGTTGCCACCTCTAAAAGGCATTTTTGTATAGCTGTCTACTTATATTTGTTGTTGTGTTGCACTAACTAGGATATAAAAATAAATAGATATCTTTTCTTGCATAGCTAGACTTGGAAGGATTCGAGTTTTATCAGTAAATGTCAGTCAACATTGATTTCATCATATGCACACAAACCAACAAAAAATCCTTCCATCAGTAATAATCTAAATGTACAGGTAGGCAAAGTAAGAAAATGTTGCTTGAGAACATATTAGACTTGATTTGAGGGTATTTACTTTGTATATTTTGACATGTGATGTTGAAAATTCGTGTTTTCACGGTTATAATGCTTTTACTTTTTGAATCTCAGCATCTACCATCATTCATTATTTTTTGATCCCCTGTTGTTTGCCCCCCATAATTTCTCAAAACTGTGAACATTTAAATAAATAAAAATAGAAAAAAATTCTTAAAAATAACCATTGATAGTATCCCTCAGAATTATCAAAAATAAACATTGAATTCTGCAAATCCTATGTATAGTTCATTCGGAGCCAGATTCTGCTCTTGTATCCATACAAGCTCATTGAACTTCAGTGGGATTTCATAGGTATACAGGCCTGATCCATAGCCTGTTGAAGTCAACGGGAGTCGTCCCTGCTGACTTCAGTCGACTTTGGATCAGGTTGTCAGGGAGAGCAGAATCTCATCTTATATTTTATATTTGTCCTCGTGTAATTGCAATATGATTTTATGTATTGCACTTTTCATAACAGACAATCCCTATTTATCTTTATTAGCAGTGCTGCTCAGGGGCTGGCTATTCTCCAGAAACACAGAAGAATATTCCCTAATAATCACTCCATGGACAACACAGGGCAGAATTGGGGCCTTCATTTGTGAAGTAGTAACAAGTTCACATGAATACTACAGACATTGGCGCAGATGGCACCTGCACTTTTAGCTGGCTGTAAGCTATTGTAACCTCACCTATGAAAGAGAAATTGAGAAGGTGAAAGGGAAAAATAATAATGTCTTCCTATCTTTAATCCCCAGAATGGGTCTAATCCAGATGACCTTCCTTGTACAAAGAGTCCCATAGAAGCAAATTAGCATCCTTTTCTCCTTATTTCCCTCCCAATTCCATTTTACACTGCAGTCATTAGGCAGTTTACATGCATAGCAGAAGCCTACTCATATGAGCGAAGAAAGAAGTATTTGGCAGATGTCTCCAGTTTGCTAGTTATTTCTCTAGAGATGCCTGTTCTGGTAGGTCCTCTAATATATCAGCTTCTGCCTCTGCTTTCCTTAGCTCTTAGGGCTTCCGTTTAAACTACCTCAAGAACACAAAGTGGTCTCTTTGCTAACACTGCTCCTCGCTGACAGCTTTCCGCCAGCCTCCTGCTAATTAGGAGATGTACTTCTCTAGCAAGGAAAACAATAACAGAAGAGCTTCCTTTAAGAATGCTGGATTATTTCAATAAAGGCCTACTCAGAGCCTGAGGATCTATTGTTCTAGTAGTCTGAAACTGCACTGAGGAACACAGTCTCTACACTGATCCGAAAACTTGAGGTCTCCAGTATTAAAACAAAGGGTTCCATAGGATGTGAGTTTCCTTCAATGAAATTATGGGAGGAAGTGTGGTGTGGTGCTTAGATCACTGGATAGGGAGCAGGGCTTTTGTTCTGTTCCTGGCTCTGCTATTGTCTCACTCTATGAATCTGAACAAGTCCCTTATCTCTACCACTAACTGCTGTGTAGCCCCATTATATGATCTGTGAAATGCAGTTAATACTTCCCTACTCACAGGTGTGTTTTGTAGCGTGATTAATTAATATTTCTTCGGTGCTTTGAGATACTTGAATGAAAGGTGCTAAGTATTATTCAACATTACAGCATGTTTTACAAACATTGATCTAGAGTTGTTTGCCACTAAGGGCCAAATCTGCTTATCTTATTCATGTAAGTACTTCTGTTGACTTCAGTGGAACTACTTGCATGAATTAAGGTAAGCAAGATTTGATTCAGAGGGGGATAAATATCATATTGGATATCAGATGACTTTCCTTGTGTTTTGCATGAGCCAAAAAAGGAGCCTTCTAGAGACTATAAACGGTTGAATGTGATGAATGAAAAATTAAAAATAATTGCAGTGGCATCATTTTGATTCCATACTGTTTGTTAAAGTCTTAAATTCACTCATCACATTTCAAGAATTCACAAATATTAGGCAACACAACCAGTAAATCAAAGCTGTATTTCCTGCTGGGATAGAATTTGGGGCACTACATAATTCTCTCTCTCTCTCTCTCTCTCTCTTTTTTTTTTTTAACCTTAAGGATATTTTTCAACACTGCACCAGCTCTTGGAAAAAAAAATCATTCCCAATTTTAAATTCAGAACAGAAAATCTTTGTTTAATCTTTTCTGTGCACAGATGAATTATAAAAAAAACACCTGTTCAAATTAGCAACTATCTAGACTACTAAAGCAATATTTCCATTCCAATCAATGGGCAAACCCTTACTCATAGGAGTAATCCTTACTCAATAGTTCCATGGGACTACTCATGTGAGCAAATATTGCTCATGTGAAGAAAGCATTTCAGGATCCAATCCAATGGGAGTTTTGCCTGGGTACAGAATGCAGGATTAGGCCTGAAGGATAAATTAGTTAGCTGTGATATTCTAGAGCAAGATGACATTCCATTTTAATACTCTTACTTGATTTTGTGTGTTCGTATCTTCTGATCTGCACAGCGATTGCCAATTCAGATAGCATTTAACTAAAATTTTTGAGGAAGGCTATTTATCGAGAGTGCACACTCATTACAAATAGATATCAAAACTTTGTATCTTCTTGGACAGCAAACTAATATGACATGACTTGATCTCACATCATACCAGAGGTACACAATACTGAGGATCTGGATGTGCTGCATAAAATCTGTCTACAAAATGACAAAACTGAAGGCTGCAGTAACATTGAGAGTCAATGGGATGTCAGTGGGACTGGGGGGTACTCAGCACCTCACAGGAGCAAGCCAACATTTAAATAAATACATATTTTTTCTTGTATTTTAAAACGACATTCATTGGGACCCAGGTGTTTGATATCACAAGACAGCTATGCAGGTCTGGTCAAAATTAATCTAGAGCCCACTTGAGCCCAGGTAGTGAGAGGTTTGGGCAGATGGCGAATCCTTCCACTTAGCCTTTGGGGCAAACTGAATATTTATCAGAACTAATGTGCTCCCCAGAATGCTGTATATCCTGAGAGGTCTCCCAGGTATTGTTCCTCCACAGTTAATGGCATTTTAAAAATATTTCTCTGAGCGGTGGGTGGACGGCCACAACTGGCTTTGTGTAAACTCCGCCTCCCAATCACATCTGGAGGCTTCCACTTCCCCAAATTGCTGCATTATCATACCGCCCTTATCCTTAGTCAGGCAGCTCTGTGGCTCCAGAACAGATTCCTGCACTGCTGCAGACTCCTACCCAGCTGCTAGCGGAACAGGGGTTGGTCCATCCCCTCCCGTTGGCAGGAATACTGGGCTCAGCCTATTACCTTTTTGATCTGGGGGGGACATCATAAAATTTCCCCTACAATATTGGCTACCAGGCAAACATGGGCCAGTTTGGCTAGCAATTTTAAACTCCATCCTTTCTCACACATTGATTCTGTACTTTGAGGCAACCCATTATGGAAAATCAACAGAGAGTAGATGGATAAGGGGATAATTTGAGTCTCTCAGTTGATCTCAGAGGATCAGTTTCTGCCATCCCAAGCTCTTGAACAGCAATACAACCTACCTGGTCCAGCTTGCATGTCATTATCTGCAGCTTAAGCATCTCTTGAAGGACATATTTGGTCCCCATGCAATGGGCGCACCAGAGACTCCAGAAATTTTTTTGAGGTGGAAAGAGCTCCATAGGTTCATCTAACCAGCTGGAGTCTGTTACGACTTCCTCCCTAATTTAGCGTAGCCACCCTGAGTACATGTCCCAGGGCCCAGGAAGGGTTGTACTCGGGGGCAGCTAGTTCATGCCACCACTCGTCTCTGCCATGCTACCATGGCCATACTACCATTTTTAGCATGCTAGCTCCATGAGAGTTAGCATGCGTAGTAACGGCGCCAGTTTTTATGCTGCCCTAGGTGGCGGCACCTGGAGAAGCTGCTGCCGAAGTGCCGCTGAGGACCCTGGAGGCTGAAGAAGCAGCTGCCGAGGACCCGGCGGCCGCTGAGGGACCTGAAATGCTACCCCCCAAATCCTGGCACCCTAGGTGACCGCCTAGGGTCGCCTAATGGTAGCACCGGCCCTGAGCGTGCGTATGCCAACACGAGCTTGGCATCAACCCCGTAGCACCAAGTGTAGACATAGCCTTAGATTGCCTGAGCCAGGCCTGGAACAAAGAGTTTTGGGGAAGTGCCTTGAAAAGCATTGAAAACTCTACTACTGATTGACGATTAAGACTAATCCAACTGAACATTATATTTCGTTCACACTGATCCCGACATAGGTTACAGTTAGGGCTTCTGCTTTTCAGGGTTTATTCATGTCAATTTTCAGGGTTTATTTTTTAGCATTTTTTGAGTTTTATGTAGATTTCCAAAAATCAGGGTTTTTCAGAGCTTTCTGTTTGCATATACCATAATGAGTAGTATATATGATATACATTAGTCATTACAGTAATATATACTATAATGAATAATCTCTTTGTAGTGCTTTAAGGAGTACTATTTCAAACTGTACAAAATTAACGCACACTAGGGAACCTTTAGTGCACACCAGCAGGGTCTACGTGGACCAATTAATACTCTGCACTTTAGTGCACTTTAGAAATCACACCCCCATAGTCTGCATTACTGCTCCATGTAAGCAAGCTCATAGATACAAGTAACCATTGCTGGTGTTTTTCCTGTATTTGTTGGATAAACACCGATTTCATTTTTTCTTCTTCTTTGTTTGTTTGTATTGAAGGTATTTTATCAGTGTCTAGCAGTTCAAATCTAACATCAGAAGACCTCATTACTGTGCCCAGGCCTTGCCAAAACAGATTACTGTGGGAGATGTGGGGCTCCCAGAGCCACACTGGCTCACATGTTTTGGGACTGTCCCGGGATACAATGCCTCTGGCTAGAAATAGGTAGGACAATGGATACCGCCTAAAAATTACTTCCCAGCACTGGTTTGGGATCTCTCATCAACTTGTAAACACTCCATCTCATGGAAAGCACAGGTCTCTGAAGCAGTGCTTGTAGCCAAACCACTCATAGCGTTTAGATGGAAGAGCAAACTGCCTCCAGGGGCAGATGTTTGGCACAGTGACTTGGCTGACCTGGCAGCTAAAGAATGGATAACGTTTTGGAGAAGAGAGACCTCAGACAAAGTTGAGAAGATTTGGTCTAACTTTTTAGACCCTTTGATTAATCTATATGAGATGGAAAGCAAGATGTTTCTCTCCTTCCCCCTCTTGCCCCTCTTTCTTCCTTTCCTTTCCCTCCTTTTCCATTCCTTTATGGTTTTGTTCTTTTGTCTTTTTCTCTGTTTTCCCTTATTTTGGGGAGGGAGGGAAAATTCAAAGAGAAAGAAAGAAAGAAAGAATCTTCCTCCCTACTGTGCTTAATTTCAGAATTAATGACTATCACTGGTCCCAATCCCTATTTCTTAAAATGACAAAACTTCCATTGTGTTCAAGTGGGAGTTTTGTATGCAGTCTGAGGCCCTTTAACACTAGCCAAAAAAAACCAACAACCCCCAAAAGCAACCCTCTTACATCTGTGCCCCACATTAATCCAATTCTCAGCCAAACTTTTTTCAAGTACTGTCCCTTCTGACCTCTATAGAATTTCTGCTCCTTTAGTCCATGCTGTAAATTGATCTTGCCTTTCTGACACAGAACCATAAAAAAATCTTTGGGGAAGGGATTTTTTTAAGCTTTGCTGTGTCCTATCATTGTTGCATGACCCCTCTGGGCCCAGTCTAAAGTGGATTGAAGAACTGCAGCGAACTTTTAATCAAAGCTGTGAAATCTGGAGAACAACAAGCCCTTCCACGTTGTGAGCTTTGGTTTGTTACTGCCATTCACCCAGGGAGCCCTGTCTTCATCACAAGCCTCCTATGTGCCCAAGAAGCTTTCAGTGAAGAGCAAGGGTTTTAAAAAGAAATGCTGCAAATCACACCACCATGCTGGTGGGAAATTCAACCTGTTGTCAGCACAGGAGGCAGTGGAGCTGCTGAAATGTTCAAGAGGAGGTTAATGTGTCACGATCTTCTTGTGAATGTTGAGAGGAGGCAGGGAGGAGGGGCGAAGGGTCTGAGCTGGTATGTGTTAATAATGAGAGAAGGAACAGAAGAGGAAAGGGAGCATGGCTTGAGCAATACAATAAAAATAAAACAGGTGATAAATGTAAATCATTGAGCTCAGTGGAACTTCCATACAGTGGCGATTTCCTCACTGGACTGCACAATGGAAGTACAGCATTTCACGGTGACCTCTGTCTACATGGAGTTCAGTGTGTATCATACTTGGACTTGAATGTTGAATCAAAGCTCAGCATTTCTAAGCGTACTGTATTGCACTGCACGGATTAAACCTGCAACCCTGGATAATATTTGAAAAGGCCCTGATCCAAACCAAAGGAGCCCTGGACTGAAACCCCACCTTTGGGGTATGGCAGGTCCTAAAACGGAGCCTTTATTATAAATGTGTAACAACGGTAAATTATTTAGACATTTCATGGCGACATATATTAAAAACACTAGGGATCGAATTATCCTGAATGCCAAAATCCCTTTGCTGCTGCTGCCCCAGTTACTCTGTGTCCTCATACTCTGCCCGTTTATTTTGGGGTAGCGCGGTAAAGCCCAGAACTGCTGCTGGCATGAAGGGGATTGGAGCTGAGTGTGTGATGCACACTGGTCTTTTTCACCCAAGAGTCTGAATCCTTTCCGCCAATAAAAAGGACTGAAAGGATGCCAGCGTTTCATTGGGGGGCTCTGGTACCTAATCCGGATGCAGGATCGAGCTTTTGATCTGCACGTGAATCTGTGACAAATGCCCCTCTCCATCTCTCACCGGGCGGGAGAGACTGTTACGGTCCTTGGGGAGTTTTCCTAGGTTACTTCTTTATTTTTTGTCCGTAGCATATTCCGATTTCCAGGTTCTTCCACCAGGGGTCGACGTTGCTTCTTTTTTCTCCCGGGTGATGTGACTCCCTTGTTCAGATAAACTCCTTAGGGCAGTTTTATACCGCCCCAAAAATGTGTCGCGGTATTCAAGCCCTGGAGGCAGCCGTCATCAAAATGCCCACGCTCCAATATTCTGGGTGAACGGCACGTTGATGAGGGTGTGTCGCTCCAGGTCAGGTTGCTCCCAAGCAGCAAGAATGAAAACAACACAACCAGGCAGAGATCCCTGGTGTGCCGGCAGGGGAGTGTCTCCAGGAGGGAGAGGGGCCAGGGGGATCTCGCTGACTGCTGAGGAACCGCTGAAAGTAGCTTTCAGAGCGAGTCTGGGGGAAGGTGAATGCAATGGAGCAGGTAGATTTGTGAGTGCAACAGCCGCTGTCCCGCACCGCGGCCCCCTCTCGGGAACGAGCTGATGCTGCCGGGGAGGCGTCGGATTCTTGAGAGCTCCCTGGGGTGTCTTTCCACAGGCCTCGCGCCTGCCACTGGGCTCAGGGGGGACTTTGTCTCAATGGACAAAACCCCTCCCGGGACTTCGGCTGTACCCCTGCAGGGGGCAGCGGGGGAGCGGAACCGCTCCTGGGTCTCAGTAACGGCAGTGACTGCAGTGCAGGTGAAATCCCGGGAGCAACCCAGCTGCCAACGTGGGGTGTCCCGGGGATGGCCAGAGCCCCCTGCACCAGGCTGACCCGTTCTCCTCCGCTCAGAGCCCCGGCTCAAGGTGACCTAAGAAACTCCTCTGCTAAAGGGGAAATCGGAATGTGAGCTTCCTATGGCCGACACACACACACAATCTCTCTCTCTCTCACATACACACACAATCTCTCTCTCTCACACACACTATCTTACCCACACTCTCTCTCTCTCTCTCTCACACACACACACACACACACACTCGCTCTCACACACAATATCTTACACACACACTGACACACTATCTCTCTCACACATACACACACACACACACAAACTCAATCTCTCTCTCTCTCTCACACACACACACACACACACACAGGAATTCAATACGTTTTGAAATCGGTTGCGTTTCAAAACAAGATTGTGACTTTGGAGGACGAGTGTTTGTGTGGCTCCCGCTCCCCCCAGCCGCTCCCCCAGTCTGACTCCGGATCCCATTAGCAGTGCTGCGGTGAAATGTTTACATGTCACTTTCACTTGCCTTGCGCTGCCCGGACGGGCGCTCCGACTCGGCTTGCCGTTATTTTCCCAGAGAAGATATTAATTAAAAGAAATACATGATTAAAAAGTAATGAGTTGAATAAAAATTATCTCCGCTCATTTTCTGATTATGTTAATTGTTAAAAACCCTTCAATCACGCGGTTGCAGTCAATGGGTTTTAATGTGAAATTAGTGGGCTCTTGATAACTTACAGTCCAGAATAATACTGGCGGTTTAGTCATCATTCCTAATAACGAGCATGGTACTAAGAACAGAAATTTGACATGATTTTGCTACATGCAGCCCTTCCCCCATAAAAGAGTCTGGCTTTGTGGTACACAACTTCTGCCTTCATGCCTAAGACTACTTTGTTAATCATGCCCTGCAGACTACTCTGTTATGTGCCTATTACAATAGATAGATTAGATCTGGCATACCAATAGACAAACACTACGTTATTGGGCATGTAATTGTATTTTTGATTTTTCTATCAAACTCTTTTTTAGCCTTTTAACTGTTTAAAACCTTTTAGTAATTATATGCATAAGAGAATACCTTGTATTTAACACAGAATGATATAAAGACATGCATGAAAGGTAATTAAAATGACATGAAAAGTTATTTGCTGCAAGAGTTTATTTAATAGAGGGAGTTAAAATACTATGAAATGATATACATGCGTAGTGCTTTTCCTATTCGTGGTTACAAATGGCGATACATGCAGTCATACAAATACAGACCTTGTTTTAAATATCTTCAGCCCTGTGTTTTGGAAATACTATGGAATTCCCTAATATGGGACCTCAATTCCTTTCCCCCAAAGTGTTTATCTGCCAGGAATTCGTTTCGGGGGGATTCCACTTGTGCACAGCTAATTAAATCTACTAATTTCTATTTGTCGTCGCTGGGAATTTGCAGGTAAAATAATCTACTTTTAAACAGCTAACAATTTAGATACATTTCAAGTATTAATACGAAACACACTCCGAAATGCAAGCAAAGAGTACGCCAGAAGAGACTGGAATGCTTTTAGGAGAATGCCAGCGGGCTACTAGGATAGGATGTTTCCGTATTCCATCCATTGCACACGTTTTCTCATGAGACCACAGATTCATAGTTATGCCAGCACTTATGTTTGCCTGCGAATGAGACATTCGGTGTAAATGAAATTCGCTCCATCCTGTCCCTTACTTGTAGATTTCCAACAGGAACACGCGGCTGGATGTTCTCTAGGGGTCTGTAATAAAAGGCACTGTGACATTTGCTGGCTATATATACCTTTTTGGATTAGATTCCTCTCTCCCCACCACCCCCCGCCAACAAGTTCCCTGAAACAAAGTAGCTGGTGCCGTGGATCTATGTGTCACGGGGGAGGGGCCGCTAATTATTAATGACAGATCAGAAAAGACGTTTTCATCTGCCCCAAGAGGCGGTGGGACATGAGGAGCAGAGCGGGGGAGACGTTCCCTGCCGGCCGAGCCACCAGGCTCAACTCCCGGGAAAGTCAAGAGGGGAGCCTGAGCAAGGACTGCGGGCTCCGGCCCATGATGTGGGTTCGGCCCGGTCATTACATAGCACGTGGCTGTTCCAAATGCCATTGCTTTCGCCAGACTCCGCGGTGGTAAGAATCATAGATCGGGGCCCGATCCCGCCCTGGGAGGCAAAGCCGCCCCCTGCTCCCAGCAGTTTGGCGGAGAAAGAAGGCGAGGCTCGGGCCCCTGAAATGAAACCGACAAGATGCGCCCCACCCCCACCCAGGCGGGCGGGCGCGGATTGCCTTTCCCGCCGCTGCCCTCTGCCTCCCTTGTACCTGGCCTTGCACATCGGGAACGATTGAGTGTGTCCCTCAGTTACACACCCACCAAATGGAGCTGGTGCCCGGGCGCTCGCTGGGTTGGGATCGGATGGGGGTGGGGGAGCCTCTTCTGCCCTAATTTGTTTTGTTTTTCTTGCACCTCGTAAAAGAGCAATTGGTTTTCAAAGAGCTCCTGTCTCACACCTACCTAGCCCTTAACCAACAACCAGCGGGGATCTCGGCAAGTGGGGGGAAGCCCCTCCGGGTAATTTCCCCTTGTTCATTTTCCTATTTGCATCCGCTGTTAGCTGAAGATCATTTTAATAAATAACAATGACAGGGACGCGCATCTCGAGGGCTTGTCGGCAACATTTAAAAGCCAATAGAGTTTATAATTCTACTCTATCATTTCTTATTGATTAGCGTAATCAAGATAAAAAGCTAGCCGGGCTCCGAGGAGTTCAGCGGCATATCATTAAAGATAAGAGTCAGTTAATTCTGGAGCCCGGGTAATGGTGCCGGCGCTGAAGAGTTCATTTGCATGAGCTGCTGAGCCCAGTAACAAGAGGACAAAAATCACTAATTAGGATTGCAGAGTGTCTCCAGCTCTTCAAGCACCCTTTGGAGATGAGAGATGATGCAAAGATCGCACTTTTATGGAAATCTGGGGCAGGACACCACAGTGGAAATGTTGCTTATAAGCAGTGATTATTTGAGTACGCCTGGCAGCTCCAAGGGACAGCGGTTTTATAGCCCGGTGGCTAGCTAGCTAGCTAGCTATGCGCAGTTCTAGCGCAATGGACCAAATCTGCTTTGCAAAAGGGACCGGGAGTGAGCTGGGACGATCTGGAGGGAGCATTTCGTTATGTTAAAAATTGCGAGTGGTCTGTCTCACTTGCTGCCCGGTTTCTCTGTCTTCTCCATGCGCCTGTCAATTACCAACCCGTTTCTTTGATGCAGGCCTGACCCAGGGGCCGGGCATTCTGTTAGAGAGATTCCCGGTGTCTTGGACGCTCTCAGACGCTAAAACGAATGAGGAGGAGACAGCAAGGGGCGTGGGGGCTTACTTATGTCGGATACACTTGAAGGCGTTCCCATTCTACACTTTGGTGAATTCCCTCTATACCCTGAACCAAACACTGCCCTGGCAGCGAGGGTTCCCTGGGCAGCTAATTTCATGAATAATTTCATTTCGATCCGACTTTAAAAATAATTGTAGTCCTCGGGTTTGTTGAGAGAAAAGAGTAGTAAAGATAGTAAAAAAAAGTGGATCTATTGTTAGCAGATAGCTTTTGGAAACTAGACCTAAGTGATTGTGTTGGCCGCATTTCAAAACTGGGTAGATAGATAGATGCCGTTTTAGATGCATAGCTACGTGTGCGAATAGGAGTGTGTGAGAGTCTATGTGTGTATCCACGTGTGTGTGTCTATGTACACATCGGGGGTGTATACACACGTATAGACGTGTATAATGACTTAGACAAAAGATTCTGGTACTAGAAACTCCCAGGGAGATGCCAATACAAAGCAGGGCTAGCAGACTCTGATTCTTTGGTTAGTTAAATAGCCAGGTCTAACAAGTTGCTACATTTACTGTAGCTGTGTTCCAGGCAAGACATTTTCCCCTACAGGTCCCTAACACTATAAAACCCGTTCAGCACACGCCAGTGTTAATGATCACTAGACCGCATGCAAAAAAATTGTTAGTGAAGAGGGCCGAACTTGGAGTTTTCCAGTGTTTGTTTGGGGCAGGGAGGGGGGTTTGCTTTTGCTGGAAATGTTCCGGGTTGCTGAAGGAAAACGGGCTAGCAGGTTTTGTGTCCACCCTCCAGAGATCATTGTGCTAATCGAGGGAGCGAAATGGGGCTGCATTTCAGCAACTGTCCATCCTGAAGGCGGGAGGAGAAGGCGAGGAGGTCTGTTCCCCCCCGGAGTCACCAGCGCTGCTCCTGGTTTGCACTCGCCCTGGTCTGCGAGCTGGGGGGGAAGCGCACATTTCCATCGCCCAGTTCCTGGCATTCCCGCCGATCGGGCTCAAGCGAGGAAGAAATGTCCTGTAGCAGCAGCACGGGACGGCTCAGGCTGGCCTCACAAGCCTGATTTTCTCTTCTCCAAATTAGACTCCTGTTAGTGGGCTTCCGTTACATAAAAGCCCCCTCTTCTTCTAGCAGCGCCGGCTCCAAACAGCCTGATCACAACACATGTGCCCGCGCTTGTTGTTTCCCCCGGAGGTTTGATTAAAACTATGAATCTATTCTGGAAGTTCAAAGGAAATAAACCACGCGCGTTCCGCGCAAACCACAAACAAACACTGAGGTGACCTGGGGGGGGGGGGGGGGGGTCAGTAGCGCGTAAGGAAAACTGAGCGCGTGCAACAGTGATTTTCAGACCTGTCAGGTTGTTTACTTGTCGAAAACCAGTCATTCCCATGAGCGCTTGGCACGGGCAGCCGGCTCTTTGGTGCTGACTTTGCCCCTCACTTGGGTGTCAGCGTGGAAAGGGGCTCTCAAAAGTCTCCCTGCCTCTCCCCCCCTTAACAGCTCCCGCCTCTAGCAGTGCTGCTCCCCTTCCTCGTCTAGATGCACTGTTTGCACTGGGGGGGGTTGAGAAAGATCAGATCAGGCTGAGATTACAGGCAGAAAGAGGAGCGCTCAGAGCACTGACCTTCTCACTCTGTCTCATATACACATTGCTTGCTACCCACTCCCTCCCTTACACTCACACACACACACACACACAGAGCCTCACTCCCTCTCATTTTCTTTCTCTGGGGCCCGTGAAAACACAGTCTCCCAGGCATGTCACACACACTGTCTCGCACACACACATTTTCTCCTCACATACACACCTCCTTACACACACCGATTCTCTTTCTCACGCTCACACTTATTCTTTGATGCACACACACACACACACACACACATTTCCTCTCCCAGTTTCTCTCTGAAGCACATGCATCCCACATTCTCTGTCACTCACACACACACACACACAGAGCTCTGTGCGGAGGCTACAGACTTGCCGATTTCTTCTGCCTCGCCTCTCTAGCCCTCACTCTTTGGACTTTTTGTCTAGATCTTTGGCTGAGGGCTCCTTTCCCCCTTGTTCTTCCCTTACAGAATAAAGTCAGTCTGTATTTAATGGTTATGGCGGATGTGAGGAGGATTTGGCACATGAAGGGGCCCTTTTGCTCTAAAATATTGCTCCTTACGTCGTGTGAGTCTACCAACCCACCACGACCCCATATTCTTCTCCGGGTGTCTGACTCGAATGACAAACGAGCTGATTTTTTCAGTACATCGCTGGGAAATGTAGTGAGTGATAATAGAGATTTCTCTTTCATTTTTTACGCTTGACTTGGTTATTGTTGCTTTTCTTTTCCCGTGATTCCTTCTGCGGATTAGCTCTGACTTCCCCACTATTGGCGGTCAAAGTGGCCCAAACTCTGGATGACAATTGATGGGGATCAAGGGATTGCCCATTCTGTGCCTGTAAGAACTGATTTGTGCCAGAGAAACTCATCAAGTATAGGCGAAGAATAAAAAGCATTTGGGGGTAAATGTATTCATTGAGAAGGGTTCTCCCAAATTGCTTCTAAGTTTTCTTAATGAAAAGTAACGCTTGCAGCAATCAACGGCTTTTTGACGGATTACAAACCTTGACAGAACTATGGAGCTGCATTTAAAAGTGCCCCAGCCTTAGCATGGGGGCAGCTTACTCACAAAAGTATAGGAACGAGGGTCAGTCCCGAAAACACAAAGCTGAGGTTTGATGCATGTAGGAGTAATGAAAGGTGCATTAATTTATTAACATGGTGCACACAGGCAAAGTGAAAGAACAGTCCAGTGTAAGAAGAATCATTAACTCCCTACCCCAGGCACCCACCCAAAGCCTGCCATTTACATCAAAATAGTTATTGTAGCTTTAGACAGAAAAATCCTACAGCAGCAAAACTCCGTGTAAAAGCTCGGAGAAAAGAAAGAAAAGAAAGAAAGAAAGAAAGAAAGAGAAAAAAAGAAAACTACCCATCTGAGATCTGGACAGGGATTTAGATGCATTGAGTGGAGCTGTGCAAGTGCTGGGAAGGTTCATTAAGGCTGGGGAGAAAGGGAAATTGACTTTGTCCCCAGCAAGGACTGAGTTTCACAAGAAGACACTGATTACCCCCGCCCCCTCCTCCCACCCTGAACTGCCTTACAGATCTCTCTCTCTCTGTCTCTCCCAGCTAGAGATCCCATTCTGCAGTCCTCACTCAGGCCAGACTCCTCATTGACTTCAGGGACAGGTGCCTGAGTGAACTTCAGTCCTCATGGCTGTTTGTTTGCAATTCACCCACGTTGAACAAAATACTACTACTACTACTGAATACAGCAGGCGTAGATGTATAGGGGACCGGGGTGTAACTCAGCTGTCGCTGCAGAACCCCGAAAGCCTAGAGCCCCCAAAGGCCGAGAGTGTGTGTGTGGTTAAGGAAAATCAGGGACACCCGGTGGAAAATTAGGAACAGACGAGCAGAATGTAGGAATCTGACTTTTTTTCAGCTCTGTTGCGCCGAAGGCTAAAAGCAAAGAGTTCTTCCCTCCCCCTCTTTGCCCCCCCCCCCCCAGCTCCGCATCACTGACAGCCGCTAACCCAAAGCGATGGCTGGGAGCTCACAGAAAGAAAAGTCTTACCCCAGAACTTTGTGACACAGAAGAGATGTTGTAATTATTCCACGCAGATCACACTAATCAAACTTGTCAGAGAAAGGACTCGACTTTCCCCCCTCCCTCCGCCCCCAGCCTCTGCTATTTATTTGCCTTCCTCGGATCACGTCCAGTTTAGCTTTCCTAGAGTTAAAGGTCCAGGAGACAGCCCTTCGCTCAGGCCCTCGGCATTCGGATTGCACCGGACTCCTCCCCCGCCCCACAGCCCCCGGCCCCGCCGCATGAAGTGTGTGGCTTGAGATGTTTAAACCTCGATGTTGTTGAATTAGTCGAATCATTAAGGACCAGGGAAAGCGGCTCTGGGGAGAGGCGAGGAAGAGAAAGGGAGATTATATTCCGAGGGGGATGAAACATACAAGCAGCTTTAGGAGGCTTTGTTCATCTGGGCAATTTTTAATGCTTTACAGGCTCGGGGTGGGTTTTTTTTTCGTTTGCACGGTGGAAGTGTACAATGAAAATGAAGAGATCGAGGAGGGGGGATAGAGGAATCCTCGATCCCTTATATTACGCCCCCACACACCCAAAAAACCTGAAATATTAACCTTTTCCCCCCTTGCATCCCCCTTTTCCCCCCAATGCTATCATGGCTTTGATGGGAGGGTCTTCAAGGTGGCACATTTCTGAACTTAACCCCTTTTCAAGCTAACTCTCTACCTCCTTGTTAGTGCCCAGCTCTGAACTTCTGAAGAGTATTTTTGTGTGAGTCAGGGTTCATTCACTCGGGCTCTTTTGTAGGACTTTCTTCCTTTCAGCCCTCAGTGTGTTACACCAATTAAAGGACGACGTGCTGTAAATGTAATGGGCCGAGGAGTGATTGTTTTTGACAAGCAACAAAACACATAGATCCACCCCTTAGATTAGGCCGTTGAAGGGGAGGTTCACGCCGGTCAGTTTACTGAATAGTTCATGAACTGTAATTCTGAGGGCTCGTGTGAAAGAAAATGTCTCTCTCTCTCTCAAACCCCCTCCTCCCCAAAAAAGAAGAAGAAACAAGCAGCATCTCTGAAGGGGGGGGGTGTGGCTGGGAGGGTGAAGGGAGGAGGCGGTGGATGCTGATGGCCCTGTCTTGTCATTTAGAAAAAAGATAACAATCAAGCCACTTCATGATATTAAACATGCCAGCCTCCTTTACAGAGATGCCCATCCATCATCTTTACTTATAAACTGATGTAAGGCTTTGATTTAATAATCACCTAGCTGGAGCAGTGTTTATACCCTCTGATTATTTCTATTGTGGCAGCACCCAGGAACTCCACTAAAGGACCCAGGGTCCCATTACACTAGGCACACTGCAGACAAGGAACGGGAGAGACAGTCCCCTCCCTAGAGAGCTTGCAGCCTAGGTGCTTCTGACTGTATTTCCTACAGAACAAACGCTAATCAGGTCTGTACACACTGCCTCCCTCAAAGGCGCAGAAAGCATCAGAAAGCCTAAAAGGATTCGTCACCATCTGCCTTCCTATGGGTCTGATCCTGTTCCTATGGACTCAATGGCAAAACTCCCCCTGAGCTCAAGAGAAGCAGGCCAAAGCATTTCCAAACTCCAAGGGCCCGATTCTGCACTCTGAGTCACTTGGAATGGGTGAGGTGCTCCCCAGACTGACTGGGGGGGAGGGGAGCAAAAAATCTGGCCCTGCCTCAACCAAGCCGGAGTGTTCTTGTCTTGCTCTAAAATGGCCCTTCCTGGACTGGTCAGGGTGTCCAAGAAACTTACTGAACTGTGAGTTGGGTTTTTATAGTGTGTTTAAGACAGGAATCTGTCTGTGATACAAAACTGCAACAGCTGTCTGCTGAGCAATCCTGGGCAGTGAAAAGCAGGAAGAAGGGAAGATGGCTTTCCTAGTGAAAATGGGAGAGTTTCTTTAGCTGTTTCCACTGCTAAAGTCACGGAGAATGTATTTTGATAGCATTTCGTACAGTATGTTAAAGAGATCTTACTACACTGCAACTGAAGTGGAGCATGCCTGTGTTGTAAGGTTTCTGCAGTTCTGTAGCTTCACAATAAACACAGGGCACAGGTTGCGTAAGGGAATTGTGATAGTGCAATCTGTTTAAGATAACGTAACAGCAAACATGTCCTATAGATCCCTTCTAGAATGGCTCTAGAGTCACTGAGAGGTATTTGGCCCTCCATTACTGCCCAGTAAAAGCCTCTTAATTGGCTGAGGAAGAAACCCCCCAGTGCAGGAACTACCTTAGACAGCCATAGGTTGTTCTGTGCAGGGTCCCTCCAAATCTGATCACAGAGGGTGTACCAAGGAAGGGGGCATAGGCCATGCTGCTACAGCCATTCTGGGTATCTCTGGGCTGTAGAGATGGCTATAGTAGGCAGCTCAGGCAAGTGCTGCTGCAACTTACAGCAGCAACTTGAGCTACTTAAGCTGCACTGGGGACAATTTCAGAGGGGCAGCTGGGTCAAATCTCAGCGGCATTGCGACCAGCAGCTGCCCTACTGATGGGATCACTGCTTAAAAGTGGCCAGGCCCAGGACCCCATCCCCTGGCTCTGCAGCCTATGGAGCTTTGAGCAAGTGTTAAATCATTTGGGAGGGGGGTCGTTCACTCCCCCTCCAGCCTTTCCTAATTGGAGGCACTGTCATGGAAGGAGGGTTCAACCACCTCCCCTGCACCATCTTTGCTTCCCTTGGGGACCTGGAAAGCCTCTCAGATCAGCAAGTTCTGTGCAGGGGAGACCTGGCAGATTGGGCAAAGGAGAGGGATGGGATGGGGGAAGCACACTAGCTCCAATAACCAGTCTCAGGGAACCAGGATCCAGGCAGAGGTAAGGGGCTTTGGTGCCAATAGCCCTGTCCTCTCTCAAGTCCCAAGGGATCTACTGTGGGGGGGGGGGGGGGGCTGTTCCCTGGCCTCTTCCACAAATAGACAGACCCCACCAATTGGCCGTGAGGGGATCCCCAAGAGCATGTGCTTGTGACAATTTCCTCCCAAAGAAACCCTCTCAAGGCCATGGCCCACTCTCCCTTCACTGAGTAACATTTCAATTGGAGTTGCCCTTGAATCAGTATATTAGTTTGTATTCCTACAGATGCCCTGTCTATTTCCATAGCAATTCGGTAGTAAGTCAAGGACTTCTCCAAGTCTCGGCTAACAGATGCTAAATTCATGCTGTGCTGCAATGAACTGTGGCACTGTGGAAATCCTTCGGCTAGCCAGGTGGAGAACATCCAAGATTACTTCAGGGCAATGATATTGTAGCTCTGAGGGCACAGCTTGCTTTGCAAAGGAAATATTTCCTAACTCATTCCCTTCAGCTCAGTACAATGGGACCTAATTTCTGCAACAGCTTTGTGATGCAGAAAGTTGTTTACATTATTAATAAGACTACTCTATGCTCCAAACTCTGTATGTGTCACGGCTGCAAATTAATGAATATGTGAATCCCAGCTGAACCATTTAACTCCCATTGACTTCAAAGATATCAGCAAACAAAAAGACGTGTGTGCTAGCTTATAAACAGAAGTATATTACGTGAATTCTAGTCTGCAGGGCCTCAGCATAGCAGATCTTACATCTGCGATTGGTGCAGGCCTGTATGTTGTCCACCCTGGGCCTTGGACCAGTGTCATTTTGAAGTGCAAATGGAAGGAACCACTGTGGAGGAAGGTTGTTTTTAAAAGGTGTCTGTTTGAAGCTGCCCAGAGGTTTGAAATCTGTTCCTTGCAGAGAAGGACTAATTAGGTAAGGCAATCAAAGGGGAACAATAAGTGCTGTTAATCACATGACCCTGCAGGTGATGGCTATCACCACCAGATTTGCACCTGTGTAATAGCCATGTAACACATTGCAAAACCACATGATAAACATACAAAGGGGCAAAGGAGCACAGGGGCTCCAGCTGTGTCCTGTGTCCTACTCCAGGAGGGGAGAACCTGACTTCCACTGGTGGCGTGCTGTGAGGAATCTCTCTCAGGGACTTCTTGGCAAGTTTCCTTCCTTTAGCCCCCGCTTCTTGTGGGTATTGACAAGGGAGAGGATGATTTGGCCCATGATAACTCAGGCACTTCACTTTATGGCTGGAGGGATACAAGAAATAATCCTAATGAAAGGTCTTTAAACTCTGAAACATTAGCATTTCTGTAATGTATGTGGCACGTGCAAAGTACATAAGGGTATGGTGTGGTAGATTTTAGTGAGTCTCATCTGGGAGGAACTGCATAACCCACTCATGGTTTTGCCAGTTGTGAGTAACATGTCCGTCCTAAAAGCATGCCAAAAAACTTTATATCACCAGCTAGTTTGTTGAAGTTTATTTACATCAACCACACAGCAGCTGTTTAGCTGCACACAACAATTTAGGACAGGAAGTGAAGAATTCTGCATGCCACTGACGCTGCAGTGTGTAATTCTGAATGGCAACTGGCCATCTCGAAAGACAATGGTGTAAGTGCCAAAGCCGTTCAGTTCCTGTGTGTCTTGCTGCAGCATCACAAATGGCTAAAAAGTCCAGTTCTTCAGTGACAGCCCTTGCCACAGATAATGCACGCATAAAGCACAGGGCCAGAAGATGACAACAATGGCTAAGCAACCAAAACCAATTTGTCTATGAAAAATAAAAGGACACATACATACACATTTGTATGTGTATATAAATATATTTGTATGTCCGTTGATTAAATGATTTACCCACAGTATTCTCCTCCTGGCTTTAGCTGTATCGTAAGCGTCTTGTGGCTTTATTAGTAAGGGCTTTATTAGTTAATGTTTGCACTATGCTCTGCAAGTCTTGGTTGAAGAGTGCTATATAAGTTCAAAAATGTATAGTAACACTTTCCCCATGTGTTAGAAAATGTGTTATTCACCAGAACACAATGGGACTTCAAGATCTGAAAATTAAAATAATATTTACCATCAAATCATTCTGCAAAAATACACTCTTGGACTGTAAGGGTTCACTGCAGAAATAGTGCACCCTCGTGGTTTATAACATTAGTTGTAGGTTATATGGAATGCAGAGAGATGGGAATTTTCATCCACTTTTAAAAGTAAAGTACTATCTCTTTTTATGAAAACGTAGCTTCTTTGGATTCTGAGAAAATAGGGGGGAATGATTCATTTGTATGACAAAAATAAAAGTTCTAACAATTTCTGCCACTCTACTCTTTACCCAAGAAAAGTATAGAGTAGAGACCTGTGTGTGTGTGCGTGTGTGTCCCCTCCCTGCCCCCTGAAAATACTTTAACCTGACTGAGAAGATGTACAATTAATATTTTAAAATAACCTTGTGGAAAAATGCATCAAATAAGGACATCTAGGTTGCCAACAAACAACCCTGACCCAATGTGGTGGCAGTGTCCAAACTGGTTAGCGTATATTTGATTGGCAAGTAATGTTATCTCCTGTGGAGATAGTTTTCATGTCTCTTCACTTTATAGATATCAGAAACACTGGCCAATTTATCAGGATTAACATTTTATAAATATTACACTGGGTAGTTGCATGCAATAGGACTTTTGCTGCACTCTGATGCGTGTGAAGGATCAGTGACAAAGAGAGATTTATTGATAAGCAGCGTATCCAAAGACATTCCCCAAGTAATCTGCTTCCTAAATGTTCAATATTTTCCCCGCCCTCCTCCATATATTATTCCATGGTTTGTGTAATCATTTGCCACCTATATCAGAACACTTTTTATCCAATACCACAGTTCTGGGACCTTTGTGTGGTTTTCTTAGAATGTCTCAGAATTTCACAAACAACTCAGTGCAGAGGAAAAAACCATACTAAACTAGCCCTAGAGATCACTTCAAATGATAGATTTTATGAAGGAAAGGTTTTTTTTTACACAAAGCTATTTTTTGGAGTTGCAGTAAAGGGTGGGCAGGGAGAGGCAGATTAAAGCTGTTTTACATTACCGGCTCAGTGAATGATCATGGGTAAAAGTAGAGGAGACTGACCGTTGTGCAGAGAGATTAGCAGAATTCACATTACCACTGAATGAAAAGGTTGGGGAAGGCAGAAAGCTAAGCAAGTGAATTCAATTACAACTGAAAAAGAATAGCCTAAATGAGGATTCGCTTCTCGGGTTTGTTCCAGAGAATATTTCTACAATGTTGGTTGAAGAATACCAGTTATCCAAACCCTGATTTTGCTATGTTTTGAAGTCGTCAAAACTCTTATTCCGTGGTGGTTTCTGGTTAGGAAATATTTCCCTTGTTTTGTTTATGCTGATGGCAGGTGACCTCTTAATTTAATTTTGGTTTCTGATTACACCAGCCAGTGTAAACTTGTTTGTAAAGATTTCAAAAGGAACACAGGACCTGATCCAAAGCCCACTGGAGTCAATGGAAGAGTCTCGGTGACTTCAGTAGGCTTTGGATAGTCCCAGAGTATGTTAAGCAATCTCAGTGTTCTATCAGTTTCTACAGAGCACAATGCGATGGTGGACTAGAAGAATATCTTAATGAATACAATTGGAATGACTGCTGTGTTTGGTGTTATGAAGTGTGTTGGTTCTACGGTGTTATAGTAAACGACGTGGAAAGTTTGTATTTTAAATATATTTGCTGTGTTGTGTAGTAATTTTTTTGTAGTAAGTAATATTGTGGTGTAAGTATTATTATTAATATTACAGTACACTGGAAAGAGATCCTTTGATTAGGAAGTTTAGAATTCCCACCTTTGTTGTCCTGTCTATTTAGACCTGTCAGCTCCATAGGGCAAGGAACTGTCTCTCGGTCTGCGTTTGTACAGTGCCAGGCACAATGGTGCTCCACTCTTGGCTGGAGCCTCTGGGCATTACTGTAATAATAAAAATAATAATATTAATATAGGCTGAGATTGCAACTCCTCTGTGGGATGGATGTCAGTGTTGAGAGACAATAGCCTCCCTGGAGCTGTTAGTCCCCAGCCCAGGGTGGGGAGTAGGTGAAATCTTGGCCATGCCCACTCTCCCCCATGCACCAGAACGCACAGCTGGGCTGCTGGTGTGGAGCGGGAAGCAATTTGCACCAGAGATAGGGGTGGCAAAGATCATTTCCCCTCTGGGACAAGGAGGGAACCAGGGACCAGACCCTCTGGGTCACAATCTGGTTTCAGGTCTTCACTGTAGTTGTGCTGCCTCTTATTCAGCGCTTATGAAAAAGGCACAGTTGACCCCATAACAATTAGTTATTTGGACCATTGCATGTATTTTTACAAACTTTAGGAGGCAACGTTCAGGTTGGGAGGGGAGAGTAAATGAGGTGGGGGATGGTGCATGATGAAGGCTTATATGGCACTTGGAACCTGGCTGGATCCCTTCACTGTTCATTTCCACACTTTATAACCGTGTAAAATTCTATCCAGAGAAAATGAACATTGCTTTGGTGTGTTAGCTGGGCTTCACTGACACACACTCGCAACCTCAACTCTTCTGAACGTAGTTTTTTGTTTGTGAATTTGCCTGTTTTTTCATGAACAGGAAAGGCTTAAATTAGCTTAGCATACGTGTCTACAGTCTGCAAGAGGGAGGCCTTGCCTGGCAGATCTCAGGATGCCCATCAAAGCAGGGTTTCTCTCCTGAAAATGTTAGTGGGTCCTTAGAAGGTAGGTGGGGACAGGCAGGTAAAACAGAAGGTGGGTGGACAGTGGAGGGAGGTGTGAGTGAACCACTTACATTTTTAGATGAGAGACTCTGCCTTTCCCTGTTCTATTCTCTACCTCTTCTGGTCCCTTTGCCCCCATCTCTATGCTCTCCAATTCCCTGCAACCTTCTCTGGCTTCTGCATCTCCTGCCAAGTTGTCCATTCCCCACTCCCTATCTCCCCTGTTTTCCATGTCCTTTCCCTACAATCCCCCAGCTCCAGCACCCCCTTTATAGTCCCTGCATGCCAGCTTCCTACCACCCCTGGATCTCCTCATTCCAAGAATGGGGAACAGAACTCCGTATCTTCCCTCTACATGCCCCCAGTTCCCTACCTCTAGTTTATTATCAACGGTGCTTGTATTTATTTGTATTGTAGTAGCACCTAGGAGCCCGAGGGTATATCTACGCTGCAATTAAAAACCCACGGCTGGCCTGTACCAGCTGACTTGGGCTCACGGGGCTCAGGCTAAGGGGCATATCCCCAGTCATGGACCAGTGCCTTCCCCACCCCATAATTTTAAAACTGCTTTCCAATTTTTTTCCAGACTTCCCATAAAAAATTCTCCTTTCAGTTGAGAAGTGGCAGAGGAATTTGGTTCTTTCAGAAGTTAAGGGTAGGGGTTGAAAATCTAGTTAGCAGACAAAGGCATAAACAAAATCCACGGAGTAGACAAGTTCAGACTACAAATAAAGTGCTAATTTATAAGTGGGAATAATTAACCATTGGAACAACCTACCTACCCAGAGATGCAGTCGATTTCCCATCACTTGAAGTCGTTAAATCAAGATTGGATGTCTTTCGAAAGAACAAGCTCAAGCTCCACCCGAAGTTATGGCCATGATGCAGGGATCTCTGGGTAACATTCCATGGCCTCTGTTATGCAGGAGGTCAGATTAGATTATCATAATGGTCCCTTGTGGGTTTAAAATCTATAAATCTATTAATCTTCATTTACTGCTATGGAACCTACTGCTGCTACATAATGCAGTAATAACACTGAGCATTTATACAGCACTTTTCCTCTCTCAACCTGCTTTACAATGGTGGAGAAGTATCTGTTCCATTTTACAGGGTGAGCAACAAAGACACAAAAGAATGAGGACCAAAGCTGGAGTTGTGGATGCTCAGCCCCTCTGGAAGTCAGGCTCTACATGTCACAGTTGAGATGCTCAAAATCAGAAGACACTTTGGAAAAGTTTGGCCTATGGTGAGTTCAGGGCCGGCTCCAAACACCAGCAAAGGAAGCAGGTACTTGGGGCGGCATATGTGAAGGGGCGGCATTCCGGCCATTCGTGGGGCAGCAAATTTCAAGGGCCGTTTTTGGGGGTTTTTTTGCTTCAGCGGCAGCTCCAGCCGCGGCTTTATTTTTATTTTTATTTTTTTTGCGCCACTTGGGGCGGCAAAAAAGCTAGAGCTGGCCCTGGGTGAGTTATTGACAGAAACAGGAATAGAACCAAGATATTCCCCACCAAACTGTGCTCTATCCACTGGCCTACATTACGCCCATATTCCCCTCTTGCCCCACAGCATATGGTCCGTGAGCTCTATGATCATTTATGATCAGCTCTAGCCAGAACCCAAACAGAAGGTGTGTGTAACCCCCTTTCAGATCACACCCCACAGGAGAGAAGTACTGCTATGGAGCAAGGCGTGCTTAGGTCTGGGATCACATTTAACAATGTCCATTCAGAGGCCCCGAGACTTACAGCCCTTACTCACCAAGTAATCCTTACTCCCCAAGAGGTTCCTTTGAAAGTAAAGTGACAACTCATGTGAGTGGAGGTTGCAGTAAAGAGCTTCTAGTGAGTATATTGAGATTTCTACACCATTTATATGGAAGAGATGCCTTCAGTTCCTTTTCAACTGGACAAATTGCTTTCTATGATAATGGTATTTTTTAACTCTAAAATGTTTTAAGGTACCGCTTGCATGAAAGATGTGATACAAAATATACTATTGACTTTTGCTATAGAGTATAAAAAATATAGACAGTAAAGTGGTGTTGGCCTGCATGTGTCTTATTAAATGTTTACTTCTAAAATGTAGCGATAGATTTTTAACGTTAGACTATTTCACGGTATAATGGAATAGTAGCAAAATTCCTGTTGATGGCGGGAGAAGTTTTGTCTGAGTTAGAAGTGCCAGCACAGGCACAACATCCTTTCGATGTCCTGGTAATATTTAATGGCCTGAAAATTTGAATACATTTGTTGTTGATCATGGAGCAAGCCAATGAAATAAAATGCTATTCATGCAACTATTTTATTTTTTAAATGTTACTACACGTTATTACATGTTAATACATTTTCCATCACTTGGCATCATTGAAGGTATCTGTATATTCATACAAGGTTTGATCCTGTATTTTTGAAGTACTCAGAACTCTCACTGTGGTCAACAGATGTAATGGATGCAGGGTTGGGGCTTTAAACATAAATACGTCATTTGGGGGTAACTGTTGTCCCTGCCTTCAGTCTCTGGAAAATGGCAGCCCCTCATGTCCATGTGAAGTGTTGCCCAGATATTATGGTGATGAGCAATACATGGAGAAGGTGACTGGAGAGAGAGAGAGACATGCAATGGGACTTATTTGGCAATGACTGTACATCAGATTTTCTATAACTGCCACGGTAGATATGTACAGAAAAGCACCTCATCTGTTCAAAATGTGAAGTGCAAAATTATGAATAAAATAGTCACAAAAATCATGTCCCTCCCCCCCACCACCTTGCTCCTGGTAGGTAAGAGAAAATAGTCTCATTTTAAAACGGGGGGGTGGGGGTTCTATAATGTTTCACATGGCATTTTCCACAGCAACGACACTGTGGAGCTGCAGCGGTTCAAAGAGGGCAAAAAAGCCATAGTCTCCATCAAGGCCCCTCGACGTTAAAGTGAATGTCTGAGTGTAGGATGAAATGTTTGCGGCCCAGATGCATGTTCACTGACAATTGCTTAACAGACTGGTTTAATGTTAGGAAGGAAAGGGGGACGGATAGCATTTTACCACGCAAAAGCAATGAGTTCTGCCCAGGAAGACTGGGATATTAACTCCTAGGGCTGAGTGGCAGCAGCAGCAGCAGCAATGAGTTTCTCTTGCTCTTCTCCCCGCCCTCCCTCCCCCCACCCAACCCCATCTTCCAGGTTCAATAAAGATTACATCATGGAGAAAGTATGCAATGTAGCCTGAGACTCAAAGCCGTCACAATTGGCGGCTGTTTAACTGTAATGTCGCTGAAACACATACTTTCCACCTCCCACTTTCCCCCTGGCCAGCCCCCCCATCCCAACCCAAGACCTCTGCTTTTCGTACTATTAAGGGGAGCATTATTGGAGAGAGGAAAATCTGATCAAAACTGTCGACCGCCAACTGCCGATTTTCTATGGATTCAATAAAGGCCACCTTAACGATTTCCCTAATTAATGGATGACATCTTTGGCTGGAGGAGAGGCGATGTATTCTACTCTGCCTTAGTCTTTGTTAACCTTCTAATTAACTTTCATAGGTCACCCAGGTCTCCCAAACCTAAAAGTGAAGAGGGCCATTGTGCTAGGAGCAGTAAACTTACTTTTTCTGCCTGGATACTTAAAAGGGGGAATGATTATAGGCAGAGAAAAATAACTCCATTTAAAGTCTTTGTGACTACAGAGAATGCATAGGTCCCTGCCTTAGAAAATAATTGAAACACCATTTATACCAATATTTCCATGCATAATAAAACAAATTAGCAAAATGCATCTAAATTCTGATGCACACTTTTTTAGAATGTGAACTTGGGCAGGTCAACAAAAGGATTCAGATTTACTGTGCAAATTGCAACTGCAACAGCAATCAGTCTTTTTACTGACTGATCTCAGGCAAAGAGTATGGGCTAATAGTACACATACACATTCACACACACACACACATACTCTCTCTCTCCCTCTCTCTCTCTTTCTCTCTCTAATACTATAATATTGGGCCACATTTATCCCGGGTAAAACCACTGAAATCAATGGAATTGTGTCAGAATTAATTTGGCCCACTGCCTTTTGTGGAATCTAATATGGACCGACCATTGAACTGGAGACATCAAAGATGATAAACACAGTTCCCTTTCAAACACACTGATGCAACCAAAAAAGGGTGGGCAGAAGGCATTTGGGTGGCCTTTTCCTGTGTCTACAATGTTTTCAGTGAAATTCTGCCCTCCTTCACACCCATGCAGCCCTACTGAAGTCAATCGGATTCTTTTCATAAAGTGCATGGTGTAGGATGAAAAACAAAACTTCATGGTGGCAACCTGCAGTTAATAAACCTGAAATTAATGGTGTCTTGAAAAGTAATGCATATGAGTGTTTCTGTGACTTTGGGAAAACACATGGAATTAACTGTTCTCTAACGAATGTAGGATAGTAATAAGATAGTACAGAATAGGATAATAATAGTTTTCCCAACATAATACACATATGCACCCTCACACACAAACTCACATACAGCTCCTTTCTCTTATATAAACAGGAATACAGAGCCCCAACAATTTACTTGTTCAAAAATGTTGCCTGGGGAGGGATAATTTAGAGAACTTTTTGCATTGAGTAAGAGAAAGTCTGATCTGGTGATTAAAACACAGGGCTGGCAATCAGGCTATCTGCATTCTATTCCTGGATCAGCTACTGACTTGTAGTGGGATGTTAGGCAAGCTACTTAAGCCAGGTCTACACTAAAATGTTAGGTCAACCCAGTTATGTTGTTCAGTGGTGTGAAAAATCCACATCCATGAGCGACTTAGTTAAGCTGACCTAACCCCCTTCCATCAACCTAGCTACCAGTCACTAGTGACTGTCTACCCTGATGCACAACAGCGGTGCAGCTGTGCTGCTGCCACATTTCTAGTGAAGCGATAGCCCTGGATTCTCTTTGATTCGGTTTCTCCATCTCTGTGGTAGGGGTGCCAATAACGTAATGTTTATAAAGTACGTTGAGATCCTCAGATGGGAAGCACAATAGCAGTGCCAAATATTAAGCAAGAAACCAAAAGATCTAGGTTTTCAAATTGTTAAGTCTTTTATTACAGTGGTTCGATTCTGCCACTGTGTGCAGGTCGCATTGCTCTGAATTTTGTAATAGGTCAGGTGTAAGATCTGGCCTGCAGCCTCTTTGTTATACACTGCCCTCAGTTCATACAGAGAACTCCCGGGGTCAACAACAGGCATTCCCTGTGCAAATCCAGGGAAGTACATGGCCCTGTCTGCTTAACTTTTGATACACTAGAATTCCATCTTCTTTCTAAAGTTTACTTTGTTGGTTTGATAAGTCTCCTGCATTTGTGCTGGCAAAGCCCAACAGGAGGGGTAGTTTACTCAAGAGGGGATGGCTATCCCTATACACATAGGGCTAGATTGTGAATTGTGCTGAGGTAACATAAAGGGGCTACAATGGAAACAGAATGGTACCCTCAGAATCCCTTTGTCTCAGGAGGGTTCCTGGGCTTGCATAGAACCCAAGTAATGGCTTTATACCAGCCACTCTCACACCCTGCAGGGTAGGGGATGGGCCAGAGGTGGTAAGGGTTAGGGACAGGGTAGGAGTCCCTACAGTGCAGCACAGATATTCTGTCCTAGTTTGAATGAATCATAGAAGCCAGTGCAATTTAGAACAGCTCTGGGTTGCTCTAGGTTGCAGTGGGAAGGGGCAAGGAGGCCCTAATCCAAGTCAGAATTCTGGAGACACAGAGGTGACTGAAAGCAACTTTTGCCCATCTTATTCCCCTCTTTCCACCTCCACAGACATATACTTTCCTGGATCCAGCACAGAAAAGGAGTAAGAGGGAATCAGGTATATAGGGTCAGGTCAAAGACAGTAACTCCCCCGTGTAACTGGGGTTAATTTGGCCCATGCTTTTTTTCAACTACTGTCTGAAACAGGTGACTCTGGGGTGAATTAATTGAGCATAAATTGCCGCTCAGTTTAATTGAGAATAACATAGATCTTGATACTCTCCAGCTGTGTAGCCAATAAGCAGCTATTCGGCTTTGTGAGTTTTTCCATCTCTCTGACCTAACTCAAAGATTCAGATGAAATATCTGGAATCCAGGGGCAACACAGCTCCTGCTCCTGTTGAATTCCAGGGGACCAGTAAGGTTTTTGATACTGTCTCGCATGACCGTCTCATAAACAAACTAGAGAAATACAACCTAGATAGAGCCACTGTAAAGTAGGTGCATAACTGGTTGGAAAACTGTTCCCAGAGAGTAGTTATCAGTGGTTCACAGTCATGCTTGATGGGCATATCAAGAAGGGTCCCGCAGGGGTCAGTTCTGGGTCTGGTTCTGTTCAATATCTTCATCAATGATGTAAATAATGGCATAGAGAGTAGAATAGCATAGAAAGTTTGCGGATGATACCAAGCAAGGACGATAGGATAGCATTTTAGGATAGGCTTAAAATTCAAAATGATCTGGACGAACTGGAGAAATGGTCTGAAGTTAATAGGATGAAATTCAGACAGGACAAATGCAATGTACTCCACTTAGGAAGGAACAATCAGTTGCACATATACAAAATGGGAAATGACTGCCTAGGAAGGAGTACTGCAGAAAGGGATCTGGGGGTCATAGTGGACCACAGGCTAAATATGAGTCAACAGTGTAACACTTGCAAAAAAAGCAAACATCATTCTGGGATGTATTAGCAGGAGTGTTGTAAGCAAGGCATGAGAAGTAATTCTACTCTACTCCACGCTGATTAGACCTCAACTGGAGTATTGTGTCCAGTTCTGGGTGCCACATTTCAGGAAAGATGTGGACAAATTGGAGAAAGTCCAGAGAAGAGCAACAAAAATGATGAAAGGTCTAGAATCTTGACCTATGGGGGAAGATTGAAAATACTGGGTTTGTTTAGTCTGGAAAAGAGAAGACTGAGCAGGGACATGATAAGAGTTTTCAAGTACATAAAAGGTTGTCACAAGAAGGAGGGAGAAAAATTGTTCCTGTTAATCTCTGAGGATAGGACAAGAAGCAATGGGCTTAAATTGCAGCCAGGGCTGTTTAGGTTGGACGTTAGCAAAAACGTCCTAATTGTCAGGGTAGTTAAACACTGGAACAAATTGCTTAGGGAGGCTGTGGAATTTCCATCATTGGAGGTTTTAAAGAGCAGGTTAGACAAACACCTGTCAGGGATGGTCTAGTTATTATTTAGTCCTGCCTTGAGTGCAGGGGACTGGACTAGGTGACCTCTCAAGGTCCCTTCCAGTCCTACGATTCTATTATGTGACTTTTACTTCTGCAACAGATAGAGGTTTATAATATTGTTCATTAATTATGACAGTAGAACCACAGAGTTACGAACATCTCGGGAATGGAGGTTGTTCATAACTCTGAAATGTTTGTAACTCTGAATAAAAACGTTATGGTTGTTCTTTCAAAAGTTTACAAATGAACATTGACTTAATGCAACTTTAAAACTTTACTATGCAGAAGAAAAATGCTGCTTTCCCTTTATTTTTTAGTAGGTTACGTTTAACACAGTACCGGACTGTATTTGCTTTTTTTTTAGTCTCTGCTGTGGTTTGATAGTGTATTTCCTTTTCCAAATGAGGTGTGTGGTTGACTGGTCAGTTCGTAACTCTGGTGTTTGTAACCCTGAGGTTCTGCTGTACTCCAGGTATAATCAAGTCAGTGATATGGTTTGAAATTGTCTTCCTTTACTTAAGAACACCATGTGTGTGAGAACATGAAAAAATTGAAGTTGTTATCACAAAAAATAGTGCAAGACATGCTGTGCTGCTGAACTATACGTATTTTGTAACCATAGAAGTCAAAATTAAGATACGACTAGGGAGCCTGTTCTGAACTGGACAGTCAAACTGATGCATATAATAGACATAAACTTGTTCAGATTGACACATATCTCTGGATCTATGCAAGGATTAAACACTGACCATGTTTTAGAGAAATACTGCTCTGAACAATCACCTGCTCAGCCAGATCACCAACACTGACTGATATATATCAAATGGAAACAGAAGGTATCAATCCTGTTGCCCTGTCACTTGCCAGATCCTGCAATTGTTTAAGTCAATGGGAGTTTGCCATTGATTTTGACAGGAACAGGACAGAACCCTTTAAACTGTCCTCTGTCTGTGGGCCTAGCCAGGCCATATACTGCTTCTAAACCCTATATTGATCTTCCACTAATCTCAGTAGAAACTGTATGTACAGATCTAGGACAGTATATGACCCTCACATTTACAAATGTTGGTCACAGATCTTCAAAAGGACAGAACTTGGCCTGCTTTAATCTTATAACTGAGTGAGAATACGTTTTTGGTAATGATTTGAATACCTTCAATGCGGGGATGTATAATACTGTGCATCAAGGTGAATATTTCCTTTCACATATGCTATGTATTTTAGCCCAATAATAAATAATAAATAACAAGTCTGAGTTATTTTAGATCCAGAGCCCTTCCCGATCTGTTGAAGAGTTTCTTCTCTGCCTTTCTCAGAAAAAAGAAGTTGCATCTAGAGTGGAGCTGGACAGTGAGAATCAACATTTGTAGAAAATTGTTTTAAAGATATGGGTCTTCACAGATATAGTTCAGCTCTGCTCTTGCATAGCTCCAAATGACTTGTGCCTGGTGCAGCGTCTGCAACACTAATTAATGGCACACTTTTCCAGAAGTTGCATGGTTTAAGAAGGTAAGCAGCTGCATGCTCTGCTTTTTCCTCATATTATTCAGCTTCAGAGATTCGGCCATCTTGGAAACACTGTCAGTTGGAATGGGCGCTTTAATTATAGCATGGCTGTGTTCGAGCTTTGATCTCCAAGCAAGAGCGCTACGGTCCCATTTATGGGATCACGTACAACAGAGTTTCAACAAGCGTTCTCTGTAAGAAAAAGAAAGCTGATTGCAGCTAAACTTCCAAGAAAAAAATGTGAATGGAAGCGTATCTTCTCCTCCCGGCATTGGTAGGCAGAGACACTATTAATGTCAGTGACATTGTGCAACTAGAGGAAGAAGGAAGACCAGAACCCTGCCACACTGTGACTTAAAAATCACAGGCAATTAGGTAGGGTTTGTGTATTTCAGACTGATTAAAGATAAGGAGATGGACATTTCTGGGGGAGACAGATGATCCGTTATTACTGGCCCTTTCATGTTGGTGGCTTACTTGGCTGAAAGTGTTCAGTGCCCCCAGTGCCAGGTTCCACCTGTGGAGAGGCCGTCTTCCTAAAACAGGAGATCCTTACAGAGGACCTTGTGGTTAAGGCACACAGGAAATCTAGGTTCAGTTCTTGGCTCTGACACAGACTTCCTGGGTGCCCTTGGGCAAGTCCCTTGATCTATCTGTGCCTCAGTTCCCCTTCTGTGAAATGGAGATAATATTATTTCCCTTCTCCCAACCTTGGCTTTTCTCAACTTAGACTGTAAGCCCTTTGGGACAGGGACTGTCTCTTACTGTGTGTCTGTACAGAACCCAGCACAATGGGGCCCCCAGTCTGGATGGCTAAAATTTAGGTACTACAGTCAAAATAATGAATAATAAATAAATAACTTAGATGCACTGTAAACTTCCTTTGAACTGCCTGTGCACCTTTAAAGTGTTTTAATAATGACATGGCTAATTCATTCTGTATATTTAGTTAAGATAAACATTACAGTAAAACATAAGGTCTATTCTTTAATAACACACAACAAAATGCTTTAAACTTAGAAATTTGTCAGACTGAACGGATTATTTGTGACAATATTTCACAGAGTTTGAGACATTTAGTGTCTCTTTTCTTGGCATCTCTCATAACCTAGACATGGTTTTATACACACGAGGGACTGATTTAGTTAGCTGAACCTATTTAGTCTTAAATCAGACTTCACAAGCAAGGATCAATGCACCAGCTAAAATTTGGTCACACCCTTTCGTCTCACTCTATCACGTTGTGGTTGAAAACAATTATTTTACAGTTGCAGAACCTGGTAGTATGCGATTACATTCAACTGTACTCAGTGGCCTTGCAGAATCAATAACAATTTAGCACAAGTAACCACTGCAAGTGGTTATAGTGGGGGACTGGAAATCAGGATTCCTGTGTTCTACTCTTAGCTCTGCTCCTGACTCACCATGTACCAAAGTCTATATATTAACGGTTTATGATGAAGCCAGCAATTAGGGTGACCAGATGTCCTGATTTTGTAGGGACAGTCCTGATTTTGGGGTCTTTTTCTTATATAGGCTCCTATTACCCACTACCTCCTGTCCCGATTTTTCACACTTGCTGTCTGGTCACCCTACCAGCAATGAAACTCTGGCCAACAGCGTGCTCATTTTATCTCACGACTTCTGAAGTGCTGAAAATTTGGTCTCAGGCCCTGTAAACATTACAACTTTAGCAGAGTTACTTCTTTGACTAAAAATTCCATCTTGACATGCCTTCACAAGGAGGCCATGTTGCACTGGCTTTATGGATTCCAAGGGATAATATGGGATCTGTGTGCTAACAAAGAGTCAACCTTGTCAAAGGAGGGAAAAAACTCTCACTTGGAGAAGGCAGCTTGTCGACTCATCAAAAATAAATGTTTCAGCTGTTGTGCTTATGGGTTTAACGCAAGGTTCTACTCTGAAAAGTGGCTCTGTCATAAGGGTAAACGTGCATTTATTATCTCTCAGTGATTTCCATATCACATGTGCTCAATTTACTCGTAAAAAGATGTTTTTTGTTACCCAACAGCCCTTCAAACTCACCCAGGGATCTCCAAATCAATCAGGGCTCTTTTCTTCCTCACCTTAATTAAGGTTCTGCAGCCCGGTTTGTGTTTGGAGAGACACCTGTGCCACCTCTTTGCCTTTGTTGAGGTTGCACATGAGGTAACTAATGGGAACTCAATAAACAGTTCCGTTGATGACGTACAAAATGGAATAGAATCCAGTTTATGCTTTCTTAGCTCTTTTGGCTCTGCAGGGCTAACAGAGGGGATAAAACTCATTTTTGTAACACGTCAGCAGATATGACTTTAAATACGCACAGGAAGCAGATTGCCTGAGTGAACATTCTAATGTAGGGTTTCTCAAACTGGGGTCCACGGACCCTCCGGAGTCATGTCGGGGGCTGCCCACCCCGCTGATTCACTCCTCCCCCTCCTTCCCAGTGACTCCTGCACGCCGCTGAACGGCTGTTTAGCGACGTGCAGGAGGCGCTAGGAGGGAGAGGGAGGTACGGGGAAAGGGCGCGCTCAGGGGAGGGGGCGGAAAGAGGAGGCGAAGAGGAGGGGCAGGGGTGGAGCGGGGATGGGAAGAGGTGGGGTGGGGGTGGGGCCTTGAGGGAAGAGGAAGAATGGGAGTGGGGGCAGGGCCTGAGGCTGAACAGAGGTCTTGGGGGTCCGTGAAAAATTTAAATCAAAATGGGGGTCCTCAGGTTGCTAAAGTTTGAGAACTGCTGTTCTAACGTAATGAGCCTGATTCCCACTTATACAGAGACCCCTTCATATTGCTCTAGCTGTGTAAAGGGGCCTTAGAGTGGGCATAAACTATATTCACACCCATTTTAAGGGTGCCTGCCTCCCATTGAAATCAATTGGAGGTGGGCGCCTAAATACCTTTGAGGATCTGGGCCTTAGCGCAAATGCAGTCACTTTTCAGAGCAGAATGGCACTAGCCATGAAGAAAGGAGGAAACTATTCTTATCACAGAAGAAAAAGTGTGAATGGCAGTGGGAGGTGAGTGTGTCAGAGAGAAGCAGATTGCAGTAGCTCAAGAGGAACGAACGATACTAAAGTTTTAGTAGCCTGGACAGAGTGAAAGGGTCAGAGTTGGAAATGTTATGGAGGACAAAATGGGGACGGTATAGAAGCCTGGATCAATAGAGATCTAGGGACGAGGTTCAAGCCTCGGGATGGGCAAGGCTAGGGATGTGGGGGAATCAGCATGCTCATCTTATGGGAAGGAGCACCTACTTGGATCAGCGCAACCCTCTCTGGCTAACTGAGTAGTACCAAAGCCAGGCTCTGCAGGGAGCCCCATCCCTCAGTGATCTGGGCACTGAGGCCTTGAAAGGGGTGGGGAGGCTCACAGGGCTCTGACGGGAAAGCAGAGGCAAACTAGGGTGCGTCAGCACCCAGCTCTTCCTGCGGGAGAACTCCAGAGCTAGGAGGTCACATCTTCAAGCAATGCTACCCTACATCTCAGCACACCAATACGTTTGTAAAAGGGGCACAGTATGTGGCTGATGGCATCAGATATCACAGCACTGAAGATAGTCATTTTGCATAAAGTTGCTTGGAAAACCCACTGTTAAGTACTGAGTGTATTCAGTCTGGTCTGTCTTCCCATACAGAGACAACACTGAGCTGTTGCTGGAGCTGCCGTATGCTTTGCTTCGTGCTCTTTATCCTTCTGAGTCTTCTCAGATTTCCCAGTGATGGAGAACAGCAGCCTCACTCAAGCAGGCTGTCCTTGTTCACATGATGTCAAGTATCAGAGCGGTAGCCGTGTTAGTCTGGATCTGTAGAAGCGACAAAGAGTCCTGTGGCACCTTAAAGACTAACAGATGCATTGGAGCATAAGCTTTCGTGGGTGAATACCCACTTCTTCAGATGCATGAAGAAGTGGGTATTCACTCATGAAAGCTTATGCTCCAATACGTCTGTTAGTCTATAAGGTACCACAGGACTCTTTGTCGCTTGTTCACATGAGTCGCTCCAATGGGACTACACATGTGAGTACAGCTTACTCAAGGAGGAGGATTTCTAAGAGCACTGCAGTTTGAGGTTCAGAGGCAGAAAAAAATTCAACTAAACCATTCAAAACACCTGGAAAATTAACCTAAAGAATCTTTTTAGCCATACAAATGTCATCATTAAAAATCCAATGCCACAGGGCCTTTCAGGGCTAGAGGCGAGTTACACGTGTCTCATTGGGAAGTTGGGATTGTCCCTTTCCCAGTGGTATAAAACTCTTGTTTCTCACCCAGGATAGTCACAAAATATTGGATCTAAAGCTGTCAAGATACTCATGGCGCAAGTTTTTCTGGACCAAAAGGCCAGCTCTGAGTGGCTATGATGGGAGAGTGAATAATCTGGGGTCAGTGGTCACCTTTCAGCCGGAGAGGTCAGTTTGCTTTGGTTATAGTTTCAAGGCTGCCTCTGCAAGAGGATTTAGGTTTATGTTTTTGAATGAAAGCTGAGATTCTCCTTTACATTTCCTTGTACCCCAAACAAAGGGAGATCCCCCAACCCTGGGCTTTGTGAACCCCTATGGGCCAGTTTTTGCAACTTCCTACAAAATACTACAGACTCTTTAGCAGACTAAACTCTGAGTAACAGAAAGCATGGCTTTGACTGAGGATCCAGCAGAAGAACTGCATGATGTTTGCCTTTTATGTGATATATAAACTTTGGGCACACGTTTCTGGAAACTTATGGGTGAACTGCTGTGACCTAGGTTATTCAGCATAATATATGTTATTGTCTATTCAGCCCTGTAAGTGTATATGGGGCCGTAGAGTGGAGGAGGTGTAGCAAATAAATAACCAGGGTCCTTGTCCCAGGCGTTTAACGGTCTTGGCACATGCAGGTAAGAAATGGAACAATACAACAGAACAGAGCTGGATTCATGATGCACACAGTGTGTGGTAAATATAATCCCATATCTGGGACTAGATTTATTCTTGTCTCAAATCTCCTGTTCTGAAAGGCATCCTGTCTCTCTTTAGTTCCCCTTCATCTCAGTATAATCCTAACTGGGACTAATGCCTGATGCCCAAGTTTTTTCTCTCCCTGCCATCTACAGTCTTCCTGGCACCTCCTCCTCCCCCTCTGCTGCATTTTTGTTGCTTGGCTTCCTCTCTCTCTTCTTCTAGTGTCAGTCTCCACCTGGAGGTTCCTGGGATTTGAGCCAGCACCTTGACTATCTAGTCAAGCCCAGCACCCCTCACCTCCTCTGCTTTGGGCTCCAGCAATGGATCAGCTCTCCACTGGCTGACTTGCTGATTTAACCTCAGGTTCTAACATCTCTGTCTCCACCTTTCTTCTCTCACGACTATCTCCACTCCTCCAGTCTTGCCTGTTCCGCTCCCCCTTGACCTTCCCCTCACCCCGTTTGTGACTTCCCGTTCGTTCACCACTCCAATTTTGCGGCAGACTTGGACTCTCTCCACCCACCCTCCAATCCATTGATTCCATTGTATTTATCTATAACTTCATGCTCTCCTCAACACTTGACACCTGTTGCCTATTCGTCCCCACTAACCACTAGGCTTTGTACTATCTTCTGTTCTATACTTTCACTCTTGCCTTGGGCTCCTTTTCTTTTTGTTTTCAAACATGTCCCTGCATCCGCCATAAAAATGCATCCCTCTCTACATCTCCACTTATCCTTCCATTATCCTATAGAGATATAAGTCAAACCGGATCATCAGCTATGATATTTTTATTTCAAAGAGGGCAGATTTTGGAGAATTAATCAAAGAAGTGATATGGACTGAAGAGTTTAAGGACTTAAACGTGGAGGAGGCTTGGAATTTCTTCAAACCAACTGTACAAAAAAACTATCTGAAATTTGCATCCCAAGCAAGGGGAAAAGACATGTAGGGAAAGGCTCCAGACCCAGCTGGATAAATATCCACCTCAAAAAGGTTATTAGGAGTAAGCAGAGCACCTACAGGGAATGGAAAAAGGGGCTGATCAGCAAAGAAAGCTCCATTGTGGAGGTTAGAAAATGTAGGAATAAAATGAGAATTGCTAAAAGTCAAGCTGAATTAGCTCCTGCCAAAGAAATTCAAATAAATAATAAGGGATTTTTTAGTTATAAAATAATAAGAAAATAAGGATGGATGAGGCTGGGCTGCTATGCAGTGTTGATGGGAAAGAGATTAAAGATATCTAGGTATGGCCCAAAAACTAAACGAATATTTGGCCTCAATTTTCAATAAGGATGATAATATGGAACATAGCCATGAAGACAGTATGGTTAATGGAAATGAGTGTCTAGAAGTGGAAATGACCACCTTTGAGGTGGAGGAAAATCTTAAAGAGTATAATGCACTCAAATTGGTGGGAACCAGATAATTTCCATCCCAGAATACTGAAAGAACTGGCACAGGAGATTGCTAGTCTGCTAGCAAGGATTTTTAATAATCTATATAGGGGTGGTACCATATGACTGGAGATTAGTTAATGTACCTATATTCAGGAAAAGGGAAATGTGATCTGGGCAGTTAGAGACCTGTTAGTCTGAGCTCAGAAGTATGGAAGGCTTTAGAACAAATTGTGAAGGAAAGAATAATTAAATTCACTGAGATAAATGGTAAAGGGAATGTAATGCAACTTGGGTTTACCGAAGATTCATTGTGAGAATCTAACCTGATTTCCTTCTTTGAGAAAATAATTGATCCTTTTTAGATAAGGGAAGTGCAGCAGATTTAATATACTTGAACTTCAGTAAAGCATTTGACATTGTACCAAATAGGAATTAAATTAGGAAAGATGGGGATCAGTGCAAGAATTGTGAAGTGGATAAAAAAGTGGCTAAAGAGGAGAAGGCAATGGTTTGTGCTGAAAGGTGAGTTATTGGACTGGAGGGAGGTTATTAGTGGAGTCCCTCAAGGATCTGTATTGGGACCAAGCTTATTTAATATTGTTATTGATTACTTTGGCACAAAAAATAGGAATGTACTAATAAAATGTGCTGATACAAAGTTGAGGCATCACATTAGTGGTTCATAGTCATCCTGAAGTTGTCTCACACACCCAGCTCTCTCTCCCCCTCTGTTGCTTCCAGATGATGAACCGCCAGTTTATAGCAGAAATTCTTATTAGGGCTGTCAAGTGATTTAAAAAAATAATCGTGATTAATTGCGTGATTAATCGCACTGTTAAACAATAATAGAATACCATTGATTTAAATATTTTTGGATGTTTTCTACATTTTCAAATATATTGATTTAAATTACAACACAGAATACAAAGTGTACAGTGCTCACTTTATATTTATTTTTATTACAAGTGTTTGCACTGTAAAAAGACAAAAGAAATAGTATTTTTCAATTCACCTAATACAAGTACTGTAGTGCAATCTCTATCATGAAAGCTGAACTTACAAATATAGAATTATGTACAAAAATATTGCATTCAAAAATAAAACAATGTAAAATTTTAGAGCTTGCAAGTCCACTCAGTCCTACTTCTTGTTCAGCCAATTGCTCAGACAAACAAGTTTATTTACATTTGCAGGAGATAATGCTGCCCGCTTCTTGTTTACAATGTCACCTGAAAGTGAGAACAGGTGTTCTCATGGCACTGTTGTAGCTGGCGTTACAAGATATTTATGTGCCAGATGCACATGCTTCAACCACCATTCCAGGGGACATGTGTCCATGTTGATGACAGGTTCTGCTTGAAAACCATCCAAAGCAGTGCGGACCAACGCATGTTCATTTTCATTATTTGAGTCAGATGCCACCAGCAGAAGGTTGATTTTCTTTTTTGGTGGTTCGGGTTCTGTAGTTTCTGCATCAGAGTGTTGCTCTTTTAAGACTTCTGAAAGCATGTTCCACACCTCATCCCCCTCAGATTTTGGAAAGCACTTCAGATTCTTAAATCTTGGGTCAAGTGCTGTAGCTATCTTTACAAATCTCACATTGGTACCTTCTTTGCATTTTGTCAAATCTGCAGTGAAAGTGTTCTTAAAATGAACAACATGTGCTGGGTCATCATCGAGACTGCCGTAACATGAAATATATGGCAGAGTGCAGGTAAAACAGAGCAGGGGATATACAATTCTCCCCCAAGGAGTTCAGTCACAATTTTAATTAACACATTTTTTTAACGAGCGTCATCATCATGGACGCATGTTCTCTGGAATGGTGGCCAAAGCATGAAGGGGCATACGAATGTTTAGCATACCTGGCAGTAAATACCTTGAAATGCTGGCTACAAAAGGGCCATGCAAATGCCTGTTCTCACTTTCTGGTGACTTTATAAATAAGAAGAGGGCTGCATTATCTCCTGGAAATGTAAACAAACTTGTTTGTCTTAGAGATTGGCTGAAGAAGAAGTAGGACTGAGTGGACTTGTAGGCTCTGAAGTTTTACATTGTTTTGTTTTTGAGTGCAGTTAAGTAACAAAAAAAAATCTCCATTTGTAAGTTGCACTTTCAGGACAAAGAGATTGCACTACAGTATTTGTATGAGGTGATTGAAAAATACTATTTCTTCTGTTTATCATTTTTATAGTGCAAATATTTGTAATCAGAATATACACTTTTATTTCAGTTACAACACAGAATACAAGATCTATATGAAAATGTAGAAAAACATACAAAATATGTAATGAATTTCAATTGGTAGTCTCTTGTTTAACAGTGCAATTGAAACTGCGATTAATCGAGATTAATTTTTGAGTTAATCGCGTGAGTTAACTGCAATTAATCCACAGCCCTAATTCTTATTATTAGACCCTAACTGCATGATTTTGCACTACTGAATTTCGTCCCATTTCTGTAACTCCAGTCATTAAGGTCATACAGATCTTCCTGTATAATATTCCGATCCTCTTCTGTATTGATGATGCCTCAACTTTGTATCAGCAAATTTTACTAGCACACTCCTACTTTTTGTGCCAAAGTCATTACTAAAAATATGATTTGCTCCAATACAGATCCTTGAGGGACTCCACTAGTGACCTCCCTCCAGTCCAATAACTCACCTTTCAGCACAATCCATTGCCTTCTCCTCTTTAGCCACTTTCTTATCCACTTCACAATTCTCGTGATTGGCAGTGACCTTGGGAGTTTTTCCACCTTCTTCTGAAGCACAAGGCTGCAGGTCACTGGCCAGGATTATCTCAGTATATGTCATTTCATTCTTTCTCCGCCATCTCAGGGCCTTGAGCACTGCTGCACCTTGGTCTCTCCTATTCTCTACGTGTGGATCTCATTTATTTTGGTCTCATTTCCATTGTTTGGCTTATGGTGCAGGTGGAGGTCTGTGATATACAGGAGGTCAGACTAGATGATCTAGTTGTTCCAGCACATTTTTCTCCTCTCATCTCTTCAAGTGACTCATTTACTTTCATACTCTTCTATTTCTCTCTGATACTCTCCAATCTGGTTTTTAGCCACTTCACTCCACTGCAGCTGCTCTTGCTAAAGCCACCAATGACCGCCTTTTAGTCAGATCTAAATGCCCCATCTCCAGCCTTTTTCTCTTTGATTTTTTTACCACCTTTGAAAAAAAACCTGATAATTCCTGTTTAGTTATTGGTAGCAGAATAGACAGAATCATGATAACAAAGGGGCAGAATGAATAAGACAAAGTATTAAATTGTCTTCTGCCCTCTAAATGGGCTCCACATGAAGATTTTAAGAGCAAAATCCAGCTGTCAGGAAGATCCAGGATGGGGAAGGTGAGGCCTACCTTTTTTAAACTTGTGGAAAAAATTGCCTTTAAAATCTTCATGATCTCCTAAGTGGGTTCTATTGAGGAAGAAGAAAACCGTGAATAATCTTCTGTGATTATAATCTAATTGTCTACTGCCCCAGACTCATTATTATCTGAGCCTGGGAATTCAGTTGTCAATAACTACAACTAAACATGAAGCAATTCAGGACATATATCGGGGGTGGGGGATGGGGGTGGGGGGTGGAATATAAAAGTAAGAGGATCAGGCAGTGGATGCAGTGCAGTTACTCTCACTGAAGACTTTACTATCTAGCAGAAGCAGATCCTGCTACATACCTGGGTTTATAATAGAAGGTTCAAGAGGTTTTCATTCCGCCCTCTGATTCAGCAATGAAGCTAGTTACCTTCTCTCATTAGAAGATTCTTTTCAAGTTGGAAAATACTTACAGAGCTATTAGTTATATGCAACATTCGACTCTAATTATAACCATTTTTAGAACATCTTACTTCTGCTGGAAGAGTGTATGTAATAAGATCTATAGTCAGTTATGTGGACCTTACATTACAACTTCATGGCCAGAGCTTATAAACACATAATATATAGAAATCATCTTAAGCTTCAGATCAACCTGGAAAATCAAAATCACTGCACATCATACTCTTAAGCCTAATTTCATGTTCTGTTTTCCTACTATATAATCAATTACAAAGCTAATACTACTAATTTATTAGCATAGCTAATACATATTTTATCTTAAAAGTTAATCTTAGATTACTAATAATTATGTCTAGAATATTATTTTAAAGACTCTTAAATGGAATAATTCTAATTTTGAGTTGTAGTATGCCTTCCCCTATATGTCAAAGCAATGCACACAAATAGGTGGAAAATCAGATCACTAGGTCAAAGGGGGAGGGGAAAAAATCCTAATTTCTGATTTCCCCTTACAAGAAAAAAATACATGAAAATGAATTGCAGGTAACATTGCTGATATTTGTGTGCATATATCATACTATTATACCACCCTAATGAGGAGAGCACCTTCTGATAAGAGTCTCTCTTCTTCATGTGTGGTATTATAAGGATCATCTTTTCTGAAAGAAGGAGCAAATATGATGAAATGGTGTATCAAGTGTCATGAGATCATCACAACCATTAAAGTGATTAACTACGTTCAAAATATTCGTGGAGAACCTCAGCCACGGAACAACTGCAGGAATCTGAAATGTCTAGTAAGATCTGTACGTAGCTTGATATTTGAAAAGGATACATCACCTCTCTCTCTCTTTTTCTTTCTGACTGCTCCTTTATAAGCAAAGTTTTCATGCATGCATTAAATCAACCAAGTATGGGACTTAACCTGCATTCCTTGTACATCCAAATCTCACCTTGAAGTCAGTGGGAGTTTGGGGTGAGCCAAAGAGACCACTGAAGTCAGACACAAAGTAATCAATGCTTGTTGCCCATTTCCACATAGGAAAACCTCCATAATTAAAACAAAGAATGGTAGAAGTAGTAGTAGGCCATGATGTCCTCTATGAACATGTTATTATTCATGATCATCATACAGTGCCTTGCATCCAAGGAGCACAAAACATTACAGAAAACTGCAGGAATGGCCTTATGATATATGGAGAAGTTTAGCACCATTAAACAAGAGCTCACGTTAAATTCCCCATGCACAAGTACACACACTCAGGTCCCTAGGACCCAGTTGGTTTGCTGGCATGCACACATACACCAGTGTGGATGGTTTGTTTGTCCTTTCATTGGTTTTTTTCTCACTCTTGTCTTAGGGGAGAAGCAACTTTAAAGTATGGGAGAGACAGACAGAGAGAGCATGACGCCCTATAATCCAACAAGTCAACTTCCCGAGCTCAAACACGAACTGATTTTTTTTTCTTCCCCCGCCTTATAAAAAAGAAATTGACTTTTGTTTGGAGTTTGTGAGAAGTGGGACTCGGGGCCCAGTCAATGGGGCTCCCCGCGGCGCAGGCTGAGTGGAGCCATCTCGAACCAGTCAGCCGCGGCACCAATTAATCCGCTCTTTGTCACAGCCCCGGCCTCAGCAGCAGCAGCGGCAGTGGCGGCAGCAGCAGCAACACATTTGCCCATTGTTCAGCCCTTCATGCAATGGGATTTACCCTTTCAAAGAGCCAGTTTTGTCCCAAAGAGTTCGAGCGGAAGTTTCTCACTGACAATTTGCCCCAAATAGATAGATTTGTCAGCAGCAACCTTTAAAAGCAAAAAGCCACACCAGAAAAAAAAAGGTGCATCCCTCTGTCTGTGGATCTGGCCTGGTGAGGTGAGCCAGGGACGCAGTCTGGCGCTGAGGTAGGGGAAAGCTAAGCGGCCTGGAAGGGGCGCTTGTTTGCCTCAAGACAGATCAAGGGAAGGGTAAATGGCATGGATGGGGCTCTTATTCATCTCCTGACAGATATAACAGGGAAGCTAACGCTCCCAGGCTGCTGTATGGCTGCTGAGTTCTGAAAGCCTTCAGGGGAGGACGTTCTTTTACATGCCTTTGGCATGCGTGCATCACAGCATTGCATTAGGCCAAGCAGCTTCACTGACTCCAGAAACTCCGCTGGCAGGGCTGGAGCAACAGGCCAGGCCTGGCTCTCCATTGCCCAGCCCCTGGGCTCGCCATTTACACGAGTGCCAACTGGACGTAAAATGCTACCGCATCGGCATGGGAACGGATCACACGTGCAGTGCACTGGCGCGAATGACTGCCCAAGGGGCAGGGCCAGGGCAAAACAGCCTTGCAGTCTTGTTCCAGAGCAGGGCTGCTTCACTGTGCTGGAGCAGGTCTTCAGCTGCTGGTAGCTCCCTTGCAGTCCATTTATACCCGCTGAGGAGCTGCCCCCTGAGACTGCAAAACACAGCTATTTGCCCCTGGCCACGCGAGCGGAGGAGTATACTCACCCTAGCCCAGGAGTACAGGCCCACTGGAGGGTAGCGTTTAGGAGCGGTGCCACCCTATCGAGCATACAGACATGCACTCGCTACAGGAAGTAGAGCTATCGTCAAGGATAAAAAGTTTCAATAACCTCAGTTTAGAGCAACAGTTTGAGAGAGTGAAACACATGATTGATCTCACCAATGACTCCACCTCCCTTCCCATAACACCCTTTCCTGCGCAGATAGGATGTGGGTGGATGTGACGCTTATGTGAGCTCTGGGATGCTGGAAATTAAAGCCCTCTAGTTATCCAGAAACTGCTGGGAGGGGTTCAGTGGCCTGACTCATAGGATCAGCCTTGTACATGCCAAGGAACTGTATCAAACCCCGGATTAGGCAAATGTACATGGAATTTGCCCAATTCCAGGAGCCCATCCTCAGCAAAGTTGCCCAATTCATTGAATAATAAGTAGTTCTTTTGTAATAGGGGCCCTTATCCACAGTCCTTAAAGTGGACTGGGTCACGGGGGCGGGCGAGGGAGGGGGGCTCTGTGTCACAAACCAAGCCAAAAAAACCAGAGATCTCTCAGACAGGCCCGTGGCAGGCTGCCTACCAAAGAGGGGGCAGTAGAAATGTATCTAACCCAGCTATCCTGGCCCTACACTTTTGCAGGGAGCAAATGAAATTACATCATTGGGAGATAACAGGTCTGGCTCTCTGTGGAACCACTTCAAATCTACCAGAGATATGGCAAGACAATCTACTTCATTCAAGACCATTGTCACTTGAGCATTACTTGACTTACTATTAGCTATTTTATAGCACTCAAAAGTTCAGTAGGAACTTCACAGAACACTCAAAAATATGGGACCAAGTTCGGAGTGATGTGCAAGATGGTGTCAACCCCTTTACACTCACTTAAGATCACGTAGCCCTGCTTTCGCCTGCTCTTTTGGTGGGTAATAGAATGTCAGTGGGTGTAACTTATAAAGTGAGGTGTTAAATTATGTTTAGGACGGCTTTAACTAAATCCCTTCTTCTGGCTCCACAATGGGCAAGTTCCACTCCTTCAAAGCAGTCGTTCTCACCCAGGGGTACATGGGAGTACACAGAGGTCTTCCAGGGGGTACATCAACTCACCTAGATATTTGCCTAGTTTTACAACAGGCTACATGAAAAAGCACTAGCAAAGTCAGTACAAACTAAAATTTCAAACAGACAATGACTTGTTTATACTGCTCTATATGCTATACACTGAAATGTAAATACAATATTTATATTCCAATTGATTTATTTTATATTATATGATACAAATGAGAAAATAAGCAATTTTTCAGTAACAGTGTGCTGGGACACTTTTGTATTTTCATGTCTGATTTTGTAAGCAAATAGTTTTTAAGTGAGGTGAAACTTAGGGTACACAAGACAAATCAGACTCCTGAAAGGGGCACAGTAGTCTGGAAAGATGGAAAGCCACTACTTTAAAGCCTCTTGCACATCAGTAGAGCAGGTTTAAGTGAAAATTTGGCTCTCAGAGTAAGCTTGGGGGTGGGGGTTGTCTGACTTAGATCTCATGCTTGTGAATTTGGTCCACAGCACCCGTCCCCAAAAGCGAACAGTCTAAATACTAGAGATGACAAAATGGGAGGGTGACAAAAGGTAGGGAGGGGACAGGCTGAGGAAGGGCAAGCGTTACACAGCAGTGCAATCATGTGGTCGCTTAATTTAGGCATATCCACCTTGTGGTGGTTTTTTTCAGTTTCATTGTTGTTGTTTGGTTGGCGTGGATGGGAAGGTTGGTTTTTCAAACCAGTCTGCCCATACTGACCTCACTCAGGCTCAGTCTGGTGAGATGCTGAGCAATTCCTGAAAGGTGAGAAGTGCCCTCAACTCCCAGGGCACCAAGTATCTCAGAGGATCAGGCCTTAAAACACTTCTCCCACCCTCCAAAAAAAGACCCTCTGGCTTCACTGTTAAAAGCAGATACTGGCCCTTTTGCATTTAATAGCAAGTCCTGTATTTTCAGATATTGTTTTGGTTAAAATCATCAAGACATGGGGCTGTGTCTCCTGAAGAGACCTGGACTTTGGGCCTCTAGACATGGAAAATCCACCTAAGGATGGGGTCCAGGGAGGTTGCAGTGGTCCAAGGCATCCACAAGCTCTGCTAGTTGGCCTGGCACCAGCTAGCACAACTCCAAATGCGGTCAGGACACCCAGGAGAGATGCTTATTCCATGTCTCTCGTGGGGAACCTCTACCAGTGGGATTCCTATGGAAGTCCAATGGTAAATTAAAGCTGCCTTCCCCTGGCAGAGCACTGGAAAGCAGCCGCTGCATCCGTGAGGGGAAATCAAGCTCATGAACTTAACATAAGCAGAGTTGTACTTTGTTCATCAGGTGCCAGCTTTGCTTATGATCTCTTACAGACCAGAAATACAAACAGGTGGTTTTATAGTGTGCAGTTCCACTCATTGTGACTCAGGCATACCAGGGGCCAGCTCATGCCAAGGGCCCCATGTCTCAACTGAACACTGACAAATACAGAGCTAGAATTAGTCTGGCGCACTTGTGTGTTAGTATTGTCAAAACAAGTATTAGAGTTATAGAAACGTACTTAGTCTTTAGTCTGTATTGAATGCTTGTATGTTGCCGCGCGCATTAATCTCACATATCCCATCTGTATCTCATATTGTAAGGTGAGTGTTTGCATTTAAAGACTCTGTAGCTGTGTAAATCACCAGACAGGCAAGAAGCATGAACTAGTGTGAAACACTAGAGTCTCCAACAGAAGGTGGTAGGTCCTGCCCGACGAAAAAGGCCTTCAGCACCAGACAAACTATTGTGGAACGTGACAGGACAAAAGACTTTGTCAGTTGCTCTCCTCACTCCCAGCCCCCATGAAGAGGCAATGTGCCAGCATCTGCAACTTGGAGCAGAAGTGGGGAAGGAATAAAAAGCCCTAACGAGGAGGAACTATATCTTTATATTGCTTGCACTGTGAGAGGCAAGGATTACTAAACATAAGCAAAAGATCCCCAGTGCTTAGCTTGGGTTAGCCCTAAGAGTCATATAAAGCTTTCTTATGAGAGAAGCTTCAATCGCCTTTTGAAAATTAAGACTAAGACATTTTTGTGTATAAGTTTACCTGCTTTAACCTTGTAAATAATGTTCTTGTTTCCTTTTCCTACTTAATAGAGCTTTAGATCGTTTATTATAGGATTAGCTACAAGGATTTTCTTTGGTGTAAGATGTAGCATGCAACTGAGCAGGGTTAAGTGACTGGGCTTTTGGGACTGGGAGTAATCTGAATTTATCACAAAGGCAGGTTTACCTGGGTGGTGAGATAGATCAGAGTACCCAAGACGATAGTCTGTGACTCCATGTTAAAGTTGTTATAGTGCCTGAGGAGTTTACAGCTGGTAAAATCTGAATATAGAACTTGCAATCAATTTGGAGTTTGTGTCCCGTTTCCTAACAGTCTGCCCTGAGATTGGTATGCAGGATCTTACGCTACTGCAGAGTAGCTTGACACTCATGTGTACAATGTGAAAGGTGAAAGGAAAGAACTTGTTCTTTGCTCATCCATCAGGTGATTAGGTACTTAACCTCATATAGGGAAAAACTCTAGGTGGTCTCTAACAAGACTTCAGCAGTTTGAGCTACTACTTGCTGCAGATGACAATACATACAAAAAGTCAATAGTATTTTAACAAAAGTACTTGACAACAGAAAATTGGTTAATTACCAGGCAGTAGCTTTGTAGTTAATTCTCCCTGTACATGTGCAGTATTTTGTCCATTATCAAAAGGGGTTTTATAAACCATTATTTAATATTTAGGACAGTCCCCTCTGAACCATCTTTCCTAGTTGGAACAAAAAGTATTTGTTAGAACAAAAAACGTCATCCCCAATTTTGACTCCTTGTAACTAACTGAAAAGTAATAGCTGTTTATTATAGTGCCAGGCAACTGTGCTTCACCCTGCTAGCATGACCCCAAAGCAGAATAAATATCAAAAATGGTTAACACTAAAAATATTACTATTAATATTTCTAAAAATACTCTCTACATGTACATCACCGTATTACATTAAACCATATTTATTGCCATTACACCATCCACACTAACCCTGAGAGGATGTTTAAATATACTGTATATTGCCATTCACAGAATCATGACACAAAAGAAAGAACTATCCCATGGTTCCTAGCACCGCTTATACTGATCTGTGTTTCACTAGGAGAAGGATCTCCCCCAACAAAGATGTAAAATATTTGAATTTACCAGGTCAAAGGTTCTCAGCCTTTATCATGTGGGCCACATCTTGCTAAAGAGACTGTCTCATGCACCATCTTCCCTCCCATTCCCAATCACCTAGAGCTCCTTCCTTTGTGTTTGTAATCACAAAATATCCCTGTGATAGCTACAACAAACTGTGCACATGGAAAGTAACATTGGGAAAGTCTTTAACATATATCTGTACCTTCTTTTAAAGCAATTTAGCAGGTGAAATCCTAGAACGTTAGCACCATGCGATCAGCCAACTCTCTGCAGTCCACCAGCAAGTCCTCCAGGAACCACAGTTTGAGAGCCCCTGAAACAGATCACAAATACAAAGAAGCAGTGTCCAAGATTTCAGAAGAAGGCAAACCCTGCGTGACCTCATAAAGCACCTAACCAATACTGCAATGCAGTACATGGTGCTATTTTCTTCCTGGCCTTGCAGGCGATCACTTTACACCCTGAAGTATGTAATTTGTGTTCTATGAAGCGAGTGATCACCTGCATTTTAACCTGAATAGCTGTAAACATTGCTAATGATCACACAGTTGTACAACCCTTTCTAAAATCCAGACACAGCAATGGACTTAATCTGTTCAAGCAGCAGAGAATGCCATACGCTGGCTCTGTGCTTCCTAAGGGAATATTGATTTGTGTTGGTTCTAAATTTACTGCCCTAACTAGACACTTTGCGTCATATCCTCAGCTACTGTAAATAGACACAGCTCTGTTGAAATCAAGGGAGCTGCACCTATTTACAACAGCTAAGGATCTGGCCCTTTGGAAGGACCTTCTCTGTTGGCATTATGCCGTGTATTATGTGATTGCCTAGGAGATCCAATTATTAACATGGTTCTGCAGCCAACTCTGTGAAACCAGTCCACAAGATGGAAAAATCCTAGGCTAACCTATATTAAACGGCCATATTTGACATAACCCCCTCCCCCACCCACACACACACAAAAAGAACTCAGGGCTTAGCCATGGTTGTTGCTTTAACACATTTGTACAATGATTTTTGAAAAGCTGGAGTGTGGTTGCAAACCACATGGACCACTTGTAGTCAGTTAGCTTTCCTTCACCGTTTAAAAAGACAGTATTTTAACTTTTCCCATATCAGAGTGCATGGGGCCTGATCCTGATCTCACACTAGTTTTACACCAGTGTAACTCCATTAACTTCAGTTGCGTTATTCCTGATTTAGGTGCGAGTGCCAGGTCAAAATTAGGCCCGTTCTCTCCAAAGTGAATGTAACTATTAGATTACTAAAATACGTGTATTTACTTCTAACTCGTTAACTAACAAGTAAATCAAGATGCTAATTAGAACAGCTTTGCTAGGGATTTTTGCTTCAGGTTGTCCTGATGGGGTCAGGTACCAATTGGGCATACAAGCCAAGCCTGGCATTTCCTTTTATAAAGGCATATGGGATTAATGGAGATTTTCATTGATGCAAGTGAACTTGGGCTGAATTGCCTGCACTGCTTCATCTATGAACAAAGATAATGAGAGAATGTTCAATGACTAGAAAACTTTGTTAGTGTGGCCAGTCTTTTCCTAGATATCACTCCCCCACCCCCTTTATGCACAGTGTATTATATATCCTCACTCACTATAAACATACACCTATAGGATATACATATAATATATATAATGATCATACTTCTAGGATATATGATCATCTAATATAGTCATCAATTGATTCAACTGAGCATGCATGGCAAAGAATGATTAATTTTAATACCTTATCATTGGCACCTGCTGGAAACTGTCTCAGATATGTATAACCTTTTGTTTTGTAGCTTATTGCTTGATGGATAACCAGAGGGAATGTGTTCACTGAAAACAAGTGAAGTAAAAGAGCGACCAAAGATATTGTGATATAGTCACTGGAACTCCTAAAATGAAAAAAGTCATCAACTACAGATCGAAACAGAGAGGTATCAACAAGAATGTTGTGCCAATTATACAAATGTAATAATAAATAAAATAAAATTTTGCATATTCTGTGGGCAGGGATAGTATTTAGAGGGCAACCTTAAGCAGCATGACCACTTACCATTTTTCCTCTCAGAAACTTTTGTTTTTCTCAGCTGAAGAAAAACTTGGCTTGCATCAAAAGACTTTTGGTCAGATATTCTGGATATGCCCCAGGGGTGATTAACTAAATGTGAAAAATCAAGTTTTATTTAATTCATGATCATCTAATCTGATTTCCCACATTGCACAGGTCATAGAATTTGACCTAGTGATTCCTGTTCACATTAATAACAGTTCACTTTAGCTTGTTTTGATTTTGCCTAGAAGCATGGTCAGCAAGGAATACAGGAAGTGATGGTCACTACCAGGCTCTGCTTGAGAGAATATTTAGTGGGAGGCAGCTGATAACCAGCTTCACTGCCCACCAAGAATGGAGAAAGCATGACCATAGTGAGGAGGCTGCTGATGGCCTTTTGTCCCATTTAGACTCACACACCTCCACTTCGTGCTACTCCCCTGTGCACTGTCACACAGCAGAGACACCCATTCTTCCCACATTAAGCATCCCACCCCATAAGTATTCTTCCCTCACATGCCAGTTTCTCTGACATACTCCAGCATGCGCACTCCCTTTGAGACACATGGCTCCTTCCACTGCAAGGCATATGTCCCCCCTGTGAGAAACACACCCTGCTGTACTGTCTAGTTATTTGGGCTTGAAGGTAGCTGGCCCAAGACTGTAGAAGGAACTCCCACAGGAATTGAGGCCAATCCTTCTGCTCCAAGTGCAATGTGCAGCTCTTTGAATTTGCCTCCTCTAAAAAACATACCGCAATGTGCGTACAAATTCTAAAACAAATCAGTCCATTGCACACCTTTCTCCCCCTGGAGAGAGGATGAGAGAACAAACACATGACAGATATTAGTCACGTTGCTTAGTGCACTACTGGAAGGCATCCAGATACTATAGCAATAAGAACAGAATAAGAATCTATATAGAAAGGAATAAAATAACACGTCCACATCCCAGTAGCTAATCAGTCCAACCCACTCCAGCCTCTGCTCTGTGAGATATCCAGCCCTCTCTTGCTCTCCTCTCCCTCCATGAGGCACCTGGACTTCATTTTGCCACCAATGTTCCATAATACACCTAGTCCAGTGCCAGAGTAAGGCCCTGTCCCCCAGGCTCAGATTTCAGCCACAACATTTGAGGTACCCTAAAAACTGATAAGAAAACCAGCAAAAATAGAAAGCAGGAAAGTAAGAGGAAGACGTTTCCCCTGCACAACAGCACAAGTATTTTAAAATAATTTAAGAAATTCTGCAACATGAGGCACTACGTGGTTTTTTTTGGCGGGGGGCGTTTAAAACCATCTGGCAATTTACTGGGGCTCTTCAGGGCTCCAAGCTGGCCATTGCCTAAGAGAAGCCAAAGTTTCCTCAGTAACCCACCCATAGGAAAACTTCTAGAAGGCTGAAAATGGTCACATGGGCGTGTTGCTAGGCAACACCTTGACCTCCCTAGGTGGCAGCCATGTTGGATGAGATAATTTATACTGAGTGTTGGGAAGATTAAAATAGTTATTGTTCAGTGTGAGTTACAGAGCTAGTGTATTACACTGAACATACAAAGTATAATCCTCCAAAATGAATATCTGCCATCATGGGGCAGGAGTTTTCAAAAAGAAGGGAGCAGAAAGAAGCTTTAAAACTATAACAGGGCTCATGAAAAGCATTGTTGCCACTCCACAACTAAGGCAAAATATAACTAAAGGACAAAAATTGAAGACTAAGAGGGACATCAAATTCAGCCAAGTACAGAAGGAAGTGAACTGAGCTACAGAAGTTCTGGAGTACAGTGAGGAAAAATGTCAAAGAAAGCATGTGTCTCCAGTTGCAGAGGCTGAAGTTATAACCTCTACCAATACAACAAACAACACTCTGCTGTGTCCCAGAGAATCTGTAGTTTGGCCTGCCATGATTGCCGAAGATATAAATGAACAGTCTGCTCACAAAACTCCTTACTCAGTCCAGGGTGACACTTTTGCAATGTTCACCATTCAAATCTTTACCCGCCCTTGCATGAGCCATTTACTACAATTGGTAAGTGACTGTGTGGAGTGTTGTTTGAGGGTTGCTGCATATTTTTCCTTTGGTCCGGACTTATATTGGGGTTTTCTTGTCGTCGTCCACTCACCTTTGGGAAATTCTTACAAAATGTTTTGAAAGAACATGAAAGAAATGAATGATCAAATTCCTTTCCTAGGTAGTAAAATGAATGGGGATTGTTGGTGGAGTAATTTAAGTAACTTAAGGTTGAGGTGTAAATGGAAGGGGGGCTGGTGGGTGGAAGCAGCCACAACCTTCAGAGTGGACATAGGAATCCAGAAGACCTTAATCTAATCCCCCTAGGTACCAGCTCCCCTTTATAGGCCACTTTCCCCACATGCACAGATCTCAGTCCTATGGGAGATGTGGGGTAGCCCTTTCCATCGGATACCCCCAAGGAAGAAGTGAATTGGGTGTGGCTTCCCATGGGCTAATCCACGGTTAAAGAAGTTCTGGCTTCCCCCAGTGCAGAAAATGGCTCAGTCTTTTTCTTCATCACCTCCATAAAAAGGAGAAGGGGTAGGTCATGCTTGCCTGATCCTTCCTATCTGCCCCAGAAAGAGAAACGAGAGCCTGACTTTCCAGTCAAGTCCACCACACACAAACACAGCCACCCATGAAGGCCGATTCCCATGGCCTAATCATGCCCTTCCTCAATGGAAAGGAAAAGTAGAAAAACTACCTGTTGCAACCTGAACCTCTTTCCTCCATACTCCTCTCCCCAGCAATGGAACTTTTTTCACTCCAGATGTTTAAGACTCATTTCAAGTTAATAGCTAATAAGGATAAGGTCAGGGGGGCTGGAGGAGGGTATCTGGTTTTAACATGAGTTGCTCTTAGACACCATCAGAGGAAAGAATATTGATGACAAATAACACAGAGCCCTGTATCTGGTGTTATCGATCAACAGAGTCAGAAATCACTTTTATAAGAACTATGTTATGCTGAAGGCCAATAAGAAATTTGATGAAAAGTTTAACCCCAATTTTGTACTGTAATAGCTATTTGTTTGTACTCCCCAAGCAAGAATTGCAATATGATACATATACTTCAATATTACCCATTAAAAATGCCCATTACTGCAAATCTTTTCTCACAACATAAGAATGGCCATACTGGGTCAGACCAAAGGTCCATCTAGCCCAGTATTCTGTCTTCCGACAGTGGCCAATGCCAGGTGCCCCAGAGGGAATGAACAGAACAGGTAATAATCAAGTGATCCATCCCCTGTCGTCCATTCCCAATCCTATTCGTTTTAATGGGACTTGACCCCAAAGTTTGCAAAATTGGTCCCTCCAATGACAACAGCTTTTTGTGCCAAATAATATACTAAATAATAATTGCACAAGAGGAATAGATCCAAGCAGTGACATGAGCATCCACAAGAATGACAATTGTATCTGACACTCAACTTTTCTTTGAATTTCTTCTTGATTCCCACCCCCCTCCAAGAATTATGGGAAGTGATTTGGAAATGTACAGAACTTACTTATCAAAAGAGTGTTTTGCTATTAAAATATCATTCAATGTATTAATAACTCTGACCAGAGATGGGGAAAAGGGATGTCATGTGTTACAGAAAATTGCTTGATTCAATAAGATTTCCTGATTCTTTAATTAGTAAGTCTTTCTTCTGTGATTGCTCACAATATTAGTGTAAGTGTCCAAGGATGCACAATTCTGCCTGTATGAATAACTAGAATATCGGCACATTCTTCTTATGGTTTAAAAGAGCTGCTACTCATTAGGTTACATTATTTTAGATCAAGAGATTACACACACAATTTTTACAATTTTAAATAAAGTATACAAGTTCTCTGCTAATAGAGCAATGTAATGAAATTGAATTTATACATTTTCACATACGCCGTTACAGCCATAAACTTGCTCTAGTGAGTGCAGCTGTTTTCTATAGTAGTGACACATCTTCCACAGGTAACTTCAGCACTATCATATCTAGGAAGGCAATGGAAGGAATGTAGGCTATTTGTTGAATATTCCTACCTAGAGGATTATGAAGTAATCTCCCTGTGGTCAGTTTTGCTTATCTTCCTCCTAAATAAAATATCCAGTTAAAGAATAAGGATGAAATATATTAGTGTTTTAAGGGTTAAAGATTTAAGTGCTTTAATCCATTCCCATCTCAGTCAAAAATTCACACTATTGTCTGTGATCTTGGACAAGTCTCTTTACCTCCTGTTGGTGCAGTCAAGACAAAGTAATTTTGGAGGTAAACAGAGAGATCTCACCCAGGGACTTTATGAGGATAACGATCCAATCCTGATCTGGCTGAAATAATTAGAGTTTGGCCTTTACCTTCAAAGCCAGCAGAATCCCACCCTAATTCTTTCTGAGCACTACCCTGAAATGTAAAGGAGAAACAATAAAGAGTCCTCAGAGAAACAATAGAAAAGTTAAATTATTTAATTGATATCAACTATTGGAATTTCCAGTGACCATGACTGAAAGATTAGTAAGTAGCATTGAGAAGTGATATAATTTGACAGTACATCCAGGGGGCTCTCTCACCCGCTCGCAACTATGGTACAATGGCTTGTGCACATTTTAAAAAAGGGGTTAACACTTTTTCTGTTCTTGTTTCCTGCAATTTGTGTTCTATCTTCTCATGATCACAACACAATGATCAAGGCACCTTCAGCCCCAAAAGGCTGGGTGCTGTGAACCTGGCGAAGATGAAAATGTTGGTTTTATTGTACCTGCCAAGCAGGGTTATATCTACTGTAAGAAACCCCATTCCAAAAATGTAAATGTCTGCAAGTATGCATGGTTTCGGATAGGCAGAACTAGGCGAAGGCCTTTGCCCGTAGTTTCAATGTTTCCAATTTAAACAAACAATGTCAATCTGTCTGAAATGCCTTGGGTTGCATTCTAAGGAGTACACACAATCAGTAACGTGAAAATCCTGCTTTAATGTGCTTAACTAGGCAGGCAGGAGGTAGGAGTGCTTATGGCCTGCTCATAATAGACCAGTATAGTGTAGGTGCCATCTGCTATTGATGTCTGAGGGAGGAAGAGTTTTGAGCTATTCAACTTCATTTGTATCTGACATCTGCAGCTACGCCAACCTTTTATGTTCCAATCTGTAACTCCTAGATTCTCTATCTACCTTGAACTACATTCTACTCTGGCTAGCACTCAGGTAACCCACTGGGGTCACTGTGGGTAGAACTGGGGCCCTGCATGTTTATCCTTATAGGCTATTTAGACATAACATGAGTGGTTGAAACTCCTACTGCATGGAATTAATAACTATGTGGGGTTGGAATGAAAGTCTTGCTTTAAATGACTTGATCAATCTATTTGTTGTCTTGGGTCTCTCCTAATACCTTCTCCCATATGATTCAATTCACTTAACATTCCCATTTGGGTGTCTCTAAATAGTACAAAGTGTTATTTTTGGTTTATCGCTGTTGGATGCGTCTCCCTGTTATTGACATATCAGGCACAAAAATAGAGAGCAGAAAGTGATGACTATGATTTCAGTATTGTCACCGGGATTTATGCAAAACTGGGGAATAATTATTGCTAGACGTGAAGAGAGAAAATACAATATGTGTGTGTGTGTGTGTGTGTCCCCCATGTAAGGCATGGAAACAGAATACTTCGATTAGTCTTTGGGACGATGTATTCAGTTATCACATTCTCAAGATAGTCTGCTGTTAACAAATGAAATATCAATAACGGTAAGAAAACCAGGGAAAGTTACACGAACAAGAAAACAGTGTGCTGCTCACTAACATTACATAGATTTCAAAACCGCTCGGCGATTTCAGAATCTGGTCTCGGATCCTACCGAACATCAAACCTAAAATCAAAATGTTTTCTGATCTGATTCCCATGCCTAAATACACGCCGTCCTCCCAACTTTTCCGGCGGATCCTTCTGCCCATTTGCCGCTGTGGCGTATCTGCTTTGACCTTGATCAAGAGTTTTCAATTTCAACACAGAAGGAAGGGCTTTTAAGTCACAATTTGAATCAATATAGTTGCTAGGTTAAAACCATGCTGCCTTGGTTTGCATTTCTTAGCTTCCTCCGTTCTTCTACACCAAATCTAGGTGCCTTTCTAGGTTCCTTATCCAGAGTTGGTAGGTTTTTGTGTGTCCCCCCTCCCCCGCCATTCTTTAGTCTCCTTACTAATCTGACTCGGTTTCATAATAATAAAGCCGTGGTCCCAAGTCAAATGCAAACTATTGACACTTTAACAAAAGTAGGTTTGATCATGCTGGAATCTGGGATTTTAGCTTGTGCTTTTCAGACTGCCTACTCAACCCCACATGTAAAATCAGGCTGTGATCCCCCGAACAGCAGGTTCAGTGACTCTTCTGCACATGTGTGACAATGCCAGCAGTTCTCTGAGGCTGGTTCCTTTCTACCCGTTTCTCGTGGGTTTCCCCAGACGTCTATGTTCAGAAAGGCGTTGTCACGTGTTTGGTGTACTGCAGATACCCACCGATGGGCTAATGACCCGGGGTTTGCATTCCTGCCACTAGAACCGGCAGAAATTAAGTAACCTGAATCACCTAAGGGGTTGATCACAAACAAAACTTTCCCCTTTCAAGCAAGGGATTTGCTCCAAAGCCTGAGGACTAAATACGCCATGACCAATTTGGTACAGCCAGCGACCCCTCTCGTTCTGGCGTTAGGGAACTGTCGCAGATTTAATTGAATTTGCTGACTGCTGCTACCCAACGAGATCCGTGGCGCCCAGGGCTAAGAACATCCCCTTACAAGCAAGTAAAACAATGTGAGGAGCCCTTTAAATCTCCCAGAGCCGGTGGGGCTGAAGGATGATAGCCCAGGAGAAGGAATTACCTAAACCGCCAAACAAAGCCACACACCTGGCGGAGGTTACCAGGATCTTGCGCAACAAGTTCAAGCAGCTGCGAGAGCCTCCGATTTTGATTTAAACCCGTATTAATCTCGTAACAACTCAGGAGAGAGGCCTGAGAAGGATTCCTTTAGCCAGCCCCGCCCCCGGCCTTGGCAGGTGCGGGATGGACAGCCCGCTGCACGGTGCGCTGCTTTTAAAAACAACTCGGCCTCCACCCACCCCACCAACTCACTCCTCCCTCTCGGTCCTGTCTCTTGCCCATAAACTAGGCCCAGTGCGTAGCTTGCAACGGACCGTCCGCTTACCTTGTGTTAGAGCCAAGTTTTATTTATCCCCAGGGACGGGCCTTCAATTGACACCTTTATATTCAGAAAGGGATCACCCCTCTTTCATCAGTGCAACCCCCCTCCCCCAACACACACACACTCCGGCAGCTGGGCGGAGGGAATAAGGGGAAATCGGACCTTGAGAAAAGCCCAATCTCACTTGGAAAAAAAACGCTTTTATTACAGGAGAGGCGCAAAGCACGCACACACCAACGGGAAAATCAGCTTGGCAAACGCCTGCGTTTTCTATGGATGCCGCTTGGGGGTTCATTAATATCATTAGCATTTAACCCACTCCCTGCCCAGCGCAGGGCTGACGTCACAGCCCTCCAGGAGTTGGCTGGGGGCGGGGGGGGGGCAAGGAGAAGCTAAGTGGGCAAGGGGCGTCCTATTCCCCTCCCTGCTGCTGCCTGTCAGAGCTCCTCGGGGGATATTACAGGGGCTTCAGCCTGGAGCTCAAAGCACAAAGTCACCCAGTGTAATGAACTTCTGGAAACCTTTCCCTGTTTGTACCATTCAGTTTGTGAGAGCCGGAGACTGCCTCCTCTGACGCTTCTCTCTCTCTCCCCCCCGCCCCCCCCCCCTTCTAATATTTTCCAGGCTCTGATCTCTCCTAGCTGCACTGGGGCACTCAGCACAGAATCCAGCTCACACATCCTACCTTCTCCTTTCCTTGCTGCTGGCATTATTTTTCTTCTAGGACAATAATAGCGAGCCCCCGCCTACGCCGTTCGGGTTCTCCTCGGCTCCGGGAAGGATTTTCTTGCAGGAACAACAAACCGCCGCAAACTTGTCTCTGTCTCAAGAAACCTTCCCAAGAAGCTGGGAAGAGACGCGAGGATGTGTCGGTCCCCAACGGGCAAGGACTTCTGACTGCTTGGGAAACACCTGTCACTGAGAGAGGAAAAACCAGGAAGGGGAGAATAGAGCTCTCCCCACAGCAGCCAAGACTTTAGCCAGAGTTAGCGATTTCCAAAGGGATTCGAGCATGAGCAAGCCGGCAGGATCAACAAGTGGGTAATATGTGGTGCAGGTTTCTAACCGCCTTTAGAAGATCTGGCCCAGCCTGGGTGTTTTGCAAAAAGCATGTTATGTTTCCATCTGTAGCCGCAGTTAATACACAGTCAGGCCCCAGATGGAATTTGGGGAGATTGGGACCAGGTCTTGCAAAATGCTGGGTTTGTCATTTCCAACCGCTTGTTTTGACCGTACAGCTCTCTAATGAAATCTTGCTCCACTTTTGAGGTCGAGCATGTCTGAAATGCAGTTATACGTGCAGCGAGGGTTAGTTATATTCCACCTGGAGGTGAGCATGTGTGTGGAGGTCTGCGGGATTTTGTGGGTGGCGGGTGTTTGGTTTTAAAACCGCATTAAAGAGCTGAAACGTGCTGCTTCTCTCACTCACCCTTTTTCTGCAGGACAATATTTTTATTTTTTTAAAAAAGTTTAAAACTCAGATCATTAAATTACACCGAATCGCATAAGCAACTCTGTTGAAAGAGGATTTAAATGCAATACTTTGCACACCATTTCCAGTCAGACCAAATAATCCTGCAAAGAGGAAAGCGGAAACAACTTAAAAGTCACATTTTCCTTAATCCTAAATCCGTGTACCTCATAACTGGGGAATTTAAAGTATGACTAACCGCTCTTGCGAAGAGCGGCTCAATCGATCTAATCCCAACTGGCACTTTTGGAGTTTATAATATGGATGAAGTCAGTAACAAAAGAAAAAAATACGCAATCCAATTTAATGTATGACAAGTGACCGCCTGGGTGGACATGTATATTGCTTGCTACCGAATAGCAGCACTGTGTAGAGCAGGATCATGGTGGTGTAGTGCAATTTAAACAGGAGCCTGAAAAGTGGGTGTACACGTGCGTTTGTGACAATATGTACATAACTGCTACATTCACACTCATGCATGTACATCTAACTCACACATGATTGTTATCTTTGCCTCTAGCCGCTATTATTCCCCCCCGCCCCCCCCCAAAAAATCCTCCTTTGTCCCTTGGAGGTTTGACTCCATCCAGGGGGAAGCCGCTGTTTTTGCTGGCTGCCTGGCCATTCTTGTTCGGAGTTTTGCCGTTGTTGCTTCAATTAATACTGTCTTGAATGTAGGGGTTTCTCTTGGGAAAGCGAGCGGGCGAAGTTGGTTTCTGTCTGTCTACAGAGAGTTGCGTTAAGTATTTTCCTACAGATACATGAAGGCCTTTTCCCCTCCCTAAGGAACTTGATTTGTCACTAACAAAAGCCGAGCAAAAAAAACCCCAAAAAACCAGAAGATGTAAGGATTTGATCTTGCATTTCTGGCGCACCCAAAACTCCAGCTGAAGTCCACATCCCTAGGGAATTGGGTAGCAAAGGATGAGGGAGCGAAAGCAGCAAATTAAATAGTTTCCTGGCATATTTGTTTTAAAATAAGGATAAAATAAAACGGGGGGGAGGGTGCAGGAAAAAAGCCCAGTGCCCCTAAATATGTTTGAAGGGATAGAATAAAATTTTGGGGAGAGGAAAACCCAACGCATCTAGAACCTAAGTTCTGGACCGGCTTCCCCATCGTCCTGTGCTTTTCACATTACCTCGCTCGTTTCTGACACCGTGAAATCAATAGCGCTTTGACTTCTGGCTCCGATACTCCCTGGAGCCCATTCAAATGAAGCTTGTTACTTACTGAGTTTTCCTCCCGCGAGAGCTGGCGGCACCGATTGCCGTTTGAAATAGATTTGTTACCAGCTGCAGCCCTCCCCTAACAGCTCCTGTCCCAAAATCGGGACAGATTTTCCGTTTTGGGGAGCAGGGAAGCAAACTACATTTCAGTTTAAATCTAGGGCTGTTTCTGCGACCTTGATTTGCTGCTTGGAGCGCAAGCCCATTGCATGGGAAACGGAGGAATTGTTCTATTTACGCACACGAGGCCGGTTGTTAGTAAAGAAGGAAAGTTACAATATTCTGGTTGGTTTCCCGAAACCATGGGATGCCCTTTTAGGCATCCCATGGTTTCGGGAAACCAACCAGAATATTGTAACTGATGTGATTAACGGTGTGACAGCAATCCACGCGGTTTCTGGGCACTTTCTTCAAGTTGATCTAATGTATAAGGTTTTATCCAAGGGTCTCTTGGGAGAAGTTATAATTTAGAGAGCTCAGGAGAGAGTGAGACAGAGAGATCTAAAGGGAAATCTGCGAGCTGCTCCCGAACGAATGAGTGCTAGCGCCTGCTGGAGCCATTAAAGGACAACGGTCTATGGCAGGCTCAGCCCGTGGAGACAGAATAGCCTGGGGAGCTGCAGACACGAGGTATTTTTTTCTACGGTGGCTTTTCTCCTTGGCCTGAGTTTGCAGTGTGGATCTTGCTCCACTTCCCCTCCAGTGAGTGTATAGTTATGTCAAACGTGATCTCTGCCTGGGTGGCAACAAGACCCCGTCCCGCAGTCCCTCAGACCCAGACTAACTTCTTTCAACAGCCTCTGATGGTAATTACAGTAATCGAAGCTGCCATATATCTTTAAGCAATTATGACACACAAAAAGCTGCAAAGGACCCCCTGTCGAGGGATGTTAAAAAACGGTTTCCCAGATCAACAAAATTCAATTTTCTTAACGTTGGACTTCTGAGACCAACTCTGCTTCGTCAAAGGGGAGCTCTTTTAAACAGGGGGAATCAGTTATCTCATGACCCCGTGTCAAGTTAACATTTCTCTCTCGCTCGCTTTTTTTCTTCTTTCTTTCATATTTGTTCTGCCCAAGAATTTTCTCATAACAACAGCCACGTCTGCAATAGTCTGAGGGGCTGACACTCACTAAAGATGTTGATTAGTCGGAGGAGAGTCACAATAATTGCAAAAGTGATCAGATGAGACGGACGCAGTTGGGACTGGGCGAAGAAGTAAGTTTAGTTAGGTATTGAATGGAGGGTGAGGAAATCGACTGATAGAATTATATTTTACATGACTTACTATACATCTGGCTGCAATCTGCGTCACCACCCTCCTCCGTTTATAATTACAGCGGCGAATGCTGAATCTAGCATTATTTTACTAGCTCTAGGTCTAGAGGATTTAAAATATTTTATCATCTCTAGATCTGATTAAATAAAACACAAAACAGAAACCGCACCGTAGTAAAATTATCTTTCACACTAAATAAAAGTCCCGCCCTGATGTTATACATATACTGCTACCGATCAGAATTCTTTATTGTCAAAAAAGAGAATAGACGCACTCCTTCATTTCACTGGTTCACTGCCTAGTCTGAGGCTGGTTTCAAAAATCCCTTGCTGTGGTTGAAAACAAAGTTCGGGTTTATTTGGAGCGGGAAGCTCCGATTTCTCTGCAAGCTCCAGCCAGGGGAAGAAAGTCTGGGATTTGCATAGCTAAAATCAAACTCCAAAGTGCCTGTGAACTCTGCATTTAGTTTGGCGGTGACATTACATGCAAGGGGATGGTACAGATGCATGTATAATTTCACTGTCTTTTCTTCACCCTCCTCCTCTTCGTGTGTGTGTGTGTGTGTGTAAAAGTCCATCAGTGGATGCTGAAGCTGAAGGGGGTGGGGGGAGTCGAGTGCTCGCCCCTGTTGGCATTGTGTGATATCCGAATTCCCATGCTACTCTTTTTGACGGGTCACTGGTGACCCAATAGGCAGGTGGCAAGGAGGGCTTGTAATTACACAATCCCAGAAATCATTCCTTGTCCCCAAACCCTCCTCGCGATCTCCTACCTGCAGATCCAGAGCCGCAATTTACGTTACAGGCTTTAGGGGGAGGGGTGGGGGTGGCTCTCCTAGCTGGACTTGTTATTAATTGCGTAAAAGTTTTTTATTCTTTAACCCCTCTCCCCTCCCTCCTCAGCCCCCTCCCTTCCCCAGTCCCTAACCTAATCCCCATTCCTCTAGCCGTGTTGTATATAGCAGCTGTCGAGTTTCATTTAGGGGAGAAGCTGGCAGCTTGTGCTGATTGGAGGCAGTCAAACGAGTTTCAATGGGGAAAATCATTAAGTTAACACTTTATCTAATGTCCCTATTGTCTGCCAGGAGGCATTGTTTTAGAGCCTCCGGATAAACATGTCTGAAAGCATCCCGGGCTCCCAAATTCTCTAGGGAGTCGAAGAGACTTCTCTGAATCCAGCTTCCAACCCCCTCCCCCATCCCTCTTCCCCCCCTAACCCCCCACCACACTTAAGACACTCTTACTGAGCTAATTCAAAGCAAAGCAAATTGCTATAAACCAAATCGGCCAGGTTTTTCATACCCAGGTTTTGTGGGAGAGCTGCACCTTTCGCTCGTTACTTTTGGGGGGAAAGGAGACTGTTTGAACTGGTGCTAACAAAAAGAAAAGAAAAAAGCCGGTAGGGGCTTTGTGGTGCGTTCATTGAAAGGGGGTTTAATAATCTCTATAAATGTTATATGACTTTCAGTGCATTTGCAATTACAGTAAAAGTCGCTGAAAAGTCAACATAATTCAGACTGGGTGGTAGATAGATTAGATAGAAAAAAGAAACAAACCAGGCATTTCACATATGTTTGGCAGTACATAAACTGCACTTTCCCACAGTTAATGCAGAAAGTTTTGCTTAAATTTGAGGGTAATGGAAACACATCCAAGTTAACGGCGGGAACAAACACAACTGGAAGCTGGTTTTGTGACTTGGTTCTCTCCACTGCTTACACACCGAACATAGTTTTCCCCCTGTTTGAAGAGCACTACAGATCCAGCAAAAACTTTTCTCTCCTAGCAGGAAGGTTTTTGCTATTGCTGCTGCTGTAATCTTTCGTTCCAAAATGGGTCTTGGCGATTATAGGCGATCCAAATAAATGTAGCGGTGCATGAATAATTCTCATTGTAGAAAACTGACACTTGCTCAAGGAAAAAAAGGTTGCCTATAAAATCACTTCATTATTTGCTTTTATCGCAGCTCTGGTGCTAATCCCTTCAGAGGTCAGATTGCTTAGTTCTCTCTCTCTCTCTCTCTCTCTCCCTCCTCCCCACCTCCCTTTGGCCTCTGCTTTTTCAGGTCGTATATTAGACATCCCTTGTAAAGTGTGCGGGGACCGCAGCTCCGGCAAGCACTATGGGGTTTACGCTTGCGATGGATGCTCAGGATTTTTCAAACGGAGCATCAGGAGGAACAGGACGTACGTCTGCAAATCTGGAAATCAGGTACTAGTGACAGTACCGGCTCATTTCCCTTCCACTTCCAAAGAGTTATTTATTGTACTGCCTCTCCGGAGGTCCCCTCTGTCATGCCGAAATATGGATCAAAATCTAATATCCATCCTGCCAACTGGATGCCATCCCAGTTTAAAACATTATGGAAATGGAGTGGGGTGGAGGGACTAGACTTTATCTGTGATAGATTTAAGCAGTTCAGGACGTTTGCTAAACATTTTAAGGGTATTCACATTTTAACAGTACGTTTAATGCAAGCTTCTTCCGGACACGTATTATACTAGAATAAGAGTCAGCTTCCTGGGGGGGGATTTAAACAGCAAATCAAAAATCAAATCTCATGCTTCAGGACAAAATGATCGCCTGCGGTGGTCAGGAAGAAATGCCTACCCCGTCCACTGCACGGTGGCGGAGTTTCGCCAGATATACTGGCCACCGAACGGTCTCTGAAGCGTTAGGTATTGGACTGAGATAGGATAACGGATTTCATGGACCAAGAGTCTGATTCCACACGTCAGACCTTTCCTCTTAAAGCAAGAGGAGTTCAAAATTAGAGTAAATTGCTATGTGTCAATTAACCCAATGTATATTAGCATTAGGTTGGGCAGTTTTCCGGGCCCAATGCCCCAGTCTGCAGGTGTTCCGATTACTCTCTGGTTGTGCGCATAGGTGGAAGTGTATAGGTATATAAATACTCCGTTCAGCAGCACAGAGACCAAATAGATTCAAACACTAAACCAATTTACCTTAACTACAGTGACGTGAATTGGTGTGGCCTTCTCTTGCTACAGGTTCTGTTTGTCCTCGCTACATCGCGGTGCAAGTGAGACTCACTCTGCCTACTTCTCCCAAGCTTATTTAAGCAGAAAAGAGGGCAGAGACTCACAAATAGTTTAAGACAATGTTCTGACATAAACGTTGCTATTAAAACATAACCAAGGCGGAGAAAAATCAACCCCCCCCAGCGTTTAATTTCTGTGTCTCCTACCTCTAGCCCCCCTTAATTAAAATAAAAGCGCAGTTATGGGGAGAGGGGGAGTGAATGGAGGAGCTGATGAGTTCAAGCCAAGCCAATACCATAGTTACAGGGAAGATTTCTTGAAAACAAGCCCCCCCTCTCCCTGGAAAAGACGTTTGTACAAACTTTTTGAACAAGCTTCTCTCGCTAGAGTTTCTTTTCCAGGTCACTATGAAACTTAGGACAGTAAAAATTCCAGCTCCCACCAACTATCTAATAAGTATCTATTGGAATAAAAGAGACGAGGCGGGTGAAGTAATATCTTTTACTGGACCGGCTTCTGTTAGTGAAAGAGACAAGCTTTCGAGCTCAGCACAGCTCTCCTTCAGAACAGTGGAGCTCAGAAGCTTGTCTTTTTCACCAACAGAAGTTGGCCCAATAAAAGAGATGACCTCACCCACCTTGTGATCTCTAATATCCTGGGACCAAAAGGCTACAGCAAGGCTGCAAGCATGTTATAATAAAGGCAACTAGTAGATTCAAGTATAGGGTTAATTGCCTGTGTTGTAAATAGAATATGGAGTGGTGGAAAATAATATGACGGCATTTACTGTCATACCTGAAGGATTAGCGCTAGAATAATGAATCGAGGTTTCCCCTTTCCGGAGTACAGTATTTGAACTGTTCACTCACTGCGGAAAAGAATTTTAACTTTGCACCGTGCTCCTTGTCTCCTCTGGGTGTTTACAAACACGACCCTGCAGGCCTGTCTCAGGCGAATTCCCACTGATTTCACTGTGAACTATACCCGAGCCAGGACAGCCGTGAATCAACATACAATTATATAGTGTACCCAAAAGGGTGTCACCTCCACTCACCCTCACACATTTAAATATCGGCTAATACGTAACAGTAAAAAAGAAAAAGGCTGTCAAGTCAAAAGGCGGATGGCAAAGAGAATATTGAAGTAAATTGATCAGACAACATCAGCGTTGTACTTCTACACAATGGAACCGTGCAGGGAGAGTAAATAGATTTTTCCGAAGCAGCTATAAATCACCCTTGCTCATAACAATATTGCCTTAGGTGCCCTTTGCTTCTGTTCATTTCATTGTCTCGGAAGGTGTTTTAAGTAGGAAGCTTTTTTGTTTGAGTGCACTTTGAAGAGCTAGAGACGAGAGAGCGTCTATCAGGGCCCGAACCTAAGTAACTGAAGTCCGTGGGTGTTTTGCACCTTACTTCAGTGGGAACTGGAGACGCCCATAACAGTCCGGAATAAGTTTTGCTTTGCAACCTGACTTCTGTGAAAGGCGAGTTTCCACTGACCGACGAGGAATGTAAATTCTACAGGGTCTCGACAGGTGCGAACTGGTTTCCAGCTCACACCGCAGGTCAGAACTGCAGAGTTACAGCCAAACTGTTTCTGAACAATGAACACCAACAATTTATACCAGGCTCCCACCTTTCTGAAAAGGGGGTTTCCTTTACTGTCATGGCTCACAGGGCTCCAGAGGCGTGGGGGTATGGAGGTATAACCACTCATGGTGGCAGGAGTTAGTACCAAAGGATAAGGGGAAGACTGAAAAAAGGACCATTAACTTTTGCTTGCATAAATCAAGTTATCTGAGGCGAAGTCCGGGGCTAAATGACACAGACAGACAGACACACAGACAGACACACACACACAGAGTGTGTGTCTGGTTCAGTGACTTTTTTTTAGAATTCTGATGTCTGTCACCAGCATTTACATTTATTTACAACATCCACCCACCCCCATCTTGTCCCATCTTCTTAAGGTCTCCATGTCCGCTACCTCAGTATCGGCTGAAGTTTGGCTTTGTGGCTAGATATTTCTGGTTTATTGAGCCGAGGGCTGTATGTGACTTTCTGGGACTCTGGATGGCTCTAAGTCTATACTCCTCCTCTTCGGATAGGGGCTCCTGCTGCACCTGCGGGCCCGTGGAGCTCTGTTCTTCCGGGGCGCAGCTGAAGCCTCTGGGGGTAGGGAGCTGTCTAAGGTGCTGAAACAGATTTGCCCATAACCACCTGCCCACTCATTTGTTAGGGGCCAAATCCTGTTCGCCTTACTCACTCCAGTAGCCCCATTGGGCCAGATTCCAATCTTACTTACACCGGTGGAAATCCTTGGTAACTCCATTTGGAGTCAGTGTGGGGTGACTCCGGTTTTCCCCTCTATGTGACTGAGACCAGAGTCTGCTTTATTGATTTCACCTGGGCTGCTCCCAGGAATGAGGCCAACAGGATTTGGTCCCTTACCCCTCGTTAAACCCTACATACACACCCGTCTAACCCTCGATATAGTCTCCCCGGGAAGGAACCCCTGTGTGACTAGATCGGATTCCAAGAGCATGGACTCACCCCCGCCAAACGAGCCCTTGCTTCCGTCTCTCACCGGGACACTTCGGCACACGCTATAGTCTCCCCTTCGCTTGTCTGTTTCTATAGAAGTAACTCGTTTCTGCACAGTCTGCAACCCAGCCGCCGAAGCGACGGGATCCTGCAAACCCAAACGATTCCACCTCCTAGCTACCCCTGTCCTCTCCAGCTACAGACGTCGCTGACCAAGGGCCCATGTCTGAGCTGCTTGCTCAAGCCAAACTCCTATTTGGCGACGCTGGGAGGTTTGCCTGAGTAAGGACCGTGCACACAGGTGACCCAGGGTAGGTGACCCAGTGTAAATACACAGGGCCATATGGTGGCATTGGTTTAAAAGCAGAACTCCCCGCTGGCTTCGGGCTGATGTTCAGCTTGGGAAATCGTTGGCACCATAAATCCCTCCGTTCACAAATCCTCCCTAGGCGGACCACAAGCAGAAAGGGCACAAGCCGCGGCGGGGGGGAGGGGATACTCCCTAATGCTGTGATCGCTGGGCAGGTTCTTGGCTCCCCCGCCGTTCACTTGTCAGTTCCCCCACCCCATGCCCCGCGCAAGCCCAGCTCTTAACCAACGGAGTTTCTCTGTTTTAGGGAGGTTGTCCGGTGGATAAGACTCACAGGAACCAGTGCAGGGCGTGTCGACTGAAGAAATGCTTGGAAGTCAACATGAACAAAGATGGTATTTGCGCATCCTTTTACCCTGCTCCTTTTGGCTGAGTAGTGTACGAACCAGGAGCCGCATGTATGGCAAAAAGCGCCTGGAACCCGCGGCCCCTAGGATTTCCTCCCAGCGGCCCGCCACCTGTCGGCAAAATCCTCCCTTCCCTTCCGCGGTGCCTGGCTCGGCTCAATGCCCCGCTTCCTGCCAACGAGCAATTAACCCCCTGCCCGGCACCGACGCTTCCCGCCTGACCCCGAACCACACCGCCACTGCCTAACTCCTGCCCCCGCTCCGCCCATGCACCCAATTCGGAGCCGATTCGCTCCCATTGGAACGTCTGTTATTCAGCTGTGTACAATGGACCCAAAGCCAGGGCCGGGCAAATTGTTTGGGTTGATGACAAAGGCAACTAAAACAGTGAAACAAGCGCAATGAAACCACCAATTAATGTATTTCAGCCAAATCCAGCCCTTGGCGTGGATCCATTCGAGTTAGCGGAGCTATGCCAGGGATGGATTGATTTGACCCATAATGTCCAGATCCAACGTTTGGTGAGGAGCTGCAGGACTTTTGTGCAGGGAACAGAAATGTCATAGAGCTCCAATGACCCAGTTATTTCACAGCCCTACGTGTTGATCAGGTTAGACACAATCCAGTCCCTTGTTTTAATGTCTCAGTCAGACCCTCAAAAAAGTGGCTCTATATCTTATTGAAAGCAACGGGAGTTTTGCCACGGCCATCAGTGTAGACAGGAATCCCTTGCTTTATTCAGAGAATTAAGAACCTTGCTGTTAAAATTAGCCTTTCACGTTAGCTTTTTTGAGATGCAACTATTAATAATAGAATTAATAATCAATCAATTAAAGTCCGTCACTTGGAAGCTGCGAGGCCTCGCACAGGTCAGCAAATTGTGAGCTGTAAGATTTCCCTATACAATAAACAATATGATGAGCCACAAATCGTCTTTGTGGAGGAAACAGTAGCCCGAAACAATGACGATTTTTTCGATTGATAATCCACGAGCAGTCAGCCTGGCTTGGCATTCATTCAATATACTCGTGTGCAACCGTCTACTGTCTTCTAGTGCCCAGTAAAGCTTTCAACACACTTCTGTCCGAAACAAGGAAAGGGAAATCCTGGCTCCTGGGAAGTCCTGGGCAAAGCTCCGTTTGACCTCGATGGGGGTCAGGATTTCACACTCAGATTGTTTTATTAGCATATGTAAGACAATGGCCGTACATTGAAGATGCCCAGATAGAGAGATTTCCCGATGCACTTGCCACAGTTATTGGCATAACTCTTCTCAACTTGAATCCGATTCCGATCCTATGGAGACCAGGCCAGCAACAGAGTTTAATCGGGCAAACACTCCAAGTGACTCATTAGGTTGAAACTCTTATCGAGTCTCGACTATTTCCCATTATAATTCTGAATTAAACTTGTGGGGGTTTTTTTATATTGGGTTCTAATGCCTGCCAGAGTTAGTCTGGAAAGTATTTTGTTGTCTAGGGTTGCCAACCCTCCAGGATGGCCCTGGAGTCTCCAGGAATTAAAGAGTAATCTTTAATTAAAGATTATGTCATGTGATGAAACCTCCAGGAATACATCCAACCAAAATTGACAACCCTATTGCTGATGGGACAGACAAATATTTCCTTGCAGATTCACTAGAGCTACTCCATAATATCCCAGGGCAACAAAATATAGGCAAGGCTAACGCATTGTTGAGTCCAGATAACAAAACTGAACCTGTATTTTAGACACTTCCTGCGGAATAGTACAATCTAAGTTGTGGAATATTGTGACCTAATAAAACAGGACTTTAGCATCCTACTGATTTGCTCCTCAACATAATATGACCAAGTAACTAGTTACCACACTACCTGGCAAAGAACCCCACAGCAATCCTAAACTAGATGTCACATGAAAAAAAATCAGGGCTATAAAATGCCTATTGCCACTAAATGAATAACATTGTCATGCTGAAGAGATGGCTACTATGCCTATAAATGAAATCCAGACAAACTTTCAGATAACTATTTTCATTGGTTTTGGGGAAAAAATCTGGAGGTTTATGCTGCATTTAAGGTCTACCACGTAATATTAGGCACTGAAAGTAATTATATGGTATGCAATATCAGGCACTTAATTCTGCATGCACCATTAAATAAGTGAGGACAATGAAGTACAGTAAGTCAGTGAGGCCTGTTCCAAAGCCCTTTGCAGTTAATGGGAGTCTTTCCATTGATTTCAATGGGCTTTGGGATCAGGCCGCAACTGAGTAATGTATTCACTAAATGAGCCCTTTATTCCCAGCTGTGCAACACGAAAGAGGTCCAAGGACATCCACAATAAGGAAGCAAGTCGCGCTGTATTTCAGAGGACACAAGGAAGAGAATGGAGCTACACCTCACTTTCCCTCAGCAGCTTTACCTGCTCCGGCCTTCTTTACGGCTGTCACGCAGCTGGAACCCCACAATCTAGAGCTGGCTGCTGTATCGACTACCCCCGAACGGCAGACGTTGGTGGGCCTGGCACAACCAACCCCAAAGGTCAGAGCTGCCTTCCGTGTTCTAATCGGGTGCACTGCGAGAGTGTTCAGAGATTATGGCAAAAATATTAGGACCTAAAATCAGGGGTTGGCAAGTCTTGTTTTAGAGCTGGGGTTGTTAAGTGTCTCCAGAGGGTGTGTTTGTGTGAGATCCAGTCATTTCTATAGTAGAATACAAATCCAGACCCAATACTATGAAGTGTAAACTCTCCTGTTGATTTTAAGGAGACTTTTGTTTGAATAAAAACTTTATGATTGGCCCCCTCAATACTTAAAAAACTATTTTGGTGGAGAGTAAAAGAACAATTGTCTGCAAGTTAAAATCATTCTCGCTATATGGAGATAAATACACACCAATGCATTTTAGACACAAGTAAACACCATTTGTGAGCTGTTATAGTATATGTATAAATATGCATTCCCTGGAAAGACCTACATACAGTGGAACAGTTCAGAAATACTGCCACCTGCAGACTACCCGCCAACCTACATGTTTCAGTCTTGGACACTGTATTATTAAAATGACCCAAGATTGGAGAATCATTGACTTTCTGGACAATAAAAGGCCCAGTTCTGTAATGATTGAGCCCATAAAACACTGTAATGTAATGAGCAAATTATCGCAGCCCATCCAAATATCTAGGTACACGAGTATATTTATCTTATTTCTGGACTTTGACATTTAATAAGCAGCATAGGAAATTGCTGTCATAACTTGGTGGATGAAGCTTATCTATGAGTTATTTAAATTGATAACTCAAATATTTTCATGCTCTCCTTTCCAAAATATTCATAAGCACATTTGTATTTAGAGTATACAACAAATTACAAAAAAAATGTTGTAAATCAACCTGGTCTATAGCTTGCTGAAACCCACTGTGAACTTGCTTGTCAAAATCATTTTTTTATTTTTGTAAATGTAAATTCAAAAACATTAAACCAGAAATTATTTAGAAAGAAAATGCATTTTACTCTGTGCTTTCTGCAAACCACTTAAGCAAATGTTTAAATCCAATTGAACTCAGTAGGACTTAAGCAGGTGCTTAGCCTTAGTCACATGCTTAAGTGCTTTGAGGAATAGGGATAGACTGCTGAATCTAGGTGTGACTTAGGGGTGATAAAATAAAATATTGATTCAAACAAACAGATAGATAGATAGAGAGATAGATAATCTGCTCTGAAAGCAGAGAACGCTGAATAAAGTAATGAGACAGAGTCCTGGAATCAAGCTACATTTTTAATAGGTTTCTTCTACTGTTAGAATTTAATTCTGCCATACTGTGATCTTATGCTTACATGGTCCCATTCATCCCCATGGATAGCAAAGCAAATAGCCTGCTTTATAAAGGGCCCACAGAAGCCAATGGAAGTTTTGCTATTAATTTCAGTGGGTGCAGGACGGGATTGCATCAATTATCTATATACAGGAATGACTAGTGAAGTGCAGGCATATCTGAGGTGAAGAATAAAAAGAGGGGAGGGTTTAGCAGCCAGTGGTCTCACTTCTGGGTTTTGTTTTGTTTATGTTCCTGAAAGCTCATTTCAGGGTTTCAGCCAGTCACCTGCAGGGAGGATTCTCCCTCTCCCTAGTGTATACTGTTGTTTGTTTGGGTGGGTGGTTTAGTTTTGTTGTTGTTTTTTTTTTTTTATCTCCTTCCTCTGAAGCATCAGGATGCTCATGACTGGAGATGGGACATTGGCTGGGGTGGGCCAGGGCTTGGAGGTGGCAAAGAGCTCTCTTTTAGGTTCTTGGCTGGCTAGTTCTTGCTCACATGCTCAGGGGGCTGGTTCTTGCTCACATGCTCAGGGTCTAACGGGTCACCATATGCTGGTTTGGGAAGGAATTTTTATAAGTTGAGAAGGTTAGACTGGCAGTGACCTAGGGAGGTGGGGGGGAAAGAGTTACCTTCCTCTGCAACATGTGCATGTGGGTCACTTGCCAGGATTATCTGAGGATATCTCACGTAATCATTTCCCTGCCCCTGCAGGGCCTTCAGACACTGCTGCATCTCAGTCCCTCCTATTCTCTGCCTGTGGCACATAATAGTCTAGTCTTCTGGAGGCTGTGATATTTAGGTCTCATGTTAGTTGCTGGGTTTAGTGTGTGGGTGGTAGTCTGGGATATACAGGAGGTCAGACAAGATGATCTGGTGGTTCCTTCCGACCTTACACTCTATGGCTATCTTAGTCACTTTTTATTATTATTCCTTATTTTACTTTTTATATTAGTATCCACATGAAGTCAATGGTACACCTATGTACCTCTATGAAGTGGCCACTGAATCTGTTTGTGAATCTGCTGCCAGGCTTCTCTTTATGAGCATCAAATGGGCCAAGAGTGTTCCAGCCTTTTCCACTCTGTCGTTACAAGATCAGGTAAGACTTATACAATGAGTAATTGTCCTTAGCCTGGCAACAATATTAAAGATGGTCCACAACATTCAGCTCTAGATCAAATTTGTCACCCTTTCAAAGGAATTGGCCCCCGTAGTTTTTGATCTGGCCCATATCTAAAACAATATTTTGTTTTAACAGCAATTTTCATCAGTCTGAAATGGATATTTTATAGTGTAGGTGAAACTCAGATAGGAAATAGATGTTGCTATAAGACAAATATGAGAGGCAGCATGTTGCAGTGGACAGAGCTGGAAGTCAGGAGGCCAGGGATGAAATGGCAAAGCTCCCATTGACTTAAATGGGGCTAAAAGTTTGCCTCCAAGTTCTATTCCTGGCTCGTCCCTTGACATTCTCTCTGAACTTTTGCAAGTCATTTAATCTCTGTGTGCCTCAGCTTCTCCAATTGCAAACTTAGTATACTGGTATTTATTCTCCTTTGTAAAGTGCTTTGAGCTCTCTGGATGAAAAGTGCACTCTCAGTAAACATTTTTACCATTTAATCCTACTAGTGTACACTGGCCAAATGGTTCTCTGAGTCACACTGACTTCAGTTAAGTTATTCCATGTTTGGAAATCTGACTCAGAGCAGAATTCAGCCTACTCTTTTTTTCCTCCTAATTAAAATCCTCCTTAATTTGTCGTTTTCCTCTGTGACAACTTGCCTTTGCCTCAAGTGATTTGTGTGTGAACCATAGTAACTAAAGCAATTTCGTAGTGACTTGATTTTTGATGAGGACTTGATCTATTTAATATAATGGTTTAGTTCTGAAAAGTAATCAGACAATAATAAAAGGAAAAAACTATACAACATCCCAACCACAAAAATGTATCTAATATTTTGATATCATTTAGTTTAATTTTGCAATACAAATAACGAGAAAGAAAAAAGTCGTATCTTAAATATTACTACTAACTGTATTAGACTCTGATAATAGTCACCAAATAAAATACAATAGTTGGTCTGTGGTATGTTAGTGTAAGTACATAAACAAATGCATATTGTGAGCAGAAAAAGATTTGTAGGACGACAATAGAGTTTTCTACCTAAATGCTTATCACATGTAGCACAAAAAGACATTTGCCTTAGATAAACTGAAAGGTCCCTTTTCTAGAGCTAGTCCCAGATTCTGAGAGCCCTTTTGTGAGGTTAGATATGTGAGGCCTCATTCACCTCCCTCTATGTATTGTCACCAGCAAATCAGGTATATACAGTCAGGGCCACTGGATGGGTGGGATCTTGAAGAGGCTGCAGAGCTGGAATAAGCCAAAGGCTCAACAGTCAACAGGGAACAACTGACAGGAAGATAATGGGAGCCCAGTTCATCAGCGGCTGCGTGCAAGCCATTTCCATCAACTTCAAATACAGTTGCTCCTGTGGATTGGGAAGCTGGATCAGGCTTATGAAGGAGCTGCAGAATCAGACCTAGAGTGTACTTTATTACACGGACATTGTGGAAAATGGTTTTTGCTTTGAAAACTACTGCCATTTCAAAGAAAACAATCACTGTCATAACAATCACATTCAGCCATGGACTATTGACATCAACAGCAGTTGCATCCACCTAGGCCAGAGCTCAATTTGGTCTAGTGTGTAAAAATCATCCCTCCAGGTCCAGAATGGGGTGAAGGGAGAGGGAGGAAGGAAACATCTTTCAAGAGAGAGGCCCATCAATACAGTAGAAATGGCTAATGCACATTCCATATCATTGAACGTTTCCCATTAAACTCATCACAGAAATCCATTTATCCTGTCATCTTAAATGAGCCTGCGACATAGCTTACATTTGAAATTCAAAGCAAGTGTTAGCGAATTGTAATATTAATTGAATCTGTTTTAAAGTTCTAACAACGTCAACTTCACCATTCCTCCCTCCAGGTTGTAGAGATGGGTCTGAGTTGTAAAGTTTAGACCTGGATCCAAATTTCTCAAAATTCAGAGAGGTTCAGATGTGGAACTACAGTTTGAAACTCTCTCTAGCATGATTCCTCACCTTCCTCTCACATTCAGGAGAATCTCAAAGGAAATAACTCTTGTTTTAATAGCCTTATTCCATAGTTAGAGAATCAGACAGATGATCCTTACAATAGTTCAATTTAATTTGATAGTGCACAGATAAAAATGTCTGAATTTCCTCTGCATGTCTTTTGACATCTAGTTAGAGTCTAAAATCTTTTCCTAGGATCTGCTTTTGTTTTGGGCACCTCAAGAAAAAATAAAATATTACAGTTCTATATCTGTCACTTTTCTATCTTGAAATATTTGGAACCCCATCCGTGACAAAATGCAAGTAATCAATAGCAGGTTATGGTTATCCTTATAGTGCCTGATTCTGAAGCAGAAGTAGGTCCTTTAGAAAGCCTGGGATTTTCTAATTCCTTTGAGGAATGAAGGCCATTTATAAGCCCTCACTAAGGTCAGCATGAGCTATTCCAACTGGAGGCTTTAAAGACATATTCATGGGAATGAGGAGAGCCTTAGCTAGTTGGAGGGGACAGTTCCTTTAATTTCTAAAGTCTTCTGACTTTAACTGCACGGTGTTGATATCTTCTAGGAACCATTGTTCATTGCTATCTGCATGAACAAGTGACAAAAAGTTTTACAAAAGCCAGTTAATGGCTAACAATTTATTTATACCACATAGAAACCTGCATATCTAAATGAAATATTTCTTTATAAGGCATAGGGAATGGCTCGTTATTAGTGTTCAGAAGTGTAAGTTCTGTTTCTCTCACCAGAAACCTGAGATGGGTATGGTACTTCAGATAATGTCATATCTCTGGGAAGTTTTTGTTACTATAAAAGCCAATGCAATTAATTAAAACCCATATTATGTGCAGACACACACATTTTCATTTCAGTCACCATTTCTTTATTAGAGTTGAATAAAAGCTCTGCAAAGTCTAGGGTGATGGTCATAGTTCTGGAATGCAGTGGTGTTGCAGCCGTGTTGGTCCCAGGATATTAAAGAGACAAAGTGCATGAGGTAATATATTTTACGGGACCTAAAAGGCCCACCACAGTGCTTAGCCCTGGCACCTCTAGGCTTGGCAGGTCATAGCCCCAGCACCTCTGGGCTTGCTGCATCAGTTTTGAATGTAAAAAAAAATTGCTTGAGCCCCAGCATCTCACAAATTAAGCACTGCTCAGCCACCTTGCCTCTCTAATAGCGCTGTAATGACTCTTGACTCTGGGAGAGCTCTCTCTGAATCTAATGAAAACAATATGGCTTAAAACACTGGGTATTAAAAATAAGAATTTATAAAAGAAATTTCAAATTGCTGGATGATTTCAATGCAACTGAAATTCATCTCTTAAATTCAGATGGGTAAGAAAAACAAAATTCTACTGAAAGGATTCTATTTTTTCCGTGTTATAAAGTGACATTACTAAACTCAATAGTTCCACGTGACCTTTCCTTGTTCCCAGTATACCCTACATTTCCAAAATCCATGTAGTGTTTTCTCAGCAAAATCTTTGACCAACATGAAAAGTCTAAGTATGTGTTATCCTGAGGCTTGAGGATAGGATCCCTTCTCTTTTCCTGCCAGCTGCATAACACCAGTGAAGCTTCTTTGCTACTGCTACTGAAGTCTTAGGGTGACAGTAGCAGCTAGAGGCCATTGTGTGATGCCTCCCTTCTTTGTAGGGGTTTGGGCAATGTATCATCATAATCACAGAGCTACCAGACAATCCTTCCTGAGCTTACTCCTGCTCACAAAGTCACCTCCACCTTGTTGTGGACCGCAAAGAGGCATCGAGTCCCAACTGTGTGCACTCTCTGTGGTGTGCCCCTCAAACCATGCCATGGAACTGATGAGATTCAGCTGAATGTAGGGCCCTCCATGTCCATGCAAAGGAGGTGGGCTAAGCCAAAATGTCATATGTGCACTTAAACACATACATTATTCTTTGCTGGCTTTGCCACTGTAAATCTTAAGGAGCCTAATTTTCTTCTCATGCCTACCAATGTATTTGTACTTAAATCAATGGGATTGCCTCAGTGCAACCAGACAAGCGAATTGGGCACAGAGTCTGCCACTCAGCCCTCACAAGGAAAAAAATCCACAACAAATCAGGATGGAAAGATTATGGAGAGCAAACTATAGCACTGGCTGCAATATCTGGATCCAAATCAGAGGGGCTCCAACTTCCACAGGTGTTTGGCTGCGGAGTTGGGGTTTGGCCCTTGTTGAAGGGGGACAATCCAAGATGTTTGGACCCAGATTCGAATTTCCCCAGAGTTCAGGGACATTCTAGGATTTGGATTTGGGCCTCACTCTAAAGTAACCAGATTTCAGTGTCCAACTTTCAAGGGCTCTTTTCAGCAAAACTGGGAAAACAAATAAGATTTTAATATACCTTGATATTGTCTTTTAACGGACTATAGATTTGTTTAACCAATAGTGGATTAAATGTAAATAAGATGCCTGTCATTGTGTAGTAGTGCTTTGAATGGACTCTCTATCAAGTGGTATCAGGTCAGGCCACCATCTTGTAATCTGCCACTTATTTAAAAAAATCACGTTTGCAGGGTAAAAAAGTGTCATAGTACAGAAATCATTAAAAGAACAGTCAGACATGTGTACTGAGAGCAGAATGGATGCCTATTGACACTAAGGAGGAGAAGAGAGTGCTTATTGAGCGAGCCTGCTTTTGAAAAATATGAGAAGATATTTATGAAGCGTGTAAGCTCTTTGGGGCAGAGACTGTCTCTATCCCTCTCTGTGTTTGCACAGCACCTTTCACAATGGGCTCTGAGTGTGGGGGGGGGGGGGGGACTCTAGGTTCTACAGTAATACAAATAATTAATATTAATACTATTTCTTCCAGGGATATTCTTATCCCTATACCTTATCAAAAAGATAAAGGAAGAGCTAAAATACTCACAGGGGAAAATACAAAGGCAGGCATTTAAAGTAGTTTTTAAAACAACAGAAATTTACATATTGAAAATGTTTATAAATCTATCAATTATACACCATGTTATATTATACATCTATTGTATGGCAGCTGATGCTTTTGGAAGATGCTTGGAGAGAACTGTTTGTTCTAGGAATAGCACAATGGGCCATTCCAGTTGATGCTAACACTCTACTGGCTGTATCTGGTAAGAATTGCACAATTTAATGACTTTGTTATAGAAATTACCATAAAAATACATTACTGAAAAAAGAACAACATGTAAAGAATAACAAATTCCTGCTGAACAATAGAGCATACCTGTCATTTATAAATCTATATTTAAATGCAAATAATGTTGTTTTGTTGTATTCATGGCTGCTTGCATTGTCATTTAAATGCAAATTACTGTGTTTGTTATCATCCAAGAGAAGATTTTATATTAACTTTCATACAATATAGTCAGTTTACATGGAATCAGATATCTAAGTGACAATTGAATAGATATTGATACAGAGGATTTTGTCAGAAATCAATATACATTAATGCAAATGCTTTAATATAGAGAATTTTTTCATTTGTTTCTATTCTAGGCATGAATGGTGACAACACAGATTCTCAGAAGCTGAATAAAATTATTTCAGAAATACAGGCTTTACAGGAGGTTGTGGCTAGATTTAGACAACTTCGGCTAGATGCTACTGAATTTGCCTGTCTCAAATGCATTGTCACTTTTAAAGCTGGTAAGCAGAAATAATCTCTTGTTTTTTGATAACTAGCCATTTCGCTGGTTAGCCGCTTCAAAGTCTACACTGACATTTTAAAACAGAGATGTGATTACATCAGCTAATAGGTTTTCTGCTGTTGAATTCCGATAGGCAGTGTTACACTAACTGTTAAACATTTAATGTTTAAAAATGCATCTTTACTTTTACGTTACATCTTAAATATTTTGACCTTCTTAAGAGTCCACCTGACTAGTTACTGATCTGCTTTCCAGTACCGACACACAGTGGTTCTGAACTGAGAAGTTTTCGAAATGCTGCCGCCATTGCAGCTCTTCAAGATGAAGCTCAGCTCACTCTGAACAGTTACATCCACACCAGGTGATCAATATTTTCTTTGAATGCTTTTTTCAAACACTCTGGGTGAAATCCTGGCCTCAGAGAAGTCAATGGCAAAATGTCCACTGACTTCAGTGGAGCCAGGATTTCATACCATGTTCACAGTGACTGTATGCCTATAGTAGAACTTGGGTTATCCAAATGGAAGAGGGGACATGGAATGTATTCAAATAAGTGGGAAAATGAAAAAGAGAGGGAGTTTTTCATGGTATGCGATACCTGAAAAGGAACACAATACATTCAGGAAACTGGAGTTTTTGCATCTCTTTTACTGTATTAAATAACAACAATAAACACCATCACACACAGTGCTCTAAATTTTAGAATCTCAAAGTCTTTTATTGTATTATTCCCATTTTTCAGATAAGGAAACGGAGGCAGTGACTTGTCCAAGACCGTAGTGAGAGTCATGGCAGAGCTGGAAATAGAAAAACCCAGATCTTGTGACTCCTAGCTCAGTGCCATCTTAACCAGAATGATGAGAATAATAGTTGAAATGAGGTTTTCCATATAAATCTTGTTCAGTATAAAACATGAGAGACAGAAACCTTTATACCAACTATAAAAGCTGTAGTCACCACCTTGTGAAACTAACAAGGGTAAAACTGGGAATGTGTGAAATGTACTATGTAGAAAACCACTGTTATTTTCACTACGTGAGCAGTTGTCTTAATGTGACCACAGTTTAGAGCACCATGCTTTGAATACTTTTTAAACTATCCTCCAGCCTTGGACCACAAGGGCTAGGAGGACTACTGCCAAAGCAACTCATTAGGCAATTGGGTGGGGAGGAAAGGAGACAGAGGAAGGATTTGCTTTGCGTCTCATTCAATAGTGACTCCTCCAGTCATTTCAGGAGTTATTGTGATGAGCTCTGAAAGGCGTCTTGTCCAGTCCTTAGCCAGAAATAAATTGCCTGTAAGCAGGGGGAATTTGAGTACAGGCACAAGGGTGGGGGAGAAGGGAGAATCCTCAGGGTTCCATAGTGGACATGGAAGTGCACCCAAAAGAAAAAGGGGTCTAACCTCCAGTCTGTGCATTTCCATTTACCCATTCTTTTTTGATCCCCTATCCTCATCTGTCCCTTCCAAAATGTCGGCTTGAAATATTAAACATTTTAGCCAGATTCTGTCTAGTGTCATAGATCAGATGTACTTCCTTCAATATCACCAAACTGCCTCCTCTTAAACAATTTTTCTGAGAAGGGGCAACACTTAGACTCAAGGCTGTCAACCTGGGCTTCCCCTCACTTTTGTAACCTTGAATTTTAAACGTCGTCAATTAATGTTAATTCACTACAGCTAAGAATATATTAAACCAAACTTAGTTTTCAGGTTTGAGCCTCAAGGTCACTTACAGACAATTTAATTTAGTAGAGGCTCCTAGATGACACTTTGAACGGTAGAACCAAACTTTTTTAAAGAGAAAAATGATTAGTTAAGCAAACAGGCATACAATTACCATTTACACACTACTACAATTATACTCACATTCAAAGATGGAATGGTGCATCAATAGATGATCAGTCCATTGACAACCAGATAAAGTACACCCTTATAATCCTATAACCTAACAGTACCCTTTTGGTGTTAATTGGAGCTCCATCCAATTTAAACGGCTACTCCTTTTATAACCCATGATAATACTAGTTAACATTAAACCTATCCATTATCCAATATTTCCTCTACGTCTATATTGGTTCTTCACATTACACATTTAAATTAACATTTGCACCAATGTTCTTTCCATGCTATCAGTGTTCATAGCATTTAGTAAAATATTCCTAATGCTCAAAAAAGCTCATTAAAAACCATTCCAAAACCAGTTCTAACCAAAACGTAGCCACAACAGAACCCTGGGTGATGTCCTTGCTAACTTCAATTTTCCCATCTTACCATCTCTAGCTTTTACTCACACTAACAAACTCAATTTCCTATACTCCTCTATACTTAGCCTAATTAAAGCCAAAGCCTAATTTCTATTTCTTGACTTAACCCATTTTATAGGCTACAACTTCCATTAAGAACTTTTCTTCTCTGGCACAATGGAATTCTGTACAATAAGGGTGAAGCCTGTCTGTATGGGAGACAGGGCTTTCTCGTGGGCCAACTGAAGACTGTGGTATGAACTTTCCCAAAAACTAAGGACCATCACAAATCTTATCACCTTCCGTTCCATGTGCAAGGCACATTTCTTTGACCTTGCCTTCTCTAACAAACACATAGCAACGTGTGTGTGTGTGTGTGTGTGTGTGTGTGTGTGTGTATATATATATGTTACATATCATTTAAAAATAAAATCCCAAACAAAACTCCATTGCACACACTTCTCCCCCTGGAAAGAAGATGAGAGAACAAACACATACCATGACAGACATTAGTCACACTGCTCAACACACTCAAATACTATGGTGATGAGCATGGTATAAAAACCTATATAGAATAAAATAAAATCTCCAGTAGAGGATGTAATTCAATGACCTGAGAGTTACACATGTGAATCCAGATGACTATGTACTTCTAGGGAAATCCCCCCTATCAGCAGGGTGTACTGCTATAACTAGTCTTGAAAGGATTAGGTTATCTATAAATATTGGTAAATATCCATTTTACTGTACACACACAAACCGATGAAAAAATATTTCCATTGATAACCAACAACATTTACAGATAGGCAAAGTAAGAACAATGCTGCTTGAGAACTTATCAAAGTTTGACTTAGGGATGTTTACTTTGTATGTTGACCCCGGCCCCCATAATTTCATGCAACTGTGAAAAGTATATAAAAATAAAAAATGCTGACAAATAATATCAATTGAAATTGTAGGGGGAAAACTGAATTCTGCTAAGCCTAGCTATTACCTATACTGACGTTGCACCACCAACTACAATTATTTTGCAAATCTAAGAACATATTTAAAAAATTGCCTACTCTTAAAAACAATGATGCTCACTGGCAGAAATCTTTGATGTCCTTTGTTTAGACTATAGATAAGACTCCTTCACTGCAGATGTGAGAAAATATAAAAATACCAGCCAGTTCTGTCCAGTACATACTAAAAAGGAAAAAGCGGCAGCTGTGTGGCATGCTCTCCCCACCCCCATTGAAGCCCCTTCACATGAATAGTGTGCCATTGGAGCTCAGTGGGATTAGGGTTACATGGCCAGTCAGTGGGAGAAGCAGCTGCTTTACATGGCATGGTCCTCTTTCCAAACTCAGTGAGGAGTACTTGTGACACCTTAGAAACTAACATGTATTTGGGCACAAGCTTTTGTGGAGTAAAACCCACTTCATCAGATGCATGGAGTGGAAAATACAGTAGGACACACACACACACACACACACACACACACACACACACACACACACACACACACACACACACACACACACACACACACACAAAAGATGGGTGTTGCCATACCAACTGTAACAAGACTAATCAATAAGGGTATGTCCATACTTACTGGCTGGTTCGGCAGCAATCGATCTTTTGGGATCGATTTATTGCGTCTTGTCTAGACGTGATAAATCGATCCCGGAAGTGCTCGCCGTCGATGCCGGTAATCCTGCTCCGCGAGAGGAGTAGGCGGAGTCAACGGGGGAGCCTGCCTGCCGCGTCTGGACCCGCGGTAAGTACCTTTTAGTTCGAACTAAGATACTTCGACTTCAGCTATGTTATTAACGTAGCTGAAGTTGCGTATCTTAGTTCGAACTGGGGGCTTAGTGTGGACCAAGCTTAAGATAAGCTTTTTTTCTCCTGTTGAGAATAGCCCTTGTAGTGATAATCAGGATGGCCTATTTCAAACAGTTTACAAGCAGGTGTGAGTAACAGTAGGGGGGGAAATAGCATGGGGAAATAGTTTTTAGTTTGTGTAATGACCCAGCCACTCCCAGTCTTTATTTAAGCCTAATTTAATGGTGTCCAGTTTGCAAATTAATTCCAGTTCTGCAGTTTCTCGTTGGAGTCTGTTTTTGACTTTTTTTGTTGAAGAATTGTGACTTTTGTGATGTATGCCATCATGTGCCAGCAATGCCCCTCTGCCATGTACACTGGCCAAACGGACAGTCTCTACGCAAAAGAATAAATGAACACAAATCAGACATCAAGAACTATAATATTCAAAAACCAGTCGGAGAACATTTCCCACTGGTAAACATTCTGGAAATCATCTTACACCAATTTTACACCAGTATAACTGTTTACATCAGTTATTTACAGTGGTGTGAAAGGAGAATCCAGCCTTGTGAGAATCAACAAATGGGTTATGAGAACAGGCATGAACTGGGGATCTAGTCTCATGGTTCCTGAGTGATCCATGTTTCAGAGGTAAACAAAAAGGCACAGAGCAGTGGAGCAATATAGAGAGGCTGCCTGTCAGCATGGATGCCAAAGCAATACTACAGACTAGACAGACAGTACTTTTACATGGATATTTGTGCAGGAGTGGAACAGTTAGCTCTGCACCACAAGGGTAAAGAGCAGTGAATGACTGTATACACTGTAAATAAATCTTGCAGTCTAAATAAAGTCAGCAATTAGGAACAGCATTATTCGCTCCCGCCACCCCAGTTTTAGGTATATCAAAGTCTATGCCACTTTCCTGGAAAGGTGGACATGCAAAAAAATATTGTTAGCCATGTTTGATGGAGCTAGGACCCATCATACGAAGAGATTTATTTTCTTTTGTCAATGCAATAGCCTTGGAATGTCTTAGAAATTTCTATTGTACGTGGATATATTTTCATAAGAGTTGGAAATTTTGTAGGTGAAAGCCTAGCCCCATTGAAGTCAATGAGAAAACTCCCTGTTGACTTCAAGAGTCAGGATTTCATCCTGTATTTTTATTATGTGACATCATGTGAAGAAAGAGGTCTGATTCTGCTCTCATTCTAGTTTTACCCTCGTGCAAGTCCTTTGATTGCAATGAGATGACTCCTGATTTATATTAGTGAAAGTGACAGAAGTTTGGAGAATTGGGCTCCAAATGTTTCTGATAGTGGGCCTGATTCTCCTTTTACTTACAGCAATGCAAAATCCAGAGTAACGCCTCCAAAGTCAGCAGAGTTACACTGGTGAAAAATCAGCACTAGGAAGATCAGTATCAGGCCCATATTGTTTTATCTTTAAAAGTTGGGAAGAATTCTGTGGCTAACGAGGATGGAAAATAGCCTTTTATCGATGTATATTTTCAGGGGGAAGGAAATATCACTTCACTCCGAATTTTGTATTCAAAATGTCAATTATTAAAAGTGACACTGCACTCAAACATCTGCAGCATACTGCGTAGATTTAATTTGCAATCTAATAAACCCAGTTTATTTAACATGGGCCAAATTCTTCTGAGTTACACCCAATTCAAGGTTATTTTGAGGTGTAAGTCACGGCAGAGTTTGGCCTTCTATAAAGTTAATATGAGATCAAACAAAATGTGGAAACATTGGGCCAAGGCCTGCTTACCTCACTCACGTCAGCATTCCCATTAAAGTCAACATGTCTACTTTTACGAGAAGGCAAGTACGATTTCACCCAGTCAGAACCAAACCCTACAATTGGCTTAATTTTGGTTTTGTTGCTCATTAAGGTAAGTGATTTTGCTGTTTGGAGAAACATACAACACCTCAGTAACATTATTTGTCATTTTGTATTCTAGGTACCCCACACAACCCTGCCGTTTCGGAAAACTCTTATTGCTTTTGCCAGCTTTACGTTCAATTAGTCCATCTACAATAGAAGAAGTGTTTTTCAAAAAGACCATTGGGAATGTGCCAATTACAAGACTGCTTTCAGATATGTACAAATCCAGTGACATATAAACCACCTTAAAAAGAAACAATCAGGACGGACAGTTTGATAAGAACTTTTATCTATGGAGAATAAGCCTCAACTAACAAAATCTACAGGAAGCATAAGCCTGGGAATGCTTACATTTTAAATTCATTGAGAATTTTTTTTAAAAAAAGTCCCATTAGATATGATTTTGCTGCCTTGAACAGTGATTTAGAGCATGGAAAGAGTATTTTGCTCTACAGAAAAAGTGAATTGGATGGAATTTGGCTGCTTCTCTTTCTAGAGGGTGGTGGCAATTCATTTGTCAGTCATAGTTAAAGACTGTGCAATTCTATCATTTAACTGGCAGATCTGAGATAAAAAGAAGGTACTTTAGTTCTTTCATTTGGAACATCGAGTAACCAAACATTGCATCGGTTATGTGTCATGAGGTGGCCTTCAGATCTGTTTAAAAAGTAGCTTATATTGGTGAATATGTTCATAATATTATAGACAACATCTAAAACCAGGTTACCAAAACATTGCTTCTGTTGTAATACATCATAAAGTGGCCTTCAGAACTGATTTAAAATGCTGGCAGTTACATTTTGGATTCAACAGGCCAGGCCTTCCTGTAAAATGAACTGGTAAAGTTTGATGCAAATCATCAGAATTTCAGTTCGGTTAACATCTCAAAGACAGAAGATCCTTTTTTACACACACACACACACACACACACACACACACACACACACACACACACACACACACACACACACACACACACAGCAAAACCAAATAAAATGGAGATGATTGATTCAGTGAGCTGATCACTGTCCCATTGGCATAGTGCTGAAACCAAAGGCAATGGTGGCCAAACTCTTTGTCAATGAGATGTGCAGAAAGGTGAAATGACTTACAAAAGACAATAGAAAGAACTTATGAAGAAATATAGATGGTCAATTGATACAATGCTAATAGTCTCCAAGACTCTCCAATGCCTTTTTAGAAAACTTTGGGTTCTAATTAAAGCTTTGATTTCTCTCTCACACAGACATGTTATAAGCTGCTTATTTGATATAAGACTATACTTATGAAAAATGTAGAAAAACATTTAAAGATAGCTGCTGTACTTTTCAAATTTTGTTTTGTTATTAGGAACTAGCACTGAGGAAAAAAAATCAGCACTTGAACTATCATAGAATGAGTAAAACTTTTCTTGTACAAAGTGGATTAACTGATTTGTGAAGTTAAAAAGTTGTACTCATTGTATTTACAAAGAATAAAAATATATTGAATTTACATTATCCTTCCTTTGTTTCTTTCACTTCTCTCCCTCAGTTCCTGGATTAGTTTCCTCCTGGTAAAACTGTACACTGCTTGCCAGAGAACAGAAACATTCTTTAAATATATATCTGCCTACTGCAGTAATCTGTCTCTGAAGCAGCTGGTACGAACCTTTTCTGGAGACAGAGTACTGGACTTGATAGATCATGAGTCTAAGCTAGCTAGGCAATTCTTATGTTCCTATGTTAAAATGATTAATAACTAACCAACCAGACAGCTAACAAGGCACTGTTGATGGGATGGAGGGGAACACCACTTTTTTCCAATTAAAATGGTTTGTTTTTTTTTAGGTGTGCAATTATATCAACAATCCAAAGATCAGATAACGCAACTCCCAGAGGGCAAGAAAGAAACTGGTAGTGGGAACAGAAAAGGCAGAAATGAAGTAAAGGAACTGTGGCCCATATGGTGATCAGTGACTATACATTAGAAATGTGATATAGAGGTTTACATAAACAATGTCAAGGAATAAAGACCATGGATGAAATCCTGGCAAAAACACCCATTGACTTCAGTGGGGCTAGGATTTCATCTGTTCCCCAGACATTCAATTTAAGTTTTTTGCATGGCAGCCTATCCAAGGCAGCCAAACTAAAGTATACAAGACTAGTCCCTCTTCTGTTTGGGGATGTTGAGGCTTTCCATCTCTATAGTATTAGTTTTCTAGTCATTAGGGGGACACAGAAGCCAGCCTCCTTTGTAAGACAGAATGATCTGAAATTTTCAAATTGCACTATGAATTTACAAAAATATTTAAAATGTTCATTAAGGTTTCTCATCAATAAACTAAACCATAAAAATAGGAAATAAAAAGTTAAGAAATAAAAAAAGATTAAAAGATGGCAAAGTCAAGCACTCCCAAATTTGGAAATGCCAGAATGAATGTTGCCCATGCAACCTTAATTTGGCTCTGTTGTGAGTATGCATTACAATATATCCTTTAATTACATGCAGAAGTGTATCTGTGAAAAGGTACGGTGTAAGTGAATTACCCAGTGTCACATAGGAACTCAAGAGAAGGGATAGAATCCAAGTTTCTAGGATGGCATGTAAGTGCCCTAACTATGAGACCACCCTTTTTCTCCCTGGAGTCCCATCTCATTCACTAAAAATGTTTCAACTTCTATACTAAACTAGACAAAATCTTCACACACACACACACACCCACCCCAAAATCTTGATTCATCCCCAGAGCAGATTGATCCCGGCACTGACTGAACCAGTGTTCCTTTGTAAAGATAATATGGGATCATGTAATTAAAGACTATCAAAATGAATACAAAGGTGGCAGGGGGAGGGCAGAGAATTAAGGTTGCATGAGCAACACTCATTCTGGCATTTCCTAACTTGAGCATGCTTGACTTTGCAACCTTTAAATCCTTGACTTCATATTTCCTAATTTATGGTATAGTTTATTGATCAGAGCAACTAACTAATGTTAAATGAAGTTTTGAAAAACTATAAGGAAATTTACAAAGTCTTCTATGTGCTATTTAAATAATAAAGCGCCTACACATTGGTTTACTGAATTACAATTTCATAGTATTGGCGAAAAAATAGGTACATTTTACTACAACTTCTAAATTATATTTTTAAACAATTGAGCAATAGAAAACTGAGTAGGGACTCATGCACAAGTACTTATATATAGAAAAAGGAAAAAGGAAAAAGGAAAAAGGAAAAAGGAAAAAGGAAAAAAGGAAAAAGGAAAAAAGGAAAAAACAAAGGAAAAAGGAAAAAAGAAAAAGGAAAAAAGGAAAAAAAGGAAAGGAAAAGGAAAAAGGAAAAAGGAAAAAGGAAAGGAAAAAGGAAAAAGGAAAAAAGGAAAAAGGAAAAAGGAAAAAGGAAAAAGGAAAAAGGAAAAAGGAAAAAGGAAAAAGGAAAAGAAAGTATTCAGAAAGTCATGCTCCTAATTTGTAAGAAGCATCTAAACAATAAGCATGAAAAGGAGCTGCAGTTTTATACCTTATGATCATGAATGCTTTTAGAGGAAAACAGCAAACAATTCCCTTTTGAAAACAAAAACCAGTAACTTACCACAGTCCAAACCCGAAGGAGCACAGCAGCTTACCCAAACCCAGTCTGCTTTCATTACAGCTCCTCCCGAGATTCTTCTTTGTAAAAATGTTAGTCATCTGAGGAAAATCAGTTGTGATTCTCCCCAAGTATTGTGTGGATTTTAAGATAATTATCAGGTGCAAGACCAAGGCTATGTTTATATCTGCACTGCAATATTCAGAAAAGGGGTTTAGATGACAGAATGGCAGTCTCAATGCCACATTACCATATGTTTGCACTCTAACTCAGCAACTCACCAGGTGTTAGAATTTGGATTGATATTGAGTGTTTTCAACAAGGGTTGCAGTTTGATTGTATGTACACAAATTGGGTCTTTATACTAAAAAAGTCAACTATGTACAGTTGTTTCAGTATTCTCATTCCCTTGCCACTGTCCAGAGTATTACTTGAAGCTTGTGGCTGTTCTTGGACTCAGTCTTCAGCAAACCAAGATTAAAAATTCATTTTACATTAAAATGGAAGTTGTGCAACACTAAAAAAAAAGAATGAGAACCACCAATGCCATTCTGTCAAATGGCTCACTAATAGGCAATTCTTAGTATATAAAATTCAGATTTATTCCTAGATTGTAGGAACCATCCCCTACTCTAGTCTAAGTTGCCTAGACAGGTAAAATATTTCAGTATTTTTGAGCCTGTCAAAGAACTGTAGGGTTTAAGAACCCAAGATGATTCACCAGCTTACATACCATTAACTTCTTAAATATATTTCTATGTATCTGCAGTTATCCAGGTATCATACAGTTCTGTTAGTTCCCTTAGTAATGTAAAAGGAACCTGTTTGAAACAAACTATATTTTCTGGACAAATTTTCAGTACAAGGAGTAAGCATGCTAGTCGTATCCAACTATGAACTGGCTTCCATCTTCAGTTTGAATTCAACTCATCCTCCTTTTCAAGGAAAGTTCAGTGATAGTGAAAACCTTGTAGAAACATTGCTCCCTCCCATCCTCTTGTAAGCAGTAGGTGCAATGTAGAGATCCCAGCTAGAGCCAGTGACCAGCTCTGCAATTCAAGTTGGCTATGTTTTCTATATGGGACCTTTTACTCACTTTTATACAGCTGAAGCATTCTGAGCCACAACCTTGTTATGGGTGCACTACTGTAATGCAAGAACTTGTAACCTATTACTGGCTAGCAGTATGTGATACCACCAGAAGTGGAAAGACTATCACATTTCTACTGTATTAGAGCTGAACCAACTTGCTCAGGAGGTGAAGGAATGTAAAGGGAAGAAAACATTTCTCTCCCTCCCCCACTGAATGTCAGCATCAGAGCAAGAGACTCACTGGAAGTGCATTTTCACTTTTATTTCAAAACAACTTTTGACAAATGATTTTAGTATATAAATTTGATTTTTCTTTTTACAGAATATAAAGATAATTCCCTCATTTTTCAGTATAAAGTGTTTTACAAGCTTCAAGACAATTGCAGAAGTGTCTATCTTACACATGGGGATATTTGAAACAGAGTGCCTCAGGTCTCTACACAAAAGTTAGACAGATAATATAGTAGTTATTTTAACAAGAAACAGTCACGTGATTTAATCAAATGCAAGTGAACATGTGACACTGGAGCAGTGCTAGTTCAAGTAAGGCCAACTCAGTAAACTGTGTTAGGGTCATTGCAGATAAGAGTGGAAAGGACTCCATCTGTAGTGTGGATGGACTCTAAATAGCTTTAATGCTAGTATAATCATAAGAGATTCATGGAGTGATTTAGCTAAAGCAAATTAGTTCTTTACTGCCATAAAATTAATGCAAAGACTGAGCAGCGTACTCACGTTAGTATAGTGGAGGCTTATTGTGCCAGTATCTGCAGCATGCTTAACTATAAACTCTTAAACCAAGTGTATTAAATCACTAACATTTATTTTGAGGTGTATATTTAGAGCGTTCAGGCATGTCTTATTTTGGATGGCGTGTAGCTTTTGTCTATTACTTCATCTTGTAAAAACATGTGAAGACAGCGTTCATTCTGTGCTAGAGGGTGGCCAGCAACTCTAGGAAGAAAAGAAAAAATTAGTTCCAGAAAAATAAGCTTTTGTTTCACTATAATATGTTTTGCTAAAACCCCCTTCAGCTTCTTAACCTGAAGACACTTAAATCCCCAACCCCAGATAAGAAATGCATACACCTAAAATGCAGAACAATATGCAAGAATGAGACTTCAAGTATTTCCTCAATTTCCCATCCTGACCACTAGGAGATTTGTGTTTATACTATATATTAGAGGCACATGAAAGGATGTTCTCCAGTGAGTCTGGTGTCTTTAAAAACACGGAGGGAAAGCAGTTCAATTACAGCAAGGCATGTTCATTTGTTACTTTATTAATTATCTCCACATTACAGTGCCTGCACAGACCAGTCAGTCAATCTGGTACCATAAACATCAGGCCAAATCCAAAGTTTGTAACAAGGACTGATTCACTGGCTCAGGCAAGTCCTCAGACATACTTGATCCTGCCCTGATGTAGGAAGGTTTTTTTATTTGGAGTAAGTTTAGCAGCGTATGTAGGTATTCTTCTAGTCCAGTAGGGATTAGAGTCCCTGGTATAGCAACCAACCCCAGTGGTAAGTCTACACTGCAATAAAACACCCATGGCTGGCCCGTGCCAGCTGACTTGGGCTTGGGCTGAAGGGCTATAAAATTGCAGAGTAGACATTTGGGCTCAGGCTGGAGCCTGGGTCCCCAGGAGGGGAGAGGGTTGTAGGCCCAGACTCTAGCCTACACCTGAATGATTATATTGCAATTCTATAGCCCCACAGCCCAACCCCTCTGAGCCCGAGTCAGCGGACACGGGCCAGCCGTGGGTGTTTTTTTGCAGGGTAGACATACCCTAAGATTTCAGCACTCTGTAGTGGCAGCAGAGACTGATTCTTAGATACCTTCCATAGTAGTGTCCTCCATCCCAATCATTCAGGTCAGGGAACATGTTACTCACAGCCTGTGAAAACAGGCCACCATTACTGAGCAGCATTGACTCCAGACCAAGATTATCAGTTCTGTTCTACTGAAAACTGGAGATTCATCCTGTGGTCAGAACATGCATGCAGGGATCAGAAGGCTCTGATTCCCCTTCTCTTGGAAAGGAATGAGTCCCCAGAATGACCATCTTTAACTTTTCTTTGAATTGATAGAAATTCCCAAGATCCACGATAAGGCAGATGACCTACAACATGACCATGCATGGCAGTTTGGTTTTGTTTTTTAAATATTTCAACGTTTTAAAATTTATTTATTTACATTTTCACAGTAGCACAAAATTATGGTTAAGCATCATCGATAAAAGTTTTCACTGTGTGGGAAATTATGGGGAGGACCAGACTATTTAACAATAGATGTTATAAAGCTTTAACTTTTTGAATCTAACTATTAAAACAAATTATCAACATCACATGTCCAAATATACAAAGTAAATATCCTTATATCAAAGTAATAAGTGAGGCAGCATTTCTTACTTTGCCTATCTGTGAATTTTGATTATTATAGATGGATTTTTTTGATATTTGAGAGAGTATGGAAGACAGTCTTTCACTTCCCGCAAAACAGCCTGTACTGGTTTTTGAACATGTTCTTCTGGAATAAGTTTAGTCAGCGCTTCTTCTGGATCTGAGTGGTAGCCAGACACTTGCCACCCCAAGCAGCTAGACACTTCTGATAACCAGCACTTTCCACTGCATGCAAGCAACTTGAGGTCATGGGAGGTCAATGCCCTGAAGAGATCTTCCACAGCTCTTGGCTCTCTTCTCTGTAGATTCTCAACCAGAGCAATCCTTCCAAATTTTGAAGTGACCTTTGGCTATGTAGGTTAGCTAATCTACCAGCAAAAGCTGTTATCCTGGTAGCTTCAGTTTGGCCACAGACTTTACCAGACAAGTCCTAGTATTAAGCCTTACATTTCTGGCACACTGTGCAAGGAATTTGACAATCCTGTCTTTGGCAATAGCAGTCTTAGTCACCCTGCTCTTGGTGGAAAGACTTTCCCATCTTCCATATAAGTGGGACAAGGAAGAGTGGTGTGACATCTCAACACAAAATCATCCAGAATAAGATGCAACCTGGACCAGGTACTTTGTTCTTGCCCTTGAATTTTTGTGTAGATACTAAATCAGCACAGGCTGTAATATCAGTGTTGATGTCTGCACTGTGCACACTGGTGAAACTAGTCAGTCTTGATGCAAGTATGGCACAGAATGCTGTGTCTCAAATTGATGTCAGAACTGCACTGTACAAAGATGGTACTATCAACCTCAAGGTTAACCCAGCCACAATCCTGAATGGCTGGAAGTAATTCAGTCAAGTTACACTGCTGTCATTTAGTTGGTTCTTTAAATTACACACCTGTGCAGACACAGGCTACCAGAAAACTCTGTATTCAAGCATCCAGCAGTCAAAAAAGTGTTGATAGCAGTGCGACCCGATGATTATCTACTGGCACCTTCATTAAGCCAACACCTTAACTACTCATTTAGACTTAAGTATAAAATTCTGGTAAGGGAAGTGTGGTCTCTACGAGCTAGCGAGACCACTGACACACTCAACCATAGCTGTAAGAATTTGGGAATGTGGTGGTTTGTTTCTCAGTACTTTACAGTAATGCTAATATTTGGATCTGCTTTACAACGTAGAGGACCAGGGTCCAACTCCCAAGGTTCACCACTGTCATTGTCTGTCAAGCAATAGCACACACTATTAACTGAAACAGCTCTTTTCATCAAACTAGGATAGATTAAACTTGAATCAACAAGGAAGTTCAGAGCAATCAGGAGTTTTACACAGTAATGGCTGTGATCCAACTGTACTCAAGAGGCATCAATACCTGCATTAAATATATGCTTTTATCTTTCAAAAGAAGGGAAGCTGACTTGAGTAATTGTTCTACAATTTCAAAATATATTAACTATTCAAGATGGATTTAATTTTTCCAGCAAGTTTATGGGCATCAATGGTATACTCTACTTGCAGTTGGATTAGCTGTCTTTTGTACCTGGAGATGTTACTTTTGGAAGAGGCTGTAAATTAATGTAAAGAGTAAGTTCTTTTGGAGCAGGTTAGAATGAAACAAGCTAGATTTTTCCAAGGCCTATGTATTCAATGTGATGTTAAACATAAACATACCACTTACAAACTTAGAATGCATTTCTTCCAGACAGGTGACTTGCTATGAAATTCTATTCAACTTGTGTTTGTTGAACAAAGCATAAGAGGTACTTTGTGCTATGAATACCTAGTAAGACTCCAGATAAGCCATTTGCGATCTCCTTCTCAAGTCTCTTTCCTTGGTACATTCTGCTAGACAGTTTAAATGAGCTTCAAGACATGATGCATTTTAGTAGTAAGATACCTGGGTAGGGAAGTAGCACTTGTTATTTAATATTATTCAATGCTATCTTTGAAATTTTTGTAGAGGTGCCTGCCTCAAGAACCTAGCTGTTGCAGGTTTTAAGTCATGTTTTCCTAGTAGCATAGTTAGTAGGGTTATGTTTATGTCCATGAAGTTATAAAGTCCAGATTTCTAAAACATACAAGGCACCCTTTCACTGTCCAGATCTAATGTAGCAAGCATGTGTGTTTACCCTGACATGCAAGTATTTATAGTTTTGATTTAAAAGAGGGTCTTCAGTACCCATTCCAAAATGTCTCCTGATTAAAAGAAGCTGTGCTGTTTCCTTAAGAGAAAACTGAAGTACCTTGGACATGTTATTTGATCTGCCTAAACCCAAATTTAAAATTCTGATAGTCCCAGTCTCAACTAGATTTAAAACAGACTCAGTTCTATACTTTTCAAAGAGTATGAACTCCTGAATTTGGCAGATACATCTTTGACTTTGATGCCTTTAACAAAAGCATTACCTCAGCTTTTATCCTCACTGACAGGCCACATTTGAAAGTTCCTAGCTTCAGTTGTTTAAATTCTAAAGTGGTATTCTAGTCAATATATAGGGGCGGGGGGGGGGGGGGAAGAGGGGAGAAGAGAAGGAGAGAAAGAGGGCTGGGGAGGAAAACGTTTTGCCTCCAAGCAAATCAAGCCATTAACCAATCTGCTGTAAAGTGTCAGACATTTGTACTAACCCCAAGCATCGAAAGTTTCATGCAGTCTAGGTCTCAATGACATTAAATGTCAATGTAATGGTTTGTTGTCCTTTATAAATGCTTGATCTTTCAGAATGATCACTTCTAGATTACCTTTTTTTATTTTAGCCATCACTGGTTCTGAAAACAGATGAGGTACACTATATAAAAGCCCCACAGCACTCCCACCTGTAAAATTAGTACTTTTTTGGACTGTGTCTTTGAAACTTTGTTTTACAGTAAATGGTATTAGAAAGCTTAGATTTACTTTGAAGAGTTCTGTTTGGGTCAATACATGGAGAGAAAAAAGGTAATGTTAAAAACTTGTGGTTTGAGCTTCTTGTTTATTCTTCTAAAACATGGTATAGCTACCTTTTAACACTAAAAGATGGAAAGGAGCTAATAAAACTCAGTTGTTCATAAGCCAAGAAATAAACCTCACACTTACTTGTTTATAAACTGCTCGAGACCTTGCTTCCTTTCTTCTATAAATGAATCATCAAATATTCCATCATCTCCTCTAAAAGGAAGCTGACGGAAGAGAGCTTTTCCAGGTAAGGGTGGTACCACAACCTGAAACAATTTTTTTTAAAAAGGTAACCATAACCCCAGCCTGCACGTAGATTAAAACACACACACACACACACCCACCCACCAATCCACCCCCCCCCCCCCCGCCCCACACACACCTCGATAAGCAACACTACATTTAGGCTGTGAAAAAGGAATTTGTTTGCCTACATTGAAGCAATGAAGAAAGTTGCCCCTATAGAAAAAGCAATTCTATACTTGAGTGTCACACAGTAAGAGTACAACATTTAAATTTGGAGTTAAAACCTGAAGCCTCTTTACATATTTTATATGGTCTTCAGCACCCCAGTAGAGAATTTAAAGGTTAATAGGTTGTGATACAAATCTACTTGGGAAAGCGTAATTATATTTTTTAGCATTCGACTCACCTTGCTTTCTCTTTCGAGTTCACTTCTCAGCCATTCAAAGTCACTGTATCTTCTTCTGACTGTAGACTCTTTCAATTTGAAAATAGGAAGGTTTGTCTGAAATACAAGATAGATCACTGTAAGTGACTACACTTTCAAAGCGATCAACAACTCATGTAGTTGGGGGAGGATGGGGGGAAGGAGAATGACAAAAATAGGTTGAAGTTTCTTGCCAAGTTCTGAGTCATGACATCCCCAATACCTTTCCTTAAAAAGGAGGAGGAAAGGAGTCAATGTTTTCCCTCATCATTACTCTTAAGTTAAAAAAAAAAAAAAAAAAAAAAAAAAAAAAAGTTAGAAGACTGATGCGCAAAGTCAAACATTCAAGTTAGAAAATGCCAGAATTAAGGCTGTGAATTTGGATGAATTGATACAGTCTTTAAATTACATGATCACATACTTTCCCTCACCTGCCACCCCTCAAGACAAGACTCATCTTGTGCACAGGATAGACTGCTCTGGGAAAGAATCATGGTTGTGTTGTTTGTAGGACCCCTGCCTCAGGAAGTTGGAAGGCGTGCAGTGAATGAGACAGGGAATTGCAGGAACAGAAAGCAGAATCTCATGGTTAAGGCAGTTGAATGCCACTGTGGCAAACAGTATTCTATCTGTGTCTCTGCAAAAGAATTGTAATGCAATACTAGGCAAGTCACTTCAACCAAAAGCCCTCACGGGTGGGTTTGGTTTTTTGGGTGTTCAAATCGATACCTTGGATCATGATACAATAACTTTCTATTCTGCACATGTTGGATGGTGTATGGTAAATAGGACTGGGGCCACACAGTGAATGACAACAATTAAAATATTAAATAGCTACCCATTCAGTGGGCACAGTCAACCCTGCACACTGAATGAGGCAGCGGTCCTGTGGAAAAAATAAATGTGACCAATTAGAGACCATCATAATGCATACAAATTAAGATTGCAGAGGGAACCTTATGTCTAGCCTGTCCTAAAATTTGAGTGCTTAACTTGGCAACATCAGTAGCATTCCTAACAAAAAACAAAAAAAAACAAAACAACAAAAAAAAAGGGAACAGAAGAGTCTCCCTGCTCTCTGTTCTGGTGTTTGGCATCACAACGGCTCTCAACAGCCAGATGCAGCAATTACAGGGAAAGTCCTGCTCAGCCTCTCCGTGGGGATAAAGCATTTGCAGACCAGTCACATGTGGGAGCTGTGTGTGTGTGTGTGTGTGGGGGGGGGGGGGGGGCGGCGGGCGGGGGATAAGCATATTCAGTGCAGACTGAATCTTCAGAGAATTGAGCCGCCAGCTTTTAACAAGCCTGCAAGTGATTTTTCAGAGGGTTACACTTTGGCTAAATTAGAGACTTTACAGGGATGCGAAAAGGTGTATCTGACTCCAGGGTGATACCCCTGCCAAATCTGAAGTCCTTTCACCAGAGCACGGAGGCACTACAGCTTCCCAATGAAACTACTGAGATTTTTTGACATGGGCATTTCCCCCCCATCCCTCCCAACCTAGTTATTTGACATGGCTGGATGGCTAAGGCAGACATCCAGCATGGGATGTTTCAGCCTGGTATAGCTTATAAGCAATTGACAAGGTCTTGTGATACAATTTATTAGGCAACCTTGACTACAAGCAAAACTACCAGCTCCCTCTTGTAATAGGCTACACAATTATTCACTAGTTAGTATTAAAGACTGTTTTTTGGCAGCAAATGTCACTTAAGCAGTTTGTTGTGACCTAGGGACAGAAAGAGAAGAGGGAAAGACCATAAATAACCGGTGATCATTAACCTCAGTGAAATGTGAAAGCCTAGCAATGGGTGGAGGTCCATCAGTTCACATTCAGCAATATTTTCCAGTGACACAGAGGGTCAAGATTAGTGCTCACTTCCTAGGTCAAGAACTCCCATACATCATTAAACTAAAAGTGAGCCCTAAGGACAGGTACTCTGATTAGGCCTTCTCAGGAGCATGCCACAGATCTGACTTTCATGAAATACTGGAATCCCCACAGATCTTTCAAAACTCAGATCAAATGTAAGACGCATTTGTTCATCAGGATTCCCACAACAGCTCTTGGGCAGAAGGGATAATGAAGAGGTTTCCCTGTGTGCAGTTATTTTTAAACAGGAGGTGGTGCTGGATTCTAAGGTTGCCAACTGGACACTTTTTCCTCTGGTACCCTCCTCCCCCCCACCAAAAAGTTCTCACCCCGCTTATAACCTTCCCCTTAGAACTTTCCATAGTTGGATCATTGTAGAGACACAGGTGTGTGACACTGTCACATAGCAAGTGTCAGAGAAAAGGATTAGACCTCAGGAAGAGAATTCTTGACTCCCACTAACATATTAAGGCCACTTGACAGAGTGGACATGGCGGAAAAGTTTGACAGTCACATTATGTACAAGACTAATCAGACAAACTTGCACTGAGCAACTTGCTCACAACTGGCAAAGAGAAACATTACCTGTCAATGCTTGAGATCTACTAAGTTAAAGTAGATATTAACCTACTTTCATAGTTTGAGATTCTGTATGTTTATATGCCGAGAGATTACAAATCAACAAGATCAGAGCCAACATTTAGATACACATGTTAAATTAAAGCTCTTTCCACTTCACTGAATCCTATTGTCTATAATAATCCTGGCTCATCTCATCGCTGACAACAGCAGTGCCTAGATACTAAGGTCACGTACACAACAGTAGATACTGGACAGCTACACACTTGAGATTTTGGTCTCCCTTTTGCTATTTCACATACACTCACCACCCTGGATAAGTCACTGACTGATAAATGGGTTTGGCCAACCAAAGCCAGGCCCCTACACTCAACCTGATGGCAGTCTCTTTGCCTAACACTAACTTTTCACTACAGCATTCAATCAATTCCAAAATTTCAGGGAATGTTCCAAGCATCAGTGGGCAGAATTCTGGTGAAAAACTAGAAAATTGGAATACCCTGATTTCTATTGGTTGGGTCCAGAATACCTATTTGGTGCTGTAGACAGAGGAATCTCTGGCATCCCCTGCTCCTGCCTACACTTAGCTTAATACCTCTACCCTGATATAACACGCTCTGGTATAACACGAATTTGGATAGAATGTGGTAAAACAGCGCTCTGGGGGCCAGGGCTGAGTGCTCCGGCAGATCAGCACGTCTGGCTCGGACACGCTGCTCTGAGCGGAGTGTTAAGGGTGCAGGGCTGGGGCTGATGGGTTGGATAAAGGGCAGAGGGTCTCGGGGGGCAGTCAGGGGACGGGGGGTTGGATGGTTCGATGGTTCGGAGGTTCTGGGAGCAGGGCGGTCAAGGGACAGGAAACGATGTAGTTGGATAGGGCGTGGGAGTTCGGGGGGGCTGACAGGGAGTGGGGGTGTGGATAGGGGTTGGGAAAGTCAGGGGACAGGGGCTGGATGGGTCAGGGGCTCTGAGGGGTCAGTCAGGGGGCAGGAAGTAGGTGGGGATCGGATAGGGGGTGGGGCCAGGCTATTTGGGGAGGCACAGCCTTCCCTACCCAGCCCTCCATATAGTTTTGAACCCTGATGTGGCCCTCGGGCCAAAAAGTTTGCAAGTTCAATATAACGCAGTTTCACCTATAACATGGTACAATTTTTTGGCTCCCAAGGACTGCGTTATATCAGGGTAGAGGTGTATGCTATTCTCTCATTAGTATACAGCTCAGCCTACATAAGCAATCAAACATTTTCCATTTCAGACTGGCAGAGAGGTTTGTACCAAGAATTCAGAATTGCACTGGGGAAGCTGTTGTTGGCACACAAATCCCTGCCCCAAGGCTTTATGATCCAGTGCAGATCTGGTCAGACCTATAGAGCACACCAAGTGATGTGTGCAGGAATCTCAGAAGTCACAGCAGGGAGGAATATGAAGGAGGAATTGAGATGTGACACATGGAGGGAGGGAGGAAGGGAGGGGGAGAGAGACTTTTCTACACAGAAAGCAGGGGCATGAAAGGCAGCATAAAGGTGTTGGGTGAAAAAATATGAAGACATGGTGAGGAGGGAAGCTTGGGCTGAGCAAGGTGTGTGGGGGGGGGGGGGGGCGAACAAAAAGAGCTGGGTAGGGCCTTACAGATGAGAAGTCTGCCCTAGATGCAGAAATCAAGAGGAGGACTGTGTAGGGATCTGAAATAGTGAGTGACAGGAGTAGAGGGGCAGAGGGGGAAGACAATTTTAGCAGACACACTTTGGCTGGGCAAGGGGCAGCAAAGGGAGATAGAGAAAGGCTGGAGAGGCAACAGTTACAGGAATCACGGGGAGAGATGACCAAGGCAAGGGAACAGGGTTTAGTGGTAATGGAAAACAGGATTCAATAGCAGTCTGGAGGCAGGGGAGTAAGGCAACGCGGAGGTTGCAAGCCTGGGTGGTGGTGAGCTCAGGGGCAAAGGGAGCAGGAGGGGATCAAGGCAGCAGGAACTGACTAATGAATCTTCCTTTCACTCTCCTGGACCAACAAGAGGGACAAAAAAGTGTTAATTCTCTCAGGCTTTGATATCCTCAGATGGATGGTGCTCTAGGGGAGGGCAGAGCATTCCAGCTGAGATGCCTTGAACTAAATGGTTGGGTAAGCTAAGGTGTGAATCTTTGCCCCATTAATGAATCTGCTGCACTCTAAGTGTCCACATGCACCTTGCTGACACACATTAACAGTTGTTTAATGACCTTTGCTCTAGTCTTCTGACTCCTTTGCAAGCACATGAGCTTTGTCCTGCAGGCTTTTTGTGCAACACATCTGATCAATTCCAAAATTTCACGGCGTGTTCTAGTCATCAGTGGGAAAAGCCCTATTTTGGAAAAAATCAGAAAAGCCTGATTTCCAGTCCTAGGCGTGGGGGAAGGACGGAAGAAAATTAGAAAACAGGCCCATGGACTGCCTATTCCATGCTGCAGGTAGAAGATTCTCTCTGGCAATCCCCGCTGCTGCCTACGCAGGCAGCACCTTAATAATTTGCTCCAATTGGATGTGTAGTTCACCCTACACAAGCAACTAAGTGTGTGACCCTCTAGTATGCTTCCCACAGGTGTACTATACAGGAAGAGCTAAGACTCCTTAGCCTGTCATAAGCAACCTTAAAATTACAGATGAGTGGTGGACTGATGAAACATTTTGGTTTTGAAACGTGTGTTGACAGTTACTGACTACACAAACAAAATTTTGGGCCCAACTCAGACAACTTCCATTTAAGAAAGGACTGGGCCGTTAAGCTCGATGGCTACCCAAGTGATATTTTGAGGTTGAATGAAGAGTTCAGCCACTCAGGACAAGTTTAATTGCCTATAATTGCACTACTTCTTATGAAACAGCTTCTCTATAGAAGAGAAACAGGCCTATTTAGTGGTCACTGCACACAGAGGTGTAACTGCCGGTCAATAAGAGCTTGTATTATGCCTAATGTTGTAAAGCAATTCTGTTTAGTATTAAGCTTTTCTTAAGTGTATGAACTTCTACACTATGCTACTTACAGCCTTGTACCTTCTACAGATGCTTGTGCACATAACACTATGTTTCATACATTAAATCTGAGCTCACTGGACATTTGAAAGCACTTGAGTTCTTTCCCAGGTAACCACAACATTGTTCATTGTACTAATGACTAAGAGCAAAAATGCAGCTAACAAGACTCTTATTATACTAAAAGTCAGGCTTATATTTAAAGATGCTGGCTTTCTGTACAGAACAGTATTCTTATCCCCAGCAGGGAATAAATTAGGTCCCCCAGAGTGCAGGATGAGGATTCCCAGAAATAAAGAACTGGATTATTTCTCTCTGATTTCACCTATTGGCTTTTTAACCAAGATCAACCTTCCGCATTAAAATATTAAGTCTTTGTAAGTGTCTAAAGATAGAAATGCCTTTACAATATTGAGTGTTTTCTGCAGGTGAGATTTCACATTTTAGATTCCCTCCTCTCAAATTACTTAACAAAAGGGATTAGCTGCTCTTTTATTCAATGCTAAGATCAAGCCTATGAAAAGAGTTCCCTAAGATTTTTCATACTTCTGGGTACGGAAGTCTATAAAGTTAATCTTTAAACAACATATCAGGCTTACAGGTACAATGTTGGGGTAAAAGTGCCAGTTCAGCTCATTTTACCTTCCACATTTTCCCCTTTGAACTTTTGACACAACTGTGATTAAATCTGACTCATTAGTTTAACTATTTCAGCACTTGGTTTGTTTCCTGTGCCTCTCAACTTCCATCAGTTCCTCCAGTTTCGAAATACCACGTGGCTAATTGATGCAGTTTCAGTGTTTGTCAAAGTATCTACTGGTATTGGTTAATTCTACTTCACAAAGCCCTGAGAAACATAATGGGTTAGACATGCAGCAAGTATTTCATAACTAAAAGTTATTGATGAGGAGAAGTCATGTGGACTGACAGTGTACTACTCAGAAGTGCACCTTTTACTATACTTCAATCCATGACCTGAAGGAAGCTATGAAAAAGGACTAGCAATGTATTAACCCCTTTTTTCATTTAAACATTCCTTTTGAAGGAAGTTGAATCTCTGCAGTTACAACTATTTTAAATAGTGCCGATGCAACAGTATTCATTTCCCAGAAGTACACCTGTTTCATACATCTGAATGGATTTGCTTTCAAGCAAGTCTGCAGACTGAAAGCATGGTTTTGCTTTCCTGTTTCTTATCCACCCTGCTCTCACTTTACAGCCTCTCTGTTCACCTGGCTTGTATTCCCAATGGAAATGGGCTATACGTGCCTCTTTACAGGAGCTGATAGAGGGGCTTGAGTGACCCCAAAGTACCAAGATGCATCTTATTAGAAGGGGTGAAATAGCTTTTGCATTCCTTTCAACCTCTGCTGAAGAAAAAAAGAAGAGCAGGAATCAGATGATCTAGCCAGGCAGCAGCCTATTATACTAAAAGATTCATGCTATAATTATACAGAAACTGTAACTGCCAGCAGGAGAGGGCTGGGATCGATTCCTCATGAAAAGGGATCCCGTTAAGACAGTGCAAGGAGGCATAATGTATGGCACCAGGTAACAATGCCAGCAAGCAAGAGATCCAAACCAAGCCGGCCAGAGACTCTGGCTAATATGAGCAGCAGCAGGGTTAACCTTTCATTCACTTACTCATTGCAACAGCCACAGGTAATCATGACCCATGAGATTAGGGAGAATTGCCACCGATTCCAGTAGCTACTGTTACAATTAACCGTTTCCTATGTAAAGCACAAGTTTGCACTATTTCTATAAGAAAAATTCACTAAATTGTTTCATGAAGGCTGGTGAGCCAGCCCATCAAATTAAGCAATAACCTTAGTCTAATAAAAATGTGAAAACTGAAGGAACAGTTTTTTTGCATCAGTCTAAGATGGCACAGTAAGGGTGGCTGGGAGCTGAAGTACTTCAGGGATTCAAGTCTTTTTTTTTAAAAAAAAGGAACAAAAAGAAACAGGTTTTATTTCCTCATCTATGATCAAAAAGATCAACTACGTACTTATTGGGGTCCCTTTACTGCTTACAAACTGCAATACAATGCATAGTGACCAGACTGCCCCCTCTTGAGCATTCACCAGGCTTCTGTGAGGGGGACCCACCTCACCACACCCCATCTGTTTTACTCCTCAAGAGTCTGAACAAAGTTAATGCACCATGTGACACTCTGTACCTCAGGGAAACACACCGCACCCTCATGTTCATACTTGTATGATTGTGTGGTATCCAAAGCAAAGTGTGTCATGTCGGGTGTCTTCGGAAGGCTCATGATTCACTGAGCTTTATTGTTATAGCAATGTTATGGGTTGTAATTTCATGTATATAGTTATGAGGTTGAAAATGTGTCCTCATGGCTTAAAACAAGCCCAGGCAAAACTCTCCAGAAGCAGTTCACACCGCATCAGGGCATGGAGGGGACAAACCCAGCCCAGCCTCACAGGAACAAAGGACACGGGCCTAGGCAACAACAAAGGATCTGTTGGACTCTTGAGTGAGTCACCCTCCTTCCCTTGGTCAGTTTGAGACTCCAATGAGGTAATGCTCACCTGACTCTGAAGGGGGGAGGGGTAAAGCCAAGAGGGAAGAACGAACACGATGAAAGGGTGAGATGTTTGCCATGCTCTCTCTTCCACCTCCATCTACAGACACTACCACCAAGCAACTGAAGCGCTGATCAAAGGAGACAGCCTGGCTGAAGGGCAACCAACCCAGCCTGTGGTGAGAAGCATTTAAGTCTGTAAGGGCACCGAAAGTATTAAGATCAGCTTAGAATGAGTTTTGCTTTTATTTCATTTGACCAAATTGGACTTCTTGTGCTTTGACTTATAATCACTTAAAAAAAACCCACCTCTTTTGTAGTTAATAAATTTGTTTATTCTACCTGAAGCAGTAGGAACAAGAGTGGCTGCTGTGGAAAGGCACAGGATTCTAGAACATCATTGCTCTTTACTTAAGCATGCAAAAATATACAAAAATACCCCCTTCATACATTTCTCTAACTCAGTTTATTCAGCACTCTGAAAAATTCTTTAGACTGCAGTCGGGGTCCTCTGTGGACTGTCCAGGGTCCTTCTGCTGCAGTGCATGGGTTTTCTTCTTAGTTATGGAGCCCCTCTCTCTGCCAGCATGCTTTGACCTTGGTTGATCCTGCAGCTAAGCCAAGCCTCTCCTGCTACAAAAGCATTCCTGCCTCTGCCCTAAGCTTCCTTTGCGGCTTTGAGAGTCTCTAAAGTCCCACCACTAACAGCTGAGTCCTTGTGTTGTGCTCCTGGTAATTTTCCACTCTCCAAACCCAAGCCCTTTACAGGCAAACGGGAGGAAATGGCTTCTCCCAGCTGTAGCCAGCCTCCTTACTATAAGTATTAACCCAGAGTAGTCATTAAGGGTCTCCTCTCCACTGTATCTAGTCTGGGAGAGACATGGTTACAGGCTTGTCAGCAATGGTGAACACAGGTATACAGACATTCCATGATACAGCAATTTTCATAAGAAAAAAATCACGATGTAAGCCAGAATTCATAAATTCTAGAAGATTCCACAAAGCATCACAGTTCTCTAAAAGACACTAAAGTTGGCATTGTGGAATACTAGAAGTGCAATCAGATGCTTCTGAGATGACACTATAGATGCAAAATGCTAGCCCTACAAATTCAGTTTGGAATCAGAGTCCAAATGCATTCTTTCTGGGTCAAACAACAAATATTCTGCAATCTGGACTTTGAGTCAGGGAGGGAGTGACTAACCACAATCCAGCTCACTCTTTTAGAGCAATGTTGGCTCTGCAAGACCAATAAGAACTAAAGATGTGTCAATCAGACAACACAGAGGGAGAAAAATAAAGGCATCTTTGGACTCCAAGTTACTTCGGAACAGAATTGCATCAAGAGTTATTCTGCTAAAGATTTTAACCCTCACTATTCTAAAGGAGTCCAGTTTATTTTGGTCGGATCCATCTACTTTGACAAAGACACCATCAGAGTATCCTGTGTATGCTACAATGATCAGACTGTTCAAACCAATGCTTTGTTTTTCCCCCCCATTAGAAGAGGAAAGCAGCAATGCTAAGAATTTATATTTCAACTCTTGGAACAAGTTCCATTAAAGAAACTATCACCAACAGAGTTTCAACTTGCATCCATGCAAATCTGCAGCATTTTTGGCCTCTGGAGATTTCATAACCAACTCCTTGTAGCCCATACTCCCTCCTCTAGCCCATGTTGCGCCAAGGGCAGAGTTTGACCTCAGGGCACAAGGACTCCCCTCCCTCTTGGCAGGAGCTGGAAGCTAAGACAGCTAGCTATGTGATGGGGCAACATGTGGAGGCACCTTTGGAAACAGGTGAAAAAGTTCCTGAAGTTATCTGAGTATTTTCCTACTTGCTGATCATATTGGTATGAACCTCCACTCTCACAGCCCTGCTGGACTAACTCCCCCCTACCCTCTCTATCCTTCACTCCTATTGATTTGCCCCCCTCCCATCTTTGTCCTCCACTAATGTACAGAGGACCAAACACAAGTTTGATACCTGAATTAACCAAACTGCATTCTTTCCCACACCCTTCATCTACTCTGTATTTGGAGTAAACTCTTCAAGTCAAGGACTGTTGGTGCATCCAGAACACTGGATGCCCAGTCCCAATTGGAGAATTTGGAATACAAATAATTACTTTAGGGAACTGCAGAATGAATAAGTCATTGACACACAATGGAAGGGCTACAAAATTCAAAGCCAAGCCTAAAAAGACATAATATGCAGTAAGTCATACCTGCTGTATTTTGTTTCAACATAAGTATAAAGAGTGCTTACATTTTTGTTGCAAGAAGTCTTTATGGAGAGCCTATTAAATTGCATTTGTACCACAAATAAAATCTGATGTTTGATATGGGTGAGCCAGTATACCAGAACTTCAAGGGGAATAAATTCATTATAACCAAGAGTAACTACCATCATTTAGTTTCACTCACTCAACAAGGGGTTTAATTTATTGGATTTGCCATTGTTAGCACTTCAGTGGTCTCTCCCATTTCAATCCATTGTGCATCAGCTATAACTCCCCTCTCCTGTTGCATTGCTCTGCTCCATTATGCTGGTTTACAGTCAAATGGAATTTATTAAAATCCTATTCTCAAATATAGTAACAATAATTCTGCTAAGAAACATTTCCGTAGCAGCATATGGCAAGCAGGAAGAGTATAGCTATGAAACGGATTATGTTTGCCTACGCCAAGGACAGGTCTGTGTACTTGGAATAATCAAATTTCCCCTCTCAAAAAGGCTACATATTGGCATGGGCACTAAACAGTGACTTACGGGCCAACTCCTACAGAGTTCCAAGTACCTGCAACTTCCAGTTCAATGAGAGTTCCAGGTCTCCTGCACATCTCAGAACTGGCTCTTGGTTATGACAAGACAACTGGGGATTGGTCCTGCTTTGAGCAGGGGGTTGGACTAGATGACCTCCTAAAGTTCCTTCCAACCCTGATATTCTATGAATACTAGGAGCCTGATTTTTCAAGATGCAATTAGCTTGATTGTAAAAAGTTAACCCTGGGTAACAGCTATGCCCAGCCCAGGATTTAAGCACTTTTTTTTAAAAAAAAAAGAGACGAACTTACTATGTTATGCAAATTAAAAGCTGAATACTAATTCAGAAAGGCTGATCATTAAACTGAAATTTGGCAAACTGTTTCCCTTGAATATGGTCTAATCCCCTTCAGGCTTTAAAAAACAAACAAAAAACACACACCAAACTAGCCAAGATTATACATATGGTAAGACAGGTACAAGTTGAATTTAGAGGGTTAATCATTTAGCCTGTCAATAGACGTTTATGATGGAAGTAAAAGTAATCAAACTTTTTGAAACCATATAAAGCACTTAAAATAATTACTCAATTGATCTGAAGAAGCCCTTCCACAGCAGCCACTCTTGTTCCTACTACAAATATGCATTTTGAAAACATTTGTGCAAAAGAATCTGTATAGTGTTTGGGTTACTTTGGAGAGGAAGGAAAGCTGAAGTTGACATTCCATCTGTAAGTCATTCTGCAGGCTCTGGCAGCTCACCCACACAATGGCATGAGTTAGATACTTAATAGTAATTTTGCATTTCCTTCAGTATGGGACAGTTTTAGGCAAAAAATAAAAATTATCTGCAATTAGAACTCAAAAACATTGCAGTACTTGTGTCCCCTCCCCCCGCAAATACACTCTCCTCTTAAGAGCCAGGAGCACTGAACTGCCCTGCTGCCATAGCTCCTCTTTGAATGCTGTCTTTTGAAGTAAGCTATGGTATGTCTTCATAAAAATGCATTTAGTTCACTTTTGATGGCACAAGCTTATATGCAATTAACTTTCAAAAAAGATTTTATTGAGTTTGATGGAAAAACTACAATTGAATCAGCACTTTGAATTCAGACCTGTAAAAAAACTAAATACAACATTGTCTTCAGCAACAAAGAGAGTCTCCCATCGTTCCCCAATAAAATGGGGATCATCCGGTGGAGCTCTGACACACTGCAAAGCAGTAACATTCAGGCCTGGAGTCGTGATCCTCTATTACTGTCTGCCAGCCAACTTCTGGAAATTTGAGGGCTCTAACATATAGCCAATTCATTGTTATAGCAGACATCTAGTGAATATTTTGACATTCACTTCAGAACTCTGGCAAAGGCAAAGCTAGCGAGTTATTAAATCAAATTCAGAAGCTACAGTAAAAGGTCTCCCTGGAAAAAATCTCAAGAGTAGATTGAATGTTATTCAAAAATCAAGGAGTTTTTCCACTGTCCAAGATGTTTAGACCTGCCCCTAAACTTGAGTTACCTTACACAATATACTCTCCTGAAAAAGAACGTCTGCATTTACATTCCAAAATACAATTAGATACAAGTACAGTAAGGGCATGAAAGACTATTTAATACTTTTTGGAACACACTCTTGCTCATTCTGAACTGCGTTACATATACATCTGCGTCATACCATGCTCTTCTTCCCCTTGTTGCCACTTAATGGGATATAAAGAGAAGCAATAAGTCAGACAAGGACTTTTTTACAGTGCTGTAGTCTTATAAAGACATTCCTATATTGAAAGCATTTTGCTTTAAATTGAAATATGGAGTTCAACTTTATAAGAATATATTCTGTGGATACACCCACTAATGTTGTTACTATTGAATTTCATACTTCAAGCTATGGCATATTGGACTAGGGCTTGAAAAAAACCCCATGCCTGCTTGTCAGGATAAGTTTTCAACTTGCCATTGATGAGTTAAGCTACTTACTATCAATTTCTGCAGAATTGAGACTCCCTTAAGATAAGCTTCTAGTCCACCTGGTTGCAGTGTAAGCCTTACAAATGCACTGTTGTCTTAAAGACTGTAGATTACTTCAGTGCCCATGGTGCTGTTCAGAGCTTTAAACACCAACAGAACACTGACTTAGATCAAAACTTTGTTGAAAGCATATTCTGATAAGAATTGTCAGTTGCACTTTGCTTCTCCTAAATAAAGTTATCAGCAATAGTAGAGTCAGGCACCGATGTATTCATAGAGGTCAGAAAGGAGGCTCAGTGAAGTAGAATAGAACTCTAGGGTGGTTGGTGCCAAGAGGAGGAAAACTGTTCTCTCAGATGATTTTATCAAATACCTTCGCTGCGGAAGATGAGGGCTGGAGATGGAAGCCCACCTAGAAGGTGGAAGGGATAGTCCCCCATTAGAGGTCCTAGCACTTCCCTCTGACAGATGAGCATTCTGTGCAAGCCTATAGCAAGTGGGTTTAGCCTCTAGAAGTTTTTCCCCAGCCATGGATGAGTATCAGAAGTGTATAAGCTGCTCCTAATGCTGCTGCCACAAAAGCAGTTACACATGACCCACCAAACCAAGAAGTCATTCTCCATATCCAATACACAGACTGAAGTCTCCCCTCACAAGCTGCCTCTATTCCTCATAGGAAAGAGTTATCAACACTAACTTCAGAAGAGAAGGCTTGAGTATCTAAAATATGAACTAGATAGGTATAATATATAGTTTGTCCTTTGCTAACATCAGCTCCCCAAGTTTGAAGACAGCAAGCTTTTATAGTAGCTACTTGTATATAGTTTGGTAGGTTTTGGGAGCACCACAGTGTGCAGTGAAAGAGGACCAAACTCTACTCTATTTTTCTGGTGCAAGTCAAACATCTGAGGGCAGAATTCAGTCCATTAACTCTACATTTGATCTTATTGCCTCATTCTAAGTTTTTCCTCTAAAATACAAGATTGTCACAAATGCACAATTACATGAGGCAAATATAAATTGAGATAGCAAGAGCTTTCAGGAGACCCAAAGACTGAAAGGACACCATCATCACTTATATCAGAAGGGATCAGTGGTTTTGCATCTCCAGCAGTCTAAATCAAGACATGCTTTATTCTCAAGAATGATCAAACAAAATATGATTTCACACAGCTGTCCATTGCTGTTAAATATGAAGCACCTGGTTGCAGGTTATGCACTACTACAATGTTTTATGTTAGTCTTAGACAGGCCAGAAATTTTCATATGCCTTTACTGAATTCAAGATAACCCTACAAAAATAGGAATCTAAGTGCACAAAATGTTCAGCTAACTGGAGTTACGAAAACTATATTAGTGTAAAAAAGTTACTTGGTATTCATAAATGCTTAGGTAAAAAATTATAATTATAAATGGAAATATGCCAATCTCCTAGAACTGGAACGACCTTGAACGGTCATCAAGTCCAGTCCCCTGCCTTCACTAGCAGGACCAAGTACTGTCCCCTGACAGATTTTTGCCCCAGATCCCTAAACGACCCCCTCAAGGATTGAACTCACAACCCTGGGTTTAGCAGGCCAATGCTCAAACCACTGAGCTATCCCTTATCTTTTATTCTAAAAGATTCTCTTCACATCCATGTAATTATTAGAAAAACATCTTTACCAGCCAACTGACTGACTTGAACATAAATTGATTGCTCTAGAGTAAAGTGATAATCAGTTTATTTCATACATATCCTGGGATTTTACATATTTTTGTATCAGCTATGGAATCAATTCTTTGGCACTGATTAGGTACATTTTCCAGTAAGTTATTCGCTTAGGGGCTAAGTACAGCTGGATACACAAAAAGGAGTTAGTAGTTTACAGTTCCTTAATCCTGGAGCCAGGTTTCTCCATTATCTTTGTAACCAACATAGTTTAGAGCAGTCTTGGGGCTGCTCTCCACTGCTCTACCTTGTAACTACACATTACAGGTTATGTTGGACATTTGTCTCTACATCAGGGAGGGCAGAGAGCCAGAAGTACCAGTTCTATGCCATTTGAATATTCTCCCATGCTAGGCTAATCCTCAAGTATGCACTTTAGGCACACAGTGCCTGTAATGCAATCTTAACTGTTGTGTGAGAAACTCCCGAAGATTGCTATCAAGGAGTTGTAATCATTGCAAGTCTTTCAAATGGCCAGACAGCAGAGGCACAAGGTTACTTCTTGCAAGTACAGGGCTCTCTAATGCTACAATGGTCACTTAGCCCAGGGCTACACTAGGGGAGGGGGTCGATCTACGATACGCAACTTCAGCTACGTGAATAGCGTAGCTGAAGTCAGCGTATCGTAATCGACTTACCTGGCCATGAGGACGGTGGCGAGTCGATCGCTGCCGCTCCCCCGTCGACTCCGCTTCCGCCTTTCGATGAGGTGGATTGCCGGAGCCGACGGGGAGCGCGATCGGGGATCGATTAATCGCGTCTTAACGAGACGCAAAAAATCGATCCCCGATAGATCGATTGCTACCCGCCGATCCGGCGGGTAGTGAAGACCTGCCCTTAGTTCAGAGAAATTGCTTCCTTTACAATTAAGATTTACTTTCCCTTAAAATAAAGTAGTTGAAAATATCAAGTCAAGATTTGATAAGGTTGAGTAGGGCTGCAGATTTGTCCTGGCATACAAAAAAAAAAAAAAAAACACAAAAAACCCCCAAAACCCAAAATCATGGATCATAGTAAGTTTAGTAAAAAGTCACAGGTTTTGTGTTTTTGATAAAAATGACAAATGAGACACAGGGATGGGGTGGGGGGAGCAGAAAGGGGAAGGAGATGGAAAGCGAGCCTGCCCCCACATCCACCCTTTGGGGCAGCTCCAGCGGCTCCCATCCTATGAGGCTGGGACTGGCTCACTACTCTGGGCACTGTGACCCAGCACAAGTGGCTGCAGCACCACTCACTCAAAGTTGGCCTGGCTGGGGGATGGCCAGGCTGAATTTGTGTGAACGGAGCCGTGAACCCGTGTGCCAGGTGGCAATGCCCAGAGCGGTGAGCCAGGCCCAGCCCCATGGGATGGGAGCTGCCCCTGCAAGATGAGTGTGTTAAAATCATGGCTACAAAGAGACATGGACAAATGGGAAAATCATGGTATCCATGACATTGCCCTCCCATCATGACACTGCTGCAGTCCTAGCTAGGACATCTGATATTACAAGGCTTCCTTATTTTCTATTGATGTTCTGAGTTTTGGGAAAGATAAATATGACAGTATGAAGTTCAAGCTGAAAAGAATGTTTTTGGCAAGCCATCTAAAACAAGGAGGTATCTGAAATATTCTGGTATCACATGCCTACTTGCCCTAGCAAATGTAACAATGATTAATTTTATTAAGTTCTAATCAGTATGGCACAGAACATTAGGAGTAGAAAACTGCATTTTACATACAAAGTAGAAGTATTTATATGAACACAAAACACCATTAAGACCCGCATTAATTTGTGTAAACCAAATCAAAGTGTTCAGAATCAATATAATGATAGAGCACATAGCAGGGGCATTGAAGAAATGCGATTCAGCTGAAGGTTTGGAATTCCTGGATTTTATATTATGCTGAATGTGGATAACACTGCAATAACCTGATTTTTAAAGCAGGTAATAATTTAGATATTTTCCTAATGAAGACGTCTCATACTCAAACCATTCAGAAATGAACAGATGGGCATATTTTGTCTGGTTCCCATTGTCCTGAAACAAGGAATTACTATTTCATAAATTGCTTCCCCTTTCGGAAGTTGAAATTCTAATTATTTCTACTAAGTTAGTATCTTAGAATGATTTTCCAGTTCTGCACTTGCCTTTCAACGTTATGTTTCTAACAAGTCTAGGAGAGAGTTTTGAATGCAGTTGTATTGTAAGTAAAGTTGTAAAACTTTCAACTAAGTAAAAAGCTACAGAAGACAGGAAATAAAAGGAAGTCACACACACAATTTCAAAAAAAAAAAAACAGATACCAAATTTGTTCCTCTTGTGCTAATCAGTGTTTTTAAAAAGCCTATAAAGAGTAAAAAAACACCACTACAGCTGATTGTGTTAATGTTTCTGCTTTCTCTTGTACACATACGTGTGTACACACACACACACACACACACACACACACACGGAACTTTACTGGAATTAAAGCCAACATTCTTACAGCATGGAACATTTCTTGTACAAGAAAACTGTAACAGGAAGCATAGCTGAGTTCCCTATTTCTCTAAGATACAATCTCTTGCAGAGAATCTGTACTTTACTATAAAGCAGGGTGGGCAAACTTTTTGGCCTGAGGGCCACATCTGGGTATGGAAATTGTATGGTGAACCATGAATGATCACGAAATTGGGGGTTAGGGGCAGGAGGGCTCTGGCTGGGGGTGCAGGCTCTGGGATGGGGCTGGGGATGCAGGAGCTTACTCTGGGCTGGGACTGAGGGCAAGAGAGGGGGAGAAATCAGGGCTGAGGCAGGAGGATGGGACATGGGAGAGTGGAAGGCTCTGGACAGCCCTTACCTCAAGCAGCTCCCAGAAACAGCAGCATGTCCCCCCTCTGGCTCCTACACAGAGGCACGGCCAGGCAGCTCTACACGCTGCCCTGTCCATAGGCGCCGCCCCTGCAGCTCCCATTGGCTACAGTTCTAGGCCAATGGGAGCTGCGGGGGCAGTGCTTGGGGCAGAGGCAGCATGTGGAGCCTCCTGCTGCCCCTATGCATAGAAGCCAGATAAGGGACATGCTGCTGCTTCCCGGAGCCACACGGAATGGGGTAAGCCCCGACCCCGCTCCCCAGTGGGAGCTCAAGGGCTGGATTAAAATGCCTGGGGGGCCAGATCTAGCCCCCAGGCCGTGGTTTGCCCACCCCTGCTATAAAGGCTATACAACACTACATGTTCACTTCTTAGGGCTGGTCCACACTAACCCCCCGGTTCAAACGAAGATATGCAACTTCAGCTACGTGAATAACGTAGCTGAAGTATCTTAGTTCGAACTAAAAGGTACTTACTGCGGGTCCACACGCAGCAGGCAGGCTCCCCCGTCGACTCCGCGTACTCCTCTCGTGGAGCAGGAGTACCGGTGTCGACGGCGAGCACTTCCAGGATCGATTTATCGCATCTAGACAAGACACGATAAATCAATCCCAGAAGATCAATTGCTTGCCACCGAACCAGGAGGTAAGTATAGATGTACCCTTAGTTATGAAAGAACTCAAGTAACATTACATTTCTATACTTCATACAGCAGAACCCCACAAATATTGTTCACGCTGTTGGCATATTACATGTACCAACGTATTTAATCTCCTGGCATAAAAATCTACAATGTAAACTCTTCTTGCCTAAGTCATTTGCAAAAATTGAAGTACTGGAAGCTGAATCATTGTCTCAATACATTTAGACCATACCATAGGTGGTCAATTTCCAATAGGTTTATTTTTCTAAAAAAGCCTGTGCATTTTTTTAAAGCATAGATCCACCTTAAGTGCTTCAGTCAGTTGACAATGGGACCTATGTCCTTTTAAATATTTTACCCAACATCAAGTGGTACTATTCAACAAGAGTCTGAACACAGACAGCTCATGAAGAAACATCCCAAGCCATTGGTTAAGCATTCACAAATTGAAAGCTAAAGTGCTCACCTAGCTGTATTCATCCTATCAGCACACTCATTAAAGACATGCTTCAAGTATATTCACAATTATTATTTTCCTGTTTCGATTTCAGAGGAGAAAAAAGATTGAAGTGCTGCAAGAATATAACAAATATGAAATTCTACCACTTATTTGCCTCCAATGTCATGGTCAGAGCAATTGAAATGTTAAAAGTGGAAAGTGGATAGAGAGTAAGACTACTACGGAGTTCTTTCTAGTCACAAAAGCATGAATGAGAACTTACAAATAAAACTGTTAGCTGACAAGTGTTTGCAGAAACCGTTCCTTTTTTAATTTGTAGATGCTGGAGGATTTATTCTATGCTCTAAGAAAAACTTGAAGCGGGGTTATTGATACTTAAAAGCCACTATGCATTAGAAGTTTAAGCTTGCTAGAAATAACTTGATCCTTCCAACAGAAATTCAGCCACCAACTTTTTAGCTAATAAAGTGAGAAGCATTTTAAAACGAGGACAGGCTGTGAACTCAAACTTGTGTGGAATCCAGCAGTCATATCAAACACTGCCAACCCAGGCTTCCAAGCTCTCGGATAAAGTGTAGTTTAGGAGTAATTTTAACTTTGCATTCCAAGCTCTAAGAGTGGCCTACTGTAGATAAGCTGTGAAAACTCAAAAAAACAACTACTATATCAAGTCTCATCTGCTGACTGGCAGCAAGCTCTCTTGTATGCATATAGAGAATTAAGCCATCAGCTTCTGCATAATTAAAGCTTTCATTTAAAGTTAGAGTTTCTAGTCATTGTTTGTGAAGATTGTCAACCTTGCAAATGTTACATGCATGTAAACTATGTTATCTTCTGTGCCTAGAGACTGGCAGCTCCACTGCCACCATTGCTGCTTACCCAAACAGCGGAGGACAATTGAGAGAAATGGTTAGTTTCACTTCTACTAAGTATAACCCTGTGGTTCCTAGTGAAGCCCTCACGAACAGCTTCAAGCAGCAACCTGGAGTTATTCAAAAGAAAGGATTTCTCTCCCACCCCGGTGGAGTGGGGGGGGAAGACTGGGGAGGAGTACAGTAGCACAGGTTTATTCCTCCACCTCCCTAACAGTAGACAGGAGACTATGCAGGGGAGGGACTAAACAAGGCTGCTTTTGCCATCCAGCATATAGAAGGGGTAGAGCACCACATGACACATACTAGTCATTTACTACTCAGAAACAGTTATGAGCAACTGAGCCTCAAAAACAGAGTCTAGCAACAACAGTCCAGTAAAAATCCCAGCATTCTCCCTTTCCACCAAAACTGGCAGAAGGCTGGGTTTAGAAGAACACTGCCCCTGGCCCTTGCTGGTGGGACCCATTCCACCCATCCTTTCCCCACCTCCTGTAAATAATTTTAGACATCCAGCTAGTAAGTTTTTCTAAGTCTTGCACTACATCAATATTGTAGGCAAAATCCACCTCCCATCAACTTCACTAGGGCCAGGATTTTACCACAAGTGTCATGTTAGTCAATCCAAGTCAAGTGAGACCAATGTTTTAAGATAATAGTTCTGATTCAAAGGGAGTGAGGATGGTATTCCATAGAAGAGTAAGCAATAATGAGATACATCCAAACTCATAGGCATCTCAGAATTTAGGCTCCAGTACCATTAAAATCCAAGTTATTTAGAGTATAGTAGACATGCAGAATAGATAACTGAAGTGTCAAATTCTACTTCTCCCTACCTTGTTTTATACACACCATTCATCATTAAAAATACATTTAACTTGTAATTTTTCAAGAGTCAATATTTTGCTCATATGTCAAGGTGGGCACCATTTTCAGTTCGCATATTCCTGAGTGGGGTTTGTTAGTAAGTAATTCGGAAGATTAAAAATGTTACATCATGCAAGTTTACTTCAGCCCATTATTTGGACAGCACAAGCATAGATTCTTAGACATTTGGTTTGGCAATATATTTCAGTTTGATATTAACATTACGTTATTACAGTGCAATTCAACTGCTCCATTTACTAGAGCAGTGGTGGGCAAACTTTTTGGCCCGAGGGCCATATCTGGGTATGGAAATTGTATGGCGGGCCATGAATGCTCATGAACTCGGGGGTTGGAGCACGGGAGGAAGTGAAGGCTCCATCTGGGTTCTGGGGTGGGGCCAGAAATGAGGAGTTCAGGGTGTGGGAGGGTACTCCAGGTTGGGACCAAGGGGTGTCGAGGGCAAAAGAGGGATCGGGGCAGGCGGTTGGGGCATGAGAGGGTGTCAGAGTGCAGGCTCCAGGCAGTGCCTAGCTCAAGCAGCTACCAGAAACAGCAGCATGTCCCCACTCCGGCTCCTACACGGAGGCATGCCCAGGTGGCTCTGTGTGCTGCCCTGTCTGTAGGTGCCACCCCTGCAGCTCCCATTGGCCGCAGTTCCCAGCCAGTGGGAGCTGCAGGGGCGGCATGTGGATGCCTGGATGCCTCTATACATAGCAGCCGGGGGGGGAGGGGGGGGGGGGGGGACACATGCCACTGCTTCTGTGAGCCACGCAGAGTGGGGAAAGCCCCAGACCCCACTCCCCGGCTGGAGTGGGGCAAGTCCCGGACCCCACTTCCCGGCGGGAGCTCAAGGGCCGGATTAAAACATCTGGAGGGCTGGATGCAGCCCCCTGGGTCATAGTTTGCCCACCCCTGTACTAGAACAAAAAACCCAACAACAACAACAACAACACTAATTAGCACCCACATACATTAACACTTTACAAAAGAGCACATTTTTTGATTTATAAATTCTCTTCATTGTCTGTCAAGAGCAAAAAGTCAGATGCAGTTGTCTTTACAGTATTTTATTTCCATCAATAAGCCTGTATCCAGCTCAGACTCTCCCATGCATAAAAAGGTTTGCTTCTTTTCTCTGCAAAAGTATGAGATCCATTTCACACAGCTCTCGTATGCTTCTCAGAAATAGTTTATAACCTAAAAGAAGTCCCCATGCTTCTATTAGCTGAGCCCCATTACACCAATAAAATATATTCAGTCATTACTATCACCCCGGCAAACAGACACCTACCAGATATCTGTATGCACATATTAACCAGGAAGATTACTTAAGGCAGGGGTCTCAAACACACGGCCCGCGGGCCACATTATTTCCTGCGGCCCGCCATAGGTGCTGACTCCACTGGCAGCCACGCTCCAAACATTACTGAGAGTTTATATTTTATTAAAACCCTTCTTTGCATTACAGTTTTTAAAAAGTTAATACATTGACTTTTAATAGAATACTCTATTACTCTTCATTTTTGACTATATTTTTGTATCATTGTATGAAAAGGTTTCAGTGATGCGGCGCTCGGGCCAATTTACTAGTTCTCATGTGGCCCTCGTGGTGATTTGAGTTTGAGATCCCTGACTTAAGGCCTGAGCTCCAGTTTCAATAGCCTGACAAACTGTTGACAGACACCCAAACATACAGCAGAAATTGCTTCTTTTTTTAAAAAAAAGTTATGTTTTGCACATCTTTCTTAAAGTGAACCTGTCACATCTCACTAAAGAGACAAGGTGGGTGAAGTAATATTGTTTACTGGACTAACTTCTGTTGATGAGAAATACAAGTGTTGGAGCTACACAGAGCTGAAGAAGAGCTCTAAGTAAGTTTGAAAGCTTGCCTCGCTCACCTACAGAAGTTGGTCCAATAAAAGATATTTCCTCCCCCACATATCCCAGGATCACCACAGCTACAACACTACTGCAAGCTTGTCACCAACACAGATAAGACCCCTCTGCGGTACACACCAACTAGCAGGAGAGTTAGATAAGTTAAACCATACAAAGGCCATTATCAAGCTTTCCCCTAGTCCTCTAGGACAGTGGTTCCCAAACTGGGGTTCGTGAAATGTTACAGGGGGTTCTTGGGCAAAAATTCCCTAATGGCGGACAGAGCTGTCCCTAGGGACTCCAGGCAGCACAGGGCCAGCAGCCCGGAGCCCCTGGACTTCCAAGAGCTAAGCAGATCAAAGCAAGCATATCTATCCCACTGAGGAGATTTAAACTTCAAGATTCCTTATAAGAAATACAAAAGGAGGTGGATATTTTTTGCTGTTTTTAAAAGGAAACAGGAAGCTAGTATTGTTTTAAAATTATGATGAAGAACAAGTTTAAGCTTTGTTGTAACGTGTGTGGTTTGCCTGGACTGGTTAAGACCTGAATGCTTGTGTAGGAAGAATTCTTGATTTGAGTTGTCTTTTTAAATCCCTGCATGATGTTTCATATAAAAAATGGAAACTAGGACAAATTACAAAGGATGAATATAGGCAAACAACACGGGAATGCAGGGGCAAGATTAGAAAGGCAAAGGCACAAAATGAGCTCAAACTAGCTACAGGAATAAAGGGAAACAAGAAACTTTTTATCAATACATTAGAAGCAAGAGGAAGACCAAGGACAGGGTAGGCCCACTACTCAGTGAGGAGGGAGAAACAGTAACAGGAAACTTGGAAATGGCAGAGATGCTTAATGACTTCTTTGTTTCGGTCTTCACTGAGGGAATGCCTAACATAGTGAATGCTAAGGGGAAGGGGGAAGGTTTAGAAGATAAAATAAAAAGAGAACAAGTTAAAAATCACTTAGATAAGTTAGATGCCTGCAAGTCACCAGGACCTGATGAAATGCATCCTAGAATACTCAAGTAGCTAATAGAGGAGGTATCTGAGCCTCTAGCTACTATCTTTGGTAAATCATGGGAGACAGGAGAGATTTCAAAAGACTGGAAAAGGGCAAATATAGTGCCCATCTATAAAAAGGGAAATAAAAACAACCCAGGAAACTACAGACCAGTTAATTTAACTTCTGTGCCAGGGAAAATAATGGAGCAAGTAATTAAGGAAATCTGCAAACACTTGGAAGGTGGTAAGGTGATAGGGAATAACCAGCATGGATTTGTAAAGAACAAATCATGTCAAACCAATCTGATAGCTTTCTTTGATAGGATAACGAGTCTTGTGGATAAGGGAGAAGCGGTGGATGTGGTATACCTAGACTTTAGTAAGGCATTTGATACGGTCTCGCATGATATTCTTATCAATAAACTAGGGAAATACAACTTAGATGGGGCTACTATAAGGTGGGTGCGCAACTGGCTGGATAACCGTACTCAGAGTAGTTATAAATGGTTCCCAATCCTGCTGGAAAGGTATAACGAGTGGGGTTCCGCAAGGGTCTGTTTTGGGACCGGCTCTGTTCAATATCTTCATCAACGACTTGGATATTGGCATAGAAAGTACGCTTATTATGTTTGCAGATGATACCAAACTGGGAGGGATTGCAACTGCTTTGGAGGATAGGGTCATAATTCAAAATGATCTGGACAAATTGGAGAAATGGTCAGAGGTAAACAGGATGAAGTTTAATAAGGACAAATGTAAAGTGCTCCACTTAGGTAGGAACAATCAGTTTCACACATACAGAATGGGAGGAGACTGTCTAGGAAGGAGTATGGCAGAAAGGGATCTAGGGGTTATAGTGGACCACAAGCTAAATATGAGTCAACAGTGTGATGCTGTTGCAAAAAAAGCAAACATGATTCTGGGCTGCATTAACAGGTGTGTGGTGAGCAAGACACGAGAAGTCATTCTTCCGCTCTACTCTGCGCTGGTTAGGCCTCAACTGGAGTATTGTGTCCAGTTCTGGGCACCGCATTTCAAGAAAGATGTGGAGAAATTGGAGAGGCTCCAGAGAAGAGCAACAAGAATGATTAAGGATCTAGAGAACATGACCTATGAAGGAAGGCTGAAGGAATTGGGTTTGTTTAGTTTGGAAAAGAGAAGACTGAGAGGGGACATGATAGCAGTCTTCAGGTATCTAAAAGGGTGTCATAAGGAGGAGGGAGAAAACTTGTTCATCTTAGCCTCTAAGGATAGAGCAAGAAGCAATGGGCTTAAACTGCAGCAAGGGAGGTTTAGGTTGGACATTAGGAAAAAGTTCCTGTCAGGGTGGTTAAACACTGGAATAAACTGCCCAGGGCGGTTGTGGAATCTCCATCTCTGGAGATATTTAAGAGTAGGTTAGATAAATGTCTATCAGGGATGGTCTAGACAGTAATTGGTCCTGCCATGAGGGCAGGGGGCTGGACTCGATGACCTCTCGAGGTCCCTTCCAGCCCTAGAATCTATGAATCTATGAATCTGATACTCCTTGATGAAGCCTAGGAGCCTTGTCTTGTATCACTTTGAATAAGCCTGTTATAAGCAAAGGAAGTGAGATCTTGGAAGAGTGTTGCCGTTTTCATAATGTAATAAAGATACTGTCATGATGATTAATTGATAATACATAGTGTGTAATAAGCACATCATAAAAAACAATGTTATATTTCCAAGAGCATTACTTTTCTAATTTATACTCAGATAAAGGAGAAAATCCCTGGAAATGTCAATTTTGATATTTGACTTGACATTTTAGTTAAAGGGGTTTATGGGTTGGTAAAGTTTGGGAACCACTACTCTAGGAGAGACTGGCTCACACTGGAGCCAAGCCCCACGCTGGTCTCTCAGTGCCACCCCCACAAAACGGGGAGTGGGCGGGAAGGGAGACTCAGGTTTCCCCCTCATGGCATGTTTACACTACAGGCTAGGCGGAGTTTTAACATCGGGTGCGAACACAGTGTAACAGCGGCGGCGGTTTGAGGCGCCAATCGAGGCAGCATCAGCTCAGCTGCTCGGGCGGGGCGCGTAGCCGGGCCCTAGGCCCGCAGCCGCAAGATGGGGAATGCGAGACACGGCGCTACCCGCGGGGGGGAATCCGCAGCCCCGGCCCCGCGCCGTGTCACGGTTACAGCCCAGAGCGGGCGGGGGGAAGGTCCCAGCCTGGAGCGGGAGGGGGCAGAGAAGACGTTGCCCCTCCCACGCGGCGGGGGAGGGGGAGACACAACCCTGGGGGGTCACTGAGCGGCAGCAACAGGACCCACCCCCCGCTCGCTGGCAGCCCCAGGAGACCGACCCTCCCCTCCGCGCTCACCTTGACCCTGATCTCGTAGGTGGTGAAGCGGCCCCGGCCGACCCCCACGGTCTGCGGGTTGCTCACGTCGATCTCGAGGAAGTTGCTGGGCGGCCCGTAGGCGTCGTTCAGGTTCTGCGGTTTGCTCATGAGCCGCCTGGTGTCCGCGATGGTCTCGGCCATTTCCCTGCCCGCCCGCGTCGGGTCCCCGCCCCCCCTCGCAGACAGCCGCGCACAGACAGCAGCAGGAACGCAGCGAGCCAACCCCTCTCCCCTCTCGCCCTCTTATTCTCCGGCAAACAGCTGACTCCCCAGCAACGCGCTGCGACCCGGCAGCCGCCCGGCACGAGCGGATGCGCCCACCGCCCGCGCAGGGAATCCCGGGATTTGTAGTCCTTTCGCTGCCCCCGAACTCGCTCAGAGCTAGCACGGGCAGGGGTGAGACAACTACAACTCCCATGCTGCACCGGGTAAGGGCGCAACAGGCAGGACTCTGAAAAAAATTATCTTCATAGGCCCGCCCGCAAAGGGAAATGAAAAGCAACAGGGAGAGGGGTAGCAGGCCCAGATCAGTACTTGGGGCCCAATAATAGTTATGGGGAAACTGCCAGGAACTTCACTAGCCCTAGGAGTGAGCTCATAGTCTCTGCAGTTGTGGGGGAGGGGGAGTTGCAGGCTCCTCATCACTTCTCCTCCTTTCTCATTTATAGGCAGGGCTGCCAGGCGTCCGATTTTGGACTGGAACGCTGTGTTGAAAAGGGACCCTGATGGCTCCGTTCAGCACCGCTGACCAAGCTGCTAAAAGTCCAGTTGGCTGCAGGGGCCAGCTCTATGTGGCTCCTGAAAGTAGCCATCATGTCCCACCGGCTTCTAGGTGCAAGGGCAAACATAAGAACGGCCATATTATCCCAGTATCCTGTCTTCCAACAGTGGCCAGTGCCATGTGCCCCAGAGGGAGTGAACAGAACAGGTAATAATCAAGTGATCCATCCCCTGTTGCTCATTCCCAGCTTCTGGCAAAGAGAGCCTAGGGCCACCATCCTTGCCAATCCTGGCTAATAGCCATTGACAGACCTATCCTCCATGAATTTATCTAGTTCTTTTTTGAACCCTGTTATAGTGTTGGCCTTCACAACAGACTGGCAAGTAGCTCCACGGGTTGACTGTGCATTGTGTGAAGAAATACTTCCTTTTGTTTGTTTTAAACCTGCTGCCTATTAATTTCATTTGGTGACCCCTAGTTCTTGTGTTATGAGAAGGAGTAAATAACATTTTCTTATTTACTTTCTCAACACCATTCATGATTTTATAGACCTCAATCATATCCCCACTTAGTTGTCTCTTTTCCAAACTGAAAAGACCCAGTTTTATTAATCTCTCCTCATATGGAAGCCGTTCCACAACCCTAATAATTTTTGTTGCCTTTTTCTGAATCTTTTCCAATTCCAATATATCTTTTTTGAGATCGGAGGACCACATCTGCATGCAGTATTCAAGATGTGGGTGTACCATGGGTTTATATAGGGGCAATATGATATTTTCTGTCTTAATATCAATCCCTTTCTTAATGATTCCCAACATTCTGTTTGCTTTTTTGACTGCCACTGCACATTGAGTGGATGCGACAAAGAGTTCTGTGGCACCTTATAGACTAACAGACGTATTGGAGCATAAGCTTTCGTGGGTGAATACCCACTTCTTCAGATGCAACGGCTACCCCTCTGATAATTGAGTGGATGTTTTCACCCACAGTGACTCCAAGCTCTCTTTCTTGAGTGGTAACTGCTAATTTAGACCCCATTTATATGTATAGTTGGGATTATGTTTTCCAATGTGAATTACTTTGTATTTATCAACATTGAATTTTATCTGCCATTTTGTTGCCCAGTCATCCAGTTTTGAGCGATCCTTTTGTAGCTCTTCGCGGTCTGCCTGGGACTTAACTATCTTGAGTAATTTAACCACCTCACTGCTTACCCCTTTTTCCAGATCATTTATGAGTATGTTGAATAGGACTGGTCCCAGTACAGACCCCTGGGGGACACCACTATTTACCTCTCTCCATTCTGAAAACTGACCATTTATTCCTACCCTTTGTTTCCTATCTTTTAACCAGTTACCAATCCATGAGAGGACCTTCCCTCTTATCCCCTGACAGCTTACGTTGCTTAAGAGCCTTTGGTGAGGGGCCCTGTCAAACGTTTTCTGAAATCTAAGTACAGTATATCCACTGGATCCCCCTTGTCCACATGCTTGTTGACCCCCTCAAAGAATTTTGGCAGATTGGTGAGGTCTGATTTCCCTTTACAAAAGCCATGTTGACTCTTCCCCAACAAATTATGTTAATCTGTGTGTCTGAAACTTCCCTATAGTTTCAACCAGTTTGCCCAGTACTGAAGTCAGGCTTACAGGCCTGTATTTGCCAGGATCACCTCTGGAGCCCTTTTTAAAAATTGGTGTCACATTAGTTATCCTCCAGTCATTTGGTAGAGAAGCTGATTTAAATGATAGGTTACAGACTACAGTTAGTAGTTCTGCAATTTCACATTTGAGTTCCTTCAGACCTCTTGGGTGAATACCATCTGGTCCTGGTGATTTATTACAGTTTAGTTTATCAATTTGTTCCAAAACCTCCTCTAATGACACCTCAATCTGGGACAGTTCCTCAGATTTGTCACCTAAAAAGAATGGCTCAGGTTTGGGAATCTCCCTCACACCCTCAGCCACAAAGACTGATGCAAAGAATTCATTTAGTTTCTCTGCAATTGGCCTTATGCTCCTTTAGCATCTCGAGTGTCCAGTGGCCCCATTGGTTGTTTAGCAGGCTTCTTGCTTATGATGTACTTAAAACGTTTTTTGCTATTACATTTATGAGTCTTTGGCTAGCTGTTCTTCAAATTCTTTTTTGGCCGTCCTAATTATATTTTTACGCTTCATTTGCCAGAGTTAATGCTCCTTTCTATTTTCCTCAATAGGATTTAACTTCTGCTTTTTAAAGGATGACTTTTTGCCTCTCACTGCTTCTTTTACTTTGTTGTTTAGCCATGTTGTCACTTTTTTGGTTCTCTTACTATGTTTTTTAATTTGGGGGTATGCATTTAACTTGAGCCTCTATTATGGTGTCTTTAAAAAGTTTCCATGCAGCTTGCAGTGATTTTACTTTGGGCGCTGTACCTTTTAATTGCTGTTTCACTAGCTTCCTCATTTTTGTGTAGTTCCCCTTTCTGAAATTAAATGCTACAGTGTTGGGCTGCTGTGGTGTTTTCCCCACCACAGGGATGCTAAATTTAATTATATTATATTACGGTCACTATTACCAAGGGGTCCAGCTATATTCACCTCTTGGACCAGATCTCGTGTTCCACTTAGGACTAAATCAAGAATTGCCTCTCCTCTTGTGGGTTCCAGGACTAGCTGCTCCAAGAAGCAGTCATTTAAGGTGTCAAGAAACTTTATCTCTGCATCCTGTCCTGAGGTGATATGGGGGACTCTGTGCGCTGCCCCTGCCCGTGCCAGAGGCACCGCCCTGAGCACCAGCTCCGCAGTTTCCATTGGCCAGGCCACCACGCGCCCCCCCCCCACCAGCAGCAGGAATTTGGATGTGGGAGGGGGTTCAGAGGTGGGAAAGGGGGTTGGGGTGTGGAAAGGGGCAACAGCTCTGGGTGGTGCTTACCTTGGGGGGCTCGCCGGAAGCAGCAACATGTCCCTCCTTCAGCTCTTAGGTGGAGATGCGGCCAGGCGGCTCTGCGCGTGCCTCTGCCCGCAGGCACCGCCCCTGCAGCTCCCATTGGCTGTGGTTCCTGGTCAATGGGAACTGTGGAGCAGGCACTTGGGGCAAGGGCAGTGCGTGGGGCCCCCCGGTCACACCATCACCTAGGAGCTAAGGGACACATCGCCACTTCCGGGGAGCTGTGTGGAGCCAGGTAGGGAGCCTGCCAGCCCTGCCAACTCCTCCCCCCCAACAGCAACGGGTGTCCTGGGCCGTGTGCTGCTGCCCACCCCCCACCCCCCAGCACCTGTGGTGCCCCAGGGCTGCCTCCCTCAGAACACCCACAGCGCCCCTGGGCTGCTCCCCCTAGAGCACCCAAGTTTTAGTTAGAGGTATATAGTACAAGTCATGGACAGGCCATGGGCCGTGAATTTTTTTTACTGCCTAAGACCTGTCCATAACTTTTGCTAAAAATACCCATGACTAAAATGTAGTCTTAGCTATTAGCCAAGATGGTCAGGGATGCAACCCCATGCTCAGGATATCCCTAAGCCTCTGAATGCCAAAAGCTTGCAGTGGACGACAAGGGATCACTCGATGATTGCCTGTTCTGTTCATTCCCTCTCAAGCACCAGCACTGGCCACTATCAGAAGACAGGATACTGGGCTAAATAGACCATTGGTCTGACCCAGTATGACCATTCTTACATTCTTAAACCTGGCTTTCAGGATTTCTATTAGGTGGTCATACTTATTTCTTCCATCTGATTTATTGCAACTATCAAAAATCTTGAGGCATTTAGGAAAATATTTGATAGCCCACATACATGAAAACTGCCATAAATACAGTTCAAATAATAACTAAATTCTATTACTCATTTATTACTCAGAAAGATCTGCCCTGGCTCAGAACAAAAGAACCATTGTACATGCTCAGCTAGCCTCTGAAGGATATATACAACATTATCAAGGATGCTCCCCAACATATCTTTACAACCATGAAACAAATGAAATTCCTCCCTACTATCTGCACCAGAATAACCCTATCAATCCCCCTTCCCAACAAGGTAATGCTTGTACTGTACCCTGAAAGCAATCAAAACAATGTTCGGGCAAATCAAGAGGGAAGCAACATCCAGAGTCAATGACTCCAGCCACCAGCAATTTGCATTAGGGTATGTCTACACTGCAATGTAAGCCCAGAGTTAGAGGGACTTAAATCAGCTGATTCTGGGTTAGATAACCCAGGGCTTGATCATTGACACTGATTGTTAACTGCATGTTAAGAATTTTCTAACCTGGGCTCCAGTGTCCTCACTGCAGTATGCAGTCCCGAGTCAAACCAATCATATCCCAGACTCTCTAGCACCCACCTGAAATGTGGCTGCTCTAGCTTTTGGACTGTGATGCACTGTGGGAAAACTTGACTGTCCACATTGCACATTACAGGAAATTTGAACAACCTGACAACACATGCTGCCAAGCAGTCATTTTTGTCTGTGTGCTCCCAGCTACAGGAGCCAGCAACCATTTCAGCCGCACAAAGCAGCGCGCTGAATTACCGCCCCGCGTGGCTGAAGGTGGGACCAGCCGCCGAATTGCGGCCGCTGAAGGGGGCGGAGCTGCCGCCCAATTGCTGCCACAGCGGGCAGCACATGCCGCCCGCATGGGACACAGACTGCCGCCCCTTCCGCATTGCCGCCCCAAGCACCAGCTTGGAACACTGGTGCCGGCCCTGCCAGCAACATGGCAGAGATGCCTTTTGAAGAACATCTCTTGCTTGCACTTACACTCCTGTGTCAGGAAACAGGCAGAGCTTCTGGTGGACACCCTAGAGGAATTGCCTGGGTTTTACCAGGGAGTTTGTCTCTCACCCTCAGAAGACTCCCCAGAACAGACTAGTTCTGTTAACCCATGAGATGACACAAATCCAGCCTTCTGCTCAAAGGATTGACGCTCAAGCAGTAATTCTTCAGAAACAAAATAATACTTATTTTAAAGAAAATAATCAGTAACAATACACTTAATAAGCAAGATAGAATACACTGCAATACATGACACATAGCATAACACAATTACATTACATTTAGAAATCATATACTAAGGTGACGCAATAGACTACACAAACCATGCAGATACAATGTTGCATGATATGACAGAGTGACCCCTTACATATGTATCAAGCAGGGGTGGCCAACCTGAGCCTGAGAAGGAGCCAGAATTTACCAATGTACATTGCCAAAGAGCTACAGTAATACTGTACGTCAGCAGTCCCCCCACATCCGCTCCCCTGCTCCCAGCGCCTCCTGCTCACGGGCAGTCCCGCCGATCAGCACCTCCCCTTCCCTTCCCACACCTTCCGATCAGCTGTTTCGTGGCGTGCAGGAGGCTCAGGGGTGGGAAGAGCTTGGGCACGGCATCCTCAGGGGAGGGAATGGGAAGGGGTGGAGTGGGGGCAGTGCCTGTGGCAGAGCCAGGGATTGAGCCGTGAGCACCCCCCGGCACATTGGAAAGTTGGCGCCTGTAGTCCAGCCCCAGAGTCGGTGCCTATACAAGAAGTTGCAGAATAACTTCTGAAGAGCCACATGTGGCTCCGGAGCCACAGGTTAGCCACCACTGGTATTAAGCCTTAATACAATGCTGTGATATAATATTAAACCTATTACAATGTAACACAAGATCCCCCATACATATGTATAAAGCAACATTACACCTTAAAGAACATTACTAAATAATAACATTCTAAGAATGGTGATCAGGCAGTCAGAGAATGGGTGGGGTAAAATTAATTCAGACACAGGCATCCAACTTTATTTACAATCATACTTATGCATTCCTTATACAGGCGAGTCGCATCTTAGGTGCATTTAACATGCACAAATTCAGCTTTGCACGGTCAGCAAAACCAGAAAAAAAAAGAAAAACAACAATTTAAAAACTGCATCAGTAGTGCGGGCGATTCCGTCTGCCATTCAACTCAATGACTGTTTCATTATACGCGGTTTTTGCTTTACGTGCTAACAGCGGAATGGAACCCCTGCATAAAATGAGACTTGCCTGTAATTAAGAGGAGTTATACTTACTCTCCTTCTAGAATCCGTCTGTACCATCTATGGTCCTTCTGCTCTGTCTCTCTCTGGTTCTGCTGCTGCTGCTCCTCCGTTCTCTGCTGTTCTTCTGTGCTTCTCCTGTAGGGTGACCAGGCAGCAAGTGTGAAAAATCGGGACAGGGGTGTGGGGTAATAGGAGCCTATATAAGAAAAAGACCCAAAAATCGGGACTGTCCCTATAAAATCAGGACATCTGGTCACCCTATTCTCCTGCTCCATTCACACACCCAAGCCTGCCAGCTCTCTGCCTTGTATACAATTTTTGGCCTTGTCTGATTGGCTGCTTTCTCAATTCCAGCTATTAGCATAGATCCTCGCAGTGGGGCAATACCTGCTTAGCCAATCAGATTTACCTGTCATTTGAGCTAAACCTAGTTGAGAGCCTCCTCCTGACCTCTCCCTTCAGGTATTTTGGAGTGAACTCAGCCTGACCCTGCTGAACTTTATTTCACCCCAATCTCCTGTCTGCTATTGGTCAATTCAGTCTCAGTCCTCCATTTTGATTTTTTTAATGTAAAATCATTGCTGTTGCCATTTTAGATTTCTAGCTATACCTACTCTAAACTATTACTAACTGTAACTATTACTATTTATTACTTATCAAAAGCCTTAAATCTTTCATCTTTAATAGTACTATCCATGTTAAAGCGTTATGATCCGGTCACTACTTTTGTTATGATAATTGGAGGAGGTGAATTTTACGATGATTTCTGCCCCTTCTTGCAAGCTTTCAGCTGCATGGTTGGGTGCTATTCTTGGTGCTGCTGATTTTCTTACACAGTATAGAGCAGCTAAAAGCCTCTTGTATCATCTTCACAATCTACACAATTGAGAAGCCAGAGGTGAGCCATTTCCCCCTGAATCGACCTATGACAGAGAGCGGCCACTGAATCGGTACACTCAGCCAGACAGTGCACCTACCATGGTTGAAGCTGGATGCACCCGGGCAACAGAAGTCAGGGATTCTTTGTGCTTCCACATTATGGACTTGCATGGCCCAATGAAAGGGGGAATAGCACCTTTATGAATGCACTTGGTACAGGGGATAGGGATTATTGAGTTGAGGTAGGGGTTCAGTGCTTGGGGAAGGGGTGGCTTTATTCCCATGCAATATAGTTATGAATGACATGGCCACTTAAAAAATGGGAGTGGGGGATGATTCACAATATAGGTTCATAAGGAAGTGATTGAAGTGTGGATTCATGTACCTCGTTATTCATGTGTTTGTCGATCTCAAAGCAAAGGAGGGTTTGGAAGGAGGATAATGTGTTAATTTTTTAGTCTGTTTAGGGGGAATTCCTCTCAAGCATGAGGTCCAGCATGGCAGAAAGCACAAAAGTGCTTGTTTGAAAATTGAACCAGTAAAATTGAGCAATAGCAGCTGACATGATGGGCCAGAGGCAGGAGCCAACCTTCTGATACTAAATGAGAGATGATGGGTGGGGATAAGACATTAAAGGCCTTGTTTGTAGGTGAATTGCACTCTGTATGTATAGGCTGCTCACAGTTCTGCTAGCCTCGCTCCTCCCTTTTCTTACTTCACCTTTCTGCTTCCTTTCTCCCAGATAGCAACTCCCAACTCTATAAACATAACAACAATATGTATGCTATTATTGGATATTACACTGATCATGCAGGGAAAACCTTGTGAATTCCACTGCAGATTACACACACATCTGGATCAATCTCCAGGTTCTTGTAAAGCCTCCCAAGTTCAGAACTTAAAATGTGAATTTATAGAAGAGTACTGGCATTATTTCAGGGAAACTGAAAAGTCTAAGCTTTTCTATTTAGCTGCCCCCTGCCACATTGAATCATAGAAGATTAAGGTTGGAAGAGACCTCAGGAGGTCATCTAGTCCAACCCCCTACTCAAAGCAGGACTAACCCCAACTAAATCATCCCAGCCAGGGCTTTGTCAAGCCAGGCCTTAAAACCTCTAAGGATGGAAATTCCACCACCTCCCTAGGTGACCCATTCCAGTGCTTCACCCCCTCCTAGTGAAATAGTTTTTCCTAATATCTAACCTAGACCTCCCTCACTGCAACTTGAGACCATTGCTCCTTGTTCTGTCATCTGCCACCACTGAGAACAGCGGAGCTCCATCCTCTTTGGAACCTCCCTTCAGATAGTTGAAGGCTGCTATCAAATCCCCCCTCACTCTTCTCTTCTGCAGACTAAATAAGCCCAGTTTCCCCAGCGTCTCCTCATAAGTCATGTGCCCCAGCCCCCTAATCATTTTCATTGCCCTCCGCTGGATTCTCTCAAATTTGGCCACATCCTTTCTGTGGTGGGGGCCCCAAAACTGGATGCAATACTCCAGATGTAGCCTCACCAGAGCCAAATACAGGGGAATAATCACTTCCCTCGATCTGCTGGCAATGCTCCTACTAATGCAGCCCAATATGCCATTTGCCTTCTTGACAACAAGGGCACACTGTTGACTCAAACTTCTCATCCACTGTAATCCCCAGGTCCTTTTCTGCAGAACTGCCGCTTAGCCAGTCGGTCCCCAGCCTGTGCATGGGATTCTTCCATCCTAAGTGCAGGACTCTGCACTTGTCCTTGTTGAACCGCATCAGATTTCTTTTGGCCCAATCCTCCAATTTGTCTAGGTCACTCTGGACCCTATCCCTACTCCCCAGCTTATCTAACTGTCCCCCCAGGTTAGTGTCATCCGCGAACTTGCTGAGGGTGCAATCCATCCCCTCATCCAGATCATTAATGAAGATGTTGAACAAAACTGGCCCCAGGACCAACCCCTGGGGCACTCCGCTTGATACCAGCTGCCAAATAGACATTGAGCCCTTGATCACTACCTGTGAAGCCTGTTGATCTAGCCAGATTTCTATCCATTTTATAGTCCATTCATACTTCTTTAACTTGCTAGCAAGAATACTGTGGGAGATCGTATCAAAAGTTTTGCTAAAGTCAAGATACATCATGTCCACTGGTTTTCCCCATATCCACAGAGCCAGTTATCTCATCATAGAAGGCAATCTGGTTGGTCAGGCATGACTTGCCCTTGGTGAATCCATGTTGACTGTTCCTGATCACCTTCCTCTCCTCCAGATGCTTCAAAATGGATTCCTTGAGGACCTGCTCCATGTTTTTTTCAGGGACTAAGGTGAGGTTGACCGGTCTGTAGTTCCCTGGATTCTCCTTCTTCCCTTTTTTAAAGATCTGGTTTCTCTCTCCATTCAATAAAAAAAGTGGCATCTAATATTTTTGTATGTGATAAATCAGGAAAATAAACTGTCCCCTCTTACAACTGAATTCTGACAACAGATAAGAATTCAATAGCTTTCTTCTTTATACTCTGTGTTCGGACTGACACTCAAGTTTTCTTTTTTTCCTGCTTCTTCTGACACAGGTCTTCTGAGAACTGTGGAGGCAATTGGGAGGGAGTAAATGCTTCAGTACCAGTGTGTCAGTGCTTAGGGTAAGTGAGTGGTAAAAGTGATTTGCTAGGATTTCAATTCTATATTTTTTCAGTGGATTGAATTTATCCACAAGGATATTTTGGAATTGGATTAGGTCCATGAGCTTCTGGGGATGAACTATTTATGGTTGCTTCTTCTTGTCTGGAAACTAGAAGGGTTCTCATCTCAGCTTGGAGAAGGTAGTGGTCATTCCAGGAGACGAGAAATGTTTCTTGTGTTCACAGTCTCCACACCTGGTCCACAATTCAGATCTAGGGTATGATCAGCTATGTTTGTAGGTACACTAGTTATCTGGGAGAAAAGAAGACTTTACAGTGGAACCCTGAAACCCTGATTTGCTACATTATTATTTACTTTAAACAGAAGCTAAGTTGCCTGGGCAAACATAAGAGAAACTTCTTATGTATTAATATATTATTAATCCCCCCCAATTAGTTTTTACAGTAGTTTTTTTTTAAGTGTGTGGGGGGGATGGGAGGGAAGGGAGAGACATCAATCCAGTCACATTTAATAAGAAAGGAAACCAAACCTCTTTATTAGCCACTCAGGATTCTCCAGCATTCTGACAGCTGCCCAAGATGACACATCTGGCTAAGGATTCTTCACAATCATGGAGAATGCGGACTCAGAGCAAGACAACAACAAAAAAAGCATAATACACTGATTCGATTGCACAGAGTGTCATGTGGAAAAACGAGTTCCCGATCCCTGCACTAGGATGCTAATGCTCTGAGGCATAAGGTTTGAATGCCCTTATCCTGTCCTCATCTTTCAAAGAAAAAAAAAAAAAAGAACTAACAGATACAGGAACTATAAAATTAGAAAAATTGTATTTACTCAACCTCATCCATTCCCACAGGGATAATTCCCAAATCTACCTCTCTGTCCCTTACTTCTCCAGCTCGATCCATTCTCATATCTCCACCTCTCTCTCAGACATCTCCTTCTGGATGTGCTCTAGGTGCTACTTTAACTTTCACCTTCTGACTCTTTGATGTGTAAATTACACCAAATTAGACTCTTGCACATTGATAAATTGGATTTAAGGAGGTCTAAGGAGTCTAATTTGACTAGTCTATAAATGTAACCCTTCTGCCAGTGGAGCCAGCAGCAGCTAGGACCGGGTTCAGTATCTAGGGATTCCTTTTCAACAATACAACACAGAAGTGGCTCGAGCCCCCACCCAGTAACCTGGGAAAAATCACCACCACCCCTGAGTGCCTCTGAGAGGCAATACTTCCCCACTCGCAAGCAGAGTCTTAGTGTAGGGAAAAAAAAACTTTTAGTGAAAGGAGAGAAGTCACCCGACATTAGTTAGGGAAAATGCCACAAGCAAGCTTCATAAACAAACCTGTGAGCAGGATACCCACCCCAGAGTGCATGGGGCAGAGTCTTCTGCCTCATAGTCTTGAGTTCTACAACCAAAAGTTCCTTTGCTGTGCCCCTCTCTGCTCCCTCACCATACCCCATTCACTGTGATTGTCCTTGGTCAGTGAAGACTTTGGGTTCAAAAAGTGCACCTGGGTGAGTTTCACCTCCCACCCGAGGAAGAAGGCACTGGCTTGCTCCATCATCTGAGCACTTGCTCTGGCTGGCCGCCCCCCGCAAGCCGCTGTTCTTCGCTGCCTGCCCACCCCGCCAGCCATTGTTCCTCTCCGCATGGCCGCCCCACCAACTGACCGCTCGCCACTTTTTCCGGCCGATTGTCAGTCACCTTCTGCTGCCACCTGCCTCTCTGCTGTGACCTCTGTAGGTCAGTCTCTTAGTGATTTTTAGCTCTCAGCAGGCTGGGCAGAAACACAACCCAGCCACAAATGATTTCAGCTCTTATTGAGTACTTAAAATAACAAAAGGCTCCTAATGAAGCCTGTTGAGCTCTATCTTTGAACAGTGGAGAGGAACATACCAGGGACCCTTAGGGACAGTCCACACGTCCTGGCAGGGACACTTGTCCCCCACCCCTCTACTTTCACAGGGGTCTGGCATTCGAGTCCCTGGCTTAGCGAGTTCCTTTCAGCTAAGCACAGTTCTGCTCCCCTTTACTCATACAATGATGATAACATTTCATTACCCCTGCATTCAGTACTAAAAAGTGATTTGTAACTCAACACCAGCCAAAGCTGATCAAATGGAGCTACACAGCTCCTGTCTGCTAGATACCTATGCAGAGTAGGTGTGTTCATGTAAATACAGTTTGCTTCTGAAGTCTCTCCCCCTCCCAACTAGTTGTCAGGGGAGAATTCATTCAGACCCTGCTTACATCTAAAAGCATGACTATGATGTGCTTCCTGTCTGCACACAAAACTTCTTCCAACAATCCAGAGGCACTCATACCACTACTGTGAGGCACCGGCTTTTTGAGTAAAGCTAAGCCATTACATCCTTCACCTTTGCAGTGCCATTGTGAACAGGACATCAAAGTATTAAAGCTGCAGTAGTATACTTGTTCCTCCCAGGATATACCACAAAGTTCCTGCTCACTGTTCAGGGACAGCTCTGACAAGTTTTACTGTCCAAGCCAAGTGAAATGGAAAACGTAAACAAAATAGCCTAAATAGTGAAAAGTCAATTAGACTTGTAAAATTATTATTAATCTAAGTATCGTAAGCAACACAGGTTGGTAATAATATTTTATTTCATTCTGTAATATATTTGGCTAAAATCAACCCAGATTTACCCCAAATTCTGCTGGCATAAACATAGGTACAGGACCCCAGCAACAGGATATCCTTTGGAGGAAGCTGCAGTAATGAAAAATAACTACAAATTCCCTTCTACCAAGTTGCCAACAGGCATCCAGCACAGCCCAAAATGGGAGAAGTACTTGACAGAAAGGGGACATGGCCAGATCAGCTTCCATTGGTGAGGCTGCTACGGATCCTGAAGCACAAATAAGCTGCTCTCCTCATGCAGAAACCCAGAAGAGAACACATGGAGATCGTGCTGCCTCACCATCCTCAGGCCAGTCCCCTTTGGGGGTCAGTGGACCAGGCTGGCACAGGGAGGTATAATTTATACCTCCATAGGCAAGCAAGTGTGAATCTGTCCCATGATTTTAAACTGGATAGTAGCCCCTTAATGATGACCTACATTTTGCCCAGTTAGAATCCCATTCTTTGAAATTGAACAGAGAGAGGGACAAACAGTATGGCTGAGGTATACCAAAATAGTGTAGGTAAGACTATACCTGTATTGTTACCCCAAAATTTAGATCTCAGGCACTCCAATGATGGTTTGTCTAAGACTATGCAATTTGCTTTATCCAAAGAGGTAATAAGTTGTGGTCTGCCCTGGAGCAGGGGTCTCCAAACTTTAGGAGACGAGGGCCACATTAGATTTTTGAAGGGGCTTCGCGGGCCGGCTTTAGGGAATGCAGGGCCCAATTTCAACAGGGCCCTGCCGCTGAAAACCTGCCGAGGCAGCAGCAGCGTTTGAGCTGCTGCCGAAGTGCCGCCGAGGCAGCGGCGGCTATTGGTTGGGGGGCTGGACAAATTGAAGCCGCAGGCCGGATCCGGCCCTCGGGCCGTAGTTTGGAGACCCCTGCCCTAGAGGAATTGCCAGGGTGTTACAAGGGGGCTTGTCTCTGACCCGCAGAGGGCTTCCCAGAGCAAGCTAATCTTGCTAACCCTTGAAAGGATACGGATACGGCCTTCCGCTCAGGGATGGACACACAAGCAGTAATCCGTAGAAAACAAAATAATATTTATTTAGCAGAAATAAGTGGTTACAAATGTATCTAACAAAGCAAGAAAGACTACATAAAACATAGTAAAACACAAAGGAATTACATTAAAAAAATCATGTAATAAAGCAATGCAACAATAAAACAAACAGAGAATATATAGGATACACAGACCATATAGCAGTTACACTTTGTAATAGCCATATGGAGACCCTGCATACACAAAAGCCTTAGTGTTAATATAATGTAGTATGCATGACCTTTACTCGCACATACGAGAGATTATTACAATGTTATAGCTGTAATGAAATCATTTGCTTAACACTGACATCCTGTGAGCAGTGAGCAGCCAGTTGCAGGATGGGTGGGGTGGATCTCACTTAAACACAGGCATCCAGCTTTATTAACAGGCACACCCAGACATCCTCTAACAGGAGATGGTAAAGTCAGACTTACACGCTTTCTTCTCAGTTCCCTCTGACTCATCTCAGGGGTCCTTCTGTTCTGTCAGTTGGGTGGGGATGGCACCAGAAATGATAGCTGGTGCCAGAGCCGTAACGAGGGCGAGGCCATTGAGGCACTCGCCTCGGGGTGCACGGCTGGCAAGGGCGCAAAGCTGCGGGACCGCCGGACCTCCTGCAGGCAAGCGGAAGCGGCTTCGGTGGCAATTCAACGGAGGGTATTATTAGCAGCCGCCGAAGCCGCTTCCGCCCTGCCACCGAAGCCGCTTCTGCTTGCCTGCGGGAGGTCCCGCGGCTTCGGCGGCAATTCGGTGGAGGGAAGAGCCACTAGGAATTTCTGCGCCCCTGCCTCGGGCGCAGAAATTCCTAGTTATGGCTCTGGCTGGTGCTGTCTCCATGGAGTTGAGGTGGCTATTTGTCTTGAAGGAGCTGCTGCTGTAGTGGCGATTAAAGTTGCTGCCGCCCTCTCCCTCAGGCTGTCTGCCTTAGAGGCTTCCACAGCTACTATGTTCTAAAGCTGCTGCCCTCTAGGAGGTTCTACTGCTGCTTCTGCAGGTAGCTGCTTCCCAGAATCTTCTTAAGATGCTGCTGCAGTTGTCTCAGCCGCTGCTGTTCTTGCTGCATCTTGAGACTTTTGATCTTCACTTCTGGCTGTCAGCCTTATATACTGGTTGCTCTCTCAAGGTCAGCTTATCTCAGCCAATCAGCTTCCAGATATTAGCATAATTCTAGATTCTTCCTATTACATCATTCCTACTTTTCGATAGTAAAGCTCCTCCCCTGTTGCCATGTTCGGTAGCGCTCCTCCCTCTAACCTATCTTTAGATCGCAAAGCTCCTCCCTGTGAGTTGCTGGAACTTTCCATACCCTAACCCTGTGTCTTTCATATAGGATTATTGCATCCGCCATTTTGGATTTCTAATTTTAAACTATCACTAATTACTATTTATTTAAAGCCTTAATCTTAAAATTAACTGCTGTTTTATGCAAGTCAAAGTGTCCTGATACTGTCATCACCTTAATTATATTAATGGGGAGAAGTGAGTTTTACGGTGTTTTTAAACCCTCTCCAAGGTTTTTCTGCAAGCCTCTATTAAGGTGCTGCAAGGTATCTCAGAACATTCAAAGCAAAATCTCTTATTACAGTACCCATTACATGGTCTTAACCAAGAGAATCCCCATGACGTGAATGGCAAAATACTCTTACATGAATGGAAACATACTGTTGTGGGAGGCATGCACCGGTGTAATTGCAGCACCTCAGGATCACAATACAATATATTGATGTTTCATAACGTGAAGGTGTTCTAGATTATGGTTCACAACACAACAGTAGAGTACATGCCCTTAAGTTGACAATTTCAGAACAAATCAAAATGTGCCTTTTTTTACATGCTGTTTTGGATAACAAGGTTAAATAGAGGATCTATTAAGAAAAGCAGTGACAATTTAAATAAATCACATGTTTTTGCTGAAGATTATGCTGTGATTTGCTCCAATTATTCTTGACATTTCACCCATTCATATTGTGATCTGAGTTAATAGTGGAAGGAAAAAAGGCTTGTCTTCTTGTTTATTCTTTGTTCTCAAGGAGAGAAGCAGTTTATAAAGATAAGTTCTTTGTTATTTAAATTACTTTTACTGAAGTTGTTTATTTCCTTGTTTGAGTTTCTAAAAATATTGCTACAATTGTAATGCTTTTTCGAGATGTCTGTTCAATTCACTGTGATTTGTACTGAAATTCATTGCTAAATGGGCACAGGTGTTGATGTATATACCATACTAGAATGAGTCAAAACTAATCACTGCTCAATAAAGGCAGGATAGAAAGGAAATACACTAAAATCAACTCTTTAAAGATGTGATAAAAATGGCATTTAGCTCACTACTAAATTAGGTATATATAGCACAGAAAATGTGTTTTGAGCAACCACACGATTTTACAATAGTATGTTAGAAAGTACACTTTACTCATTGTTAGTATTTTCAATATAATAAAAATTATTTAAAAATTAGTAATTGCATTAAGAACATATTTTGCTTTCTAGCAAAAATGCAAACGAAGGCACTAAAGTACAACTTGTAAAAAGAAGAAATTATTGAGCAGTGCTCAATGAAAATGACTTCTCTTTTCCATGAAATGCAGAAATTTACTCCAGAAGTAATTTTTGGGAAATTGATGTCACAAAGCTATATATCAGTGAAAACAGTCTGATGTCTCTGTGGTAATCAAAAGTATTTCCTACATGTTTCTAGGATGAGAAGACTGTGAAATTATCTCAGCTTTCCCCCACCACACTAAGTACTCAGAGGACAACGCTCTTGAAGCCCAAATCTGCTTGTTGGGTGTGTTTCTGCTATGCTGGAAGGACAATCAGCAGAGCCTGCAAAGGGCACTGCAGACACTCTCCACACTTCAACACAGAGAAAAGAGGGGAAGTCAGTTTTACAATGAACCCACTGACCACTTCTTCTAAGCATATGTGTAACATGCCTCAGGTGGCACGGGACCAGGATTCATCACAGAATTAGGTCCGCAGGTTGGATCATTAGCTTCCCCAGCTTGGGCCAGGTACTGACTGGGAGTGCGATGTGAATGCTGATCCATGCCCCCCAACAAAGGAGGACAAGTAAGGGGCTAGCAGTCAGCTATGCAAATAACCTAGAAGTACACATTATGGTTGATGATTCCTTCCTTCATTCCCACTGTCCTTTTATATCACATCATTTTATCTAGTTCTCTTGACTGTTGGAATCCAAATAGTTGGCTACCCCCGGTTGGGAGTCCCACTCCTGTTCTGCTTTCTTTGTGACAAACACCATCTCCTAGGAAGCATGGGGATGGACTCAGATAAATCACACCAAGAGTGGTGTTCCTGAGGCCAAACAAGGCTCTTGCTCTAGTGTTCAGAGCTCTTGGAAAATTTAACATAGACTGAGAAGGACAGACCAGAGAAATATAATAAGCAGATTCTTGGAAGGGTGTAGAGCTTAATGAATGCAAGGATGGTTCAGTGGTTGAGGCATTCAATGGGAAGACCTAGGTTCAATTTTCTGCTCTGCCACAAACTTTCTGTCTGACCTTGAGCAAATCACTTATTGTCTCTGTACCCCAGTTCCCTGTCTATAAAATGGGAATAGCATTTCCCCTACCTCACAGGGTGTTGTGAGACTAAATACATTAAACATTGTGACACACTCAGATACTATGATAAGGAGGCCATCTAAGATGGCAAGACAACACTTCTCTTTCCCCTTGCAGGTCTTCACTCTGGAGCCTCCTTACTGGCTCTCAAATTCACTGCAGCAGATTCAGAAGTTACATGTATGATAGTGTAAGTTAGACTTCTCCATAGACGCTAGGCCTAAATTTCTATAGATGCAATAAGACTATCTTAAACCTACTTACACCTCAGCAAATTGTCACAGTTATATTAAAGGTAGGCATGTGCTCTGATACTTGGACCATGGCCTTCATGCTAGTACAAATGGTAGTAAGGAAGAGCAGCAGGTGAGGTGCCATGTTGCTCATATTTTTATGACGGTTATGTCTCACTGGTCTATACTACACAGTTAAGTCGATGCAAGGCCGCTTACATCAACAGAGCTATGTATGCATCTACATTTAATTTCGCTCCTGCTGACGTAGCTGCCCCATTACACTGACTTAACACCGCCTCCCCGAGCAGTACAGAGCAAAGGTCAATGTAGTTAAGTTGACACACTGCGTTACTTATATTGAATGCTAGTGGCCTCTGGGAGCTGTCCCACAATACCCCACCCTGACCGCTCTGGTCATTGTTGTGAACTCCGCTGCCCAGCTACCAGCTGACAGGGAACCACCCTCCCCTATAAAGCCCCATGTATTTTTGAAATTCCATTTTTTGGTTGCGGTTGCCCGTCTTGGAGCACTCATCTAGCAACTGTTCAGCTGACCATGCCGGCTATACGCTGCAGACACACTACTGCCTAGAGTACACAGGCGGTGCTGGATCTCCTGGGTCTGTGGGAGGCTGTGCAGACACAACTCAGCTCCAGCCACATAAACGTTGACATCTACAAGCAGGTTGCTTGGGGCATGGAGGAGAAGAGCTACAAGAGGGACCAGGCAGCAGTGCTGCATGAAAGCCAAAGGAGCTGCGGCAGGTGTACCAGAAGGCAAGGGAGGGTAACAATCACTCTGATGTGGAACTGTGGACCTGCCACTTTTACAAAGAGCTGCTGCATAACATCCTCAGACGAGACCCCACCACCACCCCCAGGAACTGTGAGGATACTTTGAAGGAGCCTAAGTCAGAGGCCCCCCTTCCATGAACAGTGAGGAAGAGGAGGAAGCGTATGAGGAACAGGCAATCGGGGCTGCAGCTGCACGGTGAGCCAGGACATGTTTTTGACTCCAGCACAAGCCTGATGCAGGGGAAGAAACCTCTGGTAAGTATGCTGTTTGCTTTAAAAGTACAGGGAGGGAACCCCCAAAACTGCAGGACATATCTCTTGATTTAGTCTTTTTTTACTTATGCTAGAAGAAGTAGTGAAACAAACAACAGAGATAGAGTTGCTCTCTGCTTCTCACCCACCTCTAAAGTTAGGCAGAGGGGGCCCCGTGGAACAATTGGTTTATGTGCAGTGGGATGTCCTGTGAATCCTCCGTAGAGATCTCAGTGAAACTCTCCTGCAGAAAGTCTGCAATCCTCTGCAGTAGGTTTCTGGGGAGGGCTGCCTTATTTCTTCCACCATGGTAGGACACTTTTCCACACCACTCAGCGATTACTTCAGCAGGAACCATTGCAGCACACAGGCTAGCAGCATATGATCCCAGGTAGCAGACAGATGCCTGCAGGAGCTGTTCCCTTTCAGCTTCCATTACCCTCAGGAGTGAGATATCGGCTAAAATCACCACCTGTGGAAAACGATTGCAGCATTTTGATTGCTCTATAGCCACATAATCATGCCCATGAATTATTCCCCCTCATTTTCCCAATTCACCTCCCACCCCAGGGCCATACTCACCACGACTGGTTGTGACGGGGCGCAAGCCCCGCACTGGCCCTGAGAGGGTTAAAACCAGCCTAGGGAGGCTGAGCAGCAGGCAGCCAAAGGAATGGCTGAAGGGGAAACAGCCAATTAGGGTGGTGGCTGGACCAGCCAATCATGTAAAAGGAAGCTGCAGACCAGAGTGAATGAATCTGCTGCAGGGAGCCCTAGAGAGAAGACTGGCTTCCTAGAGGGCTACAGAGAGACCAGTACCTGGGGAAGGGCAGGTGCTAGCAAGGAAGGAGTGGCCTGGCTGTGGACTGCCACGCCGCTGTGAGGAGTGGCTGGACTCTTGTTGGAGGAGCCCCCAGAAGGGGAGGGGGGACCAGATGTTGACACAGTGGGAGGGCTGTGCCACGAAGCAGACACCGAGAGAAAGGAGCTGTAATGGGTCTGCAGGCGGAGGAGAGGACAGGAGAGTCATCACCACCTGAGGGCACACCTGCTGGGACTGAGCTACTGTAATTCCCAAACCGCCCAGCAGGAGGCACTGGTGTGGTGAGTGACCCCATGACACTGGTGCTATGACTGCCACTGTGCGGTATAAATCCCAAGGAGAAGTGAGGATGAGGTGCTTACAACTTGTGCGAATCAAGGGGAGTGAGTTCAATATCCTAGGTTTTGATTTATCTTGTGCATACAATGACAATAGTATTTCTATGTATTGTATCTTCAGCTGCTGCAAATGTGGCTTTGAGAGTCTCTCCATCCACGCCAGCAGAATGGCTGAGCCAGATAAAGAGAAGAAGGAAGAGGACTCAGGATGACATGTTTCAAGAGATTCTGCAAGCCTCTGCTGCTTCAGATAATGAGCACAGGGCTTGGAGAATCACTCTTGCAGACAGCATGGACAGGGATAGAGCGCAGAGGAGAGAGAGACAAGAAAAGAAGAGGAATGTGCAGTAGGAGATTCTTGCACTTCTCAGGCAGCAAACAGATGTGCTGCAGACTCTGGTGGACCTGAAGGTTCAACAATCCCACGCTCGCCTCCCTCTGCTGCCCATAGAGAGCTTCATATCGGGACCCCCGTACACCTCCTCTCAACATACCTTGTAGCATCAGGGGTTGCTGTACTACCCCTACTGTGGTTAGGTGTTCGGCTGTGTGTGTGTGTCCTCTCTGTGTGCTGCTCCAGCTCTTTGCAGACAGACAGCACAGCAGACCTCAAGCGAACCGCCCAATGACCACAAGATCCATTAAGGTACGAAGGCACCTAGCCAGGTTTATTGTTGACAAAGCATGGTAATAGCACCTGGCAGACTCTACGAGGATACTAAGACATGTATGCCCGTGACAATGGACGCAGCTCAGTGAATGGCGGGACTTTCCATTTCCCCCTTGGCTGGACCAAGACACTCTCTGAGATACTTCTTTATACCCTGATACAAACAAGTTACCTACTGCCCCTCTGACTTAGTTAGTTACTGCCCCCTGACATGACTAGGTATTACCCATCTCCTTGTACATGTGGGTTTGATCAAAACATCTTCATTCATCACATTGTCATCCTGACCTTATCTTTTAGGAGGGGCCTGTGTGTTCCTGTTATCCTTGGGGAATGTTTTTGTCCCATCCTTGATATCAGGATGTTCTGGTACCAATCTTCTGGAATGTGTTTGCATGAGTACTCTGTGTCTAGCACTTCTTAGGAATGTGTGTTTCTGCAATATCAGCCCTGTTCTTGACAGATTCTGTGAACTTGCAAGGAGAACGGGGAGCAGGAGGGGTTGGATAGGGGGTGGGATCCTGGGGTGGTGGTTAGGGGCAGGGGTGTGGATAGGGGCACTGTTCCCTCTAAGCTGTGCACGTGTGCGTGCCCAGATTCTAAACCCCACGCACATGGTGAAACACCACGGGCACAAAAATTTGCTCAGAAGCACAACAATTTGCACAGAAGACTTTTTTGCGCACACGGCCTGTCAAAAATTAGAGGGAACAGGGGATAGGGGTCAGAGCAGTCAGGGGACAGGGAGCAGGGAGGGTTGGATGGGTCGGGAGTTCGGGGGGAGATTGGGAGGGGACAGATGGGGGCTGGGGCCAGGCTGTTTGGGGAGGCACAGCCTTCCCTACCCAGCCCTCCATACAGTTTCGCAACTCCGGTGTGGCCCTCAGGCCAAAAAGTTTGCCCACCCCTGTACTACAGGCTGCAGACCATAGTACACATTAGCTGACTGGGGAATTGGCCACACCAAGCTAGGGAAGTAGCCCATCCCCTTTCCTCATGCTCTCTTGAGTATGAGATAGGTTTTCTGACCTGACTACACCATGGGAAGAGACTCCTTATGCTCTGTCTCCCACTAAGCACACCTATGCAGCACAAGGCAAGATCAGTCCCTGTGTCTTGCCTTAAAACCAGCAAAATGTGCTCCCCACTGAAAATACTGGGGTGTTACTGTTCACATCAAAGTGTATTGACATACAAATGGAGGAGACTGCACAGCATCTCTGTGCCTCGGGTCTTGCTCTAGCCAGAAGTATTAGCCTTTCACCTTCAGTTACAAAATCTACATAATTGGGGAAAAAAACAACCAGACGCTGACCAACACCAAGAAATGTAAATTAACTACAAAGATCCTTCTTAAATTCACTATGCTGAAGCAAAGCTGCAACAGTCTGCGTTACAGCAAGAAGCCCACATTCAATTTGGGGCACACTTGGGGGTAAGCAGTTGCTACTTCCATGGAAGTCTCTGGATCAAATCCAGTAGTGTTGTAAACCATGGTGTAAATTATATGCAGCATGTAAGTTTTTCAAAAAATTGGAGTAAGTGGATACATGTGGTAAACTAGTGTAAATTGCACCAATCTGGCACTCAGTAGGTTTGTAGAATGAGTACAGTTTATGCCAAGTGGGATAAGGGATTTAAGTAGGAACCGCAAATAATCAGTGAGTGAGGCCTGCTTTATTTTACACCCTTCTTTTACTTGGTTTTGTACATTCCCTCTTTGACTTCTCAGCACATACAATACACTTGTTTCACACTTCTGCTTAATGACAAATCAGCACATGCTACGCAACATTACCACTTGCTCCTCTGCCTTTACCACGTGCCCTAGCACATGGCAGGGGTAGGGACAGGAGGCATGATTGAGGCAGATCTGCACCCTACCCTAAGGATCCCTCACTGCCACAAGTCCCATGGGAGCTACAGCTGCATGAAGTGCAAGTGAGAGGTCTCAGGGCGACCCTAGCCTACATCTTCATCCCCTGAGAAAGGGAAACACAAGCAACCTCCCATTCTGTCCCTAGACCAGCCAGCGCAGGGGTAAGTGTCACCCAGACCCTGGAGAGGTTAAGTGACTTGCCTAACATTATGCAGGAAGGATGTGGCAGAAAGGAAACTGAACCCAGCTGTACCACATCCACATCCTTAACCTTCGCTACAAGACCAGCCTTCCTCCCTGTTGAGGAGTCAGAGAGGCATGAAAAATCCTCCTCTGAGACACACAAACCTGGTAAAGTCACACACGCCCACTTCTGCCTGGGCAATGTGCAGACATCCTCAGTCAACGTGAACCGAACCAATCCTAGCCTCCTAGGGGTAACCAAGCAAATGCACCGGGGGGAGAGGGGGCTGCCGATAACTCCCAGCGACGCCATTCACCTCGGGCCCAGCCACGAAACAGTGCGCGCCCCCACCCAGCAATTCCTGCAGCCCAGAATAAACTACATTTCCCAGCACGCCTCGCTCCCCGTCGCTTGGCGGGCGGAGGTGGCGCGGTGCAGGCTGGGGCTTGTAGTCCCTGCCGCTCGCGGCTCGGCGCTGAGCGGAGGGAGAGAGGGCGGCGCCGAGCTCGGTGTCACGCAGGGCGGCAGCGGGCCGGCCGGGCAGGGCTCTGTCCGCTTCCCCTCGGTGGGAAATTATTTTGAAGGGCGCGGGGAGGACGGACTGTGGCCGGGAAGATGGCGGCGCCCGTGTCGCCCTTGGTTACCGCAGCTAGACACGCTGCCCGCCTGCTGCCGGCTCGGGCCGCGGCCCCGCGGAGAGGTCAGTGCCCGCCGCAGAGGGGGCGGGGAGCCCGGGCTGGGTGCAGGCGGCGCCGCCTCGCCGCTGGGGGACCCCGGCCAGCGCCGGCTCTGCCCGTATCGCTGGGGAGGCTGATGGGCCGGGGGTGCCCCACGCTGTGATGCTCGCCCCCCCCCCCGGGCGGGTATCCCCCACGTGGCCCTTCCCCGCCAGGGGTGGAGGGAGAAGAAGCGCTGCGGGCTGTCCCCGCAGCTCACTCCCCTGGCTGTCGGGGTCTGATGGGCCTGGGACGCTCCCGTCCCTGCGGCTGGGAGTAGAGCGGGCGGCGCTGCCTCTGCCCACCCCGCGGCTGCTGGGACGGAAGCGGCGTCGCGGGGCTTCTCCCTTGTCTGAGCAGCAGGTAAGTTGCTCAGCTTCGCATAAGCTACACGGAGCTACACCCAGGCAGGCGCAGAGTGGCGGGGAGGCTCAGCTCACTCCTTGGTGCAAGAAGGAAAGAGAGAGCTAGGAGCAAAGGACAGTGTCTCCTTCCCCCGGCAGTGGAAAGAATGAGTCTCTGTGTAACTGACATTTGACTGGGCAGCTGTAGCTCTGCTCACAAGGAACAAACCACGTTTCTCACTCAGTGTCCCATTATGGCTACGTGTACCATGGGGAAGTTTTCCAAGCCCCAGACGTATAAGGAGATGAGGTCCCTGTTCCTAAACTCATACATTCGGAGTCCTTGTCTGTACTGGAGAAGTTTACAAGCATAAACAGCAGTTGCTCCCCCTCAATTGATTGAAATACACTTGTGTCCAAACACAAATGCTTCAGTTGATTATCAGGGCAGCCGCAATCATTGTTACCCCTGTAATTTGTAGAGGTAAAACCCTGATTGCATCTCAATCAACTGAGTGCTAGTATGGTTGCCTCCCACTGACACAATCAATAGTTGTCAGAGTTGACAGTACACCGTCAACCTGACAGCTCCCTCCGCTGGCAAACATCCTTAGTTCACTGGCTGTCTCCTCTCTGCTCCTCGCCCTGTCATCGTCTTTAGCGCCCCGCCCCAGAAATGGCTCAGCCATGGGACTCCCTTGTCTTGATCCCCCTACTATACCTTTGCAGGTCTGGATCCAGTTATGGATCATTAAGTGAGACTGCAGTCTCTGCCTCCTGCTGTTTTGTACCTTCCCCTCTCCCCCCATGCCAGTAAAGCCTCCAGCGCTGTAACTCCTCAGTGGGTGATCACTCATAGTTTGCCAACTGCAAGTTCAGGTCTAACAAACTATGGGTGGGTTGTCAAAGTGAGACTATTGACCAATGAGCCACAGATTGATCACCAGCTGGGGCTGCCACAGGAGATGAGGAACTGCACTCTTCATCACCCTCTGTTAAGTTTGGAGAACAGAAGCTGGTAACTGTAAATAGCGGAGTAATAAATAAGAATAAGGACAGGTCAGTCTGGATTGTTTGGTAAACTGGGCTCATATGAACAGCATGTGTAGGTATACAGTCAGATGTAACATCATATATGTAGGAACAAAGAAGATAGGGTACGGGTGGCCAACCTGTGGCTCCGGAGCCACATGCGGCTCTTCAGAAGTTAATATGCAGCTCCTTGCATAGGTGCTGACTCTGGGGCTGGAGCTACAGGTGTCAACTTTCCACTGCTCAATCCCAAGCCCCACCCTACCCCATCCCTTACCCCAAGGCCCCCGCCTCTTTCTGCCCCCTCTCCTGAACATACTGCACCCTTGCTCCTCCCCCCTCCATCCCAGAGCCTCCTGTACACTGCGAAACAGCTGATCGCAGCCAGCAGGAGGCACTGGGAGGGATGGGGAGGTGCTGATCAGCAGGGCTGCTGGCGGGCAGGAGGTGCTGGAGTTGGCAGGTGTGGGGGGACGGCTGATGTATTACTGTGGCTCTTTGGCAATGTACATTGGTAAATTCTGGCTCCTTCTCAGGCTCAGGTTGGCCACCCCTGGGCTAGGGGATTGTATTCTGGAAGAAATTGATTCTGAAAAGGACTTAGAAATCTTGGTAGGCAAACCAACTGAACATGACTTCCCACAGTATTTTGCTTTGGTTAAGGGAGCCAACAAGATCCTTGGATGTATAAGCAGGGGAAGATTGAGTAGAAGGGAGGTAGTATTACCTTTGCAAACAGCATTAGTGAGAGAATTCCTGGAATATTGTATCCAGTGCTGATGAAAAATTGGGAAGGGTTCAGAAAAGAGCTGTGAGAATGGTTTGAGGTCTGGAAAACATGCTTTAAAGTGAGAATTGTAAGAAGTTCAGCCCCATTTAGGTTAACCAAGAGAAGCTTAAGAAATGATTTGATCATGATTTGAGAATATCTTCATGGGGAGAAGTCTTCTTATAGTAGACACTTAAAAAAGTTGATTGCTGTGAAATAATACGCGAGTGAGCTGCAGTGTGTGCAGTATGACTTGTTCAGTACGTTGCTTCCTGCAAACATGACTCTGTGTATTGCCATGAAGAAAATAGAGCAGGCAGACCACTTAAGTAGTGATCAATGCACTGTGGGAAAGTAGACTCTTTGAATGGTTGGTGTTATTACACCAGCAATTTCTGTCCACATTGCACAAATGAAAACTGGCATAGTGGAAGACCATACAATGGTTAACCTTGCTGAAAGGAAGTCTAATGCAAACAGTTTGATTACATTTGCATCATTATGAACATTTTTTGTGCAGATATGTGATGGACCAAGTGGTGCTTTGTGTGCCAAATTTCTGTAGTCTCCACATTTGTTCTTCAAGCCTCTGTTTATTCCTACAACCCATCCCATTTTAGCATTTTTTCTTTTCTACTGCATCTGTGATTTGACTTTCAATGTTTCTGCAACAGGGCCTGGGGGAAGCAGCAGTCAAGTGTAACTGACTGTATTCCTGTTAATTTCATTTTGCTTCTTTTGTTGAGCCACAGGGGTAATATGTACCAGAAGCAGAGGATTAATTCTCTTTCTTCCCCGCCCTTTTTTTGTTTTTGGTACCTTTTTCCCATAGCAGCAGAGGAGATCACATCTGAATCTCTTTTAAGAATGAAACAGAGGAAGATGATGTTAGGTTATGCTTTTTTATACCTTCCAGTTTTAGCATGAGCGGAAAGCATTATGAGCAAGGTCCCATGTATTCTAACCCCTCTGCATGCTGTAGGCCAGGCCTGCACAACTCGTAAAGCGGTGAGGGCCATATTACTCCGAAGAAAACAGCCGAGGGCCGAAACTCTTCTCCCGCCTCAAAAGTTGAGGAAAAAAAAACCGCCCACCAAAGTTGTTGAGCAAAAAAAACCGCCCACCAAAGTTGTTGAGTTGTTTGCTCTACCCCCCCGCGGGCCGCACAGTAAGGCTCTGCGGGCCGTATGTTGTGCAGGCCTGCTGTAGGCGTCCCATCGTCTCTCTTGCATCCACTCTCCTCCCCTCCCTTACTCTTCTCATTAACCTCTCACTTTCCTCTGGTTCTTCCCTGTCCAAAGTTGCTCTCCTCCAATTTTATCTGAGACTGGTCTCCAATCCTGGTTCTTCTGTCCCTTTCACTCAACTGAAACTGCTCTTGCCAAAGTCCCTAATGACCTCTTCCTAATCAAAGCTCAGCACTCCATCATAATTGTCTTGACTTGTCAGACATGTTAACACAGTCAGTCATTCTCTTCTTGGATTCTTGTCCTCCTTTGGCTTCTGTGACTGTCCTTTCCTGGTTCTCCTCCTGCCTCTGAAATCACTCCTTCAGAGGATCCTTCCTCCTCCCTCCCACACCACCACCACCACCATCATCACACACTGCAACTTTCAGTCTGAGATTCCACAGGGCTTTGTTCTTGGTTCCTTTCTCTTCTTCCTTTACACCTTATTTCTTGGTAATCTTAGCCACAAACACAAATTCAACTACCATCTTTATGCAGATAACTCACAGACCTTCCTCTCTACTCCTGACTTCTCTCCATCTGTTCAAATAAAATCTCAGCCTGTCTCTCTGACATCTCCTCATAGTTATAGATCCAGAGAATTGTAGGACTGGAAGGGACCTCGAGAGGTTCTCTATTCCAGTCTCCTGCACTCATTGCAGAACTAAGTATTATCTAGACCATTCCTGACAAGGTGTCTAACCTTCTCTTAAAAATCTCCAACAATGGAGATTCCACAACCTCCCTAGACAATTTATTCCAGTGCTTAACCACCCTGACAGTTAGGAAGTTTTTCCTAATGTCCAACCTAAACCTCCCTTGCTGCCATTTAAGCCCATTGTTTCTTGTCCTATCCTCTGTATGTAGCATCAGCATGGCTAAAACAAGCTTTTAATTTTTCCCCACACCTGATATCCTCCCTGCTGCCCCCTTTCTCAATTACAGCAGACTACACTACCTTCCTGCCTGTCACTGAGGCCCATAACCTGGGCTTTGATTTCTCTCTAGGTTTTCACATCCAGGGTATGTCTAAATCTTTCAGATTCTTTCTGCATAACATCTCAAAGGGCATGTCTAACTACAAAATTGTGTTGAGCGAAGTACATCGGCATATAGCTGCTGCAATAATTAAATTGATTTTGCATGTCTACACTACACTCCTTGTATTGACAGTGTGTGTCCTCACTAGCAGCGCTTGCATAGATTCAGAGAGCAGTGCATAAAGGGTAGGTATTTCACTGTGGAACTCACCACCATCTAGCGCAGGGTGTTTTGATATGGTTTTGCAGTACCTCATGGGGCCAAATGAGTCGTCCAGGGATGACTGGGAGCATGATATCAACATTCTATAATGCAGTGTTCCCCATTCCATAATTTCCTCTGTATCCCATAATGTTTTGCACCTTTTTTCAAATGTCACCACAAACCCGGATGTCCCTCCTTGCTGTGTGCCACCTGTGTCAGAAGCATGGATCCTGCACACCTCGGCACTATTGTGATGAGTGTTGTGAGCAAGGGGCACCTGATCCTTCAGAGCCACAAGAGGAGCCGCAGGGAACATGACAATTCCTTGGAGGCTAGATTACTGTGGGACATAGAAAGAAACAATTCAAAGTTGTTGGCATCATTCATGGAGCAGCTGCAGATGGTGGAGCACTGGTTCTGGGCTGAAGAAACAAGCACTGACTGGATCACATCCTAATGCAGCGCTTTGGGATGACGAGCAGTGCGTGCTGAACTTTTGGACGCGCAAGGCCACATTCCTGGATCTGTGTGGAGAGTTCTCCCCCCAGCCTTCTCGCACAGCCACACCAAAATGAGATCTGCACTGACAGTGGAGAAGCAAGTGAGTGGCGATCGTTCTATGGAAACTTGCAATACTCAGTTGCTACCCATCAATCGGGAATCAATTTGGAATTGGGAAATCCACCGTGGGGGTTATTGTGATGCAAGTGTGCAGGGCCATCAATCGCCTCCTGCTATGAAGGACTGTGACTCTGGGCAATGAGCAGGACATAGTGAATGGTTTTGCAGCAATGGGGTTCCCAAACTGCAGTGGGGCAATGATGGCATGCATATTCCCATTTGGCACCAGACCACCTTGCCACAGGGTACAATAACAGAAAGGGCTGATTCTTTATGTTATTGCAAGCACTGGTGGATCACCATGGATGCTTTACTGACATCAGTGTGGGCTGGTCATGACACACGCATCTTTAAGAACACAGGACTGTTCAGAAAGCTGCAAACAGGGGCTTTCTTTCCAGACTGGTGGATTACCAATGGGGATATTGAAATGGCAACAGTGATTCTGGGAGACCCATCCTACTCCTTACTCCCATGGCTCATGAAGCCACAGACTGGCCACTTCGACAGCATCAAGAAGATGCAAAATGACAGTTAAATATGCATTCAGTTATTTGAAAGGTCGCTGGCGCTGTCTACTCTTGAGATTGGACCTCAGTGGGAAAAAAATGTCCCAATGGCTATGGCTGCCTGCTGTGTCCTGCATAATATATGTGAAGCAAAGGAGGGAAAGTTTCTGCTGGGGTTGAGGGTGCAGGTGGAATGGCTGTCTGGTGATTTTGAGCAGCTGGATACCAGGAGCTCAACAGGGAGCTATTCGATTCAGGGAGGCTTTGAAAGACCATTTCATTAGTGAGTCATAGTAATGTATGTTGCTGTTGTGTGCTTTACATGGCATTGTTCTTTTGCACCCTGGTTTGAACATTGTAATGAGTGCTGTGAGTGTAGTAATATAACATTGCAAAAGCACCTATTACTATTATCTGTGAATGATATCAGACCCAGCCACCTTATGTTGTGAACTAATAAAGATGAATTAAGTTTCCATAAATAGACCTTTATTCCATCCCTATACAGACACATTTATAAATGAATACAAATTAATAAAGGGAAAAGAACTTTTGAAGGGAAAAGAACAGTCATAGCTAAAACACTCATCCAGGCTCTCATCTCAATTACTGGAACATTCTGTTCTCTGGTCTGGACAAATGCAGTTTTGCCTTGCCATTCAGAATGCTGATGCAAAGGTCATTCTCCTAGCTCATCTCTTTGACCATGTCATCTCTCTCTTTGCATCCCTCTACTGGTTCGCCCTACTCTATTACATCAAACATAAGCTATTTGGCTTCTTTTAGGCTCTTCACAGACTATCTCCAGCCTACCTATTGCCCCTCATTCACTGTCGCTCACTATTGAGATGTCAGCTCCTACCTCCAGTCAGCCCATGATGGCCAGCCTCCATTGTCCACACATTACATTTTCAAATTCATTCTTTGTCCTGTCCTTCCCTTCATGCTGTGGAGGAGCGCTCTCTCATTAAACAGCTGCAAAACTAATTCCTCCTTATAACTCTTGTCAAGGCTAATTCCCAACTCTGGCACTTTGAGTGCAGAAGGTGGGAGCCCGCAAGGATTCTAAAAATTAATACTGGCCACTCCAGGCTTATATTAAACTCCCAAGGTTACAGCTTTTCTCTGACCTGGGATTGGTAGATGCTGCCACAACCCAAGTGCAGAACCCCTGTGAGAGCCCAGGAAGGGGCACTTGGGAATTCCTTCCTGTGGAGTACCCTCAAGCCCTTTCACACACACCCCGGGGAAGAGCTGAGAGGGGAAAAAAAGGAAATCAGTTGTTCCCACCAGCTAATTAAACAACATATGCACAAACCTCTTAAGACACAAAAATCCAGTTCTGTTCTTTAAAAAGGTAAATTTTATTAATTAAAAAAAGAGAAATACATCTGGGAACTCAAGCTATTGCTAGATTTTTAAAAGAGCAACTACAAAGATTAAGTACCAAGAATAGCTTTCTTGAGGTCCAGCTTAAAGGTTACAAGCATAAGAAAAGCACCTGGGGTTAGCACAGAAGAATCCACAAGCCATAACGAAATAAAGGGATAAACCTAATCGCATCTCCTTAGACATTTCCTGACCTACTTACATATCTGGGGTTTTAAATGAGTATTTCTAGGTAGGACACTGATGATTTTTTTCATACCTGGCCCAAGCTCTTACAGCAGTGGTTCCCAAACTCGGTCCGCGGCTTGCTCAGGGTAAGCCCCTGGCGCGCCGGCTTCCCGCAGCTCCCATTGGCCGGGAACTTACAGATGTAGGGGTTTTTTTTGGTTACATAACTGCATAACTACATAACAAAAATGAAACAATGCAAAACTTTAGAGTCTACAAGTGCACTCAGTCCTACTTCTCATTCAGCCAATCACTAAGGCAAACAAGTTTGTTTACATTTACGGGAGATAATGCTGCCCACTTCTTATTTACAATGCCACCAGAAAGTGAGAACAGGCGTTCGCATGGGACTTTTGTAGCCAGCATTGCAAGGTATTTACTTGCCAGGTATGCTAAACATTTGTATGCCCCTTCATGCTTTGGTCACCATTCCAGAGGACACGCTTCCATGCTGATGACGTTCGTTAAAAAAAATGAGTTAATTAAATTTGTGACTGAACTCCTTGGGGGAGAATTGTGTGTCTCTGGCTCTGTTTTACCCGCATTCCGCCATATATTTCATATTATAGTAGTCTCGGATGATGACATGTTCGTTTTAAGAACACTTTTGCTGCAGATTTGACAAAATGCAAAGAAGGCACTGTAGCAAAGCGAAGACTCACTGGCGCGGCGCCTCCTGCTGGTCGTCTGGGAATTAGCTCTTTTCCAGCATATGGAGTGCCCTCTGCAGGCCAGAGTGTAGGGGTTCTGCCCCAGCAGTACCCCTACACTCTGGATCTCCCCTCCCAGGGGAAACCCCAACCTTCTAAACCCACCTTGCCTCAGTGGCTACTGCCAGTCATCATCTAGCCCCCGCTCACTGAGGCAGACTGCAGTTTGTCATGGCCACTCATCATTGGCAAGGAGTTAGGACCTGCTGCCTTTGCCTATCCCCAGGCTGCCCCTCTTCAGCCCCAGTACCTTTTGGCCTTAAACAAGGCCTGCAGCCTGGGGGGTTACCAGGCTGGAGCTTCCCAGCTCCCTTTGCCCTTCCCCAGCACTGCTCTGCTCTGCTTCAGATACCCTGCTTCCATGCAGCTAGCCCTTCCCACTCCAGGGCTAGAGTGAGACTGCCGGGCTAGAGTGAGACTCCCAGCTTCTGGCCCCCAGCCCTCTTATAAGGGCCAGTGGGACCCTGATTGAGCTGGTCACAGCTGTGGCTGCTTCCCTAATCAGCCTAGCTTGGCTGCTTTTAACCCCTGCCTATCGGAGTGAGGCAGCTGCCCCACTACAGGCACCAATGTGAGATTTCTAAAGATATCTACAGCACTTGACCCAAGGTTTAAGAATCTGAAGTGCCTTCCAAAATCTGAGAGGAATGAGGTGTGGGATGAGGCTTTCAGAAGTCTTAAAAGAACAACACTCTGATGCGGAAACTACAGAACCAAAACTACCAAAAAGGAAAATCAACCTTCTGCTGGTGGCATCTGACTCATGATTATGAAAATGAACATGCATCGCTCCACACTGCTTTGGATTGTTATTGAGCAGAACCCGTCATCAGCATGGATGCATGTTCTCTGGAATGGTGGTTGAAGTATGAAGGGACATATGAATCTTTAGCTCATGTGGCATGTAAATATCTTGCGATGCTGGCTACAACAGTGCCATGAGAACACCTGTTCTTACTTTCAGGTGACATTGTGAACAAGAAGCGGGCAGCATTATCTCCTGCAAATGTAAACAAACTTGTTTGTCCGAGCGATTGGCTGAACAAGAAATAGGATTGAGTGGACTTGTAGGCGCTAAAGTTTTACATTGATTTATTTCTGAATGCAGTTATTTTTTGTACATAATTCTACATTTGTAAGTTCAACTTTCATGATAAAGAGATTGCACTACAGTACTTGTATTAGGTGAATTGAAAAATACTATTTTGTTTTTTACACCCCAAACATTTGTAATAAAAAATAAATATAAAGTGAGCACTGTACACTTTGTATTTTGTGTCGTAATTGAAATCAATATATTTGAAAATGTAGAAAACATCCAAAATATTTAGATATATGGTATTCTATTATTGTTTAACTGCGATTAATCGCGATTAATTTTTTCAATTGCTTTACAGCCCTAATCAAAACTGATTGCTCAGTTTCAGTGCTGCGATAAGTTTCTGAATAGCAGCAGGAAAAACTGAAAAGGTTCAATTTAATTTTCACCATGCTGTAGGTTCGCAAAACTGAGGGACTGGAACTGGCTATCACAAATGTAGGAAGATATCACTGAATTGTTTTATGTTTGGTTTACATTCAAATGGTGATCTTTGCAACAATAAACAGTATTCTAAAAAAAGAAAGATTAGATGCAGCAGAAGTTGCTCTTAGGTTCCTCGCTTGCCAGGAAAATTTTTGTACTTGTAAATGGATTTTTCAAGCCCTAAGTTCATGTTTTCTTCTGTGCTTCAGGTTTTGTTTTTTATTCTCTGTTAGTAAGAGGTTTCTTTCACTTTATTTCATTATCAATATCTTCTGGCATGTTGATCAGTAGTATTTGGGTAGTAGACAGCCAGCAGGGCAGCAAAATTGGCTGCATGCAATAAAATGAGATTAAATTTGTATACATATATTTTAGGAACAGAAATAAAAATACTGATACAAACTGGAGGCAGATCTCTAGAAAGCAGTGAATTTAAGAAGAGAGAATGACAGTGTATAACAAAACAAACAAGCTTGGAATGTAGCACTCTTGTGAAAAAAGCCAATTCTGTTTTTGTATAAATACAGATTTCATGTAAAATTAGAGGAATATGATATGGCTTTGCACACTGTTGTGACCATATCAGAAAAATTACGTGTAATCCTCACAGTTTAAGAAGGATACTTTTGAGTGTGGAGGGAAATAGAGGAAACACACAGAATTTGTGAAATATAATACAAATATTAGAGGGTGAGTCAGGAAGAGAAATGGACAGAGCCCAATTTCTACACACTGGAAAATAAAAGCTTGCAGGGAAGTGATATATACCGTAAATGAAGAAAGCATTATTGACATTACCACAAAATGATAGAATAAGAAGTAGTAAGAAGCATAAGAATAAGGAAGGAAGAATATTCTGGTGTACATTTGCTACATGTTGCTCATAATAATGAAGAATCCCCTTCTCTGGATCTGTTCAAGAACAGATATCAGTAGAGAGGCAGTGTTAATGATATACGGATCAGTCCTGCAAAATGCAGAGTCTTATACTGGATGAGTGAAAAGTCTATTCTGGCCCTGTGTATCAATTTATTGTAGCAGGGTAGATGATGCAGTGGAATAACATAGTTTGACTCCTGACCTCTCTCCAAATCTGTTTCTAGTGGGATTACATCTTTTCTTGTAGATACTGGAAGCAGTCCCAACACCAGACATGTCACCCAGGTTTTGGGACTCAGCCATTCCTCTTCTGTCACCCACCAGATCTTGTCCGTCTGGTGGTGAAGATGCAGCAGTGCTCCTCTTTCATAAACCTTGCCTTTGAATGTTTATTTTGGGATAGCCATGAGCGGTTTCTCCCACAGAACCCTCTATCAGCGCTTACCCATGCTCGCTATCTCCCATGTCTGTAAATGAGGAAGCCTTTTACTTTCCATCCCAAGAGACTTTCCGCTTCTGTTGCTGTTTGGCAAGACAGAACAGGTGAAGTCCAAGGCACAAAGATGCCCCAGCTTTAAGGAGAGCCTGTTATGGTCTACTAAGGGAGAGCTCTATTACAGATGTCTTCAGCCCTGTGTTCAGAAACTGTACGGCACCAGATTACGTTTCCTTCCATACATTTAGGTTTCATGCTGCTACTTGTTCTATAATCTTGGGGTATCCAATAGGAACTGGGGCTCCGTGGGTTTGATGGGGGCACTGGCTTCCCTTCAAATCAAAACTCCCATAGCACCAACTCTCCCCACATAGTGTAGAGGGAAGACAGCCCTGAAGAAACTTCACAGGATCCAAACTCACAGGTCCAGTCTAGGAATAGTTGGGGTTTGCCTCCAGGAATGGTGATTTCTAGTGGACCATCCAGACTGATCTGAGGATTGCCCTGATATAGAGAACTGTCTAGTTGTCAGTGTTTTGTTGGGGTGGAGCTGGTCAAAATTTTTCTGACAGAATGCTGTTTTCTGTTAGAAAATGTTTCAGCAAAATCAAAACTTGCCACAGAAATATGTTGTTCAACAAAATTTTGTTATACTGTTCTGTTATTACTTATTTAAAGTAGCAGATAGCCATTTTTGAATAACATAATTTGTGTATATGTGTATATTGTTTAAGAATATAATAAGACAACTTTGAGAACCTTTCTATTAACAGTTAATTATTTCTTATTTTACAGCATACACAATTCAGGCAGCTGAGAACATAGCCCCTAATACTCTAGCAGATGCTAACTCTAGGGCCTTGTTGGTTTGCAGTGGACCTTTAGAACACTATGGCTTTCTGATCAAAGCAGAAGAGCTGCGGAATGATGAACAACAACGAAGAGTCATACAATGCTTGCAGAAGTTGCATGAGAGCCTTAAAGGCTACAGTATCAGTCCAAACAGTCTTCTGTCAAAGGTGAGGCTTATGGTGATTAGAGAAAACCGCTTTAAATGTTTCTCCTCAAAACTTATATTTTTTATGTAAATGTTCTGTCTACATGGATATGTTTAAAGAGATACTGTCAAGTTTAAAAAAATCTTTCTTTGTTACTAACTTTGGCCCCAGTTCTGCAATCAGACTCCTGTTCCTGCATGGAGCTACTTTCTTTGCTTTCAGTTTATAAGCGGCTGTCCATAAATTATGTAACACATTAGGGGTGGGTGAGTCCTTAATTTTGCATGTTTGTTTCAGTGTTATCAGGGGAGGAAAGTGGGTCATGAAAATAACCAAAAAATGTGTTATGTAGTTTATGGACAGCCCCTAGAAAGCCTACCACACCATAATAATAATCAAGTTATTAAAACTAAAAGAATTATAAAACTAAATTAAATGTACTTTTTGTCACATATGCTGTCTGCTTTTGTATTTCACTGAGCTTTGACAAAAAGGCCTAGTCAGTTTCTGGTCCATGTGCACAAGCAGAATGCTGGAGTGCTTGAGTTGTAAACACTGTGGGCAAACGTTTGTCATAACAAACTTTGTAATTAATATTTTTCAATTAATGCCAAGATTCTAATTCATTTTAAGCTTTGTAAAATATTTTTTAAACAAAACTGAAATATTGGACCTACATCATTACTATTTACACTGCTATTTACCAGATCATGGTTTCACTTTCTCCAGCTCATGGACTAACCCATCACTTTCCAGGGCGTTTCTTTGAAAAATGCCAATTCTGGGATTTTAATAAATAAAATAATTAAAAAATTGAAGACTGTTTCCAAAACGAGGGACACTACCTGAAAACGTACCTCTACTTTGAAATTTCTATTCCAATTCTAGGTATGTGGATGTGTACTTAAGTCCCTAGATTTCCATAATTCCTTTTTAATTCTGCTTCTGAGTCCAAAAGCAAACACTTGAAAATCAGTGTTTGGGCTACCAGCAGAGGAAGGGATATTTTTTCCCTTAAAATTACCCACGAAGGGTATCTCCTATATTCCATATCCAGAGGGCATGTGCTGTGGTGCTTAGATCTTCTTGTGTTCACATAGATGCAGGGGGATGGAGTCATACACTTCCTTTTCTAGTGTAGGTCAGAGGAAGTCCTTTGTAGACATACTCCACGATGCCAAAGATCTATATCTGAAGGTCAGTTGATGTAGGAATAAACTGGAATTTCTTTTGCCTTCTCCATGAGGTTGGTATGCAGGAGCTTTTAGTTTAATGATCTATATGCATTTTTAATAAATGTTGGGAATTGCGTGGTGCTCTGTTGAACTAAATGAGATGTTCCATGGTATATATTAAAATAGGTAAAGTAATAAAAGGGCAACCAAATTTATTCTAGAATAATAATTTATACACTTGTTCCCATGTTAACTTTAAAAAGTTTAATTTAACTTTTTTACTGGCTGAGTTTGGCCTCCTATCTCACCTTGATCGATCAGTCCTTCAGCCCTCATGTAAATTGCGCCAATCACAATGTGCCTTCCATTCTTCTCTTATTCTGGCCTTCCTTCTCCATGTGCAGCCATGCCTTTTGACAATAAAATCTTCCCATCTCTTTGGAGGTTGGCCAAATGGTTGTTTCAGTTCCCGTGGATACCACTCGGCGACAGCTGCAGTCCATCAACTGACAGTGAGCCTAGCTATATGCCCGGCCCATCGCATTTTACTGTACCAGCAACAGCAACGTCCTGCACTCCACTCTGCTGTTTGATCACTTCACTGGGGACTCGGTTGCGGATTGAAATCCCCAAAATTCTTCTTTCCATCGCCCTCTCCATGACAGCCAGTTGTTGCTGCTCTACCTTTGTCAGCAGCCATGTTTCGCTGCCGTATAATATCGCTGGCAGTACTGTTGCATTGAAGAGGTTGGCATGTGTTGCCTTGTTGATTTTTTCCTTGAAGGATATCCTTGATAGAATTGAATGCATGCCAGCCAGCTTTCTTTCTTTGTGAGAGTTTGCCTTCCTGATCATGTTAATTTCTTGGCCCAGATAAACGTATTGCTTGACTTCTTCTTCAATTTGTTCTCCCTTAAATATTATTTGGGCTTTTGGCAAGGAATCAGGCTGCATAAACTTTGTTTTGGAGCCATTCATTTTTAGTCCAACTTGGCTGCTTTTTGTGTTGAGTTCTCGTAGCATTTTCTGTAGTTTGATAGTGTTTTCGGCAATCAGCACAATATCGTCCATGAATCTGAGGTGGTTTAACTGCTCTTCTTTGACTAATTCCACCCTTCCAGTTCATCCACCTCATTACCATTTCGAGGCAGGCTGTGAAGAATTTTGGTGAAACTGTGTCTCCTTGCTTCACACCTTTTTTGATTGGGGTGTGAAGGGGAGTGTCGAACAGAGTTATATACATAGTGCAGTCAGAGTTTGCTTCCTTTAATAGGTTGATGTAGTTTGTGTCAATGCCCTGCTGTGCAAGAACTTTGAGAACTGCATTCATCTCTACACTGTCGAATGCTTTTTAATAGTCGACGAAGGCAATGCATGAAGGGAATTTGTATTGCCTTGAGTGCTCCATTAGCTGGTTTATAATGAAGATATGGTCCATAGTACTGAAATTCCTTCGAAAACCTGCCTGCTCTCTTGGCTGCTGCTCATCCAAACTTTGAGAGTCAGTTTGTTATTAGTTTGGTGAACAGCGTATAAACATTGAAAGTAGGCATATTGGAAAATAGTTCTTTAGATCTTCACGATCACCCTTCTTATACAGCAAAATGGTGTTGGAAACGCTTAGCTGGAAGGAGTCCAAGTAACGGCTAAACCTCTTAGCTAGAATTTCCCAGAGGTCTTGGCCTCCAGTTCTTATTATTTCGGTTGTCAGTCCATCTTTTCCTGGAATTTTTCCTTCCTTCATTTGATAAACTGCATGTCGAACTTCGCTGATGAGGACTGGAAGTATGTGCTCATTGGTCTGTTGAAGTGTTGGTAGTGGGACATTTATTTGAGACACGAACAGTTCAGTGCAGAAATCTTTGCAGACTGCTTCCATTCCTGTTCTGTCAATTACTGTTTTTCCATCCTTGTTCTTCAGCGCCATTATTGTCAACCTGTATAGGGTCAATTCCTATTTGCATTTTTTGAGGCTTTTGCGATCTTTAGCCATCTTTAAGAGCCTTTCATTTCACTACTTCTCAAAGTCCTCATTTAGTCTTCTTATCAGCTTGCAGAGGAGGGCGTACTTGAGTTTGTCACCATCATTTCTCTTCATATTCCTCTATTTCTTTAGCAAGTTTCTTGTTTCCTCCGAGATTCTTACCTTCGCTCTTTTCGGCCTTTCTTGGCTAATTTCACGCATTGCCTCAGCTTATCAGTGAAGTTTTTATAGTCTTCTTCACAGCATTCTATGAGACTCCAGTCTTCCTTGGAGATGTTCGCTTTCAGAATTTCCTCGTAGAATATTTTCGGCCGCTGTCTCTGATTTGCCATCAGTAGCGCTTTCTTCTCCACCTTTTCGTTGAAGTTGAGCCTCACTCTAAGCAAGCGATGGTCAGTACCGGTGTTGAATGATTGCACTACTGAGATGTTTTGTACGATGTGCCACTTATCGTTCAGAATATAGTCCGTCTCGTTCTTGTTCTTCGCATTGGGCATGATCCACCTTCTCTTGTTCTTCTTCTTAAGCCAGTGTTACCAATGAACATTTCTTTCGTCTCCACCAGAGTTGCCAGTTGCTCTCCTCATGCAGTCCGTTTGCCAATGCCATACCTTCTAATGAACTTTTCACCTTCTTTCCCTCTTCCAACCTTGGCATTGACGTCTCCCTTCGCAATCGTGTATGTGGATTTTTGAGTGAGGGTTTCCTCAAGCTACTGATAGAATTTTTCCACATCATCATCTTCACTTGTGCTTGTGGGAGCTTAAATCTGGATAATCTTGAGGGTGCTGTTCTTGTTCAGTTGGAGGTGTAGCACTCTGATGTGTGATGACTTGAACTTGCAGGAGATGATTTTTGAAGTCCTTTTCTTGTTGACGATAAAACCGATTCCTCCAACAGTTCTCGCACCTTCTCCTTTTCCCAATGTGATGGTGCTTCCATCTCTCCACTTCGCTTCCATCTCCTTTCTTCTTCATGTTTCGCAGAGACCAAGGACGTCGCAGGCTGGCCTTGCCTTCTCCTCTATTGGTTGATTGAGTCATCCCTCATCAGTGTCCTACAGTTGTAGGTACACACTGAGAGGGCAATCCTTTTTCTGGCCCCTGAGATTCTTAGCAGCCTCTCGTTGATCAAACTCCGTACCGCTGCTGTAGAACAGATCGAGGAACGCGCAAGGAACTGAGGCCCATTTATTTGTGTTGTTTTAGCCATTTCTTCAGCCACCCGCTGGCTATGCTGTCAGTGGCACTTTGCCTCCTCAATTTAGCTAGCACCCAACCTCAAGAAGGACAACTGTTCCCTCCCTGGGTTGACAGTCTGACACCTTAATAGCATGGTAAAACCTACTGGAGAACAGCATGGTAAAACCTACTGGAGATAGCTCCACTATCATCGCTGTCCGATGTTATTTTTCTTTTCTCTTCATAGAACACTTTTTGCATGTAAAGTCAGAGATGACTGATGCACTTGACCTTTGCTGTAAGGTCATACTTAGGGTATGTCTACACTGCAATTAAAAGCCTACGGCTTCTGGGGCTCAGGCTAAGGGGCTGTTTAATTGTGGTGTAAATGTTTCAGCTCAGGCTGGAGCCCAGGTTCTAGGACCCTGTGAGGGGTGAAGGTCCCAGAGATCGGGCTGCAGCCCACGCCAGAACATCTACACTGCAATGAAACAGCCCCTTAGCTCGAGCCTGAGTCAGCTGGCACAGGCCAGGCGTAGGTGTTTAATTGGAGTGTAGACGTACCCTTAGAAGGCTTATGGTAGTATTTTGACTTACAACGATAAGCCTACACACAGCAATTCTGATTTAATAATAATCATGGAATTGGTTGCAATTTTAAAGAGTTAATCCTGTAAAAAATAACATCTTTGGCTGCTGGCCCTCAAGAGCTTTGTAGCCCTAGTGTGTTCCGCTGCTGGATAGGCTAATCCTGGTTAGTGGGGGGAATATAGCCATGAAACATCTGATTATGCATTCTCTACCACCAGCACACAGTGTCTGAGTCCTTACAGTCCAGTTGTCATGTATGGGACATGTTTTCCTGAGTGAATCTGGGGAGGAGAGCTAACACCATATACACTGAACGTGTTCTGAGAGTATCCTAGGCATCCTGATGTATCCAGTAAGCAGAGGAAAATTACTTCCTATTGGACCATGGCTGAAATTTCAGATTCTCCGTCTTCTTCCCTTGCTAATGGGCCTTTTTGATATTGGCTTGCTAACATTTTTATTGATCAGGATGGAGAGGCAAATGGCTCAGCCTTACAACTTCAAAAGCAGACAATCAACTGACAAACAACAGTGAAGGGATCATGCATGAACTGAAGATGTATCAAGTATCTTTTAATAAAATAAAAACCCTGGCCATGTTGGGAGTGCCTACACATTCACCTTCCTTCACCTAAACTTTCAAGTTTTGTTTAAATTAAAGCAAACAAAGTCACAGGCCTTTGTGAGGATGATCTTTGGAGTCAGTTTTCCTCAGTATTTTCCAAACACACACCATTTCTAGGGGCATTAAACAGTTTGTCATTTCTAGAGCTGACATAACTCCCATTTGCAGAATGGTTGCATGTGTGAGGTTTAAAGAAGCAAAAATCTGGTAAACCAGAGGAGGTAAGCTCATTTCCAAGAGCTCTTTACCTTTCAGTTAGTTCCTCAACATTTGGCCAGAGAACTATATATAAAAAAAGTCAGAACTGTCCAGAAGGGCAGACAGTTATCTTCCCTCCTCTTGAGCATGCTGCCAGGCTATCTTCTGCTGTAGTTCTTTGGGGAAAAGAGTTGAATCTTACAATATGACCTGAGGATAGTAAGGTTAGGACTCTGATCTCCATTGGGCAGTTGTTCCAGAGTTTTGAACCTCTTGTCTTGTTGAAAGAGCTTTACCTCTCTCTACTGCAGTTTATACCTATTTATGTTAATTATGGGATGGGGATAGGGGCAGTTTGTTTGGTTTTTTTTGTTATTTTTCACAGCAGGAGTTGATCCGGTGTTCTGTTGTGGTCATTCAGTCTGGGTTTATTATATAATTTGAGTTAGAACAGCTTGTCTGATTGGGATAGTTAGTGTATCATAACTGTGGAAAAACTCATGATTGGGTGGAGCCAAGTCTTGTGCCAGTAATTAACAAGTATGATCCTGTCTTCAAAGGTTCATCTTCACAAGGAACAAAGGTGTGTTCTTACCATCCATTAGCTAACATGCATTAACTAACATGAGGTAAAATCCTAGTGAAGAAAAGATCATTTGTAATGTTGACACGTTAACAGATCAAGGTAAACCGAGGCAGGGGTATTCAGTTATTTTTATGCTAAAATCTGGACTTGTTCTTTTTAGTTTATTGTTTATTGAGATACTTGGATTAGGATTGATTGTGGAATTAAACTGAATAGATTGGTGTATTTTAGATTACAGAGATGCTTTTTGCAAATTAGCTAAAATATTTTTATGTACAAAAGGATTTTTATTTAGCAGGAGTTGGCAGGTGCTAATATGAGTTCAGCTTTTTAGTTCTTAAAGATGTTCTTAGAAACCTGAACTGATCTACTTTTATCAAGAAATGCCTTCTGTTCAGAGCGATACAATACCAGTTCTTTTAAAAGAAGTAATTATATGCAGCAGTCCAGCTGGAATCATTGTCTTTGATTCTGTCATTTTTTGAGATAATGTGTCTGTGGAATGGTAGTGAAGAGAATGAGGAGAGAAATAGGCACAGATAGTTGATAGTACAATGCTGTTTAGTCTGAGCAACATCACTTTATTTCATGGTCTGACTTCTTCCCTCACTTGTAGCAGCAGAAATCTGGAGTATCTCTTGAAATCATGGATTTACTCCAGGATTAACACCATTAGAAATCAGGGAATAATCTGGCCCCATTTCTGCAGTGCAGATAACTTGCGACCTTCTTGGAGATATGAACTGTACTAAGCACAACACACTTTGGGTTTTTTTTTTGTATATTTAATTTAATGGTTGCCTGTGGTCCAAATAGCTTTATTCACTAAAATATGACAAACAAAAGATGTTGAGTACAAACCTTATTATTATCTATAATTGAAATAACATTTTGGCTGGGAAACTTGCATTAACTTTCGGTTTGAGAGCAATTCCTAAAAAAAGAGCAATTTTGAAAATATGTAAAGCCATTTCCATTATGAAAATATAGATATAAATTTGCTGGTACTTCAAGATGCTTTTTTTGGATTAGTTCAAAATGAACTTGAGTTAAAAAGAAAAACTATTAAGTCTATTGATGCAAATAGAATAAATTCCTTTTTTTCAAAATTATTAGCCTCAAATTTTAAACAGTGACTTTAATTTTATGACGGAATGGCCTTGTGTATGTTCAATTCAGAGGATATGAAAATATCTGAGGCTCAAGGCTGCAAGAGTTTGTATAAATGTTTCAGATCTCCAGGTTTTCAGAAAAAACGCCCCACTTGGTGTTTAAAGTGTTGTTGAACTACCATATTAATGACTCGAAATAAGCTCAACTCTAAGTGAGGTCATGTTTTGAAATAGGGTATGAACAATAGTACGTGTGATTCAGGACCTTGAAAATATCTTCAAATATAGCTGCAACCAAAAGGAGATCTGAAAAGAGGGAGAGAAAGAGACTGATCTGCTCTTAAATAAGGAATATTCTCTAATATGTTTTAACTTGATACTGCCTATATTAATCTAATCTGATAAATATAGAGAATTGTATCTGGAATTTTGGATATTTACACTAATAATTTCATATTGGCAAATACATTATGATCCAAATATGTTTAAAATTGGCAGTTAGGTATTTCTAAGTCACCTATCATGTACTGTATTATCCAAGACAGGAAAAAATTGTCAGACCCTTTTAAAAATACTCAAGAAAAAATGGAGAGTTCTCAGACTGAAATGAAAGATTCTGACCATATTAACACTTGGGAAAGAATAATGATTAATCAGAGACATTAAAAAAGAAATAGAAAAAAATCCAGTCTGAACCAGCGTAGAACACACTGTGTGAGAGACAAATTACTTTTAAAAAATAGGATAAAAAGGATCTCAGTAGTAGAGAACAAAATTAACTTAATTTGGTATGGGAACATAGTTTGAAATTCTACCTCTCCTGTGGAAAAATTAAGATTTTAAAGAATATAAAACAATTTTCAAAACTTTTGCAAAGAAACTTAAATAAAAACGGAAAAGAAAAACATGTATCCACCACTATGTGCCTGTTCCAGTGATTCTGTGCATTATGTGGTATCGTAAGTATAGTGTATTAATATTGCAGAGGAGTAGGACTTAGCAATCTATCACAGGGCTGGATGTCATAGGGTTTAAAGAAGGAAGTAGTTAAGACTGTAGGGTAATGTTCTGACTGCATCTCTTGGGAAGGCTACTGGGAGCGTATTGGTATAGCTTATTGGATTTTTGACCATTCCTTGTGCAAGTCCGCTTTTGTGGTGTGCCTTAACCTCTTTGCTTTTGTGAGTGTTAAGTGTTAGTTTTATAATTATCTTTAAATGACAAAACTGTCCAAGAATAGATCTTGTCTGAGGGAGAGGTGGACTTAAGTAGACATCAGTGTGCAGTCACTATTTTACCTTGTTGTCCCCCCTCCTCTATGACTCAAAGCCCCATGAAGTGATTAATATCCATAAAAGAGGACCAGAAAGACCCTACAAATCCATTCTAAGTTAGTCCATATTCATCAGGAGATCTGGCTGCTGAGCAGTGTGAAAAAATCCTGCTATTTGAACTGCCTTTTTGGTAAATGTATGGCGTATACATGTAAAAGTTTCCTATAATTGAAGAATGGAATAAGCTAACTACAATAACTCTACACTGTGTTTCTCTTTCATTAGCATCCCTTGGTCTGGATACTACTTGTTGACTTACATCTGCTCACTGCATCAAAATTCAAGTTTCTTTTTACTTTCTGTCCTTTCTCCTTTTGAATTCAGACACTCTCTGCTGGCTTGCTGCAGCACTGCACTATGATTTCAGTTTACTTCCGTCTGACAGTTTATGGCCATGTCTACATTACAGTACAAAGTTTTGTCAACACAAGTTACGTTGCTGAATAGCTGCCAACTGTAATATGTCACTCATACATGTGCACACTTGGGTGCTTGCCTAAGTGGTGTGTTTCCTCACTGTGAATGGTTTCATTGACATAAAATGTGGTGCCTGACAGGTAGGCATCCCAGTGTACACAGAGACACCATCCACCTTAATTCCTGGGATGCCTCCAGTTCACCCAGGGATTTCTGGGAGTAGGGATTGAGTTTCTATCATGCCGCTTTCTCCATCACATAATGCCTAGTGTGACAGATATGACGGTATCCTGCAATATCTTGAGCAAAGCTTATGGGATTGAGTTAAACTTTATTGAATTGCATTTAATAACTTGGGGTCAATTGTATTAAAAATGCAATGTTTATTTACTGTTGTGAGATTGTATGGAATTTCCTTTAGCAGGAAGACAGGATTAATGCAATCTCTGGAAGATGTGTGGAATTTCAAAGGACTTTTTGGGACAATGTGTTTGAAGTGGATTTCCTGGGAATTACTTGGGGTGAGGGGAATGCAAATGACCCACATTGAATCCCTCCCTTTGAAGCTACACCCTGAGGAAAGAAACTGAGTGTCTATTGATTACCTGCTCCAGAAATCTCCAGTTCTAAGATCTCCAAACTGTATAACAGAGGGACTAAATTTTCATGATGTCCTAGTTTTGAGCTAGTGCTGTTATGACCTAATGACCACTGAGACCCCTTTTAGGGGTTTGAATGACTCAGCTGCCAGAGATAGTTGGGGTGATCTCTAGTAAGCTTATTACCATACATGTAAGTTACTTTGTTGTTTTTAATGTTTTGTCTGTAGTGCTGTTACCTTAATAATAAAATAGGCTTTCATAGGCAGTGGTGTGTGGTAACTTATAAATGTTGGGAGTTACACCGTGTGTCATCTCTGAAGGGAAGACGCAAAGCAGGCTTGCTTAGGCCAACTGTCTTATACTGGGCATAACACACTGAAAGCAGGGAACTGCTGAGCCTGGAAATAGCCCAGTCGGGAGGGAGAGAGACTTGGGTTTCCACCCAAAAAAGGCAACAGCTGGGGAGTCAGAAGCCTGAGCGTGGGTTCCCTTGCTGGACCACTAGGGAAATACAGATGCAGTTGCTCTGAACTGTGACACCTATTCCGTCCCATAGTACTGGAACAGTTTATTAAATCTCCCACAGTCCTGCATGCCATTTTAGGTTTCTCTTATCTCTCTGGCAGAAGCATGGACTCTACAGGGCTCAGCGGAATTCTCATGAAAGCTGCTAGTACAAGATGAATGATTCTCCTGTGTTTGCAGAGCTTGAATGAATACTGCTACAACTGGGAGTGTGATGAGGAAGATGCAGAGATGTTTGGGCTCAATAACTCCATGCTGATTGGACACGGTGGGGGAAAAAATGCCTGGTTGCTTACACGCATTCACAGAGCAGCTCCTCACGGTGCATCACCACTTTGCCACCTAAGAAACAAGCACTGACTAATGGGATTTCATCATAACACAGGTGTGGAATGATGAGTGGTGGCTTCAGAACTTTCGGGTGCAAAAACCCGTGCTCCTGAAGGTGTGGTGCTGAGTTTGCCCCAGCTGTCTTGTGTTGGGATGCCAAAATGAGAGCTTCACTGACCGTAGAGAAGTGTGTGACGATCACACTCTGCAAACTTCCAACACCAAATTGCTACTGGTCAGTGAACAATCATTTTGGGGTTGGAAAATCCAGTGGGGGGCCATCATCACACAAGTGTGCAAAGCCATTAATTGTCTCCTGCTACACAGGATTGTAATTGTTGGTAACATGCATGAAATACTGGATGGTTTTGCAGCAATGGGTTTCCCGAACTGCAGTAGGGCAATACACAGAACACGTATCCCTGTTCTGGCACCAGCCTGTGTCACCACTGAGTATATTAACAGAAAGGGTTACTTTTCACTGGTTATGCAAGGACAGGTGGATCAGCAGGACACTTCACTGATATTGGGGAAGGTGCATGATGCTCGTGTTAGCTAAGCAAGGCCCTGTCATAAAATTAAGCGAGGCCTTGGTCATAAAACTTCTTCCCTAATCTCCTAGCAATAAAATCTTCTGGCCTTGCTCAAAATCTGTTTATCTGGCACAAATATTCTTGTATCGGCTTTTCTGTCCCCCTGCTTAAATTGAGTAACTATGGAGACCAGTTTGAACAGGTTAGCTTGAACATGTGGTAGTAGCGCTTTCTTTGTCTGCCTAAACACTATAAATGCTGAGGCCTGTCACTAATAAAGTTGCCACACTCCTCCACAGCAGCTAGCTGTGAAGGGGGTTGTGTGCCCTTTGATCAAAGCTTTTCGGACTCAGTGTGTTTCTTACATGGCTTCTGACAGCTTGTGAGCTGTAGTCCAACTCCGCATCACCCGCTGTTGGGACGGTGAGTAAGGACAAGCTGATTTTTACCTAACACTCGCATCTTTAAGAAAACAAGAGTTTTCAAAAAGTTGCAAACAGGGACATTCATCCCCAACCGGTGCATTCAAATTGGGGATGTTGAAATGCCAATAGTGATTCTGGGTGACCCAGCCTTCCCATGGCGCATGAAGCCATACACTGGCCACCTCTACAGCACCAAGGAAAGATTCAGCGACTGGCTCAGCAGGGGTGGAATGACAGTTGAATGTGCTTTTGGTCAATTGAGGAGTCGTTGGAGATGTTTGCCCAGTAGATTGGATTTCAGCGAGGCATTGTTATTGCTGCATGTTGTTTATTGCACAATATCTGTGAAGTGAAGGGAGAAAAACTATCCTGTGGTGGAGGAGTGAGGTGGATCGGCTGTCTTCTGAATTTGAACAGCCAGACACATGAACTATTAGAAGAACTCACCTCAGAGCTGTATCACTGAGGGAGGCTTAAAAGACCATTTTAGCCGTCAGGCACAGTAGCGTTGTCTGATGAACATTTTATGAAACAGTGTTCAGGAATGGGTTACTGTCTGTCCCATTTTGGAATCTGTAATGCTTTGTGTAAACTACTTAAAACAGGGAGGGGGGCAGGGATTGTGTGTCACTATGAATTCAATAATGCTTGGTGTACATTATTTAATATGAAGGGTTGTTGTCTCCAGGTATAATATCTGTAAATAAAAACAATCTAGCAAAAGTGTAATAGGGTTAACCATACTTTAAAAACCCCAGTCCAAAATGGAATACAATATTGTCTGATCCTGTGGTTTCCACAGGTCTGTGTATGTGTAACTGTGGTTCTTGTTTTCCCCCAGTGTGGCGTGGTAGGGATATGGGTGCACACCCTGATGCCATCTGTTGTGTTGTGAGATGTAGGGATCACTGACCAAGACATTTTCCAGGGACTGGAAAGTCTGTGGAGTCAGTATTCTGTGAGCATGTAAGTCAATGGTGCTCTACAACATTTGTGTTTGTTACCTGAGCAAACCCATTATATCCTGGTGCATTTCCTGATGTGTCTTTCAGTCCTTTTCCCTTTCCTGCAGCAACTGATCTCTCCATTCTCATACTTTCTCTGTGGTCATGGCCCTACAAGCCCTATTTTCATGGGCCGAGGCCATAGAGGATTGGAGGAGCTTGCCAAATATATTGTCCTGAGTCCTTTTCTTTCTCCTCCTGATCGGAGTTAGACATTCAGCAGGCATGGAGGAGGGACCTCTCAAGGCCACCATGCGGGAGGCTGATGATTACAACAAACAGATACACCGTTAGATTTGCAGTCACAATAGAAAAGGGAAAGATAAGTCTCAAAACTCCCTTGTATTATTCCCATAAATATTTTTAACAAATGCTAATGGTCACTTTTGCTTTTGGGAAGGCTGGGTACAGAACCACTCTGCAGCTTAAACCATTGTGAGCTTGGCTTAGCCTTCTGGGGAGAAGAGGGTGGGCTTCTGTTGCATGTAAGCTTTAAAAGCTAGGCACCTGTGGGTATGGGGGGAAAAGCTGTCAATATAGGCAATATTTTCACAGGCAGCGGTCACTTTTGTTGACATTTTTTCTGAAGGTGATAAAGGTACAGAGAACCAGCTGCTACTGTCGTCCTGAAGCCATCCAGGCACATATGCTGCTAGACTATTTATTGCAATGATGCTAGCTGAGCTCATCACAGAGTGGCATGAGAGAGCCTCCTATGGTGGGGAAAGAAACAAGGCTGCCATCCCTAGCAATGTTCAGGAGAGGGTCACAGAGTATCTCCATTAAAATTTCATTGAGAACTGTCAACAGGACAAAAGGGACATCTCTATTCAGATAAACAAAGTACTCTGCATGGACCTCTCAGCCTAACCCAAGAAGCCAAAGTATTGAAAAGCAGATGTGGATTCTACCTGTTTCTTCTACCTACTTCCACCTGAGCACAGGACACTGATGTGGTGTGGATTGTGTGACCTGACTGCCATACTGTTTTTTAGAATGTATTCTCTAACACTATATTTTCTAACATTCTATCAATAATCAATCAAAAGTAAATGCCTTTGTTCTCTAAAATTCAGGATGGAACAGGTGCCATTTTTTTAAATGGTGAAGAAGGGCAGCGGGAGGGAGGAAGAAGGTGAGAGATCAGGTTTTGGGCAACAGCAAGGGAAAACATTAATACAAGGAATAATTCCTCTACAAACCTACCCAAGGTTCCTTCCCCTTTATCACTGGACTCCTGTGTTTGTGTGGTGGGACTGGCTTGACTCCACAAGAGTTTCAAAGAGCTTCTGGCTTGTGGCATGGTTTGAGTCGTCTGTCATGTCACGTGCTCTTCCCTCCTCACTGTCCACCACAAGGATTTCTGCCTCAGCTTCCTATGAAGTGTCCGCAGTCGTACACGGAGCGCTGCCGGGGTCCCCGCCAAGTAGGGCATGCAGTTTGTTGTAAAAGCGGCAGGTCTACAGGGTGGCACCGCATTTCTTGTTGCCCATCCTCACCTTCTGGTATCCCTGGTGAAGTTCCTTCGCTTTCATACAGCACTGCTACTGATTCTCATTGTATCCCTTTGCCTGCAACTGCCATGCAATCTGCCCGTTAGATGTACATTTTCTAAAGTTGGTCCATAGGTGTGCTTATATAGCCTCTTCTCCCGCACAGGCCCAGGAGATCCAATATTTCTTTTCTGTTCCAGGGTGGAGAGTGTGTAGTTCCCCTCTGTATGCATGGTGCTGGCCTGGTTGTTTCAGCAGTTGGATGCTGATGCTTTGGGGTTCATTCAGGCCAGTAAAGTGTACAGTCAACATCTGTATTGCATCTTTGGGTGCCTTAAATGTTATGCTGCTGTGATTCATAGCCCTGATACCAACCACTATCTCATGATTTTGGAAGCCTGACTCATGGTGTTTGAATGTTTAGGCTTGGCAGTTTTGGAAATCTATTAATCAAGTTTTTCTTTTAATTTGGAGAAGATTCAAATTTTTAAAAAATCGACACTCTTAGGAATCCCAAGTAAACCATATGCTAAAATTTAAAAGCATTTAAAAGTATAACTGGGTTCAGAAATAATTAGATAAGTGATAGGTCCATCAATGGCTATTAGCCAAGACGAGCAGAGATGTAACCCTATGCTCGGGGTGTCCCTAAGCCTTCAACTGCCAGAAGCTGGGACTGGATGACAGGATGTATCATTCAAAATTACCTTGTTCTGTTCATTCCCTCTGAAGTGTCTGGCACTGGCCACTCTCAAGAGACAAGATACTGGGCTAGATGGACCGTTGGTCTGATCCAGTATGGCCATTCTTACAGTCTTATCATTTCTGACTGGTTTTAAAGTGAGCTATCCTAAAGGTGACTGCAGCGTCTTCTTTCCTGACAACATCAAATAAAAGAAAATATCATTTCACTTGGATGTGAAAAGATCCCCTAAACCATTAGAATTCCTCCAAGTATGTAGGGCCCTTTCCAGGGACTAAATATATCTTCAGAAGCTCTCACTGAACATCCAGTCAGACCACTTCAGTAGCAGAATTGAGATAACGGAGGGATATATCATTCACCAGTCATACATTTTTGTGAAGACAAATTCTGCTTTCATCCCCAAAAGTTAATCTTGGACTTTCTGAGAGTCCAAGCAATTATGCTTCCTTCCTTTGACCCAAAACAGTTTTTTTCTCAGACTTTCCAGAGATGACTCCTGGATTGAGACTCAAACAGAGGTATCTGCCCAAAAAGTTGAAATTCAAGGAAGTTACAAGCAACTGAGACAGACCATTTAGAATGGAAACATTTGTGCAACAACACCCTCACTTTTGTGTTGACCTATTTGCATTTCCTGATTTTTATTTGTGTTTGTGTGAGAGAAATTTTTTTTAAAAAGATCTGGAACCTGAGTTTTTTAAAAATGCAGACTTTTTCTATTCACTAATAAATATCTTTTTCCTCGTAAAAAATGAAGAATCACTGGGTGTGTGGTCAATAATCCTAAATTTACTCTAGAAAAATCCCTTTATTTTCAAAAAGAAATGTGTAGATCTATATTTGCATACAAATATCCTTTTTGTTGTTGTGGTTGTTCCTTAGCTGTATAACTCTGAGATTCAGCAACTATATTGAGAGAAAGCCGTTAAAAAAAATGCACAAATACACACAAGAAAAAGTCATCAATTAAATTATCTTGCTATATGTTCAAAGCCCAAGCAAACAGTTGCAGCCAGTTCTATTACAGGTTTGGTTGATAAAGATAATAGTGTTGATGTAATATACTTGGACTTTCATAAGGTATTTTACTTGGTACTTGATTAAAAAACATAAAGATATAAAATTAATATGGCACATGCAAAATTGATTAAAAACTGGCTAAATGATAGGTCTCAAAATGTAATTGTAAAGGGAGGAATCATCATCAAATGGGTTTTCTATTGGGGTACGGCAGGGATTGGTTGTTGGCCCTACGTCTATTTAACATTTTTACTAATGACCTGGAAGAAAACATTGCTAAAAAGGTTTGCAGGGGGAGTGGTAAAAAATGAAGAGGACACGTCATTGATACAGAGCAATCTGGATCGCTTGGTAAACTGGGCGCAAGTTAACAATATGTGTTTTAATATGAATAAATGTAATTGTATACATCTTGGAACAAAGAATGCAGACCATACTGTCACAATGGGGACTCTATCCTGAGAAGCAGTGACTCTGAAAAAGATTTGGGTGTCCTGGTGGATAATCAGCTGAACATGAGCTCCCATACGATTCTGTGGACAAAAAGGCTAACACAATCCTTGGATGCATAAACTGGAGTAGAGAGGTTATTTTAGCTCTGTATTGGGCACAGGTTCAACCGCTGCTGGAATACTGTGTCCAGTTCTGGTGTTCACAGTTCAAGGAGGTTATTGGTAAATTCAAGAGAATTCAGAGAAGATCCAGGAAAATTATTTAAACAATTGGAAAACATGTCCTATGATGATAGACTCAAGGAACTCTATTTATTAAATGTAACAAAGAGAAAGTTAAGGGGTCCCTTAATTACAGTTGGTAATTATCTACATGGGGAACAAACATTTAATAATGGACTCTTCAGTCTATCAGAGAAAACTATAACATGATAAATCAAGATTGGATGTTTTTTTGTAAAAGATGTGCTCTAGGAATTATTTTGGGGAAGTTCCATGGCCTATGTTATCCAGGAGGTCAGACTAGATGATTACAGGAGTCCCTTCTGGCCTTGGATTCTATTAATCTATTAGTGGAACTGTTCAGAACATCTGAAACCTTGTTGCAACTACAGATTAAATTAATACAATTTTTGGGCATTCTATTAACATAGCTCTCTAAATGAAATCTATAAGTGGTTCCATTATAGTTAGACTTGCATATTTATTGAAGATATTGGTACTAAAAAGGCATGTTATTCTGAGACATACATCTTGCTGGTTTTGGTCATGTATTATGTTTTTTTATGCCCATTAATGAATGTTTTTGCTACAAAAGCTACTGTTTCTTTAATGTAGCACTGTGTTTTGAAGTGTGCTCCAGATTCAAGTTGTTTAGCAATTACACAACTCCAAATGAGACCACAGGGTTGTAATTTTAATTTTCCTCTGTTCTTGCTTAGCTTTTATTGCTTTGTGAAATTACAGCATTTAAAATAACCAAATAAGTACCCTTGCAAAATATTGTAGTGGATGTCAGTCCAGTCTCATAAATTGATCAGACTTTTCTTCAGTTCTCTATTTTAGAAACTGACTTCTGTTTGGAATTACAGTATGTCTACACTTGTAAATGTTTCTGCTTAGTTGCTTGAAAAATGGAAGTGAATTGTGAATCTTAAGATAAATGCAAACTGCTTAGCAAAATCATCTACATGGAAATATTTCCAAGTAGGAATGCCTTTGAGTGTAATTTAGAAAACAAACCTTCAAATACAACACGGTATGTCTCAAGTAACACCACTCAGGTTGAAAACATTTCAGCAATATTCATTCAAGATAAATCCAACTTACTAGATAAACTGTGAGTTAGTTAAATACATGTTTTGAAGTGAAACACTTTTATACATAAAAAGACAGACCTGTCCCTACTGTAACTCCGTTGTCTTGAAAGAAGCTTAAATCAGAGATAACTTTGGCTCAAAAGCTCTAGGTAGAGAGGATGGAGATTAAGAATATCTTCTACTCAACTCTACCTCCTTTTTAAAGCCAAGAAACTTCACATCCTAAACATTGCTGATAATCTACAGTATATATTTGCAAATATTGTGATACTGTTTATATAACAAAATCTATTTTCCCAAGTTCTTGTTGGGGTATGTGGTCAAAGGGTTTAGTGGATGATGAGCGAGTCTGTTTTGATGGTGGATTGGGAAAAGTTTAATTCTGGAGTTTGGAAGTGAGGTGTTAAATAGTGTAAGCATGCCTAGAGATATGGTTGTTTTAAATAGTCCTAAATAAAATTGTACATATTTTTCCTCTCTTTTCCCCTTTGCGCAATCCACATATTGTTGTAATATTAGATTGGTTACAGACTTTTGAGTTAGTAATTTATCAAGGTTCTTCTTCGAGTGATTGCACATGTCCATTCCACTGTAGATGTTTATGCACAGCATTGTGCAAATGTGAGAGTTTTTAGCCTGAGCGCCCTCTGCAGTCTCACACACACTGCACAGGCATAAAGAGCTGAGATGCCACTGGCGCCCTCTTCTCCTAAGGTGTTTGAGGCTGCAAGAGAGTTGTTAAACCTCTCAGTGCCACTGTCACCATCAGTTAAAGAGACTCATTCAGCACTGGTGCCCAAGGTACCACCAATTGGGCTGGTGCCATCTAGGGCAGGGGTGGGTAAACTATGGCTCGTGGGCTGGATCCAGCCTGCCAGCCATTTTAAACCGGTCCTCAAGCTCCCGCTGGGAGTGGGGTCTGGAGCTTGCCCCACTCAGGGTTGGGGGCTGCTCCACGCGGCTCCTGGAAGCAGCGGCATGGGCCCCCCTCCAGCTCCTATGCGTAGGGGCAGCCAGGGGCTATGCACGCTGCCTCCGCCCAAATGCCTCCCCCGCAGCTCCCATTGGTCGGGAACCTGGTGCCTGCAGACGGGCCAGTATGCAGAGCCACCTGGCCATGCCTCTGCATAGGAGCTGGAGAAGGGACATGCCGCTGCTTCCGGGAGCTGCTTGAGGTAAGTGCCGTCCAGAGCCTGCAACCCTGAGCCTCTCCCCATGCCCCAGCCCTCTGCCCCAGCCCTGATCCCCCTCCCGCCCTCCAAACCCCTTGATCCCAGCCCAGAGCACCCTCCTACACCCCAAACCCCTCATCCTGAGCCCCACCCAGAGCGCTCATCCTGGTTACTCTTCTGGCCTCCTTCCAGAGGTGCAACAGACAGTCCAGGACTTACCTTTTGAAGCACTATTGCGCTTCACGGAAAAGATGGATGAGACTCTGCGAAGTTTACACCCCAGCAAAGAAGTAGAAGGGGTTTCATCCTTCTCAGTCCCAGTATTTTCAGGGATTTGCCCCTTAACCCCAAAACCTACCAAGGAGAAGGAGCAGAGGTTATAAACGATGACTACCACTGCCTCTGCTTCCACAACCACCAGTTCATCGAGGCAGGCAGCATCTTCCAAGAGCTCATTTTGATGGGTGGATTGAGAGCAATCCACCATTTACAAGAGTGCTATCTTTTTCTTCTCCAGCTTTTTCAAACTGCCTGTCTCACTTCTGTTGTGCTTGGGCCCACGTCCCAACAGACCGGTGAGTTCTAAGCACGGTGGCTGTGGGATATACATTCCATTTTATTTCTACCTCTAACCCGTCCCCTTCCCAAGAGACAGTATTACTGTAAGAGATGTAATCGCTTCACCTTGTAAGAGCTATAGAGGAGGTTCATCCTTTGTTCAGGGGAGAGGTGTTTTACTCCTGAAACTCCCTGATCCCAAAGGTAAAAGGGGGTCTCACGCCTATTTTAGATCTAAGGCAGCTAAACAAGTTCCTAAAAATAATCGAAATTCCAGATGGTCAATCTAGCTTCTATTATTTCTTCTCTGGAGCGAGGAGACTGGTACACTGCCTTTGACTTAAAGGATGCCTACTTTCACATGGCAATTCATCAGAGCCACAGAAAAATTCTGAGATTCTTTGTCAGCGGTTGCCTTTATCAGTTCACACTTCACGCAGACCTTTTTCAGAGAATCATGGCTGCCTCCTCCATCCCAACTTTCAGGCCCTTCACATGATAGTCTGGAGACTTCATGGTTAACGTTGGCAAAGGAGTCCAACTCTGAAAAGGTGCAAGAGGTAGTGCTGACTAGCAGAAAACCATCAATGAGGTCAACTTACCTTGAGAAATAAAATAAGTTTTCCACCTGGTCGAGGCTAAAATGGGTCTCCCCTAGTCCAGCACATTCTGAATAGAAGCAAGAATATCTTTTGTGTTTGAATCCTCAAGGATTGGCAATTAGCTTGATCAGGGTACACCTAGCAGCTATATTGGCATTTCCCCCTCCTGTGGATAATCGCTCCCTTTTTTACAACCTGTTAGCAGTAAGAATTTTAAAGGTTTGAGCAGACCGTTTCCACACATACAGAGCTCTCTTCCACCATGGAGCCTGAATCTAGTCATAACAAAACTGATGGGTCCCCCCTTCGAACCTCTAGGGACCTCCTCTCTGTTGCACCTTTCAATGAAGATAGCATTTTTAGTAACTATTACATTGTGCAGAAGAGTAGGGGAGTTGAGGGTGTTAGCATCAGATCCTCCATATATGGTTTTTTACACAAATAAAATCTACCTTTGTCCCCATCCAAGTTTTCCTATGAAAGCGAGCTCCACTTTTCATGTCAACCAAGCAATTTTCTTACTGACCTTCTTCCCAAAGCCTCATGGTAATAAGGGAGAGACAGGACACGCTAGACACTAGACGTTCATTAGTGTTTTAGTTGAAACGGACTAAACCTTTCAAGCCTTTGTCTCAATTGTTTATTGCACTTGCAGACAGAATGAAGGGCAGTCCGGTTTCTGTGAAAAGAATTTCATATGGATATCTGGTTGTATTTGTTTCTGTTACCCAATTGGCTAATATGCAGCCTATGGATAGAGTATTGGGTCATTCGACTAGAACCCAACCGGCCTCTGAAGCATTTAGATTTGTGGCTCACATGCCCCTAGTAGACTTTTGCAAAGTGCCACCTGGTGATGTTACACATTTTCCCTCACTACGAAACCACTAAGCAATCTAGAAGTGATGCTAAATTTGGATGACTGGTCCTCCAGTCCCTGTTCAAGTAGACTCCGAATCTATCTCCAGATGGGACTGCCTGTGAGTCACCTACAATGGATTGGACATGTATAATCACTTGAAGAAGAAGAAATGGTTACTAACTTTTGCATAACTGTTCGAGATCTGTGGCATATGTCCATGCCACAACCTACCCTCTTTTCTCTCTACTGGGAGTTGTTCGAGTAGGGAGGAACTGAGGGAGAGGGAAGGCAGTGGCAGCTCAGCCCTTTATGCCTGTATGGTATGTGCAAACAGCAGAGGGTGCTTTGGCTGCTGTGACAGGTACCACTAAAGGTAAAAACTCTCTGACAATTATGCATTGGAGCGCACAAACACCTACGGTGGAATAGACGTGTGCAACACATCTCGAACAACAGTTATGGAAAGGTTAGTAACTCTTTTATTTTTTTATGGTAGCTTGACTTAGTTAATTAACTCTGCCCACCTGATTTCTTTCCCTCAGCAATAGGCTTGCATTAATTACACACTGTGTTTATGTAAAATGATCCTTCTCTTTTCTGCAGCTCTTTGCAAAAAGCAAACCTCCGAAAGGTCTTTACATCTATGGAGATGTTGGTAAGTTTCAGTAAAGATTTCTTTGTAAGTTTTGTCTAAATGAGGGTTTCACAGAGTTTCCATTTAAGAGGGAGCAGGGTTCAGTGCACCTGTGACTGATTGCCTGCTGCCCAGCTGGGTTTAAGAGAAGGAATCTGGGCCTTACAAAGGGGAAGATAGCAGCAAGGGAAGGGCTGCTACCCATGGATTGCTCTCAGCCCAGAAAGGCAGGGGAAAGGTGCTAGAAGGGTTCCTGAAGAAAGTTGCTGGGGTAGCTGTTGAGCGCCCAGAAACATAACCCCCAAGAAAGGGTGGCTTTGCCACCCCCTGAACCTGAGGGAAGAGAAAAAAGCCCAGGGAGACTTTATTTTGAGTCTGGGAAAGAGACTTTATTTCGAGTTTATTTGGACTTAATAAAGTAGAACCCCAGGATAGGTATTTCGTCTTACACCTGTTGGACTGTGTGGAATTCTTAAGGGATGCTGAGAGTAGGGGAAACTGAGGCAGGGCCACACTTGGCCAGCAGGGGATGCTACAGGACAGGCATGCCCTTCTACAGAGGGCTTACTCAATTTCTAATGTATCCTTTTATGTCAAAGGTTTTTTATTTTATTTTGTATAACAAGTTACCATTTTAATTAACTTTTCAGACTTGTTTCTTTTAGAATAAGAAATGGTATTAAGTATAGATCCAGTTGCTCTCAGATTTCTATCTGTATTAATGTATTTCTGTTTGTGACATGTTATTTCCTAAATTACCCATATTGTTAAATATTGGGTAAGTAAGAAGACGGAGGCAGAGAGATGAAGATTTTATTCTAGTCATGTCAATATACCATGAAAATGCCTTGACTCAGAATAAGAAAATATTTGGAATATTTCAGATGGAGACAATAGGGCCACTTGTTGGCTCAAAATGTCATACTTTATTTTTTCAGAATTTGTCCTTGATAAAGTGAAATACAACTTTCCTCCTAGCTCTTTTAACATAAAATATAATCTCTCTTCCCAAACAAGCAAGCCTTTTACTGTTCAGCAGAAGAGTGTAGTTTCATTAGTTCAAAGCTAATGAACAATCATTACTGTAATCAGTACATACTGTTTTTAAATTAACTACCTGTTGGGTCTATTTGTTTTTTATTTGAAGGCACAGGAAAGACAATGGTGATGGACATGTTTTATTCTCATATAGAAGTAGAGAAGAAAAAGAGAGTCCATTTTCATGGTTTCATGCTAGATGTACACAAAAGTAAGTGCAAATACTCTGACATTTACATGAGTCGCATTGAGTGTATAATCTATAATAGTGGTTCTCAAACTTTTTTTTTGTGGACACTTGAAAATTGCTGAGGGTCTCGGCGGATCACTTAATGATCTTTCCAAATGTTGTTTGTACCATTAGTTAAGTATTGTAAAGCGCTTTGGATAAAAGTGCTATGTAAAAAAACTTAATAATTAACTTTTTTTTCCCTGCAAATAAAAGCACACAACTCATATTTTAATATCAGTAGTCTTACCTTTCTAATGCGATGGATGTGCCCTCTCTCCCCTGCCACAGCAATGCCCGAGTTGGGGCTGGAAAGGAGGTAGGTCTCTCCACCGCCACAGCAGCCAGAGAGCTCCACTAATTAGGCTGGTGGCTCTTCATTCTCTCGTGTGCGGCCATCCAGGCGTGCACCTTAGAGAGAACTATCCACGGAGCACCTGAATGGAGCTCGCGGACCACAGTTTGAGAACCTCTGAATCTGTAAAGCAACCCTGGTTTATTCTTCTTAGCATATGAGCCAATTTAACTTTCTTTTACATAAGTAATCAAAAATACATTTATTAAAGCATTGTTAAAATCTTCTGTTATGCCAGTATAGCTATTAATAGCTATAGGAATATCCACTCAAAAGATAATGAAGTGTGAGGGATAGGTGAAATGAAATGTATATTCAGGATTAATTTACCCCTTAACTAAACACCCATAATTTATCAATTAACTTACACTCCATTTGGAAGAAGATAGATGCTAATAGTGAATTTTACATTGAATAAGATAAATAATGTGATGGTGTCACAAAAATATAGTTTGTGTAAAATCAGCAGTTACATTATTTGATACTTATTTGGCATCTGTGTTCAGTTGAGGGTACAACGATTTAAGAAAGACAGCAAACAAAATTAAGTTTGGAAAATAATATTAGGAAGGGTTAGGGTTTGGGACATCTTCCGTGTCCAGGAAACATAACTTTACACCTATGAAAAGGAATGTTAGGAGAGGACAGGAATCAGTTATTCTCAATGAGAATAAGAACAGGTAGCAGTGAAAAAAGCTTCTGAGAAGGGTTATGGAATTGCCATTACTTGAGTTATTTAGGGCTATGCTAGCTATATGTCTGCTAGGGACAGTTTAAGAATAACTAAAGCAATTTTGCAAAATTTTGGGAAGGTGGACTAGACGACCTAATAAAAAATCTGTCAAGATCTGTGTATGCCTTACTAAATAATCATGTTATCTCATTCGTTGCCACCCTCATTCTTCCTGTTTCCTTTCCCACCCTCTGAGTGGGAATGTTTCTAGATCGGATTGGGTATTTAACATAATAAGAACGTAAGAATGGATATACTGGGTTAGACAAATGGTCCATCTAGCCCAGCATCCTGTCTCTGACAGTGGCCAGTACCAGATGCTTCAGAGGGAATGAACGGAAAGAGCAATTTAGAATGACCCATCCCTGTAATCCAGTCCCAGCTTCTGGCACTTGGAGGTTTAGGGACAGCCAAAGCATGGGGTTGTGTCCCTGACCATCTTGGCTAATAGTCATTGATGGACCTATCTGCCATTAACATACAGACGCTCCCCAACTTACGCAAGCGTTCCGTTCCAGAACGCCTTGTGTAACTCGGAATTTGCATAAGTCAGAGATGTATCTCCGACCATTATGCAAAAAAACTCCCAACCCTCCTATTTTTAGCTTACGGAGTGTTTTCCGTAAGCGCGGATTTCCGTAACTCGGATTTCCGTAAGTCGGGGAGCGTCTGTATCTATTTCTTCTTCTTTGAGTGATTGCGTATGTCCATTTCATTTTAGGTGTGTGTGCTCGCCACATGCACTGGTGCCGGAAGTTTTTTCCTCAGTGATATCTGTAGGGGACCAGCTCTGGCGCCCTCTGGAGTGGCGTGCGTATGTGCCGGTATAAGGGACGCTGCCGGCCCCCTTCCTCCCTCAGTTTCTTCTTACTGCCAGTGACAGTGCTGGAACGCTCCCCTTGCTCTAGCAAAGGGGTGGGCAAACTACAGCCCATGGGCCACATCCGGCCCACCAGCCAATTTAATCCAGCCCTCGAGCTGCTGCAGGGGAGTGGGGTCTAGGGCTTGTCCCACTCCCACACTCCAGCCAGGGAACAGGGTCGGTGGCCGCTCTGTGCGTGCCTGCCACAGCTCCGCACGGCTCCCAGAAGCAGCAGCATGTCCCCTCTCCGGCTCCTATGTTTAGGGGCAGCCAAGGGGCTCCACGCGCTGCCCCTGCCTAAAGTGCTGCCCCTGCAGCTCTTATTGGCCAGGAACTGCGACCAATGGGAGCTGCGGGGGAGGTGCCTGTGGACGGGGCAGCATGCTGAGCTGCCTGGCCGTGCCTCCGTGTAGGACCTGGAGGCGGGACATGCTGCTTCCGGGAGCTGCTTGCACCTCTGAGCTCCCTCCCCTACTCCCCAACCCCCTCGCCCAGCCCTGATCCCCTGATCCCCCTCCCGCCATACAACCACCCCCACCCGATCCCAGCCTGGAGCACCCTCCTGCACCCCAAACCCCTCATCTCCAGACCCACCCCAGAGCCTGCTTCCCCAGCCAGAACCCTCATCTCCCCCCCACCCCAGCCCCCAGCCCAGAGCTCCCTCCTGCACCCTGAACTCCTCATTTCTGGCCTCACCCCAGAGCCTGCATCCCCAGCCAGAGCCCTCACTCCCTCCTGCACCCCAACCCCAATTTCGTGAGCATTCATGGCCTGCCATACAATTTCCATACCCAGATGTGGCCCTCAAGCCAAAAAGTTTGCCCACCCCTACTCTAGCAAGTGGTTTCTCTTTCACTGGTTGTTTGAACTTTTATTGTGTAAATAGTTGTAAATAGTTATCAGTTCCTAATAGTGTTAGTGTACTTAGTTATTCATAGTCCCCTGAGGGACTTAGCTGTGGGACAGGGCATGCCCCACTCCCTGGGCTTCAATCCCTGCTGTAAGAAACCCATGCCAATAAGTGATCCACATCATTGTTGTTTGAAGTGTCTGGGTGAGTCCCACATTCGTGAAAAGTGCCATATCTGCAAGGGATACAAGCCCTGGATCAGAAAGAAGAGAGACATCAGATATAGGTGTCACCAAGGCCAACCCCCTCCAGCAGGGGCTCATTCAGGCTCAAGACGCGCCCATCCCAAAATCAGGCAATCATTTTGAGGGGACGCTCGAGGGTGAACTCCCAGCCTGCAACCAAGTCTCACCCTTTATTTTCCCACTGTTTGTTACCTTTCCTCCCTGCTTGGACCTCCATAACTGGTCCTCAATACAGTGGCAGTGGGGTATACCCTCCAATTTTGTTCTATCCCCTCTTCCCCTCCCCTCTTCAGGGACCCTTCTCACAAGCAATTGCTCGCCCAGGAGGTGCAAGCCCTTCTGTGGCTGGGGATCGTGGAGGAAGTTCCCGCAGAACGAAGAGGGAAATATTTTTACTCCTGATACTTTCTCATTCTGAAGGCCAAACGGGGCCTTTGCCCCATCCTGGACTTGCGAGACCTCCACAAATATCTCAAGAAACTGAAGTTCCGCAAGGTTTCCCTGGCCTCCATCATCCCCTCACTGGATCCTGGAGACTGGTATACAACCCTCGACCTAAAAGACCTTTCACATCTCAATATTTCCCAGACACAAGAGATTTCTACAGTTTGTTGTCGCTCAGACACATTACCAGTCCACAGTGCTCCTGTTCGGCATAGCAATAGCGTCAAGAGTGTTTACAAGTGCATGGCGGTAGTCGCAGCTTACCTCAGGCGTCGGGCGGGATACAAATCTATCCCTATCTGGATGACTGGCTCATCAAGGGCTGCTCCGAAGGGCAGGTGCAGCACAGTATCGAGGTGCTATGAGCCACTTATCACTCCCTGGGCCTGTTGATAAATGAACAAAAATCAACATTGGTCGCTGTTCAGAGGATAGTTCATTGGAGCAGTTCTTGACTCTACCCAAGCCAGAGCATTCTTACCACAAGCCAGGTTCAGAGGAGTGTCAGATCTGATTGCCCAAGTCACTGCACACCCGCTCACCACATCTCAGGTCTGTCTCAGACTCCTAGGGCACATGGCTGTGAGCATCTACATCAGGGGTCTCAAACTCAAATTACCACGAGGGCCGCATGAGGACTAGTGCATTGGCCTGAGGGCCACATCACTGACCCCGCCCCCTCGGTGCCCCCGGCCCCGCCCCCACTCCACCCCTTCCATTAGGCCCTGCCCCTTCTCCGCCTCCTTCCCTGAGCGCGTGGATCCCTTCTCCTCCCCCCTCCCTCCCAGAAACCACGAAGCCGCCAGACAGCTGTTCTGGCGGCGGGAACTGCCTGGGGGTAAAAATAGAACCTTGGAGCAGCGCGGAGGGAACGGGGATCTTAGCAATCTTAGTGGCCACAGAACGTAACTGGGGGCGGTGATGGAAGGGGTTCTGTTTGTGGCTCCACGGCCTGGTGTCAGATGCATCCGACCTCAGCTTGGGAGCGCACCTCGGTTCCCTCAAACCTCAAGGACTATGGTCGCGGGAGGAGCTGTCGCTTCATGTAAACATCAGAGAGCTCAGGGACATTCGGCTGGCGTGCGAGGTGTTCCTTCCCTGTCTATCTGGTCAAGTGGTGCAGGTACTGACAGACAACATGGCCTCAATGTTCTACATCAACAGACAAGGGGGAGCCCGGTCGTTGTTACCAGAAGATTTGAATTCATTTATATTAAACCAATAATGTGCCCTAAAATAATGCCTTTACTTTAAAACCTTTTCTTATTAACTATTTAAACCGGTAACCAAGGTTGTGGCCCGCCCTAAAGGAATTGCCAGGGAAAGCTGCAGCTAGCTTGCTTTCCCTTGAAAGGACACAGATACAGCCCTCCGATCAAGAATAGACCGGTAAGCAGTAAATCTTTGAAAACAAAATCATATTTATTTAGAAATGAATGATTACAGTAAAAGAATAGAGATGGATATAAGTAGGAACAAATATGATAAAGGTTATAGTTGCAGGAGTGAAACGGCATGGCACATAAAGACACAACACCACAATAACACTTTCGATTATCACTATAACAGATAACAATAGAGCAATATAATCATTCATTTAATGCTCTATACCTTATAACAATATAACAATTAAGCATATAATTATATATCAATTAAACATATAATATTTAATACTTAACTATTTACACTAATATCCAATAAGTGCTGATCAGGCAGTTATTGAATGGGTAAGGGGAGATCTCTCTCAGACCACAGACATCCAGCTTTATTGGCAGGCAAAATCCATACACTCCTTGATAATAACTTACATTCTTCCAATCAAATTCCCTCTGATTCGTCTATTGGTCCTTCTGCTCTGTCAATCAGCGCGGTCTGCTTCCATTGTCTGCTTGCTGCTGCTAAGGTAGAAGCTCTGTTGGCTGGGCTGCTAAGAAAGCCATTGCCGTGGCGACCTTAGAATTCTGTGGTTGCTGCTGCTGCTTATGTGGAACCTCAGAGCCTAACAAGCCTCCACCCAAAGCTGCCTAGTTTTTTCTGCTGCTGCTGATATTGTTTCTCAGGTGGCTTCTTCTGCGCAAGCGTCTTCTTCCTTGCAGGTGTCTTGCAGCTGCTTTTCTCTCTTCCAGGTCCCCAGTCCCACTACTGGGTTTAGCCTGTCGGCTGTCAGTCTTATATACTATTTGTTCTCCCAAGCTGAGTCAATCAGCTTCCAACTTTTCTTAGCTCCACCCTTGATAGGTAGCTCCTTCCCCTTCATAGACTTCTATGGGGCTACAATGTATTTTTATGGGACTTTGCTGATGCAACTCCGTTCCTCTATTACGTCACCCGGTAACAGAGCAATCCTACCTCCTGATTGCATCATCTCTATATATCCCTATGGGCTCCTATGTATTCCTATAGGGTTTTTCTTAACTGACCTTTGGATGAACCCTAGCTTAAAGTCCCATGTATTCCTATGGACTTCAGTGTATCTCTATGGGATTTTGCTGAGTCATTCCCCATAGGAGGATGATACAATACTGTCTCCTGAATGCATCATCCCTATACATTCTTATGGGTCTCTGTGTTCCTATGGAGTCTTTCATCACAGTAGCCACCATTACTGGATTTTCTTAATGTAAACTACTATTCATTTCTATTTAATTAAAACCTTATTCTTAAAACTAAGCATCCCAAAAGGTCCTGACACTATCACCACCCTCTTTATATCCAATTAAACAAGTTATAATTTTTTCTGAAATTTAAACCTCTTCTGAGGTTTTTCTGTAAACCTTCAATTTAAAGTGATATAAGGTTTTTCAGGCAACTGAGGCAAAATCTTTCGTCACATCATCAGACCTGTGTCAAGAAGCCCTAAGCCAGTGGGACTTCTGCATCCAGCATGCTATCCACCTGGAAGCCTCGCACCTCCCCGGTGTCTGGAACATGCTGGCGGATCGCTCAGCAGGTCCGTCTTCTCTCACCACGAGTGTTCCCTCCACTTGGAGGTTGCCCGGATGCTCCCCAAGTGGACCTTTTTGCCACCAGTCAGAACAGAAAACGCCATCAATTCTGCTCGCTACAAGGCCTCAACAGTGGCTCGCTGTCGGATGCCTTCCGTCTGTCGTGGTTAGAGGTCTCATGTATGCCTTTCCGCCAATCCCGCTGATCAGCAGGGTCCTTTCCAAGATCAAGAGGGACAAAGCGTGAGTTATTATGATTGCCTCGGCCTGGACTAACCAGCATTGGTTCGGCAGTCTCATGGACTTGGCAGTGGCAGCCCTGTGGACTCTTCCTGTACGTCCAGACCTGCTTTCTCAGGATCACAGACAGTTGCTGCACCTGAACTTCATCTCTCTCCACCTCATGGAGTGGATGTTGCATGGCTGAGCCTCGAGAAGCAGTCCTGCTCTATTCAGGTCCAGCAAATTCTTCTGGAAAGCAGAAAGTCCTCTACTAGAGCTACTTACCTTGCAAAGTGGAAGCGCTTCTCCTGCTGGGCTTCAGAGTGGAATATCTCCCCTATTAGTGCCTCTTACCAATCCATCCTGGACTACCTCCTGCATTTAACGTGGCAAGGCCTTGCCTTTTCATCGATCAAGGTGCACTTGGCGGCCATATCAGCCTTTCATCTGCACGTCCAGGGACGATCAGTATTCTCACATAAGATGACGGTCAGGTTCCTCAAGGGCTTCTAGAGGCTATTTCCTCCGGTCTGGGATCCGGTTCCCGAATGGGATTTCAATCTAGTCCTTTGCAGGCTTATCGGTCCTCCTTTCGAGCCCTAGCCTCTTGCTATCTCTCACACCTGTCATGGAAGGTCGCATTCCTTGTAGCCATTACTTGGGCGAGGCGAGTATCCGAGATTAAAGCCCTCACTTCGGAGCCCCCGTATATGGTGTTCTACAAGGACGAGGTTCAGCTGCAGCCCCATCCAGCCTTCCTGCAGAAGATGGTGTTGCACTTCCATGTCAACCAGGGTATCTTCCTCCCAATGTTCTATCCAAAGATACACGTGACCAATGAGGAGGGATGGCTGCACATTCTAGATGTCAGGCATGCCCTCACTTTCATCTTGGAGCGCACCAAGCCCTTCCACAAATCAGCTCAGCTATTTACTGTGATCGCTGGCAGGATGAAGGGCCTTCCAGTGTCCTCTCAGAGGATTTCAAACTACATCCACATTTGTTACAAGTTGGCACAGCCTGTGCCTCCACCGATAGTGAAGGCTCACTCTACTAGGGCTCAGGCGTCTTTGGCTGCCTTCCTGGCGCATGTCCCTACCAAAGCATCTGCAAGGCTACGACATGGTCTTCAGTACACACGTTCACCACGCATTATGCCATTACGCAGCAGGCCAGAGATGACACTAGATTTGGCAGAGCTGTGTTGCAATCAACACATCCATGAACTCCTGCCTGCCTCCAGAGGTACTGCTTGGGAGTCACCTACAATGGAATAGACATGAGCAAGTACTCGAAGAAGAAAAAAGGGTTACTAACCTTTTGTAACTATTGTTCTTCAAGATGTGTTGCTCATGTCCGTTCCATGACCCGCACTCCTTCCCCTCTGTTGGAGTTCTGGCAAGAAGGAACTGAGGGAGGGAGAGGGCCAGCAGCACCCCTTTTACTGGCGCATACGTGTGCTACTCCAGAGGGCACCAGAGCCAGTCCCCTATGGATACCACTGAGGAAAAAACTTCTGGCACCGGTGCATGGGGCGAGTGCACACACCTACAATGGAATGGACATGAGCAATGCATCCCGAAGAACAACAATTACAAAAGGTTAGTAACTTTTTTTTTTAACCCAGTTATGTTTATTCAGTCTCCTCTTTTTCAATGAGTTTCCCTAAACTGTTTCTCAAAACTTAACATCTTCAGATATAAAATGTTAAGATTTGCCATCTTTGGGACCCTATGCTGCACCTACTCCAAGACAGCAATAACTTTCTGTTATACATGACCAATTTTGCACTTGGTGGTGATCCATATTCTGGAAATCTAATAAATACATTCTGCAGTGACAACAGGCCCGCCAACAGCAATTCTGGGCCCCGGGGCCATCCCTAGGAGGGGGCAGGGCCCGGGGCAGAAGTGAAGAATCCATTACTTCCGGGACTGTTTGTCGCTTCTGGGCGACGTGAATCGCTGGCGAATCGCGCAAAGCCTGGGGCACGGGGCAGTCATGTGTACCTAGGAGCCGTGTGGCCCGCCTACATTATTTAAAAGGGCCCGGGCCCCTGGGCAATTGCCCCGTTGCTCCTCCCGCCCCGCCGTCAGCAGGCCTGAGTGACAATATCTCTTGTTATCTGGGTGTTCCTTTATGTCTACTTCTTCCAAATGTTCACTTTATCTTAAATACATACATAGAGCACAATCTCTAACACCTTATAGTACTTTTTTTTTTTTTTACTGTAATACCTGTTTTGTACAATCATTGCCGTATTAGTCAGTTTTCCCTTTTTTAAAACCATAGGGATTGGTTTCTCTGAGTTGACTTTTTTCCCTGCTATTTCAGAGCTTGACTACAGGTTGTAAACATACTTTAGGGAAATGGAATGTGCAGTGTTTTGCAGTTGACCTCTAAATGCTTGGGGGGAGGGATAGCTCAGTGGTCTGAGCATTGGCCTGCTAAACCCAGGGTTGTGAGTTCAATCCTTGAGGGGGCCATTTAGGGATCTGGGGCAAAAATTGGGGATTGGTCCTGCTTTGAGCAGGGGGTTGGACTAGATGACCTCCTAAGGTCCCTTCCAATCCTGATATTCTATGATTCTAAGGGTTCTGATTATTAGCGCATAGACTAGGAGAGAGTGGGTACAATCTCAAAGAAATGCAACTGAATCAAGGTCATAAATCTGAAGGAAAACAAAATGATAGAGTAACAATTACAATAGCAAAGTTTTTTGAAACAATGGTAGGATAGACGCATCATTTTAAAAAAAGTATATAACAGCAGGCATCTGTGGGTCTATAGTGCAATACTTTATTTGCGCTATAGAAGCAAGAAAACACAGATTACTAAATCTGTGGGTTTTAGCAATTTGCTTTAAAAGGTTGAAAAATTACCCAGTGTGCCTTTTTGTATATAAACTACATATGTATGTATTATTGCTTTATATGTTCCACAGAGTTAAATGCAGCACTCTCACTGTTTATTTTTCTGTTTTATTCACTTCAGGAATACATCGTCTTAAACAGAGCTTGCCTAAAAGGAAGCCAGGACTAATGGCCAAGTCATATGATCCAATAGCCCCTATAGCCGAGGAAATAAGTGAGGGGGCCTGTCTCTTGTGTTTTGATGAATTTCAGGTAAGTAATTAATTAGAGAGAGTTTCCTGGCTTCAATAAAATATTTAAAGTATTGTTTGATCTTTTATCTTAAATATAATACCCTTTGTTGTTAGTATAGTATTCAAGTTACTAGTCCATGGTGAACTGTAAAAGATAAAAGTTCAGAAATAGAAATTGTTTCCAAGACTGTGAAGAAGATATTTTTCAAAGAGGTGGAAGTTGACTACTTCAGTCTACTTTGAGTCACTTTCAGTTACCTCCTCTAATCAACATCATTAAAGCTCACTGCAGAGGACAAATAGAATTTGATGAGATTCTTATGAGCACTTTGGGGCAGAGACTTTCTTTTTATGATGAGTTTGTACAGTGGCTAGCACAGTGGTACACCAGTCCTTGTTTGGTATTCCCCCCGGCATTCCTGCAATTGAAATAACAAAATAATAATTTGACTCATTGAGATCAAGGACATGGGAACAATATATTAAATTAAACCTAAATTCTGTGGCAATGTCCTGAAGACTTTGTGCACTGGGCTATCAATCTGTGGCAATGTCAGATACATTTTAAAATGGAAGCTTTTATTGAATTAAATAAGAAAATGAATAATAAATTGATAAAATATTCTTTGTTTAATTCAGTTTATTCTGTACTACCCCTGAATTCTTAATTTTCATTGTGCCTCACAAATTTATATTGAAAACACACCAACTGCAGTATAGAAATTGTCCACAGGGAAGCTGGAGGTTGTGGTAGCTTGAGATGATTGGGGCTCGTTGGCTTCTGAGAAGTTGTGGGAGACAGTCTGGGATAACGATGTTTGCTGGGTATTGCTGCTAAAATGATCAGCAATTAAGTAGTTATCAGTATTGACATTTAAATGGTCATTGTTGAGTTTTTAAAGTTAATATCCTGTTGAGATGAATGGAGACGCTTACACCTTTCAGCCATTGTTTCAGACAGTCTGCTGATCTGAGAAGACAATACTGCATCATAGAGTTGTAGAACTGTAGAGCTGGAAGGGACCTCAAGAGGTCATCAAATCCAGCCCCCCATGCTGAGGCAGGACCAAGTAGACCTAGACCATGCCTGACAGGTGTTTCTCCAGCATGTTCTTAAAAACCTCCAGTGATGGGGATTCCAATTCCACAACCACCCTTGGAAGCCTATTCCAGAGCATAACTACAGTTAGAAAATGTTTCTGAATATCTAATGTAAATCTCACTTGCTGCAGATTAATCCCATTACTTCTTGTCCTAACTTCAGTGGACGCTGAGAACAATTGTTTATTTCCATCAGTTTATACTCTGTTCACATTGGAATGCTTTTTTACAGCCATGAGTGCTATAAAGTTAATTTTTCAAAAAAATTAAATCTTCTATTCTAGAGTATAATTTTGTAGCAACAATGAATTCTTTAGTAAACTGTACGGCTGTAGAATGCACAAGGACATTGCTGTGGTGCAGTGTCATTTATGGGAATGTTTCTAATAATAAAGAAAATTCTGTTTAAGAAAATTTCTTGCATATCTTTTGATCGGTAAAAGCCAGTGCTGGTCTCTTATTAGAGTAGAACTTGTTTTTTGTATTAGTGACTGAGGATGAAATGCACATTATTGAATTATGCAAATTAATGAGTAAGTGAACAACTGTGATAAAGGATTCTGTATCACAGAATATCCTTTGTTCGACATTTTGTCAAATATTGTTTTAATTATATGAGTTAGTATGTGTTTTGTTTTGGCTTTTCTGTTAAAACATGTTGTCTGGCTATACCGAAAGGACAGGAGACACTTGATATGGTTTTAATCAGGTCACAACTTTATTATTAGATGTCTGGGACTACTCAGCAGATAAAAATGTACAGTACAGGTAATTCCATGTTCATTCAATATCTACCTCAGGGGCGTCCACCAGCTCCTCTCTTTTTCCATCCTGGTCCTGCAGCTGGGACCTTGGCTGGGACCTTACCATCCCTCCCCTTGAATGAGGGTTAAGGTTGGCTATAAGTAAGGGAGTTGGCTCCCTGCTGTACCAGTCATAGGAGCCCGCCCCCGCATTCTGCTCCTTTTTAAGCAGTGGTGACGTGGGCGGGCATGTGAGGTCATGTGCACCCCCAGATTTGCTGCTTGGCTTGTACTGAACATGCTCAGTAACACTGCTGAAGCCGGCTGCCCTCATTCTGTTGTCCCCTCCCCCATGGGCAGGCACAGGTCGTCTCTGTATTTAAGTCCTTTACCAAGCAATTTATCTGGTCACTCTATCCCTTTCCTGTGGAGCACCTGCACTAGACATCTGCCACACACTTGTATAATGAGTTGTGCCATCATAGCCTAACTCCCTTCCCTACTCACGATAACAAAGCCCTTCCTGAACCCACTGTGAGGAAGGTGAAAAAAACCCCACTCCACCTACACCAATCTGGTAGTGAGGACTTGCCCCTTTTGAACTTCCCAGCCCTTCTGGTCCCTGGGGATGAGTCAGCGTCAGCACACTGACTCACTTCCCCTTTTGCAGCAGCTTCTGAGCTTTGCTCCTCCTCCTAGCCGTAAAGAGCTATTTCCTCTTCCCCAGCAAGTCAGACAACAGTCCAGTCACCCCACCACCACACACTTAAAGGTGTGGTGTGATCAATTTTGCAAATTTATGAACTGACCAGGTGGCCAGCCTTTGTGTGTTTGTGGTGGTGGTTTTAAAAAAATACTCAAGTATAATAATAAGGCAATTTAGGTAGAATACTGTTTCCCTAATCTGATCAAATTTTCTCAGAAGACTCTCAAATAATGCCTTTGTTGCCTGCACAGTAGTATAAAATCCTTCAGCTTCTGCAAGCCTGAGATATTCAGCCTTTAGTTTGGGATTTTGTTTTGCCTCTAACTTTAGTTGCTCATTTATGAGTGGAGGTGGCAACCCGGGCAATACTTAAGGACAACAAGGTGAAGTCAAGAAAAAGTTTCAGCTTTAGCTATGAATCGCCTGGCTTTTGTAAAGTTTTAAGGGAGATACTTGTCACAATCTTTTTATGTGTGTAGGTATTGTAAATACAAAGACTTGGGGGGAGGCGGAGGTGTGCATGTGTACCACCATTGATGCAAAAGTGTCAAAAAATACATGACAGCTGATTAGTCAGCTTGTGAAAATACAAGTACACTTTGTAATAGACAAGTCAAATTTTAGTTTAGTGAAAATTTGCCATTTTTCCTCTCTTGAAAAAGACTGGGTATGTTTTAAGGTTATTTCACAGGCAGAAGAGAGGCTGCAAATCATGCTGCCAGATGGGAGAAGAGTTCATTTGTCTTATTCATTATACGTTATTCCCAATCTCCTCCTTCCATCTAGAAAACACTGCCAGTGCATTTCTACACTTCTTGTCAGGTATAAGGATTTCACCACCACATTACACTTCCTCACAGTTTGCTTTAGTTTTTGTACTGCATGGTTGCTTGCTTTTCCCCGTGTTCCTTTTGTAAAAGAAACCACTTATACCAGGCTTACTCATGTTTTTCCTCTTCCATGTTTTTTTACTCTTGGCTTTGAATGAAGTACTATTTCTGATTCTTAACCTAATTGTTTGCTGGTAATTTTATATTTACTTCATCCAGTGAGTATGAACAGTATCGCAAAACAGAGCTCTGCAGAAACTGATACATAATCCAACTACATGCCATGTTATATTTATACTACTAAGCAATGTGAAGTTTTTGAGTAAACATGATATGACAGAGATGTACATTTTAAACACCTGATAAAGGAACCTCTTTGCTAATTCCCGTATTGGATATGTTGGTATAAATAACACTTTTCCCGTATGGGTACCCACTGCTTGGTTACTCCAATACTGAGGAGTTTTCTGTTTTTGTTCCACATTTCAAAGGTAGGCTCAGATCCTTCTGGGATTTTTTTTCAAATTGATTGCCTCATCACCCTGTTGTCAAGGTAGAAATACTACAGTCATTTTACTGAATAAAATAACGCTTTCCTTTTTCAAGCTCCAAGGTGTGGCTGGAAGGGAAATACAACAAATGTAGTATTCCCAGGACATTGAATACTTATGTCAATTTTAGAAATTTATTTATTAATTTGGTACTTCTCCGAATTCAGAGATTTCAAAACGATCAAACAGACAGTAGATTGCTGATCATTTGTAGCAAGTCATATAATATGTAAGCCATGTGCAACTGTATAGGTTTGAATTACTGATAGTGAGTCCCAATTTTCAGAAATCTGCTAAGGCCTCTCATTCTGAATATGTCATCTTCCTGCCTAAATAGTCACAAAGTGATGTGATGTCTGGGAGAGCTGTTCAGATGTGGGTAACAAACTCTTAAAGAAAGACACACATTAGCCTTCATTTCCGTAGTTGGTTTCCCCAGCAGAGATGCTAATTGGCATTCTTCACACAAGACTTGATTTACTCAAATTTACTCAAATCTGAACTAGATTTACAAATACAACTGCAAGAAAAACAAAAGAGGCAGAACAAATATTAACTGTGACATACAGACAAAATTGCTGTCCACAATGACAGCTGAAAAATCCTTTTACTTGAGAACAGACAATGACAGTGGAAGCAAGTCGTTATTCCTACAGCAGAACCATGATCATGCATTGTGGAAATGGACAGAAGTACCAGAGAAGTTGTCGAGATTTACTTGAAATATTGAAGGTTTCCTTTAGATACCTTTTGCATATAGGAGAAAAGGTGAAGATGTCGTTCTTTGTGGTATAGAGGAGACGAAATTCTGTGACACTGACAGCAGAAAGCAATGAAGATGCCCACTTTTCAGAGACCATCAAATGCAGAATTGTTAAAGACAACAGCATTGCTGAAGTTGTTGAGTTCCTTTTAACACCTGGCTGAAGCCACATCATAGTCACCCTGGAGTAAATCATATTAGAGCCTGTAGGACTGGGGATGAGAAACAGCCAGACAAATACAGAATTAAAATAATGTATTGACTAAGTGACTTAGAAAAGTATTTCAGAATCTATTGACTTATTCTACTTATTATTTCTTAAAGTTCTTACTGAAAGAATTCAGGTATCTTAAAGTGAAGATGTAATAGGTGACATGTTGCAAGTACTGTATTGGTGCCACTATACGAATGCCTATGTTAAGCCTCTGAGCATGCCTTATGAACTAGATGTTTCTGAAAGCTTGATCAGTCTTAATATGAGCTGCTTGTGCACAGATTAATAAATAGTATTCTTTCTTCCCAGTCTTTTGTCATTAGTGCTTATGATAAATAAAACAACCCATCTTTTTTGCGTTTACATAAATAGTATACTCCTTTAATAGATGGTCCTAAATTTAAAATCCTGAGATTCATGCCATTTGTAATTATAATTTTGGTGCTTTTCAGGATCCTAACGGGTGGTTTATAAAATCTGGGTTTTATTTTATTTTGTCAAGTGCTGAAATAACTCTATACAAAAGTAATTAGGCTTCTAATTTTGTAATACCTGTGGTAGGTAGCAATGGTAATGAAAATAGAATCCCTACTTTTTGGTAAGCAGAATGATCACGCAGAGATAGTATTTAAATACTATTCAGTATCACTTGGGTTTAAAAAAGAACTACAGTTTGGACAGTTTTTACAAGCCAGCAAAGCTATTAAAAGCCTCTAATAAAAAACTAGGCTCTTATTTTTGTGCTAATACTAATTACTGATAATACATGCTTATGTTTGTCATTCATTATATGGAGCAGTACCAATCAGTGGATGACTGAGTCTCAAGCACTTACACATGTAAATTAACTATTCGATTTTTTTTTTCTTTTTTACTTAAGTGAGTCATAATGGAAAGCAGCACTAGGTCATAAAAATCTTTTCTCTTAAATGCTAATGAAATTTCTCCATTCTCTCCATTAGCAGACTCCCCTTATTGGTAATTTGTAGCCTTCTCTTTTGTTCCTGGTTGTAATGAATGCTGGGTACAGAAAAAACCTGAGCTATGAGAATGCTTCAGTTATTGTCTTCTGCTTGCTTACACTGTAAAATTATCTTTCCCTTCCAAAGCTGTACAAGATCAAAAGAAAATAAATTGGCACCCCAGTACACAAAAGTACACAATACACAGACTCTTGCTTTATTAATTATATAGCTTTCAAAAGTTAATTTATTCTGATAAGGCAAAAACACTAAAATTCTGTAACATCAAATAATAACTCAGTAACGGGCTTTTATTTATTGCTTTCTTTTACTTCATTGTAAACATTTGCACTGGAGTGTACATAAATGTTATAATTCTCTTCAATCCTCCAGTATGTACTCTGCTCCTGCAAAAGTATATTTTGCCACATAAGTGTGTAATTAAAAAAAATACAAAGTTTGTAGTAAAATAATATATATCATAATTTTAAAAATCCAATTCCTGAGATTTTTTTCTGACACAATAAAAAAAGTCCAAATTCTTTTTAAATTTGACATTATGTTCTGGTTTCTTGTCAGAAATAACACTGGCATTCAAGCAATTGAAAAGAAGCTTCTGTTTGGGTGTGCAAATTTAACAGTGATCTTAAATTTCAAATTAAATAATGTCAGCACCACTTTCCTTTACATGTCTTGAGTTTTGAAGACCACTTTGGAAGTTTCTGAAGTTTTAGTAATTCAGAAGAGCCTTCAGGGAAACATCAGTAGCTGACATGTAAGCAGCTACACTCAACAGGTTGTGTGTTCCTCAGCCAATACATGCATACCTTGATAGAAGTATAATGACTGTCCTGAACACACCAGAGGGTTGCCGGATGATACATGCACTCCATGGAATGTGTTACTGAATTTATTGTTGAGGAAGAAAAGAAAATGTAAAAAAAACCCCACCTAAATATTAGTCCTCCCACAAGAATTAGGTGAATGGTTGCCGAAGGGTGGATCACAGGGAAGGAGAAAACTGCTTCTATTAAAGCTTTCCCCCATTGTCTCCAAACTAGCTGTCAGGAGCAGAGTCTAAGGCTATGTCTACACGATGGACCTTACACTGGCACAGCTGCGCCGCTGTAAGGTCTCCTGTGTAGCTGTTCTATGCCAGCGGGAGAGCACTCTCCTGCCAGTATAGTTAAACCACCCCCAGTGAGTGGCGGTAGCTTTGTCGGTGTGAGAGCATCTCCCACTGACATAGTGCGGTCCACACCAGCACTTTTGTCAGTGAACCTTATGTCGGTCACGGTGTGTGTTTTTTCGCACCCCTGACCAACAAAAGTTTTGCCGACAAAAGTGCTAGTGTAGACAAAGCCTAACTTTCCTCCTTTCCCCCTTTTTGCCTTGGTTCCCCACAAATTGGTGGATTAAGTGGAGGCTGCAGTGGCTTCAACTACTTAACCCTCAAACCCCCAAAAGTTTAAGGCCAGATATACACACACAACTTTTGCCAGTATAGTAATGTTGGTTAGGAGTGTGATTTTTTTTTTTTTTGGTATGATGTTTTATACCAGCAAAAATCTTACTGTAGGCACAGTTATATTGGCAAAGAAGTGCTTTTGCTGGCATAGTTTATTTTGTTTGGGGAATGGCATGAGCTATATCAGCAAAAGCCCTCTTGCCGGTATAAGGTGCGTCTACACTAGGAGGGTTTGCCAGTATAGCTATACTGGCAAACATTTTCTAATGTATACTAAGGCCTGGTCTACACTAGGAATTTAAAAATTGACACCTCTGAGAGATGTAGCTATACTGACCTAAGCCTTGGTATAGACAGCACTAGGTCAATGGGAGAATTCTCCTGTTGACCTCACTATCGCCTCTCAGTGAGGTGGATTACCTACACCAGCAGGAGAAGCTCTCCCATCAATGTAGGTAGCGTCTTCTCTGAAGCGCTACACCAGCGGCACCACTGTGCATTTTACGTGAAGACGTGTCCCTAGCTATGACATGTCCCTAGCCTCTCAGGGAGATGGATTACCTGTGCCAACAGGAGCATTTTAAGTGTAGATATACCCTAGGCCTAAGGCTCCAATCCTTTAACTGATAACACATAGATGGACTGTTTGGCCTGTGAAAAGCATGGCTTTATGTGAGTATTGCAGTCCACCCATGTGTTATCTATTGCAGGATTGGAGCCCCCAGCAACAGACCTACAATCCAGATAGGCAGACCCCCTTGTGGTATCAGGGCCTAAATTAAGACAAAGTGTAACAAGTTGATGTAATGAATAATAGGAGGGAAAGTGCGAGGGAAACATAGATAACAGTAGTTAAGATGGTTTAGTTATGGGGTACATTGATTTTTTTATTAGCCTGTGAGATTCTGTAACCCCTGTATTATACTGTCATATCTAATTTTTCTTCTGTTCAGAAAAGTTTAGTACATTTTTCTCCATTCTGACGCATAACATTATGTATGCTGGAAGTCTATAGTATCAGTTTCTAGATACCATAAAGTTAGTTAAAACTAGCCTTAGTAAATAGTTTGTCTAAGAATTCTCACTTTGCTGCTTGTTAATTTTTTTCAGTATTAATTGTAGCGCCCAATTTTTTTCATGTTTTTAAGTGAATGTTTTGTCTGAAGGTTAGAAGAGGCTGACTATGCTGGAAGTGACTGCAGTGCCTTTTGATTATTCATGGACAGTAATAGAAGGCACTTAAAAAGAACAATGAAATTGCTTATTTTTGTGATGGGCCATCTGTTGAATTGTTTTGTGCAACAATCACACAATAGTATCTATGTCATATCATTCTATTTTCTACAGCAGCTGATTATGTATAGTTGGCTACTTGTCCTTATTTCTGAAGTCCCATGACCATTTAAAGTCACCTCTATCAACCTTTACTAGAAAGGTAATAGAAATGGAAAACAGCTGGTGTGTATTTTCTTTCTTTGTCTTCTGTTTTTCATGTTGGTTCTAATTAATTAGGCCTCTTTGAAATGTGTAGGTCTGTTTTCTGTGTCTCCCACCTGTAGTTTTATAATAGAAGTTAACATGGAATCATTTAGCAATTGGTAAAGAAATGATGGGGTTCTATAATAAAGAGCAGGCAAGTTTTAAAAGATTGCCATGCATTCCCTGCTTATTAATTATCTCCTTTATTTCCCCCTCCCCCCAAGCAATAATTAGAATCCTTCTCCAGGACTTTACTAACAAGCCATTTTTTTTCTGACTATGAAACCATTTGCAGATGTATTATGGCAGAAGTTGAAAGCAAGAAAAACAACTGTGCTGTCTTCCACAGGTCACTGACATTGCTGATGCCATGATTCTGAAACAACTTTTTGAAAATCTGTTCCAAAACGGGGTTGTCGTTGTGGCAACATCCAATAGGCCACCTGAAGGTAAAAACAAACATGCTACCAGTATGATACAAGTACAGTGAAACTAACACATTTCTTATAAAAGCCACTTTACATGTATTCAAATTTAAGGGTGATAAAATCTCTAGTTTTAAAAATCTGTGGTATTCTTTCCATGGCATGCAGACCCCTCCTAGTTTTCTCTCATATAAGGAAGAAAGGGTCTATCCTGGGTCCTACCCCCTCTTCTCTCCCCCACCTCCCAAAATATTTTTTTTTCTACCTCTACAGCTTCTTTAAGTGATGTTTCTAACCCTTCCTATCTCTACAGTGGAGAGGAAAGCTGAGAAACTGCCTCAGGATTGGGTGGTCTCAAGGACACAGGCAGAGCCTAGCCAGCAGAAGGGAGAGGGAATGAGTAACTGTTTCTTCCCTCCCCATTCTTAGGCTATGGGCTTGTCATCACTACCGTGCTACATTGGTACCGCTGCAGCTCTGTCGCCGGGAGAGCGTCTCCTGCTGACATCACGTGGTGTAGATACCACTTTAAGTCAGTGCAGCTTATGTTGCTCACAGAGGTGACTTTTCCATGCCCCTGAGTAAGTGACATAAGTTACATCGACTTAATCAGTGGTATAAACAAGCCTTATGTCTACAGGGATGTGATTTCCCCTGCTTGTGAACACATACTCACACTAGCTCTCATTGTGCTAGCACATGTATAAATAAGGAAGCCACGGTAGCACTGGCGGCTGCCCTCCTGCTCTCCGTCCTGTGGCTGCCCAGCCCCTTGCAGAGCTTGCAGGCATCCCTCCCTGCCTGAGTTATCCTCAATCAATTTAGCAAGTGTTCAAAACAAGACCAACAAAAATGGCAACACAGTTGGGATGCGCTTCTCCCATGTGCCATCAGGATGGGTGGCGCCAGGGTAGGTTGGTGCTTGTGGCTGGATCGACTCAGTTAGCAAGATGTTGGAGACTTACCAATCACTTTTTGTTGGAGAAGGGAATATGACACCCCCAAATCACCTTCTCCTTGAGAGGCACATTGGATGCTGCTGCAGTTTCAATGCCCCCCGCTGCTGGGGGTGCATTGAAGCAGCAGCAGGGTCCCCTCCCCCCAGCCTGCTCCCCTCATCTCTGGGGCTTTCGGGCTGGATTGGGCTCCACCTGAGCTGCCTGGCGCTGAGCACCACATCGCAGCTCCTCTTCCCGATCTCAAAGATGCCCCCGACTCACCTCAGCGGATGGTCTGCAAAGAGCCCCTGAAGCACTGGGACTCGAGCAGCAGGGAAGAAGTAGCAGCCCCATGTAGTGTGTGTGTGTGTGTGGTGGGGGAAGCTCAGTCAGCTGCCCTGCTGCTTCCTCACTCCCCGTATTGCTGGGCGTCCTGGTGAGAGGCGTCCTGAGAAATCGGGGGGTGGGGGAGGCATGTGACCCGGTGTCCCCACCACGTGGCATCTCTGCCCCCAGTGCAGGAGGTGCATAAGGCTGGCCCAAAGGGGACATCAGGGGAAATGTCCATAGCATTGTGGTTCCACGGGTTAGAGCAGCCACCCCACCCTCCTCCGTCTGTGCGCACACAGTGTATTCCAGTATCTAAAGATGAGTGTCTGAAATGAAATTCTCCCCAGTAAAGCGCATTGGGTTAATACACTACATTTGTTCGTATTAAGGTATCCAACAGGGGTGCCAGATGTTTGGTTTTCAACCGGAACGCCCGGTCGAAAAGGGACCTGGCAGCTGCAGTCAGCACACCTGACCGGGCTACTAAAAGGCCACAGTGGGGCTGGCAGGCTCCGTGCCCAGCTCCGCGCAGCTCCCAGGAAGCAGCCGGCATGTCCCTCCAGCTCCCAGATGGAGGGGCAGTCAGGAGGGGTTCTGTGCGCTGCCCCTGCCCACAAGTGCCACCCCAAGTGCCGGCTTTGCAGCTCCCATTGGCCAGGAGCCATGGCAAATGGGAGCTGCGGGAGCAGCGCTTACAGGCAGGGGCAGCATGTGGAGCACCCTGGCAACCCTTCTGCCTAGGAGCCAGAGGGACCTGCTGGCTGCTTCCCAAGAGCTGCGTGGATTTCCTCCATCTCCGGGAAATACCAGAGCTGCCTAAGGTCAGTGTCACCTGAAGCCCGCACCCTGAATCCCCTCCTGCACCCCAGCCTCCTGCCCCAGCCTTGAGCCCCCTCCTGCACTCTGAACCCCTCATCCCTGGCCCCACCCCAGAGCCCACATCCGCAGCTGGAGTCCTCACCCCCTTCCACACTCTGAACCCCTGCCCCAGTCCAGAGCCCCCACCCACACGCCGAACCCCTTGGCTCCACCCCCAAGCCTGGAGCTTCCCCTCTGCACCCTAAACCCCTCATCCCTGGCCTCACCCCAGAGCTAGCACCCCCAGCCGGAACCCTCACCCCCTCTCGCACCCCGATTCCCTGCCCCAGCCCGGTGAAAATGAGCGAGTGAGCAAGGGTGGGGGAGAGTGAGCGACAGAGGGAGGGGAGGTGGAGTGAGCAGGGGACGAGGCCTCAAAGAAGGAGCGGGGCCTCAGGGAAGGGTCAGGGCAAGGGTGTTCGGTTTTCTGCAGTTAGAAAGTTGGTAACCGTAGTATCCAAACTCAGGACTGACTTTAGGATTTTTCCCCCTCGCTTTCTGAAAACAAAGAAGCAAGCTAGAAGTCTGGTTAGAGAGAACACTGGCCAAAACACTAGTGTCACACTTAGTAGTGTTACGTTTACTGCTTTCCCACTGGAACATGAGTGAAATGTCAAGGTGTGATTTCTGGAATCCCAGCTTCACTCATCCGCCAAAATCCACTTACCACATTTTCCTTGTCTCCCCAAAAGGAAAAATAATGCAATAATAATAAGGCATCTACAGCTGTTCTTAATTAATAGATGAGTTAATATAAATAACTTCATTATTTATAGTACAGCATGTTTAAAATATTTCCAGGCAAAAAAATAACTTTTAATGATCACTGTTTCTACCTGTAAACTTGCATTCAAACGTATTGCTTACTTTAAAAAATTGTATGTTTTGCCATAAATGTTAGAGATCTGTGTGAAAAGTGGTACATGACTGTGTACAACTTTGTTAGTAATTAGGTTTCAGAATCTGATTCACTAGTATCCAGATTTCCTGTAAGCATCGTCTTACTATTCTGGTTCCTCTGAATCACTTTGTCAGTACTCTCTTGATTTGTCAAGTATGGTGCATCCTCCCTCCACCATTATGTTCATACAGCACCTAGTACAATGAGACCCAGCCTAATTATGGCTTTCAGGCATTACTGCACTCTAAATGTTTTATATAGGTTTGGCAGAATTCAACTTTTGTTTTTTGGTTTTTTAAAAAATAATTTCAACTGATAATATTGGTGTTTTATGTTTAAGATTTTTTTCAATTTTTATTAAATTAAATTTCCACAGTTGCAGGAAATTATGGGATAGTTTGACAATGGGGAGAGGATCAGACAATAATTATTTAATGACAGTAGTAATGCATAAATGTTAAGGCTTTATAACCATTAAAACACAAATTGTTGACGTTGCATGTAAAAATATACAAAGTAAATATCCTTAAATGAAACTCTAATAAGTTCTCAAGCAGCATTTTTCTTACTTTGCCGATCTATAAATGTAAATGTTTATAGATTTATTTTTTTGTTGGTTTGCCTGTGTGTATGGTGAAATCAACATATACCAACATTTAGCGATAAAAATTTAATCCTTATATAATAATAATCTGACATGGTCTGTGTCAGAGGCAGGGGAATTTAAGTGGGCAGTTGTAACAGAGTGTCTACATTCTTCTGTTGACCTGCCCTGTTATCAAGTGTTATGACCTTGCAGTCGGAGATTTGTATTAATGAAGTGAAGTAGCACATCATAACTATTGTACGATGATAAACTGTAATGGAACTATTCATCCTGTACCTACAGTTACATAGTTTCCAGAAAAGAGAACTTTTTACTATAGATGTAAAATTCTGTTTTACCAGTTATATTTATTAATCTACATTTTCTTTCAGAAATGTCAAATATGTATTTAATTAGAAAATATTTTAATAAATTAAACCTTTTTTCAAAGGTTATGTATTTATTTGTAATATTTTATTGTTTGCCTACAAAGCAAATTGTATTTTCTTGCCTTGAAAAAAATGGTATATGTGATGGGAATTACTAGAAGACCAAGGGAGTAACCTTAATCAACGGAATAAAGACATTACCAACTTTGGCAATTGACATTATTTCTTTGTAGTTCAAATCCTTTTACCAAAAAAACCCCACCATCCTTAAGATTAAGCCTTTGCATATTTTGGCCTTATAGTTGCACTGATTGATACCTAACATTTCCAATTCTTTTATGAGCTTATTTTAATACAAAGGTTTTGTATCTCTTCTGCTAAAATCACTTAGTTCTCATTAGAGATTTAAATCTAATTTTACTGAATCCCTTTTGAGATTTTCTTGGGCTGTTCTGCTTTTTTTTTTTCCTTATTAAGAATGTAATGAATTTCATGCAGCAAAAGAATAGAAATCAATTTCAATTCCCTTTCATTCTTTTATCCCTCTAACGGCATAGAGCTTTATTTGCCAGATTAAAAGACAAGCTGGCATTATTATTAAGGGGCAAGGCTAAGTAGCAAAACTAGTACCAGTTTTCTCTTTCAGACCTCTATAAAAATGGGCTTCAGAGAGCTAACTTTGTACCATTCATCGCTGTGCTGAAGGTAAGGAAAGTCACTTGTTGAAAGCTTTCTTTCTTTGCCTGTCATATTGATAATCAAGGGTTTGTACACGATTGCTTCAATCTTACTTTCAGGAATACTGCTTTACTTATTATGGGGTTGAAGCAAATTGTAATAGAAGGGGGGAACAACTTTTCATCTGTAACATTAATATCTGTATTTAATGGAAAAGCTGAACATGTTACAGGGCAAAATGTTAACTTCTATAAGTAACACAGTAGAAAATATTTGTTTGGACAGAATTTTATTACAGCCATGTATGTGGAAGTTGAGATTGTAATATTTCTGTAATTGTTATACAAATGTTACTGCAATATTTTTTGACTTTTTAGATTTATCATGCTAGCGTACGTTCCCCAAGCCAGTGGCATTTTCTGTAAAGATGTTATCTTAAAATGTAATCACTCCATCAGTGTAGGCTTTGCAACTGAAAAACGACACTAAGTAAAGGAATAGGTACTCCTATATTTTCAGTTATACAATAAGTAATTTTTCCAAGTTATCACATTGTCTGCTTTTGCTTTTCATTTAATCTCTCATTTCTGCTCCCAAGCACATTTCTTTCTTGCCTTGTCTCATCCTTTCCTTCTCCCACCCCCCCATATGCTTTCCTTGTGACTTAATCCAGCTGATCAGGGGAGAAGAGGAACCTACTACCAGTCTGCTTCATTCTTTCCTCCCTGCTCATGGACATTTTTATTCTGCTTGTGGCTAGCATGTGGCTGCATTCAGCCCCTTATTTCCAAGCTTTTCTTTACTGTGATGTCCATGGACGCTTATATAAGCAATATAAGAATTAGCACCATGTGATCATCCAGCTCTCCGCAGGCCACCAGCAAATGTGCCATGGAGCACAATTTGGAAACCATTCTTCTACACCACCACTTTAATTGCTGGGTCTCATTTGTTTCTCACTCAGAAAAATAATTGTTTCTCTGGAATTTCTCTGGAATCCGACTGTCCCTCACTTTTTCAAAATTCAAGTACATCTTACGTGTAAATACATTTTCTCTTATGTAAGTGGCTTTCTGAGTGGGGATGGCCAAGACTCCAGTACTACAGGGCAAGGAGAACTTACATTCTGTGGAAGCTCCCTGACATCTGTATACTCTGGTGTGACAAACTGGAAATTCTGCAACAGCTTAATTTAAATTCAAAATGGAGGTTTTCATTGAGTTAAATATGAATAATGCAGTCAGTTGAGTAACTGCAGGGTTTGGTTTGGTTTGATAATCAATAAAATGAATGTATGCAGTATTGACACTTTCAGGTTTTGGTATGGCACAGATTTTTTAATTCACAAAAGGTAACTGTATTGTAGAAGTTGAGGGAAGGGAAGCTGGAGGTTTTGGTATCTACAGATCAGTGGGAAGCAATTTGGGATTGTGGGATAAATATATGAATTGGATATTTCTACTAAAGTGATCAGCAGTGAAATAGTTAACAGTGGCTGGGATTTTTCAATGAGGCCTAAGGGAGTTAGACACTCAATTCCCATTAAAGTTTAATGATAATAGGACCCATAATTTCTTTAGTCCCCTTTGAAAATCCCATTCAGTGTTGACATTTAAATTTATCAGGCTTCAAAATTAACATCTCATTGAGATGAACGTGGCAGTTCACATGTCTCAGAATTTCTGTTTCATGCTGTCAGGAAGGCAATGTTGAAAGGTTTTCTTCATAACAATAAAAGTAATAAACTTAATTAAAAATTAAAACTTAGGCCATGTCTACACTACATCTGCTACAGCAGCATAGCTACAGTGCTGCAATTTAGGCTGTGATAGCAGTGTAGAGGCTTCCTACACCTACAGAAGGGGTTTTTCCATCAGTGTAGTTAATCCACCTCTCTGAGAGGCGGTAGCTAGGTCGACGGAAGAATTCTTCTGTCGGCCTAGCCACACCTATACTGCGGGTTAGGTTGACCTAACTACAGTGCTTAGGGTGTAAAATTTTTTACAGCCCCGAGTGATATATCTAGGTCAATCTAATTTTTAAGTGTGGACCAGGCCTGAGAGTCTTAAACACAGTTCTGCAGCCGGGGGTATATTCTGCAGCAAATTCTGTGCCTCTAGAACATGCAGGGCCCTAATTCTTAGGAGTAATTGTAACTATATTAATTTCCTGAGCTGCAACACTGTGTTCAGCCTGCATCACTGGACCCTTTCCTTCATCTTGCGATTAATCAGTCCTTTCTCCTTGGCCGCCTTCATTCGTGTGTGTGTGTGTGTGTGTGTGTGTGTGTGTTATCTTGCATACTTATTTGTGGTTTATCTTCTTTCTTTTTGCTAGCAAAAAAATTAATGACTACATGCCTTTAAACCAGATCGCTACCCTGACTGTTAAAGGTATTTCAAGATTTTAGGCAGAACCTTACATAAGGAATATTAAGAGATACCTTCTCGCTCCTGAGATTAGGTATTAGGGTAATCTTTGTGTTTTCTCTATTCTGTTTTCTTTATATGTTTCATGTTGGTTTGTTTTTAAATACTTCTGTAATTAAATCCATCTTTAACATTAGTTTAGTAAATGTTACGGTACTTGTAAATAATTTGGATCCCCCTTAAAATTTTCAAAGCAAATCATAGGAGGCTTATCGGGCAACACGATTCTGTCCTCCGTAACAAACACTGAACAACGGTGGCAATGTATATAAAGTAAAGAACGACCTTCAAAACTCATATTTTTAATATGGCACTTGTGGGAGCACAGCAGTCATTTTTTAAAATTGAATACATTTAAAAATAAGATGTAAAAATTGTCTTAAGTGGTGGACTGCAGTTCTGAAGGTGTAGACATAAACTAATTTTTTGTCTGCCATAGGCATTTACCATGACAATTTATTCCTCCCAAAAGCATGACGCTTGTACGTGAACTATATCATTGCATTCACCTACCTTGTCTCATTATAACCATCATTTCCTGTTCATGTTCACACACGACACTGCAGGTCTTCCTTGAAATTTTCCATGACAGTCTAACTTCAGGAGAAAATATTAAATTGGTTGCTTATGAATGGTCTTTATCCTGACCCTATCCTTAACAGAGTCCACAGACCGAGTTAGTTCATTCTCAGCCCCTCCCTAGGGTTTGGCTTTATGGATAATTAAAAAACAATAGAACATAAATCATCAGCCCTAACTGCATCTAGGTTTCTCTCTGGGGTCTCTTCTGTTCTCAATTCCCTTTACACACATAGAGCGTCTCCCAGTCTCATATATCCTGCTTGGAGCTAATTGGACTCACCTGCCACCATAACTCAACAGTAATTACCCTGAATCACAGTGTAGGTTTTAGCACCCGAATCCAGAGTGACTCAGCAGAAGAGGCTTTAATTTCCTATACCAGGTCTTAGGGAGTGCTCTTTAGTGGGAGGAAAAGTACCATGGCATATTTCTTAAAAGAGCTGCCTCTCTCCAAACAGTGTCAATTTCAAATTGCCTGCTTTAAACCTCAATATGTTCAAGACGGACCTGAGATTGGTGGGATGGAGAAAGCACTTTGAATAAGTGGAAGGAACTAACTTCTCACCCTTTGAGTTGTCAATGCGGTGCACAGTTTAGGAGTTGTAATGCATTAGACACTGCTGTTCCGAGACACACAGATAGTAGTAGTGGCCAGAAACCTCTTTTCCCATCTTTGGCTCATCAGCAAATTACCCTTTATTTTCAGATACAGACTTAACCCACATTCATCCTTTTTTTCATTGTCTCCAAGATGTGTTACTGCAATGCCTATGTTTTTTCATTCCTGAATCAGTTTTTGTGGGGTGAGCAAGAAGGCATATCAATTCAACACTAGTGTTGCAGATTGGCTGGGCCCCAAGGTCAGAGGACAAGGGAGGCAGAGGTGGGTCAGGGGAAAGATTTGGTTTTTTAAGTAATTCACAGGATTTATACCTTTGGCATTTTGTTTATATGCTGGTCTATCTTGCCTTTTTATATTGTAAACTCCTCAGGGCAGGGATTGCATCTTCCATTGGGTTTGTACAGCACCTACCACAATTTGGGTCTTCGGGAGTTACTGCAATAAAAATAATACATAATATATGGGCTTGATGACAAAGACAAGCTCCAGTTAGTTCAATTTATGGGAGCCTGCTTCCCAAGTGGGATTGACCAATGAGATCACACTTTATTCTGTAGGCAGTTCTTTATGGAGTGCACTTGGCTCCCTATCCAATTCTGGATCCATTTTGAAGTCCGGGTTCAATTCTTTAAAGCTGTCCATAGGTTAAGACTTAGCTATTTCAGAGACTACAGAGTGAATGGCAACTCTCAGCTGTAGCTGCATTGTACAAGGATGCCGGGGCTGAAACTCTGCAGGGTAGAGTATTCATTAGAAAAGGGCTTGGTTTTCTACCACTGGAGATCAGGTTCAAACCAAATCTTGATGTTTTTAGAATTTAATGTAAAATCAAATTCTCTGAGCAAATCGAAAGATGGCTTCAGAAAAGCTCAGCAACAAGAAACGAGATGACAGTCTTGCTTTAAAAGTGATGTAAACAAGGAAGGAGTGAGGAGTATCATCTGTTGGGACAGAATTCCTTATCTGAATTATGTGTCTGGCCTGTGGTGGTTAGCAATGAAAGCATTAAAAACAGAAGTCAGCATTGCTTAAATTTGAAGTATCTATTTTCATGGCAGATGTTTACACAGTCCTAAAATGAAACAAATATAAAGTGAGGGAGGGGACATTTTTGCACAGTGTTGCCTCCTCCATGATCCTGCCTCTCTTGTAGGTGTATGGATTTCAGAGAAAAAAATTGTCACTAAATATTCATATAGATTTGTAATCTTCCACCAATCAGATTGCTGCTTCAGTCCATATCATTTTTAAAATATAATATACCACAGATATGAAATATTGTGGTGAAAATCCCTTAATTCCATAATTGCATACATATTTTTCTGAGGTGCTGTTAGTTTTGAGGCCTTCTAGAGCAGGCAGGTATGGGACAAAGTTTCTTCGCATTCACAAACATTTCTCAACAGGCACAGCTTACTTGGTTCTCACAAACAAGTGCTCAGCTTCAGTTTGCCAAATGCTTAGAATGCAAGTACTCCACAAACTGTGAAGGAGCCTAAGTACCCAATGATTTATTCTGAAAAATTTCCAGACATGTTAACAGAGATAATTTACAAGTAGAGTTGTAACCAATACTTTAAAAACTTGATGACATAAGATCTAAAGTGAATTCTTGTTTTATTAGCGGGAGGGGTGAAGGGATTCTTTAATACATGGTTTGGCAGTAGTTCACCAATTTTTTTCATTCTGCAGGCCACTTAGTAAAAGAGAGATCCTCTCATGGACTATTGCCCTTTCCAACAACCTAATCCCCCACTGTTTGGTTCAACATTGAATTCTTTGGACCAGCAGGAAGGGCTCCTCGGACCATTGGTGTTCTACGAACCGTACTTTGATGTGCAAAAATACTATCAATAAATAGTGATTCTCAAACATCCAAAGATTTCTTGTAAAATGCTATGTAAATTACAATCACATAGTGCAATTCATCATATAGCTAAAATATTTTCTCTGTCAAGTTTATTATTACACACAATAAAGCTACCATTAATACTAAAAATAAGCAATTCTGAAGCATTGGTATATCATTCACAGGTACAGTTTTAAAGTAATATCTTGAACTTTGACTGAGCATATCTTTTAAATTGAAATAAAACAAAATATAAACCAGATATCCATAACTGGTGGGATTTATAAGAGTTTAAACTACTATAAGTTTTCTTTCAATTGAATCATTTTTTTATTTCCTTGTTTGGGGTCAAAATAAATCAATATTTCATTTAAAAATATTTTTGTTTAAATAATTCAATGCTAACCACAATAACCTGCTTTCACAATGACAGGAGTGGTACTGATCAGTATCACTTTTTGCAGCATTGGTTGGTGGTGATAAAATGATATTTAGGTTGCTTCAGTTATTCTGTAGGGTTTTCGTAGTAAAATATACATCTGTTCTTACAAAACCATCTTCAGAGCAATTTAAAAATATTTATCAGCTTACTGTATTTTTTTGGTTTTCGTTCAGAGAAATGTAGGTGTTTGAAACTTGACCAATTTAGAATTCTTAGAGAGATCTGTAGGTTTTAAATTTCATATAAAGGAATTGGTAGATATAACATTTCTTTTATTGTGTGCTGTGCTTTGTCCAACCACCTGTGATAGGAACACACACATTTGTTGATTGGCTGATCTGCCAATTTGTTTTTAAAAAAAGTCATTTCGCTGATTAAATTGATTTGTCAGTTTGTTCCATTCTAATGCTGTGATAGCCCAGGAGCTTTCAGTATATTGAATAGTTAAAACCTGCTTTTGAGGTCAGTGTCAGCCACTCTGACCTCTGCTGAACTGTCACCTGAGTCAGAATTGGTGGGATTAATTCTTTGATATTGTGATGGCTTCGCTTATCAATTGACTTCTTCATTACTGAAGATGTTAGGCCTTTTGTTTCCCTTCTTATTATGTAACCAAGCAAGCTCTTAAGTAGAAGGCGCTTTTTTTGCAAGCTGTGGAAGTGTTTATTTTATTTTTGTGAAGTATATCTAGTAATCAAATGGATAAAAATAACTTCTTCATCTACAATGCAGTTATGAATTACTGTGCTTAATATCAGCATTGTTTGAGGACAGTTTTTGTTTATGACACAGATTAGTTTTCAAAGACCATTTTAACAAGTAAAACACATTGCATCTAGATTAGTGTGCCTGATTAGAGGTTTACAGTTTTGTTCTAAATACTTTCAATAAGTGTATGTGTGCATGTGAGAGAGATGATATATATATATATATATATTTATATATTTTTATATATATATATATATATATATTTACAGGAAAGGATTGTTTAATTGTATTTATGCACTTCAAAGACTTTTTAAGGATTATAATATTCTTGTGATCTATTCATTGCGGTGTAGATACTATTAACTATATAATATTACAAGCCTTTTTTCAAGTCATATCTGACATTCCACACACACCCACACCCCCGGCAGTTTGTTCAAATACAGACTCCTAGGTTTTATCACCCAAGGGTAAATATAATTGCTACTGCAGCTGAGTCTTGTGTTTTTTCTTTTTTCCCCTTAAATCATAATGGTTTTCCTCAGTTCTGTTTCAGCGAATGAATTCTTTGATTAAAATGGGCAAATCAAAGTATATTAGAGATATGTTATAGCTAGTTCTTGATGTAACAGGGTAAATTAGTTTAATTACACGTGGCAGTTTTCTTTGCTTGTGATGTAATGTGAAATAAGGTCCTCCCTCTCCCCAAAAAAGCCCGAGCCAATTAATAAAGCTTTTAAGCTCTTTGTCACAGGCCACCGTGGAGGTCTGCAGAGAAGAACTTTAATCCAATAAACATTTCATTTAGATCATGAAAAGAAAACTTGAGGAGAAGCTCCGACAAGAGAGGGTGTTACCAGTGATTCTAACCATGAAGAGATGTGAGGAATTTGCCAAATTAACCAAGAGACCTTCATATTTAACACATAAACGTGTCAAAACTAATAATAGAATAATTTAATTTGAGTTGAACCCTATATTGTGAAAATTGTAAAAAGCCACAACTGTTTTCTTCAAAGACTTCACTGTTGAGCTGGATGGACAGGGCAAGGGGAGGTTGTGAGAAACGCAGATAGCAAATAACACTGGCCGAAGTTGGTAGGGAAAAAAAGGAATAGATAATTAGGTGTAATTAGTGTGTATGAATTGTTGTCTCCCTGCCCTTGGCTTGAATAAATTTAGAAGAAAAAACCCTAGTGGTGAAAATGCTTTGATGTAAGAAGAGTCATTGTGGTTTGGCAGCATAAAGGCAGTGTTTTATACTTCTTACATAATGGTTGTGATACAGAAAGAGTGAATGGACTCTGCACCCCCCAGTCTGCTTTACAGCAAGGACTTTTGGATTCTCTTGAAACAAAATGCATCAGAAGTTTTCAGTTGTGGGTAATGAGGTAGTGGACCTCATCAGAGCTAAGCGTAAGCCATCTTTAGCCTTTGTTTAGATCTTAATCGCATTTTTTTTATTCTGGGAAATTTAGTTTCTTAAATCAACACTCCTTTTTCCCCCTCCGTGCTAGCAGCTCTTGCAAGAGCAAAGGCTAATACTAGGGAAAGAAATAAAATCAGAATTTAAAAAAGAAAAAAAATCATAACATGGTGAGCCAACTTTATCCTTGGTGTAACTCCATTAAAGTATACAGAATTGTGCCAGGGATTAATTTGTAAATTATTACACTTCTAATCCAGTATGAGATATTGCCAGGGTTCTGTCTTTCAGCAAACCACTGCTTATTATTTAAAGACTGTTAAGAACCATTAGTAATAACAATAGTAGGGGTGGTGTATGGATGCACATACACAATATATATATAAATATATAGGTTTAAAGCAACATGTAAGATTTATGGTGTATATTTGGAGACAGGGTGACCTTCAAAAGAGTGAGGTGAAATAGAGCTGTTTAATTTAGTGTTGTTTCTGTTGCATACAGCTTGTTCTTTATCCTTCTTCCCCCTCTTTCAAAAGGCTGGAAAAATAAGACATTTTATGCCCAGTCACATGCCCCATTCTCCCTCCCAACAAATAAAAAACATTTTGTTTAGTTTCAAAATGTGAAATATTATACATCATAGTGAACTTCAGAATCTTTTATGTTGCACCCATTACCCGTTGATTGAAATTTAATTATTTATGGATACTACTGTGTATATAGACTTTTATAGACAGGGTTTAAAATAATTTGTAGTAAGATTCTAAAATGAATTGTGTGTTCTCCTGCAGTAGCTAGAAGTATTTATTTTTAATCACTAAAATTATAGAGCCAGATCCTAAACTGATGTAAATCTGTGTAATTCCACAGACTTAATCTCAGTGATTTTCCTGTTAAACCACTCAGATTAAAGATGAAAATGTTTCTATCACAAGTGTAAGAAGACCCATATTACAAATTCTGTTTGTCAACACTTAACTGCCTAGATTTTTGTTGTCTGTTTAGAATGACAATTTAAAAATATCATAAATAAGAATTGCATTTGTCATACATGATCAGTCTTAACTACAACAGCTAAATCCAATTGGTTTTGTATTATTTAAAATGCAAAAGTTGACCAAGGTAACATTTTGAAAATTGTCCGCAAAGTTTATTTTTTCTAGTGTTTTTTAAAGTTGTATTAGGAATAATGCTTCTAGCACCACTGTAGTAATCTGCAATGTTTTATCATTCCACAGTTATTGAAAAATAATAGGAAAAACCTGTGAAGAAAGTAGCATTTCATTTAACCCTTTTGAAGCATTGTGCCATTATACAGAACAAGTAGTCTTTTGTACTTGAAGTTGATTTGAGCTGTGAAAGGCAACACCTGAATATCTCACAAGACTAAATAATTATGGCTGATTGTGTTTTTCAGGTATAGGTCACAGGAAATTCACTTAGGGTAGAATATGTACAAAGCTAAGAAATATGCAGATTTTCTGTTGTAGGATTGTGTAAAAATTATTTACAGTTAATACTTGCATAAAGGTTAGAAAGGTTGATGAAGTGATATTTAGTTTTGCTTTACTATTCACTGCATGTCAGAATGTAATTATGACTGATTCATGAAACTGTCTTAGAAACGAACCATCTTTATTAAAATGCTGATCAAGATAAGAGCTGACAGTAATAAAGAATAGAACATTTTAGTCTTGTTGCTTTTGAATGATTGCTAATTACCCCAGAGGTCATGTATAGTGCTTGGGAGGATTCATTGACATTATTTCTTTTAAGTCTACTGTTTCAACAACATCTGAACATGAAGACGAAAACTGAGTGCATATAGAACAAGACTTTGACCAAGTTTTTTATGCCATGAAATACCTGATGATTCCTCTTCCCTGCTTTTGTTGTAGTAAATTTAAGTTCTTAGGAGTCTAGAAAGCAGAGTATTAGGAGTGCTGCAAATGTGGTATATTCATTTAACAGGGCTAACCTTAAACATAAGCAAAGCAAGCAACCGTTGCTTCTCAGGGTCCTGCATCCCATACACGTTGTGTAACTTATGGCCTGGTGCTATCTCCTTCTTCAGAAGCTGGCCCAGAGAGAAACCAGTATACTGCCAGCATACCTTTTCTCTCTCTCTTTCTCTTAACAGGACAAGGGATGGAGTTAACTTATGGTCCAATTTTCCCCACCTAACTTCAAACAGCTGGAGGGGGAGGTCTTATAAATCATAGGGCCTGCTTTACTAACTTTAAATCCTGAAATAAGATGGTGATTGGCATTAGCTGAAAATTTCAAGACCATCCATTTGTAACTAGTCTAATGTTAACCATATATGGTGGCCCAGAAAACAAATTTGTTCATTAAACATACTATATGCCTACTTAAGAAAGAATTATTGTTTTACTATAGTTATGATCATTTGGAATGATTTTCATTACAGTGGTGTTCTTCAGAAGAAGAAGTGTCTGTTAGCCTTCTCCTGATATCCCTCAGTTAAGAATTTTAAAACCCCCAAATAAAACTCTTGCTTCTAATTAGACACTGGATATGGGTCAATTAATGAAACTACCAAGGAAAGCAGAAAAGATAAGAGACTTTGGCCAACAAAAGTAAAGCTACCGTTTTCTGTAATAGTGATGAAAGGCACCCACAATATATTTATGCATTCCATCATAAGGGAGAGTGTTTTTTATCCCTTGGTGGGGAGGAGAATGATTACTAATGAAAATTCTTGTTGTTGCATAATTTGACAGAAGGAGGGATTTTCAGTCCTCATGAATAGCCAGGGAAGTCTAAATCAGTTGTGCAGTCTTGTTATTGTTGGATACTTGTTTGGATGTCCTGTAATGTAAAGGAGTTAGCTAGAGAGGATGTACTTGAAAAGGGAAGATTGAAGTCTAAAACAGTAGCTGTTGATCCTTTCATTCAGAAAGTTCTGTTGGAGTTGCACTTCTCAGGTTCAGCTTGCCCTTGGTTATAAATGTTCATATATATTTCTTTTTAAAATTCGTTAGTGGTGTATGTATGTGTAAGTGTAATAGCTGATTATATAGCATTGTGAATCTGAGAATAGGAGTAAGATCTTAATTTTAGCTCACTTCAGTAGTATGAAGCAGTCCTTGCCATCAGATGTATTTGTCAAAGCAGGTTTCTGCAAAGTTAGTTGACAGAAGCAACTGATTGTATGGAATTTTGTCCTCTAATGGTGCTGTAAAAGAGAGTGCACTCTATCCATACAACCGCATCCTAATGGAATAGTAGCTTGTAGTGGTACAGAAAAAGTGATTGCCATGAAACAAAATACCATGGCTTCATATTAGTTGACTTGAAATGTATAATGTAACTCTGGTTATTTACACAATAGTAGGAACAGTACCAGATTCTTTAAAACATTTCTTTTTTTTTATTTCCCATTTCTTATGATTCCCCATCCCTAAGATACTCACAATTTAGGACATATTGGAGTAGTTCACAACAGTGATGGTAGCTTATACTCTTTAGCCCTGGTGCTGCAAACACATATACATGTGCTTAACTATATACATGTAAATAGTCCAGTTGAAGCTTATAGTTAAGCATGTGCATAAATTTTGCGGGATTGGGACCTTAGCATATGTGCTTTGCCATCCTTGCTGGTTAATAATAATAATAATAATAATTAATAAATATCTATTCCTAATATAGGGCTTTTCATCAGTAGATCTCAAAATGCTTTGCAAAGGTGGTGTCATTATCCCTGTAATCTCTTGTTTAAAACCACTCTTACAGTTTTACTTTTTTGCATAGGTTCATCAAAGTGTGTTTTTCTATAAAGCTAATAGTTGTGTGTGCATGTGCATATGTATATATCTTCTCAATATTTAAAAATCACTTCATCTTTCACATATTTCACCACATGTAGGTAAAAATAAAAACATAAAAGCATCTTCAATTCTGGCAATCTCATATTGCTATACACATGCATTATTTAATAAAATATTAAATCACAGATTACAGTTCACTAAATATTCTATACAATATATTTCCTAGCACACATCTACACAATTAATTCTCCACAATTTATACAAGATAGCAATGTAATCTTTTTTCTGCCTATACTTCACAGGTGCTTTTATTTGAGTTTTTAAAAAATAAAATAGCCACCTATCTTGGATGCTTTAGACACAACAAATCCTGCATTTTGGCAGGGGGTTAGACTAGATGACCTTTGCAATCCCTTCTAATCTGTTGATTCTATGATTCTAACAAGAATTATGTAGAACAGATTGTGCACCACAAGATCCTGAATACACTGCCAATTTATATATGTACGCATTTTTGTTCTTAAAAAGTGTTATCAGATGGTGTTGAGAGAGAATGTTGATTGGATTACTGTCGTAATTGGAGATAGAATTGGTCTACAAGACATTAATAGCTGATGCATTTCAATATTTAAACAACCTGATGCTATTTAATTTAAGAAACACTGTAGCATTCAAAAATTTTCATAGAGAACATATAATGCAGCATATCCATTCATGTTGGGTTGAGGTTTTTTGTGTGTAGTTGAGGTTTTCATTAATCATTCTTTAGTTCATTTAAAATGTCACAGTGACTAGATATCTGAAATCCGTAGCTGGAAACATATTCTAATGTTGGTGTTTTAACATGTAACCTCATGTCTGCCAAACAATGGATTATTTTCCTCATAAACAATGTACTAATGTAATAATTTCTCTCTTGCATTGTTATAAAAGTTACATTTTAAAACTCATTTTCTACCCTACAGGCATATGTATGCTATACAATAACTTGCCCATATGAATCTGTTTTGATAATAAGTGCAACATACAACATTTTCGTGAACATGGTCAGAGTTAAAAGTTGCTGTACTCTGTTTTTTAAATTGTGAGTATTTATTGAAGTTACTCTTAAATTTTGAAAGAGAACCTAAACTCAGGAGTTCCTTATTTTTAATGGTTGTGTTTTTATTAATGGAGTCCAGGAACCTTAACAACACGTTAATGCCGTTACTTGTTTGGCTTTCCCTCTGTTTTGGAAAAAACATTGATTTTGTTAATTTGCTTGAAATGTGCATAATATTTTTTACAAGTTTTAACACTTTATTGTGAAGTGTTTTAGTGTGAGTGCTGATGTAAAGCTGTCAGTATGTGTATGGTGCTGCTATACTGGTAAAAGAGACGAGATCTGAAACCAGTTGTGTGTAGATCAGTAATGAGAGAGTTTGTGAAACCAGCTGTGTATGTATAGTCCATGCATTCCGGAGAACACTGATGTGCAGCCAGGTACAATTGTATAGTCTTGGCATTATGATAAGGAGAGAGTTGATGTAAAACCAGTTCTGTGGACATAGTCCATATGTTATGGCAAAGGGAGAGTGAACCTGAAACCTGTTGCACATGTGTAGACTAGATATTACAGTAAGGAGAGAGTTGACCTGAAACATGGTGTACATGTATATTTTGGGCTTTGTGGTAATATAGGATAGCTGATATAAAACCAGCATTTAAATAATTCCTTTATTGTGTATGAAGTCTCTTGCAGTTCATCCTACTTGATATTGGCAACATTAAGATGTATAAGTATGGATAGTTGAGTGGTTTAAGTTTTAACAATTCTAAAGTAGAATAAACGTTAAAATCTAGAGACAATTTTCAAAAAAGTAACTTCTAAATGCTTCTAGATTTTGGCTTGTTCAATGGAATGTACTTAATAATAAGAATATAGCAGTAGGGATATAATACCGACCACCCGACCAGGATGGTGATAGTGACTGTGAAATACTCAGGGAGATTAGAGAGGCTATAAAAATAAAAAACTCAATAATAATGGGGGATTTCAGCTATCCCCATATTGACTGTGTACATGTCACCTCAGGATGGGATGCAGAAATAAAGTTTCCTGACACCTTAAATGACTGCTTCTTGGAGCAGCTAGTCCTGGAACCCACAAGAGGAGAGGCAATTCTTGATTTAGTCCTAAGTGGAGCACAGAATCTCGTTCAAGAGGTAAATATAGCTGGACTGCTTGGTAATAGTGACCATAATATAATTAAATGTAACATCCCTGTGGCGGGGAAAACACCACAGTGTCCCAACACTAGCATTTAATTTCAGAAAGGGGGACTACACAAAAATGAGGAAGTTAGTTAAACAGAAATTAAAAGGTACAGTGCCAAAAGTGAAATCCCTGCAAGCTGTATGGAAACTTTTTAAAGACACCATAATAGAGGCTCAACTTAAATGTATACCCCAAATTGAAAAACACAGTAAGAGAACCAAAAAAGTGCCACCATGGCTAAACAACAAAGTAAAAGAAGCAGTGAAAGACAAAAAGGCATCCTTTAAAAAGTGGAAGATAAATCCTAGTGAGGAAAATAGAAAGGAGCATAAACCCTGGCAAATGAAGTGTAAAAATATAATTAGGAAGGCCAAAAAAAAATTTGAAGAACAGCTAGCCAAAGACTCAAAAAATAATACCAAAATTTTTTTAAGTACATCAGAAGCAGGAAGTCTGCTAAACAACCAGTGGGGCCACTGGACGATCGAGATGCTAAAGGAGGACTCGATGACGATAAGGCCATTGCGGAGAAACTAAATTAATTCTTTGCATCGGTCTTCACGGCTGAGGATGTGAGGGAGATTCCCAAACCTGAGCCATTCTTTTTAGGTGACAAATATGAGGAACTGTCCCAGATTGAGATGTCATTAGAGAAGGTTTTGGAACAAATTGATAAAATTTAAATAGTAATAAGTCACCAGGACCAGATGATATTCACCCAAGAGTTCTAAAGGAACTCAAATGTGAAATTGCAGAACTACTAACTAGTTTGTAACCTATCATTTAAATCAGCTTCTGTACCAAATGACTGGAGGATAGCTAATGTGACGCCAATTTTTAAAAAGGGCTCCAGAGGTGATCCCAGCAATTACAGGCTGGTAAGCCTGACTTTGGTACCGGGCAAACTGGTTGAAACTATAATGAAGAAAAAAATTGTCAGACACATAGATGAACATAATTTGTTGGGGAAGAGTCAACATAGTTATTGTAAAGGGAAATCTTGCCTCACCAATCTACTAGAATTCTTTGAGGGGTCAACAGACATGTGGACAAGGGGGATCCAGTGGATATAGTGTACTTAGATTTTCAAAAAGCCTGTGACAAGGTCCCTCACCAAAGGCTCTTAAGAAAAGTAAGCTGTCATGGGATAAGAGGGTAGGTCCTCTCATGGATTGGTAACTGGTTAAAAGATAGGAAACAAAGGGTAGAAATAAATGGTCAGTTTTCAGAATGGAGAGAGGTAAGTAGTGGTATCCCCCAGGGGTCTGTACTGGGACCAGTCCTATTCAACATATTCATAAATGATCTGGAAAAAGGGGAAACAGTGAGTTGGCAAAATTTGCAGATGATACAAAACTACTCAAGATAGTTAAGTCCCAGGCAGACTGCGAATAGCTACAAATGAATCTCACAAAACTGGGTGATTGGGCAGCAAAATGGCAGATGAAATTCAATGTTGATAAATGCAAAGTAATGCACATTGGAAAACATAATCCCAACTGTACATATAAAATGATGGCATCTAAATTAGATCTTATCACTCAAGAAAGTGATCTTGGAGTCATTGTGGATAGTTCTCTGAAAACATCCACTCAATGTGCAGCGGCAGTCAAAAAAGCAAACAGAATGTTGGGAATCATTAAGAAAGGGATAGAAAATAAGACAGAAAATATCATATTGCCTCTGTATAAATCCATGCTGTGCCCACATCTTGAATATTGCATGCAGATGTGGTCACCTCATCTCAAAAAAGATACATTGAAATAGGAAAAGTTTCAGAAAAGGGCAACAAAAATGATTAGGGGTATGGAACGGCTTCCATATGAGGAGAGATTAATAAGACTGGGACTTTTCAGCTTGGAAAAGAGACAACTAAGTGGGGATATGATAGAGGTCTATAAAATCATGACTGGTGTTGAGAAAGTAAATAAGGAAGCGTTATTTACTCCTTCTCATAACACAAGAACTAGGGGTCATCAAATGAATTAATAGGCAGCAGGTTTAAAACGAACAAAAGGAAGTATTTTTTCACACAATGCACAGTCAACCCGTGGAACTCTTGCCAGAGGATGTTGAGAAGGCCAAGACTATAACAAGGTTAAAAAAAGAACTAGATACTTTCATGGAGGATAGGTCCATCAATGGCTATTAGCCAGGATGGGCAGGGATGGCGTCCCTAACCTCTGTTTGCCAGAAGCTGGGAATGGGCAACAGGGGATGGATCACTTGATGATTATTTGTTCTGTTCATTCCCTCTGGAGCACCTAGCATTGGCCATCGTCAGAAGACAGGATACTGGGCTGGATGGCCCTTTGATCTGACCCAGTATGGCCATTCTTATGTTCTTAATACTTGTGCAAAATTTAATCTGGATCCCTTCAATAAGTAGATAAAGCAGGGATAAATACCCAGATTGACTAGTTTTCTGCATGGTCTTACTATGACTAAATCTTGCCATGCCCTCCCCCTCACCATCAACAGAGGGTCTGTTGATCAGACCAGTAGGACTGAGGCACAGTGCCTGAAGAAGAGTGGGGATGCAGGAACTGGCTACTTATTCTCGGGTCCTGCACCTCCCATTAGCCAGGCTTTGGGGACTGGGTGCGCTGATTGGCCCTTATCCTCTCCTCCAACCTCCCCAGCATATTTAAACTTTGCCTGGGCTTTTGAAGAGCCTCAAACCCCATTTAATTGCTCCTGTCCTCCTTTTAGTTGTTGTGTAAGAGTTGTGTTTTTCAGGATTTGGCTGGCCTGTTTTACGATCCGGAAGTAGGGTTTCCCATTGGATCAGACTGACCAAGATCTCGTGGAATTTTTGGCCTACCTCATAGTGTTGTGGAGGCATGATTGGGTTGAATGGAATAGGTCTTGAATGTTTAATATTAGGAATGGCAAAACTGTTTAGCTTGTTGCAACTTGTGATTGGTGTCCAATGTGGATAAAAGCTAAAAAAAAACTAACTCCCAGAACCAAATGAGACTAAGGATTTCACTGGTGGACCTACAGGAGAAGGGAAGACCTGAAGTCTTCATGGATTGAGGTCCCTCCTTGGTAACCCTCCCCTTCCTCCCCGCATGTGGATGGATGGAGGGTGAGAGGATTGAGAAGTGATCTGCGTCTTAGGGCTAGGCCAAGCAGGGGCTATCCCAAGTTATTGGTTACATGATGGGAGCCATGTAACCATACACTGAACTAGTTAAATGTCTGATACATGAGAACAGTGATGGATGTGTAGCCCCTCTACCCAGTGTTAATTTAATAAAGTTGAAGCCTGCCGCTTAAATCCATCCCTGTGTCTGTCGTTCATTTGCTTACGTATCCTGGTCAATCTGACCTTTCCTGTCTATCTGCTCAGTCAAAAGTCTTGTTCTCATGAGTCCTCATTTCATGTTGTGATGCTACCACCTCCTCCTTTCTGACCTTGACTAAGGCAACCTCATTCTCCTCAAATGTGTCTGTTAAAATAAACTTTCTGGTTTGTCACTCTGACCACATCATCTCAGCTGCTATCTGATTTAGTAACTTCTTATGATTTTGACTCTTGGCTTTACTACCCATTAATCAGCTGCTCAAATACCTCCATGCTTTCTCTCATGGTGACCCTTGTACATGGGGGAAACTCCCTAATAAAATCCATACAACTACTACTACATCATCCTCCTTCAAGTCCAAGCTTAAGACTATCCTCTGCTGTGGTGCCTGTAAAACCTTACCTGCTGACAATGGCTAGGCAGACAATGAACTACAATTGCCCCTCTGTTCTTCTTTCTTTTTCCTGCTGCTTTACTCCCTACTGCACCCCCAAATAAATAAAAGCAGCAATACATGTAACTAACTATGCTGGGCCAGTTCTTCAAACTCATTTGTTTGTATATTCTGTACCCATCCTCTACTCTTTGTCTGTTTGTATCTTTAGAGGATAAGTCATCCAGGACAGAATTTTCTCTTCTCTTTTTATAGTGCCCAGTACAATTGAGCCCCAATTCCAAATAGGTCTTTGGGTACAAGCATAATATAAATATTTACCAATAATAATATACCTGTTTTGGTTTCATATATGTTACTGCGACTTAGGGGAATTGTACTTGGGGGACTGCCAGGTTAATACATTAACTTTATTTGACCTTCATCTGAGCTTCTTAAAAATCTTTGTCTCTCTATTTACCAGGCTCTTGTGCTATGTATTAGTATCATGACAACATTTAAAAACTGTCTTGTACCAAACATGAATGCAATAGCAAATAAATAATACAAGAGTTTAAAGGAAGGAATATTTATTTTACAAGATGTATTTAACAAGAAAACATTTTACAAATGAGAAGCAAGAGGGAAGACCAAGGACAGGGTAGGCCCATTATTCAATGAGGTAGGGAAAGACAATAAACAGAAAACGCAGCTGTGGCCAAAGTGTTAAGCCTTTTTTGTTTGTTTTCACCAAAAATGTTAGCAGTGATTGGAGGATTAATATAGTGAACATAAATGTAAAGAGGTAGGATCTGAAGCTAAAGTAAGAAAAGAACAAGTTAAGAATTACTTAGACAAGTTAGATGTCTTCAAGTTGGCAGGGCCTGATGAAATACATCCTCGAATACTTAAGGAACTGGTTGAAAAGATCTTTGAGCCATTAGTGATTATCACTGAGAACGTGTGGAGGACAGGACTGATCCCAGAGGACTGGAAAAGGGCAAAGATAGTACCTATTTATGAAAGAGAGAATAAGGATAACACAGGGAATTATAGATCAATTGGCTTAACTTTGGCACCCGGAAAGATAATGGAGCAATTAATCAATCAGTTTGTAAGCACCTAGAAGAAAATAATGTGATAAGTAACAGTCAACATTTGTCAAGAATAAATCATGTCAAACCAACCTAATATCATTCTTTGACAGGATAATAAGTCTTGTGGATAGGAGGGAAGAAGTAGATGTGATATATCTCGACTTAGTAAGGTTTTTGATACTATCTGACATGACCTGCTCAAAATCAAACAGGAAATATAGCCTTGACGGGCCTACTATAAGGAGAGTTCACAACTGGTTGGAAAAGTGTACTCAGAGAGTAGTTATCAGTGGTTCACAGTCAAGCCTGAAGGGCATATCAAATGGGGTTCCGGAGGAATCTGTCCTGGGTCCATTTCTATTCCATGTCTTCATAAAGTATTTGGATAATGGCATCGAGAGTACATTTATAAAGTTTGCAGACAATACCAAGCTGGGAGGGGTTGCCAGGGTTTTGGAGGACATGATTAGAATTCAAAATTCTGAACAAACTGGAGAAATGGTCTGAAATAAATAGGATGAAATTCAGTAAGGACAAATGCAAAGTACTCCATTTAGGAAGGAATAATCAATTGCACGAATACAAAATGGGAAATGACTGCATAGGAAGGAGTACTGCAGAAAAGGATTTGGGGGTTATAATTGATCACAAACTAAATATGAGTCAAAAGTGTAATGCTGTTTCAAAAAAAGCGAACATCATTCTGGGATGTATTTGCAGGAGTGTTGTAAGCAAGACATGAGAAGTAATTCTTCCATTCTACTCAGCACTTATAAGGTCTTAACTGGAGTACTGTGTCCAATTCTGGGCACACCACTTCAGGAAAGATGTGGACAGCCTGGAGAAAGTCCAGGGGAGAGCAGCAAAAAATATTAAAAGTCTAGAAAATATGACCTACGAGGAAAGATGGGGGGCGGGGCGTGGTGGAATTGGATTGTTTTGCATGGAGAAGAGCAGACTGAGGGGGACATGATGTCTTCAAGTACATAAAAGGTTGTTATAAAGAGGAGGGTGACAAATTGTTCTCCTTAACCACTGAGGACAGAATAAGAAATAATGGGCTTAAATTACAGCAAGGAAAATTGAGGTTAGATATTAGGAAAAACTTCCTAACTGTAAGGGTAGTTAAGCACTCAAACAGATTACCTAGAGAGGTTGTGGAATCTCCATCATAGAACAGGTTAGACAAACACCTGTCAGACAAGCTCCACACAATAATTAGTCCTTCCTCATTGCAGGGGACTGGACTCGATGACTTACCAAGGTCCCTTCCAGTCCTACATTTCAGTGATGACTCATATAGCCATTGTGCATTTAATAACTTTTAACAGTAGCATTAGAGCTATTCAAAGAGTAAAATCTGCCCCATTGGCAGTTCTAAGTTTTATGCCTCTTCTTTAGTACTGTCTACCCCCACTTGAGCTTTGAGGCTTCACGTTTTTCCTTCCAGAATCAGAAGCTTTTTCTCCCACTTATATGGTAATGAGTACATGATAAGTCTCTATTTTTAACTTACTAATTGCATTTTCAGACTGTAATTGTATTTGTCCTTTGTATACATAAATACATAAACCGGTTCAAAATAAATTGTAAGGCTGATTAATTTTATGCATTTGAATTGAATGGGGGTAAGAAGTCACAGTCCTTAAATACCTTCATTGTACAGAGAAATTGCTGGAAACCCTAGGTAGTAGCACAAGGCCTGAGTAGGCTAACTCTAGGTTTGACCCTACGTTTTTATTTAGGGACAAAGATAAGAGAAGTCTAGCACAAGCAGATGAAATCTGAAAGTGTAAAGCTCCATTTTAAAAATGTAAACCAATAGTTAGGATTGTGGCTTTAACAATTAAGGACTAACAATCTGAGGACCCCAGTTAAAGTTCTTTTCCTGCTGATTAGGATTTCTTGGTGGTGATTAGTGAGTATGAGAATGCAATCACATTTGTAGGGTTTAATCAGTCCGAAGATGGAGAAGTTAGTTATCCAAAGAGAGAGAAATTAAAACCTATAGTTCATATTAGTCTTTTTTTAAATGTTAATAAAAGATTGTTTAAAAGGCTGGGAAGTCTGTGACAATGCATCTAAGAACATGTAGAGTTTGTAAAATTTTACTATCCTTTTTTTCAGTTCCCAAATTTATAAATAAAGCTTTACAAGCATCTATAAGGGGGAGAAAAGGACATTTTTCTAGACCTGCCACAATACATTTATATTCATGCTATAATGTTCACTATTTGTACTTGTGAACAGTACACATCTCTTCATTTTCATGCAACCACATACTTATAGCCCTTCCATAATGTTTACCTTTTTTATATATGTCAATCTTTGTCTTTTATAAATCTCAAATGTTGAAATCCCTCAATTCTGAATTTATACAATATTTCTAGTGCATATTTTCATTCTTTTTACAATACATGCCAGTTACATTTCCTAATACTTAACACTTACAGTGTTTTCCCCTAACAGAGCTCTTTGCAAACATTATCTGTAACCTCACAACACTCCTGTGAGGCAGATAAATTAAAGTTATTCCTAATTTACAAATATGAAAACAAAACTTGGGATTTTTTTCTCCAACAGTGGTCATGTCTACATTAGAGAAACCTGGAATGAAAATCTCTTTAGTCTCCTTTGCAAAAATACTGCACATACCAGAGCTCATTTGTGTGCTACTTTTGCCAGCATCAGTTTCTTGCATATTTACTATCCAATGATCCACTCCTTTATTATTTATTATTTGTATTATTAATTTGTTTGGTAGTAGCACCTAGATGCCCCACTCCTAGATCAGGGCCTCATTTTGCTAGGTATTATACACACACACATAAGGAAAAATGGTTTCTGCCCTCAAGAGCTTACAAGCTAATTAACAGCAATCATGTTTCAGAGAAAGCTTTCCTATGAGCATGTTGTCAGCTTGATTATAAACCAGGCCTGCACAACATGCGGCCCAGGGGCCTCATGCGGCCCGCGTGGGCTCACTGTGCGGCCCAAAATCTGGGACTGTGTCCGTTGGTCCTTTTTGCTGCTTGTCTCTGGGCTGGGGGTTGTCCCAATGCTGCAAAGAGGGTGTTCCCAAAGGAAGGTGCTTGCTTCTAACCCCCGAGGCTGTCAGTATGTCTGCTCTTCTCTAGTCAGCCCACTTGACAAGTTTGATTTTCCTTGGTCTGGTTCCCATCCCCTCTCCAAGGGTTGCAGCTGTCTGGAGGTGCCCACGTTCCACGCCTTCCTCATTCACACCTCATTCATTCAAAAGGGCAATTGAATACAAAGTGGGGGGAAGATCTTATTCTACTTCTAGCAAAAAGATATTTTTCTTTTACCTTAATTATACTACTGTAGGGGCCCGCTATAACATATTACCAAGGTTCAATACAAAGTCATATAAAAGTTATACATAAATGCATAATGCAGAGATTTATCTACAACTGCATTGATTAACTGTTGTGTGCAGTAATATAGTGACCCCTGGGGTGTGTGTGAAGAGGGGGGTGATGGTGGGGCTGAGCAGGGAGGGGGCGGGTCCTATTTTACTGCTGTGATCTGGTCACCCTATGCGCGCCGTTTCTTTCCCCCTCTACTGGCTTCCACACCCCAGCACTGGGGAAGGAGGGGTTGTTTCCGTGGGGCGGGTGGCGCTGGCAGGGGTGTTTCCGCGGGGCCGAGGGGTTTCGGCCCTCAGCTGTTTTCTTTGGAGTAATATGGCCCTCGCCGCTTTATGAGTTGTGCAGGCCTGTTATAAACTCTTTGGTGCAGGGGCCATCTTTTTGTTATTTGTATACAGTGCCTAGCAAAATAGGTCTTAGGGCCTCTTTGAGCTACCTCAGTTTTAAAAAGAAAAGGATAAGTCAGTGGCAGACATGCAGACACTGGTGACCACAGAGAAAGATAAGGAGATTTTGTTGCAGCTGAACTCTGTTGGGAACGCAATCATCTACGACCAGCTGTTGAAGCACCTTGCTGAGTATAGCGTCACTCTGGCAAGTGGCAGCAGTAAGAGGCTGGCTTTAAGGTCCAATTCTATGAATTTTGGGACAATAATAAGCATGCCTGGGCCAGGGATACAAAGAGCATTATGAAACAGGACTATGATTGAATATTCTAGTTACTCTGGTTTGAAGATGAAAAAACCAGGACTGTTAAAAAGGCTGGGCAGATTTAAGCAGGACAACAAAGAACTTAACGATGAACTATATCTGCCATGGCTCGGAAACAAGGTGTGAGCACCAGCCATTCCAAAGAGAAATATTTAACAAATACCAAAAGGCTTCTAAAGAGGAAGACATTGTGTCTGTTCCAGTAACTGACCCCCTAGACCTGTGCTTGTACCACTTGCTCAGTATAATACAATGCTCCATATTGGACTGCTCCTGCGCTCCAATCCCCCTAAATCCAGTCTGTGGCTCTCCACCCCTGTACATGAGCAGAGCAAAGAAAATGGAAACCCACAAAATGTATATTTCATGTCCCTGAAATGTACATATTCTGTTGCCCTTCTGGTTAAAGTTACCTTGGTTTGATATTGCAGCTAGTCTGCATGTTTGTGTTTCTAATACAGATATTTTTCAGAATAGATTTTGTGTGATCCTATACCAATCATTTTATATTTAATAGCAATATAGCAATTCACTTCTCCAACTTTTTCACTTCTAAAAAAGATTTCTAACCTATAAACAAAAGGAGGCGAGGCAGACATACAGCAAAAGAGTGAATCAACCACAAATAGAGCACAACAAAGGTACTTCGTAGCTGTTATTGATAATATTTATATTCACAATTCTCAACTCCATAAACTCCTTCACTATACAGATTAAATCATTGGGATGACTAAAACAAACTTCTACCTTCTTCACAAGGGTAAAATTCCCCATCAGCCAAACAAGCTATGCATTATAGTAGCAACAAATGCTACCATATTTCTGCTAACCTCAGTAGTGTTGCCCCTTTTTGACTCGTGCAGTATTCAAATTTTGGGGCCGTGTGGGTGCTCCAGTTGGGAATAGAAATTGGTGATAGGTATTTTTATAATGCAGAATTTTTTATCTACAAAGAATGCACAAAGTCCTGTGTCTCTGAATGCAGAAGGAATCTAATCGCAGGAAGCAGCTTCTTTTGCTCAAGAGCAGTCTTTTCAGCCTGCACCCCGACATAAAAACCGCTTCAAAAGTCAGCCATCGTGTTTTCAGCTGCTCCTTCAGGCTGTCTTAGTTTTTCTGGGTGTTCTCACCCCACCTCTGCCACCCACCCCACACATCTGCTCACAATACCCAGCCAAACCTAGTGCTAGTTTCTGGGCAGACTCTGTGAGGCTTTGTTTTAGATATGGGCCCTTATCTGCCTTCAATGGGGAATTCATTCACACATCAGTCTAAAGGAGGTTGAAACGTAACCCGTAACAAGGTTTCACCCTGCATAATCGGTCACCATTCCTCACCAGCACAGTGAAGTATGCAGAGCATCTTCCCTAGTGAATAGAACCATTGGTAGTTGAACTAGTGAGATAACACCATTGTAAGTACCTACAGTGCAGTGGGACCAAACTAGCTGTGGTGTTTCAGGTGCACTTTGCCCCTTAGCCATACTGCAACTATTCTGTACCATTGCAGTTGCGCTACCCTCTGGGTACCTATCCCACAACTCCCTGAAGTAGTAGCGGATTTTGAAAAGCCTCCTAAAAGCCCTAAGTGATTGTGGGAAATGAGGTCAAACTCCCATAATCTCCTGCAAAATTCCAAGAAACCCACACTATTTCCAGAGAAAAGAAACCAGTGCAAAGCATTATCAGAGACCCAAAGCTGATCTAGATGACCTCAGAGCACTGATAACTCTTGCCAAAATTTGTTTCTCTGGCTGACAAAGAAAATTACATTTTGGCTCATCCATTTCTGTTGAACTAGAAAGCTCTAGAGTGAGTGCAATGCTGAGTAGGGCTTCCTGACAAAGAAAAGCAGAGTACACCAGCCTTGATGTTAAATTCTGGGGTCTGCTACTTTGCCTTGCCTGCCAGTAGATATAGATCAGGGGTCTCAAACACGTGGCCCGCGGGCCACATGCGGCCCGCAGAGTTATTTCCTGCGGCCCGCCATAGGCGCCAACTCCACTGGCAGCCAAACTCCAAACATTACTGAGTGTTTATATTTTATTAAAACCCCTCTTTGCATTACAGTTTTTAAAAAGTGAATACATTGACTTTTAATAAAATACTATATTACTCTTCATTTTTGACTATACTTTTGTATCATTGTATGCAAAGTTTTCAGTGATGCGGCCCTCGGGCCAATTTACTAGTTCTCATGTGGCCCTCGTGGTGATTTGAGTTTGAGATCCCTGATATAGATGATGCTAAGGGAAAGTTCAAACATCCCTCACTTGCTTGTTCATGTTGTTGCCTGTCTCCGGAGCATATTTTTTCCAATTACAATGTTACTCTGTTTTTTATTTTTGTGGCCATTTAATCTATGTTAGGTTTGTTGCTGTTTTGGTTTTGCGGGGGCGGGGTTGTTTTTTGTTTTCCTTCCCAGGCATTTTTAATAATTCTCTTTCCTAGGATTTTGTTCTTTTAAGGTGGCCTTTTCACTTTTTTCCTTTACTCTTATGCCTTCTAAAAGGAGGAAGAAGGCTAAATCAAATATACAGCTGATACTTTTAGATCTACAGAATCTTCCACAATGTCTAAGGAAAATTATAAAGTGATAGCAAGACTCCCTATCATCACAGTCCCCTCCTGTGAACTTTCTTTTTAATCGGTAACTCCTAGGAAAGCAGCACACTCATCAAAAAGAGACAATGTTCCTAGATTAATAGTGAAGGTAGTTCTAAGGTTTCCTTAACCTATTCTTTCTGCAATAGTCGTTATAGACTAGATTTGACACTTGTGAATTGTATTAGTTATCTGCTTAAAATAAATTAATTTTGATCAATGGTCAGACCTAGTTGAACAGTCAGACAAACTTTGATGGAAAGATTCTCAAAAACAAAGTATGAAATCTTTAACAAGAGTGTTAAAGATAATCTATTAATACAGAGGAAAGCTGAGATTCACAACAATTTCATGGAGTATGGTACTGTATGGATTCGTGGAATTCAGGGTAATCTTAATAGTGCTGAGCTGTCTGAAAAAAATTCTGCTTTATTGTTTCAGTTATCTTGTTGATTCAAGTTTATCTATTCAGACCTTTCCCTTAAAGACCTTTCTTCTCTTGAGGCTCCTGTTGTTGTTGTTGCTGGTTGTACAGTGCCCAAATGTGTTTTAGGCACTTAACAAAAAAACTAAAAAAAACCAATCCTCTCATCCCCAAAGACATGGTCCCTGCCAAAGGGTGAAATGCTGGCCCCACTGAAGTTAATGGGGGGATTACTATTGAATTCTATGGGGCCAGGATTTCACCTAAAGAGTATGCAACCTGGTACTGTTGGTTCTGTGCTTTCTGCTTGAATAGTTATTATGACAATAGATTCAGTGAGCGATCATGAATACATTATGGTTCAAGTATGGAAACGGAAAGGTTATAATAGTTTATTCAAAATATAAGAAGGAACATGTATTTTTGAGTTACATCAGTTGGGCATGAAGAAAATAATTGGTCTAGGGAGAGCATTTTAATCTTTGTGTTCTGTGCTTCAGTCCTTTTCCCAACAAAACTTAAATAAGTTGATGATTTTGAAAACTGTATTTCTGTTTCAGTCAAGTTAAATAATTTTTATAATCTTGGTTGCACTAAAAAAATATAAAGATTGCTACAAATTAGAAGTAGTTGTAAGGTACTTCTTTGTTTCCAGAGTATGATTGACTGTGTTGTGTTTGTATGGTTTTAGTATGTTAGTTTTATTTTTATAACCTGCATTCCCTAATGCCAGAACGGAGGAAAGTAATCATGCTATCTTTTGTTTCTGTAGAAATACTGCAACACAATCCGACTTGATTCTGGAATAGATTATAGGAAACGGGTTCTTCCTGCAGCAGGGAAACTTTACTACCTGTAAGTTGATCTATTGTGAGATTTTTACACCCCCCCCCCCCCCCCGCCTTTTTTTTCCTTAATAGCCAATAACTTCTCACTCAGTAGGAGAGGAAAAATGTATAATACAATTAGCAGAGTGTGACTTTTTTTTCCTTTCTTTGCCTTCTGATCCATATTGTATAGCGGACTGCCTTCCATTATGCCATAATGTTTACTTCATTAAACTACATTTTCAATATCCACACTAGCTTCATTTACAATATGCAACTGAATCAAAACTAATTAGATTTTTGGGGAGGTGTGGTGTTTGGAGAACTGAAGTGACAGATGGTTAGAAAGTAATGAATATCCTCTTGTAGGAGAGTGTACAATTCACTTATAATAGAAGAACATCCGTATTGTATTAAAGTAATTAAGTATTTATAGAAATCTTCTGACAAGGATTCATTTAATGTTGGGTGTCCCTATTTGTGGGTATAAAAAAAAGTCTTATTTTGACAGATGATCTGTTTGTATTTACCATGATGAATTTACTTTAGCATTTACTCTGTATTTGAACATGATAAAAATATTTAAATGATACACAATACAGCCGTAAGTACAAATGGATGCATCTGCCTGATAGAAACATCTTCTCTTTGAGTTAAAATGTTGGAACACCTTTGCATCACAGATTTTTGTCTTTACCAACTTGCTTTTAAGGCAAGTCTATCATTAGATCAGTGGCAACCAGAGTGGTACAGACAAATTTATTTTAAATGAGGTTTATAGCTGTAGTATCTTCTTGCCCGTGGTGTAATTACAATGTAGCAGCAAATTATGTTTCCGGTAACAAAGGTTTATGAGCAGCTTCAGAAGCTTCAGCCTGGGAGACAGACCTCTTGAAATTAAATGTCCCTGTACCACATAATAAAATTAAAGAGTTACAGTTGTTTCTCTAGATGTAGAAAGAACTAGTTAGTAAAATTACAACAGTGAAATTACTTTGTGTATGCATTTTATTAAAAAACATTGTAGTGGAAGAGAATTTAAATACTAGAAAGTTTTTCCTTTTTTCTAAATATATGGAGTTGGACTGCTTTTCTTTATTACTGGAATTATTAAATCAAAATTGTACTTATTTAGGCCTCAGGCTTTCAAAGATTTAGACACCTTTTAACTTTATCCCTATGAGTAGTCTCACAGACTTCATTGTGTATGTGTACCATCTTTGCAGGATCTGGGCCTTATACTTAATGAACAAACATTTGGTGAATCCATAATGATGCTGTACTGTACTCTATGGGAGTCCAGAAGTCAAAAGCCTGCTTTTATTCAAAGGATGTGACTGTGGATCTGGCATACTTAGCCTCTGTGGGAAGGAGTATGGAAGCAAGTAGCCAGATACACCTGGAGAAGGTGAAATCATGCTCCAGGCAACTGTCCAGTTCCAGTTCTTTTACTCAGGGCTTTTCTATATTCACTTGGGGCTGGTCTACACTGGGGGGGAAGAGGGGGGGATCGATCTAGGATATGTAACTTCAGCTATGAGAATAGTGTAGCTGAAGTCGACGTTTCCTAGATCAAAAGTGAAAGTACTTACATCGGGTCCACGTGGCGCAGGCTCCTCCCCCGTCAACTGCGCTTCCTCCTCTCGCCGAGCAGGACTTCCGGAGTCAACGGAGAGTGCTTCTGGGATCGATTTATCGCGTCTAGATGAGGCACGATAAATTGATCCCCGATAGATCGATTACTACCCGCCGATTTGGCGGGTAGTATAGACGTACCCTTAGAAATACAGACTGTAAACAGTCATAATCACCCAGCAGGATTTTGTCCCCAGATAGTCACAGCTTCTCCCCATCCCCTCCCCATCTGATCGTTGCTTCCTGCACCTATTTCCCTCTCAAGTCTTTTGTCCAAGAGGCACGCGGGGCCCTGACCCTGGATCTGTTTTGTTTCCTTCTGCACCTAAGAGGCAGAAAGTGTGATGTGATTTTATGTGAGCCAAATGATTAAGAGCAAGCATGTGACCTGCAATTACAGCTCCCAGTTTAAAGGACCATAACTGGGACATACACATCCACCCCAAGGCTTAGTGCCCTGTACCTAGTGCTTCATGATACTAGTTGCAAAACTTGTGACCAATGAAGTGATAGTGATGGAAACTGAAAGTAGTCCCATCCAGCTTTCTGTCACTAAAAGGATGCTGGTTGCCTCCTGAGCCCACAAGATATTGCAGTGGTTTTAAAACTGTGGGTCATGACCCAGTACTGGGTCGCGGAATGTAAGGCACTGGCTCGCAGTGGCTCTGGTCAGCGCAGTCAATTGGACCACTAAAAGTCCTGTCAATGGTGCTGCCCAGTTAAGGCAGGCTAGTCCCTACCTGTTCCGACACCGCGCTGCGCCCCAAAAGCAGCCAGCAGCAGGTCCAGCTCCCAGGCAGGGTGGGCCACTGGACTCCGCACGCTGCCCGCACCCTGAGCACCAGCTCCGCACTCCCATTGGCTGGGAAATGGCCTATGGGAGCTGGGAGTAGTGGAGCTTGCAGGCAAGAGCCGCACGGAGCCGCTTGTGTGCCTCCGCCTAGGAGCTAGACCTGCTCCTGGCCAGTTCCAGGGTGCAGCGCAGTCCGCGGTGCCAGGATAGACAGGAAGCCTGCCTCTGCACCCCGGCTGTGCCGCTGACCGGGAGCCGCCCGAGGTAAGCTGTTCCCCAACCCCCTGCCCCAGCCCTGAACCCCCCCAAACCCAGAACCCCCTCCTGTACCCCAACCCCTCATCCCCGACCTCAGCCCAGAGCCCTGACCCCCTCCGGCACCCCAACTCCCTCCCCAGCCCAGACCCCCCTCCCACACCCTGAACACCTCATCCCCAGCTCCGTTGGGTCACAGGCATCAACAATTTTCTTCAACTGGGTCACCAGAAAAAAAGTTTGAAAACCACTGACACAGTGTAATGTAAAGCAAAGCAAAATTAGTAGAATCCTTGCAAGTCCAACAGAGGGATGGATACGTTTTGCCCCCCTTTCCCACCGTCTCCATAGGAATACTCATTTCTTTTACATGCACGAGGACCTTCAGTCTTTGTAGAACCGGCATTAACATTTTTTGTCAGATCTCTCTAATATTTTGCTGCCAACTCTCCCATGCCCCTCCTTCTGCCCTCCCCCCCAATTGACTGATTCTTGTGCACCATGCTCACACTCTGCTGTCTATTAATAAGCATGATTAGCACAGCTTTAATTTTGATAAATAAACAAGGTATCTGTGTGTCCTGAAAAATGGAAATGGAGGTCAGATTTTTGTGCGGGGGGGGAGCAGGGCGGAACGTAGTAGTAATCTTCTAAGCTCTACCTACAAAATAAGTACCACTCATTTGAAATACCAAAATAAGACACCACCCTCAGTAGTAGTATTATCCTACTGAATACTAGAAGCTTCCATTTTTCTTTTCTTTTTTTTAAATGAAGATTAAGATTCTTTTACACTTTGGGGGGAGTGGTTGTGTCTTCTAAATATTGATGGGGAGTGGCTATGTCTTCTAATGCTACAGAAGTTTGGAGTTTAGGGAACTTCTTTTGCAAGAAGGGGGATACTATAAAGAAAGATCAGGCTTACTGTTCTGTAATTTACAAAACTTACGGAGCTGCAATTTCTTTTCAAGGCTTTATATAGAAAATGTTGACTTTTAAGTGCTACCTGAAAATTTTTTTAAAGTTAAATAGTGACTAGCATGCCACTGAAAGCTTCATACATCTCACAGATGATGAATTGCTTTATTAATTTTATATCAACCATATAAACAATTTAATATTATTATATTTACTACAATTTAGGGCTGTTGATTAATCGCAGTTAATTCACGTGATTAACTCAAAAAAAATTAATTGCGATTAATCGCAGTTTTAATCACACTGTTAATAGAATACCAATTGAAATTTATTAAATATTTTGGACATTTTTCTACATTTTCATATATATTGTATTCTGTGTTGTAATTGAAATCAAAGCGCATGTTATTTTTTAATACAAATATTTGCACTGTAAAATTATAAACTAAAGAAATAGTATTTTTCAGCTCACCTCATACAAGTACTGTAGTGCGATCTCTTTATCATAAAAGTGCAACTTACAAATGTAGATTTCTTTTTGTTACTTAACTGCACTCAAAAGCAAAACAATGTAAAACTTCAGAGCCTACGAGTCCACTCAGTCCTACTTCTTGTTCAGCCAATTGCTAAGACAAACAAGTTTGTTTACATTTACAAGAGAGAATGCAGCCCTCTTCTTATTTACAGTGTCACCAGAAAGTGAGAACAGGCATTTGCGTGGCACTTTTGTAGCCGGCATTGGAAGGTATTTACGTGCGAGCTATGCTGAACGTTCGTATGCCCCTTCATGCTTCGGCCACCATGCCAGAGGACATGCTTCCATGCTGATGATGCTCATTAAAAAAATAATGTGTTAATTAAATTTGTGATTGAACTCCTTGGGGGAGAATTGCATGTCCCCTGCTCTGTTTTACCCGCCTTCTGCCATATATTTCATGTTATAGCAGTCTCAGATGATGACCCAGCACATGTTGTTCATTTTAAGAACACTTTCACTGCAGATCTGACAAAATGCAAAGAAGGTACCAATGTGAGATTTCTAAAGATAGCTACAGCACTAACAGAAGGTTAAAGAATATGAAGTGCCTTCCAAAATCTGAGAGGACAAGGTGTGGAGCATGCTTTCAGAAGTCTTAAAAGAGCAACACTCCAATGCAGAAACTAGAGAACCTGAACCACCAAAAAAGAAAATCAACCTTCTGCTGGTGGCATCTGATTCAGATAATGAAAATGAACATATGTGGGTCCACACTGCTTTGGATTGTTATTGAGAAAAACCGGTCATCAGCATGGACGCGTGTCCTCTGGAATGGTGGTTGAAGCATCAAGGGACATATGACTCTTTAGCGGATCTGGCATATAAATATCTTGGGATGCCCGCTACAACAGTGCCATGGGAACACCTGTTCTCACTTTCAGGTAACAGTGTAAACCAGAAGCGGGCAGCATTACGTCCTGCAAATGTAAACAAGCTTGTTTATCTAAGTGATTGGCTGAACAAGAAGTAGGACTGAGTGGACTTGAAGGCTCTAAAACTTTACATTGTTTAATTTTTGAATGCAGGTGTTTTTTTTTTACATAATTCTACATTTTTAAGTTCAACTTTAATGATAAAGAGATTGCACTACAGTACTTGTATTAGGTGAATTGAAAAATACTGTTTCTTTTGTTTTTTTTACAGTGCAAATACTTGCAATCAAAAATACATATAAAGTGAACACTGTACACTTTGTATTCTTTGTTGTAATTGAAATCAATATATTTGAAAATGTAGAAAACATGCAAAAATATTTAAATAAATGGTATTCTATTATTGTTTAACAGTGCGATTAATTGCGATTAATTTTTTTAATCACTTGATAGCCCTACTACAATTACATTTCTATTGGTTCAAGCAGGGTTTACCCATGACCAACTACTGCAATGTTAAATGCAGCTTGTCCCTGTCTATGGTGACTGTAAAATTGTATTTAACATCAAACATGACTCTAGGTGTGCTCTGACACGACTCAATTTTCTAGTAAAGGCAATCATTAGGACACCTACATAATACGGATATAGAGTTATCACTTAGAATTATTTTATAAAACACAATCCTCCTTCATAATCTACATAGTCTATTTTAAATATGCAAATAAATGTGAATAAAACTATTTTCCACTCCTCTTCAAACAGACTCTGCATATAATAATAAAAGTTATGAGAGTGATGATCAAAGTAAACTTGCTTGGTCTCACTCTCAGCTTCCAAAACAAATCTTCTCAGGAATTGTATGGAATTTTAGGAATGAAATATCCACCTAAAAACTGTATTCATGCACTTCCTGCTCATTGTAGCCCTCAAGTCAAACATTTTAAATAATTTTTAATATTCTTATCTCTTTGCTGATTTGTTTCTGATTGAACTACTTCCTTCCTAATGTCATTTCATTGCAATAATGTGCCACTGAAATAATACTATTAATGAGAGATTCTAATATGAATTAAAGAAAGTTATACTGTTACGCCGACACAACTTCACATTTAGAAGATTTGGTCTTTATAAGCGTTACTCTTTGAAATGGCACTTGCAGAAGGTGTCACTGAAAAATATAACATTCCTAGCACTTCAGACTGACTTTATACTTCATGATGCAATTGAAAACAATGTGGGGTTTTGTTTCCCTCCAGCCACCCACCTCTAACCCAGAAATGCTGGACAGCTTTGTGTTGTAAACCTACAACATTATTTGTAGTTAAATTTCCTCTTGGGAATTAACTCAGTTGATTTTAATTAGTTTCAATGTTAATTGTAGTTAAAGTGCTTAAGGCATAGTAAACAAGAGAATAATAGTATGACATGATAGATCATCATTTGTCAATTAAGAAAGGCCTACAACTATGCTACCAATAAAACTTCATTGCGTTTTATACCTTCTTAAAGGTAGACTTCCAAACCAACAGTAAATTCACTGACAGATCAATGTGTATGAATTTGGATGAAGTATTGTATACTTAAGTTTTGGCTTGATGATATACAATAGTTTTTTGTTACTGTTATCAGTTTTCATACTCTGTTTTTCAAGGAGAAGTGTCAAAAATATGCTCAGTAAAGTGAGAGAAAAGGCCACAGAAACTATGACTCTTATAAATTTGGTCTCTATAAACCATATAGTGTCTTCTAATTAGAATAGAAAATATTCTGTGATCGTACAGATTTCTTAATATTCATGGTGGTCACCAGATAAGCAAAAAGTTTGTGTGCTCCACAAGGAGATTTTGTGTGAGGCTTTGCTGTTTATAGCTGATCTTTTCCAAATAATGGAAGAAATCTGATAAACGTATTGATGTGTTGATTGATCAGATTGGTATTTCAAAGCTGATACTTTAACTTGAAAATGTTTGATCAGCACAGTCAGTTTGACTTGATTTTTTTTTAAAAGTCATTTCAATATTTAATTTCAAAATGTCCCCTCTCAGAGATTTCAAAGGATACAGCTTCAGATGCTTGACTGCTTTGCCTTGCCTTGTCTATTTGCTCTTATTTTGCATGCAGGATAGAGCCAGAAGCCTTTCTTTCTCATTGTGTACACATAGTGTTAATGGATTTGCTTTGCCTGTATTGCCTCATTACTGGAAACAGCTCAAAACACAGAAGTCTTTCAGTGTATGCAAATAAGGTAGAATCATCTACCTGAGAGTTAATATTCTCTGCTTTTAAGTGTATTCTAAATCTAATGTTTGTATTTAGAGCATAACATCCTGTTCTCTGTTTTTTATGGGCAAAAAGCTAAGCAGGCTCAGGCAGCTGTTTGATGTTGGCTTCAAGTGTTATTAATTTCATATTCTATTATTCTTTTCACTGTAGCACAAGTGAAGCTGATGTGGAGGCTGTCATGGATAAGTTGTTTGATGAGCTGGCTCAGAAACAAAATGATTGTACGTAAGTTAATTTCTCTTGAAAGAGAATACATTTGGAACACAATGCCCAATCTCCACTGACCAATTAATAAGTTCCATTGCTGTATATGGGTTGATGCCACACTCAAGTGGCAGTCATTGTATCAGCATTTTGTCTAATTTATGTGTTGAATCATGTGCTATTATTCATCAAGCTATGCATTTCCTATCTGTAAGAGATGAATTTTATAGTAATTATCCAGACAAGATTGAGTCTTTGTTCATGTTCCCATAGTAACTAGACCAAGGATTCTAAAAGTGCAAGGCAGAGAGCTGAAGCTGAATAAAGCTTGTGGAACCATTGCAGACTTCACATTTGAAGAGTTATGTGACAGAGTGAGTACCCAGTCAAATCTAGATCAGTTTAACACTGAGTCTTTTCATGGTTGTTGGGTTTGTTTTTTTTCAAAGTTGGTATTTTCCTAACCCCAGGTATCCCAAAGACAGTTTTTAAAACTTACAAAAAAAGATGTGACTTCAAAAGAAAAAAGGGTGAACTCCTATGAAGAGCAGTAAATGTTTCCTTATGGATAATGGTGCAATAATAATCTCTTGAAGGCAATCTAGAATATAATTAAAATCTAAATAAAATTATGTGGCTGGGATAATTAGTTTTATTGCTTGAATATTAAAATTCAAAACACATCCATGTGTAAACAAAATTATAATGTATTTAAAATTTTGGGTAAACTTGATGCTCATTCAAGTGAGGGTTTGATGGCACTTCAAAGCATGAGAAAGGTGCTGTGCAAGCTTCTCCACACAACTATCATTGCACATCTCTGTCATTGCCTGCTATTCAGTTCTGCGCCTCCGCAAAGCAAAGATTGCCAGTGATGATGAATAGTGCCAAGTTTTCTGCTAGTTATGTGATGTAGTCCTAAGTTAAATATGTTCCATGAAGCCCTTGTTCAGACATGACCTAACACAGGTTTGAAGATGGGTCTCCAGAGGTAAAAGTCTAATGCAGTGTTAATTTGTGAGCTGGCCTCTAAAATTATAACATTAGCCAGTCACATAACTGTGTTACAGGCATGGCTGGTAGCACTGCCTATTACTAGTGATACCAAACACATGTTATTATAAGACCCTGTTTTCAGGTGTTTATAACTATGGCAAACTTTAACCATTTGGGCTGAAATTTCCCATGCTGGGTGTCTGCTTCAAGCTGAACTAGAACATTTCAGACAAAATAGTTCAGTCATTTCTGAGAATGAGGCTAGGGAAAAATGGCTTGTTTTGCCCATGTTAAAAATGGAGACCTTTTCTGTTAAATGTTATTGTGCCCCCAGGCTATGCAGCAGGAACTTGAAATTTGGCAGAGGGTTGCCTTTATGTCAGGGATGTGCTCTTTGCCAACCCTGTGAAAATCCACCTGAATTTGACCAAGTTATAAGCCTTTGAAAAATCACAGTTCACACATGCTCAGTAGAGACTTGCTAGAGCTTAACAACTAAAATCTCTGAACTTCCTTACTGAGCACACTCTATCCCCTCATAGCGCTGACTAGACTGTACATGAGCCATCCTCACAGAGCAACTGAGCACACTCCTGCCCAGAAAGGCCCAGGGGCTCAGAAGGACCTTCCCTGTAAGGGTTGCTCCCGGCTGCTCCAGGCCTGAGTGGGACCAGGCATTGGAAGTGAGAGCAGGGAACCTGTCTCTCCTGTGCTCTTGATCACTCCCTTGCTGACAGCCGGGTGGAGGAAGCCATCTGATTTGAATACACAGGGGGAAAAATCCAGACCAGCGTGGGAGGGAAAGGAGTAGATTGGGACAAGTAGTCTGGGCTTGGAGAAGAGGAGAGAAACTGTGACTGGGAGTTAGAATTGGGAAGGCTGAAACTGGCTGAACAAGAAGGCTCCCAGGGGACGGGAGGTTGGGACTAGGAGCCAGTGAAGGAAATGAGAAGAGGGGAGACTGGGAGCCAGTTGGCTGGGGTGCAGAACACAAAGATTGGACAAAGGAACTGGGGGAAGAGCAACAAGGAGACTGGGCCTAGGACCTAGTGGGAGGAACTGGGCAGTGGGGGAGGAGATTTTGCAAAGAGCTGGGGTGTGATGGGAGAGCTGGGACTGGCTGGACAAGGAGATTGGGACAAGGAGCAAGATGGATCAGATGAGGAGTGGGTTGGAGGTGTGAACTGGTTGGGTAAGGAGACTGAGACTGGGGAGAGGGAGAAACTGGGAGTTGGGGAGAGAAATTGGGACTCAGACAGTGAGCGTGAAGGAGGAGACTTTGAATGGCTGGGCAAGGAATTGCAGAATACTGAATTGGACATCCCACAAGCATCCTTGCTCAGAGATGGAATCTGTATCCCTTCCCCTCCATCACCATATGACAACCAGGGTCTTAAAATAGTTTAGAAGCAGGCTTATTAAGTCCTATATGGAGCTGACTGGGAAAAAAAGTTAAGAGGGCTGCAGCTAACGTTACTGGGCTTTTTCTGGGTGACTGCTCCATACAAGAACTGAACCAGCAAGAACAAAGGGACCAGGTATCCCAAAACCAAACCCTCTCACATTAAAAAAAAAGGCTAAAGGAGGATCTGGGGGGCAGGGAGGGTGGAAACTCATGAACTCTTCTAATAGTATGGGTAGGAGAGGTCCCCCCGTGCAGTGATGATAGTTGTTAGAGAACCATCATTGCAAATAAAAATGGGTGATGTGTTATGTAACCGTCTGCTATTGGGATAGAGGAGGTGCAGAAGGATTTCTGGAACTCTTGTGCTTTACTCAAAAGACTTTCACTCAATGGCCTGATGCTTTCAGCCCTCCCAACCAAAGGAGAAATAACGCCTGGCCTAGACTTACGTAACTCCTCACTTACACTGTGCAGTCTTTCCCAGTATGAAACATTTTAGAGGCTGAAGGAAAAAGGAGACTTGTGCAACAAATTGACCTTCAGCCTAAAAAGATTGGCCTACCCAGAGCCATCATTCATGGTCTTCTGGGATTTCTACACTCCAGAAGTTGTAGATGTGACACTTTCTCAGGGTACCCAGGACTGAGAGTCACCTTTTACCTCCCTGCCTCTGGCGAGAGGAAGATTTGCGTGTGCTTAACTGGATGTCAGCTCCCTGACTCCACCAGCCTATTAGCCACCCAAACAATCTCCTCAGTATCCTGCCAGCCCTTACTTTGCCTTGCACATTAGCAACAGGTGCACCCCAGCCCCTGACCCCCTCTGACAGTGTTCCCTTTTAGTATCCAGCCCCTGTCACTGGATACCCACAGAAATTACCAGGTTTCTTGTCCCCAAGGGAACAGTATACATACAACTTGACTGGTACAACTCCGGATCAGGTCCTTTATAACATCACAGCACTGAGATATAGTTATAGTGAAAAAATCACAAGTTTATTATCAAAGGCTAAGATTTAAGAGATAGTGAACAAGGATAATGGAAAGAGAAATGGTTACATATAAAGCAAAAGTATAACACGCTTCTTCAAAACTAAACTTAGCTTAGCAGTCTAACCTTTTGTCTAAATAAGTTTATTGCACCCTTAACCCTTTTTCAGTGCATTCAACCAAATCTTCATTGAGATCCTGTTTTCATGAGTGTAAACACACTGTACATTTACTGCCTCAGTGCAGGATAACAAAATGTCCTTTCTTCTCCTTATACTGTATTACCCAGAACTCATTGTTTTTTCCCCAGAGTCAGGATGAGTCCTGTGGTTCCTTTCTTGGTGTGCTGGCTCCAAGTTGTTTTCACATACTGGTGTTGAGTCCACGTGCAAAACGGACTTCCATTGTGTTGGTTTATGATGCTTAATCTACATGTGAACCTAAGCAACAGGTGAATGTACATCCCTTTGTCTGGCAAAACCTGTTTGTCAACCATGCCTGGGACACAGACTCTAAAACATATTTTCAGTACATATCCACAGCTCCTTAAATATCCTTACAGTCATCTTGCAATGTTTGAGGCTCTATATGACATGCAGTTGTATTAGACAACTCACATGGCCTTTTTATTAGACACCTCACGTGACCTAAATATTAGGAAAGCAGTGTGTTAGGTGTAGTCAGTTTGTCAGGCTGATAGGAGTTGCTATTATAGAACACTGAACCCTTTGCCAGCTGGTACCAATGGATCCTTGTGTCACAATATACTGTGCTGGACCCAGCCCTGTTTCTTCTCTAATTTTGTACTTTGAAGTAATAATATTTTTTAAAAATCAAATTGTCCTCTTGATATTTTTATTTGCATATAACCAAACTTCCTTACCTTTCTTCTGTGTCAGGATCACACAGCTTACTCAAATATATGAAAAATAACATGTCAGCATACTACTGTTTAATTATTCAGGTTGTCTGTATCCAAATTGTTGGATGAAACATAGTAATAAGATTTGCAACACCTGCCAGCTCTGGTTTGATCTGTCTCAGCAAACCAAAAGCATTAGGTTTCAGAGACTGTGATTCACTCCTGTCTGACAACACCAGAATCAAAATGTGAAGCCAGGCAACTTTACCTTAAATTGGTTTCAATCCCAGAAGGGACTGTTATGATCATCTAGTCTGGCCTCCTATATTACACAACCCATAAATTTCACCCTGAACTCCTGAATCTAGTCCAACAATTTGTGGTTGAAGTAGAGTGACTGTGTAGCTCAAAAGCTTGTCTCTCACCAACAGAAGTTGGTCCAATAAAAGATATTACCTCACCCACTTTTTCTTTTTAAAAAGTCAGCCAATTCTGATGTAAAAAGTCCAAGTGATGGAGAATTTTACTACATCCTTTGGAAATCTGTGGCAGTGGTGGTTTATCCTCTTAAAATTTTGTGCCTTGTTTCTAATTTGAACTTTGCTGACTTCAGCTCCAGCCACTGGCTTTTGTTACACATCCATCTGCTAGATTAAAGAGTCCTCTAGTGTGCTGATGCCTAAAGACTGATCAAGCCACCTCTTGACCTTCTCTTCAATAAGCTAGTTAGATTGATCTCCTTTAGTCTCTCATTGTAAGGCAAGTTTTCCGGACCTCAGATCTTGACAATTTTCAACATGTTTTACATACCTCCAGAAAGACATAAACTTTTCCTTTTGTGCAAAATAAAAAACTTATTTTCTTTTGAGATGAGAATCTGAGCAATATACCAAACAGATTTCTTATTCCTAGAGCAATGAAGTAGGGATGACATGAAAATACTTCTAATAAATACATTTCAGTAAAATAATATATTTGAACTCTGTTGTTTATTAGAGAGCCACGGTAGCAAACTCCGTATATTTTGTTGTTGTTTTTTACATACACTCTCCTGAAGAGTGTATGTAAACACAAAAATAATGCCTTTCTTTTCAGTTTCCTGAGAGAGGATAATATTTTGAGGAGGTATGTGATTAATTGCACAAAGTGCTTCAGACATAGGAATTAAAAAGAGAGGGGGTTTTACTTTTCAGAAAAGGTTTAACATTTTTAATGTAATATCTCAAAAACTATTTGGTTTATAAACTCCAGATTTTTTTTATTCATTGATCCCCAATGAAGGCTAGTGCCTTTGAGTATTCCGTGGAAAGTCTGATGGTTGATTTTTAAGTTAACCAAGGCTCCATTGAGTTTTTTGTGATTCCCGATGTACTGTGAAACCTCCATTATTGGGGGCTGAGTTGGGAAAGAGCAGGATGAGTTATGCTGCCCAGAAACCATAGGGTAGTGGATAGGGAAACCCTGAGTTCATGCCAGAGGTACTGGCCTCCTGCCCATCTCCCTAAGATCCACGTGGATCTCGGGGGAGGGAAGGGCTAAAAATTCTGGAGTGGAACCTCTTGTTTGTTCCATCAAGGTTCAAACTTCTGTCTTCCCATAGAGTGATTTAGAGGAAATGCCATCAGGTGTCATCCCTAGGGCCTTTCTTCTGTGATTTTTTTTTTACAGTGGATGGACAAAAGCAAGCCTAGTGGTAGAAATTTGTTTAATATAAGCAAAAGTGAACTTAAGAAACTTTCCATATAAAAAATTATCTTACAGTCATAAGTCCCTGTGAGTAATTTAAAACAACAGTAACAAGAAAATTTATACATTTAAAATGCATAGACTCATAGACTTTAAGGTCAGAAGGGACCATTATGATCATCTAGTCTGACCTCCTGCACAATGCAGGCCACAGAATCTCACCCACCCACTCCTGGAATAATCCTCTCACCTATGTCTCAGCTATTGAAGTCCTCAAATCATGGTTTAAAGACTTCAAGATGCAGAGAAGGATTGAGAGTTAATTTTTATAATAAATATGTGAAAATCAATTGAGGTTGTAATTTAAAAAAAAAACCTGAACAGCTGATACTGACAATGCTCAGGGAAAGTTCCAATTCCAACTTTAATTTTGCCTTTTGTTCTCACTTATCCTCCTCTTAACAATGAGTGAAACCGCTCAGAGAATCCACTTCACCCCATTGCCATATATGAATTACAATGGAAGGGTACAACACAGCAGGTGGGGGTGCTGTCTAGGAAGTGAAACTTAGGGATAAGGAACTGGGAAGAGGAGGTGCGGAAGACTGGGATGAGCTTGAGCAACCTTACTTTTGGCATTTCCTAATTTTTAAGTGCTTGATATTGCAACCTTAATAATCTTCTTTTGACCAAGTTATTTTCATATGTAATTTCCTAGGTTTTTTTTAAAAAGCAAACTAAAAACACAGAAGTTCCATTATGTGGAACCATATTGACCCCCACCTCTGTCATCAGTGGATTGGGACCTTTAGATCCACAGCACAAACTTCTACCGCTTGACCTAGTGGCTGTTACCCCTCTAGTGGCACAGGGAGGATAAGAGAGACATTCTGCCATTCAGTTTTACAGCTGTTTGCTAGACTGCAGGAGCATGTTGAGACTCAGGAATCCTGGGCTCCTCTCCTCTGATCACTTCGGTCCCTATTACCACTTCTGCACCAGTTCTTGCCACTGTTTCTCATATCACGTCTCTCTCACTCCTCCCTCATGCTGCTCCTCACCCTTCACATTCACGTTAGGCTGCTTCCTCCTCCGGCCTGGGCACCCAGACAATGAGCACGTGAAGGTGAATAAGAGTGGCAAACAGGAGAGTTTTTGAGGGAGGATCTGTAGATCCTATGCTTGGAGGTAAATGGACGTAGTGAGTTGTGTGTGGTCTGTTTCTTTGTCTTGGTAAGGGCCGTGAGTCATAGACTTCAAGGTGAGAAGGGACCATTATATTAATCTAGTCTGACTTCCTGCACAATGCAGGCCACAGATCTCACCCACCCACTCACTCCTGTAATAAACCCCTAACCTATGTCTGAGTTATTGAAGTCCTGAAATCATGGTTTAAAGACTTCAAGGTGCAGAGAATCCTCCAGCAAGTGACCCGTGCCCCATGCTGCAGAGGAAGGCTGGGGTTTGGAGCCCCTGAATTGGCCAGAGAGATCCATTTGTTTTGGCCCTGTGAGGACTGTGTGGCTGGGATCTTGGGTTTTCGAATCCAACTCAGTATTCGAAGTCTGTGTGGTTAATCCCTCCCTGTCAATGAGGGGATGGAGATAAGCAGTGAGACAAAAAGTCAGTTGCTAGGCAAACAGAGAAGTTTCAGAGAGAGTTCACAGGACAGAATGTGGTTCCTTCTGTTTAGGTATGTCTCTACACCAGGTAGTGGATATGGACAGTGAGGAAATACCTGCTGTTACTTGCCTTGGATGTGCTCTTTTCCTTTTGCTGGTAGACGGAAGAAATTTCTGGTGTATGAAGTGCAAATTGATAGCCATACTGGAGGAGAAGATATGTGTGTGGAGTGAGAAAATGAAGACTTATTAGACAACCAGATCTAGAAATCGTTGCCATAGACACCACAAGGAGAAGGCTCAGTGATAAGGGAACTGAAGAGAGAGAATCCAAACCGAGCTGGCAATTTGTGACCAAGGCTTGGTCCACACTAAGCCCCCAGTTCGAACTAAGATACGCAACTTCAGCTACGTTACTAACGTAGCTGAAGTCGAAGTATCTTAGTTCGAACTAAAAGGTACTTACCGTGGGTCCCGACGCAGCAGGCAGGCTCCCCCATCAACTCCGCCTATTCCTCTCGCGGAGCAGGATTACCGGCGTCGACGGCGAGCACTTCTGGGATCGATTTATCGCGTCTTGTCTAGACACGATAAATCGATCCCAGAAGATCAATTGCTTGCCGCCGAACCAGCTGGTAAGTATGGACGTACCCCAAGAGGGAAAAGAGAACCAGAAGGGAATTATCCCAACTGGAAGCATTGAATCATTGGGAACTACCCGGGCAGTCAACTACCGAGGAACAGAATAGAAAGTTACAGGGGACATATGTGCTGTATGAAACAAACTACCAAGAGAGGTTCTTCAGTCATCCTAAGAAGGCAAGTGATCATTACCAGCAACAACATGTTAACAAGAATGAACAGAAAATTCAGCAAGGGACACTAGGACAGCAGGACAATATACTGTCTTCCTAGAGCAAAAATACAAGATTAATTGAAGGATAGAACAGGATTATGAAGCTGTCTGGCAAGTGTCCACTGGTGGTGTGATGCACATTGGAACCAATGACATAGAATCATAGAAGCATAGGACTGGAAGGGACCTCAGTAGGTCATCTAGTCCAGTCCCCTGCACTCAAGGCAGGATAAGTAATAACTAGACCATCCCTGGTAGGTGTTTGTCTAACCTGTTCTTAAAAACCTCAAATAATGGAGATTTTACAACTTCCCTAGGCAATTTGTTCCAGTGCTTAACTACCATGGCAGTTAAGCTTTTCCTAAGGTTCAACCTAAAGCTCCCTTGCTGCAATTTAAGCCCATTGCTTCTTGTCCTATCCTCAGAGGTTAAGGAGAACAATTTTTCACCCTCCTCCTTGTAACAACCTTTTATGTACTTGAAAAGTCATCAAAACGAAAATGTCACTCCTCAGTCTTCTCTTCTCCAGACTAAGCAAACCCAAGTTTTTTCAACCTTTCCTCATAGGTCAGGTTTTCTAGACCTTTAATCATTTTTGTTGCTCTCCTCTGGACTTTCTCCAATTTGTCCTCATCTTTCCTGAAATGTGGCACCCAGAACTGGATGTAATACTCCAGTTGCGGCCTAATGAGCACGGAGTAGAGCGGAAGAATTATTTCTCGTGTCTTGTTTACTACACTCCTGCTGATACATCCCAGAATGCTGTTTGCTTTTTTGCAACGGTGTTACACTGTTGACTCATATTTATCTTGAGCTGTATGGAACTACACAGATTATAGAAGCCTTCAAGAACCTTGGAAGAGAGCTGAACAAGCTGAAAGTCCAAATGATCTTCTCAGAGATCCTTCCTTCTGCGGAGAGAAGGCAGAAAGCAGAAAATATTGGGGAGTGAGCCATTGACTGTGTGCCTGGAGTAAAGCTGAAAGTTTTGGTTTTGTGGAACATCAGGCCACATTCCTGCCGGAGAAGGAGCTGAACAAAGAAGACAACCTGCATCACACAGTAACTATTTTGAGCCTCAGTATGATGGAATCATAGATTCCAAGACCAGAAGGGACCACTGTGATCATTTTGCTCTGACCTCCTGTATAACACCAGGCCATGGAACTTTCCCAAAAGAATTCCTGGATCATATATTTTAGAAAAAGATTAATTACTGGCCTGAATATTGGTGGTTGCCTAGGGACCAAGGATTATGACTTAATACATTTAATATGGGCAAACAAAGGACAGTCCCAACTAATCATATGTATACTTGGTGCTTAAAGAATGAAATGGTGCAATAAAGAATGAATATAATTAATGCCAGTCAACATGGTATCATGGAAACTAGATCTTGTCAAACAAATGTGATTTCATTCTTTGATGAGATTATAAATGTGGTTGATAAAGGTAACTGTGGATGTAATTGACTTTTGTAAGGCGGTTTGACTTAGTACTGCATGACAGTCTGAATAAAAAATTAGCACTATATACTATCAGTAAAGCACACGCTAAGTGGGTTAAGAACTGTCTAAATGACATATCTCAAAAGTAGTTGTCAATGAGGAATCAAAATCAAATGTGGGTGTTTTCAGTGAGATTCCACAGGGATTGGTATCAGGTCTGACGCTATTCGACATTTTAATCAATGATCTGGAAGTAAATATAAACTCAATAGTGATAAAATGTGCAGGTGACACAAAGATTGGCAGAGTGGAAAATAATGAAGACAGGGCTGTCATGAAGGGTATATCTAAATTGCGGTGAAAGACCCAGAACACAATTGTGGCTGGCCCTGGTCACCTGAATCAGGGTTGCCAGGCTTGAGCTGTGGAGCTATAAAATTGCAGACTCAATGTTAGAGCTCAGGCTGGGTCTTGGGCTCGGGGGCCCTCCTCCCTTGCAGGGTCCCTGAGCCTGGGCTCCAGTCCAAGCTCTAACGACTACACTGCAATTTTATAGCCCTGCAGTCCGAGGCTGGCGAGACTGAGTCAACTGACCTGGGCCAGCTGCGGGTCTTTTACTGCAAGGTAGAATATCCATAGAGTGATCTGTGTCACTGCATTCCTCTTTCCTAGAAATATAACTTTGCATTTGGCTGTATTCAAATACATTCAAATAAACTATTTTAATACATCCAAATGCAAAGTTATACATCTAAGAACGAGGAATCCAGAACATACCTATAGACTGGGGTACTGTATCCTGGAAAGCAGTGACTCTGAAAAGGATCTCGGGGTTATAGTGGACAAGCAACTCAACAAGAGAGCCCAGTGTCATGCTGTGGGAAAAAGGACTAATGTGATCCATGGCTGTATAAACCGTGAAACAGTACATAAGAATAGGGAAGTTATTTTATCTCTGTATATGGCACTGGTGAGAAGGACACGGGAATACTGCATTCAGTTCTGGTGTCCATATTTTTAAAAGGATCTTGAAAAACTGGAGAGGGTGCAGAAAAGAGACACAAAAATGATCTGAGGACTGGAGAAAATGCCTTAGACTTAAAAATCAATCTAAAACATAATCTGTTTAGTTTATCAAAAAGAAGATTGAGCAGTGATTTGATTACTGTGTACGAGTACCTTCACAGGGAGAAAAGACCAGTTACTAACGGGCTTTTCAATCCAGCAGAGAAAGACCTAACAAAAAACAGTAGCTGAAAGCTGAAGCAAGACAAATTCAGATTAGAAATTAGACACAACTTTTTAACTGCTGGAACAAACTACCAAGGAAGGTGGTGGATTCTCCATCTCTTGATGTCTTCAGAGCAAGACTGGATGTGCTTTAGACAATCACAGAATATTGGGCAACTGTGTAAAATGTAATGGCTTGATATGCGTGAGGTCAGACTAGATGATCTAATGGTTCTTTCTGGCCTTAAATTCTATGGATCTAACTATACTGAGGACTGATCTACATTTATGGGCATGTCTACCCTAGAAACGTAAGTCGACCTATGTTAGGTTGACTTACAACTACTGGTGGCTGATGTTCACACTACTCTCCTTCTGTCGGGAGTGTGTCCTCACCAGGAGCACTTCCACCAGCTTAAGAGGGGCAGTGAGTCTGGGCTCTCAGCTCCACATGCAACCCCTGCTGGGAGCCCGGCTGCCCCCGGACTCTCAGCTCCCCACTGCCAGGAAACCAGCTGCCCCCACAGGCTCTTGGCTACCCGCTGCCGGGAGCCCAGCTGCCCCCTGGGCTCTCAGCTCCCTGCCAAAGCCAGGCTCCCAGCTGCTAGCTCCTTACATCGACCTAACTCTGTAGTGTAGACCAAGCCTAAAATGTAGGTCAAAATAGCCACGGCACTCAGGAGTGTGACAAATCCACATCCCAGAGTGCTGTAGCTATGCCAAACTAACCCCCTTGCCAGTGCGGGTTGGTCCATGGAAGAATACTTCTGTCAACCCAGCTACTGTCACTCAAGGATGGAAAAAACCCTTCCATCACTGTAGGCTGCATATTCACTATGAGGTTATGCCAGCATAACGTAGCACTTTAGGTATGCCGCTAGAGTCCCCATAGTGTAGATATGGCCAAAGACAGTCTCCATACTCTGTTCTGGTGCCTCTCACCACAGCAATGCTCTGCAGTCAGGAGGAGCGAATGCAAGAAAAGTCCTGTTCAGTTCCTGCAGTCCTAGGGTGGAGCACGCTGAGTCACTCTGACTGTGTGCTCAGTTCAGTCACACACGCAAGCTGTGTGGGGATGGAAGTATGCTCAGTGTATATGGCTCTGCTGAGCATGTATGAACTGTTATTTTCAGAGGCTTATAATTTAATCAAATTTGGTAAGATTTTCACATGAAAAGCGCAAGACATATGCCTGACATTAGGGCAGTCCTCCTGACACACGTCATGTCACTGCTCTAAAGCGGCACTAGAACTTCTCAATGAAACAGTTATAAACATTTAACATGGGCAGAACAATTTTTTTTTATTAGCTTCATTCTCAAACAGCAGAATGGTTTTAGCTGAAACTTTCCAAAAAAATTCAGCCTGAGGCAGCCATCCGATATGGAAAATTTCAAGCCAAACGTTGCTTATAGTATAGTTATAAGGTCGACTTACAACCACTGGTGGCTGATGTCCACACTACCCTCCTTCTGTTGGTGGTGTGTGTCCTCACCTGGAGCACTTCCATGGTTTTATAACAGAAAGTAGCTACCATTGCCACTGATAATTTTCTATCTAATCTATCTCTGGTGTTGTCTTACCTAAAATAAAATGGTGTGGGTAGACATCTTTGCATCTATAGCACCTTCCCCCTGAGGTCCTCAAAGCATTACACAGAACATTAATTAATTAAGTCTTTTTCTCATTTATCCTTGGTTTATCATGTCCAACAACGCTACATAATTTAGGACAGGAAAAATGAGTGAGAGTAGCAGAGAGTATCAGTTGTACTTGGAAATTCTGATTGATTGCTCTGTAATGTTGCAGCAACATCTAAGAAGATATCAGGTGGAGTTTTCCCAAACAAGCATATGCCAGCTGATATGGTCTGATATGTGATTATCTCCTTGGAACAAAAGCACAGCAATGAACGAAATACATTACAGATTTTTCTCAAACCTGCTAGAGCCCTTGCATGTTCCAGAGTGCCGGAATTCTTTGATGGGCTTATGCTGGAGAGGATGTGTGAGAGGATGAACTCTCTTGCATAAGTTGTAGAAACAAGTAATTATTTACCATCTGAGCACAAAGTCAGACTTGTTCTCCACGGCAGTATGTCATAAATTTGGGTTTGGGATAAACTCAGGGACAATTCAATCTGTAATGATACAAGTCCTGAAATAGGTAGAATTCTCAATTATGATCAACTAACATAGGATCAAGAAAGCAGAAAGATAAGACAAACATATACAATTAATTATTTGGTTTATTGGTTCATGTGACAGTGTTCAAGAACATAATTTATAACAAAGCAGGATGACAGAGGTTTAGCCTATTTTGGTTGCTTTAAAAAAATCATGATGTGTAGCAACCTTTCTGTACTTCAGACCCACCAGAGATTCATGCTGGTAGTTCAGAACCTGCCATGACTTGCACATAATCTTCTACCATTTGGAATTGATACCATAATTTTGTTTTTCTTTGTACCAAGACATTTCTCAATGTCTTCTGATGTTCCAGACTATAGCTGTCTGTTTTTATCAAACATCTGTTCTTTACTTCGACATCGTCTTCTGTTCCATGCTTCAGATAAACAAACAGACTTAATTTGTTAGAGGTACCTGAGAGAGGTGGTGAGCATAGGACTGAGATGCAAAGTTCAAATGGTGACATTGACCCCCTTCCACTCTTTGTGCCCTTGGATAGGTCACTTAATCTCTCACTCTCTCACTCTCTCTCTCTCACTACACCTCTATGTGAAGAATAAACTTAGCTAAGACAGGAGTGTTGCAAAGTTTAGTTATGTCAGGTGCTATGTACCACACAAAGTGCTATATTATACACAAAATGTTTGCAAAGTGCTATAGACCACATAGCTAGTATGTAAAGAGAGAGGTTGCAATTAAAATGGAGCCTAAGGAACAGGATACTGTCAATTAAATAGCACCTATAATTATCACTAATTACCAGATTTTAGAAGACTTTCAGATGGATTAGACCAGATGCCTTGAAATTAACAAAATGTTTAATAAACATCTTTCCTTCCTTACACATTTGGTCAGTCAAAGAGCTATGATAATGTAAATATATAGAGGTCAAATAAGCATTTCTCCCTCATTTATTTTAAAAGCACAGATACTAATTAGATGTAAAATTCTCAAATTTGCCAAATGGAAATTATAAAAGTGCAAATAAAATATCTCATGAGACTGAAGCCACATGAAGTTTTTCATGACTGTATGGAAAGTCTCTCTTTTCCTCTGCTTTTTCTTCCATTCTATTTTAGTGACATTTGACCTTGTTTTAAAATTGATAACTGCAACAACTGTGACGCTTCAGTCTTAATCTAGTATAAATTAAATAGATAGACGTATACATTCTAGATATAGGAAAGTTCTCCTTATTCTTAAGGACTAGAACATATTCTAGCTGCTCTCAGTATTGCCGGATGCACCTTTTAAAGATGCTGTCACCTATGCATAGCAAATGCTGCCCTCTGCTGGTACTATTCACTTATATAAAAGTATCCAAAGCACATCTTAGGGTACGTCTATACTACAGAATTAGGTTGAATTTATAGAAGTCGATATTTTAAAACCCGAATTTATGGAATCGATTGTGTGTGTCCCCACACACAAGCGTTAAGACCATGAGGTCGATTGACTGTGTCCACAGTAGCGGGGCTAGCATCGACTTTCGGAGCATTGCATTGCGGGTAGCTATCCCACAGTTCCCGCAGTCTCCGCCGCCCATTGGAATTCTGGGTTGCGATCCCAAAGCCTAATGGGGCAGAAAACATTGTCGCTGGTGGTTCTGGGTACATGTCATCCCTCCCTCCCTCCGTGAAAGCAATATTTTTCGCGCCTTTTTTCCGGGGTTTCCGTGTTTGCTACGGAAGCCTGCTCAGCTCACAATTACCGTACATCTCCAGCGTACGCCTGGACATTAGGTCTAGTGGGGATTCAGTCACACTATAATACGGGCAGAGGGATAGCTCAGCGTTCTGAGCGTTGGCCCACTAAACCCGGGGTTGCGAGTTCAATCCTTGAGGGGGCCATTCCGCCTGAGGCTGGTAGTCGTGGGACTACACAGCAGAAGCTCCTTGCCTTCTAGCTGCAGATGGTGCAATATGCCATAAATGGTCGTGGTCGCGGGACCATACAGCAGAAGCTCCTTGCCTTCTCGCAGCAGATTGTACAATATGATTGGTATTCGTGTGCTCCTGGCCGGCGGCCTATGGTGTGGCTGGCCGGGGGCGCTTGGACATAAATGGGAGTGACCAGAGTGACTCTGGTCATTCTCTTTTTTACGTTTTGTTTAAGGGAGATTCAGTACTGCCTGGAACACGGGCGGAGGGATAGCTCAGCGGTCTGAGCGTTGGCCCGCTAAACCCGGGGTTGCGAGTTCAATCCTTGAGGGGGCCAGGAGCTGATGATGGATATCAAGCATATTGTACCATCTGCTGCTAGAAGGGAAGGCGCCTCCTTGCTCACCGCATATTGTACCATCTGCAGCTAGAAGGAAATGAGCCTAACCCTTGCTCCCCCCTCCCTCCGTGAAAGCAACTGATGGGGGAGCAAAAAATCCTTTCGCGCCTTTTTTCATATGGGCGCCATATTGCTGACACCATTGTTATCCACCCGCTGCTTCTGCTGCCACTCTGCTGTCCTGCAAACAGCATACCAGGGAAAGCATGGCGCACGATCAGATCATCGCGGCTGTTCTCGCCGTTATGAACACCACGCGCATTGTCCAGGAGTATATGGAGAACGAGAACCAGGAGCTGCTAGAGCTACAGCAGGCGAGGAGGCGACAGCAGCGCCCTGAGGACAGTGATGAGGACATGGACACAGACCTCTCTCAAAAAAGGCCCCCCCGCAAGGTGGACATCATGGTGTTAATGGGGCTTGTTGATACAGTGGAACGCCGATTCTGGACCCGGGAAACAAGCACAGACTGGTGGGACCACATAGTGCTGCAGGTCTGGGATGAATCCCAGTGGCTGCGAAACTTTCGCATGCGAAAGGGCACTTTCATGGAACTTTGTGAGTTGCTTTCCCCTGCCCTGAAGCGCAAGAACACCAAGATGAGAGCAGCCCTCACAGTACAGAAGCGACTGGCGATAGCCCTGTGGAAGCTTGCAACGCCAGACAGCTACCGGTCAGTCGCGAATCAATTCGGAGTGGGAAAATCTACAGTGGGGGCTGTTGTGATGGAAGTAGCCAGGGCGATCACCAAGCTGCTGGTACCAAGGGTTGTGAGTCTGGGAAATGTGCAGCTCATACTGGATGGCTTTGCAGCAATGGGGTTCCCGAACTGTGGTGGGGCGATAGACGGAACCCATATCCCTATCTTGGCACCGGACCACCAAGCCAGCGAGTACATAAACCGAAAGGGTTACTTTTCAATAGTGCTGCAAGCACTGGTGGATCACAAGGGACGTTTCACCAACATCAGCGTGGGATGGCCGGGAAAGGTACATGACGCTCGGATCTTCAGGAACTCTGGTCTGTTTCGGCTGCTGCAGCAAGGGACTTTCTTCCCAGACCAGAAAATAACCGTTGGGGATGTTGAGATGCCTATAGTTATCCTTGGGGACCCAGCCTACCCCTTAATGCCATGGCTCATGAAGCCATACACAGGTAGCCTGGACAGTAGTCAGGACCTTTTCAACTATAGGCTGAGCAAGTGCTGAATGGTGGTGGAATGTGCATTTGGGCGTTTAAAAGCTCGCTGGCGAAGTTTATTGACTAGGTTAGATCTCAGCGAAAACAATATTCCCATTATTATTACTGCTTGCTGTGCGCTCCACAATATCTGTGAGAGTAAGGGGGAGACGTTTATGGCGGGGTGGGAGGTTGAGGCAAATCGCCTGGCCACTGGTTATGCGCAGCCAGACACCAGGGCTATTACAAGAGTACAGCAGGGTGCGTTGTGCATCAGGGAAGCTTTGAAAACCAGTTTCATGAATGGCCAGGATGCTGTGTGAAAGTTCTGTTTTTCCCCTGTAATGAAAAGCCCCGCCCCTTCATTCACTCTACTTCCCTTTACCCAAACCGCCCTGCCCTCCCCGCCTCGATCACCGCTCACAGAGGAAATAAAGTCATTGTTGCTTAAAAATCATGCATTCTTTATTAATTCGTAAAACAAAGAGGGGGAACTATGGGGCTAACTGCCACAGTCTCCCGGGATAGCTGGTGGAGGAAGGGAAGCACCAGGATGGGTGGTGGAGGAGGGGATGAGGGAAGGACAAGGACACACAGCACTTTAAAACTTATTGAATGCCAGCCCTTTCTTGCTTGGACTGTTCTCTTGACTTGAGTGGTTGGGTGCACGGAGGCCGCCCAAACGCGTTCTTGGGCGTCTCGGGGATGAGGTTATGGGACTTGGGAAGGAGGGCTGTTGGTTACACAGGGGCTGTAGCAGCGGTCTGGGCTCAGGCGGCCGGCCTTTCCTGAACCCTACGCCTTTCCTCAGCCATAAGCCGGAGGATTTGCATTTGATCCTCCAGTAGCCTCAGAATTGCATCCTGCCTTCTCTCTGCACGCTGACGCCACCTACTCTCTTCATCCCGCCAGTCATTCTCTTCAGCACGCCACCTGTCCGCACGATCAAATTCTGCCTTCCTGGACTCCGACAGTGTCTGCCTCCACGCATTCTGCTGGGCAGCTTCAGTGTGGGAGGATTCCATGAGTTCTGAGAACATATCGTCTCGATTCCTTTTTTTTTTACTTCTAATCTTCGCTAGCCTCTGGGACGGTGATGAAAGGGGTGGCATTGAAACATTTGCAGCTGCGGGAGGAAACAAACGGGAGAGGAGTAGTTTAAAAGACACATATTAGAGAACAATGCTCCAAACATTACATATCACATATGCATTTGGTCCAAGGTTGCACTTTGCCTGTTATATTGAGGGTCTGCCGGTTTGCTGTGAGAGATCACACAAGCAGGTCCGGCGGGCAACAGAATTCGGCTTGCACACAGCCGTGGTAAGCCACAGTCTATAGGCTTCTTTAACCTTCATAACATGTGGGAATGTTTTCAAACAGCAACCCCCTCATTTCGCATAACAAACAGCCTTTGGGCTGGCAATTTAAAACTGGTTGGCAATTGAAAAGGGAGGGGCGGCGGTTTTCGGGTTAACGTGCAGCGCGAACCTAATCGACACCCCCCCACACACACAGACACACATCCAAGATGTTCGCTGTTCCCCCTCCCCCCACCGCGTGGGTCACAGCGGGGAAGATTTCTGTTCAGCCACAGGCAAACAGCCCAGCAGGGACGGAGCCCCTCTGAATACCCCCTTAATAAAATTCCCCTATTTCAACCAGGTGACCATGAATGATATCACTCTTCTGAGGATAACACAGACAGATAAAGAACGGATGTTGCTTGAATGCCAGCAAACACCGGGACCATACGCCGCCATGCTTTGCAAAGCAATGATTCCAGACTACGTGCTACTGGCCTGGCGTGGTAGAGTGTGTTACCACGGAGCACAGGATAAGGCTGCCCTCCCCAGAAACCTTTTGCACAGGCTTTGGGAGTACATCCAGGAGATCTTTCTGGAGATGTCCCCGGAGGATTTCTGCTCCATCCCCGAACATGTTAACAGAGTTTTCCAGTAGCTGTAGCTGTACTGGCCGCGAATTGATCATTAAACACGCTTGATTATAAAACATGTATTAATTAACAGAGGTACACTCACCAGAGGCACCAGAGGTCCCTTCTCCTGCATCGAGCACGCCTTGGGTGGGTTCGTAGGGTACTGGCTCCAGGGTGACAAAGAGTTCCTGGCTGTCGGGGAAAAGGGCTTCTCCACTTCCTTGCTGTGTCTGGGCGCTATTTTCAGCATCATTATCATCATCATGCTCCTCTGTGGTTTCTGATGATCCACATACGGAGTCATACCACATGGGTGGGTCAGTGCTGGCTGCACCTCCTAGAATGGCATGCAGCTCATCATAGAAGCGGCATGTCTGGGGCTCTGACCCAGAGCGTTTGTTTGCATCTCTGGTTTTTTGGTAGGCTTGCCTGAGCTCCTTAATTTTCACGCGGCACTGTTGCGCGTCCGTGTTGTAGCTTCTGTCCTGCATGCCCTTGGAGACTTTGGCATATGTATTGGCGTTTCTTCTTTTGGACCGTAGCTCTGTTAGCACGGTTTCGTCTCCCCATACAGCGATCAGATCGCGTACTTCACCATCGGTCCATGCTGGAGCTCGTCTTCGTTTCTGGGACTCCATCATGGTCACCTCTGCTGATGAGATCTGCGCTCACCTGCAGCTCACCACGCTGGCCAAACAGGAAATGAAATTCAAAAGTTCGCGGGGCTTTTCCTGTCTACCTGGGCGGAGCATTGGAGCTCAGACTGCTGTCCAGAGCGGTCAAATGTTGCACTGTGGGATAGATCCAGGAGGCCAATACCGTCGAATTGCGTCCTCACTAAGCCTACATCGATTCGGCAATATCGATTTAAGCGCCAATCCCCTCATTGGGGGTGGAGTGGCGAGATCGATTTTAAGAGCCCTAGAAGTCGATGTTAAGGGCTTCGTCGTGTGGACGGGTGCACGGATCAATCGAAATAACGCTAATAAATTCGACCTAAACTCGTAGTGTAGACCAGGGCTTAGCCTTGGTCTACACTATAGTTAGGTCGACGTAAGGCAGTTTATGTCGATCTGAGACCTTGTCTATACTACAAAGTTTTGTCGACAAAACAGTGAACACATACACACTACGATGCAACTTTTGGCAGCAAAAATGCCCTGCTTTGGTGACAAAATAAAACCATCCCGACAAGAGACATAAATAGCTTTTTGAACAACATTTTTCTCAATGAGGTGCTAGTGTAGACACCACACTTGATTTTTCTCACTTTAATTGGCCTCTAGAAGATGTCCCACAATGCCCATCCTGACCACTCTGGTCAGCAGTTTGAACTCCACTGCCCTGCAGCCAGGTAAACAACCATCTGCCCCTCCTGCTTTAGAAGCTCTGGGAATTTTTGAAATTCCATTTCCTGTTGGCTCGGCATGGAGAGGTCTCATCACATCTTCCCAGGTGACTATGGCAGGTTATCGCAGCAAATGCTCTCCCACTTGGACCACTGCAAAGCTTTTGGATCTGATCAGTATATGGGGAGAGGAGGCTGTGCAGTCCCAGCTGCGCTTGCGCCTTAGGAATTTTGATACCTATGGGCAGATTTCTCGAGGCTTGTGTGAAAAGGGCTATGATCGGGACACACTTCAGAGCAGAGTGAAGATAAAGGAGCTGAGGCAGGCATACCATAAGGCGAGGGAGGCAGACCACTGCTTCAGTGCTGCACCTAAGGCAAACCATCGCTGCTGGTTCTTTAACGAACTGGACACTATCCTCGGTGGCGACCCCACCTCCACTGCCAAGAGCCCCGTGGATACTTTGGCGGGCCCAGAGGTGGTGGAAAGGGGACCTAACCCGGAGGACAAAGTCATTGATGAAGAGGTGGAGTTAGATGACGATGTGGAGCTCCCAGTGGGATCATCCGGTGGGGCAGGCAGCCAGGAACTGTTCTCCACTCCGGAGGTGTCTAGCCAGTCTCAGCAGTTGCTCTCTGGTGAGCAAGAAGCCGGAGAGGAGACACCTGGTAAGTGGCTGTGGTTTGTGTAGTGCGGAGGTGAGTTCAGGGTATAGAAATGTACAAGGCTGGCTGTGTTTCTGTGTGCTGGACTTTCCCCGATACAGCTAATCAGTACGACGGAACAGGGTGTCAATGCATGCCGAGAACTCATGGGAATCCACCAGAGAGATCTCTAGGAAAGTTTCCTGGAGGTACTCAGCAATCCTCTGCTGAAGGTTCCTTGGCAGAGCTGCTTTGTTCCTACCCCCATTATAGGAAACGTTCCTGCGCCATTCGGCAATCACTTGTGCAGGGACCAAAGCTGCACACAGGCGAGCTGCATAGGGACCAGGGTGGAAGCCACAAGCATGTAGTAGATGTACCCTCGCTTCCCTGCTTTCCCTTAGCAGTGAGATGTCTGCTAGAATGACCCCCACCTATGGAAAAGTGTGGGAGAATTTTAGAATTTTTTTCCTAGTCAGCTGCACCGCAACCCTTGCAGAGTGCCCTTTACCCCATGTAGAGTACCCCCCACCCCCAGCCAACACTCACCATGCTTTGGGTGTTCACCAAGTTGTGTGCTTGCCACTGTAATCTTCTGGTCTGGAAAGAAAGTCCCCACTTGTAGCGTTCTATACAGTCCAGTGTTCCTGAAAATGCATGCATCATGCACCTTCCCGGACCACCCCACACTGATGTCAGTGAAACGCCCACGGTGATCTACAAGCACCTGCAACCCCATGGACAAATATACCTTCCTATTGATGTACTCTGTCGCAAGGTGGTCCGATGTCAAAATTGGAATATGTGTGCCATCTATCGTCCCTCCACAGTTAGGGAAACCCATTTCTTCAAAGCCATCCACTATTTCACGCACATTTCCCAGAGTCACGGTCCTTCATAGCAGGATGTGATTAATTGCCCTGCACACTTGCATTAACGCAACCCCAACGGTCAACTTCCCAACTCCAAATTGATTTGCTACCAACCGGTAGCAGTCTGGAGTCGCCAGCTTCCACACAGCGATCACCACACGCTTCTCCACTAATAGGGCAGCTCTCATTCTGGCATCCTTGCACCGCGGCGCTGGGTGAGCTCCACACACAGTTCCAAGAAGGTGGCTTTCTGCATTCGAAAGCTCTGTAGCCACTGCTCGTTATCCCACACCTGCATGAGGATACGATCCCACCATTCAGTGCTTGTTTCCCGAGCCCAAAAGCAACAGTCCACCATGTGCAGCTGTTCTGTGAATGTCAAAAGCAATCTAAAGTTGCTCCTGTCCATATCACACAGTATGTCAGGCAACTGGGAGTCTTCTTCAGTTAGGAACTTCGCGATTAACTGCACTGCCATCTACGACGTCTTCATGACAGTTATCAGAGCATAGGAGAGCAATGCGAGATCCATCCCTTCTCACAAAGATGCCGGGATGCACAACAAACAAGGGCCATTGAAATATGGTGCGGAAGAAACCTGGAAGCCCATGGAATGCTTGGACAGAAAGCAATGCATCATGGGACATTGAGCCCAATGCCAAGCCCTATGCCTTTCGTGGAGGTGATGTCAGTGTAGTTAGGGCACTGCGTTACTTACATCCGCTGGAGCCATGACATAGACAAGAAAGTCCTCCCCGCTCTCGGCTGGGCTGTTGCCCATTGCCCAGGCTACCCACTCTGAGCCAGCCTGCCCCCGTGCTTGATTCCCCACTCCCAGCAGGGCTGCTGCCCAGGCTCCTCGCTCGGAGCCAGGCTGCTCCCGGGGCCCCAGCTCACCGCTCCATGCCGGGAGCCCAGGTGCTGACTGGGGTCCCTGCTCCCCACGCCCCACTGGAAGCCTGGCTACACCAAAGCTCCCGGCTCCCCACTGGGAGCCCAGGCAACTGCCCCATTCCCAGAGGGAAGTTGGGAGGTAAGATTCTGAGTGGCTGCCCCACTCCCGATGGGGAGCACGGAGTTGAGAGACCTGGGGCTGCCATACCCCCGGTGGGGAGCAGGGAACTGAGAGCACGGGAGGGGGCTGCCGGGCTCCCAGTGGGGAGCAGGGAACAGAGAGCGGGGGAGGGAAGGTGAAGCCGCTAGTGGGGAGCAGGGATCCAGGAGCCCATGGGGCAGCGGGGCTCCTGGCAGGGAGCTGTGAGTGGACCTGAGAGAGCCCGGGCTCTCAGCTCCCCACACTGCTCCTCTTAGGTCGATGGAAGTGCAGTGTGGACATGAACTACCACAGTAATTACTGCCATGGCTGTAAGTCAACCTAATATAGCTTGACTTAAGTTTTTAATGTAGACATGCCCTTACCCTATTTTTACATTGATAATCTAACTTTACGTTCTGATGTGCTATATATATATATATACTGCATTTTCATTATTATCCTAAGTAGTTAAATAGCTCCTTCCATCCAAGAATCTCAAATGTTAATTAGATTGTCCTATCAACATCAGAGTAAAGTATTTTTATAATACCCATTTTGTTGATGGGCAAACTGAAGAACAAAGATTGAGTGATTTGACCAGCATAACTCATACGGGCGGAGAACCAAGGATTCCCACCAGTCCTGGCCTCTCACCACTAGATCACATACTATTCTATAGCAAAGTAAAAAAAAAAAAAAAAAAAAAAAAAAAAGGCGATCCATATCTTTTAAAGTGTTCCCACCATGTTTTTAGTTTGAAAATTGTTTTGCCTCCTTGTAACCTGCAAATTGTAATTTACATTATATTATTATTTGTAGCGCAGCAGTGCTCAAAGGCTCCAATCAGGACTGGGGCCCCACTTTGCTAGGGGCTGTGCATATTTATAGGAAGACCCAGTCCCTAGCTTAAATAGATTGACTTTAATATGAAAGCAGATGCAGCAAGCAAGTGTTAAAATGGAGAGCGGCAGAGAGAGAGAGAGAGGAAGGGTAGGGACTGAGGACTAAGTTAAGAAGCTCACTGGTGGAATTTTCAAAAGCACATAAGTGACTTAGGAGCACAAGTCCTCTTGATTTTTCTAAGTTAAGTGGTTTTGTTAATTTCTGGGGCTTGTCTCTCAGGAGAATTAAGACTTGTGCTGCTATAATCCACCCCCTCTCCAGTCCCTTGTGTTCTCATGTCAATACTTCCCCCAAACTGTAAGCACTAGCATGTGTGTCCAGTATGAAAGGGGTTTTGAATGACTAATAGGCCAAGACAGGAGCAGTCACAGGAGCCTTTTCTTTGGCTCTAAAAATGCTAAATCACACTGTTGACCACTAAAATGGTTTTCTTTTCTCACCCACTGTATGCAATGGTTTTGCAATATTGTCAAACCCACAAATAAACCATAAGAGCAGAGCTCTAAAAACTCTGCACTTGTCTGAGTGTCTGTCTTTTGACATTGGAAATTCCCTGCTTACTCATTCTGTACCCAGAAACAACTCACAATTTCTTTGGGTTCAGTTTCAAATTGGCCACCTTCAGCTTATCACAGACCATTTGTGAATGTTTTAGTGCGCACCTAGATATCATCTAAGTATAGCAGAGAGGCTGAGAGGGGATGCCATGTAATACCCTCTCCATTAGCCTCTCAAATATACTTGATGCACTGCAGAAGCCAAAAGCCATCACTATAAATTCCCATAAGCCTTGACCTGCTATGAAAAGCAGTTTTTTCCTTAGCTTTTGGATTCAATTCCACTTGCCAATACCCACTTTGAAGATCCATTATGGAAAACCAAATTGAATCTGCAAGGATATCATCTATTTGTGCTAATGGATAAGAATCCTTTAAAGTGACTTCATTTCATTTTCTGTAGTCGACACAAAATCTGGTGCTGCTATCCTTTTTCCTTAACCAACACAAGGGCCCAAGGACTGGTTCCCATTGATTATTTATGCCTTCTCCATACATTTCCGCAATGGCCTATAATGCCTTGTCCCTCTTTGCTACTGTTAAATAGGGAGGGGGTGCTTTAATGGGTTGGTTTCCCTCCATGTGCTGGACCAGTACAGTACAACCTATTTCTTTACTGGATTCAGAGAACAGCTGAATCCTAACCAGAAAGTCTTTTAGACCCCCTGTTGTTCCTCATTTAAGTGTATAACACTGTGCTAAAACAGGTCCAATAGAAGCTCTGAGAGCTCACCTTCACCCTTTTCTCCCTTGTACTTTTACTTTGTACCAGCATTTACCAGATCTACTGGTTCACACTTTGCAACCGTGGTTCCCTTTTTCACTGTTTGCTGCTTCACTTCTCAAACATTAAGTAAACAAACAGGGATCAGTTCTTGTTTCAGCTCCATAAGAGCTTTAGCAGCTCAGATTCTGCCTAGAGACTCTTCCCCCTCTTCCTGCTCCCCAAATCTCAAAACAGGTTTCAGCCACTCCCCCATCTTTTCCCTTGCTGGAAAGCTACCACACCATGTAGTTGTTATAATGGTTTCTGCTCCTGGGAGCATGACAACTCCTTCACTGCAAACCAATAACCTACAAACCATGTGTATAACCTGGGCCATATCTTTAAAGGGAATTTCTACAGACTGAATTTATAAGACCCCTTTCCTGGCATTGATTACACAGTTATTAGCCACAATGAAATCCAAAGAAATTATCATCCACTATTTCAGCTACCTATACTCAGGGCCGGTGCAAGGAAGTTTCATGCCCTAGGAGAAACTTCCTTGCACCAGCCCTGCGCCCCCCCCCTCCCAGCTAACGCTGCCCCCCCCCCCCCCGCGGGAGCTCAGCCCCCCCGCCCGCGGGCCGCGGAGGCTTAGCATCCCCTCACGCAGGCCATGGCAGCTGAGCGTGGAGCCAGGAGGCAGGGGGGTGGCTCTCCACAGCTGCCTCCCGGCTCCATGCTCAGCCGCTGAGCGTGGAGCTGGGAGGCAGGAGGCAGCCGCCCGCCACCCCCCAAATCCTGGCGCCCTAGGCGACCGCCTAGGGTCGCCTAGTGATAGCACCGGCCCTGTCCACACTTCTTGCTTGAATTCCAGAGGTGCAGCCTTGACACAGTGTCCTGAAAGAGGTTGGGGTCCTATTGAAAAAATAGTATGTGATCATGTAATTAAAGACTTTATCATAATGCATATGCACAAGGGAGCTGAATTAAAGTTGTACAAGCAAGCTTAATTCTGGCATTTCCTAACTTTTGAGGGTTTAACTTTGCAACCTTAATAATGTTATTTGAACTCGGGTTTTTTGTGTGTAATTAACACAGAACCACCATACCAGATCAGATCATTGGTCTGTCTAGTTCAGTATCTTGTCTCTGGAAGTAGCCAATATCAGAGGCTTCAGTGGAAGGTGCAATAAACCTCACAGTGGACCTTTTTAAGAACAGTCAGCCTTTATAGTCCATGTCAGTAGGTCATTATGAAAATTTCTTAGAGTAAATCTTCAGAATGTAACCATAGGTAAAATGTAATCTCTGTCTTTTACCTTTAAATTCACAAAGCTGTCCAGTACACTTACGCTGTCAACCATGCCTTGAGTTTTACATTTTTTATACCATACTCCTCACCATGGTATCGGAGTGTTTAGCTATCTATGTTCTTCATCTTCAACCTCAGACATGTAACTGAATCACAGGTCATGCCCCAAGTTCTATTATTTCTCTTTTGAATCATAATCGTAAGGGTATTGTCTTGATTCTGTGCATCATCAGCCAAACTGCTTACAGAAGAATGATTTCCCTGGAATCTGTAGAAAGGACTTTATATATTGATGTTGTTCAATATGTAAATTCACAAGCATCTAGGTTTTGAACAGTTTTTGACTTTTAGTAACTGTATCTATTGTAAATTGTATTGTTGTGTACATGATTTTCAGAACTCAGTATTCTTAATTATCAACCACTAGTCTAGTGTATTTCATTAAGGCTGGGCCTGTAATCTATTTCAGCATCAATCAATATAATATTTTCCCTTCATTTAGAAAAGGACATTTCATCCTAACTTATGTAAGGCATCTTTTATCTACAAAAAACAAGTTTTCTATAGGACATACTGTGTTGTCATTGCTGAGCAGGATGTTTTATACTCTTGTTAAGTGAAGAGGTAGCTATCCATGTATCACTACCAGGAATATATAATGGAAATAGAAGAGTAACTCTGAGAACAGTACAGTCTACAGAGAACACTAAATAATAAACCTCCTACTTGAACAGACATGATGATAGCAGAACATGCATTAACTAGACAGAGAAACAAAAAAGTATAAAGTTGACAGCTCAGTCAGGCAAACTGAAGTGGACTAGCCTCTTGGTCAGAAGGTAGCCCGTGTTAGTGCTAATGCTTTTTGCATTAGTGTGTTGTTGATAAAATCTTGAGGCCTGGCATCAGAGTTAATTACAGAAATCTACAGAGATTCTACCTCACCTGCATGTTTTCACAGGAGCAATGAGATCTACAACAAATCAGATCCTTATCTGTGAAAGTTTATTACAGAAGGTCTGCTCAGCATATTAGATGGCTGACTTGCTAATTTAAAATGACAAATGTTTCCTGCAGACTCCCGATCGTTTTAAAGTTCTTTGAGTCTTGATCAGAATTTTACAAAAACAAAAGGTATTTAGACAATACCAAAGAATGCACAACCAATCAAAAAGTAGATTTTAATTGTTCCCATTTGGAAAATTATTCAGATAACCAGATACATCCAAGAGTGTTGAACTTTTTAATTGTTCAGGTAGGGGGATGAGGAATATCATCATTACCTTGTGAAGGACTGGTATAAGGTAATCCTGTCTGAAACGTAAAAGATGGAATAATATACTCAAAGATGTTACTAACTAAAGTACTGTTCAGTACTCAATAAATCAGCCAACTTCTGGTATTCCTGGGACAGGATATGTGAATTCAGAATACTAATTACGGCTTGAAAAGTCCATTATATTAAGGCTTATGAAATAAAATAAAAAACACAGTGTCAGAATTATAAAGTTTAGAAAGCCACCATTTCTCTATCAGTTGCGACCAATCTTGGAGTCTGGTCAGAACCTAATCAGTGTTGAGTGATCAGGAGCCTTTCAATGTGCAAAACTTCAAAGGAGATGTATTGCAGAAGGGCTCAGTATAATGCCATCAGGGTCTCAGGTTTAACCAGACTTTTTAAGTTGAATGTAGTTTTGCTTCATAAAAATAATACCCAGCTCTTTTATAAAACTTTTCATCCATAGATCTCAAATTTTGAAAGGCATTTAGGTGCCTAACGATACAGGTAGGCACTAGGGGGATTTGAATATGCACTTTTGGATTTTCCACTAGCCACCTACCTGCATCTTTAGGCATCTAAACACCTTTCAAAATATGGCCCAAAGTGCATTACAAAGTTAACAGGTGGAAACCTGAAGCAAAGTGATTTGCCCCAGATCATGTAGCAGGCCAGTAGCAGAGCCAGGAATAGAACCCAGGTCTCCTTCTATTAGGCAACACTACCTCCTTAGTAGCACGTAGTACTTGGGTTTCTGTAATATTTACTAGTTTATACTTGCACATGCTGATGTCATATTTTAAAAGAAGTTGTTTTTGCCAGACCTAGTTTTTCTGTCGTGAATCATGACAGAAGGAAGCGTAATTGTCTGTGATAACACATGGGCTCCGTTGCCAGTGATATGCTGGCCACATCCAGGTTTGCATTTCTTCAGCAGGTGTGTGGAACACTATCACAGTGCCTGCCAGAGAGCAGCAGCTGGATGAGGACCAGCTGGCAATATGGGAGGGGGGGAAAGCTTTTGAGGTGCTCTGAGGGGCTGGAACCATGTTTTCTTGTGTTTGTACAATGACTAACACAATGGGTCCCCAATCCTGACCGGAGCCTCTGAATATTACTACACTAGAAAAGCCAGAACCTCCAGTGCAATGCAACTGCTTTTTGCTGCAGTGCAGGTGTAATCTGGCCATAAAGCTTGTTTAACTGGCCCAGAGATCCTTCAGTGGGATAGCACCAATGGAGCGAGGGGTGCTTATGCCATGCACCCTCCATGCTGCCCCTGTAGCAGGGACATGAGAATGGGGAAGGGGGTATCATCAGGATGCCCTATGTCACATTAAACCTCAGTCGCATTTTTGGCCTCTTCTGATATTACCTAATGTAAATTCAAACTGCTTAAACACAGCAGAGAGGGAGCTGCCTTCCCCGAGCAGCAGCACATCATGGAGTGCAAAGATAAGCTTTAAAGTACCATAAAAGCATTTATAAATTGGGTAATTATTATTATGCCTGTTTACAGACGGGGAAAGTAAGGCTCAAAGTCATTAAGTGATTCATCCAAGATAACAAAACAAGCCACGGTTGGAACTAGGATTAAAATCCATTTCATTTGTTTGCTAGGCCCATGCCCTTCTACACAAACTTGGAAAAGAAAAGATCATAGAGTTCTTATGTGGACAGAACTATCGCTTAGAAAGCTCGTCCAGGTCTGTCTTTCATATGACACTAATGTGATTAGTTTTTCCTGTTGCCAAGTGATATTACTGTCTACATCTCAATTACAGCTAGGCAGGCATGCAGCTTGGCAGTGATGTCAAAGCTCATTCCAGTCAGGACAGAACAGATATGGCTGCCGGATCTCTCTGTTCAGGAGATTTGCATAGCAGTTCCCATGCTCTCTGCACCTATTTACCGAGCATTATTGTGTAGATTTGGCTTCTAAACAAGAATATGGGTTTGGCTTATCAATAGTATAGAACCTATTTCCAAGCTTGAGGTGTGCCCAAACTCATCTAGCCTTAGCTTTATTTGGTTTGGGATATCTCTTTGTTTAAATTGTTCACCTTTTGCATTGCTGAAGTACTTCAAGGTCTTCTTTTACAATTGTTAGGAGGTATATTTTAGCTCTCTATAAATTGAGCTCTCTATAACTGATCTTGATATACATAAAAACTAACCCTAGTTTATAAAAAACCTTGTTGCGCTTTACAGATTTGAAACACATTAGCCTTATTTTTGTCTGTTCTACAACTATTTCAGTTTTCTATTAAAGTTTAATTTGCATTATCACGCTTTTTAGTCTCCAAGGATGGGAGTCCACTGAGATAATTAATTGTAATTTTTACAATTAATCAGAAGATATACATCTCAGTGGATAGTGGCAGGATGGATAAAAGTTTATGATTTTTAAAAAATTTAAATAAAAAAAATCTGATTTTAAATACTTTTTTTTTAAAATAAACCTATATAAAATTAATTGTGAGATTATGACAACCTATGTTAAAGCACAAACTTAGTATAATTGATTAAAATAATTTACATTAAAATATACAAGCAGAACATTTTCTGCCAAATTGCTAAAGAAAGTCAAACATAGTGGAAGTCGCTCGCTAAACACTTGGAAGCAAAAATTGTTGATGTGCTAAACTAAATTTTGAGACCAGTAGCAGGTTCAGAGAGAATATTTTCTTAATGTCAGTTTATTCCATTACTAGTTCATTCAAAGTTAAGACACCAACTGGGTGTTGAAAAGCAGGAAAGCTGCTCATGAATAAAAATGAGGTGTGTGAGGATGAGATCTACCAGTTCTAAAATCTTGAAGGACATGGTGACCAGAAACAATTAGTTCAATTCACTAACCATTTCCTTTATTTAATAAATCATAGAATCACAGAACTGGAAGGGACCTCGAGAGGTCATCTAGTCCAGTCCCCTGCACTCAAGGCAGGACTAAGTATTATATAGACCATCCCTGACAGGTGTTTGTCCAACCTGCTCTTAAAAATCCCCAACCTCCGTAGGCAATTTATTCCAATGTTTAACCACTCTGACAGTTAGGAAGTTTTTCCTAATGTCCAACCTAAAATCAGTTAATTTTAAATGCAAAACAAGTTTTGATAAACTTACATAAGAAAAAAGTATCCATCATGTTTAAAGTAGTTTTATTTAACAAGTAAAAAGCAATTTTTAAATGCTGCTTTGTGCATTTTTAATTGAATTCCAATTTCCACCCAAATGCAAGATGACACAAATCACAAGTAAAAAAGTATCATCTATTTTAAAAGTCATTCACTATTTTCTAACATAATTTAAAAAAAATCAGAATTTGAATAATTGTATGTTAAGGTAAATAATTTCTTAAATAAAAGTGTATGGATATAGTATGTCCTCCTGGTTAACAAAAAGATGTACCAATTTTTACCAAACAGTGAGAACCAACCTTTCTTTAGGAAAATAAGAAATACAAATGCAAAACAAGATTCAAATAGATTATTTAAATCAAGGGTTTCTGCTTGCTCATTTAAATCACTTTGATTTAAATCATTCCACCTTGGTGGATGGGTGTTTGGTTTGGAGTTCTATAATATTTTGTACTTTTTTCTTTTCTTTTATTAATTGGCTTTTAGTTTGGGAGATTTGCCTCCATCCTTGAAAGGACTGTCCATGGAATGAGTCAGGGCAGCCCAAGTCACGACTTGAAAAGTAGAGTGCAAAACCACCCTATATGGGCTACTAATGCCTTAGAACTTGGAGCTGCAGTAGAAGAATGCTTAGTCTGGTCATGTGCTAGAATGGACCTGAGTGGTTATTCACTTATATGTTTCTTCAGAATTATAGATATGTGCTTATTATTCTTCTCAAATACCATCAGGACAGTATTTAGTCTTCTCTGCGTAATCCTGGAGCATTTCAGTCCTAGACCTGGAATAGGAGTTATCACTAGCTGAATCATTTGGTTATGGCCAACTCATTAATCCTTGGATGCATCATGGTACACACTGTCCATCATCTTCTCTGGTATACAATATGACTGCTATCCAGTTTGCTGGTATTTCAGTCAGATTGATCTGGTGTTAAATTGGATTGTTTCAGCTTGATATCTTCTGCAGAATTTCCATCCACAAATTCTTCCACAACTTCCTTAAACTTTTCCTGCTTTATCTGATCCAGATGATGCAGCTGTTCTTTGTCCACATTCCAGCTGAGAGATACATCACTCACGGAAGGGGGAGGTGAAATGAAGTGAACAAATAAACTCTGTGCTTAATTTTTGAGTGAATACCCAATATATAGCACACTAAAGACAGCTAAAATACATATATACTTTAATATTACTTTTCCATGATGTAGGTAATTGCTATAGTTGCCAGAGGAATGTTGCATGCTTATGAACAGGAGGGGAAGGGATCCATTGGAACCCTTGAGATATTAGAGAAGTTTTAGGAGCATCCATGCCCTCCTCTGCTCTTAACGAGCTGGAAACTGGTTGCCTCAGTTTCACTATTTCTTGAGAAGATTTTTCTGGAATGTCTTTCAGAACTTCACTCTCCCTTGTTTGTGTATCTTATATAGACAACCTCTTCATTACAAGATCTTAATTCTTGTGGCTCTCTTCTATTTGACTGATGCTTTGGATGTAGGGAGAGAGACTTGAAACCAAGGTCCTGGTCACTTCTAGTAATTAAAGATCTCCTACAATTTCTTGCAAGAGGAGAGATGTGAGCCCTGAGGTCCAGGTGAAATTCCAGTTGGGTAATTGCGTTTGGCCTACAAAAAACTTCTCCTGGTAGTCTCAGTTGGATAACATTTTTTTACTTCCTGTTCTAAGATGTTGTTTAAAGGTGTTGCTATGCACTGTCACCATATTTAATTGTAGAGGTAAATGCATTTCATTAATGGATGAAGGGATTTCTGTGTTTATAGAGAAAAATCCTGCATGTTCCATTCAAGGCTACCTCTTTATGAGTAAGGCAAATAGGATTTGGCCCATAAGTTGTAAATCAGTGTGCGAGACTTTTTCTTGTAAACACAGTTACATGTGAATAGCTCAATATAAAATATTCCCTGCAGTAATATAGGGGTTAACTGTATTGGGGACATCATTGACTATTGCAGGAAAAATTTAGAACCGTGAACTTAGGTCTTGAGAGAGACAAGATGAATGAGGTAATTATCGTTTATTGGATCACCTTGTGTGGATGGAAGGGACAAATTTTCAGCCTTCACAGAGCTCCTCCCTAGACCTGAGGAAGAGCTCTGTGAAGCTTGAAAGCTTGTCCCTTCCAGAAGGAGGTCCAATGAAAGAGATTACCTCACTCACCTTGTGTCTCTCATATCCTGGACCAATGTGGCTACAAAAACACTGCAAACAGCTTAGGTCTTGATGTATAAATAATTCCAGAAAATCGTTTTAAACAAATTTGCTTGTGTGTTCTTGCATCTGGTATTTATCTCAGCGTGTATCTTCTGTTAAGATTTCAGATCTTTAAATGAACATTTAACCTTTCCATTAACGCTTTTAATTCAGTATTAATGGTAGATCAAGTTTTGAACTGTATGTAATATCTTGACATCTCTTTTAAATATAGTTTTGCCAGAAATTTTGCTAGAACTAAAGGTTTTTGTCTGCTTCCCCTGACTTTCAGAATCTTGAAAGTTAGACATTTGCTCTTAGTTGTGCCAAATACAATTCTAATTAAAATTTAGTATCTAAACTATGGATTTGTGTTTTGACTGCAGGTTTTGCTACTGAAAAGGATCAATAATGGATATTCCTAATAGCAGTCCAAATTATTCATAATTTGGGTTGACTTTGTAGCTAGGCAATATGTTCAGTCTATTCCTCTGCAGATTTTGGCTTACTGCTATTATTATGCTCATGTCACAGGGGTCATAATGTGTTGTCAAGAAGCAGATGAGAAGTTTTCAAATGAGCCAAATTCTAAACCATCAAGCACTGTTAGGGTGAGACATCAACAACAGGAATGGGCCATCAGAAATGGAAGATGCTGAAGCCGAAGCTTCTCTGAGACAAACGATATAAAGGAGGAAAATAAGAAATATTTTGGAGTAGTTTTCATCCACCATGCTGTAATTGTAGTATTTTGAAATGTAGGGTTAATGTATCATTCTCTCTGTAGTGGGCGTTTCAATGATCTTTTTTTTTTTTATTTCAGCCAGTTGGAGCTAGTGACTATTTGGAAATATCTAAGAATTTTGACACAGTCTTTATTCGTAACATACCACTATTTACCATAGCAAAAAGGACCCAAGCTCGCCGCTTCATTACTCTTATTGATACCTTTTATGACCATAAGGTGAGAACTAAATATTTCAGTTACGCATGTATTATAATGTTGTTTGGCCATTTTATAAATTAGTCCTGTCTTCCATCAGGTAACAAGTAAGACCATCTTATTTTAGATAACATTGTCAGCTATAGTAGAATCTCACATTTAGTTCAGTCACATGCATAATTTGCACACACAAAAATGGCAGATTTCTCTGTATTTTTTGGCAAAGACTTAACAACAGAGGTAATATATTAGGGGGAGGGATAGCTCAGTTGTTTGAGCATTGGCCTGCTAAACCCAGGGTTGTGAATTCAATCCTTGAGGGGGCCATTTAGGGATCTGGGGCAAAAAAATCTGTCAGGGGACAGTACTTGGTCCTGCTAGTGAAGGCAGGGGACTGGACTCAATGACCTTTCAAGGTGCTTCCAGTTCTATGAGATAGGCATATCTCCATATATTATTTTTTATTATTACTGAGACGACTAATTCTACAAAATTTGCTATGGTCATGTCCAGCCAAGACCCACAATAATTCAAATACACAATAAGTGTTGCAACATCCATTTTAAAAAATCAAGTCAAATAGACTGCTATCATCTGTGTTATCACTTTTAGTGCACAATTGTTTGCTCACCAATCCAGGACAGAGCTCCGTGGGGGCTGACCCCAGAGCCTGCACAGAACCCCAATGAAGCCATTGGGGCTCCATGCTGGTGGAGGGGTCTGCTCACAGGCAGCTCAGTGCAGGATCAGGACCTTATTTTTCCACAAGGTTCGGTAATTGTCCAGGGGTCTCCCAGGCATTAGCGTGAACTAGTAAGATCCTGCTATATTCTAATTTCTTCCTTTACCCTTAGTAAGAGTGGCTTGGGTACTGAGAGAGGAAATATGTCACTTACATTTTTCATATTTAAATAGAAAGTAATGGCCATGTTCAGAAAATTGACTATGATTATTTAATAACGTTAAATATTCTTCTTTGAAGACCTGCTCCTATAAGACTCTCACTCTTGGGTTTGTGCTCCTTAGCACAATGCCACAAAACTGCCAGCTTAATTCCAGGACTGAGGATCCTGTGCGATGTCTTCGAAGAAGCAGAATTACAGGGAATTAATTTTCCTTTATTTTCATTTTTCAAAAACATAATTTACTTTGGCTTTTTCCATATCTGAAATGTACTCATTTTTCCATATTAAAGGTACTTTCACTTAAGAGTTAAATCTGGCCATTTCGAGATATTTGTAATCTATAAGGTGTTCTTTAAAAAAGTGAAAAATTATTAACAAATTGAAATTAGTGTAATACGATCATATTTTAAAACAAACATAATTTGAGAATGTTTTCCTATAAAGTCCTCAATTCAGGAAAGCAAATAAGCACTTGTTTAAGTCCCACCGATTTCAATGGGACTTAAGCATGTGCTTACATTTAGGTAGGTCCTTATTTGTCCTTCCTGAATAGGGATGTTTTTACTGAATCAGGAAATAAACAATTAAATGGGTGGTGTCATTCTAGTAACTGAAGAATGTGCCACTGAGTATTCTGGAGCTAAACTCATGCTAGATGATTTTAATTTGGAAGGGACAATTGGCATGTTAGCACAGCCAGTCAGGACTAATAGTGAAGAGAATATTAAAGTGTTAATATATTTGTTAAAATGTGATATTAATTTTAGAAGAAACACTGAGTGTAGGTTTTAAATCAGGTTGCAGAACTGCTAATGGAATAGTAATGATAAATGCACCACTTAACTTGGATTTACAAAGGTTTCAATCATGGGGAAGCAAAATCAGCACTATTAAAACAACAAAAAAGGCATTTCCTATTTAAGCTGATCATTTTAAAAGTAATGAAAATATTAAGTTCCATCTTGTGTGTGATTATATATGCACACACTTAAATATGTATGCAATCAGGAAATATCAATTGAGATATCAGTTGTTTTCAAGATGATCATAAAGGCTCTGATTCACCAAGAAACTTAAGTACCTGCCTAACTTTAAGCACGTGAGTAGTCTTATTGAAGTCAGTTGGACTGTTCTTATGCTTAAAGTTAGCAACCTGCTTAAATACCATGCTGAAGTGGGACTAAATACAGTGTCTTAGAAAATATCTATGCAGTAGGCATGGAGTAACAAAATCAGAGGTACTTATTTTTGCAATCTGTTACCTCTTAGTATCATCTCTAAGGGCTGGTCTACACTAAACCCCCCTGTCGAACTAAGATATGCAACTTCAGCTACGTTAATAACGTAGCTGAAGTCGAAGTCTCTTAGCTCGAACTTACCTGTGGTCCACACGCGGCGCGCTGGCTCCCCCGTCGACTCTGCCTGCTCCGTTCGTGGAGCAGGATTACCAGCGTCGACGGGAGAGCACTTCCTGGTTCGATTTATCACGTCTAGATAAGACGCGATAAATCGAACCCAGAAGATCGATTGGACTCCTCCGACGCAACGGGTGAGTATAGACGTACCCTAAGAAACACATCAGGTGATCAAGAAATATGACCTCCTCCAAAGAACATATAAGCATTAAACAACATTATCCCTATTTACCCTATAACTAACCCTGTGGAAAAATCATCTAAAATGGTCACAGAGTTAATACATACTTACTGATCTATATTTTTTCCATCATTGTGAAACTAAATATTTGTGGAGACCGATCTGCAATGGAAATCTTTTGTCTGGGATCTATCAATATACTGTATGCTGTCCACAATAATATTACGGTATGTTTATATCATAAACCTCATAGGGATACTGGTACTTCACTGTATACAGTATCTCTTCAAATCAGATCTGAAGATAGTTATTCCAGTCTTAATAGTATTATTAAAAAGTAGTAATGATAAAACCCAAGCTAAATTTTAACTCGAATTTTATGGGTCCAAAATGAAGTGGCCAAACTGAACTTTTAGAAAAACTTCATATTCCTTAAACATTCAGTTGATGGGAATGTCTGTGCATGTCATCTCATTTCATTTATCCTCTCAGTGCAACCCTAACTAGTGAGGATCCATAATTTCCTAGTGGTTTTCATATTGCTTTTTTAAAAAAGGTAAATTACAATGGTAAAGATTGTCAAATAGCATATATCCTGAAGGTGTGGTGACACAGTTAGGTGGATCCATTGCTACTGAATGGATCACTGAGGGGAGAAAGGAGTTGCCACCCTGGCATATGAATAAAAAGTCTGCAAGTTGTTATTCAGAAAAAGACTTGGTTAATTAAAGATAGTATCATTATTTATTTACTGGCCTCTCACAAATGAATAAATAATAAATCCACATAGCTGCAGTACTAGTGGATGGGTGAAACTTAAGAAAGATACTTGGAAAAACAAAATGAAGTACTTTAACGCGTTTTCCATAAAAGATGTGTGTAAAACACAAGCAATGGTGCCAATACACATTCCCCCCTATTTCAGGTACGTATTATTTGTTCTGCATTGACACCTCTCCAAAGCTTGTTTCCGCTAGAACATCATGACAGTGGCCTGGAGGAAAGCAGAATACTGATGGATGATTTGGGGTTGAGCCAGGTGAGTGATATCAACATCATCTCCTTTTGTTAAAAAGAGCATAATTGGCTTTGGTCTGATATGGCACCATTGCAGGAGAAAGAATGAAGTAAACATTTAACAGATGGCTTGCTGCTGTGTAGTAGAATCCATGCAGCACATTGTCACTTTTATAATTACATGTTTGACTGTATCTGTACGGTCAAGGAAAAGACCAATAGATATGGATCCATTTTGCATAAATCATTTTATATCTTAATATTCTATGTATTTACTCAACAATTTATGAAAATACTGACCCAAGCTTCACCCTGATGTAATTTCAGTGAGTTCAGTGGAGTTATACATCAGTTTAGCTCACTATGTTTAACAAATGGAAATGACAAATAAATTATCAGTTGCATCTCTTTGTAGAGATGCAGGGCTACCTTACAAATCTGTCCACTAGATACTGGGCTGAGTGGCTCCTAATAAGTTTGTGTTTGTTACAAGGGAATCTACCTAGTTATTTATTACAATTGCTAATAGCTTTTAAAATAATTTTTATCTAGATCGCTCCATATAGGGCATTTTTCTGTGATTTTTGCATTTTTTGGATGACTCAAATGAATTAAGCTTTTGGCCATGTGCATTACTGTGTACACAAAGCAAGCAATACTGGCCCCCAAAAATATTTCCTGCCTTCTGATTGCTTAAATTCATCTACAGTTTGGGATTACTTAACATTTGTTATAATTAATAATTTAATTTTAAGGAAAGAATAAAACCATATTTTACCAGTGATGGTAATCAGCCATTAAATTGTAACAACTGTATGTTAAAACAATCAAGAAAATGTGGCTCTGCGTTGAGTCAGTCAACAAAAAAGTGGAAGTAGGCGCCAATATCATTTTCCTTTTAGCTCACATATATTGCTTTGTCATATTTCTACAGAGAATTGAGTGGCTGAAACAGGGATTTCCTTTAACATTACTTTGAGGGTTTCTTCATTTTATTTCCCTGTCTTGTATTATTTAGTTCTCTAAAGCATTCAGAGGTATAGTTTGGATGGGATGCTGATCAAAATAGACCTGTGCCTCACAGTTCTGTGTTGTTTTTTTATATATCCATCTAGGATTCAGCTGGAGGACTTTCCATGTTTACAGGAGAGGAGGAAATCTTTGCATTTCAACGAACTATCTCACGTCTTACAGAAATGCAGACTGAACAGTATTGGAAAGATGGGGACAGAAGCAAGAAATAGTTGTAACTCAAAGATGAACAAAACCTCTCAGGACACAAAAAATAGTATATAAAGAAAAAAGATTCTAATAGAATCGGAAGCATTTTTAATATAAATGAATTGATTATTATTGCACTTATCCTCTGGACCATAACTTTTCATCCGCAATGTTTACATTTAAAAGTTAAGAGCTTAGTAAGTTGTGGTTTTTGTTTTTGTTTAGGTTTCTTTGACACCCCTAGCCTATGAATCTGTTATGCCTTTTATATTTCAGTTTTTTTCTCCAGTACAGCATGACTTCAGTATTCAGCATGGTTAACTGGTTAACTTCTTAGTCTGCTGCACAAGTCAACCATATAGGCAGGGGTCACAGTAAATCGGGGATGCACATCTTAGTGACTTATGCACTATTTTTGTCATATTTATGACAGCTTGCACAAAAGAAAGATCAAAGCCACACAAATCAAATTTACTTGTATTTTATACTCTGCTCCCTCTAGAGTCAGTCTGTAAGATTCTAGAACTCCTGTGCCCTATCTTTTTATTTCCCAATCTCTTACTTGTAGCCATCTGCTGAACTTCAAATTTCCTCTCTTCCACTGCAAGGATACGCTTCACCCTCTGATAGTTTCCTGAGGTACATCTTATCTGCTGTCATTCTAATGAGGCTGCTGCTCCATCTTACTGCCTGAAAGCCAAGGGCCAGATCCTGGGGACAGGATGAGCCTTAGCAGGAGGTGAGGGTGTTTGTCACCTTAGAGGGGCGAGGTCCAAGTAAAGAAGGGTGATAAAAAAAAGAAGTTATGCACGGGAGAGAGTAAAATGTAATAGAAAAGTGGAAACTAATACTTTTTCGAGACTTTCCATCAAAGCATAGGCGCCGACTTCCGGTGGCGCCGGTGGGGGGCTGACGCCGGGTGACGTTGCGGGGCCCCGCCCCTGACGCCGACGCAACGTCGCCCAGTGTCGGGGGTGGGGCCCCGCAACGTCTCCCGGTGCTGAGGTGAGTTTGCCGCAGGTCCTGGGACTGGCGAGGAGCTGGGCATGGGCCCCGGGAATGGCGGGGAGCTGCCGGTGGGTGCTCTGCACCCACCAATTTTTCCCCATGGGTGTTCCAGCCCTGGAGCACCCACGGAGTCGGCGCCTATGCATCAAAGCACAAGAAAGAAGAGTCCATCTCTACTGCCAGCAGGGTGTTCCTGCCAGAAAGTGGGGGATGGGACTTTATGGGTCCTTGGTACTTTCTAGCCTAAAAGTTCTAAGGTCTGGCCCACACTACACTTTCTCCTGTGTTTCTATTAACACCCATGTACTGGCCAGTGTCAACTTGGGCATGACTTGATCACACTCTGTAGTACAATTGAGTCAAGAGACAAGATTACAACTAGAGCCCTGCAAATCCGTGGGTATCCGCTTTATATCCGTGGACCATTTCTGCAGATAGCAGTGCAGAAGTGGATACAAATTTTGTATCCACGCAGGGCTCTGACGGTAAGAGCCGGGCAGGCAGCTGAGAGGAACCGCGGCATGGATCCTCCACTTGCCCTGGGTGGGGGCCTGGAGGGCAGGGACACTGGGCGGGGGGATGCTCAGGCCCCAATCCGCCGTGGCTCCCCACAGCTGCCTGCCCGGCTCTTACCGTCAGAGCCCTGCGTGGATACAAAATGGTAAGAGCCGGGCGGGGGCAGCAGTGGGGAGCCGTGGCAGAGCCTCTACCTGCACTGGGTGAGAGGCCTGAACAGCCCCCTGGGCAGCTCCACAGGTCTCCCCTCTCCCCCACAGCCAGGCTAGCGTGGAGCCCAGCCAGGGAGCCATGGGAAGCCGTGGCGGACCCTACATCTGCCCGCGGTGCAGGGTGGGGGCTGAAAGCAGCCCCCGGCCTTGGCCCTGACCCCCAGTCTCCCCGCCTGGCTGAGGGCAGGTGTGGAAGGGTCTGCGACTCCATGTGGGCTCCCCACAGCTGCCTGTGGCTCTCCCTGACTAGGCTCCAGTGGGCGGGATGCCTCGGAGCCTCAGCCCGGCCCCCAGTGTAGAGTCTTGCAAATCCACGGATAGCTGCAGATAACTTTTGCAGATAGTGGATCAGATGCAGATACACATTTGTGTATCCGCGCAGGGTTCTTATTAAAACACGGTTACATTTTACAGTGGAGATGAAACCTTAACTGTGGTGTGTAACCATGTCCCCTGTAGTTGTAGCATGAACTTGCCTTTCATTAAAATTGCCTTGGATATTTTTTAATAAAGCTATGTACTGTCCTTTCTGACGAGTACATTATTTCTATTAGAAACCATTTTTAAAAGCATGTTTCAACACAGTTTTCTTGGATAGGGAAAATGGTTGCAGACAGGGCATAAAAGGATTGTCTTTATCATGTAAAGGAGGGGATGTGTTACACATCATCCGCAAATCTGCACATTCTGTTTGAATTTTCATCTCACCATTGGTTCTTCTGAAAAGAATCCATGTACCTCGTATGTCTCAGTATTATTGTTTTTCTCTCTCCATGGATTAGCAACCTGATCAAACTGCTGCTATAACAGCTTCTACCATGAAACTGTCTAAAAGGAACTAGTCCTTTGGGCTTCATGGCCTTATACTTTTTTAGGTGGTGGACCCATATACTTGATGTATTACTCCATCATGACCTGGGTCACCCTGGTTTTCTTTGGAGCCATATGCTGGGTGTATTCATCCTACAAGGTTTGCCACTCTAATCATCTCTTTGTACTGGAAGGCACCCATGTTTGCTACACCTGTGCTTCAAATAACTTTCAAAGTCTATACAGATATACTTTTATAATACAAGATTTTTCATTCACACAAAGGAGTGGTAAGAGAGAATTGTAAAGTATTTATGAAAAAAACATTCATAGTAAATGAGATGTTTGAATTTGAATGGGAACTCCCAAAGAAAAGCAGTAGTATAATTTGAATAACAGTAGAGATGATATAAACAGGACTGCAAACGCATTTTTCATTTCATGTTGTTTTTCAGATGCATTTTTGTGCTTGGGTGAAGCATCTGCGTTATTTTAAAAACTTGTTATAAATGCAGCCCATGTGCTCTCCTACGTTGTATGGCGGGGAGTAGAAGGGCCAAAATCTTAGAGAAAGGGACTCGCATGGAGAGAGAATCTCCTCTGCTGGTTTCCCCGCTACTAAATAGCTTGTATCCGAGCTAAAAAATGGAACTGTGTCTCAGTGATCTGGTGTGATTGGAGACTGAACTGATTTAATCACACGCAGTTCAGTTGGCCCCCAGAGCCATTCTTACTCATGTTAGCTGTCACAGTTTTGCTCTGCACCTCACTAGTGCTGTTCTACACTTTTTCCCAATGCATTGCATTCTGGGTACCTATCCCAAAATCCCTGGCATTGCCCCCAGAAGAAGTTGGCTCTGGGAAATTTTGAAAAGGCCTTCTGGGATATGTTTTTGAGCCCTGGAGAATTATGGGGGAAGAGATCCAATTCCCATAAATCCTCTGGAGCCAGTGTCACTTCCAAGACATTTTCACAAAATAGTGGTCAGGATCAGTGTTCAGCTTGCATTCCATGGTCAGCAAGAAAATGTTCTGCTGGAGCTTTTGGAAGGCATCTGCAGTTGTCATGGAAAGGTAGAGGAAGGCGTTCCAGAAGTACTTAGAGTCATAGTAGTGTCTAAGGCCAGATGGGACTGCCAGGTCATCTAGTCTGACCTCCTGTATATCATAGGCCACCAACACCATCCAGCACCCACACACTAAACCCAACAACCAAAATTAGACCAATGTATTATAGCCCACATGAAACTATTACGTGCCACTGGCAGAGAACAGGAGGGATGGAAGTGCACCAGAGCTCGAGGCTGCACAACAGCAGGGAATTGATTAAGAGGGATATGAGAAATATACCCAGATAATCCCAACAACTGACCCACACCCACACTCTGCAGCAACAGGCAAACCACACCAAAAAAACCCCATCAGGGTCACTTGTGGAGAGCCTGAGACAAAGAGGAGCAGTTCACAGCTTTGTGGACAAATTATACATGCTGGACTGTCACTTCTGGATCTGGACAACAGCCACAGACTGATGGAACCAAGGAGTTTCAACATGTGGGATGCCTGGCAGTGGTAACTGCAGTGACTACACACATTAATTATCTGATTTCTTGAAAACTGGGGCCAAACACATTTATTTACAATACTTCTCTTCCCCTCAAAGGGTTCACACTGCACTAACCTTCCTTCCAGATGAGGACTGGCTGGGGCACCTCTAAAACAAAAGAGTTACTTTCTAACACTGGCACTGGCCAGAGAGTATTACTTGAGAATAATTAAATTATTCCATGTGTCCCCCACCCTCCAATAACAGAACACATTATCTCCACAGTGCTTCCAGCCCATGACTTGAACTCCAGTCCCTGTGGTGCACTGCAACTAGATTAGGTCCAGGCAATCAATGCCGATTTACTTTTTTTATTTCTACATTTAAATATTTTACTTGCAAAAGATAGGAAATATCAGCCATGTAATGACAAGCAGCAAAATACCTGTAGTTAAATTGTGCACACTCTTCAGTGGCCTTAAAATTGCATGTATATACTGTGTATTTCTGATAGTCACTAAATGAAATACAAGTGACATTTTTTTCCATGCAGTCCAGACAAGAGACAGATGTGCACGTTGTTTGCTTAATGACTAGTAAGTAAAGTAAAAACACTGCTATTAAGTTATTTTAAGATGTCTTCTAGGAATAATCTGATAACTCTTGTATTTTTGTTAACATAATAGGCTTAAGTAAAATCTTTACAATGGCGTTTCATATGGACAGTTTTTTCCTGTATTCCATTATAAATCTATAATAATCCTAGTGAAATAGCTGTCAGATAATTTAATTGTTACAAGCACTTAGTTGAAACAAGTATTTCTAATGCCCCAAACATTAAAGTAGAACTTTCTTCAATTAGGTTCCAAATAAGCATAAAAAGTTTAGTTATAAATGTGTAATCACTTCATTTTTCCTTCATTTAGGTCTATCAATGGCCATGTAGATCCATCAGTGGCTATTAGCCAGGATGGGCAGGGATGGTGTCCCTAGCCTCCATTTGCCAGAAGCTGAGAATGGGTGACAGGGGATGGATCACTTGATTACCTGTTCTGCTCATTCCCTCTTGGGCACCTGGCATTGGCCACTGTCAGAAGAAAGGATACTGGGCTAGATGGACCTTTCGTCTGACCCAGTATGGCCATTCTTATGTTCTTATCCTTTATGTGCACCAGAACTTTGAAGCCTTTTTCCCCCTCTTTCTGTACTAATAGCAGTTTTCATTTCTAGCTTCATACAAATAAAGGGATCAGTTAGGTATTTTTGGTATAACGAGATGGGCTTCTAAAGCTCTGTGCAGAGAAAGAAGAAGGCATTTTAAAAAATCCCATTGTATAAAAAGGAGAATCACTTGTTAAAGCCAGGCTTTTTGAATGTGTTTGACCATAGTGAAAAGCAACAATTGACTGGGTGTGCACATCCCCTGCAAATGTCATTTGCAGCAACTAACTATACAAAATGGCCACCTTTTAAAAAGAGATAAGAATAGTGGCCAAGCATCTACTGAGAAGGCAGGATGGTCTTGTGAGCAAGACATAGAACTGAGAGGCTGGAGATCTGGGAGTTTTATTCCTGGATTTGCCACAGAATGACCTGTCTGTACCTCAGTTTCCCCCATCTATAAAATGGGGATAATATTACTTCCAGTTTACTAACACTCAAAAAGCTGTTATCAGACTTCATTTATTAATGTTTTGGGACAGATGTTGTAGTAAAAGGTGCATTAGAAATTATTATAAATATGCAAAAATAAGAGAGCCTCTTAAAGTAAATCTTAGGTCTTTTTTAATTTAAACAAGGAAGAAGGTTAACGAATAAATGCCATCAATTAAATAGGTAGTTGCTGAGCTGTGCCAACCACATCCCTCATTGTAGCAGTGCGTTTCCTCTGCACAATTTATATATATATATGAAAAGAAACTTCTTAGTTTTGTTATCAATTCTAACCAATTCTTTTACAGTTTTTCTTCTTCCTGTAATGACTGAGTTACTTTAACTCTTTACCTTCACTGGATATGACCTGTTGTCAGCTACAGTATCTGCACTAACTTTGTTTGGATTTTTCATTTTACTGTATGTTGCGAGTTTTATAAATTCTAATTTCAGTCTAATATATAAAAGGTTAGACAATTTTTAAGTCCTTCAATTACATGAAAACAATTTATGCTGTAGTAAAGAAGTCTGAAACTAATAGCACAGTCCAGATTTGTAGAAGTGTTTTAATTGATGTGCTGCATATATGTTTGTCATGGTCCTCTGTACCAGATATGGACTGTTCACAGAGCTTACTTATAGACACCAAATGTGTTCATCATAAGATCCTTTAATGCTCTGCCAGGTGTAATACAGTTTAGCATTCCATTACATCTCCCCCTTTAAGTTCTCCATACCTACCATTTACAATATCTAAACTATCATGCTATCTTTGAAGGTCAGTATGTTAAGAGTCTTTAAATCTTACGGGTTTTCTAATTATGCAACCGAAATGCATAACAACTTGGTCATCTGGCTGTCCATTAGTTGCAATGACTGGCTGTGGTTGGTTTGGAATCCCTGAGTCATCTTCTTGTTCTGCATCTGCTATTTGTAGAGTTTTCTCCGTTGATTGTTCTTTCTGAGGAACAAACTGTAGATATTGATGTTTTCTGTCAAACTCTCCACTGTTGGTCTCGATCATATATATGATCTGGGCACTGAATTATTTTTTTTTATAACAGCAGGAGTTGTCCATCATTTTTCTCCATCCAATTTGACATGAACAAAGTCACCAGGTTCTAGGCCTAGCAGTCCTCTAACTGAATGACGTCTGTTGTAAAAAAGGGTTCATAACCTCTTTTAGCCTGCTACTCTCTTCATGTCTGGCCTCTTTGGAAATGGGATCTTTTCTAAAGTTGGAACAGTAGTTCTGAGTTGTCTTCCCATTTAGAAGTTGTGCTGAACTATATCCAGTAGCTGCTGTTGGTGTTGATCTTTAACTCAGAAAAGGAATGGATCTTTCTGCTGTAGGATTTTCTCGGCTGTCTCTACAGCTCTGTCAGCCTCTCCATTCTCTCGTGGGCAATGTGGGCTGCTAGTAATATAGTCAAAATCATATTTTGTTCAGAATGACTTAAATTTTGCTACAGTGAATTTTAGTCCATTGTCCATCACTAGTTCTAGAATACTGAAGTGAGAAAAAGTGCACTTCAGTTTCTCGATAACACTGTGACATGTTATGTCTTTCACATACATTTTATATATACATTTTATATATATATATATATATATATATATATATATATATATATATATGGAAAAACAGTCCACTATGACCATGCAATGATGTCCTCTAAATTCGCATTCATCTGCAACTAGTCTCTTCCAAGGTCTCTCTGGTAGGAGTGTTTGTACACTGTATTGTTCAGCATGGTCTCTTGATTTGTACTGGTTCTCCTATCAAAAGTCCAGTGTCATCAAATTCTCTATCAAGTTCTTCCACCTTTCTCACTAGGTCTATCATGGCTGCCATGCTGCAGCGGAGAAGATTGTTGGTCTTTGATCACATGCACTCTGAATGCATAGCTTTTGTCTTTGTAAGTTGTTTCTGTGGTGAACTGGCCCATGCAGTTCAAAATACCTCCAGGGCTAGGCCGAGCTGTGTCAGGTGACTTCAGCTCTGGGAGAAGTTAAAGGCGATTATAAGTGCCTTCTGAGATGACTGTGACATCAGTTCCTGAGTCAATTTTAAAGTCAATAGTCTGCTATGGATATTCAGTTTCACTCTCCAGGTAGGTTCTGTGTCATCACAAGTGATAGATCCCAGAAACAATGGCTTTTGATTGTCTGTCATATTAGTCAATTTCCTGACTACTTTGATGCAGCAAACAGCTGCAAAAGGTCCATATTTCATGCATTTATTATACCGTGTGCCTCTGGCTGGACATGCATCCTCTCTTGGTATATGACTTTTTCCACATCTTATGTATGTAGAATTTGGAATTCTGGAATTTGTCCCTCATAGCCCAGGTGTTCTCCCTCCTTGTATAGGGTTTTTTATGATAATGACTTAACATTCAAGTGTCTGTTTACAGTTTCTAAGCTATTTTCAGGTTTTTCAAGTTGTTCCTGACATTTGTTCTGTTTGCTTAATTCAGACTGCTTTGCTCTCTTTATAGCTGTGGCTTGGATTAAATCTCTTCAGTTGTAGCTGTTGTGAAAGGTTTTTATCTGTTAACCCAATAAACAGCCTGTCTGATATTTTCATATTTTGCATTCTCAAAAAACAGAGTTTTCAGCCAATGTATGCAGAGCTCTTATAAAACATTCAACATTTTCCCCTGGTTCTTGAATTCGCTGGTGAAAACATGCTCTTCATAGACCACATTTCTCTGGGGTATAAAGAGTGCATCAAACATAGCCAGAACCCTTTCATAGTCATCTTTGTGACTGTCTTCTGTAAAGTCAAAGATTTAAAGATAGACTCTGCTTGCTCCCCGTTAGCATAAATTAAAGAATGTACAGGTATATCAGTTTCCTTGCAGAGCTTGGTAGCAATGCAAAAATCTTGCTTCCAGTCCATGCTGAAGATTTGTCAAAGCTGAAGTTCTCTGGGGCATTGAAGAGTGGCACGTTGATGAGATCCTGCAACCTTTGTTGCTTTGTTCCTTCTGTTTCTGTTCTTAATCCCATTCTTACCACCATGTCATGTTCCTCTGTACCAGATGAAGCCTGGTCACAGAGCTTGCTTATACACACTAGATGTGTTCATCATAAGATCCTTTAATGCTCTGTCAGGTATGGCTGAGGTTTGTTTAAATAAGGTATTTAAGATGGGCTTAAACTCTGAAGCATGAAGTTTAATATCACCTCCAAAATTAACATTAGCCTTAACTATTCTAACTCTAGAGATCATTATTCACATAAATGTCTGGTCCCTTTGTAAACCTTGCTAAGTTTTTTGCTTCAGTGGCATCCTGTGGCAATGATTTCCATTATTTGATTGTGTGAAAAAGTATTTCCTTGTACCTTTTTGAATTAGCCACCTTTCCATTTCATTCAATGGCCCCTTGTTCCTGTGTTATGAGACAGGGTGAACAGAAGTTCCCAATTTACCTTCTCTGTGCCATTCAGTATTTTATATACTTGTTTCCTCTTAACTATCTCCTTTCTAAAATAAATAATCCCAGTTTTTTCAATCTCTCTTCATATGAGAGTTTTCCCTTGCCCTTGATCATTCTCATTACCCCTCTTTGAACCCTCTCTAATTATGCAATATCGTTTTTTTGAGATAGGGTGAACAGGAGCAGTACTCCACACCGTATTCCAGATGAGGCCATACCATTGATTATATAATGTCATATTTTCTGTATTGTTCCTAATTTCATTCCTTTTGCATCTTGTTTGTATTTTGTTTGTTTCTTTTGTTTTGCTTTTTTATTGTAGCTGCCCACAATGATAACCAGGTTCCATTTTTGAGCTGATACTATTAATGTGGAACCCTGTGAGAAGAAAGAGTAGTTTTACATTTTTCCCTCCAAATGTGCATTATTTTGTATTTATCAACACTGAACTTAATTTGTAATCACATTGCCTTATACTCAGCCAGGATAGAAGAGAAAATCCCTGTTGCTGACTTCTTCCCATTGAGGGGTTAGTAGCCTCTGCCTACTAGGTTACTAGGCTCCCCTTATCTTCTGTCATTTTCTGGGGTAAGGGTAGCTTACCAGCCTATTAACCCCGTGTTCACCCAATGTCTTTAGTGGATGGCTGGCAAGACCTTTCCCAGGCTCTCTAAGGTAGCCAGCAATGTAGCCAGGCCCCACTAACACAAATCCATTAGAGAAGCATCTTCAAAGTCAGGGTGCTTTGTCCACCTCCCTATTAGGTGACAGGGGACCAGGAAAGGCATGCCTTCAAATGTCACCTTCCTTTGCCCTTGCTTAGAGTGACACCCCAGAATATTCCACATTAATAAGGAACCTGTAGGGATTCGTTTTCATTATGAAAGGTTTGCAGAGCTCCACAGCATAAATCTTTCTCAGGAATATAACTGGGTAGAGAATTTTCTCTCTCTGGAATGTACCCCCATTCTTCTGGAAATGCACCACTTCCCTTAACAGTTGAAATGAAATAGCATGATAAAGCTGGAACAGCCATGCTGCCTTTGAGATGGAATATTTTCCCTACCTTTTAGTTAGGTCAATGGATGCATTCCCATTTCCTCCTGCTGAGAAGGAGCATTTATAGCTCCAATCCACTGTGTAAGAGAACAAGAAAGGGACACCAGATGGCGCATGCAAGTAATTTATTTCCTCTCCTTTCCAGCGTTCTGCATTCTCCACATATTTGTAAGTCTACTTTTGTTTTAAAAATGAATCTAATTCTCTTTGAGTGCCATCAAAATATAGAAATGTTTCTGTCTGACCTATCACTCTGCATTCATGCTGGTAAAATTTTGGATGAGTTTCTAATATTTTACCATCCAGTTTTTTGTCAGGGTGAAGGGTTTGCTTGGCTCAGATACTTCACTTGCTAGCTGAAATTGTTTATTTAAATCATCATAAAACCCAGTCCTTTCCAATGATAATCCTGTATTCCAAAATTCCATTCCCACTTCTAATACAAAGATTCCAAATTCTTCTTTCAATGCAATCAGGGTCTCAACCTGTCCAAAGCAAGTTCACAAACAGCTGTCCAGAACGCCCTCAGTTCAGCTTCCAATCAGCAAGCTCATCCATAAAAGCATAGGAAAGAATAATTAGGAGATCTCAAGTGATAACAGTTATCTGTTTATCAGTTCCCTCAACAATGATAACATTGCTGTCATGTTCTTCTACTTCAAAAAGATTATTCCATACAGTTGAGCTCCATGATTTATATGATACAAGTTTATTCTATGTGAATTGTAGTGCAAAAAACTCATTAGGGTTACTGTGCACAACAGAACTACAGTCTCATCATTTCTCCAACTGTCTGCTACTAAGACACTTAAAGGGTGAAGAGATATGGTTTGACTGTGATTTGAAATAAGATGGTCAGACACAGGAAGGGTTTTGCAGATGGCAGGAGCTGTCGAGGAAGCAGCACTGTAACAGTAATGGCTAGGAAATGTAAGGAATGACGTTCCTCGCCATGAAGTTGGGTCACCTTTCTATCCTGATTGAGTTGCAGTGCATGTAGCTTATGGAGTACTCTACTTCCTTGGTGACAGCAACTCTGCTGGGCACAAACTCTATCCCACCTTCCCCCGCCCCCACCTTTTTTGTTGGTTGGTTTCAAAAGACACCATGTTCTGGAATCTAAAAGCAAGAGAGGAGGAAGCAGAAACAAAGTGGCAGAAGGTTATAAAACAGGAATAATTATAGCTTCCTTGCTTTAGGCTTAACTTATACTTGTAACACTGAATTCCCAAAGCCTCTTGGGTTACATTAGCCTTTCAGAAACTAGACGTCTTTGCACGTATGGTGCCTTCGTCTTAATTGGGGCCCTTAGGGACCACTAAAAATAAAGCAAATAACTATGTATATATTGGTTTTAAGATGAAGCTAACCAAGCTGGGAAAAGCAAAGGATTACCTCTGCCTCAGGAAAACGTCTTAAATGTGTCCTCCGCTATATCTTTAAGAATTCCTAAAGCCAAAAAAAAAATTTCCCACAGCCAGCACGGAGTTAATTCTATTTATAATCTCCAATGACATTGAGATCATGTATGCTACGAACAGACTGAAATGTCTTTCATGTGCTAGCTCCACTTAGAATGAGGATTGGGTTTTGGTTGTTTTTTTTCTTTCATTTTCTCCACCAACTATGTTCTGACCATTACTGGCTCTCAGATCTTCTTGATCTGGCTGATGTGTTGAGCACGTTCAGTGTTTCCATGTAGAGATAAGATTTTAAACATTCTGAAAGTGACTGACACAGTTGTTGTATTTGGGAGAAACTTGAGGTTAAACACTTGGATACTATGGTGGCGATCACTATAGAATATCCTAGCAGAGAAAGAGATTTTCCAGAATTGTAAAGTTGGACTGAGTGTGAAGCCCATTTAATGAGGCAGCTGCCAATTGTGCCCGTTTGCCAAGTAAATTGTTGGAAAATGCTGATTGAATTGTCCACAATGCACAACACAAATGAAATTTCAGTCACAGACTCCTGGCCAGTTTTGGTTTCATGCATCCAAAGAGTATATGGACACAAGCAAGGAAGCATTAAAAGTGTTCCTCCTCTTTGCATTAATATATTTTAGGAAAGCTGCCTTTTGCAATGTTTGAGATCAAGCCAAAGCATAAAAAGTGTGCACATTAACAGCATCAATAGATCCTTAGATATTTAGTTACCATTTATTCAATACTCCAAGTACACTGGTCTGCAAAAAGAAAATTGCATTTGGCAAATGTTTTGAATACGAATAAGTGTAATCAACTTGTTGCACGTTGTTAATCTGAGTAAAGATAATTGTCTTTGGCCTGGTCTATACTAAGAGTTTATGTTGAATTTAGCGGCATTAAATCAAATTAACCATGGACCCGTCCACACAACGATGCCATTTATTTTGACATAATGGGCTCTTAAAATCGATTTCTGTACTCCTCCCCAATGAGGGGATTAGCGCTAAAATCGATATGGCCATGTCGAATTAGGGTTAGTGTGGATGGAATTTGATGGTATTGGTCTCCGGGAGCTATCCCACAGTGCACCACTGTGACCTCTCTGGACAGCAGTCCGAGCTCGGATGCTCTAGCCAGGTACACAGGAAAAGCCCCGGGAACATTTGAATTTCATTTCCTGTTTGGCCAGTTTGAATTTCATTTCCTGTTCGGACATCGTGGCGAGCTCAGCAGCACTGGTAACGATGCAGAGCTCTTCAGCAGAGGTGACCATGCAATCCCAGAATCGAAAGAGGGCTCCAGCATGGACAGAACGGGAGGTGTTAGATCTGATAGCTGTATGGGGAGATGAAACCGTGCTATCAGAACTATGATCGAAAAAATGGAATGCAAAAATCTACGAGAAAATCTCCAAGGCCATGATGGACAGAGGATACAGCAGGGATGCAATGCAGTGCCGTGTGAAAATTAAGGAGCTGAGACAAGCGTACCAGAAGACCAAAGAGTCAAACGGATGCTCCAGGTCAGAGCCCCAGACATGCCGCTTCTACGCTGCGCTGCATGCCATCCTAGGGGGGGCCGCCACCACTACCTCACCCCTGTCCGTGGACTCCGAGGATGGGGTATTCTCATCAGTCACTTCCTCTGATGTTTTTGCGGATGGGGAAGATGATGGAGATGATGAGGACGAGGTAGTCGACAGAGCTCTGCACGCCGATTTCCCCGAAAGCCAGGAACTCTTCCTCACCCTGACAGAGAGACCCTCCCAAGGCGGTATCCCAGACTGTGAAGCCGGAGAAGGCACATCAGGTGAGTGTATCTTTTGAATTGAAAAGACATGGTTTAAAAGCAAGTGATTTTAATGATTACTTTGTCCTGAGGACTTGGGATGCATTCGTGGCCAGTACAGCTACTGGAAAAGTCTGTTAACATGTCTGGGGATGGAGCGGAAATCATCCAGGGACATCTCCATGAAGCTCTCCTGGAGGGACTCTAAAAGCCTTTGCAGAAGGTTTCTGGGGAGAGCAGCCTTATTGCGTCCTCCATGGTAGGAAACTTTACCACGCCAGGCCAGTAGCAAGTACTCTGGTATCATTGCACGACAAAGACTGGCAGCATATGGCCCCGGTGTTTGCTGGCATTCAAGCAACATGCGTTCTTTCTCTGTCTGTGTTATCCTCATCAGAGTGATATTATTCATGGTTACCTGTTTGAAATACGGGAATTTAATTACAGGGACATTCAAAAGGGGCCGTTTCGACTGGGCTGTTTGCCTGTGCCTGAAAAGAAATCCTCCCCGCAGTTTCCAGCCACGCAGTGGGGGCGGGGAGGGGGGTGCTTGATGCTGAGCGGTTTGCGGTCGTCTAGCAGGGATCTTCCCTGATACCAGCCACGCGGTGGGGGCGGGCAGAGGGGTGCTTGATGCTGAGCAGTTGGCATTCGGCTAGCAGGGATCTTCCCTGATACCAGCCATGCTGTGTGGGGAAGGCTAAAGCGATCATCTCAGAGAATGGGATGGCTGGGGTTACTTTGGTTTCTGCCGCTGCACGTTAACCCGCAAAGAGCAGCACTAACTGGCCAACTCAAGGAGCTTTGCTTTGAACGGGAAAGAAGAGCGCTGCTGTTAATTAAGGTTTCAGAAGCTGAAAGTCTATGACTTACCATGGCCGCCTGCTAGCCAAATTCCATTGCCCGGCCCTGCTTGTGTGATTTGTACACCAAAGCCCCAGGCACTCAATATAAAGATGCAAAATGCGACCTTGTACTGAAAGCACATGTGCTAGGTATTGTGAATGGTGTTGTTCACCGCGAAAGAGTATATGCATTGTTCTGTAAAATGAATCTTTTAAAAAAATTCACTCCCTTTTTTTTATCCCGCAGCTGCAACTGTTTCTAGGCTTCCTCTGGCATTTCCCTCCCAAAGGCTATCCCAGATAAGGCGGTGAAAAAAACCGCACACGCAACGAGATGTTCTCTGAGCTCCCGCAGTGCTCCCACACTGAAGTAGCTCAGCAGAATGTGTGGAGGGACACAATTTCCCAATACAAGCAAGCAGGCAGCGAACGGGAGGACAGGAGGGACACCCGTGAGGGCAGGAGGGACGCTCGAGATGAGAGGTGGCGGCAGGAAGACCAGCGGGTGACTGAGGCGATGCTTGGGCTACTGCGGGAGCAAACCGACACGCTCCGGCGCCTGGTGGATGTTCTGCAGGAACGGAAGCAGGATGACAAACCACCGCTGCAGCCCATCTGTAACCGCCCTCACCCCTCCCCAAGTCCTGTAGCCTCCTCACCCAGAGTCCCAAAAATGCACGGGGGGGAGGGCTCCGTACGACCAACCACTCCACCCCGGCAGATTTCCCAAGCAGCTGAAGGCTGTCATTCCCCAAGTTTTGAAGCGGCCTTTCCTTCCCTCCTCCCTCCACCTGCACCCCACCCTGGCCACCGTCCCAGTTCTCTCCCTTTGCTAATAAATTCTGAATAAAGAATACTTGTTTGTTAAACAATGGTGCCTTTATTTCCTTTCAAAGCAAGGCTTGCTCAAAGGGGTGGGGAGGGCGGTTGTTAATTGGAGAGGATAGGCAATATAAACAGAATCAACAAAGGGGGCAGGTTCTCATTATGGAGAAACAAACATAAGAGTCACTCGGTACCCTGGCCAGTCAGGAAGCTAGTTTTCAAAGCTTCCCTGATGCGCAGCACGTCCTGCTGTGCTCTTCTAATCGCCCTGGTGTCTGGCTGCGTGTAAGCTGCAGCCAGGCGATTTGCCTCAACCTCCCACCCCACCATAAATGTCTCCCCCTTACTCTCTCAGAGATTGTGGAGCACACAGCAAGCAGCAATAACAATGGGTATATTGGTTTCGCTGAGGTCTGAGCGAGTCAGTAAGCTGCGCCAGCGCCCTTTCAAATGTTCAAATGCACACTCCACCACCATTCTGCACTTGCTCAGCCTGTAGTTGAACAGGTCCTTATTCTACTGTCCAGGGCGCCTGTGTACAGCTTCATGAGCCAGGGCATTAGTGGGTAGGCTGGGTCCCCAAGGATCACTATAGGCATTTCAACATCCCCAACAGTTATTTTCTGGTCTGGGAAGTAAATACCTTCCTGCAGCCGTCTAAACAGACCAGAGTTCCTGAAGACGCGAGCATCATGAACCTTTCCCAGCCATCCCACGTTGATGTTGGTGAAATGTCCCTTGTGATCCACCAGTGCTTGCAGCACCATTGAAAAGTAGCCCTTGCGGTTTATGTAATGGCTGCCCTGGTGGTCCGGTCCCAAGATAGGGATATGTGTTCCGTCTATAGCCCCACCATAGTTAGGGAATCCCATCACAGCGAAGCCATCTACTATCACCTGCACATTTCCCAGGGACACTATCTTTGACAGCAGCAGCTCAACGATTGCCTTGGCTACTTGCATCACAGCAACCCCCACAGTAGATTTGCCCATTCCAAATTGATTTGCGACTGACCGGTAGCTGTCAGGCGTTGCAAGCTTCCAGAGTGCTATCGCCACTCGCTTCTCAACTTCTCAAGGCTGCTCTCATCCTGGTGTTCTGGTGCTTCAGGGCAGGGGACAGCAAGTCACAAAGTTCCAGGAAAGTGCCCTTACGCATGCGAAAGTTTCGCAGTCACTGGGATTCATCCCAGACCTGCAAAACTATGCGGTCCCACCAGTCTGTGCTCGTTTCCTGGGCCCAGAATCAGCGTTCCACAGCATGAGCCTGCCCCATTTGCCACCAGGATGTCTAATTTGCGGGGTCCCGTTCTCTGAGAGGTCTGTGTCCATGTCCTCGTCACTGTTGTCACCGCGCTGCCGTAGTCTCCTCGCCTGCTTTCTCAAGTTCAGGTTATGCATAAAGCACATGATAATGTGCAAGGTGTTGACAACGGCCATACCTGCTGCGATGATCTCACTGGGCTCCATGCTCGCCGCGCTATGGCGTCCGCGCTTTCAATCCAGGGAAAAGGGCGTGAAATGATTGTCTGCCGTTGCTTTCACGGAGGGAGGGGGGAAGTGAGGGTTGAATGATGACATTTACCCATAACCACCCGCAACAAATTTCTTGTCCCATCAGGCATTGGGAGCTCAAGCCAGAATTCAAATGGGCAGCGGGAACTGTGGGATACCTACCCACAGTGGGCCGCTTGGAATGTCGACGCTTGCCCCGGTACTGTGGACTTACACCGCCAAATTAATGTGCTTAGTGTGGACACACACGTTCGACTTTATAATATCGGTTCCCAAAAATCGGTTTTGGTAAAATCGGACTATTGTCGTAGTGTCAACATACCCTTTCAGTGTAAGAAAAAATCCACACAAACATGTTCTGGATGTTCTGAAGAGGTTCATATGTTAACAGAAACACTTTAAGACTATATATAATATTTCTCCACAAAAAATGACATTTCTTTTAGTGGTGGTGAATATTGATTTTTTTGTATGACTGCGCTTACATTGATGGTTTACCTATATTTCCTAAAAAATAGTAATTTTTAACCTAACATAAGAATGGCAATACTGGATCAGACCAATGGTCCATCTAGCCCAATATCCTGTCTCTGACAGTGGCCAGTGCCACATGCTTCACAGGGAAGGAACAGAAATGGGCAACTTTGAGTGATCCATCCCCTTTCATCCAGTCCCAGCTTCTGGCAGTTAGAGGCTTAGGGACACCTGGCACACGGGGTTGCATCTCTGACCACCTGGGCTAATAGCCATTGATTAATCTATCCTACATAAACTTATCTAGTTCTTTTTTAAACGCAGTTACACTTTTGACCTTCACCACCTCCCATCACAATGAGTTCCACAGGTTGACTGTATCTTGTGTGAAGAAGTACTTTCGTTTATTCATCAAGTAGTTGCTGAACCAACAAGGGGGGATGCCATTTTAGATTTGGTTTTGGTGAGTAGTGAGGACCTCATTGAAGAAATGGTTGTAGGTGACAACCTTGGCTCGAGTGATCATGAGCTAATTCAGTTCAAACTAAGTGGAAGGATAAACAAAAATAAATCTGAGACTAGGGTTTTTGATTTCAAAAGGGCTAACTTTAATAAATTAAGGAAATTAGTTAGGGAAGTGGATTGGACTAAAGACTTTATGGACCTAAAGGCGGAGGAGGCCTGGGATTATTTCAAGTTAAAGTTGCAGAAGCTATCAGAAGCCTGTATCCCAAGAAAGGGGAAACAATTCATAGGCAGGGGTTTTAGACCAAGCTGGATGAGCAAGCATCTCAGAGAGGTGATTAAGAAAAAACAGAAAGCAGACAAGGAGTGGAAGATGGGAGGGATCAGCAAAGAAACCTACCTTATTGAGGTCAGAGCATGTAGGGATAAAGTGAGACAGGCTAAAAGGCATGTAGAATTGGACCTTGCAAAGGGAATTAAAACCAATAGTAAAAGGTTTTATAGCCATATAAATAGGAAGAAAACAAAGAAAGAAGAAGTGGGACCGCTAAACACTGAGGATGGAGTGGAGGTTAAGGATAATCTAGGCATGGCCCAATATCTAAACAAATACTTTGCCTCAGTCTTTAATGAGGCTAATGAGGAGCTTAGGAATAGTGGCAGCATGACAAATGGGAATAAGGATGTGGGGGTAGATATTACCATATCCGAGGTAGAAGCCAAACTTGAACAGCTTAATGAGAGTAAATCAGGCAGCCCAGATAATCTTCATCCAAGAATATTAAAGGAACTGGCACATGAAATTGCAAGCCCATTAGCAAAAATTTTTAATGAATCTCTAAACTCAGGGGTTGTACCGTTTGACTGGAGAATAGCTAATATAGTTCCTATTTTTAAGAAAGGGGAAAAAAGTGACCCGGGGAACTACAGGCCTGTTAGTTTGACATCTGTAGTATGCAAGGTCTTGGAAAAATTTTTGAAGGAGAAAGTAGTTAAGGACCTTGAGGTCAATGGCAATTGGGACAAATTACAACATGGTTTTACAAAAGGTAGATCGTGCCAAACCAACTTGATCTCCTTCTTTGAGAAAGTAACAGATTTTTTAGATAAAGGAAACGCAGTGGATCTAATCTACCTCGATTTCAGGAAGGCATTTGATACAGTACCACATGAGGAATTATTGGTTAAATTGGAAAAGATGGGGATCAATATGAAAATTGAGAGGTGGATAAGGAACTGGTTAAAGGGGAGACTACAGCGGGTCATACTGAAAGGTGAACTGTCAGGTTGGAGGGAGGTTACTAGTGGAGTTCCTCAAGGTTCAGTTTTGGGACCAATTTTATTTAATCTGTTTATTACTGACCTCGGCACCAAAAGTGGGAGCGTGCTAATAAAGTTTGTAGATGACACAAAGTTGGGAGGTATTGCCAATTCAGAAAAGGATCGGGATATCCTACAGGAAGATCTGGATGACCTTGTAAACTGGAGTAATAGTAATAGGATGAAATTTAATAGTGAGAAGTGTAAGGTTATGCATTTAGGGATTAATAACAAGAATTTTAGTTATAAGCTGGGGACGCATCAGTTGGAAGTAACGGAAGAGGAGAAGGACCTCGGAGTCCTGGTTGATCACAGAATGACTATGAGTCGCCAATGTGATGTGGCCGTGAAAAAAGCTAATGCGGTCTTGGGATGCATTAGGCAAGGTATTTCTAGTAGAGATAAGGAGGTGTTAGTACCGTTATACAAGGCATTGGTGAGACCTCATTTGGAATACTGTGTGCAGTTCTGGTCTCCCATGTTTAAGAAGGATGAATTCAAACTGGAACAGGTACAAAGAAGGGCCACTAGGATGATCCGAGGAATGGAAAACCTGTCGTATGAAAGGAGACTCAAGGAGCTTGGTTTGTTTACCTTAACCAAAAGAAGGCTGAGGGGAGATATGATTGCTCTCTTTAAATATATCAGAGGGATAAATGCCAGGGAGGGAGAGGAATTATTTCAGCTCAGTACCAATGTGGACACAAGAACAAATGGATATAAACTGGCCATCGGGAAGTTTAGACTTGAAATTAGACGAAGGTTTCTAACCATCAGAGGAGTGAAGTTCTGGAACAGCCTTCCAAGGGAAGCAGTGGGGGCAAAAGACCTAACTGGCTTCAAGATTAAGCTAGATAAATTTATGGAGGGGATGGTTTGATGGGATAACATGATCTTAGTCAAAGGTCAATTAATTGCCATCAGTGGTAAATAGGACCAATGGTCAATGATGGGATGTTAGAAGTTACTACAGAGAACTTTTTCCTGGGTGTCTGGCTGGTGAGTCTTGCCCACATGCTCGGGGTTCAGCTGATTGCCATATTTGGGGTCGGGAAGGAATTTTCCTCCAGGGTAGATTGGCAGAGGCCCTGGAGGTTTTTTGCCTTCCTCTGCAGCATGGGGCACGGGTCACTTACCAGAGGATTCTCTGCATCTTGAAGTCTTTAAACCATGATTTGAGGACTTCAATAGCTGAGACATAGGTGAGAGGATTATTGCAGGAGTGGGTGGGTGAGATTCTGTGGCCTGCATTGTGCAGGAGGTCAGACTAGATGATCATAATGGTCCCTTCTGACCTTAAAGTCTATGAGTCTATGAGTCTATTTTAAACCTGCTGCCTATTAATTTCATCAGATGACCTCTGGTTTTTTTGTCACGTGAAGGGGTAAATAACACTTCCCTGTTAACTTTCTCCACACCATTGATGATTTTATAGACCTCTATCATATCCCCCCTTAGTTGTGTCTTTTCTAAAATGAACAATCCCAGTCTTTTTAATCTCTCCTCATATGGAAGCTGTTCTGTATCCCTAACCATTTTTGTTGCCCTTCTTTGCACCTTTTCCAATTCCAATACATTTTTTTGAGATGGGGCGACCAGATCTGCACGCAGTATTCAAAATGTAGGTGTACTGGTATGATTAATACATTGTTAAGCTTTTTTAACTGCCACTGAACATTGAGCATATGTTTTCTGAGAACTAGCCATGATAACTAGTGAATTATTGATAAAACAATAATAAAATAGGATGCTGTGTACGAGCACTGAACAATACAGAAACTGATATTTTCTAAGCAAGCTCAAGTATCATGTTAGAAAAAGTGATTGTCATTTATGTTTATTGCATAATATAATTAGGTATCAAAGTGAAATGTCTCCAATTCCCTTCTGCTCTGTATAAAGGTAGTAGTGTTCCTTGGTGCCACCTGCTCCCATTGCCTTTCATTCTCAACCTTTCCCTACTATCTAGGGTCAAAACTTACCTTGTCGCTCCTAATGATTATTCCCATTAGATTAAAGGAAAATAAATCAAATAGAAACTCTGGTATGACAGCTGCTATTCAAGTGCATCTAGAGTGGAAGCCAGCTTTCCTTTAATAGGAATGTTGCACATATTCTATGTTGGACTTCTTCAGATCTTTCAGCAGCCATTTTTTACAGCAATGTTTTTTCTTCTTTCAAGATATCTTCTCTTGGAGGGTGGGGGAGAGAGTTCCATTTCTGTGAGTTCAAAACACTGTGCTTATCCCAAGGCCTTCCATGGTCACTGATGTTCTTACACTTCAGGATGTTTTATATTTGTTAACTCTCACCACCGATGGGCACCACCAAAGTCTAACACTCAGCACTCTAATGCTGCTTTACTCTGTTGCCAGCTGGAGCTGCAGAACTTGACTGGATGATAAGCATGAATTGAATGTGTTGCAAGGGTTTTCCTCCATTCTACTATGAAACCAAACCAGTACACACAGAGGCTGCTGCTTTTTGCCTTATGCTGCGTAAAGGTTGCAGTCAGCACTCTGTCTGTACAATTCCCTTTATACCTCCACTTTTGAAATCTGCACTCAAGTACACCCTCTGCTGATAGTCTTCTGGTCTTGCAGTGATTACTAAGAATTGTACTGTAAGTTAGTAATTTTTTGTGTTACAGTAACAGCCAGAGACCCCAGTCAGGATTGTGACTCCTTTGTACTAGGCATGGTAAAACACTTCTGTGGTTCCAACAATCGGATGTAACTGCACTGTAATATTCCCTCAAGATTACACTACAAACTGTCCAAGTGAAGAGGAAGGGTGAGCTAGTGGTAAGGGGGCTAAACGTGGGACTTGGGAGACCTGGGTTCAATTCTCTGCTGTGCCTCAGCCTTCCTGTGTGAGGCACCCTGTGCCTCAGTTCCCTGTGCACAAAATGGGGAGAACAGCACTCCCCTACCTCCCTTAGGTGTTTGTAAGGTGCTCAGATCCTACAGTACCAGGGCCAGATAGAAGTTATACTGAAATTATGGCTGTAACCCCATAACCAAAGAAATCTAGGCTTGGAGCTGAAATTCTTTTCTTAATATGCCCTGCCCTGCACACAGGTGTTTTATTTTAGTACTAAAGTCATATATTTAATATATGTAAATTAAATTAAATACAGAAAAACTCAGCGGAGGTATGCAAGACACTAAATTGCACTACATTCATCCTCTGACATCAGTGAAGCTGCAAGTGAATTGACTGTGCTTACGACACTATCTGTCACTGTATACGCAGGCTCTTTCACATGCATCGATGACTTGATTTACTAATAGCTAAGAAAGAGCTGTTATAGCATATTATATGTGTATACTGAGCGACCTTTTAATGGGATTTAGTGTCCTCATGGACAGTAATTGCTTCCATAGGCTTGAGTTACAGTTTCATTAAGGGACTCTAATCTGTTGACTCTTGACTTCTTACGAAATTGGTTATTGACACAGCAAAGTGATTTGAGTGATACTTGGGGACACCTTAGTCAGGTCAGACTGACCCTAATAATTAATAGCCTTTCATGGTGCACTGTAGGTGCTTTATAAGGCACAAAGTTAAATACCTTCTGTGCCTAGGACATCCTCATTACACCAACATATGTTATAACCATTTCCTTTAAGCTACAGTGTAATTGATTGGGCTTATTTTAAAATATTTTCTTCAGTCTGTATAACTCTTTGGAGTTTTACTCTGGTTCTTTCCAGTTACACATTCCTATTTCATACTGCTCTCAGCCTCTCAGTCTGATGTACAATTACTCAGGACTTGTCTTCACTACCAGGGTAAGTCAAGCTAAGTTACGCTACTCCAGCTATGTGAATAATGGAGCTGGAGTCGACGTTGCTGAGGTCATCTTACCCTGGTGTCTTCACTGCACTGAGACCTTACGCTTCTCGCGGAGCTGGAGTACTGGGCTCGACCAGAGAGCGCTCTGCCGTCGATTTAGTGGGTCTTCATTAGATCTGTAAATCACCACCCACTGCATCGATTAGAGCAGTGTCGATCTCCCCAGTAGTAAAGACAACCCCTCAGTGCTTAAAGGGTGCTAGGGTGAAATGGGCCACAGACCTGGGAAATACATTTTCTAAAAAACGAGTTGGGTTGGTGAGGAGACTCACGATTTTCATACTGCCTGTGAGACAACACCCTCTGATTGGTTGCTTTCCCCAGCTGTCCACCACATCCTGAGGTAGGGCAGCCAATCAGAGCTGCTGTAGAGCTCTCTCTCTCCCCCACTCTTCTATCTGGAGCCAAAACTATTTTCATGCTGGGGAGGGGGAGCAGAAAGAGCTCAGAGCCGCTCTTTCCCCGCCACTCCCTCCTGTGAGCAATGGGATGGCTCTGCTGCTCCTCCCCTACACTGCAAAGTAGGGACTCTGCTGCAGGCCTGGGGAGGGAGATGAAGAATTTCAGAAGCTGCTGAAGAAGGGAAGGTTGGGAGATGCTGAATTAGGGAAGATGATAGGGGACCAAATTGATGGGAGTGAGGAACTGATTTGAGGCTTAGGGGTAGAATTAATTACTGGCCAGGAGGATGGGCAGATTGTGGGGGTGACAAGCCCTCCCCTTTGTTCAAACCACTTTAAGAGCTAAAATTACTGACTCACAATCATACAGGAATTCTCTAGCCACACAATGTGCAAATTCCTGCTCACTCATTCTCTCCTGCCTTTAGACTCGCTCTCCCTATGGCCACAACTATGCTGACTGCCTCAACTTTTATCTTACCCAGCTGACAAGAAGAAAAATGTCAGCTTTTCCTACCATTAAAGTAAACATTTTAAACCCGACTTTCTCTTATTTAATAATGAAATGGTACAGTTTTATTTCGAGCAATAGCCTCATGGACTCTACAGCTATAAGGTAAAATTTTCAAAAGCAGCTAAATGACTTGAGTCATTTTCAAAAGTGCCTTAGGCTGCAAAGTCGTATTGACTTTCAATGAGACTTACGTTCCTTAGGACGTAAGTCACTTATGAAAACGGGACTCTGGCTCTTAAGTCTCTTAGTTGCTTTTAGAACAGGATTGCTTGTGGCACCTTATTTGAGCATAAGCTTTCGTGGGCTATAGCCCACTTCATCGGATGCATAGAATGGTACATATAGTAAGAAGATATTTATACATACAGCGAAACATGAAAAGTTGGAAGTATCTATACCAACTGTATGAGGCTAATTAATTAAGAGGAACTATTATCAGCAGGGGGAAAAAAAACTTTTGAAGTGACAATCAAGATGGCCCATTTTGGACAGTTGACACAAAGGTGTGAGGAGGGGAAATAGATTCAATTAGTGTAATGACCAAGCCACTCCCAGTCTCTGTTCAAACCTAAGTTAATAGTATCTAGTTTGCATATTAATTCAAGTTCAGCAGCTTCTCGTTGGAGTCTATTTTTGAAGCTTTTCTGTTGCAAAATTGTCACCTTTATGTCTGTCACTGAGTGATTAGAGAGGTTGAAGTGTTCTCCTACTGGTTTCTGAATGTTATGATTCCTGATGCCAGATTTGTGTCCATTTATTCTTTTGTGTAGAGACTGTCCGGTTTGGCCCAAATAGGAAGATCATTCAATGTAACATGTCTAGGTCTGTGTGTGAGATCAGGGGTTAAAGTAAGGAAGAGGGGGGTGGAGCCTAGCTTCCCCCTTCTCTGCTAAAAGCAGAAGAGAGCTCTCCCCTCCCCTCTGGTGCAGTGAGATCACCTCTCATGGTTCAAGCTGTTTGAACCACACTGTAAATATTGGACCATACAAAATATATGTGGAAATATTTACATGTGCTATTGTATCTGATTTAACAATCTTTCATATTTTGCTTGGGCTACAACATTCACAATTTATTAAAGAGGTTTGAAGCATGGCACTGGGAATCAGAAAGTGAGGGTCCTATTTGTGGCTCCCCCACATTGAATCAGTGTGTGACCATCAGCAAATTACTTCAGCATCATGACAAGACTCCGCTTTCACAGAGGGATGTGTAAGGTTAATTAATTAAAATCCATAGTAAACCTGATAGTTTCAGATGAAAGATGCTACAGAAATGCAAAGTAATAGAAGCTGGGTAGCATTAGGAGCTTCTGTTTGTAAACTGTTTGCTACTAGTTTTATTTTTCATAACTTTTACCTAAGGAAAATTTACTTCTGAAAAAAATAAACGCATGCTGGTTGGCGTGTTTTCTTTACTTTTTTGACCTTTTCATCACTGACATGTCAGATCAGGAATGGTATTCTATACTGTATTTAAAAATTAATTTATATAGTATAATTCAACAATCCAGTTAAAATGTAGGATTAAACATTTCAAGATAAAATAGTGCATGTGGTATGCTATCATATAAGACTGAAAGCCATGAATAGGTAATTAGTCCCTCATGGTTGTAAGAAATATTTTTTTACTTTGGGTAGATATGTTACACTTTTCATATGTCATCATCTAGCTCCACCAAGTGTTGAGATCAATCTTTCTGCAGTGGGGGAGAGGCGAAGATACTTTTTTTTCCCCTAACCCCATTACGTACCAACTGGCCCATAATAGTACACTTTTAAAACCTCTAAATATTTTAATAGATTCAATATACATTGTAGACATAAATCAAATGCATCATCCAGTGTGCTTCCTTAATACTTGAGAGAGAAATGTACGCTCTGCAATCAGTTTTTACCCTCTAGTCTTCCACAGACATTCTATAGGAATATGCACTGAAAAAACATGCCCATTCCTGTTGCACTAATGGCAGGAAAATAGTGAGCTAGGACTGCTGGTTTCTGGTTGTGTTTGGATTCTGAGGGAGCCATGTAAGGGTACCAGACTTTTGTAAGAACTTGTCATATACAAAGCTTACATCACTGGGCTTTGCTGCTGCTTCCCCTTCAAACTTTGGGGCCTGATTCACTCCCATATCCACCCACCCTCCCACAGAGATGCGTGGGGTATTCCCTTTGTGCCCATAGAGACTTCAATGCAATTCACAGCACCTCATAGAGACTGCCTGAACTTCCCTTCCATCCTTTTCAATGCACAAGTCTGACCTTCTCCACCATCCAAGGGAGCATGTCATTTTGAACTAATGGAATTAAACTTAAAAGAACACAATCAACTTAAAAAAAAACCTCTCACTTCTTCCTGAAAATCTTCTACCTGCTATTGTTACAAGTAACACCTAACATTTACTATGATTGAAGGCTAGTAGAGAAGAGAGAACAAAACATTTCTCTCCCCACCAGTTTGTGCACTTGGTGGCACTTTATATATAATCAGAACTGTCCCAAAGTTCAATTGTCTGGAGTGGGAGTTTGGTACTGGCTCATCTCTATATGCATGTGACATTTTGGAAAGCTTGGGGGTACCTACGAGGAAGGCCATGCTACCCACAATTGATGACTATGGGAGCTGCAGGTGCTGGGCATATCTGACCATCAGGCCCAAGGCAACTGAGACTAGGCACCCAAAAGTTGAAGAGTCCAAAACAACCCACCACTTGTGAAAATTTTGTCCCAGGGATTGGCCTTTTTTCCCCAAAACTTTTTTAAACATATTTCCTGTTTCCAACATTTTGATATTATTTAAAATGTGTCATTTTTAAATGAAGAGGAAGAGCCTGACTACATTTTGCCAGTTACAACGAGAAAATGTTTATCTTAAAGAACGGAGAAGGAATTTTGTTGAATTTGTTGACTGGTTGCAAAAGGAACCATGGTTAAATCCAAAACACAATTGTATTTAATTAATTTTAAGAATACAAAAATAAAATCTTTTTATTTCAATCTCTAGAGCCTTTGTTATTTACAGGTATTTGATAATTGATTAAAAAATTTGAGCCTATAGAGGTATTTATACAGCCCTCCTCATGGTAGCTTTCCAGTAGTGCATTAAGCAACATGACTACCGGATCTCGTGTGTAGTTTGAGCTCCCTCTCATAGTTTCTCCATGGGAAGAACTGTGTATGCAGTGGAGAGTATTGTTTTGGTAGTGTTTTATTGGTTTTTAAAAGTACACACTGCTCTGTGTTTGTTAGAGAAGGCAGGTAGAAGAAGTATCAGAGGGGTAGCCATGTTAGTCTGGATCTGTAGAAGCAATAGAGTCCTGTGTAACCTTATAGACTAACAGATGTATTGGAACATAAGCTTTCGTGGGTGAATACCCACTTCATCGGATGCATGCAGTGGAAATATCCAGAGGCAGGTATAAATATGCAGGCAAGAGTCAGGCTACAGATAACAAGGTTAGTTCAATCAGGGAGGATTGAAGAAGCGTGTCTTAGGGTAGTGAGGTTTGTGCTGATTCTTAGTTCCTGTAGGAGTTACCTTCCACCATATAGAACAACATTTTCAAAAGCAGCCGCCTATTTTGGGTACTCCAGTTAGTGTCTTTCCTGACTTTTGCTAGATGAGGCCTGATTTTCAGAAGTGCTACACACCCCTAATCCTAAGTACAGTCAGTGAGAGTTACAGGTGCTCTGAAAAATTGTCTATTTATCCTTTAATTACACATTTACCACTTATGGAAGGGCTGTGTATATTGTGATGGTGCCTATGGCCTCTTTCTTCTCTTATTTTCAAATAATTTTTTTCAAAAGTAATTTAAAAGAACCAGTAAGAAACTTATGGAAAAGGAGGATTATATTACATTCCATGCTGTCAACTTTTAATTGGAATTTGCCTGCAAGTATAATTAAGACCACAAGATGGCATAATCAGATCATTGAATATAGGGTATTAATATTTCTGATTTTAAACAGTTGGGAAGGAAGTGACTTCCTTCACTAGCCTGCAAACAATGTAAGATATTTCTTCTTATTCCTAACAAGTGAGAAAAACCATGCTGGGACCTTCCCTCTCTACTTCAGACTGCAAATAAAGGAAAACAAATGTATTGCATAATCATATTCCATTCTTTCCTGCATATACAAATTCTGTCTAGTGAGCACTACTGATGTGGTGACTGTAGCAGTATGTGGAATGTGTGTGTCAGACAGTATTGACTGATGTGTGATATCGGCTGAGTATACGGGTGAAGTAAAGGGGAGTATTCCCATTGTCCCAAAAATAGACACTGCAACATGGACATCAGCATTGTTTCTTGTTGCTGTGTATGGATATATGAAACAAGAGGTGAAGCCAAACGACTATCTATATTTTAAATCCTGAATTTTAGCATCTATGACACTTTGCAAACTAATTATCATACGCATCCTTCTTTCAAGGTAGAGAAATAATATTAGTTTTCTCATCTGTAAAATGGGATGGTAGGGTGGTTATATAGCTTCACCAAGGGAGGGCATCACCGTCAGAGCCAGGATTGAATATAGTAGTCCCTTGCTCCCAGACCTGTGCTTAAATCCGCTAGACCATGCTGACTCTCATAACAGTGACCTCTCTCTCCTTGTGACTTTGATGTCAGCATAGGAGATGGCCCAGCTACAGAATGTGCAGCGCACAGTGTCATCAGCTGCAACAAGTCAACCCTGCTGCAAGTTGGTGTGAGCTTCTCTCAAAAAAACTGAGGTATCTTTTAGCCATGGGTTTAACAGATGCCCAAATCCAATCCGAGCCTGTGGTCTCTAGGAATAAGGTCAGTGACAAACTTTCAACCATAGTGATTAGTTTATATTTTCAATAAAACGAAAATAAGAAAGACTAACAAATTTATTTCAGCATAAGCTTTCGTGGGTTAGTACCCACTTCATCGGATGCATGGAATGAAACATACAGTAGACAGATATTTATACAGTCAGAGAAACATGATAAGGTGGAGGTGCATAGACCAACCTTAAGAGGCTAATTAATTGAGAGGAACCATAACAGCAGGGGAAGAAAAACCTTTGAAGTGATAAACAAGATGGTCACACAGGTGTGAATGAGGATCGTTAACTTAAGGGAAATAGATTCAATTAACGTAATGGCCGAGCCATTCCAAGTCCTTATTTAATCCTGAGGTAATGCAATCTAGTTTGCATATCAATTCGAGTTCAACAGTTTCTCTTTGAAGTCTGTTTTTGGAGTTAATCTGTCGCAACACTGCTACCCTCAAGTCTGTCAGTGAGTGATTAGGGAGGTTGAAGTGTTCTCCTACTGGTTTTTGAATGTTATGATTCCTGATATCAGATTTATGTCCATTTATTCTTTTGCGTAGAGACTGTCCGGTTTGGCCAATGTACATGGCAGAGGGGCATTGCTGGCACATGATGGCATATATCACATTGGTAGATGTGCAGGTGAATGAGCCCCTGATGGCGTGGCGGATGTGATTAGGCCCTGTGATGGTATCACTTGAATCGATATGTGGACAGAGTTGGCATCGGGCTTTGTTGCAAGGATAGGTTCCTGGGTTAGTGTTTTTGTTGTATGGTGTGTGGTTGCTGGTGAGTATTTGCTTCAGATTGGGGGGCTGTCTGTGAGCAAGGATTGGTCTGTCCTCCAAGATCTGTGAGAGTGAGGGATCATCTTTTAGGATAGGTTGTAGATCTTTGATGATGCGCTGGAGAGGTTTTAGTTGGGGGCTAAAGGTGACGGCTAGTGGTGTTCTGTTATTTTCTTTTTGGGGCCTGTCTTGTAGTAGGTGACTCCTGGGTACTCTTTTGGCCCTGTCAATCTGTTTTTTCACTTCAGCAAGTGGGTATTGTAGTTGTAAGAATGCTTGATAGAGATCTTGTAGGTGTTTGTCTCTGTCTGAGGGATTGGAGCAAATGCGGTTGTATCTTAGAGCTTGGCTGTAAACAATGATCGTGTGGTGTGTCCAGGATGGAAGCTGGAAGCATGTAGGTAAGTATAGCGGTCAGTAGGTTTCCGGTATAGGGTGGTGTTTATGTGACCATCACTTATTAGCACAGTGGTGTCTAGGAAATGGACCGCTTGTGTGGACTGGTCTAGGCTGAGGTTGATGGTGGGATGGAAATTGTTGAAATCATGGTGGAATTCCTCAAGGGCTTCTTTTCCATGGGTCCAAATGATGAAGATATCATCAATGTAGCGCAAGTAGAGTAGGGGTGTTAGGTGACGAGAGCTGAGGAAGCGTCTTGTAGCACCTTAGAGACTTTCTTATTTTCGTTTTGCTGACACAGACTAACACGGCTACTACACTGAAACCTATATTTTCAATGTTATCTTTGCCAGGAAAAGAACCATACATTTATTTTAAAAACTGAGATTTGCCCTGGCTGCATTATACCCTGTCCCAGAATTCCAGGGATCTACAGCTCTGGGCGAGGAGGGAAGAGATGAACAGTTATGAACAGACTGGGCCTATATGTATGAATTATTTTAATAGAGCCAATGGTGTGCTAGGCACTTTACAGTCAGATGTTAAAACAAGGGTTGAGCTTTCCAAAGCCAGCTTGGGTATTTTAACCACACAGCCCAAATGTCATTAATGGGAGCGGAGTGGCTAAATCCCTTAGTCAGCTTTGAAAACCTCAACAAAGGTCCTTATCCTGTTCTGTGTACAATCTAAATAAGGCTGATCCAGGTAGGAAGTGTTTCAGGTGACCACAAAGGAACCACTCAACTTGCTGAAAGGACAATGCAAACTCCAGGGAAAAGTTAATACTAGGAGATTCATGTAGGAAGGAGAGAGTGAAAGCAGGCATGCGAGGGAAGTCTACATAGAAGACCTATGAGGAGAAATGAAAATAGCTGAAATAAGTGGATGAGTGAACAGGGAAACATGACTTTGTGTAAACAAACAAAATTACACCAATAATATACTTGACTTATATAATCAATATATGATTCTAATAGAAATGACCATGCAAGGCCCTGAGTATTGGCTAACTGCTCAGGCCAAAGGGGGAAACAATAACAAATTATTAACACACACACGCTTTTAGACCTAATTTACGAGAAAACAAAAACAGGTGAAAATACTGTATTCTCAAACTGGTCCCTTTTGCCCCTCTGGTGGCTTGCCCACAAGAAAAAGTACCTCTGGGGTTTTTTCAAACCATAAACATTTTGTCAAAATTCTCCACGATTCAGAAATATAAACACACACAAAACATATTTAAGGGTCATGTAGTGAAAGGAGTGTTGCTGGAAATCCTCACTGCTAGGAAGAATCTGCCACAACAGAGGTCTAATATTGTCTAAAAACAAGGAAAACTTTAAAATAAAAAAGGCAGGACTAAAAAAAATAAATTAAAAAGGGGTAGAAGCTGCAATATTTTGGCAGGCAAGAAAGATGATTAGTCAAGCTAAATCGAAGGGAAAATAAAGAAAAAACACAACCAAAGATGTGAAGCCATGACCCTCTTTGTAGGGCATCTTTGAGGAAAACAAGGATTCCAACCCTGCAAAAAAGCCTGAAACTGAACATCAGACAATACTAAATTCTATTAAAACAGAAAAGAGGCACATTAACATAACAAGTCAACGAATTTTGAGAGAATTGATTTCTCCAGATAATTAGCTGCATTGCTGGGGTAACCAGATTTGTGTTCCTTGGCCTTTCCAATCAGCACACCCAGGGATGCAGAGATCTGCTACAAACTTGTATGGACACCAAAAAATTAAGACAAACTGGCTGTCCCAGAAAACAGGTTTCACTTTAACAATGTCTGTTTGCTGGACTCTGTGGTATCATGGAAGTATTTCTGCAAGAATTGATTACTAGTGCTAGTGTTCTGAGACCTGGAGGGCTTTCCACACCACTCAAAATAGAAAGGGACCTTGCAGTGCTGGCCCAAGAACTGGATCTAAGCTAGCTGGGCCGAGCTATCAATTCCTCAGTGATACATTATTGTAAGAGTGACTGAAACCTGTGAACACCACACAGAAAAAAAAACAGTATCGAGGAACCAACCACTTATTTTACCTCAGCTTTAACACTGAGGTACAATTAAAAAAAAAAAAAAAAGAGAGAGAGAGAGATAAGCCAAGAGGAAACTGAAGGAATGAAACAGTATGCCAAATTCCATCTTAAACAGCAGGGGGGAAAGGGGGATATTTTAACACCCAGAGGAAATCTTTACCCACCTGGAAACTAGAGATGGGCTCAATCTACAAGGCTGAATTCCAAATTAAAAATCTCCCACTGCTTGGGCAGATTTCAGATTCATGGTTTTGGTTTGATTCCAAATCTAGAAATAGTGACCCAGTCATGAAGTTACAGATCTGAATGTCCCCTAAAGAATAGAAAATTTGAGTCTGGTTTGGATCACTCTACTGAAGACTCATGCAAGCCAACATATAAGAATGGCAGAAACCCTATGCCGGACTTTGCCAGGAGTTGAATAAATCCATTTCTTTCCCTCTGTTCACAAGTCTTACGTCCAGGGTGATCTGTTCTGTTTCCCCAGTTTGGAGGCTTGTGCTCCCTCAAACATTGTCTTGCCACTCTCCAGTTCTAGGATCTTATATGTACCTAAACACAGGCATCTAAAATACCATGTCATTAACAGACCCAGGCCACAATACATTTGTAGGAGGGAGAACTGATGCATTTTGTCAAACAAATTATGAAACAGAGCCTGCGTCCAGAATTTGCCCTGGGAAACATCTAAGGCTTACTGTGCCAGAGATTATCGATAGAAGGGACATAGACAGCCTTTTTTATTTGGGGGAGGGGGTTAGAGTTAAAAAATAATAGCTGCTGAATATCACTGGAGAAATTTTGTACCATAACTAAATTGGTTCACTTTAATAAGATAAATGAGCTTCAGAACCAAACTCAGTGTTTCCTTTATTAATTAATGCAATCCCTAATTATTTAGGGGAGGCAGGGGGAGCTAGAGCCCCAAATTGTTTATGCCCATGAATAATACAGTATATTCAGCTTGAGAGTAGAAGGAAAATAAGTATACACCAGTTCCTAGGGAAATTAGGAAGTCTAGAGTACAGGCGGTTCCAAGTCTCTAGGAGATGAATAAGAACAATCCAAAGGGAGACCAGTCATATTCCAACATAGAAAAGAAGGGAACTCATGTATCTGAGACAAAGGTCATATTAGAAAACAGATGAGGATAGTGACAACGGAGTAGCATGGGGCTACCAGATGGGCTGCTAAGCATGGTGCCTTTAACACTCAATCCACTAAAATGAAAGAAGCTGAAGCCAATTGGCACAGGGTTTGTGGATGAGGGAAGAACTCTGTGCTCAGCATATATTATAAGGCACTGAACAAGTAGCTGTAAAAGATACACCTTTCTTAGAAACTTTGGACACATTTCTGTGTCAGTGTTTGTCCTTCATGTTGACTGTTCTCTTTCACTTTCTTCTAAGTGCAGCTCTTTGATAGAGTTTAAGACAAGAAGGGACCATTAGATCATGTACTTGTATATTATAGGCTCTTACATTCATCCAGTTGCCCCTATCCTGGGTGCAATAACTTGTATTGAGTAAATCATAACTCATGTTTGGCTAAAGCATATCTTCCACTCATGATTTGGTAGTTCATTCCTTTGATTTTTATCACCCTCCCTGTTAAAAATGTGTGCCTAATTTCTAATTTGAATTTGTCTGGCTTCAGCTTCTGGCCATTGGTTCCTGCTAGGCCTTTCTCTGATAGATTAGAAAGCCCTTTAGTACCTGCTATTTTCTTCCTGTGAAGATACTTGTATATAACCCTGGCAGAATTCAGGTTCTGTAACTTCTCTTATGAGTGTCTTGTATGCTACTGAAAGGAACCAATTTCCTGTGAATACATCTTCCTATGATACTACTTTCATAGCTAGTTGTCTTTCTGTCTCTCTATGGCATACCTCCTTTTTAAGAGACCAAGCACCTCACGTGTGTATGCCCAAGACTGGTTGCTTGCTTCTGTGTACCACCACAAACTCTTGTTTTATCATTTTCCATTTGTAGTTAAGTGTCAGTGTGTACTCTCCAAACACTGGAATTGTTCCTCCATTATAGTCTTTCACAGACACTTTTGACTCTTCCACTTTTATGTGCTCCTTACATCTTTGCCTCTCCAGGCCTTTCTGGCCCCAACTCCTCAGCTGGGCCACTAAACTAGTTCAGCCCCCATTCTGGGGTGTATCAAAGTTCAAGCCACTTTCCCAGTGGGGGCAGGGGGGAGAACCTGGGCCCACACTCTACTCCAGGTCCCAGCCCAGGGACCCTATAGATAACAGCTGTCCGCTACATCCCTTTAAATAAACTGCATTGCTGCTACAATTCCCTGGGCCACTTCCCTGTGGCCCCAGCACATTCTTCACCTTTACCTCTGAGCCTTGTCCTGTTTGAATTCCAGCAACCAGTCCAGAGCTACTTCATGTTCCCCCTGGCCTCTGCCAGCACTGCTCTGTCCAAGGTTCTGTAGCTCCCTCAGCCAGCCAGGTGCACCCTCCACTCTCCTCCAGCTCTAGCAAGGAACTGATCTCTGCTCTGCACTGCAGCTTCTGTTATATGGGTCTGCTGGGACCCGATTGGCTGCTCCCTGCAGCCCCTTCTGATTGGCTACATCCCACACAGCCAGTATAGGCAGCATGGAGGACCTGCTCCACTGCCCTTTTCTGGGGTGGAGTGTGGCAGAGTCGCAAGGCCTCCCACAGAGGGGTCTCAGGGCCTAGTCCACCACGTCAAAGACACACAAGAGTACAGCCAACAAGCTAGCTGTCTAAGAAAATATACAAATGGCAGTAGGTGGGTAGTTCATTCACAGAGATGACACTGTAATGAAATCTAAAACAGAAGTTGTGCATTTGTCCTGAGATGAGGTATCCAGCTAAAGGGATATAATAACTCTAATCTGCCCTCCTTTTAATGTGTGGGAAATACAAAGAGTCTCCCATTTATGTAAGTTATGTACGAGATGTTTCCTCCTTGAATGGAGCACAGCATAACACTGAAAATGTAGCAGTTTACTGTTAGCCATAGATGGCAATACAGTGACAATAAGGTGTGACCATCATGAGCAAGAAATACCTGTTAACAGAACTTTGGCAAACACTAACAGCAAACCTTGTATCCTTTCCTTTTAACAGCCACTAATTCAGGGTTTCTCTGCTTGAAGTGCAAGAAGTTGACTCCTCTGTATAAATCTTTTAATAAAGTAGATCAGTTTTCTATTCCTTCTTACACCTCACAATATGGACCAATATGTCACTTCCTGTCAGGGTCTACTACCTACCTCTGATCTAGTTTTAACCACTACAATAAGTCAGCAAAAGCTAGAATTGGGTGCATGCAGCAAAGCTTACTTTAATCCAGCTGCATCCAGTTATTGGGTAGGTTATTTGTTTTAGACCCAAATATATCTGTGTCTCATGGGTAAAGTTGGGCCTGCACAACACAATACAATTCAAGTTTCTAATCCCAGCAAAATTTGCAGGGTTTTCACATCCATTGTAGACATAGGAGACATCTGAGAAATCCAGAGCTGAGTTCAAATTCCAAAGCCACAACTGCTTCCAATTTCAGGAATATGCAGATGAGGGGATAAGGAGAGAGTGTTTTGAGACAAGATATCCCTCACTCATCTCACCATTAATTACAGGGTTGGTTTTTTTTAAATCAGTCTTTGATTTTTACTATCTTATAAAAAGATATTTACATCTGGTCCAAGCCTCTCTCCCTTCCCACAGATCTGTTTTATTTTCCTGATCTATTATTAATTTCTCTGTAAATTAGTGACATAAAAATGCCAAAGCTAAAAAAAACAAAAAAAAAAACCAGTTCATACACTGAAGACCTGTATCTTACCTCACTTCAGGCTTCCCTGTCTTCTCTTTGGTGTCATGTTCCTCATTATGGGCCACTGTTGAAAGGTCATTTAATAGAACTGATCATTGACAAGTAATGAGAAATATGCACCATGATAGTTCAAATATCTTTTCTCATATGAGAGGGCCCAGCAGCAATGCAAGTGAACCTGTTTCCAAAACCAGTCCTGAGGCAAAAATTCAGTCATAGTAATATTTTTCAACCCATTCTCGAAATCAGTATTCACCATTATACCAGGATTCCATAGGCTGGGAACTACTGCAACAATGAAATGTTCTTCTTCGAGAGATGTTCCTGTGGGTGCTCCACTCCAGGTGTTGGTGCACCCCTGCGCCTTCGCTCAGAGATTTTGACAGCACTACTCATGCCCAGAGCCTGCCCCAGGCGCCAAACATGCCTCAATAGTATGCATACGCGACCGGTCTCCTCGGTTCCTTCTCTACCATCCCTGGCCTGAGATGGAGTTCAGCAGACTCGTCAGAAAATTTTCTCTCATCTTGTTTAAAATCGTTTCTTTCTTAGTTTAGCTTCCCAGTTAGTTAGATAGAATTTCCCCTATCTCCTTTCTCTACAAAAAACCCAAACAAACACAAACAAAAAAAGCTCTTCTTTTTTTCCTGTCAGCGGCAGCCACTTCCGACATATCTGGCTCCCCAAGCTTTAAGTGCTGCTCTACCTGCCGCAATGCCATTCCCATCTCCGATGGTCACTCCCAATGTATAAAATGCTTGGGGGAATCCCACATCCCCCCAAAATGTGCCCACTGCAGTAAACTTAAATCCAGGGCACAGAAGGACAGGGAGCTGAGACTTAAACTACTCCTTATGCAGAAGTCCTTAGGACCAGCCTCGGACCGGGCGCTGACTCCTCTGCACACCGCAGCCCCTGCCCCGCCTCAAAAAAGGAGAAAAAGTCCTCCAAGAAGCGGCAGCCTCTCTCCGCTGTAAAGGACACACGGAGAGCCAAAAGTTCGTCAGGCAAGTCTACAACCTCTCTCCCGGCGTTTCCCCGTCTCAGCACTTTTGACGCACTGGGTTCCTCTGGCGCCGTGCAAAGCCTGCCTGCGGCTGTGGCGGCAGCGTGAAACCCTGGTGCCGAGGCTTCAGGCTTCCAGCTGCCTGCCTCTCACACGGCACCGTTTGGCACCACGAAAGATGCGGTGCCGACATGTATTAGCCTGCCTGACCCTCCGCAGGCTGCTCTCACTATACTGGCACCGTCACCCTCTGAACTTGCCGGTAGTGATACAAGGCTCAGGACACCGGTTCAGATGAACCTTCCTGCACAGCAAATACCTCTCCCGCAGCCCTCACCACACAGAGACGCTGCGGCACCACAATTTACCCAGTCAAGGGACCTTCAGGTGTCACCTCTCCTGCAGTCACCTCTACTTAACACCTACTTCTCTCTGGACACTCACGCAAGGTCCAGGCAGCTTTCTCCTGCTAACTCCCACTTCTCTAGTGATGAGGAATCTGTGCCACAGGGAGACTTTTCACCCTATCAGGTCTCCCGTTCACAGACCCCAATCAACATGGGTCATAGAAAAGCTACCTCGTCCTACTCCCAGGATCCCGCCCCTTGGTATGCAAACCCGTGGATAGCACCACCCATGCCCTTTCCAGATCAGTGGCAATATTGGGCTCCATGAGCACCTTATATTCAGGATCACACTCGATATGCCACCAGAGGCACGGGCGAGACCTGCTTGGTACCACCAGTAGACGCATCTGCCACTGAGTCACGACATCAGGAAGCCCCTTCACACCTGCAGGAACAATCACAGTCTACCTCCTCCAAACCAATAGATCCAGTAATTACACCAGACGAAGCAATACTTTCTCCTCCTCCTCCAACGTCCTCAGATGATTTCTCAAAATTTCAGCACCTCTTTAAAAGAGTTGCCAATGAGCTAAGGATTAACCTGGAGGAAGTTCCTGAACAACAACCGAAATTCTACAGCCATCTAATTCTTCCAGGATTGCATTACCTATAAACACAGCCATCATGGAACCTGCCAAAGCCATCTGGAAAACACTGGCTGCTAGCCTACTCACCTGCAGGCGAGCAGTTCGAAAGTACTTTATCCCTTCCAAGGGTTCTGGATTCATTTTCACTCCTCCAGCACCAAATTCGCTCGTAGTAGAAGCAGTTAACCAAAAGAACAAGCACCAGTTTCCCTGCTCCACCCCATCTGATAAGGACAGTAAGCGATTAGATCTGCTCGGGCATAAGGTGTACGCGTTTTCCACATTACAATTCCGCATAGCTAATTATACAGACGTTCTGGCAAAATATGACCACAAAAACTACAGTAAACTTATGGAATTTATTGCTGACATTCCAGAGGAAAAAAAGCAACAATTTACAGACAGTTTCTGAGGGACAAATCATCTCCCGTACTGCTCTTCAGGCCACAGGCGCCAATGCCGGGCGATGTTGCGGGGCCCCGCCCCTGACGCCGACACAACATCGCCCGGTGTCGGGGGTGGGGCCCCACAACGTCTCCCGGTGGTGAGGTGAGCTGGGCGCGGGCCCCGGGGCTGGCAGGGAGCTGCCGGTGGGTGCTGAGCACCCACCAATTTTTCCCCATGGGTGCTCCAGCCCCGGAGCACCCACGGAGTCGGCGCCTATGCTTCAGGCTGCCCTTGATGAGGCCAGTACTGCAGCAAGATCCACTGCCACAGCAGTTGTAATGCGCCAGCATTCATGGCTCTCATCCTCTTCCTTTCCTCAGGAGGTCCAAAACACCATTGAGAATCTCCCCTTCGATGACGACAAACTCTTTGCCTCCACAACGAATGATGTACTTCATTCCACAAAGGACTCAAGGGCAATGCTCTAGGAATCCAAACCCCTGCAACCAGAAGGAGATAATATAGATACCAACATCCATAGATACCAACATCATAGAGCACATGAGCAACAACAACAACAGCAACACCAGAGACCCAGGTATCAACGCCACCGTCCCAACTCGTCGGCAGCATCTCAACCCCCTCCGACTAATAAGAAAATCTGAAACCTTGGTCGAGGGTTTAGAAAACACTATTCCCACTTCTATTCCCACACTATTCCCTATTTTTGGACACTGCCTGTACCCATTCTCCCATTAATGGCAGAACATTATCACCGACAAATGGGCCATAGAGGTCATTACAATTGGCTATTCCATCCCTTTCCTATCCTTGCCTCCCACCCATCCCTACTCCCTGTCCCTATTCAGGGACCCCTCTCACAAGCAACTGCCCCTCCAAGAAGTACAACATCTCCTTCAATTGGGAGCAGTGGAAATAGTGCTCGAACAACACAGAGGAAAAGGTTTCTACTCTCATTACTTTTTAACAGAAAACAGGAGGATGGTGACCGATTCTCGATCTGAGGCAGCTCAACAGATTCATCAAAAAACAAAAGTTCAAAATGGTTACCCTCACCACCATAATCCCAGCGCTGGAGCAGGGCGATTGGTTTTCAGCCCTCGACATACAGGACACCTATTTTCATGTAACTATACATCCGGCCCACAGACGTTTTCTCTGCTTTACCCTAGATTCAATACATTTTCAATACAGGGTGCTGCCCTTTGGCCTATCTACCGCCCCCCGTGTTTTTTCCAAACTTCTAGCAGTCATCACTGCCTACCTCAGGAAATGGGGTTATAATATTTCCTTACTTCAATGACTACCTCCTCAAAGCCTCAACCCTCAATGACGCTCTTAGATCCACACAGCTGACTGTCTGTAACAGAGAGACGACTCACCAGTGCGGCGCCTCCTGCTGGTCATCTTGGGAATTAGCTATTCAGCCTCAAAGCGCCCTCTGTTGGCTGGTGTCTCACCTGCCTCAGGCCCCTGTGTCCCTCCTGGACCCCGGGGCCCTTTATCTCGGGGTGCTGCCCTCACCACAGTGCCCCCATGCTCTGGATCTCCCCTCCCTGGGGAACCCACAACCCTCTAAACCCACCTTGCCTCAGTGGCTACTGCCAGTCATCATCTAGCCCCCTTTCCCTGGGGCATACTGCAGTCTGTAATGGCCACTCATGATCGGCAAGGGGGTTGGACCAGCTGCCTCTGCCTAACCCCGGGGCTGCACCTCTGCAACCCCAGTACCTGCTTTGGGCCTTGCACAAGGCCTCAGCCTGGGGAGTTGCCAGGCTGGACCTCCCCATCTCCTCTTGCCCTTCCCCAGCACTGCTTTGCTTCAGGTACCCTTTTCTCCCAGGCAGCTAGATCCACCTCCCTCCAAGGCTGGAGAGAGACTTACTTAGCTCCTGGCTCACAGCCCTTTTATAGGGCCCGCTGTGGCCTGATTAAGCCAGCCACACCTAGGGCCAACTACCTCACCAGCCTCCCTCAGCTACTCTTAATCCCTTTTACCTTGGAGTGGGGCAGCCACCCCACTACACCGTCGAATGCTTCCTGTCCCTCAGCCTACAAATAAACAGAAACAAATCCACCTTATCTCCTACCCAACAAGTGGAGTTCATAGGAGCCCCCACTCGATTCCTGGAAGGGAACAGCATCTCTTCCGCTCAACCATTTCAACACCATAAAACTTCTGATCACAAAACTTTGCAACAGTCCTCAGAACTGCCTACAACTTTTAGGCCACATGGCCTTGTGTACTTCCGTGGTCAGGAATGCACGCCTATACATGAGGTGCTTCCAAGCTTTGATGGCCACGGTTTACAGACCGAACGTACGTGCTCTGAACAGGCCTCTATCTATATCCTTCAGAGTCAAGGACTCCCTCCTATGGTGGACAATTTCCTCCAACCTTTGTTCCGGAGTGCCTTTTCTCCAGGATGCTCCATCCATTGCAATGACTACCGATGCATCCCTCACAGGATGGGGAGCACACATGTCCCATCATACAGCCCAGGGACTATGGTTTCCCACCGAAACCTCCCTACACATAAACATCCTGGAACTTCAGGCCATATGCAATGCCTGCCGCCAATTCATTCAGAACCAACCTGTTTGAATAATGATAGACAACATCGCCTGCATGTTTCATGTAAACAGACAGGGAGGGGCTCGATCTCACTCGCTCTGCACAGAAGCTATGAAGCTCTGGAATTGATTTTCTCACGCACAACATCCAGATATCAGCCTCTTATCTACCCGGGGCCCTGAATACCACTGCGGACGAACTAAGCAGACAGTTTCCTTGGAATCATAAATGGGAGATAAACGAGACGGTCCTATGCAACATATTCCACATTTGGGGCTGCCCAACACTGGACCTCTTCGTGACTGTGAAGAACAAGAAATGTCCCGAATTTTGCTCCAGGGCAGGACTGGGCAAACATTCCTTAGGGGATGCATTCATGATCTCATGGGACCAAGACTTACTGTATGCATTTCCCCTGATACCACTTCTCCATAGGGTTCTGACAAAGATCCGGACAGATCGTGCCACGGTAATTCTGATTGCCCCATTGTGGCTCAGACAACCATGGTATCCGTTCCACACCAGAATGTCAATTTGCCCACCAATTCCACTGCCCCTCACTCCAAACCTCATATCACAGCAACACGGCCGATTTCTCCACCCCAACCTATCCATGCTACACCTCAAAGCTTGGTTCCTACGTGGTTCTCACAACAGGAACTAGCATGTTCAGAACAGGTTCAAAGAGTACTCTTACATAGCAGAACACAATCCACTCGCACCACCTATCTCTGAAAGTGGAAGCAATTCACACAATGGTACTCGACCAAACAAATTCCTCCCACTTCTGCACCTCTTCCACTAATCCTTGACTACCTCTTAGACCTTAATCTGGCCTTTCTTTCAGCTCCATCAAGGTCCACTTAGCTGCTATTACAACCTTCCACTACAAGATCGACGATACCTCTGTGTTTGCCCATCCAATCACCAAGCGTTTTTTCAAAGGGCTCCAATCCCTATCCCCGGACATTAAACTCCCTACCCCACCATGGGATCTCTATTTAGTATTAACATGCTTGACTCAGCAACCTTTCGAGCCAATTGCCACATGCTCTCTCTTATACCTCTCCATGAAAACAGCATTTTTAGTGGCAATCACCTCTGCCAGACGCGCAGGAGAAATAGCAGCTCTCATGGCGGACCCACAGTACACAATATTTTTTAAGGACAAAGTTACTCTCCAACTACACCCCAAATTTCTTCCAAAAGTGCATTCATCCTTTCACATCAATTAACCTATACCCCTACCAACCATCTTCCCTAAACGGCATGCAAACCCCTTCGAATCTAACATGCATACATTGGATGTACACAGGGCTCTGTCCTTCTATTTGGATAGAACCAAACCTTTCAGGAACTCTTCCAGACTCTTTGTCTCCATTGCGGCACGATCCAAAGGGACACCTATTTCTACCCAGAGACTTTCCAACTGGATCTCGAATTGTATCTGACTGTGCTATCAACTAAAAGATGCAACTCCTCCAGCCTCCATCAGAACACACTCCACTAGATCTGTAGCTACCTCTGTGGCTTTTCTACGCAAAGTTCCTCTGACTGACATTTGTAAAGCACCCACTTGGACTTCTGAACATACCTTTCTTAAGCATTATGCCCTTACTCAAGGCCCTCTCACTGACACATGATTGGGTAGAGCTGTATTGTGTACCGTATTCCTACTAGATCCGAAGTCCCTACCTCCTTGAGATACACTGTTTTTAAGTCACCTGGGGTTTGTCTTCACTACCCGCTGGATCGGCGGGGAGCAATCGATCTATCGGGGATTGATTTATCGCATCTCGTTTAGACACGCTTAATCGATCCCCGAACACACTCCTCGTCGACTCCGGAAATCCACCTCGGTGAAAGGCGGAAGCGGAGTCGACGGTGGAGCAGCAGCGATCGACTCGCTGCCGTTCTTACGGCCAGATAAGTCGATTACGATACGCCGACTTCAGCTACATTATTCACGTAGCTGAAGTTGCGTATCGTAGATCGAACCTCCCCCCCCCCACCCAGTGTAGCCCAGGGCCTGGAGTGGAAGACCCACAAGGACATCTCTCGAAGAAGAAGAGGTTACTCACCTGTGCAGTAACTAACATCCTTTGAAATAAGTGTCCCTGTGAGTACTCCACTACCCACCCTCCTCCCCTCTACTTCGGAGTTGAGGTAGCTAAAGAAGGAACTGAGGAGACCGGTCACGCGCGTGCACTATGAGTACTTCTGTCAAAATCTCCGAGCGAAGGCGCTGGGGCGCACCAACACCTGGAGTGGAGCACCCACAGGGACACTCATCTTGAAGAATGTCCGTTATGCACAGGTGAGTAACCTCTTCTTACCGCCACCTATAGGTAAGTAGTAGCATTAAAATTCATATTTTATAATGCAAAGTAGAAACAGATATTGAACTCGTCACATTCTGACTAGTCAGGAAAGTTTTAAGGGATTTTAAATAATTTTTAAAAATATCTTGTAACAGCTAAGCTATATAATTTGAAGAAAAATAAATTAATCCCAGTAATTACTTCTCAAAGCATTTGTTATAATATTAATTAAGTATTCACTTGAATGGCCTACTTTTGGCTGAACAACTATATTATGATGCTTGTGTGTCAACAATCTAGAGAAGCTTATAAAGTCTAGAAAGACAAAACAAAAATAATAAAGTATGCACACAATGATCCTCGGTGTTGTTGTTTTAAGATAAAGATTTGAACTTACTCTTTGAAGTTACTCAGGTCTGTTTTTATTGTGATGTTTTAAGATGATTGAAAGACACAAAACACTGACAAACATGCCTCTGTCCTACAGTGAACCTGAAAAGAAAAGATTTTCTCACATGATAGAGTAAATTTAACTTTTTTTCTAAAATTTGTGGTAGGAACAGAGAATGCTATCCTAGTGGAAGAGCCAATCAACTGGTTTATTGGTTGATGTGAAAACAAATACATATCCCTTCCCCACTCCCCCCCAAAATCTGGTCTATTGCTTCAAATGTAAAAATGATTTTTAAACACCGCTCTTTTTCATTTATATTTGCCTTTAAGTGGGAATTTGATGCTAATTCAATAACTAGGTGGGTTGTATATGAATTACCTATCATTTTCTTCACTGAAATCTTTTAAAGAGAATTTTTTTAGAAGTATAATTTCTCTAAGATATACAAAATAAAACTGAAGGCTCATGCTCACTGAGAGACTGTAGAGGTGACGTTGCAAAAGAAGTCAAAATAACTCTACCATCAACAAACAAAAAAGAAAACATGCTTTATGTTAAAATCTAACTAGTCAGGCATCTACACCGCACGCATCTCCAAGCTATCAGATAATAAGGATTGGATAAGGCCACTCGACTGGTAAAGTTCTCTGCTGACACATTAGAGACTTGGGTCCATGTTTAGGTCCAAGCTATTGCTCTTCACCCTGGCAGAAACCGTGAAAGCTGTGAAGGGAAAATGCTCTGATCCTGAAGGCAAAGATTGCCCCATGTCCTGTCACTCCACAGTGATCCAAGTGGCTGAGACATCAGAGCGTTAACATGTTTGAAGGGAGACCTATCCAGGCTTATTTGGACAAGGAAGGTCACTGTAACACAGAACCGGGAGGGAGGCGCAGTAGAAATTATGTGTTAAGGACTGAAGAAAAATATTCCTCCATGGAGGTCAAAATCAAAGCAGATCTCTGGACAGCATTTCATAAAGAGGGAAGCAGAGGTAATTAAAAAAAAAAGCATAAAATATGCACTTGAAATTACCACAAAATCATAAGCAAAAGACACCTATTTGCTCATACTAATACCTTACTTTCATGTTTGGCTACAGTGACTGTACAAGTGTGCCTCTACTATTTGAAAATATAACCCTTGAAAGTTAAGGCATCTTAAATTCAAACCCATCAGGCCAAGTACTGTATCATTAGCACTGAATCTGTGTTTCAACCTTCACATTATTTAAATATAGTTTGTTTCATACTAGTATATGTTGCATGTCCCATAAATACTATTTAGGAATGTTTTTGTTGATATGTGTACCATGTTTCCAAAGTTTTCCCACTTTATGGGCTTTTGTGTGTTGTCACAGTTTCATTGGTTCAGGGATGTCCCCTTCTTTTCAACTGATTGATATAGGCAGTAATCTGAAACAGATTTGGTGACCCTGTAGCATTAAATCATGCTTTGTGACACTTTATTCCTGCTTCAGAAGACTTTATGCATTAGTGGGTACATAAAATTGCACCAGAGAGATTGAATACACACTGAAAAGTAATACATGACTCCATATGGTCTTAATTTTTAAAAGTGGTGCACTACTGTTTTAAAGCAATTTGTGTTTAATTTTCCAATTAAAAGGCTTTAAATAGATTTTCCAACACATGGACATATACACACACACTCCTCAGGAGTTCTCCCCAGCTGAGAAATTGGGTGAATTAACAGCTTTCATAGTCAAATGCTGTCCTTGGTCAGCTAGCTAGCAAGGATGCCATTAGCCTAGACAATTAATTTCTTCCTCCTTTTACTCAAAAACTGCTTGTGTCATCATTACTGCAAAGACACAGGACATAAAGCCTCTGCAAGCAAATTGAATAGCATACATTCCTCCTTAAGCCTCTTGTACTTGAACATATGTCAGCCCCAAACTACACTCCCACCCCAGTTTTCCACTCTACTTTGCCAGGAAAAAAATCCATTTTGAAAAAGCAAGTCTTTGCAATAATTCATCACTTATATATTTTAGGCTTAATGTGCATTTATATTATGAAATGTGACTCTCTGGAAATGGCACCTTCTTTCTTGAAGAGACCTGTTCCCTGTGTATTTAGTTATAAGCTCATCTCAATGACCAAAAACAAAAAAAAGGAAGAAGTAGTTGTCAGATTTTACTGTTTTTTATTCCTGTTAGCCCTTCAGAGCTAAAACAGCTGAGAGTGAGCTGGGTTATAGTTCTTTTTTGTGCCCGGACTATTGTTTACTACATTGAAGGCAATAAGATTGCAGAGGTACCAATGAGGGCATAATGTGGTCTGCAGAACCTTTATTAATGATAATGCACAAGAAGGGAAAAATTCAAGTTAATTTGCCAGATCCAAGGAAAAGTATAAAGGGCTGGCAACTAAACACACACACAAACCTATCCACTTCTAAATTAAACACATTTAAAGTGGAAGTCATTGAGGCACATAGAATAGGTTCATAGATTCCAAGACTAGAAGGGCCACTGTGATCATCTAGCCTGACCTCCTGTGTAATACAGTCTACAGAACTTCCGCAAAATAATTCCTACAGCAGATCTCTTAGAACAACATCCAATCATGATTTTAAAAAATGTCAGTGATGGAGAATTTACTATCATCTTTGGTAAACTGTTCTAATGATTAATTACTCTCACCATTAAAAAAAATCACCTTATTTCCAGTCTGAATTTGTCTAGCACAGTGGTTTTCAATCTTTTTTCATTTACGGACCCCTAAACATTTTTGAAGGGAGGTGCAGACCCCTTTGGAAATCTTAGAAATAGTTTGCAGACCCTGATGGGTCTGTGGACCACACGTTGAAAACCACTGGTCTAGCTTCAACTTCTAGCCATTGGATCATATTATACCTTTCTCCGATAGATTGAAGGATCCACTATTCAATATTTGTTCCCCATGTAGATACTTCTAGATCAGTGGTTCTCAAAGCTGGTCCGCCGCTTGATCAGGGAAAGCCCCGGGTGGGCCGGGCCGGTTTTTGTACCTGCCGCGTCCGCAGGTTCCGCCGATCGCGGCTCCCACTGGCCGCAGTTCGCAGCTCCAGGCCAATGAGGGCTGCAGGAAGGGCGGCCAGCACATCCCTCGGCCCGCGCCGCTTCCCACAGTTCTTTGAGTCATGTTTTCTAATCATTTAATCATTCTTGCGGTTCTTCTCTGAACCATCTCCAATTTATCAACATCTTTCTTGAATTGTGAGCACCAGAACTGGACATGGTATTCCAGCACCAGTTGCACCTCTATCAAATGTAGAGGAAATATAACCTCTCTGCTTCTACTCAAGATTCCCATTCATGCATCCCAGGATCACATTAGTTCTTTTGGCCAAAACGTCACCCTGGGAGCTCAGGTTCAGCTGATTATCCACCACGACCCCCAAGTCTTTTTTGGTCATTACTAACAAGGATAGAGTCCTCCATCCTATAAGTATGGCCTACATTCTTTGTTCCTAGATGGAAACATTTACATTTAGATGTGTAAAAATGCATACTGTTTGGTTGCACCCAGTTTACCAAGTGATTCAGATCGCTCTGAATCAGTGACTTGTCCTCTTCATTATTTACCATTCCCCCAATTTTTGTGTCATCTGCAACCTTTATCAGGGATGATTTTGATTTTCTTCCTGGTCAGGAATCCCCCTGGAAACACACCCTACTCAATGACTATTCCCTGTTTACAATTACATTTTGAGACCTATCAGCCAGTTTTTAACCCATTTAGGGCTGGTCTACACTAGCCCCCAAGTTCGAACTAAGATACGCGACTTCAGCTACGTGAATAACGTAGCTGAAGTCGAAGTATCTTATTTCGAACTTCAAAGTACTTACCCCTGGTCCACACGGCAGCGCGCAGGCTCCCCCGTCGACTCCGCCTGCTCCGTTCGCAGAGCAGGATTACCGGCGTCGACAGGGGAGCACTTCCTGGTTCAATTTATCGCGTCTAGACAAGACGCGATAAATCGAACCCAGAAGATCGATCTGACGCCTCCGACGGAGCGGGTAAGTGTAGACTAGCCCTTAATGTGTGCCATTCTAGTATAACATTTTTGTAATCAAAATGTCATGCGGTACCAACTCAAACATCTTACAGTAGTCTAAGTATATTACAGCAACATTATTACCTTTATCAGCCAAACTTGTAACCTCATCAAAAAATATCAAATTAGTTTGACAGCATTTATTTTCTACAAATGCATTTTATTTGCATTAATTACATTACTCTGCTTTAATTCTATATTAATCAAGTCCTGTATCAGTTGCTCCATTATCTTGCCCAGGATCCAGTTGATAGGCCTATAATTACATGGTTCATTCTGTTCACCCTTTTTAAAATTTGGCACATTTGCTTTCTTCTGGTATTCTGGAATTTTCGTAGCACTCCAAGACTTATTGAAAATTATCTCTAATGGTTCAGCGAGATGCTGATTTAAAAATGTCCAACTTCAGTAGCTTCTGTTTAACATCCTCCAGAGATACTAGTGGACTGGAAAGAGTGTTACCATCGCTATATGATGAGACTATATCACCTGTTTTTCCCCTCAAATACAGAACTGAAATATGTATTGAACACTTCTGCCTTTTCTGCATTATTATTGATAATTCTACCATTTCCATTTAACACCACTGTCAGGATTCTTTTTGTTCCTAATATATTTTAAAAACTCCTTCTTATTGTCCTTAACTCTGCTGGCCAGAGATTTCTCCTGTAGTCTTCATTCAAATACTTCCCTTATCAATTTTCTACAATTCCTAACGGTCTAATTATGTTCATTACTACCAACTTCCCTTTTCTTCCACTTGTTATATATTATTTTTTATAGCTACCTTCATTTCCTCTCTAAGCCAGGTTGTTTTTTTAACTAATATGGCCTTCTTTCTCAATTGTGGCTGTTTGGGCAATCAGTATGGTGTTCTTAAATAATTCCCAAATATCTTTCACTTTTTTCTGATTAAATTCTTCCTCTGAGCTGATCTGGCTCATAATTGTTTTCAGCCTTGTGAAACTGGCCTTATTAAAGCACCAAGTATATAACTGGTCTGGACTTTATTCTATCACATTTCAAATGTGATCAAGTCATGATCACTTGTACCTAAACTACCATTAATTTTTAATTCTGCGATCAGTTCTTCTTTTATCAGTTCTATCTATTATGGTGGGGTCTAATAAAGAATTTCCCATGTTGGGAATCTCACACTCGTTTTTACAGTCATTTTTCACAGGAGAAATGCATTTTAAGTGGAATAGGAAAGTCACTGTTTCTTCCAAAAAAAACCACAACAGATTTTGATTTCAGTTGAAAAGGTCAAGACATATTCATATCTATGAGACTGATCATTCTTCCATTATTTCAGTGAAAAGACTCCCATTGACTTCAGCAGGAGCTCAGCCAGGACTTATAAGAATGACAGATTCACTGTATGTTCACTCAGAGCCCTAAATCCTCTCTCCATATTTCAGTGGTCAGACATTAAAGTTTAACTTTTCCCCTCATTAAATATAATTACACTTTCAACGTATATCACAAAACTTACAATCGTTTTAATAATACAGCAACTAATACTGTAATTTCAAAACAAACCCCAACCATAACTAAATTAAAGATACAATATACAGTGACGCATGTTTTAAGCAACTACACAAGGGACAAGCAAGCAGAGGGTAGTCTTCATTCAAATGCTGAACAAAAATATACTAGAAACTCTGAGGGAAGCTTTAAAGTGGCCTGTTGAAGGTGGTCTTTACTGCAAATTTCCCTGTACTTTTAACATAGACTCATTTTCATTGTTACTATCACTAGGATTGAAACAAATCTTCTGCAGTAATTTACATAAACAGAGAGGTGCCTCATGTCTCCTTCAAATAGAGACTTTTATTTGGTACTTCATTTTTAGGCAGTGTTTAAAGTCTCTCCTTCGAAGGATGAGGGAATTTTTCTGCATGTGTTTCAATCAGACGCTGAAATGTGGTGGATTCACCATTACTTGAAGTCTTTAAATCAAGACGAAATGTCTAAAAGATATGCTTCAGCTAAACCAGAAGTTATGACGCTTCATGCAGAAATTACCGCATAGAAATTCTATGGCCTCTCTTATACCAGAAGTCAGACTAGATGATTATAATAATCTCTTCCGATCTTAAAATCTATGAGACATTTAAAATGTCCCTCGTAATTTAACTCTCATTCTCAGTGTCCCAGCTGCCTAGTGGCCCTAAGCAGTATGCAGCCACTTTCCTCTCTACATCTTGACTGTCATCTAAAAAAATCATCATAGTAACAATGTTCTCCTTTTTTTTTTTCCTTTTTGGCAACCTAGTTAGCTAATTCCAACAGTACTGCTGCCCCCTCAGCTAGAGCACCACCATCAGTACATCCCATTTAGAACAGGAACAGTCACAAGAGTGAAATGCCTGCAAGCTGCATGGAAACTATTTAAAAACGCCATAATAGATACTCAAACTATATGTATACCCAATTAAAAAAAAGGTAAGAGAACCAAAATATGCCTCTGTGACTAAACAACAGAGTAAAGGAGGCAGTGAGAGGCAAAAAGGCATCCTTTAAAAATTGGAAGTCAAATCCTACTGACATGTAAAAAGGAGCATAAACTCTGGCAACTCAAGTGTAAAAATATAATTAGGCAGGACAAAAAAGAATTTGAAGAGCAACTAGCAAGACACAAAACCAGCAATTTTTTTTAAGTATATCAGAAGCAGGAAGCCTGCCAAACAATCAGTGGGGCACTGGACGATTGAGGTGCTAAGGGAGCACTCAAGAAAGAAAAGGTCATTGCAGAAAAGCTAAATGAATTCTTTGCATTGGTCTTCACTGTGGAAGATATGTGGGAGATTCCCACACCGCAACCATCCTTTTTAGGTGACAAGTCTGAGGACAGTCCCAGATTGGTGTCAATAGAAGAGGTTTTGGAATGAATTGGTAAATTAAACAGTAATAAGTCACCACGACCAGATGGTATTCACCCCAGTTCTGAAGGAACTCAGTAGTTCTGCAATTTCATATCTAATTGCGGTATGTAGCCTATCACTTAAATCAGCCTCTGCACCTAACCCAGCCCACTGCACCCCCGCCCAGGGAGCCCCCTCCCCACGGCAGCCCCCCTTCCCGCAGCAGCTAACCCAGCCCACAGCCCCCCACCCCCCCGACAGCTAACCCCACAGCAGTTCCTCCCCTCCCCACAGCAGCTAACCCCACGCACTGCAGCAGCCCGTCCCCCCACGGCAGCTAACCCCACGGCCCACGGCAGCTAACCCCACCCGGGGAGCCCGCCCCAGCTCACCTCCACTCTGCCTCCTCCGCTGAGCACGCTGGCGCTGCTCTAATTCTCCTCCCCTCCTAGGCTTGCAGGACCGATTGGAGGAGAATTAGAGCGGGGGTGGCGTGCTCAGCAGAGACGGACGGGAGGTGAACTTGGTGGGAAGCGGTTCCCCTGCACACACCCCCCCCCCACTGTTAATGCAGGTGGCCCTCCCCACGCCCCAGCTCACCTCCACTCCACCTCCTCACCTGAACGGGCTTTTAGGCACCCTCAACCACTAGGCGCCCTAGGCGGCCGTCTAGTTCACCTAGTGGTTGCACCGGCCCTGTAGGCAGCAGGTTTAAAACAAACATAAGGAAATACTTCTTCACAAAATGCACAGCCAACCTGTGGAATTCGTTGACATAGGGATGTTGTAGGCCAAAAGTATAACTGGATTTAAAAAAGAATTAGCTAAGTTCATGGAGGATAGGTCCATCAATGGCTATTAACCAAGATGGTCAGGTATGCAACCTCATGTTCTGGGTGTCCCTAAACCTTTAACTGTTAGTGTCAAGGTTTCCTTTCCACTTTAAACTTTAGGGTAAAGACCTGGGGACCCGCATTTAGAGCCCCTAAACTTATTTTTACCAGCTTAGGTTAAACCCCCCAAGGTACAAAATTCCCTGCACCCCAAGAAACGCTTCTCGCTGCCACCATTAAATGTTTAACAGGAATTCAGGAAAGGAATTACTTGAACTTTCCTCCCCCCCAAAATACCCCCTTAAGCCGTACACCCCCTTTCCTGGGAAAGCTTGAGAACAATCTCCCAACCAATTGGTTACACAGTGATTTAAAAACCCACCCCCTGGGTTTTAACACCATAGAAAACAGTCAGCTTCTTAAAAGAAGGATTTTATTAAAAATAAAGAAGGTAAAATTATCTCTGTAAAATTAGGATGGTAACTATTTTACAGGGCACTATATTTTTAAACTTAGAGAGATTTTTTCCTTTGGACAAAACCTTAACGTTACAGAAAACCATGAATAACCTCCCCCACCCCCCTTTGCCCTTTTTAACACAGGGAATACCAAGCAAAATAAACAGAAATTTATACGCTATGCTATTTAAACTTACTTCAGAAAAGGGAGGTTTGATTTTTTGCAGGTTTTTTTTGTTTTTTAAGATCACCCTCTCTCAGACAAAGACACACACTAAAAAAATTCCCCCCTCCCAAAGTTTGAAAGTATTTTGTTTTCTTATTGGTCAGATGCCAGTCAGGTCAGGTGTCAGTCTGGCTACCTGCATTTCTTAACCCTTTACTGGAAAGAGGATTTTATAGCACTGCATCAGACCCTCTCCCCCTTCCCTTCATATTTATGACACGCCCCCCAAATCACCGATAGTGTGAAACACTGGCTGTGATTTTTTTCTGGAGCTTTAAAAGAAAACAAAGTAATAAGACATATGAATTTTCAAATATACTAATAACTGGATAAAGACTAAAGAATATTGTTTACATTGCAAGGACGATTTTAACCAGTTGGTTTGGGGAAACTTTTACGGGAGAGTGCATTACCCACTTTGTTAGAAGCTTCTGAAATGTGTTGTATTTTAAAATTAAAATTTTGGAGCGCCAAACTCCATTGAAGGAGTTTTTTGTTATTTTCCTTGGCGGTATTAAGCCACTGTAGTGCAGCATGGTCGGTTTGCAGGTGGAAACGCCGTCCCCAAATGTATGGGCGTAGCTTTTTTAAAGCATAGACAATGGCGTAACATTCCTTCTTACTGATTGACCCATTTTTTTAACAGCTCCTTTATTCGGTTTACATAAGCTACATTACTTAGTTCAGGCCCTCGGATAAGGGTTTGAAATTTTACTTGGTAAGTTTTAGGTGTAACTTGAAATTGTTTTAAAACCAAATCCTTGAATTTTTTATAGTTAGAAGCCTCATTAATAGGCATGTCATTGAATATGTTCAGAGCACTTTTAGTTAACTTGGCTACCAATAGGGTCATTTTGTGATTATTAGGAATGTGATGGAGATTGCATAGTTTTTTAAAGGTGAGAAAATATTTAGCAATATTACGGGATTTATTATACGGTGGACATAGTCGCTCCCATTTGTGGGTTGTTGGGGAAGGATTATTAGTGTTATTTGGTAGATTTTGCTTTACCCTGCCTGGTCTGTTCTATTTTTAGGGCATGCTTTTTTTTTTTTTTTAGCATGCTTTTATTTATTTTTTTTTAGCATGCTTTTTTTTTTTTGCATGCTTTTTTTTTATTATTTTTATTTAAGTTGTAGCAGTCTTGCATGTTTTTTCTCCTCCTCATTAGCTTGTAGCCGGGCTATTTTAAGTTTAATAGCTGCTTTACTGGCAGTCATTTTAGCCTTTTTGTTTTTAATTTGTTTTAACCCGATAGTTAGAAAAGAAAAAAAAAACTTGCTTGGGTATTCCCTGTAGGGGTTAACTACCTGCTTTTATATGTAGATACTTTAGCTCCTAGCAGCTTAACCCCTCCCCCCTTCCTGCTTTTAGCAGCACAGGGAAGAGTCAGAGAGAAGAAATTTTTTTTTTAAACTTTCTGTGTTTGGTTTAAAAAAATTTTTGGTTTAATATATCCCACCGCTGCCACCATGTCAAGGTTTCCTTTCCACTTTAAACTTTAGGGTAAAGACATGGGGACCCGCATTTAGAGCCCCTAAACTTATTTTTACCAGCTTAGGTTAAACCCCCCAAGGTACAAAATTCCCTGCACCCCAAGAAACGCTTCTCGCTGCCACCATTAAATGTTTAACAGGAATTCAGAAAAGGAATTACTTGAACTTTCCTCCCCCCCAAAATACCCCCTTAAGCCGTACACCCCCCTTTCCTGGGAAAGCTTAAGAACAATCTCCCAACCAATTGGTTACACAGTAATTTAAAAACCCACCCCCTGGGTTTTAACACCATAAAAAACAGTTAGCTTCTTAAAAAAAGGATTTTATTAAAAATAAAGAAGGTAAAATTATCTCTGTAAAATTAGGATGGTAACTATTTTACAGGGCACTATATTTTTAAACTTAAAAAGATTTTTTCCTTTGGACAAAACCTTAACGTTACAAAAAACCATGAATACCCCCCCCCCTTTGCCCTTTTTAACACAGGAAATACCAAGCAAAATAAACAAAAATTTATACGCTATGCTATTTAAACTTACTTCAAAAAAGGGAGGTTTAATTTTTTGCAGGTTTTTTTTGTTTTTTAAGATCACCCTCTCTCAAACAAAAACACACACTAAAAAAACTTCCCCCCTCCCAAAGTTTAAAAGTATTTTGTTTTCTTATTGGTCAGATGCCAGCCAGGTCAGGTGTCAGTCTGGCTACCTGCATTTCTTAACCCTTTACTAAAAAAAGAATTTTATAGCACTGCATCAAACCCTCTCCCCCTTCCCTTCATATTTATAACAGTTAGAGATTAGGAATGGACAACAGGAAATGGCTCACTGGAACTTGCCCTGTTGTTTATTCCCTTTAAAATCTCTGGCACAAGCCAGTCAGAACACCGAATACAATAGAATCTCAACATTACAACCATCTCAGGAATGAAGGTTATTTGTAACTCTGAAATGTTCACAATTCTCAAGAATAAAACATTACGGTTCTTTCAAAGTTTACAACTGAACATTGACTTAATACAGCTTTGAAATTTTACTATGCAGAAGAAAAACGTTGCTTTCCTTTTTTTTTTAGTAATTTACATTTAACACAGTACTGTACTGTATTTGCTTTTTATTTTTTTAAGTCTCTCCTGCTGCCTGTACTTCCGGTTCCAAATGAAGTGTGTGGTTAATGGGTCAGTTTGTAACTCTGGTGTTCATAACTCTGAGATTCTACTGTACTGGGCTAAAAGGCCCATTGGTTTGACCCAGTATCACCATTCTTATGTTCTTTATGAAAGTTAAGCGTGCATGTAAGGACATGCAAGTTGACTTGCAACAGCAGATGAACAGAGGCACATCTGACAGGTGTGTACATCCCACCAGGTTAGCTGAGCATGCATTATACCTCTTACTCCAGTTAGGCCCCTTCTAGGATACACCCCAATGTGTTGCTAACTTTCTAATCCAGGCCTGCACAACATGCGGCCCAGGGGCCGCATGCAGCCCACGTGGGCTCACTCTGCGGCCCACGGGGGGGTGAGTAGGTGGGCTCACTGTGCAGCCCACGGGGGTCGGGGGGGGTGAGTAGGCAAGCGGTGCGGTGGGGTGGGGCGGGGCAAGTTATACAAAAATGCATAATGCAGAGATTTATCTACAACTGCATTGATTAACTGTTGTGTGCAGTAATATAGTGACCCCTGGGGGGGGTGAAGAGGGGTGTGATGGTGGGGCCAAGCAGGGAGGGGGCGGGTCCTATTTTACTGCTGTGATCTGGTCACCCTATGCGCGCCATTTCTTTCCCCCTCTACTGGCTTCCACACCCCAGCACTGGGGAAGGAGGGGTTGTTTCCACGGGGTGGGCAGCGCTGGGGGGCGGAGGGGGGTTTCCACGGGGCCAGGGGGTTTCGGCCTCAGCTGTTTTCTTTGGAGTTCTTTACGAGTTGTGCAGGCCTGTTCTAATCACACAAACGGAACACCCTTGCCCTGCCCCTTCTCTGAGGCCCTTCCCCCACTCACTCCATCCCCCCTCCCTCTGTCACTCGCTCTCCCCCACCCTCACTCACTCATTTTCACTGGACTGGGGCAAGGGGTTGGGGTGCAGGAGGGTATGAGGGCTCCAGCTAGGGGTGCAGGCTCCAGGATAGGCCAGAAATGAGGGGTTCAGGGTACAGGAGGGGGCTCCAGGTTGGGGCCAAAGGGTTTGGAGTGTGTGCGGGAGCTCCAGGCTGAGGCAGGGGATTGGGGTATGGGCTCTGGGCTGGGGGCAGGGCTGGTGCTACCATTAGGTGACCCTAGGTAATCGCCTAGGGCGCCAGGATTTGGGGGGCAGCATTTCAGGTCCCTCGGCGGCCACCAGGTCATCGTCGGCTACGTGACTGCCAGGGTCCTCGGCAGCACGTCTGTGGCTGCTTCTTCGGCCGCCGGGGTCCTCAGCAGCACTTTGGCAGCAGCATCTCCCGCCGCCACCTAGGTTGGCAAAAAAAGCTGGTGCTGCTCCTAGCTGGGGGTGCAGGCTCTGGAGTGGGGCCAGAAATGAGGAAGGCGAGCAGCAGAATACAGACCCTGGACTTCAGAAAAGCAGACTTGGACTCCCTCAGGGGACTGATGGGCAGGATCCCCTGGGAGGCTAATATGAGGGGGAAAGGCGTCCAGGAGAGCTGGCTGCATTTTAAAGAAGCCTTATTGAGGGCACAGGAACAAACCATCCCGATGTGCAAAAGAAGGAATAGCACATATGGCAGGCGACCAGCTTGGCTTAACAGAGAAATCTTCAGTGAGCTTGGCCACAAAAAGGAAGCTTACAAGAAGCGTAGCCGCTTCCCGAGAGCCACACGGAGCCTGCCAGCTCTGCACCAACTGGACTTTTAACGGCCTGGTCAGCTCTGCTGACCGGAGCCGCCACGGCCCCCTTTTGACCTGGCAACCCTACTCCCCCCAGTCACAGGACTAGTTCAGACAGGCCCCAGCCTCCCCTCTGCTCCCTCTTGAACACGGGCAGCCCAGCGCTAAGCTTTCCACCCGCCCCTTGCTTTTCGCCAACCCCGCTCCCAGCCTGCCCCCGCCCCCGCGTGCTCACAGGCATCGAGGTCTGCCCCGACCCTGCCTCCGCCCGGCGGAGGCGCTGTACAGCCTCCCAGGGCCCGGGCCACGCACCTCCCCGCAGCGCTGGGCCACCCCCGGGGCCCGGCCTGCCACGTGCCCCACCGCGGCCTGACCGCCGCAGGGCCCCAGCCCGCGCTGCCCGGGGTCCCACCCGCAGGGCACAGACGCGCTCGCGCCGCATGGCCCCGAGGGGCCGCCCGCCGCTGCCAGGGGGCGGCCGATGCCAGGCCGGGGCCCCCTCCCCCGTCACAGCGGGGTCCCGGGCGGCGCCACACGCTAGAGCCGCCGACCCGCTCCCCTGGCCTAATGTTACTCGCTTGTTTATTATTTTGTAATGGGCGGGGGAGGGGGCGCCCCGCACGACCAATCAGGAACGCCGTTGCCTGGACGGATGGTAGCGTCCGGCCAATGCTGGGAGAGGGCGGGTCCCTGTGGTCACGCGCTTATTTATAGCATGACATCATCTGTTTGCACACCGCAGCCTAGCTTGGTGGGGAGAGGCGGGAAGGGGCGGAGCTGGTGGGCGCAGGGGGGGCGGGGCAGGGCTGGGAGTGGGAGGGACCTATGAGAAGGCGGGGGTGGGAGGGGAAGGTGGAGCTCGTTAAAGTTCGGGTACCTGGTGGCTCCTACAGAGCCCTGAGCAGGCTGTGAAGAGAGTTGCCTTGCCTACAGCTCCCACTCCATGCACTGCTGATGCATCCATGCCTGGTACAGCATATTGTATACATCCCCCAAGAAAGTGTCCATGGACCTGCTGCTCAGGGGTCAGGAGAGGCTCTCTGTGCTTGCCAGCAGCTTTTAACTCACGGCCTTGTACAGTGCACTCTGACATCCTGCTCAGTTCTTTGCAAATAATTCTGCTGCATGGGGGAAAGGAGAGGAGCTCGTGGGGCAAAGGGTTCCTGAATGCACTTTTGAGCCTGTCAGGTGGAAGGTGCTTTATTTATGTTAATAATAATATTGTGATATTTGTTCTATATAGCAACTTTCTTGGAAGCCTCTCAAAATGCTTTACAAACATTCCTAAATAATACCTCACAACACCCCTCTGAGGCAGACTGACTGTATGTGCCTAGGGCAGAGATCATGTCTTCAAATATCTAGGTAAAGGGGAATGTTAAATTAATATGGTAATTAAGTAATGAACAGGTATTATACCTATATGGGGTAACTGAGGCATAAACAGGTTAAGTGACTTTCTGACGATTACATGAGTCAGTGTCAGAGCCAAGAACAGAACCACATTTCCTGATTAATTTGAGGAGTCCTGGTGAAATTAATAAAGCACCCAAGCAAGTGATCAGAACTGTCAATCTGCGAAATATTGAGTGAAAAAATTGAGGTTTTTAAATGCCTCATTGAATGACATACACAGAGCAAAATCTTCCATCATAGAGGTGAAATATTTCAGATATTTCCTAAAAATTAGTGCAAAAAAGGACTCTCCCTTTTAAAGATTGGTAGGTTTTGGCAGCTTAGATCAATTCCACTATACAAACTGAACTATTGCAATATTGCAACCCCCCTAGTATTAAAAATCCACAGAACAGCCCCCCCCAAGTCATGAGCTGTTAAAGACCCTGCATGTGGGTTTCTTTCTATTTGACTTCTAGTTTTTGAGCCCTTAGAATACACACAGATCACATTTTCAAGCTTTTTTCTGAAACCATAAGATCTAGGAGTGTAGGGTTGTTTTAAATTAAAGGTGCGATTTCATTTAATAGGACTTTAGGGTCTGGGTCTTTAAGGAAAAACACCAAATATTGCAAGACTCACAATGAAATTGTGAAAGCTGGCAACACAGCTATTGCTTAAATTATATACACTTTGGGGTTCTTGTTTTAAATAAATGGTTAAAAATCTACTTCTCCCACCTAGTGAATGGTCCTTTTCTTGCGGTCCTTACTCAGTCCAAACACTATTTGAACTCAGTGAGAGTTTTTCTTGAGTAAAGACTACAAGATTGAGAGCTGTGGTAAACTCTGGAAGTGCAACTCCAGCAGGTGAGAAGCAGACTGGACTGTAATTGGGAATTGTAGAGTAGAAGAGATTGCACTTCTCCAGTCTGCTTTATAATTACCTATTGACAATATATTTTGGGCCTTCTGCAGTAGATCGCTTTCCGTTAGATTGGTCAGCCTGTCTACTGGAGCCAGCAACTGCAGTTTCTGGGGCCTGCCCAGTGTGGAAGGTGGCAGATACTTTCTACTGGATGCAGGCATATTTGAGTTTAAAACTGCCCAGTTTTAGGGCCCGTTTCTCAACCCTGAGCCAAGCCCTCTTGGTAAAAGAGGTTTCCATAGTGGTCAGGGGAAGGAATTCTCCTTCCTTTTCCACAGCATTGCAACCATTTCATCTGCCGCTGCATTGTCTCTCCCCTCTTCCCCCCATAAGGATATTTGGTGAGTTAGTAATCCACAGCCAAAACCCACCCTTAGTCTTCCAAATCAGTGTTCATTGTTCAGAGGGAAAGTTTGTGGGGCACAGCTCTTGTAACCTTCTCTGGCAAACCCTGGACACATTCACTGCAAAATTCAGCTTTATTCAGCGTGCATATTTGTTGTATGGTGTGCAATGAACGAGGCAGGTTGACACACATTCAAAATGAGGACAAAATAAAATGTTTAGAGCTGCCTCATTGTATAACTGTATTGTACTACAGAGCATAGGAGCAGCCATCCTAGGTCAGATCTGACGTTCATCTAGACCAGTATCCTATCTCTGACAGCTAATACCAGATGTTCCATAGGAAAGTGCAAGAAACCCTGCAGTAGATAGCTATGGAACAGCCTGCCCATAGGGACATTTTCTTCCTAATCCCCTCAGTTAGAGGTTGTCTTATGCCCTGAAACATGAGCATTTATATTCCTTCCAAAAATATCTGAGTGTTTCATTTTTTTCAAACCTTACTATTATAACTCTGGACAGCTATTCTAGTTATCTATGAAGATATCCAATCCTTTTTTGAATGATCAGTTCTTGGCCTAATTAGACCATGTGGTAATGAGTTCCACATTCTATTTCAGCAGTGTGTGAAAAAACATTTATTTTTATCTTTTCGTATCTTTTTAAAATTGCTGCCTTTAGTTTCACTTACTGTTCCATTGTTCTTATATATAAGACAGGGTGGTGAACTGAAGTTTCTGATCTACCTTCTTACCATTCGTTATTTTGTATAACTTCATCCTAATCCCTTGTATTGGTCTCGTCTTGAAGGTAAAAACTGCTAGTCTTTCCCATTTTGTTGGAAACAAAGGAAGTTTTTCTTTGTCTTTTATCATTCTTGTGACTTGTTACCCATCTTTGAATCCCCTCTATTTCTGCTTATCTTTTTTGAGTTGGGGTGCTCAGAACTGAACACAGTATCCAGGTGAGGGTGCACCATTGATTTACATATATCTGTACATTTAAAGAGTTTCCCATGCTGGAGGAGGTTCCACAAAATAGGTAATATAACATCAGGCTAAATTTTTTTAGTAAGTTCTGCTGGATGGAGACAAATTGCAGCCCTACCAGCTCTGCCCCAACCAGTCCACTCCTCCCTTGCTCACTCACTATACTCCCTCACCCATGCCAACCTCTGGATTTGTAGATAGCCTTCCCCACAATTCAGGAAAGGGGATGTTTCCACAGAAGCTGCTGAATCCCACCTTCCATGTGGGAAGAGTGGTATCACATACCTCTGTGTAGAAGCATGACTCACTACAATAAATAGTTAGCTAGAATGTGTGGAGATCACATGCAGAGAGAGTGCCATACAGGAAAACATAGCTCTGCCTTGAAGAGTTTTCATCTGAATAGACAAAATACATGGGTGGATTCTCAAAAGGTGTCAGTGTTGGCATAATTCTGCTTGGCCACTGAAGCCAATGATAAAACTCCTGTAAACTGAGCCCTTTTGAAAATCCTATCGATGGGCCTGAGGGAATGGATGCAACGGGTGAGCAAAGTGAGTGAGCAATTTTATGTTTGGCATGTGTCATGTTAATTCCAAAGTGTGTGTGTGTGTTTATGTTGTAATGAGAGATCAATTAAGGATTTTGAGATGAGATATGGAAGACGTGGTGAAGAAATGAGTTTTAGGGAGGGACTTGAAGGAAGAGAGTGAGGAGATCATGAAGACTTTGGGCTAAATTCTGCTCAGTTTACATGTTGAATTCAGTGGGGCTACTCCTGGGATTGTAATAAGCAGCATTTAGCCCATTTTCATATGGAGGTCTGTGCAGGTAAAAACTGTAGGTGTTATTAATTTAATTTTTAATTTTTCCTCTACACAGCAACAATGAAGACAATAAATTCTATGTGGAGCTATGAAGAACTGGTGGGTTGTTGTAACGCCCTTTGATAAAGACTATTTGGCTGACATGTCAGTGGACTTTTAAAAGGAAGGATGATCTTGTGGTTAAGGCCCTGGATTGGAACTCAGGAAAATTAGCTTTAGTTCCTAGCTCTGCCATAGACTTCCTGGGTGTCCTCAGAAAAGTCACTTCATCTCTCTGTGCACCAGTTTACCATCTATATAATAGTGATAATGCTACTTCTTGTCTCCTATACTTTGTCTATCTTGCCTGCTTGGATGGTAAACTCTTTGGGACATAATCTGGCTCTTACCATCTATACATATAACACACATATATAGTGTATATAATAGCATCTAGCACAATGAGGCCAATCTCTTTTGGAGTGCCCCGCATGCCAGCATAACTATGCCTCCAAATATGTTGGTAGGGCAGAGTCAAAGTTATGTCTGCTTCCTACCCTCTCCTACTCCCCTGTGTTCTCACCATTCTCCATTAAATATGAGTTTTCTTTACAACACATTTCTGTTTGATCTCCTTTGGAAGATATTTATTGACATGGAAGGTGTGCCAGACAATTTAGATTTTAACAAATAGTCTAGTTCATAGATTTCATAGAGTTTAAGTACAGAAGGGGCCATTTTAAAAAGAGATTCTAAGTAACTAAGCATTTCAGTCCATGCCAGGACTGTGCCCTGGTAGTCAAAAAGGAAGCCTGGTCTCTTCTTGTGATGTGAATCTGGAAAAAATGAAAGTGGGCCTAACCCTACTGGTAATTCTGGAAAATTAATGCCAACTATATAATGCTGGTCTCATTGAATACTGAGCTATATAAACTTTTCTTAAATAGTAGGAACTATGTTTAAAAATCTCAGTGCACACCCCAGTCACTGGATAGTCCAAGGGAATATTAGGAGGGAGAGCCTATCACCTATAGGTCACTGGTTCCAGCTTGTGAACTACTGAAGGTCCTTACCATTTAGTGACTGCTCAGAGATGAACTGGTGGTCTAAGCTCTTTGTAGAGTGCCTAGCACCATGGGGTCCTGAACCATGATTGGGGATCCTAGGTGCTACCACATTATAAATAATACAAACTAATAATTAGCTTAGTTCTTAGCAGACAAATATCGGTGTCACAACTGTATCCTTAGTGATATCCTTACCAGAGACTGAACTACCCTTTAATTCCTATAGGTGGCCTCTGCAGACATGCCCACAGAGTCAAACCTTGATGATCTTAAATGGGGTCATGTATTGAGATGTGTGTTAACTACACTGAAATTTCCCTTTGTTGTTGGAACCTATGTTTATCCCAATTAATTCAATGTCCCCATTCCATCAGGAAAATTGAGGATTACTTGTATCCATAGTAAAATGTACTAAATCTTGTAGTTGACATCTAAATTATATCCCATATCTGTTGAAGTTTTGTCCCCTATAGTAAAATAATGGTGAAAGACTCCTAATGAGAGCCACTCAGATTTGCAATAGAGACAAGATACATAATTAGGGCCAAATTCTGAAAGCCATACCCAGTTTTGACTTACTGAAAAAGGCATGCAGCATCAGAGCCTCACTTTTTTATAACCATTTAAAATCAAATTATTTCAAACACTATTGCTAATTCATAATTATAAATAAACCAATGATAATTTCATTTGTCTTCTGAGCTAATTCTATTTTTTTTCTTCTGCCATGAAACACATTAGAAACAAACCTATTTTTTAATAGACAGTTATCTATAACTGGTACTTGGGAAGATGCTATTTTTGTATTAAATTGAATTTTAAAAAGTAAATATAAATCTGTGCAGTACTAATACATTTATGTTGCTATGTTATATATTTATACCTACATTTATGTTACTAGTTCTATATCTGGTATACCCATTGGCTTTGCCAAACTGGAGAAGTAATTAACAGAGCCTTCCTTTGAGCTATTTAGGAGTGGTTTCTATTACAGTATGTACTCCAAAGAGGAAGTCAAGTGGAATTATATGCATATAAATACATGTCTGAACATGTTCCTCTAGTCACTCAAAGTGCGGAATGAAATTTTGAAGCGACACTGTCATGTTATATTTGGCATAAAATATAGGTTTTCTAAAAATAACTTTAACAAAGTTTAAGATCAAATGAAATCATTCCATGAATGTAGAATAAAAATTACAATGAAAACAGTTTTTAAAACAAAACAAAACCAAAGCAAAACAAAACAAAAACAAAAAAACCTGTTGTGTTTACAACCCAAATGTTACATAGTAAAATGATTACAAACAATAAATATTGAAATAATGTGTTAGTGGATGAGCACTTAAGTCAATATGACTAAAATTTACTATAAACAGAAATGATACTAATTAGTCTATTTGCATTGTTCAATATGAGATAAATGCAGAAAGTAAACAAACAGTATAATAATAATACAAAAAAATACAACGTTGCAGTTTTACAGCAACTTCTATATGAGAATCTCAAAGGACTTTACAAACAGTAGTCAATTATACCCCATAACTCCATGATGAGGTAAATACATATAATCCCTATTTTACAGATGGGGAAACTGAGGTACAGCAAAAGAAGTGACATCTTCAAGATGACACAGAGACAGTGGCGGAGTGAATTAATAAAAAAAAGTAAATTAGATGTTCTCCCATCCTCTAGTTTGAATAAATTAAGATGTTTGTAGCCAGGCAATGGGTTTTTAAATATTATATAGTTAATAAGGTGGTGTCTCTTTAAGTCTGTATAGATTTGTAATGTAGTAGAAGCAAACATGGCCTGATACCATATGACACACTCTGAATGTCCTGACTTTCGAGGAGTTAAAGACAGACTATTAACAGAGCATTTGCTGTTGACAGAGACAGATCTATATGATAACACAGGTTTCTGTAGTGGCTTGGAAACTTGCCCCTCTGCTTGCGGCTTAGCTCATCAGCCCTCCCAGTGGGCGGGGACAAGACTGCTGTATGGTTAGGTTGAGTCTCGCTGCGTGCGTCTATAACTTTGTGTTGCTTGCTGCTGCTGGTGGTTAGGAGAAGGAATGTGGAAGTCAGTAGAGTGCAGGGTGACAGGCTGGTCGGGCGAGCTGCAGCAGCAGCATTATTTCTCCCTGGCAGATCATTTGCCTTTCCCCTTCTGTTTACAGAGGTATCGTGCGGGGTTTTGCTTTCTCCTGCTTTGCCTTTAAAGGGAAGGCGACTAGAAGCTGAAGACGCAGCAGCAGGAGAATCAGGAAACCATGCACCAGCGCTGCTTTTTCCTCCTGTGAATCTGGATCTTTATTTTTGCTGGAGAGGGTAGAGGTTGCTGCTGGTTCTTCTCCTTCCCTCCTTCCCCTGCCGATGTGTCTTTTTCTGTCTCTTTTGCCCGTGTTTTTTAAATGACTTGAGCGAAGGGGGGGAAAACTGTCAAGATGGCAGCAGCAGGAGCAAGGAGGTTATGAATGTGGTGTTGATGCTGGAACAAAACCCATCCTCTTGGCAGCCCTACGGAGGGCTTAAAGCTTCTGGACCTGTTGGAAGACTGGTGATATGATTTGTTTTTGTTTTGCTTTCCTCGCAAGAAGGGTAAAAAATCCAGAGTGGCGTTTTCTTCCCTTCTTCGGTTGGTTGTGAAATTTAGTTTTGTATAGAGAGAGATCTATATATTTTTTGGAAAGTGGAATGCATAACTACGGCAAATGCTAGTGTGCAATTGGAGGTACGTTAAGACTTCAGCTCCCTCTGGGGCGTTTTGAAGGAGGAAAAAGTCATCAATGTAATTTGAAGGACCCCTCTCTCTTCCCCCCGGACAGAGAGAGAGAAAAAGGAAAACGTCTGCCAGAGCAGCCGGGAGCAGGCTTGGTGGTGTTGGGGGGGTCTCTCTCCGATGGATACAGCGTGATTGCCAGTGGAGCACTTCTGCAGCTGCATGGAGTGAAACATAAACAAACACACACCACTGAGCTGCACCAACTCCACTGCGTTTGGGCTGCTGCTGGCGCCATCCCCCCACCCATCGGGATCCAGGGGCGCATCTGGAACCTCTGGCCTCGCCTGATCCCTTATTGATCGCCTTGTGATTATTAGTAGTATTTTGTGTGTGTGTGCGCTGTCTGCTGGGAGAGGGGGCGGGCGAAGGCAGGAGGCTGCAGGACTTTAATGGAGAGTGGCATGTTGACTCGCTCCCCCCTGCCTGGTAGGCACTGATCCGCAGCGGCAGGAGGAGGACTGGGGTCCGGACCTGTCTATCCCATCGCAGCACAAGGAGCAGCAGCAGCATCGGGAGGAGGGGAAGCCAAGATGGCAGAGGCGTCTCCCCCCGCCCCCCTCTCCCCCCTGGACGTGGAGCTGGATCCCGAGTTTGAGCCCCAGAGCCGGCCCCGCTCCTGCACTTGGCCCCTACAAAGGCCTGAGTTGCAGGCGAGCCCGGCCAAGCCCTCGGGGGAAGCGGCCTCCATGATCCCCGAGGAGGAGGACGACGAGGAGGAAGGGGGCAGCTCGCCCATGGCTATCGGCAGCTCCGGCGGCGGCGGAGGGGAAGCGCTGGCCCCGGAGGAGGCGGCCCGGCTGCTGGCCCCGCTGTCCGGGGTCGGGACGGAGGGCTCGGGCCAGGCCCCCGGGGCAGCGGCCGCTGGGGGCAGCGGGCTGAGCGGGGGGCAGCCGGCGGCGGCGCCGCGGAAATGCTCGTCCCGGCGGAACGCGTGGGGCAACCTGTCCTACGCCGACCTGATCACCCGCGCCATCCAGAGCGCCCCGGACAAGCGGCTCACCCTGTCCCAGATCTACGACTGGATGGTGCGCTCCGTGCCCTACTTCAAGGATAAGGGCGACAGCAACAGCTCGGCCGGCTGGAAGGTGAGGGGGGGGGCGGGGAGTCCCGGGAGCGGGGGGCAGGAGGTGGGGGAGGGGCCGGGATGTCCCGGGAGCAGAGGGTGGGGGTGAGAAGTGGGGGGGGGGGAGCAGCGGGACTGGAAGGTGAGGTGGTGTGTGGCGGGGGGGTGCCCCCGAGGGAGGTGCCCCGGGGGGCCGGAGTGGCACTCAGGACGGGGGCTAGGGAGCAGTGGTTTCCTCAGGAATTGAAATTGGGGGGGGGGGTTCGAATTTACGGGGGGGGTGTCACTAGTTCACAAAGCTGGGGGGTGTTGGGGAAATTCAGGGGTGTGTGTAGGGAAATCGCTGCTAGGGAGGCTCTCGGGAGGCGGTACCGGGGTAAAGGTACAGAGAGGGTGCCGGGGGGCGCGGGGGAAGCTGGACTGCGCTCAGCCAGGTAAACCCAGTAGCAGGCCCATGTGCGGCCCCCCCGGTGCGCTGGCCGGAGCTCGGTGCCGGGGAGCTGGCGGGGGATGGTGCGGGCAGGCGGGCTGGTCGGAGGGGCGATGTGTGAGCGAGGCGCACTAGCCCGGAATAAAAGTAATTAACTGCTCTTGGCGTAACGCTGAGGAGCAGCGTTTTAGTGCAGTGTCCCTGGAGCACAATACTGTGATCCCAGCTCCTCACTTCGCAGGCAGCGGGCTCGTCAGTGGGCTAGCCGGGGGATAGGTGTTTTCCTGCCTTTGAAATGCAAGAAGCAGATCCTGGGAAGAGACCTTGGACTCTGGGGCCTCTCAACCATTTCAGCTCCTCGCCTTGCACCTTCCTCTTCCTCGGGGTGACATCTGCCAGGCAAACTCTGCCTTGCACGGTTCTCCAGTTAAATATTAAACGTGGGAGGCACCGGAGTCCAATGAGCTTCCTGAAAAGCTCTGGTGAGACTCCTCTTCTTATTGCTTGGCTGGCCGGGCCCCAGCACCTGCTGCTGACTGAACCGGTAGCTGATGTTTGCTAATTTGAGAGTGACCCACGCTGCCTCCACATGTGTACTAGCGAAGCAGGCGGCTTCTCGGCTGGGAGAGGGGTTCTCTGTTTAGATGAACTTGGGTGACTCCTCTCTGCTGGCCCATGTCAGTTTCTTTAATGCTCGAGGCACGTGGTTTGAAGGGGGTGTGTGGCGGGGCCTCTGAGATCACAGTGACCCTGCTGCAGCCATATAAAATGCCCTGCTACATTAACTGTTGGACGAATTGTCTCTGTGTGCTTAGCCTGATGTGCTGAAATGGACACCGTCAACCTGAAATCTAGTCAGTTAAAAATGAGTTAAAAGTAATTGCAGGGACCGCATCTGCGTTGGAGTCCCCTGTCAATTTTTGTGGTTTTACAATCGCATTTTCTGAATTTGGGGGGGGGGGGGGGCAAGCCCCCGCCCCCTTCCCTTGCTCTGCATAAGACTCAGCCAGACCTGAAGAAGAGCTCTGTGCAAGCTCGAAAGCGTGTCTCTCTCTCCAACATAAGTTAGTCCAATAAAAGATGTGACCTAACCCACCTTGTCTCTCACAGAAACAGTGAAAATTAACTAAATACAGAGGAAACAGTGGGAAGACTATACACAGAATGCTGTCAAATGCACAAAAAAAACCCTGAAAAATATAGACAAATATATTTTCATTTTTTTTTCAATTATAGGAATCTTAGTTGTTGCATGTGACAGTAGTAGGCCAAAAATATACAGATGCAAATCTCAGAATTCAAATATAGAATTACTACTAGTTTTTCAAGAAAAATTCAAATTCCTCCCTCCACCCAAAAAAAGCCAAGAAAGGTGTATGCTTTTTCTTATAAAATTAAATTAAGGGTGGAATTCTTTAAAGGGTGAGTTTTCTGAATGTTTGGCATTTTTTTACTGGTATGTTAGTGAATATAGGGACATCATCAATTGAAAAATCACGCATCTGAAAAGTTTCTATTTACAGTTTTACAAATCACGCCTATGATTACTATAATGTAAAGACATTAGAGAAAAAATCATTTTCCAGATTGTTTACTTTGTATATGTGAAAACACTGTGTATAGTCAGGCTTTTGCTTCTGAAGATCACTTTTAAAATTAGTAGCTAATATTGGGTAGACAACATTTTAAAAGTACTTTAAAAAAGTGTTTGCTTTGGTATTGCATGCTCATCTATTAGTATGCCATTTGCTAAAATGCCATTTATTTAAATGTTGCAGCTGCACAGTAAGAACGGGCACTTACTGTGCTATTTACAAAGGAGGGAAGACTGGTTCAGTTAAATTTCATCATGGTGCCACTATGTGCCATTTATGATTGAGTGTCTTAATGGATGACAGGACGATTTTTGACGAAGTTTTAGCATATTATATAGATGTTAATTTTCCTATTGAATCTCTGTATTTGATTTAAATAATAGAGAGCTTACATGATATAAAACAAATGAGTTGGAAATGTAGTATAAGCTGGAAGATTCTCATGTATTCTTATGCTAGTAACCCATTCTTATGTTTTGATTTCTGAGTAAGACATACTACTAGGAGATTAATTTGAATACAGATGCAGGATTTTCACCCTCCCAAATGGAGCATTAGAGGAAAAGTGTTTGCACTGCATTTGACTCAGGCTAGGGAAATATTTTAAGAAAAAAAAGGCCAGTTGTTTAATTCAAGACTGATATCTTAAAAACAGATGCATTTTAAAATTGGATGCCTATTTTATATACTGTATTGAATTTGATGAGGTTCCACAAGCATAATAGAGAGTGTGATAAGGCTTAAATCTAATATGATAATCCTTGCTTTCAAATATATACCTTTATGTCATTTGCAAAAGCATTGGTTTCAGACCTCAGCTGTTCTAGCTTATCTGCTATGACAAATCCAGTCTTTGACTGAAAACTCAAAGTATTCAATAAATGATATAAAATCAAATGGAACTAAAAATTATAAAACAACATATAATGTATAGGGTCTGATACTACTTCCATTGAATTTGGTGGCAAAACTCCCACTGACTTTAGTGGAAGTAGGGTCTGGGCCATCATGCAAAGTGCTTACATTGATTAGTATGCTTAATACACTTGCAGTTTTTCTGACAATTTATACTTTTAATTTGATATTGATTCCATTTCTGTGCAGTATTAACTGGTACTTGGAGCTAATTAAAATGTTAAAAACTTGGATCCTTTGAGATTTCACTGATATAATTTAGTTCAGAAGTTTCTCACTGGTCTCTAAAATGACCTTCATCAGAAGATGAAGGCACATTAGAAGCTCAAAATCTTGTTTATGGTTGAGTGCAAGTTGTCTTTGAAACTGACGATAACATGTTTGATTTTGTTAGCAATCTGTGTATATGTTTGCGTGTGGCTGATAGGAACGTGATAAAGTAGGGGAAGGAGAGGTCAGGAGCTAATAATCTGCCAGGCATCGCAGAACAGAGATTTTAATTTCTAACAGGATTAGTGTTCTTTTTAAGGTGTGCATATGCATTTAAAACAGGGATCTTTCTATTTCTTGACTGGAATATCAGTTACTTTATATGGAAACAATCCTGTTGGACTCCATCTACAACTCAAAGGATTTGTTTCCACAGTAGCTTGGAGAGTGATTCCCAGCTCCTGTGCGCTAGCTCTGCTTGAGCTAGCATCTAAAAATAAAGAAGCATGGGTGCTGCCGCAGAGGTGGTGTCTTGTGCTAGCCGCCCAAGTGCAGTCCTGCCCAGTGCCCTGGGAATGTATTCAGATGGCTAGGCTGAACTGCTGTCCATTCTGCTGCGGCCACTCTGCTCTTTTTAGGCGCTAGCTCAAGCAGAGCTAAGGAGCATACATCTATCTACTTGTGTTGGGAAATTACACTTCCCAGCTGCTGTGTAGACATACCATTGGTATCTAAAACACAGTAAATGAATATATGCTGTTTTATCATTTTATTTCCTTCATAAGTATGGGATATAACTGTTTAAAGGACATATGACTAAGCTTTTCACTTTGGACCTTGGGAAAAGTCACAGGGAAACTGAGATTTCAAAAATGATAGAGATTTGCATATGAGAAAGCCTTTTAGCATAGTCTACAATTATTTTATTATATAGATAATTTGAGCTTCATAGACAAAGAACACATTTAACAGTGTTATTCCCCTCTTGCATCAAAAGGGGAAACTCTCATTTTAAATAAAGGTGAAAAAGATAACTTAGTTTTATTATCATACATGTTATATATGAAATATTAATTTTGTTTCCAATGTAATCAGCAGAAGAACATACTTCATAAAAATAGCTTAGCTTATTCTCCCCAGAACAATGACTTTAAAAGTTATAAATTAAAATTACAACTATCATTCAACTGCTTTTTTTTTGCCTAGGGCATTAAAGCAGAAATTAATATTCAGATGTGGTTAGGAAAACAACATTATGTTTCCTCTAATTCAGATAAGATTTGTCCAGTTCACACACCAACAGGCTGATTTGTCTCCCCCCCCCCCCCCCCCACAACAACCCATTAGAACGTTAGTTTATCTAACATTGGTTGGCAGCTAACTAGTGCAGTAATATATAATAAATCTTGCTAGATGCAGCATATACTTTAGTATACTCACATGCAGGTCTTTTCAACTCTAACCTATATGTTTCCAAACCACCCACAATTATTTAGATATATGATTCAATATCTACTCACTGCTTTGAATAGTGATAAAAGTGAATATTTTAGTTTTTGATGTCTATGAAAAAAATGCTTTGAAAGAAAGAGACTGTGCATGCTCTATTGTACAGAAACACATGTCCTGAGTGTCTTGTCAGTGCACAATATGTAAGGCGAATCTTGTCGTTACTACGAAAGAGTTTTCTGTTCACCAGACTTGCACGTGTTACAGTTTTCTAAATGAAAGTATCTAATGCCACATCAAAATGCTGCATTAAAAATATGCATTCACAAAATCTGTGTATTAGAACTGATTTTTATTAACTTTGTTAAATTGTTCAGTATTCAGTAACTTTCTTTGCTCAATATTTTTCATCTGCCCTGAAATGGTATCTTCAGGCACCTTTGTATGTAGGTTGGAGGAATGTGCAGATTCACTGTAACTTCTGTAAGTACTTTGGTATCTCTGGCTATAATATTATTTTGTAACTTCTTATGGCAATACTCTGTGAAACTCAATCCTTCCTCTACATGAAGAGTACACTAGAGGGACTATTTTCCTCTTTATTGAGCAGAATCCCAAGACTGTGAAATTGGTCGTTTATGAACATCTACCAGTATTTACCGAGTTTAAATGCAGACCATTTGTTTTGTTTTATTTTTGCATCATGAGCCTAATAGTTTTCCACATGTTCCTTACGAAGGATAAAGACCAGTTACTAGTATGTGTAATTGTTTTTGGAAGCTCTGTTTTAAAAGGTAACACCAAACATGAATATACTGTAATTCAACTTTGTTTTTAGTGACTGTAAAACCTACTTAGATGTTGTAATTGTTGAATGTCACCGAGGGCTTGTCCACACATGGAGTTACTGCATAATAGCTATTCCTGATTAATTCCACATGTTGACACTCTTATTCTGCAATAAGCATGTTTCATTCAAAATTAGCTTAATTCACTTCAAAGTGGATTAAGCTAATTCAGAATAAGGCACTCTTCTGTTAGAATAAGAACATCCACACATGCAGTTAATCAGGTATAGTTAATTGGGAATAGTTAATGAGTTTTAAATTCACATCCTGCCTTATTCTAGATTATTTTTTATGGGTAGACAGAGAGTCCCACACATCTTTGATATGAGCATCTGTCTACACGATTTAGTCATCCATCTAGGTATCTGGTAAATGTGCCAGGAATAATCAGGAATAGCTGTTCTGGAATAATTCTCTATGTAGACAAGCCCTCAGTGACATCCAAGGTCAGCACCGTTTTTGAAAGACTGTGGGGAGGGAGCAGCACCAACCTCTTCCTTTCTCACTCTCTTCCAGTAGGAACTGCACTTAGCTTCTCTAAGGGTATGTCTGCACTACCCACGTTACGCACGGCCGCAGCAGCGCTGTGACGTGGGCAATGTAGACACGCTTTATCGCTGGGGGAGAGCTTTCCTGGGGATAAAAAAAAACCACCCCGAACAAGCGATAAAGTGCTGTCTATACTGGCGCTTTTCAGCGCTAAAACTTTTGTTGCTCACGGGTGTGTTTTTTCACACCTCTGAATGACATAAGTTTTAGCACTGAAAGTGGCAGTGTAGACACAGCCTAAAAGAAGCAGCAGAATGAAATTTACCAGAATTGCATGAGTTGCACTCTGTGCACACTTCCCTTTTCTGGGGCCCTACTATCTGGAGTAATTGTTTTCCAGCTTTGTACTGTATTCTTAATTTTTATGTGAAATCTAAAGTATTTTAATGATTCATACAGAAGTATGTGGGCAAGGAACTATAGTATGACTGTTTAGATAGCCATTTAGTAAAGCAGTTAAGCACATGTTTAACTTTAAGCATGTGAACAGCCCTTTGGGACTTCTGCGATATTACTCAGATGCTTAAAATACATGTTTCAGAGCTTTGCTAGATCAAAGCCTTAGTGTGTTGTGTTTTGGTGAACTATTTAAGTGAGTTTTGTCAGTGTACTCAGAACTGAACAAAATAAAGAGACTACACAGTTCCTGCCCAAAATTCTAAATTGGCAGACTATGTAGTTCTCACATCATATGGATGGAAGATGATCCACTATTAAAATGGTAATTTTTTTTTTGCTTTTTAACCTTCCAATAGAAGTCAGATGTAGGTAATAAGGCACAGAAACTGATGGTCATGACCATTTTACATCCATTATTTCATTTTATATCTGTTAACTCATTTACCTATGCTTTAGATATCTGAATAACCTACATTAAAATTGCTCACTTTCTCCAACATGTGTATCCATGTAGTAGCTATTGTAGGTGAGATGGAGCTATTTGACAATGTTTCTCCAATGATGTTCTACTGAGGAATGCCTTTACTGAAGGGCCTTTCAGATACAGATGTGAGTCGGCCACCTCAGCTGATGTCACTATCCCCAAATAATCACAGGTTCTGAAAAATGTTAAGTGAGGCCCAAATAGCAAGTTTCGTTCACAGGAGAGATAGACAGAGCTCTTGATAAGTATGTAGAATGGGCCTACCTGATAACAGAACACTCTGGGGTTTGGGTTGATTTTGGTGTGGGTTTCATTATGGCTGATGAAACATTGCAGTGGTTATTAGCAACTTGTCAAGTTATATGCAAAACCATTCAATTCAATAATGCTTGCTCAGCACCACAGCAGTTTAATGAATATTATTTTAACCTTTTATTTCCTCTTTGTATTTTTTTTTCAAATTTATGCTATTTTATTTTTGTACACTTTCCTGACCATTACTACACGCTATAGTTCTCAGTCCTGTCTAGGCTAGGAAAATGTGGTGTGTTTAGCAAACATGATAGCTAACACGTGTTAATTAACATGTTTTTAAACACCACATAGCATCTAGGGTAAACAAAGACAGGGGCCTAGTTTTCCTTTACCCTGTGGCCCCTGTTAGAGCAATGTAAGGGGGCCTTAAAATGAGATTACGATCCTTTACACTGCCATAGAGATGTAAACCGGCCTTAATATAAACAAGAAACAGTCTCAGCAGTGTTTAAAAGCCTAGATTCCTTTCTAGAGTTGACCATGATCAGTTAATATGTTACTGAAGGTGTTGTGTCAATGGTAGGTACAAAGTCATGTTTAAAAACTTGTTAGCTATCGTGTTAACTAACATGTTTTCAAACACAATTTATTTCCTTTGTGTAGACTGGACCTCTATATACCTCTGTATTGTTGTATATTTATCATTGTGTTTTACTCTGTTCTCATGCTATGGCAGGTTGGCCTCTGTTTTTCTACAACATGGGATAAATGATTAAGAATAAATTATTTAAATTGAATAATTTTGGAACATCGCTTTAATGGTCTAAAGGCATTTGTTTATTTTAACTAGAAGACCTTAGTTTGATCTATATTCCTGTAACCATACACCAGGATCCTTATAGTTTGAGAGTGTGCACTCTTTGTATGTCAGCATGGGACTCTAGCTCTAGACAGAGATTTCAGATCCTCCAAAGGCCCCTCCCCTGTTTTTTGAGCCAGAGTAGTTCTGGACCTGTTAGCCCAGTCGATTACCTATAAGTAGAGATTTACTTCTTTCTGGGTGCTCAGTCAGCACCTGTACCCCAACATTAACAGTCAGATTCAAACTTAAAATATTGTTTATTGAAGAACTAAAGAAAACAAGAGAAGAATCTGAGTGTAATTTTGTTTAGCTGTGAGAGATGAAAAGCCATGATAGTACAGACTTTGATGGTATGTCTACACTGCACAATTAACTCATGCTCTTACCCGATTTATAGCCTTAACTTCCTCTACTATGCACACAGAAAAACCTCTGGCCTGGGTTTGGGGTGCTTTAACCCAGGCTAGCTTACCTTCACTTTATCTCAGCCTGGAATCCATTCACTTTTCAGTGAGGATGCAGATAAAATCACTCAAATACTGATATTCCTCCAATTCCCTTCCCAGATTCTCTTTCAATTGACACAGTTGACTGGGAAAGAATCCTAGAACATCTCAGCCCAAAGAGCCATTGGTTATGCACTCATATGCACATGAGTGAGTGCAGAAACAGTGAGGACACAGTAACACAGGTAGGACTTTGCTATGGAAGTGCCCAAACCTGGGCTATGCTAACTTGGATGCTCAGACCTGAGTGCCAGTCACCTGCGTTAATTGTGTGGTGTAGGCCTAGCCTGAAACTTAGTTTCAAAGCTAAAAGTTTGTAAATGTAGAATTTACCAATTATTTGCAAGCTCCTCCTCTGTCAAGGTGAAATTTCCCCCAGTGCTGAGATTCAGCACAAGGCTCTATGCCAGGGATTGGCAACCTTTGGCACAAGGCCTGTCAGGGAAAGCTGCTGGTGGGCTGGGCCGGTTTGTTTACCTGCAGCGTCCGCAGGTTTGGCCGATTGCAGCTTCCACTGGCCGTGGTTCACCGTTATAGGCCAATGTGGGCTGCAGGAAGCGGTGGCCAGCACATCCCTTGGCCCATGCCGCTTCCCGCAGCCCGCATTGGCCTGGAACAGCAAACCGCGGCCAGTGGGAGCTGCGAACCTGCGGATGCTGCAGGTAAACAAACCGTCCCAGCCCGCCAGTGGCTTTCCCTGACAGGCTGTGTGCCGAAGGTTGCCAGTCCCTGCTCTATGCACTACCTAAGCCACACATAAGTCCTTAACATAAAATGTAAGTGATGTATAGAGCTTTATGAATAGGGGCCTACTTAATTCTCAGTTTTGCAGATTTCACTGAAATTGTGAAATATGGGATTGTTTGCTAAATTAACCTTCAAAATATAAATATGTATTATTCATAAATGTGCTGCAAAACTTCTGTGATTACCACAATGCAAAAACAGTTGACTATAATGTAATATCACTGCAATCATCATAGTGTGTAGTTGATTGAGAGTGTCTGTCAAGTTGCATGACATAGACTAAAGTGAGCATGGCAGTCATTATAGTAGATCGTTGATTGAGAGTGTGTCAACATTTATGACAATAAGTGAGCACGACAGTCATCAGGTCGAGTGAAAAGATCATTATTGCATATAAAGATGGCTGACAAATCAAAAAAAGGCAAAAAATCTTTCAGCTTTGGGTCGTGTGAAGCAGTACCTAGTAAGAATCTTACATGCAGACAGTGGTAAACTGTTTTGTTCATCTTGCAGCGTGACTCCAGGTTTGTTCAGAAAAAACGCGATCAATCGTCATTTTGATTCTGAATCACCTATTAAACAAAAAGCATGTGCAGAGGCTACAGATCAGAACACAAAACTAGGGATGGTGTCCACAATGTTTAAAAGAACAACTGAAAGTAGTTCAGCAAAAGAAAACTACAGTGGAGCTAGTGGAGGCCTTCACTGCTGCCAACATACCTTTAGAAACAAAGGGATAATCTGAAATGAAGAGAGTACTTTAGAAAGCACGTACCAAATGCTGGCAGTTTCCCATGTGCAAACAAATTTTGCCAAGATTATCTAGCAGAAGTAATCGCGAAGCATATTCAGTCTACAAAATCTGTGCTGGTGGAATATAATTCCATTTCAATTGTAGCTGATGAAGAAAAAGATGCACAGGATATGTACATACTCCACTTTTTATTTGTACCTGGCAGCTGGAAAGACGACTGTATGCCTGTTTTCCTAATGGAGCCATTCAGCCTGAGTCAGTACATTTTTCAACTGAATCACAAGCTGTAGTAAAGGTTGTTATAAACTACGGCTTAGATTTCAGCAAGGTCTCAGCATTTCTCTCTGACTTGATGTACATGTGCAAAGCTTTCTCTGATGTACTACAAGGAACGATGCCCAGTGTAATTCATGTTACCTATAATGCACATTTCCTTTTAATGGCCATTGATATCTGGTGCACACATTTCCTTGATGTGGATATGCTGGATTCTTCTTTTAAAAAAATATTCAAGCATTGTCTAAACTGTAAACTACAAGTCAAGGAGTCCATGGCCAATCAACGTGGTAGCCAAGCAATGATGCTTCCACCTGAAGTGATTACAAGGTGAAATTCATGGTTTAATGTAGTTGCTTCCCACCATGCAAAGAATATTAAATACTACTAGCAGCACTTCGTGTGCGAGGCGCTTCAAATCACATCAGGCACGCAGTCTTTGCCTAAAGTCTCTGAGCAACATAGAAGACAGGTGGAGTTCATGGCTGAGAATGTAATCCAGTTCATGCAGCTTGTAACATGGTTTGAAAGTCGGCAGGTTTTGATTCACAAAGCGTACAACAAACTAATAGATCTGATCCGAGATATGGTATCGCAACAACTTTCAGACTGGCAAACTGAAAATAGCTGCAGGCAAGAAGTGTTCCAGTCAATAGCAGAAAAGTTGTTTAAACAACCAGCTGCCTACTTTTTGAGTGTGGTTCGCTTTTTCAACCCAAATCAGGTGCCTTTTCTGTGTTTTGACCCTGAGGAAATTCAAACAATTCCTGGGTGGGAGAAAGATAATGACAATGAATGTGCTTACCTGAGCTTTGTCAAAGAATGCCAGATGCCAGTAAAAGCAACTGAGTTTTGGGACTCTGTTTCTGATTGGTTTCCAAATCTCTACAAGTTGGCAAAATGCTACCTTACAATTCCTACCAATTCTGTGGATGCAGAATGTGCAGTTTCAAAGTATGGACAGGTATTCACCCCGCTGAGACAGAAGATGTCAACTGCAACTGCTGGTGGATGCTGCATGCTGGTGTTTAACAGTTAAAATGGACTATTTTATTTAAGTATCAGAGGGGTAGCCATGTTAGTCTGGATCTGTAGAAGCGACAAAGGATCCTGTGGCACCTTATAGACTAACAGAGGTATTGAAGCATAAGCTTTCGTGGGTGAATACCCACTTCACCCACGAAAGCTTATGCTTCAATACCTCTGTTAGTCTATAAGGTGCCACAGGACCCTTTGTTGCTTCTATTTTATTTAAGTAAGCATATATATTTATTTCTAAGCTTTATGTACAACTTTGTGTATTATACTTTATTATTATTAATTTATTTAGCAGCCTTCCTTATTCAGGGCAACTTACAAAGGTGATAGTAAGTATCGGGGTAGCCGTGTTAGTCTGTATCCACAAAAACAACGAGTTTTGTGGCCCCTTAAAGTCTAACAGATTTATTTGGGCATAAGCTTTCGTGGGTAAAATACCCATTTCTTCACTCCTCGTTGTAAAGGTGATAGTAGTACAGTACAATACTTATTGTATATATACTATATGAATACACCCGTGAAATTTGCTATTTATGCCATGACCAAGCTGTGACAAATGTGTGTTTCTCCGCGATTTAAGTAGACCCCTACTTATGAGGGCTCCCAGGGTTAGGGTGAATTTCATCCTTGATACAGCTTGCAGCTTGGGTAAATAGTCAGGCATCTTCCAAAAGTCAGAAGGTTTTTTTGGGGGGGTGGGGGGAGGGAGGGAGTGTTTTGTCTTTTCCCCTTGTCTTTATGGAGAGTTTTGCTGTACAAGAGACCTGCACAGTTATACTGTATAACAACTTTCACCTGTATAGAACATTTTAGTTTTAGAAGAGGTAGAGTCATCTGCCACAACTTCTTTTTTATTCAGAAGGAAGTAACCTATGTAAGTCCTCTCTAACTTATACATTAATATAGCTGTACTTGAGAAGATCGTTTTGACACAGTTTTAGTCTGTGATTGTAAGCGTTGCTATTTCAAGGGCTCACTGTTATCCTTGCTGTGCTGAAAATTGTTTGATTACCTCATTCTGGCAGTACAGTTCCCACCCTCCCCTGTTTATCCACATAGATCAGAAGCCTCTGCCTTGGGGGAGCTACTACAATTCTAGTGCAAATTCTAGTGTTGCTTCTTTGTAACCTGCTCAATCATTTGTTAACACCTGACACGGAATCTGACCAATGTGCATGGTATGTTCATAACTGGAAACATAGTAATGAGTCTCCAAAGACTCATCATTAATCTTTGTTGCTAAACCAGACTAATACTGAAAATAGTAGATTCACTTTTTCTGCTAGCATAAACATAGAGGGTTCAGAGGGTCTCTAGTGAATACCATTTACAAATATCTCAAAGCAAATTTCAACTTGAAGTCAAAAGAAGCGTCCTGTGCTCAACCTCCTGTCCAAGTTGGGCACTGAAAAAATAGACATCCAAAATCAGTGATCACTCTTGGAAATGTTGCCTTTAATCTATGGAGATACACATGTGTTCTTTGTGGATCATGTTGTATGGATTAATCCACTCTTCACCATGACTACTACCACAAAGATGGTTGATTTCCAATCTCTAGTACAATCTATCCCCAGCACCACCCCTGCATTTCATCTAGACCCCTTCTCTGCATCTTTATCTCATTCGGTTATAATTTTGATTCTGGCATCTGTATCTGTGTGCAAATTTGAAAGGGTTGTTCTGTCCAGTATTATTCTGGCAATGCTATCAATTAGGTGGTGTCAAAGAAAACACAGTCGTACTTGTGGGCATTACAACAAGGATTTACTGTTAATAAGCAAAGCATAGCTTACAATGGTCTGAAAAAAGTCGAGAGCTTTTAATATGTGTACTAGCAATATTTAATTTAATTCAGAGATGAATATTTCCTTTAAATTCTTCAGACAAAGTTTAATCCATCAATCCGGTTTTTTATTGATAGTTTCCCCAGTACATCCTGATCCTATAATCAGCTTTTTTTGGTATAACTGCAGCAGTCATGAACAAAATGCATCTACATCTGGAGCTCTCCAGTTAAATCATTCAGTTTCAGAGATGTTAAGAAAATGTTGGTTCATCCTTTCAGACAGCAGGATAGGTTTCATGTCTGTCTTTTACTTCTTTCAGTGTAGTAGCCGTGTTAGTCTGTGTCAGCAAAACGAAAATAAGAAAGAAAAACTTGTAGCACCTTAGAGACTAACAAATTTATTTCAGCATAAATATAAAAGCTTATGCTGAAATAAATTTGTTAGTCTCTAAGGTGCTACAAGTTTTTCTTTCTTATTTTCGTTTTACTTCTTTGTCTTCCACTTCGTTGCTGAGAACCTCCCTCTGGTTTCTTGTGTCTACAAATTCAAGGACTTGTAGACATCCATTATTCCACCTTCTGCTTGGTGCTGTATTGGTCAGTGCTTTTCTCAGTTGTTTCCAACAGTCTCAGAATAAAACTCCAAATGACTGAGGCCCTGGTCATGCAATGAGAACAGTGCAGACACACCCTGGCACCTCTCTGGAGCCACATTATCTGTCCAAAGCCATTTGGCAAGATCGAGGTCTTGAACTCTTGGAAGAATTTGTACTTACTAGGAAGTACTTGAAAATTTCTCCTCCAGGAAGGAAGTTTTATGAAAACAATCCATCTGGAAGTGTGTAAGCAAGTTTTCTTTCCTCACACCCACTGTTACCTCTTTTTCTGCCCATGCTTTTGAATAGAAAAGTGCTCAAGTTTCTCCAGTTTATAATCAGAATCTTTGCTTCTGGTCCAACAGTTTGACCTAGAGTATTTATGGAAGTTGAATTTTCTGGTTCTTAAATTCTTGCTAAAGGACAGGCCTAGCAAGAATATAATTCAGATCAAAACTTTCCCAAAGTTTGTGCGAGTTGATGCCTGAAGTTCTGGTATAGACCCATCTCTAGCATAAATATATGTTTTCTGGCACCTCATGGAGGCGATTTACCTGTTGTATTCATTGGTTTCTTGATAAGCCCAGTACATAAAGCTGCCTTATAAGAGAAGAATATTGCAATACAAACAATGCCTTTGTGAGACTTTTAACAGGGTTCCTAAATTGTCACTTTTTCTCAGATTGGTCACGCTCTGGGCACAGTGGTGCAGTTTCTTGAAAGCCTCTCAACTGCCTTTTGTTTTCCTAGACTGCTCTAGACTTCAGCTGACTTTCAGAAAATTTTCCAGGAATTTTCAAGAGGAGACAGTGCTATTTCAAGTCATTGCACAAGATGTGTAAACTGAGACATGTAAACTCACCATCCCAGTTTTATGCAACAAAATCTGTTATACTAGAAGTTTCACTATATTCTGAAACTCAAAAACCATTTGTCATACAGGTCAGGTTTCCAGCTGAATGGTAGTCTTTTATTCATCAAAATTGGAATTCTATGAATTTCCCATAACCACCTGCTACTTTTCAGTAGCTTGGGCTGTAAACATAATCAAATTAAACAGGCATTTACCCTATCCAAGAGTGTAAAATTGAAATAGTCTCAGAGAGTTGAATGGCTAGGGCAGGAGATTTAAAATTCTGTTTATGCAGTGACTAACATCTCAAAATCCAGCATTATTATTGTTGCTATTGTTATTATGCTGACAGTATGTTCATCCCTCTGTAGAGCATGCTGTGTTTCCTGACCTGCTGATCTTACAACTTAGCTCAGCCACAGACAAAGCAGTTAAAATTAAAATAATATACTAGGTGATTGCACATGTTTGCGATTGGGTAGAAATCCCCTATTGAGTACTGTTTATTAAAAGGCTTTGGGAAAGAGAGTGTGTTTTAAGAAGGTATTTGAAGGGCAAAGGAAGACCATTTTCGATACAGCTGTTTGGGTCACAAGGAGGTGGTGATGTAGGAGGCTTAGGAGGAGTGAGAAGAGGAGTATGAACTTGATGCAAAAAGTGATTAGCTATGAGGTATCTATAAAATCAGATATACTGGACCTGGAGGTGCAGTTTAGAACATGTGGTAGAATAAAATTGTTACCTAATCTAAAAAAATAATTCTCCCAGTGTCTTTAAAAATGAAAATGTATTTAAAACACATGTTAAACGTCTGTCACCACCCACTCAAGTCCTCCAAAATGCAAGTGTTCCTTGCCCCTGGTATTTTCTTCCCTCTCCTCTAGGACTCAACAACACAACAACCGCCCTTGATAGGTGAGTTGGACATGCCAGCTGGACAGAACTTTTCCTAAGCATACCCATAAAACTTAATTACAATCTGTGGAAGAATGTGTATATTTTTTCCCTAATTTAGCCTGCGAGTCAGGAGTTTCTGAATGTGGAAGGGGAATCTAAGAAGATAAATACTGTGCGTGAAATTCTGGTCCCAATGAAGTCCGTGGAGCCAGGATTTCACTGCATGTGTATATAATTTAAAAATCAGTACTGCTTGGTAGCAAAGCTAGGTCCTTGTAAGAACAGCTCCATTTCTACATTTTAGATCCTGGAGGGAAGAAGATGATGCTAATTGCAAGATAAACTAGTTGACTGCTTTGTACTGTGTTTAAAATGAAGGGGAAATAACACTGATTGAATGACCTATTTTGGCTTCCTCAAGATTATTTTTTTCAATCTTTTCCTGTTCATTGTATGATACATATTTTGACTCTCGTGTAAATTAGTACCTTTATTTACTAAGAATTTTAGTTTTAGAGTATTAACTGTTGAAGTTGCCTCTTGCCATGTGACACACTGGCAACAGTTTTCCTTCTTCTGTGAAGACTCCTTGCCATGCAACACACTGACAAGTTTTTTGGTACAAAATAGTGACCTGTCAGGAAGTGTATAAAATAGGGCACTAAGGGAGCCTAATTTAGAGGTAGTCAGAGCATAGATCAACAGTTCTGTCTGCTTGCAACAGTAAAGGCCAACATAGAGAAATGTTTCCTACATGGTAAAATGAGGCTTATAACTTGGCCAATTTTTGCCTGTTTTTCATGCAAAGAATAAAAAGCATATATATCCCTGACACAAAGGCAACCCCCTACCAAATTTTTAAGTCTGGCTCCAAAGCATGGGGACACTATAGCTTCTCAAAAAAACTATTGTAAGTTTTTTTTTTAACATGAGCAAAGCAATGTATTTATCCCTGATGTCATTGTCCGAAACAGCTGAACAATTTTTGCTAAAACTTTAAAAAAATATATTAAAAATATTACCCTTCAGCAGCTACCGGCGTGGGAAACTTTAGCTGTTAAAATTTGGCATCGTTATAAGCAAGTGGAAACGGGGTTTAATAATGGGAAGTGTTGGCAACCTTAAGTATAGGCAGTGCTACCAGTGCCACCTATAATTTACAGTTTTACTTATGAGTAGTCTTGTTGGTTTACTTATGAAAATGTGTAATTGCTTGAGTAGTCGTATCCATTTCATTGGAACTACTTGTATAAGTAACAAGGGGGATAAAAAACAATGATTTTTTAAAAATTGATTTTTTTAATTTAAATAGGATTTTTGATTTAAATACAGATTTATATTTCAAAAACAAAGCAATTTATAATTAAATCTGAAATTTTGACAACCTATGGTAAGGCCTACATTTACTATCATCTATTCAAATAATTTAAATTAATTTGAGAATAATAATACTAAACAGTACATGTTTATTGCCAAAAAATTTTTAAAAAACAGGCCACTGAACAGGGGAAGTCACTGGTAAAGCACCTGGAACCAGGGTTTATTGAAGTGCTAAATCAACTTTTCACAGCAGTAGCGTCTTCTGCAGGTGCAAAGAGAATAGATTTTTTTATTTCAGTCTGTTAAACTAATTCAGCTCAATTCAAATGTAGGAAATCAATGGGGGGTTGAAAAAGCAGGAAAGCCTGTTTTCCTCTTCCAGTATACGAATAAAAACCAAGTGTGAGAGGATGAGATCTACTAGTTATAAAATCTTGAAGGGCATGGTGACCAGAAACAATTAGTTCTGTTCACTAACTATAGATAATACTTCCTTTGTTTAATAATTCAGTTAGTTTTAAATGCAAAGCATGTTTTGATAATCTTTTTGATAAACTTTTTTCTCATTAATCCAGAAAGGTAGTTTTATTTAACTAATAAATAAAATGCTGTTTTTGTGCTTTTTAATTGAATTGTAATTTCTGTCCAAATAGAGCTCGACACAAATCACAAGTAAAAAAAAAAATCATCTAGTAAATAAGAAATACATCATTCACCATTTTCTAACATAAGAAAAAGTTTAAAAATTAAAAAACCAAATAAACATATGTTGTATAATTGCTGAAATAAATGTGTATGGATATAGTATATTTTCCTGGTTAGCAAAATGAAGCACCAAATCTAGTGTAAAAGCTATATTTATATTACAAATCAACATGTTTTTATGGTTACCAACTAATGAGAATCAGCTTTTCTTTAGGAAAATAACTAGAAAGTACAAATGCAAAAGAACATTAAAATGGATATGGTAAATCAAGGTTTCCTGCTTGCTGATTTAAATCATGGTGTTAACGTCGCTTTGATTTCAATCAAACCACCCTGGGAAGTAAGGTTTGTTTGTTTGTTTGTATAAAGGATGCAGGATCAGGCCCTAAATTTCCTAAATAGCCTTAAATTTCTATTTTGCTGCGGCCCTTCACTAAAATCATCTAGGATAGTACTTCATTACTCACAGCCCACGATGTTACAGAGCAGCGGTTAAACTATTGAGCAGTTCAGACAAAGTCTTAGAATCCTATTCCTTGTCTGCTTTGTGACAGATGGGAGTGGATTAATCATAGTTTCCTCCGGCCTCCCTATAATTCTGGGATAAATTTTTAGGGATGGGAAATACTTCAAGTAAAAACAGACTTAAAAACAACAGGTTATAAGCTGAACTGCAGAAGAGCTCCATTTGCCACCCTCTTGCTTTAGCAAGGCCATAGGCAGCTGTCTTTGCTATTTTACCAAATTAGTGAAAAGGACAAGTGAGAGTGGCAAGGCTTTGAAAGAGAGAAATCTACATAAATGGCCACTTGTGTCAATTTGTAGTGATAGGGCCAAATGTGGCCTTAATGTAAGTGGGTGCCGCAGTGAAGTCAGCAGAGTTTGTCTCATAAAAGCCCCCACCTACTTCGTCTGCTAGGGTGTGTATTCGCTGCAGTTACCTGGGCTATTTAGTGCAACCCCCCTCTCCCTCCAGTTCACACACACTAACCTTTTACTTGGGTTTTAAACATCAAAGCCTAAAAAAGGTGACAGAATATGTTACATGTAACAATTGTTATAATATCAATGGTGAGGGTTTTGTTTTCAAAAACAATGGGTGGGAAGAAAGAGTGAGAGGAAGGTCTTTCTTTGATAATATGCAACGTATAAAGATATAGAGCCCATAGCCAATGCACAATCTAAATCTCTGTTTAGCACATGGCCTTTTAGTTTGCATATTTGGAATAGGACATACAAGGAGATTTTTCCTGGCAACTTCCTGTTTTCCTGAACTCTTCAACCTCTCCTCTTACCCTTGCGCACTTTCTTGAATATACATGGTAAATACTACACATACACACGAAAAACTGACGGCAGTTTTTTGAGAGAGGAAATATAGAGAGAGTCAGTCTGATCCCTTGTCTAAAACTGCAAGGTGATCCTTAAATATACAGCAATATACCCCATGTATTTGGGTACCAAATTTGTTCGTTTCTTTCTTAGAGCCCTACCCAACTCCTATTAGGCCATGGTTACACTAGAGAGTCAGCGGTGCTGAAAATGTAGCACTGTCCCCATGGCACTTATATTGGTGTAATTTATGTTGCTCGGTGGGGGTGGGGAAGGTATTTACAATCCCAAGTGACATAAATTATGCCGACATAAACTGTAGTGTAGACAGGCCTTAGAGTCAAGATTCTAGTTGACTTTATTGGGAGTTGGATCAAATCATTTAATGGTAAGACCAACCATTTATTTGCCTTTTTTTTTTTAAGTACAAACATTTGCACAGAGCTTGGATGTTTTAAATCTCTTGTTTTGAATCTTTATGGATCTGTAACTTCATTCAGTTGAAATAATGTGAATGAGCACATGCACAGGTGTATACACAATTCAAAGTCAAAGCTTTTGTTCCCCCCCCCCCACTTAGTGTGAAATATGTATTTTATTCGCTGTCAGTGCTCTCAAGGCCACTGTAGTGGCTCCATAGGCTAAAGGGTTCACTTGTACTAACTGCTGTACTTCAGATACTGTGCTTCAGTGCTCCAGAGTATTGATAACAGCTGTTTAATCACATCTCTGGGTCATGATGTACTGGGATTTTCTGAGTGGCTGTGACCTTCGGGGTGGGGGGGGTAAGGGAGGGGAGAATTAGACTGGATGTAATGTTTCCAAGAATTGGAGATACCCTGTGCCGTTGAGCTAGAACACATTGCTGGATCAATGACTAGCATTGGCAGGATTTTGCTGTAGGGGAATCTTACAGCTGCATCACAATCTTGTTATGAATGGGTGACTGTTAATTGAGGTGTGTTAATGCAATATGGAGTCAGATATTTGCGCTGGGGAGGGAACTTAAACGGTAGATTTCTGCTAAGTATTTTCCTTGCAGTATTACAACACATATTCTAAAAGTTTTATGCCATTTATATTTTTAGAAAAATGTCATTGGGTCATCTGAAAATATAAACTTGGGATCTTGAAGCAAGCTAATTTGGGGAATGTTTAATCTACTATATTGTAGAAGTCCTTTACTTTTGATTCCAAGATGTTTTTAATGTTTGGTTTTGTAGTTTTGTACCATACATATTTAAACTAAATAACAAACTAAAAAGAAAAAAAAGGAAGTTTTCGAAAATGCAGAATCTAACAGCAACATCTTGTATAGAATTATAATGAAAATGATTAGAATCACTTCACATGAATGTGTTCCGAGGGCCATGGTGACAGCAATAACCAATGCAAATGCTCTTGTCTTTTGGTAATGTGTGGGTGAATTTTTATCCTCTTAAAAATGAGGGCCTAATAGCGTTTTTGTGAACCAAGCTATTACAAAGCAGGCCCTTTGCAAGTTTTTCTACACGTGTTTTACCAGTGTACTTCAATCTTTTATCTGCAGCAGCACCACCTTCTACCCAGTCATTGGCCTCTCTTGAGTAGACTGCTAATCATGTGACGTGTGATCATTTTGTAATGTACTAGGAAGACAATACTAAGCTACTTTTAATTTATGACCTTACAGTTAGGTTACAAACTACTGCATTGACCGCTATGCACTATTAACTTTTCATGGTGCATGTTTTTATAGTTGCACATGTTCATTTTTTGCAGGTATATTGTGGAAATCTGACAGGTCTAGTAAGATGAGGTATTGTTTACATTAGCACTTACTTTTGTAGTTGCTGAAGTCACAAGAAATCCCCTATGGAATTATAGTCCCATAATTCACAGTTGTCTGTTGTTTATTCTGTATGTAATTGACTGTCAAAACATTGCATTTAATTCAAACACTAGTGGGATTTTCCTCAGAATGGCTATGTAGTATTAAGCCAGTCAGGAGTTACAAATGTAAATGTGTTTACATAGAAATGAGGAGTGCATGAAAGCTGGCATTGCTTAAGCAGCCAAAAGCAGCATGATTAGATGCTGGAGGGACACTGAAAATGTAGGTTGCCTAAGTATGCCTCCAGAAGTAAATCCCAACAAGCAGTGCTTCAAATATTTTCCTTTCTAATATGCTGTGTACTATGGCTATTTATACAAGAGGGTCAAAAAGAGCACAGGATTGGTTTTGATAATAAAGTAGGCAGATGTTTCATTAAAAGGCTATCTTTTTTTCTCTGACAGTGAAACCTAAGGATTTCAAAATTGTTTTTAGGTAATTTATTGACTATAACAGAGTAGCCATGGGCTTTAAGCAAATATTTAATCCATCTCTACTTTTCTCTTTGTGCTTGGAGAAATGTAGTCTGTATCTAAACTGGCCTTTGTTTTCAGTTTTCCTGAGCAGTAGCATTGTAGCCAACAATAACGGGGAGATCTCTGACGTATGCGTTTCATAACTGAAAGTTAGGCATTCTTCACCAGCTATCATATTTAGTGCTGTGTGTACGGGCACACACACACACACAGAGAACATTGTTTACTTCCTCTGTAAGTACTGGGACATTCAGTACTAAGAAGTATGATATGCTTGCACAAACACTGGGGCCAGATTTATCTCTCAATCCTATCTTTCCTTTCCAGTCTTGGAAAGTGATTAATCTGCAATACACAGTTTGTTCTTGGATTGCAGTGCATTAGCCTCTAATCATTTACAGTTTTACAAAACTCTAGAACTAAGTTAAAGGAACATTTCTGTCATGTATCCAAGACTGTGGGCTGAGGCTTTAGTAGTAACTAAAATTTGAGAAGCAGGAAATTCTTCTATAGACCTTTCTGTGACTTTAAAGCTGTTTTATTTTTCTTTGGATTGTTTGCATATACTTTGAGGGGTCCTTTTTTACATACTTTTTGATAATGAAAAGATTCACATTTAAACTGCAGATAAATTGTTTCTTCTGTAATACCTAAATGAAGCCAATGTGTCCCTGGAGAATACTGTGTAGCTATTAAAACACAATCCAGTTACTAGGATGTACCCACAGGTAGTTTGTGTGTGTGTTTTAATAACTTATATTTTCCAGACTTCACACCATGTCTTGAAATTTATTCCAGTTCAAAAATGTTAACCTATTCAGCTATAAATATAACCACATTTGTGCAACGTCAAAGATCTGACACCAGAAAATCAAAGAAATTGAAAGTTGAACCAGAAAACCCATACTGTCTCAGTGGTATTAATGCCTTCCATTGTGTCTTTTGTATTTGTTTTAAATTCTGGTTCCAGGGGGAGGGAAGGAGGGAGGAGAGGTTTACAAACCGGAGTCAACATGCTATGGATTGAGATTAGAGCATGAGATGGGATTTTGAGTTTTAACTGTGAATTTCTGTGTTGTAAACCAATAGTTTTTCTTAAATTGTTAATGGCATGCAGACCATTCTGTTTCTGCAACAATTTTGAACCACTTTCCTACAGCTGAGAGATATTTTTGTTAATGAACTTTCTTGGTAGAGTTGTCATGCAGAGTCTTTAATGATAAAGTCCAATGGAATTTACATGCAGGGAAAAGGAGAATTAAGGATCATGTAAAGTAGTTGCTTTTAGTGAGATTACAAACTTGTTTCTGTAAACATTGAGTTGTGGGTGTATTTATATACGCATGTATCCTGCTGTATATGATGCATTCAGTCCAAGAGGAGTGGGAGATGGCGTGAGGTGGTTTGAGAAGGATATTGGGCTTGGTCCTGTGAAGTGCACGTACCTTCCACTGCTGTGGTGTTCAGCACTTTGCTGGATTCCGTTCTGTTAGTGGATTGGTAAAGTAATACCAATATTTAGCAGTAGCAATTGTGAATTGGCTCCTAATGTAGGTATTGGGGTAGTGAATATTTAGAGATAGTCAGCTGTACCAGAGAAACATTTCAGCTGCACTAGCCACTGCATGCCACATCAGGTACATCTACATGGCAGACTTCTTTCAGTAGCATGTAAAGTACATACCCACATAGCCTCCCCCACCGCCCGAATGGGTATAAACAGCAGTGTAGCCGGTGAGGCACAGTTTAGGCAAATAGAGTGAAGACCTGCCCGAAGATGTAGGTGTATACATGAGTATATACCCTGCATGCTCTCTACTTGCCCAAACCAGGCCTCCCCATCTACACTGCTATTTTTAGCAGTGTAGTGTCCTGCTGCTGGAGCCTTTCCCCACCGCAGTAAAAGTCTCTGGCCGAAGGGGCAGCGGAGAAAGGTTCTGCCAGCTCCCCGCTGCTGGAAGTGAAAGGTTGCCAGAGCCTTTCCTCGCTGCAGTGAAAGCTCTGGCAGTGGGGAGTAGCTGAAGTTTTTCCCCGCTGTCTTCCCCCCGTTCCAGAGCCTTTCCCTGGCACAGGTAGCTACACACCACAGTGTGGATGCAGCAGGCTTTACACTGCAGTATGTGGGGGGGAGGGATAGCTCAGTGGTTTGAGCATTGGCTTGCTAAACCCAGGGTTGTGAGTTCAATCCTTGAGGGGGCCATTTAGGGATCTGGGCCAAAAATTGGGGATTGGTCCTGCTTTGAGCAGGGGGTTGGACTAGATGACCTCCTAAGGTCCCTTCCAACCCTGATATTCTATGATTCTATGTAGCTTCACATACCCTACGCACTCTCAGTATAGATGCAGCCTTCCCATTCAGCTGTGTTCACTCTATATCACATTAGAACTTGGTCCAAACCTCTGTCTCCTGGTCACACTTTAGCTGTATGACACAGTTTGAGCACTCAGTAGAAGGCATTCAGCAGGACCACAGGGTCTCAGCATCAAGGTAGGGAAGGAGAGTTTAGAGTCTGAGTTCCTAAAGCCTGAAATGCCAGAACTGGTACAGATACCAGAGGCTGGGAACCATTTCTGTACCCTACATGGGATCATTATGGCCCATAATTCAGTAGTAGATTGCATTTTTTGCGGGGGGAACCATTCTGGGTATTCTCTGGTGGGTATTCAAAAAGTGGGTATTCTCTGGTTTCAGGCAGAGGTAAGAACCAGGTCTGCACACAGTGGCTTTGCTGGTTTACACTGGGGTTTACACTGGGATTTGCTCCAGTGCAGCTACACCAGCTGCTGGCCATCGATTAGATTACTAAATTAATAGAGTCATAGATTCCAAGACCAGAAGGGACCATTGTGATTATCTAGTCAGACCTTCTGTATAGCACAGGTCATAGAACTCTCCCCAAAATAATTCCTAGAGCATATCTTTTAGCAAAACATCCAATCTTGATGTAAAAATTGCCAGTGATGGAGAATCCACCAGGACCTTTGGTAAATTATTCCTATGGTTAATTACCCTCACTGGGGGCGGGGGGGGGGGGGGGGGGAAGACACTGTTTCCAGTCTGAATTTGTCTAACTCTGACTTCTAGCCACTGGATCGTGTTACTGTAATCGGGACAAATCTCCAGTGTAGACAAGATCTGAGACACACAATAAATTACCCAGCAACTCCAAAGAAGACCAGAGTTGTCATTCCTGATATTTCTAAGTTAAACGGGGGGGGGGGGAAACGTTAAAATGCCTTCAGTTTTTCTTTCTGCAACATAAAGAAGCAAAAATGACTCAAGCTTAATTTTTTAAAAATGATTTATAGGTCACCCTTAAGGAAATTTCTTTTTAAATTATAAATGTCTAACCAGGTTAAAATTTAATTATGAAAGCTTCATGTCACATTAAAAGTTAGTTCTTTCTCACTATGAGGCCGATCCTGAAAGGTGCTGAGCACCTTCTAAAGGACGCAGAATGGAGCTGAGATTGAGGAAATGAAATCAGAAATGGGGGAAAGTTACTTTAGTTATAAATAGCTGTGGTAGGAAAGTAAATGTTTGTGTGTGTGATAGTACAATACCTACCATGTGTATTTTAAGAGAACCAGAGAATAGCAGCTGCACTGAAATGATTGACAGTAAAGTCCAATATATTCTAGAATTAAAAAAATCCCTGCAGACACTGGAATTCTCATCTGAAACCTATATGGTGTGGGGCACAGACTGTTCTGTACTATGAAGTGAAGATTGCAAGCGAGTCTAAGAACATGAAGCTCTGGTAACATGATACCTCCCGCACATACAGTTTTGTGCAATTCTAGTCCCCCCCCACCCCCGCCCCCAACTCCTCAAGAATTAGAAGAAGTTGGTAGTTCTGCTTCATCCCTGCATAAGTGGGGGTTATAATTTATAAAGCTTTTTGCTGTGTTGTGAGCTGTGTTGGTCTCAGGATATGAGAGACACAAGGTGGGTGAGGTATTATCTTTTATTGGACCAACTTCTGTTAGTGAGAGAGACCAAGAAGAAAAAGAGCTCTGAAGAAGTGCTCTGTGGAGCTCAAAAGCTTGTCTCTTTCTCTAACAGAAGTTGCTCCACTAAAAAATATTAACTTTGTTGTTTTACTCCTAACGTACCTGTTGAATTTTAGATTTATAGAACCAGGAGACACCAAAGCTACAGGCACAGAAACCAGAGTTCTTACTACATTGTGAGGTCAAAAGGGATCAGAACCTAAACTAAAGTTTTGCCTGAAGTTCAAGTTTCAGTCACAAATTCAAGAAGTTGTACATGAAAATCTACCCAGACACTGTTTCCTCCATCAGTGTTCTTCAGCTAAAAATAATACCTTGAGCGATGGCCATGAATAATAGCATGGGTTAAATTCTTGTCTTAAATCTAATTAAATTGTTACAACTTATCAGAGGAAAAGGATAAAGGTAATAAGATGAATGCAATTGAGGGATGTACATCTTGCAGTGTTCAGTCAGAGTTTTTGGAACAGCACCCAATGCTGAATTGCAATCTATTTAACTGGCAACATTAAAAGAATGTGGATCTAGAGAGACTTTTAGTATTTCTTTTTTTAAATAAAAATTGGGGAAAATCCATGTCTGGTGAAAACCACATTGACTTTAGTAGAGTCACACCAGGGGTGGAATTGGTCTGTATTGTTTAAATGCAGAACAAAGGGATTTTCACTTTACATAAACTTTATTTTAAAGAAACTGTAGAATATATTTAAAAAAATTTGGTCAGTCATTTTACATTTGGTGCAAGATGCCTTCTTAACTTCATGTTCTCTAGTTACTGTCTTATTCTTGCATACTGAACAATGATCAGTGATTGCAAGCCAGCCTAACTTGTCACTGTAATTTTTAAGGGGAGTACTTGCCAGTAAAATAAAGTTATACAGTGGACAAAGTAACATGCTAAACTTGTCAAGGGAAACTTTTTATATTGTCGGCCCAACGTTACAGAGTTCATTGAAAACAGGATGGGGGAAGAGTGGTGCATGTGTTTGTCCCTTGAACAATAACTAAGGACAGTATCTTAGTGAGATAGTGTTTATCACACCTGTTTTAGTTTCAGTGTTAACACAGAGAAGAGTTTAAGATATTTTGGTACTAGGATTTGTCAGCTACAACTGGGGCCTCTTAGCAGAATTCACCATTTGTTGTGGATTTGAGAGGCCATCTGAGAAGCCATTTAAAGCAGTACAGTTCAAGAGAGCTCTGATCATGGTCAGTGAAAGCAGTAATCTCAGAGACCTAAGGGGATAACAACAGTCAATAACATGGCTGCCAGTCTTTAAGCTTAATCATGACATGGTTAGGATTGAGACAGGGTTATTTTTTGTGTGTGTCTGTGTTGGAGAAAAAATGGACGTGTGCTAAATAGATATTGCAATGAAGTTAGCCTGGATGTGTGATAAGTAATGTATACCACAATTAAATTAAGCTAGATGTGTAATAAGAAATACATATTGCAATGAAAGTAGACTTCATAAAAAAAATGGAGAGACAGCTTTATTGTTCTTGTGATAATGATGCAATGCCATTGACACACTGGTAAAGGCTAGCACATTCTATGATATCATATCACATGTACATATGTAACCAAACAAGTGTGGCATGAGCTAAAAGCTTTGAATAGTTGGAAGGTTTTACTTGGAGGAGATATTTGTACATAACAGCTTCAAAATGTTTTTCAGGTTGCATTCAATTTTGATGGAAAAATGTTTGTAAAGACAGAAATTTGGGACCTAGTCCTACAAAGTGTCTCAAGTGTCTACACCCTCAAATACCATTGCAATCAATGAGTTGGTAAAACGTCATTCCTTGTTTTGTAAAATGTTTTTGATTCGGACAGGCACTTTTAAATAGTTAGGCAAGATTTCAGATATGCCTTTCTTCAGAGCAGTCCATGAGGAGGAAATGATTGTATCAAGTTAAGATGTAGTTATTACATCCATGTTTGTAATTTCTCCCAAATCTGCTGAGCATTTGCTGTCTTTTTAAAAGTGTCTGCTGTGAATTTTCATTTGTACAGATTTTCCCCCCTATTCTAATTTCTGATTTCCTTGTGGGCTACTATACATGAGGGATGGGGTAACAAAAAGGCCCTTTTGTTAAGTAATACATAGAAAATAGAAATCTAGTGTGTTTTTTAATTGTTTACTGAATTAATTTTTGAAGTTGTGTGCTGCCTTCCAAAAGTAGAATGAAGTATAAAAAAGATAATTTAGACCTAAAGAACATTTAAAACTAAAAGCTTAAGCACAATAGAGCAAAAATGAATCACTGCTTTTTTAACGGAATTAAATATTTCTTGGGGAGCAGGAAGAGAGTTTTTGAATATGTGTGTGGGGAGTGTTTATTTTAAAGAGAGAAATGGATTGCAAATACTTTTCATTACATACAGAAAATATGAAGTAGGTTTGTGCAAAAACATGTCTTATAGAAGTTTTAGTCCTGGAGAAAATTGCTAGATTGAGTGCACAGGAAATTGTAATACTTATTCACAGAATATGCAGAACAAAGGCAAACCACTTGACATTGTCCTGCCCCTATTCCTCAACTTTTATCTGAATGAATCATTTCTAGGAATGGAGGTAATTTAATCTCCATGCCCCATTCAGTCCTCAGTCTCTTTGCTACAGGTGCCAATTACTGCCCAGTTATATTGAGTTTTGGGAAAAGGATGCCTGTCTATCTTATATCTAAAGCTCATGCTACCTTGGAATCTAAGTACCATCCACTGGAAACTGGATTAAAACAACCAACTCATTTTTCACAGGCTTCTGAGCAGCTATCAGACAGTGACTAGCAGCAAGCTGGCAGGATTTCATCTGATGCGCTAGAAATGAAAAACTCTATTCCATTATCAATTCCGTCTCCTGACTCTAAACTTTGCAGTAGGTTCTGGACAAAAATATCATTTTACCTTTTTTTTTTTTTTTTTTTTTTTTGAGGTCTGCAGTGCTAAGCAGAGCTACGTAGAAGGTGCAACATTAGAGTTAGTTGAATTTGGTTTATATTTGTTTTTGTGAATAAATTTGTTGCATAAGAGTTCTTTGAGATTCCTTTTCAGTTTCCCACATGACTAGCTTAAAGTAGGTTGGTGTACAGTAAGAGCCAGCTGTTTTTCCCCTTCTTCTTAACTGCTCGGGCCATGCTGCTCTTGTTCTTACTGCCTCCTCCATCTCTAAAAATACATAAAGCAAATCTGAGCTGTGCTGCACTGGCTGTTTTCCATAGGCTTCTGGTCGTTCCCTCCCCCTCACCTCATTGGCCAACTGGTTTTAGCTTGGCTCAGCTGACTGGGAGTTAATATAGGTCAGTATAGCAATGTGGAATTGACTAGCTGTTCTCATTCCCAAATCCAGCTTTGTTTAATCTGGCACGTTTCCAGCTCTTTCTAAATACTATTCTACGCTTAGAGCCTATGTGGCATGACAAGATTGAGCCACAAAGGGACAAAGTTTAAATTTTTTGTGTCTTTTTTTATTTAAATAAGTAACATTAGAAAAAAATTAAAACCACTGTTCAGAAATATTTGTAAAGCGCCTTAAATAAATGCAAGGCTCATAACTGTAATTGAGTGGAGCTAAGACATTAGCACAATACTTTCTGAATACACAAAATAAAGATATTTTGAGGAAATCTAAGAGTTTACAACCTGATTAGCAGAGATACTGAGCACCCTGCAATTTCCACTGATTTCAGGAACTCTGAGTATTCAACACCTCTGAAAATCAGGACAATAGTCTGTACTTCAGTTTGAAGACATCAGGGGTTGGGTGGATGTAATTGTAGGCAGAATTTGTTTCCTAGTAAGTAAAGCTAACAATTTCTATAAATGGTGTAGATGGATGTACTAATATTTGTATGCTAAAAACTGAGTTTTAGTAAATCAAGACTTCAGTATTTTTAATTGATTCTGAAAGATTCAGTGTGTAGGGAAGCTCATGTTTCTTTCAATCTCTCTTAGAGACAGTGAACACATCTAGCATGGTATTTTGCAGGCTGTCCTTGGTGTGGAATGCAAATTATTGGTTTTTGTAGCAAGTAAAGAAGAGTAAGAAGGTGTTCACTAAAACTGTCACCTTTGTGTTCTGCAGTTAACCTACATTTAACAAATGGCTCGAGAGGGCTGACAAAGTTTACTAAAGTAATGTCTTTGGCTGTACAATTGCTGTGTGAAAATGCCATGACAGAATAGCTTTGATAGCCTGCATTTGTCAAACGGCTGTATGCAGGGAAAGGTTTTTGTTATGTGTCTTCCCATTGTTTACTGCTGTCTCCTCTCACCCACCTTCTCTATCCCTATTAATAGTGTTTTTTGTAACTCTTTCTTGCAGGGTGAATCGATTGTAAATCACCAATTCTTATCAGCTTGTCTGTTTGTACTTCAGTTATTTTCTAAAGAATGGTGCAGTCTCATTGGTTGACATAACCATTAAATTGTACATTCTTAGTATGTTAGAAAATGGTGAATGATATATTGCTTATTTACTAGACAATTAAGTTTTTGCTCATGATTTGTGTCAAGTTGCATTGGGGCAGTAACTGGAATTTAATTAAACACACAAAAACAGCATATCAAATTTATTTTTATTAAAACAAGCCCTTAATACAATACACGACCTGTTGTGCCATATTTACAAAGCATGACCTCAAAAATGTCTGTTTCCCCAGATTTTTCTTTATGTAGAAAAGCAACCTTTAATTCAAAGTTTTTGATAGAGTCTCATGGATTCAGCATATTTATCTTTTATTTAGATGTTTTAAGAGATTTTATGTTTAGGCCTTGGCATATTTTGTATTAAATTCAAATTTCATTTTAAACAGGTTTACTTTTAAAAAGAAAAACGTATAATTTAAATAACTAAATAAAAAATCTGTTTTTTATTTTTTTCCAAAACAAATAATTTATTATTATCCACCCTGCTTTTTTGTTTTATGTGTAATTTAGAATGCAAGTTCTGTGGGGCAGGGACCCTGTCTTATATGTCTGAAGAGGGCTGTGCATTCCAGTGGTGCTATCAGAACAAAGTTACCCAGGTCATTTACAGAGTCACTGTTTTGTTACTACTCTTTTTTGTTTGGTGTCTTTCACAGAAAACATACTTTATTCAGGAGATAATCTGCTGATATCGAGTCTGATAAAAGACGTTTCTCCAGCTTTGTATCATCTACTCTGGATACAGTCGTAACTCTTGGGTATTTCTGTTCATTCTAGTTGAATGGAGACAGAATTCTATTTTTCCTTTCAAAACTGAGACCTTGTACTTGCCATTCTCTTTTTCTTAAGCTTTCCCGCACTTGTCACTGCCAGTGTAGCTCCACCACAGGTGTGCTAGTGTAGACAAGCTGTCAGTGTAAACACATCCATAAAGAAAATAAGAAAGAAATATTTGTGGCACCTTAGAGACTAACAAATTTATTTCAGCATAAGCTTTCGTGGACTACAGTCCGCTTCGTCGGATGCATGGAATGGAACAGTCAGTGAGAGGATATTTATACAGTCAGAGAAACATGAAAAGGTGGAAGTAACCATATCAACTGTAAAAGGTTGATTTCCAGCTATACTCTCAGCCCAGCAGAAGAATCTGTCCTATCTCGGGGCCTCTCCTTTTGTCCCTCCAGACCCACGAACATGATACAGTTCTGCGGTGACCTAGAATCCTACTTTCGACGTCTCCGACTCAAAGAATATTTCCAACACACCTCTGTACAACATACTAACCCACAGAATCCTTCCTACCAAAACTACAAAAAGAAGGATTCTGCGTGGACTCCTCCTGAAGGTCGAAACAACAGACTGGACTTCTACATAGATTGCTTCCGTCGACGTGCACGGGCTGAAATTGTAGAAAAGCAGCATCACTTGCCCCATAACCTCAGCCGTGCTGAACACAACGCCATCAACAGCCTTAGGAACAACTCTGACATCATAATCAAAAAGGCTGACAAAGGAGGTGCTGTCGTCATCATGAATAAGTTTGAATATGAACAAGAGGCTTCCAGGCAGCTCTCTAACTCCACATTCTACAGGCCATTATCCTCTGATCCCACTGAGGAGTACCAAAAGAAACTACACCATCTGCTCCAGAAACTCCCTGGAAAAGCACAGGAACAGATCTGTACAGACACATGCCTAGAACCCCGACCAGGGATATTCTATTTGCTACCCAAGATCCACAAACCTGGAAATCCTGGACGCCCCATCATCTCGGGCATCGGCACCCTAACAGCAGGATTGTCTGGCTATGTGGACTCTCTCCTCAGGCCCTATGCTACCAGCACTCCCAGCTATCTTCGAGACACCACTGACTTCCTGAGGAAACTACAATCCATTGGTGATCTTCCAGACAACACCATCCTGGCCACTATGGATGTAGAAGCCCTCTACACCAACATTCCACACAAAGATGGACTACAAGCCATCAGGAACAGTATCCCTGATAATACCACGGCTAACCTGGTTGCTGAACTTTGTGATTTTGTCCTCACCCACAACTATTTCACATTTGGGGACAATATATACCTTCAAGTCAGCGGCATTGCTATGGGTACCCGCATGGCCCCACAGTATGCCAACATTTTTATGGCTGACTTAGAACAACGCTTCCTTAGCTCTCGTTCCCTAATGCCCCTACTCTACTTGCGTTACATTGATGACATCTTCATCATCTGGACCCACGGAAAAGAAACCCTTGAGGAATTCCACCAGAATTTCAACAATTTCCATCCCACCATCAACCTTAGCCTAGAACAGTCCACACAAGCGGTCCATTTCCTAGACACTACTGTGCTAATAAGTGATGGTCACATAAACACCACCCTATACCGGAAACCTACTGACCGCTATACTTACCTGCATGCCTCCAGCTTCCATCCAGAACACACCACACGATCCATTGTCTACAGCCAAGCTCTAAGATACAACCGCATTTGCTCCAATCCCTCAGACAGAGACAAACACCTACAAGATCTCTACCAAGCATTCTTAAAACTACAGTACCCACCTGCTGAAGTGAAAAAACAGATGGACAGAGCCAGAAGAGTACCCAGAAGTCACCTACTACAGGACAGGCCCAACAAAGAAAATAACAGAACGCCACTAGCCGTCACCTTCAGCCCCCAACTAAAACCTCTCCAGCGCATCATCAAAGATCTTCAACCTATCCTAAAAGATGATCCCTCACTCTCACAGATCTTGGGAGACAGACCAGTCCTCGCTTACAGACAGACCCCCAACCTGAAGCAAATACTCACCAGAAATCACACACCATACAACAAAAACAAAATCCCAGGAACCTATCCTTGCAACAAAGCCCGATGCCAACTCTGTCCACATATCTACTCAAGTGACACCATCATAGGACCTAATCACATCAGCCACACCATCAGGGGCTCGTTCACCTGCACATCTACCAATGTGATATATGCCATCATGTGCCAGCAATGCCCCTCTGCCATGTACATTGGCCAAACTGGACAGTCTCTACGCAAAAGAATAAATGGACACAAATCTGACATCAGGAATCATCACATTCAAAAGCCAGTAGGTGAACACTTCAACCTCCCTGATCACGCAATGACAGATTTAAAGGTAGCAATTTTACAACAGAAAAACTTCAAAAACAGACTCCAACGCGAAGTTGCTGAACTGGAATTAATATGCAAACTAGATACCATTACCTTAGGTCTGAATATTGACTCTGAATGGCTCGGTCATTACGTTCATTGAATTTATCCCCCCCCTCCCCCCGTTAAATACCCTTAACTCCTTTGTGTCAACTGTCTGTAATGGGCCATGTTGATTACCACTTCAAAAGTTTCTTTCCTACTGATAACAGTTCCTTTCAATTAATTAGCCTTTTACAGTTTATATGGTTACTTCCACCTTTTCATGTTTCTCTGACTGTATAAATATCCTCTCACTGACTGTTCCATTCCATGCATCCGACGAAGCAGACTGTAGTCCATGAAAGCTTATGCTGAAATAAATTTGTTAGTCTCTAAGGTGCCTAAGGTGCCACAAGTATTTCTTTCTTATTTTCTTTTTGCTGACACAGACTAACACGGCTACTACACTGAAACATCCATAAAGCTCCTCCTGCTGGCACGTTTGCTGAACTGAGAACACTCTCCCCAGTATGTCCCTCTTCATAGAAAAGAGCAGATGTTTCCACTTCTGTTCTCCTTGGGCCTAATCCTAGCCCCACTGAAACCAATGGAAAGATTTCCATTGACTTCAGTGGGGTTTGGATCAGGGTTTATGGGAACCGCTTAAAAGGGATTCTTTTTCTCTTTGTTTTCCCCTGGCATTTTGCATTTGGAATGGAGTGCAGTACTTGAGGCAGATTATCGTTGCATTAGAAGTGTTCTCCCTGTGCTTACCTCCACCAGCAGAGTTAAGCAGTTCTTCACATGGCCGGCAGCTAGTGGTTTAGCTGCCTCCTTCTCTGCTGCAGAGAAGATTGGGGATGCTCTGGAAGAGTCAGCAAAGGATTTTTAGCACCCAACACCAGCCTGCCTTTCTTTCAAGATCAGTTTGGAGCGAGGAGCAGAGCAGTTTTTGAACTAATTCTGCCTGACTCCATAAAGTCACCAAATCTGTAAGAAAGTTCAGATAAGGGGAGGAAAGCTCCCTCAATGTGTGGTGTGCAGGCAACTATCAGAGTTGGCTTTGCGGAGGGCCTTCACACTTGTACTTGGTTTTTCTTTTTACTCTGTCTCCCCAATTCCTGAAAACAGTTACTCACACACTCCATGTGCCCTCCATGCTGGATTGATTGACAGCTATCTGTCTGTAATCCAGTTACAAAGAGGAGACGGAACTTGGAACTTCCTGTGGTGGTGCTTGTGTACCTTGAACACTTAAGTCTATTGTTACTTTAAAACGACAGGTCCCTAAGTGCAAAGTGGCTTATAAAGGAGCCAGGGCTCACTAACAGACCTTCTGTATTCTTTCATTTTTACCATATTTACTGCCAACGTGCCTCATTATTCCTAAGCAAGATGATGTGCGGGGGTAGTAATATAGATAGTGTGAAGAAAATCAAGTAGTTGGCTCAGGTTATGTCCTGTGTTCCAGAGAGTCTTAGCACCTGGACTCTTTTACCTCATTGAAGCCCAGTCCTTTCTATCTTACAAGTGGGCAAAACAATAATGAAAACAAGCCCCATCAGTCTTGAAATGGTGAACCAGAGTGATTTATGATAGCAAAATAATAACAAATTACTATTCTTTATTTCTCTCTCTTTGGGTCATACTCCTAGGGTAGCTTGTTTAATTCCAATTTCAGTGGCTATGTGAAGCTATGAAGCAAGAGGTCTAGCAGTTTGTACCATACCGCCTGCCAGTAACTGTTGCTTCTTCTTAGCTGTATTCTGGCAGTAAAGAATGAGGCCTGACCAAATAAAAATACAAAATAAAGCATTATTTCTCAAGGTATATTGCAGTCAGAAGTAGATGTGTTTTCCACCAATCCTTTCCTGCTCTTGAGGCAGGTTTAGTGGATGTTGCTCCCAATCTTTCACATGGTTCTCCCAATAGGAATTGCAAATCTTCTAGGAAGACATCCAGGTCAGGGCTTGAGTCCAAAGTAAGCCCCTGAAAAGGATGATCCTAAATATATGTGATTCTCTGACCAAATGGTGCAGTTAAATACATTTATTGCTGTTTCAGCTTACCTCTTCCATCTAATCTCACCATTCAAAGTACTAAATACCAAGAGTTGGGGCCACATCAGTCCCCAAATAAGTTATCCTAGTCAAGGGTATAGGTACTCCCAAGGTCTCTGGAAAAAATAATAAAATGTGTGACATTTCAGAGCTTTCTGATTAAAAACAAACAAACAAAGCTGTCTATTAAAAATCCTCTCCCTTTTTTTTTTATTAAACTGAAAGCAGATCTTTTCAGAGAAGGCCCTCAAGGATGTATCTTATCTGACTTCCTCATTATAACCCACTCTTCCTTCTGTGATGAAAATCTCTTGTACAGTGTTTAGAGATAGTTCCCTCACCTACCCCGCTTGAATTTTTTAGGACAATTCTATTCTTTTCAGCTACTTTGTTCATTTGGAGTTAGTGTTGCACTTTCATATGACATATAACGAATTCAAATCCTTCTTCAGCATCTCTGATATACAAAGCAAATTGGCTGGTTCTAAAGACAAGAGAAAATAAACATGTTCCCTTTTCCTTCTGGGCCACTCCCACTTTGACCAGACCGTTTCAAAACGTCTTGTATATTCTAGAGCTTTTTCATCTTCCCTTCTGTGTCCTTTATGCAAGCAAAATTTAAGTTCAGAAGTTCAAGGATATACAGCATACATAATCACTCAAGTGTTGTTGTCTAATATGGTGTGATCTTAATAGATCAGTTAAAGGTGAAGGACATTTACACATTCTTTTTCTGGATGATTTACAAACCTCCTGTCTTGTGTGGAAACCTGTAGACAACTATCTCAATGTTGAATTTTTGGTAGACACTCCTGACAGAGTTCCAAGGTGTTGGTGTGGGCAGGGATGAAAGTGGGCGGGTACGGCATACCGGTAGGAAGTCGGTACCAGCCTGTATGCAGCCCTTTTGCTCCCCCCCCCCCATTGGCAGTTCTGCCTGTAGGGACCCTACCGGCAGGGCGGCCGACGGGGGGCAGAAAAAGGGGCAGCTGCCCCAGGGCTGGCGATTTAAAAGGGCCCAGGGCTCTTGGCTGCTGCTGCCGCGGAAGCAGCCGGAGCCCCAGGCCCTTTTAAATTGCTGCCGGAGCCCTGGGTGGTGCGGGCCAGGCAACACGGATGGGCTGGCTGGGGGAGGCTTACCCCCAGCCCCGCCCCTTCTGACCAAGGCCCCACCCCTTCTAACCGGCTCCGCCCCTTTTGGGAGCCTGGAGCCAGCCCCTATATTGGTAAGGGTTTAATATTACTTTCACCCCTGGGTGTGTGGAACCTCTATGATAGTTTGCTTGGTCCAGAGCAGAGGCTCACTATAAGAGCTGTATAGGTCTTTAAAGCACAAGAACCTTTAAGCACCTTCCCTAGCACAGGTCCCTCCGTGGGAGACCAAGTAGGTTCTATCCTACCGGGTGAGTAGTAGTTCTCTTCCAAGCCCTGTACATCCAGGCCAGAGCACTTTTTCTAACAGATTAGCTAAGTCAATAAGATCTAGCAGCTCTTAGAGGCTACCGATCATAGCTCTGCCAACGTCAAACAATGTATCTTTCCAACTATAGTGAACCTGATTTAACAGGGTTCCGTTTTCTCCACTACTTGCAGTGTCTCACCTGAGACTTAAGTAAACTTTCCCTTCTTGGTCTGAACCATTCAGAGGTTCTATCTCCAGAGGGATCCTGGATAAAATATGATTCCGCTTTTTCTCCATGATGTTATTGTAAAATTCCGGAATGGACATTTTTTTCCACAAGGTCTGAAAAGGAAGTCACTTAGGTTCAAGTCTCAGCACTACATACCATGCAACCTGTCCTCTTCTGCAGAAGTCTTTAGCTGCACCCGGCTATTTCTCACTGTTTTGTAGCAGCTGTACCGCACAATTGCTTACCTATAAGATAACATGGGAGCCCAGAATGCTTGAATGTGATGTTACCAGTCCACATTAAAACTTCAGTTGAATGTTTGAAAGAAGCATTTTCATAGCTTACAACTCTAGCTCTTCTGTCCCATGCCTTTCAGTTCAGTAGGAGGGTTAAGTTTGTTGGAATTATGTTGTTTCATTTGTAAGACCCCGTTTTCTGCTGTCTGGATAAGATGAGATCCATAGATCTGCCCTAGATTGTGCCCCACATACAAACAGTCATTTCCTTCTTCTTCTTCTTTCAATCATAATCTTATGACCACTTAGAAATATATTTTCATTCTCAGGAAAAAGTTTGTACAGTAGCTTATATCTAAACCATTCTAATCTATGGAGGATGTTTCATGCCTTTCTCATGGTGTCTGGCAGTATCCTGAAAGGGCTACATTATCCGTCAAGATTTATATTGCCAGATGGATTAAATGATCCCATTATCCAGACAGGGATGTCAACCATCCAGGAATCTCCGTTGACATTTTGTGACTCATTCTGCTGAAGATATGCAACATGATGGATGGATTAACTCTGGCCCTCTTTAGAGGAAACCTATAGTGTTTCTAAATGGCCTTCAATACGTTCTTTTCCTGTGCGTTGCAAAATAGAGTTGCTATTTTTTGTATACAATTTTTGGGCAACAGATACTTTAAAATACTTAGTGCATTTCAGGATGAATATGTGTATTAATAATTATAATTACATCACAGTAGAGTGAATACTCTATAGAGATAGTTGAAATTATTTCTTCTGGATAGAAGTAATTTCTGCATTTAAATCTAATTGAATGGACTTTAGAACATCATTTAAATCTCAGACTAATTCTAGAGGATTAGTCAGTGGTTAGTTGTATTTGACTTACTGTCACCTTTCTGGTTTCTTTGTTTTTAAAGACAATTTTCATGTTTAACTATTTATTAACCTCCTTATGTGGATGGAGGTCACAGTTCGCTACTCTCCTTGAGTTATGACTTCTATCCAGAGTAGTGAATTCAAAGCAGAAGAAAAGCAAAGGTTTTCTTGCTTGTGATTTTGACTTCTCCTACTGTGGATCCACTAGTATGACTTATCTCGAATTTGATATATGTTTGGTTTAACACAGGATACTCTTTTGCCTCCTTTCAAATCAAGACAAAAGGGCAGGTCAAATGGGGCTAACATGCACCAATGACATCAGTTATTTAGAATTTTAGACTCCACTTTTATTCAGGCTTTTCACAAGATTTTGGGGGAATCTATAGGAACAAACTAACAGTCTCAAAAATGGAAGAAATTTATGAAAAAAATTGTATTTCCGCTACAGTCCAAGCACTCACGTGTTTAAAGTTAAGCGTGTGAGTAGTTCCATTTGATAAGGGAAGGTAAATGTGGGGGTACAAAATGAACTGGGGTAGGGCTGGCACTCTTTAGGAGCTTGGGGAATCCCTACTGTTATATATTTTAAGTTACTTTAAGGATTTAATTGCTTGTCACATGAAATTAAAGTGGCAATCTCAAGAGTGGCTCTAGTTAAGGATAGCCAGTATTAACCCAAGAAACCACTCTCTCTTTCAAGAAGTTCACAATTCATCTTATTATAATTCAGTTTTGAAACTTAGTCCATGTTGGAACCTGGCATAGAGTCTCATCCCAGAAGTAAATGTATTTTAAATTGTTTATAATAAGGTATGGTGGCTCCTCCATACATGTATTCGGTTTCTTATCCCCTCCTATAAATTCCATTAGTGGAAAAGCCTGCCTCATAACAAAGATATTGTTACAAGCAAATACAAGTTGTGTGTACTTTTACATGCTTGCGGCTTGAGAGTATTAGATGGCTTCTCCTTCAGCTCCCCCCACCTTCTACAGTATTGGAGTAAGCCTTGAATTAATTGATTTAAATTGTCTTGGGAAAAATTCCAGTGACTGGAATGTGCGTGTCTCTGTTTTTCTCTTCTCACTCAGAAATAATTGGATATTAAAAAAAAAAGCAAAAGCAAATGTATTGCCCTTTGAAAGGTGCTGGTTTGACAGGCCTGGAGAATGAAGTCCTCTGGTCAGCAACAGGCCAGGTACAGCACATACAGCAGCAGTGCAATGTTCTTCTTTAAGGGGCTACCTTACTCCTCCTTGTTTTTGTGGATACAGACTAACATGGCTACCCTTCTGATACTATGTCTCCAGGAAGGCATCTCACTGGTGAAAGGGAAGTTCAGTCTCCAAGCCAACTCCCTACTTGACATTTCTGATGAGATTGTCAACTGTGGAAGGAGTTCTTATCAATCAGAGTCTTGTTTACTAGGAATGGAATTTAGACCACCAACTCATTTCACACATACCACCACTAAAACTGCTTTAAAGCATTTCTGTGTGTGTGGCAGAGGGCACTGAAATATCCATTGCAATGCATTGGCTGTGCTACAGGTTCATTTAATGGTAGATTATTAAACAGCCTGTCCTGGCTGGATGTAACCTAGCTCAGGTCTAGAGGTGAAAGATTCCCTATCCTCCCATAGCTATCCAGTCTCCAAGTCAAATAAAATGTTTTAAGCTGAATCCACACAGCATGTCTTAGCTTGAATGTCAGACTGTTCCCCCGACAGATCAACTAGCACTACCACGGTTGAGGTCAAAATTTTTGTGTGTGGATGGGAGTCAGGTTAGGGGCAACGCTCCAGTTATAACTCAAGGTCACTTTGCAGTGAAGAAATACCCTTAATTTACCTTTTTGGCAATTTGTAATAATAAAAGGCTCTGTGCAGTTTGTGTTGAACAGCTGTAGTCTGTTCCTCTACCTTGCAATATCTAGGCACAATAAAGTGAGTTTAGGATTTAGTTTGGGAGATGACTTCAATTTTTTTCTTTAATTCTTAACTCGTTTGATTTTTTGGTGGAGTGTAACAGATATTTAGTATCATATCAATCTGTCTTATTTCCCAGGCATCCCTGTCTCAGGCTAAATATGTTAATTTACCCTAGTAAATTAGACGAACCTAAAAAGCTTAAAATGTAATCAAAACCACAAGAAGTTAGATTTTTAAAAGTGCTCATTTTTAAAGCATTTAATTGCTTATGTTAATAAAGCTGGTCACGACTTACTATCTCTTTATTTAGACCTTTTTTGTTTTTTTGTTTTGTTTGGTTTTTTGCTCTCAGGAATCCCTGAATCAGCTGCAGGAGATTTCATAATATGTTATTGTATTGTGTACTTATGTACCTCCTGTGAAAATTTTCAAAATATCCATTAGTTAAAACCCTCTCTCCTCTTTTCCTTTGCACTGACTGTCCTAATGCAGTCTTGGGACACTTGATAAATCCTGGAGATTACTCACTTTCTTTTAGTTTATTTGTTTGGCTTGGCATTACATTTCTTAACAGTGACCCCTCCCGTCTGAGTAAGGAGCAAAGTTGACTGGCTCCAAACCAGTACATCCTTTCCTTTTTGTCTTGAAGGATGGTGACTATAATGTTGGACTTGAGAGTAAGGGTAAAATCCCCTTCTCTAGTAGTTTGTTATGATAACTTTATTAAGATTTTTTTTTTTAGAGTGGCAGGTAGTGAAGAGTCACAGGTGAGGAAGGATTTTTAATCAAATGGATCAGTTGTGGGTTTGCATGTGCTGCACACAGTGGTGTTTGTGGTGTCCGTGGTTAACTCTCTCCGAGCTTTGAATTGAAATAGGTGGGAGCAATTTAGTAGCTCAGCTGTGACTAAAAACACTTTGTACTAAATAAAGTTGTGATATTGTTTTGTTTTTAATTTGACAGTTGAGGCCTTCTCTAGCCATTTACACACACACAAAGTTTTCCCAGGAGGACCTTGATTTGTTCTTTGGGTACAACTTTTCCTTAAAAGCTGATATTATTGAGACCGTCAAACCAAGGCTGAAATCTTTAAGTAACAATGTTAGCAGCTTTTTGGCTGTTGTAGATAACCTTTTGCCCTTATTAGCTGATTGGGTAATTATTGCCTTGGGTCACCTTTTTGTGTCAGGGTTGTGGATTTGGGTTTTGTTTTGTTTTGTGTGGAAGAGCCTGTCAAGCATAGAACCAGTCTGCCTTTCCATCTGCCATGCCCCTCATTCTAAAGAAGGGGGGGGGGGGGCACTTCCCCTTGCTAATACTGTGTGCATACACAAATCAATTCCAATTCCAAATGCCTGTTTGCTAACTATGTATGGTTGAGTTTTTTAGTTCTTTGGCTCTCCATAGCATTCTCTAGTAATTGACATGCCTTTAATGCCTTTAATATTTTGCATCTTTTAAAAATACAGATTAATGTATTAGTTACAGACAACTGTTGCAGACTGTATACTCAGAGTTCTCTTCTCACAGGCAACCTGAGCATTAAGCTAATTTAATCAGAAAATGAAAGCCATGTTCTTCTCACTGTACAGCAAAATGGCTGGCCTGAGCAAATCTGTTCATTAGCTCTGCAACTTGCTTTAATTTCCTCTCAGCCCAATTACCGACTGAAAGAAAAACCCCATAAAATGGTCTCATTCACATTATCCAACTTTGCAGACTTAGTCTAGAAAGATTAAACTTTTGTTCTGGTATTTGCTGCCAAGATACTGCAATTTAGTGAGGGGAAAATAATTCCTTTATGATGGGTGTGAATTGAAAGCTATTTAGAAAGTGTGATGTTTCTGTTACCTCTCCTGTATATGTGTGTGATGTGTAAAAAATATGTACTGAATATACCAATTCTGTTTCTTAATCCTCCCCTTCTCAAAAAAAAGTTTATATGTAAATGAACACTGGCTTTATGAGATTTTTGAAACCACGCAATAGCAGAAATGGCTCAAATTTAGCTGCTTTTCTTAGTGCTCTCTACGACCACCATTTGGACAAATGCACAGTGAATTAAGAGCCCAACTCACATTAACTTTTAGTGGAAGTTGGGCACCTAGCTGCCCTTTGTGTTTTTGAAGATGTCTCCCTAAATGATTTGGCTCTGATTTAGTAATGGGGATGTATTTTGGAAAAGGCTTTTAGCTGGTACTTTCCTGAATTTCTTACCAGAACTAACAAGCAGAGCCTTACACACTGATTTTGCAAGAGTATATGACTGGATTTAATTTTGTTAATGCTTGTGTTTGGTTTCTTCTGTTACAAATACCTGTATTCTCAGTTGACATTTGCCTGAGTAAATACTTGAAAGGTTATAAGGAATATTATGCTGGAACTCATGGACTGAGCTAGCCTGTTTCTCAGGTTTCACAAGGTTGGGGGTGGGGGAGTTGAGTGTGGGGCTGAGGGGGCCAGGGCGTTGCTGGTTTTTCTACCCATCCTATAAGGAAAGCAGTCTGAAGAGCTACAGTCATTTAAAAAAGGAATCACAGTTAACTCTTCTAGGTCAGGACAAGTCCAAGTTGCCATCTCCTTTTCAAGAACTGCTGCAAGCACTGTTAAAATCAGACTTGATACCCAAAGAGAAATGCTTTAATTTACTGTCATACAGGGTCAGATTCTTATTTACACCGAGACTCCGTTGTGCTGTTCTGGCAGACTAGAGGGGGCTTACGTTTTGCATGCACTGCCAAAGCAGTGTAAAAAGGGGCCTTAGGGAAAAGAGAATCAGGCCCAAAAGCATTCAACCCTTTATGCTGAGTGGTACATACTCACCTGAGTAGTGCCATCAATGGCAATGGGACTTTTCACATCACTACTACTTAACATGAGGATGTGATGCACAATTGTATCCTTTTTTTGAAATCTTCCTTCCGCCTCTGCCCCCCTTGTGTACCTTTATTGTTTATTTCTTCTCCATTTAGAAAATTCATCTGGAGAAGACAATTAGTAGGTGGGAGAATACTTGTATCTGTTCTTTAAGGTATTTAAGGCATCTTGTGACTTTTCCTTTACCAGAAATGTCTACTGCTCTCTTTTAATGATAGATTAAAACATATCACTTGAGGCTTTCATTTTGTTTCCTGTCTGAATTAACCAATAAATGTAGGGGCTGCTCATGTGAGCATAAGTATTTTCAGGATTGGAACCCAAGACAGAATTCCTACAGTGAGTCCATCTCAGCAGGAAAAGAGACTAGACTGTATTGGGGAAGGATAAGTAATGCAAAGTGAATAAAGCCTAGCTATTTTTTTCTGGGACTGCATAGTAGTCCAGTTATATGTGTCCTGGGAATTAAGATAGGTTTGAAAGCTCTAACTGACTTGTTTTGATGAGGCAAGGGAGGAAAGGAAGAAAGGAAATAATATGATGGGATATTTTCTCCTATACAGATCTGTTGCAAATTTTCCTACTGAAATAATGGATAATGGTTTTGGATTGTTGATGGGAGGTGTATACATGTGGAAAATCTGGAAAGAGTATTTTTGTTTTCTGTGTAAAAAGCAATCTTTTGTTTGAAAGTGGCCGTCTGAGGGAGTATGGCAAACAATGCTATCATAGTGCATCTTCTTTTTCTTTGGGTGCAGTTGTCACTAGAGATTTATAACTCTTTTCTTGGTTCATTGTTCCCTGGCCAGTGTGTACTCTCCATTCAGTGGTGCCAGAATTAAGATGAGGCCTGCCTGTTTCAATAAGGCTGCTTTGTTGTCAAGATGGCAGTACTTGTATAGAAATTGGATTGACTCCAACAGAGCTTGCACGATACACTGCAAAACTATTGTCATATGATCCTTTTATTACTAAGAAAAAGCTTGTTCTCTTAAAAAGAAAGAAAGGAATAGTTATTTTTCTGTTTTCTTGTTAAGGGGGAAAAAAAGTCACCAGAAAGTTTTTTCTTTGAATAATTTACTGCAAATTTGAAAACTGTGCCTTATTATTGAGTATAATAAAGAGATCAGATTAAATGGACATTAATGTAGAAATATGATGGAGTCATATATAGTTCATCTTATTGAACAGCAACTTTGATGAAATTGAATCAAATAACCAGTGTGTCCGCACATGCAGTTTAACCTCAGCGAGGAGGGGTGGGAGATTGAGAGATCAGTGTGTGCTATATGCCATTCGGGTCTCTGTGTAGTATAGTACTTTTACCTATGTGTATATTACCAGTGGATACAAAAGGGGCATTGTCAACTTACTTTAACTGAGCGCTTTGGGGAAGGGACCATCTTTTTGCTGAGTGTGTTTGTACAGCGTCTAGCATAGTGGGGCCCTCATCCCTGACTGGAGTTACCGCAGTACCAATAAATAATAATAACAAAACAACAAAGTTTATTTTAAAAAGAGATATTACAAAAGGGTAAATAGAATTAATTTCAATTAAACAAAACTAAGCATATCCCCCTCCAGAGTTAGAAATACAGACAATAGTATCAGGCTAGTGCATGAGAACCAGAAAGTGAAAGTGCTGACCAGTCTAGTTTTATTGTCCAAGCTGATTGCAAAACAGAAAGTAACCATACAGTATGCTCAGTAAAAAAAAAAAGTCAGATATTAAAATTCTGTCAGTCTTAATAATTGAAGTTCTCAGTAACACAAATAAGCGATTTTGTTCTTTAAAAACATGGAGTGGGAAATCAGTACAGTACATATAAATCAGTAGGAGTTCAGCACATTTAAGGAGAACAAAATATTATTTGATAGCTAATGGTAGATTTTAAAAGAGAACTTTCCCCTGACTTTTTATCTTTATCTATTCACAGTAAATGCACTTTGTGAGGTTGTTATTGATCAACTGCAAAGCAGTGTTAGCAAAAGAATAGTAAGTTACCATAGTGGTAATGCGAGGTGGAGAAATTACATTAGGTTCACATGCATTTTGTATGTGTGTCTTTTTGTTTTGGAATGATTAATGAACTTTTGTTGTCAGGAATCAGGGCCTGCAACAGAGCCAGTCTCTGTGCAACCTAATGAGCGCAGCTGGCCTGTAGTAGGCTGCCTGATTGGCTGGAAGAATCAGCAGGCCGGCCCTTAATTCCAGCAGCACTTCAGTGGCTTCTGAAAAGCATCCACTCATAGCTGCAATTGCCCCTGCCTTGTTCACAGTCCTGCTTTCCTTGCCCCCACCCCTACATCCTGCTTTGGCCCCAGCTTCCCCCTGCCTTGCCAAACTCCAGGTAACCTAACTCTTGGCCCTGATTCCTGACTTCAGCTTTGACCCTTGGCTCTGGTGCCTGTCCGCTGACTCCTGCCCTATGCACTAGGCAAGACCGCCCACGTCCCAGGTACTGACACTTGTATCATTGTTCAGGAGAACGCCTCCTTTCATGCCATGTTTGGTGATTCTAATGAAAGTTTCTTCTTTGGGTTTATGTTGACTGCAAAAGTGTGTGTAGTCTTGGTAATTACAAAACTGTTTTTGAGTTCTGATAATGCATAGCTGAGATTCATAGATTTTTAAAGCCCAAAGGAAAAATTACGATAATCTAGTCTGACTTCATGTTTAACACAGACCATAGAATTTCACCCAGTAACGTCTACATCAGGACTATAACTTCTGATTGAGCTACTGCATATCTTTTAAATACATCCAATCTCAAATTGACAGCAAGTGATAGAGAACTGACCATATCCCTTGGCAAGTTGTACTATTGGTTGATTCCCTTTACTGGTAAAAGTTTGGATCTTATTTCCATTCTCAATTGGAAGCTTCTACTTTCAGCCATTGGATCTTGTTATACCTTTGTCTGCTACATTAAAGAGACCCGCTACTATGAGAAATTTTCTCTTTGTGTAAGTAGTTATGAATCATGACTGAGTCAGCTCTCAATATTCTCTTAAATAATCTAGATAGATTGAATGTCTTAACTTCCTCACTGTGAGACAGACCTTCTAGACCTTGAAATCATTCTATTCTCAATTCCTTTCCAGTTTTTCAACATTGCCTGTACTTGTATATGTATGATTTATGATACTTTTGTTCTAAGCTTTTTTAAATAAACTGAAATGCCTGAAATCCTATTTATTCTTCCACTAATAAGTCACTTTCAAGTACATCTGTACACACAAGAAAGTATAATTTGTATTTGGCAGACGTGGAGCAAATGTGTAGATAGATGCTGTACAATTTTTAACTGATTTAGGAGTCAGGAAGTTTGTATGCAATTCATGGTCATTAGGTAATGGGAAACTAATATGTGATGTTTTAAAAACTTGGGCTTAAACCATCCCCTACCATGGGAGGAGAATAGTTATTTGGAGAAACTCCACTACACCGCACCCTCCTTATGGTGGCATGTAGAGTACCTATGCTGCACACTTCCCTTGCACAGTTATGAATAGCAGTGTAGTCAGTGAGGTATTACTTGAGGGGATTAAAGACCTGCCTGAACCCAGTGGGTATGTACCCTACACACCCAAGCAGTGCCTCTCCTGTCTAGACTGCTGTTTTTAGCAGTGTAGTCACTTGTTCCCAGAGCCTTTCCCCACTGTGGGGAAAGGCTGAGGCAGTGGGGAAAGGCTTTGGCAGCTCCTTGCTGCTGAAGCCTTTCCCTGCCAGAGAGCTGCTGAAGTCTTTCCCACTAAAGGGAAGGACTCTGGCAGCAGGGAAAGGCTCTGGCAGGCAGGGCCGGATTAACCTTTTGTGGGCACCGTGGCCCTGCCTCCCTGCACTCCGCCCTGAGGCCCCGCTCCACCTACCCTCTGCTCCAAGGCCCCACCCCAGCTCGGCTTCTTCTCCCTAAGGCCCTGCCTGCCACTCGCACATGGGGGAGGGGGTGGAGAGGAGCGAGGTGGGGGGTGAAGTGGGGAGGGGTCAGAGAGGAGCGAGTGGCGGGTAGGGGCTCAGGGGGAAGAGGCCAGGAGGGGCCTTGGGGCAGAGCGCAGGCAGAGCAGTGGGGGTGAGGCCACGGTGTGGGCGCCGGGGCCCATTTTGAGTGTGGGCTTGGCACCAATGGTGCCATTGTAAACCCGGTACTCCTGGGGAGGGGGTGGGGGGATGCAGCAGGGAAAAGTTCCAACAGCTCTCCGCTGCTGGAACATTTCCCCGCTGCCTCCCCAGGCCAGAGCCTTTCGCTGACACGTCGCTATACACCTCAGTATGGCTGCAACTTGCTTTTCACTGCGGCATGTAGCTACACATACCCTACATGCCACCGCCAGTGGTGAGCTGGGTAAACATACCCACAGTGAATTATATGGAGTTCTAGACTCCTCATCCCCTTGTGGGACAGTGGAAGGCACCTCCACGCACACAGACAATGTGAAATGCAAGGAAATCTCTGAGTCTCTCAGCAACTACGTGGCTAGTAGAGGTGAGTGAAATTTGGGGGAAACTGACATTTCAACATTTGTTTTCATCTCAAAAGAGTTGACATTTCAAAAAATTTTGTGGAATGGAAATTCTGAAACATTGCAGTTCAGAAATGTTGATACATTTTGTTTTGGCATTTTTGATCAACACGAAACATTTCAGCATTCACAATATTAAAATGTTTTGTTTCACTTTATTGAAATTTCCCCAAATGCTTTGTTTTGAGTCATTTCAACATTTAATTTGGATCCCTGGCCAAACTACATCTCCCGTCATGCACCATTTAGCTCAGCCAGAAGGAAATCAGTGTGTTGCCTTATGGGAGATATAGTCCTCTAGGGAGTTTGGCCCATAGGAGAGAATGGGGGCCTGAACTACAACTCTGATTGGGAATTGCAGTTGAATGTTTTATGAAACTGATTCAAATCAAGGTATGTCATGTCAGTTCAAAAATGAAATATGTTGATGGGGTCAAATTGAGCTGAAATGAAATATTTCATTTTGATTTTCCTGAAGGAAAATCAAATATTTTTGGCAAAATCAAAATTTTTCCATGGAAAAGGTCAATTTTCTGGAAACTGCATTTTCCTTTGGAATATCATTCTTATGAAAAATTCCTGACCAAATCTAATGGCAAGCTTTTTGACTTTGCCATAGGCCTTCTTGGAACATGGCTCACTGAGGAGTTGTGCTATGATTGACAGATCTGCCCTTCCTTGTAGGGTTAATGCTGAAACTCTCTGTATTATTTTCCTCTGGATTTTCCAGTAGAAGGTCTGTGTGTTTGCTGCAGGATGATACAGTACAGACCAACTGTCCTCCAGCTCAACCCACCCTTTGGACTGACATGACACTCCCAATATGTAAAACTACAACCATACAATGTTCATGACTCTGAACTTCCACTACTGTTATGTTTGTCTTATTTTGCCAGTATATTCAGAAGATTCATTTCCTCTGTGCAATGCAGCAAAGAGCTGATATGGTCTTAGTTTTATGACATCACACCCATGAATTACAACTTTTGATCAAGGAGAATAGTGCAAAAAAAGTAATTCTAAAATCCATTTGCCCTTTGGACATGGCTTCTCTAATGATTATTCACACCAGCTTCATCTTTTTTGATTTCTGTCTGTCAGATCAACAGCTATGATGGGGCCAAATTAATTTTTTTCCACCACTTTCTATCTTGTACCAGCTTCATTCATCTTTAAATCTTTTTGTTCTTTTCACTCTTTTCTGTATCTATCCAACGCATCCTCAGTCTTCTTCTTCTTTCTAATTCCTTGAACTCTGGTATGTATTGCCATGTATAGTATCCTTTCTGGGTCCATTTATGACACACTGCCATCTTTCTTGAATCTTCCGTAAAAGTGTTATTTCCCGCTCTAGCTGTTTTCTTATCTTTTTATTTTTTATTTTCTGCAGTCTTGAAACTCTCAGTATTCCCTTCAGCCAGTTCATTTCTGCAGTCAAAATCTTTCGTTCATTGCCCTTCTTCGTACTCTAGCATTTCAACCCATACAGCAGTATTGATGTGATGGTTATCTCAAATACAGCACGCTGATTCTTGTTTTTATCAAAATGTCTTTAGCCTTCCAGATCTTGGTTAGCACCTAGTATGATTCTTCTTTTATGTAATCTTCATAATTCCCATTCTTTGATATTAGTCCTCCAAGGTATACACTATTTTCCACTTGATCTAGTTCTTTGTCTCCAGGTTTTATCTTTGCCTCTTTCTTGTGTCTTCCAATTGCCATAATTTTTGTCTTCTCTATGCTATTCTTCACTCCTAATTTTCTGCTTTCCTAGTCTGCCATATCAACTATTCTCTGTAAATCCTCCTTGGGCAATGCTGTGACATCACTATCATCTGCATATCTAAGGCTATGCATTGTCCTACCACATAACATGACTCCTCCCATTTCGTCTCTCAGTGCTGCAACCATTATTGCTTCCAGAACCAAGTTGAACAAATGTGATGATACTGTGCATCCTTGTCTCACTCCTACAGTCCTGAACCATTCTGTCAGCTTATTTTCTACTCTTATGGAACTCATTGACTTGCTGTAGATGTTTTCTATCAGCTTGATCAGTTTTGGGGGGATGCTGTATGTTCTCATAACTAGCCATAACCCTTTCTGCCAAATGCTATCAAAAGCCTGTTTGAAGTCTGTATAATGTTGTAATAGCTTCGGCTGTGTTCTATGTACTTCTCTGATATCTGTCTTGTCACAAATAATTGATCTTTATATTTCATCTTGGTCTAAATCCAGCCTGGTGTTGTGCAAAAGGAACACACCCAGATTAATTTTTAATTCTTATCTAAAAGCTTTATGGTAGTCTTTCTTGCTCCTGATCAAACTTTTAAATGAAAACAAATATCTTTTAAAAATAATTCTATTACCTCATCTCATTTGAGGTTGGGCCTCAACTTTGCTTCCAGCTGGGTGGAGGATCCGTTTTAATGGCCTGGCCTCAGAGATTAATAGACATAGTTGGATTCTCTTATTAGTGGTACATTTTCAGAAATGATTGAGTGGAACTGCTCAGCTGTTTCACCAGTAAACCACTCTGGATATCTAACTGAACATCTTGATTATCTTTTGTCCCGAGTAATATATTTGCTCCTTAATGTCCCCTTTTTCTCTGCCATCTTTGGAGGTCACTTTGGTAGGTAGATGATCTACACCAGAGAAAGCTGGAAAGGAGGAGGCTAAAGAACAGATGATGGAAATTGCATTCTGAATCTGACTGATTGCAGCATAAAGAATTTTCGGACTCTTGTGCCAGAGCAGTGATAGAAACAGAGAAAAGATTATTTTCCTCTGTCATGTCAGGCCTGAAGTTCCCAGAAATTGAATTGTTATGGGCGGCAGACAATTTGGTGCATCTGAACGGTCTCTCCTGAGACAGTGTCAAATATTTCTTGCTGCAAGGAGTTATCAGTCTACTTTACGAACAAGATGGCTTGGACTTGAGCCAGGTTTGCTTCTTCCATGAAGGCAGATATATGCCACTTCTGAACTGAATTCAGGCTGTTTTTCTTATTGAGGTTCTAAAGGTGGATTTGGACCAATGTAGTCTGGTTGGCTGATAAAATCATGCATGGGGAACTGAAGTGGACTTTTAGTAGACTGTTGACACCTCTTGGGAGCACAATTCTATCGCTCAAATCATTGTTGTTGACGATGACAATCTCAACAATTTTCTGTCTCTATGTTCCTGTTCTGTGTAGATTGTTGAGTTTATGGTGAAGCAGTGCGGGCACTATCTTTACTCTTTAGATTTCTTTTGACCCTTTGCAATGTGGTTCTTAGCCTGGATATAGTGCACAGACCGTTGATCTCATTGGCCAATTAACTCCTTTTTGGAACTGTACAAAAATCAAGTGTCCACACTGATTGTATTCGAACCATTAGGTGACCAGATAGCAACTGTGAAAAAACGGGACAGGGGGTGGGGGGTAATAGGCGCCTATATAAGAAAAAGTCCCCCAAAATGGGACTGTCCCTATAAAAACGGGACATCTGATCACCCTAGCTGCCTTGAATACTGTTGAAAATGAGTTGTTGACATGTTTGTGGACTCTGGCATGGATACACAAAGTTGCTTTTTATTAGTTCTATTCATTTCTCCCTACAAGGACCTAGAGGTTTTGCCTTGAGGGCTCTGTTGTAAGGCATTCCATAGGCTGCTAGTGGGACATATATCAGGTCACCAGCAGAGATAGTGAGACATTTTGGGCTGCAGTGCCGCCAGTAGGCTGATAAAAGTCAACTGTGCATCTATTTTAGATCCAGGAGATGTAGTCATTCAGCATTCCCATGGTCTGCCTGAGCTAGAGGGTTGGATGATGATAGTAAAATGACTGACACTCAATCCAGGTAAGACAAAGATGATGCTGGTCGGGTGGGAAGGTAACCAGAGGAGATGGTTCTTTGTAAAGGTCATTGCAATATTCCAGCTGACACCCCACACACGAAAAAATGGTTTTCTGCTAAAGGAAGGTGGAAAAGGGTACTCAGCCACTGCTGTTATCTATACATCCACAATTAGCTGAAGATCAAGTGAGATCTATCTTTGCAATGAACTTCTGTAACAGAAACTGTCAGCTTTGATCAAGGAAATGAGTGCTAATTTTCTAAAATATAAACATGGAAAGTTAAATAGTTAATTGCTTTTGCAAATCATTATTGGGTGAATGTGCTTTCATGTCAAAGTCTCAACTATTTATGAGAAGTGATAAATCTGGTTTGGAACAAAACATTTAAAAGAGGTGGAGTAGTTATCATCAAATGGCTAATTCAGCATATTTTGCAGATCTGCAAGGTAAATAAGGATTCTGTTTGGTAGAGGCCAATCAAGCCCTACTTCTTTAGTGTTGGGAATGTCTGTGTCAGATTATGACTAATTAGTACTCACAGCTAGAAATTCAGGAACTTTAGAGCTGAATTTCCTTGTGAAATAAAAGCTTCAAAACACCATTTTTTGTACCTTGTTTTGCAAATCGTCCATATGTTAGTTTCTGTTTCACAGTTGCTAGATTGTAAGTTAGTGATGCACTTTTGCAGCTCTGACTGAAAGGAAGGCTCTTAACAACCATTTTTGTAAATTGTGGTTTTTGTTTTATTTAAACCTCTTTTATGTTTGGTTTTGAATACAGTAATAGCAATGCAATAAAGCAAAATTATATTTTGTAAAGTTACGCTTATGAGTCAGCATTGAACTGTATCTTAGTGGTTGTTAATATAATGCAATGAGAGATGTACAAAGTGCATTGACCAAAGTAGTCTAAAAATAAGATTCTGCATTATTATAAAATATTGAGCTGTATGACCAGCATTTGTGGTAGCAGAGAAGGGAGGTAGTAGGCTCAGAGTGGTTCTCTATGAGTTCTGACCATGAGTATAGCTATCAAGTAGAATTTGTTATGATAATGTGGAAAGGTAATGTAAAATAAGAAGGAATTAAACCTAAATACAGAATTTATTATTAGAAATAACTCTGTGTTCTATAAGCAAATGAACAACCAATGAGATTCAACATTACTATTAATTAACTTTCTTTATTATATCAACCCAAATAAATATTCAGATGGAATTTCCAGAGCTAAGCATTTGGTGAACAGAAAAAACTATCAAAATCTTAAATTAAATACATATGAATATACACACTGAAATACTCATTTAGTCCTCTTGATCTTTCGATGCCACTGTGATGCTAATATTCTTCTGTCTTCACCAACAAATAAAGAGGTCAATTTAATGTTCTGAAAGTTGGAAAATTTACTGTTTTAAGTTGATCCAAAGTTTGGTGGGGAACAGTAATTCTGTTTCCGTGCCAGCATCTGGAAAGACTTGCTTCACTAGTCTGTGTGCAGCTGTGCTCCTCAGACTTTGAAAGGATGGAATTTTTTCCTGAGAGTTAAATTTCCTTTTGTCCTGTGGCCCTCAGAGTTCCCTCCCTGAGAATTACATTCAGTAGTCACTTTACAGTAATTGTTTCACTTGATCACACTGCCACTGGACCGATTGCACACGAGTGTCAGGTAGCAATTTTCTGTGTAAAGAAAAACTTCTGTATGGTTCATTTGTATTACACCCTCAGTATCCACTCTTTAAATAACAAAGGGGTCAGGAGGCTGCATGTGTGTCCATCTGTCTGTCCAGAATGGCCAGTATTATGGGGATGGGTCTGTTTGTCCAAAGTCTTCACTTACTTTTCTTACAGGGAATAGATAGAGAGACGTTTACTTTAGACTAAAATTTAGTTGTGAGAAGTGTGGCTTTTTAATTGGAAGAGTGTGGTTTTCATTTTCTTTGCAGTACACTTGATCCAGTTTTCTCCTCCAACTTGTCCATCCAGGATAGTTTTGTTTCATATTCATTAGTCATTGAAGTTTGTAACTTATCAGTTCTTGCCAGGATCAATTCAAGCAGGCCTTTCACCTACCCATATTTTCCCGAGAATGCTCCTTGTTATAGTCTGTGGGCACAGCAGGTGCTGCTTATCCAAGGCCAAAGAAGCACCTCACTCCATCTTCTGCTTCTTCTTTATTCTTGCCTTTAGCTTGCAGTAGGTTGTGAGAATGGAGGTAAGGTTGAAGAACTTGAGGAGGAGGATACTAAGGGCTGAAGTGGCAGAACCACTTGCATGAAGCTGCAAGCGGTTCTGCCAACAACATTTTGGCAGACTCTTCTGCCTCAGTGAGGACGTAAGAAAAATCAGGGAAGGCAAAATACAATATAAGGTGATTTTTAGAAGTGGCAAAAAATACCAGTATTGGCTTTTGTATAGATTGAATCAGGCCCTCGCTCTCTGACCTTTAATTTTCTTTGTTATAAAAAAGAGCTGATTCTGAATCAAAGCCTGCTAAGTGCCCTTTTATTTTAACTACCACAGAAGCAGCTGACTTCTTCCCTTTGTTTCATGAATACAGCAACGTTTAGCAGTTCTAATTGATAAGCTTATAGAGCAGGGGTGGACAAACTTTTTGGCCCGAGGGCCACATCTGGGTGAGGAAATTGTATGCAGGGCCATGAATGTAGGGCTGGGGCTCAGGGTTGGAGTGCAGGAGGGAGTGTGGTATGAGGGAGGGGGTGCAGTGTGCAGGAAGGGGCTCAGGGCAAGGGGTTGGCATGCAGGAGGGATGCAGGGTGCAACCTGGGGCTCAGGACAGGGGGTTGGGGGCTCAGGGCAGGGGTGCAGGAAGGGATGCAGAGTACAGGAGGGGGCTCAGGGCGGGGGGTTGCGGTGCAGAAGGGGTGTGTCAGGAGGTCAAGGCAGGGGGTTAGGCGGCTCAGGGAAGGAGGTTGGGGTGTGGGGTGCAGGAGGAGTTCGGGGTGCGGGCTCTGACCCGGCACCGCTTACCTCAAGGGGCACCGGGGTGGCAGCAGCACGCAGTGGGGCTAAGGCAGGCTCCCTGCCTGCCCTGGCCGTGGGTGGATTTGATTTAAATCATGATTTAAATCACTAGTCAGGAAGACTCTATTTAATCATGAATTTCTACATAAAAGTGCATTCTTGTTGGTTGTTGTAACCTTAATACATATTCTTCACAACTCAGAGATGTAGGTTTCATTTTTAGAAGATACACACTATACATTTTTAAAGTGATTTATTTTGAAAACTTTTCAGATTCGTTTTACAGCTTTATCAGAAAATGAATGATTGTTTGGTTATTTAATTTACCAAAGGTAATTGAAGCAGATATTTATGAAGTCATTGGGAGGTGAACTATCTCCAATTCAACAGGTTAATCATTAATATTTGGAGGATTTTCTTGCCATGCTGTATTAGGAGGAGAACATCACCAGATAGAGATTTAAATTGTTTTATTTAACTAAAATACATTATGCATTCTGGATTTTTTTCTTCAACAGCAAACATATAATATTTTAACAAAACAAGCATGTGAATTTTTGAATTTAGTTAAACATTCAAGTTTTTTAAAATCAGGTTTGTTTTTGTTAAAATTGTTAACTAAAACAGTTAAATGAAATATTTTTTAAAAAAATTAAATCAACTATGTCAGCCAGGTCAACATGAGAAAATTAAAATATTGGCTTCTGCAGCTAACTCAGTCGTCTTCACCTTCATTTTCCTGTTTGTTCATAATCTGGAAAAGAAAAACAAGCTTTTCTGCTTTTTCAGGTCCCAAACGATTTCTCAATTTGGAATGAATTAGTCCAAAGGAAGAAAATATTCTTTCTACACTGGCAAAAGAAGCTACTGCTGTTAAAAGTGAGATTATCACTTCAACAGTCTCTGAATCTAAGTGCTTAAGTGACTTCCACCAGTTCACTGGTGTGACTTTCTTTAAAACATCATCAGCAAACATATATTTCTTGAATGGTTCACCCGTATCTCTGAAGTTTATTATAGTTGGCATTATGGAGGGATGATTGCTGGATGTCCATGTCATAGCCAACTCTTCCGCTTCAGCAGTTAAGGTTTGACTCTGGTACCGAGTATTGAGAATATTTGCAAGAAAATGAGCTGGAGATTATGCTTGTCCCATTTGCTTTTTTAATGCTTGTAATTTAACTCTGTCATTGAATATTTCTCTTTTTAAGATCTCACTCAGTTCCTTCCAGTTTTCAACAGCGTCGCAATGAAACAGCTATTTCCCTGCATTTTGTTCAAGGCTACAGAAATAGGCTTCAGGGTACTCAGCATGTGTTCAATATTTCTCTTAAGCCCAATGTTGAGAACTTTGGCTGTGACAGTGCCATCTATTTTTTCACGATTTTGTTCACAAACTGTCATCAGATTAGGCCACTTCTTGATACAGTGCTCAAAACAGTCCACTACTGAGTTCCAGCACACGTCTTGTGGGAGAGTTAGCTTGGTTCCAATCCTCCCACTTTTTTCCGAGCAGCTGCTGCCAAGTGGTTGTTACGGAAGTATTTTGCAATTTAACAACATTAGCCTTTATTTCTGGAACACAAGTCTTTGGCTAGGAGGTGCATCAAATGAGCACTGCAACCGTTTGTTATTAGCTTGGGACTCTCTTCACTCTCTTCTAAATAGTTTCTTCTCATCTTGAATACATTTGCATCATTGTCTGTGACCAAGCTGCGTACTAGACATTTGAATTTTTTTTCACAGTTTGTTATAGCTTTTACTGCTACTTCTTGTAAGTATTCTTCTGTGTGCGCATTTCCTGATGTATCAGTTGTTTCTGTAAGGAAGACATTCCCTTCTTCTGTTGTCACACAAGCACATACAACAGGATCATTGTGGACATTGCTCCACCCATCAAGACTCAAATAACAATTTCACCCTCTAGATCTTTTGCACACTGCTCAATTTCTCTTTCATACACTTTATCCAGCAATTTGCCTGCGACATCTGCTCTGTTTGGTGGACTGTATCCTGGTCTTAATGACTGAACCATGTTAATGAACTATGGGTTCTCAATCATATGGAAAGGAGAGTTTGTTGCATAAACAAACGGCAATTTTTTCATCAATTACCTCTTTTCGTAATCTGCTGGTTCTTATCACAAACTTATCTGTGGTTGTTTCTGGATGATGGAGTTTTTTTTTTCTTTTTCCTACAGGTGACATACTGTAGCTATGTGCAGTAGCGTAGCCAGGTTTAGAGCACAGGGGGAGCGGCGCTATAAAAGGCGCCTCCCCGCTCCCCCTGTACTCATCCTGCAGCACTTTAAAAGGCCTGCGGCTCCCCACAGCGGCAGGACCTGCGGGCCTTTTAAAGCACCGTCCCAGCGAGGCTCGGGCGGCGCCTTAGCGCCACTTTTCCTCACAGGGGGAGCGGCCTCTCCCTCTGCTCCCCTCCGGCTACGATACTGGCTATGTGACATACATGATGTGACTGAAACACTATCATTGGCAGATAACTCTGAAACTATAGAAAATTATGGTGATCTTGAAGGTGGATAGTCTTCAGAATCCTGTATGTTGAGGATGGATTCTCCTAAACAAAATAAGTCAATGCAGTTATTTAATTATAATTACCATATTGCTCATTTAGTATTACTCATTGCATTCACTGACACTCAGTACTACTTTAAAGATGAAATTGTAAAAGGAAGATCTGCCTATTTCAGTTATTTATTTTTTATCACAACTGCATCTAAAATGATGGTACCATAGAGTAATAACTATATTTAGACTTGCATTAAATTGTGTATACACATAGATATTGGTGTACACCAGGGAACAGACGTTGATAAAATGTTCAAGCCCTGATAATGGCTTGTATGTTCGGCACCCAGCACACTAGCTGCGGCCTATAGCAAAGATAGAAGTCCACATACTGTTAAGGATGTAGTTTTATTAAATGTCTACTTTTTTGCTTTCAAAAAGTGAGAGCTGATCCAAGAAGTCTTTTCACATTTTGAAAAGCTTGGTTAGGGAAAAAAAATTAATAATTTAAAGATCTATATACTCACACATGCACAGGAATGGGTTAACTAAATGATTGAGTTAAACAAGACACAGTTAGGAGTAAGAAGAACGAGGAGTACTTATGGCACCTTAGAGACTAACAAATTTATTTGGGCATAAACTTATGAATAAATAAATTTGTTAGTCTCTAAGGTGCCACAAGGACTCCTCGTTCTTTTTGCTGATACAGACTAACACGACTACCACTCTGAAACCAGTTAGGAGTAAGGTAGTTCCTTTGTTCTTACAGTTCATGACCCCGCATAGAGCTCTGTGTTGTATAAGGGGAAGTTAGAATTAACTCTCTGTTTTTTGAACTTGTCTATTAAGATTAATAGATTTTTAGGGTCAGTAATGACCATCTAGTCTGACCTGTATAAAACAAACTATAGAATTTCACCCAGTAATTCCTGCATTGAGCCAATAACTTTTAGAATTGGAACCTTTTTTTTAGAAAAGACATCAATTTTAATTAAAAGTAGCTAATTTTTAAACGGTTACCCATTTTCTAATTAGTCTAGTTTTAGCTAGCTATCATTCTTTTTCATGGATGAATTTCCACCCCCTCCCCCAGCCTGCCCAATTTAGCCTTTTTACCTTGTTGGAATTCAAGTGTATATTTACTTTAGCAAATAATTCATGCTTCATGTATTAAAATTAACAAATAAGATGATATGTGACTGTCTTGAAAGTGTACTGCCGGGTACATATGCTAGTTGATCTAACACAGCGGTTCTCAAACTGTGGGTCGGGCCCCCAAAGTGGGTCGCGACCCTGTTTTAATAGAGTCGCCATAGCTGGCGTTAGACTTGCTGGGGCATAGAGCTGAAGCTGAAACCCGAGTCCCCCTGCCTGGGGCTGAAGCCAAAGCCCAATGGCTTCAGCCCTGGGTGGCGGGGCTCAGGTTACAGGCCCTTGGGCTTCGGCTTTAGCCCCCCAGCCCAGGGCGGTGGGGCTCAGGCAGGCTCAGGCCCTCCTGGGGTCGTGTAGTAATTTTTGTTGTCAGAAGGGGGTCGTGGTGTAGTGACGTTTGAGAACACCTGATATAACAGATGTTCACACTGGGGAGACAGCGTGGGCCAGTGGATAAATCATCAGATTAAGAAACATGGGTTTAGTCGCTAGCTCTTCCACTGACCTGCTGTCATTTCATTGAGCAAGTCATTTCACCTCTCTGTACCTCAGTCTCCCCATCTGCAAAAGAGGCACAGTGACACTTCACTTAATCTGCTTTGAGCTCTACAGGTGAAAAGCACTGTATAGCAACCACATCTTGTATTGGCATTACATTTTCCTTTTTTAGCTTCTAGGATTCTAATAAATGCTGCACACGTGCCAGGATGGGAAAGTAGGAAACTGCACTGGTGGTTTATTAGTCTGACACTTTCACAATGCCATCTTTGTTAATTTTACTAAGGAAGCGAGTTTTGGTTGGGAAAGTAAATAAATATGCATCCTTGAACTCTAGAAGCTGAAACGAGATCATTGTCAAGATAAGTCAGTTTATTGTTGGCCATATTACCTTGCTCATGTACTTTTACTTCAAAATAAAGTGTTTTGTTTACCTGAAGTGATTAATTTTGAAAGGAAAAGTGTGAAACATTAACGTCTGGCCAATTTCCCTGGGATATAGACGTTCTCTTTACAGATCCGTAAATTTATGTTGTTCCGTTTTATCACTGCAGTGATGTTGAAACCAATTAGATTAGAAGCCACATTTATGGCCTGATAACCAGAATTTTAAGTAATTATTTACCTTGGAAAGCTCCAATGATTTGTTTTTAGTTGTAACAATTCTGTAAATTTTTATATTAGGCAGCCAAATGTTGTTGGCTTAGAATACACGTGTCCTCAGAACTGCTGTTTTTAACTTTTGGATTTTGGAGCAGAAATTGTGTCCTGTATAAAAGGCAAAACTTTTTTTAACAGGTTCAGACAAAGACCAAACTGGTTGTTTCATCACATAATATACAGACTCAGCAGCTGATTTTGTTGGTTCCATGGTTACAGCAACAAAACCAAAAAATATGTATGTAGCCAGCTTGCATTTTTATTGTTCAAGGTGGAGGATCTTACATAAAATGAGCTTTAATGGACAAGCAAGAAAGGACGAATTGCTGTACTTGTGCAATTGGAGTTTATGAAATAGGACTGGAAAAATACACAGTATAATTGGGCACATCCTGTACTTAGTGAATCACCAAGCTAGTGCAATAAACATTGCTGCATTCAAGCATTGAGACCTGTATCCCTGCTCTGCTGAAAATGCTGGGGATAGCTTAGGGAAATGAATGCGCTGAAACTTTAGCTACCTGCACGGTGTGCTGTGAAAGTTGGTTTTCTTTTGTATGTTTAATATTTGGGGGGTAATTTTGGATGTATAGACTTACGACTTAGGCACCAATCTAATCATGTCTTCCTTAGATCTGTTTAGAACAGGCCAGTGGAACTTGTGAAACAAATAGCATCTGTGTCAGTACATTTGTAAAAGACTGCTGTAATAAAACATACGGTTCCTGTACATCAAAATATAAATTCCAGTTAAACTTGTTAAAAGAACAATCTATTGTTCCCAAAAGTAAAAATATAAAATACATACATCTAATGGAATGTCAATGTTGTTTGTCTGTTAAAGGAATAAACTTGTTAATACATTTAAGAAGTTATTGGGTTTATAAACAGCATGTTTTCTCCGTTATTTAAGAGAGATAGAAACCATTACAAAGCTAAAAACAACTACAGACAAAATCTGCTCTTGGATCCACATGGCTCCTGCAAAGTCAGAGTGAGTTGTACATGCACATTGACGTAATAGGTGTGTATACAACATTGAGGGACAGAATCTGTCCTGACCATGAGGCTTGATCTGTAGTCAAGTTGCTGGGATTGAAGTTTGCATCTCAAGCAATCTCTGCCTTCCAGCTGTTGCCAAACCGGTAGAGATGTTGACTTGCCTTGAATAAATTCACAACCAGTCCTCAGTCAGATAGTCAAGATGGCCTGATATGGAAGGCTATTGGTTAGGAACAAAAGGGATAACTCTGGGATTCCCTCCGTTTGCCTTTCTCACCAGAATCTTGATAGTCCTTTTAAAGAGAAACTTTGGGTGTCTTTTGTTGGCAAGTACCATTTCTGTGCCAGCCAGGGAGAAGGCATCATGCCAGATGCATATTCATTCCTATGCTCTGTGCAAGAGGAGGAGATAAGTTTCAGAGAGAATGCAAGTTATGACATTGAGGGGGGTTGTTGCACCCTTACAGTGAAGTCCTGGCACCATTGAAGTTAATGGCAAGACTTCCTTGCAAGACTAGGATTTTACCCAAATGCCTGGTATCAAGCAGCATTAAAGTGCTGGAGAACCTTTTCTGTCACAGTTCGGCTATAAGCAGGGAATGGAAGTCAGGAATGTAAGAGTGGGTTGAAAAAATCCCACAGCCTTTTAGGTACTTCCTAATCATTAAGACAGAACAGTGTTAGTGGAATTTCTTGTTGTTTAATCTTTGTTCCCTTTTTTTGTTAAAAGATTGTTATTATTTTGTATTAGTTGGCTTCCCTTGGGGAGAAGGGAAGTGGACTAGACCAGCAGAGAATTCCGTGCTGGTCTTGTAGCCAAAGACAGAACCCCCTCCCAAACAAATAATGCTAGTAGGACAGAACATTAAATCTGGCGATAAAATCAATTTGCTGCACTCCTTAATTCAACACAAATGCATCAACAGTACAGTAAGTGACTCATTTTGCAGTGATCTTTGAGTGGTGAAACTCTTATGTGCAACGTCTCCTATTCAGGCATTTTGTTTTCTAATTCTCCACTCCTCATTCCCAGAAACATGAATAATGAGTCTTTTAGCAGAGAGATGGAAATGTTCCCTGAGACACAACATGAGGGGTAGAGCATTCTGTAAATTGAGTGCTGAGTATAGCATTAGGGATAGGGGAAATAATTGTCTTTAACTGTTGCTCACCCCTCAAATTAAACCCAAAAGTTTTGATCAAGTTCAGATGAGGTCACTCCCTCTTCTTGACTTCCATTGGAGCCCAAGGCCTTTCTCCTCTGTAATCTACCACTCTGTCCTCATTTCCCTGCCTTTGAAAGACCCTTTTATAGAGCTCAGCAATTTAAGAGGTCCCCTAACCTGGGGTCTGTACACGACAGAATTAAAGTCTAATTTGCTCTGGAATACATAACATGTTCTGAGGTGCATTAATCTGGAGCACGTGAAAATTACATTTTGGAAGTCTTGGAAAACAACATTTACCAAAAATCTAAGGGGAAGTGGCCAACATCTCTAAACCAGGTAAAATCAGGGGCTTGATTCAAAGCCTGTTTTAGTCAGTGGAAAGCCAGCCATTGACTTTATTGGGCTTTGGATCAGGCTTCAGGTAAGGAAAGTGGTGTTTTTGGGATGGAGAAGGGGTGCAGTTAAACCTTGGCCTAAAAATCTACCACGCTCAGGCTTTGTGACTAAATGGAAAGGGAAAACTACCTTTCCACCCTTACGTTGATTTGCATTCAGATTGAAATATGAATCAGACCAGATCTTCATTTTCCTAAAATTCTGTGAGGAAAATCCCATTTTTGAGTGTCTTTCTATTGTATACAGACCCAAATATAAAGCACTGCTATAACACATAAAGTATGTGTAGTGCAAATGTGACTCATGTATTTTATTAATGTAAATGTAATGTAATTAATCTCCTGTCCATATGGCAGGTGGTGTTTTCATTAGGAAGAGAATAATCTGAGCTATAGGCTCTATGGAAGGGGGTTAGGGATGGAGGAGATTCAGGTCATCTGCTATGGGTCCATAAATAGAAACTAACAAGGGAGTCCTTTCTCCCCTTGCATACAAAAACCTATAAATCTGTTGCCTTTATTTTTCCATGAACAGATTATTCATGAGTTTGGGATCTAGTGTATTAATTAAACCTTTCTTGGAATCATGCAGTATAACACCTCATTTGTGATGGTGGGTGAAGGGGCAGTGTGGGGGGAAAATAGGTTTTATGTAAGAGAATGAAAATTAAATGCTAATATAAACCAATATGGACAGGGAGATGAGATTAATACCAAATTTTCAAAGTGCTTTAGTTTATAACCACAGATAAAGTATTATCTGAACAAAAGCATAGATTATTTAGGGATTTATACTCACTTCCAAGATCTTGATTTTTTAAAAATAAATTTGTGTCAGAAAGTAATTCAGTTTTACGTATGCAATGAGTGGGATCCATATTTTCTAAACTAAATCTGATTTCTCTTTGTCCCTTTGTGTGGCATCTTCTGTTCCTGGGCAAAATTTTCTGAGTCCACATGGAAATAAGAGAATGATTTCCTCTTTCCATGTCCTACCAAGGCTTTTCTTGGCGTAAGCAGATATAAAAAGTACTAGCTTGAGCTGTGCCCTGGAAAGATACAAATGTTCTGGCCCAGTTCCAGGAATGTTCAAATGAGGATTAGGTTTTATATTTTATCTGGTAATGTTCAGGACAACCTATCAGGGTTGCCAGGACAGGAGGGTGTTCACTTGGTAAAGATTGCAAGAAAAGAGGTAAACACACAACGTTATTTTTTTTAAGTATTGTAGGGGTTGATTGGAGCAGTATACACTCTCTTGAAATTGCGTTATCCATACATTCATGTACCGTTGACACTGAAGTGCAGAAGCCTAGAGTTTGTGTGGCAGTTCTGTAAAGGAGCAGTTTGTAGTCACACAAGCTTTTTTTATCTCTCAGAAAAATTTTCACCAGGTAAACAGCAGGTCTGACGAGAGAAGTTAAATTGTTGTTCATCCAGAGCACAGTGCAGGAGGAGGGTCCAGAGTATAGTGTGTTAACTTATTTCTGAAAATGTACTATAACAAAATAGTTAACAGACAATATGTTCAGTGTTCACCTTTGGGAAGACCTACTATTGTGAAACCAAAGTAGGAGAGGCAGTCCCTTCAAAAACAATTGGGGAGGCTAGAGGCCAACCACTGCCATCGTGTCTATAAATACTACTTCCATGTCTGGAATCATTTTATTCCTGCCAGCTAAAGTTGCTTTCCTCCCTCCCCCGTATAGTAGTAACACTTGAAAGGGATCATTTAACTGGTATATTCAGTTATTTAGTATTGGGAACTGATGGAACCAGGAGATAATAAATAAAGCGTCCTGGGCAAAAGGTTAAGTAGAATTTTGCAAGACTGTAATAAAGTGTGGCTGAGCCTTTTATAGACTTGTGCTTGGCTTTCAATTTAATCATCTGAATTATCCTCCTAACTTGCTCAGGTGTTATCCTGAAGAGCTAACTGTTCACTTCAGTGCAACATTCCTGACCCTCTGCCTCCTTCAGCCCACTCTGCTTAGTAGGATCACCAATTGTATTTTGACAGGTGTTTATGCTTTAAATGTTATATATTTTTATTATTGTAAACAACAATCTGCTTCTCTGAATTAACCATGCCACAGGGTCTTGTGTGTGTGTCGTGTAGGTCAATAGGCTTGTCAAATACACTATTGTATATTCTGTCACTAGATAGATCAATTGATTTTAATTTTAAAAAATACATGTCGTTCTTCAGAAGAAATGTACTCTGTCATGTAGACATGATCCCAATACAAGAGAAATGCCTAAGAGCTCTTTGTTCTACCTACATTGGCCATTAATCTTAGCTGATAATTTTTTGCTTTGTTGGTGGTCAGATGAATTAAAATCCTCTGCAGAATCAAGGAGATTTTTATTGTTAAAACACTCTCACTGTAGTCTGGTTTTCTGCAAAACAGTAACAGCAGAAAACTTTACAGGTAACTGATCCAACAGGTGACAGTCATCCTCTTTTACAGACCCCTCCATTTCTTTCCCACCTACAGAAATATACAGAAGCCCCTGATATGATGGCAAAAACAAGACACACATTTTTGTTCACCAGTGTTCTCTAATGGCTGTCTTCTTAGATGACATAATCACTTAGTGCATGCCCCGTCTCAAAGATAAGCACACATAATTCATAGCAGGCAAGTCATTCATCCTTTGAGATAACTAGCAACTACACACCATAGGGAACAGGGAGATAAAGATACTATACATCAGCAACAGTAGTTCAAGGTTTCAACCTCTCCACCTCCTTCCATGACCCCAGCAGTCGTCTGCAGTTGATTATTTAGCCATTTGCATTCTTCATAGTGAATGCACTGGTAGCAGTGCGTAGAAGCGAATGCATTTTCAGTTTTGACTATGCTTTCCAGCATTATATCAGTGACTCTGTATCTGAAAGTATGTATTCCTGAGTAGTTGAGAAATTTCATCTCCTCTCCCCCTACCAGCCCCCAATAGCTACAGTTCATAAACTGAAATCGACATCTGGAGATGCCCTATGCTAAAGAACTGAAGAAGACAAGTTATAGGCTCAGCTAGTGTTTTGTGATGAGTAAGCCTAAGACATTTTTATCTTGTCTACACACAACAGCAACAAAAGAAAGAGCATGGGCAGGGCTTTCTTATGGGATGTAAGATTGCCGTGGTGTGATTCACTATTTGTGTTGTAGCTTTTATATGTGGGGACTTCTTTGGAGTTATTTTTTGCTTGTTTGTGGTTTAATTTCTAGGGCTATTTCGCTTTGACTCAGCAACTCTAGATAGTACCTGTTGTATTACTGTAACTGGTAGTCAGGATTGGGAAGTCAAATGATGGTGATAATAAAAGCAAATATTCTGCAGTCTCAGAAGGGAGTAGGAAGAGATGGAAGCATTAGTCCGGTTATGCTTTTGTTTGATATTGAAATCCCTCTCTTCACTTGTGTTATTCTGTCATCTTCAGAACTGTATTTCTGAAGAGAAACATTAAACAACTGCCAAGTAGAAATCAAAATAGTTTCACATAGTGTTCTCCATTTAAAAAAAAACCAACCTGTTTAGATGAGCAACACATTTTGTTTGAACACCCCATATAAAAATTCTTATTACAAACAAATTAAAGGGATCTTTTGCCTTTAATAGCCCCCCTTCTTGGCCCATTTGGAGAACATCTAAGAAGAGAGTGGAGAATGGAGGTCATGTCTCTCAATATGTAGCAGCATATTGCGTATACATTTTCATACCCTCCTGCGTGATGTACATGAAACATAAATTATGCCCTGAAGGATACATCATAGCTTTCTCTCTTTCAAAATGTATAAGCATTGAATTTTTACTTCTGAGGTTAATTCTCATTACATTTCACTGTGTTTTATGTTTCAAGTGTGGTATCACATAAAGAAGTGTTGGCAAGATTTTAAGAGTTTGACTGTTTTCATTTTAGTTATTATTTTCAATAGGTTTCTGTTTCATATGTGCAAGATCCCAGTAAAAATTCATTTGTATTGACATCTTGCTGTCTGTTTTATATACAGAGGGATGCCAAGTAATGCACCTAATGCTTGTCACCTTTTTCTTCTTTCCCAGTCTGTCATTTTAATGTAAGGCACTCACATCTCAGGCTTTCTTAAAAATAAAGGCTTTCTGTCCTTTGACGTAGGAGCCTCCAGTATTACAAGTGGCCCAATGGAGGTAACAGGGTGTGAACTTTAGACATCATGCTCAAGTAAAGATGCCAACTTTGACAGCCATTAAAGAAGGAATTTAGGAGAGGGAGAGGGTTTTTTATTTTATTTTAAAGAGTATGACTGCTGGAAGAATGGGAATTGAAAAGTATGTGGCATTGTATGTTACCAGATTTTGCAAACATATTCACATTCTTGACTGATAGCCTATTCCATCAAATTCCCTTTGAGATGCTCTCAGTAGTGTATTTTAAATGCGTCATTTTGTATTATTAGAAGCAGTATTTGAAAGCCTCCTAATTGGCCTCCTGTGTTTAACAAATGTCAGAAAACTTAAGCATGTCATTCTTGTAATATTTAATAATCTGAAAAAGATGAGTCCATCCCAGAGCCTTTAATATTATTAATGTATATTCAGAATTGTGGATGATGCCCTCTCTTGCAAAGGAATAGGACATTTGGGCTTGCTTCATTCTTCTTCTTGATTCTCCCGCTTCTGTAGTCTGTACCATTTTGTTCACTTCAAAATGTTACTCTCCTTGCAACTGTAATTGCAATAAGCACATCTGATGATGCAGAAATAACCTATCTTGTGCACAATTTAGCTGACTCTGCAGTTGCATGCAGGAAGTGCTGCATGCAAACTTCAATCATTCTTGGCTTACAAAAGCCTGATAAGTTAAGAAACTTGGCCAGTGAGACATACTGGAGGCAAGTAAAGTTCAAGGTAAGAAAGGAAGATAGGGCAATTTACCATGTGAACGGGTAATAAATGTGGAAGGTGAGTGTGTATATATAGCATGGCACCTTAAATGGAAATCTATTAGAACAAGAGTGAAGGAGCAAAATGGGCCTTCTCAAAAAATGTTAAAATGCTGGAGGTTCTTCCGAAAGGTGCTATTAATACTCAATTGAGACAGCCTGCTGGAGTGCCCTGTAGACTCATCCAATTAACTCACAATGCTGCTGAGTTTTGCCTTATGTATTGTAGAATGAAAGACAGATAATCTGAGGGACAGTATCATAAACTTTGTCCACAGCACTGGACAATGCAATGTATCATTCAGCATCTAATACACAGGATCTGTATTGGTACTTTAGATGCACATATTAGTAGGTGTCCTGTGGCACCTTACAGACTAACAGATGTATTGGAGCATAAGCTTTCGTCGGTGAATACCCACATCCGACGAAGTGGGTATTCACCCACGAAAGCTTATGCTCCAATATGTCTGTTAGTCTGTAAGGTGCCACAGGACTCTTTATCGCTGCTACAGATCCAGACTAACACGGCTACCCCTCTGATAGTAGGTAACGTTTTATTTTGCTCTGTTTTTAATGTTATCATTTAGTGTGTAATGGAAGTGTGCAACAGGGCAGAGTGGGGTTTGTTTGGTTTTTTTTACTTCAATGCAGTTAAATTGAGAGTTAGGAAAAATTTGTCAATCAAAACTTTATTCAGCAAAACAAAATATGCCGATTTGACATCACAAAATGTTTCCTAAATTCATCTTAATTTCACCTAATTGTTCACTTAAGAACAAGTCCTTTTAAAATCCCCCCAAAATCAAAATATTTCATTTTGACATTTTTGAAAGGAAACATTTCAGTTGTTTTGATTCAAACTCACTTTTTGATTCAAAATTTCATAGAACCATAGGACTGCAGAGCTGGAAGGGACCTCGAGCCCAGCCCCCTGCTCTGAGGCAGGACCAAGTAAACCTAGGCTGTCCCTGACAGGAGTTTGTCCAACCTTTTCTTAAAAACCTGTAGTGACAGGGATTGCTGGGAAACCTGTTCCAGAACTTAACAGCGCTTACAGTAGGAAAGTTTTCCTAATATCTAACCTAAATCTCTCTTGCTGCAGATTAAGTCCATTGTCCCACCATCAGTGGATATGGAGAACAATTAATCACTATCCTTTTTATAACAGCCCTTAACACATTTGAAAACTGGTTTCAGGTTTTCTCCTCCCCCCCGTCCCCCAGGTTTCTTTTCTCAAGACTAAACATGACCAGTTTTTTTAACCTTTCCTCAAAGGCCTTTTATCATTTCTGTTGCTCTCCTTTGGACTTTCTCCAATTTATCCACATCTTTCCTAAAGTATGGCGCCCAGAATTGGACACACTACTCCAGCTGATGTCTCACCAATGCCAAGTAGAGTGGAACATTTACCTCTTGTATCTGTCTTATCATACTTCTGTTAACACACCTGAGAATATTAGCTTTTTTTTTTTTTTTTTTTTTTTTTTGGCAACTGCATCACATTATTGACTAATATTCAATTTGTAATCCATGATAGCCTCCACATCCTAGTCAGTTATTCTCCATTTTATAGTTGGGCATTTGATTTTTCCTTCCTAAATGTAGTACTTTGCACTTACTTTTATTGAATATCATCTTGTTGATTTCAGGCCAATTTTCTAATTTCTCAGGTTCATTTCGATTTCTAACCCTGTCTTCCAAAATGCTTGCAACTCCTTGCAGCTTGGTGTAATCCACAAATTTTATAAGCTGTACTGTCCACTCGATTATCCAAGTCACTAATTAAAATATTGGCTAGTACCACACCCAAGACAGACCCCTGTGTGATTCCACTAAATACATCCTCTCGGACAGTAAACCATTGATAACTAGAACCTGACCCACTCCTGAGATAGACCCCTAACCTCTGGCTGAGTTACTGAAGTCCTCATCTAGACCACATTTCCCTAATTTTCCTATAAATTCATGTGGGACTGTGTCAAAGACTTTATTAAAATCAACTATATCACATCTACATCTTCCCCCTGTATCTGCTACACCAGTAACCCTGTCAAAGAAGAAAATTAGGTTGGTTTGATTAATAGATTTCCATCCGAGAAGTGAACATTGTGATAATCTAGTCTGGTCTCCTTATAATACAGGCCATAAAACTTTCCCAAAATAATTCTTACAGTTGATCTTTTAGAATAACATCCAATATCGACATAAAAATTGTCAGTGATGGAGAATCCACCATGACCCTTGGTAAATTGTTCCAGTGGTTAATCTCACTGTCGAAAATGTATGCTTTATTTCTAATCTGAGTTTGTCTAGCTTCAGCTTCCAGCCATTGGATCATGTTGTACCTTTCTCTGCTAGAGTGAAGAGCCCATTATTAAATATTTGTTCCCTACATCGGTACTTATAGATACTCTTCAAATCACCCCTTAATCTTCTCTTTGTTAAACTAAATAGATTGAGCTCCTTGAGCCTATAAGGCAGGTTTTCTAATCCTTTAATCATTGTACGTGTTCTTGTCTAAACCCTCTCTAGTTTGTCAACGTCCAGCTTGAATTGTGCATACTAGAACTGGACACAATATTCCAGCAGCAGTTGCAACAGTGCCAAATACAGAGGTAAAATAACCTCTCTACTCCTACTTGAGATTCCCGTTTATGTATCCCAGGATCGCATTAGCTCTTTTGGCCACAGCATCACACTGGGAGCGCAGGTTCAGCTGATTGTCCAACACAATCCCCAAATCTTTTTCAGAGTCAGTGCTTCCCAGGACAGAATCCCCCCATCCTGTAGGTGTGAACTACTTTCTTTGTTCTTAGATACATACATTTACATTTAGCTGTATTAAAACACATATTGTTTGCTTGTGTTCAGCTTACCAAGCGATCCAGATCACTGTGAATCAGTGACCTGTACTCTTCATTATTTACCACTCATCCAATTTTTGAGTCATCTGCAAACTTTATCAGGGATGATTTTTATGTTTTCTTTCAGGTCATAGATAAAAATGTTAAATAGCGTTGGTCCAAGAACCATCCCTCAGGGAACCCCTGGAAACACGCTTGATGATAATTCCTGTTTACAGTTACATTTTGAGAACTATCACTTAGCCAGTTTTTAATCCATTTAATATGTGCTGTGTTAACTTTATATTGTTCTCGGTTTTTAATCAAAATGTCATATGGTGGTAAGTTAAATGCCTTACCTAAGTCTAAATATAATATGTTAACACTGTTATCTTTATCAGCCAGATTTGATATCTTCTTTTGGTGAGATTACAAGTTAGTTAGATAGGCTCTATTTTCCATAAACCCTGTTGATTAGAATTAATTACATTTCTCTCCTTTAAGACTTTACCAAGTGACTCCAATATCAGCTGATCCATTATCTTACTGGGATTGATAGAATGATTTGTTCTTGACAAATCCATGCTGGCTATTCCTTTTAACCTTATTATCCTCTAGGTGCTTACAAATTGATTGTTTAATAATTTGTTTGAGTAGATTTTCAGATATCAAAGTTAGGCAGACTGATCTGTAATTCCCCAGGTCCTCTTTGTTCCCCTTTTTAAAGATATGTATTATGTTTGTGCTTCACCAGTCCTCTGGGACCACACCTGTCCTCCATGAGTTCTCAAAGATAATTGCTAACGGTTCCAAGATAACTTAAGGAACTAGCTTAAACACGCTATAGTGTATTTCATCAAGCCCTGTTGTCTTGAGTACATCTCACTTATCTAAATATTCTTTAGCCCGATCTTTCCCTATTTTGGCTTGTGTTTCTTCCCCTTGTCAATATTAATTGTGTTAAGTATCTGGACACAATATACCCTTTTAGTGAAGATTGAAGAAAAACTGGTCTTAAACCCTCAGCCTTCTTGTTGTCATCTGTTATTAGATCTCCTTCCCTGCTTAGTAGAGGATATGCACTTTCCTTTGTCTTTCTCTTGCTCCTAATGCATTTATAAAACCTCTTTTTATAGCCTTTTATGTCCTTTGCTAGTAGAACTCATTTTGTGCCTCAGCATTTCTGATTTTGTCCCTACATGCTTGTGCCATTCTTTTACAATCCTCTAGTAATTTGTCCATATTTCGACTTTCTTATCTTTCCTCTGCATCAAGATAGTTTGTGGTTGTGCTGTTCATATTGTCTCTTTGGGAAACTGCCACCTCTTCTGAACTCCTTTATCCCTTAGATTTTCTTTCCATGGGACCTTGCCTACCAGTTCTCTGTGTTTGTTAAAGTCTGCTTTTTTTTAAAGTCCACTGTTCCTATTGTATTGCTCTCACTCCTTTCTTTCCTTAGCATCATGAAATCTGTCATTTCATGATCCCTTTAACCCAAATTGCCTTCCATCTTCAGATTTGCAACCAAATACTCTTGGTTGATTGGAATCAAGTCTAAAATGGCTGTCCCCCTGGTTATTTCCACTTTCTGAAAACAAATAGCTGTCCTTAATACATTGCAGGAACTTGTTGGAAGTTTTGTATGTTGCCATAGTATGTTTCCAATAGATGTCTGGGTAGTTAAAATCCCCCATTACTCCCAGGTCTTGTGTTTTGGATATTTCTACTAGTTGTTCTAGAAGTGCCTCCTCTTCTTGATTTGTTGGTCTATAGTAGACTCCCACCATGACATCACCCCTATTTCCCCCCTTTTATCTTTACCCAGAGACTTTCAACTGGTCTGCCTCTTGCCTCTTTGTGGACCTCAGAACAAGTGTATATGTTCTTGATGTATAATGTATTCCGTCAGGAGGTTTATTCCACCGACTCTCTGGAATGCCAATTAAGTCATAATTTTGGTTACTTAACTAAACTTCCAGTTCTTCCTGTTTATTTCCCATACTCCTTGCATTTGTGTATAAACACCTAAGATGCTGATTAGACTTTTCCAACTGATTTTCCTCTTGTTGCTCCTATGACCCTACTGCAATTTTCCCATGTCCCCCTCATCCCCCCCCCCCCCCCCCCAACATTTAGCCCTCCATTAAGGTTGCCTTTTTTTATGCTTACCTGTGGGCTTTTGTCACCTGCTCCTTTTGAACCTAGTTTAAAGCTCTCACTAGGCTGGTGAGTTGGTGTGTGAAGATGCTCTTTTCCATCTTGGCCAGGTGGACCCCATTTCCTTTAATTGTATTTTTTTTAATTCAAAATCATTTTAAAATGTTCAAAATATAAATTAAACATTTTGTTTGACCAGAAATGAATTTTTTTTCCAACTTTTTGGTTCACCAGAAATTTTTGTTTCTGACCTGAAACAAAACTTGTTTTGAGAATTTTCAAAATTGCTATTGGACCAAAAAATCTGTTATTTGCCCAGTTCTAGCTAAAATCTTAGGAGATGGTTATGCTTTTTCCCTTTTGCACGTGAACTGCACTCTCTGTCCCCCCCTCCTGCCACACACACACACACACACACACACACGGCACAGCAGCCATGCTTTCTGGACCTCTAGGAAGCATTATGCCTGGCCGAGTCACAGTGTTTTCCACAGCTCTCACTGGGGAACTGATCTCCTTCACTATCCCCAACAGGAGCTGTACATTTGGGGCACAATAGAAGTTTCAACCTTAATGCAATGTTAATGTAGTTCTTTGTATGTACTTGGTATTAACGTTGTTCTTGGCGTGTAGTTCTTTTCATTATAGCCAACTGAAGCTAACTGCTGCTGAGGAGGGAGCCATAGATTTCCCGAGGTTCTGAGTTAGTTATAGAGGATGATCTCATAAAGATTGAAGTGAGTGTTCTGCTTTCTATGGATCTTGAAACACAGTAATCTTTAAAATGTTAGACTTGCATAACAGGGCAGCTCTGAAGAAGGAAGTCATAGGTTGAGGACTCTTGAGTATTGTTTTTTTTCCTGAATTGGCCCCAGGATAGAGATAGAATCTACTGGGAAAATTGTATTTATTGGGACCAGCAGTCAGTTCAATATTTGTTGGTAAGATCAAGGTACATGTCACAGGATTATGAATTAGATGAAAATGATCACTGAATGTCTGCAGTGATTTTTGTACAACAGTTCCCCTTATACTACGTGCTTTCATTTGCAAGTACTTTTATGTCTATCTTTTGTAAAGATTTTTGCCAAACTTGTTAGAACATTAAAATTAGCATTAGTTGCTTAAAAGAAGATCAATACAAATGTATCAGATGTAGCTACCTTAGGATAGCTCTGTAATTTTAATGCCATTTAGCAATTGTTTTTAGGAAGGCTATCAATAAGCTAGAAATAGATTGGGCAAAATTCAAATAACTGTTTATGGACTGATTAAAAAAAGATTACTACTAGAAGTTTTTGGAAGATTCAGTATATTCTGTAGTTACACTGTATGGCCAACACTTAATGGGAGTCACATAATGTGTTTAGTTCTATAAAAAAAATAGGTATGTTAAAATGTCTTTCTGTTGGTTGAAAAATAAAATATTAAATAAGCAAGTGCACTCTGTATTGTTACTTTGTAACACCGTATGAGAGTATTACATTTGGATCTAAAAATGTTTATGAGCTGTACAGTGAGTTATTGTCTGGTTCTTAGAGAACTAAGGCAGAGTTTGATGCTGGAAGTGACCCAATTCAGGAAAAAACTTAAACATGTGATTATGATCATCCCAGTTCAGGAAAGTACCTAAGCATGTGCTTAATTTACATTTACTTCAGTGGGATTTAAGCACATACTTAACACTAAACATGTGCATAAGTGGTTTCCTAAATAGGCATCTTTTCCTGAATCCAGGCTAAAAAAGAGAAAGCTACTTCAAAAATTTTAGCAACTTCTTTTAATTTGAGTAATTTTTTACACATGGAAAATTATGGAAGCATTGATTCCTTTGGGTTTGATTTTCAAAAGAGCCTAAGGGAGTTAAGTGCCCAAATCCTATTGAATTTCAATGCATCGAGAACTCCCTTAGGCCCCTTTGAAAGACCCAGCCTTGGTTTACATAGTAACAAATCAACCTGTGCAGCTTATTGCAATATGGTTTCTCCATACCACACTGATACTTACCTTGATGCTCATCCATGGTTACCACATAAAAGGCTATTTATCTGCATACTTATTTGTCCAGTATTTCGAAATACTTGTATGTTTTTATTGTTTGAAATATTTTTGTGGGACTTTGTCACTTTAAAATCTTCAAGCTTCTTTAAGATGTTAACAAACATTAATAATTGTAGCCCAGAGAGAAGAGGTAAGAGAGATGAAAAGTAACTATTCAGCTACAGTGCCAGTTAGTTTCTTACAACTGAAGTGCCTTTTGTAAGCCAGTGAAGTCTGGATGGGTTTTTTAGTTGAGATGTGCCTGAACCAAACCTCCCAATCCAAACAAACTGGAAAAATTGGCCCTGGATCTGAACTTTGCATCTAACCCCTTTCTCTTTTCCAAGATGAACCAAAACATTGATTTCAAACACCCATGAACTTTGGGAACGTGTGTGCTGGATTGGAACTCTGGGTGCTTGACCTAGCTATGCTTTTTGTTTAGTTTTTATGGTGTCCAGTAAGAGCAGTGATGGTCACTTCACAGTGGATATGTCTTTTAGTCACTGATAAACTTCTCAGTATTTCTCAGTAGGTGTGCATTACCTATGGGTAACTACAGAATATGATACCATTGTGAGAGAAGGTGCTGTAAACATTTGAAATTAATGTTTTTAGAAGAGAAGGGGCAGTAGGCTTTGAAACACAGTGGGGTTATTTAAATTAATCCTTTTTAATTTGAGCCAAAGCCATCATAAAATCATACCCAGCATTAATTAGCCCCTGACATTATATAAGCATAATGCAGTCATAGTTTTTAAAAGGTACGAGGCTCTTGGGGTCTGTTGACCATGGCATGCAATGCTGCATCTCAGTCGAAGTTGATGGCAACCTAGATCAAGGAATGTTGCATGATGGGAGCTAGAGTGTCTCTGGAATGACTTCTGTCTGAAAAATGACAGTGACACAATGTTCCCTGCTGCTGGCAAAAGTTTGAAACCCCCCCCCATTAGTCCTTTCATGTACATATACAAAAACACCGCTAAATTCATATAACAGCATCTTGTCACGTGTAATTTTTATTCATTAGAGAACCAGAATCTAGACAAACATTTTTTGCCTGGTCCTTTTATTGTATTAAACCACTGTGAGAGATTTTTCAAAGACGCAAATGAGAGTTAGGCACCTAACCTTCACTGACTTTCAGCAGGAGTTGGTCACCTAACTGTCCCTTGGTGCCTTTGAAAATCTCCCCTTACGTTTTTGTCTTATTGAAAACCTTCTCATTTCATGTATAAAAAGATTCATAATTCTTTAAGAAGCTGTGTAAATTCTTTGGGGTGAGGACCTTGGCTTGTTAATACCTGTGAAGGTGTTAGCATACAAATTAAACAAAAATAAATTGAATACTGGACTTAGTTGCAGATTTATTGGATTTTTTTTTTAGTTGCACGTCTGATTGAAGGGAATGAAGCAGACAACAGAATCTTTTGATATTTTGCCCCTTCCCCTGTTTGTTTCTTCTTTCAGACTTTGAGTTGTCAGAACTCTATCTCTACCACGCTGCTGCACCAGGCCAGTATATGGCTGAGATATCTCAACTAATGTCTGTGCAGAGCAGATTATAAGGAGAATTTTGCTGACTGGGGTTTTTTAAGATGAGTTGTACCTATGCTAGTTTAGTACGTGTGTGTTTTATTTTTCATTTTCCTTGGGTCCTGGCCATGCAATTGTCTGTATTCACAACTTGTTCATTTTTTCTTTATTTCATCTTTCTGATGTTTGTGACTTCTTCATAAGCCTCTGATCCTTTTGCAGTTCCACTGCAACTCCACTTCTACAGCACCAAACTGTGATATATTTCTCAATTTTTTATTTACTTTGTTAATCAAAGTTGACTCATGCTGTTGCATCGTGGTGGGGGGGAGTATTGAAATTGGGAAAGAGTTTGAGAGTGTTTTAAAAAAGTGTTACCACATGGGTAATAAGCAGTTTTCATATAGTTAGGAGGAAAGTTGTAAAAGTCTCTTTATATCAGACTGTTTTAAAGCCAAGAGCCACTTTGAAGGGAGCGAAGAGCATTTCAAATGATGTTATCTTCTTTTCCTGTCCCTTTCTAATACCTACTCCTTGAAAGCAGCGTAAAAACTTAATTTGCTCTAGTTTGGTGTTATGTTAAATTCAGTGTCTAGTGAAAATGTTTAATAATTTAAAATTGCACATGGAATATCATTGCGGGTTGTTTTCTTTTTTGCAGTCTGAGGCTGTATGTTTAAAAATTTAGTTACTTCCAAGAATCCTTGGCATAATAGGGCATGTTCTACTATTGCTCTACATGTTGAACTATTGTTGTTTATAGGAGCTCTGTCTAAAGGCTAAGGGGAGAATAGGAGCCATTGTATTTTTATAGCTGATTTTTTTTTTTTTTTTGACGTTCAAGTTTGGATTTCCCAGCACTAATGCAGTGACTAATTACCACTGAATAACTGCTGCATAGCTATTTCTGCACCTGATTCCCAAGGGTAAAGTGGTTAGAATAATGGATTCTTCCAAGTTTGTGTTTTTACATGACACCTTCAGGTTCATCTGTTTTTAAACATGTTTGAGCTCAACTCTTGAACAATATATGCTGTGTGCAGAGTTTATTTTTGTTTTTTAACTAAGAAGTAAATCAACTGTGTATTGACTTTTGTGCTTCAGGCAATTTCATTTAGAGTTTTTCATGCTCAGAATTGCATTCAGTGACAAGTCTGACCTTTTCAAACTTACTGTAAATTAAGTTGGCTGGGGAACAGAAGGGTCTAACAAGACAAAAATCATTGTGTTTTAGGCATGTACTGAAGTTTGTTTATCCTTTCTTTACTGGAACTTGGAAAGCATGCCAGGCTGCCTGAAATACAGGGGAAACGCACAGTGAAATCTTCAATAATTATTAATATGGAAGCTCTTGATATGATTGGCATCTCAAGTACATATCGGTCAATACAAATGCAGGTGTTAAGTACAAGACTGTACAATTCATCTGAGAGATTTTAATACAGCAACAAATAAATGCAAGGAAATAATGGATTCCCTTCTCTTTTTTTTGTACCTCCTTTCCATCTTTTGTACCCTTCCATTTTTTTCTTCTTTGTATTCTTCTTTCAAGAACAGTGGTGGAGGATGGGGAAGGATATGAAAACAATATGAACTATTGATGGAACTGCTGATTTTAATAGCACTTTACCTTCTTCCATGCCACTTTTGGAATTCACTTTTTACACAATACAGTAACTCCTCACCTAACGTTGTAGTTACGTTTCTGAAAAGTGCGACTTTAAGCAAAACGATGTTAAACTAATCCAATTTCCCCATAAGAATTAATGTAAATAAGGGGGTTAGGTTCCAGGGAAATTTGTTTCACCAGACAAAAGACTATTGCGCGCGCGCACACACACACACACACACACACACACACACACACACACACTATAAGTTTTAAACAAACAATTGAATACTGGTACACAGCGATGATGATAGTGAAGCTTGGTTGAGTTGGAGGAGTCAGAGGGTGGGATATTTCCCAGGGAATGCCTTACTAAATGAACTAGCACTCCACTGAGCCCTTAAGGGTTAACTCTCACACTCTACAAGCCAGCAGGAAAGGAGGGAGGGCAGACAGAGACAGATGTGTTTCAGAGATAGAGATGCGCATTTCCAATTAGGTATCAAGAGTGGGGTCAGAAGTACACTGCCTTGTTAATTAGATCAGCAAGCCCAGCAGCTGCAGCTTCTGCCTAAGGCAGCAGCTCCTTCCCTCGTGTGTCCCCCCTGCTCTATGGAAGATGGGGTAAGCAAGGTGCAGGGGCATATTAGCCCCCTCTTCTTCCCCCTCCCCCCCATACAGCAAGCAGGCACCCGGACATTAGCCCCCCTCTTCTTTCCCTCTCCCCCACACAGCAAGCAGGCAGGAGTCTCGGAGAGCAGCACATGGCAGTGGGGGAAGGGACAGCTGAACTGTCATTGATAGCCTGCAGACGTTAGAAGGGAGCATTTCACAACTGTAAACGAGCATGTTCCCTAATTGAGCAGCAACATAAGAACGAAACAACGTTAACTGGGACGACTTTAAGTGAGGAGTTACTTTACTTTTTTTTTTAATGAGAGCATGCAATAGCAACACAGATACAAATTGCTGCCATGATAGATGGAAGAACATGATACAATTTTAGGACTACTTAGTACAAAAGGTAATTCTTACGCATAATATACTAAACTTATAAACAATCTGATTTTAATGACATCTCACTGTGAATTATTTTCCAGTGCTTATCAGCAAAAGATTAACATGGTGTTTGAGCTGCAATTTCAGCTAGAAAGGGCAGTGTGTAGATCCTTCATCTTGATGTTAATGAAAGGACACTGTATTCACACTGATTCCTTATTGGTATGATATGATGCTAAGAAAACATTCAGCAGATTCTTCATCGGTAATACGATCAGCTTTTACACCAGTAAAATCTACATTTACCTATAGATTCACCCCTGAATGGTGTGAGCATTGCATCCTCTCTATGTCCAATGACTGCTGTGCCCAACAGGGATTCACCCCAAGGGAAGGCAAGCAACACTTCTCCAGAAGTTTTGACGAGTTTGGGAAGCTTAATTTTGTGAATTGGAATGTAGATGTAGTTTAATCTTGTGGATGGAGCTACAGCAGAGGCTGCCTGGGGAATGAGTTGAATTTTATCCCTTGAATGCGCTGGCCATGTCCTTTAGTGGTCACTACCACCAACTTTTGGGACAGTGCTGGTCAGTGCCACCCTCTGGCAGAACAGAGGTTTCGTATTACTTGAGTCAGTGCAATCCCTTTCCATGCTGACTTCCCACCACCGGGAGCCCCCTGCCCTTGGCAGAAGCTGACATAACTTAGGGCTGAAATTTTGGCTTTTGGTTTTTTCTTCAGTCACTATGGAACCAAGGGCATGTCTTCCTTTTTGGCCAACCCTTTCAATCCTGCCTTGCTTTGTAGTAAATGTATACTCTTCAGAATCTGAGATTGCTTGATGTAACTTCGGTAGTTAAGAGACTTATCTGAACCTCGCCCCGCAAACACCAGCTCATGCCTTCACCCAATGTATGCATGCACATACACACACACACACACGGTAATGGTTACAATCTATTCCTTCTCCTGCCTAAAAAGCACTGTCCAACGATGGGTCCAGAGTTGGCACAGGTAGGAACTTTAAGTTCAGTGCTCACGTAAATGGTGGTGCACACTGGTCAGTTAGTCTGTGTGTATCACGTATTCCGAGAGCAGAAAGGGGGGATATGGCTGAAAAAGCAGCCAACAGGAGGGTGTTGGGGGTGATGGAATCCACTATTACCCTTTCTTCCACCCTGTAAGGATCCAAGCGTGCAGGTCTAGACCCTGGGCTGTGGGCAGCCTGGATCTCTGACATTTCCTCCTTGCCACCAAGGAAGATGGGCAAAGCAGCATCTCTCCAGTTCTGGAAGGCCAGGCCCCATGAGAAGTCCTGTCGGAGCACCCAAGGCTTGCAGCTGCCTGATTGGCTCACTCCTGCTACTTAAGCCGGGAAGTGACCCAGGTGGGCTGTCCAATCAACTGTGAAGACTTGCTGCCGCAGCTGGAGCACCACCACCACCATCACCACCACCACCACCATTGGACTGTGCTCTTGCCTGCCTACTGTCTTACCCTGTTCCTGCTCCTTGCTCCTGCCTTGCCCCTGCCCTCTGCTCCTAGCTCCCACCTTGCCCCTGATCCATGCTTCTCCTCTGGTTCCTGCCCAGTAGCGCAGCCAGGTCCAGAGAGCAGGGGGAGCGGCCCTATAAAAAGGCGCCTCCCCCTGCACAGGCGCCAGCTTCTGGTGGCGCCGGTGGGGGCCGACGCCGGGCGCCGCCCCCGACGCCGGGTGACGTTGCGGGGCCCCGCCCCGGAGCGCTGCCGGGTGAGTGTAAGAAGCGGCGCTTAAAAAGAAGCGGCGTCTTTTTTTAGTGCTGCTAAAAAAAGGCGCCGCTTCTGCTCCCCCCCCCGGCTACACTACTGTTCCTGCCCTGATGCCTTGCTTGTGACCATTGGCTACCATTTCTGGCTCTGACCCCTGGCTCTGAGTCTGGTTCAACCCTTGACTCCGGCATTTGGTGTCTGACCCCAGCTCCGATCTTCAGCTTTGAGTCCTGGTTCTGGTCCTTGACTCTAGCTCTACCCCTGCTTCTGGTAATTGACAGCGGACTCTGGTCCTGACCCTCACTTCTGTTCCCTGGTCTGCCTGCTCCACCCACTAGACCTGAATTCCTGCTCTGACCACTAGGCAAGATTGCCTACGTCTTAGTTCCTAACACACCCTTTCGTTAGTTACTACTTCTGATAAAACCCTGTTGGTCTTCCCCCTGAGCATGTAACTTACACCTGCTTACCAGGGTTGTAATTTACACTATTTACCTCACCTCTGAATCTGGCTCATAATCTTTGCTTAAGATATTAAAATAATGATACATTGTACCCTTGACTAATTAGAGCTCCACAAACCGGTCTCTGATAAGGCTGTGTTTAATAAGGCTTTTGTTGCAATGAGCTTTATTGACTATATCGAGATTTAACTTGCTTTTCTATTCTATTCAGAGAGTGTGGGTTATTTTGTATCATGCATTTTGAATTGAATTCTATTCTTGCAGTAGCTTGGAAGTGCTGTGCAGTGGAGAAGTAATTGGGGATAATTCATCTCTTGTTTTCCAGAGTTAGAGTCTAAAAAAGCATCTTTATGCTGTTGGCTGGAAGCAACACAAAGACCAAATAACTGGTGTAGAAAGTCTAAACTTTGAAACTAATGCCAAAAATAAAATCAACCTACCTTTACTTTTTCCATCCTACATAGACGTTTCCAACCACATCAAGTAAAAAGGCTGAGTGGGTGTATTGTGTTTATCACTAAGTTATACATCATACATTAGCCGGTATGTTTGTTTTGTTCCTGACTATTAGTTTTAAAATGCTTTTGAGGAGGATAGGGAAGATTATTTTAGAGAGATTGTCACATTACATATCTGATGATGTATCTCTTTTCCTGATTTTAGGGAGAGGGCTAGCAAAGACAGTGATTCTTTATTTTTGTGATTTTTTTTTCCCCCTCCTCCCACACAGTTTTGATTGAAGGGTAAAATTGTGGGAGTACAGAATTCAGTGTCAAGGTATTACCCGCTATCAGAGATGGTATAAATGTTTTCTGAGCTCATGTTTATCTACAGCAACTGTCTTCTGGTAGCCATGTTTGTACCACCCACACTAGAACCCAAATGGGGTATCATTAAACAGTTACAACCCATACTTTCTGGGGACCACATCCTGAAAATCTTTCCTGAACCCCGTCTTCGGGCCTTACAACAACACTCCAGCTTCACCAAGCTCATCATCAGAAGCAAGCTCCCCACAAACTAGGACTCACCAACTCAAAGCGACACTAGACCCTTTCAGAACAACAAATGCAAAACCTGCAGACAAATCTCCTGCTATGATGTTCCATACACCACCGCCACAGCACACCCTTCAAGATCCCTGGGTCTTATCCATGCCCATCATAATATGCGGTATACCTCCTCCAATGCATCAAATGACCCGACAACAACCAGTCAATAACTACGCTCTCAAATGAACTCACACAGAAAAATGATATAGGACAAAAACACCCTATCATCCATGGGCGAATGCTTTTCACAAGGTGATCGCTATATATCTGACCTCAGTCCTCATTCTCAGAGGAAACTCCACAGCACCTTCAAAACTTGAGCTTGGGAACTTAATTTAATAACTCTGCTAGACACTAAAAACCATGGACTTAACAAAGACACTGGTTTTATGGCTCATTACAACAATTTGTAACACACTCTACTGCCTGCTAACTTTTAATTGCCCACTTCATTTTAAGTGGTCTCCTGAGGTGACCAGTGGTAACATAAGTGAACTCCTTATACTTAACAGTCTTTCCCAACTTGTATTTAGCTTACACATTTTGGTTATCTTCCCCAGACCTGAAGAATAGCTCTACGAAGCTCGAAAGCTTGTCCCTTCCAACAACAAAAGCTGGTCCAGTAAAAATAGTACTTCACCTACTTTGTCTCTCTCTTATGGTACTTAAGTCATTTTATATAGATAATAGCAAACTTTCTGTCCAAGGCACAAAAAATGGAAACTCAGATCCACATGTAAGTGCTCTTAATACAATACAATTTTGATACAACACTATGAATACAATACAATTTTGATATAGCATTCTTCATGGAAGATATTGCAAACTGCTTTACAGTGAGACTCGGTCAGAGTTTAAGAGATTTAAATGGGAGAGCTGGAGGGAAAAGTGAATCAGTGGGTAGGAAGAAGAGAGAAGATTCCGTATTGGATAGGGCAAGTCAATGAGTCACCCTTGAGCATCCCACCTCCAGTGTTGAAGAGACAGAGGAGGGCAAGATTAGTTGGAGTAGGGTGGATGTAGAGTAGATGGATATTTAATCTAAGTGGTAGGATGGACAAAGTCCATGGTGAATTTTTGAAAAGCAGGACATTTTTTTCAGCATCTATAGGCTAGGGCAGTGCTCCCCAAACTTTTTAGGGTCACGCCCCCCCTTACACCTGTCTGTGGCACACATAACCCCGGAGCTGGGGCCAGGAGTGGGGACATGGCTCCCGGGGCGGTGGGGGGTGCGGATAGAGGTAAAGGGACTGAGGCTGGAGCGGCAGCTGGGGGCGGGTCTGAGGTTGGGAATGAAGCGGTGGCCAAGCCTGGGGTGGGGCCGGAACTGGGTGTGGAGCCACTGCCGGGAGCGGGTCTGGCGGTGCTCCCTCCCCATCCCCTGTGGGGGCTGACCTGGGCCCCATCCTGCCCCCCCTGAATGTTCCACCGTGCCCCTCTAGGAAGGCATGCCCCACAGTTTGGGGACCTCTGGGCTAGGGGTTGGGTTGAGACTACTGAGAATAATTTAACTTTACAGGTGAATGATAAGTATGACTATGTTTGGGAGCAGTATGATCCAACTACTTGCAGTACAAGAGTATTTTGGCCACAGCATTCTAAAGGCTTGCCTATGTAGGGATACTCAGGAAAATTAATCCAAATGAACTAAAGATGTGAATTTCAACTGCATTAAACCCCTGTGTGGACACTCATACAGAATTAAAGTGGTCTTAGTTTGGTTTTGTTTAATTAATTTAGCATAGACAGAGTTAGTTATGGACAATTCTAGCAACCTTCTACAGATGGTGACAGATAGACCTTTGTAGACCATGGAGGTGGAGAATTTTATGACCACTGCAGATTTCTGCCAGTATGAACAAAGTTCTGAGCTCAGTTGAGAAGAATGAAAACATAGGACAAAGAAGACCTTGTTACCTTGAAGGATTTTAGTCTATGAAACATTCAGTTCAGTCTTAGGATATTAAAGTGTAGCTAGAAGCTGGCAGGCAAGTAGATAGGAGATTAGATGTGTCAGAGAGTGAGTCAATTTAAATACAGCATTGAGAGTCATCTACATGAAGGTAACCAGTTAAAATATTTTCCCAGAAACTTTACAGTAAACTCTCCTTTCTAGAGGGTTTCCATGTTAGAGGTACTGTTTTAGGGTGGGAGGGGAGGTAATGTTTTTTCAGTTTGTGTATTGCCTTCTATTCTTCTTACCATCCAACCACCTCTCCACCTCACAACCCAAAGGTTTATTGTATCATTGTGGTGATAAGGTGACTTTTTTTTTTTATTCATAGCACACCAGTTTTTATGTGGAGGGGCATTCCATCTGTACTTCCTTGTCACTTCTCTAACCTCATGCCAATTACAGCAGTTGTACTCTTCCCCCGTCCCCAGTTTTGGATCCTTTTTTGCCTTTTTAAGGGTGAAGAGTAGCTGTAATGTCCAGTTTTAAGGATCCCACTTGGCTGTTCATGACTTGGAGTGACCACATTTCTGATGTAAGGTGATCTCTTCAGGAGCTAAAGGTTTACTCTGGGGGTTTTTTCTAGACAGCCGTGCCCTTGAGTAATTTTTGAATAGTGGTATTTTTTTCTGAAGGTCAGGAGGAAGATAAAACATAATATATGTACTTATTCTGGCTTTTGTCTAAGGGAGTGTACTTGAGTAGGACAAGTTTCTGCCATAACTAGGGTAGCTGGATTCCTTCTTTGGGTTGACTTTTATCAATTTGTTGTCTAGTCATTTGATGCATTTTAATTACTCTACATGCACCAGAGGCAACATCTGATTTTTCTAAATAAGTTAAATAAATAAATACATCTAAAGTGTAAATTTACTCACTGGCTCAGAGCAGAATTTTAGACCTAGTTTTCTAGTCTGCTTTATTCGCAGAGAAACCTTCACACTTCAACACAGTCCTTCCTTATGTTGGGGGATAGAGATAATGTCTTATTTTGTCTTCTTTCCTTGTCTTGGTCCAGGAGTACCAAGGCTAGAGGGATGATGAAGAGGTGAAGTCTGTTTGTGGTGTTATTTATTTTGTAGTCCAGCTGGTCTGCTGTGAGCCAGGTTTTTACTTTTATTATTATTTTTATATTCTCTATTATTATTATTTGGCTTATTTTGTCTTGCTGTACAAATGCAAAGATAAGGTAGACCCTGCCCCCCAAAAGACTACAAAAGACAAAGAGAAGGAAAATCCAAAGGAGAGACTAATTTGATGTGAAGTGCGCGGAGCTGCTCTGTAATAGTTTGTGAATACCTAGTTATTGGGATATTTACTATATAATATGTAGGTTTAGTTTAAAAACAGGCTGTTGGAAAAACAAGCAGGAGAACAAGACAGTGGCTCCAGATAAGACACCTCTGGGTAAATACTTCCGGGGGAGGGAGTTAAGAGTCAATACCTGACCTATTAACTGGGAAGATTTGAACTGAACTCCTTGTCTCTAGCCAGGTTATAGTTTGTTTTTACCAATGTTGGGAACCAACAGATCAAAAGAGCAACAAACAGTTAAAAAGTCTCTCTCTATCCAGAGAGGAGGCAGTCACTTGGGAGCTGAACACAGGAAACAGACAGCCACAGATACCCACTTGGGGGGTCTAAAGAAACTAGGCCTTCCTAAGCTCCCTACACAGGGGTGGGAACGGTGAGTAGGCAGGGGTAGGCAAGATAGACATTTATATAGACCTATTATTGTTTTTAAAACCCTTTGTTCCCGTTGTTCAGAGTAAACAATGCTTTTGTTTGAGAAGGCTGCCTTGAGTCACTTTATTTACCACGGGTCACAGCGCCCAAAGAGAAGGACCACAGATACCTGAACCCAGTCAAAGCTTTTGGGGGTAAGCCCAGTTGATCCACAGGGTACTTCAGCCTAGGACCCTGTCTACGAGTGGAAGGATTGATGAAGGCACAAGGCCTGAGACCTGACTAGGTGCACTTAGAGAGCAGTCAGAGGTTTAACTAGCCCTGTAACTAACGCTTAGGGGTTTTTATTACCATCACTATATTGTTGTTGTTGTTGTTTTAGCATGAACTTGCTACTTACAGATATCACAAAAAAAGTGATTTTTTTTCTGCTTTGGGGGAAGGGAATAAGGGGACGAGGTGTGGTCATATCATAAACTAGCGCCAGCCCCATTGTTAAATAGGTTTCCTTTGAGAGAGGAGGATGCTGGGTAAAAGGACTCCAGAAGGGTCTCTTATACAAGGTGCCTACTTCTAGGGGTCTGTTCTTTTTGAGCAGGGCTCCTTTGCTATTTTTGGGGTCTCCTCTGAGAGTTTTGACATTTTCAAAATCTACTTTTCCAGTAGACGTGGTTCTTAGGTTCTCTTCTCTCCTTGCATTTTCTTACCTATCCATTGGCTTTCCAGAGAAAAGGGAACTCAGTTGGCAGGCACCCATCCGGAGATTTCTTAGATTTAGGTGATTTATAACTCAATTGCTCTTCCATCCTGCCAATATTCTTTTCGAAAAGTCTTGTGTTACTTGGAGTCCTGCATCTTGTAGACCCCTTCCCCTCCTTTTCTTTCAGGAAGTTTGTACCAAGGACTTTTTCCAAATTAGCCTCCTCCAGATTTGACATTTCCATTCCAAAAAACTTCAGCTGATCTGCCTTGACTTTTTTTTGTCCATCTTAACTTTGAACCCTTTGTAGTTAGACTGTGGTGTAGTGTTTGGTTTTCTTTCCAATCTTTTAGAGGCGTGAAATTAGTTGTTGTTGCCTCTGAATATATGGTGCTTTGTGTCCTTCCCTAGGTCTTTTTCTTGCCTTGCATCTTTTCTTGCTCTTTGAAGATGTTTACTTTACTAGGCAGTCGCACCCTCTGGCTTTTGCTCTCTACACAGCTTCATAAGGTCCTGCTGATACAGAGTCCTTGTGTGAGTACAGCAGATTTATCATAGCCACAGAGACTGTTATAAGTGGAGAGAGATTTTGATGGAATTGGAGAGTTAAACATATCTTACTGCATATGGGCCCTGCAAAATCCATATCTGTAGTCAGCCCCTGGTTATCAACTCCCATCAGTCATCACTTGGTACAATGAGTTGCAGAAATCAAATTAGCAGGCAAGTCTCGTTTGGTTACATCAATCAGAGGTGTTGCCCTCTGATGATATGCATAATCCTAGGTTCCTTTGCTGCATAGTTTTTAATTTTAATTATGAGACCTGCAGTATAATGAGAGGATGGTGAAATGCCTGTGTTTCTGTCCTGCTTTAGTTGACTTTTGTTACCTACAACCTTGACTGAATTGTCACTTGGGGCAAGGGCAGCAGAGAATGTGTTCTTGTTATAAATGTAAATACACTTATATCATGATACTGTATAAAGCAAGATGTCATGACATGCCAGACAGAACCATGTCACTCAATAATTTTTTAGTCAGTCACTGTACCAGTATATTACCCAATCAAGTGAAAATGAGCACAAGACTGCAATAGTCCCGTAAAATTCATCAATTGTCATGTATGTAAAAATGCATCTTGCTGTAAATACTAATATCTAGAGTCGCATAAAGAACTGCTACATGAATCAACAGCCCCATGGTTGATAAAGAACAACCACTCGAGAATCCTTGCATGAATTTATTTATGTCCAGATAGCAGAATGCTGCTACCATTTCAACAAAAAGTTTCCATCAGAGCCTCAAGCCTGTCATGTGAACCTCTTCCTCTACACAGATACCATAACTAACTTGAAATATGAGATAAGATCAATCACTTTTAAGTTCTTTGTGGCACAGAAAACAAAGATAAGATGCTATTCATTTCTTGTGATGGGGATGAAAGCAGTGTATTTCACACATAATGTTTTGGAGTTTTTCTCATATAACCCCTTCCCCCCAAAGTACTTATGGTGTCACATGTTATGATCTCTTGTGGTAACTCGTAACTTTCATCACTACTGCAAGGGCCAAAGTAATATCAGAGCAGAAAAAACTATTAAAACTAGGACTGGACAACCAAACTTGGATTCATACATTTTAAAGCCAGAAAGAATCATAGAATATATGATCTTCTGCATAACACAGGACCTAGAACCTCACCCAGTAACTTCTGCTTGAGCTATAGCATATCTGCTAGAAAAACATCCAGTTTTGATTTAAAGTACTCAAGTGTTGGAGAATCTACCATGTCTCTTGGTAAATTGCTCCAATGGTTAATTATCCTCACTATTAAAATGTTTCCCTTTATTTCTAGTGTGAATTTGTTTAGTTTCAGTTTCTAACCATTGGATCTTGTTATGCCTTTTTCTGTTAGATAAAATAATCCTGAACCTTCATCCAAACCTTCACAAAAAAAATTTTTTTTAGGTTTCTGAATCTAATAGTTCTAGAGATCGCCATCATTTGGATTCCAATAAGAAGCTAAGACAGTAAAATGTAAATATAAGTGATCTCATACTAATGTCTTATATTGTAAGTATCTTGCAGTCTGCCTTTCCTGGTAACAATTGCTGTGTGCCAGTTGAAGGATGGGAGCTCCAATCATTTTAGTGGTGTAAAGCATTTGTTTTCTAGCACTTATGGTGCATGGGGTATCTGGCTATATCTGTCCCTAGTGTCCTCAATCTAGTTCTGCTTTTTAGGATTGGGAGAGAATATAACAAATTTTATAGGATTAGTTTAATTTCCAATCCCTGAAATAGATAAAAAAAAATTAAAAACATTTTTGTTCTTCTTTAATGGTCAATGTTAATCTGTAAAAATTTAGAGTACAGTACTTGTACTACATGGTTTGATTATAATGTCAAGGGGTTTACGTGGAAGACTCAGCTGTATGAATAAAAGATTGCAGTATGTTCAAAATGGCATGTGAGTCTGTGCTGTTAAACAGATACCACCACAGCTACCCTCTCAGGCTCACAAGAGGATCAGTCGTTGTCATTTTTCTCAGAGGAACGCTATGTAAAGCCCAATTCTGCTTGTAATGGGAATAAAATTATTCTTTTATTTAGATGTTTTTTTAAAAATGAACTAAAGTAACTGAACTTTTGTCCCTGGCCCTGTAGGACCACAGTAAGTCTATGAGAGAAATGTTTGTGCTTCGTGGGCCAAATTCAACTGTCAGCAGTGACTAAATGGCTGAGCACGTGGAGTGCTTTCATCTCCTGTTGAAGTCAGTGGTAGTTGAAGTGAACTCTGCACCTCACAAATGGGCACTCAGCATACTGTAGGATCTGGTCCTTATTGAGACTAGAGTTTATTTAGCCAGTGTATTGGATTATTTTACAATGAATATACTAGCAAAATATGCTGATAGTGATGTCTTGAATCTTGTGTTGCTAAGATTTTTAATTTTTCCCAATGCAAAAATGACTCTGTGAGCTAATGAAAGGGTAGACTCCACTTTTGATGAATACATGTGACTCCTATCAACACTAGCAGTAGTTAGTCCTTGGACCTTTTGTTGCCTTTCAACTTGCATGTCTGTGGCAAGATGAAAACTAATGTTTGCTCAGACTTTATAATTATTTGCAATGCCACAATGAACTCCCTTGGTTTCCACCTGTGATCAAATGGACGGGACAGGCCCTATATGTGCAGTGCTGGGGAGGAGCTGTTGGTGTTGGTACATGGTGTTGGTACATGACATAGGGAAAGGTAGGAGAGAGGTCTTGGAAACCAAATTTAGGCTGCTAAGTAAGAGAGTAAAGTCCAGGACCTCCATGGTAGCATTCTCTGAAATAATTCTAGTTCCATGCACAGGGCCAGTTAGATAGGGAGAACTTCAGGACCTCAATGTGTGGATGAGAGAGTGGTGTAGGGAGGAGGGTTTTAGTTTATTAGCAACTGGGGAGTCTTTTGGGAAAGGAGGAGATTCAACAGGAAGGACGGGCTCCACCTTAACCAAAACAGAACCAAATTGCTGGCATGTAAAATGAAAAAGCCGTAGAAGAGTTTTTAAACTAAGGACTGTGGGAAAGCTGACAGTTATAGAGGAGCACATGGTTCAAACACAGACATCCCATAGGGGAGGATCTATTAACAAGTATTCTCTATTCTAGTAAAGAAGAGAGGATAAAGTACAGGTGGAAACTGAAGAGAAACAGTCAAACGAAAAAGGAGTCCCATTGAATTACATCACATGAAGGCAGACAACTAAAAAGCGATAGTAAAAAGTGCTTGTATACATGTGCTAGAAGCCTAAATACTAAGATGGTTAAACTTGAGTGCCAGGTATTAAAGGAGGATATTGATATATAGGCATCACAGAAACTTGGTGGAATGATAACAATCAATGGGACACGGTAATGCCAGGGTACAAAATGTACAGGAATGATAGAGTAGGTCACGCTGGTGGAGGAGTGGCACTGTGTGTGAAAGAAAGCACAGAGGCAAATATAGTCATATCTTAAATGACTCATACTGTACCATAGAATCTCTATGGATAGAAATTCCATGCTTGAACAATAAGAATATAGCAGTAGGAGAATACTACTGACCACCTGACTGGGATGGTGATGGTGATTGTGAAATGCTCTGGGAAATTAGAGAGACTATAAAAATAGAAAACTCAATAATACTGGGGGATTTCAACTATCCCCCTATTGACTGGATACATGTCACCTCAGGATGGGATGCAGATGTAGAGTTTCTAGACACCATTAATGACTTCTTGGAACAGCTAATCCTGGAACCCACAAGGCAATTCCTGATTTAGTGCTAAGTAGAGCACAGGATCTGGTCCAAAAGGTGAATATAGCCAAACTGCTCAATAATAGTGACCATAATATAATTAAATTTAACATCCTTTGCGGGTGTGTGTGTGTGTGTGTGTGTGTGTGTGTGTGTGTGTGTGTGTGTGTGTGTGTGTGTGTGTGTGTGTGTGTGTGTGTGTGTGTGTGTGTGTGTGGAATACCAAAGAATCCCATCACAGTAGCATTACACTTTAGAAAAGGAAACTACACAAAAATGAGGAGGCTAGTTTAATGGAAATTTTAAAAGGAACAGTCAAAAGAGTGAAATGCCTGCAAGCTGCATAGAAACTTTTTCAAAAACACCATAGAGGCTCAAATTAAGTGTATATCACAAGTTAAACAAATCAGAGGACCAAAAAAATGCCAACATGGCTAAACAACAGAGTAATAGAGTTGGTTAGAGGCAAAAAGATACAGTAACTCCTCACTTAAAGTCGTCCTGGTTAACGTCGTTTCATTGGTACGTTGCTGATCAATTAGGGAACATGCTCGTTTAAAGTTATGCAATGCTCCCTTATAACGTTGTTTGGCAGCTGCCTGCTTTGTCCACTGCTTGCAGGAAGAGAAGCCTGTTTCAGCTAGCTGGTGGGGGCTTGGAACCAGGGTTGGCTGGCAGCCCCCCTATCAGCTCTCTTAAGTTCCCTGTGCGTCAGCTGCCCAGCAGGCTATCAATTGACGGCAGTTCAGCTGTCCCTCCCCCAACTGCCGTGTGCTGCTCCTATCCTCTGCCTTGGAGCTGCTCCCGGGAGCCTCCTGCTTGCTGTGCGGGGGCATCGGGGGGAAGAGGAGAGCTAATATCAGGGTATCCCCCTCTGCCCCTGCTCCTGCACCCCGCTTACCCTATCTTTCATAGAGCAGGGGGGACACAGGACAGGGCTCAGGATGGAGGGAGCTTTCTGGCAGCAGCTGCCTTCTCAGCTTGCTGATCTGCTTAACAAGGCAGTATACTTAGAGTGGGGTCAGCATACTTAAAGGGGCAATGCGCATCTCTCTCACACACACACTGTTTATGTCTTTCTACTCTCTGTCTGCCATGCTGTCTCCCCTCCCTCCATTCGTACTGCCTTGTAGAGTGTGAGGCTACATTAACAACAATGAGTTAACCCTTGAGGGCTCAGCCAATTGCTAGTTCATCATTTAGCAGTAAGGCATTCCCTGGGAAATATCCCACCCTCTGACTTCACCACCTCAACCAAGTTGCACAATCATCATCGCTGTGTACCAGTATTAAATTGTTTGTTTAAAACTTATACTCTGTGTGTGTGTGTGAAATTGGATTCACTTAACATTGTTTTGCTTAAAGTCGCATTTTTCAGGAATATAACTACAACGTTAAGCGAGGAGTTACTGTATCTTTTAAAAATTGGAAGTCAAATCCTAATGAGGAAAACAGAAAGGAGCATAAACTCTGGCAAGTCAAGTGTAAAAGTATAACTAGGCAGGACAAAAAAGAACTTGAAGAACAGTGAGCAAAAGACTCAAACTTAATAGCAAAAAATATTTTAAGTACATCAGAAGCCGGAAGCCAAACCAATCAATGGGGCCACTGAACGATCGGGGTGCTAAAGGAGCACTTGGGGAAGATAAGGCCATTGCGGAGAAGCTAAATCAATTCTTTGCATTGGTCTTCATTGCAGAGGTTGTGAGGGAGATTTCCACACCTCAGCCATTCCTTTTAGATGACAAATCTGAGGAACTGTCCCAGATTGAGGTCTCAGTAGGGGAGGTTTTGGAACAAATTGATAAATTAAACGGTAGTAAGTCACCAAGACCAGATGGGGTTCACCCAAGATTGCTGAAGGAACTCAAATATGAAACTGCAGAACTGCTAGCTGTAGTATGTAACCTATCATATAAATCCGCTTCTGTACCGGTTGACCGGAGGATAGCTAACGTGATGCCAATTTTTTAAAAAGGCTCCAGAGTTGATCCTGGCAATTACAGGGTGGTAAGCCTAATTTCAATACAAGGCATATTGGTTGAAACTATAGTAAAGAGGAGAATTATCAGACACAAAGAAGAACATGATTTCCAATCATGCCTCGCCACTCTATACTTTGAGGGGGGTCAACAAACGTGGATAACGGGGACCCAGTGGATGAAGTATACTTATAGTTTCAGAAAGTCTTTGACAAAGCTCCTCACCAAAGATTCTTAAACAAACTAAGCATTCATGGAATAAGAGGGAAGATCCTCTTGTGGATCAATACCTGGTTAAAAGATAGGAACAAAGGGCAGAAATAAATGGTCAGTTTTCACAATGGAGAGAGGTAAATAGCAGTGTCCTCCAGAGAGCTATACTTGGACCAGTGCTGTTCAACATATTCATAAATGATCTGGAAAAAGGGTAGACAGTGAGGTGGCAAAGTTCGTAGATGATACAAAATTACTCAAGATAGTTAAGTCCAGAGCAGACTGAAGAGTTACAAAGGGATCTTACAAAACTGGGTGACTGAGGAACAAAACAGCAGATAAAATTCAATGCTGATAAATGCAAACTAATAATGCACATTGGAAAACAATCCCAACTACACATACAAAATGATCAGGTCTAAATTAGCTGTTCTCATTCAAGAAAGAGATTTTGGAGTCATCGTGGATAGTTCTCTAAAAACATCCACTCAAGGTGCAGTGCCAGTCAAAAAAGCTAACAGAATGTTAGGAACCATTGGGAAATGAATAGATAATAAGACAGTAAATATCATAATGCCACTATATAAATCCATGGTACACCCATGCCTTGAATACTGTGCAGTTCTGGTTGCCCCATCTCAAAAAAGATGTATTAGAAGTGGAAAAGGTACAGGAAAGGGCAATAAAATGATTAAGGGTTTGGAACTACTTCTGTATGAGGAGAAATTAAGGACTGGGACTGTTCAGCTTGGAAAAGAAATGACTAAAGGAGGATATGATAGAGGTCTATAAAATCATGACTGGTGTGGAGAAAGTGAATACGGAAGTGTTATTTACTCCTTCACATAACACAAGAACCTGGAGTTGCCGAATGAAATCAATAGGCAGCAGTTTTAAGACAAACAAAAGGAAGTACTTCTTCACACAACACACAGTTAACCTGTGGAACTCATTGCCAGGAGATGATGTGAAGGCCAAAAGTATAACAAGATGCAAAAAAAGAATTAGATAAGTTCATGAAGGATAGGTCCACCAATAGCTTTTAGCTCTGGGTGTCCCGAAGCCTCTGACTGCCAGATGTTGGCACAGGATAACTAGGAATGGATAACTTGATAATTGGCCTGTTCTGTTCATTCCCTTTGAAGCGTCTGGCATTGGCCACTGTCGGAAGACAGGATACTGGGCTAGATGGACCATTGGTCTGACCCAGTATGGCCGTTCTTATGTTCTCATTTGCGTCCCCACTAGCAGAGTATTTTGTCTCATGGTTATTGTACGTTGCTCCCTCCCCAGCCTTCGCTGCTCACTTTTGGGTCAGTGTGGGCTGGCTCCACACAACCATGCTCCTGGCAGACTGAGAGTTGCAGGTGCCTTGCACTTATATACCCCTTTTATCCTGAGCTGACTTCCAGCTACTAGGGACTAACGGAAACCTGGGAGTGAAACGAGTCAGATGTTCTTAATTTGCTGGTTGTTGCCAAAATCTGTTGGCAGCCGTTCTATTCTGTATGCAGTGAAAATGGGTTACTTACATTTTTCCCCTTTTTGCTACAATTGTAATGTAAACATGTAAGCTTTAGCTTTGTGGGTTTTTTGGGGGCAGAGTTTGTGTGTTGGATTTCAGGCAGCCTGAGAAATGGGCCTGTTTTCCTACAGTCATTCTGTTTTTTGTCACATGTGACCACAAACAGCATTATATCAAATTAAAGTAATGTTCTGATTCATGGGAAGGGAGGGGTAGCTAAAGAAAGCTCTTTGTGTCCACTGGCCAAAATCCCACACAGGGTGAATGAGGTTGAACCATTGAGCAATTTTATGGCATTCTAATTGTTGATGATAATTTTTCAGAGTATATATTATTTTGACATATGGCAGCAATCCAGTATCATTCTAGCATCACTTGATGTGTAAATACACGTAAAGAGTACAGTAAATGTTGTACCTTGCACCAAGTACAGAAATAGATTATGAAAAAAACAACAGAACAATACCAGAATGTGACTAGTTTAAATTTGTGTCTGAAAGTATATTGAGGTAATCTTTCCTGAAAGGCCTTTGAATTTCAGACTGTGAACTCTTTGCCTCTTGGCACACACACATTTTTTCTCTTGGAAGATTCTGAGTAACAGTTGCCCTTTTTTCTTTTTGAATCACAGGACTTGCATATTCTGTTTTTCTTGTTACAGGTCTAAAGCCGTAAAGACTATGTCAAAGTAACGAAGAGAACATTGTGTACTGAATACAAGAGCTGAGGGAGAAGGGGCGGGAAGAGGGAAGAGATAATCCTGTCTTCAAGCATAGGATTTGATCCTGCAAACCCTTTCTCATATCAGGAGTTCTGTGAAGGTGAATGGAACTTTTCACATGAGCAAGGATTACTCTCGTGAGTAAGGGCTTGCAGATCAGTACCACACTATGATTCTTCTTAAAATGTTCTAAGTAACTTGGCCAGGTTTTAGGATAACAGTCATAAAGTGGTTTAAATTAAGTGAAACACTGTTAAAGAATACTGTGGGTACAAGGAGTTTATTAAGTAGAAATTTTGCAAATGACCAACACTCTGGTAAAAAGTGAAATGGCTCCCTGAAAAGGATGCATACATACATTGCAAATGCAGAATTAATGTGCAAGTTGGAAGCATTTCTAAGGAGCCACATGACTACACTGTTGCCAGGAATCATCTCATAGAATATCAGGGTTGGAAGGGACCTTAGGAGGTCATACTAGTCCAACCCCCTGCTCAAAGCAGGACCAATCCCCAATTTTTGCCCCAGATTCCTAAATGGCCCCCTCAAGGATTGAACTCACAACCCTGGGTTTAGCAGGCCAATGCTCAAACCACTGAGCCAATCCTCCCCCTGCACAAGTGTCCCAATTTTCTGTTCTCCTGCATCTTGTGATGTCATTTAAGCTCGTGCGAAGTGAGTGCTTAGTACACTACCAATCACAATGGTAGCAGTTTTCCCCTACTATGCACTCACTGTGCACCGGTGTAAATGGCCAGATAGTAAGCTCTTTGGGACAGGGACCAACTTTTTGTTACGTTTGTGTATAGCACCTAGCACACTGGGATCCTGGTCCATGCCTTGGGCTCTTAGTTGCTATTGTAATACATATCAGTAATAATAATACATAAGGTGCAGAGTAATGGAGAATCAGGGGCTGTCTATTGCATAATAAGTACATATTGTGCCTCCTAATACATAGGGCCTATGGAGTCTCCTGCTGGACATACATTTTCTGGCATGTGCCTGTGTGTAACATCTGCCAGAATATGGCCCCTTGTAAAGTACTCTTGCTAAAATATAACTCATAAGAGACTCTGTCCTCTGGGTGCTAAGGGCATAGTACTCAGGTGCCCAGCACCTTGTGAGATTGGGTCTCTGGAGAGAAAGAGCTCCTTTATGCTTATAGCTGGCGGGTGGATTGTTATTTTGACTTTATCTGATTATAATGCACCCATTGGGGGGGGGGAGAGGAATTTTTAAATGTTAATTCAACTAGAGAAATCAAAATTCCCTCTACTCCGGTCGGTACAGGCAGAACACCACAGAGGGCAACAGCTGACAAAGATAGCAGCTGCTACGGATGCAGGAAAATACAAGTTTACAAGTTCCCCATCTGTTCCCCTCCCTTCCCCCCCTCCCCCTTTGTTAACAACACTGCTATTTCTTCTACTGAAACCGTATGTGGCTATCACTAACCATTTTCATGAATGTTCAGAACATGCTGAAAGACTGGGCTTTCGCCCAATCTCATTCTCCTCCTTTATACGTCAGTGAAGAAAGAGAGCTAGACTGAGATGGGTTGTCCAGAGTCATTTTATTGTACTTATGATGATGGCAGCAATTCACAAGCTGAAGCAGCTTACTTGTTAACCTTATAAAAAGATGACATTATATTGCATTTAGCTCCTTGGGGGTTCCTTTTTTCGTCTCTTTCTCCTTCTTCTTTTTTTGGTGTCCCCAAGTTAGCATTAGGGAGTATCTCAGTTGTCACTCTGCTTCTGAAGGGCTGCTAGGATTATATCATAGCTGTAATTGGATAAACTCTAAGAGACAATTTCTGCTGAAAATAATTAATATGGTATATTTTTACCCTGTACAGAGCTTGAGACAGAGCCCATTGAAGGCTCCTGTTAACTTGAGTGACCTTTAGATCATGTCCGTGAGAGAAATTGGAAGCCAGATATTTAAAAAAAAAATTGTGGCCCTCATCTGACAAAGATTTATGCACATGCTTAGCTTTTTACACCCAGTTAGTATTCCCATTGAAGTCTATGAAACTACTCGTGGTGCCTAAAGTTAAGGACACACATAAGTCTTTACAGACTCAGGCTTAAGTTTATATAGTGTGATACAGACAGGGCCAATATAAAGAGAACACTGTGAACAAAATGGCTTTGTATTGGCTTTGAACAGTCCTATTTGTGGAAATTCTTGAGTGTCACATCTCCGTAGTTTTACAGATAAGGAAAGCAAAGGGACCCCAGGAGAAATCTATGGCCGTCTGAATTAAGGACAATAGGAAGGAGGTTTTTAAGTACATTAAGAACAAAGAGAATCCTAGCAATGATATTGCTACATTACTGGTTGAAAATGGTAGAATTATCAATAATAATGCAGAAAAGGGCAGAGGTGTTCAGTAAATATTTCTGTTCTATATCTGGAGAAAAAACAGATGATGTACTCATATCATATGATAACACTCTTCCCATTCCACTTGTATCTCAGAAGAATGTTTAACAGCAGCTACTAACATAGACATTTTAAATCAGCAGGGCCAGGTAATTTGCATCCAAGAGTTTTAAAAGAGCTGGCTAAGGAGCTTGCTGGACTGTTAATGTTGATTTTCAGTAAGTCTTGGAACACCTAGAAGAAAGCTAATCTGCCAATATTTAAAAAAGGATAAATGGGCTGACTCACATTTCAATCCCGGGCAAAATAATGGAGTGGCTGATACGGGACTTGATTAATAAAGAATTAAAGAAGGGTGATATAATTGTCAGTCAACGTGGGTTTATAGAAAATAGCTCCTGTCAAACTAATTTGATAGCTTCTTTTGGTCAGATTACAAATTTGATTGATAAAGGTGATAGTGTTGATGTAATATACTTAGATTTCTGTAGGACATTTGACATGATACCACATTTTGATTAAAAAAAGTAGAAAGATATAAAATTAACATGGCACACAACAGATGGATTAAAAGCTGGCTAACTGATAGGTCTCAAAATGTAATTGTAAATGGGAAATCATCATCGAATGGGTCTGTTTCTAGTGAGGTCCTGCAGGGATCAGTTGTTGGCCCTACGGCTATTTAACATTTTTTATCAATGACATAGAAGAAAACATAAAAATCATCACAGATAAAGTTTGCAAATGACTCAAAAATGGAGGGAGTGGCAAATAATGAGGAGAAGACACTGATTACCAAGTGATCCAGATTGCTCTGAAATTTGGCGCATGCAGACAATATGTGTTTTAATACAACTAAATGTAAATGTATGTATCTAGGAACAAAGAATGTAGGTCCTGCTTTCAGGATGCGGGACTCTGTCCTGGGAAGCACTGACTCTGGAAAAGATTTGAGGATCATGGTGGATAATTAGCTGAACTCCCAGTGCAATGAGATCCCAGTGCAACGTTGAGGCCAAAAGGGCTTATCCAATTTTTGGATGCATAAATGGGAATCTTGAGTAGCAAAGTAGAGAGGTTATTTTACCTTTTGTGTTTAGCGCTGGTGAGATCACTGTTGGAAAACTATGTCTAGTTCTGGTGTCCACAATTCAAGACTGGTTTTGATAAATTGGAGAGGGTTCAGAAAAGAGCCATGAGAATAATTAAAGGATTGGAAAACATGCCTTAGTAATAGACATTAGGAACTCAATCTGTTTAGTTTAACAAAGAGAAGCTTATGGGGTGACTTGATTACCATCTGTACTTATCTACATAGGGAACAAGTATTTAATAATGGGATCTTCAGTCTAGCAGAGAAAGGTATAACATGATCCAATGGCTGGAAGCTGAAACTAGACAAATTCACATTGGAAATAAGGTGTACATTTTAAAGTGAGAGTAATTAACTATTGGAACAACTTACCAAGGGTCATGGTGGATTCTGACCATTTTGAAATCAAGATTGGATGTTTTCCTAAAAGATCTGCTGTAGGAATTATAATTAGGGAAGTTCCATGGCCTGTGTTACGCAGGAGGTCAGACCAGATGATAACAATGGTCCCTTCTGGCCTTGGAATCTATGAATCGCAGAGATCATGATTCTTGATAGTCTCCATTAAAGTCTGTCTTACAAAGGTCTTGGTCCTGTAACACTTATCAGGTGATTAACTTTAAGTGCACGAGCAATTCTATTGACTTCCCTTCCCTCTGAGGGCGGCATGTTGGGCATGCATCCTCTTATCTCCTGGGAATGGGGCCAGGATCCCCAAGAGACAGAGCAGCGGCAGCATCAGAGAGCATATGCCTTCAAAAGCTTGGGGCCAGCAAGAGAACATACAAACAACAACAAAACGAGAAAAGCAAACATGTTAGCAAGATCCCCGCTCATTTTGTCTAGGGCTGGGAGCTCTTTTTGTGAAGTGAGGAGACTGAAGGGGCAGACACTTTGGATGAGTAATCGTAGATCAGATTGTCTGGAACAGCTGTACATAAAGGATGGTAGTAGGGGAGCAGTTTGTGGGAACTAAACAAAACCTTACAAATGAAAATGAAGCTATCTTTTATTTTATACTTTAAAACTATTTTTTGTTGTGATGTAGGTGTCTTGGTTTAGTTGGTTTTTGTGCATGATATACTGTGGTTTGTTTGTCTTGTTTATTGGAATTATAAGTTTTTGGGGCAGAGACAATGTCATATTCTTTATTTGTATAACGCCTAGCACAGGGATCATCAACCTTTGGCACGCGGCCCATCAGGGAAATCTGTTGGCGGGCTGGGGTGGTTTGTTTACCTGCAGCGTCCGCAGGTTCGACTGATTGCAGCTTCCACTGGTCGCGGTTCGCCGTTCCAGGCCAGTGGGGGCTGCGGGAAGTGGGAGCTGCGAACCGCGGCCAATGGGAGCTGCGATCAGCCGAATCTGCGGACGCTGCAGGTAAACAAACCACCCCGGCCCGCCAGTGGATTTCCCTGATGGGCTGTGTGTCAAAGGTTGCCGATCCCTGGCCTAGCATAATGGTGCCTCCATCCTGACTGGGGCTTCCAGATGCTATCAGAATAAATTAATATATGATAGTGATATTTCTTGTTGTATGCTTGTATTAATATATCACAAAGGTTTACAGAATCAAGGTCCTGGAATGCGTTACCTTGCATTTTGAGTAAAGTTCTGGATTTATCCAACTTTAAGGGCCAAATTTTGCCTTGACATACACTCCATGCAATCTTGTTGAAATCAGCATGTTTTGATTATGAACTGATTTGGACATAAGTTATTCAATATTTTACTTCACTTTTTAAAAAGGCCTGAAACACAAATATTAAGTAACATAAATATTAAGATACCACTATTGTCCTAATCTCAGTTTCAAAATGAATGATTACTGTGATTGGAGCACGAAATGACTCCATTCATCACTTTGCTATTCAGGATTTGGTGTCAGGGTGTGGTGCTAATAATGTGTTGGAAGTATTTAAACACTCTGGTGACCTAGCTTTAGAGTCACCGCTTAACCTACAATGATACTAGTTTCTCAAGTAAAGTAAATAGCCAATGAAAATAGACTTCCTTTACCTGTTCATTTTGCTATGACTCTGGGATTTCCTGGTTGGTGGTGCTTCATGCAGAACAGACACCATGGAAACATCCTGCTTGCTGTATTAAAAGGGTGATTCACTGAAAGTATAGTGTCACCTTCCATGCTATCTGCGGTGTTATAGTTGGGCTAGTAAAATATATTACCACACGCACCTTCTACGCTGTCAGTCATGAGGCATATTTTACCTCCTGTGGTTTAAAAAAAAATCTAGTGAAACCAGTAGGTTTGATTAAACCAAAAACAGTTTCTAAGATGAATCATGTGAGACTAATTTAAAGGGGAAAAGGCACTGGAAGTTTAATTCCATTTACTTGATTAAGGACTTTATCCGGTATAACTAGTGTCTCCAAAACTCCCACTATTGTCTATGAGAACTTAGAATATGCAAGGAATTCAGAATCAGTTACCTGAAGTCAATAGAGCCAGATCAATTTACACCAGCTGGGGATCTGGCCATGTACGTTCACAACATTGATATTAGAGAGACAAGGTGTGGGAGGTAATATCTTTTATTGAACCAACTTCTGTTGGTGAGAGAGACAAGCTTTCAAGCTACACAGAGCTCTTCTTCATGTCTAGAAAACATAGAGTGTCACAGCTAAATACAAGGTGGAACAGATTGTTTAGCGTAAGTAGTCAACACACATTTCAAGGGATCATTCAAGATAAAGTGGCCCCTTCAGTCAGTCATAGTGAGGAAGGAAGGGAAAGAAAATGAAAAGGGGGGCAGCTGGGGGTTTGTCAGTGGGTTATAGATTGTTGTAATAAGCCACAAATCCAGCATCTCTGTTCAGTCCATGATTTTTAGTGTCCAGCAAAGCTGTGCATTTAAGCTTCCAGGCTCGTCTTTTGAAAGTGTTGTGCAGGTTTCCTTTGACGATGATGACTGGATAGGTCAGATACAGAGACTAGATACTAAAAATCATGGACTGACTAGACACCCTGGATTTATGGCTTATTACAACAATCCATAACCGACTAACAACTTCCTCCCAGCTGCTTCCACCCACTTCCTTTCCTCCCAGTGACTGGATGGGCGTTAATGGGCCACCTAACCTGGAATGGTTTCTTGAAATGTGTGTTAACTACTTATGCTAAACAATCTGTTCCACCTTATATTTAGCTATGACACTCTGAGTGAGGCCAGGTCCACACTACAGACCTATATTGGTATAATTACACCAGTCAGGGGTGTGAAAAATCCACACCCCCAAATGACATAGTTTTACCAACCTAACTTCTTCCCCCTCCCCCGAATAGACAGCACTGTGTCAATGGGAAAGCGTCTCCCATCAACAGAGCTACCGCCTCTCGTGGAGATGGATTAATTACACTGACAGGAGAGCTTGTCTATTGTCTATGAGAACTTAGAATATGCAAGGAATTCAGAATCAGTTACCTGAAGTCAATAGAGCCAGATCAATTTACACCAGCTGGGGATCTGGCCATGTATGTTCACAAAATTGATATTAGAGAGACAAGGTGCGGGAGGTAATATCTTTTATTGAACCAACTTCCGTTGGTGAGAGAGACAAGCTTTCAAGCTACACAGAGCTCAAAACTAGTATCTTCACTAACGTGCTACAGCTGCACCACTGTAGCGCTATATGTGAAGACAAGCCCTAAGCTTCCCAGACCTAAAGAAGAGCTCTGTGTAAGCTTGAAAGCTTGTCTCTCCCATCAGCAGAAGTTGGTCCTATAAAAGATATTACCTCACCCACTTTGTCTCTCTCATATCCTGAGACCAACACAACCACAATAACGCTGTATACACCAAAGTGATAGTCAGTCATACAGCGACCATGGCCCCATCTACCCTATGATTTTAAAAAAGGTTTCTACATAAGTTAAATACTGTTATGCCCGAGAGTGTGGAGAGTGCATAACTGCGTTTAAACTATTAAATGGGATGGGATAGTGTTGTTCTTGAGACTAAAAGCCCTCTTCAAATTTCTTACACTTTTCTCATGCAATACTGAGGGAAGTGGAGTAAAGAGTACTAAACAGGGCTGCGTATCTACTGTCTCAAACAATTTTAAAAATGGTTTAAAGGCATTTATGCCCCACCCACACCATTTGGCATACCATGCGTTTAATGTGTGTTTCCAGAAACCAATTATAACCCCGTTTTAAAATGTATTTCCCAAATACTGTGCTTAAAACTTGTTTCCTAAAGTGGGGAAAATCTTTAGTGTAGACAGGGCTTGTGTGTTCTCTGACATACTGGGAGTGGAATAATTACAGCTCAAGATGAAAACTAGTTGATTCCTAATTTTAAAAACATTTTAATATTTTATAGTTAGCATTATAGCTTGAAGATGGTGCAGGCTACATACTTGTTGGTATCCTATAGTCACCTTCAACTTTTTTTTTTTAAGGGGAAATGCCCATTTTTCTAATTGTTTAATTCACTCATCCATCTTCCATACCAACTTCTCAAGCTCATTCAACTATTTGGCCTCGTGTAAATAATTCTGGTTACAATTCTGCATGTCTCACACATAAATTCCCGTGGGAGCCATCGGGAATTTTTGCTTGTGTAGAGAGCACAGAATCAGGCCCATTGTAAAAAGAAAACGTTAAAATCACATTTCAAATGCTTCCTTAGGTTGTTTTGCACCATGGTCTTGGGGTTGTCAAACACAATGTTACTATTGCTTTGCCCGCGGCCAGCTGAAATGAATCATATTTTAAAATTAATTTTTTTTTAAAGTAGATAATCTTTTCTGGTTCAATAATAAACTAATTATGTGTTTTAAATAGCTCAGAATAGTGTTCCTGATCCAGTTTAGTCTTCCTAATAGAAAGGCCGAGGACAATGCAGGAGGTAGTAAAGCCTCTTGCTAGGAGAACTGTTACTCCATGCCAGCTTTTGAAGGGCCTGTACAGGCCTGCTGAAACTTGGTCAGTTTACAACATGTTGATCTATTTCTCTAATCAGTCACATGTTAGCTATATACTGTCACCAGATTTGAAAGTTAATATGTGCAGCTGAATGCTTCTGATTAATACAGTCCACATATTTAACAATCTATTGCTGACCTGCTATTTCAGAGTTAACTCTTTGCTGAACTAAACTCAGCACATTATTACGCTTTTGTAAATCAGGCATTCCCTTTTAAAGGTTGCATTGTTAATATAATATATTAACCAACACCATGAAAAAGTCAAAATTTTGCCAATCACTAGCACAGATGTCTCCTGTTTGGTATAGGGAAAAGCAGTGGTAATCTCAGATGTTCTTGGCACATGTTAATATTTTAATGACAGCTTTTTTGCCATTACCCATAATGGTAGTATCACTTACTATTTTAATCTTTTCTTACCTTATATAGTGATTAAAATATATACATTATTGTATAAAACTGGAGTCTGATCCTGCAAGTCAGCAGGTCTGTTTGCATGAGAGAGGTATTGGGCTTTTGGGATGCTTATAAATACAAATGGAGCTGATTTGTTTTATTCTGTACCTCCTACAGTATGGTTAATCTTGTTGTAGAATAGCTAGTTTAGTCACATTTCCTAGGCTTGGTACATTTCAATAAAATGTGTGTATTTATAATAGGTGGTCTAGCGTTGAGTCACCCTAGTGATTGTTCATGTAAAACTAATATTTCTAGCAGTGGATTATTATAGGCCATAGCAGCACTTACATTTATTTAGAACAATATGAAAGGACACCTACATGTTCATCTAAGGAGTCAATGTATAGTAAAGGCCATATGTTGAGAGAGAAAGAAAATAACTATTCTTCAGTTCCCACAAAAATGTGTGAGGTATTTGCTATAGTGATTTTCTTTCTTTTTTTTTTTTTAATCAGAGGGAATACACTCTTGTAGTTTAAAAATCTGCAAGCCAAGAATTTGCCTTAGAATAAAACTAGAATGTTTTCATGACGCGAAGCCCAAAGATCATTCTGGTCTATTGGAATTCTTTCATTAACTTCAGTGGGCATTAGATCGAGCCCATGGTGAAGAGGGTAACTATTTTTGAGTATTACTGTACTGAATAATATTGTGATTAGTGATGTGTGTGCCTGTTCGTTTCCTGGGACCTTCTTGAATTGAGAGGGAGAATTGTAGTTTCCTATTAAGGTGCTATGTAAACATAATGTGATATAATCTCAGAGGCTATCATGGGGAAAACATTTTAAGTAATAAACTATTTTTAAAATAAAAATAAAAGACATACATGCTAATGACACAGATCAGAACTAGGGATTCAGAGTTTCTGTACAGTAGTTCACCGTATCAACATCTTTGGGGAATCTCCATGGTTACTACAGAAATTAAAGCTTTGTTTTGAAAAGAAATGGTTTCAATCCTTTTCGTTGTGAAGATGTTTTGTGTGAGACCAGTGCAGAGCCACCTCATTGAGTCAGCAGACAGACAAACTGAGAGCTCCGTGAGCAGTGAGTTCCTCCTATTCATCTCAATGAGTTAAATCTGAACACTGATGACTGCTTTTATATCTACATTAACTCTTTCACTGTTGATCATTTTAGTAAAAAAATCAAGCTTTTCTGGAACTGAGGGTCGATTTAGGATTGTTAGCAAATCTCGAGTATAGTAACACCACTCCTCCAGCACACGCATACTCTGCTTCTTGGACATAAACATTAAAAATGAATCGATGACCAAAATCAGGAAACAAGAACATACATATAATATAAAGAGACATTATGTAGGGATTTGGATAATTGGAGGTTCAGATAAATGGGGTTTGGATTAACGGGCGTAATACCTACTGTACAACCCTCTTATAGAAAAGATTGGTGAATAATAGTTAACTAATGAAAAATACTGAAGGATGTGAGGCTCAGGTAAGGGTTTTAAGCTGTAATAGCACCAAATTGTCAGGGTCTACCCATTTCAACCAAATGCAGAACATTACAGAAACCTAAATTCTGCGGCAAGACCCCTCCGCTCCCCTCCTCTCCCCCCAACCAACCGTGGCCTAATGAAAATTCTGCAGGTGCCTGAAATGCATAGAGAATACATGCATCGGATACAGAAACTTTGATTAATTAAAGGTTATAGTGCATAATAGTTGATGCTATAATAGACAGTAAAATATGTTAATAAATATTTCTCCATATATTTCTCACTATTCCATAATTTCCGGTTTGCTGAAGAAGAATTCAGTGTGGGTGTGAACACACCCTCAGGTAGGGAGATTGGCCACAAAGTTCAGGCCCACTGTGCTTTAGAATACATTGCTCTATCCTCCTTCTCCTCCACCTCTTGTCTGCTAAGTGGGGATTGGCAACTCCATCCCTCCCTATCCTGCTGATGGTGAGGGAACCTCCCTCTTCTCCCCCCCGCCCACCCCCTCGCCCCCCAAGTAGTGCACAGAGGGGGTATGGTTTTGGTGGCTTCTTCATCCACTCAAACGACACTGGGTCTTGATCCTGACAGCAGAGCGCTTCGGTAGTCAGTGTTCTGTGTGCTCTGCTTTAGACCAGTCTGTTATATCAACTGTAAAAAAGACAATATGGGGTGTATCTCACAATATGGGCTATATATAACAATTACCCAGAGCCGTGGGACTCTGAGCACCATACATGTTGCAGCACCCAAGGCACACATTGTTATTTCCAAACACTTGATTGTTTTCCAAAATGCCAAAAGATTAATAAAATACAAATTGATCAAAACACTGTACTAAACAGTAGAAATCCACCCAAAAGACTGCCTACAGTGTCTGCAAAATGGATGGTGTTCTCTTCAGCCCTGTTGTTTCTAACCATGTTTACAAAAAGTGTATCTGCAGATATGAAAAAACAACAACATACATTGCATCCAGTAATTCCAAGTGACAATTGAAACAGCAAAGATATCAGACCCTCCCCCCAAAATCAAGCTTTTTATAATGGCAAATCAAACTCCGCCTTCACTGCAGTGACCCTGGTAGTCTGAACTGGCCTGGTTTACTTCTCAGGGTGTGTCTACACTGCAATTAGACACCAGCAGCTGGCCAGTGCCAGCTGACGGGGGCTTGTGGGGCTCCAGCTAAGGGGCTGTTTAATTGCAGTATAGACCTTCGGGCTTGGGCTGGAGCATGAGCTCTGGAGCCCCGTGGCAGGGGGATGGGGTCTCAGAGCTTGGGCTCCACCCGGAGCACAAAGTTCTACACAACAATTAAACAGCCCTATAGTCAGCTGGCATGGGCCTGCCGGGGTTTTTTTTTTAGTTGCACTATAGACATACCCTTACTTCACTAGTTTTATCTCAGTGTAAAATCATTTCCTTCAATGGAGATACTCCATATTTACATGGCTGTGAGTTCAGTATCAGGCCCAATTTATTTTCATTTATTACAATATTTTTACAGGGCGGCTAGGGTGACCAGATGTCCCAATTTTATAGGGACAGTCCCAATTTTTGGGTCTTTTTCTTATATAGGCTCCTATTACCCCTCACCCCCGTCCCGATTTTTCACATTTGCTGTCTGATCACCCTAAGGGCAGCTCAGTTTAGCAGTTGTCAGCAAACTTTCTACAAGATACAGCTACTTGTTGTTTAACCAGACCTGTTGGAGGACAGCATACACAGCCAAATTCAAACCTGCTGCAACTCTGTTGAAAATAAAATAGTCACACTAGAGATGAGTTTACCCATAATTTTTAAGATTCTGTTTAACAGAATGGCTATTTGTAGGTGTTTTCATTTCTAATCCTTTTTCTTCTCTATAGTACCTCCTAATAAATGTAAAAAACTGGATCCCTCAGTTTCTTTACCCTTGGATGTGATTTTTAAAGTTTGAAAAATATATTTGTTTAAATACAATGTGAACTGGAAATTTTTCATTTTTGAATTTTGTTCCAGTTAAGATTTCAAATAGGAATTTTATTACTGGGCTGTGATATATACCAAAAAAGATGTTAATGTATCCAAATGTAGGTCCTGTCCTGCCAGGAGGGGAATCTATCTAGATCATAGCTGACTGCACTCAGTGCTCATTGGCTTCAACGGCAATAGAGGGTGCTTAGCATGTCAGTAGGTACTCAGCACCTTGCAAGATCCCCTTAAAGCAAATTTTTATTCGTAATTTAAAATAATTTTGTGATCTCGAAGTATTTGCATTCATGATATAGTGTGTCTGGACGGGGGTAGATAATGGAGCTCTTGTTTACAAGACCTCTCTTCAACTCCTGATTACATTAGTTTGTTTCGTGTGTGTGTGGATGCAGATACTTTTTTATTTTTACACAATATTCTATGATAAAGCGTGCGTGTGTGTGTGTGTGTGTGCAGTTTTATAATATTGACAGGAATTGCTGGAGTGCTCAGCCAAAAGGAAAAAAAAAAAACCTTCTGAGAGCAGCTTCCAAAGTCCAATGTATGCCGGAAGCACAGGTTTGGCTGTGTGGAATGGAATGTTCTCTGTACTCCTCCAAGAACAAAAACAGCTGGGAAATAGGCTACTGAGACAATTTCCAAATCTGAAAAAATAAACGCCGCACAGCCATTGCCATCTCTCTTCATGAAGTTTACTTCACTTTTCGGCACATTCAGTGTGTTTTGTTTTTTAGGATGAGAGGTTTTTTCTGCTTTTTTTCCCCCTTAATCCTCTGACATTTTGCTGTTTGGTCCTTCTCTAAAATTACATTATTTACATTATTGAGATTTACTTCACTCCCTTCCCCCACTCAGTGGAAAAAAGTAAACTGAAACCAGCATGCGCTACTAAAAGCAAAACAAATGTTAGTTATTTGAGTCCTCCTGTGGTCATTGGATGACTGTCTGTAAAATAACTGGAAATTTTGCTGCTAACTGGAAGTGTGATGTGTTCAGCCAATTCCCAGACACTTTTAACCAGGTTTTGTTGTTGTTAGAATAGTAGTTTTAAATGTTAGTGTTTTTAAAGAACAAGGCAGCAGCATGTTTTAATGATAATGTTATTGTGTAAAACATTTTATTAAATATATATTTAACTAACTAACTAATATAACTGTTTTGATATGACTTCCCTATTGTATCTATACTTTCAAACAGTGTGTAAGAAGTCCTTTTCAGCAGCTTAATGGGGATGGAGTAAAACTCCTACGCATAGGATTGTGTAAAGCAGCAAAAGCAAGCAGAAAGTGCATGTGTAGGGGAGCTAGTTTCCCCTGCGCTAAGCAAACTGTCCCGTCACAATATGGCACAGTTGAAATCCTCACTTTCAGGTGGACTGAGGTCTGTAGGGTAGTCTCCTATCTGACCACAGCAGATTTCAGAGTGTAAATCTTCACTCCAATGAATGTTGCTTCAAGCAGTTCTAATTATCCCCTTGATGCCCTCTACCTTTTCGAAGAGTAGGAGGAAGGATGTGCGTGGAGGAGAGAGCTAATTGCAGCAAGGCTTTCTCCTGGCTCCTCCATTAAAACTACAATCAGAAATACCACTCTCTTGAGGAGAGAATAAGAAGGGAATTCCACAAAGCAAACTTTTCAGAGTTCCAGCTGACTTTTTTCTCTTCTTGTGGGTTTTTTCTACATAAAGGTATGCTTGGGTCACCCCAGCATCTGGGGCTAGAAGAAAGGAGCATGGCTCACTTTTACTTTATTTCTGCTCAGAACTTTAAGTGCAATAACCATTGTCAACTGCGTATAAAGAGCTGCTGCTCTCACTTTGGTGACAGTACTGTTCTTTCACTGCATGTACTGAACATCTGTTGTGATTCACAGATTTCATCAGATATTGAGACTAGAAAATGAAACTATATCAAGAACATTTCAATTTGTGTGTGTGTTTGTAATATCTATATTTCATGCAGCTACACAGTTTATGGCGAGAATATGGAATGCAAAATCTAGCACTAATGCAGCGTTTCAGATTGAGAAATCAAGCACTGAAATGAGAAGAAATCTCTAATTCTGTGTTTTTCTCCCTGCAACTTTAACTGTTTAGGTGAACATTAATAACAAACAGGAATATATTTTAAAAATTGGTTTGTATTCAACAAGAAACAGGAAATAAAAAATATTACATATGTGTAACATGACTGAGTTAATGTTGTGGGAGAAATCTTTATTTGAACTTTTGCTTCTGAGTGCTTGGTTTCTCTGCATCTGCAAAGCATTAACACTAGTTATTGTGATGCATGTCCCTGGTATTAAAGGAAAACAGGGACAGAAGATAAAATGTTCTTGAGTTCATTGGATCTTTCAAATTTCTTGAACCAGAGGAACATGGCAGTCCTGTGGAGCTATGTAGGAAAGGTCCTTCCAACGCTAACAAGTTGGCTCTTCACCGAGTAAAACAACACTGTGTAAAAGAGGTGGTTAAAGGCAAAAACACATCCTTTAAAAACTGGAAGTCAAATCCTAATATGGAAAATAGAAAGGAGCATAAACTGACAAGGCAAGTGTAAAAGTATAATTAGGCAGGCAAAAAAATTAAAAAAAAAAAGAATTTGAAGAACATCTAGCAAAAGACACAAAAACTAACAGCAAAAAGTTTTTAAGTACATCAGAAGCAGGAAGATGGCCAAACAATTAGTGAGGCCACTGGAGGATCAAGATGCTGAAAGAGCACTCAAGGAAGAGAAGGCCATAGCAGAGAAGCCAAATGAATTATTCGCATCGGTCTTCACTGCAGAGGATATGGGGGAGATTCCTTCCCCTGAGCCATCCTTTTTAGGTGACAAATATGAGGAACTCTCCCAGATTGAGGTATCAATAGAGGAAGTTTTGGAACAAATTGATAAATTAAACTGTAATAAGTCACCGGACCAAGTGGTACTCACCTAAGAGTTCTGAAGGAACTCAAATATAAAATTGCAGAACTACTAACTGTGGTATGTATCCTATCATTTAAATCAGCTTCTGTAACAGAGATTACAATACAGATTTGTAAAAAATATTCCAGAGGTGATCTTGTAAGACTAATTTCACTACCAGGCAAATTGAAACTATAGTAAAGAAGAAAATTATCAGACACATAGCACGGGATTTGTTGGGGAAGGGTCAACACAGCTTTTATAAAGGGAAACCATGCCTTACCAGACTAGTAGAATTATTTGAGGGACATGTAGCTTAGTCTCAGCATTCACCAGCTGTACCTCATCATGCTAATCTTCAGGCTTTTTTTTTTTTTTTTTTTTTAAACAGGGACTTTTAAGAGTTAAGTTACACAAGTCTCTTTTTATTTTTAAGTGAGTGGATTCCTTGTTGCGTTGTTGATCATTTTCAGGCTTTTTTTTTTTTTTTAAATAAAAGGGAAGGGGGGCTTTGAAGATTTAAGTTACACAACTCTCTTTTTATTTTTAAAGTGAGTGGATTCCTTGTTGCGTTGTTGAGAATGATAAATTGATACCACATGTTGCTTCCAGACAAAAAAGTCTCTGTATGCCTGTGGAAGCACTTGCAGCTGGTGTCTGAGTTAATGGACGGGCTCCACAAGGTAAACACAGTTTGGAAGAGACTGAAACAGACACTGGCTAGGAGGGGCGGGGAAATGTTGCATTTTTAAAGACTAAGGGATCTGTCAGCTTTGTTTGATGAGGATAAAATGCTGAAATACTTTACAATTGCAAGCCTTTGAGGCAAGGAGCAGTTAGGTGTCTATATCAAATCTGGTATATAATATTTTGGAAATGATAAAATGCCCTGTATGTAATCCTACTTTTTTGTAATCCTATCAGAAATGGTCAGAGAAATAAGTTATCAGGACATAATAGGTACACTCATTTTCTAGAGCAAAACATAGCTGATTTTTTGAAGGACTAATTTAAGGAAGTTTGATGCAGTGGATAAAAGTTTACTCATTAAAATTTGGAAATATAGCTCTGGGTTCTATAAAAGTGTTACCTCCCTCAGTGCTGTTGATCTGAGCACTGATCTGCTGATTCATTGTGAATGGACCATTGTATGCTAATGGGCCCTGTCCTAGCATACAGCGTTCTGTCCTTTTCACATACAAAATGAAATGAAAAAATTAAAGGTTGAGATACATAACAGACACAAGAAGGCACACAGCGAAGGAGCCAAGGGAGAGAGTTTGACACTCCAGCCTCACTTTCATAGCTCCACTAGATGAGTTTCAGGCCCCAAGCATTTCCTCCCACCCATGTGGCCCACCGCCACCAGACTTCTTCTTCTTCTTCCAGAAATGGTCTAGAAAAGGCCTCTTTTCCCCTCCATCCCCTGCCCAGAAATCCCAGCAGAGTCCTTTAGCTACTTTTGCAGCAGCAAGAGCCAAGGTTCAGACGCACCAGCCTCCTGACTTCATCTGGACTCTCTTCTTCTTGGACTTTTCATCTTGACAGTGGCATCTCCAGTTGCTTCTAACATCTTGCTGACTCTCTGACAAGCATGCCCCCTTGCTGCGCAGCCTCACTCCCCGCTACTCATCATGCATCTCATCAGGAACACCACAACCTGTCCCAGCTTCAATTCTGCTCAGTACTCATCTCAGCCTTTCCCGCCCACTAAAATCCATAATTACTAACACCAGTGTTCAAATAATTGAGTCGCCTGTGACTTTGAGAAGTGTGCAGCCAAACAATGCCTCAGCATTTTCTTATTTTCTTACCGCCATCTTACTTTCTCCTCATGGCATCTTTCCTATCGTTCTTGGGCCAAAAGAAATCTGATGAGGTTCAACAAGGACAAGTGCAGAGTCCTGCACTTAGGACGCAAGAATCCCATGCACTGCTACAGACTAGGGACCGAATGGCTGGGCAGCAGTTCTGCAGAAAAGGACCTAGGGGTTACGGTGGACGAAAAGCTGAATATGAGTCAACAGTGTGCCCTTGTTGCCAAGAAGGCTAACGGCATTTTGGGCTGTATAAGTAGGGGCATTTCCAGCAGATCGAGGGACGTGATTATTCCCCTCTATTCGGCACTGGTGAGGCCTCATTTGGAGTACTGTGTCCAGTTTTGGGCCCCACACTACAAGAAGGATGTGGATAAATTGGAAAGAGTCCAATGGAGGGCAACAAAAATGATTAGGGGGCTGGAGCACATGACTTATGAGGAGAGGCTGAGGGAACTGGGATTGTTTAGCCTGCAGAAGAGAAGAATGAGGGGGGATTTGATAGCTGCTTTCAACTACCTGAAAGGGGGTTCCAAAGAGGATGGATCTAGACTGTTCTCAGTGGTAGAAGATGACAGAACAAGGAGTAATGGTCTCAAGTTGCAGAGGGGGAGGTTTAGGTTGGATATTAGGGAAAACTTTTTCACTAGTAGGGTGGTGAAGCACTGGAATGGGTTACCTAGGGAGGTGGTGGAATCTCCTTCCTTAGATGTTTTTAAGGTCAGGCTTGACAAAGCCCTGGCTGGGATGATCTAATTGGGTTTGGTCCTGCTTTGAGCAGGGGGTTGGACTAGATGACCTCCTGAGGTCCCTTCCAACCCTGAGATTCTATGATTCTTCCTTTTTGTGTTGAATCTTTATTATTTTTATTACTTACTATTTGTAGCGCAGAAGTGCCTAGATCTCTATTGAGGGATCGGGGCCCTGTTGTGCTAGGCACCTATACATACACATAAGTACTGTATACATTTGATTTTAGACTGTAAGGACCACATATTCTATCTGTTAAAGCACATAGCACACTTTGGGCACCATAGACAATAAAGGGAGGAATGCACCATATTTTTTTCTATTCTGTTCTTATCCAGATCCTTATATTGCACCCATCACTGAGTATCTGAGTCCCTTCCACTGATTCATTAAACAACATGACTAGCATCTGTCTCATGCATATGTTCTCCAGTACAGTGCCACGAGCGTGCCATTATAGTATCTTTAAAGCATCTCATTGGGCATGGAAGGATTTGTTACATTTCCATCTTAATGGCCTAATCCTGCTCCCATTCGCATCAAAGGCAAAACTCCAATTGATTTGAATGGGAGCCAGATTGAATCCTTACTTGGCATTTTCCTGGGAGAGGTCCTTTTGTGGTTAGTAACAAGGATGATATATTTCTAATGCAGATTTTTGTGAGTGAATATTCTTTTCAGAATCTTTCACATTTTTTTATGACAGTGATATAAGTCCATGTGACACTTCAGAAATCCTGTAAAGGAGAGGGTCACTCCCACTTTACAAGCTGATGGACAGATCCTATTGCCTTTGCTCATGAGAATAATCAGTCGCATTGACTTTAGTGGGAATGCTAACAAGAGAAAGACTAGCAGGATCAGGCCAGAATTCAGTCCGACTTGGATAGATGTGATACATGGGACAGTAGTTCCAGCACAAGAAGGTATCAAGACATTGTGAAGAGAGTAATGTGGGAAGGCTACACAAAATAAATATGTTTTAAGGAAGTGTTTGAAAGGTTAATGGGAGGGTCCTTCGTGTATGGAAGCAGAGAAGCATGCGTGGAGCAGGGTGGGGGTGGGGTGGGACACAAAAGTAAATAGGCAGCAATTATGCTACAGAAAACAATCTTCTTACAGAAACCAGTAAAGAAAAAACAGAGCTGGTATGTAAATGGCACTTTGTGTAACATAAATGAAAACAAACGGCCTGGATTTTTCATAACCACCAATTTTCGGGGGGAAATTATTTTTTTATTTTTTTATTTGTATAATACCAACACTGTGCCTCAAAGAGATGATGACCTATATAAAAATGGAAATTACATCTCCCTTTCCCCCCCACACATTTAGGACCTGATCCTGTAAACTGCTAAGCTGTCTCTATTCCATGAAGTCAATGCAAGTTGAGGCCACTCAGCATTTTGCATGTCAAGGATTCATGGTTAGAGCTGGCAAACATCAGTGGGTTACTTTTGCATTGAAAATGGGTGGCGATTGACATTTCAGGCAGTATGTTCGTATGTCTTAAGTTACATAAAGTGCCATTTACATACCAACTCTTGGGTTTTTTTACTGGTTTCCGTAAGCATAATCACTGGCCAGCTTACTTGTGTGCCCAGCCTTTGTTGTGCTCTTGTTATAGTGGTTCTGAGTGACTTTTTCTTACTGTTTGTGTGCAGTTAGGCCTAGGGTTGCCAAGTGTCTGGTTTTCGTCCGGAAAGCATGGTCAAAAAAGGACCCTTTCAGTTCTGGTCAACACTGCTGACCAGACCATTAAAAGTCTGATTGGCGGGCTGGCAGGCTCCCTACCTGGCTCTGCACAGCTCCCAGAAGCGATGATATGTCCCTCCGGCTCCAAAGTGGAGGGATGGCCAGGGGGCTCCGCGTGCTGCCCCCATTCCAGCTCCACAGTTCCCATTGGCTGGGAACTGTGGCCAATGGGAGGTGCAGTGGAGGCAGCGCAGAGCCGCCTGGCCACCCTTACACCTAGGAGCTGAGGGATGTCGCTGCTTCCAGGGTGCCCCCCGAGGTAAGCACCACCCGGAGCCTGCTCCCTGCACCCCTGCCTCAGCCCTGAGCCCCCTCCTGAGCGACAGAGAGAGGGGGGATGGCGTGAGCAGGTGTCAAGGCCTCGGAGAAGGGGAGGGGTAGGGGCGGGGCAAGAGTGTTCGGTTTTGTGTGATTAGAAAGTTGGCAATCCTAGCTAGGCCTGATCCTACAACTGGATCCATGTGGACAGACATAAATACTTCCTGCACAGAGCCCCATTGAAGCCAGCAAGGCATGGGCTTAAGAGACCATTCACATGCACCTAGTTGCAGGATTGGAGCATGAGGTAGGAAATGTTAGTTAAATTTTAAAAACTCAAATGATTTATTTCAGAGCCCTGTTGGGGGAGAGTGGGAAAGTGGGTAGTGGGATCTGGTTAATATAATTTAAAACATATTTCTGCCAGACCCTAAATATAGTTAAAATCTCACTAATTCAATAATAAAAAAATTCCCTCCTGGCTAGACCGAGGAACTTTTATGCTGAGAATGAACCCAGAATAATTTTTCCAAGGCATTATAGTCCCTTGGAAATATAAGGGTGTATAATTGAGATGCTGATACAAACTTAACTTTAGTATCATTATGGAGTCTTGTTTGCTATGCTGTGCAAATTGTTTAAAAATAACAACTCCTGTTTTGAACTGTAGTTTATTAAAAAAAAAATTTCATGAGTGGTAAACAAGAAAATTTCTGCTTCCCATGTGTGAGTCTTGAAACTGACCAAAAATGCAACATTACAAAATTTATTTACCATCAACTAAATGGAAAAAAAATAATCTGGGCTACATTTCTTCACACAGCCAATGTGTCTTCAGTTCACTTACGTCAAACGTCCCTTTATGTTAATAATATGAATGCTAATGTGTTTATGAATAATTGTTTGGTTGTGAGTGTTCTTTGTCCAATTGAAACTGGAATCCCTTCAGTGCACTGTAAATAACACTTATTCTGGCTTGTTTTATTACAATGAGAGCCTGTTGACTTTCTCTTTTTAAAACATGCTGGTGGAACACATGTATTTGTATCCTCCACATAGATACAGCTGATGTTTGCCAATATTTTAAAAACATCTATGACTTAAATCTTGTTCATATTTAACACACAGCATTAGTACAACTGGTTTGCCAAAATAATATGGCATAGCTCCAAAACTTTTTAAGTTGCGCATAAAATCAAAAAACATAAAAATTCTTATTAGCAAATTTCTTATGGTCTTTTTAGCTGTATTTTAAGCATAGGCTCTACAGTGAGATTTTGATTTCAGTTACACTTGTGTAAGTCTGGTGTCATTTTACTTTAGTTACCGGGAGCTAGTTTTCTGGATCTCTCTCAAGATTTTGTACTAGGTTCCATCACCATAGTGTAAAGTCACACCACTCTTTTGAGAATGCGTAGGAAGAATACAGTACTATTTTTCATTTCTTGTGCCCAGTGTATCTGATGGCACCTGGCAGGATTTGGGATTCATTGGACCTTTTATGGGCATTTCTGTTACTAACAGCCTGCTGTGCTAATGATCTTATTGTGCATAATGGCATTCCAACTTTGGGACACTATGAGGATGCTCTGGGTGCGGGGAGCAACCGACTGGCTGCCCTGTATATATAATTCAAATTCCAACAATGGAAAGAAAAAGTACATCCCACCACCAGTGTGCAGTTCTATAGGAGGAGGAGGGAAAGCAGTTGTGATTTGCATTGGAGAATTGTTATAATACATGTACAAAATTGCATTTCAGTAAAGAATACAAAGGTACTTACAGAAGCTGCAATGAGAGTAGACAGCCTTTCAATCACCTTTATTGAAGTGTTTGCGGTTCTCATTTTGAGAGAGTTGGAACAATAGTAACTGATAATTTAATCTGTATGCAGGACATTTTATTCAATCAGAAATAGAACGGTACAGATCCACCGGGGCTTAGCAGTTGGTGATACGTTTTGTTTGTTGCTGTTGAATGATTTGAAAGTATGAGCAACCTACAGAGGGCTCAGTTGTCACCCTCAGCCCAGGGGAAGGGTGGGTTGTCAGGGTGTCAGTTGCAGCTCCCTCATCCTACAGTCCCCAGCCCGGGTGATGGTTACACCAGTGGAGGATGGGCACAGCAGAGTGGAGCTCTGCCACATTCCTTCTCCCTGGAAGCAGTAGCGTAGGCAGGTCCGGAGCACAGGGGGAGCAGCGCTATAAAAAGGCACCCCCTAGGCTCCTCCTGTACTCAGCCGGCGGCGCCTCTGGTGGCGCTCCGGGTCTTCGGCGGCGGTGGGTCCTCACCAGAGGTGGTACGGTCCGATACGGCATACCGGCAAGAGCCAGTACGCTGTGCCAGACCGTACCGGCTTCCCTGGCGGAGGTTTAAAGGGCCCGGGGCTCCAGCCGCTGCGGGGAGCCCCGGGCCCTTTAAAGCGCCGCCGGAGCTCCGGCAGCGGGGATGGGGCGGCGCTTTAAAAGGCCCGCAGCTCCCCACAGTGGCAAGAGCCCCGGGCCTTTTTAAGCAATGCCCGAGCCCGGCTCCTGCAGCGCTTTAAAAGGCCCGCGGCTCCTTGCGGCTGCAGGATCCGCGGGCCTTTTAAAGCGCTGCCCAAGCCCGGCTCTGGCAGCGGGGCTCGGGGGGCGCTTTTTAAGGCGGCCGCTCCCCCTGCTCACCCCCTGGCTACGCTTCTGCCTGGAAGTGCTCTCTGTGTCAAGGGTGAGGGCAGAGCCGTTAGCACAGGAGCTGGCTCTGCTTTACGGCAGCATGACATTCGCCACAAGGCGAACTCCCTGCTCGCAGTTTACAGCCAGTATCTGACCCCTGCTGGAGCGGTGCGGAATGTCCAGAGCAGCCCAGTGTTTTGATCGGATTTCAAAGTTTCGTTTAATTTTGGGCGTGCATGATTGAGGTTAGACTAGCAAAGGAAATGGTACTTGCCCTGACTCTTTGTTGTATTCCTTCCCCACAGAACTCAATCCGGCATAATTTGTCACTTCACAGTCGATTCATCAGGGTACAGAATGAAGGAACTGGGAAAAGCTCTTGGTGGATGATTAATCCAGATGGTGGAAAAGGTGGGAAGCCCCCACGGAGACGTGCTGTTTCAATGGACAATAGCAACAAGTACACAAAGAGCAGAGGCCGAGCAGCTAAGAAAAAGGCAGCCCTGCAAGCTGCACAAGAAGCCAGCGAGGACAGCCCGTCTCAGCTTTCCAAGTGGCCAGGGAGCCCAACTTCCCGCAGCAGTGATGAGCTGGATGCTTGGACAGATTTCCGCTCTCGTACAAATTCAAACGCCAGTACAATAAGTGGCCGTTTGTCACCGATATTGGCGAGTACCGAACTAGATGATGTTCAGGATGATGATGCTCCACTTTCTCCAATGCTGTACAATAGTCCATCAAGCATGTCCCCATCGGTAAATAAACCATGTACTGTTGAGTTGCCTAGGTTGACTGATATGGCAGGCACAATGAACTTGAATGATGGACTGACAGATAACCTCATCATGGATGATCTTTTGGACAATATAACGCTCCCCTCTCCCCAGCAGTCACCATCAGGGGGGCTCATGCAAAGAAGCTCCAGTTTTCCATATGGTTCCAAAGGTTCCGGACTTGGTTCTCCATCAAGTAATTTCAACAGTGCTGTGTTTGGACCATCATCTCTGAATTCCCTTCGTCAGTCTCCCATGCAAACCATTCAAGAGAACAAGCAAGCTACCTTTTCTTCCATTTCTCATTATAACAACCAGACGCTGCAGGATCTGCTGGCATCTGACTCACTTAGTCATAGTGATGTCATGATGACGCAGTCTGATCCACTCATGTCTCAAGCCAGTACAGCTGTGTCTGCCCAGAATTCACGCAGGAGTATCATGCTTCGTAGTGATCCAATGATGTCATTTGCTGCTCAGTCCAACCAGGGCAGTTTGGTCAATCAGAACCTGCTCCACCACCAGCATCAATCTCAGAATTCTTCTCTTGGTGGCAGTCGTGCCTTGTCAAATTCCATCAGTAACATGGGCTTAAATGATACGAACAACTTGGGGTCAGCCAAACACCAGCAGCAGTCACCCGTCAATCAGTCTATGCAAACACTTTCTGACTCGCTCTCAGGCTCTTCTTTGTATTCCACTAGTGTGAACCTTCCAGTCATGGGGCATGATAAATTCCCAAGCGATTTGGACCTGGATATTTTCAATGGAAGCTTGGAATGTGACATGGAGTCCATTATCCGCAGTGAACTCATGGATGCAGATGGGTTAGATTTTAACTTCGATTCCCTCATCTCAGCTCAGAACGTTGTCAGTCTGAATGTGGGGAACTTCACTGGTGCTAAGCAGGCTTCATCACAGAGTTGGGTGCCAGGCTGAAGGATCTTTGAGAAAAGGGGAAATGGGCAAAGCAGGTCAGTGTCCTGTAGACGTGGTAGAAATATTTGGTTTGTTGTTTTTTATTGGCATTTACCCTGAGTAGTTAATAGTTTGTGTGCATTAATGATATTAATGTAGTCTGTGGTGAACTTGATGTATTTTGATATATGTGATATAAGCAAATTTAGGAGGAGTTGAGGGAGGAGAGGGAAAGCTAAAGGTTGTAAAGATTTCAAGTTCAAAGTTCAGGGCTAACCCCCAGACCCCAATTAGGCAGTTTCTTCTCAGCTGCTACACTGTTACTGAGGGAGACAGTGTCAGAAGCTACTGGCTTTTTAAAATTTAGTTTTTAGAAATGTTAACTACTAATTAAATCAAACTTTTTAGTTACAAAAAATTATGAAAAACCAATTAACGGTGGAAGATGTGTGGTTTTAGGACTCGTGGAACTCAGAAATGACTTATTTTTATATCACGACAGACTGAACCTTCACCACAGTATACAGCCCAAGTAACCAAATAACGGGTGATATGCAGGGATGGTTGGTGGCAGAGGCCCTCGTGGTATATAGAGCAACAGTACAGCATGGGATAGAAGAGATTGCATTCATGGATCTACTCAGTGCGTGGATCTGGTGCGGTAAAGTGCACAACAGATTGGGACTTAATCAGAACCTGGGCCCAGGGAACAGCCATTTTAAATGTGTAAAATGTATAAGGGGTAATCACAATCACAAGTGGCCACCTCTTTCCATTTTAGGGCCCAATCCTGTAATCTGTCCTATATGTGACTCCTAGTAACGTCATTGGGAGTTTCACTCGCATAACACCAGCAGATTTGGGCTGTAATATATTCCTGGTTAGGCGTTAGCCTCTTCCCATCTTTTTGAATTTACTGTAGTTTCATGGGGTTTCTCCGTATTTCTTTTCCTTAATAGTGGAAATTGTCAAGCTTGCTGCTGATATCAATGTGCTCCTCTTTGTTTCTGCAGATCATTTGGGTTTTCACCTGCATCCATACATCCATCTTCTTACACACACATATTCACTCTCTCATGTTATAGATTCCTCCTGAAGTGTCCTTTGTCTCCAATGTTTGTTTATTAGTATAGGGGAATAGATTTCAAAATACAGGAATACAAAAGGTTAGTTATAAATTAGAGTGCAGAAAAATTCCATTAACTTCAGAATAATGTATAGAATACCCCAACTGCAAGGCTAACAAGGGCATTCAGTTTGTGATATACTATAAACTCTTTTTTTGTTTGTTTCTCAAGTTTAAAGTGCATAACTTGCTGATGAACAGCCCTCTCACCCTTGCTACTTGAGGTATTCTGTAGTTAATGGAGATTTTTTTCTCTAATTCACAGTTAAACTGTTAAGGAAAGGCTTTGAAGCTGGGGAACAGCAGTGGTGAGTGATGCTTCCAGCTGCATGCTTTGAGCATTGTAGACGATATATATATTGATTTGTTGTCTGAAAAAGAGAGAGGGACTGTGCCAGGTACAAAATTCCTTAATTTAGTCTTCAGAGGCCACTTTTGTAGATGTGATAGTTGGCTGCCCCCATCCTTTATCTTTTCTAGAAGAAAGGAGCTTCACTGATTTCTTTGCAGTACAAGCCAAACTCTTTCCAAATGTCAGACTGCTGAAGTGCAAGGCCAGGAGATGGTCTTTGGAGGGAATGAGCCGTAGAATCTTAATGTCACCCTGCTGATCATGCCGTAGGATAGCACCTTGACAAGGCCGTGCATGCTATGTGGGTATTTACTGAAATTCAAAAGACTCAGACTCTCTTTCAGTTTCATTTTTTAATAATTTTTCAAAAGAATGTTTTCCCTCCCTCAGGATCTAGAACCCTTGTCCATGAACTATTAACAAAAACTTTCAAAACTCCATACTGGTTGAGAGGGATGTTTTTTTTCTGGTTTTGTTTGTTAGTTTCTTTTCCTTCTTAGTGCATGGAGTTATGGAGTTAGTGCATGGAGTTAGAAATCCCAAATCTTCATGTGTTGTATAAAAACAAAGCAGGAATGTTATCACAGTAAAATGTCCAAGGTCACTTTTTGCCAACAGGGCTCGCAAAAATAAATGCCCTTGACAATACTGGTTGACAAAATGTATCCAAGGAAATGACTTGACACCATGTTTTAGTATCATCGCTATGCCGCTTACATGAAAAGGATATCTAGATGGAGCCTTGGTTGGGCAACATTACAATAAGTGTTCTGCACAGGAATATCTGCAAAGTTCTCTCAGCTGCCTCATAAAAGATTGCCCTTTGTCATTCACAGAAAGAATAGAATCCTTGATCTTTCCCAGTCTGAATTCTCGGAATAAAGAAACTGGTACTTATGTGTGAAAGGACTTTCCTTACAAAGGACAGACTTGTTAACTATATAAACTCTGGTGGAGTACTGGCCACTTTTCTGTGGAAGCCTGTCACTGCCTCTGTTTACTGGACCTGGTGCTATTGGTTCATTTGGTACCAGGTGCAAGGGTAGATGTGGTTTTTTGTCTGAACTTACTGAATATTTTGAGAATTTGCCTCCATATGAGTGTCTCTTCTTTTGGTAAAAGTCTCACATAAAATATTATGTAGTAATTCTGCATTGCTTTTTCGATTATTTGTCTGCTTCACCATAGTTATAAGGAGCTTGAATTAAATGCTACTCTAAGCAATTTTCCTGATCTCAGTAAAGAATCTTTATAAGATTAAAGCTTAAGAAACTACTTTTCAGCAGAATGTTTCAGCCGTTGCAAACATGAAATCTGCTCCATGAAAAGGGCTGAGTGGGATTTCAAAATCAAAATGTATCATTTTCAACAGATTATCAACATACATAGAATACTAAGTACTAAATTTTCCATAAACCAGCAAAATCTCGTGGGAGTCAGTTTTTTGGAAACAACAAATATAGAGTTGTTTTGTTTATGCTTAGAATCTTATTTTCTATGTGGGATTTATTTTTATTTTTTAATCCAAAGACTTTCTTTATAGGGCCAATGCAAATGTGCAAAGAATCCAACATTATGAATTTAGTTTATGTAGAACACTCCCCACTTTTGTTACACTGGCTATGTGCCTCTGATGGTAACCACAACCAGCATTTCAGAGGGACCTGATTGGGGCATGATATAACAGCTGTTGGTTTTACCCTAGAAGAAGGAAAGGGAGAGAATTAGGAAACTTTCTCCTACTTCATTCACTCATGTGCAGTTTCCCCCTGTTCAGACAGTTGAGAACTGTGTTCCTTTTCAGCTCCATTTCTTTTGTCCCCCTCCCAAAAGGTATTGAATGTGCCCCCCAACACCCTCAATAATCAGGACAATTTTTCAGTCACTATTTCCTAACCTCTCTTTAGAGTACTTCTGATTGTTAATGTCTCTTCTGGAAACCTGGGTGTCCCACAACAGCTCTTCTTTGTTTTATGATTGTTCTCACCCACTGAACACTCAGGAAGCAGTATTGATCAAAAGGGTAGCCTTAAACATACCTAGAATGATAGAATAGTTTGGAACTTTATATCAGAATGTCAGGGGCTAGTGATCAGCATCTTGTAAAGAGAGATTTTAAATTTCTATTTCATCAGATTCCTCTAGGTTTCATAATATAGTTGCAGGGGGATTGAGTTGACTTGTTTGAAAATTGAAAGCAAAAATACCTCAAAAATTGCTAAAGATGTTCATTTTTCCTTCATGCATCATTTAAAATGATGCAATCCTAGGTCATAGAGTCCTGGCAAGGTCAGCTAACTATAGTTGTAGATTACCCAAATTACAAAGGTTAACACATAGTGTTACATCACTGAAAACAACAATTACCTCTACAATATAGCAAATGAGATGAATTTTTGGGCTACTTGTTGATTTGTTATTCCTGTATTCACTAGGTAAGCCTCTCTGGGTGAAATTCACCCCTGTGCCCACAAAAGGCTTTGTGGATCACTTAAGGCCCACTGAAACTCATGTTTAAAGCTTAAGCAGCGCATAAAGCCTCTACACTTGGATGAATTTCACCCTTTGAATTGGAGAGGTTTTGCCCAGAGAATGTTCCACAGAGAAGATGTTTTTGTCTTTTCAGAAAATAAGTTTGCTGCTGCTGCAGTTGAAATTAAGAAAGCAGAGGTTAAGCACCTATTCCCCAAGGAGTCTGACAGTCCCAGGGCCATACATGTTCCCTTTTCTGAAGTAAACACCCTCATGGGGATTACCATGCTGGCCAGAAAGAAGGGACCTTCAAATAAGCTTGTATCTTAAGTGTAGGGTCAGCAGGCAGTAGTTATCTAGGTTTATATAGATGGAGATAGGATAGAGATTGCTTTAAAAATCTAAAGGATTTTAAAGCCACCAGAGGACTAAGGATTTCAGAGAGGCCCTTGGATGGCAGGTAGGATTCAGAGAAGTGGCACAAGGACCCCCACAGAATGCTGAAGGAACTTGATGGATATTTGTACATCTCTTGCCCCTATTCGGACTGGGCCTTGCCTAGTTTGTGGCCAGACTAGAGGGCAATTTTACGGGGTTAAAAAAATGCTGTCTACTTTACAGTTTACTCACTTTCTGATCTAAGTTCTATTCAGGGCTGAGTTTGAATCAACAATACCACATCTCGAAGAACACCGGTTACGGAAAAAGTAACTGTCTTTTTCATCTTCATCACAAATGCAGTGATTGGTAGCAGGACATTTTGCTCAATAGATATTTATTTTTTACACTGCACCACAAAAGTGCACGTGAATTAAATTGATTTGGAGAATACAGGGTGAGATAAACTATTTTATTTGGTCCATGAAATTATAAGGTACTTAGGCTCCTATTATGCAATGCAGTCCCTTCATTTGGACCATGCACCCTTGAAGAGTCTCATTGACTTTAGTGGGTAGAGTAGAGGGTAGACCAAAGCGCACTATGGGGGTGTGATTTCTAAAGCACACTAACATCTTGCACATTAATTGGTCCATGTAGACACTGATGGAGTGCTTTAACATAGTGTTGTTTGAAACAGTACTATGTTAAAGCGCACTAGGGAACCTTTAGTTCACACCAGCAGGGGCTACATCAGGGATCTGAAACTCAAATCACCATGAGGGCCACATGAAAACTAGTAAATTGGCCTGAGGGCCGCATCACTAAAACCTTTTCATACAATGATACAAAAGTATAGTCAAAAATGAAAAAAATGAAGAGTAATATAGTATTCTATTAAAAGTCAATGTATTAACTTTTTAAAAACTGTAATGCAAGGAGGGGTTTTAATAAAACATAAACACTCAGTAATGTTTGGAGCTTGGCTGTCAGTGGAATCGGCACCTATGGCGGGCCGCAGGAAATAACTCAGCGGGCCGCGTGTTTGAGACCCCTGGGCTACATGGACCAATTAATGAGCAACACGTTAGTGTGATTTAGAAATCCCCCATAGAGGACAGTACTGTGTAGGCAAGCACTTAGAATGGGCACATGGGTCAGAATAGCAGACTCTATTGCATGATTCAGGCCTTGAGTTTATTCTCAATGCCGATGACCCATTCTTCTTCTTTCGTATGAGTTGGGTAGGGAGCATTGACTACAAATGTATATCTAAGGCTTGGTCCACACTAAGCCCCCAGTTCGAACTAAGATACGCAATGTCAGCTACGTTAATAACGTAGCTGAAGTCGAAGTATCTTAGTTCGAACTAAAGGGTACTTACTGCGGGTCCAGACGCGGCAGGCAGGCTCCCCCGTCGACTCCGCCTACTCCTCTCGCGGAGCAGGATTACCGGCGTCGACAGCGAGCACTTCCGGGATCGATTTATCACGTCTAGACAAGACGCGATAAATCGATCCCAGAAGATCGATTGCTTGCCGCCGAACCAGCCAGTAAGTATGGACGTACCCTATGTTTGATAGCCACCACATTGCCGCAGCAGTGTACATGGATAAAGATGGAGTAAAATCTGAATAAGGCATGTGCTTCATTATAGCATGTAATAAACTGTATAGTTTCAATGTACTAAGTACCTACTAGAAATGCTCTCAATTCTCATTGGCATTCAGTACCACACCAGGAGAGGTTCAGCACCTTGCAGGATTGGGTGCTTAATTATCGCATTCAGTACCTTATTTGTAAAAATGTATAGACATTAGTTTGGTGTTTTTATTTTTACTCTAAACTGTGCTGTCAGTTTCTTCATATTTCAGGAAACTTTTCCCAAAGATTGGCTTTTCTCTGTTCTTTTACTTTGTACATATGACAGCACATTGCTTATAGTCTACTTCACTGTTGCCCTGTGTAGTCAGTCAGGACCTTGCAAGGAATCTAGGAAATCAGTGGGATTCTGTGCTGGCGAATCTTTATGCCCCCAAACAGAGAGTCGCATTCACTTTCCATTTCCCTTTGCAGCATCAGGGCCTTAGTGAGCTTCCTACCTGTTTGTGTGGGTTATTTACAGACGATAGTAAGAGAAGAGAAAGAAACATGTTGAAGATTAAGAAATGTTCTTGTAAACCACAAAAGTTTTGGCAGGGGGATCCAGGGGAAGGTGTAGCACCTAAAATATTTCTGACTCACTTTTAATGGGTTACTATTTGAGTTGATGGTGTACTTTTAATGTTAAGTGTTGTTTCACCCCAGGCAAGCTTTTACATATCAGGTTTGTGTCCAGGTGAACATCACATTCACCAGGTTTTGTCATTTATAAAAAATACATTTATTTAAAAAAATATTGTATAGATTACTGTAATTCTAATTAATAAAATATACAAGTCCATGGCAGGGATGTGCTTATCATTAATAAATACACTACACTAACAATCAAATCATGGGGTTTACAGTTGACTCCAGAAGATTAACAATTGAACCATCCAGATGACTATGCACTAAAGGGAATTTCGGCCCTATGCACCTCACCCAAGATCTCCGCAAGGCACTAGGTATGTCCAAAAAGAGACTGCAGAGAAACAAGGGCGACTACTCCAGCCTAATGCTGGAAGTGGTTCTCATGGTCCTAACACATTCCCTCGTTGGGAAGAAGGATGGAAGGATCCACCCTCAGGCAACTGCCTGAGGGGATGGTCCCCTCCCATTCTTTTCTGCCTGATACAACAGAAAAGCATCAGTTTTACTGCATGGGGGCACACTCAGCACCCACAGAGATAGGGTGGGATTTGTCTCTGAATGAACTTAGAAAGCAAACATGGTTACTTCTAAATACAAGAACCAGATTCTGCCATCCTTATTCATACTGAGTAGCACTTACCTCCACTAGTCAGTGGGACTACTTACAGAGTAAGGTGCTACTCAGTGTGAGTAAGGATGTCAAAGGACGTGCTTGTCCTGTAAGTGCCCCCTGCTGGCCAAACGTGGCTCTGCTGACACCTGCCTCAGTTTCCCCTTTATTCATGGGCTCCTTACAAAGTCCACACCATTCAGATATTCAAAACTTTTCCCTTCTGAGATTTAGCTTATTAAGACCTGTACAAAGTCTTTCAAAATAGAACTCAGAGAGTATGAAGTCTTCATTCCAGTTTCAGTTGGACTTAGCCCCTCGCTCCTAAATGTTTGTCCTCTCCTTAAAATTCATTTCTTCACCCCATTCCCAAATGGCACTGCCCTTCTTCCTGAGGGTCTGGCTTCCCTTCAGAGTTCCAACACTCTTCGGCTCCAGTTCCTGGGGGTCTGGCTTCCTGCTCTCACAGCACCTCTTGCCTGGAGTTTGGCCTTCTCCATAGGCCTTCCCTGCTGGTGTCTCCCCCATGCTGACTCACGGCTCTGCAGGAGCCTTTTTACTCCCTGCAGTGTCTGCACGTCTCTGCCAACAACCACCTGCAGCTGTCTCCCCCTTTGAAAGACCCAGGTGCCTCCCCTTACACCTAATTGGGCAGTAAGTAATCAGTCCGGCTGCATTGGACCCTGCTTGCTCATAAAGGGGCCAGTCACCTGTGACAGGCCCCAAAATATAATCACTGACTTGTTCACTACTTCTGGAATTGGTTGGTTGGTTTATTTGGAGTTGGGCTGGATTTTACTTTTTGTTGTTTTTTATTAACTAAGAAAAATAATCTATAAAAATCAACATCCCTCCATAGAATAGAGTTGTGAAAAGACAACTGCAAAACCAAAAATGTTCTAATGTTGTACAATGTGCCTGGTGTTTTTTTTTCTGGATTTGTTTTATTTTTATTGATTGTATTTTATTTTTTTCAGTACAGTATGTTTTTGTCATGTGATTCAAGAGCAGTAATTAGCAGAAACTTGCCATCCCTGCAGATGCCAAGATTACAGGATGACATACTCTCACCAGATGACAGCATAAACTGATATTTTTAGAACAGCCTGCATCAGTTGGTCTCCCCAATGCTTTCCTCTTTGTATCAACAGCATTGGGGTTTTATTGCAGAATGAGTCTTTGCGAATTTTCTTTTTCCTGTGAATGAGCTGTGGCGATTGATTAGAACTTCAGGTTAGCATTTGTTCTGAAATGTCCTACTGCCTAATGACTGTGATAGTTACAGGTTGATTTCTTTTTAAAGAACATTGTGCCTTTTTAAAATAATCCTTTAAAAAACACCATTTTCTTAAAGACTCAAGCAAATGGAGGTTCATTTTAGAAACACAGGGTCATCCAACTGAGTTAAGGCCAAGAACGGTCTTTTTTTAAAAAACACTTTTTCGTGTGAATTCTGTGCTTGATTAAGGTGATGAATTGACAGTTCTGGAGACTGCTGTTCATTATGTTCACAGACAGGTACAGTACAGACCGCAGAAGTTCAAGCTTCCCCACTCAGATACTACAATAATGAATGCTATAAGAAAGCCTGTACATTGTGCCCTCAGTCACCAGGATCATTTAATCCTTGGTCTTTCTACTGAGATGGCCAGCTAGGATGTCAGTTGTTGTGGGGTGTGTGAGGTGGACATCTGTTGAGTGATAATTGGACTGAGAGCGCTAAACTCATTTCACAGAGGTCACGGCATAGCCCTGAAGGTCTGAGATCAGTTTCAAGAGAAAGATGCCTTTCCAGATTATTCTCGAAAGAACAGTGGGTATTTATGCACATTTTCATTCTAGGTTAATGTTTTCTCCAGTCTTTTTTTCTTATTGCCTTGTTTCAAAATTGTTCTTTTCCAGATTTTCACAGAAAAGTAATTGATAGCAAGAAGGGCTAGAGAAATTTGATGTAGTGGGAGAACCTTCTCTCTGTTGCATTTCCTTTTGAGTTTCTTCCCCTCTGGAGCTTGTGATAGACGGGATTGTACCTTTCCTCTTCCATATCTATAGGGCATGCCTTCCTTTTAGTGATTTTTGCTTGGCTTATTGGCCTGTCATTTTCAATTAACTTCAGCAGAAAATGGGAAGTCTGTATGGCAGGAATGATCCTTTTAAAGAGATTCTCACTACCCTAATCTGACAGAGGAAAAGCAAGTTATCGGTAAATACATGTGGAGTAATGAGTAGATTTCATGTTGTGCAATATAATCCAGAATTCACTATGTCTAGTTCTGCTGTCAGTCAGCAAGATACTTTTTACTCTCTCACTGCGAAAGTGGCATTTGTTCTTCAGATACAAAAGTGGTAGTAAAATCCTTCCCTCTACTTCATAGAGGTACTAGGATACCACATCCTCTTCCCATTAACACATGTAGCAAGACCTGATCTCTCTCTCGTGTTCCAGAGAACATAGGAATATCTACCATGCCAGCTAGTACACGTCTCATTCAGGGCATGATTTCACTATCTTGCAGGCATATCTAAATCCTCTTCCTCCAGCTAACTAACCTGCATGTTTGGTCAGCAGCATCGTGCCCTGCAACTGCAGAATGCCAGTAGTGCTGAACATGCAAGTTGAAATCCTGACCCAAGTCAATGGCAAAACTCTCACTGAGTTCAGTGGTGCCAGGATTTCACCCATAGTTGATACCACTGTTCTCCCCCTGTGTAGCTCTGTGGGGGAAAGGCCCATCGAATGGTAAGATCAGATTAAATACTGGCGTTTGTCTCTAAGAAACAACTAAATATATTACAGTACTTCTGCTGGAAAGCAAACAGAACTACATATTGATGTATCTACATTTGCAAAAACTCATGCAGCAGTTTGTTTTACAAAGTTTTTGTACTGGCCACAGTGCAATGATATCTTCATAGTAGTATGTATGATCCTGAATTATCTGTAAAGTACTTGGTTCTGCTCCTATTCAGATCAATTGCAAAACTCCCACTGAATTGAGTAGTTCAGTATCGGGTCCAAAAACATTACGGAAATCAGAAACTACATTTTGCTTCCATGGTTGCTTGTTTCTTTTCCCAACTCTGCCACTCACTAACTGTGTGACCATGGGCAAGTCACTTACTTTATCTGTGTCTCGGTTTCCTCATTTATCAAAAGTGTATGTTGATCCTTATCGACTTCAGAGGGTATTGTGAGATTTAGTTAATTAATAGCACTTTAAAATCCTCATAAGGTGCTGTAAAGGTGCAAAGTGTTATTATTTATTTCCTAACTCAAATTAAATTATGAAATACACACAATAGGCCAATATTTCTTGATAATTATTTAGCTACAACAGGTTATATATACAAAGCCCTGTTGTCCATGGGGGACAGGAAAGGAAGGGCCTTCATACACCATGAAGTCCAATACTTAATAATTTTTCCAGTGCAGTGAGTTTCTGCTATGCAAGAATAAAATTATTATTGTAGGAATGACAAGCAGCATCTTCTTCCACAAAGAGAAGGAAAGTAGAATTTCTTTTGTGTGATATGCCAGAATAATGTATATTTACTATAGCTCTGGGCAAGTCTTTAATTTCAGAAAGATCCCCCAAGATGATCATATGCATAGTTTGGGTCAACATAAAATACAAAACAAATAAATCCCTGCATGCGTGGCTGAGCACAGCTTCGGAAATGTAGCTACCAAATCCTAGCCCACTATGGTGAGACCAGATACAGTAGTGGCTTGGATGTTTTCTTTTGTTTTTTAGTTTGAGAGTGACCTCCTGAATAACCTTATTTCTGTGCAACATCTTACATTCAGTGAAATACATTTCTGAAATATTAATCAGAACTTTAATTGATGCTTTGATGGTATGTTCTACAATGCTATTGCTTTGGAATAGCAGCAAAAGATGGGGTTACACTTTCATATTCCACATGCATGTGTAAACACCAACATAGGACCTTCCCAGCTCCCGTAGTCCTTTGTTCCACTTAACACTGTCTCCTTAAATTCCTACACTGTTTTTCTTGCTCCCTGAACTGGAAAGAATCAAAACTGTTATGAGGAAAGTGTCAGAGAAAGAAAACCTACTTGGGTAGGAGTATGCGTGAAGTATCAGGCCCTCCGAAGGAGATCTTTAAAATTGCCATCCATCTTTCTTTCTGGGATTGTCCCAATTTTGAAGGAGTTGTCCCTTGCAGAACGTTAACAGATCCCAATATAGCTTTCAGATGCCATAAAGCATTGCCAAATCAAAATGTTACAATACAGTGTCATTTTGATGCAGTGTGATGTTTCAGTGCAGTGTCATTATGACACACCGTGTCATGACACCAGGATTCCTGATTTTTATTCTGTCAGGCAAACTGTCATGTAGTAACCCTATGTCATCATAGACGCCACAGCCGCAAAAGTTGTCTTCAGTATTGACTTCAAAATAACTAGCTGGTATTATTCGTCATTGGAACTGTGAATATTAAGGAGAGAGTGTTAATCTGAAACACAAAGAAAAGTATATCTGGAATAATTCAGAATAAAATATTACAGCTTTTCTCTGAATCTAACACCTTTCCAAAAGAGCAGACATTGAAAATATATCACCAGTGAGAAAAATAACAAATATGCTCAACTATTTTTCATTTTAAGAACAGTCCAATTATTTATGTTTTGCGGAGGAAAGAATTATCTGTAACTTAAATGAAGATGGTGCAAACTTTGAGCAACAGGTTTTGTGGTTTAGTGCTTACTCCCTTTCTCCCAACTCCTTAAAAATTCAGCGAGTAGCCATTCAAGCAAGCTGTTGCCCCTGTGCATGTTTGTCCACCACAAAGAGATTTGAAATCAAAGATTAGTAAAATAAGCTTCCTGTGCTATCATATTTAATAAATGAGTTTCACAAAATGTCTGTGATTCTGTTGCCTTTCCATGCAGCAGTGAGACAAGCTCTTTTATTTTCTATATAGCTACACAATTGGCAGTGATCACCAGAACAGTATACAAATGCATCGGAATTCATGGACATATGTCACTGAAGGACAGGGGTTTGTTTCAGTGTCTCCCACCACCTCTTTCTCTGGACGGATTACGTAACAAGAATTTATAGTAATGTTCTACCTCGGCTAGAAATACCCACTGAAAGTACTAATGTCTGTAATGGATACCTATGAGTTGTGACATTTTCACAATAAAGGCACCTTAGTTAACCACATACGTTAATTAGGAAGTTGTTTCTAGGTTCCCTGGCATAGGAAATGTTAGTCTGTTCCAATTCCAGGTAGTCCGATTCCAAGATCATAACTATTTGAAGGCCCTCAGAACTCGTCTTTTACAAAGATTGTATTACTGATTGTTATGGTTACCCTGTTGATAAACTCACATCCAGTTTCAGCAGGAGCACATTTGCTGTGCCTTGCACTTGGGGAACATCAGTGCGTCACCTTTCTATTCTGAAGAATTTTCCAGTGCAGCATAATGAACACCGGTGGGAACCAAAGGGGGAAAGCAGTCTGCATTAGGTAATGCTTTAGAGTTTCCCTCTTGGTCCCTGAGTTGAGATCAGGGCTTGGGGGACTTAATTCCAACTTAACAGTGGTGGAATGATGTTATATAGTGGTAAATTAAATGTTATTGCATAGAGGGAAATCCCATCTCCAACAACCAAGTCACAAAGTATGCAAAGACAAGTGGTTCATAATCTGTGGGGAGCAAGCTGGGGTGAATAAGACAGGGGGAGGAGGGAGCAGAATGAAAGGACTCTGCATTGTCTGCCACACAGTCACTTGCAAGTCAAATAAATTGAAAATACTGAAGCATTTGATTAATGGATTTACTACCTTGTACCTTTACTTAGTGGAATTAACAGAGCTATCATCTAGGATTGAAAATGTTAATTGTGTATTATAGAACAGAACATAGTCTTGAGCTATCTGTAGTCAAAATGAATTTATAGTCAGTGATTTTTTTAAAATGGCCACTATTTTTTTAATATTGCTAGCATGCACGCGCACACATACCCATTCCCGTTTGGTACAGGTTACACACCACTGTGGAAAAAGTCCAGTGGCCCTCTTCTTTACCGTGGACGTCTGTGTGCAGTGGGGGCCAAAATCAGCTATCATTAGCAAAGCTGCTACACATCTGCTTACACTGGTTCTGAATTTACTACAGGTGCGTGCATGCGTGTGTGTGCGTTACAGAGTTGTTGCTATTCACTCCGTAGTCAAGGGTGCACTGAGGTTTACACTAACAGTGAGACTGAAATCCCTCGGTGTCTCACACTTTGCTGGTTCAATTTAGTCTCCAAATTTGGCACAGAAACTCTTCAAAGGATCATTGAATTTTCCCTATTGGAAATTCTGCCAAACCCATGGAACTAGGGAGCCCACCCACCCATAAGGAGCCAGAGAATTGACTGGGCTGGGGATAAGTGGGCAGGAGTCCAGGGGGTCCACTAAGAGATCTGCTACTCAGGCCCACTTCCCACCCGCCTACATGGATTCCCCATCCCTGCCACAAAACCCAGCCAATTTCTGACCTTCTCTTCAGCTGCCCTCCATCCCTGCCCTAACTCCATTAGACTTTTTTTTGCATTGGTTACATCTGTTCACACTTAAGCTTTAATTATTCCTCTCACCCTGTCTCCATTAGTAATAAGGACAGGGAAATGGTGGGGACGGGACAGCTACCGGTGCCTCGATTGAAGATCGACCAATTTGTCTTCAGAGACTGTATCTCTGTACAAACTTCTGTGGTTCTCCAGATGGGGGTCCCACCCTGACTAACTGACCAGAATCAGACTGGAACACCTGTTGAGGAGAGGGTTAGGACTTCCCAGGGATGCGGGGGGTGGGGTGAAAAGGAAAGAATGCCTGTTGGTGCTTTTGGATGCAGGTGGACACCTGTGTGCAGTGGAAAGGAGTTGAGTTTTACAGTTGAGTTTTTTTACAGTTGAGTAGGAGAACTGATCAGCAGAGGGGTGGATAGAGTGTTGAATGATGTAACTGCTTATTTCCCTGTGTTTTAGTGGTGGGATATTGCAGTCTAGCCATCTTAACTAAAAGCTAACAGAGTTTATCATGGGCGAGTCTATGTGTATGATAAACTGTAATGGGACAATGTTAAAGTCTATAGGTTACGTATTTAACCTACTTCTTTCTTTTTGTTAGTGACAGTCCAGATAGATGCTACCTTAGCTGCATGTTTCTCTTATTTAACACTGTCTCTTTGCTAAGGCTCATTCTAGTTAATTGTATTGCCCAGTATATTGTTGGTAATCTCAGAAGAGTATTTGATGGTGCAAATTACAAAAATTAGGTATGTGATTGTCTATCCCTAGTATTTTCGCTTTTGTTCCTACTCTTTCTCAGTACAATTTTGAAATATTTTTTAATGTAAATGCTGAATAATTTCCTCAAGACTTAATTCAGTAGTACGCTTAAGTACATGCTTAACTTTTCAAGTATGTGAATAGTCCCTTTTGAAGTCAGTGGGACTTTTTACATATGCTTAAATACTCTGCTAAATAGGGAACTTTATGCTGAGGAGTGAGTCTTTCTCCTGTAATGAATTAGCATTTACAGAAGGTGATAGCTTCCAACACCACCAATACCAAGGAATTAATGAAAAGTATGGGAGTATGAGACCGAAAAGGGTGTGTACTTATTGTACTATATAAATCACTGCCCAGATTATATTATGAGTACTAGATCTGGCTCACTTTCAACAAATGACCTTTTGTGATGGCATCATCGCACATTTACTAAATGGAATCCCTGCTAGCCAGCCAAATTACTGAATGGCAGACGTTAATTTACTCTTTAGAAATGAAAAAATCGCTGTGTTTATCCATGCAGAAGTCCCCTTATTCATCAAATATAGTCTACCTAAAAAATACATTATTAAGGATAAAGCCAAATTTTGATTGAGTGAAACAATAATTCATCTGCTTTCCAAGGCATTCAGAATGAAGTTCTCCTGTAATGGTACAGGGAGCAGCTGTCATTCTTTTGCTCCACTAACCAAGAGGCAGAATTACATTTCTGTCAGTCATTTGGTAGGATAGGAATAGGTCATTTTAGTAAAATGTTATTATAGGATCAGTGTCTGGCAACTTAGAGGGTGGAGACTTCAGAATATTCTAGCAGCCAGAGACAGTCACTTGATGACAACATTCTAGTTCACTGGTTGATCTCCTGTATGTTATTACTCACCCTGGAAATAAGGAACATAGCCAAATTAGATCAGACCGGATCAGATCAGTGGTCCATCTAGTCCAGTGGTTCTCAACTGTGGTCCACCGCTTCTTCAGGGAAAGCCTCTGGCGCACCGAGCCGGTGTGTTTACCTGCCGTGTCTGCAGGTTTGGCTGGTCGCAGCTCCCACTGGCCGCAGTTCGCCGCTTGAGGCCAATGGGGGCTGCGGGACGTGGCGCGGGCCAAGAGATGTTCTGTCCGCCGTGTCCCGCAGCCCCCATTGGCCTGGAGCAGTGAACCACAGCCAGTGGGAGCCACGACCGGCCGAACCTGTGGATACGGCAGGTAAACACACCGTCCCGGTGCACCCGGGGCTTTCCATGAAGAAGCGGTGGATCACAGTTGAAAACCACTGATCTAGTCCATTCTCCTGCCTGATAGTGACCAAGACCAGATGTTTCAGAGGGGAAAAACATTTCCTTTTATCAGTTTTCATTTTGTTGACTTTCAGTTTCATTAAATGCCCCATTGTTCTTTTATTACACAAAACGCTAAATAATTTGTGTTGGGTAATTTTTCAAAAGCATCTATTTGAATTAGGAGCCTAAACCCCCTTTTCAAAAGTCACCTAGGACCTGATTTTTAAAAGTAGTTAGGCCCCTAGCAATGCAGATAGGCACCTTGATGATTTTGAAAATCCCACTGCATAGTTAGTGCCTAAATACCTTTCAAAATCTGGCCCTAAGTGGCTTTGGAAATTGTCCCCTTTGTCTGTACCAGTCATAATTTTATATACCTCTATCACGTCCCTTAATAGTCCCTAAACGAAATAGTGTCTTTTCAGCCTCCTTCTGTATAGAAGTCTCCCCATATTTCTAATTATTTTCATCTTCTTTCTCTGAATGGTTGGATTAAGGTACACTTGCTCAGCAGATGGGTCTGACCAATATTTATTAAGGCAAAACACTCAGCAAGTAGTGATCAGTTACTCATAAGTGGGAAGCTGACGAGGACAATCTCATCACAGTCGCCTCCAGATCCTGACAATACAGCTTCAACCTCCCTTTGTCACACAAACTTGTTTATAACTTTTTATTATCTTTTCTTATCCATACTTATTAGTCTCTCATTTCCATGTTAACTCTCCTCTCCCATCAGTACAGGGTTAGTGTTAGTCCAAACTGATCTTTTCTAGCTTTTTAGTTACTTTAGCTTTTCTTGTTCTCACAAACATGATTACTCTGCAATTTCTTACAGATAGAGTGACCATAACTGAATACAGTACAGTAGGTGATGGCATAGCATACATTAATATAATGGCATTAGAACCTTTTCTATATTATTTTTTATCTCATTCTTTATATATCCTAACTTTTTGTTTCCTTTTTTTGACCACAGCTGCATGCCGAGTAGAGGTTTTCATTGAGCTCTTCACAACAACATACCGGTCTTTTCCAATAACTAATTTAGGATCCATCAGCATAATTTATGATTGGGGATTAGCCCTGTATATACAGTGCAGCAGCTCCAGCATTGTGGGAGTGTAGAGGTGAGCGTTAGCTACCTCGCACACTCCGACTTGCTATGTGTGCTCCTTAGCTGTAACTGAGGATGTGGCCCTTAATGTTTTTTGATGATCACTGAATTTGTAGGGGCTTACCTGTTGGTCTAGTGATGGCATGTTGTGCCATGTGGGAGGTCAGAGTTCAGGGCCTGAGCTTTTAGTTCACTGCTCCTTGCACAAGCAGAGGCCAGAAGTACAGAAGAAGCAGCACCCTCAATCCCAGGGAGGAAGGGAGCAACTCGTGTTTCTCTTTGGCAGCATCCTCTAGCTCAGTGGTTCTCAAACTTTTTTTCACAGACTACTTGAAAATTGCAGAGGGTCTCGGCAGACCACTTAATGATCTCTCCAAATGTTGTTCGTACCATTAGCTAACTATTGTAAAGCGCTTTGGATAAAAGCGCTATATATATAAAAAAAACCCTTAATAATAATAAACGTTTTTTTGTTCTACAAATAAAAGCACACAACTCGTATTTTAATATCAGCAGTCTTACCTTTCTAATGCGATGGATGTGCCCTCTCTCCTCTGCCGCAGCAGCCCTCCAGCTGAGGCTGGGAAGGAGGGCGGTCTCTCCCTGGCAGCCACAGCCCTGGAGCTGGGGAAAGTTGCCTCTTTCTCTGGCCACCGCAGCCCTGCACATCCCAAATTTCCCCCACCCCCTCTTCTCACCCCACTTCCCCCTCCAACCTACCTCCTATTCCCCCCAAGGCCACCACCTCACCTTACATGTGCGTCTTCTCCAGGGTCCAGGCACCTAATTAGTGGAGCCACGCCTGCGGAGCTCCACTAATTAGGTGGGTGGCCCTTCATTCTCTCCTGTGCGGCCGCCCAGATGTGCACCTTAGAGGGAACTATCCGCGGACCACCTGAATGGAGCTCGCGGACCACTGGTGGTCCGTGGATCACAGTTTGAGAACCTCTGCTCTAGCTGATGCCTGTAGTGGTATTTACTGTGTGACTCAGACAGAAGTTGTGTCCAGCCCTCTGGAGATGTTGGGAAGGCCCACAAGGGACTGTAGAGAGGAATGGGTAGACTCTGGTGTATCCTTCCACCAACCATCTGGAAATATATTGAATTTGTAGAAGCTTTTTTAGGTTTCCTGCAGTGTTGTTGTAGCCATGTTGGTCCCAGGATGGTAGAGAGACCAAGTGGGTGAGGTAATCTCTTTTATTGGACCAACTTCTGCTGGTAAAAGTTACCTTACCCACCTTGTCTCCTGATTAGGTTTCTGTCATTCAGACTTGATCTTTAGTGTTATTTAATTGGGGGGGGGTGTTTAGTTTTTGGGTGCCACTAAACCTGTAAACAATTGCACATTAATCCTTCCATGCCAGAAGCACTGCTTGATGCCCAGGGTTGTTATACAGTGCACCATGTTTCCAGCAGGAGAGCTCTAAGCTTGCTGGTTCCAAATGGTTAATGTTGTCTGTTGACTTAAGGTGGGTTATATTTTACACCTAATAATCTCGTTTTCTTTTCTTTTGTTCCTTCTTCCTCTCCAGGCCCTTAAACTGACACGAGACCTAAAGAGAGAACCCTTTGCCAAATCTGCTGTCAGCAAGTGGACAGTGATACCGTTTACAGCTTATGATCTTTGTGAACCCTGCATTATTTTCCTAATGAAGCAGAGACTGTTAATGGGCCCCTTACCCAAGCGAAGAGCCTCCTTTTTCAGAATTGAACTCGTTCTAAAGTATGCAAAATCTTCCTTTTATGGGATGGTCAAGCACCTACTGTGGAGACAATGTTCAGCACCATCCTGTTGAGAACACACTGTGTAGCCTTTACAGTAGTTATTTGTCAATGAGTATGTGGTGTTTCAATATATTAATGGTTTATGGGTTATTTTAAGTTGGTTTCTATTTTGGGGGGTTTCCCCATCTCACCCCTCTAACCTTCAGTTTGTTTTGTTTTTTAAAGATGTTTTAACCATTTTCTCTTTCTCTCCTGGTGCATCTGAAATACAGTGTGTATGCACAATGAAAGGCTATACTAATTACCATTACCCAACATAGCTTCAGACATCAGCACTACCTGAGTATGTAGCATTCATTACACCAAGCAACTGACTGAAGTCCAGAGAGAGGTGGCTTGTGGGTTTTGTTTGTTTGTTGACTTTTTTTTCAAACCTTTTCTTCAATTTAATGGTACATACCTTGTTTTTCATAAACATCAAACCAGAGTTGATTACATAACAAGAGAAACTAGCAAGATTGCTAGTCCTGTCCAGTGTTTGTAAGGACTGAGTGAGGGTGCCGTTTCATAGTGTTTACTGATTCAGCACCTCATTTGATTTGATCGATCTCACCTATTGCATTATGTTAGCAGAGCTGCCCTGATGGTTGCAGTGAATAGAATTAGTCTGCCTCAGCAGTTTGGAAACTGGTTGATCTTAAAACAAGTAGTAAGATAAGCTGTCCACCCATTGCCAAACAAGTTGAATGTAACCACTTGTGAGGATATGGTTTAAAAAGGAAAGGGAAGTAAAATATATGACATTGCAGAAAAGATAACTTACAGTATATGCATCAACAGTGACTTACAGTAGAGTCATCAGAAGTTCAAATGCAGATCACTGAAGGGTAAGTTATTACATCAGTGATTTTTTCTTACATACATATCCTTGGTTATTTTTTCCTTCTCACTATGCGTAATCCAATCTGAAAGAAGAAGCTGTAGAGGGAAAGGCAAAAAAATAATGCTATACAAACAGCTTTTCATATAAGCTTAGATTGTAATTGGATAAATGACACTGAAAGACAAGGCAGTTTTATATGTTTTGCTTATATGGGTTTCTTTTGTAAAATGAATAACGAATGAATAATAATGAATAAAAGGTATGGTGCTGCTGTATAGATTCTCTCTATAATCTGGAAAGCTTGATTACTTTTTATTACTATTTTTTTGCGGGGGGAGGAAAAAAGAGGAGGAAACACCAATGGTACATAAGAACTTGGTATGAAGATGCTCTGAATAGGACAGTGTATACATACTTCTCCAAAGTGATATACGAAGACTTTTTTCTTTGCATAAAAGCATTATGCATATAAATATATAAATATATTTTATTATGTACAGAAATGGATCATTATGCATGGATGTTAGGAAAACAAACTAGCATTTTAACCCAAAGTTTCAGTGCATGAGTTCCCACTGACACATGTACCATGCAATGTGGAGTGACTCCCTTTCGCCACCACCACACATGCACGCATACACACACACAAACTCTCACACACACATTCGTGGGCCCCATCTTGCTCCTTACTTTCCAGTTCCCTGAAGTAATATTGGTGAAATAACAGCTCCTAGTGTGATGGAAATTTTGTTTTGTATTGTGACCTCTTCATGCTTGTGCTGTTCTATTTTATAGATGAATCTGTTGATTTCATCCTGCCCTTTACTGAATCTGTAAACTCTGTGCAGTTGTGATTATAGTAGACCCGTAGCATATCAAGCAGCTAAGAGTTTATCATTTTCATTAAACGAAACAACATTTTTTTAAATTAAGGTGGTCTATTTATCAATGGCAGGGACTAGTTTATTCTTTTTTCTTTATCGTCAGAATTAGTCGATGATGCACATTACTGATCTCCCCATTTGAGGCGATATTTCGGGTAACCAGCTACCCACGACAACAATGGTGAACAGCTGTCATCTGTTTTAGGGGTCAGTTCACTTACAGGAGTCCAGATGCAGGCACCTTTTACCAAAGTTAGTAAAGAGCTTTATTGCAAGCCTTCACTGTACTCAGCGTGTATAACAGTATCTGTCAGGTTTTTGGTACATCATTAAATGTGAATTAAACTGAGGGTGTTTTTCGTTCTTTGTCTTCTGTGGTATTGTGCTTGCTGACTGACACTTTTTAAGCTTAAAGGCTCACTCTCTGATTAATAGGAGGGCTGTGCACAAGTAGTCTGGTACAAAGCAGGCTTTGTGTTTATTTCTGGTGTGACATTTTGTTGAACTATATGTTGTCCACTGGAGGATGGAATACATCGTGGTGCTGTCGTAGAGCAAGCAGCAGATTCCTCCTTTCACACGGTCTAATTTAAGGCAGGTTACAAATACATAGGTATTACAGGATTATATTACTGTATCTACCTACAATATATATCTACTGACTGCACCTTTTTTATTTGGATTTCAAGGAGAAATATTGGACCGACCTGTCTGCTCATGTAACTTAAATGACATAGTGCCAACATAAAATTTGGCCCACTTTATAGAGTAGAATAACAAAACATATTGGGCCAAATTCTGCTCTCAGTTACGATGATGTGTAAATCTGGAATAACTGATGGTAGTGAGTTACTCCAGATTTACAGCACTGTCTCTCCCTGATGAACAACCTAAGCACCCGGGCTCTGCTCTAGGGATCTTCTTGGGAGCGGGAACAAGGAATCCTCCTCTTCAGGTCACTCCATAGCTGGTACTTCAGCATCAGAGCAGGAATAGTCTTAGCCCTGCCTTGCCTGTGTTTCCCCTCTGTAGCGAGGAATGGCCATCAGATCCACATAGCAGCAGATCCACCAACCCTGCCCCATCCCCAAATCCCTTCTGGGCAGTACATACTGGAGGTGAGCTCCACGTCTTCAGATATTCAACTCATGCAGCCTCACACTGCAGCAGAATTGCACCTCTTCTTCCACTGCAGAACCTGCTTGTACCCATTTTGGAAGACAGGATTTATGCCAGTGACCAGGATTTGCCCCATCATTCACAGTTGCACACAAGGAGATAAGGCCCAGTGCTGCAGTCTTTACTCAGATGAAATCTCCCATTAAATGGGCTTGCCTGTATAAGGATTGCAGGATCATGTTGTTAGAGTCCTTTGTTAACGCCAACAAAGTTCTGTTTTGACGTTATGACTACGGCGACAAAGACGAGTACTTTTATTCTTTCTTGGTACGGAACTAATATGTCTAATGGAAGGGAAAGACTGCTTGTTTGAACATAGTGGGCCAAACTTTGTTACTGCAGTGTTAATGCAGTGTGACTCCCATGAGATCAGTGGAGTTATGTCCAATTTACAAAATACGGTCCACTTTTTTTAGAAAATGAAGAAAAACCAGTCTGTTCAGAGACATCCAATCAATGGCAGAGAAGTTATAGAACCTTTCAAACAACTCAAAATCAAAGCACAAGCAAATAAGGGGCCTAATCCTGCTCCCACTGAAGTTAATGACAAAATTCTCATTGGCTTCCGCAGTGCAGTTTTGGGCCCCTAGTGTTGCTGCGGGAGGGGGGGGAGAGGAACCTGCACTACCTGGGGAAGGATGGACTAGAAAAACATATAGGTTTATTCTGTCTCTAATTTTGGTGGCTAACATTTTCAGACTTAAATATGTGAAGCTAAGCACTTAAAGCTGGAATTTTCATGGGGCATAAGGACGTTAGGTGCTCTGCTTTCATTGTTTTTCAGTGGGAGTAGGGTGCCTCATTCATTGAGACCCCTTGGAAAATCCCAGGCCTAAACGTATATTTAGGCACATAAAAAGTGCCCCAATTTTCAGAAGTGCAGAATAGTCACATCTCTTAGAGAATCCAACGGCAGCCACAGGGACTGAGCACCTTTGCAAATCAGATCACTTATTTAGGTGCCAAAGTATGGATTTAGGAACCCCATTTTTGAAATTTTGACCTTTGTTCCAGGAATATTTTTGAGCATTGACCCTCCCTTTCCCCCCCAAAAAAATCATGCCCAACAGATAAAGTCTCAGAACACATGCACAGGTTATTGTTTAAATTTTGTGTTTTAAAACATTCTAAAAAATGTAATGCTTATGCAATTTAGACAAGTCTGCTTTTATTTAATTTTCTTTGTGAAATATCTTCTCATATGAATAGCTGGTTAATAGGCCACTACCTAACTCCAGAAATATTTGTACTACTGCTTTACAAAGCTAAATGTTAGGACATATATTGCTCTAAAATTATGTCATTGCTTGGCAATCAGTCTCCTATAATTGTTTTAGTACATAATGTACACTGGAAATGCCAACACATGTGCAGGAGGACCAGATGCATTTAGTTAATATCAGGAGGGGAAACGATTGTACATTTTGGCTTCACATGTTAAACTTTTTTTTAAAAAAAAAAGTTGCATGATTGGAAAATAACATGTATACAGTATCTGTAAAACTGTTTTATCTGTTTTTGTTTCACCATGTCAAGCCATATAAATTGGAAAAATATTAAATCCACAGCCTTTATGCATGGCTGTCCTTACATACTAAAGAATTAGACAGTATATACTTTTAATTTGGGCTTTCTTGTACTTTCATGTTGCATTCTTACTGAGGATTTTGTAAATTAGATGCTGCCCTGGATGAATATACTACCTTACTACACAAAGATTGGAAACACGTTTAATTTTAAAATCTTCTCCTTTCCAAATGAAGTAGAGATGCAGTGCTTACTCCACTTGGTGTTAGTAGATATTGCCTTGTGTATTCCATTTAAAATTGTAATCTAATTTGTAAAAGAGATGGTGCCGCATGTAAATAAAGCATAATGGATCTCTACATTGAATGAGCAGCTTTGTTTTTGTCATTCTATTTTATTACATTTGAGACATTTAAACCTAGAAATCTGGAGGGAAACAATAACTTCTAAATGTATCTAAATACAGTTTGGTTTGGTTTGTTTGGTGTGGTGAGGGGGGGCTGATTCAAAGCCCATTGAAGTCAATGAGAATGCTTATTTACATAGGCTTCATTGGATCAAGCCTATACTGAAGAAATGATTTAGCCCAAGGGTGAGACATTAAGAAGGATAGGGCAGGGCATTCTCAGTAGCAATCCCTTGACTCAGGACTATTCATTCCCACCAAAAATGCAGCTAAACCCAAACCCTGGCACATTTATAAAGACTCTTATTCCAGGCTCTGGGGTCCCTGGGTTCTAATATATAAAAAACTAAATCTTGATTTCTGCACCAAAAAAAGTAGCCAAACTTGGTGTAGGAGTATTGCACAGAGATTAGGGAGAAATGGCTGCAAAGCTATTTTGTGGCCACCTCTTCAGTCCTGAGGCTGCAGATCATGCTGCTCATATGCGCCCCACCCCCCACCCCCTCCCGGCTCTACAAGGATCAGTATCAGGTGTATCAGCTAAACAAAAAATCCACTGACCCTATCCCCTCTGCTCCGTGGTGTGCCCTGCTCCCCGCCCCCATTGCCTTTCAGAAACGGATATCCCAAAGCCTACACCTCCCTCATCTCCTGCAGAGCAAAATTAAATTGGTTCCACTGTGCCTTGAGCCCCCTGTAAGAATGGAAGAAAGGTTAAGAAATACTCCATGGTGAGAAATATCAGGTATAAATAAGAGGTGTGAATATTGGAAGTAGAGATCTGCTTGGGCCTAATTTGTAGGCCTGACCTGGATCCAAGCCCACCCAACCTGAGCCTGACCCTCCCCCTCTCCCACAAACCTGAGGCAGCGCAGCCCTCCTGCCTGTGGAGTCATAGAAACATAGAATATCAGGGTTGGAAGGGACCTTAGTAGGTCATCTAGTCCAACCCCCTGCTCAAAGCAGGACCAATCCCCAATTTTTGCCCCAAATCCCCAAATGGCCCCCTCAAGGATTGAACTCACAACCCTGGGTTTAGCAGGCCAATGCTCAAACCACTGAGCTGCACCGCTGTTCCTGCCAGCCACCACCCCCTGTTGTGCTGTGTGCGCATTGTGACATGAGAGACACTGTGATTCCTCAGCACACTCGCTCCACAGTGCACAAAGCACAGTGAGGTGGCAGCGGCCAGCAGGAGCAGGACACACAGCTGCCATCATGCCAACCCCATGGGAAGGAGGAAGAAAGCTGACCCAAGCCCAAGAGGGTCCAGTTGTTTTACCACCCAACCTTGACACTTGTAGTCAGCTCCTGTCAGTTTTGAGTCACGTGGTAGAACTCTTATTAGACATGTATTCATAAAATATGTTGCAAAGTTATGGAGTTCTGAGGATATGTATAGCCCAGTTGTGAATGTGCTAACTCTGCTGATAAAATCATAGGATCATAGAAATGTAGGGCTGGAAGGGACCTCGAAAAGTCATCAAGTCCAGCCCCCCGCAGTGAGGCAGGCCCAAGTAGACCATCCCTGTCAGGTGGTTTGTCCAACCTGTTCTTAAAAACTCTCACTGATGGGGATTTCACAACCTCCCTTGATAACCTATTCCAGCGCTTAATTACCCTTATAGTTAGAAAGTTTTCCCTAATATCTGAACTAAATCTCCCTTCAGGCAGATTAAGCCCATTACTTCTTGTCCTACCTTCAGTGGACATGGAGAACAATTGACCACCATCCTCTTTATAACAGCTCTTAACATATTTGAAGACCGTTACCAGAATCCCCCAGCAGGCTTCTTTTCTCAAGACTAAACCTGCACTGTTTTTAACCTTTCCTTATTGGTCAGGTTTTCTAAAGCTTTCATAAGTTTTGTTGCTCTCTATGGACTCCCTCCAGTTTGTCCACATCTTTCCCAAGTGTGGTGCCCAGAATTGGATGCAGTACTCCAGCTGAGGCCTCACCACTGCCAAATAGAGAGGCAATTGCTTCCCGTGTTATAAATACAACACTCATGTTGTTATGTTCCAGAATATTTGCTTTTTTTTACCACTTCATCACATTGTTGGCTCAGATTTAATTTGTGATCCACTATAACCCCACCGTATCCTTTTCAGCAGTACTACTACTAGTCTGTTATTCCCCATTTTGTAACTGTGCGTTTGATTTTTCCTTCCTAAGTGAAGTACTTTGCAATTGTCTTTAGTGAATTTCAGTTTGATGAATTCAGACCAATTATTCAATTTGTCAGAGTTGTTTTGAATTCTAATTCGGCCCTCCAAAGTGCTTGCAACCCCTCTCAGCTTGGTATCATCCACACATTTTATAAGCACACTCTCCACTCCATTCTCCAAGTCATTAATGAAAATATTGAATAGTACTGGTCCGGACCAAAGGCAGACCCCTGTGGGACCCCACTAGATACTTCCTCCCAGTTTGACCTTGAGCCATTGATAACTACTGTTTGAGAACTGTTCAATCAGTTGTGCACCCACCAGGGCCGTCTCTGGCTTTTTTGCCGCCCCAGGCAAAAAAAACAACAAAAAACTGGCCAGAGCACCGCTGAAGCAAAAAAACAAAACAAAAAAAAACAGGAGCGGAATTTGCCGCCCAAAGATTGGCCTGAATGCCGCCCCTTACAATGTGCCGCCCCAAGCATGTGCTTCCTAGGCTGGTGCCTAGAGCCGGCCCTGGCACCCACCTTATAGTAATTCCATCTAGACAACATTTCTCTAGTTTGCTTACAAGAAGGTCATACCGGACTTGGCAAAGACCCTACTAAACTCAAGATATATCACGTCTACAGCTTCCCCCCATCCAGTAGGCCAGAAACCCAGTCAAAGAAGGAAATTAAGTTGGTTTGGCATGATTTGCTCTTGACAAATCCATGCTGGGTATTCCTTATAACCCTATTATTCTCTAGGTACTTACAAATTGATTGTTTAATCATTTGTTTCAGTATCTTTCCAGGTATTGAAGTTAGGCTGACTGATCTATAAGTCCCTGGGGCCTTCCTTTTCCCCCTTTTTAAAAATATGCACTATGATTACCCTTCTCCAGTCCTCCATGGGTCCTCAAAGATAATTGCTAACAGTTCTGAGATTGCTTCAGCTAGCTTCTAAGTACCCTAGGATGAATTTCATCAGGCCCTGCAGACTTGAATACATCTAACTTATCTAAATAGTCTTTAACCTGTTCTCTCCCTATCTTGGCTTGTGTTCCTTCCACCTTGTTGTTAACATTAATTGTGTAACAATTTACCTTTGTAGTGAAGACTGAAGCAAAATATGCCTTAAACACCTCAGCCTTCTTGATATCATCTTTTATTAGCTCTCCTTCCCCACTAAGTAGAGGACCTACACTTTCCTTCATCTTTCTCTTGCTCCTAATGTATTTACAGAACCTCTTCTTACTGCCTTTTATGTCCCTCACTAGGTGTAACTCATTTTGTGCGTTAGCCTTTCTGATTTTGCCTCTATGCCTGTGCTATCCTTTTGTACTCCCTCCTAGCAATTTGCCCATGTTTCCACGTTTTGTAGGATTCCCTTTTGATTTTTAGATCATTAAAGAGCTCCTGATAGGAAGAATAGTAAGAGACAAATATGGTTCTATCTTTCCTTTGCATGGGATAGTTTGCCATTGTACCTTTAATACTGTCTCTTTGTGAACTGCCAGCTTACCTGAACTCCTTTATCCCTTAGATTTTCTTCCCAAGGGACTTTACCTACCAGTTATCTGAATGTATTAAAGTCTGCTTTTTTAAAGCTGCCCATGCCCAGCTTTAATGCTGCCCATAGGCATGTGCATGTAGTGTCTAGGGTGTGCACAGGCACACCCGAATGCCCTGAGCTCCGGCTGGGAAGGCTGCTCCTCTCCCCCTCCCCCGCTGGAGGCTCGAGGAGGAGGCTGCAGGAAGCGATGGCGGCGGAGCCATGTCCGGGATTTCCCCCTGCAGAGTGCTGCGTGGCTGGGCCAGATTGAGCCGCTTGCATGGGGCCTCCAGCAGCTGAGGACCTCGGCTCCTCCTCCCCGCTCCACCCCCCTCCCCCCCCCTGCTGCCCAGTGCGCTGCTCTGCAGCACTCTGGGAGGGCGCGGGCGGGAACCGGACTGTGTGCTCCGCGGAGGAGCGCGGCAGCGCAGAAGGCTCTGGCGGAGCCCAAAACGCTGTTCTGAGCTGGCACGGTAAGAGGGCCAGAGGGTTGGAGAAAGGGCAGCAGGGGGGTTTTGGAGGGGGCAGTCAAGGGACGGGGGGGTTGGATGGGTCGGGGGCTCTGGGGGGGCTGTCTGGGGGTGGGGGTGTGGAGAGGGGTCGGGGCAGTCAGGGGCAGGGAGGTTAGATGTGTCAGGGGTTCGGGGGTGTTGTCTGGGGGAGGGGTGTGGAGAGGGGTTGGGGCAGTCAGCGGCAGGGAGGAGGAGGGGTTAGATGGGTTGGGGGTTCCTGGGGGGGGGCAGTCAGGGGACAGGGAGTGGTTGGATAGGTGTGAGAGTCCCGGGGGTCTGTCGGGGTAGGGGTGTAGATAGGGGTTAGGGCAGTGGAGCCCGACATGCTGCTCTGAGCTGGCATGGTAAGGGGGCCAAGGGGTTGGAGAAGGGGCAGCAGGGGGTTTCTGGAGGGGGCAGTCAAGGGAAAGGGAGCAGGGGGGGTTAGATGGGTCGGTGGTTCTGGGGGGCCTGTCTGGGGGTATGGGTGTGGACAGGGGTTGGGGCAGTCGGGCAGGGAGCAGCGGGGGTTAGATGGGTCGGAGGTTCTGGGGGGGCAGTCAGGGGACAGGGAGTGGTTGGATAGGTGTGAGAGTCCCGGGGGTCTGTCAGGGGTGTGGATAGGGGTCAGGGCAGTCAGGGGACTGGTAGGGTATTAGGGGGGGCAATTAGGGTGGGGGGTCTCAGGAGGGGGCAGTCAGGGGACAAGGAGCAGGGAGGCTTAGATGGGGGGTGGGATCCTGGGGGGCAGTTAGGGGCAGGGTCCCAGGAGGGGGCAGTCAGGGGACAAAGAGCAAGGGGGAGTTGGGGGTTCTTGAGAGGGGCAGGAAGTGGGATGGAGTGGATGGGGGAGGAGCGGGGGCGGGGCTCCCTGGGTTCACACCCTAATGAAATGTGCTGCGCACGCCTATGATGCTGCCTCTAAAGGGGATTAAAAGTGGATATATGGTTCTAGGCCTCCCACTGGGAGGGAATTCAGAGGTGCACAAAGGCCAGCTCCAAGTCACCACCAGAGAGGCAGCAGGCATTGAGCATACAGCCATTTGATTACAGCTCTGACCTCTCTGTACTCCTGTTACTAGCTGTGTCACAGCTGATTGCTGCTCTGCTCCCAACTGGCTGCCTTCAGGTGCTGATTGCCTGTTGGTAACAGTTGGGAGGAAGTGAGGGCTGCTCAGGAAGAAGCCTAGAAGTAGGAGATACAGGGCATGGATGCCTTCCCTCCTGTAGATCATGCCATAGTGACCCAAGAAAAGGGGGAGGGCACAAATACAGCAGGGTGATTCATTCTAGCAGAGGTGTGCTCTTCCACAGAATTCCTTTGTCTGGGGCAACACATACTTCCTTACAAGCTCTACCTCATCAGCCAAAGGAAATTTCTAGAGCCAAGGATTCTGAAGGGAAGAAGCCAGAAAAAGTAAGGAGAAGGTGTGGGGTGGGAAGCAGGCATCCTGCTCAGAACTGGTGAGGAGATATGGAGGGCTGTTTCCACCCTGGAGGTTAGGAGTGGACCAAAGTTTTTGTGGAGTCCACAATGTTGATGTATCCAGGCTTTATGTTTTTCCAGATGTTGGAGATCCATGGTACAGCCTCCGGCCTCAGGGTCTCACCCACCTATGGAAAAGTTCTCATGCCCAGACTAGCTTACCAGTTCTCACACAGTGATTCTTCCCTTGGGTTATAATTGGAGGAACCGGGCACAATAGCAGCTAAGAACTGGGAGGCCATTACACATTGGGATGGTAAAAGAAGAATGTGGGATATGTGTGTGTAACCCAGTTTTTAACTAACAAACAAAGCTTGATGATAGAAACCAAAGTGATAAATACAGCGAACAAAATGAGAACTGGTAGGAGAGAGGGATAGGAAAGAAACGCCTTCCTCTGTCTGCAGCATGTGTGTGCAGGTCACTTGTCTGGATTGTCTGGGTATATCTCACTTAAGTGATTCCCTGCCATTGCAGTGGGTCTTGAGCTCTGGTGCACTTTCGTCCTTGCTCTTCTCGGCTTGTGGCACAGAGTAGTCTAGTCTCCTGTGGGCTGTAATGCTTTGGTCTCATTTCAGTTCCTGGGCTAGGGTGCATGTGCTGGCAGGGGCGGCAAGTTATATGAGCCTGTGGTGCTCGGACTCCAGCAATATTCAGGGCCCGGGGGCCCGGCTCCAGCAATGTTTGGGGCCGGGTCTCTCCCCAAGCCCTGCCTGCTGCCCCCACGTGCCTCCCCAGAATGTCCCCTGGCCCCCATGTGCCTCCCCCGGGCCCCGGAGCATCCCTGCCACTCCCCTGCAGCTCCACGCTGACTCTGCTGGCCCTCAGCATCAACTGCCGCTGCAGGGTCCTAGTGCCCCCCCCCCCACTAGTGACAGGGCAGGCTGCCCTTACCCCGCCATTCCACCGCCTCGGACCCTTCCCTTTTCCGGCAGGACCCTCCACCAGCACAGGGGCCCCCCCTGCCCGCAGTCACTGCTCCTGCCCCATGCTGGGCAAGGGGCAGCCCCATCCCCCACCCCCAGTGAGGCTACAGCAGCAGAGGAGGAGGCGCACATGTGATGGCAGCCACCCCCCCACACGGCACCACACATATGGGAGGCGAGGGGGCTTCCTGGACCTGAGGGGGGCCCTAGGAGTACGTGCAGTGACAGTGGTGCGGGGTGAATGTGCTGCTGGGGGGGGAGAGGGGGCCCCTCCCCCAGAGGTCACTGCTGCCGGCAGGGAAAGGGCTGGGGGGAGTCCTCCGGGCCCAGCCCCGGGGCAGCCTGCCTGCACCCCAAACTCATCCCCAGCCCTGCCCCACCCCAGAGCCCACACGCCCAGCCAGAGCCCTCATCCCCCCACACCTCTACCCTCTGCCCTAGCCCTGAGCCCCTCCCATACCCCAAACTCCTCATCTCCAGCCCCAGCCAGAACCCTTACCCCCCACACCCCAACCCTCTGCCCCAGCCCTGAGCCCCCTCCTCCGTCATGAACCCCTCATCCCCAGCCCCACCCCACAGCCCTCACCCCTACCCTCTGCCCTTGCCCTAAGCCCCCTCCCACACCCCAAACACCTCATCCCTGCACCCCCTCCCTCCGCACCCCCTCCCACCCTCAAACTCCATCCCAGAGCCCAACCTCTCACCCCTTCTTCACCCAAACTCCCTCCCAGAGCCTGCACCCTGCACCCCAATCCCCTGCCCTAGTCCAGGGCCTGCACCCCAGACCTCCTCCTCCCACCCAAACTCCCTCCCAGAGCTTTGGGCAGGCGAGGGGGGGCAGAGTTTGGGAGGGGTGGGTTCTGGGCACCACCAAAATTTCTACAAACCTGCCACCCCTGTGTGCTGGTGGTGTTGGTGGCCTGTGCTATACAGGAGGTCAGACGAGATGATTTAGTGGTCGCTTCTGGCCTTAAACTCCATGACACAGCTTTAGTTTACAGAGCAAGCAGGAGAAGACTTTGTTTAGAAAAATGGCTTCCAGCAGTGGGACTGAATATGCCAGGAGACTGCTGTCATCACCATATACTTACAGTTCCCCAAAGTGTCTGCAGTGCTTTAAACAAGTAAATAAAAAGATATTGTCCAAGCCCCAAATTGCTTACAGCCTCCATTCGGACGGGACACAACGCGTGAGACCAAACACACTGAAGGGGAGAGGGGAGCTCAAGAGTAAAATCATGTGGTCACTTAGGTTTATTCTGTGTGTGTCGAAGAGCACCCACATGCACACCCCAGCCATGCTGAGGAACAGCCTATTGACCAGGTTCAGGAGCAGTGTTAGCAGGGCAAGTTTCAGGTCTCCTATCTGTCAACCAAGGACAAAAGCAAAGCCTGAGGGGTAGACTGCATGACACTAGAAGTAGCACCATTCACCTGCCAGTCATAGGGCCAGTGATACTGGAGCTTCAGGTACAGGGGAAGGAAAAGAAGCTGAGCACAGCAAACTATAGTGCCAGTCAGAAGGGAACAGGATGGGCCTAAATATAATCAGCCAGACAAATAATGTCTTTGGAGAAGGCGGTGAGATCAGGGGAAAGTAAACTTTGGAGCGTGCCTCAGTGAGCCCTATGATTGAGTTGTCTGTTAGAGCCCTGAGGTATTGTGGAGGGAGGAAATAGGTTTGGGCTTTGCATGTTTAGTGTTCCAGCCAAGCCAGAATGAGCTTTATAAAAAACTAGTAGAGCCTTGCAAATTTAGCAATTGCTGCAGGATGCAGTTTGGTTTGACTTAAAGGCTATGTCCACACTACACAGCTTTTAGTGACACGGCTGTGTTGCTACAGCCGTGCTGCTGAAAGTCAGACAGTGTAGCTGCTGTTTGTCGGCCCTCTTGCTGACAAAAAACTTCCACCCCCAATGAGTGGCGTTTGCGAGAGCGCTCCTGCCGACAACGCATTGTTCACACTGGCGTTTGTTGTCACCAAACTTTTGTCTTTCGGCGGGCGGGGGTGTTAACAGCTCCGAAAGACAAAAGCTTTGTCGTTCAATTGCCAGTGTAGACATAGCCTTAAAGGGAGAGAATAAGGCCTGCAGGCTGCAGTCAGATAGTTCAAACTTCAAAGCCAGTATTTTCTATGAGGAAGGAAAGCACCAGTTCAATTAGTCAGCCAAGCCAGAGTAGGTTTTGTGGTTAAATAACCAACAATTAGATTATCTGCTGCTATTGCAAAAACAGTTTCATTTGATTTCAGGCAGGCGGTGGCCTCTCTCTAATACCTCATTGCTGTTGCAAGTGTAAGCTGCTCCTGCCAGGTTGAGACAGGTTTATTTGCAAATCAATCTTTGTCTTACACTCTTGCTATTTTAAGCACATTTGTATGAGAACTGTATACTCACAGACTTGCTTAGTGTAACACAGTATTTGAAAAATGTCGGAAACACATGAAGCCACCACATTGGGATTTGGGGTAAGAAAACCATCAGCAGAAGGTAATACGCTCAGCCCTGGGCCAAGCAAGCGGAAAGCACATGGCATAGAAGAGTATGATAAGGAATAAGAGAAACTTAGCCCCCCCCAAAAAACAACCACTCACCCACATTCATGGAAAGCAATGTATTCATAGCTTTTGTATAAGTTTGCCAAAGCATAAGCTTTCATAAAAGGGGGGCTCTTTTACATGAGAGCACATGACTTTTAGAGCTGAATCCCTGCATGCACATGACCACTCTACTGTTCATGTGAAAAACATGGAAACAAAATGTCACTTTGTCCACAAAAAGCTCCTATTACTGGACTGCTGTGGAAAATGCAACATGGTGAGATCCCTAAGTTTGCCAGCTTGATTAATGCAGCTAACGGACCTGCTAAACACGATTTCAGTTTTAGAGATTTTTTAAATACTCTGCAACGTGCAGGCAGAAAAAATAGCCTGAATCTTTACTTGAACTTGTATGAACACCCACAGAGCGAAAGACTGAACAGAGAAAATTGCAAAGACTAAGAAAGTGTCTCAAACCTAGCTTTTGGCATCAATTTCTATTACTGTGCTTCCTGTTGGATCCATTAATAGGTTTATGGAGGGGATGGTTTGATGGGATAACATGATCTTGGCAATTAATTGGCCTTTGACTATCAGTGGTAAATAGGCCCAATGGCCAGTGATGGGATGTTAGAAGTTACTACAGAGAACTTTTTCCTGGGTGTCTGGCTGGTGAGTCTTGCCCACATGCTCAGGGTTCAGCTGATCGCCATATTTGGGGTCAAGAAGGAATTTTCCTCCAGGGTAGATTGGCAGAGGCCCTGGAGTTTTTTCGCCTTCCTCTGCAGCTTGGGGCACGGGTCACTTGCTGGAGGATTCTCTGCATCTTGAAGTCTTTAAACCATGATTTGAGGACTTCAATAGCTGAGACATAGGTGAGAGGATTATTGCAGGAGTGGGTGGGTGAGATTCTGTGGCCTGCATTTTGCAGGAGGTCAGACTAGATGATCATAATGGTCCCTTCTGACCTTAAAGTCTATGAGTCTGGAGCTGAGCAAATTCATGTACATCAGACCTGTGCAGAATGGGAAACCTTGTCTTCTCTTCTTTGCTATCATAGTAGACTTGTAATTCACAATTTATGGCAGCTTTAGGAGATGTGGGGATCAAGCCAGATGGGCTCAAATCAGAACAGCTTGGCCTGAATTTAGGGGGGGCAGCAGTGAGTATAGGTTGTTCAGATGGTGTACATGCTACATTAAACAAGATCTACTCACGATGTTGTGCATTGCATCAACCACGACCTTGAGCTCACTACCCTCAATCTCAAGTAAGATTATATTTATTTTAACACTTGGATTTATTCTGAAAATATTTTCAAATTTTACTAAGTCCCAAAAGATAAAAATCACTTCGAGCTCTTGCTGATGCCTGTGAAGCAACTGGGAACAGGGATGCCCAGGGGAGGGAGCGGTTTGGCCCAGTGACCCTTGTTTGGCCCAGAGCTAAGCTGCCGCTGCGGGGTGAATGCAGTGCAGGCTCACTTTCCAAACTTCCCCCTGCCTCCCCTCAACAGTAATTTTTTGGAAGGGTGGGGGGCTTCAGTCCCCCAAAAGCCTCCATGTCTGTGGCTCTGACTGTGAGCTATTTTGGAACTATTGACCACATGTGCTCAGTTGCTAGTTAGGCCAGACCACTGAAGACGATGATCCACAATTATCACTGGGCTGTCATCCATTTGAAACAAGTCACAAAAAGTCAGGGCATTCTTAAAGGGATTAAGGTAAACAGATTTGGGGGCATACCTTATTTCAGGATTGGCTTCATCACCATTATGACTGAAGTCTCCCTTTTCAAGGAGAGGATCTGTTATTTGTGGTGTTGCAAAATCTAGATTGAACAGATTCCTTTCTCCCCACAGCTTGACTCTGCACACTGGGGAAAGGAATATCTCTTGCTCTGTGGTGGTGCAACCATATTTGTATTGGGTCCATGCCCAAGTTTGGTGGGCCTCTCTCACAACTTTAAGTACTTTATCCCCTTCCACTTTTGCTTCACCCTCCCAAAATGCTCAGTCAGTTGCATGGCTCTCCACCCCTCATTTACACTGATAGTTCTGCATCTCTCATCACACACTCGCACCCTCTCTCTGACATCCATGCCCTACTGACTGATGTTTGCCAGAAGAAGTTGCCACCAGCTGGTTGTGTGGTTGCCTACCCATGTTGTCTGCTTCTGCAGCCAGCTGTTCCAGGGTCCTTGTTAGAGATGGAGAGGCCAGAGGCAGACAGATGAACTAGCAGCTTCAAAGGAGCCACCCACAGATGTTCTTGCTGCCTGATCAGTAAGAACTTCTGTCACCACCTGCCCGGTAACACTTCTGTGTTATGCAGCTTTTGCTCAGCGCCTTCTTGGATACCAGCAGCCTGCTCCCAGCACAATAGTCTCACCCTGGCTTCCACCAGATTGGTTACTCCTTGCAGGGTGACACCAACAGCCCCTCCAGTCCCAAGTCTTCCCAAAACCATCTCATCTGCAGTGTCCAGTGCCTCTCTCTGGATACTCACAGAAGTTAATCAATTCACTGCCTCCAAAGAGCCAGAGCACACACATACCTGTCAGTTTAGCTGAGGAGTTCACCCTTCCATTTAATACAGAGCACTGAGATGGCACTGTGTTAATAAACATTCTTTTGTTTTGTTTAAAGAACAGATATTTAAATGATAATAGTCAAGAATAGAAGACCCATCTATGGTTACAAGTAAAACAAGTATCAGGGGGTAGCCGTGTTCGTCTGTATCCACAAAAACAATGAGGAGTCTGGTGGCACCTTAAAGACTAACAAAAACCCACTTCTTCATGCATCTGAAGAAGTGGGTTTTTTACCCATGAAGGCTTATGCCCAAAGTAAAACAAAGCACCCTTTCTAGTGAATAAGCCTTAACTTCAGCAAGTTACAATCTTTGTCTAAGCCCATTTCTCACCTAAGGTCAGTTTCCAGAGACGTCAGTTCCTTTCTCAGATTTCAAGAACTCTGGCCCCATGTGTCCATCCAGTGATGAAAACCAAAATGGCTTTCTGCTTCTGCTTATATTTCTCAGTCTATTGTCTCTATTTCAAGAGCCAGGAAGGTTTCCTGGACATGCAGGCTCCATCCCTCATCGTGTTAGTTAAGCGGTCTTTCCCCTCACTCATGTGGCTTGATGGCTTTATTTACCTTATATGTAGATGTACTTTTCATTGTCCTCTGAGCTATTACCTAACTCAATTTATGTTGGATACACAGGAAAACAGGTGAAACAACATTCCTTTGTCTAGGACAGTCAGGGCTTATGCACTGCTTGAAAAATACCTTGTAAGAACATATTTCCAGTACACAGCTATAATTCTTTATACACTGGCTGCACATACATCACGCAATAATATTAATGACCAGTGGGCTACCAGTTTGCATATAATACCTTATGTGACACCTTTTTAATACAGATTATGGCAGTGAATGTGTCAAGCCTGATGTGAGTTATGGTGTGCACTATGCCAATTGGCAATGAGTGCCTTCCTGGCTCACACTTCCCCTCTTACAATGCTTCAGGGGGGTCAGCTACTGGCAGAACCATAGGCAATGGGTCAGAACCCTCTTTCCTGGACAGCGCATCTGCTACTATATTTTCATTCCCCTTAGTATGCATAATTTCCATGTCAGATTCTTGGCGTGTCATGCTGTCCTACAGCAGCTTAGAGGTGGTGCCCTTGGTTCTGTGTTGGAGAATGGTCAGCCAAGGCCCTGAATTTCTTGTGAAGGAGATAGAGCCTGAACTGCTTCATTGCCCAGAATATGGCATGACATTCTTTTTCTATGACAGAATAATTTTGTTCAGTAGCTATCAGCTTCTTCCTTAAGACCGCAATGGGGTTTTTTTTTGTTTACCTCAGCATTTATAATGTGTATGCCACAATGGGGTTGTAGTGCTACTGTCTTTACTAAGGAGAGTGTTTGGCAGCTTTCCCCACTCCCTGTCTTCATCTGTACTCTCATTCAGCATTTCCTGCTACTTCTTCACCATCCCTTCCCTTGCATGGCTACAGATGGGTGAGGTCAGCCCCTGGAGCCTGCATTGCCTTTCCTGACATCCTGGTTCTTTGTCTGTGGGTGTTCCCACAAATCCGAGCAAGGACAAGATTTAAACCCAGGCCTTTGCCCTTGTTCAAACAAGAATTTGCCCAAAAGCCAGTGTGAAAGCAATGAGGATGTATCCTGTGAAATTACAAGTCTGAGTCTGGGGAAAGGAGTATATTAGAAAAAAACAAACTCAGTCAACTAGAAACCTTGCAAATTCTGGAGAGAGGTGACTCATAGTGAGTTCATTTAAGGACTTTGACGTCTCAGTGCAAGGGTCACACTGCTTACCTTGGTGTTGCCATAAAGAGAGCCGTAATGCTGTGACTGCTCTTTTTTGTCACTGTGCTTCTTTATTGCAGCATATAGCTCTTAATGAATAACTAGCTAAAGAACAATATATTTTCTTTTACACTTCGTCCCTCAGAGTGGAAGATGAATTTAAAACAGCATCTCTCACTTCAGTGTTTCAGTCATGAATGGGACACAAGTTACAAAACTATGTATCATTAATATAATTTATGTGTAGGAAAGTAGCACCAAGAGGCCCTGACCAAAATTGGGGCCCCATTGTGTTAGACCTTGTACACACACATTGTAAAAAGACAGTCCCTACCCTGAGGAGCTTCTAGTGTCAAGAGACAAGATAGAGAAAGGAAATATTTATCCCCCTCTTTTCTTCAAAACAGAAATGAGGCAGAGAGAGATGAAGTAACTTGCCCAAGGTTGCAGAAGGTCGGGGAAGTGACGTATCCGTAAGTTTCATGTCAGTTTCCTTTTAGATAGTGGCAGGGGGAGCCACCCCCTCCTGCCTATCAGCTACCCCAATTGCATTTTGGCTAATGCAGTCTCTAGCCAGTCGGAAGCTAACTGAGGGTCTGATTCACCCCTAAAGCTTTCAACGCCATAATATCATTCCCCAAAAGCAAAGAATCTGGAGTATCTGACAATACACTGACAGTCAGTGCCCCGACCCTTCCTGGGTCTGAATAGAAATCTGGACTGTGGGGAGACTGAAGGCTTTTGCACCGGGAATTTTAACCCACATTTCACACTCTGGGAGCATCTGATGAGGTTACACAGCATGAGGCATAACTTTAGTCTTGGCAGTCCCAGTATCTCTCCATCCAGTGAGTGTCTCCCCATTAACTACCACCTGATTGTTCCCACTAACAATCCGCTGGATCCGTGCCCGGGAGGGTGCAGCATGACATTTGGGCAGTGGTTAGGTGTGAATGGCTCAGCATGAATTTATATGCCATCAACTAACTGCCTATGTGACTCCCTCCCTACTGAGATTCAGCTACACAGTTCACTTTGTGAAGCTGAGGTGCAGCTGGCCTTTCCAGCACTGCACTGGACATCAGGGGCCATACTGGCCACATATGGAGCACCACTTTTCCTCACCTGTCCGAGGGCTTCTCAGTGGTTTCCCTACCCAGTGGCATGGGTCTCAGCTTAGGCCTGATCCTTGTCCTCTGATCCCGTCCCTTCCCTGTTAGTTGTTCTGGATTTGATAGGTTTTCTATCTGCCTATTGGTCTTTCCATTATCCAGCTATAGCTACATCTCTAGGATTTTTGCCTATTAATCATTATTTATGGTTGGGGTGGCAGAGTTTACAGAATTGTTCTATTAATTTGTAGACTTCATTGACCTTGGTAACCTCCCAACCAGTTCCCCATTTCCTTATATAACCCCTAATTAAAGTTGAAACCTCAGCACAGATCGTGTCCCCTTTTTTCTGAACTCTCCAAAACCTTCTGTATGTTTCATGGGTCAGTTGAAACTTTGGCATCAAAGCTTGTTTACATAACTCATAATCTTTATAGTTCTCCCTGACCGTAAGGGTGAAAATGTCCAAGGTATTTGTCCCTGACAGTAGTGGAGCGAGATACCATACCATGTCTGCCTTCCCCACCTTATTCAATTCACATCCCATTTCAAAAACATTTAGAAACACATCCATGTCATCTGCCTCTCTAAAGTGAGGAAATAGTTTGGAGTTTATGCCACCCACTGGAATAGGTACCTAAGATCTGGCTTCACCTAAGGTCCTGCTGGTGCAGTTCCTCCATCTCAAGCTGATAGTGACAGTCCTTATTCTTCTCTTCTCACTTGTGCTGGTGCTCCTGATCTGTTCTGTCTTGCTCCCGGTCTTTAAGCTGTTGGATTTCCAGATGCAGTCAGTCCCTCGCTAGCTATATCCTCTCTTGGTCCACCTGTGGACCTATCCCTGATTACAGCTGCAGTGATGCATTTGAGTTGGACAGAACATGGTCTGCTTCTGTCAGCTTCTTTCCAGCCTCCCTCCAGGAAGGTGGCTCCAAAATTTTCCCTGCTTGCTGGACCCTCTGCCAGTGGGTTGGATGTTCCCTGTGAACCTGAACCATCATTCCTCTTCCGGTCATCAGAATATCACAAGTCGACTAGCTGTGTCTTTTTGTCTGGTCCAAGTATCTCTCCATCCAGTGAGCATCTCCCCATTAACTACCACCTGATTGTTCCCACAAACAATCCGATGGATCTGCGCCCGGGAGGGTGCAGCGTGACATTTGGGCAGCTGAGCCATCATTCTTCTTCTGGTCATCAGAATATCAATATCGCAAGTCAACTAACTGTGTCTTTTTGTCTGGTTCTCAGGGTTGAGCTGCCTTTCTTTGCGTAGCTCAACCAGCTGACCTTTCTTCAGCTCTTCATAATCCATTTTCCCGTGTCTCTCTTTTTTCTAGTCTGTTCCTGAATAGACTATTGAGATTGTTCTTTGTGCTTTTCCCTTCTAGTGTACTTGCTTTCACCACTGTTGGCACTTATGCAATTCACAATGTTATAGATCCACATATGCTGCCACCATAGATGTCAGGTCACAATTCAGGGCAATTGCACCTGTGCTCCCCCTCTGTGGACCAGCATGGGCTCCCAGCTCCTCAACCATCATCTTCCTTGGCTGGAGACCTGTGTGTGTCTCTGAGGTTTTTTTGTGTATGTGGTTACAAGTTCATAATAGCTATTAGATCAGAACAAGCGCCCCCTCCCCTCCTCCCCTATCTCCTCCCCTTCCCCGCCCAGCCATGAACTGTTCGTTCTTTCCTTTATACAGTTTGGGCCTTTGATCTTGTCCTCATGTAACAGGTGATCAGCAGATAAAGGTCCCTTCCTCAGGGCAAAGATTCAAAAGGCTGAGTTCTTACATAACCGGAGGGGGAACGTTTGCATCCACCTCTCCCTAGAGATTTCCTGGAAAACCTGCTTAACTTTGTCCCACAAGTTCATTCTTGTCTGGCACATTGTTTCAAATAGTCCTTTGAAGCTCCTAACTGTTTCCAGGCTTTACATTATTCATGTCTCCCCCTTCGAGGAATTACATACAATTCCACAATAATACATAAACTTTCCATTTTTAGTACAATGGAATCCAATGCTAATCAAACTTAATTCAATAAGGTTTTTCAAGGATATTGCAGAAATTTCATATCTGTCACAGTTGCATCTACTGACAAATCTTTTCTAGTATAGACTAGACCTTAAATATTGTTTTGCACAAAGTAGCAAGGTTACAGCCTTCAATGGACTATTTGTTCTTTTTGAAGGGCTATGAGGACTCTAAAAATTACCCCTTGTGATTGGACTAAATTTGCCCCTCCAGCACATATTCCATGGGAGATGGTCCATGTGTTGGTCCCTATTCAGTTTCCTCTTAGTAGAGTTTAGTCACATTCTGGACTGAGAAAGCAAACGTCCCCGGAAAACATGGAAGATCGCTCACAACTTTGTTAAATATTACAGGATGGTTGTCTTTGCTTCTGTTGGCGCAGCCCTTGGCTGTACATACCTTAAAAGGCTTAGGGGGCGAGGTGTTGGCCCCACTTTCCCGAAATCTGTTTTTTGGAATTATTAAACTGATCTCTACACAATTCAAGATCGCACAGACAGAGGTACAGAAATAGAAATTGTTTCTCACTTTGTGTGCTTGACCCAGACTACTCAGAGACGCATCTGTTTTGAATAAACAAATTTTCTTCCAAATCTGACTGTTCCTCCTTTGGAAGGCATCTCTTATTGCTAGTGAAGTTTTTCCAGCCATTCAAGAGTCTGCCACCGTTCTTCCCAAATACTTGTTCTTAAGAGAGCAGTTCTCCTATAGTTAGAGGGAGCTAATTCTGTTTGTTCCCTTTTGTCTCCTTTTCTTTCCTCTCTCCTGTTAGGGTCAAGCTGTGTGCGTGACAGAGACAGAGATGAGAGTGGGATACAAAGTGCATGGACGCTTTTGATTGGTGTGGCTGCCTGTTGAGCAAAGTAACTAGAGAGAACTTTTTAGTTTACATCAGTGTAGCAGAAGGTGTGAAACAATAAATGCAACAAACCCCTTAAATTTGTCTCTTCCTTCTTCACTACGAGAATCATGTTGCTAAGTATGAAATAATGTTTGTAAATAATGAAAATGTTTGCATGTAATCCAGAACGTCCATTGACTGATCAAATCAAACTTGCATTCCTGTGCATTTATAAAAGGGTGTGTGTGTTTATTCTGCTTGACAACTGTCCATGCTAAGGGTGGGCGTGACTATCAGCACTGGCATTTGTGGCATGCTCACCTTCAATAATTATCTGGGCTGTAATCTGTTACGTAGTACGGCTCACCTCAGATCACCTTAGTTTGTATGTTGGGTAGGAGGTTTCCAATTCAGAATCATCTCTTGGAAGAAATGAACAGTTTTGGGATATTTTTAGACTGACCTTTTAGTGACCTATGAGGGAAACTGTCAAATTTGTTTTTTCCATGGTAATAGTCAGTCCCTGGTAAATAATTATACCAAATTTCAAGGCTGTAGCTCTAAAGGACACGTATATCATAAACAGATTTGATTAGCTCACAGTTCAGGAAAGACCTCTTAAAGTGTCTGATTTCCAACCACCTCCCTTGACATACCTGGATGTCTACTTTTCTTGAATCCAGTTAATCCACTTCATCTCAGACCCCTGCAATATGTACTTAGAGTGATAGCACAAAGCCAAATTAGCAAAAGCAGTAGGGAGGCAGGATTTGGTACCTGGAATGTGGAATTGTAACTTTTATTTCCTCTGCTTATATAGTAACCTACGTAGCAGAACCTAATTTATCTGACCCTCTTATCTGAAAACCCCAGTTATATGAAATTGGACTAGGTCCCTGATATGATTTATTTGTATTGGAAAAAAATCTCTTTGTCCAAAATCTTGTTTATCAAATGATGAGTTTCTACTATATAAATCAGGAGATTCATCAACAAAAGATAAGACACAACATGCATAATGTGTATGTGCTAAGATAGTTGAAACCATTGTTATTCAAAATACAGTTTCAAATGCAACTGTACAAGAAACCTATTGTATTAATCTAATTAAATTTAATAAACAAAACAAATATTTAAATGGGACTAAGGTTGGTTAAATGTGAAAATGTCATAATTAAGGCTTAAAATATAAACATAATGTGTAAATAACTTTGCTTATTACAACCTAATTTTGGAAAATGTATATTTGAAGATAGCTGACAAAAAGTTTAAACTATATGGAAAATAAAAAGGATAATAAACCAGCCATAGTTGGCAAAAACGTGAGATACTAGAATTTCTTAAATATCACATTTTTTAAAAAAAATTACACATATACACTGAGAGGTTCACTAGAAAATCCGCATTAAATTAAATCTTTGTCCACAGATTATATGCTGTAAATATTAGGGGGTGGGGATGGAGAGAATACACTATCTCTTCATACAAAACAAAGAGTTTAAATTGCTGTTTTAAGTAAATAACTGAACCCAACCTTAATATAGAAGGAAGAAAAAGAGAAAACATAAAGGCATTACCATGCCTCTATTATTCTTGTCAGCACTGTGTAGTTTGTGATGTGTGTTTGTTTTTTAAAAGAAGCCTTACCTTACTCATGATGATTAAACCACTCAATGGAGACAATAAACATTAATACGCTGGCTAGCTGGAGGTTTTTAATTCCTTTCCCCAGTAAGAAGATATTCAGCATGAACAAATGAAGTCTTTGTAGACCTACTGCTCATGTGACTTAAATTAGTGGCTTGCATAACCCACGCCAAAAGTTTTGAAAGACTAGAGTTTCAACTTTCCAAGTCTTATTCTTCATCACTAATTACCCCAACAATATATATATGAATAATATGAAAGAAAATATTTTCAGATGTAAGAGCTTTGCAAACCTGTAATTAATTTAGAAAGTATATAAATGATAAATTTCTACCAGCAAACCATCTTTGTAATTTGAAAGGTGTAAATTACTACAAAGTAAAGGGTTTTTTTTTTAATGTTATGAAATTACTTTCATGGTCAACTCAAGAGAAATGAGTGTGTAGAACAGTGGGTAGATTAGGGGAACCAATAATACAAGCTAGAGACTTTCACTTCAGTCACTGTTTCAAATTTAGCTCAGATTGGAGTTGGCTTCAAGTTCTAAAATATCTGTTCAGCCTATATGAACTGAATTGGGCTCATTCCAGTTCCTGGAGGACAGGTTCTAGTTGTATTTGCCATTTATTAATACGGAGCAATTAATTTTATGTGTAATAATTATCCAGGCACTTGCGGAGAGTGTCAGAGCCAGAGAAGTGGAATAGATATAGGAGTATAATCTGTTCTGCATTTCTACATATTAGAATTAAACATTTAAAACTGGTAAATTTCACCCTTTTGTGTAAAAATGATCCACTTGAGTAGTAAATAATAATAATAATCAAGCATCATGGGCATGTAAAGAGATTTTTATATTGGCCAAGCACTCCGTAATAAGTCCCATTGAACAATGAAAAATTCACAACAAAGAATTTGAGGGGAGTTTTCTTCCTCCATTTTTTTAAGAACTTTGTTTAAAATGAACTGTAATAGAGTCCTTGATGGTTCCTCCTTTGGAAGGGTGGGAGAATCTGACTATGCCCAATTAGCTATACTGGATGGTTACTACCTGGGTCCCATTTCCCACTCTTTGGGGGAGAGGGCGGGGAGTTCTGCCCTTTGTGGGCGTCCTTAAGTCTTTCCGGCTGGGGGGATCAAAATGAATGCCACTAACCCCCATGCATTCAGAGATACTCCTTCACTGCAGTTCCAGCAAAGAAGGGAGGTGGCAAGTCTATAGTGCTGCCAACAATCCAGACCCTGGCAATGGGTTTGGGGAAATCACTCTGGCTTGGTCTCTGAGACTGGCTCAGACTGTCTGTCTTTATGCTGGGAGTCTGCTATACTCTCCTCAAGGTTGGGGTGAAGGCTTCCTGCCTAGGAGTTCCATCCACAGCTTCAGGAGTTGCTCCTGCAATCTGCTGCTTAAGGCAATCCTGCTCCTTCCTCCCCTGCTAGCTGCAGATTCCTCCCTGTTAAAGGCCTCCTCCCTATCATGCATGATTGACCGGGCTAGAGGGATGGGGCTAGCCTGGCCACCAGGTCCTCTCTGCCCCTTCCTCATCCATGTGGGGTCTATACTCTCCACCTCAAAAGTGACACAGGGGCGTTGCTCCTGGTGGTGGATGTGTGTTCTTTATCCATGACGGTGTTCGTATTCTGCAAGAAGAAATCAGCATTAGCGTGGGCCCTGCCAGCCCAGTGAAGCACCTGGAATCAGTAGAGGGGTTCCCAGTAGATAGTAGTACCATGCATCAATGGCCCACTTCACAGCCAGGCCCATTTTCTATCACAGAGTAGGCTCTTTCGTACGGGAACACATTTCAGCTTAATTATAATATGGGGTGTTCCTCTCCCTCAAAGGTCTGGGATAGCACTGCCCCAAGTCCAACATCTGATGCATCTGTCTGGAATATAAACTCCTTCTGAGAAGTCGGGGTTGAAGAGCACCGGATCATGACGTAACACCTCCTTCAATGTTTTAAAGGGCGTATAACACTCATCTGACCACTGCATCTTCTGAAGTCTCTCGTCTCTTGTCAGGTCCGAAAGTGAGGCTGTGATGGTGGCAAAGTCAGGCATGAATTGCCTTTAGTATCTGGCCAACCCAAAAAATTGCCTAACTTGTTTTTTGGTGATAAGTATTGGGTAGCTGGCCAAAGCTTGTACTTTCATAGAATCATAGAATCATAGAATCTCAGGGTTGGAAGGGACCTCAGGAGGTCATCTAGTCCAACCCCCTGCTCAAAGCAGGACCAACCCCAAGTGGGCGAATATGCCTGCCTCCCACCACATACCCCAGATGTGATCTTGCTGTTTCTGAATCTATACTTATCCGAGTTGGACGGCAGGCTGGCTTTGGCAATTGACTTTAGTACCATAGTGATGAGGTGTAGATGGCTGTCCCAAACTGGGCTATATATTACTATTTTGTCTAGATAAGCTGTGGCGTAGCATCAATGTAGAAGGAACACCCAAACCATTTTCTTATGAAAGGTTGTGGCCTCCCCATGAAGTCCAAACGACATGGTCAGAAAGTGTTATAGTCCAAAGGGTGTGGTAAACATTGTCTTTTCCCTGAAATCTGGAGTCAATGGGATCTGCTAGCAGCTTTTTGTCAGGTCCAGTCTGTCTTGCTCACTCTATACAATAAAGTCATTTTCCATGTAGTTTGAAACAGGGCCATTGTCTCTCTCTGGGGGTCTGACTTCCCCGTTTACCACAGCTAGCTGGTCACACGTTTGGGAGAGGGTGGGATCCACTTCTTGTTCCTGCACAAATTTAGTCTCAGGCTAGAATATCTGCATGGTCATTATAGATCTCAGCTTTGGGCTGAGGCCTTGGATGGAATGAGGGTTGGGCCATGGTTTGATGGCCCCTCTCCAGAGTTTTCTAGTTCACTCACCCCTACCCATGAAGGTTCTATAATGGAGTGACTCTGGTCTGGTGATTGTGGATTTGCTTGTTTTGCCAGGATCTCATTGAAATGCTCCCAGTCCCTGCCTAGTATAATTGGGTAGGCCCTACACAGATGCTACGCCCACCCATATATTCACTGAATATACCCCCCTAGCTGCAGTCATACTTGCTGTGTGGGGTAGGGCCTTACATCCCCATAGAGGAAGATCGTTCCTCTGCTGTTGTTCCCGGGTCTATGAGTTGCAGGTGAATCCGGGTCTGAATACATCCTGAGTCGATCAGCCCTATTACTTTCTTAGCCTCTACCCACACTGGGAGAACTCACTTGGTGGGGCTCTTCTTACAGGTCCTAGATTCTGCAGTCCATACTTGCCCATAGTCAAATTCCATATAGGGACTGTCCCTACATGTAAGGGAACTGTTGTCCCCTTACTAACATTCCATGGGGGTGTTTTGGTTGGCTAGCTCCCAGTACTAAAAGGGGACGGGTCGATGTGAAATCAGGACCCTGAGATTGACAGTCCCCAGGAACAATGGGGAGAGGCCAATGCTCCAGGTCAGCCTGATTGACAGGGCGGGCAGGCTAATCAGGCAGTCAGGAGGCCAGGGTGGGTCCCATCCTCTGTGTGAGCTAGAATTGCCTGGGTCAGACAGAGTGGGGCTGAGCTAAGGAGGAAGCAGGGGCCCAAGCTGAGCTGGGGAGCAGAGCCGGGCCTGGGCCAGATCCAAAGGGGCCAGGGACACAGCCCTGAGAGAGCAGACCCTGTGCTGGGAGCAGAGCTGCAGCCACAGAGCCAGAGGGGCCAGAGAAGCAGCCCAGGGGGCTGGAGGCAAAAGTAGCAGCATCAGCGCTGGGGCAGAGTGGAGCCGGAGCTAGAACAGTGGAGCTGGGGCTGGAGCAGCCAGCCAAGGGGGGACCCTGGGCAAAGGGCCCAGCGCAGAAAGACACGCCCAGCCCAGGGTCCTTCCAGGCCAGCCTGGGAGAGGGTTCTTAACCCGATGGGGGGCTAATGCGGGGAAGAAGGGTCCCACCACCCAAAGTCCAGAGGTGTGTGGCCACCACCAGAGCAAGTGTCCAACCCACAGAATCCCTGCAGCAGAGCCAGGGCCTGAGAAGGAGGCCTGGGACCTACAAGGAACAGACGGTGAACTGCCCTGACGTTCCAGAGTCACTGTTTGAAATGTTCCCTGCCACAGAGCGGGGTGATGTGTTTTCCTTTAACCTTTCCTATTTTTCATCCTTCTTTTAAATTAATTGCTGATTAAATAAACTGTATTTGCTTTAAATTGTATGTAATGATCAGTGGGTCAGGGAAGTGTCCAGTGCAGAGAGAGCACCCCAGAGTGGGGACACCCTAGCCCTTGTCCTAGGTGACCACAGCCATTTTGGGGGTCGAGCCCCCCAGGAATCCTGTGCCCAGCCTTCTTGGGGTTACAAGGACTCTGCCAGATAGGAGAGTGCAAGGGGAGTCCTTGAGGGCAAGGAGGCTTCTGGGTAAAGGAAGTGGGAGCGAGGCCCCAGATCCTTCTGCTAGCCCATTTCACTGGGGTAGTGCAGAAGCCAGGAATGTTCCCCACAATAGCAGGACCATTCCCCCGCTTACATACAGAAGCGGCCCACCTGTCTGCAGGAGAAGCACTTCCCACCTCATTGTGCAGAAGCCGGGGGTGGCATATCCTGCCATTGCCTGGTCTATCTGGTTTCTCTAGGATCACAGCAGGGGTTCTACTATGGGAGACTAAGGATCCTTTATAGATAGTGGAGGGTTCTGCCACGCTGCCCTCCTTTCTTGTTGTTCCAACGTGGGAACTTAGCTTTTTCTCTTCATTCCGGGGTCCTTGTGGGACCCAATCAGGACTCATACCTTGCATTGCTGGTTCTCAGTGAACCTCTCTAGCGCTCTGAGTCCCACCTCTGGGCATCTCGGAGAATGCTTTCTCTCCATTCCTTATTTCTTCTTTCTCTACAATCCACCTTCCAGTCTCCCTTGTGTTGCGTCTCCCAATATTAATCTCCTTGTGATACCACCCAGGGTTTGACTGAGTTGTGGCTCCCACTGCTATGCTACCAGCTCCCCACTCCCTCAGTGTGCCTGACTGCATCTGCTTCCACCTCCCATAGGGAATGAAGAGAGGAGATTTTAAATGTCTCTGTGCAATAGAATGCAAAAGACTTCTTCACACACAAAAAATATTAAAAATGAATCCAAAGCAAATGAGAATGGGCAAGTCTGTGACTGACCCTTTTCAGCCCCTGCCAATATATTCTAATCCATAATCTGCCATGCTCATAAAATTTAAAATCACAAGGGACATTGTTCTGACTGTTTTTGTCAACATCCAGGTTAGGGCATTCTAGTCTAGTATTTCCATTATTTACAGAGCAAAATTAAAAACCATTGTTTCCTAGGAAATTAAATTACACTGTCTTGTACGCTTAAATTACAATTTTTAAATAAAGTGAAGGAAGCAACTGGTGAAGTAGTAAACAGTAGGGTTTTTTTAGGCAGTGAAGACTGAAAACTGGTGAAAACAACTCCATACACATGCATTATTTTGCATGTACCACTTTTTATTTATTGTTTAATTTTCCCACCGTGCTACATACAGCACTGATATGTAAGTGCCTAGAGTTCCTGGCCTGAACAGCTTCAATCTAGACTCTGTTCTTGCAATGAGCGCCATATGAGTGTATCCCTGTATGGGCGCAGAACCCCACTGAATTCATGGGGCTAGTCGCATTGTGTAAAGTTAAGCACCTGTGTAAGTGTTTTCAGGATCAGAGCTTAAGACAGACAACTAATGAAAGGTGATTTTCAGAGCACTTCCATCTGTCACCAATTTCAGCTGAAGTTGGGGCCATTCAACACCTCTGAAAACACTGGTCTACAATTTTTGAGAAGTCGTCTGCTTCAGAGATAAAATGTGCTATTTAGTATGTATTTTGATGTGCTGAATTCAAATATGACAATTAAAACAACTGATTGGCTACTGTTTCTAAGATATTTAAGTTTTTACATTTTATGTCTATGTATATTGTGTAGATAGTAGAGTTTTAATAATAAATTGTAAACCTAGGTCTTTTCATGTGTTTATGGTTGCTTTACATGATACTGTTTCACCTGTCCTGTTTATGTGACACTTTAAAAATCAGCAAAGGGGTTATATAAATAAAATGTATTATGAAACAAAAGGCAAAAAACTATTATGTACATAGTTTAGTCCTATTCAGTGTCTACTCGGCGCTTCTTGGCTTGTCTCTTGTATTCATTAAATGGAGCATCTCTTGTCACTGTCCAGCAATAGTCTACAAGCATTGATGGGCTCCATTTGCCCTGATAGCGTTTCTCCATTGTTGCAATGTCCTGGTGAAATCGCTCGCCGTGCTCGTCGCTCACTGCTCTGCAGTTCGGTGGAAGAAAATCTAGATGAGAGTGCAAAAAATGGATCTTTAGTGACATGTTGCAACCAAGGCTTTTGTATGCCTTGAGGAGGTTTTCCACCAACAACCTGTAGTTGTCTGCCTTGTTGTTTCCGAGAAAATGTATTGCCACTAACTGGAAGGCTTTCTATGCCTTTTTTCCTTGCCACGCAGTGCATGGTCAAATGCATCATCTCGAAGAAGTTCACGAATCTCAGGACCAACAAAGACACCTTCCTTTATCTTAGCTTCACTTAACCTTGGAAATTTTCCACGGAGCTACTTGAAAGCTGCTTGTGTTTTGTCAATGGCCTTGACAAAGTTCTTCATCAGACCCAGCTTGATGTGTAAGGGTGGTAACAAAATCTTCCTTGATTCAACAAGTGGTGGATGCTGAACACTTTTCCTCCCAGGCTCCAATGACTGTCGGAGTGGCCAATCTTTCTTGATGTAGTGGGAATCTCTTGCACGACTATCCCATTTGCAGAGAAAACAGCAGTACTTTGTGTATCCAGTCTGCAGACCAAGCAAGAGAGCAACAACCTTCAAATCGCCACAAAGCTGCCACTGATGTTGGTCATAGTTTATGCACCTCAAAAGTTGTTTCATGTTGTCATAGGTTTCCTTCATATGGACTGCATGACCAACTGGAATTGATGGCAAAACATTGCCATTATGCAGTAAAACAGCTTTAAGACTCGTCTTCGATGAATCAATGAACAGTCTCCACTCATCTGGATCATGAACGATGTTGAGGGCTGCCATCACACCATCGATGTTGTTGCAGGCTACAAGATCACCTTCCATGAAGAAGAATGGGACAAGATCCTTTTGACGGTCACGGAATATGGAAACCCTAACATCACCTGCCAGGAGATTCCACTGCTGTAGTCCGGAGCCCAAAAGCTCTGCCTTACTCTTGGGTAGTTCCAAATCCCTGACAAGGTCATTCACTTCACCTTGTGTTATGAGGTGTGGTTCAGAGGAGGAGGATGGGAGAAAATGTGGGTCCTGTGACATTGATGGTTCAGGACCAGAAGTTTCAACCTCTTCCTCTTCCTCGTCTGACTCAAGTGAGAATGATTCTGGTGCATCAGGAACCGGCAGTCCTTCTCCGTGGGGTACTGGGTGTATAGCTGATGGAATGTTTGGATAATGCACAGTCCACTTTTTCTTCTTTGACACACCTTTCCCAACTGGAGGCACCATGCAGAAGTAACAATTGCTGGTATGATCTGTTGGCTCTCTCCAAATCATTGGCACTGCAAAAGACATAGATTTCCTTTTCCTGTTCAACCACTGGTGAAGATTTGTTGCACAGGTGTTGCAGCATATGTGTGGGGCCCACCTCTTGTCCTGATTTCCAATTTTGCTGCCAAAATAAAGGTGATAGGCTTTCTTAATCATAGTGGTTATACTGCGCTTTTGTGATGCAAAAGTCACTTCACCACAAACATAGCAGAAGTTATCTGCACTGTTCACACGAGGCATCTCTGCTCACTTTGGCTAAACAGAAATGTGTCCCTTTGCAAAATCAAACACTGACAAATAAGAGAGCACGACACTGTATGATTTCTAGAGCTGATATAGGGCAATTTGTTCAGCAGAGTGATGTAAGCTTCGTTATGATTGCATCATCCATGACTTCTAGGAATAACATGATGCAATTCATATCATGTATGACGCAATACCAGCTTCAGATTGCATCATTCATTGTTTTGCCTAAAAAGCAAGTACTGTCCAAACCCAGTCATAGATTTATTCATAGATCCAGTCAAAGATGTATTTTAGTTATTTCTGGTTTAAATTGAGATCCCTTCCCTTTATAACTCACTTATCCTCCGCCATTCCCAAGTCAAGGGTCGTATATACTGACCCAATAGCATGTCTTGAAAACTAGAGCCAATCAACAATTTTAAGCATCATTTTCGTTCTCAGTGACCCAGAATTAGTAAAGTTTGACTACATTTATTTCAGAAGCATTTTGGCTGTAGAGCAGTGAAATTAGGCCCCAGTTGTCTCAAATTGGACACTCAAAACCCCAGACATGCAAAGTTAGTGCACACTTTTTAAAATTTGGGTTGTAATGTTCCAGCCTCTCCCAGAAGGGTGGAAGTATAATATAGAATTGTGATAAATATGGCATAACTCTTTAGGGTGTTTTGTACTTCAAAGTGCTGTACATGTAATATTTATTTATAAAGATACATGTTTATTTCAACATCTGCTATAAATTGGCCATGTCCACAAGGCTATCCCAAAGTTGCCAGACAAAAGACGGGCAGTGTCAGAATGCATTGACAGTAACATTAATGGGGAGGTCTGTGGCAGTACCCCAAGGAAGTTCAATTTTGCATGTTATAGGTAGCTCTAGTGTGTGTTGCAAAGTAAGCAGTGTGATCGAGTATGTGCTATGGAGTATGGACAAGCAGAACAAATGTAATGGGCAAAACTGCTGAAATAAAAAAAACAACCTCCTATGCTTTAGTCTGCATGCAGTAATAGCCTATGATTTTTAGGAATGATGGATCAAAGATCTGTGGAGTGCTGCTGCTTTCTTGCTGATTGCAGGGGACTGCATTAGTAGGGCTGCTGAATTTTGATAAGGACTGGTATGTTAAAAGAAGCTGACTGATATGATAAGATACCTAGCCATTAACTTACTTGTCCTACTTTTTAAGCAGGTTAGTAGTATTTCGTAGGCAGAAAGAAATACTGGATTGGAAGAAGACTGTGAGGCTAAAGGAACCTACTTCACTTTATTTTCCTTTAGTTGCTTCTGTTTAAAAAATGTGTGTAATTTAGTATGCAGTGTTGTTGTAGTCATGTTGGTCCCAGGATATTTGAGCGATAAGGTGGGTGAGATAATATCTTTCATTAACTTTGGGCTTGTCTACACTACCACCTACTTCGGTATAACTTATGAGCTTCTCCTGCCAACATAGCTACCGCCTCTCATGGAGGTGGAGTAATTAAGTCGATGGGAGAGCTCTGTCCCATCAGCTTAGAGTGTCTTCAGTCCATGATTTTTAGTGTCTAGCAAAGTTATGAATTTAAGCTCCCAGCTCATCTTTTGAACATGTTATTGTGTTGGTTTCCTTTGAGGATGAAGACAGATAGGTCAGATATAGAGACTAGTCACTAAAAATCATGGACTGAGTAGAGACACTGGATTTATGGCTTATTAAAACAGTCTGTAACCCACTAACAGCCCCCCACCCCAGCTACTTTCCCCCTCTCTCCTTTCCTCCCTATGACTGGAAGGGATGTTAATGGGCCACTTCACTTTGAATGGTCTCTTGAAATATGTGTTAACTACTTATGCTAAACAATCTCTTCTACCCTGTATTTAACTGTGACACTCTGAGAACAGTTTTCCAGACCTGAAGAAGAGCTCTGTGTGGCTCAAAAGCTTGTTTTTCTCACCAATAGAAGTTAATCCAATAAAAGATATTACTTCACCCACCTTGTCTCTGTAATTTAGTAGTCATTTTAAGATAAAGGACTAACTGCATGAGCTACACCTTGCAAAGGTCCAGGTGGGGAAAGTGCATGTGTCCATTCACAACTCTGCCAATGCAACCTTCAATTCTCCTCCACAACCCCCGCTTAAAATTCTAGTCCAGGGTCTCTCCTTAATAAGACTGTCAATTGCACCAAATTGTAAGATGGTTTTGTGATATATACAGTACTGGGATGAGAATTCCTTACTCACTTTCATTTGTGGCCCAAGGAGATTTTATTAACCTATGTCTTTAGCAGTGAAAGGCTACTGAAATAATAGACCTATTTTCTGTATTGCAAGATCTTAGGTGGTTTTTATCCCATGCTCTTTCTTTTCAGAGCACAAAAAGCCTACAATTTTGTGCTGCTTTCAAAGTTAATAATTCTCGCTATCAGCCAGAACTTGTTGGTAGGAGTCAGAAAAGCCAGGCATGGAAGAGCTAACGAACCCCCCAAAAAAACACTTGTCATTTTGTGGCACTAAACATTTGGAACCACATTCTACCCACACTTCTATATGTTGCAACCCCTAAGGCAGAGGTCCCCAAACTGTGGGGTGTGCCCTCCAAGGGGGGCACAGAGAAGCCCAGGCCAGCCCCCACAGGGGGCGAGGAGGAGTGCCACCCAGCCCCACTCTGCTCCAGCTCTGCTCTGGACCCAGCCTGGGCTCCGCTCCCAGCTCTGGTCCTGACCACAGCCTGGCCCCCCTCCCCACAGCTACAGCCCCAGCTCCTGACAGCAGCTCCGCTGCCGTCCCCTGGCCTGGCTCCCGACTGTGGCTCCCAGGGGTATGCGGATAGATTCCATTACTGGTAACGGGGGTTGGGGGCTGCAACAGAAAAAGTTTGGAGACCACTGCCCAAAGAAGGGCAGCATTTGACTCAAGTTGGAGTAACTGGGATTGGAAAAGGGAGGGTCTAGCACAAAAACAGCAGCTGAATTACTCTGTGGCCACTATTGCAGTCCTCCGGCTAGAATAGCTCCAACTGCTGTGCGGGACAAGGGCCAGTGAATCTACCTAGCAAAATATGGACCAGCTATTGAGGTCATACCAGAGCCACCCTGGACCACAATATATGTTGTATTTGTAGATCGTTCCCTGATTGAAATTACGTAGCAAGTACAAATGTACAAGATTATTGAACTGCCCTTTTAAAACATTTTATTTTTAAAGAATAAATGCTCAGATCTGGGGGTTTTATGAATGGTCGATAAAGGATCCAGTATGTGACAATGGCTATTTTAATTTTCTAAAAAAACTGTACTTAATGCCTGGGGGAGGGAGGCAAGGTTATGACTGACCTCTGTGCCAGCAACACCCTCTGGGACAGTTTGTAGAAACTTCTGTCCACAAAATTATGGAGTGCTGCTGGTAACTCACCAGAGGCCTAATGGGCTTAGGTCTACTCCGAGAAGTGTGCACCATTCTTATTAACTCCAGTGGGTGTGTTGTTTCTATGTGTATCTGGGCCAGACTGGGGCCGCTTTCAAGTGTGTTTAATGTTGCTGGTTTTCTGCTGTATTCTTGCTCTGCTCAGCTCTGAACAGCAGGAACATTTCAAACAGGCCACTTTGGCTTACTGATCATGGAAATGTACTCGTCAAATGCAAATCAACAATCGCATTTTTAAGTAGCAGAAAGAGACTTTAAATAAACCATTGAAGCCCTAAAAGGAAAAAAAAAGATCCTCCAGTAGTCACCTGGTTAATCCCTGTTCCCTCACCTTCCAAACTCCCCTGCATAGGAACATGCCTGGAGGCCCGATTCCCAGAGCTACACTCTGCAATGGACAGGATCACATATCTGAGTGGATAGAGCTGGAATTAACTGTTGTAGTAGTTCCTCACTATATCTTATGAGTAAGACTATGATTTTGTCACGGATATTTTTAAGAAAAGTCATGGAAGGTCACGGGCAATAAACAAAAAATCACAGAAGCCTGTGACCTGTCCCTGATTTTCACTAAAAATATCCTTGACAAAATGGGGAGGCAGGTTCAGCACCCACTGCTGCTGGGGCTCTGGTGTCCCCCACCGCTGCAGTGAGCTCTGGGGTCCCCCCTGTGTGGCAGCTGAGCAGCTCTGAGGGGGCCCCGCCTCCCGTGGCAGCAGGGAGCTCCAGAGGGTTCCCCGCCACCTGCGGTGGCTGGGAGCCCCAGGGTTCCCCACCTCCCACAGGAGCTGGGCTGCTGCAGGGTCCCCGCACTCCTCATGGCAGCTGGGAGCTCTGGGGGGTCCCCTGCCAAAGCTGGGAGCTGCAGGGTCCCCTTGCTGCCCGCTGTGGCTAGGCAACTGTGCAGGGGGGTCCCCCTGCCACTCCCTGTGGCTGAGCAGCTGCATGGTCCCCCCACCAGGGAGGGGATTGGGAGCTCCAGCCCCGGGGCAGAAAATGTCATGGAGGTCAATGGAAGTCACAGATTCCATGGCCTCTGTGACATAATCGTAGACTTACTCATGAGTTATATTCATAAAAATAAATTTCAGCTGATTTCACGGTTCTCACAAAGGGTGACATTCACCCTCTGTCTCCTCAGTCAGTGCTTACACCCCACTTCCTGCAGTGGTTCTATTGTGTCTCGGGCCCTCCAGGCCCAAGAAGAAGGGTTCGGGATAAGGATGATTTTTAGGAGCTTGGATGGATTTTGTCTTAAATGTGAGTTGGTCGGCTAGGACTCAGGGCACCAGTGAAAATGTAGAGTTTAAACCTAGGAATTGTCCTAGTGGATGAGACTATCACTCCATCAAACCTAACCAATCTCCAGAAGTGATCCATGCCTAATATTCCTGAAAAGCAGTCCATCCATCTCCTCCCTCATTCTTTTAGTCCATAATATACATAGTTAATTACTTTTTGCAATGCTGTAATATATCTGTGGAAGCCAGAGGGGAAATCCTTTCCTGACCCTTACAAGGTTGATCACTAAGCTTCCAGGAGCATGAGGTTTGATTACTCTTATCTTAGCTCATGTCATTATGTGAATATTGTTAATGATCATGAAATTATCCACCCCTTTGCTAATATCAGGTACCTTTGGACTTGACACTCAGCACCAGTCTTTAGACTTTAGAGGGATTTTTACATGTTGACAATAAGAGTTGGGTATGAACAAGGTGGGGCAACAAGTTTTAACCAGAGCTTTCTTGCACTTAATTTTTCCACATGCTACCTTGAAGATTGGCTAGTCTTCATGATTTCACATTATACAAATGTGAGAATACATTATTTCTTCCTAATTGTAGTGACTGGATATGGAAAATTAATCCCTCATAAAGCCATTCTTTTCAGTCTGCTAGAAATTAAACTTTATTTCCAAGACTTGTAGAGTGCTGGGACAATATTAAACTGGTGACTGGATCTTTTGGCCTGCAATCAGTGTCTATCTATGAGGCCTAGTATGAGAGTGGACATATCAGTTCTGAGAAATTAAGACTCCGCGATATCCCACAGAAAAAGTAAAAGGTTATTTCCAAGAAAGCCTGCTCTTATGAAACTTTTGCTATATAAATATAGGGGAGCCCCTCAGTAAATATAATTGATGGCATACAATTAAAATAACATATACATTAAAAAGTCTCTCATAATTTTTTTTTTTTTGCTTTTGTGTGTTAATGCCTTTGTTTTTATGCTTGTGGTCTCCTTCCTGATACAAAACAATTCCAGAATCTTGTTTATATAATTTAATAGTAAATATACTAGCCTCCATACTGCACATGTGCAGAGCCATAACTAGGCATTTTAGCACCAGGAGCGAGCAAGTATATTTGTGACCTTTACCATTTTGTCCCCTTCGTTTCTCCACCTCATTTTTCCATCCCCCACGGCTTTGCACCCTACTCGCCCCACCCTGGCTGTGGCCCTGCACATGTGTATTTAGTCACTGCAGTGTCTGTAAGATGAGGTCGCTTCTGGAGAACTATAAATTACCATTCGATATACCATGAAACAAGTAAGAATCAATATGTTAATTAATGAGTCAACACTTAATGGTTTGTTCTGTCTCTCTTTGTTCTGAGATACGTATCTATTTATAGACACTGTGCATGCCAGATAATGGGTGCTTTGGCTGCACAGTGTTCCTAGAAGTCACAGAGAGAAATCTAAATCAGCAATGGAAAAGACCTGTTAGATCATCTAGGCCATCCTGCTACTGGGGCAATATTGTTCTCTTGGGCACATTTTCTAGTGTTGTGGCCAGTCAAGTTCAATGCGATCTTAGAAGGATGAATTAAACAAGACTTGGCAAAGCACAAGAAAATGGAGGGTCTTCCTCCATTTCCATTAACCAATTGGTAAAATGAATATTATTGGTTAAATTAAAATTATTAATTAAGTAATAAGTTAATGATTGTGTATTTTGGATGTTCATTTTACCAATCATACACTAGGATTTGGTCAGGTAGATAAAACCAGATAATGGGATGCAGATGTCAAATGTGGCTCTCTTTCTCTCTCTCTCATGCAGTAGCACCTAAGAGTCCCAAGCATGGATGAGGACCTCATTGTGCTAGGCACTGTACAAACACAGAAGAAAAAGACAGTCTCTGCTCCAAAAATCTTACAGTCTATGTATATAGGACAAGATGCAAATGGTGAAATAGAGTGACAAGCAGAGAGAGCACAAGGAAACAATGAGACAATACTGTCTTTGAAGTCACAGTCTGTGTTTTCACCAGTCTTAACATGGGCTGTGAACTGTGACAGTGCAGAGTTCAGTGAATTGTGGGCTGAGCAGTCACAGAGCTTGTATTCAAGGCCATCAGTGAGCCTCCTATTTTGGTGCAGTCAGTTTTCTGACTCAGTGTTAGTCTGAGACTGGGTCATGAATGAGAGCCAAAGAGATGCGGCTCAAACTAGACATGACCAAGGTGATGCAGGGAAGTTGGAGAAAGTAACCAGAAAACACAGTGAGGATGTTTCTGGTGTTTGTTATTTAAGTTCACAGTTTTTGAGGGTATTGTTAGAGTCTCAGCTACTGTTTAGACAGGTAACTGAAAGACACCGTGAGAACATAATGCCTGGCAATTTCATTACTTCTGGACTGTTCAAATTCTTTTAAAGTTAAAGTTAATCTTTTAAGGTGTTTGCTGCAAAGTCTGATTAGCCAAACCATGCACTGGGCATTGTGAAGGTTGAAGACCTCTGGAAGGATATTGTATATTTGGATAAGATAGTTAATTGAGAGAACTCTGATGCATTTCATCTTCCTGAGCATTCCTAGGGTAGATAAAACATACTAACAAAAGGAGTACACACACAACTGTCAGTTCCCCCTTTTCCAAATCTTCATATGGGACCAATAAGCTTTATGTGCCTACCTGCAGTTGCCAAAACCTCAGTCACAAAATTTCCTACTCATAAGCAAAATCATTTTACTCCCCACACCTTCTACGGGCAAAATCCTGCATCATTCTCCTCCCAGCTGTCAGTCCTCCTGGTAACCTCAGTTACAAGCAGCTCAACCCAACACACTATTGGGCTCCAAGATGCTTACCAAATCGTTCTGCTCATTCCCGTTATAACAAATGGTCCCTCAGAATAATCAAGACTCTTGTTTATGCCATCCCTCAGAGATCTGGAGTCACATGTTTGGAACAGAGGGATGGCAATGTGGGAAAGTAGATGGTCACTGGCAAGCATGTAACAAGTGTGTTGCAACTGCTGCAATTGGTCACATGTTGGTCACATGAAAAGTAATAGTAGGAAAATATGCCATGTATTTAGATTCTTTTAGGATGATGTAGCAAGTGGGAATATGGAGCCGAGTCAGGCACCATATGACACACCAACTCTCCATAGTCCTCTGTGAACTGTCGGTCCACGGAACACTGTTTGTGACCTTGGGCGAGTTATTTAGCTGATAACTTACATGTTATACATTGAGTCTCTCCATGTAAGTGCAGCTAACAATCCCATCAGTATCCCACTTCCTGGTTCTCCTTTTCCTCTGGGTCTTAACTCCCAACCATTCCATTCAAACACAATAACAATAATTATCCTATCTCCAACCACTATAACACCCTTCATTAATAGATCCCTTCACAGGCTCGGAGCCTGCTTTGGTGCCTACACATTTTACAGCTCATCTGTGAAGCTGTCCAGCCCCACTGTCTCTCTGTGGTGTGAAAATAGGTGCTTATTTTAACCCAGATACTACAGGGGTGGGTACATTAGAAATGCAGATAGATAACGTACAGTACAGGCAATATCCAACTCTGGATTTTCCTGCTCCTGATTACTCATTCACTCTATCCAAGCACATAATTGGATTAAATTACATTTCATCCCCTAATTTGATACAAGCAACAAGAGAATGATACGCTAATTGCTGAGGGCTGCCAACCCCCTTTCCCTCCCAATTTTAGATTTTTAACCATTACTATATATCCAGAAATGGTACACTGAACCAAGACTTTAGTGTACCCTCTATGGTGGCTCTTTAAGGTCCCAGTTCAGCAAAGCACTTAAGCAAGTGCTTAAATAGGGGCCTTATTATGAAGTGATTGCTTGGGTCACACACAGATGATTCAGCTTACATCAGGTTGGCTTTATAGCCTGCACAAGCCCTTCCCATTTCCAGAGCTGAGCCTATGACTTAGTTCCACTTAAATGCCCTTATATGGCAACTGGGCCTTTAGAAATGGGAGTGGGGTGGGGGGAGGCACCGAATGTATTGTGTGTCCCCCTTCCCCCCCCCCCCCCATCATACAGACCCCTGTCTTCTAATACAGGAAAAGGGTCAGTTAGCTAAGGAAAAAATGTAAAGGGGCTGCCTCGCTTGAAACTGAACTCTTGGCTTCCCATCCTGAAACACAGCTGGAGCTGTCACTCGGGAAAGGCCTTATTGGGCTGAAGAGTTCTTTCCTTCCCTCAATCCAGCCTCACTCTTGCAAATAGTAACTGGAGGTGGAAGCCACATTCCTGCGAGGGAGCAACCTTAATAGCTCTGCTGGGGTGGGGCCCTTCACTACCACCTCCACCCATGTCAGTGAGTCATGTGCGTGCGTCATGAGCAGCTCCCCAATCCCAGCCACAGAGAGGGTGGGTAGCTCTTAATTCCTTTTGCACAGGGCTGACCTTCTCATCTCCCCTTTCCTCACCCCACCTCAAAACAGGTTGATCCAGTGCGCAAACAACACACGTGGCCTCCTGGAGTACAGCGACACTGCAATTAAACGCCCATGGGAAGGCTGTGCCAGCTGACTCCGGCTTGTGGGGCTTGGGCTAAGGGCCTGCTTAATTGCAGTGTAAATGTTCAGGCACAGGCTGGAGCCCGAGCTCTGGGACACTCTCCATCATGGGGTCCAGAGCCCAGGCTCCAGCCTGGGCCTGAACATCTACACTACAGTTGAACATCCCCTTAGCCTGAGTCCCTTACCCTGAGTCAGCTGGCACGGGCCAGCCACAGGCTTTTAATTGCAGTGTAGACACCCCTGAAAGCTCACCCTCTCCAGAAAGTGTCATACATTTGGAAAGGAATGGGGCTATTTGTTAAGTTATACTATAAAACATTAAAGGGCAATCTAGGTCTTCAAATGACTCTTCAGAAGCCAATGAAATCCATGCTGCTTTTAAAAAGTACTTTGAGAAATGTAACCAAACGGGAAAAAATTCTGTAATGTCACTTCAGATATTGTGCTGGCAATGCACCTGCCTGGGAAGATAATTGTTTTCTCTAACTGCTACAGTAACACTTTTGAAAGGATTTGGAAAGCAGAGCTAATTCATGAAGTTGGATAGAATGAAGAACGGATCTGGGGGAATCTTTCCTTGCTTTGGAAGCTGATACAATGATTATAGCTTTATTCAATGAAAGTGGGCGGTGCGGGGGAGCATCGGAAGATGGGTTCTGGTGACACTGGGATTCTGTGAGGAAGAACTTCAGCCCTGAGGTAAGGGTGAAGAGAAAGGGGCTATGTGGGAAGTGGCTCAGCAAATAGCAGCAGCAACTATTATAGGAAGCAGCACCTGGCTGCTATTTAAAGGGTCCCTGGGTTGGGAACTGGAGTAATGGGGGGGTGGGGGGTAGCCCGAATCCTGCCACTGGCAGGATGGCTAAAGCCCTGAAAAGGGGATAAAGCTTGTTTAGAGGCCCAAGTGAATGGTAGGACTTAGAGTCTCCAGGGAGAAATCCCAGGGGATACTGCTCTATATCAGGGCAGATACAGACTTAAAGCTAGCTCAGAAGGGGCTGAGGACTGAGCCCAGAAACCAGGTTAAAGACATTACCAAGGGCACAGGGACAGGCTCTGTTGCACATTTACCCTGGAAGGGGTTTGTTCGTTCACATGTTGACTCTGCATGACTTGGCCAGAGGGCTGAGCCACTGGAGACCCACCTGACGAGGGCAACGGCTGATGAGACACCGTGAAAAGAGAGAGTGCAGGTTCGCACCACTCAACAGGAGGTGCTCATGAGAGATAAGTGTGCACTGTCACAGAGGTGAGGGAGAGGAGTCCAGGCTGGGCACATCCCAACAACACCTCCCCCTCCCTCAGAGATGCAAAACATGGCCCCAGCAGCCCATTCCCCACTCAACCACTTAAATAACAGCCTTCTCCTGCTGCCATCTAGTGTCATTAGACCTGTAGCTCAAACTGTGCTGCGATGTTGAAAGGTCAGGGTTCAAACTCTACTGATGATGCATGAAAGGGGGCTGTTGTAATTGGACATAAGTGAATTTGTTTCAACTTTTTCCTTCTTAAAAAAACCAACACCTTGGATATTGCATACAAAAAACTATGTTAAAAGGATGTTGTTTAGGCTGGAAAATCAAGCACTGTAAAATTAGGAAATGCCAGATCTACACATTCCTATTGGAGAGGGTCATTTCTAGGAGAGTGGGAGTCTCTCACAGGTTTTTGATTCTGATCTGAATAGATCCCACTCCTCACGTCTCCCTCACTGTTCCAAGAAAGACTGTCAGACACTAGAAAAATGTACAGAGAGATATTGGCTTATTTACATGTAGCAGACTGGAAACTCTGTGAAACAGAAGAAACCAAGCTTTCTAAACATGACAACAAATTAAATAAATTACAGTAAATGACAGCTACAGAAGGAAACCTCAAAGAAACCTATCAAAAATGGGTTGATAGACCAAACAAAATACAAATACTGAGCTTGGTGTTAGAACATATACACAGAAGTTATGGTCCAGAAGTTTATCTACAGAGTCTATTGAAATGTGGTAGCATAGATTTGAGATCTTAAAAAGCCATTTTTCTTGAAAGAGTAATTTTTAAACAACAAGGTGTAAAAACAGAATCTCTGGACACACTTATGCTGTTATATGGTGTTTGAACTCCCATTTATTAGGACATGCTGAATCTAATGGAGGCTCTATTGGGACATCTCCCAAGGAACAAAATTAGCTTAATAATACTAAAACAACGGGGCGTCCTTGTGGCACCTTAGAGACTAACAAATTTATTTGGGCATAAGCCACCTTGATTGCATTGGCCTCATTAGCACTACAAAAATGATTTTTTTTTTAGGGGCACACTTGGTATTCACCCCTTCTTGTCAACTGTTGAGAATAGGCCACTTCCACCTTAATTTAACTGGCTTGTTAGCACTGACCCCCCCACTTGGTAAGGCAACTCTCATCTTTTCATGTGCTGTGTATTTATACTGCTTACTGTATTTTCCACTCCATGCATCTGATGAAGTGGGTTTTAGCCCATAAAAGCTTATGTCCAAATAAATTTGTTAGTCTCTAAGGTGCCACAAGGACTCCTTGTTGTTTTTGCTGATACAGACTAACACGGCTACCACTCTGAAACTTAATAATACTGTTAGGCACACAGACTGTTTAATTGGGACAGTACTTGCATAAATTTTACTTAACAGGGATACCTTCAGCCACTGCCAAGTGAATAAGTGGAGTTTATCTAGGTGTTAAATTGCTTGAGAATTCCCAGCTTTGATCGTTTTTTAATAACAGAATTTGCCACATAATTATTAAAAGAAGACCATGCTGCCAATAAAATAAAGTCAATGCCTGAAAGACAATGGCATGCCTAATCCCCTCAGGCGCCTTTGAAAATTCCAGCCATCTATACACATGTGTAACTAGATTCATGTGAGTAGTCCCATCGATTTCAAAATTCACTTGAGTGTAGTCATGCACATGCACAATTGTCTGCAGGACTGGATCCTTAATTCGGACAGCGGCATAATTAGAACTAGAGTTAGTTAAAATGTTGTGGTGGAGTTTTTTTTATGGACAATGGGGTGGAGTTTTTTTTTAAACAGACATTTTGTAAAAAATTCCAGTTTTTATTGAAATGCTGCAGGTTTTCATCATTTTTTTTCAGTTTCAGCAACTAAAAACTGAATTTGTTTTGTTCAAAACTGGAATGTTACAGTTTTTGATCATTCAGTGAAAACTTGATAAATTTTAAAAAAGTATTTGAAAGTAAATGGAAAAAAAATTGCTTACATAAAAAGTGTTCCTGGGACAAATACATTTCTCAGCCAGCTCTAATCAGGACATTAAGATGTCAAAGGAGTGGGGAAGCAGTTGAAAGGATGCTGCTATATCATTGATATGCAAAGTAATTCAGGCATTGACAACCATGAGGGTTATAGCTGGGATGGCACATCAATTCCATTGCTCCTCCCTCTCAATCTAGTTGTTCAGTTTAATTGAGAACATCTGTGATCTAAATAAAAAGTTTCAAAACTATCCAGTTTTTCTTATTTACAATTCTTGTCTTAGATTTTTCTTTACTCAGATCCCTAGCCTAAATTCTTTATATATGAATTCACCAGTTTGAAACTTTTTTCCCTTTGGGCTAAAGTTACCATCATATCTTCATATTATCTAAAAAATACAAACATGGTATTTGATTCTTTTTTTCATCAGACTCTCAGCTATGCAGATGAAGACTCTTAGCTAGGCAGTCAAAAGACTGTCAGAAAACAACTTTTGCCATTAAAAAAAAGTCTGTTAGTCATGCAGCCTTTATTTTAAGCTTCAAGGGTGCATTGATTTTCTTTGGGAAATATTTGAATAAGAAAAGGTTTAATTTTGCTTTTAAACATTGTTATTTTGCAACTTTTGAAATAGTCTCTCTGCTTCTTCTTTTAGCCCTGAGTTCTTTTAGAAGCAAACATATTTAATCATATCCTGCATTTGTGCTCACCCATCTCAATTTATTTATTTTTTTTCACTGATAAGAATAATGGAATATATGTCATTTTCATCCAGAAGGCCAGTGGAACATTAAAACATTGAGCCAGATGCATATAAAGAGGCTACTTCACTTTTCTTTCAACAGGAGTGAACAAAGATTCAAAAGCCATCCGGTGGTCTAGTCCCTACATTATAAATTAAGCTCAGGGATATGACAAATTTAGGAAGCTCTTTTATATTAATGCTGAAATGCTTTACTAAAGAAAACTAAATAAACTGAAGGTTGGCAATAAAAACAAATGCCCATCCATCCAGAGCACAAAGGAAAGCATGCTGCTAATTCATATATTTAAATTTTGTAGCAAGGCATAACAATGTTGGCAAGATAGTGAGTCTTGCCATATGGCAAGGGAGCTTCACTCTATAACAACTTCTATATTCTGGGCAAGAATCTGCGCCCCTTTGTTTAAAGAAAAAAACCCACAAAAGTTGGTTGCAACCAATTTGAGTCCCACAATTTGGAATGTGTTTCACAGGGATGAATCTGTGTAAACTCAAAAGCTTGTTTCTCTCTCTCCAACAGAAGTTGGTCCAATAAAAGATACTACCCCACCCACCTTGTCCCTGTAAAGTCTCAATCTGTAAATCTTGTTGATACTTTCAAAGTACAGAAAATAACTTGAAACTCAGGTAAAATAAGAGGGTGATTTAAAGAGTATAAAGAGGTGGTGGCATTATTCTATGCTTTTGTGACAGAAATAGAGATAAATTATTTTCCTTTGCCAATGAACCCCAATGTAAATAATCCAGATCTTAATCCAAATCATTAACCAGAAAGCTTTAAAGTTTGGGAGAGCCATGGAATACATATGGTTGGCCAGCTATTCAGCGAATAAATTTTTCTAACCTAGTTAGAAATCAAAACTAACTTTAACTGGCCCACTCTCTCATTGTTCCTATACTTTCAAGTTAGGCATTATAATTCTCAAATTTCTAGAAAAGCTGTTCTATGCAGAAAGCTAACTTTAATAGAAGTAATGACATCTGGTCAATTACTGAGAGCCTCTCACTGGAAAAAAAATTTGACCAGCTGTAGAGGTTGGTTCAAAAAGATATGGGAGGATGTTGTTAAGGAAAAAATAATACACCAATTATGTATCCAGAAAAATAAGCAGAGGACTAATAGATACTTAGATATTTGGTTACCATTCATTCAATACTCAAAGTATATTCACCTGCAAAAAAAACTAACACACTTGTCCAATTTTTTTAATATTAACATTTGATAGGCCAAGTTTGAGTGTGTATAATCAGAGATTTCATCCAATTTAATAAAATCACTAGAAACAATGTGTGAGACATGTTGTAATGATTCTCACTCAGTAATATGGTAACACGATGTCTTTATTCCTATATAATGTCTCATTATACAAAAACTCATTTTTGTGATTATTTTTTTGTTTCTGATATTTACATGGCAAGGATTTGTCAACCTGCTAATCCTTCCTAAATAGTTAAAAAAAGAGAGGGTGGCAGTAGAATTGGTATTATCTGGGCTCTCTTTCTAGATCTAAAATTAGATACCATAATCTACAGTGACTCAAAGAATATTGGCAGACTGCATACTCCAGATTGGATGGGGCTAGAGTTACTCTATATGCTTCATTAACCTTAGAACCCACCAATTGCCTCAACCTTCCAACTTACACAGAAGGGGATGAGGTATATTTGTGTGGCTAGTATATTTTGAAGTGACAATGGGTGTGTGATGGTACGCCCCATAAGGCTTTATGGAAATATGCTTATGAATGTATATATGACATAACTGGAATATGTTTTATGCTACATATGCCATGTAACATATCTATGTAAAGGTTATGATCTACTGAATATATTCATCCTATTTGTAATGCATGTGTCATTGTTGTATTCAAAGTTATGAATATTGGCTGTATACTTGATTTTAAATAGCCTTAGTAAGGCATTTGGTCAGCTTCTTTAGAAAGGAATTTGCAAGTTAAGTGCCCAATCAAGAAGCAGTTAACGGACAATGGATCTTGGAAGGCTCCAATCCACATAAGATGTCTACATGAGGACGTTCAAGGTAGCATGTGAACCATGACTGCTACCTGTAAGTTCTGAGTCATGCATGGACATGTGACTTACCCATGTGACTCCAAAACTCCATCTTGTAGCTGGAATTCTACACGGGGGAGGGACCTCTCCATTTTGTCTTCAGCTGGCTCAAGAGATACCTCACCCCCAAGGATACCTGAAAGAAACTGGAACAAAGGACAGTAACTACAGGGGTGTGAGTGATTGGTGGACCCAGACTAGAAGGAGACTATTCTGTAAAAGGAAGCTTACTGAAACTCCTCTGAGGGTGAGGTTTTACCTGTATTCAGTTTTCCTACTGTATTAGACATAGACTTGCGTGTTCTATTACAGGTCTGTTGCATCTTACGCGCATTTAACATATGCGATTTCAGCTTTGTGCGGTCTGCAAAAAAAAAAAAAGTTTAATCGCCCGCCTGTAGTGCGGGCGATTCCACCAGCGTATACCCCGGAGTGAACATGAGATGGGAGATGCGAATCTGCTGTTCACAATACAGTACTCAGTCCCCCTGTGCCTCTCATACTGTGTGCATCTCGCCGCGCTGAGTGCAACATGGCCCCTAAACGCAAGCCACCTACTTCATCTGGTGCTCAACCAAAGAAACAGCGATCTGTTCCAACGCTGGAGGAAAAACTGGATGTGTTGGACTTATTGAGAGGTGGTATGTCAATCGCCAGTGTGGCACGTAAATACGGCCGCAACGAATCTAGCATCCGTGCCATCAAGATTCGAGAGAGAGAAATTCGTCAAGCCGTGGCATCAAGTGCTCCAATAACTGCTAAGGTGACGAGCCAAGTGCATGATAAGGCTTTAGTGAAGACTGAAAAGGCATTAAACTTATGGCTGGAAGTCATGAACTATAAACGTGTGCCTATCAATGGCAACATGTTGCAAGAAAAGGCTCTTAGCGTCTATGCGCTGTTCAATCCTCCCACCGAAGAGGGAGAGCCTTATGATAAGAAGGAATTCAAAGCCAGTCAAGGTTGGCTTAACAGTTTTAGGAACCGCTTCAACCTCAAAAACGTGCAGACTACTGGTGAAGCTGCATCTGCCAATGAGGAGGCAGCAAAAGCCTACCCTGAACAATTAAAGAAAATCATAGAGGAAAGGGGCTATCTTCCAGAACAAGTTTTTAATGCTGACGAGACTGGGCTCTTCTGGAAAAAACTGCCCACCCGCACTTACATTTCGAAATCAGAACAACAAGCCCCTGGCTTCAAAGCAGCTAAAGACCGTGTGACTGTGTTGCTTTGTGGCAATGCGGCTGGGCATTTAATAAAGCTGGGCTTGCTCTACAGGTCTGCAAATTCCCGCGCCCTAAAAGGCAAGAACAAAAATCTCCAGCCTGTGTTCTGGCAATCAAATAAAAAGGCTTGGGTGATGGCAGCAATATTTCTGGATTGGTTCCACAAGTGTTTCATTCTGGAGGTCAAGCAGTACCTTGAAGAGAAAGGACTTGACTTTAAAGTGTTGCTGCTCATAGACAATGCTCCTGGCCACTCTGAAGCACTCCGGTTTGCACATAATGACGTTGAAGTCGCCTTTCTCCCCCCGAATACCACCTCCATCCTCCAACCTCTCGACCAAGGTGTCATTAGCTGTTTCAAGGCCACGTACACGAGGCTTACATTTTCACGGATCCTTCCCGCTATGGATGCTGATCCCAATGTTAATGTGATGAAGTGTTGGAAGTCCTTCAACATTGCGGATTGCATCACTTATATGAAACAGGCAATGGATGCAATCAAGCCTGAAACTGTCATTGCATGTTGGCGAAACCTATGGAAAGACTGTGTGAATTATCTTAAGGGTTTCCCGACCATTGACAAAGAAGTGGAATGCATTGTTCAGGTGGCCAGGGAAGTGGGTGGTGATGGCTTCGTCAACATCCTCGAGGAAGAAATTGAGGAATTAATTGAGGGCCATAGAGAAACATTGACTAATGAAGAGTTAGAGGAACTGATAAAATCATCTACAGAAGATGAAGATGATGACAATGAACAGGAAGAGACAGCAACTTGGACCCTTCATAAATTTTCTTAAGTGTTCCAAGCAGCGAAACACTTGAATGATTTAATTTCTGAATATGATCCCTCTATGGAACGAAGCCTCAAAATCACACATAGTATTACGGGTGATTTGAGACCGTACCAAGAAATGTTTGAGGTGCTCAAGAGACAACAGTGACAGTTGCCAATCACCATGTTTTTCAAGAAAAAACAACGAGCAGCAACTTCTCGAGCTGAACCAGAGCCAACCACTTCATCTATGACTTGCTCTCTGTCACCCGAGCCTGGCCCATCATCTCCTGGATCAACATCAAGCCATGACGACGACCTAATAGTGTTGTCAGGGGAAGAGGAAGACTAATCGTTGAAGGGTGTACAGTACAAGAATAGCAAGAATATCTAGGATGACTGGTAACTGTTCAAGTTCACAGTACAGTACTGTACTGTTTTCATTTTTTATTCTTTCATTCTTCCATCTGTCTCTCTGTGTTATGTTGTTAAAAATACTGTAAAATTATATTTTGTATATATAGTCTTTATTATATACTGTAATGTACATTTCTGTGTGTGTATGTGTGTGTGTATATATATATATATATATATAATGTACTTTATGGGCGATTTAAGGGATTTTCAAGGTTATACGCAGTTTTCGCTTTACACGCTGACCGCGGAACGTAACCCCCATGTAAGATGCGACAGATCTGTATATGTTGCTTGGCAATTCACTTTGTTCTGTCTGCTATTACTTGGAACCACTTAAATCCTACGTTTTATACTTAATAAAATCACTTTTGCTTATTAATTAACCCAGAATAAGTAATTAATACCTGTGGGAGCAAACAGCTGTGCATATCTCTTTATCAGTGTTCTAGAGGGTGAACAATTTATGAGTTTACCCTGTATAAGCTTTATACAGGGTAAAACGGATTTATTTGGGGTTTGGACCCCATTGGGAGTTGGGCATCTGAGTGTTAAAAACAGGAACACTTCTTAAGCTGCTTTCAGTTTAAGCCTACAGCTGTTAGGGGACGTGGTTTCAGGCCTAGGTCTGGGTTTGCAGCAGGCCAGCGGGTCTGGCTCAAACCAGGCAGGGCATTGAAGTCCCAAGCTGCCAGGGCAAGAAAGTAGGGGCAGAAGTGGTGTTGGCACATCAGTTGGCAGCCCCAAGGGGGTTTCTGTGATCCAACCCATCACAGGGTGCCTGTTTAAATTTTGTTTTTAACCATACTCCTTATGACCCCCGCTCTATAGCAAAAGTCTGAAGAATGTTGCACATTGGTGCTGGTTGCTGGCTCCTGCATTATACCAGTATATCCATTACATTCAGTATCTCCCCAAAACAATGAGGATATACAGTTTTTAGTGTAAGTAGCTTACAACAACAAAATCTGTGCAATGTTTATTGCACAACATATTTTCCATTAAGTAACATCAAGAACAGCATAGAATGATCCCCAAACCTGAGCTCCCTGTTTCTTTCCTCTTCTCTTCTTCTCCAGTTTCCTTTTATCCTCACAGCTTCCTTTTTCTTCCTTCCTGTCCTTTCCCTCTTTTCCTACTGATAGATCAACCAGGCAACATCTATCACCACTTACTGCTTCTAACTCAGTAGTGGGCCCAGTAGTGCTGTGCAGGCTGAGCGAATATGGACACCAGGCGTATGTCTACATTGCAATAAAAAACCCACGGTACCAAGTCTCAGAGCACAAGTCAGTTGAGACCCACCTCCCTTGTGGAGTTCAGAGCCCGGGCTCCAGACTGAGCCCGAATGTCTACATTGCAATTTTCAGCTTTGCAGCCTGTGTCCTGCAAGCCTGAGTCATTTGACTCTGGCTCCAAGACTCAGTGCCATAGGTTTTTTTTATTGCACTGTAGACACACATTTGATGTCCATGTTCTCTCACCCTGTACGGCTCGACTGGACCCACAACTGACTGTGGAGCAGTAAGTGGCTGGTGATGCTGGGACCAGCGAGTATGCAATGGAAGTGCAAATAACAGAGGAGTCTAAGATCAGTTACCCCAGTGGACTTGGTCGTGCTTCCAGGGAAATCAATCAGAGTTTTGCCAATGACTGAAATAGGCACAGAAGCAAATCTGTGTTTGGTAATTTAGGAGTGCTTTATTAAAGTTAAATTAATGCCTTAAAAAGATTAAATAAACATTTTCCAGTGACATACTGAAAGATACAGACCTTTAAGCAAAGGCCAACATTTTCAAACCTGAAATAGAAGCTACAGCTGCTCAATACCTGTAAAATCAGGCCACTTATTCAGGAGCCTAAATATGGATTTAGGTACCTAATTTTGAAAATGTAGGCCTATGTTTTTAAAGATCTTCTCCTCAAACCAAAATAAAGTTAACCCTTTATCACATACATGCCAATTAGAACACACATTTTTTATCATACATTTTGGCACATATTGATGTATATTTTCCATATAAGGTTACACTTCAGGTTTAAAAAGGCCATTCCTTTTATGTATTTCTGATGGATTTAAATTTTAGGTGGATTTTGTAGGAAGTGTTGTTTCCCCCCCATTTTTAAACCCACATCATAGATAATATTTTAAATCCCATTTGGGGAAGGTCACCATCAGATCCTTCATTATTGCAAAACACTTGAGATGAAAAAAACAGATTTTTTTTAATTTCCCTTATGCAGTGTATAAACCTTGTTAACCATATATAGTGTGATTATCGTAGAACAAAATTTCCCCCATCTTTCTTTGTCTAATTTAAATACCACCACTTACTCCAAGTGCAGCTTGATATTAAAAGGGCGCAGTAAAGTATGAAAAAATGACTCCAGTACTTGCTGACGTATTAGTGACTTTACATCTAAAAAGCAGAAACATTTCTACCTAGCAAGTGCAACAGCAAGGGATGTTCAGTTAGGATTAAAAGAGCCATTTTGCTGGCAATAGGTTTTGTTAATCTCTGTCAGGAATCGGCCATTCAGTGGTACTAATATCTTAGAGTCCTTGGCCTCTGATTGCCAATAGGACTGTAACTAAGTTGCTGTCAATGCTGCCCTTCATGAATATAGACAGAATACAGATTCAGAGCTCTCTACTCAGGAGGCGTGAAAGAATATTAAAGGTCAGTCCAATGGCAGAGTGGTGTGTGCCACTGTGCGAGAGAACTAGGCATGGAGGCAACTCTGAGATCTCTGATTTCTAATGCAATGAAAAAAGAGCGTGGCAGAGAGTCGATCCATTTGGTGTGCAGGGGGAATGGTCTGAGCCACCTGGTACCTAGTTTTCAGAGCTCCTTGCTGTGTGGCATCAGCGGCTGTCTCAGTGGAGGCAATGTATCTCATCTTCTTGGCTTGGATGAAAGGTCCCACAGTATCTTCCTACTACTGATGTGGTGTGGGTGGAAGGTCAAGGGGTTATTGGGGGAGAAAAACTTTGCTCTGCACATTACAAAGAATGAGGGGAAAAGGTTACAAATCAAATCAAATCTTTGCTGCAAATCAAAGCTTTTGAAACCATAACTCTTGATGGGAAATAGACTCTAGTATACTGAGTTTTTCTGTTAGTTTCTTAAAGCATATATACCAGTTTTGGTCCTGTGCAGTGTAAAGCTAAGCAAAAAGAACAAGAACTATCCTTTCCTTTGGGTAGCCCATTAACCACACCAAGTGTTCTCTACTGATCTGTTTTTTACACTGAAAGCCTAGAAAAGAAAGTAAGAAAGAAAATAGTGATTTGGGGGAAAGGGTTTATTTAATTTAGGAGCAATTAAAGCTCTTTCCTTATTAAACCATCCTATTTTTATATGTGCATATTTTGTTACGGAAGTCGTCTTGAAATGCCAGGAAAAATCCCAAATCCTATTTGCTAGATTAGTCTTTTGAGCAGCTGGTTTCACCGAGCTAAACCTTCAGTCATATGTTCTTCTGGGTAGAAGCTGCAATAGGAGAGGTTCAGAAAGAATATGGGATATGTTTGCATAGTTCAAGGATCCTGTGCTGTCGGAAGATGCAAGTACATTTTTCAGGGTTTTTTTTTGTTTTTTTTTGGAGGGGATGAGCCCAGTAGATACAGGAATTCTCCTTCCACCTCTAAAGTGCAACCTTACTTAGTTCACACAATACTATACGGCAGGAAAATCGTAAAATAAATCAGAGGCATTGCCATTCCTTTCATAAAGTGGCATTTACTGATTTAAATTTGATATAGCTATGCACTATAAGCTAGTATAACAATAACAGGCCCAGAATAAAGTGTCACTCAGTCTGTGTTTGCATTCTTGTAATCCTAGCAAAGTTCTTTAGATTTGGGGATATCTTCCCTCTAGAACAGGGGTGGCCAAGCTGAGCCTGAGAAGGAGCCAGAATTTACCAATGTACGTTGCCAAAGAGCCACAGTAATACATCAGCCGCTCCTCCCTGCTCCCAGCGCCTCCTGCCCACTTGCAGTCCTGCCAATCAGCACCTCCCCCTCCCTCCCTGCACCTCCCAATCAGCTGTTTCATGGGGTGCAGGATGCTCTGGGGTGGGGGGAGAAGGAGCGAGGGCATGGCAGTCTCAGAGGAGGGGGTGGGACGGGGTGGAGTGGGGGCAGGGCCTGTGGCAGAGCCAGGGGTTGAGCAGTGAGCACCCCCCAGCACATTGGAAAGTCGGCGCCTGTAGCTCCAGCCCTGGAGTCGGTGCCTATACAAGGAGCCGTATATTAACTTCTGAAGAGCCGCACGTGGCTCCGGAGCCACAGGTTGGCCACCCCTGCTCTAGAAGACCTTCTAGGAAAAGGGACCTCAGAGCTGATACATATTTTGAGTTCTTATTTAAAATATATGTAATATAGTTTAAGGCAGGCACTGTTTCCTCCCTCTCAGTGCAATTTGTTATTTGGACATTGTTTTACTTCTACTTTGGTTTGTAAGGATAGATGTTACGGGTCGGCTCCTCAGCTGGTGCAAATTGGCATCATCTTCAATGGAACTATGTCAGTTCACTAGGTGAGGATCTGGCCTAATTTTACTAGTAGGTAGGGTTACTATATGTCCAGGTTTTCCTGTATATTGCCCCTTTTTTTGATCCTCTGTCCAGGTGGATTTTTCAAACAGGAGGCAATGTTCGTGTTTTTTGCGGCGCAGATGTTGCAGCTTGCAAAGAGCCCTGATTGGTCCCTCCCTTGCATCCACATCTGATTGGTCCCTTGCAGCTGCTGGATCCTACCCACCCCAGCTCCCAGCCCTGGGGAGGGGAAGAGCCCTGCAGGCAGGTGCTGACAGACATCTGTCACTGCGTCCCGGGCCTGTGCCAGCCGCCCTACCACCATGACAGGGAGCAATACTGCCCCCCCCCACTGCACAAGTGAGGCACCAAATGCCCCCCAATACACACACCCCCAAATACCCCCCCATCTCCCCTTCCTCTCCCCCCCCATCAGTGTCCTCTTTTTGGGAACCTGAAACATGGTAACCCCACTCGTAAGTGAATAATTGCTCATAGTTGTTAAACCTTTTGAGCATGCCCAGTAGCAACCAGATGTTTCCAGAAACTTGATAAGGTTCATTTTGAGTGGAGTGCTTGTAAACTTAATTTTAAAAAACAACAACAAAAAATGTTATATTTTCTCTTCACCTCTAGTGCTTTCTAAACATCAGGCTACACCAGATATTGCATATGTGTTGAATACTCCTGTGCCTCTAATTATGAATGGCATGGTGTCCTGAAATAAAGTCAGTCTGAAATTCCGATGAAGGTAAAGAATAGGAACAGTTTTATTCCAGTCAGAAGCTTACAAGTTCCAGCCTGTTCTTCACTAGGTGGAAGGAAGAAACATAGACAACGTTCAAAGAAACACAGCAACTTCAAAAGCAAGATGGAGCACAACATCTTTGATTTTTCCCTGGGTGCAAGAACAAAAGTAAAGGGAATGAAGACATTAGAGCAAGATCTGTCATTAGAATTTGTACATGTGCATATATATATGCCTGTGTACATTGCCAAATCTCTCTGCTTTATAGCCCCTTTGGACCAGCAGAGAAGAATTTCAGCTCCTTTGTGCTGCTCCGGCCGTGCAAAAGGGCTGGAAAGCAGATTTGGCCAGCTGAGAATTGCCCTGGGGAGCTCTCAGATGGTGTGGAGTACGTGTACTTGGCTAGTGCACCATTCTTCCCCAATAGATCTTGGCAGAGGGGGAATGGGTGGAGTCCACAGTGCTTTGGGGGACCATTGTCAACTGTCATAGGGTGGAGCCGCCCACCCTGTGCTGGGGCTGCACTCATCTGTCCTAACAGGCTTCCTGCTGGATTTTCCTCCTCCACCAGGGTACTGAGTAGAAACTCAGCACAGCAGAGAACCTGAGCCAGTGATCACCTCAGAATACTGTAAGAACACACTGTACAATAGAAAGAGGTAAACATGCCGAACAGCCTGCCAGACAAACATAATAGGTCTGTTTTCACAGTCAGGCACAAAGATTATTTAGTTCATGTCAAACTATCACATAATAAGTAAAAAGTCATGATTATCTGTTAATTATATCAAGTCTTTTGTATGGAACACTGTAGAAATCCTATATTAGGTAAAATTCCTCAACTCTTCTGGTAGTTTTGTATGTAGTTTTTTCAAGGAGGGAAAGTCCTTGTTGATGATGAACTAGCCTTTTTTTATTTTTCCAGTAAAGGAGGGGATGTTTGGATTTTCCTGTAAGACATCTCTTGGCCATTACTATAGCTAGGTCTAGGCATTTTGATTTAGGTTTGCACACTTTTTTTGATATTATATTGATTAAAGTATACTTAAGTGGAAACAAAAAAGCAAAAGTTGACACCACAAGGGGCTGAGCTGTTAATTCAAAGATATTATTCAGCAGTTTTTTCCACCATAGTAAGCCCACTAAAGGATAAGCCCAGGGCATATGTACTAACTTGCCTTTATGTGCACTCTTTGATAATAAGGGAGAGACTTACAAACTTGTATAATGCCACCATCTGAGGATTAAGGTAACAAGCCTTCACACAATGTGAACCAAATCTGCCAAAGCTAGGAGATGCAAACTTAATGTAAATTTTAATTACTGTGGGCCAGATTCTGTCTACTAGAAATCCAGTGAAATAAATATGATTTTTTTGAGTAAAGTACTACTTAGCAGGCATAAATAAGGCACTGTTCAGTGTGAGAAAGGGCAACAGAATCTGGCCCCTATATTGGGTGCTAAGGTACGATAGCGATGGGCGACTTAGGGATATCATAGCTATATTTGATGTTTCTGGCATTTATGGTGCCATTTAGAGTTCCTGCTAGTTTGCATTTCATTTAAAGATACTGAATATCATAATTTAAAGGAGCATTTTATTCTCCCTTTAAATCTTTCTTCCAGCTGTCTGGCTGCCATGCTTGTCACTGCCTCAAAAGCTGGTCCTCAATGTTTCATATAAAACTAAAATGAAAGCTGTTTAAAATGGTCTCTTGTTAGCTGCTTCAGTGAAAGTAAGATCTCAATGCAGCTCGACCCCTTTGTAAGAGCAGTTGCCAGGAGATTGGGGAGACTGATAGCTAGGTTCAATACCTGGTTCTACCCGCAACTTCCTGTCTGACTTTGGTAAGTCACTTAATCTTTCTGTGCAGCAATTCCCCATTTGTAAAATGGGGATGCCAGTACTTCCCTACCTCACAGCAATGTTATGAGGATCACATCTTTAATGTTTGAGATAACTACCATATCAATACATAGAAGAGAGTTCAGTTTTTGTACTTAAAAATGTAACTAGGGAGTGCTGATCAGTTCATAGTCACATTTTAGAAATACTGGGCCAAAAAAGGTTTCAGAGCAGTTTTTAAACTAAGATGGGGGAAAGCTGATTGCTGCAGAGGAGCACGTGGATTAGACAGAGACTTCTCTTAGAGGCAAGTCTATTGCTAGAGATTCTCTAGGTTTTAGTCAGGAGAAGTGGATGAAAGAGGATGACGTATGGGCCAGATCAGACAAGAAACATTCACATAAAAAAGAATCTGACACATCAGAAAAGGGCAGACAAATAAACAGTGACAAGTTTTTAAAGTGCTTGTACACAAATGCTAGAAGTCTAAATAAGATGAGTGAACTAGAGTGCCTCGTGTTAAAGGAGGATATTAATATAATAGGCATCACAGAAACCTGGTGGAGTGAGGACAATCAATGGGACACAATCATTCCGGGGTACAAAATATATCGGAAGGACAGAACAGGTCATGCAGGGGAGGAGGGGGAGTGGCACTATATGTGAAAGAAAATGTAGAATCAAATGAACTAAAAAATCTTAAATGAATACACATGTTCCACAGAATCTCTATGGATAATAATTCCATGCTCTAATAAGAATATAACAGTAGGGATCTATTACCAACCACCTGACCAGGACAGTGATAGTGACTATGAAATGCTAAGGGAGATTAGAGAGGCTATCAAAATAAAGAACCCAATAATAGCGGGGGATTTCAATTATCCCCATATTGACTGGGTATATGTCACCTCTGGACGAAATGCAGAGACAAAATTTCTCGATACTTTAAATGACTGCTTCTTGGAGCAGCTGGTACAGGAACTCACAAGGGGAGAGACAATTCTCGATTTAGTCCTGAGTGGAGCACAGGATCTGGTCCAAGAGGTAACTATAACAGGACTGCTAGGAAATAGTGACCACAATATAATAACGTTTAACATTCCTGTGGTGGGAAGAACACCTCAGCAGCCCTACACTGTGGCATTTAATTTCAGAAAAGGGAACTATGCAAAAATGAGGAGGTTAGTTGAACAGAAATTAAAAGGTACAGTGACTAGAGTGAAATCCCTGCAAGCTGTATGGACACTTTTCAAAGACACCATAATAGAGGCCCAACTTAAATGTATACCCCAAATTAAAAAACACAGTAAAAGAATTAAAAAAGAGCCACCGTGGCTTAACAACCATGTAAAAGAAGCAGTGAGAGATAAAAAGGTATCTTTTAAAAAGTGGAAGTCAAATCCTAGTGAGGTAAATAGAAAGGCGCATAAACACTGCCAAATTAAGTGTACAAATGTAATAAGAAAAGCCAAAAAGGAGTTTGAGGAACAGCTAGCCAAAAACTCAAAAGGTAATAAGAAAATGTTTTTTAAGTACATCAGAAGCAGGAAGCCTGCTAAACAACCAGTGGGGCCCCTGGACGATCAAGCTACAAAAGGAGCACTTAAAGACGATAAAGTCATTGTGGAGAAACTAAATGAATTCTTTGCTTCAGTCTTCACGGCTGAGGATGTTAGGGAGATTCCCAAACCTGAGCCGTCTTTTGTAGGTGACAAATCTGAGGAATTGTCATTAGAAGAGGTTTTGGAATTAATTGATAAACTGAACAGTAACAAGTCACCGGGACCAGATGGCATTTACCCAAGAGTTCTGAAAGAACTCAAATGTGAAATTGCAGAACTATTAACTATGGTTTGTAACCTGTCCTTTAAATCAGCTTCTGTACCCAATGACTGGAAGATAGCTAATGTAACGCCAATATTTAAAAAGGGCTCTTGAGGTGATCCCAGCAATTACAGACCGGTAAGTCTAATGTCAGTACCGGGCAAATTAGTTGAAACAATAGTAAAGAATAAAATTGTCAGACACGTAGAAGAACATAAATTGTTCGGCAAAAGTCAACATGATTTCTGTAAAAGGAAATCATGTCTTACTAAGCTGTTAGTTCTTTGAAGGGGACAACAAACATGTGGACAAGGGAGATCCAGTGGACATAGTGTACTTAGATTTCCAGAAAGTCTTTGACGAGGTCCCTCACCAAAGGCTCTTATGTAAATTAAGTTGCCATGGGATAAGAGGGAAGATCCTTTCATGGATTGAGAACAGGTTAAAAGACAGGGAACAAAGGGTAGGAATAAATGGTAAATTTTCAGAATGGAGAGGGGTGACTAGTGGTGTTACCCAAGGGTCAGTCCTAAGACAAATCCTATTCAACTTATTCATAAATGATCTGGAGAGAGGGGTAAACAGTGAGGTGGAAAAGTTTGCAGATGATACTAAACTGCTCAAGATACTTAAGACCAAAGCAGACTGTGAAGAACTTCAAAAAGATCTTACAAAACTAAGTGATTGGGCAACAAAATGGCAAATGAAATTTAATGTGAATAAATGTAAAGTAATGCAAACTGGAAAAAATAACCCCAACTATATATACAATATATATGGGGGCTAATTTAGCTACAACTAATCAGGAAAGAGATCTTGGACTCATCGTGGATAGTTCTCTGAAGACAACCACGCAGTGTGCAGCAGCAGTCAAAAAAGCAAACAGGATGTTAGGAATCATTAAAAAAGGGACAGAGAATAAGATGGAGAATATCTTATTGCCCTTATATAAATCCATGGTACTCCCACAACTTGAATACTGCATACAGATGTGGTCTCCTTATCTCAAAAAGGATATACTGGCATTAGAAAAGGTTCAGAGAAGGGCAACTAAAATGATTAACGGTTTGGAACGGGTCCCATATGAGGAGAGATTAAACAGGGTAGGACTTTTCAGCTTGGAAAAGAGGACACTAAGGGGGATATGATAGAGGTATATAACATCATGAGTGGTGTGGAGAAAGTGAATAAGGAAAAGTTATTTACTTGTTCCCATAATATAAGAACTAGGGGCCACCAAATGAAATTAATGGGCAGCAGATTTAAAACAAATAAAAGGAAGTTCTTCACCCAGCACACAGTCAACCTGTGGAACTCCTTGCCTGAGGAGGTTGTGAAGGCTACGACTATAACAGGGTTTAAAAGAGAACTAGATACATTCATGGAGGTTAACTCCATTAATGGCTATTAACCAGGATGGGTAAGGAATGGTGTCCTTAACCTCTGTTTGTCAGAGGGGGGTGATGGATGGCAGGAGAGAGATCACTTGATCATTACCTGTTAGGTTCACTCCCTTTGGGGCACTTGGCATTGGCCACTGTCGGCAGACAGGATACTGGGCTGGATGGACCTTTGGTCTGACCCAGTATGGCCATTCTCATGTTCTTATCTTCACCTATGGCTGGGGAACACAAGATTCAGGTCTGTGATTATGTATGTAAAGATGGTGAAAGTTGGAGAAGAAACTCCCCTGGTCTTGGGACTGATGTGTACAGGCCCAGTGCCCCTAGGGTGACCACCTTTTCCAAAGGCAAAAGCAGGACACATGCAGAAGCCCTGCCCCCTCTCTGTGGCCCCACCCTGGAAGGCATAGCTGGGCCATGATAAGAGCCACCAGTGAAGCCCAGGCTGGTGTGGGGAGCCCTGGATTCTCCACTTGCCTTGGGTGTGGGGCTGGGGTGCCGAGAGCAGCCCCCGGCTAAGTCCCTGTCCGCCCAGGGCATGCTGCCCAGGGCAGGAGGTGGGTCAGGGACTCCCCACAGTGGTCCAGACTCCCTGGATGGCTCTAACTACTGCCCAGCTCCAGCTTCTGGCCTGGCTGGGGGTGGGGCCCTGAGCGGGAAAGGAGGAGCAAGGATGGGACCTCAGGGGGTGGGGGGGAAGGTAAAAGGCCCACCTCAGACTGCTCCCCTCCCCCACCGGGAAGAGGCCAGTGTTGCTTCTGACCCTCAAGCAGGCACAGAGCAGGTAAATGCTGTCCTGGAGTCATTCAGCCTGGAACTGGGACATGATCTCTGCATTTTGGGACTGTCCTGCCCAATTCAGGACAGGTGCCTATGTGCCCCTATGTTCCATGGATCCTCGGCTGTGGAATGTGCTATGGCAGCATTATCAGTAGCATAGCCGGGGGGGAGCAGGGGGAGCGGCCGCTCCCCCTGTGAGGAGAAGCGGCACTAAGGCGCCGCCCGAGGCCCACTGCGGGAGCCATTGGCCCTTTAAAGCGCCCCCCCCCGCCCCGCTGCCGGATTTGGGGGGGGCGCGCTTTAAAAGGCCGGCGGCTCCTGCCACTGCGGGGAGCCACCGGTCCTTTAAAGCGCCCCCCCGCCCCGCTGCCGGATTAGGGGGCGGCACTTTAAAAGGCCAGCGGCTCCTGCCGTTGTGGGGAGCTGCGGGCCTTTTAAAGTGCCCCCACCCCAGCCCCACTGTCGGAGCTGGGCTCGGGCGGGGATTTAAAAGGCCCGGGGGCTCCGCAGCGGCTGGAGCCCCGGGCTCTTTAAAGCGCCCCCGGGGTGAGTACAGGGGAAGCGGCACCTTTTTATAGCGCCGCCGCTCCCCCGTGCTCTAAACCTGGCTACACCACTGAGCATTATTCATACTGTATTGCAATAACTTGCCACAGAATCCACTCCTTCTGAAGAACTCAGATCCTTATTGTTGCTAGCACTTATGGTTGTGAAGAAAACTTGTAAAACCTGAACCTGGTGTAGATTGGTACAGTGTTGTGAAGTTATCTCAAGTGGGCTGCCTCGGGAGCATAAGGATGCCAATTAAAATGTAACCATTGTTACCTATTTCACTGCTGATCATTTTAGCAGAATCATCCAGGTAACTTGCAAATTACACAGGTTTAAACTGCCTCTGATGCCTTGCATGGTGTCAAAAGCTTCAACTGTCCAGGTGCTAAAAACTCCAGCTTGTCCTCACTTCCTTACCTGATAACTTTTACAATACACTTCTACACTGTCAGTTGAAAGCTGAAATTAATAGAAAAATAAATAACAGCTGGATTACTGCACTAGTTGTATTTATTCATTTAATGTAGCTGAAGCTGCCACAGAATCTCCAACCTGCAGAAAAACCAGGGGCCTTGACACATAATTTATGTCCAGATTACCACAATGTACATGGGAGCCTGGCCATGTGAGAGGCACAGAGCGGGCCCGTCCTCTGGAGCTCAGAGCTTCAGCTTTGCCATGATGCCTTCTTTTGTCTCATAGTGGTATTCATGTACATGCACCTTCTTAAGAATGAAATATTGGAATGGCAAGAGTTGTCATGTATCCATGCAATAGCTCTCTCTCCTCCTTTAGGCCCTAATTCTTCTAAGAAAGTGCCTAAATTTAAGCATGTGAGTTCTCCTATTGACTTCAGTAGGACTATTTACATACTTAAATTTAATCATGTGCTCCAGTACCTTGCTGAAGTGGGGCCTTAGTTCAGTTCCTCTTTAATAAGGTATGCTCACTTTAAAAGAATATTACAGAGGAGTGCAAGAAATGTCAGAAAGTGGAAACCTGGCTTTTTAAAAAAAGTGTTGAGAGAATTGAAGGAAAACTTAAAAAAAATAAATGAAATAGACATTGAGTTTTACTTAATGTGGCATAAATCCCTGTATTTTAATAAGCGACAAAGGGTCCTGTGGCACCTTATAGACTAACAGAGGTATTGGAGCATAAGCTTTCGTGGGTGAATACCCACTTCTTCGGATGCAAGCAGTGGAAATGTCCAGGGGCAGATATAAACGTGTAGGGAAAACTTAGACTAGAGATAACGAGGTTAGCTCAGTCAGGGAGGGTGAGGCCCTCTTCTAGCAGCTGAGGTGTGAATACCAAGGGAGGAGAAACTGCTTTTCTGGTTGGCTAGCCATTCATAATCAATTCATAATCACCCCACCATCAACCTCAGCCTGGACCAGTCTACACGGGAAGTCCACTTCCTAGACACCACGGTGCAAGTAAGCAATGGTCACATTAACACCACCCTTTACTGAAAACCCACTGACCGCTATGCCTACCTACATGCCTCCAGCTTCCATCCCGGACACACCACATGATCCATTGGCTACAGCCAAGCGCTGAGGTACAACCGTATTTGCTCCAACACCTCAGACAGAGATCAACACCTACAAGATCTTCACCAAGCACTCTCAAAACTACGATACCCGCATGAGGAAATAAGGAAACAGATCAACAGGGCCAGACGCGTACCCAGAAGCCTCTTGCTGCAAGACAAGCTGAAGAAAGAAACCAACAGAACTCCACTGGCCATCACTTACAGTCCTCATCTTAAACCTCTCCAGCGGATCATCGGTGATCTACAACCCATCCTGGACAACGACCCCTCACTTTCACAGGCCTTGGGAGGCAGGCCAGTCCTCGCTCACAGACAGCCCGCCAACCTGAAGCATATTCTCACCAGCAACTACACACCGCACCATAATAACTCTAACTCAGGAACCAATCCATGCAACAAACCTCGGTGCCAACCTTGCCCACATATCTACACCAGGGACACCATCACAGGACCTAACCAGATCAGCCACACCATCACCGGTTCATTCATCTGCACATCCACCAATGTAATATACGCCATAATGTGTCAGCGATGCCTCTCTGCTATGTACATCGGCCAAACTGGACAGTCCTTACGTAAAAGGATAAATGGACACAAATCAGATATAAGGAATGGCAATATACAAAAGCCTGTAGGAGAACACTTCAATCTGCCTGGCCACACAATAGCAGATTTACAGGTAGCCATCCTGCAGCAAAAAAACTTCAGGACCAGACTCCAAAGAGAAACAATAGAGCTTCAGTTCATTTGCAAATTTGACACCATCAACTCAGGTTTAAACAAAGATTATGAATGGCTAGCCAACTACAAAAGCAGTTTCTCCTCCCTTGGTATTCACACCTCAGCTGCTAGAAGAGGGCCTCACCCTCCCTGACTGAGCTAACCTCGTTATCTCTAGTCTAAGTTTTCCCTACACATTTATATCTGCCCCTGGACATTTCCACTGCTTGCATCCGAAGAAGTGGGTATTCACCCACGAAAGCTTATGCTCCAATACCTCTGTTAGTCTATAAGGTGCCACAGGACCCTTTGTCGCTTCTACAAATCCAGACTAACACGGCTACCCCTCTGATACTTGTATTTTAATAGATGCCTTGATTGTTATGCTGCTGTATCTTTCTATATTCCCCTACTTTGGTTATATATTTGAATATTGTTTATGATTAACAATGTACTGTGTAATCAAGGCATAGTTTCTATAGCTCATAGAATCTTCCCAATTACTGTATTGCTTAGTGAACTAATCTTCTCTGGTGCATATACTGTTTCCCATGTTACTGGAAGATCCTTGAATTAAATCACTGAGACTCTGTAGTAAAGTAAATGATTATAACACTAAATACATTCCCAAACTCCTCTCCCAAGATGCACTGTACTCCATGTGAAACCCTGGATTTATTCTCTGAAGGGAGATTATTTCATCCTTGCTTATTTCAAAACCCTGGTCCACACCCATCTTTTGGTTTAGGTGTAACCTTTCCCTTCCAGTGTAACTAAATCTTTCTCCATGCTCCTTCCACTGCTAAATGAATTAATTTCTGTGCAAGGGTTTGTCTTTCAAAGTCTGCCACTATCCTTTTTGACCATACTGTGGAACTTGTCCAAGTCAACAAAGAGGCAGCCTTTATCAGTGTGAGGCTGTTCATGAAGTGGATGGCTTCATACATTAGCGTGGGAGAATTGCCTTAACATAGTCTATTCATGCTTATGTGCCAGGTGCATCCACTTACACAACTCAAAAAGCTACTGCCACCCCATCCTCTGCTGCCAGGAACATTGTGTACTCTTGAGTGATGGGGCAAAGGCAGGACTGGAATCTTCTGCTGGAGGGAGAGAGACCAATCTCAATTCCCCTACTCCCCCCCCGCCCCCCCCAAATCTGTTATTTAGAGCCTTTTAACTCTGAGTTGCTCTGCAATGCTGGAGCTTTAAAGGGGGATTAGGGGCAAAAATGTGTGAGTTTGGAGCAAGATTCTGTACTGCTTCACTGCCCTCAAATACTGTAAGAGGGACAAAGGGAAACTCGAGTATAAATGGAGAGTGACATTTTCCTTGCATTGTCCACAATGAATACATTTGTACATGAACAAAATTGTTGGAACAAGACGACATGCATGCCTGATGTTGAAGAAAAGCCCGTTTGTGCCTAGTACATTGGAGACATTGTTCTAAAATAGTTCATCCTTTTATAAATATTGCCCCTGTGTTGGTGCCAAGGTTACTGTCGGTTTGGGTTATCAGCTGAGTAAGTATCAGTCATGCACGTGTTGCCTGGGAGAAACTTTAATATGTGCACCAGATTTAAAAGAAGAACAAATCCTTTCAAGGATCTTCCTGTTAATTTGTACTTAATCCTCCCTACTGTCCTCCTTTCCCCACGTTCTTTGATTTACTCTGCTCTCCTGTATATACGTAGGGTGTGTTGTGCAGTGTGAAGCACTGTAGACAGTGAACCGTCTTCCACTTTTCTTTGGGAGCAGTCACAGTTTTGCAGCAGTCATCATCAAAGCTGTTAATATAAGGCCACCTCATTCATGGTTGAAAGTAAGATATTTCATGTGTATTACTGAGAGGCTCAACTCCCCATATCCCAAACTTCCTCCTCAAGACTTTTCTGTACATAAAGTAGTTGGTCTTTCCATGCCAAATCCTGGTCAATGTGAATTTTGCCATTGACTTTTAATGTATACTGTATATACTTAGAAAACATGGCCCAAACTAGTCTGCCGGTATAAATTGGCATATATCCCACTGAAGTTGGCGGAGCTGCACCAGTCAATGGAGAATGTTGCCTTTTTATTTATTCCAGAAATAACTTAAACTTCCTGTACAGAAACATTGATATGTTACGGAGTCATTCAGCCAGAATTCCATTATTGTCAAAACACTTTCCCCCTTACAATTCAATTAATTTCTACTGCACTTCAAGCAAACTAGGGTACAAATTTAGTGACAGCTTAATTATTATTAATATTGGCAAAAGGCCTCATCGCTTCCTTCTGTCTGTCTCATCAGTGTGTTATAAACAAATATAGAGGTTACAGACTTCGAAGTACACATGCTTTTAGACTGTAATGTTTTTGACAAAACTATACTAGTCAGAGTTATTTAAAAAGATATTTTATGTTGTAGTGAAAGCACTTCAAGACAGAATAAGCTACAAACCATTGTTAGTCCAAAAATATCTTAGTTGTTTTATATAAATCAATTGCTAATATAGCCTTTTATTTTATTTAAAGTGAATTTTGTAATGTGGTATTATACCACCGTGGGTTCGGCTCCGGTGGCTACAGTTTTAAGCTTAACAACGTATAAGTCACCTCTGCTACTTGCTTCAGATTTGAAGTCTCTAGGAACACATAAAGACCAAGGGTAGTGACCACACACGCATTCATTTTATTTAACAATTAATGATTATATATGACATAACATGCTAGTTAATCATAACATCACACAATAATGAACAATAAACTAAAATCATTGGCTACACTAATATAAATCAGGTACTAATACTATTCCTTCCAGCTAAGGAGTTTAAAGCTAACATTTACAAACATCAGTCCTCACAACTGCCCTATGATATAGTTACGATAACACTTATCGTACAGGTGAATAGACTGAGACAATGCAGAGATATTAAATTATTTGCTCAAGATCATATGGCAAGTCAGTGGCAGAGTCAGCAACAGACGCCAGGACTACAGACCCCCATGTCTGTGTTCTAACAACTAGACAATACTTCTATATGATGTAATACAAATTAGGTGATGATTTGGGTTAGTAGGTCAATACTGTTTATTGCAAATCAGGAGAAAAGAGAGCTTGCTAAATGAGACCATGGAGATAAAAACAGAAAACAAAGGGCCCAATTTTCCCTTCAAGCCAATTTTACACTGGCATATTTCACTCATTCCTGATTCTCCCTGAGCTAGAGAGATGAGAGTAATCTTAAAGCTTTTATCCTATCCAGCCCCATGACTTAGTTGATGGATCACCATACTGTTGTCTGGGAAAACTCCTTTTGGGAGTTATTAAGGGTCTCTTTCTCCTCAGGCTGGGTGCATTGCAGATATGGCAATCATGGCCTCAGGAAATGCAGAGTACATTATTCTCCAGCATCTCCTAATGACAGGCTGAAGTTAAGTCCCTACAGTCTTTTAGGTAGCTAATGCCTTTTGAACTCAGTTAGTGCCTTAAGGAAGGGGGTCAGGGCTGGGTGTGTGTATGAGAGAGAGAGAAGAGAAGGTACCAGCTTGAATTAAAGAACTGGTTGAAAACAAAAACTGCATCATGACCACTAGGACTGTCTTGTTCCCTAGTCTCTTATTTGAGAATAGGACCTTGGAAGAGCTAGACTGGATGATAAGTAGAGCAGGCTCTTTAATATTTAGAACCTGTTGCCACTGAAGACGGGGGCAAAAAAATCCCACCATCCTACTAACTTGGTATATACGTTTTTAAAATATTCGTCTGTCTTGTATACTAGATGTGTAACAAATTCACTTGACAAGAAACACAAGAAGCTAGACATAATCACCTGCCAAGAGACTTGCCACAATTGCTACAAGTTTTTCTAACACTATTTCATAGCTGACTGGCCCTCTTTTTTTTTAAATCCCACTGAAGCTAACAAACCATTATTTGTACCCTGCACAAAACAAAATCTATTAAACCTTTCTGAATAACTGATCAGCGAGAAAACCTGGTGTATAAGAAGGGAAAAAATAGCATATACAAAACAATGAAAATCACAATCAGTTAAAAGACCAGGTATAATGGGCCAAATTCTGTCCTTGGTTACAGCTGTAACCCTATTCATGTTAATGGGGTTGAATCAGTGTAAGTGACAACAGAAATTGGCCTACTAACTGCAGAAACCTGCTGTTTAACTATTTGTATTAAGTGTTAGCACTACATACTGTACCTCCTGCTTTCTGTGACTACCTGACAAAAGGAGGAAGAGTAGTAGTAAGAGGAGTGGCTGAACAACAACAGGATGTGTCTCTTAGCTCACCAGTGTGCTGGGTAGTATGTAATTTTACTTCTAGGCTATTTATTTTAAAAGCAGTTCTCAAGGCAATGTGGTGGCTTTTCACATTCCAGGAAGCTTCTACCTGCAGCTGAATGTTAAAGAACCCAGAACCTGTCTGGTCCCTGACTATGTTGGTTTACACCCTGTGTTGGTAAAGGTAACTGAAATATCTCAATTTAAATGAGTGTGTGTCTTTCTAATGATCCATGACGGGTGAACCCTAGTTGTAGGACACTGTCCACATCATGAACACTGACTTCATAGGCACCTCCTCTTACCAGGGAATAGTTTAGCTATTCTTTAACTGAGGCAGTAGGATTGCTTATCCATTATGTTGTTAATGCCACCACATTTCCTCCTGCCATTAGCAAATGGATGAAATTTGTTACGCAGCCAACAAAACCTCGTGTTGTAAATCCTGGAAGAAAGCATGTTACTTCATAGCAAACTCTGGCCATGTCTACACTATAAAATTATGTCAACCTAATTTTTGTCAGCATATTGCCACCACAGTTATTAAATCGCTTGTGTGTGTGCATCCTTGTCTCCTTGTGTCAGTGACCACCTTGGCTTAACCATGAGATCTTGCAAGATCTAAAAAATAAAAAGGAATCATATAAAAAATGGAAACTAGGACAAATTACAAAGGATGAATATAGGCAAACAACACGGGAATGCAGGGGCAAGATTAGAAAGGCAAAGGCACAAAATGAGCTCAAACTAGCTACAGGAATAAAGGGAAACAAGAAAACTTTTTATCAATACATTAGAAGCAAGAGGAAGACCAAGGACAGGGTAGGCCCACTACTCAGTGAGGAGGGAGAAACAGTAACAGGAAACTTGGAAATGGCAGAGATGCTTAATGACTTCTTTGTGAAGTCTGAGGGAATGCCTAACATAGTGAATGCAAATGGGAAGGGGGAAGGTTTAGAAGATAAAATAAAAAAAGAACAAGTTAAAAATCACTTAGATAAGTTAGATGCCTACAAGTCACCAGGACCTGATGAAATGCATCCTAGAATACTCAAGTAGCTAATAGAGGAGGTATCTGAGCCTCTAGCTATTATCTTTGGTAAATCATGGGAGACAGGAGAGATTCCAGAAGACTGGAAAAGGGCAAATATAGTGCCCATCTATAAAAAGGGAAATAAAAACAACCCAGGAAACTACAGACCAGTTAGTTTAACTTCTGTGCCAGGGAAAATAATGGAGCAAGTAATTAAGGAAATCATCTGCAAACACTTGGAAGGTGGTAAGGTGATGGGGAATAGCCAGCATGGATTTGTAAAGAACAAATCATGTCAAACCAATCTGATAGCTTTCTTTGATAGGATAACGAGTCTTGTGGATAAGGGAGAAGCGGTGGATGTGGTATACCTAGACTTTAGTAAGGCATTTGATACGGTCTCTCATGATATTCTTATCAATAAACTAGGGAAATACAACTTAGATGGGGCTACTATAAAGTGGGTGCACAACTGGCTGGATAACCGTACTCAGAGAGTAGTTATTAATGGTTCCCAATCCTGCTGGAAAGGTATAACGAGTGGGGTTCCGCAAGGGTCTGTTTTGGGACCGGCTTTGTTCAATATCTTCATCAATGACTTGGATATTGGCATAGAAAGTATGCTTATTAAGTTTGCAGATGATACCAAACTGGGAGGCATTGCAACTGCTTTGGAGGATAGGGTCATAATTCAAAATGATCTGGACAAATTGGAGAAATGGTCAGAGGTAAACAGGATGAAGTTTAATAAGGACAAATGCAAAGTGCTCCACTTAGGTAGGAACAATCAGTCTCACACATATGAATGGGAGGAGACTGTCTAGGAAGGAGTACGGCAGAAAGGGATCTAGGGGTTATAGTGGACCACAAGCTAAATATGAGTCAACAGTGTGATGCTGTTGCAAAAAAAGCAAACATGATTCTGGGCTGCATTAACAGGTGTGTGGTGAGCAAGACACGAGAAGTCATTCTTCCGCTCTACTCTGCGCTGGTTAGGCCTCAACTGGAGTATTGTGTCCAGTTCTGGGCACCGCATTTCAAGAAAGATGTGGAGAAATTGGAGAGGGTCCAGAGAAGAGCAACAAGAATGATTAAGGATCTAGAGAACATGACCTATGAAGGAAGGCTGAAGGAATTGGGTTTGTTTAGTTTGGAAAAGAGAAGACTGAGAGGGGACATGATAGCAGTCTTCAGGTATCTAAAAGGGTGTCATAAGGAGGAGGGAGAAAACTTGTTCATCTTAGCATCTGAGGATAGAACAAGAAGCAATGGGCTTAAACTGCAGCAAGGGAGGTTTAGGTTGGACATTAGGAAAAAGTTCCTAACTGTCAGGGTGGTTAAACACTGGAATAAACTGCCCAGGGCGGTTGTGGAATCTCCATCTCTGGAGATATTTAAGAGTAGGTTAGATAAATGTCTATCAGGGATGGTCTAGACAGTAATTGGTCCTGCCATGAGGGCAGGGGGCTGGACTCGATGACCTCTTGAGGTCCCTTCCAGCCCTAGAATCTATGAATCTATGAATCTATGTCCTCACCAGGAGTGCTTATATTGATTGTATTGTCAGTGTGGGGCATTGTGGGTCAGCTCCTGAAAGCAAGTAACAGTTGATGTAAGCAATGCAGTGTATACACTGACACCGTCAACCTAATTACATTGACCGTGACTCTATGCTGCTCGGGGAGGTGGTGCTACTAAATTGGTGTACAGAGACACTTACGTCAGCAGGAGCCAAATTTAAGTAAAGACACTTCCATGGCTAGGTTGATGCAAGGCAACTTACATCGACCTAACCCTGTCGAGTAGACCAGGCCTCTGTTTCAGTTATCTCTGCAATGTGGCTCCTTATTTAACCTCAGAATATGTCTGCATGTGAAACAGTCCCTGTATATTCTAGAAGAAATCAGTCTTCTTGCTTCCTTCCCGTGTACTCTACATATATGGACAACAATTTGTATCGGAGAACCCCAGTGCAGATATAAGTTTTAATAAAGAAACACCCAACAAACATAGTGATACTTCCATTTCATAATATCCCTCTCCAATAGAATTGTCGTTAGCATAAAGATCTCGGCAAAAGTTGCACAAGTTCTCCTGCTAAGCCTTCAGGCAGCACATCTCAGCATTACTATAAACTGATTAGAGATTTTTCCATTAGAAGTATGACTTGATGTATTGAGTCTAATATCATTACTGTAGTTTTTTATTTTTACTTTTATTTTAGTTAAGTGCACTTTCCCAAACCCCATCAGAACCTTCAGTAACACAGGTACAGTTTTGCATGAAGGTCAGACATTAGCACTGCATATAGCAAAATGGTTTTTAGTCCGTCTGAAGTTGTATATGCCATGCTACCCTGTTTTCCCAATCATGTGGGAAATGGGCTTAAGCTTCTTGGTCAACTCCCTGACCAAGAGGAAAATTAATATAGTTGCATTTAGAATACTGTCCCCCCATACCCATAAATAATAATCTGCACTTATATAACACTACTGATCCAAGGACCTCAAAGCATCTTATGGTGGAAGGTGAATACAATTATCCGTACGTTACAGATGCGAAAATCAAAGCAAAGTGAGCAAGTGACTCACTCAGGTTCATGAAATAAGTTAAGGGAAGAGTTGAGAATTATACATTTCTATTTCTACAGTGCTTAGGTGATTTTGAAAATGGGAGTAAGGCGCTTTTGAAAGTGTTGCCCTGTGTCCGTCTTAAAGAGTTTACAGTTCAAGAGATGTAATAGGGAAGTGACAAATCCTTGAGGTAGTAGGAGAAAGAGAGGGACCAGGGCTAAGGCACGGGGATTATGCAGTTGTTAAAGTTACTGATGCACATTTTGGATATTACCAGACTCTTCATCCCCTACTTTATCCGCCTGACTGTACAGCAGAGTTGATCTGTGGCATCCTTCCACTCAAAGTTAAAGATTTTGTAGTTTGTGGTGGTAGTTTCATCTTGTTTCCTGTTGAAATGGGAATTTTGGAGGGGGATATTTTTCTTCCAAATTCCATTGAATCTTTTCAAAATCAAGTAATGTTTATACACTCACTCCTGGGCATGAAGGCCATATAATTAAAAAAAATCTATTAGCTCATTTTTGTAAAAAGAGTAATTAATATATTATTTCATTCCTACATAAAATGATTTTGACCCAGATCTTGCAAATTTGATCTCCATATAGGATTATCATGTAGCATATGACCTAGTCAAATACCCTTTTTATGTGACCCATGATATCTGATGACATTGACTCCTCACCTATTATATCCTTCATGAATTCTGCTTCATCCTAGTTGCTTACCCAATTCTACTTTGTGGCAAGAACTGTTATTAATAAACTTTTAAATCATGCTATCCCATAAAGAGAGGAAAATACTCTATAGATAGCACAGTCTTCAGGGATTCATCTTCCAATTAATGTAATTCTTGCTTCATACTTGGTACCCAGGAGTTACTAAATACTAGTAAATTCTATGTAGTTCTGTGCTGATAAAATACTTGTATGCACTCAGTTTAGAATTCAACTAGACCACCTGCCTTTCCCCAAACAGCTTGCATTTGAATATCATTTTGGATACTCTCTCCAGTTTAGCTATCTGGGGTGAATACCTGGCCCCTGTTGAATCAATAGGAGTTTTGTCAGTGACTTCAGTGGGGCTAAGATTCCACCCCTGGTGTTTTCATAGATGCTAAGACCAGAAGGCACCATGGTGATCATCTGGTTTTGACCCCCTATATAGCACAGGCCATCAAAATTCCCCCAGATAATTCATAGAGCAGATCCTTTAGAAAAAAAACCAATCTTGATTTAAAAATTGTCAGTGGAGAATCCACCATGACCCTTGGTAAATTGTTCCAATGATTAATTACACTCATCATTAAAAATTTGCACCGTATTTCCAGGCTGAATTTGTCTAGCTTCAACTTCCAGCCATTGGATCATGTTGTACCTTTCTCTGCTAGATTGAAGAGCCCATTATTAAATACTAGTTCTCCATGTAGATACTTAATCAAGTCACCTCTTAACCTTCCCTTTGTTAAAATAAATAGATTAAGCACTTTGAGTTTATCACTATAAGGTATGTTTATAAATCCTTTAATCGTTTTCATGGTTCCTCTGTGAACCCTCTCTGATTTATCAACATCTTTCTTGAACTGTGGACACCAGAACATGAGTTAGGCAGAACAAAGAAAGCTAACAATCAAGAGAAATCAAACATTTTGATTCTAAGAGTAAGTGCAGTGAGTTTGTTTCTATACAAACATAGCAGAACACTGTTAGAAGTTGCTATGGTATGTAGTGGAAATCAGCAAACTTCCCAGTTTTTAAAGCAAATGCAAAGATTTTCACAAAAAGCAGAAAATCATTTTGGGAAGATGGTGCATTTGACTCCAACAAATCTCCCTCCAGACCACTTGAAAACACCACAAAGAAATGTAAAAGGATTGTAAGCCAGAAAGACTGTAGAACTGCAGTATGGATGGACTCATTAGGGACTTTGGGGCATCAGAGTAGTCAAGGCAAGAGCTTGAAGGCAGGGAGCTGAAAACATCCCAGATACATGGATTTTAGCCCACGAAAACTTATGCCCAAATAAATTTGTTAGGCCTGGTCTACACTGGGGGTGGCAGGTCGACCTAAGATACGCAACTTCAGCTACGAGAATAGCATAGCTGAAGTCGACATATCTTGGGTCGACTTACCTCGCGTCCTCACGGCGCGGGGTTGACTGCCACCGCTCCCCCGTCGACTCCGCTTCCACCTCTTGTCTTGGTGGATTACAAGAGTCGAAGGCAGAGCAATCGGGGATCGATCACTACCCGCTGATCCGGCAGGTAGTGTAGATGTACCCTTAGTCTCTAAAGTGCCACAAGGACTCCTCGTTATTTTTGCTGATGCAGACTAACGCGGCTACCACTCTGAAACTGGTCCTTCCTTGTTAGTTTTGATGTACAAGGCTTATATGGCCCTGGCCTGGCATCACTTTTCTGGTTGGTGAAGAGGCAGTTTCAGTTCCACTCTTTATCCTTCAGTCCAGCCATAAACGCTCTTCTAAAGACAATTAATCTGGGGTTAAATATAAAAATTAAGGAGCATTGACTATCTACAAAAGACATCCCCACTCCTGGAGAACAGGGTTTAAAAGCATCCAAGCTAGGCTGATTGGGGAAGCAGCCACAGCTGTGGCCAGCTCAATCAACTCCTGAGGTGTCCACACTGGCAAGGCACGTAGAGCGCCTGGACTCTGCAGCTGGAGTGCTCCTGGTAATCCACCTCCACGAGAAGCATAAAGCTTGCTGCGCCCCGGCTAAAACGCCCGGGCATCAGTGTGGACGAGGTGTTGCATAACTGCGCTATGACTGGCCTCCGGAAACGTCCCATAATCCCCTGAAATCAAGAGGCCACTCTTCTCATTGTTTTGACATCGGCTGCAGGCATGCGGATATCCCCTTTCAGAGCTCTGTTTCTGACAGCTGGGATGCTTATCTGCTCCAGGACAAAGCAAGCCATTAATGTGGAATGCTGCTGTTGTGAGTGTGTGTGAGAGAGTGGGGGGGAGAGGAGGGAGTCTGCTGCTCTCTGAACTTACAAGACAGCATGCTGACATGCTCTCAGCCTCCCAAAACACACGTCTCTCCCCCCACATGCACACAACACACTCCGTGTCACACTCCACCCCGCCCCCATTTGAAAAGCACATTGCAGCCACTTGCACACTGGACTAGCTAACACAATGCACTGCTCTTTGTGGTGTTGCAAGAGCTGCTAATGTGGCCACTTCAGTGTGCTTGCAGCTGACAGTGTAAACACACGGCAGCATTTTCCCTGCTGCCGTCTCCAAAGGCTGGTGTAACTCCCAGCGCTCTACATCTGCAAGTGTAGCCAAGCCCTTACTCTGCACTTCAGAAGCTGATTAAGCTAATGTGCACAAAGGCAGTGTTCTTGTGGAATAAGGGTGTCCACATGAGGAGTTAGTGTGGAATAGCTATGCTGACATAGCCCCCTAATGTAGACGCAGCACGTCTCCCAACCTCTGCCATGATTTCTTCTGAGTTCTACTGCACCCAAAACTGAGCATTGAATTTTCTTCCAGCATGCCCTAATTGCTCACTTTGAAAATCCCCCTGAATAGGAATAATTCAGTCTCCAAATACATGGGTGCAAGTCCCATTGGCATAGGCAGGTGTTACACACACATATCCAGAAGAGAATTGAGCCTCCAGGCTCTGATTTTCAAATCGTGCACACAACTGTGTAAAAATGTACAAACTGTGTGGTGATTTACACAAATGTGCCACACTTTTGGATTCAGTAGGTTGCACGAGAGTGCATAAATGCAGAACCTGGTGCCTATAATTACTGTGGTTGGGTCAACAAATTGGGAATTTATAAATGTCCAGTTATGAATCTAACTGATTATATGCATGTGCAGATACTCAACTTGTGCATGCAATCACAGTAACTACTTCTGCAATTAAGCATTAAATTGGGCGCCCATATTTTGCACACTAATTTTGAAAATCAGGCCCTCTGTGTTGTAGTAGTATTCTGCTATTTTCTTTTCATTCTGAGGCAAGAAGGTTGCATGACATTGAAACACTCCTGCAACAATAAATAATTACATATTTACAAAAAGTTTTAAAGTGCCAATTTCTGCCCTCTCTTACGCCCGTATCTGAGCTCCATACAAAATTAGATTTCTCTTAATTGAAAACAATCCCAATACATTTGTAACAGAAAAATTTGTGACTTATCTAGTCAAATATTTTATTTTTCAGACTTATTTTTTTCACTAAGATCTCTTTGGTCGTAACAGGCCATGTGTAGTTCGACAAATTCTGTTTGTTTTAGACTGAGCTGATTTTGCCTTATTAGTTTTTTCCATCCTCTCCAGTTTTGGTGGAGTCCCAAGTGCCTCCTTACTTACATTACAAAAGGAAATCCTCATAAATCCCTAAAAGAGCTGAGGGCAAAATTGAGTAGATCTCTACTCTGTTACTTTTCTTCACATATGGCTATGCCACTGACATCAGTGAGAGCACTGCACAGGGAAAGCAGACTCTCATAACAAAGATTCACTCTGCATATCTAAGAGGAAAATTTTGATTTAAATATCCCCCACTTCCCCTTCCCGGGCCCATGTTCCTTTTTAATGGGGTTTATTGTTGGATTTCATTATCTAGTGCATTTTCATTACCGCATTGGTTCAATCCTATCATTCACAGGTGTTGGAATATTAAACAGAAATACAGTCTGGGGAAATGGAGTTCTTGTCTTTAATGTTGGCCTGAAAACATATATTTAATTTGCACAGCACACAGCTTCTTTTTCAGGGAGATTTGGAGGGGCAAACAAAATTTTTAATACAGCTTTACATATTTTTGTTTGTCCATTGCTGATTATCCATGTAAAATTAGTGTATGTAATAAAAAGACACCTAAAATGTGGATCTTTCATAAAACAGTAATTTCTCCAGATGACTTTATAGGAGAAGCTCCATTAGCTACTGTTTTTCTATAGTAATCAGGGCCGGCGCTATCACTAGGCGACCCTAGGTGGTCGCCTAGGGTGCCAGGATTTGGGGGGCGGCATTTCGGGTCCCTCGACGGCATTTCGGCGGTAGGATCTTCGGCCGCCCGCGTCCTCGGCAGCATTTTGGCGGCAGCTTCTCCCAGAGGCGCCGCCTAGGGCAGCAAAAAAGCTGGTGACGCTCCTGATAGTAATTCAGCTTCTTGCAGAGTTTGATATGTATGTATTAGTCTGACCTCTTTCCCTCAACACCCCCTTAGCATCTCTGCCACAGACACATGCATCCATACATACACATGCGCACACACGCACCATCAAAATAATTTCAGACCAACTAAGTACACCATGTATTATAAATTTGGTATCCCTATTATAGTGAAAGCAGACTGCCACCTATGGGTAAGATTTAGCATTAGCAGATTCATATACTGATCTTTTGAGTAGCATATTATTACAAGTTGAATTCATCACAATGAGTAATTATTCTACCAGAGCACAATCCCAGTTTATTTGTTATATATTTTGTCTATAGCAATTCATTCTGTTCCTGTGTAAGGTGAATAGTAAAATGACCTCTTAAGAAAGCATTGCCACCTTTGGCATTAATAGAAAGCTAGTAGAATATTCTTGTTTTTCTTATGATAGTAAATGTCCATGTAGGATCATCCTAATTCCCTATGCAAGGGAAGGACTTGATGATATAAGGTGAGCTACATTATAATATGTGTAAATGTGTTAAACAATGATACATCATCTAAAAATGTTTTTAACCCCGGCTGTTAATATTAAATTTTTCTAGCATTTGTATTGCACATGTATATAAATATCTCTTATGCAATAAATACATGGCTTATAGAATTCTGTATATAACTAGTGTATTATAATAATAATAATCTGGAATTGAAAATCTTAAAAAAAAAATAAAATAAAAGGTAAGTGGGGGCGGGAGGATAAAGAATAGAAAACTGCCAGGCATGATTATGGAAGTCTTGATTATCTGATAATCAGCCTAATTAGTATCTACTTAGAAAACTCAAATGGAAGTACAGTGTGAAATGCCAAGTTTATTGTATTAAAATATTTCTTTTCAGGTCAGTATTAAGGTACTTAAATATATTGATATATCTGTGTATCTCTGGCCACTAGAGAGGAAACACTACTAGAATACAGCCACCATACTGTACTAGGCTGCATTAAAATGGATGTCACTCATCTGGTTTTAAAAATTAAAGTACAAAATAGTAGTTAAAAATCTAGAAGATTAATACACATACTTTTTGTGACGGGTTCCCCCTGGGGTGCCAGGGTGTAACACTTTTTGTTTTTATTTCAAGGAAATATAATTTTGATGGACTAACCAGAAATTAACTGTAAGCAATACATGTTTTTCTCTTTCTTTGAGTTAGCAGCTCTATTGAGGGAATGGTGGTTAATAAATGTTTGCCTTGAAATATTTGGTTCCAATATTGAATGTTATCAATAATGTGTCTATAAACCTATAACATACTGTAAACTGTGTATATGCTTCTTTGATATTGGAGACATTATCCCAAATACACAGTTCATGCTAACCTTCTCAAGACTGAGTGCCCCATTTTGTTCTACAAAACTCAGCCATTTGTGCTAAAATATTTGGGTGTTAATAGAGCAAAAATATTTTATAGCAAAATGTACTCTGGTTTATAGGAATTTAGTTCCTGTCTGCATAACTCCTTAGCACTAAAGCAACATATTTGAGACATTACAGCACCAGCACTTTTAAATTCACACTCTTGTGTCCAAGCTCTCTTATACAGGTATCCAGAAACAGTTCCACATACTATCAGACTAGTCTGAATCTGAACCACTTACTCTCCTTTGATCCAATGTCAAACATTGATTACCTCTTCCTTTTATCATGTAGGGATAGTTAAGAACAGAACATGGAACTATATGAACATCTGTGACAAATGGCTTGTCTCAGCCATTGTGGTCTTTCTTGTTTAATCTGTCATTGGAGAACAGCTTCTTTGGTGCACTATAGTACAGTGCAACTACTAAGCAACAAATACCAGTACTTGCAAAAGGAATAAAATAAAAGAATATCTTTCTCACGAATCAATCCAAAACCTAGACCTGAACACAGTCAAGCCTTTTAAATTAAAAGTTGCTCGAAGGGAAGAGTCTTTATTTAAAACAAAACAAAAAATCCTAAAACTTTGAGTGCACTGAAAGGTAAAAATGCAGTAGAAAATTGTTAAATCAGAAAATCTGTTAAAAGAATATAAGTCAAATCCTCTGTTGCACTGGGATTTTACTGAGTTATTCCTGGATATATATCAGTTTAAATCAGAGCAGAATTTATTCCTACGTTTCCACTATACCAAATCACAATATATTCCTACTACAGAGCCTTCATAATTGAGGCCCTGTTAAACAGATAGGTCGTCTGAAAAAATACCATATTGATGCAACAATAACCAACTAGATTACTATGCTATTTCAGTCAGTAAATGATCATCATGTAGGAAAGATAAGAAAGTAAATATCAAGCAACCTTCCTAATTATTAGCTTGGAGTTCCTCTTTTCAATTTCATCTTTTTAAGAAGGGACAAGGAAAGTTTCACCTTCTTTACAAATGAGTGAGTGCTGAATTACACATCTTTAAAAAGACCAACCCTCCTTTTTCTTGTTTTTGTCAACTGCATCTCATAATGTATAATCTAGATTTTATAATCTATCTAAGGGTTGATTATGATTATTATTACATTCTGTTTGATTACTCATTGTGGATTTTTATCCTGTTAAATAATATTTCAGTATTTTGTGACATTTTTGTATTTTTCATCAGTCTTTGCTAGGTCTGTTCTAAAAACAGTCTATTTTTGGCCTATTCCACCTTTGTTATACTACTTGAATGGCTATGTACAGATGCTTTTAAATATAACGAGCATGTTTACTTTTTTTGTGAGGAGCAGGAAGCAGATCAGTTTGTGACTTGGGAGAATGTATGGGAATTGTTGTTATGGAAAAAGAAAAAGGCTGTGTTTATAATAACATAGTTTATAATTGGTGAAGAGTGAAATATACAATGAACTTTACAGCAAGAGTATGATTCTGTTATTTTAGTTACCATGCAAATCACAGAGCAGAGCTGAAAGCAGCTAGCAGTAGCAAGTACTTGTATTACGGAGAAATGGAAAATCATTGGAGAAAAGACTTAGTACCATTGATGTCAGAGTGATTTGAAGGGAATGAACGTATATATTCCCTTGTGATGTATTATGTATCAACGCAGAAGGCAATCTGAGATATTAAAAAAGATATGGAACCCACATTTAATCTTAAATTTGTTATTACATAAATATTTTATATTGTTCATGGTAATGGTGTTTTGAATCATCTAAGTCGGAATATTATTATGTACTTATAATTTCAGAATGTTTTATTTGCCATCTTTTTGTGTATTTAATTTTTTGAAATGTATAGCTCATGTTCAGAAAAGCATACTAAATCCTCATGTTATTCAAACTTTTGTAATGGGTAAAATCTCAGACATGATCAAATCATTTGAATCGATGCTATCCGAGACTACCTAGATCAGACTTTTCTGGTTCACATTCATGCAAAGAGAAAACTACTGTTGCACTGACACATTGATAGATTAAGAGTTCCGCTGAGGAATAGGGAGAAATGGTGGTTCAATCTTGTTGCTATTGTGTAAGAAGAATAATGGGAATGAAGATATTATTTATGACCTCGTTTTTCTCAAAGTCTGAAAAGGTGGTGGTACACCAATGCCTATTATCTGTTCCCACTGTCTGAGAACTCCCCACTGCCCCACATTAACATTATAAAATACCAGAATAAACAAATTAATCTAAATTGACCTGGAAAGAAAAAAGATTTGGATTTGTGCCTTCATTATTTTTTGCTTTTTTTCATAATGTATAACTTTTTAAGGTGGCTGGAGATTTTTTTTCACTTATTTCTTACAACAGAAATTCAAGTGTTGTCTGACTGATTGGAGAAGTAGTAGGATTATGACACTGCAAATAACAAGGAGGTGAAATCTGATTGAAAAGGGGAGTGATTTTTATTCGGACTGTCTAAAACTCCTTGTGCTGGACCTTTAGCTGGTCTAAATCAGCAGAGTTCCACTGAAATCAATGCAGTTTATACTGACTTACACCACCAGAGGATTTGGCCCAGTATCTTTGGTTAGCACCTGTTTACCTAAAACAATCTGGAGAAAAGTCTTTTTAATCAAAGATTAAAGCCCTAGGTAAAATTTTCAAAAAAATTACTTTTTAGAATGGAATTTAGGCACTTCTGACAATTTGACCCTCAGTTCTTGGTTGGCCTGCACCTTGTGTAGTCATTTATACCAGTGCAAAATGGGTGTAAAATGCTACCATTCTGTTCTGGTGGTGTTTCATACCTACTTATGCGGGTGACATAGCATAAGATTCAAGGCAACAGAGAACTGGGCTCTCAGTGCCTTGTATCATTAATTAAGGGTTGAGAATACTCCCAGCACTTATTTCTGAATGATCTGAGAAGTCCTCCAACAAAAAATAGGGAAATGAGACCTGACACCCCTGAAAACAGTCAGAAATTTTTTTATTACATTCATAAAAAAATAAAGACTTCATTCAGCATGCCATACAGAAACAAAAGACAGCACCAACACAGGTTTGGATTTTCCCAGATCCCTTCTAAAAAACAAAGTCAAATCTTCCCCTTTGTATCTAGCATTATATAGATCTTCTCAGCTTTAAAGAGATAAAAGCTTAATCCTCACAGCACTCCATGACATGGGTTTTATTCTCATTATGTAGGTAGAGAAACTGAGGCAAAAAGGGAATGTGACTTGCCATAGGCCACAGAGGAAGCCAGCAGCTGGGCTAAGAGCCCAGAAATTTCTCAACCCAGTTTTGGCCACACTTCTTACACACACATTCACTTTGGGGGCTCACATTGAGATCACTTCAATGTTTTTAAGATTTTAAATAATGTATTAAAAGACTTTGATTTAAATAAAAAAGAAAAACACAAGAAACACAATTTAGAAAAAGTTAGGGTGACCAGACAGCAAGTGTGAAAAATCAGGACAGGGTAATAGAAGCCTATATAAGAAAAAGATCCAAAAATTGGGACTGTCCCTATAAAATCAGGACATCTGGTCACCCTAGAAAAAGTTGAAAGACGTAAGGTAGTAAATAATGGCTACATAGAAATTTTCTAAACAACATAATTATGCTTTGGTGGTAACGCAGGTTAGTACATTCTCTTCTCAAGTCTGGAGACATGACTCAGATAGCAAGTGAAATGAGCTAGATTGTCTCAGTCTAGATCTTAATGGATTTTTATCGATCTCACAAGATTACATGATTTGACATAGTTCTTAAACATAAGTAAAAGTCTGTGTTTAGAACAGACCCAGGACAGAAAAAGCAAGGAATTGCACATCAGGACTGAGGTAATAGATGTAATTGTATGGGAAAGCTTCCATAAGTGGGTTTTGTTCTGAGTGCTGTGTATTTTGTGCTGTGTATTTTGTGCCGAGTGCTGTGTATTTAGTTTACGAGGACTAAATATTTCTCACACACACACACTTTAGAAAAAGAAGCAAATGATTATTCTCTAAATTGCACTTCTGATTCCCTATGCTATGTACAACATTCATGCTTTCATTTTTTGTATGATGTATCTGGAAAGTGGCATTTATGTATATACTTGAGTTGTTGCTGTCGTGCAATCCGTGTGGCACCTTGTAAATTCTAGCTTTGCTGAATAGGAAATCAAAGGATTCTTTGTCATTCTGAATTAAAAAATTGTTGCACTTTGACTTCTTACAAGTAGCTAAGCTTTTCCTTTGTAGAATGATGATTGAGATTTTCAGGCAACGGCACCATAGTCCAGTCCAACTTATCACATAGTAATTTGGATTCTGGATCCTTCACTTGCTTCACAAAAATCCAAGGACTATGATAGGATATACAATACATTTACCCCTTTGGGTTTTCATTGGCTATTATTATAAATATTTTCATCTTCTTTTTCCATAAAATTCACAAGGTATGGTTATTAAATCTCAGCAGACTGGTTAACCCACAAGTCATCAGTAATTTTTTTAAAAAGCTCCATGAAGAAAAACACAGGGCAGCTACACTCAGCTTGATATTTATGCTACATTTCACTGCCCCAAGGATGTGACTACTGTATCCCTTAAAAACAAAGGAGAAAACTGTAGTTTGAACACTTTACTGCAAATCTCCCCCCACCCCCCAAACAGACATTACTACATCATGTAGCTAGATATTGAGTCCTGTTACTTGACGAGCAGAGAAAATGAACACAGGGAAAATAATCCATCTACGATCTTTTAAATGTACATTTAAAAATATATTAAGATCAGCATAAAAATAATTCATTGACATGGCATGAAAATATTATAATACACATGACAGAGCTTCTATGCCTCTATGTATTTCCCTCCCTTAGTGACAGAGATATCATTGGACTCTAGCAACAGCAGAGGCAGTGCAGCTATTGGGTAAAAGATGCTGGCTTATCCCTTTTGGTAGGTAGAGGCTAGCTGCTGTAATGGCCAATCAGGTGTTTTGTATCTAGGAGAAATATGGTATGTACAGCTATTTAAATCCAACCACAATGATGTAAGCAAGGGTGGCTGTTGTAAAGAAGGGAGGGGGGAAGAGGTTAGTAATAAGACAAACTGAAAGGAAAATCTTGTCAAGCTGAATTATTTACAGTGCACTGGCTAAATCCAAGCGGAGATGAACATAAGTGACCCACCACACCTGCACACTGAACCAAAATGTTAAAGCCTAATCGAGACACCCTCCTATCTGAGGGTTTATGTAGACACAGTCTGGCTCCCTAATTCTGAAATAGTTTATAGCAGCATGGTTTTTCCTGATGGTAATCTTTAAAATTAAGCCTTTGGATTAATATTAAGGTTGCTGTTATAGCTCACTTTGAAATGCATATCCAATCTGGTTTGCGCACTGTTTACATGAAGCTTTTAAAATGAGCCATGTTCTTAATCTCTTTTAACAGAGAAGTTAAAGGGTGCTATTATGCATTCAAATTAGCCCTGCAATCATGATTGGTCCTTTTGGGCCAAATTTTACCCTAATTTACACCCAACCTGCCTACGGAGAGTGGGCACCCTGAGAAACCTTCAGTGACGTCAGTGGTGTCGCACAGCATGTAAATCAGGACAGGATTTGGTGCCTCATGTTTCCAGCATCATATTTTATTTTACAGAGATGTATGCCTTATCCTTCAATATTCCCTCTGGGCTGAAACAAGGCAAACATGGACTCAGCTCAGGAATACCTGAGAGAGAAAATTCCCCAAACAAGTACGTTATTTTAAAGATGTGTAATTGACATATACTTATTTATACTATTCTGACTTCGCACAGTGGATTGACGTTGAGATATATTACTCTAGCCTTTCTTCCTTTAACATTTCCCACTGTTGCTACTACAGATTAAGTTCTCATTTTGTAGGAATGTTGGGCGAGTTAGAGGTAGGCTAGTAAATGCCCCTGGCCACTAGTGAGTTGTCTATACTGGTGATCCCATTGTTGCTAGCAAAGGTGTAGTTATGCTGGTGGTAGCAATGGAGAGAAATTTTTTGTTAAAGGTTTGTGTGGCTAAGATTAAAAATGCGTGCAATGGGACTGGCTTGATACAAATTATCTTGGAATTAGCACTCTACATTGACATGCCAGAGACCAGGATTGGATTTCTGAGCTGGTCTCTAGCTCCACAGGCTGGTTGTGCCTGTGAATCAGTGGTTTGCTGGATCAGCAGTAGCTAACGGGATCAATTAAGGAAGATAAAGACATTGCTAAATGATTTCTTTGCATCGGTCTTCACTGCCAAGAACATTGTGGAGCGTCCTACCCTGGACCTGCTCTTTTCTGGTATTAAAGATGGGGTACTCAGAGATGAAGGTGTCAGAAGAAGTGCTAGAGAAAATAAATCAATTAAAAAGTAATAGATCACCAGGCCCAGTTGTCATACATCGAAGAGTTCTGAAGGAGTTTAAGTTAGAAGTAGCTGAGCTGCTAACAAAAATATGCAATCTCTCATTCAAAACAAATACTGACCTAGAGGTTTGGAGGATAGCAAATATGTACCTATTTTTAAAAAGAGGTTTGATGGGTGATCTGTGGAATTACAGACCAGTAAGCCTTACATATAGATGTGGCAAATTGGTTGAAACAATAATTAAAAATAAAACAACAAAACACCTGGAAAATCATGATATGATAGGGTCTAACCAGCACGATTTCCTCCAAGGAAAATAATGTCTCTCTAATCTCTTAAAATTCTTTGAATGTGTCAGTAAAGTACTGGATAAAGGATAACCAGCTGACATAATTTATTTAGACTTCCAAGGTCCTGCACAAGAAGCTACTAAAGAAGCTAAGAAGTCATGGATTGAGAGACAAAATATTTATCTCAGATCAAAAACTGGGTAGGAGACAGAAAGCAGAGTGCAGGATTGAATAGTTAATTTTCATCATAGCAAAAGGTTAAAAGCAATGTATGTTAAGTTTCTGCACTAGGTCCTGAGGTCTTTAATATATTTATCAATGATTTGGAAAGGGAAATATATAGTGAGATATCAACATTTGCAGATAACATAGTTATCTAGGTCTCTCAGAAATTCCATTTTTGTCCTGAGTAACCTGAGCTAGTTATTTGAATGGGCAAAATGATGTAAAATTAAATTCAGTGTAGATAAATGCAATGTTCATTGGAGGGAAAAGAATAAGCTACTTTTACACCTTGCCTAGTTCTAATAAACTGTATCAGAAAACAGACTGAGACATCACTGTGGACAGCTCAATGAAGACCTCCGCTCATTGTGCAGCTGCAGTTTAAAAGAAACAACAAGATGTTAGCGTGCACATGGAATAATAGAATGGTGATAATACAAAGAATATCATAATGCCTTTGAATGGCTCAATGATGCAGCTTCATGTGGAATACAGTTTGTACTTCTGGACCATCCCATCTGAAAATGGATAGTGAAGAACTAGAGGGGGTCCAGAGAAGGGAGACAGAAGGATCAAAGTCATGGAAAAATTCTTATATGAAGAGAAATTAAAAAATGGGGATTGTTTACCTTTAAAAAGGAGATGACTTTGAGGGAATATGATAGAAGAATAAAAAATAAAGAATGGTCTAGAGAAGGTAAATTGGAAACTTCTGTTTTCCCTGTCTCAACTCAAGAACAAGGGAACATTCAATGAAATTATAAGGTTGGGGGAATTCAAAACCGTTAAGAGGAAATACTTTTTTACATAAAGTATAATTAGACTATGGAACTCATTGTCACAGAAAGCCACTGAGGCCTAGAAGTTAACAAGATTAAAAAAGGGACTGAATAATTACATGGATATAAAGAATGTCCAGAACTGTCATAATTAATTATAACAAATTTTGGAAGTGATATTAAACCCTGTGCTTTGGGGCTTTAAGATAGTCTTTAACAAATAGAGATCAGGATGAGACAATGTGGGGAGCAGATTACCCGACATCTTCCTACTGTGGGGTTCTTTATACCTTCCTCTTCTCAAGCACCTTGTACCGGCCATTGTCTTAAGGTACATCTACACTTTAGCTGGAGATGTAATTACCAGTTTCAGTAGACATACATGTGCTAGCTCTGATCGAGCTAGAGTGCTAGCAATAGCAGTGTAGCTGCAGTGGTGGGAGGCCCTAGCTTTCCTGCATATGTATGTAGCATCTCAGATTGTACTCAGGGCAGCCAGCCTCCTCCCCCGCCCCCCCCCCCCCCGGCCCAATCACTTGCATTGCCACAGCCACAGTGCTATTTTTAGTGCACTCACTTAATCAGAGCTGTTGTGGGTACATCTACTCAAATTGGAGATTACACTTCCAGCTCAAAGTGTAGACAAACCCAGAGACAGGATACTGAATGAGATGGAACTCTGGTCAGCTTCACTATGGCAATTCCCTTGTTCCTGTGTGATACAGTGAAAGCAGGGAGCCTGATCTTGACCCATTGGAAGCCAATGAGAATTTTACCACTGGCTTCTAGCAGCATCAAGACAAGAGGGCCTAACACCTGTTGAGGAAAAGAGAGTGCTTTGCACTGCTCTCCAGCATCCCCTATTAAACAGGAAAGCATCCCTTGTTTAACTGTATGCATGTGCTTACGTGCTTTCCTGAATGAGACCAAGTAAGACATGGAGTGATGGACTCCACAGAGAATGCTCTCCAGCCCTCCTAGACTATAGGAGGTGGTTGTGATATGGAACCTAGAGGGAGGAGAGCAGAGAAGTCCAAAGACTAAAGACTCATGCAAAGGAAGAAGCCAATACTGTATTATGGGCTGAAATAGCACTTTCAAACAGTGCATAATATTTACTCGAGACTATATTTAGCCACTTTCAAAGTGTCAATTCAAATTTACCCAATACAGTAGTTCGTACTTATGAACAAATCTTTGTTCAAAACAAATATGAATGCACCTTAAAATCTGTGGATTAATATCTTATGATAGCACAATAAAATAAGATAAGCAAATTAGACAGTCACCTGTCAGGCATGGTCTAGATAATACTTAGTCTTGCCTTGTGTGCAGGGGACTGGACTCTCAAAGTCCCTTCCAGTCCTACCATTCCATGATTCTATGATTTCTTAACAAAAGCAAAATAGCTTTAAGAAAATGTTTTAAAGAAATCCTTATTTCAATATTTCTCCCAAATATAAAATCTCTGTATGAAATCTTGATGAAGATAATACTTTGCATTTCTGTAGTAGCTTTTGCCCCAAGGATCTCAAAGTGTTCTACAAATATTAGTGAATTAAGCCTCAGAACAAAGGCCCTGGAGGTACTGTCACTAGTTTAAGGCTGGGAAAACTGAGGTACAGAGAGGATAATACTAAAGCTCACAAAGAAAGTCAGTGGCAAACCAGAAATAGTCCCTAGAACTCCTGAATTAGTCCTATAGTCTAGCCCTTAGAACTCACTTCTGTCCTGACTTGTGAGAGATTGATATTGTAATGTTTCTTTTCCCCAACAGTCTTTTTAACAGATTTTACAGTAAAGGCTATTCTTTATTCTGGTGTGAGACTGGGCTGCCCTCAAAGTGCAGGATGGGGTCAGTCTCTGCTCCATTTTTAAAATAGGAGGGAGAAAAACCTATGTAAAACATTCTGTGCAGACACAGCAAAGCTTTTCAATTTTTAAATGTGTTTTGTGTGGGAAATCCCCAATTACCAAGTGCTATAGGCACCACTGCATCTTTCATCCGCCTGGATCAAACGGACAGTTCTATTTTTAAAAATTAATCACAATTTATTTGGTGATCCTCTGACTGCAGAGAGAGGGAGAGAAAGAGATCTATGTGACAGTTTTTTGTTATTTTTTTCCAAGGGGGCAGGAGCAGAGCAAAGGGAAGGTTTAAGCACAACTAGCTTTTTACTCCCATTTTTAGTCAAGTTACTGACATCCAAGCTCACAAAGGAAAAAAATCCCCAGAAGCTGACACTGTAAAAACTGAAGAGGCAGTGGTACAGTACTACAAAGGACGGCAAGGCTGGGCTCCATCTTATTTTCCTGGTTTTCATCGGCTGCAATGGTCTGTTTATTTTACTTTTGACATAGTCTACCTATTTATGTTTTAGTTTAAATCATCTGTAGGAGAAAAAATAAAATAAAAGAAGCATGTGCTGTCAAATGAACCAGTCTTATGTTCCGATGGACATTAATTGTTGTGGCTTTTTTTTTTTAAAAAAAAGTGTTTTGGAACAATGGAGTTATTCAAATTTAACACTTTCTTCCAAGAAACGTAGCTACTAATGATTAAATACTAAAACACAGTTTCTCTTTGTTTAGGGAATCAGTTTATAAACCCAACTTTTGATCAGTTTTGTAGATCAGGCAATTGCTCTCATTGGATAGCAGTTTCTCAGAAATATCTCAGTGCATTTACTGTAGATAATTCACTACAATTTGATCTGATTAGCAATTTCTAGCCAGGAAAGGACTGCAAGAGCAGGACTAGGAAAGCAACACAATTATCAATTGCATCTTTCCTTTAGAGTGCTTATGGTCATGTTTTCGAGAGAGAGTGTCCAGGTTCAAAGGTGGTCTCCTGTTTCAGACACTCTAGTTGCGGTCTCTCTCGTGAAGTAATTATCGTGCCTGAGCCTGCATTTCTTATGCACCTTAAACTCCCCCTTGAGTCAATGGGAGTTTGCAATGTACAAGAAATGAAGAATCAGACCCTAGGCTTATTTTACTCTAGAGAATTAGAATTAGAGAATACTAACCAGTTTATGTCCACCCAAGCACGTCTTCAATATGGCATGTGTCCACACACAAAACTGCTCCCAAAAATATAAGGGTAGTCATTATGTTGTCTCCACTGGTGCAGTGCCAGTGTGGACAGAAAGCACTGGAGCAATGAGTTCACAGCTGCAAACAGTCCTCCGACCACCATCCCATAATACACTGGGGCTGAGGTGTCCTGTCCAGTCTAGATTCTGGCCCCTACTATACAGACACCCCTTATCTGTGCAAAATAGTATTACACAGTAGAGGTCATTTGTGTTTTATTTTGCTTACATCATCTTCCTCAGCATTGCCTGGTGATCTTTAGCAGCAAAGCATGTCACAGAGCCTTTATATGACCGTGTTCCAGGTAGCCAAAGGCAGCTGTGCAGGCATCGATGACCATCTGGGATGACAAAGAAGTACAGTTACAGCTGAACTCAGTGATTTGGTCTATGAACAGTGCTTTGCTGAACAGACAGGGCCGGCTCCAGGCACCAGCCTACCAAGCACGTGCTTGGGGCGGCACCTGGAGGGGGGCGGCACTCAGGGGTTTTTTGTTTATTTTTTTTATCCAAAAAAAACCCCTCTCCGCTGGTGGGGCGGCAGGCATGCCGCGCTCCCCGCCGGCGTCCCAGCTGGGGGAGCGGGGCAGCGGGCATGCCGTGCTCCCCGCCGGCGCCCCGGCCAGGGCAGTGGGGCGGCGGGCATGCCACCCTCCCCACCAGTGCCCCGGGCGTTTCGGCGGGGCGGCGGCGCTGGGGGGAGGTGTTTGTGTTAGGGGGGTGGTTTTTTTGTTGCGGGGCAGTGCTTGGGGTTTGTTTGTTTTTTGCTTGGGGCAGCAAAAAAGTTAGAGCCGCCCCTGTGAATAGAGCATTACTGACTCCAGCAAGGAGTATAGGCAAAAGATCAAGGACCTTAATAAAGACAATTCTTTATCCTTGCAATCAGACAGGAGATGGTGCATGTTCCCCTATAGTCCCACAGAGGCTCAAAAAGCCCCTCTCCATTCCCAACGCTGAATCGTGCTGAGGAAGAAGTTGGTCTCTCGCCATGTGGGTGTGTTCGTGGAGAGGGGGGAGGGATTTTAAGATTATCTTTCAAAATTTGCTGCCACAGTTTTTTCCCCAAAAGCCTGAAAAACCTGTTAGAGCTGTCATAGATTTTAAAGCCAGAAAGGACCACTATCATCATCAAGTCTGACCTCCAGCATAACAGAAGTAATGGAACCTCACCCAATAATTTCTACATCAAGCCCATAACTTCTATTTGTGGTAGAGCATATGTTTTAGAAAGACACCCAGTCGTGAGATCCAGTCCTTTCATAAAGGGATTTTTTTCTCTGCTGTATGTTTTATGCCTTATAGCTATTGTAATGAAATGCTTTAATAATCACCTCCACCTTAGATGGAATGCTTCCTTAAGATATTACCCAGGAGATGTTGTATGTGAAATTCCACTAGTGGGCCAGAGAAAAGTGTTTGAAACAAAGTCCTCAGTAATAACTGAAATCCTTTTCCCATGCCAGATGAGCCATGGTGAGCAGGCCTGCTGCAACTGCAGCCAGTGTGGAGGGGACAGGCCCATGGCACAGCTTCCCCGAAACTCCTTGTGTAGAGGCTTGCACTACAGGGCATGATACCAGAGTACAACTCCTGTGAGAGCCCAGGGGACCTATTTCTCTTGTAACTGTGTGAAACTGGTATAGTTCCATTGTTTTCAGTGGAAATACTCCTGACTGGGAGTGGGGTAAGAGAAATGAGAATCAGGCCTACAGAGTTAAGTTGTGTCTGGCCCTTCAGCAGGTTCAAGGAGGAGAAGACTCTTTCCTCCCGCAACTCCCATGCATACTGGAGCAAGAGCCAGACACAATTTGGCTTCTTGTAGTTCGGGACCATTTGTTTTGTTTTGTTGAACTTTTTAGATGAAAATATCATATCTAAAGCTCTCTGGCACAAATTGGCTATCCCACTTTCTTCTGCATTCTTGGAATAATCTTTTGTTAGCAGTCACAGTCCCTCAGTTATGTTTGATGTTTGTGTATCGTAATGTACTCTAGGAATTCTATATTTGGGCAAAGCTATTTCAAACTCTTAGTGACTGTATTTTCTTTGAGATGCACCAGCTACTAGGCATATTGATTTTCTAAGCCCAAAATCTTAGCACTCTTTTAAATGTTGCCATCTGGTTGTGCCATTGCAAATGTAAACTAAATTGTAACTTTCTCACATTAAATAAATCTTGCGCAAACAAAGGCTAGGAAAATCATACTATTTGAGCGTCAAGTCTGGCTGTAACTTGCTGAGAGGAATATAGCCTGCTTGGCCTTTGCTCCAGACTGCCCCCTAGGCTGCCCCAAGTCAGCCCTGGTCTACACTACGAGTTTAGGTCGAATTTATTAGCGTTATTTCGATTGATCCGTGCACCCGTCCACATGACGAAGCCCTTAACATCGACTTCTAGGGCTCTTAAAATCGATCTCGCCACTCCACCCCCAACAAGGGGATTAGCGCTTAAAGTGATATTGCCGAATCGATGTAGGCTTAGTGAGGACGCAATTCGACGGTATTGGCCTCCTGGATCTATCCCACAGTGCAACATTTGACCGCTCTGGACAGCAGTCTGAGCTCCAATGCTCCGCCCAGGTAGACAGGAAAAGCCCCGCGAACTTTTGAATTTCATTTCCTGTTTGGCCAGCGTGGTGAGCTGCAGGTAAGCGCAGATCTCATCAGCAGAGGTGACCATGATGGAGTCCCAGAACCGAAGATGAGCTCCAGCATGGACCGATGGTGAAGTACGCGATCTGATCGCTGTATGGGGAGACGAAACCGTGCTAGCAGAGCTACGGTCCAAAAGAAGAAACGCCAATACATATGCCAAAGTCTCCAAGGGCACGCAGGACAGAGGCTACAACAGGGACGCGCAACAGTGCCGCGTGAAAATTAAGGAGCTCAGGCAAGCCTACCAAAAAACCAGAGATGCAAACAAACGCTCTGGGTCAGAGCCCCAGACATGCCGCTTCTATGATGAGCTGCATGCCATTCTAGGAGGTGCAGCCAGCACTGACCCACCCATGTGATATGACTCCGTATGTGGATCATCAGAAACCACAGAGGAGCATGATGATGATAATGATGCTGAAAATAGCGCCCAGACACAGCAAGGAAGTGGAGAAGCCCTTTTCCCCGACAGCCAGGAACTCTTTGTCACCCTGGAGCCAGTACCCTACGAACCCACCCAAGGCGTGCTCGATGCAGGAGAAGGGACCTCTGGTGCCTCTGGTGAGTGTACCTCTGTTAATTAATACATGTTTTATAAGCAAGCGTGTTTAATGATTAATTCGCGGCCAGTACAGCTACAGCTACTGGAAAAGTCTGTTAACATGTTCGGGGATGGAGCAGAAATCCTCCGGGGACATCTCCAGAAAGATCTCCTGGATGTACTCCCAAAGCCTGTGCAAAAGGTTTCTGGGGAGGGCAGCCTTATCCTGTGCTCCGTGGTAACACACTCTACCACGCCAGGCCAGTAGCACATAGTCTGGAATCATTGCTTTGCAAAGCATGGCGGCGTATGGTCCCGGTGTTTGCTGGCATTCAAGCAACATCCGTTCTTTATCTGTCTGTGTTATCCTCAGAAGAGTGATATCATTCATGGTCACCTGGTTGAAATAGGGGAATTTTATTAAGGGGGTATTCAGAGGGGCTCCGTCCCTGCTGGGCTGTTTGCCTGTGGCTGAACAGAAATCTTCCCCGCTGTGACCCACGCGGTGGGGGGAGGGGGAACAGCGAACATCTTGGATGTGTGTCTGTGTGTGGGGGGGGTGTCGATTAGGTTCGCGCTGCACGTTAACACAAAAACCGCCGCCCCTCCCTTTTCAATTGCCAACCAGTTTTAAATTGCCAGCCCAAAGGCTGTTTGTTTTGGGAAATGAGGGGGTTGCTGTTTGAAAACATTCCCACGTTATGAAGGTTAAAGAAGCCTATAGACTGTGGCTTACCATGGCTGTGTGCAAGCCGAATTCTGTTGCCCGCCGGACCTGCTTGTGTGATCTCTCACACCAAACCGGCAGACCCTCAATATAACAGGCAAAGTGCAACCTTGGACCAAATGCACATGTGATATGTAATGTTTGGAGCATTGTTCTCTAATATGTGTCTTTTAAACTACTCCTCTCCCGTTTGTTTCCTCCCGCAGCTGCAAATGTTTCAACGCCACCCCCTTCATCACCGTCCCAGAGGCTAGCGAAGATTAGAAGTAAAAAAAAAAGGAATCGAGATGAAATGTTCTCAGAACTCATGGAATCCTCCCACACTGAAGCTGCCCAGCAGAATGCGTGGAGGCAGACACTGTCGGAGTCCAGGAAGGCAGATTTTGATCGCGCGGACAGGTGGCGTGATGAAGAGAGTAGGTGGCGTCAGCGTGCAGAGAGAAGGCAGGATGCAATTCTGAGGCTACTGGAGGATCAAACGGAAATCCTCTGGCTTATGGCTGAGGAAAGGCGTAGGGTTCAGGAAAGGCCGCCTGAGCCCAGACCGCCGCTACAGCCCCTGTGTAACCAACAGCCCTCCTTCCCGAGTCCCATAACCTCATCCCCGAGACGCCCAAGAACGCGTTTGGGTGGCCTCCGTGCACCCAACCACTCAAGCCAAGAGAACAGTCCAAGCAAGAAAGGGCTGGCATTCAATAAGTTTTAAAGTGCTGTGTGTCCTTGTCCTTCCCTCATCCCCTCCTCCACCACCCATCCTGGTGCTTCCCTTCCTCCACCAGCTATCCCGGGAGACTGTGGCAGTTAGCCCCATAGTTCCCCCTCTTTGTTTTACGAATTAATAAAGAATGCATGATTTTTAAGCAACAATGACTTTATTTCCTCTGCGAGCGGTGATCGCGGGGGGGAGGGCAGGGCGGTTTGGGTAAAGGGAAGTAGAGTGAATGAAGGGGCGGGGCTTTTCATTACTGGGGAAAAACAGAACTTTCACACAGCATCCTGGCCATTCATGAAACTGGTTTTCAAAGCTTCCCTGATGTGCAACGCACCCTGCTGTACTCTTGTAATAGCCCTGGTGTCTGGCTGCGCATAACCAGTGGCCAGGCGATTTGCCTCAACCTCCCACCCCGCCATAAACGTCTCCCCCTTACTCTCACAGATATTGTGGAGCGCACAGCAAGCAGTAATAATAATGGGAATATTGTTTTCGCTGAGATCTAACCTAGTCAATAAACTTCGCCAGCGAGCTTTTAAACGCCCAAATGCACATTCCACCACCATTCTGCACTTGCTCAGCCTATAGTTGAAAAGGTCCTGACTACTGTCCAGGCTACCTGTGTATGGCTTCATGAGCCATGGCATTAAGGGGTAGGCTGGGTCCCCAAGGATAACTATAGGCATCTCAACATCCCCAACGGTTATTTTCTGGTCTGGGAAGAAAGTCCCTTGCTGCAGCAGCCGAAACAGACCAGAGTTCCTGAAGATGCGAGCGTCATGTACCTTTCCCGGCCATCCCACATTGATGTTGGTGAAACGTCCCTTATGATCCACCAGTGCTTGCAGCACTATTGAAAAGTAACCCTTTCGGTTTATGTACTCGCTGGCTTGGTGGTCCGGTGCCAAGATAGGGATATGGGTTCCGTCTATCGCCCCTCCACAGTTCGGGAACCCCATTGCTGCAAAGCCATCCAGTATGAGCTGCACATTTCCCAGACTCACAACCCTTGGTACCAGCAGCTTGGTGATCGCCCTGGCTACTTCCATCACAACAGCCCCCACTGTAGATTTTCCCACTCCGAATTGATTCGCGACTGACCGGTAGCTGTCTGGCGTTGCAAGCTTCCACAGGGCTATCGCCAGTCGCTTCTGTACTGTGAGGGCTGCTCTCATCTTGGTGTTCTTGTGCTTCAGGGCAGGGGAAAGCAACTCACAAAGTTCCATGAAAGTGCCCTTACGCATGCGAAAGTTTCGCAGCCACTGGGATTCATCCCAGACCTGCAGCACTATGTGGTCCCACCAGTCTGTGCTTGTTTCCCGGGCCCAGAATCGGCGTTCCACTGTATCAACAAGCCCCATTAACACCATGATGTCCACCTTGCGGGGGGGCCTTTTTTGAGAGAGGTCTGTGTCCATGTCCTCATCACTGTCCTCAGGGCACTGCTGTCGCCTCCTCGCCTGCTGTAGCTCTAGCAGCTCCTGGTTCTCGTTCTCCATATACTCCTGGACAATGCGCGTGGTGTTCATAACGGCGAGAACAGCCGCGGTGATCTGATCGTGCTCCATGCTTTCCCTGGTATGCTGTTTGCAGGACAGCAGAGTGGCAGCAGAAGCAGGGGGTGGATAACAATGGAGTCAGCAATATGGTGCCCATATGAAAAAAGGCACGAGAGGATTTTTTGCTCCCCCCTCAGTTGCTTTCACGGAGGGAGGGGGGAGCAAGGGTTAGGCTCATTTCCTTCTAGCTGCAGATGGTACAATATGCGGTGAGCAAGGGTTAGGCGCCTTCCCTTCTAGCAGCAGATGGTACAATATGCTTGATATCCATCATCATCTCCTGGCCCCCTCAAGGATTGAACTCGCAACCCCGGGTTTAGCGGGCCAGCGCTCAGACCGCTGAGCTATCCCTCCGCCCGTGTTCCAGGCAGTACTGAATCTCCCTTAAACAAAACGTAAAAAAGAGAATGACCAGAGTCACTCTGGTCACTCCTGTTTATGTCCAAGCGCCCCCGGCCAGCCACACCATAGGCCGCCGGCCAGGCGCACACAAATTCCAATCATATTGTACAATCTGCAGCTAGAAGGCAAGGAGCTTCTGTTGTGTAGTCCCACGCCTACCAGCCTCAGGCGGAATGGCCCCCTCAAGGATTGAACTCGCAACCCTGGGTTTAGCGGGCCAACGCTCAGAACGCTGAGCTATCCCTCTGCCCGTATTATAGTGTGACTGAATCCCCACTAGACCTAATGTCCAGGCGTACGCTGGAGATGTACGGTAATTGTGAGCTGAGCAGGCTTCCGTAGCAAACACGGAAACCCCGGAAAAAAGGCGCGAAAAATATTGCTTTCACGGAGGGAGGGAGGGATGACATGTACCCAGAACCACCAGCGACAATGTTTTCTGCCCCATCAGGCTTTGGGATCGCAACCCAGAATTCCAATGGGCGGCGGAGACTGCGGGAACTGTGGGATAGCTACCCGCAATGCAATGCTCCGAAAGTCGATGCTAGCCCCGCTACTGTGGACACAGTCAATCGACCTCATGGTCTTAACGCTCTTTAGTGGGGACACACACAATCGATTCCATAAATTCGGGTTTTAAAATATCGACTTCTATAAATTCGACCTAATTCTGTAGTATAGACGTACCCTCAGATTCTAGTGGCTGGTACTGCAACCCAGAAGCATCCACTGTCTGTTAGGTCAGCAATTCAGGTTAATACCTTCTCCATTTTCTTTCCTGGCACTGGAGACAGGTATGCTGTAGACAACCTTATTCAAATATAACTCTACATATTTGGTAAAACCAAACAAGTTTTGAAGAACAAATATTTAATAATGGGTTCTTATATCTAGCAGAAGAAGGTATAACACGATCCAATGGCTGGAAGTGGAAGCTAGACAAATTCAGAATGGAAATAAGGTGTACATTTTTAATAGTGAGAGTAATTAACCATTGGAACAATTTACCAATGGTTGTGGTGGATTCTCCATCACTGGCAATTTTTAAATCAAGATTGAATGTTTTTCTATAAAGATATGATCTACAAATGATCTTGGGGAAGTTTTATGGCCTGTGCTATACCGGACATCAAGACTAGATGTTCATAATGGTCCCTTCTAGCCTTAGACGCTACAGTGTCTATTTAAGGAACACCTTAGAGAACTGGGGAAATAGAATATAACACTTATCCTCAATAGAAATGTCTGGGACCTTCTTAAGTACATAAAATATAAGAAATATTAGTCACTTAGGCCTCAATTCAGGAATAGACTTTTCCCAACAATTGTGGTGAATATATAATTCAGATCTCTAGGAATATTCTGAGAGCAGCACGGCAGGACATGAAAGTTAAGCGATGAAACAATGGGATATAAGCAAATGTTTAAGTGCTTTCCTGAACAGGGATGCTTTGCTGAATCAGGATCTTAACCAGCAGTTATCTTTGGTAGAGATCGGTTCTGGTACAGTATGAAACACTAGCCATGCTGCTTTCTGGATGGTTCCAGATATCTGGCTTATATATCTTCCCCAGTTGTTGCGGCCGGGTGGGGAGGAATATTCCTCATTCTCTGTAAGAGAGGTGGAGTTTCCCTTAAACAGCCTTCTAGCTCCATTTAAGTTTTATCATACGTGTTACGGACTTTCCCTTCGCCCCTCCCCTGGTTCTTGTCACGCAGACAGAAAGCAGAAAGTCCAAAGTGCAGGCAATGCGATGTTTATTGGGGTTAATTAAGCATATCCATAGCTTTGCAGCCAGAAGAGCCTTCTTCCATTTGTCCATGAGTCCAGGCCCACCGGCCAGCCCAAATCCTGGCCTGCTAGCCGGCCCAGACCAGCCAGCCCTAGCCCCAGGTGGCCCCGGCCCTGGGCTGGCTGGGTGGCCAGAGCGCGAGACGGCCCCAGTGCCAGGTGGCCCCAGCCCTGGAGTGCTGGCCAGCCCCAGAGCCAGGTATCCCCCACCCCAGCTGGCCAGCCCGAGCACTGGCCCCAGCAGCCCCGCGTCCCAGGCCGCCAGCCAGCCAGCCTGCTCTAGCCCCCACGCGCTTTGGGGGAGAGGCTGAGCCAGGGTAGGAAGAGGAGCAGCCTCACCTGGGGTCACGGGACGAGTAGGATGCAGGAGGGGGCCTCGGGACATAGCCTGGGCAGGGCCATGTGTGGCCTCCCCTGGCCTATGATACCCACCACCCATTACCTCCAGTGATGGAGGGATTCCACAACCTATCTTGGAAGCCTATTCCAGAGCTTAACTACCCAGATAGTTAGAAAGCTTTTCCTAATATCTAACCCAAATCTCTGTTGTTGCAGGAGAAGCCGATTACTTCTTGTCCTACCTTCAGTGGACATGGAGAACAATTGATCACAGTCCTCTTTATAGCAGCCCTTAACATATTTGAAAACTATCAGGTCTTCCCTCAGGCTGTGTCTTTCAGCGCTAAAACTTTAGTCATTCAGGGGTGTAAAAAACACATCCCTGAGCGACAAAAGTTTTAGCGTGGCTCCCGGGATAAAGCTACCACCCCTCATTCAAGGTGGTTATTTTTCATTGCCGGGCGAGCTCTCCCTCAGCAATAAAGCATGACTACACTGCCTACGTCACAGCGCTTTCGCGGCCGCACTGTAACGTGGGCAGTGTAGACATATCCTCAGTCTTCTTTTCTCAAGATGAAATGTGCCATTTTTTAACCTTTCCTCATAGGTCAGGTTTTCTAAACCTTTAATCATTTTTGTTGCTCTCCTCCAGACTCTCCAATTTGACCACATCTTTCCTAATGTGTGATGCCCAAAATTGGACACAGTACTGTAGCTGAGGTCTCACTAGTGCCAAATAGAGTGGGACAATTACCTCCTTGGTTTTACATAAGACACTTCTGTTAATACACCCCAGAATTACATTAGCCTTTTAGTGTATTAATATATTGTTGACGCATTCAATTTGTGACCCACTGTAGTATTGCGCTAAGAACCAAGGGATATGCCACCACTCAAGTCCTGTCACAAGCACCTCCACTCCAGTCAGAACTGCAACAGTGTGCACGCAGTAACTTGAGGATTGCTCTAGTTAGCCTTTGTAGTGTGGGTGCTCTCACTTGAGCTACATAGCCGGAGTGAAGTACTTCAAGAGTAGTAAGTGGAGTTAACAATTCAGTGACGACAAGCCCTATGTTACATCAGGGAGCTTGGTACAGACCAAGACCGGAGGGCACAATGGTGGTTTAAAGCTGCCATAGTCCCCTGCGGCACAGAATCTCACTCCTAGTGTAGGTTTTGTTAGCAAAAAGTGGTTTGCATACTGTAATGTGCATGGAAATAGTTTCAGGGAATTCTTTTAAGGATATTTCAGTGATGATAGTTTTTGGAGGTGATTTGAACAGCTGTACTGCCCCTTTTTGCAGTCTAAGTCTCTAGTGAATGAGAACTAGAAAGTGAAAATGGGGCTGAGGAGGAAGTGAAGTAGCCCTCCAGACATTTACTGTCCAGCCAAAGCAAAGTGTGAAAAGTAAACAAGCAGCAAAAATTGTTAAAAGAAAATCAGATTTTAAAGAGTATTTCAGTTTTAATAATCTAAGGTGTTAACAAAGGTAAGGAATGGTTTTTAAAATGTGATTTTAATTTTGATAACGTCTCAGTAATAGCAATTAATTATAGAAATGGTGTCAGACATTGTTCAAGTGGCATTGTTCATACACAGTAAATATATCAAACCTGTGCATATTACCAGAGAGCTTCATTGTGATAAACACGGTGCCATATGTTTTTATCAGGTGCTGGTTTGGGGCAAAGTTAATCTTTATAGAGTTATTATGTTAGATTGTCCTAGTTATGTCAAAGTATAGAGCTGGGGGCTTCTTCATTTGGACAAATATTGCTGAACATTTAATTTCAGATTCTCAGTCTGGTGAATAATAAAAAATGACCTCTCACCAAACTTGTGGCAATAAATGGAAACTGTGCTGTTGGAAGCTCATAGGAGGGGGATTATTACTGGAATTGCTTTATTTTTCACCAGCGTGTCTGCATTTAAAAAAACCTTCCTCCTAAAACTTTTTTTTTTACTTTATTGAGAAAGGGAAACATGGTAAATCAATGGTTTTAAAAGAGAACTTAAGGAAATCTGTTTTTGGCAGATACTAAAACATTTTCAAATTAAAGGAAATAGCATTTCTGTCAATCAGCTTGTTGAAACTACACAATTATTTTAAAAAGAAACAAAATCAAATAAAAATGTCTTTTGCAAAATACATTTTAAATAGTTATATTAAAAGCAATTTAATTATCTCAGCCTCGCCTTGAAATTTTGGCCTTTATCTATCAGCATGGTTGAAACAAACTTTGATTCCATTTATATGGAAAAAGGGAGGAGGTGTTGCCTTATATATTAAAAATGTACACACTTGGACTGAGGTGGAGATGGACATAGGGGGCAGAAGTGTTGAGAGTCTCTGGGTTAGGCTAAAAGGAGTAAAAAACAAGGGTGATGTCATGCTAGGAGTCTACTACAGGCCACCTAACCAGGTGGAAGAGGTGGATGAGGCTTTTTTTAAACAACTAACAAAATCATCCAAAGCCCAAGATTTGGTGGTGATGGGGGACTTCAACTATCCAGATATATGCTGGGAAAATAACACAGCGGGGCACAGACTATCCAATAAGTTCTTGGACTGCATTGCAGACAACTTTTTATTTCAGAAGGTTGAGAAAGCTACTAGGGGGGAAGCTGTTCTAGATTTGATTTTAACAAATAGGGAGGAACTCATTGAGAACTTGAAAGTAGAAGGCAGCTTGGGTGAAAGTGATCATGAAATCATAGAGTTCACAATTCTAAGGAAGGGTAGAAGGGAGTACAGCAAAATAGAGACAATGGATTTCAGGAAAGCAGATTTTGGTAAGCTCAGAGAGCTGATAGGTAAGGTCCCATGGAAATCAAGACTGAGGGGAAAAACAACTGAGGAGAGCTGGCAGTATTTCAAAGGGACACTATTAAGGGCCCAAAAGCAAACTATTCCGCTGGGTAGGAAAGATAGAAAATGTGGCAAAAGACCACCTTGGCTTAACCACGAGATCTTGCAAGATCTAAAAAATAAAAAGGAGTCATATAAAAAATGGAAACTAGGACAAATTACAAAGGATGAATATAGGCAAACAACACGGGAATGCAGGGGCAAGATTAGAAAGGCAAAGGCACAAAATGAGCTCAAACTAGCTACAGGAATAAAGGGAAACAAGAAAACTTTTTATCAATACATTAGAAGCAAGAGGAAGACCAAGGACAGGGTAGGCCCACTACTCAGTGAGGAGGGAGAAACAGTAACAGGAAACTTGGAAATGGCAGAGATGCTTAATGACTTCTTTGTGAAGTCTGAGGGAATGCCTAACATAGTGAATGCAAATGGGAAGGGGGAAGGTTTAGAAGATAAAATAAAAAAAGAACAAGTTAAAAATCACTTAGATAAGTTAGATGCCTGCAAGTCACCAGGACCTGATGAAATCCATCCTAGAATACTCAAGTAGCTAATAGAGGAGGTATCTGAGCCTCTAGCTATTATCTTTGGTAAATCATGGGAGACAGGAGAGATTCCAGAAGACTGGAAAAGGGCAAATATAGTGCCCATCTATAAAAAGGGAAATAAAAACAACCCAGGAAACTACAGACCAGTTAATTTAACTTCTGTGCCAGGGAAAATAATGGAGCAAGTAATTAAGGAAATCATCTGCAAACACTTGGAAGGTGGTAAGGTGATAGGGCATAACCAGCATGGATTTGTAAAGAACAAATCATGTCAAACCAATCTGGTAGCTTTCTTTGATAGGATAATGAGTCTTGTGGATAAGGGAGAAGCGGTGGATGTGGTATACCTAGACTTTAGTAAGGCATTTGATACGGTCTCTCATGATATTCTTATCAATAAACTAGGGAAATACAACTTAGATGGGGCTACTATAAGGTGGGTGCACAACTGGCTGGATAACCGTACTCAGAGAGTAGTTATTAATGGTTCCCAATCCTGCTGGAAAGGTATAACGCGTGGGGTTCCGCAAGGGTCTGTTTTGGGACCGGCTCTCTTCAATATCTTCATCAACGACTTGGATATTGGCATAGAAAGTACGCTTATTAAGTTTGCAGATGATACCAAACTGGGAGGGATTGCAACTGCTTTGGAGGATAGGGTCATAATTCAAAATGATCTGGACAAATTGGAGAAATGGTCAGAGGTAAACAGGATGAAGTTTAATAAGGACAAATGCAAAGTTCTCCACTTAGGTAGGAACAATCAGTTTCACACGTACAGAATGGGAGGAGACTGTCTAGGAAGGAGTACGGCAGAAAGGGAGCTAGGGGTTATAGTGGACCACAAGCTAAATATGAGTCAACAGGTGATGCTGTTGCAAAAAAAGCAAACTTGATTCTGGGCTGCATTAACAGGTGTGTGGTGAGCAAGACACGAGAAGTCATTCTTCCGCTCTACTCTGCGCTGGTTAGGCCTCAACTGGAGTATTGTGTCCAGTTCTGGGCACCGCATTTCAAGAAAGATGTGGAGAAATTGGAGAGGGTCCAGAGAAGAGCAACAAGAATGATTAAGGATCTAGAGAACATGACCTATGAAGGAAGGCTGAAGGAATTGGGTTTGTTTAGTTTGGAAAAGAGAAGACTGAGAGGGGACATGATAGCAGTCTTCAGGTATCTAAAAGGGTGTCATAAGGAGGAGGGAGAAAACTTGTTCATCTTAGCATCTGAGGATAGAACAAGAAGCAATGGGCTTAAACTGCAGCAAGGGAGGTTTAGGTTGGACATTAGGAAAAAGTTCCTAACTGTCAGGGTGGTTAAACACTGGAATAAACTGCCCAGGGTGGTTGTGGAATCTCCATCTCTGGAGATATTTAAGAGTAGGTTAGATAAATGTCTATCAGGGATGGTCTAGACAGTAATTGGTCCTGCCATGAGGGCAGGGGGCTGGACTCGATGACCTCTCGAGGTCCCTTCCAGCCCTAGAATCTATGAATCTATGCATCTATGAATATTATGTCTTAATCAAATGAGTTGCCATTAGGGTGCCCAGACAGCAAGTATGAAAAATCGGGACGGGGGTGGGGGTGGGGGTAATAGGAGCCAATATAAGAAAAAGACCCAAAAATCAGGAATGTCCCTATACAATCGGGACATCTGGTCACCCTAGTTGCCATATCTCCAATTTTAGACACATATATTTAAGGGTTTGCATCTTCCATATGGCATGCATTTTGATCACTTGCCCACAGTCTGAACTAGGACATTGTCTACACTGAGCTTTTTTTTTCTTTTAACATTTTCCCCCACTACTACAGCTCCATCACTGGTAGCAATGGTTAGCGCTCAGGTGTAGAAAAGGCACTGTTTTATTCCCCCATGGTGTCATATAACCCTGTTCAGTGCAACTCTAGATAACACTGGTAAAAACGTCAGTTGCTTCTTATGTCTTGTCTGTACTAGGAGCTGCACAGGTGGTGGTGCAATTATGGGAAATTTTAAGAAAAAACATTGTAAACAAGGCCCTAGTTCAGGTATTGGGCGAGCGAGCAAAATGCTTGCAGTATGGTAGAAGCAAACCCTTCAATATCTGTTGTCAATGGGAGCTCTGGATACTCAGCATTTTTGTAAACCAGGTCACTTTTATTGGATGCCTAAATATAGATTTAGGAACCCCAGTTTAGGTGCTCAACATTAGAGAATTTTAGTCAGTGTATATGTTAATGTCTTCTGTGGGACTACTCAGAAGCTTAAAGTTGAGCATGTGTAAGTCTTTGTAAGACCTTTTGCACGGTGCCTTCCATATTATCAGTGCTATCTAAATAATAATAAATGCAATCCAGTCTGATCTCTGTAATACTCTTAATGGAGAGCAAAATTCGGGCAGACACTTGGCAACAGGAATAATCTCCTTCCCTCCACAAAGAGGCATGCATGTACACACTGCATGCAAAAGCAACATGTGTGATTATATTGTGGGTGAGAGTAATGCCATGCAGAGTCCCCATGTGCTCTATTTCTACTAAGAGTAGGAATAATCTATGTGGGGTCCTGCATACAGCCATTGCCTTTGTCAGAGAGTGTGTGTTCATTAACTCACCCAACATGCTTCTGATCCTTTAGCCACACCTCCATGGCTGCTGTAATAGAAGATCTGTAGTGTGACCCACCACCGGTTTTTGTGGGGGATAGAAAGCAGGTGGGGGAAGGGGCATTTTCCTTTATGCACTCCAACAACGGTGCATCAATTTGTTATATATTTATTTAATATTTATAGTAGCCTATTTTAAACTGAGGGCTGCTTTCACTCACCCACTCCAAGAACTCTCTCTCTTCTTTCTGCTCCTTTGTCGGTCTGCTTTTGAGCACAGGTATTTTGACAGAGAGGGGAAGAAATATAGTAATGAAGTTCACTCTCTCTATTAAGGGGCCAAACTATTTGTGGTCACATTTTTTTTTTTAATATCTTGTTTTCAAATAGTGATGGATCCTGTTTTTCCTGCTGCGTTCAAAGGTAGGCTTTTGGTTTGAGACCATCCAAGGTTTTAAATTTTTTCAAAAGCCACCAACTAGCAACATGAAACAATTGCACTGTTAGATGTAATTTTCTATGAAATGTTGTTTCCTTTAAATAGATATTCCTAACCACAGGAAAAAAATTAAGTCCTAGATTTTGTATGAGTCATCGTTTTTGTATGAGAATTAGACACCCACTGTGCTGAAAAATGGGCTTTGGATCACTAGATGTTAATTGAAATTAATTACACACTTTATCAGAAATTATTGTCAGTCTGTATTGCAGAGATCTGAGCTCAACTTCTCATCTTGCCTCTTCCTCCCAGGCCCAGCAGGGACTGGGTGCCATTCAGAGGCAGCACCATGCAGCCCCTTGGGGGGAAGAGTTCCTTGACTCTCAGTAATGACACACTCCTCAGGGCCAACTCAGGAGGGGTACTGAAGCGTTGTAGTAAGGGCTAGGTCCCAATTTTCTGGACTGATGTGTCATCAGGGCTGGCCTTACCATGAGGCGAACTGAGGCGGCTGCCTCAGGTGCCAGACTGGGCGGAGGAGGGGGTGCCACTAGGACTCAGAGTATAGAAAATTATGTCTGCTGCTGGTGCATATATATTCTCTCTGCTCTAGATGCACAGAGATGGTGGAGTGCTGTGCTGGAGGAAGGAAGGCATAAGAGACCTTTCAAAGTTTTGGCCCAAGTGAGGGGGCATGGGGGCGTCATTTGAACTCCCTGCCTCAGGTGCCAAAATGTTGTGGGCTGGCCCTGTGTGTCATCCAGATGCTAGGCCATTCCAACTCTTGTGATTTTGTCATGATTCTTGTGATATTTGGTGTTTTTATTAAAGCCTTGCTTCCTGAGGTCATTGAGTTGACATGAGAATCTCTGCATTCATTTAAAGAAAAATAAGTCTTTAGCCCTCATGCTTATGGAAAAAAGCTTGAAATGTGATCCCTGAAGACTCAAAAGCCAGAAGGCAAATAAAAAGAATCCAACATTTATTACTTTAAAAATATCATGATTTTTAAAACAATCCTATGATTTTGGGGGCCTGCATCATGATTTTGGAATGCAGAGGGTTAGCAACACTTGGAAATACAGGAGAAAAGGTGAGAGCACCTTTCCTATTGAAAACTATTCAGTTAGTTGGTGCTTATAGAGATAAATGGCAAGCAGACAAAACAAGACCAAAAATCCACTTAATGTAATGGGTCAAGTTCATCCCTGTTGTTATTCCATTGAAGTCAATGAAATTATATTAAACAGGGATCAATCTGACCCCTTTTGTCACAAAATACATCTGCAGAGTTGTGGGGGTTTAATTTTTTTTTCTTTCCAAGAGAAATTTCCATTAACTTCATATGGCATTCCTACTAGATAAGGTCTGCAAGACTGGGTTCAAGGTTGGCTCTTTTCAAAGATCAACTAAACATATTTAATTTTATTTTGAAAATGAAAACTGCAATCCGATTTTATATTAAGTATTTCAGGGTTCCACTGAATTTAATTTGTTGCTGGATAATTAACAGTGCCCAGGGAACATGCAGGGGTGGAGCTATGGCAGATAGTGCTTTGGAAGGGTTCTGGGCAGCCCTGGTGCCCATAGGCACCCTGGAATGGGTTGTTTGTAACTTAATAGCTCCCCTGACTGCCTAGTTATATCAAGGGGCCATTTCAGTGCCCAAATCAGCCTGGAATCAGTGTTACTTTTTTTTTTCTCCAGTTTTCTTCCCATAAATGCATATGTTTATGCTGTGAACTTTTTTCTCTACACGTTGAAAGGCTCAAACATTTCAGAATACAATTGCTACATTTTGTGTTCTCTTTATAATTACAGGGAAATATTGTTCCTGTTGTACTCTGCACCCATTTTGCAGGCAAAGGATTATAACCTGCCCTCTCTCTGCACATAATATCCTACTATCACAGGCTGGCTGGCCCTTTTAAGGCAAATTGGGCTCTGCCTTGCCTGTGACCTACCGACTAGCCCCCATTAGGTGATATGGCAACCTAATGGTAATTAGTGGCCCCAGCAGGAAATGGGTCAGGAAAAGCCTATATAACTAGAGTGGAGAACTCAGTTATAGAGGAGAGACCTAGGAGAGAAGAGCTAAGAGAGTGCCTCTGCTTGCAAAGGGCCTGGTGAAGTCAGGCTGGAAGACCCACAGGGGATGGGCTAGGCTCCTGTGTGGGGACTCCTGAGCAAGGGCTTACAAGGAGCAGGGAGATTCCTGAGGGAAGTTGCCGGAGTCCCTCAGGAGGGGACACCTGCTAGGAGGAAGCAGTATAGGTGAAGCTCTGCTGGGCCCAGAAATAGGGGCCAAGAGGTGGAGAACTCTAGTATAGAGCAGAAGAATTATTGTTTGGACTGAACAAGGGGGCTGAACTTGAGGTGACCTGGTGGGAGGGCTAGGCCACGGAAGACCCAGAGAGAGTCAGAGCTGAGGAAGCAGAAGAAAAGGGGGGACAAAAGGAAAAGCCCCTGCAACATAGTGCCCTTATGCAAGGGGGTGCTATGGGTGATGAGTACACTACCAACCTCACACACTACTAATAGGACTGCGAGTTGCACACATGCATCCCAGGCAGGTGGACATAGCTCAGAGATTTATTCTTCAATGGTTGTCTGTGACCATTTACATTAGAATTTTTCCCATGTGGATTTGATCATCCAGGAATAATGCAGAACCACTTCTGCCATTTCTTCTCTGAAGTGCTTCTACTTAGAAAGAAAATCTTATCTCCTTAACTCTGCAACTTGCTTCTTCACCTATCCTTGCTACAAAATCAAGAAGAACGCAGTGATGCCATCAAAATTTATGTTTTCTCTGATGCATTCAAAGGTCAGGTGTACATGGGCAGATAAAGGTAGGATCCAGGCCTGGTAGTCTAAAGGGGCCTGACATATTAGCCAAGTTAGTGAAAAATTGAAGGACATGTGCCCCTTTCTGTTGGCTGATGTGTAGAGAAGCCATATTGTGGGAAATCTATGGAAATGGGTTGAGGGGAGGCATGTAAAAGGGACAGGCATGGTGTCATCTTCCTCTCTGACACTAATCTACTGGAGCTCAGTTAAAGAATGTGTGACCAAGAAGAAGGTTGAGGCATTTTGCGCTCTCAACATAGCATGATCCCTATCAGGACAGCAGAATTTACAGTTAAGACTAACTGATACTCAGACTGAGGCTGGTGAGCCGCAAGTGGCTCTTTAATGTGTCTCCTGCAGCTCTTTGCAGCACATGATATTCAAACACTGTTATTAACCAATCAAGATCCTTTTACCTTATTAACCCATTGTAGTTGAGAAAATAATAATACCTGGTCAGTAATTTTGCTGTGAGAATTATATATATATAAAAATAGTAAGTGAACAATGAATTCACCCTACTGTGGCTCTGTGGGTAATGTTGATCGCTAATTTGACTCCTGAACCACTGAGGTCTGAGTATCACTGGATTAAGAGTTACTGCTTTCCTGGAGCCGCAGTGGATGTATTCCTCCGTCCCCCTCCCCCGAGTAAAATTATGGGCAGGTGCTGGCAGAGAGCCAGCCAATCCCAGCACGGAAGGGACAAGATCCATGTTGCCAGTGTTTCAGGAAGTGTGGGGGAGGAGTGTAGCCATGGCCAGGCTGAGGTCTGTGAATCAGGGCTCTGTATTCAAGATCCATTGATCTTGGCCATTAACTTGGAATCTTGCTATGTGTTCTGCCACTGGCCTCATCTCCTAAAAGAGTTCATTCAGCATGCCTAAAAAGGGCATGCAGCTGTAATTAATGCGTCCTTATCTATGATGTTAGCTGGGAAGGGCAGCATTTGACCCTAAGTATGTGTGGGAGAGAGAGATCTGGGGACTTCTTGTAAAAAGCAGCAGACAGGGAGGAAGAGATTGTTTTGGAGAGGGAGGACCGAGGGAAAGAGTCCATTTGGAGGGGCTGAGAGGAAGATCAAAGAGCCTGGAGAAGCAGAGGGGATTCATACTTTTTTGGTTGACCCCAAAGAGTTTGTGAACCTGGTCTGCATTTATTATAGTCTATATTTCACCCCAAAAATACAGAGAACAACAGACATAAAGAAATACAAATAAACTTGTTACCTTATGAAAGGCCAGCAAAAAGAATAAAGGGAGAATGATATATTCAGGAAAAAAGATTTGTGTCTAGTTCTGAAGGAATAGAGAAAGGAACAAAGCAGACTTCATTTCCCCTTACTTTTGATATTTTACCTCAAGAATTGCTGTAATTCCAAGATCAATACTATTCTTGATAAGGATAGAAGTTGCTCAATACCTGAACTAATAACTGGAAAATAACTTCCTAATAATAGAACAAGTATTTTCTCATTAGCCTTCAGACTGGATGCCATAGTTTGAGGAGCGAGAGACACAGAAACAAGATATGGAGAGACAATTAAGAGTAGCAGTAGAAAGAAAAGAAATTATTCATTCCAATGTGAACACTTTCCCTCAGCCTTTGGGCACATAAGAATTTTTCACTGAATTTGTTGGCTAGCTAGTTGGTACCCAGCTTTCAAGGAGAGGCCACAGTTGTAGCAAAGAAAAACAGAAAGAAGTCTACTTAACGTTCATAGATGTCCTTCTCACCAGTACTTTAATAATCTTCATCCTATGAGATTATAATGTAAATTAGGAGAAATCTAAATAACCTGGGATGTTTCCTAGACTCATCTTTTAAAAATTTTGAACTCAGAATTTATGTGGCTGGTACATTCTCATTACACAGTTTGAACAAAATTCTCCTTGGTTCAATCTCATTCATACCAATCTGGTTTGGTATAATAGGGAGGAGAATCTGGCCCTTCTTTTCTTCCCAAATCTATTGTCATCTTGAAACTCTGCTTGTGTCACGGCTAGAGACCAACAGAAACGGTTAGCAGCAGAATCAGATCTGTGAGAACCCCCTGCACTAGGCTCCTCTGGTGCTGCCTTCTGCTGACTGAATGAAATGACTTGAACTGATGTCAGTGAATGGAGAAGTATTAAGTACCCTAAAATCTAGTGTGTTAAAGAAGAAAGTTCAAAGAAATACATTTTACTTACAACTCCTAGCTTAGCAAAGCTGTTACTTATAGCATCAGCTCTTCTGTCTCTCACGGGATATCCTACTGATGAACTTGAGAGAATGTATGTAGCTGTGCCATACCAAGCAATTCCTCTTACAATTCCCCAAGCTTTGAAATAAAGGTGTCAACCTTTGCAATACTCACTAAGGATTGATTGTCTTACCCCCTATCATTAAATGGTCTAGGTCTTTGATTTGAAGGTACTACTAAAATGGGATTCTTTTTTTATTGTGATTCTAAAATACACTTAATGCTAATTTCTTTCCTTATTGGCCTTGTTCCTCATACACCTATGCAAACTAACGATCATGAATATTTCTTCATTGACCAGTCCTGCATAAAATTCCATTAACATGAAAATGACTAGATCACCCTTTTAAATCAATGGTACAAAGCAAGCAAGTTTCAGTTATGTCATGCCAACAGGACTGCTTAGTTTTTTGCAATAGAGAAGTAGAAAGTCGTAAGTACAATACAGATACTGAAAAGATTACACAGCAGATAGGCGTCCAATAGGCTATCACAGAGGCAGGCTTTGTTGGCAGTCTCATCAAAAAGCTCAAAGATTCAAAGGGTATGGAGACTGAACTACCTCTCACTCCTAGGTATGATCCCTTTAGAATCAGGTTGAGGCAGTGTGCAGCAGCTGGCACTACCACTACCATGCTGCACCTCTGCTGTGAATACATAAGCAGCTTTCATCTCTAGGGCTATCTTCACAAGCATAACATTCCCTTTAAAAATAAATGATCTACTTTTTCCTTGTAAGTGTTAAGAATGGCTTACGTTGTTGAAATTGAAATAAATTATGTCATGTTGCTATATCAATTTGTACATAATCCACTTTCCATCATATGTACTCGTTAAATGCAGCAGAAAATCTTATTATATTTAGGGCTGGGCTATTTTTAGGCCTCTCTTCACGTAACATTGGCTATTAACGTTTCATGGCATCTGGCAGCTCTGACTTCCCTATTATATTTTGAACCTTACCGAGTAGGAATTTATGTATCATTTAAGAGTAATTTTTGGTGCTGCCTATGCACATTTCAGCATTTTTGCCTGAAAAATAGGGAAGTTAGAAGGTAACTTCTCAAAAGGCAGCTAATCCTTCCCTACATATTCTCTGTATACAATAACTTCTCTTGATACTGTATATCAGTTTCACCAAAAAAATTCATCATAGCAGGTTACTTACTTTATTTATTCATTCCACTTGATATAGCTACTAAAAATAGCTGCTCTTATATGTGCAAGTATTTTCCTCTCATGTATGTCAATCTGCAGTGAACACTTTTGTGACTACCATTACGAAAGTGAATAATAGATCAACACTAACAGAATGAGTGGATTGGATTTATCAGCTGGCAAAAACTGAAACCATATGTTCTAAGCAAATTTGATGATTTTAAAAAAAATCCTTAGGCTGGATGCCATTTGAAAAAGAATTAACTCTTATGCCACTTCACATTTGTTTTCCTTTTTCTTCTTGCTACCATGTTCCAATTTCCTTTATACTTTTCTGTCTAAAATTTTTTACCTTGATACATTTTGTGATTTTGCCCTCCTTTACCTTGTCATATTTAAAGTTCCACAATCTCATTCAGAAAAAATTTGACAGAAGCATGGAGCTCTGCTTTATTCTCATGAATGTTGCAAATACAGGATACACAATTCTCCTGTATTTTCAGACCCGCAGGAAGTACTGCAACAATGGGGGACATGATGCTTTCTTCTAGGACAGTTTGCTGAGAGACATAACGAATAACAATTCAAGTTGGTGATATTCATAGAGCACCTGCAGAAGGTGGAAGGCCCAAGAAACAAACACTGAGAGGTGAGCAGGGTCAGCTCCAGGCACCAGCATTCCAAGCAGGAGGGGGCGGCAGTCGGTGTGCAGTCAGGGTGGCACGCGCCACCCGCGGCGGCGGCAATTCGGCGGGAGCTTTCTTGAGCCGCCCGTGGTGGCGGCAATTTGGTGGCAGCTCTTCGTGGCAGCGGCAGGTCTTATCTTCAGCCGCCCGCAGTGGCAATTCGGTGCGCTGCTCGGGGCAGCAGAAATGGTAGAGCCGGCCCTGCAGGTGCGATTGCATCATAATGCACGTTTGGGATGACAAGCAGTGGCTGCAGAACTTTCGGATGTGAAAGGCCACATTTCTGGATTTGTGTGCCAAGCCCGCTCCAGTCTTCTAGTGCAGGGATACCAGAATAAAAGCTGCATTGACATTGCATATGGTGATTTCACTCTGGAAGGTTGCAACGCTGGGTTGCTACTCATCAGTGGGAAATCATTCTGGAGTTGGAAAATCAACAGTAGGGACAGTGTCATGCAAGTGTGTGAGGCCATTAATCATCTCCTGCTACTCACGACTGTGACTCTCAGCAATGTGCAGGATGTAGTGGATGGATTTGCAGCAATGGGGTTCTTGAACTGTGCTAAGGCAATAGACAGTATGCATATCCCTATTTTGACCCCAGCCCACTTTGCCACAGAATACATCAACATAAAGGGCTATTTTTCTATGGTTATGCAAGCATCGGTGAATCACTGGGGATGCTTCACTGTGAGTTGACCAGGGAAGATGTGTGGCGCTTGCATCTTTAAGAACAGAGGACTGTTCAGAAGCTGCAAGCAAGGGACATTCTTTCCAAACCAGTGGATTACTATTTGCAATATTGAAATGCCAGTAGTGATTCTGGGGGATCCAGCCTACCCCTTGCTCCCATGGTTCATGAAGGTGCACTAGCTACCTTGACAGCACCAAGGAAAGATTAATCTACTGGCTCAGCAGATGCAGAATGAATGTGACTGTTGAATGTGCTTTTTGTAGATTGAAGGGATGCTGGAGGTGTTTACTCACAAGATTGGATCTCAGTTAGAAAAATATCCCAAAGGTTATGTTCTGCCTGTTGTGTCCTGCATAATATCTGTGAGTTACTCTTGGGGGAATTCTGTGCTACTGCACAATGCAGAATTTTACAGAAATGTATGGGTTTTGCGCATAATTTCCATTCCCCCACAGAAATGGGCTGCAGTGCTGGTGGCTGAAACTAGAGGCCGCTGTACCTGGCAGAGCCCAGCTCACATATAGAAGAGATTGTGGGGAGCAAGGAGAGTAGAGAGTTCCTGGCAGCTGCAGTTCCCTGCATGCCCTGAGGGAGGGAGACAGTGGCATGCAGGAAACTCCACACAAGCCTGGGACCCAAAAGCAGGCTGTTTCTCCTGCTGGATCCCTGGGTGGAAGGAAGATGAGTGTCTGGGCTGGGGTGGGGGGTCACGGCTGGATTCTGGGAGGGAGAGAGGCTGGTGTCTGGCCTGGGGGGGGGGCATGGCTGGGTTCCAGGAGGGAGGAGGTGGGTGTCTGGGCTGGGGAGAGTGCCACGACTGGGTTCTGGGAGGGATGGGGCTGGTATCTGGGCTGGGGGGCTCCCACAGCTGGGCTCGGGGGGGATGGGTTTGGATGTATTGGCTGCGGGGGTTGTGAGTGTCTGGCTCCCTGGCTGGGCTCGGGGGGGCGGGGCAAAGAAACAGGAACTGAGTTGTCCTAGGAGTTTCTTTAACTCTCTACTCCTGGTGAAATTTTTGTGTGTGTCTGTATTGTTACAGACATAGTTGCTGACAGGTATTTTGAAATAAATTACCAAAATAATTGAAATTGGTGTGATTATGTAGTGTTATACTGACAAATAACATTTTTAGAATTTTGCAAAATTTTAAAATATTGTGTGCAGAATTTTTATTTGTTTGCCACAGAATTTCCCCAGGAGTAGTGAGTCAAAGAGGGAAAAGCTGCCTCCAGGGTGGAGGTGGAGATGGTGTCTGCTGACTTTGACCAACACTCATCCCATTAATGTGGTGTGGTGGACTGTGTTCTAGCTGGCCCTGACCTTGTGGGGGCTTTTCGGAATTGTGTAGTGCTTGGTCCCAAAGCTATGAATTATGTGTTGCTTGCTGTATGTTTATGAGCACTATGTGTTTTCAGTACCGCTATGCATTCTGCAATATGTGGTGTTGTGAACTAATAAAGATAATTTTATTTTTCAAAAATAGAAATGTATTGCATGGCAAAAACAGTGCAGACAAACAATGGCAAAAAAAGAAGAAGCCACAAACAAGTAAATACATATTTTAAACATAAATAAATGGAATGAGACTTTGCTGCCTTTCCAATTTCAAACCTTTCTATTCATTTCAGTGCACAAATGTAGTCTCTTGTAACTACACACACACCAGCTGTGGTTCTCACAGGTCAGGTTATATGAAGCTGTGGTTTTCCTTGTTCTTCCCCAGTATAGAGTGGTAAAAATAAAGATGTGTTCCCCATGATGCCATGGTGAACGGAGTATAGGGAGCTGCTAAAGTGGAGTTCTTCAAGAACTGCAGATGGTGGAGAATCTGGGACTTTTGGACCTGTAGGTCAACCACATTCTGCAGGATTTGTGTTTAATGCCTGAGAAGCCCTATTACATCCTGGTGCATCTTCCTCTCCTTTTCCTGCTGGAATTCCTGGGCCTTTCTCCTGTCCTCTCTTTCCTTCTCCATGCCGTCTGCCATACTCACCCTCCAGGACCTTTGTTCATGATCTGATACAGCACTAGATCTTGCTGAACATGTCCTCCCTGGCCCTCTTCTTTCTCTTCCTCCTCTGGATCAGGTGTTCTGTGGATGTGGAGGAGCCACCCCTGAAGGCTGCAATGGAAGCAGCTGCGGCTAAAAAGACAGAGGTGTCATTGGATTTATAGTCACAATGGAAAGGGAAAGATAAGTTTCAAAACTCCCTTGCATCCCCATAAAAACTTTTACTAAGACACGCTTATTTACAGTTCAGTTTTTCAGCTCCTTTGCGTAGCACTGCTCTTCAGTCCCAGGCATGATGAGTATCATTGCCGGGGGAGGGGAGGATGGAGAAGAATTTCAGCTGCATGAAATAATAACATTTTGGTCCCTATCCCATGGGTCTGAGTATAGAGCAATGGCACTGAATATTGGCACTATCTTCCACAGGTGGTGGTGATTTTAGCTGGTAACTCACTCCTGAGGGTCACAAAGGCACAGAGAACACCGCTGCTACTGGCATCCTGAAGCTGCCCGGTCCCGTATTCCACTAGCCTGTGTGCTGCAATGGTGCCAGCCAAACTCATTTCAGAATGGCGTGGGAAAGTGTTCTACCGCAGAGAGGAAGAAATAAGGCAGCCATCCCTAGAAGCCAATAGGAGAGGATTGCACAATACCTCCATGAAAGTTTCATCAAGATCTCCTAGGAGGATACAAGGGCCAACCCTATGTACATAAACAAAGTGCTTCACATGCCCCCTCCACACACACACACCTAACCCAACAGGAGAGTGAAATACAGATAACAGCTCTATCTGTTTGTTGTACTGCTACCTCTTCTTGTCTGAGTAAAACAATGAAAAGTCTATACCTGTGACTTGTTAACTGGGGGATGGGCACCATCTTTAAATTAAATTTTTGTAAGGAAAATGCATGCACACACTTACCCAAGGTCCCTTCCCCTTCATCGGGCTTGTCTGAGTTCATCTGGCGGGACTGGCTAAACTGTGGTGGAGTCTCGACTATATTGTGGATCATGGCATGGCTAGAGCCCCCTTTGTATGTCCCACTGCCTGACTATCCAGGGCAGAGTTCTCTGTGTCAGGCTCCTCTGAAGTCTGCACGGTGTTCTGTGGGGTGCTTGTGGAGTCTCTGCCAAGCCTGGCATGCAGCTCATAGTAAAAGCAGCAGGTCCGCGGCTCAGCACCAAACTGCTTGTTGCACTTATAGTATGCCAGGTGCAGTTCCTTCTCTCTCACGTGGCACTGCTGCTGATTCCTGTTGTACCCTTTTGCCTGCATTTCCCATTGTGACGTTCCTCAGTAGGGTGACCAGATGTCCCAATTTTATAGGGACAGTCCCGATTTTGGGGGCTTTTTCTTATATAGGCACCTATTACCCCCTACCCCCTGTCCCGATTTTTCACACTTGCCCTCTGGTCACCCTATTCCCCACCCTATGCGAGGCACCCCACCACTACCTGTTCTTAGTGTGAAGTAGTCTTGTCTGTGCCTGCTGTGTATCGCTCTCTGAAACCAACAGCCTCTGGCAGCACAAGCATTAAACTTCCAGCCCTCTGCAGACCTTGCTCTCTCTGTACAGGTAGTAATGGGCACACAACCAACCAAATACTTGAAGCATTCTCTGCAATGTCCATCCCCATATCCATTGTACACTCTCAGAATTACTCAGCCTGCTGTTTCCAAAGGAACAGTATACACCAGCTTATAAGATTCAACTCAGGACTAGCACTTAGTTTAACAGCACTTAGATATATTGATAGTGAAAACAAGAATAAACGTTTTGACAAAGATTAGAGTTTCCGGTAATAGTGAGTAAGAATACTGCAAACAAATGGCTAGAATACTGCAAACAGTGGAAGTCGACGCCTATGGGCACAGCTACATCGATACAGCTACACCGCTGTACTGCTTTAATGAGGGCGCTCTACACCAGCAGGAGACAGCTTTCCCAATGGTGTAGTTAATTCGCCTCCGTGAGAGGCAGTAGCTATATCTCCTGCCATCATAGCCAGGGCCGGTTCTAACTTTTACACCACCCCAAGCAAAACAAAAACAAAAAAAAACCTAGCGCTGCCCCGCCGAAAAAAACCCCCACCACCCCCCACCGAAACAAACAAACAAAAAAAACCCCCAAGCGCCGCCCCGCCCTGCCAAAACAACCCCCACCCGAGCGCTGCCCTGCCGAAACAACGCCCCCCACCCCGAGCACCGCCCCCGAAACAAAACCCCGCCCCCGAGTGCCGCCCCGCCGAAACAAAAACAAAAAACCGCCCCCCCCCAAGCGCCGCCCCGCCAAAGTAAAAAAACCAAACAAACCTAAGCGCCGCCCCAAGATCGGCTGCCCCTTAGGAAGTGCCGCCCCAAGCACGTGCTTGGTCGGCTGGTGCTAGGAGCCAACCCTGGTATAGCGCTTTCTACCCCCGCGCTTAGGTCAATATAACTACATCGCTCAGATGTGTGGATTTTTCATGCCCCGGAGTGACGTAGTTATATCAAAGTAATTCTGTAGTGTAGACCTGCCCTTACAATCTATTTACATTTTGTTCAGACTAGTGGTAGGGGAACCTCTGTGAACAAGACAATACTTAATTTACATGTAAACAGATATATGGCTAAACATCTGTTGTGTGACCGAAAACCTATTTTTCACCTTTACTGATGACTAATACCTTGATACAGACTTTAAGAACATATTTTCAGTATATATACATGGCTCCTGACATACAATAGTACCTGTACAAACATTTCACAATGATATTGATGATCAGTGTGATATGGGCTTTCACTAGAGACCTCACATAACATTCTTTGGTGAACCAGAATGTGTGTACCAGAATCAGGAGTTTCCTGTAAACACTCTTCACTCCCTTGCCAGATGGCAGTAAGAGGTTCTTTGGTCATACCTGTGCAAGATGTTCACAGGTGTCCACTTTTCTATGGCTGGTTCATAGCTCTGCTTGCTCAGTGTCTTCTCCTCACCAGGTGAGGAAATCCAATACCTCCTGTCTACTCCAGGCCGAGCATGTCAGTCTAGGGCAGTGGTTTTCAATCTTTTTTTTCATTTGTGGACCCTTACAATTTTTTGCATGGAGGTGAAGACCCCTTTGCAAATCTTAGATGTAGTCTGTGGATCCCCAGGGGTCCGTGAACCACAGGTTGAAAACCACTGGTCTAGAGCATGGCGCTGCCATGGGCAATTGCCTACAATAAACAGTCACTGTTGCATGAAATGGGGCATGGTGGGACAGCTGCTGGAGGACTGCTAGGGTCGACACAGGTCATGCAGTGTTGGCACTCACACGGCACTGATGTCAGTGGATTGACCATAGTCACGCTGTTCGGGGACGTGATTTTATTACTGCGTTACCATACCAGAATGCTCACATCGGCTTGAGACAAATCTGAGTGTAAACACATGCACAAATAGGTCAGCAAACGGCAACTTATGTTGACCTAACTTTGTAGTGTAGACCAGGCCTCAGGTGCCTCCCTTACCACTGGTCAGCTATCCCTCAGAGGTGGAAAATCATCTTGGAGCAGTTGCAATAGTACACTGCTCCAACTTCCTCTCTGCAGTGATCCTGAGCAGATGAGCACAACTTCAAAAGTTCATGGAGTTTGGCCAGTTGGTTAGAGGTGTTCTAGGACAGCTGGGGACGCACCAATTCTGTTCATTCATACTGCGGTCTTTGCCAGAAACTAAGGACTTGTCTACAAGAGGAAATTTAGCAGCATAATTATGCTGTTATAGTTATATGGGTATAATTCTCAGTGTGAAGACTCCAGAATAAGAGTGTGCACAGAAGGAATACCACTATATATACCACTATATTTATGCTAGTAAATTTCCCCTCGTAGACAAGCCCAAAAACTACTCTGCCATGGCTGAGTCTTTGGGGGAGAATGGCAGTGAAATTATTGTGTCCATGTCCCTGAAAGTGAATTTTCCCAGGACACAGTGGGACAGGAGGAGTGTGGCCCATTATATCAAACAGTTGTGTGCTTTCATATGAAGTGCTGTGTTCAGCAACTTAGGAAACATAAATGAGTGTGGAAAGGACTCAAGACAGGCAACAAAGATGGTTAGAAACATGTTAAGTTCCTTTTTAAAAAATGGAGAGGAGGGAGGAAAAAAACCCAGAAAATGATACATCAGTAGTACCAATTCTATATAAAATGTTTTTCAAAATTTTCCATGAGGCATTAGCAGCTCTTTAAAGGATAATCTATACTGCTTTGTAATGTACAAAGCAATAAACAGCTGCTGAGATTGATTACATGATTCAACTTTGCTTTGACTATTAATCAATCTCAAAAGCCATTTAGTGTGAGTACACTACAACAGAGATTATTGCTGTTACACAACAAACCATAACATGGGGAGGGAACAAAAAGGATGGTTTTCTTCCATTGTTAGCACTCAAAATGCTATGCTGCCTCACAGGCACCGGCTTCTAATTTTCCACAGGGGTGCTCAACCCCCACTCTGCCCCAGACCCCGCCCCCATCAGGCACCTTCCCCCAAGCCACCCATGGAGTCAGCACCTATGTGTTGCCTTTTTCTTGGGCTTTCAAGTGACAGTCACACTGAATGTGGAAGGCCTTTGTTCCTGCAGGGAGTGGCCTGTGTAGAAAAAAGAGTGACACTAATAACGACTTCAGTATCATTTGTGAGAGGAATAGTGTGATGCTAACAGACCAGGTGCCAGCTCATGCCAAGGACCCAGGCCTCACTGACAAATGGATAGCTGGAAACCAGTCTGGTTCACCTTTGTATTAGTATAATTAAAATAGATATTAAAGTAAGAAGAATTTAGCTGTATTAAAACTCATATTGTTTGCTTGCACCCAGTTTGCCAATGAATCAGTGGCCTGTCCTCTTCGTTATTTATCATTCCACCAATTTTTGTGTCATCTGCAATCTTTAGCAGCAATGTTTTATGTTTTTTTAAAGTAATTGATAAACATGTTAAATAGCGTAGGGCCAAGACCTGATCCCTGTGGGACTCTACTGGAAACAGACCAGCTCGATGACAATTCCCCATTTACAGTTACATTTAGAGAACTATCAGTTAGCCAATTTTTAATCCATTTTATGTTTGCTGTGTTAATTTTATATCATTCTTGGTTTTTTAATCAAAATGTTGTGTGGTACCAACGCAAACACCTTACAGAAGACTAAGCATATTATATCAACACTATTACCTTTATCAACTAAAAATCAAGTTAGTTTTACAGGATCTATTTTCCATAAACACATGTTGATTTGCATTTATTTCAATACCCTTCTTTAGTTTGTTATTAATTGAGTCTTGCATCAGCCACTTCATTATCTTGCCCAGAATCGATGTCAGGCTGAGAGGCTTATAGTTACCTGGGTCATCCCGTCTACCCTTTTTAAAAATTGACAGAAATTTAGCTTTCTTCCAGCATTCTCCATCTTCCGTAGTGCTCTATGACTTATTGAGAATCAACATTAATGGTCCAGCGAACTCCTAAGCCAACTCTTTTAAAACTTTTGGATGCAAGTTATCTGGACGTGCTGAATTAAAAATGTCTTTTAGTGGCTTCTGTTTAACACCCTCCAAAGATACTAGTGGAATGGGATGTTATCACGATATGATGAGACTACATCATATGTTTTTTTCCGCAAATACTGAACAGAAATATTTATTGAACACTTCTGCCTTTTTTGCATTATTATTGAACATTCTCCCATTTCCAACCCGTAATGGACCAATACCATTGTCAGGATTCATTTGTTCCTAATATATTTTTAAAACTCCTTATTATCCTTAACTCTGCTGGCCACAGATTTTTCCTTGTCTCTTTTTGCTTCCCTTATTAATTTTCTACAATTCCTAACTTCTAATTTATATTCATTACTATCAACTTCCCCTTTCTTCCATTATTTATTTATTTGTTTATTTATTTATTTTTACAGATGCCTTCACTTCCCCTCTAAACCAGTTCATTTTTTTTAACCAGCAAAGCCTTCTTCCTCAACTGTGGCTTTTTAGGCATCTGTGGGTATGTCCTCACTAGCAACATTAAAGCGCTGCCGGGGCAGCGCTTTAATATGACTGTGTAGTCACGACACCAGCGCTCGGAGAGAGCTCTCCCAGCGCTGTAAAAAAACCCACCCCCACGAGGGAAGTAGCTACCAGCGCTGGGAGCATGGTGTGTTTTTTCACACCCCTGAGCGAGAAAGTTTCAGCACTGTAAAGTGGCAGCGTAGACAATGCCTAATAAGCTATTCTTATATGATCCTCAATGATCATTCACATTTTTCTGATTAAATTCTTCCTCCCTGTTGATTTGGCTCATAATTGTTTTTAGCTTTGTGAAATTGGCCCTATTAAAGCACCAAGTATATAGTATTGGTCTGGACTTTAGTCTGCTCAGACATTATATATGTGATGAAGTCATGGGAGGCTGTTGGAAAAAACAACTGACTTGTTTAGGACATGATACAAATACATGAGAAGTAAGAGGAAGACTAAGGACATGGCAGGCCCATTACTCAATGAGGAGGGAAAGACAATAAGAGAAAAGCAGCAATGGCCAAAGTGTTAAATGCCTTTTTTGTTTCAGTTTTCACCAAACAAGTTAGCAGTAATTGGACGACAAACATAGAGAACATCAGTGTAAACTGAGTAGGACAGACCAGAGAAAGCCCAGAAGAGAGCAACAAAAATGATTAAAGATCAAGAAAACTTGACCTATGAGGAAAGACTGAAAAAAATGGATTTGTTTAATCTGGAGAAGAGAAGACTGAGGGAGGGCATATATGCAAAAGGTTGTTATAAAGAGGAGGGTGATAATTGTTCTCCTTAGCCACTTAGGCTAGGCCAAGAAGTAATGGGTTTATATTGCATCAAGGGAGATTTAGGTTAGACATTAGGGAAAACTTCCTAACTGTAAGGGCAGTTAAGCACTGTAACAAATTACTTAGGGAGCTTGTGGAATCTCTGTCATTGGAGGTTTTTTAAAACAGGTTATACAAATACCTGTAAGGGATGGTCTAGATTAGTGTTACTCAACTTTTTTGATACCAGGGACTGACTTGCTGCCTTCCTAAACTGTGTCAGGGAGCCAGCCATTGAGAAACACTGGTCTAGGTCAGGGGTTCCCAAACTTGGTTTGCGGCTAGTTCAGGGTAAGCCCCTGGTGGACCTGCAGACGCTCAGGACCATACCTGTGGATGTTCAGGTAAACAAAGCGTCTCGCGGCCCGCCAGGGGCTTACCCTGAACAAACCACGAACCAAGTTTGGGAATCCCTGGTCTAGGTAATACTTAGTTCTGCCTCAACACAGGGGACTGGACTAGATGACCTATTAAGGTCCCTTCTGGTCCTACATTTCTATGATTCTATGATCATTTGTACCTAAGCTACCACTAATTTTTAGTTTTGTAATCAGTTTCTCTTTATATGTTAGGACAAGGTCTAATATATAATTCCCCTCCATGGTGGCTGCACACTTTTTGAATTAGGCAGTTGTCATTGATTATGTTTAGAAATTCCAAGGATGTTTTAGTATGGGCAGTATGAGACCTCCAGTATATGTCACTCGAATTGTAGTCCCTCATGATCAAACATCTTTTTTTCCTGTAGATATGTGTGTAAGGAAGTGGTCATTCTGTTCCCTAGTGTGATTAGGTGGTGTATAGCAGACATCAACTAGTACCCCGTCTTGTGCTTTATCCATTAGACATTGATCCCTAATATTCAAGATCAATATCTTCTGAGTTATCAGTGATTCAGAAACAGGTAATGCCATTTTTAACATAGAGTGCCACTCCCCCTCCCCTTTTGCCCACTTGATCCTGCCTAAATAGGTTATAACCATTGATTTTAACATTCCAATTGTGTGAATCATTCCATCAGGTTTCAGTAATAGCAACTAGATTGAATTTATGTTTATCAGTGAGCAATTCCAATTCTTCTTGTTTATTACCCAGGCTCTTAGATTTGGTGTAGAGGCAATTAAAGAATTTCTACTCGTTAGGTCCTTTGGTTCCTGGATTAATTTTGTTCTCAATATCTCAATTTTGTGCTGAGTATTCATATCGTCCCTCTTTTACCCTCCCCTTTTGCTATTAGTTTAACCCTCTCCTGACTACTCTAGACAGCCTGTTCCCAAGGAGATTGGTCTCCCTTCTACTGAGGTGGAGGCCACCCTCTCCCTATAGAGGGTGGCCAAATGTTCCACAGAACCAAAGTCTACATCTCTTAGCCCTGGTCTACACTACGAGTTTAGGTCGAATTTATTAGCGTTATTTCGATTGATCTGTGCACCCGTCCACACGACGAAGCCCTTAACATCGACTTCTAGGGCTCTTAAAATCGATCTCGCCACTCCACCCCCAACGAGGGGATTAGCGCTTAAATCGATATTGCCGAATCGATGTAGGCTAGTGAGGACGCAATTCGACAGTATTGGCCTCCTGGATCTATCCCACAGTGCAACATTTGACCGCTCTGGACAGCAGTCTGAGCTCCAATGCTCCGCCCAGGTAGACAGGAAAAGCCCCGCGAACTTTTGAATTTCATTTCCTGTTTGGCCAGCGTGGTGAGCTGCAGGTGAGCGCAGATCTCATCAGCAGAGGTGACCATGATGGAGTCCCAGAACCGAAGACGAGCTCCAGCATGGACCGATGTTGAAGTACGCGATCTGATCGCTGTATGGGGAGACGAAACCGTGCTAGCAGAGCTACGGTCCAAAAGAAGAAACGCCAATACATATGCCAAAGTCTCCAAGGGCATGCAGGACAGAGGCTACAACAGGGACGCGCAACAGTGCCGCGTGAAAATTAAGGAGCTCAGGCAAGCCTACCAAAAAACCAGAGATGCAAACAAACGCTCTGGGTCAGAGCCCCAGACATGCCGCTTCTATGATGAGCTGCATGCCATTCTAGGGGGTGCAGCCAGCACTGACCCACCCATGTGATATGACTCCGTATGTGGATCATCAGAAACCACAGAGGAGCATGATGATGATAATGATGCTGAAAATAGCGCCCAGACACAGCAAGGAAGTGGAGAAGCCCTTTTCCCCGACAGCCAGGAACTCTTTGTCACCCTGGAGCCAGTACCCTACGAACCCACCCAAGGCGTGCTCGATGCAGGAGAAGGGACCTCTGGTGCCTCTGGTGAGTGTACCTCTGTTAATTAATACATGTTTTATAAGCAAGCGTGTTTAATGATCAATTCGCGGCCAGTACAGCTACAGCTACTGGAAAACTCTGTTAACATGTTCGGGGATGGAGCAGAAATCCTCCGGGGACATCTCCAGAAAGATCTCCTGGATGTACTCCCAAAGCCTGTGCAAAAGGTTTCTGGGGAGGGCAGCCTTATCCTGTGCTCCGTGGTAACACACTCTACCACGCCAGGCCAGTAGCACGTAGTCTGGAATCATTGCTTTGCAAAGCATGGCGGCGTATGGTCCCGGTGTTTGCTGGCATTCAAGCAACATCCGTTCTTTATCTGTCTGTGTTATCCTCAGAAGAGTGATATCATTCATGGTCACCTGGTTGAAATAGGGGAATTTTATTAAGGGGGTATTCAGAGGGGCTCCATCCCTGCTGGGCTGTTTGCCTGTGGCTGAACGGAAATCTTCCCCGCTGTGACCCACGCGGTGGGGGGAGGGGGAACAGCGAACATCTTGGATGTGTGTCTGTGTGTGTGGGGGGGTGTCGATTAGGTTCGCGCTGCACGTTAACCCGAAAACCGCCGCCCCTCCCTTTTCAATTGCCAACCCTTTTTAAATTGCCAGCCCAAAGGCTGTTTGTTATGGGAAATGAGGGGGTTGCTGTTTGAAAACATTCCCACCTGTTATGAAGGTTAAAGAAGCCTATAGACTGTGGCTTACCATGGCTGCCTGCAAGCCGAATTCTGTTGCCCGCCGGACCAACTTGTTGCTTGTGTGATCTCTCACACCAAACCGGCAGACCCTCAATATAACAGGCAAAGTGCAACCTTGGACCAAATGCATATGTGATATGTAATGTTTGGAGCATTGTTCTCTAATGTGTGTCTTTTAAACTACTCCTCTCCCGTTTGTTTCCTCCCGCAGCTGCAAATGTTTCAACGCCACCCCTTTCATCACCGTCCCAGAGGCTAGCGAAGATTAGAAGTAAAAAAAAAAGGAATCGAGACGATATGTTCTCAGAACTCATGGAATCCTCCCACACTGAAGCTGCCCAGCAGAATGCGTGGAGGCAGACACTGTCGGAGTCCAGGAAGGCAGAATTTGATCGTGCGGACAGGTGGCGTGCTGAAGAGAATGACTGGCGGGATGAAGAGAGTAGGTGGCGTCAGCGTGCAGAGAGAAGGCAGGATGCAATTCTGAGGCTACTGGAGGATCAAACGGAAATCCTCCGGCTTATGGCTGAGGAAAGGCGTAGGGTTCAGGAAAGGCCGCCTGAGCCCAGACCGCCGCTACAGCCCCTGTGTAACCAACAGCCCTCCTTCCCGAGTCCCATAACCTCATCCCCGAGACGCCCAAGAACGCGTTTGGGCGGCCTCCGTGCACCCAACCACTCAAGTCAAGAGAACAGTCCAAGCAAGAAAGGGCTGGCATTCAATAAGTTTTAAAGTGCTGTGTGTCCTTGTCCTTCCCTCATCCCCTCCTCCACCACCCATCCTGGTGCTTCCCTTCCTCCACCAGCTATCCCGGGAGACTGTGGCAGTTAGCCCCATAGTTCCCCCTCTTTGTTTTACGAATTAATAAAGAATGCATGATTTTTAAGCAACAATGACTTTATTTCCTCTGCGAGCGGTGATCGAGGGGGGGAGGGCAGGGCGGTTTGGGTAAAGGGAAGTAGAGTGAATGAAGGGGCGGGGCTTTTCATTACAGGGGAAAAACAGAACTTTCACACAGCATCCTGGCCATTCATGAAACTGGTTTTCAAAGCTTCCCTGATGCGCAACGCACCCTGCTGTACTCTTGTAATAGCCCTGGTGTCTGGCTGCGCATAACCAGTGGCCAGGCGATTTGCCTCAACCTCCCACCCCGCCATAAACGTCTCCCCCTTACTCTCACAGATATTGTGGAGCGCACAGCAAGCAGTAATAATAATGGGAATATTGTTTTCGCTGAGATCTAACCTAGTCAATAAACTTCGCCAGCGAGCTTTTAAACGACCAAATGCACATTCCACCACCATTCTGCACTTGCTCAGCCTATAGTTGAAAAGGTCCTGACTACTGTCCAGGCTACCTGTGTATGGCTTCATGAGCCATGGCATTAAGGGGTAGGCTGGGTCCCCAAGGATAACTATAGGCATCTCAACATCCCCAACGGTTATTTTCTGGTCTGGGAAGAAAGTCCCTTGCTGCAGCAGCCGAAACAGACCAGAGTTCCTGAAGATGCGAGCGTCATGTACCTTTCCCGGCCATCCCACGTTGATGTTGGTGAAACGTCCCTTGTGATCCACCAGTGCTTGCAGCACTATTGAAAAGTAACCCTTTCGGTTTATGTACTCGCTGGCTTGGTGGTCCGGTGCCAAGATAGGGATATGGGTTCCGTCTATCGCCCCACCGCAGTTTGGGAACCCCATTGCTGCAAAGCCATCCAGTATGAGCTGCACATTTCCCAGACTCACAACCCTTGGTACCAGCAGCTTGGTGATCGCCCTGGCTACTTCCATCACAACAGCCCCCACTGTAGATTTTCCCACTCCGAATTGATTCGCGACTGACCGGTAGCTGTCTGGCGTTGCAAGCTTCCACAGGGCTATTGCCAGTCGCTTCTGTACTGTGAGGGCTGCTCTCATCTTGGTGTCCTGGCGCTTCAGGGCAGGGGAAAGCAACTCACAAAGTTCCATGAAAGTGCCCTTACGCATGCGAAAGTTTCGCAGCCACTGGGATTCATCCCAGACCTGCAGCACTATGTGGTCCCACCAGTCTGTGCTTGTTTCCCGGGCCCAGAATCGGCGTTCCACTGTATCAACAAGCCCCATTACCACCATGATGTCCACCTTGCGGGGGGGCCTTTTTTGAGAGAGGTCTGTGTCCATGTCCTCATCACTGTCCTCAGGGCGCTGCTGTCGCCTCCTCGCCTGCTGTAGCTGTAGCAGCTCCTGGTTCTCGTTCTGCATATACTCCTGGACAATGCGCGTGGTGTTCATAACGGCGAGAACAGCCGCGGTGATCTGATCGTGCTCCATGCTTTCCCTGGTATGCTGTTTGCAGGACAGCAGAGTGGCAGCAGAAGCAGCGGGTGGATAACAATGGAGTCAGCAATATGGCGCCCATATGAAAAAAGGCGCGAAAGGATTTTTTGCTCCCCCCTCAGTTGCTTTCACGGAGGGAGGGGGGAGCAAGGGTTAGGCTCATTTCCTTCTAGCTGCAGATGGTACAATATGCAGTGAGCAAGGAGGCGCCTTCCCTTCTAGCAGCAGATGGTACAATATGCTTGATATCCATCATCATCTCCTGGCCCCCTCAAGGATTGAACTCGCAACCCCGGGTTTAGCGGGCCAACGCTCAGACCGCTGAGCTATCCCTCCGCCCGTGTTCCAGGCAGTACTGAATCTCCCTTAAACAAAACGTAAAAAAGAGAATGACCAGAGTCACTCTGGTCACTCCCATTTATGTCCAAGCACCCCCAGCCAGCCACACCATAGGCCGCCGGCCAGGAGCACACGAATACCAATCAGATTGTACAATCTGCTGCGAGAAGGCAAGGCGCTCCTGCTGTGTAGTCCCGCGACTACCAGCCTCAGGCGGAATGGCCCCCTCAAGGATTGAACTCGCAACCCCGGGTTTAGCGGGCCAACGCTCAGAACGCTGAGCTATCCCTCTGCCCGTATTATAGTGTGACTGAATCCCCACTAGACCTAATGTCCAGGCGTACGCTGGAGATGTACGGTAATTGTGAGCTGAGCAGGCTTCCGTAGCAAACACGGAAACCCCGGAAAAAAGGCGCGAGAAATATTGCTTTCACGGAGGGAGGGATGACATGTACCCAGAACCACCAGCGACAATGTTTTCTGCCCCATCAGGCTTTGGGATCGCAACCCAGAATCCCAATGGGCGGCGGAGACTGCGGGAACTGTGGGATAGCTACCCGCAATGCAATGCTCCGAAAGTCGATGCTAGCCCCGCTACTGTGGACACAGTCAATCGACCTCATGGTCTTAACGCTCTTTAGTGGGGACACACACAATCGATTCCATAAATTCGGGTTTTAAAATATCGACTTCTATAAATTCGACCTAATTCTGTAGTATAGACGTACCCTTACTTACCTAGCAATTCACTTGCAGAATCTTCTGCCTTCTGTTTTCCTTTGCTCAAGGTGCAGGAAGGATCTCAAAGAACATAGCTTGGACGTTCTTCTTCTTTGGCATGCTTCTGAAGTATTAGAGTTTCTCCAAAAAAGCTTGCAAGAATCTGTTGTCATGAATTGCTTTATCTTCCTCTGTAATGCAGCTGCAACTGAGGTGGAACGTGGCACTAATTTAACAGCACATGCAGCAAGACTATACAGACTACCATAGGACTGGAAAACTTTGTCTACATTAGGTTTTTTTAGCAAAAGTTTTCCCTCATTGGCAACACTGCTGCAGCTCCATTAGAGGTAGTTGTTATAGGTTGCAACTGTAGGAACCTCTGTCTAGGCAAGGCTCCTGTGGTAACTAGTGTTTTTAGCTGTGTGTCGCCTAAGTCTGATCATAGCAAGTCTGAATGGCATGGTGTTAGAATCCCAAGAAATCATTGATCAAAAATGTTCAGGACCTAAGTTCTAAGCCTAAAAAGGATGGCACTTCCATGAGCCTGGTATACCTCACTACAGGAGAAATTACTCATAACACTTCCTTGCAGAACCTTGTTTTTTCCCTTGGTAATCCAAGTACTGACCTTCCCCAGTCCTAACCAGTTTATGATACTCTCATCCTAAAGTAGCATGGCTCCAGACCTACAGATTTAATTTTAAAATATGCAAATTTTAGAGAGGTGAGGACAGGTCTTTCAATTAAAAGTAAATGCAAGAAGAAGTAAGAGATTTAAGTGAGAAAGTTAGAATAGCTGAGACATGGCAGAGAGAAATTACAAAGGGAATGTCTGTAATTGACAAAGATAAGAAGTTGAATAAAAAATTAACTTTTGAACATGGCTCCTTCTATACTCCTTTTCATATGCACATTGTTCTTCTCTCCGTATTTTATACTTCTCCCACCCACACCCGACAACCCTCCTTCTGAGAGGTGTGGGAAATACGGTTCTGTATTAATTTGCCTAGTAAGGAATCTATTTGTCAAAAAATATTTTCTGAATCTTTTTTGTTGTCTGTATTGTTATAGACATAATTTTTGACAGTTATTTTGAAACTGGTGTGATTATATTATGTTATTTTGTCAAATAAAATATGCAGAATTTTAAAATATAGGGCACAGAATTATTTATTTATTTATTTATTTATTTATTTATGCAGAATTTCCCCAGGAGCAAATATCCTGGACAAAGCTTATCAAATTAAATTTAAATATTTTAGGATACCCATTGTATTAAAATACAAATGTTTATGTAGTATTGTGGGATTGTGAACTTCAGAAGTATTGTGAACTTCAAAAGACTGTGTTGAACAATGTAGCAGACACACCTGAGCTTTTAAGAGAATACATGTGAAGTGGAACTCTTAGGAAGTAGTGGGAAGGAAGGGATTGCAAACCGCTGTCTATGGACTCAGCCTTTGAAGCTTCACCCTGAGCAGGGAACCATGTGTCTGCACAACACCTGTTCCCTGAGGATAGTTCAAAGACCTAAACTAGATTCTTCAGGGGCCAAACAGACAAATAAAGGATTTTGTCTTTCACCTGGCATGCTTGAGCTAAAGCAGACTTGGGGCCTTCTTTCTAATCCAGCAAACAAGCAGGACCTCCAGTCCACGAAAGGCCCAATCATAAAAGGGAAGGATAGGAAGGACTTTGGTCTACTGAGGCCCCCTAAGACTGTGTCCTTTTTCAGAGCAAAGGGTGTAATGAATTTTGAAACCACAGGAAAACCCCTGAGTGGGGGTTGAAGTACTTCTGCCAGAGCCCATGTTGCAGTTGGGATGATCTTTGGTAAATTTATTAGTATGTGTGTAGGTTCTTTTATTGTTTTTAATACCTTTTCTCTGTAATGCTTCTACCTTAAGAATAAAATGTGCTTGCTTAGAAAGAGCTGTGTGTAACTTATAACTGTGGGCAATTACACTGTTATTAGTACCTGACAAGAAAACAAGGAGACCTGTTAGGCAGACTTTTTCTGGAATAACACAGTGAAGGCAGGAAACTGGTGAGCCAAGATATACCCAGGGCCGTCCTTAGCCATAGGCAGAATAGGCAGCCGCCTAGTGCACCACTAGGTCTGGGGCACCACACACTCTGCGGGTGTAGTGTATTAAACTGCTCCACGTAGGAATGTGCTACCGGTAGCAGTTCTACACCGGCAGCCTGATTTTTCACCCTGGCTGTTTGGTCACCCTAGGTGGCCTATATAAGACAAAGCCCCAAATATTGGGACTGGCCCTATAAAATCAGGACATCTGGTCACCCTAGCTGGGGAGTACGTCTCTCTCCCGGGCTGGTAGCGATCCATCTCATCCGGGGGGAGCTGCGCAGGGCAGGATGAGCTGCTGTGGCTCCGTGGGTGCCCCGTCCCTGAGATCAGATGCTGTGCTAACTTCACCTTGGTCCGTGGTGCTGGCGGTGGTGCCCAGGGGCGTGTGATCAGACCTGAGGGTTTGCTGCTGCTGTTGCCACTCTGCACCCGAAGAGGTAGATTTTGGGGTCCTGCAGCTTTCCACCTATCTCCTCCTCTACTGCAGCTGTTGGACCAGCAAGCTGGGGGGGGTAAGCCAAGTATGGAAGCAGTACAGTACTGTGTTGCCATTTAGATTGTCATTTAACAACTTTGTTTGCCAAAAATGCTTGCTAACAGTCCTGAATCCAATTTCAATATTTTTTTTACAAGAATCAATATCTTAGCCAAAAACAGAAAATTAAGTTGTTGACAATTATTTGTGACAAGTTTGGTTTGAGGCAGGCAGTGGGCCAGTTTTTATCAGAGAAACAAAAAATGTTGACTGGCTTTCCTATAGCCCTGTTACTGCTAAATAGAGCCTTCCAACAACTGTAATATGCTCATCTCCTGACTAGTGTATAGAGTGACCATATGTTGTACTAAGAATCTCTTGCTTTTTTTCCCAGTGAGTCAGTATAGCTTTTGCCAGCCCAGAGGTTGGGCAGTCAATGTCTTACATTTTCACAATGTTTTGTCCAACTTTCATAAAGTAAATACATGGTTAATGTGAGTTAAAAAGGCCAGGGACACTTCCTTGTGAAGAATCTGTGCAACAGATCATGATAGAGCTGTGAAAATGTCAGTTTTTGATGGAACTTTAGAGGCAGTGATTTATCATGTATTTCTGGCAGTGCCGAAAATGTGCTGTTATTGACCATCTTTCCAAACAAAAATAAGGCACAATAGGACTTCTGTTACATTTCTGTGCTACCTTAATCTAGATGAGATGATTCTGTGCTGACTTCATTTTGTCACTTTGTGCTTTACCTAAGAATAAAACTAGGGTTATATTTTCCCACTGCTTGGAAATGCAGCTTATTAAACTGGATAATGCCATTGATCTATTTACAGTATAAGGTTGATATAGAGTTGTAACTAACATTAAGACTGATGCCCATTACACATTTAAAACTAAAAAGTGGCTTTATAAAAATGACATGGGTTTCCAACTCTACTGTGTCTCAGTCAGGGTGGAGCACTTTGTGAGGTGTCTTCACACTAGCTCAAGGTCACAGACTTATGGCTATCCTATATTAGTTATTTTAAATAATATTTCTGATAATCTGACAATAATTTAAACAGTTATTTCTTTAAAAACACCCTTATAAGTTATGTCGCATTGAAAACAACTTTCCGGGTCACAAAAAGAAAACGGAAAGATGAAATAGGATTAGCTATACACGCACAGGAGGGTTCTATACTTAAGTGTGTACGTCATGAAAACAACAAAGTTGATCAAGATCATCAAGTAACTGCTCAAGAAAATATTTATGTGGACAAAGCTCAAGAAACGCAACAACACACAGAACAATCATTTTAAACAGATGCAGACACAAAACAAGAAATTACAACAGTTGAAACTGTACTAGCATGGGATATAGATGACATTGGCACATGGCTGCAATCTTTAAACAACGAATTCTGTGACCTTATACTTAGAAAGGCCCTGTGAGAATAAAAGGTCTTGAATATCCTAAAGACATTAGAGGTAGGAAATTCGCAGAAAACAATTACTACAAAAGACTTTCTAACAGTGAAATTGTCAACAGACAGTGGCTTGTGTACTCTAAATGCAAGGATGCTGTATTTTGTTTCCCAGGCAAGATTTTCAGTAGTTGCAATTTTAAGATATCAACTATGGGTATTAATGATTGGAAAAATCTTAGTCACATATTACCGCAACATGAAAAGGCACAACACCACATTGAAAGTGTGCACAAATTGTGTGAGCTGATTGTAAGGTTAAAAAATCAGACAACTCTTGATGCCCAAAATCAAAGATTGCTGGAGTCAGAGAAGCAGCATTGGCGTCATGTTCTTGAATGTCTATTATCTATTGTTGAATATCTATCAACAAACAATCTTGCTTTTAGAGGAAGCATTGAGAAATTATTCCAGCCCAAAAATGGCAATTTTTTGGGCCTTGTACAACTGCTGGGAAATTTTGACACAGTGATGAATGAACATCTCTGAAGAGTAACTGAAATGAAATACATGACCACTATTTGGGACCAAGAATTCAAAATGAACTGATCATGATAATGAGTGATAAAGTGAGAGACAAAATTGTTTCATTGGTTACTTTGGCAAAATATTTTGCTGTAATTCTAGATTGCACTCCGGACACAAGAACAGATGTCGTTAGTAGTGAGATTTGTCGACATTAGTGATTCAGCACAGATTAAAATTAAGGAATCGTTTATCACATTTTTAGAAGTAGAAGATGCTTTTTTAGAAGTATCAGAGGGGTAGCCGTGTTAGTCTGGATCTGTAGAAGCGACAAAGGGTCCTGTGGCACCTTATAGACTAACAGAGGTACTGAGGCAGATATAATTTTATATTTTATATCTGCCCCTGGACATTTCCACTGCTTGCATCCGAAGAAGTGGGTATTCACCCACGAAAGCTTATGCTTCAATACCTCTGTTAGTCTATAAGGTGCCACAGGACCCTTTGTCGCTTTTTTAGAAGTAGTAGAAGAAGTTTTCCAATACTGTAATCTTATGTTTGTGTTGCTAAGAGCAAGTCAGGCATAGGGGCACCAGTTTAATAATCCCGCCTAGGGCACCATAAATCCTAAGGACGGCCCTGGATATACCCCAGGGAGAAAAGAGACGCAGCATCCAATCCGTGATCCACAAATATGGTCCATGGATAACCGCAGATTTGCAGGGCTCTAGATATAAAATTTGGATCCACATCCATCTGTGATCCACAAGCATAGTCCGTGGAAATCCATATAAAGCAGATATCCGCAGCTTTGCAGGGCTCTAGTTGTGTTCCCATTTCTTTGTTAAAGAAAGTGAAGATGAAGCCCTTGTCAAAGAAAACCTTACTCATTATATTGTGTGTGTGAATTATAGGTCAGTTCCTTACCCATTGTTTGGGGGCAATATTTTAGATAAGTTTCAGTATGTATTCAGATAGGTCTAAACCCAGAGACCATCCCTTTCAGAGTTATAAGTGATCTAATCACCACAACAGATAACACAAGCCTCTCTTTGTTACATATTTGAGAAGTTTTTAACAGGAGTGATGGAACAATTTTTACAGTGGGGGTGCTGAGAGCCATTGAACCAAACTGTAAACCCTGTATATAATGGAAACCACTTCAAGCTTGGGGGTGCTGCAGCATCCCCTGCACTCTTAGTTCCAGCATCTATGGTTTTTAATACTGAAAACCATCAAATTACCCATCTGGGTGACAGGTTAAGTATAGCTGAGAGTCACTGAACTGGTTCTAATCGCCTCTGGCAAAATGATTCCAATAATCATGAGATGGATTTTCATCAGCAGCGATCAACCATGTGAAAGGGAGTGTGCACAGGATTTGACAGGTATGCTCAGGGAGTCAGGGTTATAATTCCTACGCTGCTGAGACCAAGGTGTGTGTGTACAGTACATGTATTTATATAAAATATCTCTCCCCAGATTCCTGAGAGGGATTTGCAAAGACTGGACCTGGTATGACTGAATAATATGGAAATACCTAAGACTATATCCCATAAAAAGGCTGAGATGGCCAGGAGATACGCCAACAACATTTCCAATTTTTGATGGCAAGATGATGAAAATAACCAGTGATTCAAAAACTTGACATTGCCGTTGACCAGGATGACAGGGTAAATGGGTTTTGTGCCATAGTCTTGCCTGTCTGCATCTCATTTCCATAGCCATCACTTGGGTTAGTCCCAAAGTTACCTCTGTTTGACACAAAGGTCCCAGGAGGTCCCTTTCACATGTATTGTTGAAAATTAGTTGAAATTATGAAACTGAGGTTACCGGCACGTTTATCCTAAAGGAACAAACCCCGAGTTTCCTTCACAAATACATTCTGTAACTAGGGTGACCAGATTAAAGCAACAAAAAATCGGGACACATGGGGGAAGCAAAAAAACCCGACCCCGCTGGAGTTGTTCGAGCAAAAATAAAACAAAAAACGGCAGAAGCCCTGATATCGGGACAAATGGCATCCCAACCGTGCATCGGTTGAGACGTGGGACAAAGAACGAAAAATCGGGACAGTCCCGAAGACATCTGGTCACCGTGTGACCCTCATTTTGAGCCTTCGTCACACAGCACGTTCCACATTAGGGCCATGGTGGTTGATAGGCGCAAAAAGCGACTGCTTGGAGCTATTGGGGGGGGGGTAATTTCCTCCCACCTCAATCCTGCGGGCAGGCAGGCAGGTTATTGTACATCCCCTCAGCGCCTGCCCCCCCCCTGCAATTTGTGGAGCCTGCGGCTGGGAGGTGAAAGGCAGCAGACAGCACTAGGCTACTGCTTGCAGCGCACCGCTCCCGCCAGCTTCCCTAACCCAGTCCCCCAGCACGGGCCCCGCCCCACAGGAGCCCCCGCCCCGTTCTCTTCAGAGAACAGCCTGGGACAGGGCAGCTGTGCGCATGCGCTTGCTGCTGTCTACGCATGCTCATTGGCGAAGCCGTGTCCGGCCGGCCGGCTGGTTTGGAGCCTCCCGCCCGCCCTCGACACAGCCGGGGGCTGGTGGTGAAAGCGCCGCGTAGCCGTCAGCGGCGGCAGGAGCGGGGGACCGGCCGCGGAGGGACAGACACACAGACCCGCCGACAAGGTGCCTCCTCACAGCCCGAAAGGGACGGGAACCCGGGACGGGGCCGCTCTGTGTACGATTGCCATGGAAACGGGCTGCACCGGTCTCACCGCTCGTCGCGGCGTCAGGGCTGCTGCATCCCCTCCCCACGCCGGGGCAGGAGCCGATGGAGGCTCCCTGCCCCCCCGCCCCGCCCCCCGGGGCATGGCCCGAATGCCTTCTCCCGCCTTGAGGTCAGGGATGTTTATTCTTCTTCCCCCCAGTTATGCAATTTTTAATTGCTCTAGCCAGGTGCAAAATCAACTCCCCCTAGCTTTGCTGTGATAGTAACCGGGAAGGAAGGACCCAAAGGCATGCACACAAAAGGAAAATGGCCCATCCAAACGAAGTTTACTCGTATGCAAGAGGAAGGGCAGGTAGGATTTGGTCTAGAGCAAACATTTAATAAAGCTCTGTGCCGACTAGTTTACAGCGTGAAGACAAGATCTGGGAGCGTAAACTTACTGTGGTGTATGGGTGTTTTTTAGAAATGATTAGGTAGAGGAGCCTTTTGTGTTTAAAAGCAATCTGAAAAAACCCAACCGTCTTATTTTGCTGGTAATTTTTTAGTTTTCTTTAAAGAGTCAGGTCAGCTCTTACTCCACAGGTGCTGGTTATATTGGGGTCTTGGTCAACATTTCCATTGACTTTGCTACGAGTTGTGTTATATTAATTAAGGACTGTAGGATCAGCTCCTTTTGCTGCTGTTCATTCTAGTTTTATTGCATGAAATTGAGGGAAAAAAACACCTACCATCCTGATTAACAAAATTACACCAGAAATTGAAAGCTTATTTTAATGCTATTAATATGAGCCTGGGTTGTGCTGGAGGTAGTGTTTTAAAATTACACCTTAGCAATGGACAATTAGTAGTTTTTGTTTTTAATCAAAGTATAAACTCATGCAGTTTTGGTACAGACTGTTTTGGAGACAATCTCTCTACTTGGAAGGAGACACAAAAGGAGCAGTTGGGAAAGAAGCATGACAACATAGGAAGTAAAGGATATGAGAGCAGTGATGTGGGAGAAGTGAGGTTTTGCTTCAGAGCTTAGAAAGATCAAAGAAGGCATCTTCCAGTCTCTTCTGCTGTTCACTTTTACTGAGAAATAGATACAAAGGGATTGAAGCTACCAACTTGCATCTTGTGAAATGTTTAATCAAATACTGGGCAAAATATACTTTTTCTTTAATACATTAGTGGAACAGTTCAGTGGTTCTCAACCTATGGTCCGTGTCCCAATCTGCACAGAGCTACGGCTCATGACAGCCTCTGGGCCAAACAGGTAGTACTGGATATGGCCCAAAATGGAAAATAGGTTCAGAACCACTCATGGAGCAAAGGACGAATTCACGAGGCTGAAGTTGGCTGCTTATTTGTGGTACCAGTTCTGTATACATATCTCCCAGTTCCTTGTTCAGAGGTCTGAATTATTTAAAAATATATCCATGTAGGATTACATTTTTAGAAATTTTATCACATTCATTTGATTGAACGTGACAAATTTAAATGACTAATTATGTAATTGAGACAAGGTGGGTGAGGCAATATCTTTTATTGGATCAACTTCTGTTGGTGAGAGACAGAAGTTGGTCCAATAAAAGACATTACCTCACTCTCCTTATCTCTCCAATATCTTGGGATCAATACAGCTATAATAATATAGTAACTCCTCACTTAAAGTCCTCCCGGTTAACGTTGTTTCATTCTTAAGTTGCTGATCAATTAGGGAACATGCTGGTTTAAAGTTGTGAAATGTTCCCTTCTACCGTCTGCAGGCTATCAATGGCAGTTCAGCTGTCCCTTCCCCCACTGCCATGTGCTGCTCCCCGAGACTCCTGCCTGCTTGCCGTATGGGGGGCAGCGGAATGTCCCCCTGCACCTTGGTTACCCCATCTTCCATAAAGCAGGGGGGACACATGAGGGAGGCAGCTGCTGCCTTAGGCAGAAGCTGCAGCTGTGGGGCTTACTGATGTAATTAACAAGGCAGTGTACTTCTGACCCACTCTTAATACTTAAAGATGCGCATTTCTCCTTTATCTCTGAAACACCTCTCTCTCTATCTGCCCTCCCTCCTTTCCTGCTGGCTTGTAGAGTGTGAGAGTTAACCCTTGAGGGCTCAGTGGAGTGCTAGTTCATTTTAAGACATTCCCTGGGAAATTCCCACCCTCTGACTCTTCCGCCTCAACCAAGCTTCACTATCATCATCGCTGTGTACCCCCTCATTTACATTAATTCTTATGGGTAGATTGGATTAGTTTAACATCGTTTCGCTTAAAGTCGCATTTTTCAGGAACATAACTACAACGTTAAGTGAGGAGTTAGTGTACTGCATAATTACTTAATTATGAATTAAAATAATTAAATAAGGAGCTGCGTTTTGACTGGCTGAATGTGACAAAATAAGTCTCTGATCACGCCAAATGATTGGTCCATGTGGCCGTCAGATTGTTCTGAAGGAGATGAGACAAGCTCCCTGACCTGAAGCTTTGTTCCGGTGAAACATGCTGCCACGTGAAGCTCCCACCCCACTTCTGCACTGTAAATGGTGACTGAATAAAGAACTGGATTTTCACTGGTGTTCAACTCCACTAGGAGTATCAAACTCAGTAAGCCAACTACAAAAGAAACTGTCTCTGGAGGAATGGAACAGAAAACTACAGGGGACACATCTGATGGGTGTTCTTGTGGTGTGAAATAAGCAGCAACCAAGAGAGATTCATCATTAGAATGGTTGAAGAACTTCTCTTGGGACAATAGGATAGTATACTGTCATCTTGGAGTGAAGATACAAGATGTAACTGCAGGATTATGAATTCATCTGGCAACTCTCCACTGATGATAATACTCATTGGAACTAATGAGACAGTGCCACATGTAACTACACAGATTATGAAAAATCTCAGGCATATTGGAAGGAAGTGGAAGAAAAGGAAAGCCCAGTTGATCTTTTTGGAGATTTTACCAGCTCATTGGATGAGAGAAGGCAGAAAATACTAGAGGTGATCTTTTGGCTGCATGACTGCTGTGAGGCTGAAGATTTTAGTTTTGTGTAACATTGGGCCTCATTGCACTGGGAGAGGGGCCTGCATCTCATAGGTAGAGGGCTAACCTTCTCACTTGGAGACTAGCTAGAATAGTTCGGATGGCGTTAACACAAAGGAGGGTATAAAACTCACACTCCAGTTAACATTTGTTCATAACATCTTATGTGACAAAAAAATGGAAAGAAAAGACACTTTTCAGTTGCTTGTATACTTATGCTTGAAGTCTGGGTAGCAAGTAAGAGCAATTAGAAATTCTCATTAATGGGGGAAAATATATAACTGGCATTACTGAAACCTGAAATGAAATGCCTCGTCCCCAGAAAAATCCTTCATCTGCCCTCTCTGTAACACTTTTTCATGTAACTGGAATATAGCATTAATTTTTAAAACATTGTTGCAAATATTGATTAGTTCAGTAGAAGTCATCAAAATCATTTGCATGAACCATAGAGTTCATTAAAGCAAAGTTGTTGTCATTTTAGGTACAAAGTTGTTGAAGATAATGCACAACTCTGGGAATCATTTTGTATGTTTCCACAGCCTTGGTCAGACATGTGGCTGGCATTTCTATGGTGGAATTTTGGAATTAAAAAGAAAAGGAGGTGGCGATAGAGAGAGAGAGTTCTCCAAATTCCATTAAAGTGTACCAAGCCACATGTGTATTGCCATGAGGCACGTACAGCAGCAAAAACACTAGCTGGTTCAACTAATTTTAGTATAGAGGAATAGGTTAGTCTTTCTTTTAAGTAGTTTGTGGGCGTTGTAGTGACGGTCACTGTTTTCTATATTTTAGAAGCCATATGAAACCACTTAGAGCAGCAGTGTGTATTAAGCTAGACTTTGTATGTTTGATTGTATATAGTTAATAAACATGTTTATTTGGGACCCAACTGTGCCCAACCAGTGTCTTCATTTTATTTTTGTTGGGTAGAAAGCAAAACACACAACTCAAATTTAAAAAAGTCTGTATATCTAACGCAAACACTTTTCAATATATTTAGCTATTTTTTCCTGTTCTTAATTCATCAAACAAAGCAAAATTTCTGTAGACTTCATTTGTAGCTATCATATCTGTGAAAACATTACGGCTGGATTTGCAAGTTGATTGAACATTGCTTTTTGTTGAATTTTTTCCCCCATGCATATTGCATGTTAACTAACAATGCAAACAAACAAGAAAATGGGGGGTAATATGTTTGTCAGGAATAAAGATTCAGTGCAGAGAGTGGCATATCCTCATCTCTTCATAATGTAAAACCATCATGGGGATGTGTAACTTGGAGTGACCCAGTATGTATTTTGTCTCATACAGTTGTTCAAAACTCAGCTCCTTTTCAAGCCCTATGCACAATGTGGGATGATGGTGTGATGTTGCAGTATATTGTTCAGGAACAAAGATTGGGATCAGGGAGTAACTTGTCCCAGGTCCTTCAGAACAGTCTGGCGGGTCACAGGGATGTGTCAGTTGGGTTGATCCGAGCATTATTTTGTCATGTACAGACAGTCATAACTCGGCTCCTTATTTAATTAATACATAATTAGTAATTTAAGATGTTATTACATTAAATCACATTAATTTGATGAAATTTCTAAAAAAAATAATCTTACATTCATATATTTTAAAATAATTTTGGCCTTTGAATAAGGAACTGGGAACCATTAGTAAGGCACTGGTACCACGAATAAGGAACCAACTTCAGCCTCATGCAGAATTCTGACTTGGATGAGGATGGTAAACCTGCTGAAAAATGAAAAGTGATGTCTACAAAGATCTGAACTGGGATATTGATTGACTCTTTAGACTTGGTGATTTTTGGAAGCAAGCCTGTCGTTCAGTGGCTCTAAGGGTACACATGTGGGATTGTTCTCTGACTGGCAGTTTTAGTTCATAATTCACTGTGTAATGTGTGAATGTTTGTTTTTACAAAAGTTAAAATTTTTTGCTGCTTTTCCTTGGCTCTGGTTACAGTTGACATTTTCGAGTGAGCACCTCTTTTAGCTTGTTACAATAGAGAACATTATAAGACTGATAACTTACATTGCGTGTTTTCTAAGTATATGATCAATAAAGTCTTCTCTTTACATGCTCTCTCTAGTTCCTGCTGTGGTAACATCACTGCGGTGTTCACTGAATCATCAACTTTTGGGTATTGAAATAGTGTTGTTTGATCAAGTTTTCTATGGTGTCTGGAAACTATTTTGTGTGTGACTCTGAAAGCATTGCAGCCTCTAAGTGTGGTGTTTTTGTGTGGAGTTTTATTTTTAAACTTCCTCTCCTCCTATCAAAGACACTCTGAGCTGGACACACTATACATTTGCAGTATTTTCCAGAAGATTGAAAAATGAAGAGGGAAGAATAATATTATTTGAACTCCAATGGTACAAGGAGATTTCTAGAGGTATCTGAGAATATTTTCCCCACTCTCGCCCTGGTCTCAAATTTTGTTCTTTTTAAATCCTATTTTAATTGCATGTGGATAACTGAATTATTTATTAATGTCTTAATTATTAATCACTTGCAAGTAGTGTTGTATTTTGTGCCTCCTATTCACAGTGCTTCCTGTAAAGTATTTTGTAGAAGAATGCATTCTTCAAAGAATAAAAATGTAGTAAAGCCAGAACCATTTTATAGACCTTCAGTACCTAAGCAGAAGACCAGTGCTGAGATAATAAATGAAGCACGAAATGCACTAAGGACTTTAAGAACTCAGAGGCCATTTACACCTAGAGAGGACCAAAGGAAACTTTTTGGATCTGCATCTTCACGAACACCAGAAAATAGACCACCTTCTACTTTTAGGTACAGAGACTTTTTATGATTTTTTTTAATTTATATTTTAGCAGCAAGAGGTTTGATTGTGTGTGTGTGTGTGTGTGTGTGTGTATATATATATATATATATATATATATATATATATATATATATATATATATATATATATAAATTTATTTCTTTTTTTCTCCTCATGGAATAACTGGTTCTTCTCCTCTGGTGGGAAAGGCTTGTGGCCCAGCATAGTTCACAGAGGGCAAGATCTCTTAGTTCTGTGACAGTGGCAGGAACCAATTGCAGGGATGGCTCCTCCCTTCTCTGGTGTCCCTCTGTCCAGCAGCATGGCTTCTGCAGGAGCTGCACTGCTGTTGCCTGCATCCACCCCTTATGACTGCTCAGAAACAGCTGTAGCAAGGACTTAAAATGAGTTATACATTTTCAAGAAGCTTCAATTCGTTTTCCAGTATCTGTCCACACAATAAGTAGGAGAGGGTGTCAGTATGCAGGCAGTCCTCTGATTTTCTCCCCACGCCCACTGAGCCATTCTACTTGACACCTCAGCTGAATAGCATCTGTAGGATTATGGGGAAAGAAGAACAGTATTGCAGAGTATTGAGATACTCCCACTGGTTTATGAGCAGTGGGGGAGAAGATCCTTTGTGGGGAAACAAAATGGGGTCTGGGTTAATATTCTGTTTATGTTCTTTATGCTAGTCTCCATGCTTCCAGTTTTGAATCAGGTGAATCAAGACCGGTTTCTGGTACACGTCTCAGCCCACTTGACCATGTGAGTGCTTATTAGAAAGAATGTTATGTAATGCTGAAATAAAGTATTGTGAATTGTACCAACACACTGTCGTGGTATAAAAGGATTATGTGAAAACTGGTTAAATGGATGTTTTGCGTGGTTTATTAGAATGGGGGGGGGGGAATGAAAAAGTAGAATTGATTTCTTGAATTCCCCCTCCTTCCCCCCTCAATGAGTGCAAGTTCTTTTTATGGTGCTGTAACTGTGTTGGTCCTAGAATATTAGAGAGAAACAGTAGCTGAGGTAATATCTTTTTATTGGACAACTTCTGTTGGTGAAAGAGACAAGCTCTCAAAAAGTTTCTTTCACCAACAGAGAAGTTGGTTCAATAAAAGATATTGCCTCACCCACCTTGTCTCTGTAACAGTATTTTAGGTATTTAAGTATTCCTGTGTAGCATTCTAACCCCAAATACAACAGCATTGCGTTAGTGCTTAAGAACCAGAAGTCGAAAATTGACTCAAGTCTGTTTTCATATTTAAGGTAAGTGAAGTGCAAAACGCTAACAAGTAGCAATGGCATTGAAAAGGAAATTAGAAATTGCTGATCTGCAACTTGCAATTGAAAAGTGTGGCTGAGTTATTTATAATGTACAGTAGTTCTAGTCAATTCAAATAGTGACATTTAAAATTGGGATAGTTACTTTTAAGAACATATATATTGATGTCTTCTATTGAGAAAGTGCTCAACTGTTTTATAGATGTGCTAGTTTTGTAGTTGAGATTAGTCTTTAATATAGACTAGGTCATGGACACTTTAAAAGATTAAGTTGTCTAATGAAGTAGTACAGTGCACAGTAAATCAGTAACATCAGTGGTACAGTACAAGCATCCTTCAGTAATTCATTGCAGTCATATTTCTGTTTATAATAGCTCACACAATATTGAGTTCTTTAAAATTTCCCAAAGAGTCCATTTCCAATTTCATAATATTGCAATTATTGTATCAAAGAAAAATATTTATATGAATGAAACACTTTAGTTCTCATCTTTAAAATGGGGTTTAGACTGTGGAGTTTTAGATGTTTTTATACAATTATTGTAATTGCTATATTAGTATGATCTATTTAGGTACTTACAATCTTTGTGGTATCTTAGCTCTGTAGTATTGTGAGTCTCCCAAGTGTTTTATAGGTAGAACGAATAACAAGATTTCTCTTCCTAGCCTGTGTAACACTAAAAGCTCCTCATTGCCAGCTGGCAGAGGGCCCACCTTACTGTAGCTCAAATCAGGCCTGACAAACCCCTCACTCCCAACACACCATTGTCATAATATGTATCTAACAGGTATCATGTAAGTATCATGTCAATTGGTGATATGCTGGTCCCCAAAATTATTGTGATGTATGTACAGGTTGTGTACAGAGTTGTGTTTGTACTGGAAATATGTTCTTAAAATGTGTTTTTGGGAGGCTGTGCATAAACTTAACCTGGCATAGACAAAGGACTTTGTGTTTTCCCTGGTTTGATTATTGGCAGAGGACATTAAAAGAATATTTACATATACGGTAAAGAAAACTAACAAGCAGCAGCTTAGTGAGCACACTGGAAGACATTCTACACCCCAGGAAGCCTTCCTGGCTTTTGAGACCGAGATAATGGACTTCGGTTAATATAAAGAGTTAATATAGTTATCGATCACTTAGGGAACAAAAGGAACAGCACTCTTTGATTCTGTAAACATTGGGTCCCCTGGCCTAGAGGTGGGAGGTGCTGGTAACTTGATGTAAATAAGAAAACTGCTTAGGCAAAAATTGACAGTTGCTAAGATTACGTTTTAGTCACTAGAAAGTGTATTCTATTTTGGTTTGTTTGTAATCATGCCTGTCTCTTCTTCTCTTGCTTAGTAGCACTTAAACCTCTGTTCTTTGTTAATAAACTTATTCTTGTTTTATTACAAAACCATCTCAGTGCTGTGTATTGAAGTGGAGTGTGAGTCATCAGCTGACCCAGTGGTTCTCAACCTGCAGCCCAGTCAGCACAGAACTGCGGCCCACAAGTTAACCTAATAGGCTGCTGTGTACGCTGTCTCTTCGGAGGCAGCGAACTTAATATTTTCTGTGAGTGTCCAGTGAGACGGACTGGACATTGCAGGAGGATGTCTCTTGGGAACTGGGGTTTACTGATTCTTACCTTACAGGTAAGGAAGGTTTAGACTAGCAGAGTCTTGAAGTTTCCAGGCAAGGCAGACAGGCTGGTAGGTTAGGGAGCTGACACACAGCTCTTAGCAGCAGCAAAGCTCTCACTCTTGCTAAGGCAGAGGGCTAACCCAGTGGCTTACGGTTCTGGATGTCCAGTGCCAGACCCCACAGCCTGCAGAAGCAATAATTTGATTGGATTATAGTGGGGTGTTTTGGTGGGTTTGTGGGGCAGTGAAAATAAGTTACTGAGGAAAGCCAAGTTAAAGCAATGAGTTTTGCATTTAGTTTTAAAAATTGAGGTCTGAGGTTGCCATTATCTCTTGTGAGAGTGGGTTTCACGGTCTAGGTCCAGCTCCTGTGAAAGTTGTCTTCCATACTCATGAGCTTGCCTCTGTTGGTGGAAAATTTAATAGTTCCAGTGGAATGTAGCTGTTGGAGGTCATGGTTATTAAGGTAGTGGGGACAATCTTTTGGGTAGCTAGATTCAATCTCATGGAGAGCTTTGAAGATTAAAACAGAGTTGTTCAGCTGGACTCTATATTTTATGGAGAGTTGGTGCAGAAAGCAGAGCTCTGAGGGTGATGAATTCATGGACATCTGAGTTGCTAAGCACATGGACTGCTATGTTGTACCAGATGGAGCTTTTACAAGGTCTGTAGTTTCATCCATTATGTGGAGTTGCAGTAGCCTAGAGTTCATGGATGTGTGGATCCATGTGCCCAGGATAGTGTGTAATAGGAATTGGTGTAGCTACTATTAATAGTATTCAAATGGGTACTTTTTTAAATTTTCTACAAATTAAGCCAACTTCCTAAAAAGTAGCACTGCAAGTAACAGGCCTTCTTCTTTGAGATGTGCATACTTGGTACCTTTCAGGATTGGGCACAAAATTTTGTAACGGAGCACATGTTTAATGTAGATGGCTTATTTAAGGGAAATAAATATTTAGATTTAATAAAATCATTGCTAAATTTAAAGCTAGCTTATGGCTAATTCTTTTAGCACTTGGGTTTTCTCTTGGTACTGGTTTTAGACATGCTTTCCTCAGTGCCTATTTTTGTTGGCTCTCTATGGTCCTGCTGACATATTTGGTCTAACTTGTTTTGTTGCATGGAATGACTAATGATTTTTGTTAAAAAAGAAACGATTTTTCTGGTGGCTATTGTTCAATTCTCACCTAAATCAGTCAAAAGTTGGAAGAAAATATATGGTGAATGTTAGTTTTATTTGCTAATTTTAGGTTATATGGAAATACAAATGGGATATAACAGTTTATAAAAACTGATCATCTTTCTTTGTAATAGAAGCCAAAACTACTTTCATCGCCTATAAAAGATGAAGATTTTTCCATTTCCTTCCCGAAGCCTCCAGTGGACCCAATGGAGGTTAGGAAAGTCAGCAGTGCCCGGGCTCGCTTATGTAGAACAACTTCTCAGGGAAATCTCCTTCCGGATAAAATATTTCTTCCTGATGAGAGTAAGAGCATTTCAATATAATTCAAATATCTAAATCTAGAGTCATGTGATGTTTTAGAGTAAAAATTTCAAAGTACCTAAGTCCCATTTTAAAATGTAACTTAGGTGCCTAAATCCCCATTGACTTTCATTTTTGAAAACAGGACTTAGGCTCCCATGTGTCTGTTGCTTAAAAATGGCAATTTGAGTGGAAGTGATCATTCGATTATAGATTTAATGAGTCTAAGGAAAGGAAAAAGTTACAGCAGCAGAATAAGGACAGTGCACTTCAAAAAAGCAGACCTTAACAAACTCGGGTAAGGTCCCATGGAAAGAAAATCCAAAGGAAAAAGGAATTCAGGAGAAGTGGCAGTTTCTCAGAGTTTGTTGTGTCTTTAATATTGTCTATCCCAATGTGAAGGAAAGATGTCAGTAATGCTCCATCAGGAGCTCTTTAATGACCTGAAAATCAAAAAAGAATTCTACAAAAGTGGAAATATGGGCATATTCTAAGGAGAAGTTCAAAAGAATAGCACAAGCATGTAGGGACAAAATCAGAAAGGCTAAGGCACAAAATGGTTACACCTACAAGGGACATAAATGGCAATAAGAAGAGGTTTATTAAATACATTAGGAGCAAGAAAAAGATAAAGGAAAGTGTAGGCCCTCTACTTAGGGGGAAAGGAGAGCTAATAGATGATGTCGAGAAGGCTCAGGTGTTGAACGCTTATTTTGCTTTAGTCTTCACTGAAAAATTGTGATCAGATGCTTAACACAATGAATATTAAGAACAAGGGAGAAGGGGAACAAGCCAATATAGTTAAAGAACACGTTAAAGAATATTTAGATAAGATGTATTCCGGTAGCAGGAAAATTGTGCTAGGTTACTTAAGGAACTAGCTGAAGCAATCTCAGAATGGTTAGTAATTATCTTCGAGAACTCTTGGAAGACAGATGATGTCCTAAAGGACTGAAGAAGGGCAAACCTAGTGCCTATCTTTAAAAAGAGGAGCAAAGAGGATCCAGGGAATTATAGACCAGTCAGCATGTTTAGTCTTGAGAAAAGAAGCCTGATAACGGTTTCCAAATAGGTTAAGGGCTGCTACTAGGAGAATAGTGATCAGTTGTTCTCCATGTCCACTGAAGGTAGGATAAGAAGTAATGATCTTAATCTGCATCAAAGGAGATTTAGATTAGATAGTAGGAAAAATGTTTTTACTATAAGGATAATTAAGCACTGGAATAGGTTACCAGGGGAGGTTGTGGAATCCCCATCACTGAAGGATTTTTAAGAACAGATTAGACGAACACCTGTCAGGGATGGTCGGGGTGTACTTGGTCCTACTTCAGCACAGGGGGCCAGATAAGATGACATCTTAAGATCCCTTCCCGGCCCTACATTTCTATGATTATGTGCACCATGTTATGTGGTTTTATTTGTGTAGGTTTATAAAAACTCTAAATATGGTAGTGTTCATAGTAGTTTATTGTCGGAAGGGGGAGAACTACTTGATGCGTTGCTATCCTGAAAATAATTGTAGAAAATCCATTAAAACTTTGTAATGAGGAGTCATTTGGAATATAAAAATGGCAAGATATTCCGTATAATAATCAAACTGTAATGTGAGGTACTGAGTGTATGCCAGTACCAATCTGTTTAGCCCATTTTTGTTCTAACTCCAAAATAAGCATATAAAGAGGTGCTCTACAGTATGTGCTTTTACCATGTGATTTTATACCCTCCTATCATGTGTGCCTATCTACAATTTGATCCATAGATCCCAGCACCATGATATTGCTTTGTTGTCTGGTTGAGGAGAAGAGAATTTAATGTTGTTGCAGCCTTTATTTTGCAGGACTATTACATTTTTCAGTATCGGGGGAACATTTACATTGGCCTTCGTGTAGGTTCCTGTTGGGGACATGTTAACCTTGAGTTTTCCTTTAATCTTAATTGTACCTACTGTTTAAATTACTTTTTATATCCAATTTCTGGCCGGTAATCTCAACCCTATTACTGAAAAATGTGATACTTTCTAGTTCTAAGAGGAAAGAAAAGTTTCAAAATAATTGAAAGGCCAAAAGCCTTAAAATATATTGGGTATCTTTTAAAAATTAGGTTTTTTTTAAAAAAGAATGAATGTCTCTAAAAAAATCTCTGATGCAAAGTAGAACATTGTGTTTTAGTTACTTTGATATAGATTTCTCTAATTGATGTCAGCTTGCTGCAATAATAGGAAAGAGTATGAAGTAAAAATTCCTATATTACATTTTAAAGACCCCTTGCTGTGTTTTCATCTTGTAAGAACATTTTTGCAAAACATTTATTCCTGGTTTTTGCAGATAAGGAGGGGGTGAATTCTGAAGAACTAGCTACAATAGATGATCTTTCAAGGAGAAGTAATAAAAGTTGTTTAGCAGAACTAAGTCCACACTCCAATTTTAAGGATGATGATATTCCATTAATTTACAATGAGCATAATAAGGCAGAGGAGCAAGACTTCTTAAAAGGGGCAGTAGCAACATCTCCATTGCAGTTCAGAAGTGGAAGGTCAGTATTTACTTTTTTCTCTTTCCAGTCACAGTTAATTGCATAATATGTCGTGTGTCAAAATATATAGAACTGTTAGAATTCTAAGATTTTTGTTTTGTTTAAATTCATTCATATTACTACATGTAAATGATATATTCATAAAAACTTATCATTTCCCCCCTTGACCTAAGGAGATTTATTCCTCTTGTGACAAAAATAACGTTAGTTCAATATAGGTAAGGATATCTGCTTGACATGAGAAGAGTGAATGAAATAGATGTATATGTTTTCTAATTTCATTTGATCACTAACATTTCAAAACTGTGGGTCTGCTAGTAACATTCAGGATATATTGTTAGGTTTAAAATGGCTATATACTCACTTTTATACTTCACAGGCACATTGCTACACATGCTGTACTCCCAAGCTTCTTATCTTCATAGAAGATGGTTGGAACAAAAATTGAAGATAAAGTGGTGGAAAAAATAATCTGTGTACTTTTTGGTCCTATTGTCCCTATCAACAAAAGCAAAATTTATGTATGAGTATATGTGTGTATGTGTACCATACTAGATTCTGAAGGGCTTTCTTTACATACATTTACTGTACTCTCTGGTTGGTTTATTTTATTTTATAACTTTACTTTCATCTTCATACTGCAGACATTAAGTCGCAGGGTGATTTAACAGGTACAAAAACAACAAGGAGTACGGTGGCACCTTAAAGACAAAGGGCTGGTCCACACGGGGGGGCGGGGGTGGAGTGTCAAACTAAGATACGCAACTTCAGCTACGTGAATAACGTAGCTGAAGTTGAATATTTTAGATCGATTTTTAAAAGTACTTACCCCGGTCCACACTGCAGCAGGCAGGCTCCCCCGTCGACAGCGCTTCCTCCGCTCGCAGAGCCGGAGTTCCGGTGTCGACGGGGAGCGGCTCTGGGATCAATTTATCGCGTCTAGATCCCAGAACATCGATAGCTGCCCGCCGAATAGGGCGGGTAGTGTAGACGTAGCCTAACAGATTTATTTGGGCATACACTTTCTTGGGTAAAAAACCCACTTCTTCTGATGCATGGAGTGAAAATTACAGATTCAGGCATTTTTATACTGACGAAGGGAAGGGAGTTACCTCACAAGTGGAGAACCAGTGTTGACAGGGCCAATTCGATCAGGGTGGATGTAGTCCACTCTCAATAATTAAGGAGGAGGTGTCAATTATATATAGCTATAGATAGGGTGGGGTGAATCTGTAATTTTCACTCCATGCATCAGAAGAAGTGGGTTTTTTACCCAAGAAAGCTTATATATGGATGGGTAGATATAAAGCCTGGAAATGTAGTTATGGTTCCCAAGATGGTCCTAACAACAAGAAAGTTTGTCAACTACTGTTCTTAAAAGAATGAACCTTAAACTGAGTGATAATTGTAAAACTAGCAGGCATGCTAAAATAGTTAATTTTAGCTCACTGTACAGAACTTGTACAAAGTTATTTACTTACCCTTTATTAAATTGAGTCATCTGTACAGCTTTTACAGCTTGCCATCCATATGGCACATTCTACATATCCACTGAAGTGTCCAGTAGTTTGAACCACAGAATGTTCTGTTTTGCTTAGTAATGATTATTACAATTCAGATGGTGACTAGCTACTGTATTGAACTATTCTTAGACTTGTTTTTAAAAAATGGGTTGATGCCTTCCAAGACTTTTTGTTTGTCCGGTTATGAAGAGCAGGCCTTTTAATTAATAGGGGTTTTTCTCATGTAAAATATGTTTCCAGTTTTCTTCAAATACATGGTTTTTCTGTTTTTGATTTATTCTGTTAGTGGACTGTGATTTCTCATCTCTTCTTCATTCTAGATTTTCTTTTCATTTCTCTCCTCCCTAAAACTCTCAAGCTTGTTAGAATGTAATATTTTTACACTTCTGAGGATGACATGTGACCATTTCTGAAGTTGCAATAAATACCAATCCATGGATCCTCTGGCAATTTCAGTTGTAAAAATGGTGTAGCTGGCACAGTCTCTCACAGATTAAGTTTTACCATATTAATATGCCTTTTCATGTCTTGAAGGTGCTCATGGATTAGAATCTCTATCATTACATCTTGCAACTTGGATAGTCTAATTTAAACACAAACGTAACAGTATGCTAGGCTGTATCTCATGCTGCTGTTTGAGAATGTCACATCAACGAACAAAATATGTATACATGTGTGTATTTATAAATACAATTTTCCAAAATTCCTTGCACTATAAGAAAACTGCAGAAATCCCTTTCTTTCCAACCAGTAACAACATTATTATCACTATTTATGTAATAATATAATATTTATAATATTATTTATATTAACCTAGCATCTAAGAGCACCATTCATGGATCATGAACCCATTGTACTAGGTGTTGTGCAAACAGAATAAGACGGTTCCTACCCCCAAAGAGTTTGCAATCTAAGTAATTTTCTTCCTTCCCTCAGACCTTTTTCAAATCCTCAGGGGGGAAAAAAAAGATAAACTTTGCAGATATAAAAGAATATCTGATACTGAGTCATGAATAACTAAATTGCTCTCCCCTTGCAATCTTCAAATACAAATCAGTGTGTATTATGGACAGTTCAGTGGTGGGAACTATGCCCTTAGCTATTGATAGAATATTACAGATTAATGAATAAAAGGGAAGAGACAAAAGATCTAAACATTGTATTAAATTTGCAACTGATTAGTGACCAGCATAGGAGGTCAGGTACTTTATGTCAAAATTATCTTCAGGAAAGGATGCTTTTTCTAATTTCCCTACTCTGAAATCCTTATATAACTTTAGAGCTTGAATGAATAAAAACTAAAGGGTAACGAATAACTTATCAGAGAAGCATGGATTTGCAGTAGAGAAGATATATCTAGGTCATGGGATAAGACTCTTCTAAATTATATTCCAGAAAACATACATGCTCTGATTCAATAATTAAACCTGCAGAAAGTGTGAGAGAGCTAGAAAAAAACAAAAGGGGGGGTGGTGGGAATCAGTTAACTTTGTTTTCTTCAAATAGGTCTTCACATGTATTGAGAATTTAAGTTGGCAAGATTAATTCTCAATATAATCTTGTTGGCTTCATTTCTTCTTTGTGATTTATCGCTGAACTGGCTGTAGTTTTCATGCTTGGCCATCCTTTTACCCTGGTGGTTAGAAGCCACCTATCACTTTGACCATGGAAATCTGCCAGAAAATCCAAATAATTTACAGCAGATGCCAAATTTGAATTAGGGAAACTAATATCAGAGGCAGCTGAACCTGAATAATCAAAACACTCAGCATCTTCAGTTAGAGCTCCAAGTACTTGTCTTAATACAATTAGGGAAAATCGGGTTTCCAGTCATTTTGTTCTTGAACAAGTTTTCTCCAACACAGAAGAGCTGTACAGTAGGAGTTTTTTCCCCTCTCCTTTGTATTAGACCTGCGTCCTTAAGTTGCAGTAGGTGCAGAGAAGGGTAACGAAAATGATTAGGAGTATGGAACAGCTTCCATGTGAAAAGGGACTAAAAAGACTGAGTCTTCTCAGCTTAGAAAAGAGATGATGTGGCGGGGGATATGAGAGAGGTCTATAAAATAATGAATGGTATGGAGAAAGTGAATAGGGATGTGTTATTTTACCCCTTCACATGATACAGTACTTAGGTCACTCGATGAAATTAATAAGCAGCAGGTGATGTACTTCTTTACATAATGCACAATCTGTGGAACTCGTTGCCAGGGGATATTGTGAAGGCCAAAAGTGTAACTGGGTTCAGAAAAGAATTAGTTAAGTTCATGAAGGATAGGTTCATCAGTGATTAAGGCTACGTTTTAGTCACGGGTATTTTTTGGAAAAGTCCTGGACAGGTCACAGGCAGTAAACAAAAATTCACGCTCCATGACCTGTCGATGACTACTTCTATATACCCCTGACTGAATCTGGGGGGTGGGGTCCTCGGGGGTGTGTGTGTGTGTGTGTGTGTGTGTGGCGGCACATGGCTGGGACCCTTGCAGGTGCTGGAGGGGGGGCAGGCTGTGGCATGTGGCCCAGGATCACCGCTGGTGCTGGAGGCTGCGGGTGGCTGGGCCAGCAGGCTTCCTACCTGGCTCCATGCCTCCCCTGAAGCCGGGAGGTCCCCCTTGCTCAGCTCCTAGGCGGAGGCATGGCCAGGCAACTCTGCAAGCTGCCTCTGCCCAGAGTGCTGGCTTCGCAGCTCCCATGGGAGCTCCGGAGGTGGTGCTTGCAGTGAGAGGGATGTCCCTTCTTCCTGGGAGCCCCCCGAGGTAAGCGCCACCCAGAGCCCGCTTCACCCCATCCTGTGCCTCTGCCCCCTCCCGCACCCAAACCCCTGCTGCTGCTGGGAGAGGGGACGCGGTGGCTCGAGACTGCCCCAGCAGCGGCCTGTGCAACTGGTGCAGGGGCTGTCTGAGCCGCCCCCGGGCCAGGCGCACCAGTCGCTGCAGAAGTCACGGAAAGTCACGGAATCCGTGACCTCTATGACAAACTCGCAGCTTTACTGATTATTAACCAAGATGGTCAAGGACACAACTCCATGCTCTCCGTATCCCTAAACCTCCAAGCGCCAGAAGCTGGGACTGAATGACAGGATGGATCACTCGAAATTAACCTGTTCTGTTCATTCCTTCTGAAGCATTTGGCATTGGCCTCTGTCAGAGGCAAGATACTGGGCTAGATGGACCATTGCTATGACCCAGTATGGCTGTTTTTATGCCGCTATTGTACGTTTTTACATATTTGGTCCTAAAAAGTACTGTGGAGTTCGAGTGTTTGACCTCGAAAGTGAAACAAAAGATCCAGATTCAGGCTGGAAACTGCCCTTTGGTTCCTTCAGTTATCTCAGACATTTATCTTACTGATGCCTTGATCGTGTGGTTTACTGTATGCAGGTACACTGCTATGTCATATAGACTTCTATGGGCCTTATGCTGGAGCATTGAAGTACAGGATCGGAGCCTTAGACTGTTAGGTCTTCAGGACAGCAACATGTCTTCTAATTTTGTAAAGCACCATGCACTCAAGTATCCAAAGTGAAGTGTGGGCATTGGCTATCACACGCGTGAAAGATAAATGCATATGTTTTTGAAAATAAGGGCCTTTTTAATGACTGTGTGTGCGTGCATGTTAAGTACGTACCTATATTGACGTAGCAGTTGTTTGTGTTGGACCTTGAAACAGGTGTTCTACATTTCACTCATTAGAATACGTCCAGTATCCTGCTATCTCACTACGGGGATGCCCATCTTCTAGAACTTTCAGTAAAACACTGGTGGTAGTAATTATTTTTTGTTCAGATCTCCAGGAATTAATCTTCCCTTTTTAATGTCCTCTTTTTCAATTGTCTGAGTGTGATTTGTAGAAGAACCAACTGGTCAAGTGATGCAAGGCTTTCAAAGGCAGGGATTTGTAATATGTTTTCCTAAGATCAACCTGATGTCTATCCAACAGAACATGTTTTATCTAGGATTAGAGCGGGAGGAGGGCAGTTCTAGGACAGAGTACAATATCTGCTCTATCAGAAATAGAGTTTCTAAAGCTTCTGAAGCTCAATTTTAGTTCATGAGAAGCTGACAAAGTTAGGTGTTATCTTGTATAAAAGTTGTACTGTGAGAAAGCCGATTTAAGGTTCTTCACGGGTTCTTTTTATTGCTTAATCCAAATGGGGAGTCTCCACTGTTTATCAATAGGTTTTGGATCAGGTCCTTGGTCTCAAACTCTGGGAAATTTAGAGCCTCTGCTCCTCATGCCATGAACAGTAATTCTATCCTGTGTGTGTGTGTGTGTAATAGGGACAAAATTTGGATTTTTGGTGGGAGTGAGAAATTGGGAAGGCTATCTGCAAGATAGAGGTTAGAAATAGAAACACAGACAGCCTTGCACTTATTGGAACCGAGTATAATTTGTGTTAGTGCTTTCGGTTTTTCATAACATCCAGCATACATAGGTAACAGTATTTCCAGCAACTATGGCATAATGGATAAGATGCTGTATGTTAAAAATGTCCATGTATGACGATACCTCACCACTGCTAAATTACAGTGCACGGCAACACCACCATAGTTAGGGTTCCATTATGACTTCTGATTAAAGGTTGATCTTGCTAAGTTCTCTGAAATTGACATGCATGGTTGAATTCCTTTAACATTTGGTATGCCTCTGGGAGTTGCAGGGTAGTGTTAGTGCCCAAATTTGGGGTCATTTGAGCTAAAGTTGTGGAGATTAAAGCCCCCCAAAAGTAGCCCCTTTTTTTTTCCCCCCAAAAGTTTCTATGTGGGGTTTCTTTGTGCAGAGCTAGAGATGGACCTTTCCATGTAATGCAGGTCAAAATGGTCTCAATCTGTTGAATTTTACCCACGGTAGTGCATGGCAAACACTAAATCTTTGGGGGACTCAAATTAAGAACGGTATTTGAGAATATATTCAATTCTTTGCATGTGCAGATTTGTAGTCTGGAAGGATTACACTGCTCATGCATCAATAAAGAAAAAAACTTGGAGAGAGAGGATTTCTAGGCAGCCATTATATGCTTGCTTGGGTACCTTGAGCGAATGTGGCTGACGTCATTGCCCCGGTGAATGTCCTGCCACTGATGTTCCTAATCTGAACCTTTATTAAATCTCTATTGCACAGGTGTACAATTTATGTTGCTTGATACAAGTTGTCTCTGTTCCAATACAGCATGTTTTTATTTTAGGGGGAGGCTTATTGTGAACACAACAGTCACATGTTTTAACCAACCAAGTCTAACCAACATTCTTGTTACATTGAGGGGGGAGGAGCCAGAGACCGAGGGCTGTGTGAGATGGGAGGGAGTAGGTGGGATGTAGGGAAAGGGGTTATGTCTGCAGAGGAGGTCGGCAATGAGGATGTGTAGGCAAGCCTTGAAATAGTTACTTGAGAAAATCTGTGTTTTACTAGCTTCTGGGGGTGGGTAGTGGCTTACCTGCTTGGGGCAGATTAATGTGGTGATTCCAAAGACATGTAATGTGAAGGTTTGGAACTGACAGTGCAGGTACCTTGATCAGCCAGGGGTTTCAGCATGTGGATTCTGGATGATTTCTGGATCCTGAGGTTGCAAAAGTTTGTGGGCGAGCAAGGAGTACACTATGACAGGGGTTGCTGATTACAAGCTGATTTGGGTAAAGATAAGTGGTCTGCATTGGCATTGTGTTTTGTCCACTCTGCAGCATCTGACTAGTAACTTAAGAACTTATGATCTACCAGACATTGTGGTGTAATTCACTTGAGCAGAAATGATTTATTCCTGGTGTACACCTTATACAGTGTTGTAAGCAGATTTGGACTGCAGCAGATATTTGTGTCCAGACTCAGCAACTGAATAATTGGTACAGCTTGAAAGCTATTAATAAGTGTTGTAAGACCATTCATTGGAAAATTGGAGGGTTCGTGGCTGATCAGAAAATGTGTACTATATGACACAAAAACATTACAAGCAGTGTCACCTCACTGTTTCTCAGAGATGGGGTACACCTAATGGACAGGAGTCAGAGGATCTTTCTCTCTCAACTGTCAGTAGTTTGGAACAGAAACTGGGATTTCTCACTGGCCCTGCCACAAACCCCACCCTCCAACCATTCTGAAACATGACCAGAAACACCATTCCGCTGTAATATAGTTGGCCTTCACACTGAGCATTGAATTTTTTTCCTTTTGGCCCTTGAATAGTGTTAGATGGAATCCTGTGGGTGAGAGTGAATGGCTTGTAAAAGGAGGCAAAGAGCGTGTACATTTCACCAATTGTGGGGTTGTCAGAGTAAAGGTATGTGCTAACTGGGCATACTGAGGCATGGTTGAAAGAGAGCAGTTAAGGTTGCATGGATAACCTTAACTGTGCATATCCTGGTTTTCAGACTGAGTTTTGCTCAACTCAGTGTTCTAAAAGGGGATGACATACCACCAAGCAACCTTAACTCTGCATTAATGTAGTTTTTGCCATTGAATATTAATGTTTAGTTAGCCACAGTGTTTTCTTAATATTGAGCAGAAAGTGCAAAAGCCACACAGGAAGTTAGTGGCAATGCCAAGAATGCAGGAGTTTGACTTTCAAACTCCATTCTCTAACATACATACAAAGATTTTGATCTACTATCTATCGAAATATAACAATGTAGCACTTTCTTTTATTGTTTTGCTGGAACTGTTATAAATAATGGACTGTGCTCACTTATGTTTTATAGAGCAGTGGTTCTCAAACTTTTTTCCGCGGACCACTTGAAAACTGCTGAGGGTCTCGGCGGACCACTTAATGATCTTTCCAAATGCTTGTACCATTAGCTAACTATTGTAAAGCACTTTGGATAAAAGTGCTATATAAAAAAATTAATATAATAAACTTGTTCTACAAATAAAAGCGCACAACTCCTATTTTAATATCCATAGTCTTACCTTTTTAATGCGATGGATGTGCCCTCTCTCCTGCCATGGCAGCCCCCAAGCTGGGGCTGGGAAGGAGGGGGTCTCTCCCTCTCTCCCCCGCCACAGAGCTGAGGCTGGGAAGGAGGGCAGTCTCTCCCTGGCAGCCACAGCCCTGAAGCTGGGGAAAGGCGCCTCTTTGTCTGGCTACCGCAGCCCTGCACGTCCCAAATTCCCCCCGCCCTCTCTTCTCACCCCACTGCCCCCTCCCACCTACCCCCTATTCCCCCCAAGGCCACCACCTCACCTTACATGTGCATCTTCTCCAGGGTCCAGGCACCTAATTAGTGGAGCCATGCCTGCACGGCTCCACTAATTAGGTGGGTGGCCCTTCATTCTCTTGTGTGTGGCTGCCCAGGCGCGCACCTTAGAGGGAACTATCCACGGACCACCGGAATGGAGCTCGGACCACAGTTTGAGAACCTCTGTTATAGAGGAATTGTTTTTTATTTGCTTATCTTTGGGATGAACTGATCATGAGACACAATGTCCTTGGCCTGAAGTTGTCCTTACTTGATAGCCAGTTTTGAAAATTAAATTTCCATTCCAGTATTTCTCCCTTCCTTAATTCAGTAGCCTCTCTCCAACCCCTCATTCTGTTCTTTCTTTCCTGCTGGCAATACTCTTGATACAAATAATGTGTAATTGTTGAAATTATTTCAGGACATCAGCATTCATCAGTTATCTGTTTAATTATTTGCTGTAGCATTTTTTTAAAATTGCTAAGCAATTTGCACTATTGAAGAACAGGACTGAGTGTATGTTCATATAATTATTCTGTTACCGACTGATTTATACAAAATTTTGTAGCAACTCCATTATGTTTTACAAAGGAAAATATTAATCTTCAAACATGATTATTGTAGCTGTTGTAATAATTCCATTTTGTGTGAGGAACACCTATTACAACTATTGATTTATCCTTCTAGGATACGTCTACACTGCAGAAAAAGCGGGGGGGGGGGAACCAAACCAAAAACCTACTGTGGCAGTGAGTCTCAGAGCTGGGGTCAACTGACTGGGTTCATGGGGCTCACGCTATAAAGCTAAAAATAGCAGTGTAGACATTCCTGCTTGGGCTTGAGCCCAGGCTCTAAAACCAGACAAGAGGGGTGGGTCCAAGAAACAAGGCTCCAGCCCGAGTGGGAATGTCTGCACTGCTATTTTTAGCCCCACAGCGCAAGCCTCATGAGTAGGACCCTACCAAATTCATAGTCCATTGTGAAATTGACCAGTCGTAGGATTTTTAAAATAGTAATTTTCATGATTTCAGCTATTTAAATCTGAAATTTCACAGTGTTGTACTTGTAGGGGTCTTAACCCGAAAGGGAGTTGGGGGCGTCAGAAGGTTATTGTAGGAGGAGTTGCAGTACTGCTACCTTTACTTCTGCACTGCTGCTGGGGGCGGTGCTGTCTTCAGAGCCGGAGAGTGGTGGCTACTGGCTGGGAGCTAATCTCTGAAGGCAGAACTGTCACCAGCAGCAGCGCAGAAGTAAGGATGACATGGTATGGCATTGCCACCTTTACTTCTGCGCTGCTGCCTGCAGAGCTGGGCCCTCAGTCAGCAGCCGCCACTGCTGTATATAGTATTTTACTTTACTTAGTTTGTTAGTGGTAGTTTTAGTAGTTAGTGAGTTTTGGATGCCTCTGCACTTAGTTGGAGAGGCTTGTCTGATCCCTGGGGCTGGGGTATGCCTCGTTCACTGGACTTCAAGCCCTGTGTGTGGCAAGTCAATGCCCTTAAGTGACCCACACTCGTGTTTAGGGAAAGCTCATAGGAAAGACCATTGCCAGATCTGCAGGGACTTCAAAGCCCGCACCAAGAAAGACCAGGAGGCGAGGTTGAAGGTCCTCCTCATGGAGACAGCCCTAGGAACTGCCCTTAGACTTGGCACCAAGCACCTCAGCTTTGATGCAGAGTGCTCCTTCTGCCAGTCGAGTCCTGGCACTGATTCTCCTCCCTGGTGCATAAGAATAAGCACCAGGAGAAGAGTAATTCCCCAGTGCCGAAAGGAAGCAGGCAAGGGGATCAGGGTAGAGCGAGACCCGTGTCGGGCTGCTCTCCCCGGCACTGCAGCAGGCACCTCTGTCACCCTTGGTACTCCCGCCAGCTCCGCTAACTGTGGCATGGGAAGTGCCATCCTCCTGCAGACAGCATACCAGTCAGTTTGTGGTACCATCAACGCCAGAGGCATTTGCGGCTGCTAGAGACCTTCTCACTCTTCCAGTCCCAGGGTCCCCAGAGATTCAGGACTTCGCACCACCAGTACCAATGATTGGCAGAGAGCCATCCTGCAGCTTTCGCGCGCCACCACGGCCACCCCTTAGGGGAAAACCCCGTATGGTAGTCTTGGCTCAGACTTCTCCGTGATGCCATTCGCCAGCACCAAAAGGGTTGGCACCACCTTAGTCTCCACACCCCAGCTCATCTAAGTCCAAAGTGAGGTCCTTCTCTCCCTACCGTCAGGACCACCTGCACTACTCTGCACGCCTTTCCTATCCTGAGATAGCCTCAACTGACCACAAACTGACTGGTATGCTGTCTGCTGGAGGATGGCACTTCCCATGCCAGAGTTAGCGGAGCTGGCGGGAGTACCAGTGCTGACAGAAGTGCCCCCAACACTTGGTCTCCAGGACTGTGGGGAACGGCACTCATGCAATGGACTTTTTGGAACCTGTGGAGATTTCCCCCGGGCCAGGGTATCATTTCAAGGCATTCATATTCTGTGTCCTTGGAAAGTAGGGCACCTCCGGTACTGTGCTGCGAGACCCCTAACCCGGACTCTGGTGCTGAGCCCAGTGCCAAACCCCAAGACGAGGTCCCACAGGTCTTTGGCTGAGACAGAGGCAGAGGCTCCTCAACCACCTTTGGCCGCCGCCGCCTCCTCTTTCCCAGATGAGGCAGTGGTGGCTATCAGTGTGTCCCCACCTCAAGATGATCAGAAGGCCACCAGGACTTATTAAAGCAGGTGGCCTCAAACTTGGGTATCCAAGCCAAAGTGGTCAAAGAGAACACACAGTTTACTAGACATTTTGTCAGCAGTGAGTCCCTTGAGTGGCTCTACCCTCTTAATGAGGCAACCATGGCCCCAGTTAGAGTGCTCTGGCAGACCCCCTCTTCTCTCCCTCCTATAGCTAAATGACAGAGCACAAATACTTCGTACCAGCCAAGGGGTACAAATTTCTGTTTTCACAGCCTCCTCCAGGGTCTCTAGTGGTGGTGGCCGCCAATGAGAAGGACCATCAAGGTCAAGTGGGCCCACGCCCAAGGCAAAGGACCCCAAAAAGCTGGACTTGTTTGGCTGAAAAAGCCTATTTGACCGGTGGGCTATAACTGAATAGCAAACTAGAAAGCTTTGCTAGGTCGCTATGATTTTAATATGTGGGAGGCAATGCAAAAATTTAAAAACATGCTCTCCCAAAGAGGCCAGACAGGAGTTCGCTTCATTGGTTGAAGAAGGGAAGACAGTGGCCAGGTCGATGGCCACGGCTGTTACCATGTGCAGAAGCTAGTGGTTACGGTCCTTGGGGTTTCCTCAGAAGGTCTAGCAAACCCTTCAGGATCTCCCATTCAGAGAGTCCTCGCTCTTTACAGAGCAAACAGACAGCAAGCTCCACGGACTTAAGGACACTAAGGCAACCCTAAAATCTCTCTGTCTGTATACACCAGCAGTGCCCAGAAAATACTACAGGCTTCGACAGACTGGACACTGTTTCACGCAGCCTGCCAGACAGGACCAGCGGAGGAGGAAGAACAAAAGAATCGGGCATAGACCCCCTCCACCGACCTCAGGTCCGATGCAATCTATCCCTAGACACTTGGGCAGCTTGAAGCACTTGTTTTGAGGAGACACTCGAAGATGACATCTCAATCTCTCCCAACACTGAGACCCCATCAGGGCATGGAGGGGGCAGAGAGAGTCTCAGACTCCCATCAGGGCATGGCCCCCCAGTTCTGGCACACGTGGGAATCCATATGGTTACATTATCCAAACTCTCTTTCATCTTCCCTCTAATTAATCAGTAGTAATTGATTAATGCTGGGGCTCTGCTATTATAATCCCCTATGTGAAAAAGTAGCAACATGCCCAGCAATCATATCAGCATAGAGTATGTGTAATTTATCTTTTAGAAAATAGTGTCCCTTCTAAATTAGCTGTACAAAGTAGTGGAGCGTATTTCCCAACAGTAAAAATCCCCCATATAGAGGTAGGTAGTAAAGTAACAGCATTCCTGCAGATCATTCTCAGATTTCTGCCAATGGTAGGGTTTGAATTTACAGTGCTTGGGGATAGCTCAGATTCCGTGGCCAGTGCCATGTAATCTAACAATGGGCTGCCTAGAAACCCTCTTTCCTAGCCTTGCTGTACACTCTCATGTCAATAACTTTGGTGTGCGAGTGTTTGGTACATGCCATTCTAGACAGTCAAATTCTTTTTTTAACTTTTTCAATATTGCTTCCCCGAAGGGTTATTGGGTGCCATGCACTAGCTGAGATCCATGCAGAGAGACTGAGCTTAATTGGGAGATGATTAGCATCATGGTCTGAGCCCCAGGTGTGTGCAAAAAAATGTATAACCTGTTGATTTTGTAAAATTCTGGAGTTTGGAGGGAGGGTTATACCTTGGGAACCCCATGCTCAATTGATCATAAATGTGGGTGCCTAACCCTACCTAGCACACTTTTATGGGGCACAGCAAATTTCCAGAGAATCCGAGTAAGTATGAGGATTTTAGAGCACCTAGCCCTGATCTACACTACACAGGTTGACATAAGGCAGCTTATATTGACTTAACTATGTCAGTGTACACACTACAGACTTGCTCCCGCCGATTTAAGTGCCCTACTACCTGGACATAACTCCACCTCCAGGAGAGGTGTAGGGCTTATGTTGGTGTGGTTGGGGCGATGCAGTGTCTGTGTAGACACTACCTTACATCAGCTGTTGGCTGCCATTGTCAATTTCAGGGCTCTATGCTGGAGCTGTGAAAGTGACAAGAAAGCCTGGTGTTGGTGGTGGGTTCTGGCTGTCCCCTGTCCTTGCTTCCTGCTCAGAGAGCAAAGAAGCCCAGGTGGCTGCCCCCCACTCCTGGCGCAGCTCTCGGCTCCCCACACTCCACCTCTTCCGTTGGTGGAAGCGCTCCTGGTGAGGTGAAACACCACTGACAGAAGGAGGGCAGTAATTACTGCTAGGTCGACTTAAGTTTGTAGTGTAGACATGCCCCTGGAAAAGTCGTCCTTTAAATAGAAAGTGCTGCTAAAACTTAACTAATGTGGAACCAGTGCTCCACTATAACATAATTTCCTGGAAAGTTTCTAATCAAGCAGAGTCAGCCAGTCCAGCCCACTTCGTAGGGTGAGTAAACTTACAAACGTTTTGTTTTTTATTCTGTCTTCATCTGCTGATAGGGTGACTTTTATCTACTATCTGGACTGACGGGTTTAGGCCTCAATCTAGCAAAATACTTAATAAGTGTTTAACTTTAAACCTTAGAGAAGTCAAATTAACAGATAAAGACCTTTCCAATAGCATTGTTAGCACATCTCTATTCTCTATATGAATGAAATTTAAGGGGATGAATTGTATCCGTATGTGAGCTATAGTTGGAACAAAATGTGTTAACTTAAATGCATGCTGAAAATAGAAAATAGACGTACACCACCTTGACTATGATGTCTTCGTTGATAAATAAGAATCTAAAGAAGAAAAACTGTCCCTTTTTAATGGGAGTTTACTATTTGGGTTCTTAAATATCTATGCAATGTTGGCATGTAGATAGAGTTATGGCAAACACAACAGAACACAGATGCTGAAATCATGCATTAGTTTCCTTCTTGTCCAAACAAAAAGTGATCACATAATGAATAGGAATTTTTACACATCAAAGAATAGCATTATGCAAAAATACTGGGATTTTCAGCTTGGAAAAGAGACTACTAAGGGGGGATATGATAAAGGTCTATAAAATCATGAACGGTGTGGAAAAGGTGAATAAGGAAGTGTTATTTACTCTTTCACATAACACAAGAACCGGGGTCTCACAATGAAATTAATAGGCAACAGGTTTAAAACAAACAAAAGGAAGCACTTCTTCACACCACTCACAGTGAACATGTGGAACTCATTGCCGGGGATGTTGTGTAAGCCAAAAAACTATAACAGGGTTCAAAAAAGAATTAGATACATTCATGGAAGATAGGTCTATCAATGACTATTAGCCAAGATGGTCAGAGATGCAACCGCATGCTCTTGGTGTCCCTAGCCTCTAACTGCCAGAAGCTGGGAGTAGAGGACGGGATGGATCACTCGATGACTACCTGTTTGGTTTATTCCCTTTGAAGCACCTGGCATTGGCCACTGTTGGAAGACGGGATGTCGGGCTAGATGGACAATTGGTCTGACCCAGTATAACTGTTATGTTCAAAATTGCTTTACAAACCAGAGGCTAGGTGGTGCAGTTACAGTAGTATAGGACAAAAAGAACAGTCATTATATGCAATGAGCAATAGTGCTCTCAGAGACTTGGAAATTAGAACTTTTCCACTGAGGAATGTTGATCAACTGAGTTGTTCCCCCTTGTCTTTGAAGAATGTTATTATATTCAATACATTTTTTTTTAGCACATAAACTATTTTGATAAACACAAATCACTCTATCATATTCACTGTATTAAGGCTCTGTAAAATGCTGAACTTACAAGTTTAAAATTAGATGAGTCCAAATTTAGTTTGATAACAATAAAAACTAGATCTGTGTGAAGTGTCTGTTTCTTCAGCTTTCAATTTTATGTCTACAAATAGAAACACATCAGTTTTTGCATTCCATAATAGTGACATCTTGTGGTGTAAATGTGTTATTGTTTTTGTAGTTTTCCCTTTTAAATGTCATGGAAAGTTTTATATTTAAATATAATTGATTTGTAGGAATGGTCAAAATAATTTAACTGGAAAGTATAATAATATATTGACTTATTAATTATACTGTACAGTGTTCTTTTATGTATTGCATTTGGAGAAAAACATTTTGGCTATTGTCCTTTAGTAGATTTTTTTTTTTTATGTGCCTATTTCTTTTAGTGACCAAATTAAAAACGGTGACAGGGCTTCATCAAATCCAAGTAGCACTGGCTGGAATAAATCAGGAAGCAAAGCAGGTACAATATTTTAAAATCTCTTCTCAATTCATTTTTCTGTTCCTGTTTTTCTTTGCTTACAACACTTACTTGCATTTGCAGATGTGAAGTTCGCACAAGCAGAAATCATCCAATTTCTCTGTTTCCCTGTTTTCATTTCTTTAGGCATCACCGGACAGTGCTTTTTAAACAAATGCTAACATTTTTTGTAGATCTAGAAGAATATTTGAGATTTAATAGATTGACCTTTAGAGCCATTAAACATGATTTCCCGGTGTTTCCTTACTTAGAAGTACTAATTTTCTTATAATTTTGCCTTGAGAATTTGGACCACCGATGTAAAGGATATGAATACCTAGGGCAGAATGAGGCTATGCCAATTTACACCAGCTGAGGTTATGGCCCTCAGCCTTTTTTCTGTAGAAGCGACAAAGGGTCCTGTGGCACCTTATAGACTAACAGAAGTATTGAAGCATAAGCTTTCGTGGGTGAATACCCACTTCGGATGCAAGCAGTGCTTCCACTGCTTGCATCCGAAGAAGTGGGTATTCACCCACGAAAGCTTATGCTTCAATACCTCTGTTAGTCTATAAGGTGCCACAGGACCCTTTGTCGCTTCTACAGATCCAGACTAACACGGCTACCCCTCTGATACTTGAGCCTTTTTTCTGTGCGTGTGAATTTTGTTGTAGTTGCATATCAGATATTCAATAAATAATGTTTCTCTTATCCTATTTTTAACATGCAAGCTAAAAGTGCACCATCACAAATGCTTGGTAAACCTACAGCAGCTGTTCTGCTGTTTTTTAAAGCTATTTTTCTTTGGGCTTGATCCTGGAAGATGCTGAGTGCCTCCTGTGAGGCGCTCTTCTCTCTGTTTCCAGTGACTTCAGTTGAAGTTGTGGGTGTTCATGGTTTTACAGGAAGTGATCAGTAGTTTGTTGCTCATGTTTTACATATACGTGACTGTCATAAATTTGTATATATTATGGAAGAGGCCATATGAACTAGCAGAACTTTCTATTTTCAATTTTAGTTGATTAAGAACCCTGTTAATAAAATTAAAATGTTAGGAACTTTGTTAGGTGAGACACATATTTGATCTTTAGCTATCTCCAGAATAAATGATGGGATACCAATATCGACTCAAATGTACACGAATCAGGAGGGAAATGTAAAACAAAAAAAATCTCTCACTGAAATGTAGATATTTTCAAATATGATTTCAGCGATACACTTTTAACTGTAACATTTTAGAGAGGAAATAGTGTATTTTAAGTTTAGTGTGCTTGTGGCCAGAGGGTATTCTGTAAAGAGGCTAAAAAGATTAATCAGGTACTATGTCCCTTTCTAAAGCTCAGTGTTGCTAAGGCTCTTGTATTTACATGCTAAAAACAGCAACCAATAAATGTAGACGATTAATGTCATTTTTTTTGTAACCAGAATGCAAAGCTGTGGTTAAGACCTATAAACCACTGAGACAGCAAACCTTGTTTCTGAACTTTTTGCTTGAGTATCGGTATCCTGTTGAATCATAATTTACACAGTTAGAAGATTAAGGACCATCACTAAAGTACTGCAACTGAAACTATTAATTTTCATCAACACTTTTTAAAAAAATCTCCAAGACTGAGAAATACAAAGCCTTATTGTTTATATTGTTGCCTTTTTTAATAATCACAACATTTTGTGCTTCTAATTTTTGTTGTTTGAATTAATATTGCATGTTAAAGGCTATTTGTGATTTTTTTTTTCATGGGGGTTCAAGAGGTATTGTGGAAACATATAGTATGAAAATACCTGGTTTTAATTATATGACTTTTGGGTTTTGGATTCCATAATTTTTCATAGTGTATGTGAGAGATTTAAGAGAGAGACTACTCTTGTGCTCTGATGAAAACCTGAATAGCATTTTAGGTTTACAGCATATTTTGCAAACATGCACACAAATAATCTTATTCATTGGGACTCATCGGGTGTATAAAGTTGCTACATGCATTCTTGCAAGATCGAGGTTTTTACATGAATTCAGGGATGGGGTGTAAGAATCAAAAAAGGGGGGGAAGGAATTCATCTGCATCTAGACTGTGGCAGGAAGCAGCACTGTGAGCTTTTCTAATACTCATATTTCACCTCTGTTCTCTTGCATTGTTCAGAGCAGAGCTTCCCTTCATGGCAAATTCTGCGCAGTGTTTTATTAAATGAGCTACTGGTCATTTGGAACCTAAACAATACTATCAGCTCATTTCATTTGGGAATGAAAAAAGTCTGCAAAAGAAATAATTTAAAAAAAAATCCTATGTCCAGTATATTTCACATGAAACAGCAGCCATTTTACATAAGCACTAGAAATAGATATTATAGATAAATTTTACAATGGGTACACTGAATAGTCAAAATTAAGCTACAGAATTTTGATTTTTAAAAGTGAAACCATTTAAAATGGTCACTTATGAATCTTAATCCTCCTTATTTCACCCAACCAAATGCTTTCAACACAGACGCACAGATTTAAGGCTTGAGGCACTGTTCCCAGGAAGAAAGCCTCTTAACTCATACATTATCATTATGTTGTATATTCTGTTCTTGTAAAATAATTACTACACTAAGATTTGTACAGTGAATGAACTGTGCAGATTCTTACATTAGTTTGCACATGCCAACAGGAAACACAGTTTCTGATCAGGTAAGGAGTCTGTCAAGTAAAATTATACATGCACTGGTGTTTAAAATGTCACCATAGCCACGTTGGTCCCAGAATATTAGAGAGACAAAGTAGGTGAGGTAATATTTTTTATTGTACCAACTTCTGTTGGTGAAAGAGACAAGTTTTCATGTTACACAGAGCTCTTCTTCAGGTCTGGGAAGGATACTCAGAGTGTCAGATAAATACACATTGGACCAGATTGTTTAGCATAAGTAGTTAACACACATTTACAGATCCAGAAACCACCCCAAACACACCAAAAAATCTGTTATCTATAGCCAGGCCTTCAGATATCACAGAATATGCTCCAAGAAGAAAGTTTGTGATACACACTTAAAACTGCCTTCAAACAAGGCCACTCCACCAGAGGGGAGTAGATTGCATCATGGAACGGGCCATCCAAATACCCTGAGAGAGCGTACTTCAATACAGGGTTAAAAACCTCTTTGGCTCCATACCCATAGTTGTCACCCGCTATCCCACACTGGAACCCATACGGGGTATCATTAAACAATTATAACCCACACTTTAGGGTGACCACATTCTGAAAGGAATCTTTCCTGAACCCCCTCTTCTGACCCTGCTATAACAGATATAATACCTGCAGTCATATCTCCACTGCTACAATAATCAGTACCCCTCCAATATACTTTTCAAGATCCATGGGTCTTACACATGCCTATCACAAGGCATGGTATACCTCATCCAGTGCGCTAAATGCCCCAATAAGAGCTTTGTGGTGAAACCAGACATTCACTATGCTCTCAAATGAACTCACAGAAAAATGATAAAACACCAAAATACCTTAGGCGAATGCTTTTCACAAAATGATCACTCCATATCTGACCTCTCAGTCCTCATCTTCAAAGGAAACCTGCACAACGCTGTCAAAAGATAGGCCTGGAACCTTAAATTCCTACTGCTAGACACTAAAAATCATGGTCTTTATAAAGACAACTGGAATTAAGGTTTACTACAACAATCTGTAAACCACTAGCCCACCTGCCCCCTTTTTTTGTCCTATGACTTCAGGGGTATTAACGGAATAAATTGCCTTGAATGGTCCCTTTGAATGTGTTAACTACTTATGTTAAATAGTCTGTTTCACTTTGTATTTAGCTGTGACACGGAGTACCTTTTCCAGACCTGAAAAAGAGCTCTGTGTCTCTTTCACCAACAGAAGTTGAGCCAATAAAATAAATTACCTCACCCACCTTGTCTGTCTAATACTCTGGTATTCGCAGATTGGATCACTTTGTTCAACAAAGTAATGTCTGAACTTTTTCCAGCTATTTTTTTGAAAAAAGTAAATCCTGCAAGTGATCTTGAACTAGAAATTTATTGTAACTACTGTTTTTTTGGATTCTGTGATTAAAACATTGACATAAAAAATACTGATTTACAACAGAATTTGAATAATCTTGGAATAAGAGGAACATGCCGCAAGATTTACTAAATACAGTGGCCCACATTTCCTGTTACATCCAGTCTCTGCTCTGCAGAGTGCAGGGAGACTGCAGGCTGGCTCTACAGTAGCCCTAAGAGGCTGTCCACCGGGAGAGAATAGCCAGAGCACTTATTGATGTTCCTCTCCTTGGTGTTCCTCTCCGCCCCTTCTCATTCTCTGCGCAAGGATGATAAGGGAGGAACTCTATGGACCTGATCCAAAGCCCACTGAAGTCAATAGAAAGGCTCCCACTGACTTCAGCAGGCTTTGGAACAGTCACTGTACCAGCTAAGGACTTCTTCATGCTGGGGATGTTCTTTGTTCATGGGATCTGACCAGGCTGACCCTTTTTCATAATGGAATCGGAGGAGGCCAGAAGATGTGGGACAATCTGATGGAGTCTAGACTGCAGGCTTCATGTCTGCAGAGAATTTGGTAGAACTCGCTGCATCTTCATGGAGATCGTGTTTAGTTTTTGGTTGTCATTATGTACAATCTACTCTTTGTTTATGTACGGTCCCCACTACCTTTTCAGTGTCGTTCTTCTCTTGCCAAGAGGATTGGAACTCGGTGAGTTATGCTTCTGGTCAATTGACGCTGCTGTAAACCAATTTAGAGTTATTTTTTTCCAAAATTCCCCTAAGAACCAAGTGCCTCACCTCCACACTGCACCTAATTCCTGTCAATTTGGGAAGTAAAAAAACTTAATTCAAGATTCAGTTTCCAGTCACCTGTTTGATATCACTCCTCTGGGCTGTGGGTAGTATTTTAAGGATATTTTATATTAATGAAGTAAAGGAGACAAAATATTACATTTGAAAATTCTCAGATATTTGAGGTTCACCATTAGTTAAACTAATGTACTTCAGATCATTCACCTTGAAACTAGCCAATAAAAAGGTACAAAAATTTTGTCTGGAGCCTTAGCAATATGATTTTTTTTTTTTTTTAATCCTCACAAAATCCTCTTCTCTCCTTTAGCAGCCATCCTCTCTGAACCTTTTTCTGTTTCCTGTAGAGCAAGCCAACTGCTGCCTTCAAGATATCACCATTCGAGCTAGTAATAAGATTTTCAAAAGTGTCTAAAGGATTTTGGAGTACAAATCCCATTGAAAATCAATGAGACTTGGGTTTTTAAATCCCTGAGGTACTTTTGAAAATCTTCACTTCAGTTTTGAGGTACTCCAGAGAGCAACTGTGCCGCCACCAAGAAACACTCCACTTAGCTTAAGTCTCAGGGAGAGAAACATTTATATTGTGTGTTGTAATGTGAAGATATATCTTGATATCACAAACCTAACATTTGTGAGTCTCACCTGTTTTTTGGATATATACTGTTATAATGGAGCGTGGGGGAAACCTCAATGAAGCCAGTGGACATTACAACTGCCTTTCATTCAGGATAAATGTAAGAAGCAGTTAAGTTCATTTTTGGAGTAAGATAGCTGAGATGACAGGAGCCAGCACCCAAAATACAGGCCTCACTGCCAGGTCAGTCAGAAACAGAGCTGTAGGGTGGCAGGGGTGTCTTCCATCAGTGGCCAGTGCCAGATGATTGAGCGGGAATGAATAGAGCAAGGCAATTATCAGGTGAGCCATCCCCTGTTGTCCAGTCCCAGCTTCTGCCAGTCAGAGGTTTTGGGACACCCAGAGTATGGGATTGCATCCCTGATCATAGTGGCTAATAGCCATTGATGGATCTATCCTCCATGAACGTATCTAATTCTTTTTTGACCCCAGTTATACTTCTGGCCTTCGCAACATCCCCAGGTTGTGTGCTGTGTGAAAAAGTACTTCCTTGTGTGTGTGTGTGTGTGTGTTTTGTTTTAAATCTGCTGCCTATTAATTTCATGGGGTGACCCTAGGGTCTTGTGTTATGTGAAGGGGTAAATAACACTTCCCTATTCACTTTTTCCACACTATTCATGATTTTATAGACCTCAATCGTATCTTCCCCCCCACTTCTCCCCCCGAGTTGTCCCTTCTCCAAGCTGAACAGTCCCAGTCTTTTTCATCCATCTTTATATGGAAGCTGTTCATACCCCTAATTATTTTTGTTACGTTAGAATTGGAAAAGGTACAGAGAAAGGTATCTTTTTTTTTTTTTTTTTTTTTTTTACAGAGAAGGTGACCAGAACTGCACATAGTGTTCAAGGTGTGGGTGTACCATGGATTTATGTAGTGATATTATGATGTACCTTGTTCCTAACATTGTTAGTTTTTTTGTTTGACTGCTGCTGCATGTTCAGCAGATATTTTAAGAGAACTAGCTATGATGACTCCGAGATCTTTCTTGAGTTGTAACAGTAAATTTAGATCCCATCATTTCGTATGTATGGTTGGGATTTTGTTTTCTAATGTGCATTACTTTGCACTTATCAACATTGAATTTTACCTGCCATTTTGTTGCCCGGTCACCCTTTTTTTTTTTCTTTTTTTTTTTTTTACAGTTTTACAAGTTACAAAACTCTCTACACTTCACTAAAATCCAACCCACCAGTTTGTCCCAGTTGTTCTGTACCTTCCTTATCTTTCTTTTGGATACTAGTAGTGCACGTACTAGTCTGTGGCAGGTACCTCCCCAGTTTATATTGGGGCAGAACATGAATGTATTTTGCCTTTGACAAGTTTCTTATTTTCTAAGTCCAAAGCTGACTTCAGCTTTGCAAAATACGGTGGTATGCTTGAAATGGGTGAATAGAATTGTTGGGAGAGCATAATACATTCAGTTAACATAACTTCCCACCACTTACAAATATATATAATGTATATTCTATTAATACCATGCAATTAATACCTATTAATATGGTGTATACAATGCCTAACATATATGTATTGGCTAACATTTGTAAATAATGATCGCCTCGAAGAATATACCTTATTCTCAATTTTTTTGTACTAATAGAAACAACCCATGACAGAGCAAATATTGTCTAACTGCTTGGGCCAAAAGGGATAGCACTACCAAACTCTCTCTTGAGCTTTCTGATCATCTGGCTATAATTAACACTGTACAGATCATGTGAAGGCATATTATTCCTAGTCCAGGTTATTCTGCTAGATTTTGGATGGAGGGTGTAAAGAATGGGATTTCTGAGTTGAGGGAAATGGTCCTTCCTTCATTCGTACTTCCAAACTTATATCCCTGTAATCAAAGATATCTGGCCACTGTTATTGTAATGCTATAATAAGTTATTTACCACAATTTTACAAGTTTAGTTAATAGATTCATAGATCTTGAGTCCAGAAGGAACCATTATGATAATCCAGTTCGACTTGCATAACACAGGCCATAGAATTTCATCAGTGCTGCTTTATCAAGGCTTGATCTTGATCCTCGGCTTCTGATTGAACAAGAGCATACCTTTTAGAAAGGCATCCAATCTGATTTCTGTTTGAAGGGTTTATTTTTGAGAAAGTTTAAATTTTAAAAAATTGGGATTGGGGAACAAATCAGAAGTTAGCAAATTTCAATGTTTTCAGTTAACCTGGTGAATAAAATACTTTGTAAAAGTTTATTTGTGCTGCAGTTAAAAACCTCCACTTAATATATGATTGTTTTAAATGTACTTTGAAGGCTCAGAGAATGACTCAAGAGTAAATGAAACAGAAGAGGAAGAAAACTACTGGAATGTAAAGATTGTACCAATTGTGTATGAATTAGAGAATGGTAGGTAATATTTCTTTGATATTTCAGTAATGGTGAATACACATTTTACAGAGCAAATTTAATATGGCGAGGAAGGCTTAATTTTGAATTTCCTTACTCATGACTCACATGCAAGTCAATCCATCTAAAGTTACTTTTATACAAAATTGTTGTTAATTTCTTTCCTTAATGGAATTTTAAAATTCCATTATCTCAGTCGGAGTGTATGAAGACACCCTTGTTATCTTTCACAGGCAGGTTAAAAGTGTGTTTAAAGTTAAAATGCCTCATTTTGTGCTGTATTTACATCTGGGAAACCTTGTGTGTAAATATTGCAAAATCAGAATATTGTTTTACACAAACTTTGCACATGTGTAAATAATTACATGTGTGCAAGGCAATGGAGAAAGTGGCCCAAAATGCTTAATCATTTAGGACAGCATTTCTCAAACTTCTTTTTTTTGTGGACCACTTGAAAATTGATGAGGGTCTCAGCGGACCACTTAATGATCTTTCCAAATGTTGTTTGTATCGTTAGCCAACTATTGTAAAGTGCTTTGGATAAAAGCACTATATAAAAAACCAACTTAATAATAATTAAAAAAATTTTGTTCTACAAATAAAAGCACACAACTCACATTCTCTCACGTTTTAATATCCGTAGTCTTAACTTTCTAATGCGATGGATGTGCCCTCTCCCCCCCGCTGCAGCAGCCCCTGAACTGGGTCTGGGAAGGAGGGGGCGGGCTCTCCCTTGCCACAGCAGCCACAGAACTGAGGCTGAGGATGGGCCCTGACGTTAAAGCTTTAACATCAGCTGCATACTGGCCGGTACCGGCTTCTTACCCCTGCCTCTTTCTCTGGCTGCCGCAGCCCTGCACGTCCCCCCCCCCCCCCTCTTTTCACCCCACTGCCCCTTCCCACCTACCCCCTATTCCCCCACAAGGCCACCACCTCACCTTACATGTGCATCTTCTTCAGGGTCCAGGCACCTAATTAGTGGAGCCACGCTTGCACCTCCACTAATTAGATAGGTGGCCCTTCATTCTCTCATGTGCGGCAGCCCAGGTGCGCACCTTAGAGGGAACTATCCACGGACCACCTGAATGGAGCTCATGGACCACTGGTGGTCCATGGACCACAGTTTGAGAACCTCTGATTTAGGAGTAAAGGATACACTCTGCCTGTACCAGGAGTGGCAGAAGGTCCCTAAAAGTAAGTGTGTGTGTTGTGGGGGCAGCTGTGTGTGCCTGAACTGGGGCTCCGCCTCTCCCCTGCTGCCCTTTCCCCTGAGACTCTGACACCACACCACCGCGCCATAGGTGGCGGCTCTGTCCCCCACCACTCCTTCTCCCCAAGCCTCCGCCCTCGCACTATCCCTTCCCCCCAAGTCCCTGCTCCCCCGCCACCTCTTCTCTCCCCCCCCCCCCCCCAAGACCCTGCCCTCTGCTTGTTCGTCTCTACCCCCTCCCCGTTGCTCACCCTTATGGCTGGTAAAAAGTGAGGGGGCTATGACTCCCAGCCCCACCTGTTCCGGTGACCTTGGCCTGTATGTCACTTTTATTAGCTGGTTTAAGGAAGAGCACTGGGCAGAAAGTAGAAACTTAGTTTAAATTAAGATAGCCTAATGCAAGCCAGCTAGTTAGAGGGTTTGGAGAGTGGGATGGTGTTGAAAAAGGAGAAGAAGCTTCTCCAGAGCATAGAGATGGAGTGGATCTTACACTTGCATATATTAGCATATTTTTTAATTTTTTAAATAGTCTGTTTTTTTTCTCCTTTTTAAAAATCTGTCTTCAGTGCTTTCTCACCAATTGATAAAATGAATACAGTACTATGAAGCACTGAGAGTAACAATTTTGCTGTTTCTTTAACGTTCTTGTTGACTAAAGCTAGAATGGCAGTCATATCCTCTTTTAGCTGCATGCTATACTTCCTTTATTTGGGCCTTCACTGCACAATTACAGTATTTATTTCTAAGCCAGTTCAGGAATTCCATAATTTAAATGAGTGGGTCTATTAGTTATGCAATATTTGTTTAGTGTTTGTTGTGTACAACCATATAGAGTAGGACCTCAGAGTTACGAACACCAGAATTACAAACTGACCAGTCAACCAGAAGTATGAATTCAGGCAGCAGCAGAGACAATGACAAAAAAGAAAAAGCAAATACAGTGCAGTATGGTGTTAAACATAAACTACTAAAGAATAAAGGGAAAGCAGCATCTTTCTTCTGCATAGTAAAGTTTCAAAGCTGTATTAAGTCAATGTTCATTTGTAAACTTTTGAAAGAACAACCATAATGTTTTGTTCAGAGTTATGAACGACCTCCATTCCTGAGGTGTTCGTAACTCTGAGATTCTACCGTACTTCAAATTCTTTCAGCTAATTGCATATTCATTTACTTAAGTCATTTGGTTGGTTCTGCATATTAACATATTAATAAGAGAGGCTTTTTCCCCTCTTTCAAAATACATGTACAAAACTGACAATCTGAGCTTGAAAAAATTCTGAGCTTGATTGTTATCCAAACTCTTATGATTGTCATACTCCCTTCAGATGATTGTTATGAGACAAAAAAGTACTTCTCTATTCACTAAAGGCAAATGTAGCCAGTTTGCAAATTTCAGTGTCGGGGTGATGCACAACTGGACCACTCCAGGGGAAGCAACACAAGATATTTTGTATCCCTCAGTTCCCCAACATGCAGACGGAGTGCAGCTGTTCATGAGCTTTAATTACTTCTCTCAGTCCCATGCAACTTCTTCTCCTTTGACTGGTGTATAGATGGGGTTAGAATCATGATCTTGCTTTCTCTTGTGTCATCTGGGGAATAGAAGTAGAATAGTCATTGCGCTTCACTGAAAACAGTGATTGCAATTTTGACTGATCCTTCTAGAGAGTGCACAGCGGACCTGCCAGCGTGGGGGGCAAAGAGGACAATTGCCCAGGGGCCAGGGTGATCTAAAAGGCCTCACGGGCTCCCGGCTGCCACTGTCGGCAGCACACTGGAGCTAAGGCAGGCTTCCTGCCTGCCCTCACTCCGTGCTGCTCCCAGAAGCGGCTGTAACAGCCCTATGGTCCCTAGGGAGGAGGGGGGTCTCCGCGCGCTGCCCAAGCGCTGACTCTGCAGCTCCTACTCATAGACTTTAAGGTCAGAAGGGACCATTATGATCATCTAGTCTGACCTCCTGTCTGGGAACTGCAGCCAATGGGAGCTGCGGCGGCGGTGCCGCACAGAGACCCCCTGAACTCCCCATCTAGGAGCTGCTTCCATAGTGGTGTGCTGGCTCTAGGCTTATAGAATCATAGAATCATAGAATCTCAGGGTTGGAAGGGACCTCAGGAGGTCATCTAGTCCAACCCCCTGCTCAAAGCAGGACCAAACCCAATTAGATCATCCCAGCCAGGGCTTTGTCAAGCCTGACCTTAAAAACATCTAAGGAAGGAGATTCCACCACCTCCCTAGGTAACCCATTCCAGTGCTTCACCACCCTACTAGTGAAAAAGTTTTCCCTAATATCCAACCTAAACCTCCCCCTCTGCAACTTGAGACCATTACTCCTTGTTCTGTCATCTTCTACCACTGAGAACAGTCTAGATCCATCCTCTTTGGAACCCCCTTTCAGGTAGTTGAAAGCAGCTATCAAATCCCCCCTCATTCTTCTCTTCTGCAGGCTAAACAATCCCAGTTCCCTCAGCCTCTCCTCATAAGTCATGTGCTCGAGCCCCCTAATCATTTTTGTTGCCCTCCGTTGGACTCTTTCCAATTTATCCACATCCTTCTTGTAGCGTGGGGCCCAAAACTGGACACAGTACTCCAAATGAGGCCTCACCAGTGCCGAATAGAGGGGAATAATCACATCCTTCGATCTGCTGGAAATGCCCCTACTTATACAGCCCAAAATGCCGTTAGCCTTCTTGGCAACAAGGGCACACTGTTGACTCATATTCAGCTTTTCGTCCACCGTAACCCCTAGGTCCTTTTCTGCAGAACTGCTGCCCAGCCATTCGGTCCCTAGTCTGTAGCAGTGCATGGGATTCTTCCGTCCTAAGTGCAGGATTCTGCACTTGTCCTTGTTGAACCTCATCAGATTTCTTTTGGCCCAATCCTCTAATTTGTCTAGGTCCCTCTGTATCCTGTCCCTACCCTCCAGCATATCAACCACTCCTCCCAGTTTAGTGTCATCTGCAAACTTGCTAAGGGTGCAGTCCACACCATCCTCCAGATCGCTGATGAAGATATTGAACAAAACCGGCCCCAGCACCGACCCTTGGGGCACTCCACTTGATACCGGCTGCCAACTAGACATGGAGCCATTGATCACTACCCGTTGAGCACGACCATCCAGCCAGTTTTCTATCCACCTTACCGTGCATTCATCCAGCCCATAATTCCTTAACTTGCTGGCAAGAACGTGCTTCTAGATCTACACAATGGAGAGGATAATTGGGAGAAATTGGTGTGTGAGTGGTATAGGTGAGTGTGTGGGGCAGGAGGAGAGAGGAAATGAGTGTGCATAGGGAAGTATGGGGGTGGGAAAAGGGGGGGAAATTATGGGAGAGGTGTGCATAGTGAAATGTGGGGAGTAGGATCTGGGGGAAACTGACTAGTACCCTCTGGTCATTTTATGCTGCTTCCAATTTGGGTAAATCAGCCAAAATGTACTGCTGAATCTAGTCCAAAAAGTTAAAAGTACATATAATATAGAACATATAAAGATTGATACTACATAGCTTGAAATCATTAGAAATATCATATAGTAACATTATTTTGGGTTTCTTGTTTAGTGTTCATGTATGACATTTTTAATATTTTTATTTTAAAAAGGAAATTTCTGGATAAAAGCTATGATTAACTGGAGAAGGATTGAAGTACATATTGGTGATATAATCTTAAAATAAATCCAAACGTATCAAGATGTGGAAATGCACAGTTAATGCACCTTTAACTCTAGAGGTGAGGTTACTAATTCAATGACTCCAGCCTCTGGTGACACCATGAGGGGGAGAAAATCTAATGTGCCTTTAAAAATCAATTTAATTGAATCGGGGACTACAAATACTATTGTACCTTAATCATCATTGTATTGGTACTTCATGACATTACTATAAGGTGGATTTAAGGTTGTTTGGGTACATCATCTATGCATTTCCATACCTTTACGTGATTTGACTTCTTTCAAAAGAAGCCTTTGAAAGTTCTGGGTTTTTGATATTTGTTTTGGGGATAATTCATGTAATATATTTATACATTTAACAAATTACTGATATGTACTCTCAATTTTAACTGTTTTTAAAAACGTTTTTGCCTTGGAATTCACATCTGTGTGTATGTGCATGGATGTGCTAGCGCCCCCCCCCCCCCCATCTCCCACTCCTACAAGGAGTAGGTAATATGTAATGTATTTCATCAGTAGGTATAAGATTGTGTATAGATTAGAAAGCATATTTAGATTTGACGTTTTCACATCACATATATCATGACCTTGCTTTTTCTGCTGTGGTCAAGTTAGTATACTAGCTGTAAATCTTTGCAATGGAAAAAGTACTCTAGTTCTCCACTTATGTGAAATGAATTGGTAGCTTCAATCCAGTTCTTAGTGGACAGCTATCCACAGCATAGATACCACTACCACAATTGGCCGTAATTGTCCCAAGAGAGATGCCAAAGATGCAATCATCAAATGATATAGACAAAAACTATCACATCATCTAGAGGAATAATCCTTCCAGTTCAAGGTTGAAGCTTATTGATGAGGCAGTATGGGGAAACCTTCATTGATGCTGCCAGAGCTGTACCTGTTTTGTGGATAAATAAAGCATTTTATTCTCCATAGCTGTCAATCTAGAACCTCTCATGAATGCTAAATTCACTATAATTAAGGTCCTAGTTTGTATGGTTTGATTGTATTTTTAAAAGCTCTTTTTCTATTTCAACTGCTAAAGAATGCATTTTATCCTTTAAAAATATTGTAAAACATCTACCTAGCCAGCCCATTTTCATAGGGCAATTTGGTAAGCCTCAGAAGTTAAGATGAGTTTTTCCTTCTAATTTGATACTGATTTTTATTTGTTTGAGCTAACCACTTGCGTATTACTCTGCCTCTACTGAGGAATGCAACCTGTGAAAATATATGTGAATAATGGCACTACTGTATTTCAAGTAAGCTTATGATATACTTTAAATACTAAATGGCTGTAACCTTAAGGGAAAAAAATTCAATATTTAAACAGAAAATTAACGTTTAGAAGGTAGACATGTGACTTATTTTATCCTAATGTAGATTATATGTGAGTGATTGGGTTGTGGTGGGGATGGAGATTTTCTGGTAGTTTCATGCAGGTTTTGTTTTTGTTGTGTTTCTAAATAATGTCAGAGGCACTCAGAGTAGCAGATGGGATGCCTGTTTAAACATCCATTTGCATTCATCTTGAACCTCTACGGTGTGTATAAGAGCTCTGAAAACTCATATAAATCTATTTTTGAAACCCATACAACAGCAAGCATATGACTGCCTGTGGGTTGGATTTATAGACAGAATAACTTTCTTCAGCTGTCAGTTCCTTTTTGCCTGTAGCATTTGACGGAACTCTTTAATGAATTCTTCCAGCTTCACCACAGGTTAAGTGTTCCTAGTTGATATTTCGTCAATCTAATTGTTAACAAGTTAAAAAATGTTTCATTTGAGACTTCTCAAATGTCTTGATTTGTCTTGTTGCTGTTGGCTCTATGAATCACTTGGCTTAAATAGAGCTATTGTTTTTAAAAGAGTAACATAAATCATTTGATGTATGAAAAATGCTTGTAAACCCTTTTATTAAAGTATCAGAACCCTACTAAATTGATTGGGTACCTTATTCTGTGTGGTATTTTGCAAACATTTCTCATTTTGGTGTTCTGTCTGTATCTGTTTATTGAATGGATGGCCTTGATAATGAACTTTATTTTCCTCTCCATCCCCACAAATAGAAGACAATATAGAAAATCTCTGCCTTGCCTGCACCAGTCTCCATCAAGCCTTGGAAGAAGGAAATATGTTTGGAAAGAGATTTAAAAGAAGAAGTGCGCTTCTGAAGATCTTATATAAATTAGTTGACATTGGTTCAGACCCACTGGGTCTGAAACTGGCAAGAATGATTCTGTCTGTAAGTCTTTTCTTAAACTGTTTAGTGATATGAAAGAGTGCAATGATTCACGTGTACTGTATGTACCATTGAAAACTGTTATCTAATTTAGCGTTCCATACTTTAAGGATGTATCTACTTTTGTGGATTGAAGCGTGTGTAGACATAGCTGAGCTAGCTTGAATCTAGCTAGCTTGGGCATCACAGCAGTAAAGTTACAGCAGCATGGGCTTCAATATGGGCTAGCCAGCAGAGTAATTATCCAGGGTTTCATGTGGGATTGAACAGCCCATGCTGCCTGAATGTCACTGCTCCAGTGCCTGAGCTAGCTTAGGTATGTCTACATGAGCTGGACTCGGGCAGCTCTATGAATTTTGCCGCCCCAAGCACGGCAGTTGGGCGGCCTTCGGCGGCACACCTGCGGGCGGTCCCTGGTCCCGTGGATTCGGTGGCGTTTCTGCATGGGCGTCCCTGCCTCCAAATTGCCGCCGAAACCGCGGGACTGGGGGACCTCCTGCAGAAATGCCGCCGAAGGCAGCCTGACCTGCCGCCCTCTCAGCGACCATCACACCGCCCCCCGCGGCTTGCCACCCCAGGCACGTGCTTCCTGCGCTGGTGCCTGGAGCCGGCCCTGGCTGGACTTGCACACTGTGATTGCAGGATAGAGATCTGTAGTGTTTTGATCTGCTAAGAATCAGAAGACTAAACAGTGGAAATTAAGTTCAGTTTTATAATACTTTGTACTTAATCAGCTTTATCTGAGGATATCAGATACCCACCTTTGAAAAAGGTATCAAAAAGGTAAGTATAATTATCCCCATACAGGAAAAGTGAGGTTAAGTTACTTCCAGGCCAAATCAGAAAGTCAGTGACCGAGCTAGGAATAATACCCATCTATTCTGACTCATTATTTTATTTTATTATTTATTATTGAATTGAATTACCATAGCATCTAGAGGCCCCCAACTGAGATGGGGACCCCATTGTGCTAAGCCGGGTATATGTACTTAGTAAGAGATGGTCTCTCCCCTGGAGAGCTTGCAATCTAAACAGATGAGACAAACAAGAGAGGGAGAATGGAAATATTATCATCCCCATTATACTGACAGGGAATGGAGAGATAGTGATTGTGTCTTGTCCAGGGTGTCACAGGAAATCTGACAGAACTAGGCACTGATCCTTGGAATCCCGGGTTAGTGTCTTAAGCGCAAGATCATCCTTCAGCTCGATGTCCTGTGCTCTAATCACTCTGCCTTTCCAGTCTTTTTTTCATTTTGTTTTTGTTTACCTAGAACTCCAAACTTAATGAAAATTAGTAATTTCTACAACTTTACACCAAAGATGAGATTTTAGTCTAAACATAATAGAAAACTAAATAAATGTTGAATTATTAGCACAACTCAAACTAGAGAACACAGTCATTGTTATGGTAAGACAATGATACTTGTGCTCCCATGTAGTTTCAGAAGTGACTTTGAAATTCTCTACTTCCTTGTCAGTGGTAATGTCGTGAGTTCTCTGATGATCCAAGCATGAAACAGCATGTCACTGCTTATAGGAGTATTATATTCCTGTTGTGTAAGCTCTGCAAGGGCAGGGAAGCTTGAGCAGAATTGTGTTGTGGTGGTGGGTAGGAAGCTTTTCAGAAAATGGCAAAATGAAGTAAAAGCATCATTACCTTTGCTTTTGCAATAAACAGCTAGACAGGGCAAATATTTAGTACCAATTTATTTTTAGTAAATACACAAAAATAAAGTTAAATTACCTTGCATCATAACTTTCCCATTAAAAAAAATTGATTCGTAGGTCACACCTTATAATTTAATATAATTCAGAACCTTACATAACAAAAATAGTTTGCATAATGTGTTACTAAAATTAAGGAGAGTTTAGTAAATTTCCCATCCTTTTAATTCAGTGTTGTAACTGGGAACTTCAATTGTAACATGTCACGTTTTCTTTATCTGCTAAATTTAGTTTCTTTAATGATTTGTGTTTACAGCAATAGAATTGTTTGCATAAAAAGTTGATAGCTAAAACTATTGTTTTGGTATAGTTTAGTCAACATCAGTGTTGTACATTAAAATCTCAGTCACAACTGTCAACTAGAAAATCAGCCGTCAGAATATTTCCTTGTAACTCTCTTAATCTGACAGTGATGGCTTTTCACAAAGTGTGGGATTTGGGCCGATGTTTCACAAAAAAATATAAAACTCAGTTCTAAGCCTGTGCTTTTAAATCGATCAGTTTAGCTTTTTAGTATGGTGTTTGTGGGGCAGAGGGATAGTCTACCTTTTAGAAAGATGCTGGTTAGCACTTCTTGGTATAGTTTTTAGTGATTATATTTAGGGCTGTTGATTAATCGCAAGTAACTTTTGCGATTAACTCAAATTAATTGTGATTAAAAAATTAATCACTCTGTTAAACAGTATAATACCGATTGAAATTAATTAAATATTTTTGGTGGTTTTTCTATATTTTCAAATACTGTATATTGATTTCTATTGCAACACAGAATACAAAGTTACAGTGCTCACTTTATTATATTTATGATTACAAATATTTGCACTGTGAAAATGATAAAAGAAATAGTATCAAGTATCAGAGGGGTAGCCGTGTTAGTCTGGATCTGTAGAAGCGACAAAGGGTCCTGTGGCACCTTATAGACTAACAGAGGTATTGGAGCATAAGCTTTTGTTGGTGAATACCCACTTCATCGGATGCAAAGAAATAGTATTTTTTAATTCATCTCCTACAAGTACTGAAGTGCAATTTCTTTATCATGAAAGTGTAACTTACAAATGTAGATTTTTTTGTTACATAACTGCACTCAAAAGCAAAACAATGTAAAACTCTAGAGCCTACAAATCTACTCAGTCCTACTTTTCAGCCAATCGCTAAGAGAAACAAGTTTGTATACATTTACTAGAGATACTGCTGCTTGGTTCTTATTTACAATGTTACCTGTAAGTTAGAACAGGCATTTGTATGGCACTTTTGTAGTCTGTGTTGCAAGGTGTTTCCATGCCAGATATGCTAAACATTCGTATGCCCCTTCATGCTTCGGCCACCATTCCAGACGACATGTTTCCATGCAGATAATGCTCACTTAAACAAAACACTTTTTTTTTTTTTTTTAAATTAAATTTGTGACTGAACTCCTTGGGGGAGAATTGTATATCTCCTGTTCTGTTTTATCCACATTCTGCCATATATTTCATGTAATAGTAGTCTCGGATGATGGCCCGGCACATGTTCGTTTTAAGAACACTTTCACAGCAGATTTGACAAAACGCAAAGAAGGTACCAATGTGAGATTTCTAAAAAATATCTACAGCACTTGACCCAAGGTTTAAGAATATGAAGTGCCATCCAAAATCTGAGAGGGACGAAGTGCGTAGTATGCTGTCAGAAGTCTTAAAAGAGCAACACTCAGATGAGGAACCCGAACCACCAAAAATGGAAATCAACCTTCTGCTGGTGGCATCTGACTCAGATGATGAAAATGAACATGCGTCAGTCTGCTCTGCTTTGGATCATTATCAAGCAGAACCTGTCACTAACATGGATGCATGTCCCCTGAAATGGTGGTTGAAGCATGAAGGGACATATGAATCTTTAGCACATCTGTCACATAAATATCTTGCAATGCCGGCTACAACAGTGCCATGCGAACGCCTGTTCTCACTTTCAGGTGACATTGTAAACAAGACGCAGGCAGCATTATCTCCTGCAAATATAACCAAACTTGTTTGTCTGAGTGATTGGCTGAAGTAGGACAGAGTGGACTTTGTTTTATTTTTGAATGGAGTTATTTTTTTGTACGTAATTCTACATTTGTAAGTTTAACTTTCATGATAAAGAGTACTATAGTACTATAGCAAGTACTATAGTACTTGTATGAGGTGAATTGAAAAGTACTATTTTGTTTTTTTACAGTGCATATATTTGTAATAAAAATAAATATAAAGTGAGCACTGTACACTTTGTATTCTGTGTTGTAATTGATATCAATATACAGTATTTGAAAATGTAGAAAACTTCCCAAAATATTTATTTAAATGGTATTATTCTATTATTATTTGTGTGATTAATCAGTTAATTTTTTTAATCGCTTGACAGCCCTAATTATATTCGTTCTACTTTAATGTACTTGTATCTTCCATTAAATCTAGAGAGAACATTAAGTGTCCACAATAACTGACTCTAGTGCAGGTGTTTTTATGTACATACAAAGAAAAATTTACTGTTGGGGACTCTCCACCAAACCATTTGCTTCTGGGTGATATAGGGCAGCCCTTAACTGTTTCACTCCACACAACTTCCATAATAATTCACTGGATAGCTGGGATGTGAAATTTGGCCCATGATCTGATAAAATGTCCTTAGGGGAACTCACTGTGTTTAAAAATAGAGAAAAGGGCTTTTTCCACAGAATCAGCGCTTAGAACAACTGCTTCAGGGTAGCTGGTGCAAAATCCACTACCATCAAGACATATTTTTCCCATTTGGGTAGGACATGGCATAGGGCTCACAGTGTCCATTGCTACCCTATAAAGTGCCTCTTGAATCACAAGCAAGTGGTTGTAGAGGGACTTTTTGGGGTGGTAGGTTTCTTTCAACATAATTCACACGATCTGCTATAGTCTCCCACATCATTCTGTATCCCTAAATTCTTCTTTAACCTTCTTTTGCCCCCAAGTGACCACAAAAGGACAATCATACACTAGCAACATTAACTCTCCATGATGCTGGGCAGGCACAACCAGTTGCTTGTAAGGTTTCCCAGGGCTTTTATCTTTCCCTGTAGGACTTCCCTGTACAATCGCCCTTCCTCTAAAAAAAAAAAAAAAAAAAAACCCAAACAAAAAAACTTTCCCCATTTCCCCTCACTGGGTTCCCCTCGAGTATGTATCCACAGATGCTTTCTAGTATGGGGTCTGCTTTCTGCTTGCCCGCAAAACCTTGGTGTCTGACAACCTGAACAGCCTCTACAGTTACAGTGGATAACTTCTCTTCTCCCCACCCCGTCCCCGTCCCCGTCCCCGTCGGTCTATATGCTTGCTGCTTTCCTTTGCTGTGCACATTGCTTTCTCTTACTGAGCTGGGGCTGGAGCCATCCCCTCCCTGCACTGCTGCTGCTTTTTCTGCATAATCCTCTCCTGAGATCACAGAACATACTCCTTTTTGTTGTGAGTTACTATATTAATTGCTTTAGACATAGACAAAATGTCATTTCCCCAGTGCTGTTGAAGTATTATCCAGAACACCAACTCTCAAAGTTCTCTCCAGATCTTCCCACTCCACATGTACTTTAGCCAAAGGTGCAATGAATTTGTATTGCCCCAATGCTAGTTCTGCATTCTCCACAGGGAGCATGTCTGCCTGTTTAACTGTGCTTTTTCTCACCAAAGAAATCTCTGAACCAGTGTCTACCCACCAAGTGCATTCTTTGCCATTTACCTTGGCAGCTTCAGCAAATTCTATGTCCACCTCCAATGGGTCAGACCTCTCAGAATTAATCAGGAGACTTGCAGGTACCTCTTGGGATCCTGTATTAAGAACAGCTGTATTAACCTGGGCTGGACAGGGCTTAGTTTCTTTCAGCTTAGGACAGTTCAGTGGAATCACATGTGAAACACCCTCTTAGAGTATTTTCCTGTACAAGGGGTCTGCAAGTGGGATTTCCTTTGGAGGATCTATTCTGGACCCTCACAGAAAAAGTATTTGGTTCACTGTCTGTACAGAGAAGTATAACAACATTTCAACCCGTCAGCTTACTAGAAGTAAACACTTTACTGAAATTACCCAGTGCTGATGATTTATAATGAAAGCAAAACAAGTTTATTAACAAAAAAGCATAAATTAAGTGATACCAAGTAAGAGAAATTAAGATCGAGATGGTTACTTTCACGATTAGCAGGGATGCAAAACCATGCTCTGTGGTGTCCCTAGCTTCTGTTTGCCAGAAATTGGGAATAGACAACGGAATGGATCACTTGATGATTATCTGTTCTGTTCATTCCCTCTGAAGCACCTGGCATTCGCCGCTGTCGGAAGACCAGAATACTGGGCTAGATGGACCATTTGTCTGACCCAGTATGGCTGTTCTTATGTTACACACAAATAACAGTGAAAACACGCATTAAAAAGTCTAAAACTTAATCTAGCAAAATACAGTCTTTATTCAAGATTTCTCTCACCCACAGTCTTCTGTCCATCTTTTAACTGGTTGGTCTGGCCTGGACTCACCAGAGAGATCAAATTGCTTGGTTTCTTTGTTTCCTTAGAGTGAAGGATAATTTAGGGGTTCACTCCAGCCCCTCTCCTTATAGTTCAGTGACCCTTTGAAATGTATTTTTCTGACAGGTACGCCCAGATAAATTTCATTAGTTCATGCTGTGTAAAGGAGCCTTGAGATCTGGAAGATAAGACTCCATGCTAGTTCCTCCCTTGGTGGGGGTTTGCTACTATGCAACTTATTTCTTCTTACTACAGTCTCTGATACAAATGAATAGCCCATTGAATATGGGCCGCACCTGGTTTGAGGTGTCTGCCTCTTTCCTTTTAGGAGGAAAAACCTATTTATCAACTCCCGATGATGTGCCTGGTTTAAATATCTTTTAGTCACAGACTTTAAAGCATGATATTAATGAGTATCCATAATTTCACATATAGCATTGTTACATATATATTTTACAATGATATTGACCATTGTATTTGCTTTCAAAGGATACATCGCAAGGTATTTGTACAAACATTATTGCAGTTGTGTGTAGGGTGTGAATACAGGGATGCCTAGGGTCATAGAAAGGTTGCCATTTTATCTTTACAACTTTCAGTTCCCCATTTACAGTTTCCTACATTCTTTCCTTTGATCATCGTCTTCTGTCAAGTTTCTCTCCTCTTGAACTTAACTGATTAAGAGAGTCCCTGACGTTTGAGGGCATCTTTCATGGTGAAATATATTGTTTCATATCATATTTTATTTTCTCGCATAGAGTTTAATATACAGATCTCATTCTCGTGTGTCCACTGTATTGCATAAATGGTGGATTCTGCTCAAAGAAAGAGAGATGGGGATTATTTTTCTGTGCTATAAGAATGATTAAAACAAAAAACCCTGCAAACTGGTCAGATAAAAATCTTTTTAAAACTGATCCCAAGTAGGATGTGTTGTATTTTTTAAAGAGTAGCATAGTTTAAATTTTCTTAAATTGTTTTAAATATTGAGGTGTTAGAACCTTTGAACGCAGAACCTCATTCTGTCCTATGGAAGTCAGTGGTAAAACTCCCATTCGCTTTGGTCCCAGATCAGGCCCAGTCTCTGATTAGTTGTCAATGCCTTCTATAGGAACTTTAGAAAGTCCACATGCTGACAAGATTACTATGATGTTCTTAACTTCTAAAATATAATGTTTTCTTTTATCCCAAAATATACATGTCATTTTTGTTTCTCTTCTTTCTCTCTGCAGCTCAAAGTAAGTGGAAAGAATCTGCTCAATGTCTGCAAGCTTGTATTTAAAATTAGTAGAAATGAGAAAAATGATTCGCTCATTCAAAATGATGGTCTGTTGGGTATGTATTTATTTTTATATATACTAAAATTAATGTTGAAATACAGTAGTAAAAATGCTTGTCCTTCAAATGTTTTGGAAAAATTATGACAGCTGACATTTGCTGTAACTGTATTCCCCACTCTAAAAATGTGAGCATGATGGTCAAGCGTGGGAGTGATGTGCAATCCTGTTTTTAATTCGTCGTTTTCAGTAAAACTTTTACGTATCTTATTAACTTAGGCCCTGCAAACACTTCACACACATGCTTAACTTAACGAATGAGTATTCCCATTGAAGTAAATGGGACTGTTCACCTCCTTAAAGTTAAGCATGTGTGTTTGCAGGATTGGCCAGATCATCCCTTCCAGTTGTAAGTCCTATGGGAGAAAGGTCCGGGGAAGGAAAACTCCACAAGGAACTCAGTAGAGTTCAGACACGAAGTGTCTCAGTACAGCGCAGTTGCACCTATATTCCCCCTCTGTCGTCCAGCAAGGACACTTGCTCTAGGCTTCCAGGCTCCCCAGCCGTATCGCCTCCCTTTCTGACTGGGTTATTTCCAGGCTGAACAGTTCCCTGACTGTACTATGGTGTCCCCAGCAAAGACTGTCTGCCTAAGCAAACCTGCTTCACTTCTCTCCTTGCCAACATCTTTATAAGTTTTATCACACAGTTCTTTCTAAGGAAGCACTTTTATTACAAGCATTACAGAGAAAACATATGAAAACAATAAGCATACCAGAGATCACCTCCTCACTCCAAAAAGGGCTCTGTTTGGTGATTAGTTCTTAAAAGCCCGCACAAGGTGGGTTTTTTCCTATGGGTACAAGTTCACCGCAGCCTCCCAAGTCTGATGGGGCATCAGGGGGCCACAAACCTTCCAATGCTTTCCTGAGGATTGGACCCCGCCAGGCCAGAGGTTCTGCCAGATTGCAGGATTAGAAAGAAGGCCCTGAGTCATTTTTAAGTGAGGCTATTTAACCAAAAATCCTTTCCTTGTCTGTTGTTCCCTGGAAAATCCAGTTTGAATCAGTATATGTGATGATGGTAGCTCTGTGGAAGTGTTGCACTGTGAGTGAATTTGCCTTCCCCCTCTTCCTTTCCCCCCCTTCACTCTTCTTAGTTCCTGGAGGGTTGTGATCCCCCTTCCTCACGGAAATACATACAGTCCTTCAATAGTACTTAAGCATTTGCATTTTTAATACAGTGAACTCCTAAAATACTTAAAACTTAATTCAGTAAGGTTAGACAGATAAAGCATATCTGTGTAAGCATCATTGTTTAGCTTTTGGGCCCATCTTCCCAGGGCTCTCTTCATTACTTAGTTAAAAAATGTGGGTTTTGTGGTTTGTTTTGTTTGTTTGTCTTTTTTTACTGGAAAGGGTTTATAATTTGGGATTGATTTGTGGATGGAGGAATGGCTGATATAAGACATAAGAATGCTTTAGAAAGTTTTTTTTCCTATTGTTTCAGTGATTTATTTGTTTTAACGGCATACAGAATATCAACAGGAATTATTAAGACAAACAGCTGATTTTTTTTCAGTCCGCCAAAATGCTGAAAATAACTGGAAATAGAAAATAATGTTAGTTTCTTTTTAACTGATCCAGTTATCTAGAAATTAAAGGTTCAAAAACTGACCTAACGTTTGTTTAATAATCAAGTAAGAAATAGCTTCAAAATTCTGATTACTTAGTTTTGACTGGGAGATATGGAGGAAATAATGCCAAATGAAAATGATATTTTGGGCACATTTACTCCTCCTATTGTATGCACCAGCAATTAGCTAGCACATTTAAACTTAGGCCTATGCTGACATTACTGATGATGCTGGTGTATAGGTAGCACTGCAGTAAAAAATCATTGATTTTAGGTGCCTCAGTTTTTGGGTGGCCATCTTAAAGAGGCCTGATTTTCAGGAAGTTCTGAACATATTCTCTCTGAAAATCAGGCCCTTTTAAAGGTGTCTCAAGTTGAGCGTTCAAGAATTGAGGCACATAAAATCAATAATCGTTTTTCAAATCTTGACCTAAGATTTTAATGATGACCACAGTGCCTACAAAGCTTGTATACACGTCTTATACTTCAATAATTATCTCTGGTTTCTATCCAAATACTTCATTTGTCCAATCCATTGATGAGAAAAGTATGATAAACACTGTGACCCCAGTTTTCTTTTGCAGTTAATCTTTTTAAAGCTAAAGTAGTTCAAAGATAAATGTCAGTCTTTCTAAACACTAATATTCTTTTTTTAGATTCTCTGTTGCAGATCCTGAGATTTGAAGATCTACAAACAAACAATGAGGCTTTTCTGTATTGCTTGGGAGCAATAAAATTCATTTCTGGAAATGCAGTACTCCTTAATGAACTGGTTAACAAAGGAGCTGTTGAAATATTGTTTCAGTTAATGAAGCAGATTAATAATATTAAAGAAAATGACACACGTTTCTCCAACTTGGGCCACCTATTAGTCCAGGTCAGCATCTATTTTTATTTTAAAGATATAAATACAAACTCCAATGACCAAATTTAAAATTAAAAATTAAATTGAAGCAGCTAAGTTGTGCCTGTTTACATAAGATAAAATTGGCCATAAGTATATGTAGACTTCATTGAAAAATGGCATTGTCATGAAGTTGTTCGTGGCCAAAATTTAGGTTTGTGGAGTATCTTTGTTCTGTGTAATTTTTTAAAAATGTTTTTATAATTGCTTCTTGAGTGCTCACAGTGTGCTGGATGTAATACCAAAACTAGAGGAAGACAGTGATCCCTGCCCCATGTTGCTTACAACCAGAATAGACGGTCAATACAAATCAGCCCCATAATGGACCAGGAGAGTAGAAGAAGCTATTATCACAAATCAGTGCATTTTAAAAAAAAGAAAAAAAAGAAAGGGAGCAGGAGAATATACCACCACATCTTTGCTTGGCAAGTTAATGTTTGTATAGTCTAAAGAAGCAATGTGTTTTAAGGAGACAATGGTGTGTTGGGAAGTCAGGAATCTATCATGTTCCAGTGGCTAGTGATGACCATCAAAACAGGTTATTTGCTGTAGAGGGATAGGAGTGCTCCAACCTTAGGGCTGGTCCACACTAACCCCCCGTGTCGAACTAAGATACGCAACTTCAGCTACGTTAATAACATAGCTGAAGTCGAAGTATCTTAGTTCGATCTTCAAAGCACTTACCGCGGGTCCACACGTGGCAGGCAGGCTCCCCCGTCGACAGTGCTGACTCCTCGCGGTGAGCAGGAGTACCGGTGTCGACGGCGCGCACTTCCGGGATCGATTTATCGCGTCTAGACAAGACGTGATAAATCGATCTCAGAAGATCGATTGCTTACCGCCGAACCCGGAGGCAAGTATAGACGTACCCTTAGTCTAGTAGATATAGCAGATAAAATGTGTTCATAGCTTGATCTGTTTTTTGCATAATTACTTCCCTCCCTTTCACCATGCATACATTGTTGTTGAGGAGTTGTCCATGTTTTGGCTGCTTGTATTTCTTCCTAGGAAATAACATTTTGTTCAGAAAAAGGTAAACTGTATTAGCTCTGGAAACGCATACAGTGAGCTAAACTTCGTCACCTTGTCAGTGTCCCTATTAAGTGAAATGATACACTTATGAACAATGTATTATATTAAGTGGAAGACTATTTTCTACATATTTAATAAACAGTTGCTTTCACATTTGCTGCAGGTATTTGACAAGACTGATGACATAGTCAAAAATATGTATGGTATGATCAGTAATATGTAACAATGAAAGCTATTTATTTCAATGGGATCATACACATAGATGGATAGTATAGATTTATGGAATAATTCACATAGTTTGTATCTGAACAAAGTGAACAGCTTGGTAATTTTAATTTTTAAAAAATCAGTGTAGCTACTAAATGTAACCCTGAATTAAATAGTTTAGACCAGCGGTTCTCAAACTTTAGCAACCCAAGGACCCCCATTTTGATTTAAAATTTTTTGCAGATCCCCAAGCTGGCTTCTAATTTTCCCCGGGGGTGCTCAACCCCTGCTCAGCCCCAGGCCCTGCCCCCACTCCACCCCTTCCACCAAGACCCCACCTCTTCCCGTCTCTGCTCCACCCCTCCCCCATCTCTTCCCCCTCTTTCCACCCCCCTCCCCCGAGCACGTCCCATCCCCACTCCTCCCCCTACCTCCCAGCACCTCCTGCATGCTGCTGAACAGCTGTTCTGCGGCATGCAGGAGGCACTGAGAGGGAGAGGGACGAGTTGATCAGCAGGGCTGGTGGGCCCCAGACATGACTTGCAGACCCCCTGGAGTACCGGGTGTCCGTGGACCCCAGTTTGAGAACCGCTGGTTTAGACTAATGGCTTGTCTACACAGGGACACTCAGGAAAATTAATCTAAAGGTGTGAATTAGTTAAACTGAATGAAACCCCTGTGTGGACAGCCCAGGTCTGTGTTACGGGCTCTATTGTGGTATAGCTACACCGGTATATCTGTGTCACTGTGTGCCATATTGTAGAGGCAGACTGTAGTGGCTAAAGGTTTTGTCCGTCGCTATAGGAACTCCAACTCCCTAAGCCATGGTAGCTAGGTCAATGAAAACCTGCTTCTGTTGACTTAGCTGCATCTACACCAGGGGTTAGATTTAGGGATGTAAAAGTTTAACTGGTTAAACTCTGCTGCCGCCCCGTGTTCCTGGGGTCCTGGCCTCTGCCATCCTGGCACGCCCGCCTTCCAGCCCCGCGCCTGGAGTCCCTCCGGGCTGCCACCCCACATCCGGGGCTCTTCTGCCGACTTCTGGATCCATTATATCTTATGTACACAGACAAGGGTAAGGGGTAGAGGCTGGGGCCGCAGCTGGGCAGGCAGGGTCCGAGAGCGCAGGGTTAGATGTTTAATTGCAGTGATTCTTACTCACATCCATAGTATTAACTGCTTGCTGTATTTGGGGTGGGAAAACCAGGACCTTTGATAGGACCTTTTGGAGTATTTTCACCTTCCAAAAGGAGATTAACCAGAGATCATAAGATCAATTTCCTGCCATTACAAGATGAAGACTCTGGTCATTCAGATATATTACTTACTGGTGAAATTGATGGGATCCTATACATTTATGGGTATGAAAGGAGGGCCTAGATTCAGAGAGAAATTGCAAAAGGTGAGGAAGTAAAGAATGATGTACCAGTTCCCAGAACCATCCAGTGACTTCAACTGGCATTTTTTGTTCATTTTGTTTTTTTGCAAGGGGGAGGTAGAGCAAGCCTCTGAATATTTTGGAATGGTAAAACTACTTTATTTTTTTTCCCCTTAGAAATGTAATTTTTTTCTGATATTAGCTTTCCCTACATGATTTGCTTACATCACTGTTCTTGATGCATTAAAATATGTGATTTCTGATTCTGAGTTAAAATGAATTACTCAAGAGAAAGATTGTCTGTAATCTTACCGTGTCTTCAGGCACAGACAATATAGACATTTTTTCCTATGACACACACCCAAAGAATAATAATTGACATTAAGTGTTTGCAGCAATGGATATAGTGAAAAACCAAATATTCAATGATAGATAGAGAAGTTGTAGATGCAGTGAGAAGTCCTTTCAGAAGTACAGAATCTGGTGAAGTCCACAGTGAACCAGAGGCGATAGAAGGGAAATGCATCAAATTACCACAATGATCAGTGCGGTTAGTGACTGCACTTTGCTAGCTGGTAACTTAAATATGTGGATTTATGAAGCCAGATTCTCTTGCATTGACTGTTTATAGTATGTCACCAAATGATGCTATTATATACATAGTCTTCATAGGCTACAGGATTTTTTTTCTTGTTCGCATGCAAACAAGTTTTTAGTCTTTGAAGAAATTCGTTTTGTTATACAGTGGTCCTTTGATAGAAGCTCAAAATATAATTTTAAAAAATGCCTGAAACCATAATATTTACTTGTGCTTTGGGATTTTTATATAGTGGTTATAGCAGAGGTCTGTGACTTAAGACACACTTCTGACTCAGCTAACCTATCCTTACTCGACCTATTACCCATTTTATACATGGATAAACTGAGCATGCTACTACTTACCTCATCTAGGTATTGTGAGGTTTTACTAATTAAAATGTGTAAATACTCCCAAGATTCTTGAATGAAAAGTACTTATAGAAGAAGTGCTTGTTTTTTTCCTTCATAAATTCATAGTATACGTTTCAGTATGAGTTCACCAGTACTGAAAATCTGCAGTTGATCAGCTTTGTCTTGCTGAGCAAGTGGAGGAAAGTGGCAAGCAGGCACTACATTCTAATGATTTGTGGAGTCACACATCTTTGTGAAATATTTATAGCATTTCTTCCATTGCCTGTGTTACCTCTGGGTAGCCAGTTCTCGACTGAGACATTTAATTTGGAATCTTCAACTCTTTGTAATGTAGGTTAACAGATTTCATAGGGAACAGTTTGGTTTATTTTTCTAGGCGTATATGCTTCCACTTATTATTAAATTTCATCAGGTGTGACAGTTATATGCATACTCAGTTTTACTTTGCTTTTTCTGTTGACCACTTTCTAGTTGTCTTGGACTTGTAGTCCTGCCTTCATGGAGTTCACTCCTGGGTGAACAGTATTTCCTAAAATGTTTCACCAAGATAGAATTGTTAGTGTCTCTCTCTTTCTGAAGACTGTTGGACAATGCACTGCATATTATCCAATGATGATAAATCTTTGTTTATGTGTAAGAGTCTTTGGCTAGATAAGGACCCTGCTCTTTCTGTGATTTATACTTCCTTTTCTCATCTATGAAGTATAACTAGAATTCAGCGGATGTTATCCTAGATTAGTCCTGGATTTGTCTGTGTGTTGGAGTTGTTTTTTTGTTTTTGTTTTTAAAAAACAACTCCTAAGTTAAACTGCTATAGCACTTTATTTTGTGGCATGCTTGAGAACTTTGCTCAGAAACCATTCAGTGTGAATTTTGCCACCAGAATTTTAATTCACACTTAATTGACTCCATATTTTGTTTTATTTTCAAGTAATTTATTAAGTACAGCATTTAGTTTGAAATTTCATGGTTTATGAAGGAGTGCTTAATTTGGAACTGGTGTATCTGATTTTTCTCAGTACACCACCATTAATTGCTTGGTATTATTGGGGTTTTCAAAATATAGGATAAAAGCTGATGAATCCCATACTACAATTGCTTTTCACTCTCAATTTGGTGTGCACCTCATGATTCTGAAATATAAACCCTTTTAAATCTACACTTAATTCTCCCCTCTGTAACATTTCTTTAATTTGACAGATTTTTTGTTTGTTTTCCCTCTGTTTAAGTTGTTTTGTTGTAAAGCATCTTGAGATGCATTTGTACCCTGTGACCTTTCCTTGTATTGTGTCAGAAAAGATAATCAGAAAATGGACCACAGACAAGGAAGGCCACAGAATGGCAGATGATTCGGCCAAGAAACTTGTATAAGATGTATAACTTGTATAAAATGTTTAGCGATCTCTGCTCACAATCTGGAGAAAGAACAGGAATAATAAAAGCAAAGAACAGTGATGAACTTCCAAATATATGTAAGGAGAAAAGAGATCAAGAGATGTGATAAGCACTTTTGTATTTCTTAAAATGTCCAGAGCACAGTGTAAAATTTGAATACAATACTTTGTATTGAACTCGCTACTATTTGAATAAATTTCACACACTCAGTAGCTGCAACAAAAGCAATTATCTTATTGTTTCTGTGATCATAACTAAAACCAGGAATTAGTAACATTGAGGGAAAATAGCATTAGAAATGTGGAAGAATTGTTCCAAAATCTAAGACAAATGTTAAGACTATAATAACTTTAGAGGAATAACATTTTGTATAATTTTTCCATTTGAATTGACTGCTACCACTATATGTAGGCAGTGCCAAACTCCGTTATGTTACTGCGGTAAATCCAGGGTAACTCTCTACACAACTGTTATACCCCACTGTAAATGAGAGTAGATTTTGGCTTTATGGTAGTATGCAAATAGTAAGTTAGATCCAAATTTGGTCTATTAGGTGTTTATTATACTAATAATAATTAATAATAAAATGAATAATAAATTATATTCACAAGTCCCCCAAAGAGGCAGGGAAGTATTATTAAACTTCATTTTACAGATAGGAAAATTGAGACATACAGACATTAAGTGACTTGCCCAAGGTCACATTCAACTAGTAAATCTGTGACAGGGTAGAAGCTGAAACCCTTTCTACACAATTACATTAGTGTTCACCAATCCTGCTATGTACTACTACTACTATATATGTAGTACTTTATTAAGAATTTTTAAATTCTGTATAAATGTGTTTTCTCAGAGGTTGGTTCTTTTCTAAAACTGACTCTAAACATGGCATCAGCATGTATACATTGAAAGTTTTTCCTTTTCTTTTTTCTTTAATAAGATTCACTGAAGAGTACAGACTGCAGAGTGCAACGGTTGTGTGTTTTATGAAGGGTTATAGCTTTTATTTTTTCTTTTGTAGCAGCATAAAATCCAATATTTGTTTAAAACAATACTGTAGGTAGAAGCTGCTCAGACAACTGCTTATCCAGTTTTCTGTTGATCTTTATGGAAAAATGAAGTATATAGTTCATATTGCTGAACAGACAGTTCCGTTTAATGAGAAGGTATTATATGTCTAGAGATTTGCTGACTGAAACCATGTTAAATAGATAGTCTTTGTGTCTTTTTAGCCTATATGCAAATTTAAGAACACATTTTAGAATAAGGAAAATCTGAGGATTTCTTCCTGTATTTGCTTTAGTATCAATGACCTGAATTTGAAATTTTCAGTACATCTCTATTCAAATAACCAATTAGTCGCTTAGATGACCCTAGTATTTTAATACTCTTATCTCAGAGGAGAATCAGACAAAGATCCTTAAAATATGCAATAATCAGTTCACTCTATTTTCATTGCTAGAAACCGTATGTAGTATTTTTTATGATCTAAGCTCTTCAAAACAGATTTGTATCACCTGAAAATATTTTGGCTTCTCCATAAATTGAAGATCCAGATTGTGTTTGGCTTTTGTGCTTTTGGATGCAGATTATGTCCTGCCTCTTACATGATAACTCTTTAATCTTTACATCCAACAGATTGGGGTTTTTTTATGTTTTATTTACTGTTCACCAATTCATTTTAATTTTCTGCTAAAACTGTTACATGCCGTTGCTACCAAAATATAATTACGTATTACGTGGGGGCTATATTACTTTGCTCTTGATCAAATAGGACATCTCCAGAAGATCCAGATGTGGATTTCCACAATACATCATAAATTCTGTGTCTAATAAATATGTTAAGTATCCATAAGTATTCTACATATGTATCAAATAGGCAACTTTGGCTCAAGCTTAAAACTGTTTGTATTAGTGTGTGTGCATGCAAATTTTTAAAACCTTTTTTTTAGTGGGAATGTTATTTGTTGCAGTACGTCCTTGGACTGTGTTTTTCTCAGTTATCTCATTTTTAAGCCAGAGTAGACAAGTTCAGTACTTTATAAGGGGGACTTCCAAGGAAAACATACAATAAGGCAAAATTACAGTCTGAGTAATTGTGTATTACCTACCTAAAATCCCACTTCCTGTCCTAACCTGTCATGTAGTCTTAGGCCCAGGTCTACACTTGGGGAGAATCGACCTAAGATACGCAACTTCAGCTACGGGAATAGCGTAGCTGAAGTCGACGTATCTTAGGTTGACTTACCTTGGCGTTCTCACAGCGGCGAGTTGACCGCTGCCGCTCCTCTGTCGACTCCGCTTCTGCCTCTCGCGGCGGTGGAGTTCCGGAGTCGACGGGGAGAGCACTCGGGGATTGATTTATCGCGTTTAGACTAGACGCGATAAATTGACCCCCGAGAGATCGGTCACTACCCACTGATCCGGCGGGTAGTGTAGACCTGCCCTTATTAGTGTGCATTTGTTAAGTGATTGCTGCATTTCATTCAAATTGGCTGCATTTTATTGGAGTATGAAATTATTCTGGTATATAAAGTGAGTGAGGCAAGCAAGATTTGGCCAAGAGATTGTAAAAATCATGATAAAATGGCATTAAGAATCATAGAATCAGAGGGTTGGAAGGGACCTTAGGAGGTCATCTAGTCCAACCCCCTGCTCAAAGCAGGACCAATCTCCAATTTTTGCCCCAGATCCCTAAATGGCCCCCTCAAGGATTGAACTCATAACCCTGGGTTTAGCAGGCCAATGCTCAAACCGCTGAGGTATCCCTCCCCCCTAATCAAGAAGGTTGATTATTAAATAATGCAGAAAATACCACAAGCTAATAATGCTAAGTACCTGACTTAAAATGGGGCTAAACATTAAGGAGGCTGTTGTTCTTTATGGGAACACGCTTGTGTGGGGCACAAGATCAAGTGTGGGGCAGTGCTGAGCCTCATCACTCCAGTGGGAGTTCTGAGAAGCATTGTACAAAGCCCCTGAGAACCCTCCAGTGTGAAAAATAAATGCCCACTTCTATACATCACTGTGTGGCGTGCATTTCCTTCTGAGCCTAACCAGCGCTACTAAGTTATGCAGGAGGGGCCAATGGCATGTCCCCCACCTCCTTGCACCCACAGTGAAGGATAATCTGGCCTTTAAAAGAAAAAAGTTGCATGAGAGGCACAAGACCAATATTAGGTTTCAGTGTAGTAGCCGTGTTAGTCTGTGTCAGCAAAACGAAAATAAGAAAGAAAAACTTGTAGCACCTTAGAGACTAACAAATTTATTTCAGCATAAGCTTTCATGGGTTAGAACCCACTTCATTGGACCAATATTGATCTTTTTTTAAACATTTATTTTAATCTATATAATTTAGCTACATGTCATACACATCCTAATCTCTGATGCTTACTCCATACATGCTTGTAGAAGTCCTAACTGCTTTATTGTCAGAGTGCCAATTCCCAAGATGGTTTAGGTGACATCTGACTTATTAAATTTTCAAAAGCACATGCAATTCATAATAGACAACGATATATTCTCTCTACAGCTGACAGCTACTTTGCGAAACTTGGTTGACTTACCTCTTTCAAGATGCCAGCTCCTGTGTAGCGGTGCAGTTTCAGAGCTCTGGGTGATGCTGGAGCAGCGGATGAATGATAAGGATATATGTACCTGTATTGTCAGGATATTCAGGTATGTATGCAACACTGTTTTGATCATCAAAACCCGCAATCTCTTGAGAGCTGATCCTGCACCCATTGAAGTTAATAGTAGCTCCTCCATTGACTTTAAAGGGGGCTGTGTTGAGCAGTTGAGTTTGAAAAGACAGACATTCCTTAAATTGCTTGTGAAAAGCCAAGGAAAATATTGTATTTTTATAACTTGTTCTGTATTAATAGTCATAAAACTATTTCTCATGGCTAAGGCTAAGATTTTGTCATGGTTGTTTTTATAAAAATCATGGGCAATAAACAAAAATTCACAGAAGCTGTGACCTGTCTGTGACTTTTGCTGCTGTGGCTCCATGGTTTCCCCCACCACTGTGGTGGCTGGCAGCTGTGGGGTTCCCCCTCTGACCGTGGCAGCTGGAAGCAGCAGGGCGGTCCCCCCCCCTCCACTCACAGCGGCTGGGAGCTGCAAGGTGACCATACTTCCCTAAGAGAAAATAGGACATCCCCAGCCGCTCACCCAAGGGTTCCTCTCCCCTTCCCCAAGGCTGTCACTTGTCACTGGAACCTTGCAGGGGGCCCCCTGTCACCTGTTGCTGGAACCCTGCCAGGGCCCTGCTGGCTGCCAGCTCCAGAGTCCCGCATGTCACGGAGGTGTCTGGAAGTCACGCATTCCGTGACTTCCATGACCATGACAGAAACGTAGCCTTAACCCAGAGCCTTACAAACATGGATTTATTTTCCCTTAAAAAAAATTTTTTTTTGTACCACTGTCATATGTTAATCTCTGTGGGCCAAATTTAGATTTTATTGTTTAAGATGCCATTTCCTGTCCTTTAAAGAGAAATAAATTCTTTTTATTGTTAGTAATTTATTTTAATTTTTGTTTTTAAAATGGACAAAAGTTATCTTCTGGTGTTTACAACTCAAACCTTACAGCAGGGATTGAATTTGCAGATGTACAAAAATATGTGAGACGCAGGGACATTATTACTTCAGCCATCACAGAGCCCTCTAGGAGATTAGGTGTGGGAGATGGGCCCCTCCTTGTGCAGGTGACGGACTTCTGGTTAGTTTCCCCAGAAGAATCTCATTGTTGCCCAGGGAGCTCATTGGCCATTCCCCAAGAAGACGTGGTGCTTGCTAGGGAAATCCACCAGAGTGGGTCACCTCTAGGGTATGTCTACACTGCAGAGTAAGTCCAGGGTTCGAACTCAGGTTCAAACCTAACTCCTCTTCCGCCTTCATACAAATCACGCTAACCCAGGACTTGGACACAGGGTCCCAGGACCCCAATGGTGGTGAAGGGTCCGAATTTGAGTCAAGCTGAGACTAGGGATTCAAGTCCTGTTGCTTTGCAATGTAGATGCAGCCCCACTGAACTTGTGTTCTGGGAGTCTGCCAAAAGCTTCCCACAGTCCCATGGCCAACTTTCTTTGTCCTCTGTACACTCAAGTTTTCCCACACTACACCATGAACAAAGGGCTAGAGCAGTACCATTTTGGGAGGGCACTAGAAAGTCTGGAATATGGGTGTTTGGAATTGGGCTCAGGTAATGCATTGTAGATGCTGTAGCCCCGAGTGGGATCCAGGGTTCGACAGTTCCTAACCTAGGGTTACAAATTAGTGTAGACGCTCAAGCCATAGGTCAACAAACCAAGGGACTCCGAACTCAAGTTCCACTAATTCTAGGCTTACATTGCAGTGTAGACATATCCCTACAAAGTATCTTGCAGTATATATGAGTAGCCCTTTGGGCCTCAGCTTCACTAGGAAATGAAGATGTGCTCTTAACTCAAGTTAGCTAACTCTAGGTAAAAGTCTAGTGAAGACTGTAGTTTACATTTTTGACACAAGTTAGCAGGTTGAGTGTAGTTTTCACACAAGCCACTCTGCCTTGTCTTTACGAGGATTTTGCCTTAAATTGAGAATCTCTTAGTGAAGACAAGGCATTGACGAGTTCCCTGTGTCCCAGCAAAAATCTGGTCAAGGTTGATTACAATATTGCAAATACTAAATGGGGTAGTAAGTAATTTGAGAATTTTGCAGGAGCTGGATATTAGGGTGTTGAGGAATTTTCAGGGAATGAAAAGAATGTAGGCACGAGTAATTCTGAGTTTAGTTTTGAATTAAAAGTTTGCCTTTGCCTGTGTGCTGCTGTGATAAGTTCTTCTTGCTGTTGGCTGCAAGATTTACTGAAAAGCAATGTTTCCATTGACTTAATTGCTCACTGCTGTCCCCAACAACTATCCAGCCCCTGCTTTCTAGCTGGCAAAGGCACCAAGTCCTAAAGGGAGCATGCCACGGAGAGCAGCTGCTTCTAAGTTCTGCCCTGGTTTCCTCTCCAGTCTTTAAAACAGACAGAGCGTGATTCTTTATGGTTTGTGCAGGGTGATTTCCATAGGCTTCCTGGGCAGGGAAAGTACAAAACACTTCTCAGCCCTAGTTCTGTCTCAGTTTGCTCCTCTCTGTCTGTGTAATCTGGTCTCCAAAGATGAGTCAGTTCTGGGGTTTTAGTATGTTTTCTGTACATTTACTTGTTGTACTTTAGGTTGTTTTCTTTGTAGCCTGGCAAGTTACCAAGGCTGAGAAGACAGGAGCATTTCCTAGATTACACCTGTGATTCAATATAGATTAGGGGTGGGCAAACTTTTTTGCCCGAGGACCACATTTGGGTATAGAAATTGTATGGCGGGCCATGAATGCTCACAAATTTGGGGTTGGGGTGTTGGAGGGGGAGAGGACTCTGGGGGGTGCGGGCTCCAGGGTGGGGCCAGAAATGATGAGTTCAAGGTGCGGGAGGGGGTTCTGGGCTTGTGCAAGGAGGGGTGGAGTGTGTGGGGTGGGGCTGGGAATGAGAGAGTTGGGGTGTAGGAGGATGCTCTGGCCTGGGATCGAGGGGTTTGGAGGGCGAGAGGGGGATCAGGACTGGGGTTGGGGGACGGGGTAGCTAAGGGGTGCAGGCTTCGGGCGGTGCTTACCTCGAGTGTCATGTCCCCTCTCTGGCTCCTACATGGAGGCACAGCCAGACGGCTTTGCTGCGCGCGCCCCATCCGCAGGCGCTGCCCCGTTCCCGGTCAATGGGAGCTGCAGGGGTGGCACTTGAGGCGGGGGCAGTGTGTAGAGCGGAGTCCCCAGGCTGCCCCTAAGCGTAGGCGCCAAAGAGGGGACATGCTGCTGCTTCCGAGAGCCATGCAAAGCGGCCCCCGACCCGAGCTCCGGAGCGGGGCAAGCCCTAGACCGCACTCCCCAGCGGGAGCTCAAGGGCCAGATTAAAACGGCTGGCAGGCCGGATCCGGACCACGGGCCATAGTTTGCCCATCCTTGGTATAGATGCAGAAATAGATTTGTCTTGTTTTAGAGTTTCTTCATTCTTCAGATATTTTCTTAAATTTGATAATTACAGACCCTGATTCCTCTTCTATTATCTGGATGCTGTGGTGGTACGAAACAGCTATAAAACCAAATTAACCAGCTACCTGGAAATTGCATCAGTAGCATAGAACATAGAACTAAATGCTGTTCCCTGTTTCCTCTAATATTATTATAGTCTTACCATTTCTTTTTTCCCAATGTGTAACAAAATTTAGCTAGCTTCTTTTTGTATAGAATTCATGTTTTCAAATCTGTTTTGCTTATTCACTTGTCTGGGACCATAAATATTATAATCTCTCGTAATCCTACTTAATTATGCAGACATTTTCAGGTACAATATTAACTGGAAGTAAAGGGTTAGCCAGGTAACCATATAGCAGTGATAACTGTAAGTCAAAGTGTGCCCTCTCTCCTCTTTGAACCATTAGGGTGATGGGTACAGAGATATAGCAGCCTGAGAAGCTATAATGTTGGGTCAGATGCAGGAAGAGAATGCCTTGAAGAGTGTTGGGAGGAGTATTCCTCATCCCTGCTGGTTAAAGAATAGCACCGATGGAATTATATTGGGCACTAACAGGCATGCAGAAGAAATGATGTTCTGTTCTTGTCTCCACCTGGCATCCCATGCTGTCTTGAGGCTAAAGGCCTGTGCTTAGTGCTTAAGGAATACTATTAGTGTATTTCTTTCTTATTTACTGTTAGTGTTGGCATTCATGCCTGGGCTAGGCACATGGGTTGAGGAAGGCTGGTTGTACTGGCACAGGAATAGCTAGAATTTTGTTCGTTGTTTGTGTCACACATATACGATAGTCGTTACTATAAATTAATCTGACTTCAGTGTCATTCTCTTATGTAACTGGCTGCCTTTATCTGTAGTAGAAGTACTAGCGTTTCATTCTGTATGTTGTAAAATGTTACTTTGAGACTTGAAAGTAGAATGAATATTTTTTATTTTGCAGAAGAAATAAAATATTGTAATTTATATATATATTTTTGTATGTTTATAGCAAACTTTCTTCCTACAATGACTGCTGTGCAGCTCTGGCAGACTGCTCCAGATGTTATGTCTTATTTTTAGCCCTTCTAAACAAACACCAAAAGAAGCAGGTCAGTATTTTCATCTCCTCCTTTTTATATTTTAATCCTCTGTTATTGTATGTGTGTAAGCCCATTTTCAGTGACCTACTTTCATGCCCATTTACAAGATAATTTAAAACAGTTGACAACATTTCTATATTAGGGAAATGGAATCATTTAGATTAAGAGGGCAACACGGGACAGATGGTTGATTAACTTGTCTATCCTTAGCGCACACATAAGATATCCTCTGAATACTTATATTTTTTTCCAAGGTTTTTAGTAGTAGTAATGTTTTTTTTTTAAAGCAAGTGGTTTATCAAATAGCAAAAGTTTTTCCATATTTAAAATTGCTTAACTTTGAGAAACCCCACATTTCAATTGTGGAAAAAGCTATCTAAGGGTACATCTACACTGCAATAAAAAAACCCTGAGGCACTGAGTCTCAGACCTTAGGCTTACATTGATTGGGCTGAGGGTCCAAAAATTGCAGCATAGATGTTTGGGCCTGGGATGGAGACTGGGCTCTGGGACGCTCCTGCCTTGTGGGGTTTCAGAACCCAAGCCTCAGCCCAGTCATCTACACTGGCATTTTTAGCACCACAGTCCGAGTCCCTCAAGCCTGAATCAGCTGACCCGAGCCAGCTGTAGCCATACCATGGGCCTTTTATTACAATTTAAACATACCCCTAAGTATGGATTCTTATTATGCCTGAAAAATATACAGTGCCTTCTACCAAAGCAACACAAAATTATTTGAAACATATAGCTAGAAATAAAAGTATATGGGAGTTTTCATATATGAAAGATTGGCTAGAATTATGAGAGTATCCTGTTTATACGTTGTAATAAATAACTGGTTCATAACTAAACACAAAATGTTTGTTGCCTGAGAATGCTGATATTTTTAACCTGTCATATTTCTACTTTTAATAAATGGTTCTCATCCCATAGATCAGCTTTGTTTTTGCATGTTAATAACCATATCTTCTGTATCAAAATATCACTTAGCAAGGAAATTAACTGTTTATTAAAACAAGTTTATTACTGTTGTGATGATTTTGTGTATGTGTTCAGAATAATTTCTCCTTAGTGATTCTTATGCACACGCCTAGAGCTATTTGTACTAGTGTACCGTTGACAGACCTCGGTCATTGGGATCGATCCTGGGAACTCTGGAGATAAATGCATGATCCTCTACTGCATGAGCTAAAAGCCATATGCCCCTTAGCTAAGGCTGTAGCAGACTCATTAATCTCTAAGGGTACGTCTACACTACAGAATTAGGTCGAAATTATAGAAGTCGATATTTTAAAACCCGAATTTATGGAATCGATTGTGTGTGTCCCCACTAAAGAGCATTAAGACCATGAGGTCGACGGACTGTGTCCACAGTATCGGGGCTAGCGTCGACTTTTGGAGCATTGCATTGCAGGTAGCTATCCCGCAGTTCCCGCAGTCTCCACCACCCATTGGAATTCTGGGTTGCGATCCCAGAGCCTGATGGGGCAGAAAACATTGTCGCTGGTGGTTCTGGGTACATGTCATCAAGCCATCCCCGCATCCCCGTCCCTCCCTCCCTCCGTGAAAGCAATCTTATTCGCGCCTTTTTTCCGGGGTTTCCGGGTTTGCTACGGCAAGCATGGAGCCTGCTCAGCTCACAATTACCATACATCTCCAGTGTACGCCTGGACATTAGGTCTAGTGGGGATTCAGTTGCGCTATAATACGGGCAGAGGGATAGCTCAGCGGTCTGAGCGTTGGCCCGCTAAACCCGGGGTTGCGAGTTCAAGCCTTGAGGGGGCCAGGAGATGATGATGGATATCAAGCCTATTGAACCATCTGCAGCTAGAAGGGAAGGTGCCTAACCCTTGCTCCCTGCATATTGTACCATCTGCTGTTAGAAGGAAAGGAGCCTAACCCTTGCTCCCCCCTCCCTCTGAGAAAGCAGCGGAGCGGGGGAGCCCAAAATCCATTCGCACCTTTTTTCATGCGGGCACCATATTGCTGACACCATTGTTATCCACCCACCGCTTCTGCTCTGCTCCCACTCTGCTGTCCTGCAGACACCATACCAGGGAAAGCATGGAGCACGATCAGATCACCGCGGCTGTGATCGCCATTATGAACACCATGCGCATTGTCCAGGAGTATATGGAGAACGAGAACCAGGAGCTGCTAGAGCTACAGCAGGCGAGGAGGCGACAGCAGCGCCCTGAGGACAGTGATGAGGACATGGACACAGACCTCTCTCAGAAAAGGCCCCCCCGCAAGATGGACATCATGGTGGTAATGGGGCAGGTTCATGCCGTGGAATGCCGATTCTGGGCCCGGGAAACAAGCACAGACTGGTGGGACCGCATAGTGTTGCAGGTGTGGGACGATCAGCAATGGCTGCGAAACTTTCGCATGCGTAAGGGCACTTTCATGGAACTTTGTGAGTTGCTTTCCCCTGCCCTGAAGCGCCAGAACACCAAGATGAGAGCAGCCCTCACAGTAGAGAAGTGAATGGCGATAGCCCTGTGGAAGCTTGCAACGCCAGACAGCTACCGGTCAGTCGCGAATCAATTCGGAGTGGGAAAATCTACAGTGGGGGCTGTTGTGATGCAAGTAGCCAAGGCGATCACAGAGCTGCTGGTACCAAGGGTTGTGACTCTGGGAAATGTGCAGGTCATAGTGGGTGGCTTTGCAGCAATGGGGTTCCCGAACTGTGGTGGGGCGATAGATGGAACCCATGTCCCTATCTTGGCACCGGACCACCAAGCCAGCGAGTATATAAACTGAAAGGGTTACTTTTCAATAGTGCTGCAAGCACTGGTGGATCACAAGGGCCGTTTCACCAACATCAACGTGGGATGGCCGGGAAAGGTACATGATGCTCGCATCTTCAGGAACTCTGTTCTGTTTCAGCTGCTGCAGCAAGGGACTTTCTTCCCAGACCAGAAAATAACCGTTGGGGATGTTGAGATGCCTATAGTTATCCTTGGGGACCCAGCCTACCCCTTAATGCCATGGCTCATGAAGCCATACACAGGAAGCCTGGACAGTAGTCAGGACCTTTTCAACTATAGGCTGAGCAAGTGCAGAATGGTGGTGGAATGTGCATTTGGGCGTTTAAAGGCTCGCTGGCGAAGTTTATTGACTAGTTTAGATCTCCGCGAAACCAATATTCCCATTATTATTACTGCTTGCTGTGCGCGCCACAATATCTGTGAGAGTAAGGGGGAGACGTCTATGGCTGGGTGGGAGGTTGAGGCAAATCGCCTGGCCACTGGTTATGCGCAGCCAGACACCAGGGCTATTACAAGAGTACAGCAGGGTGCGTTGCGCAACAGGGAAGCTTTGAAAACCAGTTTCATGAATGGCCAGGATGCTGTGTGAAAGTTCTGTTTTTCCCCTGTAATGAAAAGCCCCGCCCCTTGATTCACTCTACTTCCCTTTCACCAAACTGCCCTGCCCTCCCTCCCTCCCTCGGTCACCGCTTGCAGAGGCAATAAAGTCATTGTTGCTTAAAAATCATGCATTCTTTATTAATTTGTAAAACAAATAGGGGGAACTATGGGGGTAACTGCCACGGTTGCCCGGGATGGGTGGTGGAGGAAGGGAAGCACCAGGATGGGTGGTGGAGGAGGGGATGAGGGAAGGACAAGGACACACAGCACTTTAAAACTTATTGGATGCCAGCCTTTTGTTGCTTGGACTGTTCTCTTGGCTTGAGTGGTTGGGTGCACGGAGGCTGCCCAAACGCGTTCTTGGGCGTCTCGGGGATGAGGTTATGGGACTCGGGGAGGAGGGCTATTGGTTACACAGGGGCTGTAGCGGCGGTCTGGGCTCAGGCGGCCTTTCCTGAACCATACGCCTTTCCTCAGCCATAAGCTGGAGGATTTCCGTTTGATCCTCCAGTAGCCTCAGAATTGCATCCTGCCTTCTCTCTGCACGCTGACGCCACCTACTCTCTTCATCCTGCCGCTGTCTCTCTTCATCCCGCCAGTCATTGTCTTCAGCACGCCACCTGTCGTGTGATCAAATTCTGCTTTCCTGGATTCCGACAGTGTCTGCCTCCACGCATTCGGCTGGGCAGTTTCAGTGTGGGAGGATTGCATGAGTTCTGAGAACATATTGTCTCGATTCCTATTTTTTTTACTTCTAATCTTCGCTAGCCTCTGGGACGGTGATGAAAGGGGTGGCGTTGAAACATTTGCAGCTGCGGGAGGAAACAAACGGGAGAGGAGTAGTTTAAAAGACACATATTAGAGAACAATGCTCCAAACATTACATAGCACATGTGCATTTGGTCCAAGGTTGCACTTTGCCTGTTATATTGAGGGTCTGCTGGTTTGGTGTGAGAGATCACACAAGCAGGTCCGGCGGGCAACAGAATTCGGCTTGCAGGCAGCCATGGTAAGCCACAGTCTATAGGCTTCTTTAACCTTCATAACATGTGGGAATGGTTTCAAACAGCAACCCCCTCATTTCCCATAACAAACAGCCTTTGGGCTGGCAATTTAAAAAGGGTTGGCAATTGAAAAGGGAGGGGTGGTGGTTTTCGGGTTAACGTGCAGCGTGAACCTAATCAACACCCTCCCCCGCAACACACACACACACATCCAAGATGTTTGCTGTTCCCCCTCCCCCCACCGCGTGGGTCACAGCGGGGAAGATTTCCGTTCAGCCACAGGCAAACAGCCCAGCAGGGACGTACCCCTCTGAATACCCCCTTAATAAAATCCCCCTATTTCAACCAGGTGACCATGAATGATATCACTCGTGAGGATAACACAGACAGATAAAGAACGGATGTTGCTTGAATGCCAGCAAACACCGGGACCATACGCCGCCATGCTTTGCAATGCCATGATTCCAGCCTATGTGCTACTGGCCTGTCATGGTAGAGTGTGTTAGCACGGAGCACAGGATAAGGCTGCCCTCCCAAGAAACCTTTTGCACAGGCTTTGGGAGTACATCCAGGAGAGCTTTCTGGAGATGTCCCCAGAGGATTTCTGCTCCATCCCCGAACATGTTAACAGACTTTTCCAGTAGCTGTAGCTGTACTGGCCGCGAATTAATCATTAAACACGCTTGTTTATAAAACATGTATTACTTTCACAGAGGTACACTCACCAGAGGTCCCTTCTCCGGCATCAAGCACGCCTTGGGTGGGTTCGTAGGGTACTGGCTCCAGGGTGACAAAAAGTTCCTGGCTGTCGGGGAAAAGGGCTTTTCTGCTTCCTTGCTGTGTCTGTGCGCTATTTTGAGCATGATTATCATCATTTTCCTCTTCCCGAAAATGCTCCTCGGTGGTTTCTGATGATCCACATACGGAGTCATACCACATGGGTGGGTCAGTGCTGGCTGCACCCCCTAGAATGGCATGCAGCTCATCATAGAAGCGGCATGTCTGGGGCTCTGACCCAGAGCGGCTGTTTGCATCTCTGGTTTTTTGGTAGGCTTGCCTGAGCTCCTTAATTTTCACGCGGCACTGTTGCGCGTCCCTGTTGTAGCCTCTGTCCTGCATGCCCTTGGAGACTTTGGCATATGTATTGGCATTTTGCCTTTTGGACCGTAGTTCTGCTAGCACAGTTTCGTCTCCCCATACAGCGATCAGATCGCGTACCTCACGCTCGGTCCATGCTCAAGCTCGTCTTCGGTTCTGGGACTCCATCATGGTCACCTCTGCTGATGAGATCTGCACTCACCTGCAGCTCACCATGCTGGCCAAACAGGAAATGAAATTCAAAAGTTCGTGGGGCTTTTCCTGTGTACCTGGGCAGAGCATTCGAGCTCAGACTTCTGTCCAGAGCGGTCAAATGTTGCACTGTGGGATAGATCCAGGAGGCCAATACCATCGAATTGCGTCCACACTAAGCCTAGTTCGATTCGGCAATATCGCTTTAAGCGCTAATCCCCTCGTTGGGGGTGGAGTGGTGAGATCGATTTTAAGAGCCCTAGAAGTCTATGTTAATGGCTTCGTCGTGTGGACGGGTGCACGGATCAATCGATATAATGCTAATAAATTCGACCGAAACTCGTAGTGTAAACCAGGGCTAAGTGGTCTTGGTGCCCCTAAAGGGGACAGAGCACCACACCCAGGAGGGGTGTGGGTTACACTAAATTACTGAAGGCCTGTGCTGGCAGAGAGGGGGATTGAATGATCAACAGAGAGTTAGTGAGTTTATAGATCAGCTTTTATCTGTTTTAAAAAACACAAACAAACCTCACAACCTAGCAAAAGCTGTCTGTGGGAGGACGAGCAATGAGAGTACCAATGGATCAATCACAGTATTGCCAATCCCAAGCATTCAAAATAATGAGGCAGGCCTCAAAAAAATCATAAGATTGGCTTAAACTTGTGAGATTTATTTTTTTTAACATATTTTGGTGGGGGGTTGTCTCGGTTTCTGGGGCTTTAGCATACACTTGGGTTGGGGTGTCAAGCTTTTCTCTGCAACCATGAGAGCTATAAACTTTTTTTTTCTTTTTCTTTTAAGTAAGGTGAGAGTCATTTTCAAACAAGTAATCAAGTACTTTCAAGGAGCTGTGACTTTAAGAAAAACACCAAATGTCATGATGACTCTTGATTAAAAATGTGAGAGCTGGAAACACGGCAGTTATTGAGCCTGCTGAGCAGCTTCTCCTTTTTACTTGACTGCTCTGAGAAGATAGGGAGGGTTTGTTAGGAGAGTTAAGTTTCCAAGATTCACATAACTGCAGGTGTTGTCATCTCACATAAGAAGGGAAAAGTGTGAGTTGGCAAGATAAATCTTCTGGGGTGGGCAGGGTAGCTCAGCAGTCCCATTTTTAGACACGTAACTGACCTGACTCTCCTTGGTGCCTTCTCCACAGCTGTTTTTGGAGTTTGTTGGAGAGCCTTTGTTGGCTCTGTACCTCTCAACTGTCATGCACAATGGGCTGCCATGGATGCTTGTCTTGGGACCCAATATCCTGTATGTTGTGCCATGTGTACTTTCCCCAAGCTCCCAGCTGTCATTGGAATAGTGTTAGAGACTGTTTCTCACTTTGTCTTCAGAGCTCTTTGGAAAGGCAGATGAGCACAGTTCCTCTGCTCAAGCTCCCCTACTTCTCACATGTACTTCTTGAGCTGCAGCTATGTGAAGCATAGCTTTCTCCTCCTGCTGAGCTTGCTGATGATGGTGATGTCATTAGCCACAGGGAGGCCCTCTTTTAAAACAGGAAGAAAGCATATAAATGGGGTGATGATCTCCATACAGTGATGTGTGTGTATATGTGTAAATATAATTGGAGGCTAATCTTGATCTTTCATGTTTCCCCCTCCCCTTTTCCCCCAAGTTGAAATTATTGGGTCATTACGAATAGTTTCAGGTTGGCCAAAATGGCATTTCGTAGTAAATAAACTATATATCGAAAATTTTTTGCCCAGGTCTGGTTTTAATACTCACTTTCTAGAGAGGCACTGTCACGGTTACCCGACTATCTGTCCCTGGACCCCTGACTGCTCTCTCTTGAATGCACCCCTCCAGATGACAGGCCTCCTCCTTTCACCTTTCTCGGAGTGGAATCTCACAATTCTCCCACTCTTAGACCAGATCCCTGGGCTACAGTGTCCTGTGAGTACTTAGCAGGGCTGACTGGGATCAGACCCTGCTGGTCTCTCCTTTGGGGATGTGACCAGTGGTTAATGCACAGTGACCAGACAGCCTTCTCCAAATCAAGGTGTTGCTTAATTTTAACAGTAGGAACACAGGTCCCCGTAACAGAGAGAGGGTTTGAGCACTCAAAGCTGCTCATAGGCCTGTTTCACTTACTACCCCTTGAATGGTAACCAAGTAGCCCAACCTAGTCAGAACCTCCTGCAGGGTCTGTCTTGTTTCCCTCAGCTCTGCTTGAGCAACCCCTGACAACTACCCCACCCCGGATCTCTAGAATCACTTTTTAACTGTTTAGTGTCTTTTTGATTTTAGGTTCTAGCCTTGGTAGGACAACTGTGGAACTCTTAGCTGGAGCCTGTAAGTGGGATCTTTACAGTTAAATCCTGTGTCATAGCCCCAGAGTTTAAGGCCAGAAGGGGCCACAAGATCATCTATCCACCAACATCACCCAGCACCCGTACACTAAACCCAACAACCAAAATTAGACCAAAGTATAACCATGCTCAGGAGACTAGATTATTATGTAGCATAGACATAGAACAGGAGGGACTGAGGTGGACCAGTGCCCATGGCTCCACAATGGCAGGGAAATTAAGTCCTGCATCTTGGCAGGGGGTTAGACTAGATGACCCTTGCGGTCCCTTCCAGCCCTATGATTCTAATTAAGAGGTACTCGGATAATCCTGGCAAGTGACCCACACTCACAAACTGCAGAAGAAGGTGAAAACCCCCCCAAGATCACTGCCAATCTGACCTGATGGGAATTTCCTTTCCAGCCTTACACATGGTGATTTGTTGGATCCTGAGCATGTGAGCAAGAGCCAGCAAGCCAAGGATCTGAGAGAGAGAATGCTTGGTGCCACGTCAGCCCGAACTCTGGCCCTCTCTGTCCAATGTCCTTGTCCCTCCCTGTCTTGTCTCCTGATGTATTTGTCAGGAGCTGGCTTATCTGCACCCATTGTCTGGCCTTCCTGGCTGTTTTTCTAACCGCCTGCTATTAAACTGAACCAACCTTTGCATTCAACTCCCATTATAGATACCCAGTACCTATTCCTCACAACAGACAACCATCTAAAATATATAGTATTCCTAGATTAATATAAGCAGTCCCATGTTTTTCACAAGGGTTACTAATGCCACAGCTGAATTTATAAAAGTGCCTATCCAATACCCTGAGACCATTATTGGCATCTCCTGTTACTTTGTCTTCAGCTTTTGTTTTTTTCTTCTTCACTGATGAGTTTCAATAGCTGTATATGGATTCTCTATTTTTAAAAATTATTTTGGGTTAATGTAACTTTTTCTTCTTGATCCATGTTTTATCATTTTATGCTTTTTGTTCGAGCTCCCTTTTTTAATACAGTAGTGATAGAGACCCTTCAAAAACATAAATTTACGTTAACCCCCACTCCTCCCAGCACACCAGTTTAATAAATGATTATGATGACTGGTCATTACAGAGCCAAGAACTCTGAAGATTTTCTCCTGAGGGGTGTGTGGGTTTGTGTGTAAATATTATTCTAGAGAGATAACAGATACTGTATGATAAATAACTTGTGTTTGATTCTCTCTTGTATTATTCACTTTTGCTTAGAGAAAAGATCTTCCTGGGACAAATGTTCTGAAAAATCTCAAGGGAATTTTTATGGTGATTAATCTAAACAGCCACAGTGGGTCAGCCTTTCCTTACAGTATGATGGCTGATAATATGCCTGGCTAACAACATGCATAACTTCAAATATTTAAATTGTGATGATGTTTGTTTTTTCTCCAAAGAGATGTTGTAATAGATTCAAAATATATGCTTTAGACCAAGGGTTCTCAACCTTTTTCTTTCTGACTGCCTCCCCCAACATGCTATAAAAACTCCATGGCCCACCTGTGCCACAACAACTGTTTTTCTGCATATAAAAGCCAGGGCCAGCGTTAGGGGGTAGCAATCAGGGCAGTTGCCTGGGGGCCCTGTGAAGCTAAGTTGCTTCAGCCCTAGGTGACATGGCTTGGAGCCCGGGCTTCAGCCCTAGGTGGTGGAGCTTCAGCTTTCTGCCCTGGGCCTCAGCAAGTGTAATGCTGGCCCTGCTTGGCGGATCCCCTGAAACCTGCTTGCGCCTTCCTTCCCCCCCCCCCCCCCCCCCCCCCCCCCCCCCCCCCCGCCCGGGGGGCCCCAGACCCTCCCTGTTTGAGAACTACTGCTTTAGGCACATGACTGGCTTAGAGTATGTAGTCGTCAAAGATATGATCCAAATCGTCTCACCAGCTGGTGTCACGTACCTACGTGTTGTTCAGGTATAATGGTTGGTAACTGCTTTAACGAAGAGGGCCATTTTATCGTTAGCTGCTGTAGCTAAGAGGATGAATGCAACTGTTGGAGTATTTGCATGAATATAAGGGAGGTGTATATGTATGCCTCTGTATATGGTATTGGTGAGACCATTACTGGAATACTGTGTCCATACTTCAATAAGTATGCTGAAAAATTGGAATGGGTTCAGAAGAGAGCTACAAGAATGATTAGAGATCTGGAAAAACATGCCTTATAGTGAGAAGCTCTAGCTATTTAGTTTACTGAAGAGAAAGTAAAGCGATGACTTGTCTGATAGTAGGCAACTCTTTAATCTAGCAGAAAAGGCATCTTGAGAGCCAGTTCAGGCTAGAAATAAGGTGCAAATGTTTAAGTGCAACAGTAACTTTCATTTTGGGTCACTGATTATTTCTGGTTTTGTCCTTGAATGTTCACTTCTGGTATGTCACTTCAAGATGTGTCCTGAATGTGTTTGGAAAAGTTCCCTCACAGCCTGACATGAATTCTGTGTGTGTTTGCCCTCTGGGCAGATTGTCAGGCCCAAAGGAGAGCACATGCATATCTTCTTTCAGAGAATACTTTTCAAAGCAGAAGGTCAGATTTATTAGTGTCGGCAAAGTGAAGAGTAAATTTACCTCACATTGTACCGAGTGCTTAAAGTGAATCTGGTCAAAAGGGATTATAAGAACCCAGCAGATAAAATTTCAACAACTTGAGCTGTGTCGTTGAGAGGTGCATGTTTTATCCCTGTCCGGGGGGAACCCCTTGTGATTGGCTGCTTCCCCACTTTCTGCCTTCTGGGATGTAAGTAGTCAGTCAGGGCTTCTGCAAGAACCGGCAAAGCTCTTCCCCTTCCTCCCCAGAAGCCAAAACCATTCCCACAGGAGAGGATGGGGGAGAAGAAAAATCCTACCATCTATAGGCAGCTCCATTCCTATGTCCCCCATCTCCTCTGAGCAAAGGGACTATTCCTCTGCTTCTCTTTCCTCCCCTCTCTCTGAGATACCAGTCTGCGAAGGGGGAGAGAGGACCCTGCTGCAGCCTCCACACCAGCCCTGGGAGAGATTGGGGGTGAAGGAGCTGCAGGAAGAGCAGAGGTCAGGCTGGGTGTGGCAGAACTGATGTGGAGACTGGAGGGGGCGCAATTGATGGGAGACAGGCAGATATTATGTTGCTTTCATTTTTGTAGAATGTTATAGATGGTCCACTTTTTTTTCAGACCACTTTGAGTACTACTTGTATTGCAGGAGAGATTCACCCCAGTGGAGGACTGGCAGAATTACCACCACCCTCCATCAGGGTTTGTACTAGAAGAGGAAGAGCAAACTTAGTTTAAAGCCAGGAACACAATAGAGCCCTGTGGTGGAATCAGAGCCTGATCCAGATGTCAAACAAACCAAAAACTGGGATTAGTCTCATGTCTGGTGATAAAACATCACACACTGCAGGTTGAAAAGAATTATTGGGTCACTTGATAAAACATACTTAGGTCAAGATTATTTAGCCACTTGGCTTTCCCCTTTCTGCTTAATAAATCTGAACTTTTGAGGCTCTTTTCATCATGAATTTCAGAAAAATGGCTTATGAAGTTTAGCATTACCAGTCATCTTTAACGACCAAAGTCTAATATAGCTATTCTTTTTAGTTTCTGATGTAAATCTCTGTAAATTCTGGGGGTCAGCAAATACAAATACTAACCTTCATTGCAAGTGCAATGTAGGGGATAGACTTTTAGACTTAACTGGACAAAAATACTTGTCCATCTAAATGGACAAATGTGCATGACCGTTACTGTCAGCAAATTCAAAGTTAAGAGTTAATGAAGAGTATATGTACACTGTTTTGGCTCTTCCAAATGCATGTACATATTTGGTTCTAGTGCACAATTATATATGTAAAGGTGTCCTGTTATCTGCCTATTAGATGGAACAAGAAAGAACTCATGGTATCCAGTCATCCCTTCCTGGAACTTAGAGAAAAGGAGCATAGTTTAAGAACATAGGAACGGCCATACTGGGTCAGACCAATGGTCCATCTCACCCGGCATCCTGTCTTCCAGCAGTGGCCAATGCTAAGTGCTTCAGAGGGAATGAACCGAACAGGCCATCATCAAGTGATCCAAACCCCTGTCGTCCACTCCACCATCTGGCAAACAGAGGCTAGGGACACTCAGAGTATGGGGTTGCATCCCTGACCATCTTGGCTTATAGCCATTGATGGACCTATCCTCCAGGAACTTATCTAGTTCTCTTTTGAACCCAGTTATAGTTTTGACCTTCACAACATCCCCTGGCAATGATGTTCGCCAGGTTGACTGTTCATTATGTGAAGAAATACTTCCTTTTGTTTGTTTTAAACCTGCTTATTAATTTCGTTGGGTGACCCCTAGTTCTTGTGTTATGTGAAGGAGTAAATAACATTTACTTATTAACTTCCTCCAGACCATTTATGTTTTTATAGCTGTCTATCATATCCCCCCTAGTCATCTCTTTTCCAAGCTGAAAAGTCCCAGTCTTCTGGAATTTTTGGAATTCATTTATACAAATTATTTTATTTGGCATCAAATATAGCCTGCAAATCAGGTTTGGGTTCATTTTAGGGACAGAATCCAAATTCTTAAGAAGAAATAGGTCACCCATCCTTAGTCTAGCTCCTAACAGAGATCAACGTTTGTCAAATCAATAGCTTTGTAAAACCTGTTCACTTTAAAAAGAGTGCTTCAATACAAACAGAAATTATAGTGGTGTTCTTCGAGTGATTGCTCATATGTATTCCAATTAGGTGTGCGTGCGCCACGTGCATGATCGTCAGAAAATTTTTACCTTAGCAACACTCGGTGGGCCGGCTGGCACCCCCTGGAGTGGCGCTGTTGCGGCACCCAATATATACCTCAGCCGGCCCAGCGCCCTCTCAGTTCCTTCTTACCGCCCGTGACGGTCGGATTTGTGGAGCGCAGCTTAGTTGATCTCCACCTCCCTAGCTTAGTTAGCACTCGCTTAGCATTGTTAATGGTTTTAAGTACTTTAAGTAGTTGTTAATAGTTTTGATAGTCTTGTTAAGAAGTCTAGTGTAAATACTCGTGAGAGATAAGGGGCTTCTCCCTTCTCTCCCCTCCAGTACCGGGTTCATGCCTGGTTCACCGGGATTCAAGCCGTCAGCCGGCTCCAAGCCGATGCCTATGGGGGGACCCCCCCCCCCGACTCCCGTTTGAGGCGCTGGGGGATCCCATCTTGCAAATAAGTGTTGGATCTCCAAGGCTTTTAAGCCTAGAGCTAAGAAGGAGCGGGGCTTTCACTTCAAGCAGCTCTTATTAGAACCAGCACTTAGCCCGATGCCGGCCCCACTGTGACCCAGCACCGACAGCATCGGTACGCAGTGCATCAGCGGCACCGGAGCGCCCGAGCACTAGCAAGGAGCCATGGCACCGGCCAACTCCGTCCATGTTACCGCAGAGGCGTCATTTGCTATCCCCAACCTTGGGGAAACAGACCCCAGGGCTGGCACCGCCCCGATGCAGCTGCAACCGCTACAGGACCGCCCGGCCAAGACTTTCGGCCTGGCACCAGCACCGTCTGCTTCGGTACCGCAGGGTCCGTCGAGCTTGGTGGCCGTGAGCTCCACGGTACACACCGAGGTAGAGCTAATACTGCCGTCCACACCGGCACTGGCCCCGTCGACTCCGGTACCACAAGGTCCGTTGAGTTCTGTGCCCGACTGAGGCACCGACACCGACAACTCCGGCACCGCAAGGTCCGTCGAGCTCGGTGGCCGTGAGCTCCCCGGTACGCACCGAGGTAGAGCTAATGCTGCTGTCCACACCGGACACTTTTCCATCAGCGAGGGACTCGATCGCATTTGTCAACCCGGCACCACGTCAACCTTCGGTGCCGCCGGTGCGGATTGTCACTCCCTGAGGCAAGCCTGCCATGCTGTGCTCACTACCGCACACAGCATCTGGCTGGCACCGATCCAGGTCCACATCGAGGTCTCAGTCCCACTCCGGGCGGACCCCCAGTCTCGGCACCGCTCGCGGTCCCGGCGCCGATCCCCATCTCGGTACCAGTCGCACGTGCGGTGCCGTTCAAGATCGGCCTCTAGATACAGCCGACACTATTACGACTACTGGCACCGCCCTTGATCCCAATCGTAGTGAAGGTCCCTGGGAAACCGGTCCGCAGCCAATCGACCAGTCGTTCCCCTTCAGGGTCCACGTCGGAGACTCGGCGCCGAGCCATTCACCAATGGCACCGCGTACCAGCCGGCAGGAGCATTCCGTTCCACCCTGGACCTCCCGCTCCGTACCTAGATCCTCCCGGACAGAGTGAGGTTCCCATATGGACCAAATCCACGCGAGGGATTGTCCTAGCCGCTGGCAGGAGAACACACAGGGCTCTGCCCAGGGACCACAACAGTGGCCCTTCTGGACACCGCGCCCTTATCACCAGGCCCAAGGGGTTCCTTCTAGAGCCTCCCAATCGGTCCACTCGGACCCCCGGGGGCCAGAGACCACAGTATCCCACCCTCCCCCAGACGAGGTGGAGGAGGTAGTGGGGCTCGAGGATCCCGTGGTGGACATCCTCTTGGCTGAGGCCCCTGCCAGGGTAGCCCTGCCTTTCGTACGTACGAGCCAGACCAACGCCACTACAATCTGGCAATCTCCAGCTTCGATTCCCCCCACTGCCAGGGGAGTGGAGAGGAAATATATGGCGTCTCCAAGGTCCTGCGAGTACGGATACACTCACCCCCAACCGTGCTCCTTGGTTGTTCAGTCTGTGAACGAGAAGGAGAGGCACAGCCAGCAAGCCCTGCACTTGAGTCTAAGGAAGCTGGGCGCCGGGACCTGTTTGGTAGAAAGATCTACTCTGGGGGAATGCCTACAGCTCAGAGCAGCTAATCAGCAGGCCCTTTGAGGCGTTAAAGTATAACACCTGGAAATCAATACGGAAATTCAGGGAATTTTTTGCCCGGAAGCCCAGGCAGGAGTACTCAGCCCTAACCGGGGAAGGCAAAAAGGTGCCCAGAACATCTTTGCAGGCCTCCTTGCATCTCGCCGACTCGGTGGCTGGAATACCCACTTCGGGTGTTGCCAACCGGTGTCTCCCGTGGCTGCAGTTCTCCAACCTCCCGGCGGAGGTACAATTCACGATTCAGGTCTTGCCCTTCGATGGGCAAGGCCCCTTTTTTCTCCCAGAAACGGACTCGAGACTTCAGACCCTGAAGAACGGCCGCACTATAATACGGTCGCGGGGCATACATACCCCTGACACGCAGTGCTGGCCCTTCCGGGCCTTCGAGCATCGCCCCTACCCTATGCCCAGGCCTAGGAAGGACTTCGCTAGAAGACGCGGCCGGGTGGTAGGAGGAGGCAGTCTGGTCATCAGGCTGGCCAGAACCAGGGCCCCCCCTAAGCTATTGGCGGGGCCCAAAGGAAACTTTGAAGCTACGCCCGAAGGCGGAGCATTACTCCCCGTCCCTCTTCAGGGACCCTTCTCATGAGCAACTCCTAATTCAGGAAGTGCAAGTGCTCCTCACCATAGGGGCAATAGAGGAGGTTTCAAGGGAGTTCAAGGGAAAGGGTTTTACTCCCGTTATTTCCTAATCCCCAAATCAAAAGGGGGATTACGTCCTATCCTGGACCTTCGCGAACTCAACAAATTCATGGCAAGTTGAAGTTCCGTATGGTTTCCCTGGGTACTATTATACCTTCACGGGATCCTGGAGACTGGTACGCTGCCCTCGGCATGAGGGATGCGTACTTTCACATAACTATTTACCCGCCACAAAGACGTTTTCTTCACTTTATGGTTGACCAAAGGTACTTTCAGTCCACCGGCCTTCCCTTCGGCCTCTCCACGGCTTCTAGGGTTTTCACGAAGTGCATGGCCGTCGTAGCGGCTTTTCTTCGTCTATGGCGAATCCAAGTATTCCCGCACCTTGACGACTGGCCCATCCCTGACAGCTCCAGCAGCCAACCCCAGTCGCAGGTTCAGATTGCCACGAGCTCGACTCTCGCTTGAGCGTTCCTGCCAGAAGCACGCTTTCAGGCCATAGTGACCATCATCCAAGCCTACAGAGCTTCCCAACTCAACAGCACGAAACTGCCTGAGTCTAGTGGGTCACATGGCGTCCTGCACGTTCGTGACCAGATACGCCAGGTATGCCTCCGTTCGTTCCAGGCATGGCTCTCCCCAGCATATCACCTACGCGGAGACAACATAGTTGTGGTACTGAGGGTGCCATCGCAGGTCCTAGCCTCCCTAGCTTTCCTGCTGGCTGGACCCCAGGAAGGTGTCGGAAAGGGTGCCCTTCCATACCCCACAGCCCTCCCTGGCCCTGACCACAGATGCGTCATCCCTCGGTTGGGGTGGCCCACCTGGCAGATCTTCAATCACAGGGCCTGTGGTCGGCGCGAGAGTTAGCCCTCCACATCAACGTGAGGGAGCTGCGGGCAGCGCGCCTTGCCTGCCAAGCCTTTTCCAAGCACCTTCCGGGTCGTTGTCTTGTAGTCCTCGCAGACAACACAACGACCATGTTTTTATATCAACAGGCAAGGAGGGGCACGTTCGTCCCCGCTCTGCCAAGAAGCCATACGATTGTGGGAGTCCTGCATAGCCCACTACATCTACCTGGTGACCTCCTTTCTCCCAGGGGTTCAGAACACCTTGGCGTACCGCCTCGACAGACCCTTCCAGGCGCACGAGTGGTCCATTCACCCGATCACTCTCCCGTTGTGGCTGCACCTGTTTACTCAGGAGCACAGCAGGGTTTGTCACCCTGACCTGCAACCTCTCCACTTCACGGAGTGGCTGCTGCATGGCTGAACCAGTCCGAGTTATGTTGTTCCGACCCGGTTCAACAGGTTCTTCTGAGTAGCAGAAAGTCCTCTACCAGGTCCCATACTTGGCTAAGGGGAAACGTTCTCCTGCTGGTGCGCCCCTCAGGGTACCACCCCCTCGCAGGTGCCAGTGCATATCATCCTGGACTACATCTTGTCCCTGATAGAGCAAGGTCTGGCAGTCTCCTCTTTGAAGGTCCACCTGGCGGCGATCTCGGCCTTTCACTCTGGAGAGAGTGGGCACTCGATCTTTTCCAACCCCATGGTCAGTAGGTTCCTCAAGGGGTCGGAGCGGCTGTACCCACTAGTCCGCCATCCTGTCCCTACAGGGGACCTCAGCCTCCTGATATTCAGGCTCATGGGGGGGCCCCCATTTGAGCCTATGGCCACCTGCTCGCTCCTGTACCTCTCCTGGAAGACGGCCTTCCTTGTAGCCTCGGCGAGGCACGTATCCTAGCTCATAGCGCTCATATTGGAACTCCTTACACGGTGTTCCATAAGGACAGGGTACAGCTGCGACCACACCCGGCCTTCCTTCCTAAAAGGGTGTCGGACTTTCAGGTCAACCAAGACATTTTCTGCCGATCTTCTACCCGAAGCCGCATGCCTCTCCAAGGGAGCAACAACCTCACTCCCTGGACGTCCGTAGGGCCCTCGCCTTCTACATCGAGCGGACAAAGCCCCTTTTGGAGAACGACTTAACTGTTCGTTGCTGTGGCAGACCGGATGAAGGGCCTCCCGGTCTCCTCCCAACGCATCTCGTCCTGGATCACTTCGTGCATCCGGGTGGGTTACGACTTGGCTGGTGTTCCCACCACGCACCTTACTGCCCACTCCACCTGAGCTCATGCCTCGTCCTCCGCCTTCCTGGCAGGAGATATATAGGGCAGCAACCTGGTCATCGGGGCACACCTTTGCCCCTCATTATGCCATAGTCCAGCATCCAGAGAGGACGCTGCGCTTGGTTCAGCAGTCCTGCATTCTGCGGTATCTCACTCCAACCCCACCGCCTAGGCAAGGCTTGGGAGTCACCTAATTGGAATAAATATGAGCAATCACTCGAAGAAAAGACGGTTACTCACCATTGTAACGGTTGTTCTTCGAGATGTGTTGCTCATATCTATTCTAAACCTGCCCTCCTTCCCCACTGTCGAAGTAGCCGGCAAGAAGGAACTGAGAGGGCGCTGGGCCGGCTGAGGTATATATTGGGCTCCAGCCGGCCCACCGAGTGTTGCTAGGGTAAAAATCTTCCGACGATCGTGCACGCGGCGCACGCACACCTAATTGGAATAGATATGAGCAACACATCTCGAAGAACAACAGTTACAGCGGTGAGTAACCGTCTTTTCCTCTGTCTTCAGTACTAAATCTGTGTGCGCTAGTTTCAAAAGGTATGTCTTACCTGTTGAAACCTATGTTTAGAGCCCTGCAAATTCACATATATCTGCTTTATATCTGCAGGGATCTGCATCCGCAGATGCAGATGTGGTTGTATTGTTCACCATCTTTGCAGATCACGGATTAGATGTGGATCCAAATTTTTGTATCTACTTAGGGCTTTACTTGTGTTGTACAAATCAACCTGATAAATACTTATGTATTTAGTTTATTTGCAAAGATGCCTGAAATGCCTGCATGCTTTCTCAGTAAATATTCCAAATGTTTGGTTATATACTAGCTCCGCCTACTGCTGATTTTTTTCAGATGTGGAAATATCCCATGTGTCTATGTATATTTATTCTTGTAACTGCTTTCAAAGTGGCATTCATCTCTAACTCCATGCATGGCTGTTTGACCAGTGGTTTTTGGTTTCACATTACTCAGCATAGTTGTACATATGGCATGCACATTTTTGAAAATTTAGCCAAAAATACATACAAATATAGCCTATAATTTCTAAGCAATATAAAGTCGCATCTGCATTTCTTGTATTTGACTGTTATTTAAACTCTCTCAGTGGATGATAATGAAACTTCTGTAATACTTTTTAAAACAGGATGTGCTATGCTAAAAAGAAATATCTTGTAGGCTTGTTTCATAGTCTGTAGGTGGAAAACATAGCTGAGATCACACTTCTCAAAATATCAGTTATTGCTTTGCAGTACCTGTCTGACTATTTCCTGATTGGCTAGAGCTGTTGCTAAGCTGGTACTATTTTAATCAAAATTAGAAAGTCAGTATAAAGCGAGTTAAACTAGACTGCCTTTTTTTTTCACTTCTCTCTTCTGATTCATCAACTGTTTTAAACAACAAATTCTATGTAGCCTTTGTGGGAAGGCTTCCATTGGGGATTGCGATGGCTTAGATAAAAAGCTTCCAGACAGTTACTTATAAAATAAAAATGTTTATACATATCTTTTGTTGGTGACATTCAGATGTTTGCAAAATAATAATAGTGGGAGCAATGTCTTAGAGAGTCGTACAGTGTCTAGCCCAAAGAGAGACTAGAGGTCACTCAGTGATGACCCCTGCCTGGCAAGCTCATTAGTAGTTGTGATGAACTCTGAAGCTCATCTTCTTGTCTTTGGACATAGGTGTATCTCTGTGATGCAAAGCCTTGTGGGAGTGGTTCAAAAGAGGAGAAATTATTAGTGGAGGAATATGTGATCCATTGATTAAATTTGCAAAAAAAATTCTCTATCAAATGTTAATACATGTACAGTAACAAGTTGCCATTCTTTGAATGTCTCTTGATAAAGTATGGGATTTATTCCTTGGGGGATTACAGTGTCTGAATGGGACTCCTGTATTTCAAGAAAAACAACATGTAGAGTGTTTGCCAAAGCAGTGGTTTAGTGCAAGTACAGTTATTTAACAGTTAATCTACCCCTAACTACGCTGCACTTGGGATTGCCCCTTCTTTCCCTGTACTGTTGAAACAAAGCCAGTACTTGAACTTTCCGTTTTGGAAACTAGCCAGGTTTTGATGGGGGTGGAGTAATTTTTTGAGTAATTTCATCTTTGGGAGAGAAAACAAGGAGAATTCTGAAAGCTAAACCAGCCCATACTGTTAAATTAAAAGCTGTTGGGAATTGGGGGTATTGTTTTGGGATGACAGCTGAGTCAGTCAGCTCCTGCATCACACAAATTGCTGTATCCCCATGGCGGTCAAATGAAGGCAATAAGAGAGATGTAATATTAGGATTTGGTAGGTCGGTGACACAGCAGACTAGACCTTTTTCACTGGGCTCTTGATTCACCTCCACACACACACTTTATTTAAAAGAGTAATGCCAGGAGGAAAAAAACCTTTATAGACACCATCTGAACAGAACTCTCATTGTTGGATTTAAAGAACGAGGAGTACTTCTGGCACCTTAGAGACTAACAAATTTATTTGGGCATAAGCTTTTGTGGACTAAAGCCCACTTCATTAGATGCATATGCAAGGGAAGTGGAGTGGAACATAGAGCGGAACATACAGTAGGAAGATATATATATGGTGTCTATTGGTCATCAAAGCAACCCTCTGCTTATTTGGGAGACTGATTAAACCCCCATTTACATAACTAGAATATCCATCTGAAATGTTGTCCTATTATCCTGTTGGGTTGTTGGTCATTTGATAGAAATAGACTACTTCTATTTAGGAGACCCCCACGATTAATAACCTCTATGGTACTAGAGCTCTGTGCCTTTGTTGGGTTGTTTTTTTAATCTCCTCCCTAAACTGGGTAATCAAATACAGCATCAAAGATTATTTCCTCTTTTGCTGTATTTAGTGTTCCTCCATTTGCAGTGGAACTGCTTTTAATTTAATTGTGAAATACATGAAATATTGATATTTTTCAAATCACTAGCAACTTCAGCTTTTCTCTCGGTGTAACAGAGTTTGTTTATTTTATTGCAGGATTTAGTTGTCCGTGTTGTTTTCATCCTTGGCAATTTAACAGCGAAGAACAACCAGGCCCGTGAACAATTTTTTAAAGAGAAAGGAAGTGCTGACACCCTGATATCATTATTCCAAACCTACAATGAACTTGATTTGAATGCAAAAAAAAAGAAACATGAAGAAGAAAACAAATCAAAACAAAAGCATCCTTCAGAAGCAGAAGATGTCCTTATAAAACTGATAAGAGTGCTTGCCAATCTCTCCATTCATCCTAGTGTAGGTGCTGTTCTGGCCGCTAACCATCACATTGTGGCGTTGCTTGTTACGGTGCTAGGTAAAGTTTGTATATTATGTTTTTTTTTTTTCATGTATTATTTTCATTCAGTCTGTCAGGCAGGTACAGTACTTCATTACTTCAGCTTTTGTTATTGGAAGAGCCTTAATTAAATCTGCCATGTTGTTGAAATATGAAAATCAATCTGCTACTGTTAATATTTGCAGTGTATAGACTAACTTACTTTAAACAAGAAGCGACAAAGAGTCCTGTGGCACCTTATAGACTAACAGACGTATTGGAGCATTAAGCTTTCGCATCCGACGAAGTGGATATTCGCCCGCCAAAACTTACGCTCCAATACGTCTGTTAGTCTGTAAGGTGCCACAGGACTCTTAGCCCAGGGCTACACTAGGGGAGGGGGTCGATCTACGATACGCAACTTCAGCTACGGGAATAGCGTAGCTGAAGTCGGCGTATCGTAATCGGCTTACCTGGCGATGAGGACGGCGGCGAGTCGATCGCTGCTGCTCCCCCGTCGACTCCGCTTCCGCCTCTCGATGACGTGGATTGCCGGCGCCGACGGGGAGCGCGATCGGGGATCGATTAATCGCGTCTTAACGAGACGCGAAAAATCGATCCCCGATAGATCGATTGCTACCCGCCAATCCGGCGGGTAGTGAAGACCTGCCCTTAGTCTGGATCTGTAGAAGCGACAAACACAGCTACCCCTCTGATACCTTACTTTAAACAGTAGCCGAATTATCACCTTCATACTAAACTTTACAGCATCTTTCCTGCAAGGCATTCAAAGGAGCCTCATGCACTGATAGGATTTATAGATCAGATTATTAAGAATAAACCAGATTACACAAAAAGATTGGTAAACTGGGGGAATTTTCTTTTGAACATGTCTCATACTGAAAACTCGTATAGTGAGATCGCCTTCTTGCCTCCTCCATAAATAAGAAGAGGATTTTTTTAAAACAAAAATTTTGTAATTAAGGATCTGTTTCTGCAAGCACATTCTGCTTGGTTCTGCCTTGGTACAGCAGACACGATCTGCAAAACTTACATGCCAGTATATTTTAAACACTATTATCCAAATCAAGGGGAGTTCTGTATATGAAGAGCTTGGAGGATGGAGCTTTTATTAGCATTTCTGAGTTACTTGTTGCTGCTGGCAGCTATAACTCATCTTGCTGAAAAATGGAATAGTTTGGCATACTAGCAGCATAATGGCTGGAACTATAAATTGTTTCCATCCTGCTTTTATATAGGTTTAAGAGCAAAAACAATTTAAACAGTGCCAGCATTCACCAGGTCTTTGCTACAAGTTTTTGTTTGTTTGTAATAGTATTAGGGTGCACTGTAACTGCAGTATAGATGCACTTAGAATGGAGGCAGCTACCAAGTAGCATTCAAACTAAATGCAATCCTGCTGTGCCACTCACTATTACAATAGTACATCAGAGTTACAAACTGACTGGTCAAACACACACCTCATTTGGAACTGGAAATATGCAATCACACAGCAGCTGAGACAGAAGAGAAAAAATAAGAAATACAGTACAGTACTGTATTAAACCTAAACTACTGAAAAATGAAGAAAGTTTAGTGGGGAAAAAAAAGATTTGACAAGGTAAGGAAACTGTTTCTGTGCTTGTTTCGTTTAAATTAAGATGATTAAAAGCATCATTTTTCTTCTGCATTCTAAAGTTTCAAAGCAGTATTAAATCAATGCTTGTTGTAAACTTTTGAAAGAACCACTAACGTTTTGTTCAGAGTTATGAACGTTTCGGAGTTACGAACAACTTCCGTTCCCGAGGCATTTGTAACTTTGAGGTTCTACTGTACTACAGAAGTGCAGGCCTCAGAGTCCACAGCCCCTAATATTAGAGCTGGTTGAAAATCAGGATATATGTTTTATTAATCCTTTTGTCCAGCTCTACCCAGCAGACTGGTTTATCTTGGGCAGAGCAATCTGCTTCACTTCATGCAAATTAGTTGTAATCCCCCATAGTTCAGGCAGATTACCAGTATAACCCTTGTGTGCGCAGAGTTTGGATGCCACAACACTCCAGGCTGTGAATTAATTTTGTTCAGCTGTAATCAATGTTCTAAGGCAAGACTGATGTATATGATTTTTTAAATATCAGAATACAAGTCAATTGATGACTGTGAGGAGCTGGTGATCAACGCTACTGCAACAATCAACAATTTATCCTACTACAAAGCGAGGAATTCTGTAATCGAAGACAAGAAGCTACACATCGCGGAGTGTAAGGTTTTTAAAAATTAATTCCTTCTGTACGTCTTTTAGAATATCCGGGTAAGGCGTATGTTTTGATTATGTTAGGTCAATGTGGAAAAGAGTCATTAAAAATATTTTGTGGTATACTATAGGAATTTAGATGGGCAAATTTTTCCCATAGCTGAAGAGAATCCCTGCATGCATCCAATGCCAGACCCTCATCTTTAGAACTCTGTGAAATCATTACATTGTTGGCAAAAACAGCCTTTCTCCCCCAAAAAATCACTTACTTACCAGATTATTTTCTGTTATGCGATTTTTGGTAAAGCTGTTCAAAACTTCAATATCTAAAATGTGAAAAGAGTATTATGGGGGTGTTGTATGATTTTTCAACTCCAGTTCAGATTTGCTCAATTTACAAGTAAAAAGTTTTAAAAGATCAAACCCCTCAGCCCTGGAAATTTGATGATGATGATATTGAAAATGAAGTAGTTGTGGTGTTGGTGCCTGGATGCTACATCTGAGTTTGGGGCCTCACTGTGCTAGATACTGCACATACAGTAAGAGTCCCTGAAGAGGATACAGTCGAAACAGACAAAACAAACAAAGGGTAAAAAAAAAAAAAAGGGGGGGGGGGCACAAAGATGGGAAGCCTCTTGCCCAAGTCTACACAGCAGATTGATGGCAGAACCAGGAATTGGAACCCATGTCTCCTGACTTTCTGCCCAGTGCCCTCTCTGCTAGGCCACGTTTCCTCTCTAGGTAGCAATGGTGTAGCTGTCTGATGAGCCAGAATGGAATCCATCTCATTCCCCAATTCTCCTGCAGTGCTAACAGGCGAAAAAAATTAATACGTTTGTAACTAACGTAAGCAGATATGACGGACTGTATATAGGGAGCAGATCTGGGAAGTAAGATGATGTCATTTTTACCATGGCTGCACTAGGCAGTGCTTCCTTGTGTTTTTTGTTATGGGGATGAGGCTTTAAGACTTTTCTCTCATCTTTTTAACAGTATTTTGCATTTCAGTATGAAGTGCAGTCCTACAAGTTTGCTGATCAGATGGATTTGCAGAAGTGTAGAAAACTGTTCAGTGGTGAAAATCCAAATTTAGAAATAGCCTAGGGCCAATGCCGCCTAATAACTATTGGCCAGGAGCCAAATTCCAGCTCTGAGACCACACCATAGACTGTATCAGTTATTGTCACCCTGTGTTGTCAGTCTCATCACCATCCCTGCCACCACCCACATTCCTCTCTTCCCTTCATTTCACTGTTTGAGCTAAGTAATTTGTAGGAGAGATGCAGCCCTTGTAGCAGGCGGGCCTGACAGTTGCTTACCCCAGGAAACATGTTGAGAAATACCTGCTGTGTGATGCAGTCAAGTGCGTTCCAAAGACAAAAAATATATCACTTAAGAAGGCTGAGCCACGGTTTAAGTCCTCTCTGGTATAGCAACATTCAAAGGAAGGATGTGAACAATGTTCCCTCTAATTTTTAACAGGCCATGTGCGCAAAAAATGTCTCCTATGCAAATTGTTGTGCTTCTGTGCAAATTTTTGTGCGCGCGGTGTTTCGCCGTGTGCGCGGGGTTTAGGATCTGTGTGCGCGCGTGCACGCACACAGCTTAGAGAGAACAGTGGATGTGAATGAGACCAAACTGTTCTCCTTCTCTGTGGGGAAAGAAAGGAAGAGTGGAAGGTTCTCTTTGGCATACTCCCTTACATGAAGAGGGGCGGGTTTCAGTGATTCCCTCTTTCACTGCAGAAGATTCCTGTGAAGGCTGATGAATGGTGTCTCCTGCAGCAGTCTTGACTGTGCACTGAAAACTAACAGGGCAATTCATGACTCCTAGGCAATGCTGGAGACCACTTTGTTTGTGCTGGAAAATATAGTGGTGTCATGTGAGCTACTCACGTAAAACTGCTGAACAGGAAGCAGCCAGCAGAAAAAGCTTTCAGACTAGCTGCAGTGTTCATCATTGCCAGTTAGGACAAATCTGCTTGTTATTTCACTGGCAGTAGTGGGCACAAGAAAGAGGATTGTGGACCTTAAGTGATTTGTGAGCTACATGAGTTTCAAAGTGCCTGGCCTTTATGGGGAACTTAAAAGAACTTTCTGAATATTTATTTTAATTAACTCATGATGTATATACTTAAAAAGCATGGACAAGTTGCCAGAGGAGATGGGACAAGAGTTTTCTTGCCATGGTGGTTGAGGGAAAGATGGTGTCCAGGATCTTGCTTCAGGCTGCATTAGATGCTGTGGATTCTGCGACTAGAGCCGTGGTGTCGGCCATCACAGTGCACAGATGTTCATTACTCCAATCATCAGCTCTTCCTCAAGAGAGCCAGCAAGCCATCCAGGACCTTGCTTTTGAGGGACTGACGCTTGTTTCGCAGCAGACCAACTACAAGTTGCATAGCGTCAAAGACTCTAGCAGTTCACTTAAGTCTATGGGCATTTATACACCTCTCCCAAAGAAGCAACAGTTCTGTCCCCAACAGCCTCATCAGTATGCTTCTTTTACACCTTGCCACCATACCAGCCTAGAAAGAGAGGCAACTGTTAAAGAAGGAGACTACTTCTGCCTACTTTTTCATCTGCTGCCAGCTTGTCCAAAGTGGAAACACCAAGCTGTCAATTTGACTTGCTCATCAAGGACAGCCTACCAGTTTCCTGTTTGACGGCTTCTCCTGCCCCAGTGTTTTCCAATAGACTGTCTCACTATTTAAGTGCTTGGACCTGCATCACTTCAGACTAGCGAATCTTAAGCATGGTGGAACTGGGAAACACCCTTCAGTTAATTTCTACTCCCCCATTTCCTATCCCCCATCCCGGTTCCTTTTCACGGATCACTCTTACAAGGAAGTTCTCCTTCAGAAGGTATAATCTCTCCTCTGGTTGGGAGCCATAGAGGACTTTCCTCAGTTACTTATTCTTGCTACTTGCTAAGCAAAAAGTAAAAGCGGGTCTCAGACCCATCGTTAAGGCTGCGAATCATGACGTCCTTGACTTTCCATGACCTCCTTGAATTTTGCAGCGCTGGTATGAATGACCCCAGTACCACCCCAGCAGCTGGGGAAACCCTGGGGCCAGCCACACCAGCAGCTGCTCTGGCAGCCCCAGAGAGCTGGTCCCTGGCACTGCTCTGGAGCAGTGGTTCGGCAGTGGTGGCAGGGCCCCAAGCCACCCCCTGCCCAGACTGGTGGTGGGGCCCCGGGCTGCTGCCCCCCCCTCAGCAAAGTGTCACCCTGCGCTGTTTGTTTTCCAACTGTGGGAGATTCCCCACTTAAACCTGTTTTGCAACCAAAATCACAGGAAGTGTCAGCAGTTTGGTTCACGAGCAGGTCACAGCCTGGAGCTCTCTCTGGCGCTTTCCTGTTGCCCTGGTCAGACAAGCTTATGTGCTCGTTCCCTCCAGTTCCACTCCTACCCAGAGTGATGTTAAAATCAAGCAGGATCACGCTTGAGTCATGCTCAGAGCTCCAATGTGGCCTCGCCAGCATTAGTTTTCCACTCTTACCACCAGCCACAGACATCATCTCACAGGACCATGGTAATCTCCTCCATTCCAACCTGTAGGCCCTTCACCTAACAGCCTGGATACTTTGTGGCTAACACCTCAGGAGAAGATCTATTCAAAGGAAGTACAGGATGTCCTCTTGAGTAGTAAAAAACCTTCTACTGGGTATATTTGCCTGTGTAAATGGAAAAGATTCTCTGTCTGGTCCCAGCAAAAAGGGATTTCCCCAATCTGGGCTCCGAGTCAGCATGTGCTGGACTATTTATTATACCTGAAACAGCAAGGCCTTGCCATTAGTTCCATCAAAGTCCACCTATCTCTGCTTTCCACCCCTCAATTGATAATCATTCAGTTTTCTCCAGTCATATGTCACTCAGGTTTTTGAAGGGTTTGGAGCATTTTTATCCACAAATTAGAAGGTCCTATTCCCTCTTGGGACTTGAATGTGGTGTTAAAGCTAATGGGTCCTCTCTTTGAACTGCTGACTACTTGTTCATTACTCCATCTCTGCCATCAAGAAGGCTACTTTCATTCAGTCACATTTGTCAGGAGAGTGGGTGAATTATGAGCTTTGGTGCCTGACCCTCTGAACAGTCTTCTACAAGGACAATGTATACCTATGTCCTTATCTGAAATTTCTGACCAAATTGGTTTCTCACTTCCACATCAATCAGACAATATATTTACCAAATTTCTTCCTTAAGCCTCATGCTCATAAGGATGATGAAAGACTCCACATATTAGATGTTAGGGAAGCATTAGCATTTTACTCAGGAATAAACCGTTTAAATCGTCTTTACAATTGTTTGTGGCAATTGCAGACAAGAATGAAGGGCCTTCCAGACTCGTCTCAAAGAACCTTGTTGTGGATCTCTTCTTGGTGCTATGACATGGGCAATGTGACTCCATCAAATAGAGTGCTAGCTCATTCAACCAATCTCACGTGCCTCTGCAGCCTTTCTAGCCCATGTGCCTATTTTATACATTTGTAGAGCGGTACCTTGGTCTTCAGTGCAAACTTTTGCTTCTCATTGTGCCATTTTTCAATAGTCTAGAGATGACACAAGATTTGGATGTGTAGTCTTTCAATCGTTATTCAGGTAGATGCCAATCCTGCCTCCAGATTGAACTGATTGTACGTCACCTGAAGTGGAATGGACACGTGCAATCACTTGAAGAAGAAAAAACAATTACAAACCTGTTCTGTTTCTGTTGTTCTCTGATATGTATTGAACACATCCATTCCACTTCAGGTGTGTGCAGTCATGACCATTGTCGGGGCGGTTCATGTGCCCTCTGCTACCTTGTGCTGTTGTATAATGGTATAAAGGGCAGAGCTGCCACCAGCTCTTCTCAGTTCCTTCATATTGGACAGACTCCGATATAGAGGGGAAGGAGAATGGGTCGTGGAATGGACATGTGCAGCACATATCAGAGAACAACAGAACAGGTTAGTAACCATTTTTTGCCTCCAGTGAGCAGATATTATATGAACTGTCATATGCTATATAAAGCTTACTGTTTCTATTTCTGTAATCAGAATCGCTGTATTGGCAATCTGTTATACTCAGGAAAAGCATTATTCTTTCATGGAACTGTACTGTACATTTAAGTTCACTTTTTCAAAATGAGGAGAGTAAAAAGATAGTTGGAAGTTTTAATACTGATAACACCCTTAGAATGTGTCCAGATTTACAGGAGAACTGATGGGGAAGCAAGACTTGTAGTTGAATGATTATTGCTAAACAGTACCACCTGTCTAAATTTATATGTTTTGATGGCACAAACTAGTTACTAAGAAAAGATTTGTATTTTTAATATAAATATTGTATTTATATAAAGATGTGACATCCCTGATAGATCTTGGGTCATTAAGGATCCGGTCCCGCAATCCTTAACAAAGACAAAACTTCCATTGCCATCAGTGGTAGTATTAGTTGAATAAGGGATGCATTTATCATCATCTGTCCCTCTCTTCTTTATCACTGTCAGCAACTTTACCATTCTTCCGGTGAGATTAACTTGCAATCGTGATATCCCCTGTGATTCCCTCTTCTTCTCTCCCACAAACAGACCCTAAATCCTGCAGTTTTCCTGCTAGAATGTCTGAGAATCCTCCATTTCTCTGTTCCTACTGCAAAATTCCCCTTTCCAAGCCCTGGTCATTTCTCTCCTACACTATGGAGGTTGACTCCTCTTTTTGGCCTTCTGAATTCTCACCTCAATCCATTCAAAACATCACAGCAAAAACAAAGCAAAATAATCTACCTTGCCCATCACTCCAACTGTGCATAGCCCTTCTTCGGGTCTCTTCACCAGCTTTTCTCCCCTTGACAAGTCTCAAAGGCCCACACAACTTAGCTCCTCCCAGACCCATATGCTTTAGTCTCATTTCACTCCTCCACTTACCCCCTTCACTGAACCCCAGTTGCCAAATTAACTGCTGTGTGCATTGTCTTATACCATTCTTATCCAATCCACTTTCTGTGTCTGGAAATTCTGTCTCTGCCCATTGTCCCCTTCACAACCCTCCTTAAAACACAAACCCTACTCCTCCTTTCAAGGAAGTGTTGACTAAACAGATGATTAAAATAGAACCAACAATATATGTTCTCTAAGCATCACCTTTCTGTCTGTCTGTCCTGTTTTTTCATCCAACCCCCTCACCACTCCCATGTTTACTTTGTCCATTTAGTTTTGAGAACCCTTGAAGGCAGGATTCTCATATAAGAATGTATAATTCTTTACATTTTCATGTAAAGAGCCTACTGGCATATTTGGTGCTATATAGATTATAAGTGATAACTGTACCTTTTTTTGTTTCCCTGCAAACAAATAGTGCTTCTAAAGCTGCTAATGAGCAGCAATATGGATGGAATTCTGGAGGCTGTTAGAGTCTTTGGCAATCTTTCCCAATACCTTGAAATCTGTGACTTCATCATACAGAGGAAGGGTAAGTTACTCTTGCATTAGTAGTGATTCTGTGTAAGCTCTTTATATAGGCACCTGTGCCAGTCAGCATCTATAACTCGAAACATACAAGCATGTAATGTGGCACTGAAAAATCTAATAGCTACACCAGAAACAGCATGTATTGGTTTAATTTAGATGAATGTTATTAAAACTTAGATAATGAGTGCGGGAATACATTTTTCTTCGTGCAAGAAAAAATCTACACCTGCAGAAGTTGTTTGTTCTTTAAAATAATAATAAATAGTCTCGAAATTTTCCCCTGGCTCCCCAGATTCCTAAAGTTCACTTTGACTAGATGTCCTCAATGGTTCTGTGTAAAATGAAACTCCAGCTTAAGTATTCATAAGGGTTCACATTTGTGGGTCTCAGGTTCCCACATGTGACAGTGTGTACAGCATTCTATGACATGCATCTTAAAACATTTATCAACCTCACCAAGAAAGAGCTCCCGTTTGTCTCTGGGTAAGGTGTAATATGCCAGCAATCTTATCACTTTTTTCCTTTTCATGGCAGAGGAGCTTTAGGGCAAATGCCAGATCTTTGCAATCTGGAGAAAGTATCTTGTAAAAGTTTAACTAAATACCGCCTCTCTCTAAATTTCTTGGACTATAATGGCATTTCTCTCTTATCTGGAGCTCTGCCCCAGGCTAGGGGCATGTTCAGATGTGGCCGTTGCTAGGCACAACGGACAAAATGTCCAAACTTCGGTGCCTGTCATTAAGTACCTAAACCCCTTTTTAGGCATCCAGATATAAGTGGCTTGATTTTTCAGAGGTGATAAGTAAGGCTATGATTTAGTCATGGTATTTTTAATAAAAGTAATGGACAGGTCAGGGGCAATAAACAAAAATTCATGGCCCTTGACCTGTACGTGACTTATACTAAAAATATCTGTGATTAAATGTGGGCGGGGGGGTGCACCCAGGGCCAGCAGCACCAACTGCTGGGGGCCACAGACCACTAGAGCAGCCCCGGAGACAGCCACTGCTCCAGCGGTCCCAGCAGCAATTCCCAAGCAGTTGGCCAGAGCAGCCGCGGCCCTGGGCAGCAGTCCCTGGGCGGGCGAGTGGCCGGAGCAGCTGCGGACCCGGCAGCAATCCCTGGGCATCCAGCCGGAGCAGCTGCAACTGGTGTGGCTGTCCCCAGGGCTGCTCCAGCAGCTGGCCCCAGAGCTAGCTGCTTGGGCGGCCCTGGAGTCAGCCCCACTGGCCCCTGCAGAAGTCACGGAGGTTGTGAAAAATAACACAATCCGTGATTTCCACGACCTCTGTGACAGACACGGCGCCCTAGTGATAAGCACCTGTAGCTCTTACTGAAGTAAATGGGAGTTCAACACCTCTGGTGCCCAAAAGATGGATTTATGTACCTAATTTTTAGGTATCACAGTTTGAAAATTTTGGCCCTACGATTCATTCCAATATCAGGATGTAGTCTCCAATATCAATTGAAGTATTGTTTTAGTTTCAGTTTGGCAAAACCAACAGTAAAAATATACCAACTTAATATGAAAACACAAATAGAAAAGGCAACTAGAATTCCTTTTGGGGGATTAGTACTCAAACTTCATGGGGTTATGGCTGATATCCAATCTCCGACTACTCTAGCCACATTACAACAACATGTCATCAGGTAACATTTTCAGGTAGTTCTGTGTGCTTCAGTTAAATGCTTCTTACTGTCCTCTAAGCATACAAATGTAATAAATACAGTATAGTGCAAGTCCATGTTTCTTGAGGATGATTTTGTTTCCTACTGTACAATCCAGTATACAAGTTCATGATTGCTTTGCTTGATGCCAAACATCAAGATGTCTGCTTTTCTGCCTGTGGAGTTCTACTAAATCTTACTGTGGATAAGAACAAACGAGCAATACTAAAGGAAGAAGGAGGAATTAAGAAGTAAGTTCGGGGGGAAAAAAATCCTGATCGGGGATATCAAGTGTCTTGACCACAATGAAGTGGCTTTAGATGATGATCCTATGTTATAAGCAGTTGTTCCCTGTCTGGATTTCTGCTGTATTTTCCCCATTCTCTGGTGTTATGCAAGTGCCTCACCAAGTCTGAGTATGGAACTGTGCAGATGATTTGATAAGAACATTCCAGTTATTGGCAAATCTAATTTTATTGTTTAACTTCCAAATGGAGGAAATAAGAAAACATGATGTATTTTTGTCTAGTTTTGGCATTTAGATACCATTCAGGGTTGACTACATGTTGCCACACAGTAGATTAGAATTTGATTCTCCAACTTCAGTTTCTTGCTCCTTGGCTTGCTGGAGGTTCAAAGTTCATTAGATGTAGTACACTTATACCATAGGAGGAGTACCATGTATCACTATGCACCATTTCCTCTAGCAGAGTAAGGAGCAGCTTTAATGTAGTCCCAAAAGAGCGTGTAGTGGCATGCTTTCGTGGGCACCCCCTCATCTGTGGTTGCAGTGTTGCATGGGGTCCTCGTCTGGCACCTAGTAGGCTCCCCAGAACCTGCAACGTCCTCTATCAGCCTGCATCTTCTCCTTCTGCATATTCTGTGGTTTGGGCCGTCCAGCCAAGTCACATGAAAATCTAAACCTCCTCCAGGGAAGCACAAACACTTCCAAATGAAAGTTCAAACACATTTTCAAATTTATAATCTTTCCTCCCCTCTCAGGCTTCCCTGTAATTCTCTTGTTGGCTCTGCCTCAGGGTTTGCCCAGTTGGATCCTAATGTGGTCCTGTAGTGTTCTTCCTCCATTGTTTCCTGTCTGTTAAACCCTATCCCAGGGCTTCTCTCCACCAGAGACCTATCTCTTTGGCAATCTTTCTGCATAGCTTAGCCCCCTTAGTCTACTTATAAGGCATAACTCCACTTCCTCTAGCCAGGAGGCACTTAGTTAATCACACCTCCACCCAAGTGTGGCACACAACTAATTGGGGTTCTCTCTCTTGCCTTCCAGGTGATAGGGTTAAGTCCATCACATAGTCCCATTCAGCTCAGTTTGTGGAGAGGTTATTGCGGGGTTGGTCTGTGGAAGGAAGGTTGCTTATGAGAGAAGGGAGTGCACTTTGAAAAGACAAGAATAACAAAAATTCATGAACAAAACCTGTTCAGCTGTCAACTTCTGTTTTCTCCCAGAACAGCATTTCCAGTAGAAAACTATGACATTCTAGACACAATTGCTTACATGAAAAGAATTGCCAGATATTAAAAAATAAATGTACCTTTCGAGTTCAGTAATGTTTTGCAGAACAAGATAGTAAAAGCTTAATCAAAACCCTCCTTAAGGAGGACTCCAAATTTCTTGCAGCTAGTTAGTCCAGCCCTGCCATGAGGCCTCCAACATAGATTCATCCAGCCAGACCTCTTGTTAAAGCAAGAACTCTCTTGCTTGTATAAACTTTTACAGCTCCAGCCTATTTTATTGAAGAGCACTGGTTTGGTGGTAATGCTGCCAGCTGCCCGCCTCCTTTTAGGGTGTGACTTCACTGCAAAGTTAGCCTGGGCTCTTACCTGAGTGTTGCCCCTAACCCATCTCCAATCCACAATACACCTCTTAGTGGTGCCTTGAACCCATGATAGCTGGCAGAGGTATGGGTTAGAGCCTGGGTTCTGCTTTCACTCAGGCTGGTAACCTGTATATTTTTCATTGAGGGTACAGGCTAAGACATTTGAGTATTGATAGTTCTCCAGTGCCTTCCCACAATTCCCCTTGCATGCCCAGGAGGACAGACACGTCCTCCCATAATTCATTTGGAAAGAATCAGAGGCTCAGCTTCCTGCAGTACAAAGAACCCTGGCAAATACTCCCAGAATCCTAGTGATACACACAGGGGACAGCAGCACCAGTGAAGACACAGAGACTCATGTAGGGCATTGCAGTGGCTGCTCACACCTGGGTACTCAGATCTGGGTGCCAATCACCTGGACTAACTGTACAGTGAAGACACCCTACCCTAAGTGAGGAAGCCATTTCAGAGATTTCATTACATAAAATGGTTTGTTACATCATTTTTAACCATTTAGAGCAGCCACACAGAAATACTGGTTTTGGAAGAACCATTCTGATGTATCCACACACAGCACAACTTACAACAGTGGTTCTACTAATGCATTTTAGGATTTCTGAAGCACCTCTACCATAGCGTCCAGCACATTTGCAAGGTACCGTGCAAACTAAAATGCAAAGTACTGCAATAAGGGCTGGTTCTATGGTCCCATTATTTGGGGTGGGTATTTTGGGGGCCCTGGATGTCATCATTTAAGAAAACAACCTTCCAGGAGAATAGGGGCTAATTATGGAAAATTATGGATTTTAAGAGTTTGAAAAAGAAAAATTTGGCTACTATTTCAGTATTTTGCTGTGATTTATAATTTATATAAAGAATGAAGACTCTAGTCTGATGCTGTTTTAAGTACAATTTTCCCTGTCAGACTTGGGAGCGGGGAATCCAAAATTAAGACAGAATGAAATGTAATATTGATAATGTTGCGTTTTATTATATCTATCCTACTAAAAGGCAAGGGATATTCAGTTTATACATTGCACCTAATTTATAAATTATTTCTGCTGATTACCCCAGCTGCAAGTGCATGGTTAACAGATGTGCTAAATTATATAAGAATATAAAAATGGCTATAACGGGTCAGACAATGGCCAGTGCCAGAAATTTCAAAGGGAATAAACAGGACAATCATCAAGTGATCCATCTCCTGTCATCCAGTCCCCACATCTGGCAGTCAGAGGCTTAGGAACAACCAGAGCATGGGGTTGCATCCCTGATCTTAGCTAATAGCCATTGATGGATCTATCCTCCATGAATTTATCTAATTCTTTTCATAACATCCCTAGGCAACAAGTTCCACATATTGACTGTGCATTGTGTGAAGAAAGACTTCCTTTTGTTTGTTTTAAATCTGCTGCCTATTAATTTATTTGGGTGACCCCTGGTTCTGTGTTATGTGACGGGGTAAATAACTCTTCCTTCTTTACTTTCTCCAAACCACTCATGATTTTATAGATCTCCATCATATTCTCCCATAGTCATCTCTTTTCCAAGCTGAACAGTCCCAGTATGTTTAATCTCTCCTCATACAGAAGCTGTTCCATACCTTTAATCACTTTTATTGTCCTCCACTGTACTTTTTCCATTTCTAATATGTTTTTGAGGTGGGGTGAGCAGAACTGCATGCATTATTCAAGGGGTGGTGTACCATTGATTTATATAGCAGCATTATGATTTTTTCTCTTATTTACCCCTTTCCTATTAGTTCCTAACTTAGCTTTTTTGACTGCTGCTGCACATCGAGAAGATGATGTTTTTCAGAGAACTATCCATGATGACTCCAAAATCTCTTTTTTGAGTGGTAACAGCTAATTTAGACCCCATCATTTTGTATGTATAATTGGGATAATATTTTCCAGTATGCATTACTTTGCATTTATCAGCATTGAATTTAATCTGCTGCTTTGTTGCCCCATCACCCAGTTTTGTGAAATCCCTTTGTAATTCTTCACAGTCTGCTTTGAACTTAATTATCTTGAGTAATTTTGTATTGTCTGCAAACTTTCACACTTCACTGTGTACCCCCTTTCCAGATCATTTCTGAGTATGTTGAACAGTGCTGATTCCAGTATAGATCTCTGGGGAACATCATTATTTACCTCTCTCCATTCTGAAAACTGTCCATTTATTCCTGCCTTTTCTTTCCTGTATTTTTACCAGTTACTGATCCACAAGAGGACCTTCCCTCTTATCTCATGACTGCTTAGTTTGCTTAAGAGCCTTTGGTGAAGGACCTTGTCAAAGGCTTTCTGAAAGTCCCGGTACACTAGATACACTGGACCACCCTTGTTCACATGTTTGTTGACCCCTTCAAAGAATTTGAATAGATTGGTGAGGCATGATTTCCCTTTACAAAAGCTGTGATAACCTTGCCTCAACACATCATGTTCATCCATGTGTCTGATAATTCTGTTCTTTACTATAGTTTCAACCAGTTTGCCTAGTACCGAAGTTAGGCTTACCGGCTTGTAATTGCCAGGATCACCTCTGGAGCCTTTTTCAAAAGAAATGGTGTCACATTAACTATCCTCCAGTCATCTGGTACAGAAGCTGATTTACATGATAGGTTACATACCATAGTTAGTAGTTCTGCAACTTCATATTTGAGTTTCTTCAGAATTCTTGTATGAATACCACCTGGTCCTGGTGACATATTACTGTTACATTTATTATTTTATTCCCAAAGAACCTTTATTGACACTTCAGTCTGGGAAAGTTCCTCAGATTTGTTACATAAAAAGAATAGCTCAGGTGTGAGAATTTCCCTCACATTCTCTACAGTGAAGACTGATGCAAAGAACTCATTTAGCTTCTCTTCAATGGCCTTGTCTTCTTTCAGTGCTCCTTAGCATCTCACTCATCAGTGACCCCACTGATTGTTTGGTAGACTTACTGCTTCTGAGGGTGTGTGTGTGTGTTTTGCTGTTAGTGTTTGAATCTTATGGTACTTGCTCTTCAAATGATCTTTTTGGCCTGTTGTATATTGTTCCTTGAAAATCCTCCAAATGGAATCTGCTTATGTAGCAAACAAAAAACTGATATTTTAGTTTTTTCAGCAAGTGCTATAGGAAAACTTGAAATAGGAAAACCTTTACTAAGAACTGCTCAGCAATTAGAAAGTCACACTTTTAGAAAATAAGCCAATCATTAAAATGACTGGATTCAGCTGTGGATTGACAAGTCATAAAGTACCACACAGTTTCCACTTTTCAGTTGGCATCACCACAAATAGACAAGATGGTTCTACTAATAAGTACAAAGAAAGGAAGCAGTATTTAAAGCTAAGACCTAGTATGATACTGATAAAAATAAACAACAACTGGTTGGCTTACCACTTACCCTATGTTTTTTTTTTAAATCCTAACTGGTGATAGCTGCCAAAATTATATGTCCGTGGAAGCAAAACACTTAATCAGATAATGTAGAATCCACTGCAGGTTACCATCAGTTACATAACTGATGAGTTAAACCAGAAATCAGTCTGTGGCCTGAAATAGGCAAAGTAAATAATCATAAATTTAAAAATATGTAAAATAGTTCACCCTGTATGCAGATAGAATCACTACAACACAATCTTTCTTCCCTTTGTGGTTGCAAGAGTATTGATCAGTTCTGTGAAGTTCAACTGCTTTCCAACTCGACTTTCAATAGGCAATAGAGCTAAAGCACTCAATTTCTCCTATGATATTTGCGACTATAAATAGGTCTTTCTGATCTTGGAGAAAGAGCCTTCAGCTGAAGCCACAGTAATAGGAATTGATAAATACATGAGATATACTGTGTAAACATAGACTCATAGACTTTAAGGTCAGAAGGGACCATTATGATCATCTAGTCTGACCTCCTGCACAATGCAGGCCACAGAATCTCACCCACCCACTCCTGGAATAATCCTCTCACCTATGTCTCAGCTATTGAAGTCCACAAATCATGGTTTTAACATTGGGAAATACTAAGTGCAGTTTGTTCTTAATGATAACGTTCAGAATCTAACGCAGAGTTTTTACTTCATCTTTATTCAAAATACATTTTAATGTCACAAGTTCATCCACTAGGTTAGCTGATAAGTCTGCTTCAGTTGTAGCAAATTCTTTACATGCTTTTTCCAGAGTTGTCATCCAGTTTAGAAAATATATGTAAGAAGTCATACATAGCTAAAAAAGTAAAATTTTAGGATCTGTAAGACCTGTACATTTCTGTAATGACCATGTTCATAAGTGACTTTTAAAAAAGCAGTCATATTAATGGAGATATGCTTATCTCATAGAACTGGAAGGACCTTGAAAGGTCATCAAGTCCAGTCCCCTGCCTTCACTAGCAGGACCAAGTACTGTCCCCTGACAGATTTTTGCCCCAGATCCCTAAATGGCCCCCTCAAGGACTGAACTCACAACCGTGGGTTTAGCAGGCCAATGCAGTCCTGAACTTCTCTTGTATCCATTTCACCATCAGCGCCTCCATCTTCAAATAACTATTTCTGTCCCCCCCTTGAGTGAATAACTAACTGGAAATGCTCATTCATCTACATCCAAGTCATGTGCCATTTCTTTGGCTTTCTCAAGTGCTATATCGAAACCTGATTCATGATCATTGTGGAACGTTGCTGCTGCTGTTTCTATTAATCTGCATGCCATACTAAAGTCCATATCATTTTCCTGAAACTGCTTGTTCATTGTGCTGATTTTGTTCAACACCTTGTACCACACAGTGAGGGCTACCATGAAAGAATAAGTAGATAGTTTCTCTTTCAGCCATTTTGTCTCTGAGAAAACCATATTGTTGGAGGTACAATTATGTAGCTCCAGGAGTGCAGATCTGGGAGAACTGTTGATTAATAGCTTTTACAGCACCATCTTTTTTCATCCAGGGGCTTCAGAGGAATAGCCACATGTTGTGTTTTTTTTTTTTAAATATCCCACCTTTTAGGAGAGCCACTAAACAACAGTATACCAAATAATTTTTGGACTCAAGGGAAAAAGCAGCAAGCATCAAAAAGCATCAAGTTCCAGTTGTGAATACAAGGCCATATATGTATATATGACACAGGAATGCACTTTCCTAATTTGTGCCTGCAAACCTTTGCGCTTGTCCCTCATGTTGAGTCATTATGATAACATTGGGCTTTGCAGTCTGTCATTTTAAGTCCCATGTGTTCTAGCTGCTTTAAAGTAGTTCCAGCAAGTTCTGCTCTGGAAGGCCTTTGAAATTCAGGAATGTAAGAAAAGACACTTTAGTAGATGCTGTTTCTTCATGTACTTCTACATACCGAAGAATTAGAGACATTTGTTCCACATGAAAACAATCCAGTGTACAGTTGAGCAACGGTGTATAATTTTTTTGAAGTTTTCATGTCCATCAGAATTTATTTTTTAATTTTTGGACCCCATTTGGATACAATGAGGTAACCCATTCTGGGTGTCTCTACTAGATAATCATAGGACTGGAAGGGACTTTGAGAGGTCATCTCGTCCAGTGGCTCTCAACCTTTCCAGACTATTGTACCCCTTTCAGGAGTCTGATTTGTCTTGCGTACCCCCAAATTTCACGTCACTTAAAAACTACTTGTCTACAAAATCAGACACACAAATACAGCACACTATTACTGAAAAATGCTTACTTTTCATTTTTACTATGTAATCATAAAATAAATCAATTAGAATATAAATATTGTACTTACATTTCAGTGTATAATATATAGAGCTGCATAAACAAGTCACTGAATGAAATATTAGTTTATACTAACTTTTTTTGAAGTGTATTGTAAAACTAGGTAAATACCTAGATGACGTGATGTACCTCCAGGAACACCTCTATGTATCCCCAGGGGTACACGTACCCCTGGTTGAGAACCACTGATGTAGTCCAGTCCCCTGCACTCATGGCAGGACTAAGTTTTATATAGACCATCCCTGACAGGTGTTTGTCTAAGCTGCTCTTAAACATCTCCAATTATGGAGATTCCACAACCTCCCTAGGCAATTTATTCCAGTGCTTAACCACCCTGACCCTTAGAAAGTCTTTCCTAAAGTCCAGCCTAAACTGCCCTTGCTGCAATTTAAGCCTAGAATGCACATTTCCACCTGCCTTCACTTTATCCAAATGACCTGCCAAAACAGGATTATACTTAGTAACTCAAACCCTCTCAGGAATTATCCATTCCATCTATCTCCCAAGTGTTGAACATCACCTGAAAATGGCAGATTTGGCTCACCAAGAAATAGGGTGACATGTAGAAATCGCTGCGGCATGAAATGCCAACAGTTTTCTTTCCTTTCATTTCCTGCTGCAGCTTTTCATCAGTAGTCACAGAATTCTTGAGACAATTTTGCAGTTCTTTCTAGGCTAAGGAGCAGTTCATATGACCTTGATGCTTCCTTAGTTTAGGCTCCAACTTTTTCCAGTCTGACATACCATTTATGAAAGTTTCTTCATGATGTTTGGATGGCCTGGGAGCTGCTCTGGCAAACAGACAGCAGAGAAAACAGAACAACCTGTCCACTGTACAGGAACACACCATCCAGCTTCGACTGACAGCTTCTTCATTTGCTAGTACTCTTTCATGGTGTTGATCAGTGAAATGTCTGCCATGCTGCCGTGGAAAATTAAAAATGTCATATGTCATTTGAATAGGTCCTTTCTTAACAAGATAATGGATGGAGTCTGAAAGTTTGTGGGGACATGTGGCCATAGTGCTGGATCTTGCCCCAGGCTGTCTTGTGATGAGCTGTGGCTTGGGACTTCTTCCTGGACACCTGTCTTCATGACAAATAGGAACTGATGGCTCATTTAAATTGTCAGTGCTACTTCCCCCAGTGCTAGAAGTTGCAGATGTGTTCATCTCCGGTTCTCTTCTGAATTTTTAGTGCAGGCAGATATTATGGCCATTGCTGCACTTGATTTCTAAATGATCCTTTTCCTTCTTCGGAGGACTGGAAAAAGCCCAGGACCAAAATGCCATTTTACAGCTAGTCTGGCCTGCTGATGTTGCATAGTATCACCTCTGGTAACCTGGTGCTTTTTGCTTTTCCTGACCGTTATTTTGGTTTTTTTGGTGGTAGATGGTTGCAGGTTCCCATTTTAACAGCAACTCTGCTAATGACAGCTTTCTATTAATGGAAAGATTTTTGCCTAGAACCAAATCCATCCAATTGACTGCAATGTTAATTGTTTTGGATATTGGCAGGCTTGCTGTTTATTGGCAACTTTTTGTTTGGTTGGTTTTTTTGATGTGCAGCCCTGCGAGCCCCCAGCATCCCCCCTTCACATGGAAAGACTTATCATAGGCAGGGCCCAATACTGGTGGTGGACATGGGCTAATGTTTCACATCTAAACTAAGAGGTTTTACCTCCTTTTAATATGAATTCAGCTCAGCAGTTTGAGATGAATTTCACTTTGAGTTGTGGGACCAAATGAACCCCAAATTTCAAAGCTCCACTCTTCAGACACTGCAAGCCCACCAGGATCAAAACTGAAAATAAGGGTCCAAATCCTGTGTTGTGTGTCTCAAGAAACAGCACAAAAGAAGCAACTTGGGAACTTGAACTCTGAGAGTAGCCGAATATGCTGATTCTCCAGGATCCTGGGGCTCTTCCTTCTCTGATATATAGCTCGAAAGGAAGCAAAGGGCTTGATCCTGATTTCTCATTCTTCAATTAGCAGTAGCTAGATAGAATGATTTTCACCAGGATTGATATTACATATATTAGGTCATAAATGGGGTGTCACACAGGGTGATTGACCCCTTTAAGGAGAGATGGGGCTAGCCACACCTGTGCCATAATTAATTAGCTGCTTCCCAGTCTGAGGGGACAGGACTAAGGAGGGTCAGGTGACAGCTTAATGAACTCCTAGGCCTTATGAAAGAACTGAAAGATCAGTCTGTAGTGGAACTACAGGGAATGGGGAGGCTCCTGTGGAAAGCCCTGAACCAGGGTTGGAAGAGGCCAGGTACTCCAGGGTGGAACCAGCCTGAGGGCCTATTGCTCTGTATCAGTGCTGGGGAAGACACAAGGAACAGCCTATTGGGCTCAGAACAGGGCTAAGCCACATCTCCCATACAGATCTGTGTGTGGAGAGCTGAGGAGACCTGCCTCAGGGAATGCTGACAGTGCCACATTTGTGGGATTCTCCCCCCCCGAGGCTCATCCTGTCCAGGATTTGGAATACTGTGTGCAGTTCTGGTCTCCCATGTTTAAGAAGGATGAATTCAAACTGGAACAGGTACAAAGAAGGGCCACTAGGATGATCCGAGGAATGGAAAACCTGTCGTATGAAAGGAGACTCAAGGAGCTTGGTTTGTTTACCTTAACCAAAAGAAGGCTGAGGGGAGATATGATTGCTCTCTTTAAATATATCAGAGGGATAAATACCAGGGAGGGAGAGGGATTATTTCAGCTCAGTACCAATGTGGACACAAGAACAAATGGATATAAACTGGCCATCAGGAAGTTTAGACTTGAAATTAGACGAAGGTTTCTAACCATCAGAGGAGTGAAGTTCTGGAACAGCCTTCCAAGGGAAGCAGTGGGGGCAAAAGACCTAACTGGCTTCAAGATTAAGCTAGATAAATTTATGGAGGGGATGGTTTGATGGGATAACATGATTTTAGTCAAAGGTCAATTAATTGCCATCAGTGGTAAATAGGACCAATGGTCAATGATGGGATGTTAGAAGTTACTACAGAGAACTTTTTCCTGGGTGTCTGGCTGGTGAGTCTTGCCCACATGCTCGGGGTTCAGCTGATCGCCATATTTGGGGTCGGGAAGGAATTTTCCTCCAGGGTAGATTGGCAGAGGCCCTGGAGGTTTTTTGCCTTCCTCTGCCTGTGTGAATGTGTGGGTGTATGAATAAGCTCCATCCCTTTTTTGTCTGACCCAATAGCGGCATTTAATAAAACCAATATAAGTGTAACCCTGGGTTGGTTTTTTAGGGAAACTGAGGTAACAGAGGGGGCTGGTCTGTACCTGTTTTAGGACGGGTTTGATTTTGAATGGAACAAGAGAAAAAATTGAACAATAACACTTTTTTTCATACTAACAGGTTAGTTGATTGTTTAAGAGACTTTGGGCCTACAGATTGGCAATTGGCTTGCTTGATATGCAAAACACTATGGAACTATAGCGAAAATATCACAAGTGCTGCATCAGGCTTTGAAGAAGAAGATATCAATACACTCCTAGTGCTGCTTGCATCATTTTTAGGTAAGAGCTAGCAATCTCATTACCTTTTCCTCCGAGCAGAACAAGACAGGAATAAAACCAAGGGTCTGTGCATGGGATGCAATGTATTTAAACAGGTTAGCAGTTCATGGATTACTCAATGACACAATGGCCTTTGCCCATTCACGGCAGCTATTATCTCCATGTTTTTCTTCCTTCATCTCAGATGTAGGTAGTCACCAAGGTAGAACTGCCTTTTTGTACCATTGCCATTCCAGTCCCAGTTCTGCTGCTTTGCCAGTCAGTAAGCTGCTAGTGTCTTTCACCAAGAGAGCTTTGCTTGTTTGACCCAACTTCCCTATATACTCAGTGCAAAATACACCTTTCACTGGAACTGGGCCCCTCTTCCCCTCCAAAGCAATGTACGGGTTTACAGAAGCACTCGATCAGACATTCAGCTGCTTAACTAACCTTGATTGTGAACACAGAGCACACTAGGCAGCACAGGGGAATAAGACATTTCCCCTAATGCACTAGAGAGTTGCACACTTTGTTGTTTCTGTAGGCTGAGCTCATTGCACATGCCAGGGGCTCCTTGCATTCCCCCATTCCCACCTACCCAAGTTCCATGGGCCACTCTCCTATCTCCCTCTATTTTCAAGACTCCCTCTAATCCCTGCCTTGCTGCCCCCATGCCAGTGCCAGAGAGAAAAACAAGCAGAGAAATGACATCACGTGGCATGTAGATAAACTAGATCCTATTACTGCCTGATACATTTGTTTTCAAATTGTACATAATAGTGCATAGTTTCTGTACTTAATTTTACCCCTTTATTTTATGTTCACTACTTTGCTTTGTATTATACTCACTGAGTCAGCCTCTTCCAATTGCCTTAAAAAAAAAAAAAATCCAAAAGAAAATGAGGCCAATCTTTGGTTAATCTTGATTTACAATTTTTAAAAATTTCTTGAAAAGTTGTATATTACTGTTGAGGCAAGGATTGGATGGTAGTTGGAAGACCTGCTAAGAAATGAGATGCCCCACAGTCTGCTGTGGACATTTCTAGGCTGCGAGAAGTGATGGTTCGTGTTTACTGCAAAGTTACGAAGTAATTTATTTGCTTTATTTTTCCTTGCTTTGCAGTGATAGATGGCACTGTACTGCGTGATAAGATAAGGCATCTGTCTAAAAATACTCATTTCACAATCAATATTGCACCTCTTAGCATTTTTCTAACAAAAGCACAAACATACTAGTCAGTCACAATCAGTCTTGAAAGGTCTGCCGTCCAGTGGTGACTGTGCATCTTCATTTTGGATCATTCTTAATGTTTTCATTAAGGATTTTTCCTTTTCATTTAACGTTTTCTTCCTCCAGCTATTAAGATGTTGACACAGTACATGATTACTCCCATTAGATTGTTCATCTGCCATCAGGTGGGTGTCCTTCTACAATTACAATTTTAGTTGTAGCACGCAAGAATGCTTATTTAAATCAAAATTTAACTTGAAAGTTAATCTTCCTCAAATTTATGGTCAGAAGAGTGACTGTACAAATGGCACTCTTACTCACCAGATCTGTTTCCTGTGTGTGTTTGGGAGTCATCGTATGTTGGTAGAGACAACAGTGAGTTAATTTTGGCCTGCAACCCTCTCCTGCCATTATACCCATTATACTGCACTATGGTTCTACCAGTCAGGAAGGAGGAGGCAACTTCAGTCAATTAATAGACTGTACCTAAGCGGCAGGCCAGCCCTTGCCCCTCATTTGTTGGACGCCTGTGAGTTGGAGCATGGAGCAGCAATCACCTCAGTTCATTAGCCTCACTAACCATCTCGAGCAAGAAGATACATATAATAACATAGACAAAGGTGAAGGAAAAGGAGAGTGGGAAATAAAAAGTCTGCAGAGAGAGAAGAGTCCGGAAGGACAGCAGCAAGGAAAGCCAGTCCTTCTTTCTGCCCCTTTTCAGACCCTTGCACTCTGAGTTGCAGAAGCAGATCTCCTTCCCTTTCCAGCGGCTCTGTCACAGTCCATCCAATGAATAACCTCTTCTCTTGGAGACAGGTGCTTTTTTTGCTGCCCCCGAGACCCTCTTCCCACTTGCTCTACTGACTGCCTCTGCAGGGCCCTTCAGCCTGGCACTTCCTCACTCTGTATAGTTGCTTCTGTTACCCCATTGCAGGAGTTCCCTCAGGAACAACAGACCTGGGGCTTGTCTCCAGCCGTGTACCTTTTGATGTTGGGCAGCTTGGTTCCCATTTCCACATCTTGCTTTTTCCTCCTTCCTCTTCAGTGGGTTTTAATGTGTTGTCCCAGTTGTCCCCTACCTCAATACACTTACATTCCACTATGGCCTGGTATTGGCCTCCTCTCCTGTGGGCATCCTCTCATAGGTCACTCCTGCCCTCAGTTCTCATGGCCCAGAGCCTGCACTCTATGCTCTAGTCCTGGGTTCCACCACACCATGAAGAAGCAGTGTGTTGGTCTCACTCCTGGGATGGCATTCATGTGCTCTGTAGTGTAGGAGATACACCCTCATTTCCACACTGAGAAGGGGGTTGGGAGATTAAACCCTCTCCAACTAGATTTGTACCTGGATACATACAGTAACTCCTTGCTTAACGCTGTAGTTATGTTCCTGAAAAATGATACTTTAAACAAAATGATGTTAAGTGAATCCAATTTCCCCCGTAAGAATTAATGTACACGTAGGGGTTAGGTTCCAGGGATATTTTTTTCACCAGACACAAGATTCTATATACATACACACACACCCACACCCAGACACCCCAAACGAAAATTGTGAAGCTTGGTTGAGGTGGTGAAGTCAGAGGGTGGAAGAGTGTGGGATATTTCCCAGGGAATGCCTTACTGCTAAATGACGAGTTAGCACTTGTCTGAGCCCTCAAAGGTTAACACGTTGTTACTGTAGCTTCTCACTCTACAAGGTGGCACAAATGGAGGGAGGGGAGACCGCATGGCAGAGAGAGACAGAGAGACACACCCTGTGTGTGAGAAAGAGGTGCATTGCCCCTTTAAGTATGCTGCCCCCACTCTAAGTACACTGCCTTTTTAAGTACATTAGCAAGTTGAGACAGCTGCTGCTGCCAGCAAGCTCCCTCTGTCCTGAGCCCTGTTGTGTCCCCCGTCCCGCTCTGTGGAGATAAGGTACAGGAGTGGGGGAAGGTGGATACCCTGACATTAGCACCCCTCTTCCCCGCCCCGCTCTGCACATTAATCAGGAGGCTCCCAGGAGCAGCTCCAAGGCAGAGGGCAGGAGCAGCACATGGCAGTGGGGGGGAAGGGACAGCTGAACTGCCGGCAATTGATAGCCTGCGGGGTGGCTGCCGCACAGGGAACTTAGGGGAGCGGGGAGCTGATGGGGGCTACCGGCCCACCCTGGTTCCAAGCCCCCACCAGCTAACGGGCTGCTCTTTCTGCAAGCAGTGGACAAAGCAGGTGGCTGCCAAATGTTATAAGGAAGCATTGCACAACTTTAAACAAGCATGTTCTCTCATTTATCAGCAACGAAGCAACATTAACCAGGGTAACTTTAAGTGAGGAGTTACTGTACTTCCACAGAGGATCCCCATTCATCTGGCCCATCATTGTAATCTGCATCTCTGTGGGGAATCTTCAGCTCCAGGTCTGCACTATTCACTTTGGTCTAGTCTCTGCCCCCTGTCCTTTCCAAGACTTTCATAGCCTACTTGCTGCAGTCGTGTGTGTGTGTATACAATATGCTTCAATGACCTTTTGATCCAGGACCCCTCAGCCAGGGCCTTTACCCATTCCTTCAACATGTTATGGGCCATAAGTGTAATTTCTGCCTATTTAGTAAATACCTGTCTTTTGTCAGAGAGAGTTAATTTGTGTATGAAAACACTCTCTGAGCTAGGTAATGTATTTCTCTCTGAGAACAGACATCAGAATCCCTTATCTATCCTTTCCAGAGTCCACTCCCTGAGCCCCTTTGTGATCAGATTTATTTTGAGCCTCTTTGGTGATGTTGCTGCTTGTTTGGATCTGGCTTTGCTTTCATCTCCATCCATTGCAGGGTTTCTTGCTGCAACACTCTTCTCCTTGGACTAATTGCGTTTCCTTTCGATTAAGTTTTGGAAGTCCCTGCTTTGGAGTTAGCCTTCCCTCACTACTTTTGGTAGGGTTCAGCTTCTCCCATCCTTTCATCTCCGCCCTCATAACCACAGTTGCTAGTGTTGCAGGCTGAGACGTTCAGTTGGGCATCTCCGTATGGGGGACTTGCAGCCCCCTGCCTTGGAATGCCAACTTCAATGTGCTGGTATTTCAGGCATTCCAAGCTCTCTTTGGATTAAAGCTAGGACTTAACCCAGTGTGACATCCACAGCCCTCTGCCCTTCTCAGAACCCCCCTCACCCATGCTTGGGCAGAGCCCCATTTCAGAATATGGCCTTTGGAAGCTGCCGCCCAAGATCTCATTCAATTCTCTCTGATGGCCTAGAGGACAAGTGGCTTCCATTCCATTAGAGGAAATGGCTGAGACCTTTTTAAAGAATTGGGATCAGTTCCTCTCCACTATGTGCTCGAAGAATAAAAGTAAAAAGAGAGGCACTTGCTTTTCAAGGGGATGGGATCTACCACCCGTTCCCTGAGGTAATTGCTAGATTTGCCAAAATGTGGATTGCAAGTAGCTCTGCCTTGGGGCCTCTTCTGAACTGACTCAGCCAAAACTCAGTCATGTTGGGGAAAAAAACCCTCAACTTAGTCCTCCTTTCAGACATTTGTCCACAACCATCAGTTGTGCTTAGCACCTGTAGTGGATTCCAACTTCTGAAGCATGTTCCTTCAAGTTCCACTGTAAGCCCGCCCTAGGTTTTTTGGGTTTTTTTCCCCCCCCTTACTTGCCACATCTGATAGTCAAGGCTGTTGCTGGGTAAAATGGAAGAAGAGGAACATAAGATTACTTACCAGTAAGCCTGTTTATCAGTTTTCTTCTCCTATCTTACTTTCCTCCAATCTCCCCTCAAGAAGCAGCATTTGAAGACCACTTGTCTAATCTTCTCTAGTCTACTCTTTCCTGTTCTTTCTTGCTTTGGCTGTGTCTGTAAGGTGGACAGGCTTAACTGCTGTATTGATCAGTCCAGCCTCCTATTGGTGGATCAGGGATATTGTTGGATAGAATTGGAGAAAACCACAAACCAGATTACCAGTGAGTGATTTATGGAAGAGCCAACACGGTCATAAAGGAAGGAGCTGGATTACCTTCTGGCTTGTACATCTACAAATTTGTTAATTACAGAATCTCTTACTTTAATTGTAGAATCTCTTACTGTTGGTGATGTTCAAACCAGAACAAGCACAGCTTGACTTTAAATTCCCAAGCTGGCACTTAGGAAAAAAACCCTGTTATTTGTAGACCACTGTTGTGAAGCCATCGAGAGGTGATAAATATAGACCCCACAATGCTATTTTTTTTTACTCATTTTTCTGAGCCCAAATGCATTCATGTTTTTCCATTAGAACTAAGCTCTTCAGATAGTGGTTTTTAGTTTAACTCAAAGTTGTTTGCAAACTATGAACGTAGAACTGGTAAAATATTGTACATGTCCTAGTGATAATACATAGCAGGTTTTTTATTCTTCAGTGTTGACATTTTTCCCCCTTACAGATGAGGAACTAGCATTGGATTACAACTTCGACAGTGATTTAAGGGACTATCACAAACTGTATTGGGAAACAGAGTTCAAGCCTGTGGCACAGAAGCTTCTCAACAGAATTCAAAGCCACCATTCCTTCCTTCAGCCTATAACTATTACTTCATTTTAACCTGGGGGCTGCTAAACTTTTAATATAAACCACAGAATGTTTCAGCTGTTTTAAAATAGAGTAAATGCAAACAGGATTTGCTATTAATATATTGAAAACAACTCCATTAAGTGCTGATTATTTTTGTATGTAGATTGTATATTTAACTCTTTCTGATGCTACCTGTACATTTTCATTGGCAAGCATGTTGGACATTATGGGGAAAATGAATAAATTTAATTTATCTCACAGCTAGACTGAATACCATCTTTTGAGAAAGTAGTATTTGTATATCATCACTTTAAACCTCTGCTTAAAAAAAATCAAACAATTGATGAAATGTGGCTTTTCTGGGGGTTTCTTTGGTAGAGAAGTTTGTTTACAGCTGAAAAAAGACTATTTGAATAATTTTCCAAACTTACTTCTTATAGTTGTTAGATTCTCTCTTCCCCCCCCTCCCCCCCCAGCAATGGGCACATGGGAAATCTCTGGCAGCAAGGAGCTATGCATTATAAGAAGATTGTTCTGCAGTACACTACATTTATCTACAGACTTGGGCTTAGTACTTCTTCTCATTCATAAAATTCCATAGCAAATGCTAGCTGAGCATGTACTGCTATGTTACTTTTGGAGTTTGTTCTTTTCACAAGATGCTCTCTTAAATGAAACACAAGAGCTTGAATTTTTTTTAAATGGGAAGATGGAATTCGCCTCCCTTTCTCACAAAAAGGGGAAATCATCTCTCTTCCTCCTCTCTACACACACCTGGGGATTTCTGATGAGAGGGGAAACTCTAGCCTCCTACACTAAGCTGCTACGAGATAGTCTTTCTACCATCCCCATTCTTGGCTGGGAGTTATTTTTCCTCTCTGCTGGAGGGATGATGGGCTTTACCTTATCACAGGGAAGTTGGTGATAAACGATCTCAGCTTTCTCTAGCTCTGATTTGGGCACAAATTTAATGGATCAGGAGCAGTCTTCTTTCTTCCTCTTTCTGTTATGCATGACTAGTCCTGGCTCTGTCTTTGAAATAATAGTAGTATTATAGGACTAGTCTTGCACAACTAGAGCTGGGATAGCTGATTTTGTGTGTGTGTGTGTGTGTGTGTGTGTGTGTTCGTTCTATATTCCACTGTTGGTGCAATGAATCCTGGGTACTTGTTTGGATACTTTTGGCCAGCAGTGTCCATTGGGAGTTGTGTGTCTACCATGTGTCTTAGTGCCTCCAGCTGCTGGGAGCATAATGAGCAGTCCTTAGTTCTTTCTCATTGCATTTTACCCAATGTTGTGTAAACAGTTGTAGTTAGGTGAAGTTAGGTTTTTTGGTTACAGCAGTAAAGAACTGCTGTTGTTTTTCGATTAGCATCCCTTAAGGGTGCTCCAGTTCAGGTGCCTCTCTAGCTCTCAGAGATTTCTAGTTGGCAGTGGTCCATTCAGCCTGCGCATGTGCCTTATGCCTCCTTGTGGCAGACACAAAGGCTATATAGGGGTTCACGGGCAAACTGCCCTCAGTTCCTTCTCTACTGCCTCAGCCTGAGACAGACCACTTCCAGGTCCAGTTACAGCATACTCTGCCTTTTATCTTTCTTCAAAGTTTGTTAGTTTATAGTTGTAGGTTATAGTGTTAAGTCCTCTCATCTAAACTATTAATAATTTTCCCCAGGAGGCTTGTCTTTTCTCCTTGCAGGATATGCCTGGTTTGTCAGGCTTCAAACATTGCCTCTCTTGCCAGGAAGCTATACTGGTAAGTGATGGGCACTGAAAGTATGTCTGTTGCTGGGAGAGTCCCTACTCTCCCAGAAATCTTTCTTCCATTTGTCCCTTATGTCCAGGACAGGGAGAGAAAGCCAAGACTATTGGCTATGAATGTTCCTCTTAGCCAGGGCAGAAGACCGTGCTCCTGTACATCTGTTCACAGACAGATCCAGCACCTCATCAACCTTGAGGCATGCTTCCTCTAAGGTAAGTCTTTGGAGCATGCTGGCAGAACTTCTAAAAAGAGGAGCATGGATTCTGTCTCTAAGGAGCCAGCTCCAAAAAAGACTAGGTCACCATTTAGGTCCTTGGTCTCCAAGGGTACTGTTGAGGCCAAGGACTCTTCCTCCAGTACCAGCAGGCCTATGAAGTCCCAGCACTCAAAGGAAAGGAAGCATGGCTCTGATAGGGCACCTCTACCGGTAAGGAGGGCAAGCACAAGGTACCATTGAGATCAGCCCTGCCATCGACGCCAAATCACTGTACTCAGGTGTTGGTGCCATCACGCACCTTAACCCAGCCATTGGTACCAATGCAAGCAGCTCAGTTAGGGGTGCCTGTACAAGTAGCTTGAGGAAGGGGTCACTCTGGCACCTATTCAGGCACCAGCCACCATTCCTTGATACCCAGGAATGGCCTGGTTCTGAATGCCTGGTTCTGAGGCCCACCCTGTACTGAGCTCCCCAATACCAGTGTCATCTAGTTGTTTCACTAGTGCCAACTTACTTGATACTAAAATCCTACATGGTGTTAAAGGGCCTCAGGTGTTTATGGTGCCAGACTTGCTGCTGCTGTTGGTAGTGAAGGTACTGCCTCTGGTACTGAGCACAGCTGCAGCATCAATCGGAGCACAATCTTAGGGTACTCTCAGTTCTCTGACACAGACAGCGAAGGTAGGGGGAAGTCACTCGTTCAATCCACGTCAGTATACACCCAAGGGGAGTTGAGGGCTGCTTTTTTATTACCCCAGACATAAGAGCTTGAAGAGGGATACTATTCTCTAGTATCCACCCCCAGAGCTACCTGCTCCATATTTCTATCAACACCCATGGTCTTCTTGGGCACGGTGGGGAAATTCATCAGGCTAAAAGGTCACCATCTGCATCCTAATCAAGGGCTAGTTCCCCTTCACCACCACCTCACAAGGGGGCAGTCTAGCTAGCCCAATTTGCTCCACTCTGACCCAAACAGACTGCTCACAGGTGTAGGACCACACCATCATCATCCCCTGAGGAGGCTGTGATGTCCATCTTATGTCTCAAAGTGTTCACAAATGATCACAAAGTATTTCAAAGTATGCTACCCTCAGAGAAGGTTTCAGGTAGGCAATTCATTCCCACGACAGGGTGAAACACTTTGGTCTACTGACAGCACTTAGGGTATTCAGAAAATGCCTAGCAGCAGCAGTAATAGCTTACTGCACGAAAAGAGGTACTTAAACAGCTGGTATGTCATGCAACTCCATAATCCTCCAGGACTAAGGGCTTGTCTTCACTACCTGCCGGCTCGGCGGGTAGCAATCGATCTATCAGCGATCGATTTTTCGCATCTCATTTAGACGCGATTAATCGATCCCCGATCGTGCTCCCCGTCGGCTCCGGAAATCCACCTCATCGAAAGGCGGAAGCGGAGTCGACGTGGGAGCAGCAGCGATCGACTCGCCGCCGTCCTCATGGCCAGGTAAGTCGATTACGATACGCCGACTTCAGCTACGCTATTCACGTAGCTGAAGCTGCGTATCGTAGATCGACATCCCCCCCGCCCCCGAGTGTAGCCCTGGGCTGAGAGTAAACAAAGACGTTAGTACTAGTTCCTATTCAAAAGATGGTGCTTGTAGGGGCAGTTTTGGGCTCTCTAAACAGCAATAACTTGTCTCACTATGGCTTAGATTCTTTATTTGAACAATCTGATCAACTACCTGCAACTTCATCCTAAAATACCTTTAAGAACTTGTCTTGAACTTCTGGGGTACAGAAGTTTGCCAGGGCATATCCTTCTCTCCACCTCTGCCATCAAAGACTCTGGTGACAACATACCCCATAGCCAACCTTCAGACATATGGAATGTGGATGTCTCAAGAAGCCTGGCTTCACAGAATTATCTTGAGGCTAAGGGACATGCAGCAGGCATGCAGTTCTAAAGGGTCTGACCAGTCAAATCGTGATGGCTGACACTATGGCGATAAAGTCATGCTTTATACAGGAAAACAAGGGGGAGCAAGAGCCACCTCTCTATCAGGAAACTAAACCTATAGAACTACTGTATCCATCACAAAAATCACTCCAGTAGCCATACTTACCAGCGTTGTAGAATGTGCTTACAGAGCAGCAGACAGTTGACAGGTGACCGTGTGTGGCCAGAACACTTATTGAAGACATTCATCAGGTGGGGTCATCCAACCATAGAAGTGTTCGCTACCAATAAAAATAAATGTCAAACAGTTTGCGCCAGGGCAGAGTCAAAGAGCTGGCTGATGCATTTTTGATCTGTTGGCTCTAAGCCTACTCTATATTCACCCTCCAAGTCTACTGAGTAACCTTGACACCTCACCTGAAGTTCTTGCCAAAGGTAGTATCCATCTTAACCAAGTAATACACCTGCCTGTGTTTGTCCCAAAGCCACATTCCAAGCTTCACCACCTAGATGTTCTCAGTGCTAGTTAGGTACAATAAGGATCCTAAGCCATATATGGTATCCCCCAGATTACTTGTAGTTTACCAGCATGGGGCAAAAAGTCAGGCCATAACACTAACTGGATTTCCAGCGTATGAAACGGCGATGTGAAATAGCCAACTTGCGAGTGACCTATCAATGAGTGACAGCTCACACGTAAGAGTTGAGGGAACTTCTTTAGCGTCTTAGAGAAGTGATTCAATATGAGAGACACATAAGGCAGCCACCTGCTGAGGAGAGGGGTTCAGTACATATACTTAACTAGCATTATTCAGTACTCAAAATCTGTTGCTACTTTGGTAGGGCTGCCTCAGGATCATTGTTTAGGCAGACTCCTATCACTTGCCTCCTGTGATCCACCAACAGTGGAATATATAGGGACAGGGACTTGAAGAAAGTTATTTACCTTACAGTAACTGTAATTCTTTGTGTTGTCCATATATAGCAGTTGGGGATTTCCTGCCCTCTGCACCCTCAGTCAGAGGCACAAGGACATTGAGGACATAGGAGCAACTCCCCCACCCGCAACCAACACTGCTGGCCAAAAGAATCTGAACTCAAACACGGGGTCCATGTACACCATCAGTGGAATATAAGCTGAAACCACCTATCAAAAAACTACAGTTAATGTAAGGTAACCACATCTTCCATCTAGAATGAGGTGGTTTTTTTCTTAGATATTGCCCCTCACTGTTTGAATATTAAGGGCAAAAAGCTTGATGGTATCAGAACCAGCATATAAAGCAGTGCAGTGTAGTAATGCTTGAAAATGTGTGTTTGTAGGGTTGGGAGCAAGAGACTGTTTGGAATGTTACTGAAGGATCAGAGTGTCATTGGACCATGGGGAAAAATGTGTTAGGTTTAGCTGCCTCTGTTGGCAAAAGGAAGAGTAAAGCTCTCTGAACACCACTGTAACTCAATTTTTCAGAGCAGGAATATCCCCTTTGTCTTTACTGCTGCCTGGAGTTAGATACAGTTAAAGATACATTTTAGGAATTGCCCTTTAAAGCCAAGTTCTTACTATATGGTTTTGGAACATCAAAATCCTGTTGAGAGGAAATAGCAGATGCTTCCTGTTAGTTACAATTTTGTAACAGTTTATTAATCTCTCCCCCACACCCTTTTAGATAATATTTTAACTTTTTGGGATGTAGTATCTAAGCTATTTCTAGAATTTTTCTACTCCATTAAAATGGGTTGAGTTTTCATCTGAAATCCAAGTAGCATTTAATTAAGCTGTTCACAATTAAGGCTGAGAGGTAGAAATAAATGAAGCAGATTGTTAATGGACTAAATCAGAGAATAAGCATGTGTGTACAACACCTCTAGAATTAGTATCAAACCATTTCTTTGGGTAGTAGCTGAACTATTTTCTTTGAGGGTCTGGCTCTCTTTCAGTAGGTACACACCACAGCAATTGTATATAGACACATAGACTAAGGCCACAAGGGACCATCATGATCATCTCGTCTGACCTCTTGCACATTGCATGCCACAGAACTTCACACACACACACACACCCCCACACCCCCATCCTGAAATAGACTCATGACCTCCTGCTGAGATACTGAAATCCTCATGGAGCTTGAGGGCCATGGTCACTAATGCATCTTTCTTTTTGTAGGGCCCTGCTCTGCCTATATCAGAACATTGTTTGTTTTTTAAAGAGCAATCATATATCCCTCTAGGCTCATACTAGCTTGTCTGCAGCAAGAGCCAGCTTGATCTAAGCTGCACAAAGGTCTGGCAGCCAGAAATCTTGTTTTAATTCCAGCGTTGCCACGGAGTTGCTCTGTAACCTGGTAAATCGCTGTCTCCTTTTCCCAATCTCCAACATCAGGATCTCGTAACTAATCATCACACCCCTATTAGATGGTAATATTTGTAGAACACTGCATGTGTGTGTGTTAAGTACTATTATAATAAATTACAGGAACATAGTCAAGAAGAGTTTGACATTTGCTCTTTTGTACAATGGATAGTGGGGACTTGTTAAAGTTTTTGTTTAAACCTGGCAGCATTTAGTAGATTATTCTTCAGTGACATACCTGGTGACTCAAGAGTTTACTAAATGAAGAATGGTTTCATTGATTAACAAATGTCTTTTCCATCCTTACCCAACTGCTCCTTGATTTTAACCTATTCTAGCCATGAAAGTTTTTGACTAATTGATAATTATAACACAAGTTCTGGAACTAGACTCACTAAGGGTCACTAGTATTTTGTATCTTTGCGCTTAATCCTTTTGGAAATACCTAGGGAGCTGACAGTTTAAGCTAGCAGGCTTGGATAAATAGAGTTGGAAAATCTCTTCGCAGCGTCAGGGAGGGAACAAAGAAATTAGCTGGAATGGTCTTGAGCAAGCAAGCGTAGGTAGTGCTGACTAAAGATAAAATGTTTACTGGGGTGAGCTTTGTATTTTTTCCCCTAAAACTAATCATCACCCTTCTTAATTAGACCAACTGAGTAATTAATAGGTTCTGTCAGCTTCACAAGTTATATAGTAGGTTTGCTCAGCTGTGCCTCTCAAAGGTTTTGATCCTTAGTGTAGTGGGTATTGGAGTTGATGGGCAAGTAGTTTAAAGCAATAAAATGGTGTATAATAAAGAACAGATAAAAAAAAGTTGCTATTCTTTATTTAAAAATACCAGTAATACTGACAGATTTCAAAAGCAATTCACACTTCTATAAGAGTGTTTCATGTATTCTCTGAAACCAACTGTATATTGAACATTATCATTTTAATGTTTTGATTTACTAAAAAATAGATGTTTTTCAGCTTAGTTACTTAAGCAGCTGCAAAATCATTAAGACCAGCACTGGGCTTGTGATACTCTGGACTGCCAGTCAGTGTAACATTCCCACACCTTAGCTGGCTCCTAGAAACAAAAAAAATGCAGCACAACACAGGAATGGGCATCGGTGACCGAAAATGTTCATCCTCGGAAAGCCGATTAATGGGCAATTCATGTAGTTCTACACTTATCTAAATAGCTTTCAGGACTGAATTTCCCCATCCCCTCCCTCCAGGAAGACCATCACGCTTTGGATTTCACCAAAGAATTCTGAACACATTGTCCTACATGTTTTTCTTTAAGGCAATACTATGGTAAGAGAAATCTGTTACCTTCAAAATTGTCAGTATGGCCTGAGGAAGATTAGTTCTGATTTTTAAAAAGATGCTAAACAAGGAGGCATGTTTTCTTTAAAACCACACACACAACGTAGGCTCAGAATATAGCAGTGCTCACTTTCACTTATAGCTTAACTGGAACAGCCAGTCTGTTCATTTCACCAGCACAAATAGCAGCATCCGGCTTTTCTAAAATTATTCTTGTATCAAAAGCAGGAGTCAAGGTGCTTTTTTTTTTTTTTTTTTTTTTTTTCTTCCCAAATTCTTCTTATGCTCCAGCTCCCATTGTATTTAACTTAATACAAGATTTATGTATTTACCATCTGCTGTATTGCCACAAGTCATGGTTTCCTATGCTGTCTAAAGCCCAATACTATGAACAGGCAGCATTTCGACACAACTCTGTCCTTTCAACCGCCACGCAGTCACTGCTCAGTGGCAACAGTGATATTCCAACAATGAAATAGCTGAAACTAAAGAAGTTATGGCAAAGTCTCTCAATTTCTAGTGACCATTGGTCCTGGTTCTTAGCAGGTTCACTCTATGGGCTGTATCTGCTGAACATTCCATCGTCGTTAGTCAGCCAAAGGCATCAGGTCATATAATGAGTAATAGCTCTCAGAGCATAAAGTAGTTCAGCTTGCATCCGAGCTTCTATAAGAAGCAAATTAACATGAACCTTAAAAAAAGAAAAGAAAAGAAAAGAAAAAAAGAAGTAAAGTTACACATACAGAGAGTTCTCTCCCTGCCACAGTGCTTGTAGGAGGGGAAAGGTTTCCAGCAAATGCTACAGGTGCAGGGCAGCTTTTAAACATTTTCAAAGGATCTTAGGGATGCTAAAGGGCAGGCATGGAGTGGGGTGAGAGAAGCAGGAGGTGTGGTGGGTCTGATGCTAGGATACATCACTCTCTTTTGATAAGAGCAAGGCCAGATTAAAGGTATGTCTACATTACAAGTACTACAGCAGCACAGCTGCAACAATGCCACTGTAGACACTACAGCAACAGAAGGGGTTTTTCCATCGCTGCAGCAAATCCATTTCTCCAAGAGGTGATATCTAGGTTGACAGGATAGTTCTTCCATCAACTTACCTGTGTCCACAGTTGGGGTTAGATTGACCTAACTACATCACCCAGGGCATGAAATTATTCACAGTACTGAGTGAGGGAGGTAGTGTTAGGTGTAGACCAGGCCTAAGGCACAGGCATTATAGGCTTAGGGCCCCAGGTCACAGAGTTACATGACTACAACAAAATGTAAGCTTTCATTTAAAAAAAAGTTTCTTGGCTCCATAGTTGTAAACAAAAGCTTGAAGACATCAACTGATGTCTGTGTAACTGACGTCTGTGTGAGCCTGCAGACAGCCTGAAATAGTGCTGACACCATAAACATCAATCGGTGCTATCCCCAAGATCTTCTGCTTAGGGGAAACACCTCCCAACACCACCACAAGAGAACTTTGTGGCTGGAGAAGGCCACAGGGAACCTGACTCACATAGCAGCTGCCGGGGTTTATCTGCTTTAAGGATAAGTACTTTTGGGAGGGGGGCTGCTGCTCCTAGGGGCAAGAGAGCATCCCATAACACGGCCTTCTGGGGCATGGACCATGATAAGGGATAGGCCCCTTGTCATGATGTACAATGGCCTTTATTTCCTCAATTGGCCCTACAGAAGTCTTTGTTAACTAAATTGTGTGCATTGATAAGTAGTTTAGTAACGTATCTATTTCCCTCTACATAACAAGAAAGCTTGCATACTGACCAGCAAATAACTTGGTTTGTCTGTTAGCTAGCATATTTAGTAGACAAGGAAAAGTTATGCTTATTGGAAAGTGTATTCAACAAATTCAGTATGATATTTATCCAATAATAATTTCATAACGGAGGCACAATTCTCTGATTATCATAGCATTTAACACTATTATTGTAGCACACTATGGCTACTAGCATTACTACCAAATCTACTGAGCTACTCAGAATACATGCAGACAGTACCTTCTCAGAGTGTTTGAACTGCCTCCAGAAGCTATCATACATTCTTTTTGTGGTTTTTTCAGGAGTGCAAACCACAGTTTTGATGTAAACTTTAAAGCTGCGGTCCAACAACTGATTAATTTCACCATAGTCATAATCATCGTATCTGTTCAGAAGTGAAAGGAAAATACTTTCATTTTCCTGTCCAACAATCCTAGTATTTCACTTAGAAATTATGTTTCAAACTATTGTACACAATTAGTTATTCCAGCTGTGAACAGAGACTTCCTTTCTGGAAATATGCATCCCTAACCCACTTAAGTAGAGTCTTGCTCCTGCATTGCTATCGTGGCAATGAAATTTATCATTGATAGCATAATAAACGGCTTTCCTTCCATCAGGAAAAAGAAAATGGTGAAATACTACCAAATCTAATTGTTTTATATAAGGAAGATGACAGGACCAACCTTATTCCAAACATACAGTGGATATAATTCCAAATTGCACGTCTAAGCATGGAGGTATCCACATCTTTGTGCATGGCCATTGTATTGTATGTCAGATCGTAAGCAATATGAAACTTCTCATCAATCAGCTGCCCCACATCTGGGTAAAGACGATTAACCAAGGAATAGCCATGGTCCTCCCAGGAATAGTCCTTAAAATAAAGAAAGCAAAACTGATTACAATTTCACAAAGACACATTGAAGATCTGGCTCTTCAATTTCTTTTATCAAGTATAATCACTATAAATTTACTGCTCTTGAGATAAGAGTGCTTATTTGTAAAATAAAATAAATCCTCTCGTCCTCCAGGCAATAGTTTGCATCTAAACTTGTCACTAGTTCTAAGTAATTGGTACAATTTAACACACTGATTGTACGCATTTTCTGATGCTGGTTACTGATCAATTTTCTGTTACCTGAACTCGGAACGTAGGCACATGCATTCCATGTCTGGAGAAGTCTTTATACCCATAGCTCGTATCCTCAAAGTGGCGAGATACATCTCTTGTCGGCGCTGATTCCTCATCCTCTGTTAAAGTAAACAGTAGGAGTCTCAAGTTAATCTTGGTATATTCCAGCAAGAAAACAACAATGGAAGAGCACCTGTGAAGCTCTTGCGGATTCTCTCTCTCGACAGTACAATAAGTCAAGGTAACACCTCCCACTCATCCCCCCCCCCCCCCCCCCACGAAACAATCCTAATACAGAGAACTCTTGCAAAACTAGGTTACCTAGTAGTAACTGGAGAAATTAGTCATTTATGGTAGAACCTGTGAAAGATACGGCAATTTCCTGCAATATTCTTAGGAGACCTTACTAAATTAAGTTTAAGTATCTTTGGGGTCCAATGTATTAAATGAATGATTTATGTATTATTGTGGGCCAAGACTGTATGTAACCCCTTTAGGGGTTGATATGTGAGACGTGGAGGTTCAAACAATGTGTCAGACAAGAATGGACTTTTAGAATAAAAACCATTAAATAATTTTCCTAGGGAATATCTAGGAAGAGATGAATGCATATTCCCCAACTCCTGTTATGAAAAAAACTAGCCTTTTGAAGCTACGCCCTGAGAAGAGTGTCTTTGTCTGCTGATTACCTGTTACTGAAGGCCAACATCAAAGGCCCAAGCTATATAAAGAAACAGTTGCTCTGCCCAGTCTGGGTTCTAGTTCGAAATCTGAATCAGTTATGAACTTGTAACCACAGGGAAACCCAGTTGTGGGTTTGAAGGACTGACACCTACCATAGCCCGAGGTTAAGCTGTGGTGATCTCTGATAAGCGTTTCAGTATGCGTGTAGGTTCTTTTATTGTTTTAATGTTTTTTTCTGTAATGCTTTTATCTTAAGAATAAATGTGCTTACTTAGAAAAAGCTATGTGGTAACTTGTAGTACAGCTGTTCAGAGCCTTCAGAGAGAAAGCAAAGCACAGACGTTGGCCTGCTTAGGCAATCTGACTTGCTGAGGATATCATAGTGCAGGCAGGGAATGGTGCAGCTTGGAAAAACCCTGGTCAGGAGGGAGAGAGACATGGGTGTCCGCTCAAGAGAGGTGATGGCTGAGGAACCAGGTGCCTAAAATGGGTGCACTCGAGCGACCATGGAGGGGGAACACGGTGTAGTTGCCTGAATGGTGATAGCACCCAGTGTATCAGACCTTTCCAGACATTCAAGAAACTAATCAAAAGAAATTGACTCCAGTTTATTCATCCTTTATCCTCTGCTTATCAGAGTTCTTCTCTGGGTAAGCAATTGGGAACTGCGGCAGCTGTGGAATAAGTATGGTTTCACTTACAGACAATCTCTGCACTTTTAAAGGTACACACAGCCTCTTTAGACTAATTCTAAAGGTTCTGGATATGTACAGCCTAATACAGTTGCAAGAGTATGGATCTCTAGGGGCAATTCCTTGAAGGAAAAATCCAGCTTCTTTCATATATATGCAAAACCCACAAGTATCAAACATCTTGTGTCTACTTTTTTCAGAATTTCATGGGCAGTAAGTGGATTTTTTTGATCAAAAGTTCAGGAAAACAGAGCTCTAGATCTTACAAACCACATTTTAATTTGGAGAGAATTTCTGTGGAAGAACCCAGAATGATATTAACCTTGTAGCAGACCTTAAGTACAATCTCGTATTTCCCTGAAAAACGACCCCCCCCACATTCAACTTATACACATCAGTGCTTAATATTTGCTACTGTAGCTGAGGTAATTAGGTTTTACATTACACTGTAGGAGAGTAACTGAGTAGCATTTTCTTATCTGCTGAAGGCAAAATTAAGTTCCTTGAGAAGATATGGAGGCTGTTAGTGGGCATTATGGTATGTTTAAGAGATGCCACACAACTTGGCACCTCCTTCCTTGTAAGGGTTTGTTTAAAAATCGCACTACTCTAACCATAATCCTTTTTAAATTAAGTTTTTGTTTGTGCAATAAAACATAACAAAAATACCACTTTTTTAGTAACTGGTAGATGTTAAAAGTATGTTGATTTCTCCAACACATTTAGTTAAGTCTAAATAATCAGCACGTATGTATTTTTACCTGAACAACACACAAACATGCTTTCTCTCTTCTCTATCTCAAAACGTGTGGCCATCTCCTCTTGGCTGGCTTCCTCTTCATCTCTGCACTCTTGTAGCTTCTTCATTTTCTCCATAAGTGCTTCAACTTCACAGAAAGATTCTGTAGTCTTAAAATTAAAACACACACATACACACACTTTATTGCTCTATATACTAGAATGTGACAGTTTGATACAAACTGTCAAGCCAAAAAGTTTAAAGCTAAAGCTCATACTCCAGCCTTGATTTGCAACTTTTTTTAAAAAATATTTTCTAGAAAGACCAGAACTCTTCTTATGTAAAGATATACTGATCTAACAGCTCTAGTGTGATTTTATTAAACATTTAGTCTCCCACTTTGTAAATAAAATTATAAAGTCGAAATAAGTGCATTATGATTTGAACAGTATCCAAAGTCATAAACACATTTTATTGGCTCAATATCCATTAAAAATGAACTCTAAAACAAAAATCTCCCAGGCCAGTGCAAATAAAATCCTCATCTTCAATTTTCCCACCTTTGCCCAATCAGTCCTCCACTTTCTCTCCGCTTCACATAGTATGCTTGTTCTTCCAGGGAAAGCCTGGGTAAATAGATGTCTTGCATTGTGCCCTTATCGTCCACACACCCAGATTCTTATCAGGATGGCAGGAGGGCAGTTCCAGAGTCAAGGAGCCCACACTGAAAATGCCCTGCGCCACCAGATCGCTTCTGTTTATACCAAGGTCTTCAAGAGTTAACCAGCACCCAAACCTGAGATCATGATCTTTGACTTTTAACTGCAAATGATAGCCAGCTGAAAGCCAATCCAGATCAGGGCGCACTAATGGGCAAGACGTACTGCCTAACATAAAGGCATTCAGAAGATTCTGAATGGTCTGTGGGTGTAGAGCTTGGGTCTCATGTAAAAGGAAGAGGTGTTCATCCTCCAGCAAAGCACAGATGAAAAAAGGAACCTTGGCGACTGCTGCTATTTGGACATTTAGAAGCTGCAGATTGACCAACTAAACCCCCAGCTTGCCAACTGGAATGACAAATGGAAGGCAGACCCCCTCAACTGAGGGGACAGAGATAACTGCCACTTCTGATTGCTTCCCCCAGCCTATCATTTCAGTTTGATCTAAGTTTAGCTTAAACCACCTAACCCTCATCCAAGTTCATCCACGTTCTGGGTAAATCACTCTATTGTGCCACTAAAGCTGGGTGAAATGGAGATGCAGAACTAGATTTCATCAACCTATTGGATTAATGCAGAAACACCACAGTATGAACTTGTTAGAACTGGAGATTGTGATGTGCTCAAACTCCTAGATAGTAACAGATCCTTACTGAAATGCTTCCGGCTGGGCTGACATGAGTTTCATCCACTCCGTGGTTGCCATTTGTAATATCACAGATGCAATAGTTACTGACAGAGGGGAGCTTGAAGGTGTGGCCACCCTCGCAATGAATTTCTGGGCTGATTCCACAGCCAAATGTGAAAGACGCAAGTGAATGGTAGTGTGTAAGGAGAACAACTGCGTGGATCAGCTCTGCCAAGGACCAGCTATGCTCTTCTGTCTTCAGAAGTTGCTTTAAAAGAAACACAAGATTTTTTTTTTTAAAAAAAACTGTATTGGTGGCTCAGAAACTTCATTCACGTAGTCCCACAAACTTTTTAATGCACTTGTCAATAACTTGTTCTCAGGAAAGAAGCCATTCTTCTAGAATTCAAGCTCTCTCGTTATGTCTTTCCTCAGTAAGCTAGAAGCTGCACAGACAAATGCAGAGCTTACCCTCAAAAAGGACCAAACAGAGAGTGAGGTATGGGGTCAAACAAACAGGTTAGGAGGCAACTAGCCACATCCTCATTATTAATTACAAGAGACATACCCCCCTCCTCCCCGCACACCATAACACTGCCATAATCAATCCTTGTATTACTGGTTTTATTACTGATAAGCCATTGACAGAAGAAGGGAGGGAGCTGTGGTAATGGGGTCACATGGGTAAGCCAAATAGCAGATGACTTTTTGCCAAAAAATAGCACTTGGATCAGTTGAAGTGGCTTCATTTTGCTTTCAGGTTTCCACTAAAGTCAGGCTGGCTAGTTTTTCAATTCACACGATTAGTAAAACAATGCTTCTACTCAAACCTTCAAGTTCAGCATGCACAGGCAGAAACTGGATGGTTTTAGCCCATCTCTGCAATCTTGGAAAGCCCCAGGCAGTTCCTGGCAAATAAGCTGCCTAAAGAAAGTCTGGAGGTGAAACGGCTCAAGACTCCATCTTCCCCAGTGGCTCCACATGGGAGGAATTATCTGTGGCTGACAGGATGTTTTAACCCCAGCTTCCCCTTCAGACAGGAACGAGTGGGAGGTTCTTAGCCTTTGCAAAAAGAGTATGCTTCTTCCCCTCCCACTAGGCCAGCCTCTGCTCTCCCCCTCCCCCCCGGCAGATGTTTCTTAGAGAAAGTAACACTCTTCCTCCTTTCTCTGGTGAGAGAAAAGCAGCAGCAGGGAGGCAAAGAGTGGCTTTAGAAGGAGAGCATTATACTTCAGGTTATTGCTTCTATATATAAAATTTGCTTTTAAAAAGTTGCTTAAGTGTGAGTGTCATGGAATCAGAAGAGGAATACGTACATTTTATATGCATATACAGTAGACCGGAGTCTCTAGGTTCAAAATACATAGTTTTTAATAATTCAGTTAAAAATGTGCTGATCTTTACCTATTCTAATGCCCTAGCGCCATCTTGAAAATCCTGAGTTCAAGAGAAATGTATAATAATCTTGTTTTAAGAAGGTATGTATCTGAACGTGCACCCTCTACTTTTAAGTCTCAAGTTGGATCACTCAGAGCCTCTGCTCTTTTAAACATGGGTTCCACCAAGCCCCAAGTAGAGCCTACAAAATCAGGTGCTAAATGCCAGTGACATACCATCACATTTTAAGTAACGTATGTCCATCCAACTGAGGGTTATATATCAGGGCTACCAGAGTCACACTGTGATACACTAAGATGCAGTTCTTCTAAAGTACCAGTAGAATTGCTTTCTAAATAAGAACTCTACAGGAGTCAGTGAGATACCATTAATTATTTTGAGTTCGTGATATGTCATTTCTATAATGATTACAGTATTTCAGCTACAAAGTGTAAATAAAACCACTAGAAAAAAAATGAGCTTCCTCTTCAGCCCCAAGAAATTTAGACTCCATTTAGGCTAGTAAGGATGCGTAGGGTGTTGCATAAGAGAAGACTAACCTCAATATGCTCTTTGGTGATAAGCCAGGGCCGATGAGCCAATATTTTATTCAATTCTCCTAAATTTTGCAGCTTGTGCGGCGCATTCTCTAGGCCATTCAGCCATTTGGGGTCTCCTCCAACATGAAGGAAGTCATTAACATGGAGGTTAACTAGATAGGAGCACTGATGTCTTGCTGCAGCCTAGAAGGAAAAAATAAATTATAATGCTGAAGAATCTTTGCAAATTAGCTCGTAGCAATGATGCAAAACATTATCACAATGGTCAAAATCTGTAATTAAAACAACTTGTGATTAACACAGTAGCTTGTTTCAATTATTCCTCTTAAGAATATACAACTGAACATTTTTCATTCATATTCACCATAACAGTGTTTTGATTTTGCATCTTTAAAATGTAATCTAAAATTGGCTTGTGGGAAGCTGATTCTAAAGTTCTCCCGTAAAAGCCAGAAAAACTGGCACTTTTCCAGTAAGGAATGTGATTACAGATGGTTTACTCAAAGAATAACAATTTCCATTGCTAGTTTAGATAAGGCTCAGAGTTTCAAGATAACTTAAAGGGACACGGACTGCTGCGTTGGCACAATGGAGACTACAATCTACACCTGTTACAGTTAATTATGACAATTTTGGGATCTAACAGGAAATTTGGTTGGAATCTAAAGATTCTGAAATATTGACCAAATGGCAAAGTTATTTATATCGAGGTGTGCTGGACAAGACACAGATTGTTAAAAACCTGGCGTAAAAAACAGATTTGAGGTACATGGGAATCTGATGCAAAATAATCTTCCTATTTATATGACACCAAGATTATCTTTTTTCCTCCTCCCATTATTTTTGAAAGCATGAGCATACCGTAAGCACTGATTTCATAAAACTGTATTTAGAAAAGAAAACAGCGTTAGTGTTCTATAAAACATAAAATACTTCAGGTAATTACTCTGGCATTTCCATTAACATACGTTGAAAGGCCTTCCCTCAGCTGAAACAACAAAATGTAGTTAACATCTGTTGTAAAAAGGATTAAAGAAAGTTGCCAAAATGGCTATTTCTGCTCACTGCTCTGCACTCCAACATACCATTATTCCTATGTAGTGTCGGTAATGAAGAGGCAATGGACCATCCATCTGCAGTAGATAGTGCTGAGTTTTCAGAAAGCTTCCTAGATACTGTGGGTGGAACACCATCACTAAGGTGATGTTGTCCAAACGGCCCAAAGTAACAAAAGAATCTGCAAACAATGTATGCATCTGGGCATCTTCAGTTCCCACTTGAAGAATCTGTTTGAATTAAAAAGAGGGTGTTAGAAATGGTTTTCCAAAACATATAAATATTTAATCATAATTTTGTTGATATCACATAGTTCTCAGAGGCCCCAATTAGGTTTTGGGGGTCCATTCTGCTAAATGAGAATCTAATGTTAACTAGGATTTCTAAAGAAACTTAATAAAGTATGAGGGTATTGCATGTGACATTTTAAGGTGCAGCACTGAAATTCAGATGGCATGTAGGTACAGGAACCCCTCACTTAATGTCGTCCTGGTTAATGTCGTTACATTGCGGATCAATTAGGGAACATGCTCATTTAAAGTTGTGCAATGCTCCCTTCTAAGGTTGTTTGGCAGCCGCCTGCTTTGTCCACTGCTTGCGGGAAGAGAAGCCCGCTGCAACTAGCTGGTGGGGGCTTGGAACCAGGGTGGGCCGGCAGCCCCCCTATCAGCTCCCCGCTCCCTTAAGTTCCCTGGAACCTAACCCCCTCATTTACATTAATTCTTATGGGGAAACTGGATTCGCTTAACATCGTTTCGCTTAAAGTTGCATTTTTCAGTAACATAACTACAATGTTAAGTGAAGAGTTCCTGTAATAAGAACACTTATATCTCTGGCAGGACCAGCTCACACTACTCTCGGAGCATAGCTTAGCCACTGTGGAAAACAGCAGCAACCATAGCTGAGTGTAGTGAGGGGTAATCACAGTATCTATCAAAGGCGTAAATGCTAGTTAAGGGGGAAAAAAAAAAAGTTAAGTGCTACCTGGGTACCTGGCAATAGTGGGAAACCCAGGATTAAGACTTCAAACGTCCCAGAAAACTGACCAGTCACATCAATAAATCCTCTTGTTACACCAGTGTCTCCTGCCAATTAATGCATGGAGCAACATGAAAGAGCTTTATCCCATGCTCTTTGAGCTGAAGAAATGATAAACTTCTGTTCATTTGGAGAAGTGGTAAGAGCTCATAAGAAAAATAACAATCACCAGAACTAAGGGATAGAGCAGGGGTGGGCAAACTACGGCTTGCAGGCTGGATCAGGCCTGCCAGCCGTTTTAATCCGGCCCTCGAGCTCCCGCTGGGCAGCGGGGTCTGTGGCTTGCCCTGCTCTGGTGCTCCAGCCGGGGAGCAGGGTTGGGCTCCGTGCCACGTGGCTCCCGGAAGCAGCGGCATGGCCCCCCTCTGGCTCCTACACGTAGGGGCAGCCAGGGTGCTCCGCTCTGCATGCTGCCCTCGCCCCAAGTGCTGGCCCTGCAGCTCCCATTGGTTGAGAACTGCAGGGGTGGTGCCTGCAGAAGGGACAGCGTGCAAACGGGCCTAGCCGTGCCTCCGTGTAGGACCCGGAGAAGGGACATGCCGCTGCTTCCTGGAGCTGCTTGAGGTAAGCGTCGCCCGGAGCCTGCACCCATGAGCCGCCCTCCGCGCCCCAACCCTGATCCCCCTCCCGCACTCTGAACCCCTCGATCCCAGCCCAGAGCACCCTCCTGCACCCCAAACCCATCCCCAGCCCCACCCCAGAGCCCGCACCCCCAGTCAGTGCCTGCACCCCTTCCCACACCCCAACCCTGATTCTCCTCCCATCCTCTGAACCTCTCGGTCCCAGCCCAGAGCACCCTCCTACACCCCAAACTCCTCATCCCCAACCCCACCCCAGAGCCCACACCCCCAGACGGAGCCCTCACTGCCCCCCCCACACCCTAGAACTCCCTCCCACACCCTGAACTCCTCATTTCTGGCCCCACCCCAGCACCTGCACCCCCAACCAGAGCCCTCAGCCCCTCCCACACCTCAACCCCAATTTTGTAATCATTCATGGCCTGCCATACAATTTCTATTCCCAGATGTGGCCCTCGGGCCAAAAAGTTTGCCCACCCCTGGGATAGAGGCTCCTCTGGACCAGTAAGAGGACCCAGCCCACATTTGAATACTGCAGATAGGACAGGACAAGTGATTATCATTACGAAAAACAACTCTGCATTTCTTTTGTAAAATACGGTTGTGTAAAATTCCAGAATTCCACATGGCCATTATTGCTTTCTAGTTTAGCAGAACCATTGCCAGTCTCATGATGATTTATTATGATCAACAGTGTGCAAAATATTTTGCAGATCAACAGCTGTTCTAAAACCATGTGGGCCCTAAATGACTTTACCTTAAAAGCATACAGCTCACTGTGTACTTGCAAACAACATACCTCCTTCTCTGGGATGAATCTGCTTGGTCCATGTCCCAGTGGTCTAGGAATTCTAATTCCAAGTTCCTAGAAAAGAAAATTACATCATCTCCGTTTTCAGCTATAAACATGTCAGCTGTGGCTTCAGGGAAGAAAAAAATTCACCAAACAAACAGAGCTATGCTTGTTTTAGTGGTACACTCTGTACACATGCAATTATTTTTCTGCGCATGCTTCATAACTAACCATACTTGTTTACAGTCTATCATACTGCTCTGGTTAAAAACAATAAAACGTGCCTCACTGAAAACCTTCATTTTGCATAAAATACTTGGCAGAGAGTCCAGAACAAGGAGTTCAGTACATAGCAGCCGGTCATGTGATATGTCACTGATGCAAAATGAGATTGATGCATGTCTGCACATCTGCAGTAAACCAACATACCAATCTCTGCATCTGTCAGGAAATGAAACAGCTGTAACCTTAACCCAATTGTTTTTTTCAACCTTATGTGATGTGTGTGAATCACTAAAGGTATCTGCAAATAAAAAGCAAGCAAACAAAAACTTGAGAAGTTAATTAGCTATTTAAGTTGACAGAGAGAAAGACAGGTAATTGCATCTAACCTGGAAAAAAAAAAAGTTTACCACAAAACTTTTGCTGAAACACAGACAACGTATCTCAATACCTAAGAGATTAGAGTTATCTGTATCACAACCACTGGTTATTTTTATTCTACCTGCTAAACTGAAGGAGGCTTCATATTAAATCTGTTGCACCTGGGAATTTTGAGGTCCAGTTATCCTCTCAGGATCCAGGTAACAACCATGCACTTCAATGGGAATTACGATCTTCTCAGGGGAGAATGGGGCTTCTAGAAGTCAATTGGTCTTATCTAAAATAAGTTGCTGCCTAAGCTTTCATTTACATGCAATGAATTTACACAAACAGAAATATTATACAAATACAAGAAAAAAGACCAATAATAAGCAAGGCTGGTGCTTGTGACTTGTTTATAATAACCTTGATTTGTCTTGAAAAATCTAGTAACTTTATCCATCAACTACAGTTCCTGAACTTTTCCCTAATAGAAAAGAGCTACAAACAAGCTTCAGACTGCAGAGTGAATTAATACTGACCCTTGTCCATGGTACCCATATGTGATCTCAAGATTCTATTTGTCTAATGTGCCTCTTACTTCTTAAATCAGATGTTTTCATTTCTTGAGTTATACTTGGGGAAAGGTGTCCTTACCACTAATGTTTTCAAATCTTACATGGAAGGATAAGGCTTGTGATGGAGTGTTTTCCTATTGCAGGTCACAAGGTTCAAAAACATGTTACACTTGTCAACTAAATCTGTAATACATGTGTCAGAGTTGGGCTGAATTTATATCCTCAAAAGAATCTTACCCAGCACAGGCCAGCTACTTCTTAAGCTGGCCATCATACAATGATAATTAAAGAAAGATCTTATATCCAAGTGACAATGAGAAAATAAAAAGATCTTTATGTAACATTTAATTTAACAGATATCTCCAAACCTAGCTGCCAACTCATACACAGCAGGAGAAAAATCTTAGTTTAATTCTTGGACCGCTCAGTGTTAGTCTTTCCCCTTCCCAGAACAATTACAGGAAGAAAGCTTCAGAGTTCTACAACCTGAGACTTACAAGCTTAATAATTTATTTTGCCCAATACAGTCTAAAATATATCAGCAAGTCCTGACCTTCAACTTTCTTGTCCCCTCATAACAACGATTATGCTGCAGGAAGAAGGTTTAATTAAAAAACAGCTACACCTCCACCCCGATATAACGCGATCCTCAGGAGCCAAAAAATCTTACCGCGTTATAGGGGAAACTACGTTATATTGAACTTGCTATGGAGGGAGAGAGGGAGTGAGAAGTGGAGCGGTGGCGCGCTCAGGGGAGGCGGCGGAGTGGAGGTAAGCTGGGGTGGGAGGGGGGGCGTGCAGGGAGCTCCCTCCAAGGCTTGCCGCGAATCAGCTGTGTGGCATGGCAAGCCTGGGAGGGAGGAAGGAGAAGCGGCGCGGCGGCATGCTCGGGGAGGAGGTGGATCGGACATGAGCTGGGGCGGGGAGCGGTTCCTCTAGGCCTCTCCCCCGTGTTACTTGCTGCGGCCCTCCCCGCGCCCCCTCCCAGCTCACCTCCGCTCCGCCGCCTCCCCTGAGCATGCCACCGGCTCCACTTCTCCCCGCTCCCTCCCAGCTTGCACAAGCCTGAGAGGGAGGGGGGAGGAGGGGAAATGCTTTACCACGTTATAATCGAATTCATGTTATATCGGATTGCATTATATCGGGGTAGGAGTGTATGTAAGTAAAGAGAGAAAACACCTTCATGTAACAACTTTTTTAAAGGCACTATAAGGGAAGAGGAAGGATGGTTAGGATGTCAGCCTAGGACTTAGGAGACCTGGGTTCAAATCTGCTCTGGTACAGTCTTCTTGTGTGACTATGGGCTACTTGGTGTCTCTGTGCCTCAGTTCCCAGCTGTAAAATAAAGATAACAGCACCTGCAGGGTGTTTTGAAAATACACACACTAGAGACTGAGGCTCTCAGATACCACATGGGTCACAGTGTATAAGTACAGTAGAACCTCAGAGTTGCAAACATCTCAGGATTGGAGGTTGTTCGTAACTCTGAACAAAACATTATGGTTGTTCTTTCAAAAGTTTACAACTGAACATTGACTTAATACAGCTTTGAAACTTTATTATGCAGAAGAAAAATGCTTGTTTCCCCTTTATTTTTTTAGTAGGTTACATTTAACACAGTACTGGACTGTATTTGCTTCTTTAAAAAAAAAAAAAAAAATTCTGCTACTGATTGATTGCATACTTCTGGTTCCAAATGAGGTGTGTGGCTGACTGGTCACTTCGTAACGCTGAGGTTCTACTTTGCCCAAGATAGAGAGGTGTTCTTTACACGTTAAATTGTGTACTTAAAAAAAAAAAATCAGTTTCCATTCTGATATTCATCACCACCTGTATCTAACTCCAATGTTTCAAATACAGTACTACACTGACAAGGTAACAATTTCAGTCTCTTATTAACACTTAGAATAATCTCCTTCTCACAAAGGCCTTTCCTCTAGCTCTAACATGTCACTCCATTCTTAGAAGCTTTTCATTAGGCCTCCATTTCCACCACATTGAGTTCAAGTATCCTGTCCTCACCTCCACAACCGTCTCCCACCCATATTGTCCTCTTCTCCAAAGAAATCCCACCCGATCTAACTGTAAAGTTACTAATTTCTCATCCTACAAATCCCTCCTCAAGATGCAATTCTTCTATGATGACTTATTATCCCAGTTACTCTAAACTATTTGGGATATAGACTGTATTTGTTCAGCACCTAGCACAATATGATACCAACCATGACTGGGGCCTTTCGGTGCTACTGCAATATAAATAAGCAATAGCAAATCTCTTCATCTGTCATGTCTGCTCCATCTTAAAAGCCAGAATAAAAGAATGTTAATGTTGCAAAGTTAAGCGCTGAAAGTCGCTAAGGTTGGGCATTTTGTTTTACCTCCTTGTACATTACAATATACTTTTAAATCATACATCACACAGGAGCCTCACCTCACTCTACCTATGAAGTTTACATAGCTCCTGTGACAGTTCTCAGGTACTGAGAGTCACCTTGTTACCCTCTGCCTCCAGTATGAAGGAGTCTTGCTTGTGCTTAACTGGGTGTCAGCTCCCTGACACCACCAGCCCATTAGCCACTCACACAATCTCCTCTTGGCTATGCATGCCCTTATTTTGCCTCACAGTTTAACAATAGGTGCACCCCAGTCCCAGAATCCCTTTGAAGCATTTCTCTGAAGTGTCCAGCCCCTTTTCCACTGAACACTCACAGAAATACCAGGTCTGCTGTCCCCAAGGGAACAGTGCACACACCAGCTTGTACGATTCAACCCAGGATCAGCACCTAGCTTAATATCACAGCATTTAGATATATTTATATTGAAAACAAGAATAAGTTTATCATCAAAGATTTAAAACTCAAGTGACAGTAAGAATACAGGAAACAAACAGTTACATATAAAAAGAAAACATGCTTTCTAGAGACTAAACTTAACTGAACAGGTTAACCTCATGTCTAAAGAAGCTTCTCACCCCGGAAGTCCTCTGCAGCTTTTTTCAGCCAAGGTTGGCTGAGATCCCATTTTCATGAAGGTAAACACATTGTCTGTTTACTTTCTTTGTGCAGGATAAGGGGGTATCTTTGCTTCCTACTTATACCCCCAAAATTTATTGCTTGTACTCGGAGACAGCACAACCATCCCCGGCTACTCTGAGTTCTCTCTCTGTTGGCTTCACATCTCTTCAGTAACTTTGTATGTAAGTGTGCATCCACTGTGAACAAAACATCTTGTCTCACAGAAATCTTTTTCATTTCTGCAGTTGACTCATGCCTAGACTCAAAGAACATATTTGCAATATATATACATAACTCCTTACACAGTATCTGTGCTTACAATTCACAATGATATTAACTACTAGAGTGACCCTGTCTTTCATTTAACACCTCACATGACATTATTTGGTGAACCAGAATGTACATTCCAGAATCAGAACATTCCTGCAACTCTCTTGCCAGTTAGCATTACAGGGTTCTTCGGTCACAGCCCCCATTACTGTAGTATCTGTGTGCATCACATTTAATGAATGTATCCATTACTTCACAGAAGTGAAGTGCTATTGTCCTGATTTTACAGATGAAAAACTGAGACAAGAGAGACTATGCCTATACTGGTGTCCAAGGTATGATTGCAGCATGGCTAGACATACCCACACTTAACTGCTAAAACTAGCAGTATAGACACAGGGGCATAGGCTGAAGTGCAGGCTAGAAACGTATGTACCTAGGGTCCCCAGCGTATTTGTATAGCCCAAACTGAAGTCTGTGCCATTGCATCTGCAATGCTATTTTTAGCCATGTTAGCATGGGTAAAGCTAGCATGGGTATGTCTACGCATGCTACAATCACACCTTGGATTGCAGCATAGATGTACCATAAGTGACTTGCCCAACGTTAGAGAGAAAGTCTGTGGTGGAGTAAGGACTTGAATCTGGGTGTTTGAAGTCCTATGCTAGTGCCTTCCATGGACTCTCTCTCAGGGCAGGTTTTTCGGCTGGTGGAAATTTGTTTATGCAAATGTATGCTAGCTGAGCATCTGGCCCTCAAAGTGAAGGCTGAATGGTGCACAATTAATGCAGCAGGTGCACAACATTAATTATGTTTCCTAATAACCACTCTTCTCTCACTACACCCTGCCTCATTCAATACATCTTGTTCAGTACATTTGTTTTAATCATACATCAAAATTCTACATCCACACATGCTTCATGCAGCTCATTTTCATTTAAAATGCTGGAAGATTATTCAAGTGTTACAAAACCACCATGCGCCTGCAAACTATATATGGCTTTGCAATGCCTCAAAACCGCCAAATCAAGCCATTTTTAGTTCAGACATGAAAGGCACCTCTCCTGCCGAAGAGCTATCTTCCTGCCAAGTTTCAGGGTTCTACCCCAAGGTCTTGCCTGCTTTATTATTAGAGATGTTCCCAAAAAAGTCACAATTGTGTAATACCTGGAGAAAATATGTATTTCTACTCTCATTAAAACAAAACACATTGCCCCTAGACAAAGACCGAACATGGGAAATTTCACCCCAAAAGGTTGAAGTTATGAGCAAATGAAACAGGCCCTTTGGAATGAGAATGCCTAGACCACCTTAACTTTAGCTATTGCTACAGCACTTGCACTCACTGGATGATATTCTCTCTGACCACTGGTTCTCATCACTGGCTACCAACTATTAAAGCACTGCTGTATTTGCCCTTGTTACCATAAAAATCTCTCTCAAAACTCAGTTATAGTTCTGTCACCAGAGTGATGCACCAGATGGTGCACTATCAATTGTTAATTAGCAATAACTAATTCACTTTCATGAGCTGAAAACCGACCACAAACCAGTCAGCAGTTTGTTTCCCTGATGTCATGCACAGTCTCTTTATCTTGAGTACAGTAACAATGTCAAATGTTGCAAGTCTGGGAAAGATACATTTGTGTATTTACTTAAATCACTGCAAACAGCGGAACACTTCTGCACAAATTGTAGGCAGAGTGGGAATGTAATTTACTTCACTCAACCACATTAGTATTAATATAATCTGATTCTTTGTGTCCTCATGAAGTACCAAATGCCACTGGATACAGACATAACCACCTCAAAAATCACAAGTTCTAAAGAAACAAAGCAGTCTTTAAGAAGAGCCAAATACATTTTATTTCCAAGAGGAATGATTTTGACTAAAATTAAATTTAGTTGGGATTCACTTTTTATGGAGAATCATCTTATATTGGTATACTATCACCCCGATATCTGCTGGGAGAGCAATACAGCGGTCCACAGACAATCCAGGGAGTTTTTGGAAAGTGTAGGGGACAATTTCCTGGTGCAAGTGCTGGAGGAACCGACTAGGGGAAAAGCTCTTCTTGACCTGCTGCTCACAAACAGGGAGGAAATAGTAGAGGAAGCAATAGTGGATGGGAACCTGGGAGGCAGTGACCATGAGATGGTTGAGTTCAGGATCCTGACACAAGGAAGAAAGGAGAGCAGTAGAACAGAGACCCTGGACTTCAGAAAAGCAGACTTTGACTCCCTCAGGGAACTGATGGGCAAGGTCCCCTGGGAGAATAACGAGGGGGAAAGGAGTCGAGGAAAGCTGGCTGTATTTTAAAGAATCCTTATTGAGGTTGCAGGAACAAACCATCCCGATGTGTAGAAAGAAAAGTAAATATGGCAGGCGACCAGCTTGGCTTAACAGTGAAATCCTTGCTTGTCTTAAAGACAAAAAAGCAGCTTACAAGAAGTGGAAGATTGGACAAATGACCAGGGAGGAGTATATAAATATTGTTCAGGCATGCAGGAGTGAAATTAGGAAGGCCAAATCACACTTGGAGTTGCAGCTAGCCGGAGATGTCAGGAGTAACAAGAAGGGTTTCTTCAGGTATGTTAGCAACAAGAAGAAAGTCAAGGAAAGTGTGGGCCCCTTGCTGAATGAGGGAGGGAACCTAGTGACAGAGGATGTGGAGAAAGCTAGTGTACTCAATGCTTTTTTTGCCTCTGTCTTCACAGACAAGGTCAGCTCCCAGACAGCTGCACTCCGCAGCACGGTATGGGGAGGAGGTGACCAGCCCTCTGTGGAGAAAGAAGTAGTTCGGGACTGTTTAGAAAAGCTGGACGAACACAAGTCCATGGGGCCGGATGCACTGCATCCGAGGGTGCTAAAGGAGTTGGCCGATGTGATTGCAGAGCCATTGGCCATTATCTTTGACAAATCATGGCAATCGGGGGAGGTCCCGGATGACTGGAAAAAAGCTAATGTAGTGCCCATCTTTAAAAAAGGGAAGAAGGAAGATCCGGGGAACTACAGGCCAGTCAGTCTCACCTCAGTCCCTGGAAAAATCATGGAACAGGTCCTCAAGGAATCAATTCTGAACCACTTAAAGGAGGGGAAAGTGATCAGGAACAGTCAGCATGGATTCGCCAAGGGCAAGTCATGCTTGACTAACCTAATTGCCTTCTATGACAAGATAACTGGCTCTGTGAATGAGGGGAAAGCAGTGGATGTGCTATTTCTTGACTTTAGCAAAGCTTTTGATACAGTCTCCCACAGTGTTCTTGCCAGCAAGTTAAAGAAGTATGGGCTGGATGAATGGACGGTAAGGTGGATAGAAAACTGGCTGGATGGTCGTGCTCAACGGGTAGTGATCAATGGCTCCATGTCTAGTTGGCAGCCGGTATCAAGTGGAGTGCCCCAAGGGTCGGTGCTGGGGCTGGTTTTGTTCAATATCTTCATCAACGATCTGGAGGATGGTGTGGACTGCACCCTTAGCAAGTTTGCAGATGACACTAAACTGGGAGGAGTGGTTGATACGCTGGAGGGTAGGGACAGGATACAGAGGGACCTAGACAAATTAGAGGATTGGGCCAAAAGAAATCTGATGAGGTTCAACAAGGACAAGTGCAGAGTCCTGCACTTAGGACAGAAGAATCCCATGCACTGCTACAGACTAGGGACCGAATGGCTGGGCAGCAGTTCTGCAGAAAAGGACCTAGGGGTTACAGTGGACGAAAAGCTGAATATGAGTCAACAGTGTGCCCTTGTTGCCAAGAAGGCTAACGGCATTTTGGGCTGTATAAGTAGGGGCATTTCCAGCAGATCGAGGGACGTGATCATTCCCCTCTATTCGGCACTGGTGAGGCCTCATTTGGAGTACTGTGTCCAGTTTTGGGCCCCACACTACAAGAAGGATGTGGATAAATTGGAAAGAGTCCAACGGAGGGCAACAAAAATGATTTGGGGGCTGGAGCACATGACTTATGAGGAGAGGCTGAGGGAACTGGGATTGTTTAGTCTGCAGAAAAGAATGAGGGGGGATTTGATAGCTGCTTTCAATTACCTAAAAGGGGGTTCCAAAGAGGATGGATCTAGACTGTTCTCAGTGGTAGAAGATGACAGAACAAGGAGTAATGGTCTCAAGTTGCAGAGGGGGAGGTTTAGGTTGGATATTAGGAAAAACTTTTTCACTAGTAGGGTGGTGAAGAACTGGAATGGGTTACCTAGGGAGGTGGTGGAATCTCCTTCCTTAGAGGTTTTTAAGGTCAGGCTTGACAAAGCCCTGGCTGGGATGATCTAATTGGGGTTGGTCCTGCTTTGAGCAGGGGGTTGGACTAGATGACCTCCTGAGGTCCCTTCCAACCCTGAGATTCTATGATTCTTTCATGCCTACATTAAAAATACTCTTTTAGCATCTTTTCTATTCTTTTAGGGTCAAATTTCCAAAAGCATCCAAGTGATTTAGGCTCCCAAGTCTGACTTTTGAGAGATTTAGGCTCTTACATTCTTTTGGAAATGTTATCCCCAGTCCCTTACTTCCCCTTCAAAGATCATCAGTTCAAACCATGAACTCAATGGTAGTGACACTGAAATGCTATGAATTTGGAACACTTAATTGTTTAGATCTTAACGACAACTACCGCACAGACTGTCACCACAGTACAAGTTATTTTGATTTCCCTGTAACTCCATTAGTGAGCTGATACATTCTCCAATTAAAAGTCAGGCTTTCAATTCTGCTCATTACTATAACTGTAGTATCCCCAACAGTTATCCAGCTGCATCAACAGGCCTTCAGAGCTTTGAAAAATTTGGATTAGATAAGTGACAATCTTACTTCTGTAAACACAAGTGAAAAATAAAACAAAAGTTCTTTCTAGACACAGTCCAGGAGTTTTCCTTACTTAGTTCTAAGACCCTCACCCCAGCCCAAAAGCCTCCAGAGTGCACTATGGCATTTTCAGACACAAATCATAATTAGTATTAAGGTAACACTTGCTGGATCTTTATTTCCTTTCCTCTTCCCATTTTAAAATGTTGACACCAGCTGCTTTGTGCAGGAACAATTAGAGCTATTCCAGAATAAAAGCACTCGGCTTGTTCACACATACAGAGTTAAATTATTACAAATAACCATTATGCTCTCCTACAAACCCTACCAAGTTCAATAGGCCTACTGTACTTGATTTTAATCATCACAAAGAAAGTAAAAGTGTTTTAATTGTATTTTAAAAACCGATCTTAAAATATTATTAGCTCTACAAATTAGATATGAAGTGGAAAGTTCCTTCTGTCTAAAGATCTCAGAATGCTTTTAAAGTATTACATTTTAAAATATTACATTTCAAATTCAAAATTGGTTAATGTGATCTGCATTTTACATATGGAGAAATTGAGGCACAAGGAGCAGTGATCTGCCCAAAGACATACATCAGTTCATGATGGAGGCAGGAGTAAAAACCAGGAGTGCTGACTCTCAAGTCTCTTGTTCACTTATTATTAATAATAAATAACAACAACAACAACAATAGTAGTAGTAGTGATTTGTTTAGGCTCTTCTAGGATTAAATATTAACATACACATCTGGAGATATATCTAAATGAAGTTTTAGCCATGGCACTTCTGTTATGCCAGCATACTCTCCCTCTCTAGTAAAAGGCTGGCACAAGTTTATAAGAAGTTGGGTCTGTGATGGAACTATACCAAGACCACAACCTGTTTCACTTGGTTTCAAATTAACTCAGGTCACAAGTGGCTGGGATTAAAAAGGACCAGTGTCTAAACCTTCTGTTCCATCTCTTTAGTATGCATGTTGGAAAATTGTATATATATGTATCAAGATCACTGGAGCCGCTCCAAAGGAAAACTCGCAATACCCGTAGCTTTAAGGAAGGGGAAAGGAGGCTGGGAGGAAGCAGCATAGTTTTGGAAGGCAATAAACAAAGTTTAAATACTATTAAGACTGCAACACAAATAATAAAGCAGGAAACTTAATTCTGAATATGAAGCACCAAACTTTACCATCATATTTTCTGGATAGTCCTGCTTTATGTCATTAACAAAGTTATTTACGTTCAGTGTCTTAATATCTAATACATAAGGCTACACATGCAAAGATGACCCAATTAAGTGTTTTCTTCCCTGGTCTCCAGAGCAGGCCAGAACAATATTATTTACTTAGAATTGACAAGACACAAGACAACAGTCACTGCCCCAAAAAGCTAATAATCTGAGACACATGTAGAGAAGACTGGCACACTGGAAAATCCAGAGGAGGAAATTACTTAGTGGTTTTGTTTGTTTTTAAAGAGCTCTGAAAAGCATAAATGCACTCTATTCAGTCCACATGTATATTAACTCTGAAGACTAATGACAAATCTGCATCAACAATCAGTGTGCTCGCATTTCACAGAAAAAGGAGAGAGAAGAGCCCTATTACATAACCTAGTCAACCTCCCTGTCAGTGAAGGATGGTTCCCTACTGTCCATTCCCAGGGACTGGCTTTGGGCACTTTTTAATAACTCAAATGATGAGGCTTCCACAACTTCCCTTTGGAAGCCACTCCACAGTGCCATAGGATGTTGGTCCTGGTTTTCCAGCCTCGATCTTCCCATTCAGAATGTATTTGGTTACACCTAGCTGTAGCCACCCACCAAGCCACTAGGAAACAGGCAGACAGGAGCAAGCGGCACACAACCCGGGAGGCTGAAAGGACATTCACACCCAGGCTTGGCGGAGAACAGGCAGGACATGTAAACCACAAAAGGCAAAGCTAAGCCCACAGGTGAAGCCCAGCTGAGGGACTGTCCCGGACTCAGGCAGACTCTGTCCCGGACTTTGGTAGCTACCCCAGCAGCTCAGCACAAACAAAACAAAACAAAACATGCGACCCCAGTCACCAGAACAGCCTCCCCGCCGCGCGTTGCTGCCTGGCCAACCCCCAGCACCTCCCCTTTACCTTGCGCCCCCGGCTCGTGCAGGGGTTGCACAGCAGGCCCTGCACTGCGTACGCCTGGTTGTGGCTGTGCCCAGCCGCCAGCCTCATGCCTGCGGGAGGGACAGCGCGGCTCAGGCTAGGAGCGGGTCTGTCCCTGCGCAACGCGCAGCCGGCTCCCCTCTGCTGACAGCGGCGCCCTCTGCCAGAGACAGCGGCGAGGCCCAGGCTAAAGGGAAGCGCCCGAGGGCGGGGGAGCCCCAGATCGGGCACAAACAAGCCGAGCAGAGCCCGGCCCCCTCTCCCGCCAGCCACCAATGCGCGGGAGGCGGAGGGGCCGGGAGGCGGAGCGAAGCGCGCGCTCCCTGGGCTGGGAGGCGAGCCCCGGAGGGGACTGGGGAAGGGGCTGCAGTTCCACGGGGAGTTTGTGCCGCTGGAGCCCTGCTGGCACCCAGCGAGGGCAGCCGGCCGGCCACACGGGACACCCAGCCGTGCCCTCCTGCGAGTCGCAGTCTGCTCCCTTTGTGTCAGGGAGCATGGCCGGGAGAGCAACTGAAGCCCCAGAATTTACAGCTGGGATCCAAATGTGTCAGAGAAACATTTTGTGACACTAACATATTCTGCAAACATCCACTGATGCAACCCTGAGTGTGCTCTACTTGCGTCTCACTCCTGGCACGCCATAGAAAAATGGTAGATCTTCAGCTGCCCCTTATTGAGGACACTAGTGGTGACGTCTATTGAGCCTAGACAGCTGTTTTTTTAAATTACGAAGTAACTATTAATAACTTCCCAATTCATCAGGCAGATCATTTCAGAGGTCAGTTATACAGATACCATCACAATGACTATTAGGGACACATGAGGTGAGGGAAGAGAGATCCCTCTTCAGATCCTCTCCCTGGAAGAAAGAAAAAGCAGTATTTTTGTTTGACAAAAATTACTTTTTCTAGAAAGTCATGTATTCCTTCAATCATCTATCATCTCCATCCATTCTCACTTAAGAGCCTCTAACTGCTTTTTAAAAGAAGAAAGTAGTTAAGCCTTTTTAACAGCAACAGCTAGATCATAGGAGCTTAACATGTAGCAGATACATGTGTGACTTTAAATAAAGTGCTCTAGCAATTTGGCCAGAAGGCTCCTGCCCCAACACCATAATAACCCTGTGCAAACACGTTTTGCAATCTCATCAGCAAAACACACATGCTTTGTTTGCAGCAGTCTATATTTCCTTCACTGAACTCTTAATGCTGTTAGATCCCCAGATGCCCCAGTTCTCCTCACCCAACTATAACTTTCTGTTCTGGTTTGGGGTTTTATGCACAGTTGCCAACTTTCATGCGGAAAATAAGCACCCCAACTTTCACAATAAGCCAAAAAACAAGCTAATCCCATTTCAAAACAAGGCTAAAACAAGCCAATCCCTAAGAACCCCAACATTCTATGTGACTAGATCCCCCCGGTGTGGTCTGGGACTGGTGGGCCTGCTGTGCACCCCTGACTCTCTCTCCCCCCTGCTTCCTGGGAGCCGATCAAAATAAAGAAGCAACAAGCTACAAGCCAAACAAGATACAAACTAAAACTAGCCAACAAGCAACTCACAAGCCAATTAAGCCAAAACCAAGCCCAATGTCTGCGTTTTTTCACGGGTTTGGCATGCCTGCTTTTATGCCATTTTCCAAAAGTAAATACAGCATCTCCATGTTCAAGGTCCTGGGTAAAATTTGATTTACTCTTCAAATCCATATTAAAAGTGTAAAGCTATGTTCTGTTAATTATTTTACATCTTAAATATCTATTTTAAATCAAAAGTCTTCAGGTACCACATACTATGTAAACAAGACGAGAATGCTTGATTCTTACCCAGGTTTGAGGGGAGGTGGTTAGGCTGCAACAGCTCAGAACCCAAGAAACTTCCTTAACTAATGGGGAAAACAAAGTTTCCAGTCTGGGATTTGGACTGCTACACATCCAGATTACTAGTTCTAACAAGGCTAATAACTGTAAAGGGAATTACATGACCATGATCTTTGAACTTTAATTAAATATAAAACTGAATACTGAAAAACTGTTTATGATGTTCTTGGAGTGGGTTTATGAATCCTGCAGCCAAATGCAGAAATAATTGAGGCCAGAATTGTGTGTGTGGAATGTGAAAATTTTACTCCAGGCAGTGGCTTTGCACATTTCTAAAGCTGAGCTTTACATTCTCTCTTTCCCTAATGTCATCACCTCTATGGAGTGCAATTAACTCTGAAAAGACAAGGCACATTTTCTACTTTTGAAGATAGAGTAGCAGCATACCATTACACTAACTAGAGGTTTGAAGGTGCTTTAGGTCCTTATTCTGTTTCCTGATACAGAACAGGGATTTAGCTTTCCTAAATGGACAAGGTCTTTCCAGATTGTTACTGCTCCATACTTGAACATCAGAAACGGCTTAGATGACAAATGGAAAAGAGAAGCAAGATGGTGAGAGTGGTTATATTTTCAGAGCTAGTTTAAATAAACTAGTAATGAGACCAGTTTAATTCCCACTAACTGCTTCCTTACTTCAGGCCAAAATATAACAAAGGACCAAGGAAGAACTCCCTTGCAACACCACAGACAAAAAACTGGCTTGTGTTCAGAAGAAACTATTGAAAAGAAAATAATTACCTGAAACACTGAGATGTAAGACGTTATCCCACTATGAGAAATCTTTATAATTTCAACTTAAATGTCTATGCCTTCCAATAGAGAGAGACATTGTGGGTAAATTAATGTATTTTATTGCAATGGTTCTTAATCTGGGGTTCACAGACTGTCTAAGGGGGCCACAAAAGGTTGTTACCATAGAATAGTGGTTTTCATCCTGCGGTCCATGCACTCCTCAGGGGCCGCAGACTGTCTAAGATTTCCAAAGGGGTCTGTACCTCCATTTGAAATTTTTTAGGGGTCTGCAAATGAAAAAAGGTTGAGAACCACTGTTTTATTGGACCAACTTCTGTTGGTAGGCGAGACAAGCTTTAGAGCTACACAAAGCTCTTCTTCAGGTCTGGGAAAGGTACTCTGCAAGCATGTCTACAGAGCAGTACAAGCCTGGGCGCAAGCCTAACCCCCCTTGCATCCACACACCATTTGTGCTAACCTAGGTCTTGGACCTAGGGTCCCAAAGCCCTGCAAGGCTGGAGGGTCCAAGCCCCATTGCTTTCCTGCATGTGTATGGCCCTGGCTTGACTCAGGTCCCGGAAGTCCTCCAGATGTATCCCAGAGTTCCTGGTGGCAGAGGAGCAGCAATGCAGGCAGCCAGCACAGTGGTCAGAAGCACTATTACTGCTTGGCTGAGCACGCTCCCTGTTCCTGCTCCTCTCACAGCAGCGGCAGCTCCTGCTCTGGGTCCTCCTCACTGCTACACAGAGCTTGCCCAGAGCAGGGAGCAAAGCTGATAGGTGGGAAGCAGCTCCTGGCTGCCAGGATATTGGGGGTCATCCCTCCCCATGCTGTGCTGATCCAGGAGTCCTGCCACTCCTTGCAAGTCAGCCTCTTGGTCCCATTCTACTCTCTGTCCCTTGCTCTCTGTCACCCTCCCACTGCCACCCTCCCTTGGGGCTGTGTGTGTAGAGATGTCCAGGCAGCATGCACTGTGAGGGTGGTGAGTGGGAGCCAGCCCCAAAACTTCCCCCCAGCCTCCTGGGGATCCCTTATCCCTGCCTCCTAGCATGCAGTGGGGGCCCAATTCTCAGATTAGATGGTAGTGCAGTATAAAGCCTTCTCAAATTGCAGTCATTCTTGCAGCTTATGAACTCACGTGCTCCTTATGGGCACCTGAGTCCCATCAATAGCACTGTCAGGAGACAAGATGGGCAGTAGAGTTTTCCCACATTGCAACATAGTTGTAGGGCTAGAGTGTTGACACTGAGGGGGGTGCGTACTAGGCACTGTGGGATAGGGTTACTTTGACTTGGGTCTGTACACTGCAGAGTGGATGCTAGAGCAGGGGTCTCCAAACTTTATGAGACGAGGGTCATTTTAGATTTTTGAAGGGGCTTCGTGGGCCGAAGCGACGGTGAAAGAAATTAAATATATGCAAATATTGCAAAATATATGCAAAATCGTTAAAAAAACCGCACTATTCTACTCTGTCAGTGTTACATTAAATTCTAAATCAGGTATAAAAGTTAATCGATGCAGGTACTGTGAAATCACACAAAATATTTGTCAATACATTAAAAATCACATTCACATATTCAAAAATAAAGAAATATTATTTTAGGATTAAATGAGAAGTATGGTACTGATGTTTTTCTGACAAAATTGGCTCCCCTTTTGGGGGGACACTGGCTCCCGGGGGCACTCACTCCTCTGCACAGCTTAGCTCAGCTGAGCTCCCCCCCCCAACCCACACGAGCTGCTGTCAGCAGCCCCTCCCCCTGCCTGCTTGGCATGCCTACTCAGTTGCAGCCTGCTTTTGCTTCTCCCTGTATCTCCTTGGCTGCAGCAACGACTCTCCCATAAGTTGGCTCCCCTTTTGGGGGGACAGTGGCTCCTGGGGGCACTCATCCCTCTGCACAGCTCAGCTGTGCTGCCGCCCCACGTGAGCTGCTGCTGGCGGCACCTCCCCCTGCCTGCTCCGCATGCCTACTCAGCTGTTCGCTTCTCCAGTTGGTTGGATGGCCGGACAAATGGAAGCCCAGGGCTGGATCCGGCCCGCAGTTTAGAGACCCCTGCGCTAGAGCACTAGCTTCAAGCATGGGTCAGAAAATCTTTAACCTTGGTTTAAAATACAGTGTAGATGCTCAATCCCATGGTTCCCTGACATGGGTCAACTGAAGAGTCCCACTAATCCTAGGGCAGGCTTACATTGCTGTGTAGGTATACCCAGAGTGTTACAACTAAATACAAGAGCAAACAGATATTTTAGCATAAGTAGTTAGCACGTATGCTAAGGGACAATTCAAGGTGAAGAGGCCCATTCTTCTTTCAGCAGTATTTCTGGTAAAAATATATGCCCCATTGATAAACCTTGAATGTTATTTAGAAGTCAGGGTTACTTATGTTTTACTTCTATTTAAAAAATAGGTACAATTTCCTTTTCGGTGTTTCTAGTAGTTTCACTCTTGTGAAGAAAGTTCTCACAATGAGACTTTTCTTAGCAACAGTTCAAAAAATGTATTCTATGAAGGCTATAAAGAGGCAGATCAGATATGAAGTTAAAGATCCTGATCCTGCAACACTTAAAGTTAAGCTATGTGCATAAGTACTTGTGGTCAATAGGACTTCTCATGTGCAAAATTAAGCACATACGTGAACATTTGCAAGATCGGGGCTCAAAATCTTGAATTCTTTCCATAGCAAAAAGCTATCCAAGATCAGCAGAGGTCTAACTCTGGAGCACCTGAAATGCTCATTATAGCTAGTGTACCAGGTATCAAATTAAAATCTGGAAGGGCTATCAGAATATTCTCCGCCAGAAAACTTTACAAATAATGTTAAAATAGTTCTTTCCTACTCTGAGACACCTGATTTCCATTAGCTCTATAAAAAGTGTGTTTTAGGAGAGGCAGATAATATGTTTTAATATAAATGCTACAAAACACATCAAACAAGCCTGACCCAAGCATTCAAAAAAATCATGGTGAAATCCTGGCAAAACTCCCATTGACTTCAAAGGCACCGGATTTCATTCCATCAGACAAGCTTCCAAAAATCATGAGATTTTAAAAAATAATAAATGTTAGGTTCTTTTTATTTGCCTTTTGTTTTTTGAGCCATTGGGGTTCACTTGGTCAAGTTTTCCCTCCAATACCAAGAGGACCAGAAACTAGCTGAGGGCTTGTCTACCCCGGAAAATCTCCATGTGAAGCATAGACAGGTGAAGTTCTGCAACAGCCTCCAGGTAGGGATCAGGAAGGGATTTTTCCCTCTAATGTACTGCACGGAGGTTTGGGTGGGTTTTTTTAGATTATAAGCAGGGTCTGAATGAACTCTCCCCTGCCAGCTAGTTGGGGATGGGGAGAGACTTCATGAGCAAACTGTATTTACGTGAACACACCTACTATGCATAGGTATCCAGCAGACAGGAGCTGTGTAGCTCCAAGTGATCAAATCTGTCTGGTGTTGTTACAAATCACTTTAATACTGAATGCAGGGGTAGTAAAATGTTATCAATGGTATCTTTTTTATTGTATGAGTAAAGGGGAGCAGAACTGTGCTGAGTCTCTCCCAATTGAGACGTCACCCTCAGTTGAAAGAGACTCGCTAAGCTAGGGGCTTGAATGCCAGAAATGGGGACAGGTGTCCCAGACAGGAGATGTGGACTCTCCATAAGGGTCCTCAGTTTGGTTTAAACTGTTCCTCCCCACTGTTCAAAGATAGAGCTAAATAGGTTCCAATAGCAGTTTTTGTTATGTAAAGTGCACACTGGAGCTGAAAACACTTGTGGTGGCACAGCATTTGTGCCCAGCTTGCATCACTAAGAGCTGAAAGTCACTAAGTGCTGATCATCACTAAGAGTTGGATGGACTCTCAAGAGACTGACCTGCAGAGGTCATAGCAGAGAGGCAGGTGGAATGAGCAGGTGGCAAGGCAGCCAGCGGAGAGGAACAGTGGCTAGCAGGGCAGCCAGCGGGGAGGAACAGTGGCTGGCAGGCAATCAGCCAGCCACAGCAAGTGCTCAGATAGCCGAGCAAGCAGGGTGCTTTCTTCCCCATGTGGAAGGTGAAATCACATAGATGCACCTCTGGACCCTGGATCCTCACTGACCAAGGACAACCACAGTGAGTGGGGTATGGTGAGGGAGCAGAAAGGGGCACAGTAAAGGAACTTTTGGTTGTAGAACTCAAGAACAGGAGGCAGAAGACACTGCCCCACTCACTCTGGGGTGGGTGTCCTGTTCACAGTTTGTGGCATTTTCCCTAATTGTCAGGTGACTTCCCTCCTTTCATTAAAAGTTTCTTTTCTACACTCAGACTTTGTGCTTGCGAATGGGGAAGTATTGCCTCTCAGAGGCGCCCCGGGGTGGTGTGTAATTTTCCCAGGTCACTGGGTGGGGGCTCGAGCCAGTTCTATGTTGTATTGTTGAAAAGGAACCCATAAATATTGAACCCAGCTCTGGTTGCTGCCAGCTCCACCTGGCAGAAGGGTTACATTTTAATCTCCTTCCTCTGAAGCATCAGGGATAACCATGGCTGGAAATGGGACATTGGGCAGGGTAGGCCAGAGCTCTGAGACGGCACTGAGCCTTCTCTCCCACAGGTACTTGGGTGGCTGGCTGGCTCTTGCTCACATGCTCAGGCTCTAAGTGATCGCCCTATCTGGGGTGGGAAGGAATTTTCCCCAAGATCAGATTGGCAGTGACCTTGAGGGGCTTTTGTCTCTCTTCTGCATGGGAGCATGTGTCATTTGCCAGGATTATCTGGGTATATCTCACTTTATCATTTCCCCACCACTGCAGGGGCCTCGAGCACTGGTGCATCTCGGTCCCTCCTATTCTCTGCTTGTGACACAACAATCTAGTCTACTGTGGGCTGTAGTACTTTGGTTTCATTTCGGTGGCTTGGTTTAGCATGCGAGTTCTGGGTGGTGTTTGTAGTCTGTGATATACAGGCTACTAGATGAGGAGTTATATAACTCCCCGTATATAGAGGCTACTAGATACAGGGAGTTATATAATTATAGTGGTATAATTATGCTGGTAAATTTTCCTATGTAGACAAGTCCTGAGAAACTCATCATCCTATTACTTCAGGAGATGGGGTTGTGAGAAAACCACCAAGTATTTGTGAGATTTGTGATAAAATTGAGTTGGCAGCACTCATCCCTACTATATTAAGTTAATAAAGATTTCCTATCACTTATTTCAAATAATTTTTAGCAACAGTTTTGTCACAGATCCAAATGAGAGCTGCCCCCCTCCCTCCTGGACTGCTGTGAGGGGAATCCAAACCTCTGCCACTCTGGCTCCCCATAGTGTTTCAAGCTCCTAAAGCCTGAATGGAGCCCAGCCACTGCCCCAATCTCTGGTTCCCTAGACACACTTTCAGGGTGCAGACCTATCTGGCAACCCCCTCAGAAAGTTGGAACCTGCTGTCCAGCCAATGACACCCTTGGGGCACAGCACTAACCTTACAGACTCCAAAGTACTTAAACACACCCCTCTTCACCCAAAAGGTCATACTAGCCCTTTTTTAAGGTTTAAAAAAGGTACTAAATAAGTGTGATAACTGTAGTATAAATAAACCCAAATATTGCTGTTAAGAAACAAGAATAATAAACTGCACACACAGGAAGAGAATGAAAAATTAAAGTTTACTTTAAAAATTTCAATCAAGTGTGCTCTTTGGGCATAATAGATGTTTTTGTAGCATGCCATAATGCTCTACTTTTAGAACACTGATGGCTACAATAATGGATAAAAATCAGCTTTGGTTATAAACACTTTCTAGACAGTATCAAGTCACTGTATTACACTCAGTGGCAAGACTGTTCCCCGTCTCTCATCTACAGAATTGAAACTATACTGTGGTGTATGACTAAGGGCAAAATCTAGCCACATTGCTTTCACACCTGTTTAGAAAAAAAATGATGTTTTTATCTCTCGCAGAGGTGCAAATGTAAACTGAATCCTTGCTATTTCAGTGTTCCTTGTGGTTTCACAAAGTGCAGAAAAACTAACAAAATATAGGAAGCTTTAGTAGCCTGTAGTTACTACTATCTTTTAGCCCATTAAAGAGATTAAAAAATCATGGTCATAATGACAACTTAAGAGGCATGAGTGGTTAAGATTTTAATATTCATATGAGGTAAAATAGTATAAAATTATAAACACCTGGGGAAAACAATAAAACAATGGACTGTCAAATAAATACTGAATTAGAAAAAGCAAAATCTGTGAATTTTTTGGTTTTGTTTTTAACATGGCACAGTTGTCAAGATCAGGCAACAGACATTGACAGCAACGTATAAATACACACACCATGATCTATGATAGGAGGAGGGAGGGAAAGAAGATAAAACAAAAGCAAGAAAGTCATAGTAAGGGCTTGACCCTGCAAGGTGCTGTGCACGCTGTCCCAGATCCAGAAAAGCATGCGAGTAGTCCCATCGATTTAGCACATCTATAAATACATTGCCATATTGGGGCCAGAGCACTCAGCCACTGTCAGGATCAAGCCTGATGTCACATTTTTAAGTTTGTTAAATAGAAAGTGGATTGACATGTCACAATTCAGTGCAGTACAAAAGGGGTGTGGTTTATGGGTGGATTGGTGGCAAATGTACTTTTCACCCTAGCTAGCAAACCTAGTCCAAGGTTAGTAGAGATTAATGTGTTTTTCAAGCTCTGATTATACATTTTAAATATTTTATTTTAGTAATAGTTAAACCCACAATACCTTAATTTGGACCCAAGGTACCTTTAAGGTATCCTGTTAAGCATATCCAGTTCTCAACTTTGAGTGTCCAGACAGACTAACATTTTACTTTGTCATACAGTAATTTTGTTTGACGTGCAAATGAGATCAGTGCAGAATCTACCTGGGGTAGTAACTGTTTTTAAACAACATCAGAATATGCTTTCAAGCGTCAATAACAAATCAGGAATAAGTAGTTGTGTACAAAAAGTACAGTTAGAATTTCTTCCTCCTAAGTGGAAACAATAGAAATATATAGTCAAAGGCTTATAATGTGTGAATTTTGTTTTAAATCTGTACAGGAATAAAGAATATTACCTAAAATGTACAGCTTGGCTGAAAGTTGAAAAACACTGATAATCACAAGTGTTTGAAGAGTGCTAACACCAAGGGATAGCAGAATTATGTATGTTGGTCTAAGGCGATATATTAAGAGTTATATTTATAAAAGCAAACAAAGGAAAAGATAGGATCAACATCAGGGACAATATTCTAGTAGTGAGGTGCACAGAATGTGCAGTAAATTTGCAAGGAATAACGGTTAGATTATCATATCACAGCAACATCCAGGGCTGCATGTTCTATTTGTGTCTAACTAGGAAATTGCAACCATTTCTTTCACATGTGGACCTTGCTAACACAATTCATGCCTTTGTTATTATCTCAAGACTTCAAATGGGACTACACCGTGAGCCCAAAAATTTAAATGGATGAAGAACGTAGTTGCTCTATTACTGAACAGAAGGTTTCTCAACTGCAGGTTGAGAGTTCTTTGCTCTACATTGGCTGCTTAATAGTTTCTGATGGAGTTCAAGGTGTCAATTTCCCCCTATAAAGCATGGTTACATGACAGAGGTAGACATCTGTGGCTGGCCTGGACTAGCACACCCACTGGTGCTACATCAATGGTGGGAACAATGCTACAATTAATTGTAGGGGCATCCTCAGTGAACCTGGGAGATCTTGACTGCCTACCAGTCTCCAACTTATTTTAAACACTTGCAATATTTTAAGCTTTGGGAAGTATATTTGCTGAATACATCATAAAAATCTATTAACTTTTTGTTTTGGTGGGGTTTACCTACTTTTCCCAGGTTTCTTTCAGGAGAGTGCACAAAGGTTTAAAAGGTTTCAGAGTAGCAGCCGTGTTAGTCTGTGTCAGCAAAAAGAACAGGAGTACTTGTGGCACCTTAGAGACTAACACATTTATTTCAGCATAAGCTTTCGTGGACTACAGTCCACTTCATCGGATGCATAAAATGGAACATACAGTAAGAAGATATTTATACATTCAGAGAAACATGAAAAGGTGGAAGTACCCATACCAACTGTAAGAGGCTAATTAATTAAGAGGAACTATTATCAGCAGGGATTGGAGCAAATGCGGTTGTATCTTAGAGCTTGGCTGGAGGCATGTAGGTAAGTATGGACTGCTTGTGTCCATTTCCTAGACACGGCTGTGCTAATAAGCGATGGTCACATAAACACCACCCTATACCGGAAACCTACTGACCGCTATACTTACCTACATGCCTCCTCCAGCTTCCATCCAGGACACACCACACGATCCATTGTCTACAGCCAAGCTCTAAGATACAACCGCATTTGCTCCAATCCCTCAGACAGAGACAAACACCTACAAGCATTCTTAAACTACAATACCCACCTGCTGAAGTGAAAAAACAGATTGACAGAGCCAGAAGAGTACCCAGAAGTCACGTACTATAGGACAGGCCCAACAAAGAAAATAACAGAATGCCACTAGCCGTCACCTTCAGCCCCCAACTAAAACCTCTCCAGCGCATCATCAAAGATCTACAACCCATCCTGAAAGATGATCCCTCACTCTCACAGATCTTGGGAGACAGACCAGTCCTTGCTTACAGACAGCCCCCCAACCTGAAGCAAATACTCACCAGCAACCACACACCATACAACAAAAACACTAACCCAGGAACCTATCCTTGCAACAAAGCCTGATGCCAACTCCGTCCACATATCTATTCAAGTGACACCATCATAGGACCTAATCACATCAGCCACACTATCAGGGGCTCGTTCACCTGCACATCTACCAATGTGATATATGCCATCATGTGCCAGCAATGCCCCTCTGCCATGTACATTGGCCAAACCGGACAGTCTCTACACAAAAGAATAAATGGACACAAATCTGACATCAGGAATCATAACATTCAAAAACCAGTAGGAGAACACTTCAACCTCTCTAATCACTCAGTGACAGACTTAAAGGTGGCAATTTTGCAACAGAAAAAGCTTCAAAAACAGATTCCAACGAGAAGCTGCTGAACTTGAATTAATATGCAAACTGGATACTATTAATTTAGGTTTGAACAGAGACTGGGAGTGGCTCGGTCATTACGTTAATTGCATCTATTTCCCCTAGTTTAGTATCCTAGTTAAGTACCCTCACACCTTTGTGTCAACTGTCCGTAATGGGCCATCTTGATTATCACTTCAAAAGTTTTTTTTCCCTTGCTGATAATAGTTCCTCTCAATTAATTAGCCTCTTACAGTTGGTATGGTTACTTCCACCTTTTCATGTTTCTCTGAATGTATACATATATCCTCTTACTGTATGTTCCAGTCTATGCATCCGAAGAAGTGGATTGTAGTCCATGAAAGCTTATGCTGAAATAAATAAAACGATTCCTTTTCTTTTTGCTGACACAGACTAACACGGCTGCTACTCTGAAAACTATTTAAAATGTTTGTCACATAGTGCAAAACCAACACTTGGTTTTGCACTATAGACTGGGCCTTACACCTACTGTCCATTCTTAGAGCCTTACTTGCATTTCAGATGCCAGTTTTATATTTATCCTTAAGCATTATTTTCTTTATAGCCATATCTTCATCATTAAAGGGCAAATGGACTAACCGCCTTGTCACACAACACCCTCTTTTTATTATTCCACCACAGATAAACTCATTCTTCAGTAATTCTTGCCTTTACTCAAGATTTCAGTTTTTCACCAAGTATCATTTTACCCAGTTTATCCATATTTCAAGACCTCCTCAACAACCAAGGAAAAGAATTACTAGACATTAAAAGTACTTTGAAGTTTAATTAATATAGAGTAAGGAGTTGAGATCTGGAGATTATTTATGCTTTGGCAAGGACACAAAAAAAGGATTTATGGTTTCTAAGACTACTGTAAGTAGGTGGATTAAAGATGTATTTAAGAAAGAACTCCTTGCCAGATTTTTTTTTATTAAGACACACACCTTCCCCAGAGGCTGATGGAGAGAAACAGTGAGTTAACATGCCAAAAAACTTGCTTCTTGGCTGCTTGCTTGCGCCCATCACTAAAAAAAACGGAGATTACAACACTACAGCTCTAGATTACTAGACTACTGTTGCAGAAAGCTACATTCACAGCTATGTAGTTATATGGAAACTGCATGTCACTAGAACAGATATTTATTATTATAGTAGCACCGACAGCTAGATGGTAGCTATATGAAGTGAAAGAACATAGTCTCTCCTATGAAAAGTTTACAATTAAAGCTTAGTCACATAAAGCTGGCTTCCAATTTTAAAAACAAAAACAAGAGGCATGACAACTGACAAAATACAGTCTTCTAAATGTCCAGCATCTCATGACACTTAAGGTAGTAGCCATCTTGGATTCAGAAGGAGAAGGGACAGGATGAAATTCATGTTTCTCTATTTATTTAAAAGTCTTATAAACTCTGTATTCATTAGAATGGGCCTATCTGAACACGAAAATTACCTTTCCACACATGACAGATTAAGATAGATCTGAAACCAAAGGGAAAAAAAGAAAATTCTCTGTGGATGGCTTCATGCCCCACCCCACATTCTATTTTGTCCTCTGGAGGCTATTAATCTTAGGTAGACTATTAAATTGCCTTGTAAATTGTAACATTCTCTTAACCAAAGTTTGTCCAAAATGGCATCTCATTACAATTCCCAGCAATCACTGACACATCAATAATGTTTAATAAACCAATCCATAGGCAACAAAACAATTTTCTCTGCTAGTAGCCACTGCTAGAGAAAGGGAAAAATACATGTAGACTTTTTCAAATAACTAACTAACTTTCAAATGGGTTATTTTTGACTATTTATACTACAGTAGCACCTAGAGAGATCAGGGATCATTACACTAGGCCACTGGTTCCAAACTGGGGTTCGTGAACCCCTGGGGGTTCTCGAAATGTTACAGGGGGTTCTCGGGAAACAATTCCCTAATGGCGGATAGAGGTGTCCCTAGGGACCCCAGGCAGCATGGGGCCAGCAGCCCGGAGCCCCTGGACTTCCAGGAGCTAAGCAGATCAAAGCAAGTATATCTGTCACACTGAAAAGATTTAAACTTCAAGACTCCTTATAAGATGGAAAGGGAGGTGGATATTTTTTGCTGTTTTAAAAATTAAATAGGCAGCTAGTATTGTTTTTAAAATTATTACGAAGAACAAGTTTAAGCTTTGTTGTAACATGCGTTGTTTGCCTGGCCTGCTCAAGACCTGAATGCTTGTGTAGGAGGAACTCTGAGTTGGCTTCTTAAATACCTTCATGCTGTTTCACATCTGATACTCCTTGATGAAACATAGCAGCCTTGTCTTATAACAGGCTTATTCGAAGTGATACAAGCTACGAAAGTGAGATCTTGGAAGAGTGTTGCCGTTTTCATAATGTAATAAAAAATACTGTAATGATAAATAATAATAATAAATAGTGTGTAATAAGCATGTCATAAAAACAAATTTTATATTTTCAAGATCACTGCTTTTATAATTAATACTCAGGTAAAGGAGAAAATCCCTGGAAATATTCATTTTTAGGAGGGGGTTCGCGAGACTTAACATTTTAGTGAAAGGGGTTCACAGATTGTTAAAGTTTGGGAACCACTGCACTAGGCTATGTAAACACCCAATACAAAAACAGGCTTCTGCACCAAGGAGCTTGCAAAATTGTGGCTGTTCATATAAAATACACAAGTAATCAAAATCTCATGACAGTGCAAGGGGTCAAATATGTTTAAGTACATTTCTAGCACATCCTTGAAAAAAATCTCCCTGGTCCCAAAAAGGGAAAGGCAGAAGGACAATTTTTTTTCATGTTGTAATTTTTATTTAGAGCTTTACTAGATTTTTCTTCTCACCATCAAGCTAAGGTTAGAAAGCTTCCCCCATGTGCATCTTGTTTTTATTTAGTCTATTAAACAATTTTTCATTCCAAGTTTCCTTGCCATTATTTTTTGATAAAAACATTTTTAACCCTTCGTCTATTCTCTGTACCACCCTAGCTTTCACTTTTAAATTTGTTCTTTGAATTTTTGAGCCCTCTGCTTACTCCCACCCCAATTTGGAGAAACATAGCCCAGAAGCCCTTCCTTCTGCCCAAAACACTGTCCTCCTCCAAGGCTCTCAAAGGTCTAGGCCCAGGATACCTAAAAGATTGCCTGAAGTTCTGAGCTAAGGCCCATTAAATTACTCTGCTCCAGAAATACAATGGTGCTACCCACAAGGGAAAAGCTGGTCTGTGCAAGAGAAAGCTTTCTCTGGGGCTGGTCCCAGATGGTTGAACAAACTCCCAGAGGACCTAAGAACCACCTAAAACATCACCACTTCTCATTCCAAGTGCAAGGCACACTTCTTTAGCTTTGGCCTCAATAATGCACATCCCACAGCCATTAAAAGAAAAACAAACCTTTAAAAAACCCTCCTGCTGAGGAGAAAAGAGAATCAATCACCTGTGAGAAAAGCTAGTCTGGAAGGCACTCATACTAAAGTGCATCAAAATGAATTAAATCAAGTGGAATGGAATCCAATTGAATGCAGACAGTGGCTTTACAGCCTCGGGTGCCCTCTGGTCAGCAGTTCCAGACTTTGTGAGCTGTTTTGAAGACTTTCTACTCTCTTACACTTGACACCTCCACGGGTACAGTCCTGTGCCTGACAGCAGCAGAGAGTGAAACCCAAAAGATTTTCAGTTCCTTTAAGTTCAATTTCTATATTTTAACTGTAACCCAAGTTAAATGCCTTCTCCACCCTATCACCGCCCTAGAGTGGAGGAGACTGGGAGTGTAGGAAAACTATACAGACAATTTAATAAGTTTCAGTTACCTCCAAACTTGCACTCTTCTCTGGGTCTCCCAGTGTGTCTTGTCTTAACTATGTGTGTGCCAGATTGAAAATATCTCAAGGCAGGATCTGTCTTCATACATTTCCTGTACAGTGCCAAGCACATTGCCAGGACTTAAGCAATAAACAACTTTCTTTGTAGCCTTGTGATGCAGAGGGTGCAAAACTAGGTTCCACTGTTCTGTGACCTCTGCCATTAACTTTAATAGTCTGAATAATGTAAGTACTCATCCCATGCTCTGGGTACTGTCCAAAACCTAAACTCAATAGGTAGAAAACGCCACAACTGACCTCCCCATCACAACAACAAAGCCCTATTTCATTCATTTTTAAACTCCGCACACCAGCCCAAAGCCCTTTCCACCAAGAGAAGTCTGGCAGAACAGATGCATCTTGCATATTCTACTTAATCTGCTAGTTATCATTGGTTTTCTGTTCAACTTAACTTAGTGCTGAACTCATTAGCCTTCACCCTTTGAAGGGAGGGGCTAATGTTGCTTAGAAGTTTTGGCCTGTGGCTGAAATCTGAGTTTACTGGTCTCAAAGAGGACCGCTTCAATTTTCTAGAAACTTAAGATTTGATGAAACTGTAATTAACTATACAAGTTGCCGGAGAATTGGTCTGTCTCATTTACTGGGGGAAAGTCTGGGACCAGAGAATTTTCTGGGGTTATCCTGTGGTGTACTGTAATTCGTAAGTCGCTGACTAGCAGCACTCAATACTGTGTTGCTGGGAGCGAATTACATGCTGGAGACTGTGTGTTAATAGGGTGACCAGATTAAAGGAACAAAATATTGGGACACATGGCGGGAGGGTCAGGGCCGAGCTGATGAAGCAAAAAAAAAACAAACCAAAAACACGCCCTAAGCCACAATATCGGGACAAATGGCGCCCTGACAAATGGCGCCCTGGTCGGGACGTGGGACAAACATCTAAATATCAGGACAGTCCCAATTTTATCGGGACAGCTGCTCACCCTATGCGTTAACTGCCCAGGAGTGACTGTTCTCACAGTAAAGGGACCGAATGGCTGGGCAGCAGTTCTGCAGAAAAGGACCTAGGGGTTACAGTGGACGAAAAGCTGAATATGAGTCAACAGTGTGCCCTTGTTGCCAAGAAGGCTAATGGCATTTTGGGTTGTATAAGTAGGGGCATTTCCAGCAGATCGAGGGACGTGATCATTCCCCTCTATTTGGCACTGGTGAGGCCTCATTTGGAGTACTGTGTCCAGTTTTGGGCCCCACACTACAAGAAGGATGTGGATAAATTGGAAAGAGTCCAGCGGAGGGCAACAAAAATGATTAGGAGGCTGGAGCACATGACTTATGAGGAGAGGCTGAGGGAACTGGGATTGTTTAGCCTGCAGAAGAGAAGAATGAGGGGGGATTTGATAGCTGCTTTCAATTACCTGAAAGGGGGTTCCAAAGAGGATGGATCTAGACTGTTCTCAGTGGTAGAAGATGACAGAACAAGGAGTAATGGTCTCAAGTTGCAGAGGGGGAGGTTTAGGTTGGATATTAGGAAAAACTTTTTCACTAGTAGGGTGGTGAAGAACTGGAATGGGTTACCTAGGGAGGTGGTGGAATCTCCTTCCTTAGAGGTTTTTAAGGTCAGGCTTGACAAAGCCCTGGCTGGGATGATTTAGTTGGGGTTGGTCCTGCTTTGAGCAGGGGGTTTTCATAGATTCATAGATTCTAGGGCTGGAAGGGACCTCGAGAGGTCATTGAGTTCAGCCCCCTGCCCTCATGGCAGGACCAATTACTGTCTAGACCATCCCTGATAGACATTTATCTAACCTACTCTTAAATATCTCCAGAGATGGAGATTCCACAACCTCCCTGGGCAGTTTATTCCAGTGTTTAACCACCCTGACAGTTAGGAACTTTTTCCTAATGTCCAACCTAAACTTCCCTTGCTGCAGTTTAAGCCCATTGCTTCTTGTTCTGTCCTTAGAGGCTAAGATGAACAAGTTTTCTCCCTCCTCCTTATGACACCCTTTTAGATACCTGAAGACTGCTATCATGTCCCCTCTCAGTCTTCTCTTTTCCAAACTAAACAAACCCAATTCCTTCAGCCTTCCTTCATAGGTCATGTTCTCTAGATCCTTAATCATTCTTGTTGCTCTTCTCTGGACCCTCTCCAATTTCTCCACATCTTCCTTGAAATGCGGTGCCCAGAACTGGACACAATACTCCAGTTGAGGCCTAACCAGCGCAGAGTAGAGCGGAAGAATGACTTCTCGTGTCTTGCTCACCACACACCTGTTAATGCAGCCCAGAATCAAGTTTGCTTTTTTTGCAACAGCATCACCTGTTGACTCATATTTAGCTTGTGGTCCACTATAACCCCTAGCTCCCTTTCTGCCGTACTCCTTCCTAGACAGTCTCCTCCCATTCTGTACGTGTGAAACTGATTGTTCCTACCTAAGTGGAGAACTTTGCATTTGTCCTTATTAAACTTCATCCTGTTTACCTCTGACCATTTCTCCAATTTGTCCAGATCATTTTGAATTATGACCCTATCCTCCAAAGCAGTTGCAATCCCTCCCAGTTTGGTATCATCTGCAAACTTAATAAGCGTACTTTCTATGCCAATATCCAAGTCGTTGATGAAGATATTGAAGAGAGCCGGTCCCAAAACAGACCCTTGCGGAACCCCACGCGTTATACCTTTCCAGCAGGATTGGGAACCATTAATAACTACTCTCTGAGTACGGTTATCCAGCCAGTTGTGCACCCACCTTATAGTAGCCCCATCTAAGTTGTATTTCCCTAGTTTATTGATAAGAATATCATGAGAGACCGTATCAAATGCCTTACTAAAGTCTAGGTATACCACATCCACCGCTTCTCCCTTATCCACAAGACTCATTATCCTATCAAAGAAAGCTATCAGATTGGTTTGACATGATTTGTTCTTTACAAATCCATGCTGGCTATTCCCTATCACCTTACCACCTTCCAAGTGTTTGCAGATGATTTCCTTAATTACTTGCTCCATTATTTTCCCTGGCACAGAAGTTAAACTAACTGGTCTGTAGTTTCCTGGGTTGTTTTTATTTCCCTTTTTATAGATGGGCACTATATTTGCCCTTTTCCAGTCTTCTGGAATCTCTCCTGTTTCCCATGATTTACCAAAGACAATAGCTAGAGGCTCAGATACCTCCTCTATTAGCTCCTTGAGTATTCTAGGATGGATTTCATCAGGTCCTGGTGACTTGCAGGCATCTAACTTATCTAAGTGATTTTTAACTTGTTCTTTTTTTATTTTATCTTCTAAACCTTCCCCCTTCCCATTAGCATTCACTATGTTAGGCATTCCTTCAGACTTCTCGGTGAAGACCAAAACAAAGAAGTCATTAAACATCTCTGCCATTTCTAAGTTTCCTGTTACTGTTTCTCCCTCCTCACTGAGTAGTGGGCCTACCCTGTCCTTGGTCTTCCTCTTGCTTCTAATGTATTGATAAAAAGTTTTCTTGTTTCCCTTTATTCCTGTAGCTAGTTTGAGCTCATTTTGTGCCTTTGCCTTTCTAATCTTGCCCCTGCATTCCCGTGTTGTTTGCCTATATTCATCCTTTGTAATTTGTCCTAGTTTCCATTTTTTATATGACTCCTTTTTATTTTTTAGATCTTGCAAGATCTCGTGGTTAAGCCAAGGTGGTCTTTTGCCACATTTTCTATCTTTCCTACCCAGCGGAATAGTTTGCTTTTGGGCCCTTAATAGTGTCCCTTTGAAATATTGCCAGCTCTCCTCAGTTGTTTTTCCCCTCAGTCTTGATTCCCATGGGACCTTACCTATCAGCTCTCTGAGCTTACCAAAATCCGCTTTCCTGAAATCCACTGTCTCTATTTTGCTGTACTCCCTTCTGCCCTTCCTTAGAATTGTGAACTCTATGATTTCATGATCACTTTCACCCAAGCTGCCTTCTACTTTCAAGTTCTCAATGAGTTCCTCCCTATTTGTTAAAATCAAATCTAGAACAGCTTCCCCCCTAATAGCTTTCTCAACCTTCTGAAATAAAAAGTTGTCTGCAATGCAGTCCAAGAACTTATTGGATAGTCTGTGGCCCGCTGTATTATTTTCCCAACATATATCTGGATAGTTGAAGTCCCCCATCACCACCAAATCTTGGGCTTTGGATGATTTTGTTAGTTGTTTAAAAAAAGCCTCATCCACTTCTTCCACCTGGTTAGGTGGCCTGTAGTAGACTCCTAGCATGACATCACCCTTGTTTTTTACCCCTTTTAGGCTAACCCAGAGACTCTCAACACTTCCGTCCCCTATGTCCATCTCTATGATGACCTCCTGAGGTCCCTTCCAACCCTGAAATTCTATGATTCTATGATATCTAAGTATCAAAACAGTTTTTTTTGCAAGGTTTAGGGCTTCGACGTTTGTATTCAGATTAGTACTAACACTGAGATTACGGTCACTCAACAAGGCACTGAAAAAACATTTACCAAGAAATATACATGGAAGATCTAATTCTTCCAGATAGCCTACTTCTACATAGGGAGCATTTGAGCAAATGCAGACTTCTGAATTGTGTTTATATTTACTATTCTTTAGTGCTATGTGTTTCAGTCTTTTACCATTCATTTAATAGTTTATTCACTATTCCCCCAATTGTTTTTAAAACAACTTCTTTCACATTCCAGATAAAGTATTAACCATTTTACTTCTCTTGATTAACACTGATCAAGTCAATGTTCATTGCTTGCAAAGATAAAGAGTTTAAAAACATTTAAGCAAAAGGCTTAGTAGGCTATTCTGTGATAGAAAAAAAATGTCAAGTAAAGTAAAAAGGCACTAGCATTAGTAAAACCAATGAGAACTTTTTTTTTAATTGTCATAGTTAAAAATGCATGTTAGACCAACTTAGGATACAACAGGAAAGCACAAAAGAGCAAGAGTGAATCAGGAGACCAAACTGAAAAAAAGTAGCAGACAGTGCAGTTCAAACAGGTCACATTCAAATTTCTAACTTTGCCTAAGAACAAAGCAATGAGCCTAGCAACAGCTTCAGCCAATCAGAGACCAGACAAACAAGTATAAGGCTCAACTTCTCAAAACGTCAGTGAAGTCCAACCTCCTCAAGCATGTTTCCTAATTGTGTTCTGTCAAAACTGAATCTAGCAAGTTTTGAAACAGGCCAGACTTGATTGAAAATAAGTTATAATGATAGAGTAATTTCCTTGGTTATATTTAACAAAATACATCAGTGTTAACAAAGATTTATAGAACTGCTTCAAAAATATTAGTGTCTTTATGAAAAAAGTTAACTTTGAAATACTTCACCACTTACTGCCTCAAAACGAGAAAGATTATAGGCAAAATTCAAGAGAGGCACAGCACAGAATTCACAGCCCAGGGTGATGGTGGCGTATAGTGGCTTTAAGTCTCCCTATTCTGGGCTGTTCTGGGGGCTGGAGAGGCCCCCCATCATAATTTACAGAGCTCTGGGGGACCTAAGTTACAGCAGCCTGCCTGGATTGGAGTGTTGCTAGGAATCTGTACAGGGCTGCGCTCCTGAAACTCCTCCGGACCCCACACCTGCTCTGCTATTCTTCCATGTCAGGTCTTGCAAGGGTGTCCACAGGAGGCTGCTGACAGGCAGTCTTATACAATGCCTGTGCAAGGAGACTACTCTGAGTGAAATGGTGAGAGCAGCACTCAATTCTGGCCAAGAGAGGAAAGGATCTAGAGTGGGGTGGATGGGGTGAGGATTTCACTCTATGTTCCATGGAAAGAAGGATTTTTGTAGTACTCTAGTCATGGGCCACTTTCTCCTTTTAAATCTTATTTGTCTGTCCCCACTAACTATATAGCTCCTCTTTTCAATATCATTTGACTCTATTACTGTTTTTGTTCTCTCTTCATCATTCAGTTCTGTCCAGCTCAGTATCTTCCAATTCAACTTTAGAAACAGTTGCCTCTATAAATTCCTTCATGCCTACTTTCCAAGATCTTTATTATCTTAGGGCTAGTCCACACTAACCCCCCGGTTCGAACTAAGATATGCAACTTCAGCTACATGAATAACGTAGCTGAAGTCGAAGTATCTTAGTTCGAACTAAAAGGTACTTACCGCGGGTCCAGACATGGCAGGCAGGCTCCCCCATCGACTCCGCATACTCCTCTTGCGGAGCAGGAGTACCGGTGTCGACGACGAGCACTTCCGGGATCGATTTATTGCGTCTACACAAGACGCGATAAATCGATCCCAGAAGATCGATTGCTTCCCGCCGAACCAGGAGGTAAGTATAGATGTACCCTTAGACTTAAAAAAAATATATCGTTCCAAACTCAATACAGGGACAAACTACTAGGTATTTTCAAAAGTGCTTGGGTTGTTTTTTGTTTGTTTTTTAATTCCAGCTACAATACACACAGTACTGTAAACTAAAAAGATCTGGGACTCTTGTAATGCAGTTAGTTGTAAGATCATATCAGAATTTCTGTGATTTATTTGTTTGGAATGTCAGTAGAACTACAGAAACTTGAGGTCTTTGCAGTGCAAGTGTCTGCAATTTGGTCACTCTTTAATAGTACAGGTATTATATGCTCACTATAGCGGGGCAGTCATCCCGCTCTGGCTCAGCATAGGTTAAAAGCCAGCCCTTGGCGAGGGCTGGGGCTGAGAGCCAATCAGAAAAGGCTGAGAGGCAGCCAATCAGGGCCAGGCTGGGCCCTATAAAAGGGCTGCAGGGCCAGAAGGCAAGGCGTCTCTCTCTAGCTTTGGAGAGAGATAGATGTAGCTGCCTGAAGGAGCAAAGGGTACCTGAAGCAGAGCAGTGGCAAGAAGGAAGGGCAAGAGGAGCTGGGGAGCTCCAGCCTGGTAACTCCCCAGGCTGAGGCCTTGTTAAAGGCCAAAGGAGGTACTGGGGCTGCAGGGAGACAACTGGGGGCAAGAAAAGCAGCAGGTCCAACCCCCTTGCCAGTAATGAGTGGATTACAGACTGCAGTCTGCCCCAGAGAAAGGGGGCTAGATGATGACTGGCAGTAGGCACTGAGGCAAGGTGGGCTTAGAGGGTTGGGGGTTTCCCTGGGAGGGGAGACCCAGAGCATGGGGGCACTGCAGTGGGGCAGCACCCCGAGGTAAAGGGCCCCGGGGTCCGGAAAGGACACAGGGGCCTGAGGCAGGCGAGACACTGCCAGCAGAGGGCACTCTGAGGCTGAAGAGCTAATTCCCAAGACAACCAGCAGGAGACGCTGCACCAGTGAGTTGTCGCTTTGCTACACTCACCCACTTAGTTTCTTGAGTACTAGTTTGTTATTGGAACCAAGTCAAAACATGATTAGAACAATCGCTAGCAGTTTCAGTTCAAAACCTTTAAAGTGGTTTCACACTTTAAAAAAAAAAAAAGTTAAGCACACTACTGAAAGTTAGCCCTAAAGCCACTGTTCCTTAAAGAACATTATTAAACAGTTCAGCCCGACTTGCTGCTATAGGGAGAGGAGACCACTTACGCTGTTGCATATTGTACAGCATCTTAAAAATACTATGTTCCAAACACAATGAGAAAGGAAAGCACTGCATATACCCACTCACATTCAAATGTACTAAAGTCGCACACAAAATACAGAGAACAAAATGTTCTCTGGTTTCCACAACCAAAAAGCAAAACAAAACAAAAATCAATATTTTCACAGTTATCCAGTGTAGGCTGATTTGTAGCACCTCTCAAACCTCAGACAGAATTAAGAATCAGTGAAAACACACTTTTACTAAGGATCAGATTTAATTTTAAAAAGGAACCAATACATCTTTTTATGAGAGAAAGGGGGTTATAGAATTGGCTCTGATTTCAACTGGTGATAACCTAGAGGTGAAAGAAAGCTTATAATTGGATATAGAGTCCAAACTATGTATTCCATGATCTATGAGAAAAATGCTACTTTGTCCCTGCATTCTAATAGTAATTTCAGTCTTATTCTCTCTTCTTCCTCACTTGCATGAGTACTTCATTTTCCAATAAAAATCAGTTCTCAGATGGACCTCTTCTTAATTGTATTGATCTGTATTCATTCTTATGTTGAACTGTAATTAAGATAATATAAAACACACCTGTGCAATCATAAGAACTGCCTGGGACTACAGGCTGTGTCTGGGGGAAGTGGGCATGTATAATACTATAGCCTAAACAATTGAAAATTATAATGCAAATCATACTTGGGTGGGACAGAACAGAAAGGAGAGTGACTCCCTAGGGTGTCAGTGGAGCAAACCTGATAAATCAGAAGTGGGCAAACTTTTTGGCCCGAGGGCCACATCTGGGTGGGGAAATTGCATGCAGGGCCATGAATTGTAGAGCTGGGGCAGGAGGTTGGGGTGGGGGAGGGGGTGTGGTGTGCAGGAAGGGGCAAGGGGTTGGTGTGCAGGAGGAGTGCGGGGTGCAGGAAGGGGCTCAGGGCAGGGGGTGCAGGAGTGATGCAGCAGGGGTCTCAGGGCAGGGGGTTGGGGTGCAGGGAGGGGTGTGGCAGGGGGCTTAGAGAAAGGGGTTGGGCTGCAGGAGGGGGTGCGGAGTGGGCTCGGGGGGGGTTGGGGTGCAGAAGGGGTGCAGAGTGAGGGGGCTCAGGACAGGGTGTTGGGGTGCAGGGGGGGTTCGGGGTGCGGGCTCCGGCCTGGCACCGCTTACCTGGAGTGGCTCCGGGGTGACAGCGGCGCGCAGTGGGGCTAAGGCGGGCTCCCTGCCTGCCCTGGCCCCGTGCTGCTCCTGGAAGCGGCCGGCACCACATCCCTGCAGCCCCTGGGGGAGGAGTTGGGGGGGCAGAGACCTCCGTGCGCTGCCCTTGCCTGCGGGTATCTCCCCCGAAGCACCCACTGGCCATTCCCGGGAGCCTGCCTTAGCCCCATGGCACCACGGGGCTGGAAATCTCACGGGCCGGATCCAAAGGCCTGACGGGCCAGATCCAGCCCGCAGGCCGTAGTTTGCCCACATCTGTGATAAATCCTTAGGAAGGAAGACTTTATCATTCATCATGAAAGGGGGCAATGTGACTCAGAACTCCACAAGTAAGAAGGAGGAGCTTTCTGAAAAATCCTTGAGAGAAAGAGAATATAAAAGACAGAACCATGATGGAGAGCTGGTGTCAAGAGAGACTCAGAGGATATGTCCACACTGCAATGTAAGCCCAGGGTTAGAACTTGAGTTAGCAAATCCTGGGTTTGTTAACCTCTCCTTAGTTTGTTAACCAAAGGCTTGAGCATCTACACACATTTGTAGGTTAGAAATTGTCAAAGGCTTGGTCCCAACCTGGGGCTCCAGCATCTACACTGCATTATTCAGCCTTGAGTCTAACCACCCATATTCCAGACTGTCTAGCGCCCTCCAAAGTTTGGCTGCTCTAGTCCTTTGTTCATGGGGCAGGGTGACTATCCAGGGGCCAAAGAAAGTCAGCCCATGGGATTGTAGGAAACTTGTGGCAGGCTCCCAGAGCACAAATCCAGTGGGGCTGCGTCTACACTGCAAACCAACAGGGCTTGAACCCCAGGTCCCAGCTTGACTCAAGCCCTCTGTGGGGTCCTGGAATCCTGGATCAGTGCAATGTGGGTGTAGGAAGAAGTGGGGGATAGGCTTGAGACGGAGTTTGAACTCTGGGCTTACACTGCAATGTAGACATATCTAGAGAGACAGTGCACGGAGCTAAGAACAGACCAGCAATCTGCAAGGTAACTAAAGCAAAAGGACTATCTGACAGTGCAGAAGTTCTGACAGAATGTGCATTTATGTTGTTTTAAAATAACTTTTCTCTAAACCTTTGTTCCAGCTGCTAAATAAAAATACTTTTAGAAGTCTGCTAGTCAATATCACTGGTCAGAGGTTCCCAAAGGGAGACCCTAACAGGTGCTCAGAGATAGGCCTGTACAGTAAAAAGCAGTTGGTATACACCGGGGTTCTGCTGTACAAGTGGAAGAATCACAGGATTCCACCCCAAGACTAGTAAAGGGAAGAGGCCTAAGGCCAGTGGGCTGCATTCAGGGCACGTGTACACTACAAAATTGAGTCAACATAAGTTACGTTGACGTACAGCCACTTCAGTAATTGAATGTGTTTTACTTATCCATACTATGCTTCTTGTGCTGGTGGTTCGTGTTCTCACTAGGAGCACTTGCACCGATTTAACTGCCATTGTGGGGCATGGTGGACCGTTTCTGAAAGGCAGCAACAGTCAATGTAAGCAATACAGTGTCTACACTGACACCGTGTCAACCTAACTACATCAACTTAAGTGCTACGCCTCTTGCAGAGGTGAAGTTAAGTTACTGTAGTGGGTGAGTTACATTGGTGAGAGCTACAATCAATGTAAACACTTAAAGAGTTAGGTCGACTTAAGCTGCCTTACATCGACCTAGCTCTGTAGTGTAGACCAGGCCTCAGAGAGACCAGAAAGGGGACTAAGGTGCAGATACCCCATATAACCATGACATATGGTTGTACCCCTCAGCTTTTTTACATGTATGTCTTTTTATTAACAACAAAGAGAGAGAATGCAAAGCTACCAAAATCAGGGGCACTAGTGTATGTAAAAGAGTCCTCAAATGGTTTTAAAATTCTTTGAAATAACGTATCAGAGTGGCAGAGTACCAAATGTGATTTCAATCTGGTGAATGGATTTAATGTGAAAATGCTCATTGTAATACGCATCTCTGTCACTCAGCACTTTTTTCTCTTAACTTTAGAGCAACCAACTTCATGGCAGATGGTTGCTGACTGCAGTTGCATTTGCCTAGCAAATACTCCATTGTTCAGCTTATTGTAAGGGTAAATGTATTTGCTAAGAACTCATGATCTGTTCATGCTATATACTCCTTTTTGTTACAATTTTTTAAGAAAACTATTTTTGTTAATGTAAAGTTAATATTTCAGAGCAGAATTTTTAAACTTATTGCACTAAATACAAGCTCTGTAAGAATAATAAAATAATAATAATAATAAATAAAAAAACAGCTGAAGACATCTTTAGTCACAAGCACCTAAAACAGGGAAGGGAATGCAGCTTGTTTAAACCGGTGTAATCAGAGATGTCAACTGTCACAGGAGAAACAGAACTCTCAACTTGGCAGCTAAAAAGTCTTTTATATTCTTATTTAAAGCAACCTGCCCTGATAGTAGCTGCCTATTTTAAAGTTACTGGGTTTTATTAAACAATACACATACCTTTAGAGAGACTATTACATTCTTAAATACTAAGTTCTCCACATTTACACTGTTTAAAAGCACCGTTTCCTGTAAACAGAGTTTTACACCAACATATAAATATTTTTGGTAGGAAAGTCATGTTAAAATGAGAACATGCTCTCATGAACAGCTTGCTGCAACATCAGAGCCAGAATGCCATAATAAATACTCTGAATTTATATAGTGCTTTCCAAATATTTAATAGGCGCTGCTACAAAGGCAAATTTGTTTTCTGTTACCTCTGTCAACTATCAAAATATCAGCTAAATTCAATTTGCAACCCAAATGGAATACTAGTATGGTTATCAAGTGATTCCCCCACCCAATATATGGTATAATTCTCTTATCAATCTCATTACATTTTCTCCCTTCACACACACAAGTCTTCCTCAAACCATAGAAGCAGTTATGCTAGTGCGTGTGACATCACTATGAACTTCCTGATAACACCATCTATAGCAGGGGTCTCAAACTCAAATGACCACGAGGGCCAGATGAGGATTAGTACATTGGCCCGAGGGCCGCATTACTGATACCTACCCCGCCCCCGCACCGCCCTCGGCCCCGCCCCCACTCCACCCCTTCCATGAGGCATCACCCCTTCCCCAAAATCCCCAATCCAACTCTGCCCCCTCCCTGCCCCCAGGGGGTGCAGGAGGGCTGTGGGGTGTGGTGGGGGCTCAGGGCAGGGAGTTGGGGTGTGGGGTGCAGGGCGTGGCAGGGGGTCAGGGTGCAGGGTGCGGCAGGGGACTCAGGGCAGGGGGTTGGGGTGCAGGAGGGGTGCGACAGGGGGCTCAGGGCAGGGGGTCGGGGTGCGAGGTGTGACGGGGGCTCAGGGGAGGGGATCGGGGTGCAGGAGGGGTGCAGCAGGGGGCTCAGGGTGCAGGGTGTGGCAGGGGACTCAGGGCAGGGGGTCGGGGTGCAGGAGGGGTGCGGGGTGCGACGGGGGCTATGGGGAGGGGGTCGGGGTGCAGGAGGGGTGCAGCAGGGAACTCAGGGCAGGGGGTCGGGGTGCAGGAGGGGTGCGGGGTGCGACAGGGGGCTCAGGGGAGGGGGTCAGGGTGCAGGAGGGGTGCGGGCTCTGGCCTGGCATGCACTGGGGGTAGGTTCCCTGCCTGCCTGCCCTGCACTGCCCTGCCCCTGCGCCGCTTCGGCAAGCTCCTGGAACCTGGGGGAGGAGGGGCACAGGGGTCTGTGTCACGGTTGGGTCCAGGCACCGCCCCCAGCAGCTCCCATTGGCCGCAGTTCCCCGTTCCCGGCCAATAGGAGCTTCTGGGGGCGGTGCCTGGACGCAACAGTGACACAGACCCCTGTGCCCCTCCTCCCCCAGGTTCCAGGAGCTTGTCGGAGCCGCGCACTGGATCAGAGCCACTGTACATAAATGCGGGGGGGCTGCAGGGAGCTCGCGGGCGCAGAAAACAACTCCGCGGGCCGCATGTGGCCCGCGGGCCGCGTGTTTGAGACCCCCTGATCTATAGCCTCTATCCCACCTTGTTCTCAGTTGTCTCAGGGGGGTGAAGCGAATAGGCGGCTGTTTACAAGATTGCAATGAAAAGAACAATACAAGAAGGGACTACGTTAGGGAGTCAGCAAATTACATTTGAAGATAAAAAATGTAAGTGCACTACCAGGAAAAACAGATACATTTTCAACCTAGTAACAACTATGAGTATTTTATAATTATACTGTATACTTTACTCTGGGATAGAACACAATTTGTGTACAATACAGTCTGCTAGCCTCCATGATTTATTGCTGTTCAGGAGGTGCAGACCATATCATTTTAGGATTTACCCTAATCTGAAGGTTGTTTACAAAAGTACTTTTGCTACTGTGTAAGAAGTGGGTAGGGAAAAAGTTAGAAAGAATGTTCTAAAGCTCAAGGAGTTTTTGAACATGCTTAAGAATTACAGATTAGTAGACCTAAAGGATTTTTTTCTCCTATGGTGATCCTTCTGTTAGTATATCCATTATTAGCACTGACCAACACAACCAGCCAAAAATAAAAATGGTGACCAAAAAAAAAAAAGTGAGTTGCACTATGGGTTATTTTAGATAAACCACTGATTTCTGAACTACATTTATCTAATGGAATCTGTTGGTACTTATTCTTATTGGGTTGGGTCAGATTGATTAAGGGACCCTTACCAACTAAGTAAAACACAAACTTTTTAAGATCTGCTACATATTTCTCCTTAACTTATCCATATCCATTCCATAACAAGTAATTTTTTTGGGACAGGACTACGTTTGTACAGTGCCTAGCACAATGGGGCCCCTTTCTCAATTGGCTCCTAGAGACTAATATCATATAAATTATGATAATAGTCAGTGGTTGGCGCAGCCATGCTGGGGCAATCATGATAACTTGGGACCTGTCTCTTGATTTTCACAAGGACACTGCTGACGTGTGGGATCGGGGGGTGGGGGGAGCGTACATCAGGCTTCCTGCCCAGGATAGGAGGAAGGCAGCGGAGAGGGAGCCCTTGCCAAGACCCCATCTGGAGCAGAAGCGGTGGCACTTCCTGTTCTGCCTGGTGGTGAACAGATCCACTTGGGAAGATCCCCACCTCTGGAAGACTGTGCAGGTTACTTCTGGGTGGAGTGCCCATTCGTGGTGAGAGGAAAAGTCCCTGCTTAGGTGATCCACTAACATGTTCTTGACCCCCAGGAAGTGACATGCTTCTAGATGGATTCCGTGGTCCATGCAGAAGTCCCAAAGACGGAGTATCTTTTGGCAGAGGCCGAGGATTGAGCGACCCCGTCTGTTGATATAGAACATCAAGGCTGTGTTGTCCATCAACTTGGTCATGGCTTGCCTCATATTAAAATCATAGTGGCCTAGGAGGGCCTGATGGTTGGCCACACACAAGTGTAGACTGGAGGATGAATAAACTCCCCTTGAGTCTTTATTCTTGGGGGTAACCCCCGGTTGACCCTGTCTCTCCCTGTGGTTGATCACCTCTACCACTAGGGAATTGGGAGCAGGGTAGGTATAAAGGTACTCGTGACCCTTGGATAGCACAAAGTACTTGTGGCTCTGCCCTTTTGGAGATTGGAGGCAAGGAGGAGGGGGTTTGCCAGAGGGCATTTGTAATTTTCGTAACCCCTCATATAAGGGAAAAGCTACCCTGGCTGGGCCTACGGGACAGAGAACATTGAAGAGGGAATCTGCAGGCTTCTCAAACTCCTCTGCCTAGAGGCCCAGGTTGGTGGCAACCCTCTTTAGCAGCTCCTGATGTGCCATAGCATCATCCTGGGGAACTGGTGGAGGGGGCCCCACTATAGCCTCGTCTGGCAACAACAAGGAGGAAGCCAGTACATGGATTTCTCCGCAACCAGAGGTAGTCCGGCAGCTTGCTTGCCCACTTCCTCCTGTGCCAGCGGGGTGCCTGCAGTCTAAGCCTCTTGAACTGGAGGGAGGGGGGACGGGTGAGGGATGTAGCCGGTCTCTCCGAAGCGCCGGACACCAAGTGGGTGGCCTGGGAGGGCTGAGTGAACCCTCATGGGTACCACTGTGCCGGCCAGAGTCTGAGGCCACGGGGCCGGCTGAGGTGCCACTGCTGTCATCTGCACCATAGGTATCAGAGCTTGTCCCGCAGCTAGGGAACCTCGCTCCAAACCCAAGCTAGAGCCCAAGCAGTTGCTCCCCTGCGACCAAGACAGGACTGGTCGCTCCTCCCAGAGTTGGATCTGCCTGACCTCAACGAGCGCCTGGTTGGGGGCTTTCATGACCGGTGGCGCTTGGTGAATCCGCAACGGCCCTGGTCCCGGTCTGGCGATCTATGCCTCATGCTTCACAAGCGAGACCGGGATGTGGAGCGGGAGCGGGAACCAGAACAGGCTTGGCCTTGTGAAGATGTAGGCGCATGTGGTGCCGTTGCCCTGGGGGATTGGTGATGGTCTGGGGAACAGTACCGTTGGTCCCTTGACCTGTCCCTGGAGCGGTAGCGGTGCCACGGAAACTCCAGGCACCAACTCTAAAACTCCTGCTGGGGGGGCGCATGCCTACAGAGGTCTGCGCCCGGTCACCAGCGAGCCGCACCTTGAGCCTCTCTGCCCTTGTCCGAGGTCTGGAGACTGGATGGGGTTACGAAACTTCTGCCTATCACGGTCAGAAGCGTGTTGGCTGCGAAAGGGTGACCGGTGGCGGGACTTCCCCCGCGACGGGGAGCGTTGCTGTAGAGGTGGAGACTGTGGTGGTTCAAACTTGGGTTTACCCTGTAACCAGGACCCTGCAGGGGCCGGAGTGGGCGACACCAGGAGGGGCAATCTTTTGCGCTGCTTGCAGGGCCTCCAGCATGGATGGCACCAGGAGCTGACAAGGACCTTTGATGCTAACCAGGGTAGCTGCGGGGAACAGGCTGGGCTACCCCACTAGGGCTGAGCTGGGGCCTGAGATTCCAAAGGGGATGAAGAGATGCCCGAGACAGGGTCTTGGTCCACCCCAGACTTGTCCTTTCCCTTGCAGGAAGCTGGAGACCTTCTTCGCCCCATCTTCCTGGGCTTCTTGGCTGGAGCCATGGAAGGAAACTGGTGCCAGCTTGCAGACGGTATTGGCGGGGTGCTACGCACCAAGGTCATGGTGCTCAGCGCCGAATCGGAGTGCTGCTCTAGCACTGGAGTAAGGGTAGACTCCATAAGGAACGCTTTCAAGCGAATATCTTACAGTTCTTGTAATACGAGACTTTTAGGATGGTTTATAGGAGGAGGAGTTTTCTGACCTGATGCTTCTCTGCTTCCCAAGAGAACACATATACATACACAGAGCACAAACAAAATCTCCCCCTCCCTAGATTTGAAAGCATCTTCTTTCCCCATTGGTCCTTTTGGTTAGGTGTCAACCAGGTTATTTGAGCTTCTTAACCCCTTACAGGTAAGGAGGAATTCTAGGCTACCCTTAGCTGTATGGTTATGACAATAGGTAATCATCAAGTGACTCATCCCCCATTCCCAGATACTGGCAAAACCAAGGCTAGGGACACCATCCCTGCCCATCTTGGCTAAGAGCCACTGATTGACCTATCCTCCATGAATTTATCTAGTTCTTTTTTGAACCCTGCTATAGTCTTGGCCTTCATAACATCCTCTGGCAAGGAGTTTCACAGGTTGACTGTGCGCTGTGTGAAGAAATACTTCCTTTAGTTTAAAATAAACTTGCTGCCTATTCATTTGGTGACCTCTAGTTCTTGTGTTATGAGGAGGAGGTAAATAAGGAAGTGTTGTTTATTTCTCCACACAAGTCATGATTTTATAGACCTCAGTCATATCCCCCCTTATTCATCTCTTTTCCAAGCTGAAAAGTCCCAGTCTTATTAATCTCTCCTCATACAGAAGCCATTCCATACCCCTAATAATTTTTGTTGCCCTTTTCTGAACCTTTTCCAAGTCCAATATATCTTTTTTGAGATGGGGCTATCACATCTGCAAGCAGTATTCAAGGGTGTGGGTGTATCATGGGTTTATACAGAGGCAATATGTCTTGTCATCTTTCCCTTTCTTGATGATTCCCAACATTCTGTTAGCTTTTTTGACTGCCGCTGCACATTGAGTGGATGGCTGGAATTATGTTTTCTAGTGTGCATTACTTTGCATTTATCAACATTAAATTTCATCTGCCATTTTGTTGCCCAATCACCTACTTTTGTGAGATCCCTTTCTGGCTCTTTGCAGTCTGCCTGGGACTTAACTATCTTGAGTAGTTTTGTATCATGGGCAAATTTTGCCACCTCACTGTTTACCCCTTTTTTCCAATTCATTTATGAATAGGTTAAATAGGACTGGGCCAAGTACAGACCCCTGGGGGATACCACTATTTACCTCTCTCCATTCTGAAAACTGACCGTATATTCCTACCCTTTGTTTCCTATCTTTTAACTAGTTACTGATCCATGACAGGACCTTCCCTCTTATCCCATAACAGCTTATTAGTATTAGGTCAAAGAAATTATCTGCTCAACACGAACCAAAACATTTTGTTTAATTTTCAGAAGGTTTTCACCCTTTAAACAAAATTAAATAAGCTAAAATTCAAAAAAAAATGTTTTGAAATGAAAAGTCCAAATGTTTCATTTAAAAAATGTCAAAACAATGCATGACTTTTTCAAAATCCCCCATATTTTTCAGATGAAACAATTCATGGAATTTGCCCCAAATTCACAGTTTGTTAACCTGAAACTGCTTTTTTTGGCAAATAAAGTATTCATCAAAAAAAAAAAAAAAAAGAGAAAAAAAAAGCCCACCTCTACTAGTGATCTCACAGACTAAAAGCTGTGCTGAATGTATCTACAGAGTTTATACATTTCTTGAAGTTGAGCTTTTAACTTTCATTAAGCAGAGCTACTAGTCTCAAGGAACTTGTAAATGCCTTGCACTTTAGTTACTGTTTCTCATGTCACTCTTGTTGGGTAAACACTTGCACAAGGCCTCTTGGATCTACTCCAACTGATTGCATCAGGTGTTTTCACTGCACTGATTAAACAGAGTGTTCAGTTTCATTCCATTGACTTTATTATAACCTCCTCTTACAATCAGCTGAATTATTCACAAACAATTTGACAAATCTTTATAAGGTTGGAATTATATAACATCCTCAAGTTGCAAGATGTCGATCATCCACAAATGAAGAACCAGATATCGTCCACCAATTCTCCTCTCCAAAAAGGCAGCATCTCCAATTACCCATAAAACTTGCACAAGAATTAACAGCAGTTAATAAAGGATCATCAGTCCAAAGCTGACTTTGCAGTTAACACTGCAGTGATAGAAAACTTAAATTGTCTACTCTTAAGCCAGTGTGTCCCAAAATAAAGACCCCTATAGAGGAGCCAGTGATGGTATATGAATGGTTTAAGAGATTTAATGTAGCAACATTCGACTGAAAAATATGTGCTTAACTGAAACTGCATTATTAAATGATCACTGCCCATTTTCATTGTTGAAGATATTTAAACTGTATGTTAAAAGTGATTACAGTCAATTGAAAAGTCTTTACAGATAGTGGAATAAAAAGAAAATAGGATTCAATTTTGCATCATTAGAAAGCAAACAGAAATCTAATGATTTTCCTGGTTGAAAGGTGTTTGAGATGAAACATGGTTAAGATAGAAAACAAGAAATCATATTCATGATAAGCAGTCATCTATTACCACTGTTTTTAGAACACATTATTTCAGAATGGACATGTCTTTGTAATAAAAATTGCCATATTGGAACAGACCAGTGATATCATCTTGAGAAGCAGTGTGATCTGGATGGATGAACATAGAACAAAGAGTTGTAAAGTTCTGAGTTTTAATCCCAGTTCCATAAATGTTTCATTGTGTAGCCTTCAGAAAGTTGCTTCATCACTGTTTCAATTTCCCCATATGTAAAATGGAACAATATTCACTTTCCTTATTTTAGGGAAATATTAGGATTATTTAAGTACGGGTACACTACCCGCCGGATCGGAGGGTAGGGATCGATCTATTGCGTCTAGTGTGGATGCGATAAATCAATCTCCAATTGCTCTGCCGTCGACTCCTGTACTCCACTACGGTGAGAGGCAGAAACGGAGTCAACGGGGGAGCAGCGGCAGTCGACCCCGCGCCATGAGGACGTGAGGTAAATTGACCTACGATACGTTGACTTAAGCTACGCTATTTTTGTAGCTGAAGTTGCGCATCTTAGGTTGATTCTCTCCCCCCTCCCCCCAGTGTAGACCTGGGCGTAGAGTCCTTTGATGCTATAAAACATCCATAAGTGCTAAACATTATAATCTAGTGTTTTTAGCAGTGGCATATGCTGTGTGCATTAAAGGAGACAAAAACCAAAGCGGCTGGTTAGTTGGGCAATGCCAATTCCGTTGGGAAGGTGGAAGAGGGGAAATTTTCTTCCTGATTCTATCTTACTGTAGTGCTATGCTTTAATTAGCCTATATAATTTTATGCCTATTATGCATCAAGTATAAATAGATTATATTCTTATTCATGCAAGTTTTTATGTGGTGGTTGTGGCACACAGTGCCCAAAACAGTACCCTGGAACCCCTATATTCATCTGTCACATAACTATGGTATGTTTTGTACAAAGTATGCCTTGTGAGGTATCATTTTAAAATACTTGACCTGTTACTACCCAACAGGATATTAATCTTTATGTGCTATCACTGTATGGGAAGTTATGCTATGTGTGTGTTATGAAATATATTGTAAGCTTAGGAACACCCACAACCAGTCTTTCAGGTACCACAACAATGCAGCAGCCAGACACTGCTGATGGCCCATTAAAGGGAGTCCTCACTCTCAGTGACTATCCTAGGAGCTGTACACAATGACGATTTCTCAGAGATAGCGCATAGACAATGGAGACTGCTTGACCCACGTCATAGCAAAAGCTCTTTCCAGCAAGCTGTAAAGAAGCTATCGAAGGGGGGAAGTGACATCACTACTTAGCCTCATTCCCCCCACAACTCAACACCTGGAAACACATCTAGAGGAAAAAGACTGAAGGAGATGGTCCCAGACTGGAAAGGAGAATTCCAGCTTGTATATATTAAGAAACTATATCATCTACCAGGGTGAAACACTGCTTGATTCAAATCCTGTCTAGTTTAAGAACTCAGATTGCGATTTCACTTTTATTTCTTAGGTAACCAACCAATGCATGTTACTTATAATCACTTAAAAAAAAATCTTTCTGCAGTTAATAAGTGTTTTATATTTACCTAAAACAGTGTGTTTTGGTTGGAGTACTTGGGAAATCTGCTCAGGTTGCCAGGGCTGGTACATGTCCACTTTCCTTTGTAGAAGTGGCGGACTGGGTAATAAACTTAGTGGTCAGGCTTGTGACCAGGACAAGATGGCACAGCCCTGGGGTTCTAGACTGGGTAGCTGGGAGAAATGGCTGGAGCCTATTGTTAGTTCATGACTTAACTGGGAGAAGCATTCATGTAATTCAGCTGAGTGTGTCCCCCTGCCTGAGGATGTCTGTGTAAGTACAGTACCTGACAGAGGTTTGTGGCTTAGCAACAGCACCACAGTGTGAGAGGAAGCCCAGGTTGGATGGATAGAGGGCTCAGTGGTACCTCAGTTCCAGGTTGCTCCCTGGGGAACCCATCACAGTGGTTTTGCTTTTAAAAAAAACAAAACACACCCTCTAATGCTATTTGCCTCAATATATCCTGTTATATACAAGTTATTTTTCTTTTTAAATTTGATGCCTCTTAATTCACAGAGCATCCCGTTATTGTACTATGGTAATAGGGAAACAAGTACACGACTGGACTTTTCATTCCACTCACAATTTTAAATACCTCTTATGTTCTCTCATTTTCCAAACCAAATAATTCTAGTCTTCTTAATTTTGCCTCATACAAAAACTTCGTATCAATCCCAAACCTCTGCTGTTAACTTTTGTTGCCCTTACTTGGACTTCTTCCATTTCTGCTATGCCTTTTGGAAGATAACAAAAGCTTAAGAGCATTCAAGGCGAAGATCTACTATACCATCTTGTCATATTTACCATATCCTCTATCACTATCCTAATATAGCCTAACATTTTATTTGCTTCTTTACGTTTCTTTCAGGACTACAAACTGAAGATGATCTGGGTATGAATACTTAGTAATTGACTTGAGCATAATCCTTTTATTACGTAGCTGATGACAATAATGATCTTATTTATTTAATCCAAAGGATCACACAAAGAACTTACAAATTTAAATTAATACACAAATTATACCAATGCAGAAATGAAGAACACCCACATAATACAGCTCACAGGAGCTAGACACCAATCCCATGCGTGGGTCTAACCCACTTGATGTATGTAGGTGTCTGACATAGAATAGTTGAGATTCTGCAGAATCTAAATTTTATTTTAAAGAAAAATTCCTAGCAGATAGTTACAAAATTAACTTCCTAAATATAAAACAAGTGGAAACCAATACAATGTTGACTTCTTGAGGCTGCAGGCAGCCTTAAACAACAGCTCTGGTTGGTGTTAACTTGCCCATCCCCATTAACCTCACTGGGGTGAGAAAGCTAAAACCTAACAATGACAATTTGTGCGTCAAAATAATTAGTAATGAAATAGTTAATCGGATAGTTTTGTATACAGGAGAGGAGTGAAGCCCATCGGGACTGGTGGAGAAAAAACTGGGAACAGATGCAAGATAGAAAATGAAGAAATGCAAAAGAAATGGGAAGACACACAAAGAGGAAAGAAACAAAACAAAAAGGAAGGAAGATTAAAGGGCATGTAATAGGAACTAGGGCAGAAATAGCAATGATCCATAATTTCAAAATGCTCAATGTACCCTGGTGACTAGATTGTACATAAAAGCCATATTTTTCTCTTGGTCTTCATGCAGACCTCCCATTGGCATTTGGTGGCGGAGTTAAGTACTGTAGTACACGAAGTGATAAAAGATAAAGGGAAAAAGGTTTACATTCTGGCAAAGGAGTAGGAGCAGGAGCAAATGAGACCCGGAGGAATATATGTTTGTAAAGAAAATGGCTAGGAATGTAACTGCAAAAGTAAGGGTCTTCAAAGAACTTTACACAAGAACAAAGGAAAGGGGGAAGTGTGCAGACTGGTGAACGCACATGACAGAAGTACCAAAGACATAAAGGAGGTGAGACTCAAAGATGAAACTGGTGGGTATTGACTGATGATAATCGCACAAAGGATCTATGAAAAAAGGTGTTCTGAACAGCTTTTAAATGAAGAAAACCCAAGAGAGCAATGCAACTTTAAAATGATGAATTTTGGAGCAGTGGAGCCTAATCACACCAGATGAAATGGCAAATGCTATAAAAGCAATGACAAATAATAAGGGGATAGGCCAAGACAGAATCCCCATTGAGGCATGGAAAAGGCTTGGAATAGAGGGCGTCCATCTGCTGACATCCTCATTTAGTTTAATCATAAGATCGGGAAAGATACCAAATGCATGGAGGAAAACTATCTTGATGTCAATATATACAAAGGAAAAGGTGATGCTGGCAACTGTACAAAGTGTATATGTATGAACCTGATGAATTATACAACAAAACAGTCTTCAATAAAACTAAAATGAAGAAGATATTAGTGCAAATCAATTTGGCTTCTTGCCAGGAAGGTCAACAATGGATGCTGTCTTTGCATTGAGGCAGCTATTTGAAAAATTTAGATAAAAGGATAAACATTTACATGGTGTTCATCAGGGTGCTGGAACTTGGGGTGTGGCAACACACTCTGGCTAGAAGTGATTTCCATCATATAGAGGGGTTTTCAGTATTGTTCAATGGCTTTCAGCACCCCCCACAATAAAAAAATTTCCAACACCACTGGTGTTCATCTGGAAAAGGCCTTTGAAAAGAGTGCCAAAGGAAGACATCTGGTGGGGGGTGAGGGAAAAATGGTACCAGATTATGATGCGTGGCTTGTGCAAGTCACATATGTAGGTGCAATGTCAATAGTCAGAACTTCTAGTGGTGAAATACAAACTATTGGTAAAGGTGGGAGTGCATCAGGGATCAACACTGAGCCCTTTCTTGATTACTGTCATCCTGGATACCCTCAAGGAACATACAAAATTGTTTGCAGATGGTATCATTCTATACAGCGAGGAGAAAGTCAGTCTAGAAAAGAATCGTGATAAATCAGTGGTTCTCAAACTTTTGTACTGGTGACCCCTTTCACTCAGCAAGCCTCTGAGTGTGTCTCCCCTTATAAATTAAGAACACATTTTTTATATTTTTCTGGAGGAGAAGTGGGGTTTAGGAGTGGAGGCAGACAGCTTGTGACCCCCCACATAATAACCTCATGACCCCCTGGGGGGTCACAATCTCCAGTTTGAGTACCCCTGTGATAAATGGAGAGACATGTTAAAGGGGGTTCAAAATAAGCAGAGGAAAAACAATATATGGTACAGAATTTCAATAAATGTGAAATTTGAAGAATTATTCTTGAAACTAGATGGGCCGACAATACAAATGCGGTAAAGTTTCAAGTATATGGGTTCCAGAATTCAGAAAAATGTTGGACAAAATGAGAGCTAGGATAATAAATGCCTGGCTCAAATGGAGAAAGGTAAGTGGTGTAGTGTGTGACAGGAATATACCAGTAAGATTAAAAGGGAGTCTAAAAGGTGGTCCATCCAGTTTTGATGTATAGCACTGAGTGTTAGGCAACAAAGAAGAAACATGTGCAAATTATCTGTTCCACAGAAAGGAAAATGTTGAGATGGATGAGTGGTGTAAGCAAAAAAGTTCACCTGAGGAATGTGTACGTCAGACATGCCCAATGTAACATCTGTAAGTGAAAAAGTGAGGAAATGTAGGCTCAGTTGATTTGGTTGCATAAGACACAGTACTGACAACTATGTAGGTAAGAAAGTCCAACAGATCAAAATTGAAGGAAAAAGAGAGAGACAACCCAAGAAGCGGCGGCAGGATGTCATAAAGAAAGGCAAGTTAGCATGTGGAGTTAGAAAGAATATGGCATTAAACAGAGCACTTTGGAGGAAGAGGACTCTTAGAGTGAACCCCATTTGATGGGATTAATGCAAGAAAGAAGATATTGGTTTCACTGGAATACAGTTTAAAAATAGTCTTTTTGCAATCATGTTGGACCAGAAACTGTAAATTGAGTGGTGAAAGGGAAGGACGAACCTAAGAATCTAAATGTCCAAACATGAAGCAATCTTTGTCAAGAATTGCTTTTAACCCCACCATCCAATTTTGTATATTCATATCAAGAATCCTAAACTCCAACCTTTTAAAATTCCTGACTTAAAGACTTCAATATAGGTCTAAAGATTTTGTATGAGTTCTGCCAGTTCTCCACAGCAATAGTAAACAAAGTGCAAAGCCCTATTTAAAATTTGTTAGCTAATAACGCAGCTGCAGCAAAATGCTCAGCTAAATATAATCCAGAATCAAGATTCCACATTGGCACTTACTGCTCCATTCCAGCCTGGCGTCAAAGCTGTTTGCCTGCTTTCATCAGGACAAAGATTTACAGCCAAAGAAATTGAGAGGCTGGAAGAAGCAACTTGGAACTGTGGCTCACACTACTTTCTGAAAGAAAGTTTTAGAAACCCAGAAGTAATCTCCCACATCCTTCCTTCATGCTGATTAAATGAAATGCAGTGTACTATATTTTTAATCTGCATCAATATATATGAAGATGTTTTGTAAAAATGTGTATTCAAGGAGTTCAACAAACAGCAAAGTTTTTAATTGGGGGGGTGGGGAAGCTTAAAGTAAACATTCACATAAAGATTTTTCCACAGTCTGAACCTACAGGGTCAAAACGATTACCACATTCTTAAAGGAAATAATTAACTGCTATGCATATCAGGGTTAAAGAAGTGTTTATTTAAAAAGAAGTATTTTGGAGATGATTGTGTGTTGTGGGTGGGAAGTGCAGGAGATTTAAGGACTCTCAGGAACTCTGATTCTGTCATAGAGCTTTCAGATACCATAGATGGGAACAGAGCTACCATCAGGAAAGGCAGCAACAAACAGCCCAGCTGCCCCCAACAACACTGCTTCAGCTGCTGCAGAGGATGGGGAGTAGCAAGGGTGAGAGACAAGACACAGCTCTTCCTGCTCCCTTTTCAACTGCCCCTGGGAACCATCTATCCAGGGTCTGATCTCACACATTCTCTCCACAGAAGACCAGGCAGAGGACATTCTCTGGCATTTCTCTTTCCTCCCAGTGCAGTCTGTAAATGTGCCCTCAGGAAAGGTTTGGAAGCACAGATGGAATCTGGCTAGTCCCCCCAAGTTTCTTCCCAGATTCTATCCCTCCTTCAGGGGTAAGAGAAAGAATCCCACCAATCTTATACCCTGAAAGCATTTTTTGAGGCAATGTTCCTGTTCCCTATTACTGTCTGCACAATTTCAAAGAGCTGCCCTGATGAGGTGGCCAGAAGTTAACAGTGGCCACAAAGGGAGCAGGTCAAAGTGTTCAGGCTTCCATCTCCTGAGACAGTGGAACTAGCTTGTGCCCTACCCACCTTTAGCAACAACTCTGCCACTTGCACTGTCAGAGATACCAGTACCGAGTACTACGTAGTTCTCTCCCAGCTCCATATGCCTCTGGGGTGGTCAGCAGCAGTAGTGGCTGATGACTCTGTCTCAGAGAACTTTCAGGGGACGCCCTCGACAGACCTGGCACATGCTCCAGAGGTAGCAATCGCTTCTATTTAGCTGAAGATTGCTCCACTGACGCTTCCCAAAATGTTTCTTAGACTCTCTGCCTTTACTAGGCTTAGGGGTCAACACAACTGAGCACAGCACTAAATCTGAGGAAAGTCTAGGCCTTTTCTTTGGTACAGGACTGAGGAGCCACAGACATCTCTGGTGCGCTTCACACCAAGGCTATGGTACTCTGAGAATTGTATACGTGGTGATTCTGAGAGGGGCCGAAGTGCTGCTTTCATGTCCTTCTTTGTGATTCTCCCAAATACTTTAAACAGGCTGAGTATGAGTCACTGACCGACATGGGATTAATGCAAGTGTGGCAGGACTTAAACCCTGGTGAGCGTGGAATCTTTCTGGCACCAAGTCTGGTACTCAGAAACTTTGTCCAAAAAACGTAAGACTAAAAACTATCCATACAAACTAGCTAAAAACTAACTTAACTAATTCCTAACAATTAGAGGGTATATATACAAAAGAGAGTGAGGGAAGCACTTATGATAATTAGTCTAAGATTGCTCTGACAAATTTCGGAACAGAGTGGCATGAGGTGACAGAGGGAGTTCAAGCCACCCCAAAAGGTACCACTGAGGGAAAATGTTCTGATTACTGTGCACAAGGCAACGACACCCCTACAGTGGAATGGACATATGCAAACACTCAAAGAAGAAGGTGTGGAAACTCCCTGGAAGTTCCTGTGTGGGGATGGGGATGGGAGTAGATAAGATGGAGCTGCACTTCCTTGCAAGTATGTGATTATGGATGAGTATAGCAGGTTAGGCCCCTTATGGAGGAAGGAGGATGAAAAGACTTCTAGCTAGCTCTTATAGGGGAAGGCAGGAAAAAAAAAAGAGTAGAGAACCTAAGAGTGACTGAAAGGGAAAACCTCCAAATAGTCTGCACGTGGAGGGAAGAGGGCAGAAGGCCCCAGCTAGTCTCTATGTTGGAAGGCAGAGGGGCTGAAGGTCCAACTAAATCCTAGCGGAGAAAAGAGGGGCATTTGTGAAAGACCCCATTCCCCCACATTTAAGATGAGGATATAGACAAAGAGAAAGACAACTCCTCACTTGCCTTCCTAGGACTTTCATAGATCATCTCTGGTCCCACCCATGCTGCCGGTCAACACCGTGGACTCAATTTTCTGCCTACCTGTCATGATAGAGAACATCACAACCTAGCCACTGTCTTGGACAGACTTATCACCTCATTAAGGCAGTGGTCAGACACACTGCAAAACAGAGGCAACAAGAAAGATCTATGAACCTGATTCAACCATAAAGACTCGCTTTCAAAATCTTTACACCAATCTTAATATATTAGGTTAATGTGGGAGTTTGTGGCATATTAAATAATTTAGATGAAAAATAGCAGACAGGAAGCCTATCTATTCTAACTATAGGTATTTGAACTTCATACAATCTACTAATACTAGAACAACAGCAAGCTGAATACAAGCAAGATTTAGAATTTGCCCTTTTGCTTCAAACTTTTTAAAAAGTTATGAACAGTTTAGCAAATTCCATATGCAGAATCCAGGCAGTCACATAAAAAGAATCCATACTATTCTTGTTCCACGTATCTTTAGTTGTAATTCAAAACTAGCATATAGTTGTCTAGACCATTATATAGTAATCCAAGATCTTCTGGTTATCACTATACCATTTTACTGTTGAAAATGCTTGTTCACAGAACTAGTATAGAAAGGAACAGGACAGTAATTAGTCACGAAACCATTAAGGCATTAAGAGGGTTGTTTGCTGCAAAAATAACCTCCCCATATCTCAGATAGGATAATACAGCCACTGAAAACAAAAGCTCATTGCCTGAACTGTGATATTGTGGTTTGACAGAGGCACAAGCAAGTATGAAGGGGAAACAGCCTCCCCCACTCTGTGTGATCTGCCAAACTGAGGAAGTTCTAGAATTTGACAAATTAAAAGCCTCCAAAGAGGTTCATCTTCCATACAGTCTCAGTACCGTTCATTACTAGCTCAAAATAAAAAGCAAGAGTTTGGCAGAATATGTGTTTAAAGGAATATTTATGATCAAATATTGCAATAATGTGCATATTATGCACATAACTAACACGAATTGGCAAATATTTATTTTTAGAAGTTGACTACTGTTTATTAAAGTATTTATATTGTACTACTGGAAGATGAACTGCAAAGCAGTTAAAAATCTGTTTGTGACTTTAAGATGACAACCAAATCGTGTTGTCATCTCCCCTTTCCACTACTAAAAGAGGAGGAAAGTTCTGCTTGCTCTTTAAGTTCTAAATTCAGGTCTTGTCTATCTTGAAAGACTATGGATGAGTGGAAAACTGGTAATGGAACATTACAGTACTAAGGAAGTAAAATTTCAATTGTGAATTGTTGCATGGATAGTAAAAAACAGTATGACTGATGTTCCTAGCACTCATAATATGATTGTGCTTTAAGCTCTTCAGCCCCCTGTCCAATCAAACCAATTCCAGGAATACCACATTTATTGAATTGGCTGCTTACTGGTTTATGGGGAAATTTACGCAGAGAGTTTTGACCTATAAAGCTCTAAATGGTTTGGGACCTGCCTAACTGAGAAGCCTTGTCTTTCCTCGGGTGATGCTGAAACCAGTAGAGGTACTTGAGCTAGAGCTCCCTTGGTATGAGAGAGGCAGAGTTGTTGGGAGGGTATTCTCAATGAGGTCCCTTCATCTGAAATTAACTCCTCTAGGTCTAAATTTAGCCCACAGGTGTTGACCTTTAGAACTCACTATAAAACTCATATTTGGGCAGGAATCTGGGGAAGGTTGAGGGTGGGTGTTATGAGAAATGAAATGGGAAGACGTTTTAGATTTGAAGATTGGCGCCTTTTGTAATTTACTCCTGGGGGCATTCTGTATCAAAATTTTTAAAATTCTGAGCACATTTTAAAGTTCTGCAAATTTTATTTGTTAAAATAACGCTACATAATCACGCCAGTTTCAACTATTTTGGTAATGTATTTCAAAATACCTGTCAGCTAGTATGTCTATAACAATAGAGACACACAAAAATTCCCTCAGGAGTGTAGAGTTAAAGAAACCCGTAGGACAACCCAGTTCCTGTTTCTCTGCTCCCTTTCCCCACCCCCAGAGCCCATCCAAGGGGCCAGACACTCACAACCTCTCCCTCCCCAGAGCCCAGCTGCAGGGCCCCTCCCTTGCCCAGAAACCTGCCCCCTCCCCCCTCCAGAGCCCAGGGATCCAGAGGAAGAAACAGCCCAATGCTCAGTCCCAGGCTTGCATGAGTTTCCTGTGTGCCGCCCTTTCCTTCCCTCAGGGCATGCTGGGAACTGCAGCTGCAAGAAACCTGGCTCTGCCGGGTCCAGCAGCTCCTAGTGGTGGCTAGCAGCACTGCAGCCCATTTCTGTAGGGGAAAAGAAATTCTGCACCCACATTAATTTCTGCAAAATTCTGCATTGCGCAGTGGTGCAGAATTCCCCCAGGAGTAATGTCATGATGCGTATGCAAGCTGTGCATTGGCTTGTGACTGCTATTTTTGTCTTAAATAAAAATACTATCTACTTGTCAAGGATGCCAACAGCATATGATAGGAATTTATTTATATGTTTTAATGAAACTGGTAAATATAATCTACATTTTTAGTAAGAATTTGACTCTACTACATTCCTTTAGAAAGATACTGCTACGTAATTAGAGCTAACCAGCAAGTTTTTTCTTTTCCTTTCAATTTCATTGGTTAGAAAAAACCAAACAATAGTCTGTGGCAGGTTAGCTTTGAAACAATTTAGCTTTGATTTCCAAAGTTCTGAAACAAAGATTAATTATTTCAAACTACATCTACACAGAGAATTTGTAGTTTAGAACATCTTGTTAACTCAAAACATTCTTATAATTAGATAGAAATGTAAGATATCAGGACTTAACTTTGCATTCTTTAACAAACTCTCTTTTAAACTGCCTTAAAGGAGATCAACGATAGAACTACTTATTTAGATTTAAGTTCCATTAATAAAAACAGAAGATGGCTTACATTTCAAAGGCCTGGCTTAATGCCAGTTAAATATGCAATCTTCTTGTGTCAATCATCTGTAAATGCAATATTTAAAATATATGTAAGTGTTTTCCTGCCAGGGAAACATGCCCCACCTACAGGACCAATACTGGAAATACCCACTTCATACTCTTTCATTACACTTAACAGCAATTCAAGGTATATAAAAAAGATCCCACATTAACATTTGTCCAGAAAAAAACATCAGTGAAGTTTAGCACAATTCATATTTAGCCAAGTAGTCCAGGTGTCCAGTCCAAGTTAACCTGACATTGTTAATCTTGCAATGGTTCCATAGGATGAGTCTCTTTTGTATGAGACAACTGGCATCATTGTTCCATGCTCATTTTTGCATATACTGTAATTGGTTGTAGAATTACTCTGTGGTTATCTGATAAAGCTACTAAACTACTAAGTCTGATGCTATTATTCAATAACGGTAAAGCAAGATGGTGTGGTGTAGAGAAAGACTGTTGCAGTCTCTCTCTATTTCTCGCACATGTACATACAGCCCTAGAGACAGAGCTGAGTGAAATTCAGAGTTTTCACCCCATAGCGAAGTCTAACATCTCAACATTTGTTTTTATCTCAAATCAGGGAAGCTAAAATTTGGAGTTTTTCACAGAATGGAAATTCCAAAACATTTCAGTTCAGAAAGAGCATTTTGTTCAACATTTTTGATTGAAATCAAACATTAACATTCCCAAAATCAAAATGTTTCAGATCAATATATTAAACTGATCTGGAACACTTCAGGTGAGTTCAATCTTAAAGTGCATTTTCTCATAGTGGCATTATGGGAATTGTAGTTCAGGCCCCCTATTCTCTCATCCCATTCATGGGATGAACTACCTGGAGGCCTAAATCTTCCATAATGCAATGTGAATTTTCCTGTGACCAAGCTCCGTGCTATGCATCATAGGAGTCCAACGACTTTGGGTGCCTCATGGAAGATGTAGTCTAGCCGGGAAGCTTGACACTTCAAGAAAAAACAGGGGCACCAGGCTTCTAAACTTGATATACCCAAGTCATTTGATTCCCATGCTGCATCACACAGCTTAGTCATAAGGAAATCCACAGTGCCTTATGGGAAATCAACCCACAGGAGAAAATGATGGGAGCTCAAGTTCAGACCCTAAGGTTAAGTACTGGGAAATGCAATTTAAGATTTGATTGAACTGATTCAAAACAGAATGAAATATTCCAAATCTCATCAAACCAACCCAAAATTATTTCGTTCAGATTTTCCTGAACAGAAAATCCAAAGTTTTCAGGAAAATTGAGACTTCCCCTGAATAAAATTTCAAAATTAGTGAAACTGCATTTTTTTTTGTTCGAAAACCATTCCAATGGAAAAATCTCAACCAGAGCTACCTCGAGACCAGAAGTAGGACAGGCTTCCACAATTCATTTACAAGGCACACGTCAAAAAACTCCATGCAGGCATACCTATACAACTTTTAGCTTATTCCCACAGCCCAGATATCAACAGATGTGAATTAAAAGAGCACTCTGGGTTTGCATACAAACTAACAAAAGAAGAATCCTAATTTTGTTTCAGAACGTATATCTTTTACTGCCAAAGAAAGCAGCAATATTTTAAACTATAATAGGATTTATCCAGGTCATGAAACTAGTCACAAGTTTTGCCATTAGCACTGTAGAACACCAGCATATGTGATATTTATACGCAATCAATATAAGTTGTCTTGTCTTCATCGTAAACTAATCTGTTCGCCAACTTCCAGCATTTGACTTTCCACCCAACTTTATGTCTCCCTGGCTGCCACCCCCATGTCCAACACTCATGGCTGGCCACCAACATTTCCCCACACCCACTCTTTCTTTTCCCAGCCAGCCATTCAACACACTCACTTCTTTCAGCTCCTCCACCAGCTCCTATTCTGCAAGTGTCACAGCACAGGAGGAGCCAAAGAGACCGACAGGCCAACTGGGAAAAAGGGAGGGAGTAGTCTTTCAGAAGGCACAGAAGCACCAAGCAACAACAGCAAGACCAGTTCTTAAAAGCTCCTTCCCAATTTTGTGAGATCAACATCTTGGGGAGGGTGAAAACTGGGCGGGGTCCAGAGCAGAGGGGGAAAAATGGAAGGTTGATGAGTGAAGATGTCCACAACCTATAAGAAGTGGAAGAAATGGTAAACTGCCATCTGAAAAGGAGGCTTTAGGGGGAGGATGAGCGTGAGAAAGAGAAAGAAAGGGAGGGACGTTAAGGGAAAAGCTCATCTAATCCTTGAATATCTGAAACGTAAATATACTCCACCACTAGGCTATGAGCACACACGTTTTATGCAAATCAAATTCAAGGCTTGTTGACGTCACTGTGTAGGCAAGCCTGTGGGGTTAAGAGGAATGTAGCTAGACATATTGGTTCCCAAGTTTCATCACTTCCAGAGAGTTCATATAGTTAATGAAGAGTTGTTAGTATGGGCTTTAGCAATGAAACAAACTTATGTCTAAAGCTATGTTCCACATTATATATGGACACAATTTACATTTTTTAATTATTGTGTTGCCTGTTCCACAAAGAGTATTTCTCCCATCATTATTAGTAGAACAAGGATATTTTTCAACAGATTAAGTTCCAAGTCGTCACAATGACAACCTTCACCCCATCCTGGCAACTATTGCTTATATAAATTCTCCTTTCGGCCAGAAAAAACACCAGATAAAGCCTACTTCAAAATGCTCTCAATGCCACTACTGGATACTAAGCAGCATAACTAAATGGCACTACCTGACTGGTAAGGAGAATTTGCAACCTGTTACTACGGTGGGGCGTTCTCTATGGCAGCACAATACCATACTTATGTGCCAGTAGCCAAGCTTGTTGTAGGCCTCACCATTTTAAAATTCTGCCATAAAAATTTGAAATTTTGTTTGTGCTACATAGGATATAAAAATTGGTTTGGCAAAGAGAACAACCTAAAGTCCTACATATAAACCAAACACTTTTGACAAAGGAATTACTTTAAAAAGAACTCTGAAAAATATCTTAATATAATGAGATTTTGTGATATGACCAACACATACCGAGGTAAGTAAACAATTTTTGTTGAGTACTCAGAGACCAAGCAATACACTTTGTAACTTTTCAGTGGGGTATTTTAGAAAGCAATTAACAGAAAACAAGATTCAAAGAGCTACACATCCAGACATGTGATCTGGCTTGTGGAATAAACGTACTAATATATACTTGAATAAAGAGGGACGATAATCTTTAGTTTAACACTCACACAATATGCAACAGGGCTAACAAACAACATCTGCTATCGACAGTTTAAGGAAAAGGTTGGCAATGGGTGTACTTTGACTTCATTGAAGGCTTAAAATAATGCTGTTTGTTATTAAACGGGCAGCTGTGCAATTCTGGCATCAAAATGGCACAAAATGAAATTCACATAATCTGAATATTATTGTTTTGGGATCTTCTTTATTTGCTTCTCTCCTTAGAAGAGGGACAGTGTTTCTTCTTAAAACTAATTGTTGCAACCATCTAATAGAAGAATGGAAACCACCACACAATAACTGAAGTGTAAAAAAAAAAAAAAAAAAAAAAAAAAAAAGAGTATGCATAGAAGTGGTATAGAGAGATGTTTAGGATTATTAATGCCTAACACTAAGTAACTTTTGAAAATGGGACTTAAAGTCACTAAGGATCTTTGAAAATTTTGTCCTACATCAACAGAGGTTTATTTCAAACTTCCGTGGTCTGTAGCAAACTACAGTTTTGTTTTTTCACCTCTGCTACGGCAACTATTTTACATTAAGGTACAGTGACATTTTCTAAAGTCATGTTCTGACAAGCTCTTTGGGCCTGATGACATTATAGCAGCATATCAACTAACTGTACAATGATGGGACCTGCTCACCAAAAAGAACAAACGAAACTCTCTAATCCTTAATACTATAGGTTCCTGTGATGTTTTTAAACCAGAATTCCAAACCCGCTTGGTCCTATGGCAAACTGTAGTAGTTGTTTTTTTTCCCCCAGTCAAAGAATAAGAGAATAGGAACTATTTTTCATAGTGGAAAGATACACTTCTTAAAGGCCTTAAAAAAACCCAACACCTTACCAATTTTGAAAAGCTAAACTTTATACTAATTGCAATTAGCCACTTTCAAGTGTACATAACTTGGCTAGTAGTCACGTTCTGGGGCAGCTGAAAGCACTCAGACTCAACATACCAAAGTCTGTGTACACCAGTAGTCTCAAAGAATACCTCTCTCTCTAACTTATTACTGTTATAATTAATTTATTTCTGACAATGTCCAGAATATATATGAACAAAGGAAGGCACAGTCCCTGCCCTGAACAGCTTACAATTTAAAAGACAAACAAAGGGTAGGAGAAAGGGAAACAAACTGTGGTTATTGGCCACATCTTGCCAATAAAACTATTTTTTTAAAGTTAGAATTATAAAATTATTTCCAGTTGCACATCTCTCACCATTAGTCAGTCAGTTTATTTCTTATAGGTGTCACAGTAGAAGTGGGTCTTCAGGAGGGATTTAAATGGCAAGAGGGTAGAGGCCTGGGAGACAAGATTTGGAACGGTGTTCCATGGGGTGGCAGGGAAGGAAGCATTGAGGTGGCTGTGAGAAACAGACAACATGATAAAGCTGGCATTATTGGTGGAGTAGAGGAGATGGGAGTCACAGGTGAGCAGAGTCAAGAACCAGTAAGTAGGATGGAGTAGAGTTATGCAGGATTTTGATGACAAATACAAAAACTTTGAATTTCATGCAGTGGAGAATAGAGAGCCAGTGGAGAGATTCAAAAGCAGAGTGGGTGACAAGTTAAAAACAAATGGCAAGGAAGACTACCTTAGAGACTCATTTTGTATAGAATGGAGGGGAGCAATGTGAGTGTCAGAGAGGCTAGTTGGGATAGTGGTTACAGTGATCAAGACAAGAAATGAGGATGCCTGAATGAAAATGTGAACTACGGAGACAAAAAAAAGTCATATCTTAAAAAGGTTGTGGAAGCAGCAGCAACAGGCGTTGGACACAATCTGGATGTGTGTTGCAAAGAAGAGAGAAAATTAAAAAATGGCCCCAGCTTACAGGCCTGAGTAATAGGGAGGATGATGGTGCTGTCAACAGTGGCGCAGAGTGGAAGTCCATGTGTATACTCTGGAAGGAGAATTATGGAGCTCATTTTAGAACATGTTAAGTCTAATATGATAGAGACACAGTCAGAGGACAGTTTGGGATACAGAAATAGAAGACTCCACACACAGCACACAACTAGAACAAAACATTTGTCTAGCCTGTTTTTAAGAGTATGTTTTAAGGTAGGTTGTTTGCGTTTTATGTAGGGCTATCGATTAGTCGCAGTTAACTCACAAAATTAACTCAAAAAAGTTAATCACAATTAATCGCAGTTTTAATTGCGCTGTTAAACAATAGGATACAAATTGAAATTTATTAAATATTTTCTACATTTTCACATATTGTATTCTGTGTTGTAACTGAAATCAAAGTGCATATTATTTTTTCAATACAAATATTTGCACTGTAAAAATGATAAAGTATTTTTTTCAATTAACCTCATACAAGTACTGTAGTGCAATCTTTCTCATGAAAGTGCAACTTACAAATGTCGATTTTTGTGTTACATAACTGCACTCAGAAACAATGTAAAACTTCAGAGCCTACAAGTCCACTCAGTCCTACTTCTTGTTCAGCCAATCGCTATGAGAAACAAGTTTGTTTACATTTACAGGAGATAATGCTGCCCTCTTATTTACAATGTCACCAGAAAGTGAACACAGGCCTTTGCATGGCACTTTTGTAGCCGGCATTGCAAGATATTTATGTGCAAGCTATGCTAAATATTCATATGCCCCTTCATGCTTCAGCCACTGTTCCAGAGGACACGCTTCCATGCTGATGACACTCAAAAAAAAATACATTAATTAAATTTGTGACTGAACTCCTTGGGGGGAGAATTGTATGTCCCCTGCTCTGTTATACCCACATTTTCTGCCATATATTTCATGTTAATAGCAGTCTTGGATGATGACGCGGCATGTTTTTCATTTTCAGAACACTTTCACTGCAGATTTCACAAAACGCAAAGAAGGTTGACCAATGTGAGATTTCTAAAGATAGCTACAGCACTTGCCCCAGGGTTAAGAATCTGAAGTGTCTTCCAAAATCTGAGAGGGACGAGGTGTGGAGCGTGCTTTCAGAAGTCTTAAAAGAGCAACACTCCGATGCGGAAACTACAGAACCCGAACCACCAAAAAAGAAAATCAACCTTCTGCTGGTGGCATCTGACTCAGATAATGAAAATGAACATGCATCAGCAGTAGCATAGCCGGGGGGGGGGGGGGGGCGGCAGCAGCCGCCCCCCCACTGAGCACAAGTGGCGCCTTTTAAATTTTTATTCACCCGGTTTGCGCTCCAGCTGTTCGGCAGCACGTCCTTCACTCGCTCTGGGTCTTCGGCGGCACTTTGGTGGCGGGTGCCACCAAAGACCCGGAGTGAGTGAAGGACCTGCCGCCGAAGAGCTGGAGCGCCGCTGGATGAGTACAAGGGGGTGGCGCCTTTTCTAATCTCCGCTCCCCCTGTTCTCTGCACCTGGCTACGCCATAGTGCATCAGTCCACACTGCTTTGAATTGTTATCGAGCAGAACCTGTCATCAGCATGGACACATGTCCCTGGAATGGTGGTTGAAGCATGAAGGGACATATGAATCTTTAGCGCATCTGGCACGTAAATATCTTGCGACACTGGCTACAACCATGCCATGAGAACGCCTGTTCTCACTTTCAGGTGACATTATAAACAAGAAGCGGGCAGCATTATCTCCTGCAAATGTAAACAAACTTGTTTGTCTGAGAGATTGGCTGAACAAAAAGTAGGACTGAGTGGACTTGCATGCACTAAAATTTTAGCTTGTTTTATTTTTGAATGCAGGTTTTTTGTACATAAAATTCTACATTTGTAAGTTCAACTTTCATGATAAAGATATTGCACTACAGTACTTGTATTAATTGAATTGAAAAATACTATTTCTTTTTGGTTTTTTACAGTGCAAATACTTGTAATCAAAAATAAATATAAAGTGAGCATTGTACACTTCGCATTCTGTGTTGTAATTGAAAATGTAGAAAACATCCAATATATTTAAATAAATGACGAGATTAATTGCGCAATTAATTGTGATTAATTGTTTTAATTGCCGACAGTCCTAGTTTTATGTTCTGGTAATTTACAGCTGCTTAAACCAATTGGTAATTTAGCTTATACTTCTTTTAAAGTGTCTTAAGAATGTACTTAAGCAATCTAATAGAACTGGAATTCAAGTGCTATGCTGTCTCATGAAACTGTACCTCCCGCTGTGAAGTACAATGCTGTATCATTAAAATGGAAGTCTCGCTAAACGATCACATCCACTGAATGAGAGATTAAAATAGCGACTAATATTTCAAAAAAATATATTTTGAGCATTCATTTTCAATATAGGAATTCTTATTTAGTTAATATTTATTCTGCTCCAGTGTATTACTGTAACTTATTGTAGTTTTCCTTTACGATTCAAAATAAAACAATCAAGTGCTAATTTAGTACCGTGGGAATGCTTTACTGGCTGTCTGGTCCATCCTGTTATGAACACCTATTTATTATCTGATTGGAAGTTGTATGCTGGTAAATACCTCATTCATATGGAAGTTAAAAAGACACGTCCAGCCTATGTAGGAAGAATGACTAAATCTTGTTTAAAGGATTCCCCCTTTCTGCAAAGTGTACAGACTATGATAGTTAAAAAACAACAACAAACTATTCCTGTATCTGAACTGGCAGCACTGACATTATAGCCTTGTTTTCTTTTACTGTCAGGCCACTGCAAAAGTCACAGCCAAGACAAGACTACTAGGAGAGATCAGATGTTTAACCCTCTAGAGTTTGGGGTTCTGTGCCAATCCAATGACAGATTTAAAGGTACACAGTGAATGGTCATTTTGTGCAATCTTGCAAAGTGAACTCATTTTCTGTGGCTTAGCTAACATTAAGAAAAAGATATGGACCACAAAGTACAAGACCAAGGAAGACGGGTGCTAATCCCCTATTTTAGGCTCTGGTTTTCAATTGTGCAGCATTTCATTCATCGCTCTATAATGCTCTAATTATGCTATGAAAGGATGTGTTATAGCTTAATATTTAGCTATTTGAATCTGTGAAACACATATTAAAACAAAAAGTTTAATTACAATTTATATTTTCTCTCTATCCCCAACAGATACAGTACACAATGTATCACTATAGAAATAAAGCTGAAGGAAGCGATTAAAATAGAACAAAGCTGTATGTTGCTCTTGACCATGCTCCGGTTTTCTGCAACATCAGCATTTCCAGCACTCACAGGAACTCAGGAATAGACTACAACAATGCAACTGAGCTCCACCAGAGAGCTGAGACAATGTGTGAGAGTACAGGGACTTCCCTTTTGCTATTCCAATATTCTCTGACCTATATAACACATACAAAAATATTACAACCTTAATATTCTTCTAAAGACAAGCACTTAAAAAGGTAAGAAATGACAGCTTTTCAGTTGCCCCCTAGGTTCATTCTGTGCATTGAGTTCGACAACGGTCCTGGAGAAAAAAAAAAAAAAGTATTTCATTGGGTAATTAAAGGCTGTATCATAATACATATGCATAGGGGGAACAGACTTAAGGTTGCACAGACAACTGTAAATATGGCATTTCCTAATTTTGGACTGCTTGACTGTGCAACTTAAATACAATTCTTCCAGTACAGATAGGTTGAGTGTGCATGTGCATATGTATACATAAAATTTTCTAGGGTTTTTTTATTGCTTTTTAAAGGAAAAGGAAAAAGGTTAAGACAAATTATATCATGTGTGACAATCCCACTCATGAGTCAGTGGGATTAGAACCCTGAACCCTACACATCTCAGAGCACACTACTACTACCTTGAGCTATAGGACTAGCCTTTGTTTGCAGCTTGTTGGGTTCAGGGGAAGCCAGCCAGCATCTCCCTCCCATCTCATCTCCCAGAGTTATGAGACCTTCTGCCCTATATGTTGCCTTTGAAGAGGAAGATCGGGCACTGACACTAAGTTAGGGGTCTCAGGATTTACAGGGGGACAGAGCCCATCCTGCCTCCTCTACTCCCATTCTGCTACAGCTGGTCTAGGAGCTGCCTGGTATTCCCAGTGCAGCTTGTGATGGGGATGGTGCTGCTGTGGCAAAAGTGCAAACCTGGCCTTGGAATGTTCAGTGATTTTGGCATGTTGCCAAAGTTTTTGTGATGCCTGCAAGTGAAACAAGGGAAGTCCTATTTTTAATACTTCATATCTTAGCTAAATCTGAATGGTACTTCATGGAACCAGGAAAAAGGCACTTTCTGTAGCTCTGCTGGTTCCCCCCCGACAAACATTAAAGACTTGCTGCAGACACTGGAGGTGTGATAGTGTTTCAAAGAAAAGATCACAAGAATCCTTTAAGGAAAAATATTAGTACTTGTCAACAAGAAATGTATGTAGATTTACCACTATTCGGAGTTAGACACAGTTAAAGCAGTACAAGCCCCTAGTGTGGCTGCAACTATACCAGTATAAAGATGCTTAATTGGTATATCTAATTCTATCTACACAAGATATAGGAATTTGTTATGCCTGTATATTGTGGTTAACTGGGAAGAATAGGCTGAAAAAGAAAATTCAGGCTAGTAGAAAAATTTTCCTGGCAGGTTAAAATCTATAGTGATGTAGAATAGTCTGCTATGGAATAGCTTATTCCTACCAGTTTCCTGAGGAAACTATCATATAGAATAAGCTATGGTAATGTAAGCATCTTTATGCCAATATAACTATGCCCACACTGGGTAGGTCAACAGTGTAACTGCACCATATGCTTTTATACCCTACTAATTTACAGCTAGTTAGCTCAAGTACTGGTAGCAGTCAAGCTGCAGAAACATGGATTTCAGTACAGGCTAGCCACCCTACTAATTACCCAGGGTACCGTGCACTGTTATACAGCTTGACTGCTATTGGTAGTCAAGCTAAGAGGATTAAACCTTATTCAAGTAAGCCTTCACATGCTGCCCCCCCTCACCCATGCACGGTAGACATACAATTAAAGTGGTACAACCCTCTAGTATCAGTTTCTAAACGGATCTAGTTATAATGGTACAAAACCTGTTTGCATGGAACCAGCCCTTTGGCAGCTTAGGTATAGGCTTTGCTACCACCTCTCCCCCGTAATATCCTACCCATCCAAATTCTGACCAGCAGCAACAAAACCAGCACACTTATTTGTATCCTATATTTCTAGGTCTGAGTATGAAAATGAGTATCAAAACGGAAACAAGACATCACATAGTAGATAACTTTTTCTATGCTGGGCTGATATATGGAAGTTAGAAACAGTCACACATGGAGAAAGGTATATTAAAATTTAAAGTTCTATCATATAGAAATTAGAGAGGGAAAAATACTTGTGTGGGAGGTGGTTACTTAACTTCCCCTTAAGGATTTATTTTCATTTCTCACTTAAAGCACTGAGGGAATCAAGATGTTTCCTGTTCAGAAATTAATCACAGCCAACTTATGATTCTTTAACAAGAAATACAGGATGGAAAGGATACTACAGAAAGTGAACTGTCCCATTGTACATGGAAATGTGATTCCAACAGAGACAGTTTCCCAACTGGTTTGCTTTGGTAAGGAAAAATACAGAATACACTGTCAATACACATTTACTCCTGATATTGTGCAGTCTTACTGGTAACTCTGGATACCAGTAAAATGGATTTTGCTAAAAAGATACGACTTACAAATGATATAGGTCATAACATTATGCAGACTGCACTGTACAGCATGAGCACGATTCAATTCCAATTTTGCACCAGATCACCTTGTCACAGAGTACATCAACGGAAATTGCTGTTTTTCCTATTGTTATGCAAGCATCAGCGGATCATTAGGGACACTTCTGACAGTGCTGGCTGGTGAGGGAAGATGCATGCTGCTTGCATCTTTAAGAACACAGGACTATTCAGAAATCTACAAGCAGGGACTCTCTTCCTAACTGGTGGATTATCACTAGTGATGTTGAAATGTCAACCATGAACCTGGGGGACCCACTCTATCCCTTGCACCCCTGGCTCATGAAGCTGTACACCAGCCACCTGGACAGCCCCAACAAAAGATTTAACTAACAGCTTAGCAGGTGCAGAATGACAGTTGAATGCACTTTTGATAGAGTGAAGCGGCAGTGACATTGTTTTCTCACAAGATTGGGATATTTTTCTTCCTGAGATCTAATTGTTAGAGCTGCCTGCCGTGTCTTGCATAAAATCTGTGAAGCAAAGAGGGATAAGTTGCTGTGGGGTAGAGATGGAGCAGCTGTCTGCTGAGTTTGAACAGACAGACAACAAGGGCCATCAGAAGAGCTCAACATATATGGCTCAGGCCTTGGAAGAGCACTGTAACAGCGAGCCACAGTAGTGTGTTATGGTGTACTGTGCTCTACCTGTCCTAGAGTTTGGGGGCCTGTTAGGAATTGTGTGGTAGTGCACATCTATGAATAAAACACCAACAATGAACCTATTTATTTTGTGGTGCTTGCTGTACATTTATGATTATTACACTGTTTGTAATTGATCCTATGAGTTGTACAACAATGTACAACAAGTGGGTGCTTTCACTACTACCAGGCATTCTTCAGCATATGTTGGGAACTACTAAAAATGAATCATTGCCCTAGCAGTAAATGTTATTGAGTAACAAAAACTTCAAAATAAAATTCTGTGCAAGTTAAAAGCAAAACATGAAAACTATAATAAATTCATGAAGCAGTGCTTGAAGAAAAAAGTGAGGAACATTCATGTCTATTTAGGCTACTGTGGAAAAGCTCCTTCTCTGACTCGGTGCGTTCCGTACTTCCTCTTCGCAGCGGGCTGGTGGCTTCCTCTCACCCTGGGAATTTCCCCATGCCCCTAGGTTTACTGTCCCCACCTTGTTGGAGCAGGGGTTCCTCCCGGGCTCCCTGATGGGAGGGAGGGGAAGGGAAATCTCTTAGTCTCTGGTAGCTCCTCTGGGCGTAGTGGTGGCAAACCAGACACAGTTCAGTCTCTTCCCTCAAACCTCTGGGGCCCAGAAGGGATGTACGCCCTGCTCTTCACCTCTGTACCTGTGAGATTTCTCTCCTGGTGTTTGTCAGTGTCTGCACCATCTGGCTCTCCGGTAGCACGCCTGCTCCCCACAGCTCTTATTGCACATATATCTGACTGGAAGAGAGGCTTTTAACAGGTTCTGGCAGGCCCCTGATTGGCCCCCGGTGTCCTAATTACCCTGGAGTAACCCCCGTTCAATTACCAGGGGAAATGGGGCCTGCTTACCCTGGGGCTAATATACCTGCTTTCTACCCCTGGAATTTTCAATAGGACCACTCTCATACAGCCAGCTGGCCCAACCCCGTCATACTACACACATCAATTGAGGCTCTCAGTTCAGTATGTGAAGCTGTGGTTGTCCTTCATCTCCCCTGGTGTGCAGTGCTAGGGGTTGAGATGGAACCCCTGAAGCCATAATGGAATGCTGATAGGGTGTAGGGAGGTACTGTAATGGAGTACTCCATGGACTGCAAAGGGAGGTGAGATGGAGATTGTTGAACGTGTAGGTCCACAAAAGTTTGCATCATCTGTTTGCTGCCAGAGAAGTCCCATCATGTCCCAGTGCATCTCCCTCTCCGACTCCCAGGCCTCTCTCCTGTCTGATCTTTTCTTCTCCATACAGTCTGCAACATTCATCCTCCAGGCCTTCTGTTCACAGTCTGATGCAGTACAAACTTGCAGGATCTTGCTGAATGTGTCACCCCGAGTCCTTTTCTTTATCCTCTTTATCTGGCTCAGGCATTCCGTGGGTGTGGAGGGGGAACCCCTCAAGGCCACAACAGCAGCAGTTACAGATAAAACAGAGCTGGTTATCAGTATAGTCACAACGGAAAGCAAAAAGTAACAATTCATAACTCAGTTCCCTTGCTCCCTAACATTTTAAACAAGACATGCTCATTGACAATTCTGCTTCAGAGTGCGTATGCACAGCACCACTCAGCTCCAGCCCTGGTGAGTGTGGCCCACCGGGAGTGAGAGAAATGAGGAGGGAATTGCTCGGTTGCATGAAACTGAGTATAGGGCAATGGCACTGTATACGTGCACCACTTTCCACAGGCAGTAGTGATTTTAATTGATATCTCACTCCTAAGGGTCACAAAGGCACAGAGAGCACAGCTGCTCCTGGCAATCCAAAGCCAGCCAGGACAGTATGCTTCTAGCCTGTTTACTGCAATGGGGCCTGCCAAAGCTATCGTGGACTGGTGTGGGCATGTGACCTACCGCAGAGAAAGAAATAAGGTTGTCATGCCTAGAAACCTTCAGGAGTGGATTGCAGTGCACCTCCAGGAAAATTTCATTGAGATCTCTCAGGAGGATTCAAGGAACATCTCTCTGTACAGAAACTGCTCCACATGGACCCCCATCTAACTCTACAGGGCATAAAACCCAGATAGCAATACAACAGAGAGATAGTTATCTTTTCTAGTACAAGTAAATTCATGAAAAGTTAATAGGCTGTATCTTGTTAAGTTGGGGTCACCAACACTATCATGGGAGATAAATTTACACACTTACCCGAGGTTCCTTCCCCTGCATTGGACTCGCCTGTACTCAACCGCCAGGACTAACAGGACTGTAGTGGAGACTCAGACAGGTCCTGGCTTGTGGCGGAGCTGGGCCCCACCAGTCACGTCCCCCATCCTCCTCCCTCTTCCTCCTCGTCCTTGCTGTTTGTGCCAGGGGCATGCAACTCAGGCTCCTCAGAAGTATCCACAATGGTGTGCAGGGTGGTAGTGGGGTCTCCATAAGTATGGCATGCAGCTCTTTGTAAAAGTGGTAGGTCTGCAGCTCAGCACTGGATTAACGGCTGGCCTCCCTGGCCTTCGATATGCTTGCCGCAGTTCCTTTGCTTTCACATGCGGCACTGCTGTTGATCCCTATTATACCCCTTCTCAGGCATCCCCTGCGCAATCTGCTCATAGATGTCCTAATCTCTCCAGCTGGTCCATAGCTGTGCTTGCACAGCCTCTTCTCCTCACAGGCCAGGAGATGCAATATCTATGGTCTACTTCAGGTGGGACCAGGTCTGGAACATGTAGCTGGACATGGTCAGCTAGGCAGCTGCACACAACAATAGGGAGCTGTTCAGTGGGCTCGCTGAGATGGACAATCAGGAAAAGGTGTTTCAAAAATTCATAAGGTTTAAAGGCAGGCAATTCTAGTCTCAGAGACCCATAGAAAACAGAGTTCACAACTGTAACCAGAGTTGTCAGCATTGGGCACTGTAGGACAGATGCTGGAGGACTGTTAGGATGGACATAGGTAACGCAGTGTCTACATTTGCACTGTGTCAATCTCAGTACATCAGTCCACACTGCTTG